>OY856413.1:892147755-894797755 GCA_963693085.1 Alisma plantago-aquatica | reverse complement strand
AATGTAAATGATGAACTTTTCCCTAGATTTCTAATCTTGTTTCTAATGGACGTCTAAAATCATCCTAAACTTGAATACCAATAACCTTGTGATCCTCTATGACTCTAATATCATCCCCTAGTTCCCTATTTGTTATGTTTGTTTATATGCTTTGAAATGCTCGAATGTGACTCATTTATGATTATATATGTTGAACTTTGATCAAAAGAGGTCATCTACCCTTTTGATGCATCCAACTCAAGTCATTCTTTGAAATCAGTATCATAATGATTTTTTGTGACCTAAATAGTTAAAGCCCATCCTCTTTTGTGTTATATGATGTGTGTAGCCCTATTTCACCCTTAATTGTCCTCTTATGTAACATATGTGACTTGATTCATACTCGATTTCTTGATGGGGATCTTTATCTCATGTCTTACCCTCTCAAATCAGAGATGATCTACCCTTTATGATCCCCTTTGTGTAGATATCCCATCTAATCCATATGTTGGACCTTGTGACCAATGTCTTATATATTGGCTTTTGGAATGCATGTTGACAATGTAGAATCCTTTGATGCCTTGACCATTGGGGACATCCACCTATTTTTTATTATGCTTTTTATGTACATACCTTACTGATCCAAATCACCTCTTATGCTTGGACAACTTGACTTGAAAATCTATGACCCTTCTTTCCCTATTGTTAGTCTTATGACCTAGTCAGGCACATAAGTGACTTAAATCATGTAATGTCCATATAGAATGAATGGAACATCAAAATGACTTGAAACTAAAACCCACCTTCATTTTGAACTATAAAGGGTCATCAAATGCACTAATAGGCATCTTGAACCTAACTCGACCGAAAACCCTAATAATTGAACTAGTTAGGGTTAATGATGTGAATCCAATACATGTATGTAATCTTGTTATTAATCAAGTGTTGCTTATGGCTAGATGGTCAATGATAAGTTAAGTTATGAATCTTTGAATCAGGTATGGGCTTTAATAATTATATGGCTATGGTTTCTTGCTTGAACTGGGATACATAAGTATGCTTTCTTACTTGCTCAAATATTGCCATGTACTACTGTAGTATTGTACTCGATGTTTGTCTTGTGCCACATTTTATAACTTACAAACATAATATAGAAACTCAATTATACAAACCTCATGTACCTACCTAATGTTTAGGGGTAAGGACATGAGGATGGGTGCCCTACTTGAGTTATCAAGATTAGGTGGATCGTTAATAAAAGGGTTAGCTAATCTTGAGCACCCTAATAGACTCTTCCAGTGAGAAGTTGTCCATATAATGCCTTATGAATACATGATATTGATGAATGCATGAAATGATGGTATAATTTGAGTGAAATGACATAAAACATGGGCTCTCATTTTTCTAAATACTTAACTAGTACATTTCTTATTTGTTACTTCTGCAAATCTTTTCAAACTATGCAAAGCTTATGTATATGTATCTTTTAGCCCTATACTCAGCACCTCGTATGCTTGACCTCCCTTGTTTCACGTATTTTATAGGTTCAGAGATGGCTAGTAGTTGATGGGAATTGTGAGCTATGTTAGGTGTAATTTTTTTAGATCCCTAGTACCCATGAGCAGACTGATAAAATTGTACTCTTGAACATGTAAGTGAAATATTGTAATAAACAATTTTACTTAATAATACTTGTTGAGCGTTGATATTATGATTGGTACTTGTCTCTTGTTATCTATTCATGTATGCCAAGCATTTTACTCTTCTGCAAGTTGTCTTTGGTATTCCTTTGGTTCATTGGACTAAGATTGCGGTTCCATGACACATGGTATCATAGCATGAACAATAACCACACCAAACATTTCTCACATGAAACACAAACTAAACACAACCTTGCATCTCAATTAGAAATTGAATCAGTTTTCCTTGTAGACCGAGTTGACTTAGCCTCTAGGTTAGAACCTAGATGTTCTAGAACTAGGTGTACGCTTGTGTAACCCATAGAACCCTTTCTTTTCCCATTCCTCTGTCCTATAGTATGGGATGTAGGTTCAGGAGGGTGAGAAAAGGGAGATCTTATTACAACCCTAGACATATATTCACGGCATGTGCTTAGGGTAGCTTCATAGGTGTGCACCATGTTGTTACTAGTTCTCTAGGTTTCATGGCACTAGACTGCTTAATGAGTGTGCTAACTCCTTTTTTGTTTTGGTTTCATTCACATGGAGTATGGTGTTTTTCATTGCCCATTTCAACGTTGGAGAAAACTTATTTCAAGTATAAGTATATTTACATATGAAAAATTTTACCACACACAGAGAGGTAGTGAGTTTTCATGTAGCCTAAGAGAAGGAGATGTAATATCAAGTCTAGATGAGAGAGTTTAAATGATAGATGTAGTCTCTAGAGTTGTCTACAACCATGATAAAGGTTAGGCTAGTAAGTATCCTAGATGACCTAAGTTGTAAATGATGATGATGATGGTGGTGTTGATGTGACATTATGTGATGTTTCAAGATGAATCAAGTTACACTTGATGATATGATATGAGTTTGACCATGCAACCCTAGCTAAACCTTGCACCTAGTATGATACATATGACTTGGTTGATGTGCTAAACATAGCTAGTGGGTTGACATACTTGCTTGTTCTAGTCTTGTACATGATGAGATATGATATGTGTTATATGGTTTGAGACCAACACGGGCCTTAATCTCTTTACAAAGTAGGACCTATAGCATGGGACATATGAAAAGGGTGACCTCTTGTTATGAGTCCACCCACCGCGGCAGAAGGTCGGAGTACCTAAACTCCAAAATACGTGAAATTTTGAAAAATATGCACGATGAAATACATTATGATGAGTCCCTAGCTAGAATACTTCTAAGTATATGAGTTGAGTTGCCTAGTTTGTGGTTCCCTCGATAATGTTGAACTCTAGATTTCCTATGAAAAAGAGCAAACCCTAGAGGAAGAGGCAATGTAATATATGATGTTGTCTATATAAGTGAGGGAGATGTCCCATGACCCTAAGATGATGTACATGACATGTGTTCTCCATGATGAGCCTCTTGCTCAGATTAGTGGGCTTATGTAAGGGAATCTAGTGGTTTCTCTTATTTAGCATGCTAGGTAAAAGTTTTGTATGGGTAGTTGTTGGTGGTTACCATGTCTTGTTGGACATATATAATTTTTAGCTTGAGTGGCTTGAGCTTGGGTGATCCATTAAAATACAAGTGAGATGACTATAAAACTTTGATGCTTATGATATTGTTGTTCCTCAAATAATCCATGATGTATATGAAAATAATCTCACTTATGTCAAAAACTCGATAGAAGTACAATAAGTCACTCTCATAAGTTAGACCTAATATTAAATTATACCTTACATAAAAGATATAGATATGGCATCATGAGCTCGATATGATGATGCCTAGAAATCTTAGCCTGAATGGTCATGAACACAATGCTCATTTCAGATTCTAAATGAGAAATGATGAACATAATTGGGGAAAGTTGGCAGAAAATTAGAAGAAAACTAAAACACGCATGAAATCTAGTATAAGGGTGAAGTACGCATTTACTAATGATATCATTTGGAATTCATGATTATGAACATGTTTTTTTGAGAATTGATCACATAGATTTTGATAATACACCTTGGTCTCGTATGAAAATATGAATAAAATCCCTAATGTAGAGATACTAAGGGATAGGAAAACCCTAATGTCATGATGACATCATAATATGATGGAACAATAAGTAAATGTGTCTATCATTGATATGAATGCACCCTTTACGATGATAATCTAAGTGTGCATCCTATTGTGAGGAATGCCTTGAAAATCATGGTTGGATACCTAGACTCGATGTAGTTGACTTTGACTCTTAACTATGATCCTAGATGAATTTCGAGGATGAAATTTCTCTTAAGGAGGGAAGGATGTGACAGCCCAATTTTCTACTCTATTTGTTATACACAATCTCTCTCTTTAAGAGACCCAACTCACTCAATATAATTTCAATCACAATACTTGAGTGTTTGATCACCCAACTTGATCACCTCCATGACAAATTTTAAATGATGTAGCTCTATTTTTGGAAAAAGAACTAAGTATCATGCTATGTCACATCACCATCTTATCAGGTGAATTAAACCTCTTATATATGATCTTAATGCTTTGTAATGTATATCATGATGTAGAGTGTGAGAACCCATTACACTAAATGAGATTACTCAAAACATAAAATACAATCAATCACTAATTAATCACATATCCAAAAATATGGGTAAATTAAAATCAATTTCAACGTCAGCACCTGCTCAAAAACATTTGCATAAGAGCCCAGCATCTTTCTTTTATCCATACTATGACAAGAGTTTGATACAAATTGTCCTATCACCTTAGCCACAACATATATACACAGGATAACAATATCGGTATATACCACACAAACAAACATTAACATGCTAACAAAATTCTGATTCATTTGAAACACCATATACAAACTTTTCCTACCCGGACCCAAGATTACAAGGACGACTCTAGGACACACTAGACATCTAATCAACTTTCTCAAAGATTCATTACTATATCTCCTCTTTGTTGCCACCCGTTTGTTTTCGTCACTTCTGATTATCTAAAAAAAGGTGGCGAACCACAAGGGTGAGACCCATGTCCCAGCAAGAGATATAACCTCCAACAACATTTATTAATTACAACATTTTTAAGTAATTAAATAGATAAGCAGTTTAATCAGATATAACAAATAAGCTCAACAACATTGATGATTAACAAAATACATAAATGAGTAGATAATAACTATCATCATTAGCCAGACTATCATCATTTATCTAGTTGACAATATAAGCAATTCAGTAGCATATGCATATGTAGCATCATGAGAAAGTCTAGTAACATAGAATCTCTATCATTATGAATAAGTCTAGCCACATAAGCATAGATAACAACATTAGCATGTCTAATAGGTTGAACATATCAACATTATAAGAAGAGCTAACAACATAAGCACAACTATCTGGATAAGCACGATTAGTAGTATATGCATCTCTAGTTCAAAGGCATGGCTAGCATGCTAAACATAACTAACAACATGAGATAGCTAGCATCATGATTATAATCAGCAGTAGAAGTATAGTTATCAACATAATCATGGCTACTGTATGTATGCATCTACAATATTAAGCATATCCACAACATAAGTATATCTACTATCTCTTAATTGCACTAAGCATCATCTTTATGTAAAGATAACAAATAAGGGTTATCATCCAATGTGAAACGTCATGTATAACCCTAAAAAAATATGCTACACGGTTGTATTACATCTTTTATTAAGCCCTGGGGAATTTGAATCATACCATTTAAAGTCCAACTGACCCCTGTGAAGGGCTATTTGGTTATGTACAAGATCTAGGAGTGTCGGTATCCTAAGATATCTTCCCCTCAGTTAGTACGAGTAAAAGGCAGTGACATATCACTCAAAGCTACCACCACAGTGACATATAGTCAAGCTTCTAACCACTAGTCCGCCCTTGGTACAGGTCACGACACTAGAAACCAGGGTATACAAACCGAATCACTAAGGTACAACCGCATTTTTCCTCTAATCACATCATGTTATAATCACTGAGACACGACCACATTCATTCTCAATCACATCAGATGTATGAGGCATGACATTAGCCAATCTCCACAATCTGCATTGTGGATGACAAGGATATATCCTCAACCTGCCACCCCCACATACTCAATAGAATTTGTGCCGAGTTTCCCTTAGGAATACTCATTTCACCATCTAGAAAGTTATGACACTGAAGATGGCTCTATAGAATAGGGCACTACATGATTAGAGTTGCACTTGATTAGGTATTCCAATTGGGTGAATTAAGGCTTCATCCAACAAGTGGACATACAAACCTTAATTCACTTCTAGAAGCATATAAATATCACAACTTCAAAAGATATAAAATGTGTGAAATATAATTTCTCATCTCATCATCACATGGTACTGTTCACTTTCCATTCATGAGACCACACTAGTCATCATACTATCACAAGATATAAATCATTTTCACAATATCACAGGGTATCAACCCTTATCAACGCAAGAGAATTACACCTCATTCAGAGCTCAACCATGCCCAAAGGTCATTAAGACCATCATACTATCACAGGATATAAATCCTTTTCACAATATTACAGGGAATCAACCCTTATCAACACAAGAGGATTACACCTCATTCAGGGCTCAATCATGCCCAAAGGTCATTAAGACCATCATATTATTCACTACAAGATCAACATTATCTTTGCATGCCTTATAACAAGGCTTAACAACATCACTTACATATAATACACCATATCAGCACAATATTGCATTAATGATCTAGGAGATATTCATAAACAATCATAGCAGGGTTATATTAACATTAAGAACATTCCTTTATTACATCAACATGCAAGGAATCTAGATATGATTAACACTCATAATGTACATGTTTATCACAAGAAAGTATCAACCATGTGGCTATCATAAGCACTAATTAACACATTAAGGTTATGATCATGTTAAGGTGATTATTTCACCATCATTCCATCATATAAGAATGTTAAACATGAATACTCATCTTTATCTATTTGCATTAGAGTTAGGTTCAACATGATAAATTATATCAGTGTTACTAATCAGCACTTATACCCAAACCCTAACTCACAGCATCCCCATTGGATCATGGATACATAAGGTGAAGCATCACCATCACATTCCATACTATTCTCAAGTATGAACACACACATAAACCAAGGTGTAACCATCGGGTTATAGCATACTAGGGTTTCAATAACAATAAGAGAGCACTCCATGATTGTATTAATCATTCAAGGATTATTCATACCCAATTACCATCATTTAGTTATATTAAAGCTATGTATAACAAGCTATACCTCATTAGGGTTACATATCAACACAATATGGTTATCATCCCTTCTATTAATATGAGTGAATAGGTAAGACTACCTTATTAAGGGTAACCCTCCATTTGTTCCATCATCATTCAACACATATCACCATACCACAATGTCACCTAGAACCATTGGATGTTAAAAAGGTAAGACCATTGGTTGTTTACATAGGTAAACACCTTGGATAAAACACCTATGAAGTCCTTGATTTTTTCTCTACAAAGAGTCACCATCTAATCCTAGACATCCCTTGGTTAACAACACAAAAAGTTCCATTGAGAGTAGGGTAAAACTCAATCGACTGTTCATTTAAAACAAGCCATCCATTATCAACAAGTAAGATCCTTAAGTTGATCATATAAAGGAAACCATATAAATCACATTATCAGGACCAACATATTACATTAACCATCATTCCACATTATTGGAGGAATAAACATTAGATCTTCACCATTGGGTCAAGTTCATATGTTAAAACCATCAATTACAGTATAGGTCCGACCATTGCATCAAGTGACCCAAGAAACCATTAGTCTAAGACTTAATTGATGCTACAACTACAATTCTTAACTCATCATAGGTTGTAGATACATGATCCACCATCATTAGTGACAATTAAATCACCATAGATTGTTAGATCAACCATATACTCATTAATCATCATCAAAAATTAAGCTAATGTCATCATTCATTGATAACATCAGTAGCGTACTTAATGGTTGATCATTAAACTTCTAATTAATCCAAAACCTGACCTAAGGGGGTGACCACATGTTGTCACCATCATCTGATACCTTTGACCCCGACCATCCATTGTCATGAAGACAACACCATAGGGTTGTTGCAATGGTACCATCATGGGGTCATGGGTTTATAGAAGAAATCAGCTTAAAACCCTAAAATTGACCATTGGTTGATAGGTTCTTAACACCATAGGTTGTCAAACCAACCTGATCCAAGTCATATTATACCTTAGGAATAACATACACATTATCATAGGTTCATATAGAACTGAAATCAGAACAGGGAATGTTATAAAATCAAAATCAAAATCAAGCATAGCTTTTTAGTGCATGGATCATCATTTTCAAGCAAGAACATGATCTAGCAAGCTTATTGTAAGCAATAAACGTGGAGCAAGTTATAAAACTTGCCTCTAATGAGAATTTAATCTCACACACATAAGAAAACACGAGCACGTAGGGTAAAAAATCCAATCATAAGTTGTGAACTCGTCCATCTAGCACCTTTCTTCATCAAATGAGCAAATCCTAAGCATAAGGAGCAAGAAAGGTAGGGTTTTAGAGCTTTAGAGCAATTTCTACCATGGAACAGCAAGGTTCCGACCTGGAGAAAGGTAGGAGGAAGGACAAAAAGGAAATAAATGGAGGAAAGAAGGGGATTCTTAAGAAATAAATGGAGGAAATAAAGGGATTCTTACTCTTTTAGGTCAAGATCACTAGAAGGAAGCCTTTTAAACCCTAAAAGGAAGTCAATTGCAACCCTAGATCCTTTTTCCAAGAAGATCCCCACTTTCTTCTTCCTTGGATAGGAAATTTCATAGTAGAACAGAGGGAAAACGAGGTTGGGAGAAGGAGGGAAGTGGTGGAGAGATAATGGCTCATTTCGGTGCTTGGGGATAAGTATATGAAACTTTAAGATAAAGAAAAAGAAAAAGTTGAAGTTCTAGTATCTATCCAAGTGTCCATGGCCTTAATTTATTAAGAATATACAAGCACACACACAAGAAGATCCCCCACCATCTGTATAGACATGCTTAGCTTTCCTTTCTCGAATTTCCCAGCCAATCAAATAATTCATTAGTTGATAGCTACTAAAGGTAGCTCATCCATGAAGGGGTAAACCCTAAAATACCCTTGGAGAAAACACCTTCAAACCAAGGTTTAAATAGGTTCCCAATGGCTCAAAAAGATCAAGAATGATGAGATAATATCCAAGGAACATAATGCAAGTGATAAATTGCAAATAAAACCTCTCAATTGGGTAAATTGTAGAAAAGTCCAAAATGTGCATAAAATTGCATAACTTGCTCAAACAGTGTCCAAATTGGACCACATTTGAAACATAAGCTTGTATTATGATTTCAAAGCATATCACAAGGTTAGATTAGGGTTATAAGCATTCAATTATGGTAATTAAGCTTATTCAACTCATTAAGCAAGTTTAGGGGCCTTACATAGAGGATTCAATTATGAATCCAGCGGCATAAAAAATGCCTTAACCAGAGTCTTATAGCTCAAGATATGATCTTTTTAATTTGCTTTTATTTTTCACATAATTTGGTTTCTTTTTATTGTATTTGAGATTTTTGGGCCTAATTTGGCGGCCCAGCCGCCACCCCCTTGGACAAACCCTAGTGCGCCTCCTTCTTTTCAACCACTGGATCAGCCTTTCCAAAATTTGATGGTTGTGGAGCCATCTTCTTCCTTAGTCCATACAAGATGATGACACCATAGCAGGCTTCTCCCAAGATCCACCAATCACATACTAGATCCACCCTTTGATCAAATTGAAAACCCCAATCACTTATTTTCTTGAATCCTCTCATTTTCCCCTTGGTTTTTCCCCCGCTCTCGCACCCTATCTCACTCCTCCTTTCCCCTATGTCTACCCTTAGGTTGGTGGCCCTGCCGCACCAGCCGTGATGGGTGTTTCCTCCACGGACCTCCCTGCCATCATTGAAAGACCCAGGCAAGTATGCGAGGCCAAGGCGATCTTGGGCGGCCACCCTTCACAGCCTTTGGCCCTATCTTTCACCTTCCCAATGGACCTCCAGTGAGCAGCAGCAAACCAGTCACTGCCATGGTTGGATTTGTTCCACGAGCATGCCCTGGGTGGGTGATGGTCTAACTGCCATTGGATGAGGAGCCCGCTCAAAAGCGACGGCTTCGATCAGTCCCTCTGGGACTCTCTCTCCCCCTCTCGTCTATGGGCCACGGTGATGGGTGGTCAGGAGCCGCATGTGAAATCCATCGAGAGGCAGGAGGCGTTCCCCAGAGATTTCAGACGGTTGGACTAATGTGCGAGTAGTGGTTGTTGGTATGTATGCCCTGAGAGCCAATCATGGGATGATTGGTGGGATACATTAAGATTGATTTGATAAAGATCAAAGGCAAGCTTCCAATTCTTTCTAGTTCAGTCATATGAGATAGTGATAGAACAGATTGAATGTCTAGAGAATGACAGTACTCAATGACGTATGCTTTCAGGTTAAGGACCTGAACGATGAGATCATACAGATGCTAAGAGTTTGTACATTCTTATTATGTCCCTAGTCGTATGTCATTGTGGAAGGTAGATAGACAGCAATGACACACAAGACTGGATTGTGGTGTTGGTTGATGACAGAATCTCATTAGTCATGATATGGAGATATCAAACCAAACACATAGGTACTTGTTAGAGAACAAGTTTACCGGACAGACCCACCGTGAGTTTGACACATGGAACCATGACATGGTAGTCACAGTCAGTTCTCACAGTAATGGTGGTGAGTGTGATTCTTTGACCTGAAATCACTACACTCAACACATGTTGTTGGGTACACTTTGTCATCATAAAATGCAGTCCCAAAACATGGGTTGTTGTAAAGGTGATGATTGGATGGATTTAATACATGGGGCTTTTGAGGGGTGAGTGATAGATATGGGATTTGTCCCTCCTGAGGGAGTTTGATATCCATGGCCACTTGATGAGTAGGATTGAGATAGGTGTGCGCACGCATGTGTGAATCAGTATGTGATATTGATGTCATACATATCTCCTCCAATCTACTCTGAGATCAAGAAAGTGAATGAACGTTGAAAGGATGATTGTTCCATGCCTTGAGTTCATTTGGGATGTCAGTGACAAAGGAATTATACATTCGCTGTAACACCATTCATGGATTGTAGGACTGAAAGTTGTTCTCCAACTTTCCTTTTCACTTGGGTAGCACTGATGTGTGACTAGGCACCGCTCTTTGCTTGTGAAGTCATAAGTGTTATGGACTTTCACTGCCAACATGAAATGGACCTACAGGGTCACACAAATAGGATTTAACCTAGAAGAGGAGTTTATCCACAAACCATGTTTAGATTGATTACTAAAGGAGTTTAGTAGTTCAATTAAACACTCAATCAATCGATAGCTCAATATCATAGTGTTCAAGGTGTTGGACTGATTGATTAGAGTATCAGATTGATTAAAACTGTAATTGACTAATTTGCATAAGTCTACTGCCCCAACCGATCGGCTCATGGGATGAATCGATCAGCTCAGGTTGTTGAACCGATCGGCTCATGGGATTAACCGATTGGCTCAAGACAGGTTGAACTGACTGGTTCAAGAGTTGAACTGATCGGCTCAACTGGACCAACCGAGATCATTTGGAAAATCAGAAGACTATTTTGCAAATATAATTTGTTTCACTTGTATAAATTCGATTTGGACAATGATTAATATTTGATTAATCGAAGACAAATTTAAAAGTCAATTTGAGTTGGATCAGGACCACGAACTGATCGGCTCAGTCATGAATCGATCGACTTAGGTGTCCCAACCGATTGGTTGAGGTTGAATCGATCGGCTCAACTCATCAACCGACTGTTTCAGGGTGTGAAACGATCGGTTCAGGTGGCGCAAGTTGGTTGTTTTGTGGAAAATTTCAAACCCTTCTACTCCTGCATTAATCCCGCATTTCCCATGATAGAGAACCATGTCCCATGACCCTCCTATATATAGGGGTAGTGGGGGCTTCTCAAGAGAACAACTTAGTGCATCAGTTGCTCTACAAAGTTGTCATTCTCTCTGGTTTTGGTAACCGAGAGAGAGCCCGAGCAAGTGCTACCCGATAAGGGAGGCATAGCAAGGGAAAGACAATTGTAGAAAAGCAACTGGTTGTAGGAGAGTGTGTTGGTAACTAGTACGCCAACAGGAGGGTGCAACTCCTTCCGATTCCTTGTGGGACAAGGAGATCGGAGTTCCAGGCGGTCTGTGTGGACTACTACAGAGGCGGGAGACTTTTGCCGCTCGGAGGACATCTGTCAATCTCGACAGTCCCGGTGAGACCAGGAGCTGCACAAACACCGTCCAAGACCAGAGGTGAAGATTGTGTAAGCCGTGAGGTAAAGTCACCGAGCAAGCCTCAGGACAAGGTATGCCTCTACAAACCATCCTTCCTATTGTATAGACGTTGACATGATTCCTTATTCTGGGTTTGGGAGAAGGAAATTTTTGTTTCCGCTTCCTTCTCTATCTCCCCTAAAACCCAACGGTGGTATCAGAGCCACGTCAACTGCTCTATACTTTAGGATTATCGATATGATCGATTTTGGTTTTTCACCTTTATTTATTGCATGCGATGCGAATAAAATTGGCTTTATGCATGTCCAATCATGAATCCACAAATCCCAATATACATGTATGATATGTAATATTAATGCACTCGATACGCATCGCCCTTAAATGAGTTTTTGTGGTGGATGTATAGTGTGGGTATGGCCAATAAACCCTATGTGTGTGTTCTTGGTTGTATGTGGTTGCTTGCATCTCGGTCTGCGCACCTATTTCCCTATCTCCTATTCCTAATGTAACTCGAAATAATTCAAGATTTCTTTCCTACCTTTGCTCCCCCCGAATGTAACTCGGGGTTTCCCAATTCAAATGTAAATAGGATAGATTTTTATTTCCTATTATTTCAAAGAACGGTGGACAATCTGATGACGACTGAGAGGATCGGTTCAAGGCGTGAACCGATCGGTTGGCGATCCAGACAATCGGTTCGAGGAGCGAGATGATTGGGTGGCAGCCATGAAGAGATGCACAATGACCAGGCGAACCGATCGGTTGGAGGAGCCAACCGATCGGCTGGTGGCACCCAGACGACCGGCCAAGGCAAGTAGGTCATCCATGTGATGAGTTGATCTACTCGAATGGCTATAGCACTTCATCATGGATAGGTTGCATATGATGTAGGCCTAGATGACCATGATTCCTCTTGGCTCGAGGAATCACATTAGGATGGCCATAATCATCGCTTTTATCGTTTCGCATGTTTTCTATGGGATATAGCATGTATATGATACGTATTATACATTGTGGTGATTGGATATGTATATGTACCTATAAAACCAAATCCCTCATTAAATATTAATGTTTAGATGCCTTCCAAATGTGACACATGTGAAAAGCTTGATCGGCCAAGTGTGGGCATGCCCTAGCGTGGTGCACCATCTATCTCGTGGAAGCGTGAAGGATGAATATGTGGGTCTGCCCTAGCAGGGTGCATACTTCATCGTGTTGGATTTGGGTCAGACTTAACAAGGTGACCTATATAGGATCTAGCACCTTGAGGCATAGAGGTGATCATGGCAAGGAGTTACATTTGACATCTTTCAAGAGTTGCATATGATGCAATTGGCAAATGTTGCCTACCTGGAAGATCTAAGTTGTGGGTGACAGCCCTAGCTGGTTCATGACTTAGAGAATTTTAGGATCTTGACCCACTAGAAGGTTGTATGCTTCAATCTTACGAATTGATGGTGAGGGCTATCAATTTGAACAAAAATAGTGGGAGCGATAATTAATTAAAGTCCTAATTAGATCATCAATCTTTCAAATCAATCAAATAAGTCAAAATTGAGTTTTGGACTAAAATTGCATATATTTCCTTTTATAGTTCAAATGAAAACAAACAATAATCACTTTTCGTTGCAATCGGTCCTTGAGAAGGAAAATCTGAATGGGACTAACTTCCACGACTGGTTTAGGACATTGAGAATTGTTCTCACTCAAGAGTGAAAGCTCTATGTCCTGGATACTCCAGTTCCAGAGGAACCTACTCCTACTGCACCAAAGGTAGAAAGGGATGCTTATAAGAAGCATTCTGATGATGTCATTTATGCAAAGTGCTTGATGTTGTGCTCCATGAACCATGAGTTGCAGAGACAACATGAGAACATGGCTGTCATTGAGATGATTCAACATCTCAAGAACATGTATGAAGATCAAGCACGACAAGAGAGATGTGATGTCTCTAGGGCACTGTTCAAGTGTGTCATGACAGAAGGAGATCCAGTTGGTCCTCACATGCTCAAGATGATTGGGTATGTGGAGAACCTGACGAGACTGGGATATCCCCTGAGCCAAGAGTTGGCTACTGACGTGATACTGCAATTGTTTCCAGAATCCTACAGTCAGTTTGTGATGAACTACAATGTGAACAACTTTGACAAGTCATTGACAGTGTTGTTGGGCATGTTGAGGACAGCCAAGACACAGATGAATAAGGACAAGCCTAAGTATGTGATGATGATCAGCAGCAAGAAAGGCAAGTCCAAGCGTAAGGGCAAGGGCAAAGCTAAGAAGAGTTCTGATGCTAGCCAAGAGCCCAAGGCGTCTTCATCTCTCAAGGCCAAGGGAGGCGTGACCAAGAGAGGGAATTGCCACCATTGTCAAAAGCCAGGACATTGGAAAAGGAATTGTCCACTCTATCTGGAAGAACTAAAGAAGAAGGAGGCGACAGACGTCTCCACCTGAAGGTGTCATGAAATAAACTTGTAACATTTTTAGGTATATGATACCAAGATATAAAATGTAAAGCACTCAATAAATGGGGCAAGTGTTGCCACCATAGATAAGAGTACTTTAGTTTATTTTCAGCCTTGAATGCATGTAATAGAGTTATGAACTGCTATTTCATATTTTCCAATGGATAGAAACACTTTAATTTTTGCATATTGTATGACAATGATAGCAATTAATAAAGTTGATGTTTCAATCTTTGTGGCAATGCCTTGGTTATCTTGTGATACTTGGTATGCATAAGATAAAGTGATACGTAAAAGTTATTGATAACTCAAACAATCAAATTAGCATTATCATGAGAAATTCATTTCTAGTTTCCATATGATGGATAATCTAGACTCTTTTGGTTAGAGAACTAGTAAGAGACATGAATCTCTTAGACATGATTAATCAATCTTCACTAGTGGTAGCAAGAGAATGATTATCCTATTAGGTATAGTACATGTGATATATTTGCATACCTATTGGAGTTAATGCTAGTACTTCAAATGGTGTTTAGAGAAATACCAATATGAATATCATGAAGTGTTCAAGAATATCATAGATGAAGTAAAAATTTGGTAAAGTGTTAATTCTTGATGAGATCAATGAATGAAATACTTAGACCAAATGTTTGAGAACCTTGTGAGTGATTATGATGGTGTATCATAGTAAGCTCATGATTAAGGCATAGTGATGTCTAAATCAAAAGGAGTCATACTCTAAGGAGTTAGAGGATGATTATCAAATAATTAATTTCTTCTTTAATAAAGAATACCCCATACTAATAGAGGACATTAAGCATCACAAGTAGTTGTGAGTTCTTATATCCTTGACAGATACACCTCAATTATCTATGTGATGAGTTGGTCATGTGATGAGTCAACCATCTAGATAAATATGAGGAACTGGATTTTGAGTTATGGTTTATGACCATTACATCCTAAATGACTTCCATGTGAACCATAAGGTATGACCTTAATGGTAGCACCCATTGGGATAAAATCCATAAGTGTGAATGAGTCTTAAGCATTAAGACACATGGATAACATTTTGAAAAAGGATGGTGCTTGTTAATTGCAACTTAATGACTAAAAGATTTGGCATAAGGATACTTAAACTGCATTCCTATAAGGAATAAAACAAGGATGTATATGTGACACAACCTATAAGGTTTATGAATCCATTAATGCAAATGAAGTCTATAAGTTACATTGGACTAATCAATGTGATTGATTAAGTACAAGCAACTCAGAGCTGGATCTTTACTTTGATGATATGGTCAAAGGGTTGACTGATATATCAAAGATAAAGAAAGGATCTGTGATTTGGTGGGAGCGTATTCACATTCCACATGTTGATGTGAAATTAGATGTTCTAAAATGGAAATCTAAAGTGTAAGTTATCTTTAAGGAAGATAGAGACGTTTCCTATGAGATAGGAATAGAGATATATAGAGATAGTTCTCAAAAATCTCTTGACCTGAAGAGAGAGCATACATTGGCAATCTATACTGAAGAGTTCAGTGTGCATAGATTCAGTGGGAGAAAACTTCTCCATGTTACATGGAGTTAGTATCCCAAGGCCAAGTGTCCAATTCTTATGAAGAATGGAAACACTAAGAATAGATATGGATCTATCATGTATGTAATCATCTCATTATCTTGCATGTATGGACATAGCAAGAACAAAATGCATTCATCATCTTGTATGTAGGACATAACAGTATGATATGCTCATCCTGATAACTCGTATGTGGGACATGACGAGTGGATGTTTGGCTAGTTCCAGTAAGGGTTACTGGAATACTATAAGAACTTGACAAATACTTGAGAAGTACTAGTTTTATGGAAATAAGGAAGGGTTCACTATAAAGAGTTACATTGATGCGAACTTCTGAAAAGGATAGAAAATGAATCGCAAAATATAGATGGGATATATAAAAGTGAATGTCTGCTGATAATTGGAAACGTTCTAATAAAGTTGTATAAAAGGAAAGGTCGAGTATCCGTGTGTTAGAGAATAGCAGTGGATACTATATGAATCTGGAAGTTCACGAGATGAACTTATAGTTATTTTGGTCATTGATGACAAGTTAGGAGTGCTTGATCATGCAATGTGGCTAAAGGTTAGAAAAGGAATACTAGATCGCATATTACGGAAACTCCATCTCATATGTGTGATGTACAGCGAAGAGATGAGAGACATGCAGTTAATACCGACTTTGGCAAGGTGTTGCCATAACTCACTATGTTAGCACTAGAGCACAGTAACATGTGGGACATATTTGAAGATCACTATGAATATGATTCAAGGGTGATTGGCTCACAGTGCAAGTGGGAGTTTGTTGGTATGTATGCCATGAGAGCCAATCATGGGATGATTGGTGGGATACATTAAGATTGATTTGATAAAGATCAAAGGCAAGATTCCAATTCTTTCTAGTTCAGTCATATGAGATAGTGATAGAACATATTGAATATCTAGAGAATGACAGTACTCAATGACGTATGCTTTTAGGTTAAGGACCTGAACGATGAGATCATACGGATGCTAAGAGTTTGTACATTCTTATTATGTCCCTAGTCGGATGCCATTGTGGAAGGTAGATAGACAGCAATGACACACAAGACTGGATTGTGGTGTTGGTTGATGATTGAATCTCATTAGTCATGATATGGAGATATCAAACCAAACACATAGGTACTTGTTAGAGAACAAGTTTACCGGATAGACCCACCGTGAGTTTGACACATGGAACCATGACATGGTAGTCACAGTCAGTTCTCACAGTGATGGTGGTGAGTGTGATTCTTTGACCTGAAATCACTACACTCAACACATGTCGTTGGGTACACTTTGACATCATCAAATGCAGTCCTAAAACATGGGTTGTTATAAAGGTGATGATTGGGTGGCTTTGACACATGGGGATTTTCAGGGGTGAGTGATAGATATGGGATTTGTCCCTCCTGAGGGAGTTTTATATCCATGGTCACTTGATGAGTAGGATTGAGATAGACGTGCACACGCATGTTTGAATCAGTATGTGATATTGATGTCATACATATCTCCTCCAATCTACTCTGAGATCAAGAAAGTGAATGAACATTGAAAGGATGATTGTTCCATACCTTGAGTTCATTCGGGATATCAGTGACAAAGGAATTATACATTCGATGTAACACCATTCATAGATTGTAGGATTGAAAGTTGTTCTCCAACTTTCCTTTTCACTTGGGTAGCATTGATGTGCGACTAGGCACCGCTCTTTGCTTGTGAAGTCATAAGTGTTATGGACTTTCACTGCCAACGTGAAATGGACCTGCAGGGTCACACACATAGGATTTAACCTAGAAGAGGAGTTTATCCACAAACCATGTTTAGATTGATTACTAAAGGAGTTTAGTAGTTCAATTAAACACTCAATCGATCGATAGCTTAAAATCATAGTGTTCAAGGTGTTGGACCGATTGATTAGAGTATCGGATTGATTGAAACTGTGATTGACTGATTTGCACAAGTCTGCTGCCCCAACCGATCGGATCATGGGATGAACTGATCGGCTCAGGTTGTTGAACCGATCAGCTCATGGGATGAACCGATCGGCTCAAGATAGGTTGAACCGTCCGGTTCAAGAGTTGAACCGATCGGCTCAACTGGTCCAACTGAGATTGTTTGGAAAATCAGAAGACTATTTTGCAAATATAATTTGTTTCACTTGTACAAATTTGATTTGGACAAGGATTAATATTTGATTAATCGGAGACAAATTTGAAAGTCAATTTGAGTTGGATCAGGACCACAAACCAATCGGCTCAGGAATGAACCGATCGGTTGAGGTTGAACCGATCGGCTCAACTCACCAACTGACCGTTTCAGGGTGTGAAACGATCGGTTCAGGTGGCGCAAGTTGGTTGTTTTGTGGAAAATTTCAAACCCTTCTACTCCTGTATTAATCCCGCATTTCCCGGGATAGAGAACCCTGTCCCATGACCCTCTTATATATAGGGGTAGTGGGAGATTCTCAAGAGAACAAATCAGTGCATCAGTTGCTCTACAAAGTTGTCGTTCTCTCTGGTTTTGGTAACCGAGAGAGAGCCCGAGCAAGTGCTACGCAATAAGGGAGGCACATGAAGGGAAAGACAACTGTAGAAAAGCAACTAGTTGCAGGAGAGAGTGTTGGTGACTAGTACACCAACAGGAGGGTGTGACTCCTTCTGATTCCTTATGGGACAAGGAGATCGGAGTTCTAGGTGGTCCGTGTGGACTACTACAGAGGCGGGAGACTTTTATCGCTCGGAGGATAGTTGTCAATCCCGACAGTCCCGGTGAGACCAGGAGTTGCACAGACACCGTCCAAGACCAAAGGTGAAGACCGCACAATCCACTAGGTAAAGTCGCCGAGCAAGCCTCGGGACAAGGTACGCCTCTACAAACCATCCTTCCTATTGTATAGGCATTGATGTGATTCCTTATTCTGGGTTTGGGAGAAGAAAAATTTTGTTTCTGCTGCCTTCTCTGTCTCCCCTAAAACCCAACAGTGGCTCATCGTGGGAGAGGCATGGTGGGAGAAGACCACTAGATCAGTGGATAATGGCTACGATCAGCCACATTATTTTATAAATGAAATGGTAATGTCCCCCTAGTTCTCTAAAGTTATAGTTGCAAACTTTTAAATATTCATATCTTGCTCATCCTTTGGCCAAAATGGGCAAAATTATATATCAAATTGATTCTCTCGATGAGACCTAATTCTTCTTCTAGTTCTCATGATTTTCTAAAATATAAAGTTTGGCCTTATACGTTCATGATGAGTTCATATAATGCATGTTTGTGATAACGCTTGGGCCTTTGATGCGCATCCACTTATCTAATGGTCATATATGTACCTTTTTGTACCTCCATACTATTTGAGGGTCCTAATCACCCTTTGTTCTCAATGATTAACTCCAATGCACTTATGTGATATTCTTTGAATGTAAATGATGAACTTTTACCTAGATTGCTAACCATGCTTCTAATGGACATCTAGAATCATCCTAACCTTGAATATATATATATATATATATATATATATGTATATGTATGTATGTATGTATGTATGTATGTATGTATATATATGTGTATGTATATATATACACACACACATATATATATATATGTATATATATGTGTGTGTTTGTGTGTGTGTGTATATAACATATATATACAATATATACATACATACATACATACATACATACATATACATATATATACATATATATACATTTACATACATATACATACATAAATATACATATACATATACATATGCATATACATATACATATATATACATATACATATACATATACATATACATATGCATATACATATACATATACATATACATATATATATAGTTAGTTAGTTAGTTAGTTAGTTAGTTAGATTACACATCTATATACATATGTAGTGCCATTTCTTACACATACAAATATGTTAGATTATTATGCATATACTATATATGTAATTTGTCAATACATAAGAGAAATTAGAACAAGTTATATTCATTTTGCCAACAACTATACTTTTATTTATATTTTAAGAACAAATGTACATGGGAAGGATGTATGCCTTACCCCTTTCCCCTATTACACAATATTTTGGCAAAAACTACACATATTAATCCTCTAATATATACAAAATCATCAACTATATATACAAGCGAAACTAGTGGATTCCTCCCTCCAAGTGGATTGTGATCTAAAGTGAATCAATGTCTTCATATCACTTTTAACACTGTCATTAATCTCCTTCCTGAACAAGGGTTTGTGTATGCAACTCTCACTTTTGTTTTGCATTCCCTTCACTTTTAGAGACTTCAAACAGGTAAAAAATAGAAACCGCAGACATCTTCTACACAAATGTCATTCATTAGTCCAGGGATTTATTAGTGTCTTCTCCTTCTCAATGAACACAAGGTCCTCAACCAACTCATTTTTGCTTGAAGCTAATTCTGAACTCCTCTTAGTCACATCCAAGATATATCAACCATGTCATACTAGGGAATTTTACATGATTTGTATTGCTTGGTTCAGTAAGCAGTTGGTTAGAAAGATCAACTTCATCCCTAGCTGACAATGGACTTTAGCAACCTATTGCAACAACAAAATCATATATTAAAGAAGAAAAAATTACTTGTACCAAACATACATGCAGGTGTAAGTTTTCATATATATCTAGATACTTACATGACAATCACGTTATATAGATATATCTAAGGACTTGTTATGTCATTACGACATGCTTGCAAGAGTGCACATGTATTACCTTCGGCATGCCCATGAATACTCAAAGGCACAAGTACACATACTCCGCACGAGCCACCTTTATAGTGAAAATAGCAAGTACGATTGTCGTCCAACTGTGCTAGGCAAAGGATAAGATAAATAAGACTGATATAGAGTTTCTTGTTAGAACCACAGAACAATATAGGTGTATCCCTTTTGTAGCTAGATGATAGTTGATACAACATCCATTACTTGGATTTCCATATGTCAAATGGCTTGCAACAGACAAGAGTCATGATCTTCAGTTGCACCTCCCTGAACATAATTCATTTTTTGCAACAACACAAACAAATTGAAAAAATATTGAATCTGCAAACGAGAAGATAAGCAACCACACAAATTTGATCTTGTTGTGTAGTAGAAACAAGGCTAAGCTCACCAAGCTCAAAAGTGTTGTACCAAAACTATTAATGGGAATTGCATGGGAAGCCACTTTCTACAAGGGATGACCAACTTCCACATGAAAGTTCAAATGTCCCTAGAAGTTTAGAAAATTCCAATCACAAATGCTCCTGGTTCCCACTTCATTCTTGCTACTCTGGGAGGACTTGTAGTAATAGTTTCTAGAGTTTACTCAGTTGAATGCAATCAGTTGTACAAAACAATTACAAGTCATAAGTCAGGAACTTTGTAGATAACTAAAACAAGTCATAAGTCAGGATCTCAATTAGTAATTAATAAAAGCACATACTGCAACAAAAAAAAATCTCTAAGCCGACATGCATATCGGGCAAAGTTATACACATTAGATTGTTATATGGGATAGAAACTATCACAAACACATGGCAAAAAGCATCAGCCCTACAAAGCTGGACTTGAAGAACTAGCCCAACATGTCCTATCATCTCGGCTTTGTCACCAATAAATTGAAACTCCTTGAATCATCATCACTACTACAGAAACAGCCTTTGGCGTTAGTTGTTTAACCCCCTTTGGCATCGGTTTCCGACCGACGCCTATGTGGGCGCCGCTAAAGGTCGAACACTTCGGCGTCGGTTTTTTAACCGACGCCTATTTAACCTATAGGCGTCGGTCTTTTAGTAGATAACCGATGCCAAAAGGGTTCGCGCCACAGAAAACGGCGTCATCTAGGACACATTCTGCGTCGGTTATCTACTAAAAGACCGACGCCTATATGGAATATAGCGTCGGTGTTTAATTGGTAACCGACGCAGAAAGTGTCCTAGATGACGTTGTTTTCTGTGGCACGAACCTGTTTGGCGTCGTTATCTACTAAAAGACCGACGCCTATAATACATATAGGCGTCGGTTTGACAGGAACAGCCGACACTATTTCCAGTACGGTTGTTGCCACATTAGGCGTCGGTTTTGTTCAAAAACCCGACGCTATAGGTCTTTGCTGACGGTTTTCTGTAAATAACCGACGCCTATATCTATTTTTTTTTCATATCAGTTTGCAGACCTGTTGTGGATGGTCAGCAGGATGAGAACCTACAGTTCAGTTTTCTGAACTGCAGGTTTACGACATCCATTGATATCAGCCTACAAATAGGCCACTAACCTGCAAAAGTCCCAAGGAAAATTTCACACAAGTAGATACATTCAGACATCAATTCAAATCTCACATTCACACATATAGAAACATTCAAATACATGTATTAACATTCAGAAATATTCATTTACAAATTATCATTCATTATCTCTATCAACATCCCAATTATATCTTACAGTTGCCACTGCTTGTATGGCTTTTGCCCATTCTTCTCTTATTTCATTTAATGCTTCCATCGTATATGGCGCATGTATATTTTTTAAGCATTTACCTATAGTGTTGTCAGTTTTAAAAACCTGCAAAGAGAATGATGTATATATATAAGTAATAATATAAAAATAAGATTGATATATTTCATACTAACTAATGAGACTATATATAATACCTCATGTATGGTATCGATGTCCAATGCGGCATATTTGATAATCATCTGCATAAATCGCATCACATAGTATGTGCATGCCCAGCCATTGTCTTGTGTAGCGCACTATAAATTGAAACATACAAATTAATACAACTAAGCACAATTCACATCAATAATATATACATTGGAGTCGGGAACTTACTTGACGTTCTGCCAATTTATTGGCTGGTTCTTTTTCCTTGGGACCGTTCCTCCAACCTTTTTGAATGCATCTAAACTCCTACATGTTAATATAACACAGTAAATTGCATAAGTAAATAGTAATGTAATAACAGATGTTAATAGATACAAAAATGAAATATTTCTCACCAGAATAATGGCATTCTCATTACGTGTCCAATTTTAGTATTTAATGTACTTCCCGCGGGATCTAGATAATAAACAGTGAACGTCCCGGGGACAATAACTAGTAACTCCCAATGTCTACCGCTAGAGGTAAAAAGTTAACAATTAATAACTCAAAATGCACAATAAAAATGGAATTTTCTTAAGTCCAAATTATAAATAAAGTAAACTTACTTGACATTGAATGGAGCTATTATTATCGTCTTCTTTTGTTGACCAAAAATTGTAAAAGCATCTATACAGTATTGTTGAACACTATCAGGGTCTTTAGCTACCATACTAATCAATGATGGAATCAAAAATCCCACATGATCAAATGCAAATTGTTTGCAATGATCTTCGACTAAGTAGCTGCAAAACATGTATTACGTATGCATTAATATATAAGAAACCAGATCACCGGATCTTACACAAGGTATATGGATGTATAAACAAGATCTCACCTTATCCATGTCTCTATCATTGATGTATTCAGCCAATCATACATAAACAGCTCAATAATATCTTGTATAAATAAAGAGCTATCGTATGATTGACCTGCATAATCTGCATCTAAAGAAACAATTATCGGGCAATGTATATTATGTGCCCGTAGCCAACATGCCATTCCCCTACAAGCAGGACCTAACGGGTATGTTAGGTCAGTTGGAACCCAAGTTGGTAATGCGGGAAGTGGAGGTGGAGGCCTAGGTGCTCCTGGTGTCTTCTTTTTAACCTGTATATATAATTTCAGATCAGTTGACATCATATATACACATTAACAGTCTAAATCAATGTAATTTATCTTACAATTTCAGTAGTGTAGACGACATCTGCTTTGGGCCACAATATGACCCCACCTTCTGCCTCAGCAAGTGTATCAATATCCAGGTGGGGATATGGCAATGTAGCTTCCCTCCAATCGGGTAACACACGTAATGGGCCCACACGAACGTAGCCCTGTGTCATTGGAGTCCCGTGAAACCTTTCCCTAGGAAGGGACGGGTAAGCTTGCGCCTCTGTAACAACATAGTCTTGTATTCTTAAGCGGCATGGCTTCAATGCCTACAAATTTACGTAAAGAATGTTATACATATATACATATCATCTTGAAAACATATCATCTTAAAAAGACTAGCTACAATGTCATAAACAATACTTACAGCAGACGTGTTAGGCGATGGGTCTCCAGGATTACTCACAGTCTGTGCATCAGGAGAAGAGTGGGTCGCCATAGGCTGATTGGAAGCCTGAGATGCCTGCCACCACAGCAATTCTTCCTTGACCTTCTCAGCAACTACATCGTTTACCTTCTTAGCAACTATATCCTCGACTCTCTTATTCTCCTATACATGGATAAAAGAAACATTAGCTTCTTATTATTGAATTTCCTTTTGCAGTAACATTCTAAAAAAAGAATAGGTTACCTCTTCTTGAGAAAGTCCCGCTCTGGGTTTGCGCTGGGATGGCCCAAAGAATGCTTTGATGCCAACACCAGCGCCTGCACCCCTAACACGTCCAGGATGCTCTGGGTTACCCAGAGCAACTGTCAATTCATCCCTTGTGCCCTGAGGGATGAACGTGCCCTGTTTCCTCTGCTCGTGCAGCTCCCGCTAATCACCATCAACAGAAATTGGTAAGTTAACACCACAAATAATCAATATTCAAACGATTGCTCTAAGAGTTGTATTTTACCATTTTCGCAGCTACCTCAGCAGTTACGGGCTTCTTTATTTCACCCTTCTTGTTTTGCCTCCCAGCTATCCAGATATCATGGCGAGGCATGGGTGTGGCATACTCCTGAGTAGGAGCAGACTCCTGAGTAGCCGCAGACTCTACATGTAGTCTTTGGCGAACGCTTGCATAGACTTTTGGACCCATAGTGTGGTCATGCACATTCAGTGCACGCCTTGCTTTTTGTGCGTCACTGAGGGCCTAGTTAGTATGCACATTAATGATTTGGTTAGTATCACTAAATGTTAATCTTGAATAGGTGAATACAATGTATATTAATTAAATTGGGAGTGACGCCTAATACCTTGAATTCTTCAGATTTTCTTGAAGCAACAAAATTGTCCCAATCTTCTTTGTCCAAGAAGTTCCATTGTTCAAGGGCTGACTTCTTCTTCTTATCACCCTCTTTTATGTATTCTCTGTTCATATTTGTCCTATAATTCCTAAGCATCTTTCCAACGTGTTGCATCACACTTTTACGATGCAACTTCTCATCCAATGCAAACAGATTATGTAAAATAGAAATGTTATTAACTAGTATCCAAAATAGAATTGCAAATAATAGAATTTGTAATCTACAAAATAGAATTGCAAATAATAATAACTCACGCATAAATCCTTCCATATCAAGTCTTTTTTCCCCTGAGGAACTTTATGCCAATTATCATACTTAACACCACAATGGCTCCGAGTGGTACACCCAAGATAGTTTACAAAATTATTGCGGTTCACTCCAATTGCATTTCCTCCATTATCAAACTCCACAACCAATTTGGATCCACTGCCACTTAGCGCTAATAACTTCTTCAACAGAGTGATGCCCCTTTTCTTGTTAAGTGTTTGGTGCTACGCATCAAGTTGCTCCAGTGCTTCAGTGGGTACATGTGCATCATCAACCTAAAATTTGACAAAAATAAACACACTGAATTAGCCCAATATAGAAATATAGGATATATGACATAACTAGAAGATAATGAATTTTATAGAAATACAGGATATGCTTTTAGAACTTACATCGGTATCCTCGCCATGCTCTTCATGGACAGCATGCTCATCATGGACTTCATGCTCATCATGGACATCATGCTCATCATGGTCAGCCATCTGAAAATGTCATTAAAAAGGCAAACATTTAGCATTTGTATTAACTAGAAAAAGGCAAACATTTAGCATTTGTATTAACTAGAAAAAGGAAAACATTTAGCATTTGTATTAACTAGAAAAAGGCAAACATTTAGCATTTGTATAAACATACATGTCTCTAAAATTGTGATCTTTTATCAATTAACAATCCTTCATTGTGATCTCCGCGTACATATAAGTCATCATTAGCTTCAATATTTTGTGGAGTTGGCAACCCAACTGAGAATGGACTGGAGTCATCATACTTATCATAGTACTCTTCTTCATCTATAGGATCTTCAATGAACTGTCTTTTACCATGAAGAACAACTGACCATTTATCATTCGCATGATCATCGATATAGAATATTTGTTTCGCCTGTGATGCCAATATGAATGGTTCACCCTTCTCGCCAATCTTTTCAAAGTTCACCAAAGTGAAACCCAATTCATCCACTATAACTCCTTTGGTGTTATCAACCCAATTACATTTAAAGAGTGGAATTTTGAAATCTATGTAGTCAAACTCCCAAATGTCCTCAATGACACCGTAATATGACATTTTAGCTTCACGTGGACTCTTATCCTTTGCACTTGCAAAGTACATAGTCAACGCTTGAAGAGTGACCCCACTATTTTGGAAGACACTCTTATCATCTTGGCGCTTTGTGTAATATGTGAATCCATTAATGTCAAACCCTTCATAAGACATAACATTCGGTTTTGGTTTAAAGGCGAGGCATTTGATAGTTTCTGTAATATCATTTGGTGTTTGAGATAGTTGATGTAAGACTTTATCTTCAAACCACTTAGTAAAAGTCTTATTATGCTCTCTAGCAAGCCACATTGAACTTGCTCGAGGATGTTGTCTCTTTATGTAATTGGTATGTTCCTTGATATAAACACTCACTTCGTCCATATTGTGTAAAATATACAAGTGAGCTTGTTCCAACTGCTCACGGCTGATTACTTTCACTCGTGATCCCAAAATTCCTTTGCCCTCCTCAATATTCTTGTCATTATCAGGAGTGTCATTACCACTGAGAAAGTCATTGCAAAAATCCATAACCTCTCTCGCCACATAACCTTCAATAATACTCCCTTCAGGCCGATAACGGTTTCGAACATCACCTTTAAAAACGCTCATGTATCATTCAAAGGGATACATCCAATGCAAGAAAACTGGTCCCAACATTTTCACTTCCCTAGTCAAGTGGACAACAAGATGTACCATGATATCAAAGAACGAAGGAGGGAAATACATCTCAAGCTGACATAGGGTAACAACCACTTCTCTTTGCAAATTATCGAGAGTATCAGGGTCAATAACTTTGCTGCATAGACTGTTGAAAAAGAAACAAAGTCTGGTAATTGCAAACCTTACATGCTTCAGCAATATAGATCGAATTGCCACGGGCAATATTTGTTGCATTAGAGTGTGACAATCATGAGATTTAAGACCTATCAACTTCAGATCTTTCATTGATACCAATCTACGGATGTTGGATGAGTAACCATGTGGCACCTTAACATTTACCAAGCATTCACAAAAAGTTTTCTTCTCCTTTCTAGACAACGTGTAACAAGCGGGAGGTAAGTATGTTCATTTATTACCCATTTCACGTAATTCTGTTAATTCTGACCTTATTCCCATTTCACGTAGGTCCAGTCTGGATTTTATCCCATCTTTAGTCTTACCTGGTATATTTAACAGAGTACCAATGATGCTATCACAGACATTTTTCTCAACGTGCATTAAATCGATAGAATGCCTGACTGTCAAAGAACTCCAATAAGGAAGATCCCAAAATATTGACTTCTTCTTGAATGAAGAATTGTCACTCTGTGTGGCCATACTACATTGTGATTTCTTACCAAATTCATTGACAATGTCTTTTACTCTTTCATAAACAACATCCCCTGGTATAGGTTTAGGTGCACTCCGTTCATCATTCCATCCATTGAATGCTTTGCGCTTCCTACGATACGGATGGAATTTTGAAAGAAACCTTCGATGACCAAGATATACAGTCTTGCCGCCATGTTTTAGTCTTATTGAATCAGTGTTTTCTTCACATATAGGACACGCTTTAGCTCCTTTGACACTATATCCAGACAAATTCCCATATGCTGGAAAGTCATTAATAGTGCAAAACAACATAGCGTGCAAATGAAATGTCTCTCTTGCTGAAGCATCATAGGTCATCACACCTTCAGCCCAAAGTTTCTTTAAGTCATCAATCAAAGGTTCAAGATAAACATCGATATCATTTCCAGATTGTTTAGGGCCCGATATCAACAATGACAACATAACGTACTTATTTTTCATACACACCCAGGGAGGAAGATTGTATATAACAAGCATGACTGGCCAAGTGCTATGTTGGCTGCTCAATGTCCCGTACGGATTCATCCTGTGACGACCATCTCGCGAAAATAAGATTAACTAATGTGGAAGCGTTCATCAAGCATCGGATTAGCGAAAATCACTAAAAATTAAAACTTTTTGCAAAGAGATCCACACATAGGAAATCTTTTCCAACAAATGCCATTGTATATCATATACATTCTGTTTCAAACGTACATATCCTGTACCATCTCTTTCCAGAGACTACATCATCAGCTGCCTTATAAACATATATGTAGGCAGCATACAAATCTCGAGGCATCAAGCCAAAACCTCAGACTGATATATCAAAAACACTGACTAAAAACTCCGAGGACCTGAGAGTACAGAGACGACACATAGGACTACTATCTATATGACTAGACAGACAATATCTCCACCTGAGATCTTATTGATGTCCCTGTTGTTGCTATTGCTGCTGCTCTTTCCCTGTTCTAGGGTTTCTGCTCTGCCTTCCATGCATACCTAAAAATGTTTCCCACGGGGGTGAGACAATTATAAAAATTGCCCCAGCAAGAGATATAACTCTCCGCCAGAAACATTATTATTGCAACTTGAGAAGAGGAATATGAACATGAGAATCATATCTATTTGACAGCAAATATTTTAATGTCTAACAGATTAGAACATTATTCTATATCAGAAGCATTGCAGTTATTACTTGATAGAATTAACATGTCACTTATCCTTTAATGAATAGGAAGAACATGTATAACATCTATTCAAACAACAGAATCATTACCACTGCATTAACTTTCTTCAGGCTTAGATCAATGTGGAGTCATGGCCCGTAGCCATACTCTTTTCATAAGTGTTGGGATCTTAATCCCTCACTTCACCACTGTGTTTTTCTCATCCTTTCACAATTTCAATACCATAACCATGAAATCATGGGTATTCAAACCCTTTGTTCATCACTTGAACACTGTTACCTCTTTCTCAGGTAACTAACACCTTTAGGTCATTTGACCAAGGTAAGTATGATACTTGCTACACAAGCATGCATCATGGCACTTGATGCACATTAACTCTCTTGCCACCTCTTACCAGGCACAAGGTATATTATAGCACACAAGGCCCAATAAACAAATTCAAACTAATAACACATCATAGCTCATACCTGGCTATGCTCATCATCTCATGATACATGCATGGTTAGCACATATAATAGCAGTACATCAATTATCTATCAATACCATGCAAAAACAATGTATTAATAATTCAAGGGTATTACCCTTAATCCTTTACCAGGATTTGGATTTCCATCACACATAGCTCATCAGAACACTGTACATCTTGTCACCTTTCACTAGGCAACAACTTTATTCACATGGCTCACAAAACCATTCACATCTTGTCACCTCTCACTAGGCAACAACTTTATTCACATGGCGCACAAGGCCATTCACATCTTGTCACCTCTCACTAGGCAACAACTTTATTCACATGGCGCACAAGGTCATTCACATCTTGTCACCTCTCACTAGGCAACAACTTTATTCACATGGCGCACAAGGCCATTCACATCTTGTCACCTCTCACTAGGCAACAACTTTATTCACATGGCGCACAAGGCCATTCACATCTTGTCACCTCTCACTAGGCAACAACTTAAAACAAAGGCTTACAAGCCCAACTCATCTTGTTACTTCTTTCTCAGTAACAAAAACATAATGGCACATATGGCCAATCAATTCTTATCAAATAAACATCATAGCTCATACCTAGCTATGATCATCAACTCATGAAACCTGCATGATTTTCACACATGATAATAGACTTATCAAGTTCACAACACATCATGCAATATAGGGTAACACCACTATTCCCTTACCAGGGTTAGGGTTTACCATCAATTAGGGCTTTCTCTCACATATCATTACCCTTCATTAAGAATAGGGTTTTCCATTATTAACCATTTAGGTTTTCAAGATCATATTATCAATGATCAAACCCTAGTTCATTGCTCCCCACATCTAGGAGCCAACATTTATACCATAAGTATTCAATCATACTTATTTATTCTCATCAATTATCATTAAATGATTATCATCACAAGGTATGAGTATCTCTCTCATCCTTAAGTTGAGAATTAACAAAACGACCATGTTAGGTCACTTTCAATTCAGCTCTAAGTCAAGCATAGGCCACCACAGCCGTGCTACCTTGCACGGTCGTGCAAAGTGAAGCTACCACGGCCGTGCTACCCTGCACGGTCGTGCTGAGTAAAGTTGCCACGGCCATGCTTCCTTTCACGGTCGTTCTACATAGGATCATCACATGAATCATATTTATATATATATGAATTCTATTATTTGATCCTTTCAACTTGATTAGGTCACATCAACCCTTCAATCAAATGCATACAACTATGATTAACATAGTGTACCAAGTCATTGGTCCTATAAGCAATTAGGGATTCATTCCCAATTAAGGTTTCTCATGGAATCACCCTCAATTAGAGTTCCACATGGATGCACCCTCATCTAGGGTTTACTATTCATCCTAATTAGTGATTTCACATGTAGTCAACCTCTTATTAGGGTTATACATGGAATCAGCCTCAATTAGGGTTTACATCATGTATTAGATCCATGCATTTGTTATGCATTAATAACTAGTACCATTAAAGGTATCTCCCACCTAATCACATTAGGTTTTCAAAAAGGTTTGATCCATTGGACCTTCAATAACATGAGGTATCCAATTGAATTTGGGTTTCCAATGTTGATTCCTTCAATCATTGAAATCATGGAACCAATCATCAATTGGACCTATACTCATACTTCAATTGAGTTTAATAGGTCAACCTACAACTGATTTGACCCTCAATTGACCCTCAATTGATCATCAATTAGGGTTTGATTCAATTGAATTAGGGCTTGGAATCGATGATCCTTCAACACTAATCAATGCAGAACTAGTTGCATTGAAACCATTGAACCATCATCCAAATTGGGTATGACCTGACCCCAAACGGTCTTGAGGTCGTTTTGATGACCTCCAAACGGTCTTGAGACCGTTTTCCCATCATATCACTCAAATCCAAGCCATCCAATTAAGGTTTGGATCATTGGATTGATCACCAAATCAGCATTGCATTGTATAACAGCTTGGTACCTTTAGACCTTCAAACACCTAACCATACTCAACCCTAGACCTCCAAACGGTCTTGGGTGACCACCAAACAGTCTTGAGACCGTTTGGATGAGCTCCAAACGGTCTTGAGACCGTTTTCCCATCATATCACTCAAATCCAAACAATCTAATTAGGGTTTGGTTCATTGAAGTGCTCACCAAATCAGCAATCTATTGCAGATCAACTTGATATCTTTAGACCTTCAACCACTGAACTATACACAACCCTAGACCTCCAAACGGTCTTGGGTGACCACCAAACGGTCTTGAGACCGTTTGGATGAGCTCCAAACGGTCTTGAGACCGTCTGCCCATCCAACCTTTGGATTTTAGTGAAAAATCATCATGGATTGGTCTATCGAGTTGATCAACAAATCAGCATTTAGTTGCAGTATGATTTGGTACCTTTGGACCTTCAATTGGTCAACTATACTTGACCCCAGACCTCCAAACGGTCTTGGGGTGATCCCCAAACGGTCTTGAGACCGTTTGGGTGATCATCAAACGGTCTTGAGACCGTTTGGGCTAATCAACCCAAAATCTCAACTTAACTCATTGGAATTTCAGCACTATTTTCAATTAGGGTTTGCCTAATTGATTAGCCTTCAACTCATGATCCCTTTTGAGTTAACCCCTCAACTTTGGAGGGTCATTAACCAACATCATTAGTAACAGTAATCCCAAACGTTCAACGCTTGGTCAACGCACTCAAACGGTCTTGAGACCGTTTGCCAAAAACGTTCAATTAAATCAGATTGAAAATCAGCACTTAATCCAATTAGGTTTCCCTAATTGATTAGGCTTCAACTCACGATTCCTTGGGAGTTAACCCATAAAACTTGGTGAGTCATTATCCAACATAATTAGGATCAAAAATCTCATACGGTCAACGCTTGGTCAACGCACTCAAACGGTCTTGAAACCGTTTTCCCAAGCAGGTCAAGTTGATCAGGTTGAAAATCAGCACATAATTCAATTCGATTGCCTAATTGATTGGCCTTCAACTCTCGATTCCTTTGGAGTTAATCCCTCAAATTTGGAGGGTTATCAGCCTACATAATTAGGAACAAAATTCCCAAAAGGTCAACGCTTGGTCAACCATCTCAAACGGTCTTGAGACCGTTTGCTCCCAAACGGTCGCAAACCGTTTGCCCTTAAACGGTTTGCTGAAACCGCATAGCCAATCAAATTAAAACGATTTGGAGTAGCTATCAAAACGTTTTTGCTTGGTAATTTTCTTTGGATAAGCATCTAGGATGATGTCATCATCCCCTTCCTTCTAACAACCAAGAACAGCAACCGTTCTTGATAGAAATTGCAGCAAGAAACAAGAGTGCATCAAATTGAAGAAATCAATCAACAAAGCATAGAGAATTGATGCAATAGCAATGTTTAAGGGTTTGAGTTATAAAACCCGCCTCCAATTGAGCTCCAAAGCTCCACGATCACGCCATTAATGGTGGATGAAGCTATAGAAACTCCCCCTAGGCTCGTCCTCAAGCTTTTGATTGCAAAAGTTGGCTAGGGTTGAAGAGGAGATCGAAATAAGAAGGAATCCATAATTTATTTTCGATTTCCACCATGAAATCAAGGAGAACGAAGGTCAAGGGCTCACCCACAGGTTGGGGACGTGCTCCCTGCTCCTCCCTAGCTCCTTGGTCGGTTTTGCAAGTAAGGGGAAGAAGAAAATCCGAAAAAGGCCTTGGTTTGGGCTTGGAAATGGCACTTTTATAAAGAAACTGATGAGAGAATATGCCTTATAAAAATGCATTAAATTCCAAAAATATGGCCGCCTCTTCCCCCTCAAATCCCTTAAGGACGAGGAACCTTCCTTTGCCTTTAATTCTCCTTCATTATCCTTGATTTAAAGAAAATCAAATTAAGCACCTTAATGCTTATTATATTAATATCCATATGTGAGTGGGTTTTCTTTTTCTTATAATAAGGTGAGTGGAATTTCACCTACTTAGGATATTTTCGTTCCTTATCTTGGCAAAGGAACGTCCATCCTTATTCAAAATCAACCCAAAACATTTTGGTTGAAAGCCCTTCAATTATTTTTATTCATTTTTGCCCTAAATCAAATTAGGGTTTCAATTAGGCATTAATCTTGATTATTTTAATATCAAGATTCTCTCTCCTCCAACTTAATTCAAATGAGGCACCCATATCATTTTATTTGCTCTACATGATGCCAAGAAACATTAGGGACCTTGTTGAAGTGGTAATTTGCATATTGAACCCTAGATTTTGGGTAAATTGCACTTTACTCCAAAACTAGGTTTTAATGCACAACATTGTCCAACAAGCTCTATTTTGGTGTCCAGGCTTGTGGCAACCATACTACTACATCATATTCATACTTATGATGTCTCAACATTAGAGGAACATCTTATCATATGAAATTTGCAAGTTAACCCCTCAACTTGGGTAATTTTCACTTTAGTCTAAAATAAGCAAACATTGCTTCAACATTGTTCAAACAAGACCAAAATTGAAACATAAGTTTCTCATGAGCCCTAATTACTTTTCACAAGATAAGATTAAGAATCTACTTAACCTTATTAAGAAAAACAATCTAGGGTTAAATCATAACCCAGGTCAGGGATGTTACAAATTATAAACCCCTAACAAGGATTTCGTCCTCGAAATCCCAGGAAAAGGAGGAACAGATTATTCATTAATCATGCCCTCAAGTCTCCACATATCATATTAATATCATGGAGATATCATGAATTTTGTAATTCCACACAAGGCTCCTTTCACTAATTCAACCTTACCAATGTTTATGCAGAGCATAAACCCCTAACATATGATGGCCATATTATTGGAAAGAAGAAGCATAAAAGAACATACTTCTATCATCACCCAAGAATATTTATCAAAAGGAACAACATATATATCTAACAAAGATAATTTACTCAGTAATCCTTTAACAAACTCTATGTAATTGGGATTGTTCACATAGTTCTTCTTATTAGTTGGAAATGCCACATAGCTTTTCCCTTTTTATTGGGAATGACACATAGCTCTTCCCTTTTTGTTGAGGATGACACATAGCTTTCCCTTTTTGATTGGGAATGACACATAGTTCTTCTCTTTTTGATTGGGAATGACACATAGCTCTTCCCTTTTTGTTGGGGATGACACATAGCTTTCCCTTTTTGATTGGGAATGACACATAGCTCTTCCCTTTTTGTTGGGGATGACACATAGCTTTCCCTTTTTGATTGGGAATGACACATAGCTCTTCCCTTTTTTATTGGGAATGACACATAGCTCTTCCCTTTTTGTTGGGGATGACACATAGCTTTCCCTTTTTTATTGGGAATGACACATAGCTCTTATCTTTTTGATTGGGAATGACACATAGCTCTTCCCTTTTTGTTGGGGATGACACATAGCTTTCCCTTTTTGATTGGGAATGACACATAGCTCTTCCCTTTTTGATTGGGAATGACACATAGCTCTTCCCTTTTTGATTGGGAATGACACATAGCTTTCCCTTTTTGATTGGGAATGACACATAGCTCTTCCCTTTTTGATTGGGAATGACACATAGCTCTTCCCTTTTTGATTGGGAATGACACATAGCTCTTCCCTTTTTGATTGGGAATGACACACACTACTACAGAAATAGCATTCAGTGTCACTTTTCTGGGCGTCGGTTATTAAGGAAAACCGACGCCTAACATATAAGGCGTCGGTTGTTTAAGCAAACCGACGTCTATATTCAAAGACCAGCCAGACACGGGTACCGCTTTGTATTAAGCGTCGGTTGTTTATAAAAAACCGACGCTTAAAGTCGCCCGCGAAATCCATATTTCGATCAAAAAAAATAGTGTCATTGTCAGCGTCGGTTATATACGTAGAAAACCGACGCCTATGTGCGATGAAAATTTGCGCGGAAAGTGTCACTTTCAGCGTCGGTTATACAAGGATAACCGACGCTGAAGGTGGTTCCCGCCAAACATTTTCATGAAAATATCGTCCAATTGGACGTCGGTTGTTGCAAACAACCGACGCTAAAGATGTTTAGGTGTCAGTTGTGTAAAACAACCGACGCTATTTTGGAACTTTATAACCCGCGATGCCCGACTCTTCCCCTTTCTTCTATTTCATTGCGAACCCTTTTTTATTCTGTCGCCGTCGATTTCCCTTTTTCTCTGCTCCTTCCTCTCCACGACAGCGTCACCGTGCCGCCACTACTACTCCGGCGCCCCCTTCTCCTGTGCTGTTGCTCCTTATCCTCCGCCTGCCTGCCCACCGCCGCCTGCCACCGCCGCCTGCCTGCCTGCCGCTGCCTGGCCGCCTGCCTGCCTGCCGCCGCCTGACGCTCCCTGCTCGTCGGAGTCGCTGCCGTTGGTTCTGGAGCTCGCCGGCCGCCGCCCACGTACTCAACCAGCTCGACCTCACCCTACTCTGCTTGCCCAGGTACCTACCGACCTACCCAGGCGCGAAATTGGTTCTTTATGTGCCGACCTAATCTGCTTGCCTAATCTGCTTGCGCGAAATTGGCTCCCTACTCTGCTTGCTTAATGTGCCTAATCTTCTTTAAGTGGTCCTAATATCATAACATGATAGTTTTATAATCATGGCTAAACATAATATGAACTAGATCTTTTTATGTCATTTAATCAATGAACTTAGGAATTGGGGGTTCAAGAATAACCCTAATGATAACATGATAATAAGGAAACCTAAACTCTAGATTAGGACTTGAGTAGCATTTAATGTTATTATATGATTTGTGGCACTTTAGGATGTATATACATGCAAAAAAAGTTAATTGCTTGGTTTTCTTATTTGCTTGGATAATATACTCAGTGAATTAATGTATGATTTGCATGGATCACCATCAAGGTACGTGGTTGTACTTATGATTACATGTATTTACTTCCTATGTTTGTCAAGGTTTCTTGAAGATTGAATAAGTGATAGATGCTAGATGTTTATTTATTTCATGCAAATTATAAAGTCCTTATGATTATCACATTAAGTAAATCATGATATTCTGAACCCTAGGTTACACATATTGAAAGGTAACACACTTTGTCCTAAGTTGCTAATTTTTATTCTAATATGAACTCTAGTCTCATCTATCCATGTTGCCTATAGTTTATAACATTGCATTGTGAATTATTGCATGTTTGAAACTATTAAATTCTTGATTTATTATTTAATAATGCTCTATAGATTAGGTACTTATCATGTCTATTAAAATCCTACCAGTATAATTATGTGATCCCAACATATTAGGATTAACCATGTTGTTGGCCTAGAAACCCGTCCAAGATTGACTCATTAGGAGTAAATCATGGATAGTCCCCGGTTTGGGACTGTTCTTGAACACCTAATCTCACTTAGGATGTAAGTGTATAATGTGTATTGGGTTTTCGAGAAAATTTTGGTAGCATTTCCCCGTTTGTTCTCTAAGTACATATGTACTTAGAGAACAGTGGGGAAATGCGGCCGAAATTTTCTTGAAAACCCAATACACATTATACACTTACTAGTGAGATTAGGTGTTCAAGGATGGGATAGGTGGTACACATTTATTATATATAAGAATGACATCACATGTGTTTGTTGGCCTAGAATGTGAACAATCATTGTTCTTTATATTACTTGTACATTGGTATAAATTAGAATGAACAATCACTAAATTATTTATTGTTTGTATGGAGTCCGGCTTCATTGTAGATATCTATTATTGTGTTTGTTGTCCTAGAAACCCGTCCAAGATTTACTCATTAGGAGTAAATCTTGGATAGTCCCCAGTTTGGGACTGTTCTTGAACACCTAATCTCACTTAGGATGTAAGTGTATAATGTGTATTGGGTTTTCGAGGAAATTTTGGTAGCATTTCCCCGTTTGTTCTCTAAGTACATATGTACTTAGAGAACAGCGGGGAAATGCTGCCGAAATTTTCTTGAAAACCCAATACACATTATACACTTACTAGTGAGATTAGGTGTTCAAGGATGGGATAGGTGGTACACATTTATTATATATAAGAATGACATCACATGTGTTTGTTGGCCTAGAATGTGAACAATCATTGTTCTTTATATTACTTGTACATTGGTATAAATTAGAATGAACAATCACTAAATTATATACTGTTTGTATGGAGTCCGGCTTCATTGTAGATATCTATTATTGTGTTTGTTGGCCTAGAAACCCATCCAAGATTTACTCATTAGGAGTAAATCTTGGATAGTCCCCGATTTGGGACTGTTCTTGAACACCTAATCTCGCTTAGGATGTAAGTGTATAATGTGTATTGGGTTTTCGAGAAAATTTTGGTAGCATTTCCCCGTTTGTTCTCTAAGTACATATGTACTTCGAGAACAGCGGGGAAATGCTGCCGAAATTTTCTCGAAAACCCAATACACATTATACACTTACTAGTGAGATTAGGTGTTCAAGGATGGGATAGGTGGTACACATTTATTATATATAAGAATGACATCACATGTGTTTGTTGGCCTAGAATGTGAACAATCATTGTTCTTTATATTACTTGTACATTGGTATAAATTAGAATGAACAATCACTAAATTATATACTATTTGTATGGAGTCCGGCTTCATTGTAGATATCTATTATTGTGTTTGTTGGCCTAGAAACCCATCCAAGATTTACTCATTAGGAGTAAATCTTGGATAGTCCCCGGTTTGGGACTGTTCTTGAACACCTAATCTCACTTAGGATGTAAGTGTATAATGTGTATTGGGTTTTCGAGAAAATTTCGGTAGCATTTCCCCGTTTGTTCTCTAAGTACATATGTACTTAGAGAACAGCAGGGAAATGCTGCCGAAATTTTCTTGAAAACCAAATACACATTATACACTTACTAGTGAGATTAGGTGTTCAAGGATGGGATAGGTGGTACACATTTATTATATATAAGAATGACATCAAATGTGTTTGTTGGCATTTCCCCGTTTGTTCTCTAAGTACATATGTACTTAGAGAACAGCGGGGAAATGCTGCCTAATCTTTTCCTAATATATACTTGTTTCCTAATATATACTTGTTTTCTCTGATCATAGAATGGATAGATCATGGATGTCCATTCGTAATCGTTGCACCCCAGAGTTTATATCTGGTCTTGATCAGTTGATTAGATTTGTCGAGGAACATAGGAAAAAACCTACATATAGGTTCTACTGTCCATGTAGGCATTGCGGTAACAACTTGAAAGTCAACACTGGTGAGGAAATCAAAAGTCATGTCATGTGCAACGGGATTGTACAAGGCTATACAGAATGGCACTGGCATGGAGAGATTTCAAAATCGAAACCAGTAGATGTCGATAGCAGTGCTTGGGTGGAAGAAGAAATTGCCTCCGATGACGTAAATGTGAACGAACCAGTTCCAGCAGACATCATTGATGCGATGCTGGATAGTTGTAGGGTAGAGAACACCGATCCACCTCCTATCTTTAGAAACATTGTGCATGATGTTGAGATACCGTTATACACAGGCTGTGCTAAGTTTACGAAGCTTAGCGCTGTGTTGAGATTGTATAAGTTGAAAGCTAACAATAGATGGAGCGACAAAAGCTTCACTTCATTGTTGACTTTGTTGAAAGAAATGCTTCCTGAAGGAAACGAGCTTCCAATCTCAACATACCAGGTAAAGAAAATGTTGTGCCCAATGGGAATGGAGGCCAAGAAGATACACGCATGCCCGAATGATTGTGTATTATTTCAAAAGGACTATGTAGATTTGAAAGATTGTCCAAAATGTGGTGCGTCACGGTATAAATTGACGACTTCGGGGGAGTCCAAAACTGGTTCTCATGCCAAGGTGTTGTGGTATCTACCTATAATATCACGGTTTCAACGCTTGTTTGCAAATCCGAAAGATGTGAAGAATTTGAGGTGGCATGCAGATGTTAAGAAAAATAATTATGGGATCCTACGACATACGTCTGATTCCCCACAGTGGAAGAAGATTGATCTATTGTACCCCAAATTTGGTGAAGAAGATAGGAATCTAAGACTTGGGCTTTGTACAGATGGGATGAATCCGTACGGGACATTGAGCAGACAACATAGCACTTGGCCAGTCATGCTTGTTATATACAATCTTCCTCCCTGGATGTGTATGAAAAATAAGTACATTATGTTGTCATTGTTGATATCGGGCCCTAAACAACCCGGAAATGATATCGATGTTTATCTTGAACCTTTGATTGATGACTTAAAGAAACTTTGGGCTGAAGGTGTGATGACCTATGATGCTTCAGCAAGAGAGACATTTCGTTTGCACGCTATGTTGTTTTGCACTATTAATGACTTTCCAGCATATGGGAATTTGTTTGGATATAGTGTCAAAGGAGCTAAAGCGTGTCCTATATGTGAAGAAAACACTGATTCAATAAGACTAAAACATGGCGGCAAGACTGTATATCTTGGTCATCGAAGGTTTCTTTCAAAATTCCATCCGTATCGTAGGAAGCGCAAAGCATTCAATGGATGGAATGATGAACGGAGTGCACCTAAACCTATACCAGGGGATGTTGTTTATGAAAGAGTAAAAGACATTGTCAATGAATTTGGTAAGAAATCACAATGTAGTATGGCCACACGGAGTGACAATTCTTCATTCAAGAAGAAGTCAATATTTTGGGATCTTCCTTATTGGAGTTCTTTGACAGTCAGGCATTGTATCGATGTAATGCACGTTGAGAAAAATGTCTGTGATAGCATCATTGGTACTCTATTAAATATACCAGGTAAGACTAAAGATGGGATAAAATCCAGACTGGACCTACGTGAAATGGGAATAAGGTCAGAATTAACAGAATTATGTGAAATGGGTAATAAAAGAACATACTTACCTCCCGCTTGTTACACGTTGTCTAGAAAGGAGAAGAAAACTTTTTGTGAATGCTTGGTAAATGTTAAGGTGCCACATGGTTACTCATCCAACATCCGTAGATTGGTATCAATGAAAGATCTGAAGTTGATAGGTCTTAAATCTCATGATTGTCACACTCTAATGCAACAAATATTGCCCGTGGCAATTCGATCTATATTGCCGAAGCATGTAAGGTTTGCAATTACCAGACTTTGTTTCTTTTTCAATAGTCTATGCAGCAAAGTTATTGACCCTGATACTCTCGATAATTTGCAAAGAGAAGTGGTTGTTACCCTATGTCAGCTTGAGATGTATTTCCCTCCTTCGTTCTTTGATATCATGGTACATCTTGTTGTCCACTTGACTAGGGAAGTGAAAATGTTGGGACCAGTTTTCTTGCATTGGATGTATCCCTTTGAATGATACATGAGCATTTTTAAAGGTGATGTTCGAAACCGTTATCGGCCTGAAGGGAGTATTATTGAAGGTTATGTGGCGAGAGAGGTTATGGATTTTTGCAATGACTTTCTCAGTGGTAATGACACTCCTGATAATGACAAGAATATTGAGGAGGGAAAAGGAATTTTGGGATCACGGGTGAAAGTAATCAGCCGTGAGCAGTTGGAACAAGCTCACTTGTATATTTTACACAATATGGACGAAGTGATTGTTTATATCGAGGAACATACCAATTTCATAAAGAGACAACATCCTCGAGCAAGTTCAATGTGGCTTGCTAGAGAGCATAATAAGACTTTTACTAAGTGGTTTGAAGATAAAGTCTTACATCAACTATCTCAAACACCAAATGATATTACAGAAACTATCAAATGCCTCGCCTTTAAACCAAAACTGAATGTTATGTCTTATGAAGGGTTTGACATTAATGGATTCACATATTACACAAAGTGCCAAGATGATAAGAGTGTCGTCCAAAATAGTGGGGTCACTCTTCAAGCGTCGACTATGTACTTTGCAAGTGCAAAGGATAAGAGTCCACGTGAAGCTAAAATGTCATATTACGGTGTCATTGAGGACATTTGGGAGTTTGACTACATAGATTTCAAAATTCCGCTCTTTAAATGTAATTGGGTTGATAACACCAAAGGAGTTATAGTGGATGAATTGGGTTTCACTTTGGTGAACTTTGAAAAGATTGGCGAGAAGGGTGAACCATTCATATTGGCATCATAGGCGAAACAAATATTCTATATCGATGATCCTGCGAATGATAAATGGTCGGTTGTTCTTCATGGTAAAAGACAGTTCATTGAAGATCCTATAGATGAAGAAGAGTACTATGATAAGTATGATGACTCCAGTCCATTCTCAGTTGGGTTGCCCACTCCACAAAATATTGAAGCTAATGATGACTTATATGTGCGCGGAGATCACAATGAAGGATTGTTAATTGATAAAAGATCACAATTTTAGAGACATGTATGTTTATACAAATGCTAAATGTTTGCCTTTTTCTAGTTAATACAAATGCTAAATGTTTGCCTTTTTCTAGTTAATACAAATGCTAAATGTTTGCCTTTTAAATGACATTTTCATATGGCTGACCATGATGAGCATGATGTCCATGATGAGCATGAAGTCCATGATGAGCATGTTGTCCATGACGAGCATGGCGAGGATACTAATGTAAGTTCTAAAAACATATCCTGTATTTCTATAAAATTCATTATCTTATAGTTATGTCATATATCCTATATTTCTATATTGGGCTAATTTAGTGTGTTTATTTTTGTCAAATTTTAGGTTGATGATGCACCTGTACCCACTGAAGCACTGGAGCAACTTGATGCGCAGCACCAAACACTTAACAAGAAAAGGGGCATCACTCTGTTGAAGAAGTTATTAGCTCTAAGTGGTAGTGGATCCAAATTGGTGGTGGAGTTTGATAATGGAGGAAATCCAATTGGAGTGAACCGCAATAATTTTGTAAACTATCTTGGGTGTACCACTCGGAGCCATTGTGGTGTTAAGTATGATAATTGGCATAAAGTTCCTCAAGGGAAAAAAGACTTGATATGGAAGGATTTATGCGTGAGTTATTATTATTTGCAATTCTATTTTGTAGATTACAAATTCTATTATTTGCAATTCTATTTTGGATACTAGTTAATAACATTTCTATTTTACAGAATCTGTTTGCATTGGATGAGAAGTTGCATCGTAAAAATGTGATGCAACGCACTGGAAAGATGCTTAGGAATTATAGGACAAATCTGAACAGAGAATACATAAAAGAGGGTGATAAGAAGAAGAAGTCAGCCCTTGAACAATGGAACGTCTTGGACAAAGAAGATTGGGACAATTTTGTTGCTTCAAGAAAATCTGAAGAATTCAAGGTATTAGGCGTCACTCCCAATTTAATTAATATACATTGTATTCACCTATTCAAGATTAACATTTAGTGCTACTAACCAAATCATTAATGTGCATACTAACTAGGCCCTCAGTGACGCACAAAAAGCAAGGCGTGCACTGAATGTGCATGACCACACTATGGGTCCAAAAGGCTATGCAAGCGTTCGCCAAAGACTACAGGCGGAGTCTGCGGCTACTCAGCAGTCTGCTCAGGAGTCTGCTCCTACTCAGGAGTCTGCCACACCCATGCCTCGCCATGATATCTGGATAGCTGGCAGGCAAAACAAGAAGGGTGAAATAAAGAAGCATGTAACTGCTGAGGCGGCTGCAAAAATGGTAAAATACAACTCTTAGAGAAATCGTTTGAATATTGATTATTTGTGGTGTTAACTTACCAATTTCTATTTATGGTGATTAGCGGGAGCTGCACGAGCAGAGGAAACAAGGCACGTTCATCCCTCAGGGCACAAGGGATGAATTGACAGTTGCTCTGGGTAACCCAGAGCATCCTGGACGTGTTAGAGGTGCCGGCGCTGGTGTTGGCATCAAAGCATTCTTTGGGCCATCCCAGCGCAAACCCAGAGCAGGACTTTCTCACGAAGAGGTAACCTATTCTTTTTTTAGAATGTTACTGTAAAAGGAAATTCATTAATAAGAAGCTAATGTTTCTTTTATCCATGTGTAGGAGAATAAGAGAGTTGAGGATTTAGTTGCTAAGAAGGTCAACGATGTAGTTGCTGAGAAGGTCAAGGAAGAATTGCTGCAGTGGCAGGCATCTCAGGCTTCCAATACGCCAATGGCGACCCACTCTTCTCCTGATGCACAGACTGCGAGTAATCCTGGAGACCCATCGCCTAGCACGTCTGTTGTAAGTATTGTTTATGACATTGTAGCTAGTCTTTTCAAGATGATATGTTTTCAAGATGATATGTATATATGTATAATATTATTTATGTAAATTTGTAGGCATTGAAGCCATGCCGCTTAAGAATGCAAGACTGCGTTGTTGCAAAGGCGCAGGCTTACCCGTCCCTTCCTGGGGCAATGTTTCACGGGACTCCAATGCCACAGGGCTACGTTCGTGTGAGCCCGATACGTGTGTTACCCGATTGGAGGGAAGTTGCGTTGCCATATGCCCACCCCGATATTGATACACTTGGTGAGGCAGAAGGCGGGGTCATATTGTGGCCCAAAGCAGATGTCGTCTACACGACTGAAATTGTAAGATAAATTTACATTGATTTAGACTGTTAATGTGTATATATGATGTCAACTGATATGAAATTATATGTACAGGTTAAAAAGAAGACACCAAGAGCACCTAGGCCTCCACCTCCACTTCCCGCATTACCCGATTGGGTTCCAACTGACCTAACATACCCGTTAGGTCCTGCTTGTAGGGGAATGGCATGTTGGCTATGGGCACATAATATACATTGCCCTATAATTATTTCTTTAGATGCAGATTATGCAGGTCAATCATACGATAGCTCTTTATTTATACAAGATATTATTGAGCTGTTTATGTATGATTGGCTGAATACATTAATGATAGAGACATGGATAAGGTGAGATCTTGTTTATACATCCATATACCTTGTGTAAGATCCGGTGATCTGGTTTCTTATATATTAATGCATACGCCTATATGTTTTGCAGCTACTTAGTCGAAGATCATTGCAAACAATTTGCATTTGATCATGTGGGATTTTTGATTCCATCATTGATTAGTTTGGTAGCTAAAGACCCTGATAATGTTCAACAATACTGTATAGATGCTTTTACAATTTTTGGTCAGCAAAAGAAGACGATAATAATAGCTCCATTCAATGTCAAGTAAGTTTACTTTATTTATAATTTGGACTTAAGAAAATTCCATTTTTATTTTGCATTTTGAGTTATTAATTGTTAACTTCTTACCTCTAGCGGTAGACTTTGGGAGTTACTAGTTATTGTCCCCGGGACATTCACTGTTTATTATCTAAATCCTGCGGGGAGTACATTGAACACTAAAATTGGACACGTAATGAGAATGCCATTATTCTGGTGAGAAATATTTCATTTTTATATCCGTTAACATCTTTTATTACATTACTATTTACTTATACAATTTATTGTGTTATATTAACATGTAGTGGTTTAGATGCATTCAAAAAGGCTGGAGGAATGGTCCCAAGGAAAAAGAACCAGCCAATAAATTGGCAGAACGTACAAGTAAGTTCCCGACTCGAATATATATATTATTGATGTGAATTGTGCTTAGTTGTATTATTTTGTATGTTTCAATTTATAGTGTGCTACACAAGACAATGGCTGGGCATGCGCATACTATGTGATGTGATTTATGAAGATGATTATCAAACATGCCGCATTGGACATCGATAGCATACATGAGGTATTATATATAGTCTCATTAGTTAGTATGAAATATATCAATCTTATTTTTATATTATTACTTATATATATACATCATTCTCTTTGCAGGTGTTTAAAACTGACCACACTATAGGTAAACGCTTAAAAAATATACATGCTCCATATACGATGGAAGCATTAAATGAAGTAAGAGAAGAATGGGCAAAAGCCATACAAGCAGTGGCAATTGTAAGATATAATTGGGATGTTGATAGCGATAATGAATGATACTTTGTAAATGATATTTCTAAATGTTAATACATGTATTTGAATGTTTCTATATGTGTGAATGTGAGAATTGAATTGATGTCTGAATGTATGTACTTGTGTGAAATTTTCCTTGTGACTTTTGCAGGTTTGCGGCCTGTTTGTAGGCTGATATCAATGGATGTCGTAAACCTGCAGTTCAAAAAACTGAACTGCAGGTTCTCATCCTGCTGACCAGCCACAGCAGGCCTGCAAACTGATATGAAAAATATATATATATATAAATAGGTGTCGGTTATTTATAGAAAACCATCAGCAAAAACCTACAGCATCAGTTATTTATAGATAACCGACGCCTGATGTGGCCAAAGCAGTCCTGGAAATGGCGTCGGATATTCGTATCAAACCGACGCCTATTTAAACAACCAGGCGTCGGTCTTTTGGTATATAACCGATGCCACAAGGGTTCGCGCCACAGAAAACGGCGTCATCTAGGACACTTTATGCGTCGGTTATCTACTAAAAGATCGACGCTACATGGAATATAGGCGTCGGTCTTTTAGTAAATCACCGACGCAGAAAGTGCCCTAGATGACGCCGTTTTCTATGGCGCAAACCCTTTTGGCGTCGGTTATCTACTAAAAGACCGATGCCTATAGGTTAAATAGGCGTCGGTTAAAAAACCGACGCCGAAGTGTTCGACCTTTAGCGGTGCCCACATAGGCGTCGGTCGGAAATTGACGCCAAATGCGGTTAAAAGACCGACGCCAAAGGTCGTTTCTGTAGTAGTGACATAGCTCTTCCCTTTTTTATTGGGAATGACACATAGCTCTTCCCTTTTTGTTTAGGGTTGGAATTGCACAAAGCATCTTCCTTTATTGGAATTGCACAAAGCATCTTCCTTTATTGGAATTGCACAAAGCATCTTCCTTTATTGATTCCATATTTCTTATTTCATGATACTCATTAGATTGTCTCAGAATGACTACTTGATCAGAGCAATCAAAAAGACAACAATCTAAGAGTTTCCATACCCACTTTATCATCAATAGTTGTATACCTGGCCAGGGTTTACAAATACTGAGATCAAGTAGTATGCACTTACATGCTATCATATTCCTTGCTTTTCATATCATTATACACACATGATTTTCCCTTCTTCCAACATGACTAAGTCATTTAGGAACTCTTTTAAAGCTCAAACTTTCTGTATTAAGGACTGATAACCTAGATTGTAAAGCTAGTATCCAGTCCCCTATATGCATTATTGTTGCCCTAATCTTCCCAACAAGAGCATGATCATAGGATTCTCTATCCTGATCAGGTCTTAATGGGGATTCTCAGGCACTCATACTATTCTCGTCTGATCCCTTGCACCTCTTCTTGGTGCAGCAACATTGCCCTCAGCAATGTGTTTCTTGTGTTCTCCAGTCATTTTAAACTTTACCCTTTTTCTACACAAGCAGAAATCATTATAGGGTATATTGGAGGACACTAACACAGACTCAACAACTTAGTCCTATGTCTCTGTAGACTCAACGAACCTAGAGCTCTGATACCACCATCTCGCGAAAATAAGATTAACTAATGCGGAAGCGTTCATCAAGCAGCGGATTAGCGAAAATCACTAAAAATTAAAACTTTTTGCAAAGAGATCCACACATAGGAAATCTTTTCCAACAAATGCCATTGTATATCATATACATTCTGTTTCAAACGTACATATCCTGTACCATCTCTTTCCAGAGACTACATCATCAGCTGCCTTATAAACATATATGCAGGCAGCATACAAATCTCGAGGCATCAAGCCAAAACCTCAGACTGATATATCAAAAACACTGACTAAAAACTCCGAGGACCTGAGAGTACAGAGACGACACATAGGACTACTATCTATATGACTAGACAGACAATATCTCCACCTGAGATCTTATTGCTGTCCCTGTTGTTGTTGTTGATGCTGCTCTTTCCCTGTTCTAGGGTTTCTACTCTGCCTTCCATGCATACCTAAAAATGTTTCCCACGGGGGTGAGACAATTATAAAAATTGCCCCAGCGAGAGATATAACTCTCCGCCAGAAACATTATTATTGCAACTTGAGAAGAGGAATATGAACATGAGAATCATATCTATTTGACAGCAAATATTTTAATGTCTAACAGATTAGAACATTATTCTATATCAGAAGCATTGCAGTTATTACTTGATAGAATTAACATGTCACTTATCCTTTAATGAATAGGAAGAACATGTATAACATCTATTCAAACAACAAAATCATTACCACTGCATTAACTTTCTTCAGGCTTAGATCATATATCTAAAGCCTGGCATTATCAATGTGGAGTCATGGCCCGTAGCCATACTCTTTTCATAAGTGTTGGGATCTTAATCCCTCACTTCACCACTGTGTTTTTCTCATCCTTTTACAATTTCAATACCATAACCATGAAATCATGGGTATTCAAACCCTTTGTTCATCACTTGAGCACTGTTACCTCTTTCTCAGGTAACTAACACCTTTAGGTCATTTGACCAAGGTAAGTATGATACTTGCTACACAAGCATGCATCATGGCACTTGATGCACATTAACTCTCTTGCCACCTCTTACCAGGCACAAGGTATATTATAGCACACAAGGCCCAATAAACAAATTCAAACTAATAACACATCATAGCTCATACCTGGCTATGCTCATCATCTCATGATACATGCATGGTTAGCACATATAATAGCAGTACATCAATTATCTATCAATACCATGCAAAAACAATGTATTAATAATTCAAGGGTATTACCCTTAATCCTTTACCAGGATTTGGATTTCCATCACACATAGCTCATCAGAACACTGTACATCTTGTCACCTTTCACTAGGCAACAACTTTATTCACATGGCTCACAAAACCATTCACATCTTGTCACCTCTCACTAGGCAACAACTTTATTCACATGGCGCACAAGGCCATTCACATCTTGTCACCTCTCACTAGGCAACAACTTTATTCACATGGCGCACAAGGCCATTCACATCTTGTCACCTCTCACTAGGCAACAACTTTATTCACATGGCGCACAAGGCCATTCACATCTTGTCACCTCTCACTAGGCAACAACTTTATTCACATGGTGCACAAGGCCATTCACATCTTGTCACCTATCACTAGGCAACAACTTAAAACAAAGGCTTACAAGCCCAACTCATCTTGTTACTTCTTTCTCAGTAACAAAAACATAATGGCACATATGGCCAATCAATTCTTATCAAATAAACATCATAGCTCATACCTGGCTATGATCATCAACTCATGAAACCTACATGATTGTCACACATGATAATAGACTTATCAAGTTCACAACACATCATGCAATATAGGGTAACACCACTATTCCCTTACCAGGGTTAGGGTTTACCATCAATTAGGGCTTTCTCTCACATGTCATTACCCTTCATTAAGAATAGGGTTTTCCATTATGAACCATTTAGGTTTTCAAGATCATATTATCAATGATCAAACCCTAGTTCATTGCTCCCCACATCTAGGAGCCAACATTTATACCATAAGTATTCAATCATACTTATTTATTCTCATCAATTATCATTAAATGATTAGCATCACAAGGTATGAGTATCTCTCTCATCCTTAAGTTGAGAATTAACAAAACGACCATGTTAGGTCACTTTCAATTCAGCTCTAAGTCAAGCATAGGCCACCACGGCCGTGCTACCTTGCACGGTCGTGCAAAGTGAAGCTACCACGGCCGTGCTACCCTGCACGGTCGTGCTGAGTAAAGTCGCCACGGCCGTGCTTCCTTGCACGGTCGTGCTACATAGGATCATCACATGAATCATATTTATATATATATGAATTCTATTATTTGATCCTTTCAACTTGATTAGGTCACATCAACCCTTCAATCAAATGCATACAACTTTGATTAACATAGTGTACCAAGTCATTGGTCCTATAAGCAATTAGGGATTCATTCCCAATTAAGGTTTCTCATGGAATCACACTCAATTAGAGTTCCACATGGATGCACCCTCATCTAGGGTTTACTATTCATCCTAATTAGTGATTTCACATGTAGTCAACCTCTTATTAGGGTTATACATGGAATCAGCCTCAATTAGGGTTTACATCATGTATTGGATCCATGCATTTGTTATGCATTAATAACTAGTACCATTAAAGGTATCTCCCACCTAATCACATTAGGTTTTCAAAAAGGTTTGATCCATTGGACCTTCAATAACATGAGGTATCCAATTGAATTTGGGTTTCCAATGTTGATTCCTTCAATCATTGAAATCATGGAACCAATCATCAATTGGACCTATACTCATACTTCAATTGAGTTTAATAGGTCAACCTACAACTGATTTGACCCTCAATTGACCCTCAATTGATCATCAATTAGGGTTTGATTCAATTGAATTAGGGCTTGGAATCGATGATCCTTCAACACTAATCAATGCAGAACTAGTTGCATTGAAACCATTGAACCATCATCCAAATTGGGTATGACCTAACCCCAAACGGTCTTGAGGTCGTTTGGATGACCTCCAAACGGTCTTGAGACCGTTTTCCCATCATATCACTCAAATCCAAGCCATCCAATTAAGGTTTGGATCATTGGATTGATCACCAAATCAGCATTGCATTGTATAACAGCTTGGTACCTTTAGACCTTCAAACACCTAACCATACTCAACCCTAGACCTCCAAACGGTCTTGGGTGACCACCAAACGGTCTTGAGACCGTTTGGATGAGCTCCAAACGGTCTTGAGACCGTTTTCCCATCATATCACTCAAATCCAAACAATCTAATTAGGGTTTGGTTCATTGAAGTGCTCACCAAATCAGCAATCTATTGCAGATAACTTGATATCTTTAGACCTTCAACCACTGAACTATACTCAACCCTAGACCTCCAAACGGTCTTGGGTGACCACCAAACGGTCTTGAGACCATTTGGATGAGCTCCAAACGGTCTTGAGACCGTTTGCCCATCCAACCTTTGGATTTTAGTGAAAAATCATCATGGATTGGTCTATCGAGTTGATCAACAAATCAGCATTTAGTTGCAGTATGATTTGGTACCTTTGGACCTTCAATTGGTCAACTATACTTGACCCCAGACCTCCAAACGGTCTTGGGGTGATCCCCAAACAGTCTTGAGACCGTTTGGGTGATCCCCAAACGGTCTTGAGACCGTTTGGGCTAATCAACCCAAAATCTCAACTTAACTCATTGGAATTTCAGCACTATTTTCAATTAGGGTTTGCCTAATTTATTAGGCTTCAACTCATGATCCCTTTTGAGTTAACCCCTCAACTTTGGAGGGTCATTAACCAACATCATTAGGAACAGTAATCCCAAACGGTCAATGCTTGGTCAACGCACTCAAATGGTCTTGAGACCGTTTGCCCAAAACGTTCAATTAAATCAGATTGAAAATCAGCACTTAATCCAATTAGGTTTCCCTAATTGATTAGGCTTCAACTCACGATTCCTTGGGATTTAACCCATAAAACTTGGTGAGTCATTATCCAACATAATTAGGATCAAAAATATCATACGTTCAATGCTTGGTCAACGTACGCAAACGGTCTTGAAACCGTTTGCCCAAGCAGGTCAAGTTGATCAGGTTGAAAATCAGCACATAATTCAATTCGATTGCCTAATTGATTGGCCTTCAACTCTCGATTCCTTTGGAGTTAATCCCTCAACTTTGAAGGGTTATCAGCCTACATAATTAGGAACAAAATTCCCAAACGGTCAACGCTTGGTCAACCATCTCAAACGGTCTTGAGACCGTTTGCTCCCAAACGGTCTCAAACCGTTTGCCCTTAAACGGTTTGCTGAAACCGCATAGCCAATCAAATTAAAACGATTTGGAGTAGCTATCAAAACGGTTTTGCTTGGTAATTTTCTTTGGATAAGCATCTAGGATGATGTCATCATCCCCTTCCTTCTAACAACCAAGAACAGCAACCGTTCTTGATAGAAATTGCAGCAATAAACAAGAGTGCATCAAATTGAAGAAATCAATCAACAAAGCATAGAGAATTGATGCAATAGCAATGTTTAAGGGTTTGAGTTATAAAACCCGCCTCCAATTGAGCTCCAAAGCTCCAAGCTCACGCCATTAATGGTGGATGAAGCTCTAGCAACTCCCCCTAGGCTCGTCCTCAAGCTTTTGATTGCAAAAGTTGGCTAGGGTTGAAGAGGAGATCGAAATAAGAAGGAATCCATAATTTATTTTCGATTTCCACCATGAAATCAAGGAGAACGAAGGTCAAGGGCTCACCCACAGGTTGGGGACGTGCTCCCTGATCCTCCCTAGCTCCTTGGTCGGTTTTTCAAGCAAGGCGAAGAAGAAAATCCGAAAAAGGCCTTGGTTTGGGCTTGGAAATGGCACTTTTATAAAGAAATTGATGAGAGAATATGCCTTATAAAAATGCATTAAATTCCAAAAATATGGCCGCCTCTTCCCCCTCAAATCCCTTAAGGACGAGGCACCTTACTTTGCCTTTAATTCTCCTTCATTATCCTTGATTTAAAGAAAATCAAATTAAGCACCTTAATGCTTATTATATTAATATCCATATGTGAGTGGGTTTTCTTTTTCTTATAATAAGGTGAGTGGAATTTCACCTACTTAGGATATTTTCGTTCCTTATCTTGGCAAAGGAACTTCCATCCTTATTCAAAATCAACCCAAAACATTTTGGTTGAAAGCCCTTCAATTATTTTTATTCATTTTTGCCCTAAATCAAATTAGGGTTTCAATTAGGCATTAATCTTGATTATTTTAATATCAAGATTCTCTCTCCTCCAACTTAATTCAAATGAGGCACCCATCTCATTTTATTTGCTCTAAATGATGCCAAGAAACATTAGGGACCTTGTTGAAGTGGTAATTTGCATATTGAACCCTATATTTTGGGTAAATTGCACTTTATACCAAAACTAGGTTCTAATGCACAACATTGTCCAACAAGCTCTATTTCGGTGTCCAGGCTTGTGGCAACCATACTACTACATCATATTCATCCTTATGATGTCTCAACATTAGAGGAACATCTTATCATATGAAATTTGCAAGTTAACCCCTCAACTTGGGTAATTTGCACTTTAGTCCAAAATAAGCAAACATTGCTTCAACATTGTTCAAACAGGACCAAAATTGAAACATAAGTTTCTCATGAGCCCTAATTACTTTTCACAAGATAAGATTAAGAATCTACTTAACCTTATTAAGCAAAACAATCTAGGGTTAAATCATAACCCAGGTCAGGGATGTTACACATCCCATCTGTACAAAGCCCAAGTCTTAGATTCCTATCTTCTTCACCAAATTTGGGGTACAATAGATCAATCTTCTTCCACTGTGGGGAATCAGACGCATGTCGTAGGATCCCATAATTATTTTTCTTAAATCTGCATGCCACCTCAAATTCTTTGCATCTTTCGGATTTGCAAACAAGCGTTGAAACTGTGATATTATAGGTAGATACCACAACACCTTGGCAGGAGAACCAGTTTTGGACTCCCCTGAAGTCGTCAATTTATACCGTGACGCACCACATTTTGGACAATCTTTCAAATCTACATAGTCCTTTTGAAATAATACACAATCATTCGGGCATGCGTGTATCTTCTTGGCCTCCATTCCCATTGGGCACAACATTTTCTTTACCTGGTATGTTGATATTGGCAGCTCGTTTCCTTCAGGAAGCATTTCTTTCAACAAAGTCAACGATTCAGTGAAGCTTTTGTCGCTCCATCTATTGTTAGCTTTCAACTTATACAATCTCAACACAGCGCTAAGCTTCGTAAACTTAGCACAGCATGTGTATAACGGTATCTCAGCATCATGCACAATGTTTCTAAAGATAGGAGGTGGATCGGTGTGCTCTACCCTACAACTATCCAGCATCGCATCAACGATGTCTGCTGGAACTGGTTCGTTCACATTTACGTCATCGGAGGCAATTTCTTCTTCCACCCAAGCACTGCTATCGACATCTACTGGTTTCGATTTTGAAATCTCTCCATGCCAGTGCCATTCTGTATAGCCTTGTACAATCTCGTTGCACATGACATGACTTTTGATTTCCTCACCAGTGTTGACTTTCAAGTTGTTACCGCAATGCCTACATGGACTGTAGAACCTATCTGTAGGTTTTTTCCTATGTTCCTCGGCAAATCTAATAAACTGATCAAGACCAGATATAAACTCTGGGGTGCAACGATTACGAATGGACATCCATGATCTATCCATTCTATGATCAGAGAAAACAAGTATATATTAGGAAACAAGTATATATTAGGAAAAGATTAGGGTATACACTTACATCCTACCTAAGTGTATAATGTGATGTCATTCTTATATATAATAAATGTGTACCACCTATCCCATCCTTGAACACCTAATCTCACTAGTAAGTGTATAATGTGTATTGGGTTTTCAAGAAAATTTTGACAGCATTTCCCCGTTGTTCTCTAAGTACATATATACTTAGAGAACAAACGGGGAAATGCTACCGAAATTTTCTCGAAAACCCAATACACATTATACACTTACATCCTAAGTGAGATTAGGTGTTCAAGAACAGTCCCAAACCGGGGACTATCCAAGATTTACTCCTAATGAGTCAATCTTGGACGGGTTTCTAGGCCAACAAACACATTTGATGTCATTCTTATATATAATAAATATGTACCACCTATCCCATCCTTGAACACCTAATCTCACTAGTAAGTGTATAATGTGTATTGGGTTTTCAAGAAAATTTCGGCAGCATTTCCCCGTTGTTCTCTAAGTACATATATACTTAGAGAACAAACGGGGAAATGCTACCGAAATTTTCTCAAAAACCCAATACACATTATACACTTACATCCTAAGTGAGATTAGGTGTTCAAGAACAGTCCCAAACCGGGGACTATCCAAGATTTACTCCTAATGAGTAAATCTTGGACGGGTTTCTAGGCCAACAAATACATGTGTTGTCATTCTTATATATAATAAATGTTTATAAACTACAGGCAACATGGTTAATCCTAATCAACAGAGCATTATTAAATAATAAATCAAGAAATCAATAGTTTCAAACAAAAGGTCTAGGAATCTTTACTAGACATTATATGTTATAACCATTGGTTTAATAACCCTATTTCCGCATGTACATGTTTATCAACTTTAAAACCCTATAATTCATGAAATCATTCTAATTCAATTTAATATGTTGGGATCACATAATTATATAATGACATCAGAATATATAGAAGAAAATTAATTAAAATGATTAACAACATGCTCATCAAACTAGGGTTTTCTTGAATATCATCTAATATTTGTGTACTAGACATTATATGTATCCCTAATCATCATATTTAACATACTACATTATTATGAACATCCAGATCAGATTAAGATCATACTATGTTATAACCAATATTGGTTTAATAACCCTATTTCCACATGTACATGTTTATCAACTTTAAAACCCTATACAATATGTGCATAATACAACAAACAATCATTAGGGCAAGAGTGAATCTTTTGACATTTCAGCCCTATGTTGGTCATTATCTTCTTACACTCATGGCAATTTTTCGGAAGGGTGTTGTTAGGAGGAAGAATTTTATGAGCAAAGTCCAAAACATCACAAACACCTTTCTTAGACAATTTGTTGTCGCATTTCATAACTACAATAAATAAGGAAAATGCTAAACAAGAAAAATGCAAAGTAAAAAGGAAACTACACAAAAGAATTGATGAATAACACACATAATAGAAAGGAGACTACATAGTACATCATACTCTATATATGAGGAAAACTTAATAAAAAGGTGGATGGCATTGTTTTACTTGATATAGTCATGCATTAATAAAAAGGTGAAACTCTGATTTAAAAACTCTGTTGTTATTTGATAAAAAATAAAACTAGGAATAAGTTGAACTTGTTGATGATGGGGTCCCCATACTACCTCACATATGAGGAAAACTTATTCTGGCAGTGCGGGAGTTAAATATGGACCGACTTAGGCACAGACCTCACCCAACATATGGGGAAAAGGGCATGCCCCAGCATTGTATAATGGTTTCTACTAGTTGCAGCTTATTATAGTATAAGGCAAGCGGGAGTGATGAACTCAATAATGGACAAAGAAGAGGGCATACCGGTCTGGAGAGGAGTTGTGGTCTGCAGACGGTGGCACAGAGTGGGCGACGGCGGTGGAGAGGAGTTGTGGTCGAACCGGCGGCGCGGCGGAGAAGCAGCTAGCAGCCCTAAACCCTAGCGGCGGCGCGACGGCGGTGGAGAAGCAGCTTCTATCGGCCTGGCGGTGGCGGCTTGGAGGCACTGGCGGCGGCGTGGAGGCACCGGAGGAGAAGGCGGTGTGGAGGCACCGGAGGAGAAGGTGGCGCCGGAGAAGGAGGCGCGGCGGCACTGTCGTGGAGGGGTGCGGCGGAGTGGAGGGTCGGGCGACAACAGAGGGGTGGTTGCGGCGGGAGCAGTTTAGGCGATGAAACAGAAGAAAGGGGAAGAGTCGGGTGATCGCAGGATATAAAGTTCACCAATAGCGTCGGTTGTTTGTCACAACCGACGCCTAAACCACTTTAGCGTCGGTTGTGACAAACAACCGACGCTTAAGTGGATGATATTTTCACGAAATTGTTTGGCGAGAACCACTTTCGGCGTCGGTTATCAACAGATAACCGACGCTGAAAGTGACACTTTTCATGCAAAGTTTCATCACACATAGGCATCGGTGGCTATTTAAATAACCGACGCGGTATGTGAAACTTTTTCTTTTCGCTCGAAAATTGGATTTCACGGGAGCTTTTAGGCGTCGGTTTGTTATTGTCAACCGACGCTGAATACAAAGCGGTACCCGTGTCTGGCTGGTCTTCGAATATAGACGTCGGTTTGCTTAAACAACCGACGCCTTATATGATAGGCGTCGGTTTTCCTTAATAACTGACGCCCAGAAAAGCGACACTGAATGCTATTTTTGTAGTAGTGCATATAGTCACCAATGAAAAAATAAGCACAACACTTTCATTATAAAATGCTCCCTAAAAGAACATGACCATCCAGTTGAGAATGTCATAAATACCACCCAATCCATGTTCATATACTTGAATCACAACAAGATAGATAGGTTCCAAAAGCCTAGGCTTAACATTCAATTGAGGCTCACATCATCCTCCTACCAATAGGAATGATTGCCCACACCTCATCTTCAACATGCAGAAGAACAACACACATATGAATATGCAATTTTTTTAAAGAGAGATAAAATCATGTTTAGCGATTTCAGATTGCATGGAGGATCGAGGTACAATAAACTCTGCAATGTGATTAGACAAATGGAAAATCAATAAGACATGCTACATCTAATTTGCAAACAAATTTTATCAAACCCAAAAAGTCTAGATTTTCTTTTCTCATATACCAGTAATAAAGAAAATTTGTCTAGTAACCTTGAAGATAAACTTCCCTCACGTGTAAAATAATATTTTCTATAGTTTGAACTACTTCGATAATTCATAAATTATGATAAGAGAACATGTCATGGAATGGAGCACAATAAAGGCACAATTTAGGTATATTCCTTTGACTCTAAGAAACACAAAGACATATCAGACTAGACCAACAAATAGAATTACCTCAACTTGAGCCAACCCAAGTTGCTACATGCTTTAGGCTCAAAACTTTAATTGGTCCTACTTATCTTGTGACCTTAAAAGCAATTTCAACATTGGAATAGATTTCGAGGCATCCTTTTGGCGAGGAAGACTATAAATGTAAATTTACATAATTAGCTCATTTTGTAAAAATTTCGAAGAACTTGCCTGGTATATTGGACATGTTCTTTTGTAGTTAGCCCAACATTTGATTAGTAAGAAATGTTCAACCAAGGTTCTTGTACTGCTTTGTTCCTGGTCTCTAGTCATATTCTATCAACTAAGAAAAAGACAAACATTCCATAATCACTTGAGTACCTAAACAAGACAAAAAAGCTATTATTTCCACATTTCTAAACCCCAAAAAGCATGATTCTTAAGCAACTCCTGATGAAGAAATAAAGTGGGAAAAGGAAGGGAAAAGTTTTATGTAGGTTCCGTAGGGGCCTGAGATGAATCTTAAACACAGTTGAAGTAGATGATGAGACAGATTAAAAAAACAATGTTCAGTCTATACATGCATGATTAAGAAAATGTAGTCTTACCCCATGTTCTACTAACAAAAGAATTGTTTGTCAAAGAATGTCAATCTGCAATAGAAAATTTGGGCCTCAGTTGGTCATTTGTGAAATTTCTGTCACCACATATTGAAGTTGGTGGAAAGTGCATCGACTAGTTTCGAGGTTTTTGACTAAAATGGCTTTAAGAGGTATGCATGTAATCTCAGTAAATGGGGAAGTAACTACACAAACACTCAACGAATACTTCAAAGTAGTAGACTACCTAACAACAACTCCTACGGTGAATCAATGAAGATAACATATCAAAGCTAAGAAGTAGTTGCGGACCAGAAACATGAACCAGCCATGTATACATAAAGAAAGGAGCAGTAATCCGAGTCATCAACTATAACATGTATTGTTCGCATATTAGGTCCAACTAAAAATAGATCAACAGATAGACTAGTTTGAGATGCAAGCTAAGCACTTATTCATTCAACCAAAAATCAACTTTTAGATTAGGCAGAGAATGTCAGACTTGATTAAATATATCTTGACATTGCAGAGTTTTTATGTTTCTATATGTAATTTATGACAATGTAACGTCAACTAGAATAAAGCGATCAAGATAGTTTATGGTCACTTCCAAACAATATTGTTATAGGAATTTATTATCTGGCAGCAGTACCTGAACCAAGAAGTACTTCATGTCCTTAGGATCACTGACTCGGTGCCAGTATCGAGAGGTATCTTGCAAGCATAAAGATGTGCACATGTTACTTCAAGAAAACTTGATGTGTCAACTTCTTCATGTTGTTGCAAGATTACCTATAGGAAAAATGCTCCTGGACTTTCTTAAGAAACCTGGACCCACAACTTGAAATCAAAATATCAAGAAATAGATAGAAAATGGCGCACTCATTGCATAAATCTCATATGCAATGTGATTCTGTAATGAATCATTGACTAGAGATATTGTAAAAGGTTCTTACTGATCAATTGTCAAATAAGAACTGATAAATCAGTAAAGAAAGTATGTTTTTTTTTCTTTCTATTTGCTAGCTCGCGAAGGTGTCAAGTTTACAAAAGATTTCATTTAGCCACTGAAGAAAGATAGTGATGGATTGTAACGACCCCGCCTCCCGGTAACCCCCAATTAAGGGAGACCCAAAGGTCAGAGTCGTTATCCCAATTAATAGGATCAAAGGTTCAACAATTAATCAATAATAATTATCAAATTCTACCAGACTAAACATAAAACTGGTATAAAATAAAACTTTGCATACCTTTTTCAAAAACTTGGATATCTACTTCTATCCACATCTAGAGTCTATTCTAACTAATCCTCCTTTGTACTTTAATTCTTATTTAGTTCCACATATGCCACTTTACTGTTTGTCCTTTTCAATCTTGTACCTAAAATGCTGACAAACAAAACATCGGTCAGCATATCGGAATATGCCGGTATGTGGGGAAAACCAAAATTTTGCAAGTATGGCTAACAATCTAATTATCACAATCAAGTTAATTAAAAAGCTAGATTATGCTTTCAGTGTGCCATTCTCCACCACTTTTTCCCTAACCCTGGCATACCCCCTTTCGGGTTTCTCTTTTGCCATTGACTTAAGGCCACCTTCTCAATCTTGAGCTTGGTGCCTGGGGTCACCCTTCATGGTACCCTTTATTCATGCAATATCATAGGCCACCTTCTCAATCCCGAGCTTGGTTCCTGGGGTTACCCTTCATGGTGCCCATGGGTCTTCCCTCCTGGGCTTGACCTTTTTGCATCATCCATAAGGGTGGCATGTAGATGCAACAATACACACTTTTATTATTATTGTGATAATCATAGTGACTTTATGATTTGCAAATATGAACATCCAAACTGTTAAGTTGCATTCAATGCGATGAATCATCTGGGAAACTAATGTGATTAACCATAATTAACCACAAACCTGTCAGGAAAATTTGAGATAGAATTAATCCAATCAATGCAAGAAATCCATTAGGCAAGCAAGCACACAAAGAGATCCTAAAATATGCATACAATTTCCTATCATTGATCATGCCATCAAGATCTATTAAACCTAGCTCGCTTCCTAGGGTTTCTAGTCCACTGTTAGGGTTTTCATTACAATTAGGGTTTCTCTTCATTTTTACTATTTTAATCCCTAATTTTATACAAGTACTCACAAACCCTAATTATCTCATCTATTCTACACGAAAGATATTAAGGTTACCTTTTAACAACATATTACCTTAATTTTCGGATTAAGGGCACAATTAAAAGACCATTAAGTCTATTATGCCTCTTTTACATTAAAATTACCATTTTTGTCCTTTTAATTTATGATAAGATCATTAGGCCCAATTATCATCTTTGGTTCCTTCCATATTAACAACTCATAGTTCATTATGATCTAATTCACATACAAACTCTATTTATCATTAATTCCACCTTTATCCATTAGAAAACCCTAATTTCCATATTAAGGGTATTTATCCACAATTAGGAACATTTATACTCAAAATAGCTTAGAGCCATCATATCTCAACTTTAATCATGAAATTGAACAATTAAAGTCATTAAGAGTCACAATTACTAACATTAGGGTTTCAAGGCCCATTAAAGTATATTTATGCACATGAAACTCTAAATTAAGGTTTCCAAAAGCTTTATCATTCATAATTGGTGTAAAACCCTAAACCATGTAATAATTCATCTATATCAAGTTCAATTTCATCATTAACATTTCAATAGGTTACTATTACTTCATTTCACCAATTAAGCATCATGAACTTATCCATTAATTTCAATTAGGGTTTCTAACACAATTTCAAAGCACTTTTCATTGACTTCGCATACTTTTGCAAATACGAACAAAATCAGGCTTTAAAAGTATTTTTATTGGATTCTACGTGTTCTCCTGATCAATTTTCATATTTTGCATGTTTCCATCAGAACTACCAATATTTAGAAATGATTTTTGTAAGAAATTACTTACCAAAGCCAATCAGAGAGCGCCATGTGTCCCTTTCCATGCAATGTAACCCGGCTACTTGGAAACATAATCAAAAGACCGATATGTCCCTGCTTAAGTTGTCGACGCTTCAGCCTGCAGAGGGGCATTTCTGTCCAACGGCCACCCGCTATCTTCTTCCTCGTGATGACATATTGTTGTCACCTGCAGCAGCTCGGGGGAGGGTTTCCTCCCTCCGTCCCTGGACCCGAAGGCACCGGCGAGGGTCCCTTCCTTCCCGTAGCCCTCCACCGCACTTGCAGGGGCTTCAAGCTACTACCGAGGTGGCAGGAAAAGGACTAGGCAGACCTACAGCTATGCTGCCGTATGCAGTTATGATGTTGTTGCCGCGGTCGGCTAGGGTGAGGGGACGCTCACCCAAACGCCTCTTGATGTCATGGAAGCGGCAAGCCTCCCTCACAATTCCTCCTCGGCCCCTTGTTGCTCTAGGAAAAGTTTACTCTTCACAACTAGGGTTTGAACGAATAGAAGATGGGGAAGAGAGAGATGTGTGGGATCTCTATGGAACTCGAACCAAGGCTCTACCCTTTATATAGGGGTGGGTAATGAAGCCCTAGGTTGGCTATTCACAAACTAACAAGGCCCTCTCCCAATAGGAGTCATATTCCTTCAAGGAGAAGTAATCATCTCTCTCCTATTTATCTTCTTAATATTCCTTATTTCATGGATATTTAGAAATACGAAAATTATCTCTTTCATTATCTCTAGCCTTGACTTTTAATCTATTGGTCACGAAAATCTATTTTCTTAAAGCAAATAACATATCTTTTTGATATTATCAAAAAGTCATTAATGATGTATCACATTATCTTCTTATTTTGTTATTATTTACCTTTTCTCTTTCTTTTTCTCCATTGGGGCTCCTTGGACCCCAAGAAACTCTAATATTTCAAATTCCTTTTTAATGGATACTCATTATCCTTCTAGATGCATATATATCCATTATTTCTCATTATCTTGTTTATTTCTTATCAAAATATCTCTTTTCAAGGATTTCAATTTTTATTTTCCGTATTAGGATTCCTTTTAACATTAGAAACCTCATGGATACAAAAATCCATCAAAAATAACTCAATTATACCTCTTTCCACTTATTTTCCACATTTTATCATTGTTTTCAATTTCTTTCTTAATAAAGAAATATTTAATTGATCCTTTCTTTTCTTGTTGCATTATCTTTGCAACTTTGGACTCCTAGGAACCCAAGGAACCCAAGAGGCACGAAATCCAACTTTTGGATTATATTCTTTTGCCTTCTAGAGGTTTCTACATCTTTCTTTTCTCTTTTTTCTTATTTACTCAAATAATGGAGTTTCTTTTGTCTTTTCCTTGTTATTGGGCCCAATACCAAATAAATCCCACAAAACAATTAACAAGGCTATTTTAGACGAAATACATTTATTCAAAACAAATTATATCCTTATTTGTTTAAATATCTTTAATAGGAGAAATTACATTTCTCACCAAAAGGACCCAAAAATTGGGATTGTAACATCCTTCCCCTCTTAAAAGAATTTTGTCCTCAAAATTCCATCAAGCAAACAAATAGTTCAGGATAAGACTTTTCCATGTTCATCATTGACCCCTATGCGGCTTTGCCCTCTCCATGGAGCTTCCAAAGAACCTTTATCATCTCATATTCTTTCATTTGAGTTCTTTCTTACCTTGGTATATCGTACCCTCATAGGTGACTTAGAACATTTCAGCCTCTCAAAAGTTGAATAGGTTCAGGGCTCAGCACATGGCTTTGGTACCTCACATAGTGCTCTAGATCAGACTTATGGAACACATTATACATCATGTTATCCTGAGGGGTAAGTCTAAACACAACCATCTCCACCAATCCATCTCAAATGGACCCATATATCGGGGACTCATCTTTCTCAACTACAGCTTAGAGGGGTTGGATTTTCACATCATGTACTCTCCCACAGTGAACTGCATGACAGTCTGCTTTGCATCAGCTCACGACTCATGTCGCCCTTGGGCTCTCTCTCAGCCATTGTACGATCAAAGCGACTTCATCTGCACACACTGTGGTTCTTTTCTGACCTTCGCGAGGCCCCTTCACCCACATCATCTTAATGAAGTGGTGACTGACACAACCTCCCTTGTAGAGCTTCTTTACATCCTGACAATGGCTATGGTGGTGATCCTCACATCTTATAGAGAACAAGGACTGTCTCTAGGTATCACCCTGAGCAAGCACCCATGCTCTTATCAGACCCTCTAGTCTGTATCATACTAACCATTAGTTATGGGTGATAAACTGTACTAATATCGAGTTCTTCATGTACCTACTTCCACTGCATGGAAGTGAATCTTTAGGTTATACTCAAGAACTTTTGAACTCGCATCATGGTGTAGTTAAACCATCTCTCTCTCATATGTAGTTCAACTGGACTTATCCCTTGACAGTACTCTCTCTCTTTTTCTTAGATCATGTCATCTAGGTAAGACGATCTACCATAACCAACATTGCATCTCGACCTTCCTTGGTCTAGGGGAGACTTACCATAACATCCATAGTGATGAACTCCCATTCCCTCTCAAAGATTCTTAACTTCTATATCATTACACTGGGTTACTGGTGTTCGTCCTTCACCTCCTATCATGCATGGCAACAAACCACATGCAACTTCATCTTAGGCATCCAAAGTACTACCTTCACTTACTATCTTTGTAGTACCAAGGTGTATCATGATCTCTTATATGTCATGATTCCTCAAGATTGATTCCTTAGAAACCCTAAACCACTCTAGTCGAGGTTTCATCACCTTCTCCTCCAGAGAAGTACATCTGAGGTTCTACAACCATCCTTTTATTGCATCAAGGCCTAGGATGGCTAACCAAGCAACTACTAACAGATCTTGTTACATCTGAGCGTTAGCCAAACATATATCATGAACTTAGGGTTGACCTAACAACCTCTTCTACCCTCCAGCTAAACTAGGCAGCTGCATCTCAACCAGGGCATCCATTACAACTTCACATCCTTAGGTGATAGGTAATATTGAAGACATACACCTCCATGTATTCCTCTTATTATCACATTTCGGACTCTAAGTCTATCTTCATCGAGAACACTCTGAGCTCATCCTCCTGATGATCAAACTCAACCTTGTATCACTTGCAAATTCCACATGGCTCGTGATAAAACATCCTCACAAGATGATTACCTTAATTCTCTTAGTGTTTGCAAACCATCCACATACCGTTCACTCCACAAGGTTATGTTATCGTCTCTGTCCTCACACCTCATAGAAATGTTCCAACTCTCATCATCTTTATCCTTAGTGTATGGCATGCGTACTGTCATATCTCTCACTCCCATAACGAGAGGAAATAAGCATTTGGCTACAGTCCAAATACAAAGTTCTTCCCATTCTAAGAGTAGAGATGGTACATCCCACCTTGCCAGTACAGCTTCGAATCTACGTTGAAACGTGCAACTTATGTCTCTACATCACAAACATCTCGATATCAAGGTTACTTCCATGGAAAACTGGTTTCGAACCTACTTGGGTCCACACACAATACTTGGTCATATCCTCTAGGTCTTTAGGGTGCCAGAACTTTTAGGGTCATCCCTCTTCCCTTATGCATCCAGAGAGTGCCCTCCTCACTTTCCCTTTGGGTCCCATGAGTTCATGAAGGTGATCAATCTCCTAACCCATGGCCCTCAGACAATGATAGTTGTTACCTTCCGACCCTATGGTCATGTGCAACTAGGGAATTAGGCAACTCCTACTTCCATCAGTCTTATCCCTTCCTGACCCTAGGATAGACTTAGGATCCTAACTTATTACATTTCCAACTCATAACCTTACCCAAGTCACCATCATCTCTCTTTGCATTCCTGGGCTGACTTTCATCCTTTCATAGGGGTCATGGCGACCTGCATGCCTTGGTCAGGACCCACACCGGTTACCTCCATGGTAACACATCCACATGCACATAGATAGGGTTATCTATGGGCCTACATGTTCCTTCTCACACTATGTACTTTTCACTTAGCTTCTCAAGATCCTATGAGACCCCTTTAGGTTACCTCAAAACCAACAAAAATTGGTATACACCCTACAAAAGGGTCCCTCTCCCAGGATGGGAGGAAACTACACCTTGATAACAAAGGTCACAAACATCATTAGGTCTAGGGTTTACATCCACACATGAGCATGCTTAACCCTAGCAAGCTACTAAGGCACAAGCAGACCACCTACTAAACCTTTCTAGGTCATACTTATTCTCATTCCTCAACATTGGACCAAGAACAAACATTCTCATGTCCCCACCTTGGCTGTGAGGGATTCATCAACCATACCTTAAACTTAAGGGGTTTCCCTTTCCTCTAAACATGAGGAGTACCATTCTCAAATCTATAGAAACTCAAATTTCATTAGGAGCATCAGGTACACCACTTCCCCTCTTAGGCCTAGGTTCACCTTTTTTTGGGGTGTCCAACTGCATGCTCAACCTCTTAACCATGAATCAGACATGTACAAGGTATGACATGCACTTCCTATCATCCTTGTACTCGAGCAACACTTCAGAGTGGAGTCCTCCTCAAGGACAACCAACTAGGTGTAAGGTCTCACAACCTGTTACTAAGCCTCTTCTGGGTCTAAGGAACTCCTCTTCCTATCTCAGAAGGTTAACACATATACCATAGGAACATAAGTACCAGAAGCCTCACCTTCTCTCTAGGTTTTGCTCCAAAGGCAACCAAGATATCCTCATCCTCCAGGGATCATGAGGCAACCACAACCATACACTTAGGTTGCATCATCCTCAACTCCCCACTGTTCCTCATATCTCGGAGTCTAAGCTTCCAACCTTCTTGCTTGGGTCCTGCTCTCTCTCTCTAGAACTAACTCCACAACATCCCTACTATTAGAGGTCCTCTCTCCATGAAGGATCAAGCGCACAAGCACACCCCTACATGGGTGAAGCCTATGTTCAAACTTATGTTTGCTCAAGATTATCTATAGCCTTTTATGCTTATCTCATAAGCTATCCAACATACTCTCCTTGCCAGGGTTTCAACCTACTACCCCCACTACTGACGTACTTTGGGTGCATACTATGCCATGTTCATATAAGCTCACGGAGTTTCCATAGGTTCTTCACTACCCTCATCATGAAAGATCTATCCTTCACTTTAACATGCACAACCCTTTCCAGGGTTGGGTTGCCAAAGGTACTAGGTCACCCAACCTCACATGGCCCGTATGGGCATCCAAAAGCATGTCCACCCACACACCTGGTCTACCATGACTTCTAACTCATCGCGTCATCTCTCTCTCTCTAACCACCACTTAGGGTTAGGGTTAGCATCATCCTCAGAGGATGTGCCAGGTCTCTATTTATAATGGAGGTCTCTACCTCCAAGACTAACTTTCTCCACTCATCCTCCTGACCAGAGGGTCTAACATTAGATCTCTCCTGAGGGCATGACAACACATGTCATACGAACTAAGCATGCAATTATTCTTTAGTTTACACTTAAACTATTAAGCTCATGTCCATGACATCTTATTTACATGCTTTTCATTAATTTTATGGAGATTCCTTAAACCTTATCAACCTTACCCATACCTCAAGAGGGTGAGGAAAAGAGAGAAAACCCTAATCCTTATAATCCTTAATAGCATTTGAGTTGAGAAGGGATGAACAAGATGAGAGAGTCCTAAAGGTATCTTATTTTGAGTCAAATCCTGAGACATTGGTCAGGCAGTCACACAAATCCGGAAGTCCTCGTATTCCGACTAGTGGTGTGGAGGAAAATCTTGCCAGCCCTCAGACGTGATCCTTTTCTAGACACCTCAGTCTTTCGGAAAATCCTCTAATAACTCCCTTGGGTTCTACAGAGTTTGGAAAATTTAATAATCATTAAAGATTAAATGTGAAACCTATGCTCTGATACCAAATGTAACGACCCCGCCTCCTGGTAACCTCCAATTAAGGGAGACCCAAAGGTTAGAGTCGTTATCCCAATTAACAGGATCAAAGGTTCGATAATTAATCAATAATAATTATCAAATTCTACCAGACTAAACTGAAAACTGGTATAAAATAAAATTGTGCATACCTTTTTCAAAAACATGAATATCTACTTATATCCACATCTGGAGTCTATTCTAACTAATCCTCATTTGTACTTTAATTCTTATCTAGTTCCACATATGCCACTTTACTGTTTATCCTTTTCAATCTTGTACCTAAAACACCGACAAACAAAGCGTCGATCAGCATATCAGAATATGCCGGTATGTGGGGACAACCAAAATTTTGCAAGTATGGCTAACAATCTAATTATCACAATCAAGTTAATTAACAAGCTAGATTATGATTTCAGTGTGCCATTCTCCACCGCTTTTGCCTTTACCCTGGCATACCCCCTTTTGGGTTTCTCTTTTGCCATTGACTTAAGGCCACCTTCTCAATCCCGAGCTTGGTGCCTGGGGTCACCCTTCATGGTGCCCATGGGTCTTCCCTCCTGGGCTTGACCTTTTTGCATCATGCATCAGGGTGGCATGTAGGTGCGAGAATACACACTTTTATTATTATTGTGATAATCATAGTGACTTAATGATTTGCAAATATGAACATCCAAACTGTTAAGTTGCATTCAATGCGATGAATCATCTGGTAAACTAATGCAATTAACCATAATTAACCACATACCTGTCAGGCTAATTTGAGACAGAATTAATCCAATCAATGCAAGAAATCCATTAAGCAAGAAAGCACACAAAGAGATCCTGAAATATGCATACAATTTCCTATCATTTATCATTCCATCAAGATCTATTAAACCTAGCTCGCTTCCTAGGGTTTCTAGTCCACTGTTAGGGTTTCCATTACAATTAGGGTTTCTCTTCATTTTTACTATTTTAAACCCTAATTTTATACAAGTACTCACAAACCCTAATTATCTCATCTATTCTTCACGAAAGATATTAAGGTTACCTTTTAACAACATATTACCTTAATTTTCAGATTAAGGGCACAATTAAAAGTCCATTAAGCCTATTATGCCTCTTTTACATTAAAATTACCATTTTTGTCCTTTTAATTTATGACAAGATCATTAGGCCCAATTATCATCTTTGGTTCCTTTCGGATTAACAACTCATAGTTCATTATGATCTAATTCACATATGAACTCTATTTATCATTAATTCCACCTTTATCCATTAGAAAATCCTAATTTCCATATTAAGGGTATTTATCCACAATTAGGAACCTTTATACTCAAAATAGCTTAGAGCCATCATATCTCAACTTTAATTATGAAATTGAACAATTAAAGTCATTAAGAGCCACGATTACTAACATTAGGGTTTCAAGGCCCATTAAAGCATATTTATGCACATGAAACTCTAAATTAAGGTTTCCAAAAGATTTATCATTCATAATTGGTGTAAAACCCTAAACCATGCAATAATTCATCTAGATCAGGTTCAATTTCATCATTAACGTTTCAACAGGTTACTATTACTTCATTTCACCAATTAAGCATCATGAACTTATCCATTAATTTCAATTAGGGTTTCTAACACAATTTCAAAGCACTTTTCATTTACTTCGCATACTTTTGCAAATACAAACAAAATCAGGCTTTAAAAGTATTTTTATTGGATTCTACGCGTTTCTCGATCAATTTTTATATTTTGCATGTTTCCATCGGAGTTACCAATATTTAGATATGATTTTGTAAGAAATTACTTATCAAAGTCAATCAGAGAGCGTCATGTGTCCCTTTCCATGCAACGTAACCCGGCTGCTTGGAAACATAATCAAAAGACTGATATGTCCCTGCTTAAGTTGTCGACGCTTCAGCCCACGGAGAGGCATTTCTATCCAACGGCCACCCGCTATCTTCTTCCTCGCGATGACCTATTGATGTCGCATGCAGCAGCTCGGGGGAGGGTTTCTTCCCTCCGTCCCTAGACCTAAAGGCACCGACGAGGGTCTCTTCCTTCCCGTAGCCCTCCATCGCACTTGCAGGGGCTCCAAGTTGCTGTCGAGGTGGCGGGAAAAGGACTGGGCAGACCTACAGCTCAGTCGTCGTATGCAGCCATGTTGTTGCTGCCGCAGTCGGCTAGGGTTAGGGGACGCTCACCCAAACACCTCTTGATGTCGTGGAAGTGGCAAGCCTCCCTCGCAACTCCTCCCCAGCCCCTTGTTGCTCTAGGAAAGTTTTACTCTGCGCAACTAGGGTTTAAACTAATAGAAGAAGATGGGAAGAGAGAGATGTGTGGGATCTCTCTGGAGCTCGAATCAGGGCTCTACCCTTTATATAAGGGTGGGTAACGAAGCCCCAGGTTGGCTATTCACGAACTAACAAGGCCCTCTCCCAATAGGAGTCATATTCCTTCAAGGAGGGGTAATCCTCTCTCTCATGTTTATCTTCTTAATATTCCTTATTTCATAGATATTTAGAAATACACAAATTATCTCTTTCATTATCTCTAGCCTTACCTTTTAATCTATTGGCCACGAAAATCTATTTTCTTAAAGCAAATAACATCTTTTTTTGATAATATCAAAAAGTCATTAATGATGTATCACATTATCTTCTTATTTTGTTATTATTTGCCTTTTCTTTTTCTTTTTCTCCATTGGGGCTCCTTGGACCCCAAGAAACTCTAATATTTTGAATTCCTTTTTGATGGATACTCATTATCCTTCTAGATGCATCTATATCTATTATTTCTCATTATCTTATTTATTTCTTATCAAAATCTCTTTTCGAGGATTTCTCTTTTTATTTTCCTTATTGAAATTCCTTTTAACATTAGAAACCTCATGGATACAAAAACCCATCAAAAATAACTCAATTATACCTCTTTCCACTTATTTTCTACATTTTATCATTGTTTTCAATTTCTTTCTTAATAAAAAAATATGTAATTGATCATTTTTTTTCTTGTTGCATTATCTTTGCAACTTAGGACTCCTTGGAAGCCAAGGAACCTAAGAGGCACAAAATCCAACTTTGGATTATATTCTTTTGCCTTCTAGAGATTTCTACATCTTTCTTTTCTTCTTTTTCTTATTTACTCAAATAATGGAGTTTCTTTTGTCTTTTCCTTGTTATTGGGCCCAATAGCCAATAAAGTCCACAAAACAATCAACAAAGCTATTGTAGACAAAATCCATTTGTTCAAAATAAATTATATCTTTATTTGTTCAAATATCTTTAATAGGAAAAATTACATTTCTCACCAAAAGGACCCAAAAATTGGGGTTGTAACATGGATGATATCATATCAACCTTAGTAGCAGACTGGTCTACGTAAATTTATGCTTTTCATACCAAATTAATGATTAAATTCACACGTTCTTCCCTTTTTTAGATAAGCATTTGCACTTCAAGCATTTTTATGGATGGAAATGGTGTTTATAGGCTGGAGGATCTGCCATTACTGTATGCATCTTTTGTCATCCATTCTCAAGATGATTTACAGCAGTTCCATACACAGAGATACCAACACGTGATCATGTCCCATTGAGCATATCGGTTGAGGGTAAACATAAAAGTACAAGAAGTAAATGACAATGTAAAAATATTTGGTAGCAGGTTTGCATTTTTAGCTATTTTTAGGATATAGATGATTGCCATTGAGTTTTTCACCTTTTTTGTTTACATTGTTTTAGACACATGAGCGGGCATACTTTTCACAGAGTACTTTTCAAATGTATAGTGTCATCCTAAAGAAAAGTACCACTCATCGACTTACATTAGAATATATATATATATATATATCCGGTTTATCTCCACAGGGTAGGTACAAAAGGTTCAAATTAATATTAAAACAATATCGATGAATTGAAACTTAAAAATATAGTCTTCTAGCCAGCAAGCGCCCAATATCTGCATTTATGTTCAGGGAGCGATGAATACTTCCGACATCTTTTTGATGTACAATCTCCCTATATGACAGAAATTTAATAAATTGATTAGCAATCCAGCTAGATGCCAAAATAAAACATGGAACTACATAGGCATGAAATGTATATATTTAACTAAGTCAAAAACAGAATAGTAACTATTCGAGACGGAACTACGGAGGCAATCTAAGATAGAAGCTTACAATTAAATATCAATGTATTCAACATTTTAAATCAATCTCCAGATCCACCAACAGCTTGAGAAGCAACCACAAAGGAAAAGTAAAACAGTATCTAGATTCCAGATGACTAGAATTCGTAAAAGAAAGAATAAGAACTTCTGTATCTTATCCATAAGGTTTTGAAATTATAAGGCTAGAATCAGACTGCTCTCAACTCAGAGTTGCTTTAGAAATATGACTCCCAAGCTAACTACACCTCATAAAGTTATCTTTAGCTAATTCTACTTGGTCTCCAGATGACCTGAGTGATTCCACATCTCTTAAATAAGTGCTTCAGGGGCATCCTTGAGCAATCTGCAAGATATTAATCAAATAGTGAACATACCAGTGGCTTTGTGTTATCAATGTCAAAATCAATAACTTTGACTGCTCACTAGCATTCTTTTACAAAATCTCTAATTGTTCACTTGCATTAAGATGACTTGCACACAAAAAAAACGAAATTGTATAGGAAAAATTAATTATGTGTTTCATCGATAAGTAACAATCATAAATGTTGATGAGGTGACAGTTCCTCTGTATGGTGGTGTGAACTGATATCGGCTTATGCATTGCTGGTGACCCCTACCATGCAAAATCTCAATTACTGAAGTATACATCTGACCGTGTTTCAAGGTCTGCCTATACATCTGAAAAGTCATCCTCTGCTGCAGGGTCGACAATAACTGTTGTCAAGGAACCAAAAATTGCGGAGTTATGTACCAAGGTTGGTGCATTGATGCTTGATGCCAATGGAAAATATTGCATGCACTGATGAATTTGACAAGATAGATATCAAAGATTCAGTTGATTTCCGTGAAGCAATCTAAAAAACAATCAGCATCACAAAAGCAAGTATACAAGCCGCACTCTGCTCAAATCTCTATCTTAGCTACACTAAATCATGTGTTAAACATGTATACCACAGCAACCTCCATGGAAAATACAAAACATATATTAGCGACATTACTATCTAAGGAGAAAGTTTTCGAAGTGCTGAACTTCAGTGAACTTTCGATCATGATGGAAGGCTTCCGTGCAACCTGATAAGGTTTATACAAAAAAAATGAATTGTTGACAACCTGAATAAAAGACGAGGCTTAGAGGGCTGGTGCATCAAATATGCAGTGGCATGTTGGTTGTTGTGGAATGAACAGAACGCATAAGTCTTCAAAAATCAGACCTCCAAGACACAGGACCTGTTAGTCAAAATCCAGGCTATGGTCAGAATCATCAAATAAAACTTTCACATAGAAGAGCGGATCTCAAGGGTCAAAGAACAGAGTCACTTCAAGCATATCTACGGATGGAAATGGGGTTTGGGTCAACACAACACCATCCCCATCCTTTGTTGCATTGTGTGTGAATCCCCGCCCATACTTTCCCTCTAAAAGATATTGACATGACCTTCACAACACAACTATAGATGCATGGAATATGTAAGCAGCTCGACTCAGAATCGACGTCATCACTCTGAAGCAAGGTTGACACTCAGCCTACGTGCACAAATGCAGCATGACCATGGTAGAAGAGGCCAAGTTTAGTAACAAGATTGTAAAAATGGCTTCACAGTAGTGCCTTATCTGATAAAGTACAGAAGCATAGTTGTTTATTCAGTAATCATCATGTTGGGATCAAAAGGGATGCAATGACAGATAATGAAGTGTTAAATCCCTAACAGATAGTTATAATATATTGAACTAACTATAGTGAAGTGTTAAATCCCTAATAAATAATTAAATTATACTGAACTAACTATTGTTTACAAAATACAAACTTTGCTTCATTGGTATTTGATCCGAGGTAAATATAAACAATCTTCCTTAGATGTTTTTGTAACTTTGTAGATAGATGGGTGCTTGACTGCGTACATGTTAAGCCTTCTACCCAAACAACGATTAGCTGCTAGAACAACCACCACTATTGACTCCATGAACGGTGTTAACATGCACCACTATAGTAACTTCCATACCCACTTGCTAGTTGTTTCTTCACATCCCCTGCTCCTCGACTACTATATTTGAATTCTTAGTAGTTTTCTTCTTAGTGGGCTGTCCGCATCCATGCTCTTCTTTGTCATCAAATTCACATGAGTCTTTATATTAAATAATGCACAACGATAGTTGGATTTATATTTATACTTTTGTCCATCTATTCATCAAAAAAACAAGATATGGGGATCTGGGAAAATCCTTTCCTACATAGTGGCAGAACTAGGGAAAAGTTTGACCCAATCTTGGTGATGATTTGCATAGTGATCAAGTGGAAAGGGACGCACTAGAGGATTCCCTATACACCAAGAGGGCACCCAAGCTAAAACCCACAATGGCCCTAGTCCTAAAGCTGCTGCAAGGGGATCAAGAGGTCAACAAATCATCAAGATGCCAATTGAAAATTTGCAAAGATGCTATGGAGGAGGCGATGGGCCATGATGACCAGGATGAAATATCATACCCTGATATAACTGACAACCAACCCCACCTAAAACTTGAAATTGATTGATGTAGAGGAAGAGGAGTTCTTGAACCACAGAGATGGTGCCTCATCAATCATGGCCCAGAGTGCTTTGGAGGCCTACTTACAGGGATGACAGAGCTGGCCATTGAGCCTCAGTTCATAGCTTTCCTGGCCTAGGGGAGGAGAAAAATGATATACAGGAATGAAGGAAAAAAAAATCTATCACGAAGTTTCAAGTGATTGGGAGAAAATTCATGACGAGTAGGCAGAAATTGAATCTATAAGTGGCTTTAATTTTTGTTCCACTCTGGAAGGTACTTCCTATCCATAATACAGGGGGCTAACAGAAAGGTATGGAGGGAGAAAGGAATGGGGTGATCTGCATGTAGTTTTGGGTTAATGGAGGTACAAAGAAATGATGTCGCAACATTAAATAATTCATGATCTATATATTAATAATCTGAAACGGTAAGGCCGAACACTCCCTTTCTCAAATGTTGTTTCTGACATCTAAGAAAACAAGCATTGATATGAAATGTATAATCATGTAAAGGGTGGATAACTGTGTACCAAAAAACTTTTGCACCATAATGACTCAATTATGTGATAGAACGTCCATGCATTGCTTAAAAGAAAGTGTTGATCTCTCGCAAATCCACAACCATTTAGAACACAATGGTATTTGCAGTTGCACACAATATGCAAAGTTGTTGGAAACACCAGTCTTGTTTGCAACACCATTCGATTCAGCAAGTTTCACTGTAATGGAAGGATGAGACATATTATGGACAATGTTATAAGATATGATCTGTCATAGGACATCAGTATTTTAGTGACAATAACAAATATGAAAATTCAGAAGAAAAAATGTTAGGCATAGATGGAAACCATTGAAAAGAAATATTCATCAGATGTATGTAATCATGTTAACTTCATAGCTGCAACATTATTATTACATGAATGGGCAATTCAAATAGGCCCCAAAATAGCGGTTGTATGATGACGGCCCTCTTGAACATAATTGAATGACATGTAAAGCCACAAAGAGTAGTTAACTCACTTTCACTAGATTAGAGTAGAGAATATGCAATACCAGAATTATAGGTGTAGTGCTCTCTAGAGTATTCATTATTCAACGAAGTCTGAAATTCTGATGGCTTATGCTTATGTACTAGCTACTAAAGAGAAAGCCAACATTTTATCATCGAGGTTCTAGAATAAAAATGAAGCCAACTTCCTAAAACACTACGCCATCCTTTTGAGTTATCAATGCAATCCTTTATGAAGTCAATGTTCTTAAATAAAATAGCATACCTGGACAGAGGGTCTAAACAGGGTTGGACGATGATCTGCCGGTAGTTTCAGGTTAAGGAAGGATGAATCAAACCATTTGGTAGTTGGACTTTCATAACTTTGTTTGCCATGCAGCCCATGCCTAAATGCATATATCATTCTTGTTATTCGTACTATGAATAACATATATGATGAAAAAGTAAATACCAATAAAAGAGGATGGATTATATGCATGAAAATTTGTTAGCATTGTGTTTAAATCTTGTAAGACAACCTGGATTGACTAGAATCATCAATATGAAAGAGAAATTCAGAATTGTGCATATACATGCAAAACTAAGTAGTTCATCAATATGAAAGAGAAATTCAGAATTGTGCATATACATGCAAAACTAAGTAGTTCATGATATCCTACCATATAACAACCGTAGATTCCTTTGAGAATATGACTATAAATTGAACTATTTTCACAACTCCCTTGAAAACCAGCTCCACTGAACCAAATATCTTGTATACTTTATTGGAACCAAGTGGTCAAGCTGATGATACCAATGAAATTCATGATGATACAAAAGTCTGGTCCATGGTTCACACGTCCAAGCCATTGATGATGAATCTAGAACTAATCCTGCAACGAAAACTCGTGTTAAGCATAAATTAGTATTCAAATCCTACAGTGGGAGTGAATATGTCAAATTATAGAAGCAGGTCATTCTTTTATAAAGAAATGAATGAAAAATATAAGTTTCAGCAATACGATATTGTTCTTTTGTTGTAGAATGAAGTCCAACAAGGTTATAGTGTAGAAACAAATTTCAGAAGGAAGGTTGTGTTATACATTAATTATCATTTAGTATATGAAGACTGTGGACGGTAAAGAGAAAGAGTAGAAGACGATAGATTGGAGAGTGTATAGAAAATGACCTCCCTCCTTTAAGATCAGTGACATTGTACATGAGGAAAAAAGTCTATACAAATATTTGTAAAGTAGGAAAGGGTTATAAATAGACATGATAAATTTAATAACTCTGTCTCCACCTTCGAAACAGTGAAATCTACCTTCAATATAGCTCATTTAGGAAAAAAAATGATGCTTATTCTTGAATCTGGATACTAATTGCAGCTTTGGAAACTGTGGGCGCTTGTTTATCTTGAATCTGGATGCTAACAGCAGCTTATTCTTGAATCTGGATACTAATAGCAGCTTACGGGTCACCTGTATAGATCAACTTACATGAAATTTATCAAGCAAGAACATGAAAGTGCAGATATACATATCACATGGAAGTTTCAAAACATATGTGGTGTATCATTGAGTTTCTAAAAAATCTAATTTTGATGGGCACATGTTTCGAATTGAGAATGCATATGGATATAGAAATGCAACAAAATAAAAAGACCATTAAGCCGATTTTGTATCATGGCTATCTTGCTTCAAACTACTATCATCCAGGGTTCAAGTTTGAGTAGAAAATTGACTACATCTGAGAATTATATGGAGTACAAGTTTCAAACAAGAGCAACAAACAAATACTAGTTGAGCATATAATTGACCACCAGCAGATCACAGAGCATCAGCAGATCACAGCCACCTATGATGTATGTAATTAATTGATACTTCACAAAAATATGCTCAGCTCAGTAGAAACTCATCCAAGTCACATGAGTAAAAAGAAATGAACTCACAAGCTAAACAAGATTTTGAGCACTTCTTACTTCAAAATATTCACCAAATCTTGAGGGCTCAATCCAATCAAGTTCCAAGGTGAAGCACAAAGAATCAAAATCCAGACACCAAAGATAAATTGGATCTTAAAACATTTCAGAAGGGTGCAAATTACTAAAGCAGTAAATGCAATTTTACACTATGGTCTTCAAATTCCAATTTCATGTGAAACCATATTGACCAATTTAGTATATCTATGACATACGAGTTCGACACATGCCTCCCAAGTTTAATTTATGTGTGAATACCAGAATACAAGGACAAAATAATCTGTAGGAGAACTAAAGTGGTGTCTCCTCAGTTTTTCTAGTGTACCAGTTTAGAATTTGACACTTCCAAATGAGCTAAACATAGCCCAAAGCCTACAAACCAAACAAGAAAGATGGTTTGGTAACACATATCCATTTATTTTAGAGTCAAGCTTACTACTCTGGGAGCAGAAAAGCATCATCATTCAACTAAATCAGATTTGAGACTCACCGGTCTCACCAATTTGCTGATTGGTGTTATTCACATTGCTAAAATGTAGAATAAATCTAGGACCAGCTTTTACTCAAATGCCTTCAATCACCACTATGAAACTATATTGTATCCATATATATTCTTTTATAAAACTTAAGTGTATTAGGTTCCTCTCCTAGTTCGAATAGATTGAGGTGTATTGGTTTTCTCATTTTGACTTGTACTTGCCATGACTCTTCTAATAGGCTTTCGCTCGATAGTCAATGTAACACTTGTTTTTCCTTTTTACAACTCCAAGTTGTGGTAGTTGTTTGAGTCCTAATTGGAAAGATGAATAATAAAAGCATCATGGTCATTGGGCATCAATCACCTTGCACTCCCAACACACAATACATAATGCAAACATCTACCCTTTTGTTTCATGTTCTAATTTTTTAGCTCCTAGCCAAGTTGAGTCCTTAGCTTGAAGATGTCTTTTATACATAAGCTTGTTCAGTTTTTGTTTTGTCTTCTATGAACTAAAAATCAATCTCATTTTGCGGTCAACCTTGGACACTACGTCATTATTTTGTCAAGGTTGTCAATCGGGTTGATCGTTGTTTTGTTTGAACTTTAATAACATGTTATTCATAGTTATTTGAATGTAAATATAATCCAAATCATGGGTTCTAAAATTTCTCCCACTATATAGCTAGACTTGGGGTAACGGTCATGGCTCTTTCTGGATCATGAAATTAGACATATCTCTGCTCCTACCTCTGCTTCTATCACTAACTAGGACACAGATCAATAACTACGACTTCCTTTATTTTTGAACCATAGGATCCAGTGGAAATGCAAGTCTTGCAGATCCTACATGAAATTAGACATATCTCTGCTCCTACCTCTGCTTCTATCACTAACTAGGACACAGATCAATAACTACGACTTCCTTTATTTTTTAACCTTAGGATCCAGTGGAAATGCAAGTCTTGCAGATCCTACATGACTAACATTAAACCAGTGGAAATGATGTGTTGACTGTATAAAAGATTTGATTATTATGATCTAGTGAGTTCAATGGCCACTATAACAGAATAAAGATCTTATCCATAGCTCCAAAAACTAATGTGTAATTAGCATAATTAGTAGCATTGACAACATTAGGCTACTTAGGAATAATTGGTAACATTAGAAAAAGAAGGTAACACTTCCCTTTAATCATCTCTATAAATAAGTTTCTAATTTCTACATATCCTCCTAAAAAGGCATTGCGCTTTTCACCTTATTCCAGTACCCATCTGGACAGCCATGAACACAAAAGGTATTGACTTGAACTTATGGTGTGTTAGGATCATATGTATATACAACTGAAGATGGAGACGAATAATGGTGTATTCATTACAATAATACAAATGAAAAGTATAATGTTCTTTGTGAGAAATCATATATTAAGTACCTGAGAATATATGATGGCAGTCTTCTTTTCTCTTGCCATCAAAGTCATGCTTAAATGCAGCCACTTCAAACCATCTTACACAATATCTGACAGGATCAAAGTCCTTATCTTTCATACCCCTCATCATTAACATTGTGGTCTTTATATCAGTATCAATATTACTTTGAGGCTTTTTTTAATTATTGCTCCCATTTTCCATAGTAATTGTACTACGATAACTCTTCAGCAGTAACCTAAGAAATAGAAATAACATGTATTGAGTGACTCCATTTTTGCTGAAGTCTTCTTACAGAACTATCACCAAGATATCGAGCAACCATTGCAACATTCAAAATCAATGATTTAACATTTACCTCTGTTGATCTCAATGGCTCAAATAAAACCAAATATTCTAGCCTACTTAAAATAAAGGTTTGTAAACAAATTCGGGTGAAATCACAAAGAAATCATGTTAACTAGGCTTTGACCTCCATATGGTGCTTACAAGAGAAACATGTCTCCGGGTTTTCTGTTTTAATGGTGAGGATGACAGAATTTGTTCTTTAGGTGTCATATTGCCTCATCTTTTTGGAGGAAGGTTCGCGACAATTGTTCTATTAAGAATGACTTGAATGCAGTTTATGATCTCCATTTCATACAAGTAGAAATAGTCAAAAGAGTCAATTAATGAGCAATCTATAAAATCTTCTTCTTTTATACGAAACTTACATCACACAGCAGCAAGTTCCAAGCTGTTTCAATTACAACCAACCACGACCAAATGTTGGCATAATATGCAACTTTGATTCCGCATTTTCTTTCCATTCTTGCTGCACGACCAACAATTTCAGAACAGAACTGGTCACTAGTATGTTTGGTTTGAGAATAGAAGTTACCAAACGATCAGTGATGACAGACCGGTACAGTGAAAGCTCTCGATTGATACAATATCAGAAGACTACACTAAGCAATAACCGATATAAAATGGAGAATGAACATCAACATTTGCTATGAAAATTGGATGGGCGTGTGTCTGGACCTTAACCTTATTTCTGGATTTGACATTCCAACATAGCACTTATAGCCACACGACACAGAATTGTCTTTCAATACTTGTAGCCGGCTGCTGCCATAGGAGCTGCGGGCATGGCATTCTCCTGAGGATCATGACTTCGGCTTGCCTTGATACAACTTCCATAAAGCTGCGGGCATGATCTTCTACTCTCTTCTATTTTCTCGTAGGGATCTATCCTTTCAAGATCTCCTCACCGCCAGTCCGCAAGGCCAAATGCTGCACAGGGGAGGAGATCAGGTGGGGGAGGAGAAGAGATTGAGAGGGAGAGAGAGTGATCGATCAGGGGTTGTGAGGCAAGAGAAGAGAGTGAGGAGGAGAGAGAATGACGGAGTGCTTACCCTTACCCTTACCCATAAAGTGTGGCGGGTGTGGCGGGTAGGGTATGGCTAATTTCCCACTCCACCAATATCCTTATCATCTCCTTACCCTTATCCTCTTACCCACATACTAAACGGAGAGGATAAAGGTGAAGCAGGGAATTTTTATATCTTTTAAAAGTTTGTGCTTATATTATGAATAATAGTTTGCCTAATATATTAATACATTTCATTGAAATGTCAAGAAGATCTATAATGTCTCTTAACTACTCAACATGATTCTGTTCACAAGGCAAGGATTGTTTCATGTACAAAAAGCAGTGCTCCTAATATTAATCCTAATATTAATGTATGATCAAATAACTCACACCCAAAACAAAAAGATGATATACTAAAAAGATATCAAATGACAATACAATACAAAAGTTATTGTTGTAATGTATACACAATCAAGTTAGCTACATAAGAGATAGATAAGAATAGCATGTATTGTATCAAATAATGACCACATAATATTGAATAATACATAGACTTAAACATCACAATGTCTATATATTTAACATATTTTACATAAGTCTTGGCGGGTAGCGGGTTAGAGGGTATGGGTAATGGCTTACCCCTACCCTTGCCCACTAAGGTAGAGGGTTAGAGGGTAGCGGGTAGGCGGGTAAATGGTAAAGGAAATCCTTTACCCTTACCCTTCCCCTACAGGGTATGGGTAAAGGGTAAACGGGTTAACCTTTACCCATTGACAGTCCTAGGCACAATGGGGCGCCGCTGGTGATTGGGGGAGGAGATAGTACTAACAATGGGCCGCAATGGGGCGCCAATATTGAAATGAGGGTCTGGAGCGCCGTAAAGTTGAATTTTTTGGGCGTGTTGGTTATTTGGAAGGGGGAGGGGATGAGTGAAGAGAGACTGGGAGAGGAGTCGGGAAGATAATAATTATAATCAATGACATACTAAGTTAATTTTAATAATTGATTACATTTTTTATTTACATTTTTGTAATTTGTAAAGAAAAATAGCTTTTGACTACAAACATAATATGCATAATTAGAATTATTGTAGCAAAATCATCTTTTTTTCTAGTGGATCTTTATCTCATGTCTTACCCTATCAAATCAGAGATGATATATCCTTTATGATCCCCTTGGTGTAGATGTCCCATCTAATCCATATGTTGGACCTTGTGACCTATGTCTTATATATTGGCTTTTGGAATGCATGTTGACAAGGTAGAATCCTTTGATGCCTTGACCACTGGGGATATCCACCTATTTTTTATTATGCTCTTTATGTCCATACCTTGTTGATCCAAATCACCTCTTATGCTTGGATAACTTGACTTAACAATCTACAACCCTTCTTTCCCTATTGTTAGTCTTATGACCTAGTCAGGCACATAAGTGGCTTAAATCATGTAATGTCCATATAGAATGAATGGAACATCCAAATGACTTGAAACTCAAACCCAAGTTCATTTAGAACTATAAAGGGACATCAAATGCACTAATAGTCAACTTGAACCTAACTTGACCCAAAACCGTAATAATTGAACTAGTTAGGGTTAATGATGAGAATTTAATACATGTATGTAATCTTGTTCTTAATCAAGTGTTGCTTATGGCTAGATGGTCAAGGATAAGTTAGGTTATGAATCTCTAAATCAGGTACGGGCTTTAATAAATATATGACTATGGCTTTCTTTCTTGAACTGTAATACATAAGTATGCTTGTTTACTTGCTCAAATATTGCCATGTAGTACTCTAGTATTGTACTCTGTGTGCCACATTTTATAACTTACAAACATAATATACAAACTCCATTATAAAAACCTCAGGCACCTGCCTGAAGTTTTAGGGTAAGGACATGAGGACAAGCATCCTACTTGAGTTATCAAGATAGGGCAGATCGTTGATAAAAGGGTTAGCTAATCTTGAGCACTCTCATAGACTCTTCCAGTGAGAAGTTGTCCATAAAAGGCCTTACAAATACATGATATTGATGAATGCAGAAAATGATGGTATAATTGGAGTGAAATGACATAAAACATGGGCTCTCGTTTGTCTAAATACTTAACTTGCTCATTTCTTATTCGTTACTTCTGCAAATCTTTTCAAACTATGCAAAGCTTATGTATATGTATCTTTTATCCTTGTACTCGACACCTCATGTGCTTGACCTACCTTATTTCACGTATTTTATAGGTTCAGATATGGCTAGCAGTTGATGGGCTTTGTGAGCTATGTTAGGTTTACTTGTTGTAGATCCCTAGTATCCATGAGCAGACTGGTAAAATTGTACTCTTGAACATGTAATTGAAATATTGTAATAAACAATCGTGCTTAATAATACTTATTGAATGTTGAGATTATGATTGGTGCTTTTATCTTGTTATTTGTTCATGCATGCTAAGCATTTTATGCTTTCACATGTAGTCTTTAGTATTCGTTTGGTTCATGGGACTAGGATTCTTGTTCTATGATAGTACTCCTCTCTCATTATCATACTGAAGGTAAATGGACTTGAAACATGCTCTCAGCTTCACCCCATTTCTTTGAACAATGTTTACACTAAACTACTTTCTAAGGTCATTGTCAATTGAATTAAAGCCTTTCTGAAGGAATAGATTTCTGCATTTCAATCTAGCTTTGTACCGGACAGAAGGATTGAGGAAAACATAACCCTCGTGTAAGAAAATTTTCTTCTTAATGGAGTCTAGAATCAACAAGAAACATTGTTTCGTCATCAAGATGGACCTGATTGAAGCCTTTGACAATATGACTTGGACATTTATGCATGACTTATTTCTAAGAAATCCCATTCTAAATAACGTTACTGAGATCATTATGAAAATCACTGTAGCAGGCAGTACCTCAATATTATGGAATGGGGAGTTGATTGGGGAATTCAAACCTTCATGCAGTGTCAAATAAGGGGATCCTCTATTCGCATACCTTTTTGTTCTTTGTCTTGAATGATTCCATTAGCTTATATCTCAGGAAATCATCCAAGGTAAATGGAGACCGATCACACTGACAAGATCAAAGCTACATTTTTCTCACATTAGCTTCACAAATGGCATCATATTGTTTGGATAAGAATCAATTCAACAAGCCAATATAGTCAAAAGATGCCTTCATCTCTTCATCTCATCACTAGGGTAGTTTCTATCAAATGATAAATCATTCATCTTCTTATTTGCCAACACACCAAGAGGCACAAGATCTCTCTTGTGCAGGAAATTAAATATCCATGAAACTCCCACAATAGGCAAACACATGGGTATTCCTATAATACACAGAAGAAAAGGAAAGGAACACTTCCATTTCTTGATTGAAGGAAATTTTAAAAAATCAATAAATAGAAGAATGACTATCTATCCATGGCCGTAAAAACCACACTAGAAAGAGCAATCTTCCTATCCCAATCATGCTACACGATGCAAGAAATACAACTACTGATACCCACATGTGACAAGATTGACCAACTTATAAGAAACTTTATTTGGAATGGCTTGACCAGTTGCAGGTGTATTAATCTAGTAGCTTGGAAACATAACACCAAACCTAACTATCAGGATGGGTTAGGAATCAAGTAATCCAAAGAATTTAACACGAAAATGATCATGAAGATGGCTTGGGCATTCTTACAAAAGCAACATGTTTCATGGACCCACCTTATACATGCTAAGTATAATAAAAATGGAACTTACACATCTTCTAGATCCCACATATGGTGAAGCATCAAAAAAATTATCCCGCTCCTTCTCAATGACTCAAGGAAAGTGGTTATTTCATGACACAACATAGAGGTTTTGTGACAACCTAGTTTTTCTCACTCCTCTCATGTAGTATTTTTATCTCTATAGTTACTCAAATGACTCACGTGCATATTAATTTTAATGTTAGAATGTGGTAAAACTCTAATTTTATGACATCTATGGCCAATTTCACAATGTGTGCCTTTAATTTGCTCTTTTGATCTAAGTTTCATTCTTTAATGATGTATCACTTCTCAAATGAAATTTGAACCAAATTAGTAATATCACTTTTCTCTGTAATATATTTCAGAATTTAGAGTGTTCAATTATCTTTGCAATGGTACAAAAGTCACCCAAATCGGACAATCCAATCCCAAGTTACAACCCTTCAAAATTTGTTCAAATTTCACTCGTTTAATTTAATTTTGACCCTAATGGGCCTAATGTGGGGTGTGCGGCCCAATCTAGTTGGGCGCCGCACTTTGAAAACTCAATTATCCTCTTGTGTATTATCTACCAATCAGAATGCTTGGATCATGGCACACAGATTACCACCCTAATCTGATGGCTCAGAGGTCATCTCCCACCTCCGTTCGTACTACTGTAGTAGCAACTTTAGACCAGCCAATAGGCGTCAATTAGCTCTCTTTTGGGCAAGTTTAACTTGGGGAAACTTTCCCATTTCTCACTCTCGATCTTTTCCCCTCCGTTTCTCCCTCTCTTGCACCCTAATTCTCTGGCCCATTCTCCTCTTCCTCTTCTGCTAGCCCTAGTGCCGCCAAGGCTGTTGCTTTTGGCTTTTCTCCTCTAGCTCGCCCCACCTCAAGTTGAGACCATAGACGAATTTGCCACAGCCCTAGGAAGCAAGGAGGCTATTGAGAAGTCATTTCTAGAGGGGAGGCACCCCCTTTCCACCCCACTCCAGTGAGTTGCTGGTGCAGAAGCACCGCAGGTGGTGCCTGGTAGGAGGCCACGAAATGATAGGCACAGGCGGTGGAGGGTGGCTTGCCACCGTGTAGGGGTGATCAACTCAGATGGAACGAGGCCTGGAACTAGTTACCAGCGGTATGGAATGGTGGGTCGAAGTGAGTGAATGAATCGGGGGATGCCACACGTCAGAGGTGGACCAATGCGTGGATGCATGGGGCGCCGAGCGCGATCGCCGCCAGATCAAGGGCAAACAGCCCATATCCATCACATGATGATCATGGTATGCTACTCCATACCCAATAGTTTTGAGACTAAACTTCAAAAAAAGCACATCTCCCAACTCCTAAGGCCAAAATAGGCAAAACTATATATCAAATTGATCAACTCGATGAGACCTAAAACTTGAGTATAGTTTTAGTTTCCAAATCATCTTCCTTTGTTCCTATTTTTATAAATATGTGATATTTGACTATGTTGACTTTATTAAGTGCACTATTCTAGTAAATATTGAATCTTTAATGCCCAATCTACTTCATACACCTCATATCAGTAACTTCTATGAAAATGAAACATTATGAAAGATGTAATCACCATTCTTGATCCTTATTTGAATTTGATGCACTAATGTGACATGTATGTGAACTTTAACCCTAGAAATTTGATCATTTGCTAATCTTGCTTCATTGAATTATGAAATTCGTTATAATGTCAATATTCACTAACCTTTTGATGCTATATAACATGCATGACCATGATCACTCTACTTCTCACTTGTTCACCCCATATCACGCCTAATGCATGAAAATTATACTTGTGTGGTGATGCATGAGTATACTCTATCAATGGTGGAATGTTGGCATTCCTATGCATACAAATCTTTTAGATATCTGAAATATGTAATATTGTGATGTTTAAGTGACTTTTCAACCCCTTACCCCATGTTGATGTTTGAAATCCTAAGTCCACTAGTGATGACCTAGTGTGACACTCATGGCTTGTCGGTCTAGTTTGCACCCAAAATGTAATGTCGATCTTAATCTTTCCTCTTCTAAATTAGAGATGTTCTATACATTGTGATACTTGTGGTATGGATGTCCTGTATATCCCATATGTTTGGACCTTACGACCTATGTCTTATGTGTTGGTTTTCGGAATGCATGTTGACAATGTGGAATCCTATGATGCCCAGACTTGAGGACATCCACCTAACCTGGGATATGATCCTTTCATCTATATCTTTTTTATATGAACTATCTTTTATGCTTGATCTTGATGACCCTTGGCCCTTCTTGCCATTTTATGAGTCTTATGACCTAGTTTGTATACAATTGACATGAATCTCATAATGATCATAGAAAATGAATGGAACCTCAAAATGACATGAAAATTGAACCTCACCCTAATGATGGACCCTAAATCAATAAGAGATCATCAAAGACACTAATAAGCAACTTGGAACCTAACTTGGCTAAAATCCTAAAATGGATCTGGTTAGGGTTAATGATGAGAATCTAATGCATGTATGTAATCTTGTGCTTAATCAGGTAATGCTCCTGGCTAGATGGTCTTTGCTAAGTTAAGTCGAAATCTCTAAAATCAGGTGCGGGCTTTAAATAATTATATGACTATGGCTTTCTTGCTTGAAATGTGATACATGTGTATGCTTGTTTACTTGCTCAAATTGTAACATCCCTGACTTGGGTTATGAACTAACCCTAGGTGTTTTGATTAATTATGTAATTAGATACTTGTGATTATCTTTTGAGTATGTAATTAAAGCTCCTGAGGAACATACATTTCCATTTCTGTCCCTTTTGAACAATGTTGTAATATTGTTTTGTAATACATGGACCTATGTGCAAATTACCCAATTAAAAGGGGTTAACTTGCAAATTGCACATGTTAAGATGTTCCTTTGGTGTTGATACATCATAAGAATGAATATGATGAAGTATGATGGATTCTCCAAGCTTGGGCACCAAGATGCAGCTTGTGGAGCAATCCTTGTACTTAAAACCCTAGTTTTGGTGTAAAGTGCAATTTACCCAAAACATGGGGTGCAACTTGTAAAATACACCTTCTAGAGTATCTTTTATGACTCTTGGCATCATTTAGAGTAAGAATGATGAAGAGGGCACTTCAACTGAATAATCAAATAAGAATGATAACCCTTATAAATTAAATAATCAAGTTATAAGCCTAATAACCCTTCTATATGTGCAACTTAGTAAGAAGTTGGCTTTCTTCACCTTTAGACCTTGGGTTTAAGATGAGTTTTTCTTAAGTATGGAAGGGAGAAACGTGGCTTAGAAGAAGGGAAAGACCTAGATGAGAAATGGAGAAACAAGTTGTCCTTATGTTGGAATTTCACCCAAAGTATATATACACCTTTTCTCACTTAGCAAGGATCGTTTCCTTCACTTCCCTTCTTATCCCCTTGCTTAGACTGACTTAGGACATAGCTCTGGAGAAGAGGAGAACGGCCAAGTAAAGTTGGGTAAGCTTTGGTTATCTTCTAGCTCGGATTCATGGAGGAAAACATGATATAAGGTTGGTTTGCTAGCTTTTCTTACTTAGCTCTTCTTTCTAGTCATCCTTTCCAACCAATTCTTGAAGAAGAAACCTTGGAAAACCTGTGGAGCTCAAGCCACCATTAAAGCTTCGAAGCTTGGAGCTCTAGAGATGGCTCTAAGGTGGGTTTTATAACTCTAAACCCTTAAACTTTGTTATGCATCTTTCTTTCTTGCAAAAGTAGCTTGTTCTTCTTTCCCCCATCCTTCCTTGCTTTCTTGCAACTAAAACCATGAAGAACAGACCTTGATCTAGAGGTAGAAGAAGATGGGCATGATTACCAATGCTACTTTATCAAACGGTCTTGCCCCCCCTAGCCAAACGGTTTGTAAAACCGTTTGGGGCAAACGGTTTTCAAAACCGTTTGAAGGGCAAACGGTTTCACAAGGTCGGTTGGAGAAAACGGTCTCCAAGACAATTTTTTTGAGTTGACCAAGGGTTAACCATTTGCGATTTCTGTTCATAATTATGTTGGTTGATAACCCTCCAAATTTGAGGGATTAACCCCAAAGGAATCGTGATTTGAAGGCTAATCAATTAGGTAAACCTAATTGAATTAAGTGCTGATTTTCAACCTGATTAACTTGACCTTTTTGGGCAAATGGTTTCAAAACCATTTGAGTGAGTTGACCAAGCATTGACCGTTTGCGATTCCTGTTACTAATTATGTTGGTTAATTACTCACCAAATTTGATGGGTTAACTCCCAATGAATCGTGAGTTGAAGGCTAATCAATTAGGCAAACCCTAATTGGAATTAGTGCTGATATTCCAATGAGTTAATTTGAGATTTTGGGTTGATTAGCCCAAACGGTTTCAAAACCGTTTGGGGATCACCCAAACGGTCTCAAGACCGTTTGGGGGTCACCCAAGACCGTTTGGAGGTCTATGGTAGGATATGGTTAAGTGTTTGAAGGACAAAAGATATGGTGTTAACCCTAATCTGCTAAGTGTTGGTTTTGTATTGAAATGAGTTGATGTTTTGGGTGATTGAGCCCAAACGGTTTCAAAACCGTTTGGGGATTACCCAAACAGTCTCAAGACCGTTTGGAGGTCACCCAAGACCGTTTGGAGGTCTTGGGTCAAGTATGGTTGAGTAATTGAAGGTCTAAAGATACCAAATTGAAATGCAATCAAGTGTTGATTCGATGATCAACTCAATAGCTCAAACCCTAATGATTATTCACTAGAATCCAAGGGTTGGATGAGCCAAACGGTCTCAAGACCGTTTGGAGGCCACCCAAGACCGTTTGGAGGTCTAGGGGTGAGTATGGTTAAGCAATTGATGATCTAATGATACTAAGTTAAAGTGTAATCAATTGATGATTTGGTGATCAATCCAATGATCCAAACCCTAATTGGTTGACTTGGATTTTGATGATTTGATGGGAAAACGGTCTCAAGACTGTTTGGAGGTCATCCAAACGACCTCAAAACCGTTTGGGGTCAGGTCATGTTCAATTTGGATGATGGTTCAATGGTTTCAAAGTAACTAATCTTGCATTGATTAGTGTTGAAGGATCATCGATTCCAAACCCTAATTCAATTAATTGAAACCCTAATTGAGGACTAATTGAGGGTCAATTAATGGTCAAATCAGTTTAAGGTTGACCTATTTATCTCAATTGAAGTATGAGGATAGGTCCAATTGATGGTTGGTTCCATGAATTCAATGATTGAAGGAATCAATATTGAGAACCCTAAACTGATTGGCGTAGTTGAGACCATCTTTGGTCCATGCGGTTTTGAGGAGGTTTGGACCAAATGGTCTCAAGACCGTTTGGGACCAAACGGTCTCAAGACCGTTTGGATTCATGCGGTTTCAAAACCGTTTGGAGGTTGAAAGTGCAAAACCGTTTGGGATCTTTTAAGGTCAAGAATGCTTAATGCTTTAAGGACTTAGATGGTGCAATGGTTGTTTAACCTAAACCCTAAAGACACCTAAAGTCATTAAGGGGTTAAGTAATTAGTGAACTAATGTATGTTAGGGTCCATGGTGAAGATTACAAAAGTACCCTTAGTGGGTTAGTGTGACTAGTACCCTCGATCAGGTAAACCCTAATGACCTTAATGGTGATGACTTGACTTATGTCAGTCAAAGTTGAGTTGACTTAACCTAATTAAGAGTGATGTAAACATCATCTATTAGTAAGAGGAGAGAGAAGACTCCTAATATCAATGACAATCAAATAAGATACCTTTAAAATGTATCAAAACACACCATTAGGGTATGATCCTTCATAAGGAGATCATGGAAACCCTAATTATGGAGATTATGAATCTTAACTTAATTTGAAGGTGTTAATGGAAGTAATCTTCATAAATAATGATGGTAAGACCTCAATTCACTGTTATGTGAATAGTAAACCCTAATTTTAGGGTAAATCATGTAATGTGAATAGTAAACCCTAATTCTAGGGGAATAACATGATGTGAAATAGTAGTCCCTAATGGTGGGATATTAATCATAAACCTAATCTAGGGGAGATGTGATATGAATAGAAACCCAAATTGGAGGTAATGTTATGGGAAACCCTTATTAAGATGAATAGCAAGCTTAATTTATGGCTTATTAATCATGAAAACCTTGAGATGGTTTACTAGATAGTACAATAAGGTGAGGTGTAGCTAAATCAATTAAATAAGATGATTATGTCATAAACATATAGAATAGGGTTAGTGAACCCTGTGAATGATAAATGTGGTAATTTCAATAAATAAGGATTTAAGAGGTAAGATACCTAGATCCAAACATCCCTATGAATGAGTAATATATTTTACACCTTATAATAATAATAATGGGCATCAAACTCTTAGAAATGATGTATACTAAAGCATGATGTAGATAACATCCTGAATATGAAGATACCTAGAATAGATGATGGTGATTTATCCTATATCAACATTGTTTAAACCTATATCATTACAGATAATTGGATAATTCTGATATATGATATATGCATCATACGAGGAATGGGATAATACTTAGAAGTGATGATCATTAATGATACATGATGAGTACAATAACCGAAATCAAACACTTATAACATCTTTGAATGCTCCCAATGGTAGTGGGGTATTATATTAGGGTTGAACTGATAATGTGAATAGGAAACCCTAATTAATGAAAGGTAGGGTACTTTAACCCTAAGTTTGGGTTATGCTTTTAAGTAGGAAACCCTTTGAATGAATTATAATATGAGGAATCCTTATACCTTATAAGTCAAAGGGGTTTAATAACCCTAATTGAGTTGAATAAACCCTAACCCTAAAAATCAACCATGGTGATGTAACATGGTCATGGTATGATGTTGATAGCACGACCATGCTATGGAGCACGGCCGTGGTAGCTTTCCTTTGCACGACCGTGCAAGGTAGCACGGCCGTGGTGTTCTATGAATAAATTGAAAAGAATTGGTATTGTACTGATATTGTTATATATGCATGTCTTCAATTATATTAATCATGCAGGTGGTTAGCAAGAGGTAATTATAGCCAGGTAAGAGTTATGATGTTTTATTCATTGAAAGCATGTTATAAGCTTTATGAATAAAGATATACTATGTTGCCTGGTTTAAGAGGTAACATATGAGAATGATGGGCTGTAAGAGCCTTGAGTAATATTTACATTGTTACAATTAAGGTCATGCTATTAGATGACTTATGATGATTTAAGGGTTTGAACATCCCTGTTCTTGAACCATAATGATGAGATGGTTAAGAAATGATAACTGATGTGAAATAAACTTGATACATTTAGTATTCTTCTATAGCAGATGTTTTAATTGTTTGTGTTCAAAAACATGCTTGATGCTAAAAGAATGCTAAAATGTACTTAAATAATCAAGTATGATCATATCATGTAGGGATCTGACCATAGATCCATCATTGTCAGAGACCAAATGATGGTGAAATAGGTTTTCCTAAGGGAAATCCTGGAACATATACTTTTGAGTATATGGGGGATTATGGACGCGAATATCCTTACGTCCTAATGTAGGAATTGATGAAGTATGTATATTTAACCCATCAATCCTTCATTACATGTGTATGCCGGGATGATGTATCATTAATCTCCCGAGGGAATCATTAATGCCGCATCGATGAGAGATAAACAAGAGATCCCTCGATGACAAAGAGAGTACAAAATGCCACTGTGACTCTAATAACAAAGTTTCCAGAATACCCTGGATAGCTATCATAACAGAGACACAAGATGTCCTGCATGTAAATCCTCACACTGACTGAGGAAGATGAGGTCATAAGAATCCGGCTCTTTTGATGACCTATGTATGGTACCGACGCGATTTTGTAATGGTCAGTTGGAGTATGAGCGGCATACCTCATCTCCGCAGGGCATAATAATGTTTGGAAAACATAATCAGCCGTGTAGCATAACTACTTAGGTTGAACTACGAGGAACAATGATTGATGTTACATTGTTTATAATGTTCTAGTTAAATAACTAGTATACATGTTCTCCAGATTCTTTAATGAGATATGCTTTGATATCCAATTAAGTTATAATTGAAATGTTGCTTTACTTGACATTAAACCTGCTGTTAAATGTTAATAATTATACTGCTTATTGTTATTCCTTATTGCAATAACAAAGCTTCTGGCAGAGAGTTATAACTCTCGTTGGGACAATTATTCAATTGTCTCACCCCCATGGGATTCGACTTTTTAGGGAGACGCCGAGGACGAAGGAATCCATCTAGAGATGAGCAACAACAACAGCAGCAACACCAGGGGCAGCAGTAAATCTCAGGTGGAGATACTGACTGTCAAGTCTTGTAGATAGTAGGTCCTATGTGTCGTCTCTGTACTCTCAGGTCCTAGGAGTCAGTAGATCTGAGGTTTTTGGCTTAATGCCTCGAGATTTTTGTATCTTGCCTATACAGGTAACAGGGCAATGGATGTATGTAATCACTCGAGATGTGAATTCAGGGAGATGTAATGTCAAACCATGTTGTAAACAGTTCATCTTGTTTTCTTATAAAAAGAGTTTTATGGTTTAAAGATCTCTTTCCAAAAAGTTTTAAATTTTTAGTAATTTTTTATTATTCCGCTGCTAATAATTCACTTCCGCTTAAGTTAATCTTGTTTTTGTGAGTTGGATGCTACACAAATATTTTCATATAGTATTCTAGTATGTACTCGATGTTTGTCTCGTATTGTGGTTTTATAACTTGCAAACATAATATAGAAACTCCATTATACAATGTTGAAACAGGGTTATCTCTAAGAAATGGCCTCAAGGTCCCTCACGTATAGAAGGGTTAGCTAATCTTGAGCACCCTTATGGATTCTTGCAATGGGAAGTTGATCAAAGGCCTAATGAATACATGATATGATGGTATAATTGGAGTGATATGACATAAAAATGGGCTCTCGTTTTGCTAAGAACTTATCTTGTTTACTCTTGCTCATGTACTTTAGCACTCTTTTCAAATTATGCAAAGCTTATGTATATGTATCTTTCAGCCCTATACTTAGCACCTCGTGTTCTTGACCCGCCTTATTTCATGTATTTTTATAGGTTCAGAGATGGCTAGAAGTTGATGGGCTTGGTGAGCTATGTCAGGTGTACTTGTTGTAGGATCCCTAGTATACATGAGCAGACTTGTAAAATTGTACTCTTGAATATGTAATGGAAAGCTTGTAACAAGACAATGTTATTTAATATATCTTGTTGAATGTTGAGACTATTTTTGGTGCCTTTATCTTGTTATTTGTTCATGTATGGTAAGCATTTCACACTTTTATATGTTGTATTTGGTATTCGTTTGGTTCATGGGACTGGGATTTCAATTTCATGATAGATGGTATCAAATCATGAACAATAACTACACCAAACATTGCTTACATGAAACACAAACTAGACATAACCTTACATCTCAAACTTAGAAACTTAATAAGTTGTCCTTTGTGGACTAAGATAACTTAGCCTCTAGGTTAGAACCTAGATGTTCTTGAACTAGGTGTAGGCTTGTGTAATCCCTAGACCCTTTCTTTTCTCATCCTTCTATCCTATAGTATGAGTTGCAGGTTCAGTAGGATGAGAAAAGGGAGATCTTATTACAACCCTAGACATATGTTCACGGCATGTGCTTAGGGTAGCTACATAGGTGTGCACCATGTTCTTGCTAGTTCTCTAGGTGTCATGGTACTAGACTGCCTAATGAGTGTGGTAACTCATTTTGGTTTTGGTTATGATCAAATGGAGTATGGTAGTTTTCATCGCCTGTTTCAACATTGGAGAAAAATCTATTTCAAGTATTAGTATATGTACATATGAAAATGTTACCACATGCAGAAAGGCAGTGAGTGACCATGTAACCTAAGAGAAAGAGATGTAACATCAAGTCTAGATGAGAGAGTTTAGATGATAGTTGTACTCTATAGAAATGTCTAGAGCCATGATAAAAGTTAGTTTAGTAAGTAAGCCTAGATGATGATGATGATGATGACGACGACGACGACGATGATGATGATGATGATGATGATGACAATGTTGATGTGATGTTCAAGACAATCCAAGTTACGTTTGGTGATATGAGAAGGGTTTGACCATGCAACCCCAACGAGACCTAGCACCATGTAAGGTACACATGATTTGGTTGTTGTACTAAACATAGCTAGTGGGTTGGAATTCTTGCTTGTTCCTAGTCTTGTACGTGTTGAGATGTGATATATGGTTTGAGACCTACACGGGCCTCAATCTATTTACAAAGGAGGATATCTAGCATGGGACATATGAAAGGGTGACCTCTTGATATGAGTCAACCCGCCACGGGAGAAGGTTAGAATACCTAAGCTCGAAAATTTGTAAAATGTTGAAAAATATGCACGATGAAATATATGATGATGAGCCCCTATCTAGACTACTAAGTATAAGAGTTGAGTCACCTAGTGTGTGGTTTCCTTGAAAATGTTGATCCCTAGATTTCTAATGAAAATGTATAACCCTAGATATGGAGGCTCTGAATATATGATAGGTGAGGGAGATGTCCCAAGACCCTAAGATGATGTACATGCCATGTGATATCCATGATGATCCTCATACTCAGATTAGTGGTTTGATGTAAAGGAATCTAGTAGCTGCTCTTATTCGGTATGCTGGGTAGACGTTTGGTATGGGTAGATGTTGGTGGTCAGCATGTCTTGTTGGATATAGATAGGTCTTAGCTTGAGTGGCATGAGCTTATGGAGCTCCTTTGAGATACAAGTGGGACAATTATGAAATCTTGATGTTGATGATAATGGTGTTCCTCAAATGATCCATGATGTATTGAAATAACTTCACTTACGTTTAAAATTTGACATATGCACGATGAGCCACTCTCATGAGCTAGACCTAATATGAAGCAATACCATACACAAAAGATGTAAGTTTGAAGTCATGAACTCGATATGATGATGCCTTGACAATCTTAGCTTGAATAATCATGGGTCACATGTGTAGTCTTATGTCCAAATGAAAACAATAAACTCGTCATGTCAATGCTCTTGTGGTCTTAACTAGAATAACATGATGAATAAATTGCTCAATTTCAGACATCTAGTATTATGATGAAATGCACATTCGACGCTAGTCTCTTTTGAAAGTTATGATGATGAACTTGTACGCTTGAGAATTGACAACATATATTTGTGACAATGCACCTTGGCCTTGTAGGAATACATGAGGAAATCATATTGTAATAGGGATAAGGGTTATGGAACCCTAATTCCATAATGATGTCATAATATGATGGAACACTAAGTTAATGTTTATATAATCGATAAACATGCCTTTGATAATGATAACACCATATGTGTGCACCCCATGTTGGGAGGTGCCTTGATACTTATTAGGTAGTTAATTTAAACATGATGTATATGAGACTTAGACCCTCGACTACAATCTTGGATGAGTTTCAAGGACGAAATTTCTTTTAAGGAGGGAAGGATGTGACAACCTAGTTTTGCTCACTCCTCTCATGTAGTATTTATATCTCTATTGTTACTCAAATGACTCAAGTGCATATTAATTTTATGGTTAAATTGTGGTAAAACTCTAATTTTATGACATCTACGACCAATTTCACAATGTGTGCCTTTAATTTGCTCTTTTGATTTAAGTTTCATTCTTTAACGATGTATCACTTTTCAAATGAAATTTGAACCTGATTAGTATGATCACTTTGCTCTGCAATATATTTCATAAGTTATATTGTTCAATTATCTTTCCAATGGTACAAAATTCACCCAAATCGGACACTCAAATCCCAAGTTACAACACTTCAAAATTTGCTCAAAATTTCACTCATTTTAATGTGATTTTGACCCTAATGGGCCTAATGCGGGGTGCAAATCCCAATCTAGTTGGGCGCCCCCTTTGAAAACTCAATTATCCTCTTATGTATTATCTACCAATCAAAACACTTGGATCGTGGCACACAAATTGCCACCCTAATCTGATGGCTCAGAGGTCATCTCCCACCTCTGTCCGTACTACTGTAGCAACAACTTTAGGCCACCCAATAGGCACCATTCTACTCTCTTTCGGGCAAGTTTGACTTGGGGAAACTTTCCCATTTCTCACTCTCGATCTTTTCCCCTCCATTTCTCCCTCTCTCACACCCTAGGGCTCCGTCCCATTCTCCTCTTCCTCTTCCGCTAGCCCTAGAGTAGCCAAGGTTGTTGATTTGGGCTTTTCTCCTCTAGCTTGCCCCACCTCAAGTTGAGGCCACGGGTGAATCCGCGATGACCCTAGGAAGCATGATGACTATTGAGAAGCCAGTTCTAGAGGGGAGGCACCCCCTTTCCACCCCACTCTAGTGAGCTGCTGGTGCTGAAGCACCGTAGGTGCGCCTGGCAGGAGGCCACGAAACGATAGGCATAGGTGGTGGAGGGTGGCTTGCCACCATGTAGGGGCGGTCGACTTGGATGGAACGAGGTCTAGAACCAGTTACTTGCGATCTGGAGCGGTGGGTCGAAGTGAGCGGATGAATCGAGGGGTGCCACACGTCTGAGGTAGACCAATGCATGGATGCATTGGGCCCTGAGCACGGTCACCGCCAGATCAAGGGCGAACGGCCTGGATCCATAACATGATGATCATGTTATGCTACTCCATACCATATAGTTTTGAGACTAAACTTCAAAAAATGCATATCTCCCAACTCATAAGGCCAAAATAGAAAAAACTATATATCAAATCGATCCACTCGAAGAGACCTACAACTTGAGCATAGTTTCAGTTTCTAGATCCTCTTCCTTTGTTCCTCTTTTGATAAATATGTGATCTTTGACTATGTTGACGATATTTTTTTTTGGTCGGCAAACTATGTTGACTATGTTGACGATATTAAGTGCACTATTATAGTAAAGATTGGATCTTCAATGCCCAATCTACTTCCTACACCTTAGATTAGTAACTTCTATGAAAATGGAACATTATGAAAGATGTAATCACCATTCTTGATCCTTATTTGACTTTGATGCACTAATGTGACATGTATATGAACTTTAACCCTAGAACTTTGATCATTTTATAATCTTGATTCATTGATATATGAAACTCATTATAATGTTAATATTTAGTAACCTTTTGATGCTATATAACATGCATGACCATGATCACTCTACTTCACACTTGTTCACCCCATATCACGCCTAATGCATGAAAATGACACCTATGTGGTGATGCATGAGTATATTCTATCGATGGTGGAATGTTGGCCTTCCTATGCATACAAATCTTTCAGATCTCTGAAATATGTAATCATGTGATGCTTAAAGTGACTTTTCAACATGTTGCCCCATGTTGATGTTTGAAATCCTAAGTCTACTAGTGATGACCTAGTGTAACACTCATGGCTTGTCGGTCTAGTTTGCACCCCAAATGTAATGTGGATCTTAATCTCTCCTCTTTCCTCTTCTAAATTAGAGATGTTCTATACATTGCGATCCCCATGGTATGGATGTCCCGTATATCCCATATGTTTGGACCTTATGACCTATGTCTTATGTGTTGCCTTTTGGAATGCATGTTGACAATGTGGAATCCTATGATGCCCAGAGTTGAGGACATCCACCTAGTCTGGGATATGGTCCTTTCGTCTATATATTTTTTATATGAACTATCTTTTATGCTTGATCTTGATGACCCTTGGCCCTTCTTGCCATTTTATGAGTCTTATGACCTAGTTTGTACACAATTGACATGAATCTCATAATGATCATAGAAAATGAATGGAACCTCAAAATGACATGAAAACTGAACCTCACCCTAATGATGGACCCTAAATGAATAAGAGATCATTAAAGATACTAATAAGAAACTTGGAATCTAAGTTGGCCAAAACCCTAAAATGGATCTAGTTAGGGTTAATGATGAGAATCTAATGCATGTATGTAATCATGTGCTTAATCAGGTAATGCTTGTGGATAGATGGTATTTGCTAAGTTAAGTTGAAATCTCTGAAGTTAGGTACGAGCTTCAAATAATTATATGACTATGTCTTTCTTGCTTTAAATGTGATACATATGTATGCTTGTTTACTTGCTCAAATATTGACATGTAGTATTCTAGTATGTACTCGATGTTTGTCTCATATCGTGGTTTTGTAACTTGCAAACATAACATAGAAACTCCATTATACAATGTTGAAATAGGGTTATCTTTTGGCAATGGACTCGAGGTCCATCATGTATAGAAGGGTTAGCTAATCTTGAGCACCCTTACGGATCCTTCCAATGGGAAGTTGATCAAAGGCCTTATGAATACATGATTTGATGGTATAATTGGAGTGAAATGACATAAAACATGGGCTCTCATTTTTCTAAGAACTTATCTTGTTTACTCTTGCTCGTTTACTTCTGCACTCTTTTCAAATTATGCATAGATTATGTATATGCATCTTTTAGCCATGTACTCGGTACCTCGTGTGCTTGGCCCACCTTGTTTCACATATTTTTATAGGTTCAGAGATGGCTAGAAGTTGATGGGCTTGGTGAGCTATGTCAGGTGTACTTGTCATAGGATCCCTAGTATACATGAGAAAACTGGTAAAATTGTACTCTTGAATATGTAATGGAAAGCTTGTAATAAGACAATGTTGTTTAATATATCTTGTTGAATGTTGAGACTATTGTTGGTGCCTTTATCTTGTTATTTGTTCATGTATGCTAAGCATTTCACACTTCTGCATGTTGTCTTTGGTATTTGTTTGGTTCATGGGACTGGGATTCCGATTCCATGACAGGTTTGGACAAATGCATGGGTTGGTGAAGGACTTGTCCCCACTCTCAAACCACATTACAATATCCCCGATGACATCAAAGATCTGAAAAAGTTCCAAGTCTAGTTAAAGACAATGGCAAGTAGGATTTGGGGTTCTTGAACACCTAGTTCATCTTCCCTATTGTGGAAAGAATTTATCACATGCCAAATCCTAAACTATCCTATGAAGAGGACTCTATCACATGGCTTAAAACCTCTTATGGGAACTTCACAACAGTTTCAACTTATCAACTCCTTACCGACAGTCATGATAATGCCGATCATGAGCACTACACAAATATTTGGAATGCTAACATTCCAAATAGAATGAAAGCTAACCTTTATATAGTTTATAAGGACATATGTATAACCAATAAAATGGGAGTTAAAAAATAAAATGACGACTGATAACAATTGTATAGATGATACTATCACAAAGAATACACTCTCCCTGTGGTTAGAGATTGCATTGAGGTCAAAAGAATTTGGAAAATCATCCTACCAAGGGAAGCTACCAAGATTTTTGACAAACCTTCTACAATATATTGTATATGCTACAATATCAAAGTTCTCAAAAACATTGAAAACAAGGGACTCTCTTTGCCACCTATTGGATCTTATGGAAGAACATAAATTCTTTCATCATTGATAAAAAATCTGAACCCCAATGTCTTAGTTGTTAAATGTCATGTAGAAGAACCCCAAATCATATCCACATTTCATAAAATGACTATTCATTCATCTGTTGAAGCCATTCCAAACTCCCACTCTCATCTTAGTATCCTCTAAGACATGATAGTAATATAGGTAGATACAGTGGTGAATCATATGAAAAATAAAAATTCAATCATTGTAATTTACATAGACTCCTTAGGCCATTAGATAGGAGGCACCTCTTGGATCATGACTACTATGGATTCGATGGAGGGTGAGATATATGCTATTTTGGATGGGCTCATATACTGTCGTGTAAACACCTGATGGGTTCTTAGTAACACACTCGAGCAATGTTGCAAAGTGGATCAACAATATGAAGAAAGCTATTGAAAAATACAACCTATTGGTGCATGAAATCCAAACCATCAAGGGACAAACACATATTAGAAGGATAGTTCATGTGAGAAGAAATCAAAACAAGCTAGCTAATGAGCTGGGTAAGCAATGCATGAAGCAAACAAACATGCTCACATGGAAATCATGTCCTCCTTATCTGTTTAAGTCATATCCAGAATACCTCTCATATCTAGAATACCTCTGCAATTTTCCCTCCTTCTTTCTTTATCAACGACTTCAAGAAATAATGTAACTCAAGGCTCGTCCATGTAATCAACATTGTTTGGTAATCAAAATATATCATATACTTGAGGTTCATGAAAAAGTATGTATATGAGGTGTCATCATTTTAAAGCTACTAGGTGCCACACGTCCATGCATGGTTAACACTTGTCCTTGCATGCAATCATATTTATCTTGACCTAAAAAACACTTGAGGATAATTTATAGATGATATTTCGGCCATCACATATCTTGTTGGATAAGATATCTCAACTCAATCACCACTTTATTCATAACTTGACACAACTTTTTCAAGGAAGTTGTAAATCAATACACTTCACCTCCTTGAGGTGATTTTCCCATCATGGCCTTTTCCAAGAGTCCAAAAACTGATATGAGACTCCCCCTATGGCTCCTTGACCGATAGGCACTCTCATATGAATTCTATAACCCGATACAAGCTCAAATTAGGGTTTCACATTCAACCCTTTCTTTGTCTTTTCATCACCAAGAATACTATCATTCAAATATGATTCAAACATAATGCCTCCTTCTTTATCTCTCCTATATATTATACTAGGAGGGAGTAGGGACACTCTAGAGGTGGTAATTTGCATATCAACCCTACATTTTGGGTAAATTACAACTTGTACCAAAATTGGTACACAAGTCACTAGCTTTATTCAAACATGTTCAAACTTGGAATTTAGGCTTTCCATAAGCCACCACCTAGCATAATTCTCTTTTTTATGATGCTAAAACACTTAGGGCACGTTCAGCATGTAAAAAATTACAATATAACCCCTCATCTTGGGTAAATTGCATCTTGGTCCAAAATAAGAGAACATTGCTCAAATGTTATTTAAAAATGACCAAATTTGAAACATAAGTTTGTCACCTGATAACAAAACTCTTTAAAGAATTATATTAAGGTTCTAAGAAACTTATTTAGGATAAAAAAATAGGGTTAGCCATAAACCCAGGTTAGGGATGTTACAATTATAAACCCCTAACAAGGATTTCGTCCCCGAAATCCTAGATGAGGGAAGACAATTGTCATTCATGCATGATATCATCAAATCTCCACATAACATCTTGATGTCATGGATATGATATATAACTTTGACCCGCATAAAGTTCCTCCAAATAGGTTTATCATAGTATCTGTCATACAGGACACATACTCCACTGTCCTTTTCATTATTGATTGCAGTGTCAATCCTATGTCAGGTAACACTTTCTAAATCAGAGAAGTACTATACATACTTTGTATAACTTAGGTTACACACCTCATTGCTTTATCACCTTTTCAACTTACATCTTTATGTAATAAGATCATTTATCTTGGGAGTTTTCCATACCCCTCACTTAGTTTGGCATTTCTCCTCCAAGGAAAGGCTAGAGTTACATTCTATCATCCAAAGAAGAATTATCTCAAAGGTATCTCTAGATGTTATTTGCATAAGCTGCCTTAATAGATTTAGTTAGGAATATTCTAAGAATTTATATTTAGATTGATAAGCTTTTCCCCAAGACGATTCTACAATTGTTCCTTCAACTCATACATCCTTGTTGAGGTCATGTTTATGCAGAGCATAAACCCCTAACATATGATGTCCATATCATCGTATGTAACCAAATAAATCTCAAAGTTATCTTTTCTAGATAACCAAATATTATTCATCTTAAGAGTCATGTCCTCACTATTTCTTACCTTTAAAACTTCTTGGATACTAAAATTCCTTACATTGGTATTGGTTACATGTGTTAAAAACACATCATATCCTCATCATTTCCATCCTCTGTTGTTATTACCAAAACCAAACATATAATAAGACTTTTATTTCATTTTGGGACATTAATTAACACACATACCTTATCTTGGAACTAAAATCCAGGACTAGTTGATACTTTTCAAAGTATCCATCCATAGATTACTTCTAATCCATGCACATCAAATGTCATAAGACTTACTTGATTGTCATGTTCCTGATGGGAAAGAACACAAGGAAACATAGTCCTTTTATCACCCATCATCATCCAGGGTTGTTTATTAAAGAAAAGAGATTATCACCTTCTTTGAGTATTGCATGAACTCTCAATTGTCTATGTGTCATTCAATCTTGTTTCCTCTTAGGTTCCTTGCCTTCAACATAGGAATTATAAGGATGATTACACGTCATCATCCCTTAGCATTATCATCATCATGATGACTAGATATGGGTATTCAAACCCTTAGTTCATCACTGAACATTGTTTCCTCTCATCAAGTAACTGTTATCTCTAGGTCCTCAGACCAAGGTATACATTATACTAACATCTTATTTTGTTTATAAGGTGATATGTGATTAACTCATATTCCTTCTTATATCAATTAGGATGTGGTAGACATATCTGTGCCACATTTTGTACTTCATTATGCTCTTTAGATTGTCTCAAAATGACTACTTGATCAGAGTAATCCAAAAGATAGCAATCTAAGAGTATCATACTTACCTTTCCTTCAATTGATGAATACCTGGCTAGGGTATTCAAGAACTAAAATTAGGTAGTATGCATTTGTTTTATATTATGTTTCATCTCTTTAAATTTTACTACTTAATATCTCAATTTTTCTCTGGGTGTTTCTTTTACATCTCCTCCTTTCATCATGAAGAGAGAAATTTCAAAACATATAAGAGAATATTGGACTGTATATAGGTTCTCATCCTTCTTATCTCTTCCTTATGTCCTCATAGGACTAATTAAAAGGAAGCTCAACAACAACTACCTTTCTTATTATTAGTAGGCAGAAAGTAGAAAAGGAAAGATAATTTAGAATGAAAAGTTTTATCTTGACATGTTACCTCTTATGAGTTATCTAGTGTCTTGTCTGACTCAATACATGGAGTCAGTTGTGATCTGTTATTGACTTTGTCCTATACCACCAGAAGTAGATGGACCAAACTACGACACTTGTCTTCGTCCTTGGCCTTCTGCTTCACTAAATTGTGGTCCTTGTGGGTTTTGCAGATTATGCCTTGACTATTGGGTCACCTCATTATTTCTTCTTAGACACTACTGCCTTAGATGTCCTATCTACCTACATTTATGGCAAGCTCGACCATCACTTGGTGACCACTACATTGGTGTACTATATTATTGTTGAACTGGTGTTACCTAAATCTTTGGTTGTTTAGTACCGCCAATCCACTGTTCCTATGATTGTGTAGACCACCTTTTGAGGTTTGCCTCATGTTTCCTTTTCACAGACCTTTCTGTCCTCCAGATTGATTCCACAAATGTGGCGAAACTCTCTCTACTTTCTAATGTAGTTGCCGAGATAGACAACTCAGCATTCAATCCTTTCTCAAAACGTCAAATCTTCTCCTGCTCAGTAGCAACAATTTGAGGACAAAACCGCAAAAGTTCCATAAACCTAGCCTCATATTCATTTATGGACATGGTTCCTTGCCGAATCTTCTCAAACTGTGAGATCTTTTCATCTAAGTATGTTTGTGGAAAATACTTATTGACAAATTCTCGACGAAATTCCTCCCAACCAACCTCTGCATCATTTTTTTTACCTCTTCTATGGCCCACCAATAGCCAGCACTACCCTTTAAAAGGTATACAAGATGTTTGACTTTGTCATCATATGAGATACTAAGGATCTTAAAAGCCTTTTCTAACTCAGTGAGTCACAAATCAACATCTGATGGGTGAGTTGTTCTAGCATATTCTATAGCTCCTACATGACGTAGTCGTTCAAAAGTCTTACCAGACCCATGTCCCTCATTGGGAACTGGTGCCCTAGGTGCTGGTGATGGCATCCGGTCTGCCATATGCATAATTGTGGTCATGACTTGCCCAAAAGGAGCATGAAAGGCTGGGTTTTATATCATAGCTTCATCAAAATGGGGATTCTCATGCACTGATTCCTTTCTTGCCTGATCCCTTGCACCTCCTACTGGTGCAACAACATTTCTCTTAACAACATGATCCTTGTGTTCCCCAGACATCTTTAAGCTATAACCCTCCTTCTGCATAAGCAAAAGTCACTATGAGATATACTGGAGGATACTAAAACATACTCAACACCTTAGTCCTATGTCTCTATAGACTCAGCAAACCCTAAGCTCTGATACCAAACTTTGTAACAACCACCACCAAACTGATAGCCAAATCGTTAATAATTATTGCGGAATAATCATAAGCAGCAGATTAACAAAATCACTAAAAATTAAAACCTTTTTGCAAAGAGATCCATTTCCTGGAAAACCCTTAATGAAAGAACCAAAACTTTATATACGTCAGGGTTCACATTGTAGATATACTGTACCATCTCATCTCGGGGATAACATAGAACAGTTGCTTTGTAAAAACATATACTAAAGCAACATAAAATCTCAAGGCATACATGCCAAAATCTCAGATTGTTCATGAAACCATCATTTACTAAATCCCAGGACCTGAGAGTACAGAGACGACACATAGGACTTCTATCTACATGACACGATAGACAGTACACTCAACTTGAGTTTTTATTGTTGTCCCTACTGTTGTTGTCCTTCCTCTACAAAATAGTCTCTACCTCCTCGTGCACGTCCACCTAAAAATTGTGGATCCCACAGGGTGAGACAATTGTCCCAGCGAGAGACATAACTCTCCGCCAACAATGTTATTATCATAGGTAAACAGTATAAAACTGAACAGAGGTTCTTTTATATCAATAAGCAAGGTTCATCGGTGTGTATAAGTAGATTAGAACACTTCTCATCTTTTAAAGTATTATAATAGTCTATGATAGGGCAGTAAATCATTTATTCACTTTATAAGGAATATGAAGAACATGTGTAACATTTACCCATCATACTATATCAGCATATCAAGCTTATCCTATGATACTTATTATCATGGTATGACATCCATGAATCATTCTCATTTCTATCTGTTGGCCTCCACCAATCTGCTAGCCAGGTATTGGATTGCACTAATCATGTGAATATACAACATTATATTATGTCCAGGTATTGGGTTATGCCAATCCTTATAAGGTTTGTATCCAGGTATTCGACTATGCCAATCCTGTAAGATTATATCTAGGTATTGGACTTTGCTAATCCTGTGAAGTTTGTATCCAGGTATTGGACTATGCCAATCCTATAAGTGTTGTATCTAGGTATTGGATTATGCCAATCATGTTAGATTATATCTAGGTATTGGACTATGCCAATCCTATAAGTGTTGTATCCAAGTATTAGATTATGCCAATCTTGTAAGATTATATCCAGGTATTGGACTATGCCAATCATGTAAGTGTTGTATCCATGTATTGGATTGTGCCAATCTTGTAAGATTATATCCATGTATTGGACTATGCCAACCCTGTGAGTGTTGTATCCAGGTATTGGATTATGCCAATCCTGTAAGATTATATCTAGGTATTGGACTATGCCAACCCTGTGAGGTTTGTATTTAGGTATTGGACTATGCCAATCATGTAATATCATGGCCATATTGCTAAGGATTCCATAATAGAGGAATACCTTTATGTTTCCCTTTCACTTTCATTATGGGATATCAATCCCTTAAACTCATCACTGAATTCCACATCACCTTCACTAGGCATTATACCCATTCACATCCTTTATGTGATACAAGCATTTCTCATAGCTCATTTAAACATATTCAAAACACTATAGCCCTTATTTGGCTATAATCATAAGGCATGTATGACCAAGATTTCATTATCATTTTTATAACCATTTATTATTATTATTATTATTATTATTATTATTATTATTATTATTATTATTATTATTATTATTATGTTACGAGGTTCACATTTGAACATCTTGTCATCTCTCACTAGTAAACAACTATTCACATGGCTCACAAGGACCATTAAACATTTTGTCACCTTTCACCATTAAACATCTTGTCACCTTTCACTAGGAAACAATTATTCACATGGCTCACAAGGCCATTAAACATCTTGTCACCTCTCACTAGGCAACAACTATTCTCTAGGTCATAAGACCTATATAATCGGTATTATATGAAACATCATAGCTCATACTTAGCTATGCTCATTATCTCATGCTACCAGCATGGTTTCAATATGGTTAAGGTTTCCCTTTATTAACCAGTTGTAGTTTCAAATCATATCATTACCCTTCATTAGGGTTAAGGTTTCCCTTTTTAAGCCGACTAGGGTTTTCAAGTACATTCATCAAGAATCACAACCCTAATTTAGACTCCACACATATTAGGAGTATTAATGTATACTCATTACATGAGTATTAAAAAAGTATAAGTTTCTCTTTCATACTTACTAGGATATTGATTACATCATACTCCATTAGGTTGGCTCAATCCTTCTCTCAAGGTACATTGGCCCATATTTATCAAAATGCATTAAACCCTTCATGTCATAAATTATCATTTGACATAACATACTACATGTATCACTCAATCAAGTGTATTGGATTGAGGTACTTCTTCCATATCGGGTATAGAGGTGTAGGTATTCTTCCATATCGGGTATAGAGGTGTATCCTCATCACCATATCGTGCATCCATATCAGATTACTCAACCTTAGGGGTTTGCATATTGGGTTACACAACACCATGTTGAGTTTCAACATCATATCATGTCAGGGTATATACTCAACACCATATCGGGTATAAGCTGTGTGCTTAACCCCATATCATGTACAAGGTATGTGTATGTATCACTCAATCAAGTGTATTGGATTGAGGTACTTCTTCCATATTGGGTATAGAGGTGATTCAACCCAGTATCGGGTTGGACCATGATGATGTCATCATCATCAACCTATAGACTCTTGTTCTTACTATTCTAGTTCAAGGAGAACAGTCATACGTTACTTCTAGAGCTCATGGGTTCATCAATTATACAAGAAAATTCTATTTGAAAGTAAATCATTTAACTAAGGCAAGATTGATGGTAAATAATAACATGATTGATTTCAAGTTATATAACCCACCTCAAGAGAAACTTAAAAGCTCCAAGCTCCAAAGATTCACGTTCCCAAGGTTGAATATAAGCTTCTTAAAGGTCCAAGACTTGAGTTCCTCATCCTTATGCACGATACCTCACCACTTGTGGCAGATGTCCCTCATTTGGCCGATATCACTTTGTAATGGGTGATATCACTTTACTATGGCTGATACCAAGGCCCTATGCACGATACTCCTTCACCTATGCACGATACCAAGACTCTATGCATAATATCTAAGAGCAAGGAGGTGGTAAGATTCGAAAAAATCCACTAATAGGTGAAAGAAAGGGCATATATACTTGAGGTTCATGAAAAAAAGTATGTATATGAGGTGTCATCATTTTGAAGCTACTAGGTGCCACATGTCCATGCATGGTTGACACTTGTTCTTGCATGCAATCATATTTATATTGACATGCAAAACACTTGAGTATAATCTAGAGATGATATTTCGGACATCACATATCTTGTTGGATAAGATATCTCAACTCGATCACCACTTTATTCATATCTCGACACAACTTTTTCACGGAAGTTGTAAACCGATACACTTCACCTCCTTGAGGTGTTTTTCCCATCATGACCTTTTCCAAGAGTCCACAAACCAATATGAGACTCCCCCTATGGCTCCTTGACTGATAGGCACTCTCATATGAACTCTACAATCCGATACAAGCTCAAATTAGGGTTTCACATTCAACCCTTTCTTTGTCTTTTCATCACCAAGAATACTATCATTCAAATATGATTCAAACATGATGTTTCCTTATTTATCTCACCTCTAGATGATACTAGGAGTAAGTAGGCTGACTCTAGAGGTGGTAATTTGCATATCAACCCTACACTTTGGGTAAATTATAACTTGTACCAAAATTGGTACACACGTCACTAGCTTTATTCAAACAAGTTCAAACTTGGAATTTAGGCTTTCCACATGCCACCACATAGCATCATTCTCTTTCTTATAATGTTAAAACACTTAGGGCACATTCAACATGTAACAAATTGCAATATAACCCCTCATCTTAGGTAAATTGCATCTTGGTCCAAAACAAGAGAACATTGCTCAAATGTTATTTAAACATGACCAAATTTGAAACATAAGTTTGTCACCTGATAAAAAAACTCTTTAAAGAATTATATTAAGGTTCTAAGAAACTTATTTAGTCTAAACAAATAGGGTTATCCATAAACCCAGGTTAGGGATGTTACAATACCCCTCACATAGCTTAGCATTTCTCCTCCAAGGAAAGACTAGAGCTACATTCTATCACCCACTTGGGACTACAAGTCTTATCATACTTCTGTTGTGCCACTCTAATATGCTGACACAACACTAATCTTACTTATGACTTGTACCAACTATCCTGTTAGTTTTTATTCTCTTGTCATAAGGAAAGGCTACTTATCAAAGGAGAACTATCTCAGAGGTAACTCTAGATGTTATATGTATAAGCCCCATCAAAAGATCTAGATAGGGATTATAAACCTTGTTTATCTATCTCTAGCCGATGTACAACTTTCTTGGATTTTTCTTGCTTGAAAACTTGGTAGGGATATTCTAAGGAATTATACTTAGCTTGATAAACTTTTCCCAAGATGATCCTACAATCGTTCCTTTAATTAATACATCCTTACTGATGTCATGTTTACGTAGAGCATAAACCACTAATATATGATATCCATACTATAGTATGTAACTAGACTGATCTCAAAGTTGGCCCTTTTAGGTAACCAAACATTAATCATCTTATCAAGAGTCATGTTCTCACTTTCTCATACCACTAAAACTTCTTGGATACTAGGATTCCTTACCTTGGTATCCGTTACATGTGCTAAAAACATATCACATCCTCATCATTTCCATCTTCTATTGTTATTACCAAAACCAAACATATAATAGGTCCTTTCTTTCATCTTGGAACATTACTTATCACATATAACTTTATCTTAGAACCAAAGTCTAGGAGTAATTGATACTTTTCAAAGTACCCATCTATAGATTACTTCTAACCCATGCACATCAAGTGTCATAAGACTCACTTGACTACCATGTCCTTGAAAGGAAAGAACACAAGGAAATATATTCCTCTTATCACCCCATCATCATCCATGGTTGTTTATCAAAGAAAAGAGATTATCACCTCCTTTGATTATTGCATGAACTTTCAACTGTTCATGTCTCATTCAATCTTATTTCATCTTAGGTTCCTTGCCACCAACATTGGAATTATAAAGATGATTACATGTCATCATTCTATTCTTTGTTATTGCCTAGTACGTTCATGAACATTTTCTAATTTTTATCACATTTTTCATATTCTCATCATGAAAAAGATCTTTACTCTTCACATATTCTTTATTGAACACATATCACCTCCCTTATTCCCTTTCTCTTATCATGAGGATTGTACTTTATACTTCCTCATACTCATAGATTGGTTTGAGATAAACTCAGGTTCCATTTCATTGCAGTTAGGATGTGGTAGAAATATCCATGCCATATTTTCAGTTTCATTATGCTCTTTAGATTGTCTCAGAATGACTACTTGATCAGAGTAATCAGTAAGATAGCAATCTAAGAGTCCCATACTTACCTTGCCTTCAATATTTGAATATCTGGCCAGGGTATGCAAGTACTAAGATTAGGTAGTATGCACCTTGTTTTATATCATATACTTTACTTTTCATATCATCCAAGTCATAGGACTTAATATCCCTAGATTTCTCCATGCATATGTTTTTCACCTCTTCCTATTTTATACAGACAAAATCAATTATAAAACATTTTAAAGACTACTGGACAGAATATAAGTTCTCATACTTTTTGTCTCTTCCTCATGTACTCATAGGACTAATCAAAGGAAGCTCAACAACAACTATCTTTCTTATAACTAAAAGAGAAAATCAGGAGAAGACATATCAAAATGAAAAATCTGTATCTGACCTGTCACCCCTTGCATGTAATCTACCGCTTCAGGTTTACTTGAAACATGGAGTCTAGCTGTTTCATGTTGTTGCTTTTGTTGGGCTGTAACTTATGCAAGCCTTGATGAGTCTACCTTGATTTTTGGGTCATTTCCTCCTTTCTTTTCAGACAAAGGGATCTAATATGCCCAACTTGTCCACATCTATAACATGTCTTATACTCATACCCTAGTCTTGTCAGCCTTATTACTAATGTAGAAGCTAAATTAAGAGTTCTAACTGGTGGAAAATTAGGTCCTTTGCCCTTACTTGGTAGCCACTTCCTTGGTGCACTAGGTGTAACATCCCTGACCTTGGTTATGAACTAACCCTAGGTGTTTTGCTTAATTATGTAATTAGATACTTGTGATTATCTTTTGAGTATGTAATTAAAGCTCCTGAGGAACATACATTTCCATTTCTGTCCCTTTTGAACCATGTTGTAATATTGCTTTGTAATACAGGGACCTATGTGCAAATTACCCAATTAAAAGGGTTTAACTTGCAAATTGCACATGCTAAGATGTTCCTTTGGTGTTGAGACATCATAAGAATGAATATGATGAAGTATGATGGATTCTCCAAGCTTGGGCACCAAGATGCAGCTTGTGGAGCAATCCTTGTACTTAAAACCCTAGTTTTGGTGTAAAGTGCAATTTACCCAAAATATGGGGTTCAACTTGTAAAATACACCTTCTAGAGTATCTTTTATGACTCTTGGAATCATTTATAGTAAGAATGATGAAGAGGGAACTTCAATTGAATAATCAAATAAGAATGATAACCCTTATAAATTAAATAATCAAGTTATAAGCCTAATAACCCTTCTCTATGTGCAACTTAGTAAGAAGTTGGCTTTCTTCACATTTATACCTTGGGTTTAAGATGAGTTTTGATTAAGTATTGAAGGGAGAAACGTGGCTTAGAAGAAGGGAAGGACCTAGATGAGAAATGGAGAAATAAGTTGTCCTTATGTTGGAATTTCACCCAAAGTATATATACACCTTTTCTCACTTAGCAAGGATCGTTTCCTTCACTTCCCTTCTTATCCCCTTGCTTAGACCAACTGAGGACAGAGCTCTGGAGAAGAGGAGAACGGCCAAGTAAAGTTGGGTAAGCTTTGGTTATCTTCTAGCTCGGATTCATGGAGGAAAACATGATATAAGGTTGGTTTGCTAGCTTTTCTTACTTAGCTCTTCTTTCTAGTCATCCTTTCCAACCAATTCTTGAAGAAGAAACCTTGGACAAACTGTGGAGCTCAAACCACCATTAAATCTTCTAACCTTGGAGATCTATATCTGCTTCTAAGGCTGGTTTTATAACTCTAAACCCTTAAACTTTGTTATGCATCTTTCTTTCTTGCTAAAGTAGCATGTTCTTCTTTCCCCCATCCTTCCTGTCTTTCTTGCAACTAAAACCATGAAGAACATACCTTGATCTGGAGGTACAAGAAGATGGGCATGATTAGCAATGCTACTTTATCAAACGGTCTTGCCCCCCCTTGGCCAAACGGTTTGCAAAACCGTTTGGGGCAAACGGTTTGCAAAACCGTTTGAAGGGCAAACGGTTTCACAAGGTCAGTTGGAGAAAACGGTCTCCAAGACCATTTTTTTGAGTTGAACAAGGGTTTACCGTTTGAGATTTCTGTTCATAATTATGTTGGTTGATAACCCTCCAACTTTTAGGGATTAACTCCAAAGGAATCGTGAGTTGAAGGCTAATCAATTCGGTAAACCTAATTGAATTAAGTGTTGATTTTCAACCTGATTAACTTGACCTTTTTGGGCAAACGGTTTCAAAACTGTTTGAGTGAGTTGACCAAGCATTGACCGTTTGAGATTCCTGTTCCTAATTATGTTGGTTAATGAATCACCAAATTTGATGGGTTAAATCCCAAGGAATCCTGAGTTGAAGGCTAATCAATTGGGCAAACCCTAATTGAAATTAGTGCTGATATTCCAATGAGTTAATTTGAGATTTTGGGTTGATTAGCCCAAACGGTTTCAAAACCGTTTGGGGATCACCCAAACGGTCTCAAGACCGTTTGGGGGTCACCCAAGACCGTTTTGAGGTCTATGGTTGGATATGGTTAAGTGTTTGAAGGACAAAAGATATGGTGTTAACCCTAATCGGCCAAGTGTTGGTTTTGCATTGAAATGAGTTGATGTTTTGGGTGATTGAGCCCAAACGGTTTCAAAACCATTTGGGGATTACCCAAAAGGTCTCAAGACCGTTTGGAGGTCACCCAAGACCGTTTGGAGGTCTGGGGTCAAGTATGGTTGAGTAATTGAAGGTCTAAAGATACCAAATTGAAATGCAATCAAGTACTGATTCGATGATCAACTCAATAGCTCAAACCCTAATGATTATTCACTAGAATCCAAGGGTTGGATGAGCCAAACGGTCTCAAGACCGTTTGGAACTCATCCAAACGGTCTCAAGACCGTTTGGAGGCCACCCAAGACCGTTTGGAGGTCTAGGGGTGAGTATGGTTAAGCAATTGATGATCTAATGATACTAAGTTAAAGTGTAATCAATTGCTGATTTGGTGATCAATCCAATGATCCAAACCCTAATTGGTTGACTTGGATTTTGATGATTTGATGGGAAAACGGTCTCAAGACCGTTTGGAGGTCATCCAAACGACCTCAAGACCGTTTGGGGTAAGTTCATGTTCAATTTGGATGATGGTTCAATGGTTTCAAAGTAACTAATCTTGCATTGATTAGTGTTGAAGGATCATCGATTCCAAACCCTAATTCAATTAATTCAAACCCTAATTGAGGACTAATTGAGGGTCAATTGAGGGTCAAATCAGTTTAAGGTTGTCCTATTTAACTCAATTTAAGTATGAGGATAGGTCCAATTGATGATTGGTTCCATGAATTCAATGATTGAAGGAATCAATATTGAGAACCCTAAACTGATTGGCGTAGTTGAGACCATCTTTGGTCCATGTGATTTTGAGGAGGTTTGGACCAAACGGTCTCAAGACCGTTTGAGTCCAAACGGTCTCAAGACCGTTGGGACCAAACGGTTTCAAAACCGTTTGGATTCGTGTGGTTTGAAAACCGTTTGGAGGTTGAAAGTGCAAAACCATTTGGGATCTTTTAAGGTCAAGAATGCTTAATGCTTTAAAGACTTAGATGGTGCAATGGTTGTTTAACCTAAACCCCAAAGACACCTAAAGTCATTAAGGGGTTAAGTAATTAGTGAACTAATCTATGTTAGGGTCAATGGTGAAGATTACAAAAGTACCCTTAGTGGGTTAGTGTGACTAGTACCCTCAATCAGGTAAACCCTAATGACCTTAATGGTGATGACTTGACTTATGCCAATCAAAGTTGAGTTGACTTAACCTAATTAAGAGTGATGTAAACATCATCTATTAGTAAGAGGAGAGAGAAGACTCCTAATATCAATGACAATCAAATAAGATACCTTTAAAATGTATCAAAACACACCATTAGGGTATGATCCTTCATAAGGAGATCATGGAAACCCTAATTATGGAGATTATGAATCTTAACTTAATTTGAAGGTGTTAATGGAAGTAATCTTCATAAATAATGATGGTAAGACCTCAATTCACTGTGATGTGAATAGTAAACCCTAATTTTAGGGTAAATCATGTAATGTGAATAGTAAACCCTAATTCTAGGGGAATAACATGATGTGAAATAGTAGTCCCTAATGGTGGGATATTAATCATAAACCTAATCTAGGGGATATGTGATATGAATAGAAACCCTAATTGGAGGTGATGTTATGGGAAACCCTTATTAAGATGAATAGAAAGCTTAATTTATGGCTTATTAATCATGAAAACCTTGAGATGGTTTACTAGATAGTACAATAAGGTGAGGTGTAGCTAAATCAATGAAATAAGATGATTATGTCATAAACATATAGAATAGGGTTAGTGAACCCTGTGAATGATAAATGTGGTAATTTCAATAAATAAGGATTTAATAGGTAAGATTCTTAGATCCAAACATCCCTATGAATGAGGAATAGATTTTACACCTTATAATAATAATAATGGGCATCAAACTCTTATAAATGATGTATACTAAAGCATGATGTAGATAACATCCTGAATATGAAGATACCTAGAATAGTTGATGATGATTTAACCTATATCAACAATGTTTAAACCTATATCATTACAGATAATTGGATAATTCTGATATATGATATATGCATCATACGAGGAATGGGCTAATACTTAGAAGTGATGATCATTAATGATACATGATGAGTACAATAACTGAAATCAAACACTTATAACATCTTTGAATGCTCCCAATGGTAGGGGGTATTATATTAGGGTTGAACTGATAATGTGAACAGGAAACCCTAATTATTGAAAGGTAGGGTACTGTAACCCTAAGTTTGGGTTATGCTTTTAAGTAGGAAACCCTTTGAATGAATTATAATATGAGGAATCCTTATACCTTATAAGTCAAAGGGGTTTAATAACCCTAATTGAGTTGAATAAACCCTAACCCTAGAAATCAACCATGGTGATGTAACATGGTCATGGTATGATGTTGATAGCACGACCATGCTATGGAGCACGGCCATGGTAGCTTCCCTTTCCACGACCGTGCAAGGTAGCACGGCCGTGGTGTTCTATGAATAAATTGAAAAGAATTGGTATTGTACTGATATTGTTATATATGCATGTCTTCAATTATATTAATCATGCAGGTGGTTAGCAAGAGGTAATTATAGCCAGGTAAGAGTTATGATGTTTTATTCATTGAAAGCATGTTATAAGATTTATGAATAAAGATATACTATGTTGCCTGGTTTAAGAGGTAACATATGAGAATGATAGGTTGTAAGAGCCTTGAGTAATATTTACATTGTTACAATTAAGGTCATGCTATTAGATGACTTATGGTGATTTAAGGGTTTGAACATCCCTGTTCTTGAACCATAATGATGAGATGGTTAAGAAATGATAACTGATGTGAAATAAACTTGATACATTTAGTATTCTTCTATAGCAGATGTTTTAATTGTTTATGTTTGAAAACATGCTTGATGCTAAAAGAATGCTAAAATGTACTTAAATAATCAAGTATGATCATATCATGTAGGGCCTTGACCATAGATCCATCATTGGCAGAGACCAAATGATGGTGAAACAGGTTTTCCTAAGGGAACTCCTGGAACATATACTTTTGAGTATATGGGGGATTATGGATGCAAATATCCTTACATCCTAATGTAGGAATTGATGAAGGATGTATATTTAACCCATCAATCCTTCATTACATGTCTATGCCGGGATGATGTATCATTAATCTCCCGAGGGAATCATTAATGCCGCATCGATGAGAGATAAACAAGAGATCCCTCGATGACGAAGAGAGTACAGAATGCCACTGTGACTCTAATAGAGAAGTTGCCAGAATACCCTGGATAGCTATCATAACAGAGACACAAGATGTCCTGCATGTAAATCCTCACACTGATTGAGGAAGATGAGGTCATAAGAATCCGACTCTTTTGATGACCTATGTATGGTACCGACGCGATTTCGTAATGGCCGGTTGGAGTATGAGCGGTATACCTCATCTTCGTAGGGCATAATAATGTTTGGAAAACATAATCAGCCGTGTAGCATAACTGCTTAGGTTGAACTACAAAGAACAATGATTGATGTTACATTGTTTATAATGTTCTAGTTAAATAACTAGTATACATGTTCTCCATATTCTTTAATGAGATATGCTTTAATATCCAATTAAGTTATAATTGAAATGTTGCTTTACTTGACATTAAACCTACTGTTAAATGTTAATAATTATACTACTTATTGTTATTCCTTATTGCAATAACAAATCTTCTGGCGGAGAGTTATAACTCTCGCTGGGACAATTATTCAATTGTCTCACCCCCGTGGGATTTGACTTTTTAGGAAGACGCCGAGGACGAAGGAATCCATCTAGAGATGAGCAACAACAGCAGCAACAACACCAGGGGCAACAGTAAATCTCAGGTGGAGATACCGACTGTCAAGTCTTGTAGATAGTAGGTCCTATGTGTCGTCTCTGTACTCTCAGGCCCTAGGAGTCAGTAGATCTGAGGTTTTTGGCTTAGTGACTCAAGATTTTTGTATCTTGCCTATACAGGTAACAGGGCAATGGATGTATGTAATCACTCGAGATGTGAATTCACAGAGATGTAATGTCAAACCTTGTTGTAAACAGTTCATCTTGTTTTCTTATAAAAAGAGTTTTATGGTTTAAAGATCTCTTTCCAAAAAGTTTTAAATTATTAGTAGTTTTTTATTATTCCGCTGCTAATAATTTGCTTCCGCTTAAGTTAATCTTGTTTTCGTGAGTTGGATGCTACACTAGGTGTTTGTTGCATTGGTGGCACCAAAAACTTTTCCTTTTTAGAGCTACTAGGCATCTGTTCTAGAGTTTGGATAGATCTTTTCTTAATTTCTACCTCACTATCCTTTACTGGACAATCCCTTATCAAATGTCCTACTTGCCTACACTTGTTGCAGACTCTGTTTCCTTGTTGCATATTAATCTTTTTGACATTTTCTACTGCTCCAACATAGCTATGCCAATCAAAAATCCTTCCAGAGCCTAAAATTTCTTCATTGGGGACTGGTAATATAGGTTGTATTGATAGTATCCGATCCTCTATATGTGTCACTATTGTCATAACCTATCCAACATGAACATTAAAAGTAGGGTTCTCTATCATGACTGGATCAACCTACAGATTCTTAGGCAGTCATTCTTCTCTTGACTGATCCCTTGAACCTTCTCCTGGTGGAACAACATTACTCTCAACAACATGTTCCTCATATTTTCCAGACATCTTTAAGCTTTACCCTTTCTTCTGCAAAAGCAGAAGTCACTATAAGATATACTGTAGGATACTAGAATAGACTCAACACCTTAGTACTATGTCTCTGTAGACTCAACGAACCTTAAGCTCTGATACCAAAACTCATGACGACCTCTATCAAACGGACAACCAAATTGCATAGTAATTACGTGAAATAACCATTAGCAGCAGATTATTGAAATCACTAAAAATTAAAACCATTTTGCAAAGAGATCCATTGCTAGGATACTCTTTATAGAAAGAACCAAAGTAATATATACATCATGGTCCACATTGTACATACATTATACCATCTCATCTCGAGGATAACATATACTATTTGCTTTTCTAAAACACATACTAAAGCAACATAAAACATCGAGGCATACAAGACAAAATATCAAATTGTTTAAAAAACCATTATGCACTAACTCCTAATGGCATGAGAGTACATAGATGACACATAGGACTTCTGTCTACAAAACACGACAGACAACACACTCAACCTGAGCTGTCACTGCTGTCTTGGTTTATGATGTCCTCCCTCTGTAGTACAGTCTCTACCTCTTCATCCGCATCAACCTAATTTTTTTTGGGCCAATGGGGTGAGACACAAGTCACATCCAGAGATATAACCCTCTACCAACAATATTATTATCATAGATAAACTGTATAAAAGTGAGTAGAGGATCTATTATAACAATAAGCAAGATTAATCACTGTTTATAAGTAGGACAAAGCAATATCATCTTTTAGAGAATTACAACTATCTAAGATAGAACAATATATGCCCATATATATGAGCATGACAAAATAATGCCATAACCGAGTAGTTCATATATCTATGACCAAGCATTGGATCATGTAATACTTCAAAAGGAATGTGAAGAACATGTATAACATTTATCAACTATGTGATACAAAAGTATTACCGCTTCATCCAATGTTTTTGTAATCTGTCCTTAAGAAAATATGCTACACGACTGATTACATATTCACAATCACAATTATGCCTTGAGGAGATGAGGTATACCGCTCATGCTCCAACCGACCATGACTACATAAAGCATCAGTGCCATACAAGGTCAATGGAAGAGCCATCTTCCAAGACCTCACATGTCTCGGTCAATACGAGACCACTAGAAGTGACATCACATGTCAAACTACAATTAGCTTGCTAGGGTATAATGGCATCTTCTCTATAGAGTTACAACCACAACATGCACTCTCTTCAGGGAGGTCACACATCAACCATGGTATATTTTCTCCAAGGAGTACACCCCCACAACATTCCCTGGTATTGAGTCATGGCATATAGCCATACTATTAATAGGGAAAAACACATGCCACATTCCCTGTTTGGGCATAAGGATATGTTTGCCCATCACCCCCTCATATTCAAGAATATGCTCTCTGAGTTAAACTCATTTCACCATTCTGCAAATTCTGACGCTGATGGATCTATGTTTAGGGAAACTACATTTTATGGTTCCTAATGATATATTAAGTGCATTACAATATCTTTTAGCATAAATCAAGTTATAAGCATCAATTATATACATATGCTACAAAGAAAGGTGTAATACATTTATAATATTCTTTCATAATCTTTGGAATACACTTTGAATGTATACAACTCAGGATCTCAATCCCTTCATCATATCATTGGGAATTCTCATCACTTAATCATGATCATCATCATGATTACATGATCTGGGTATTCAAACCCTTAGTTCATCACTAAACACTGTTACCTCTTATCAGGTAACCATTACATATAGGTCCACTGACCCAGGTATTCATTATACTTGTTGTACAAGTATTTCACATTGCTCACAAGGCCCATTTAAATATCTTGTCACCTCTCACTAGGCAACAACTATATTTTATGTCATCAGACCATATAAACATTATACTTGTTGCACAAGTATTTAACATGGCTCACAAGGCCCATTTAAATATCTTGTCACCTCTCACTAGGCAACAACTATCTTTTAGGTCATCAAACCATATAAACATTATACTTGTTGTACAAGTATTTAACATGGATCACAAGGCCCATTTAATTTGTATCATATGAAACATCATAGTTCATACCTGGCTATGCTCATCATCTCCTGATACCTGCATGGTTAGCACTTCATCATAAAAATAGTAGCAAGTACATATCATCACCATGCAATACAAGAGAAATACAACCTTCCCATTATTAAGGTTAGGGTTTCCCTTTATAAACGATTAGGGTTTCAAGTTCATATCATTAATCCACACCCTAATTCATTACTCCACACATCTAGGAGCATAGATTGATATCATAAGTATTCAATCATACTTATTTATTCTCATCGTTTATCATTAATTGGTTATTAACACAAAGTATGAGTTTCCCTATCATCCTTACTAAGATATTGATTACATCATACTATATTAAATTGGCTTAACCCTTTCTCAAGGTACATTAGCCTACAATTGTCAAAGTGTATTAAGCTCATTACTTCTTATCGTGTCAATTTCCATAACACACTTCATGTGTTACTCATCCAAGTGTATCAGATTTGAGGTGCATCAAGGTGTATCGACCTTTAAGTGCTAGATGTGATATCGGCCAAGAATCATTCCTTGGTGTAACACTTCCCTCATCATTTTTAACTTACTTGAGTTTGTCAACTTATCTTGTATTAGGGTATCGACCACCCTAATACTTTATGTACTAACTCACCACATTTGTCCTGTAGTGTATCAACCATAAGTCACCACACTTGTCTAGTAGTGTATCGGCCATAGGTCACCACACTTGTCTTGTAGTTTATTGGCCATAGGTCACCACACTTGTCTTGTAGTGTATCGGTCATAGGTCACCACACTTGTCTTGTAGTGTATCGGACATAGGTCACCACACTTGTCTTGTAGTGTATCGACCATAGGTCACCTGTAACGACCCCGCCTCCCGGTAACCCCCAATTAAGGGAGACCAAAAGGTCGGTGCCGTTATCCAATTAACAGGATCAAAGGTTCGACAAATAATCAATAACAATTAACAAATTTTACCAACTAAACTGAAAACTGGTATAAAATAAAACTTTGCATACCTTTTTTAAAACTGGGATATCTACATCTATCCACATCAGGAGTCTACTCTAACTAATCCTCCTTTGTACTTTAACTATTAATTAATTTCACATATGCCACTTTACTATTTGTCCTTTTCATGCTTGTACCTAAAATGCCGACAAACAAAACGTCGGTCAGCATATCGGAATATGCCGGTATGTGGGGACAACCAAAAGTTTGCACATATGGATAACAATCTAATTATCACAATCAAGTTAATTAACAAGCCAATTTACACTTTTCAGTATGACATTCTCCACCGCTTTTGCCCTAACCCTGGCATACCCACCTTAGGGTTTCTTTTGCCACTAACTTAAGGCCACCTTCTCAATCCCGAGCTTGGTGCCTGGGGGTCACCACTCATGGTGCCCACTAGTCATGCAATATCATAGGCCACCTTCTCATTCTCGAGCTTGGTGCCTGGGGTCACCACTCATGGTGCCCATTGGTCTACCCATCTGGGCCTGACCTTTGGCATCATCCATCAGGGTGGCATGTAGGTGCGAGAATACATACTTCTATTATTAATGTGACAATCATAGTGAGTTTATGATGTGTAAGTATGAACATCCAAACTGATAATTTGCATTCAATATGATTAACCATTCAGAAAATCCTCGGGAAACTAAGGCGGTTATTCATAATTAACCACATACCTGTTAAGCAGACTTGAATGCAGAAATAACCAATCAAGAAATCAAACAAGTGCACACAGGTTGATCCTGAAAAAGGCATCCAATTCTCTATCATTAATCATGTCATCTTGATCCATTAATCCTAGTTGTTTCCTAGGTTATTTGCCCTTTTAGGGTTTTGAGCATAATTAGGGTTCCACTTCATCTTTATTACTTTAAACCCTAATTTCACAAAATCACTTACAAACCCTAACTATTTCATTTTTCTTTTATAAAAGATTCTAAATTCATCTTTTGGCAATTGGAAACCCTAATTTTAGATTATGAGCACTTTTCTTTTATTTTCCTCTAATTTAGGGTTTCTAAACATATTAATCAACATATTGAGTTAAAAACCCTAAACCTTGTAATTCTATCATCAAAACAGGTTAAAAACCATCTTAATCATTAAACATGTTAACCATGCTCGAATTATCCTAATTGCAAGATTAAATATGTCTTTTATCAACAATTAGAGTTTCTAACCAAAAATTAAAACCTTTTCTAATCAAAATATGTACTTTTGCAAAAATATATAGATTTAGGTGTCCAAACCATTTTTATTGCATTCCTCATATTTTTTTAATCATTTTTCATGTATTAACTTCTCTCATCTGAGTTTTCTATCAACAAGTACGATTTTTATAAGAAAACTCCTTTTTATGGTTTATTTGCTATTTTTCTGGAAAAAGCAGGACCGCCCGATCCATGGGCCGCGGATCCACTGAAGATCTAACGGCCATGGCTGCACACACATTATTTAGTGATCAAAATAACCAAAAGATGATTCTAACCTTGTCGCGACTGAAGGGGGCCATGGGCACTTTGGTCAAAGACCACAAGTCTCTGTCTTCAACCTCGCGTCGAGGTACAACAACCCCGCGATCAACTAAGGAGTTGACTCCGGGCCCTAGGTCACCTGCGAGCCACGTGATAGGCCAGGGAGCTTCGCCTCCCTCCATCAAAGTTGTTCACAGGTTCAATTCTTCACCAAGAATGCGCCAAAGCCGTCCCCTACTCGCCGGACTCCAACGAGGTTCGTTGCGATGTCGAGGGTCCAGATCAGGGTGGACGGAGCAATTGAAGGTGCGAGGTGGATCCTTGAACTCTACCGCAGAGGTTGGAATAGCCAAGAGAGACACTGGTTCCTTCCTTGACCCTCCCCTATATATAGGATCGAGGTCAGGTCAGCGAGGTTTGGGTGTTTCCTGAATTGGTGACAAAACCTAAACAAAATAGGGATGTTTCCCTTCGTTTCTCTCCCCCGAATTCAATGGGAACAAGAGCTGGCTTTCATCCGCCCTAGATCACGAGAAAAAGGATGGAAAATTCTCCCTATATCCAGTAGAGTCCCAGTCCACTTGTGACTTAGACGATGAGCATCCATCGTTGAATTAGGGTCCAATGGACCTCATTACTCGCATTCAAAACAAAGGAAAGATATATTTCATTAATTCAGAAATAATTCCCAAATTGAAGATAACTTGCAAAATTGATTTCTCCCAAACCATAACTCCATTCTGTCTCAAATTTTAAGGGAAGGTTTGTCTTGGCATTATCTAGCTTTGTACGAAATTTAGGAAATAAATAACAATGGATGAGAAGGCTTCCTTCTCTCCCAAGATATCCATTAATTAATTCAAAATTAATTAGTAATCCTTTTCCCTTTGCCATTATCTTTTTATCTTGGGTCCCTTGGACCTCAAGAAATCCTCAAGGCACGAATTTACACATTGGGGAACATCTATATGCCTTTATCCTTTTATTTATGTCTATTTTACATATTTTCCTTATTAAAATATATCTTGGTGAGGATTTCTCTTTTTATCTCTCTTTTTATTTTCCTTTTAATAGTAGAAACCATTTGGATATGAAAATCCACTAAGTATAACTCAATTGTACCTCTTTTCACTTATTTTCCTCATTTTATCATTATTTTCAATTTCTTTCTTAATAAAGAAATATCTAATTGATCTTTTCTTTTCTTATTGCTTTATCTTTGCAACTTTGGACTCATTGGAACCCAAGAGGCACGAAATCCCTCTTTGGATTTTCCTTCTAGAGGTTTCCACACCTTTCTTTTCTCAAAAACTTAATTATTCATTTACTAATTGAATTTCCTTGTTATTGGGCCCAATAGCCAATAAAGCCCACAAAGCAATCATCAAGGCTATTGTAACGAATTTCATACATTCAATCAAAAGACATCATTATTTGTTCATTTATCTTTAATATGAGAAATTACATTTCTCAACAAATGAACCCAAAATTGGGGTTGTAACACCCTTTCCCTCTTATAAGAATTTTATCCTCAAAATTCCATCAAGCAAGCAAATAAACAGGATAATCCTTTCTTATGTCCATCAGGGCTCCCATGTGACTTCACCCTTTCCATGGTGCTTCCCTAGAACCTTCATCATCTCATATTCTTCCATCTGAGTTCTTTCTTACCTTGGTATATCGTACCCTCATAGGTGACTCATGACTTTTCAACTTCTCAAAAATTTGAATAGGTCCAGGGCTCAACACATGGCTTGGGTACCTCACATAGTGCTCTAGACCAGACATATGGAACTCATCACACATCATGTCATCCTGCGGGATAAGGTTAAACACAACCTTCTCCACCAATCCATCTCAAAAGAACCCATATATCGGGGAATCAGCTTTCTCAGCTGTAGCTCAGAGGGGTCGGATTTTCACATTATATTCTCCCATAGTGAACTGCATGTCAGTCTGCTTTGCATCAGCTCATGACTCATGTCACCCTTGGGCTCTCTCTTAGCCATTGCACGATCAAGCGACTTCATTTGCACACACTGTGGTTCTTTTCTAACCTTCGCGAGGCCTCTTTCACCAATATCATCATAATGAAGTGGTGACCAACATAACCTCCTTATAGAACTTCTTGCATCCCGATATAGGCTATGGTGGTTAACGTCACATCTTAAGAACTATCTCTTTGTACCACCCTGAATGAGCACACATGCTCTCATCAAACCCTCTAGTCTGGATCATACTAACCGTTAGTATGGGGTGCTAAACTGTACTAACATCGAGTTCTTCATGTATCCACTTCCACCTCATGGAAGTGAACCTTTATGTCCTACTCAAGAACTTTTGAACTTGCATCATGAACCATATCTCTCTCTCTTGTAAGTAGTTCAACCCGATCTGTCCCTTGAAAGTAATCTTTCTTTCTCTTGCCATCTAGGTAAGGAGATTTACCATAACCCACATTGTATCTTGACTTACCTGGGTCAAGGGGAGACTTACCACAACATCCATAGTGGTGAACTCCCATTCCCTCTCGGGGACTCTTTATCCTTTATATCCAGGCACTGGGTTACTGGTGTTTGTCCTTCACTCTTGGCTTGCATGACCACATGCTACATGCAACTTCACATCAAGCAACCAAAGTGCTACTATCACTTACTATCTTTGTAGCATCACAGTGTATGGCGACCTTATAACCATGATATCCTATATGTCATAATTCCTCAAGCTAGATACCTTAGAAACCCTACACCATTCTCATCAGGGTTTACTTTCCTTTCCAAAGAAATGCATTTGAGGTTCTACCACCATCCTTTCATTGCATCAAAGACTAGGCTGGCTAACCAAACAACCATTAACTTGTTCAACATATCTTATCACATCTGAGTGTTAGCCAAAACACATCTTAGGGTTATCCGAACAACCTCAACTTCTTCTAGCCTCTAGCTAAACTAGGAAGCTATATCTCAACCAGAGCACTCATTACCACTTCACCTCCCTAGGTGTTAGGTAATTTTGAAGGCATACTCCTCCATGCATTCCACTTATGATCTCGTCTCAAACTCTAAGTCTACATTCATCAAGAACACTCTGAGCTCAGACTCCACCTTGTGATTCCTTGTAACACTTGCAAAAATCCACTTAGTTCAAGATAAAACATCCTCACCAGATGATTTCCTTAATACTCTTAGTGTTTGTAAACCATCCATGTATCATTCGCTCCACTAAGGTATGTTATCCTCATACCTTGTAGCAATGTTCCAACTCGCATCATCTTTATCCTCGGTGTATGTCATGCATATTGTCCTATCTCACTCTCATAACAAGAGGAAATAAGCATTTGGCTGCAGTCCAAATACAGAGTTCTTCCTATTCCAAGAGTAGAGATGGTACATCCCACCTTTCCAGTACACCTTTAATTGAAACGTACATCTTATGTCTCAATATCACAACCATCTTGATATCAAGTCACTTCCATGGAAAACTGATCTGGAACCTACTTGGGTCACCACACAATCCTTGGTAATCTCCTCTAGGTCTATAGGGTGCCAGCACTTTTGGGGTCATCCCTTTTCCCTTATGCATCTAGAGAGTGCCCTACTCATCTTCCCTTTGGGTCCCATGAGTTCATGAAGGTGATAAATCTCCTAACCCATGGCCCTCAGACAATGATAACTGTTACCTCCTGACCCTATGGTCATGTGCAACTAGGGAATTAGGCAACTCATTCTTCCATCGGTCTTATCCCTACCTAACCCTAGGATAGACTTAGGATTCCATTATAGTACATGTTCAACTTAGAACCTTACCCAATCCCTCAATATCTCTCTCTACATTCAAGATTGACTTTCATCCCTTAATAGGGGTCATGGCAACCTTCCTACCTTGGTCAGGCCCCATACCAGTTACCTCCATGGTAACACATCCACATGCACTTAGAGATGGTTATCTATGGGTCTACAGGTTCATTCTCATACCATGCACTTTCACTTAGCTTCACAAGATCCTAAGAGACCTCTTTTGGTTTCCTCAAAACCCACAAAACTAGTAAACACCCAACCAAAGGGTCCCTCTCCCAGGATGGGCGGAAACTACAACTCTTGACAACAAGGTCACAACCGTTCTTAGGGTTTACATGTACATGAGCATGATTGACCCTATAAAGCCATTAAGGAACAAGAAGACACTTAACAAACCATGCTAGGTCACACTTGTTCTCATCCTCAACATTAGACCAACTTAGTTGTGAGGGGTTCATCAAACATACCCTTAACTTAAGGGGTTTCCTTTACCTCTACGCATGAGGAGTACCATGCTCGAAACTATAGAGACTCAAATCTCATTATGAGCATGGGATACACTGCTTCCCCTCTTAGACATGGGGACCCTAGGTTCACTTTTGGGGTATCCAACTGCATGCTCAACCTCTTAACCACAAATCAATCATGTATAAGGCATGACATGCCCTTCATGTCATCCTTCTACTCGAGCAATACTTCAGAGTCGAGTCCTCTTCAAGGATAACCAACAAGGTACAAAGCCTCACAAGCTGTTACCAAACCTCTTTAGGTCTAAGGAACTCTTCTTCCTATCTCAGAAGGTAAACACCTATACCACATGCACATAGGTACCAGAAGCATCATCCTCTCTCTAGGGTTTGGTTCCTCTAAAGGTAACCAAGATATCATCAACCTCCAGGTATCATGCATGAGGCAACCACTATCATCCACTTAGGTCGCATCATTCTCGACTTCCCACTGTTCCTCACATCTCAGAGTTTTAGGTTTCCAACCTTCGTGCTTGGTTCCTTCTTTCTCTCTCTAAAGCTAACTCCACATCCAACCATACTACTAAAGGTCATCTCTCCATGAAGGATAAAGCTCATAGGCATACCTCTACGCGGGTGAAGCCTATGCTCAAACTTATGTTTGCTCATGATTATCCATAGCCCCTTATGCTTATCTCATAAGCCACCCATCCTGTCCTTCTAGTCTCAGTTTTAACTTGCTTCTCGTACTACTGAAGCACTCTGGGTGCAAGCTATACCGTACTTGCCTAAGACCATAGGGTGTCTATAGGTTCTCCTCTAACCTCATCCATGAAGGGGCTATCCTTCACTCTAACATGCACGACCCTCTCCAAGGTTGGGGTCGCCAAAGGTACTAGGTCATCTAACCTCTTATGGCATCCCAAAGGCATGTCCAACCAAACACTCGGTCAACCATGACATCTAACTCATCATGCCATCTTTCTCTTTAACCCTCACTTAGGGTCAGGGTTAACATCATCTTCAAAGGATGTGCTAGGTCTCTACTTTTAATGGAGGTCTCTACCTCCAAGACTAACTGTCTCTACTCATCCTCCTGACAAAGAGGTCTATCCTCAGGTTTCTCCTGAGAGCAATGACAACTCGTGTCATACGACCTAAGCATGTATCTATTCTTTAGTTTGCACTTAATCTATTAAGCTTATGTCCATGACATCTTATTTACACGCTTTTCATTAATTTGGTGGAGGATTCCTTAGACCTTATTAATCTTACCCATACCTCAAGAGGGTGAGGAGAAGAGAGGAAACCCTAATCCTTAAGGTCCTTAACAGAATTTGAGTTGAGAAGGGATGAACAAGATGAGAGAGTCCTAAAGGTATCTTATTTTGAGTCATATCCTAAGACATCGACCAGGGAGTCACACAATCCGAGAGTCCTCATATTCCAACTAGCAGAGTAGAGGAAAATATTGCCATCCCCCAGACGTGATCCTTTTCTAGACACCTCAGTCTTTCGGACAATCCTCTAATAACTCCCTCGATTCTATGGAATTTGTAAAATTTAATAATGATTAAAGATTAAGTGAGGAACCTATACTCTGATACCAATTGTAACGACCCCGCCTCCTGGTAACCCCCAATTAAGGGAGACCAAAAGGTTGGTGCCGTTATCCAATTAACAGGATCAAAGGTTCGACAAATAATCAATAACAATTAACAAATTTTACCAACTAAACTAAAAACTAGTATAAAATAAAACTTTGCATACCTTTTTTAAAATTGGGATATCTACATCTATCCGCATCAGGAGTCTACTCTAACTAATCCTCCTTTGTACTTTAACTCTTAATTAATTTCACATATGCCACTTTACTGTTGGTCCTTTTCTAGCTTGTACCAAAAACGCAGACAAACAAAACATTGGTCAGCATATCGGAATATGCCAGTATGTGGGGACAAACAAAAGTTTGCACGTATGGATAACAATCTAATTATCACAATCAAGTTAATTAACAAGCCAATTTACACTTTTCAGTATGACATTCTCCACCGCTTTTTCCCTAACCCTAGAATACCCACCTTAGGGTTTCTTTTGCCAATGACATAAGGCCACCTTCTCAATCCTGATCTTGGTGCCTGGGGGTCACCACTCATGGTGCCCACTAGTCATGCAATATCATAGACCACCTTCTCATTCTTGAGCTTGGTGCCTGGGGTCACCACTCATGGTGCCCATTGGTCTACCCATCTGGGCCTGACCTTTGGCGTCATCCATCAGGGTGGCATGTAGGTGCGAGAATACATACTTCTATTATTAATGTGATAATCATAGTAACTTTATGATGTGCAAGTATGAACATCCAAACTAATAATTTGCATTCAATGTGATTAACCATCCGAAAAATCCTCGGGAAACTAAGGCGGTTATTCATAATTAACCACATACTTGTTAAGCAGACTTGAATGCAGAAATAAACAATCAAGAAATCAAACAAGTGCACACAGGTTGATCCTGAAAAAGGCATCCAACTCTCTATCATTAATCATGTCATCTTGATCCATTAATCCTATTTGTTTCCTAGGTTATTTGCCCTTTTTAGGGTTTTGAGAATAATTAGGGTTCTACTTCATCTTTAATACTTTAAACCCTAATTTCACAAAATCACTTACAAACCCTAACTATTTCACTTTTCTTTTACAAAAGATTTTAAATTCATCTTTTAGCAACATGAAACCCTAATTTCAGATTACGAGCACTTTTCATTTCTTTTCCTCTAATTTAGGGTTTCTAAACATATTAATCAACATATTGAGTTAAAAACCCTAAACCTTGTAATTCTATCATCAAAATAGGTTAAAAACCATCTTAATCATTAAACAAGTTAACCATGCTCGAATTATCCTAATTGCAAGATTAAATATATCTTTTATCAACAATTAGAGTTTCTAACCACAAATTAAAACCTTTTCTAATCAAAATATGTACTTTTACAAAAATATACAGATTTATGTGTCCAAACCATTTTTAATGCATTCATCATATTTTTCTGATCATTTTTCATGTATTAACTTCCCTTATTTGAGTTTTCTATCAACATGTACGATTTTTATAAGAAAACTCCTTTTTATGGTTTATTTACTATTTTTCTGGAAAAAGCAGGACCGCCCGATCCATGGGCCGCAGATCCACTGAAGATCTAATAGCCATGGATGCACACACCTTATTTAGCGATCAAATAAACCAAAAGACGATTCTAACCTCATCACGACTGAAGGGGGCCAGGGGCACTTTGGTCAAAGACCACAAGTCTCCGTCTTCAACCTCGCGTCGAGGTACATCAACCCTGTGGTCAACTGAGGAGTTGACTCCGGGCCCTAGGTCACCTGCGAGCCACGCGATAGGCCAGCGAGCTTTGCATCCCTTCGTCGAAGTTGTTCGCAGGTTCAATTCTTCTCTATGAATGTGCCAAATCCATCCCCTACTCGCCAGACTTCGGCGAGGTTCGTTGCGATGTCGAGGGTCCAGATCAGGGTGGACGGGGCAATTGAAGGTGCGAGGTGGATCCTTGAACTCCGCCGTGGAGGTTGGAATAGCCAAGAGAGATGCTGGTTCCCTCCTTGACCCTCCCCTATATATAGGGTCGAGGTCAGGTCTGTGAGGTTTGGGTGTTTCCTGAATTGGCGACAAAACCTAAACAAAATAGGGATGTTTCCCTTCGTTTCTCTCCCTCAACTTCAATGGGAACAAGAGCTGGATTTCATCTGCCCTGGATCACGAGAAAAAGGATGGGAAATTCTCCCTGTATCCAGCAGAGTCCCAGTCCGCTTGGGACTTAGACGATGAGCGTCCATCGTTGGATTAGGATCCAATGGACCTCATTGCTCGCGTTCAAAACAAAGGAAAGATATATTTCATTAATTCAGAAATAATTCCCAAATTGAAAATAACTTGCAAAATTGATTTCTCCCAAACCATAACTCCTTTCTATCTCAAATTTTAAGGGAAGGTTTGTCTTGGCATTATCTAGCTTTTTATGAAATTTGGGAAATAAATTACAATGGATGAGAAGGCTTCCTTCTCTCCCAAGATATCCATTAATTAATTCAAAATTAATTAGTAATCCTTTTCCCTTTTCCCTTTGCCATTATCTTTTTATCTTGGGTCCCTTGGACCTCAAGAAATCCTCAAGGCATGGATTTCCACATTGGGGAACATCTATATGCCTTTATCCTTTTATTTATGTCTATTTTACATATTTTCCTTATTAAAATATCTCTTTGTGAGGATTTCTCTTTTTATCTCTCTTTTTATTTTCCTTTTAATAGTAGAAACCCTTTGGATATGAAAATCCACTAAGGATAACTCAATTGTACCTCTTTTCACTTATTTTCCTCATTTTATCATTATTTTCAATTTCTTTCTTAATAAAGAAATATCTAATTGATCTTTTCTTTTCTTATTGTTTTATCTTTGCAACTTTGGACTCATTGGAACCTAAGAGGCACGAAATCCCTCTTTGGATTTGCCTTCTAGAGGTTTCCACACCTTTCTTTTCTCAAAAACCTAATTATTCATTTAATAATTGAATTTTGTTGTTATTGGGCCCAATAGCCAATAAAGCCCACAAAGCAATCATCAAGGCTATTGTAATGAATTTCATGCATTCAATCAAAAGACATCATTATTTGTTCATTTATCCTTAATATGAGAAATTACATTTATCAAGAAATGAACCTAAAATTGGGGTTGTAACATCACCACACTTATCTTGTAGTGTATCAGCCTAGCATCAATTTTTCAGTTGCCCAACTATCACCAAGTGATATAGACTCATCTCAGATTAGGGCATTGTTGATATAAGGTTGACCATCATCAATCACTTTAGGTGTTTCACCTATCAAGGTATTAGCCACACCATTACTTGGTGTTTTAGCCATCACTTCTAAGAGTGTGTTGCCCTCACCTTTACAAGGTGTGTTGGGTTGAGTCATATATGTCAAGTTGAACACATGTATTGGGTTAGAGGTATATCGGGCTAGGCATCATCATATCCCTCATACCCTCACCCATCAAGGTATCAGCCTTACCTATCGTATGGTGTATCACCTTCACCATACTTGGGTGTAACAACTTCACCTCACTTGGGTGTATCATCCTTACCTCACTTGAGGATATTGGCCACACCATACTTAATTTAGTGTATTGGACATCACATATTACCTATCTTATGGTGTATCACCTTCACCATACTTGGGTGTAAACCTTAACTATGAAACCCCTCCATCACACAGACAAAGAGATGATACGCGAAAACGTGCGAAGCCAACATATTACTGAAAAAACGAGTTAATTAAAACCGATTGCAGAAAGAATATATGAGAGAACTCTTGCATCCAGATCCTACAGAGAAACATGTTATATAAACATTCACAAGCCTTGTTCTAGGTCCACAACTTATCGGAACCAGCTGTACTATTAGCACCAGAGTTCAACACCTGTTTATACATACATAACGACCACGTATGGCCAGCAACAGGATATACAAGATTACAACATCTAGACATCATGAAACGTCATCAAACACCTCCTAGGACCTAAGAGTATAGGGATGACTCTAGGACGCTACTACAAAACCACCAAAACAGCAACATGTCCATCTCCTACCTTCTATTGCTCTTCTTGCTGCTCGGCCGCAACCTCATGACCACCACCACGTCTAGAGCGATCACCTAAAAAGGGTATAAACCAGTGGGGTGAGACACACAGTCCCAGTGAGAAACATAACTCCCCGCCGAAACTATAAAACCTCAAAAGGTTAAAGTAGACAACAACAGATAACTGATAAAGCATATAATAAGAGCAACATACTGAGCAAGGCTATTATTACCATCAATCTTACCAAGATATCCGGGAGGCATATAACCAAGTATTTCTTTATGGAAGATGATTGACAAGATAAGCTTTATAAGAACATATCACAAGATATAAGGATATTACACACAACTGCATAGTACAACTAGATCAGCTATATAAGCAAGGCCTCAATCAATGTTTCGTATTTTGCTCTAAGTAAGATATACTATTCGGCTGGATTACATTTTAGTTATGCCCTGAGGAAGTGAGCCTTCCCTGCTCAAATCCAACCATTGGTTGCGAAGCCCAATCTGGTGCCATACAAGGTCTAAGGAGATCCAGACTCCATGACCTCACCTTCTCGTGGTCAGTACATGAATCATCAAGCAAGACCACAGTCTTATGCTTATAGGGCCTCAGCCTCTAGGTCCGCCCTGCAAGCTACCCATATATACATCCGAGCCATGAACACATCATGCTCATCATCACATATCCTGACCCATGGGTCTGTTCACCATGATCCATATATCATGAGTCTGCAACCACAACTGCACTCAAATCCTCCTATTTTAGGCTAGGGGAAACCTCACATATTCAACAATATGCGCTCCAGGTAATCCCGCAGGATAATCCTATTTCACCATCACCAAATACTGACGATGATGGATCTATGGCCAGGGCAAACTACATGATATGCTCATCTATAATTAATTAGTATATTTTAAGCCAATTGTTGAGGCAACCAAAGTATAAACATAGCCTTATAGAATTACATCATTATTGGCATCATCATACTGTCATGGGACCTCAATCCCTCATTATATCAACCACTTCCTCTCAAGGCATCATAATCATGCATCAACATTCTGGGAATGCATCCCTTATCTAATCATCAGAGGATAACACCTCAACCAAGCACTCAACCTTATATCAGGTCCTCAGACCTATCAACTTGTTGTATCATCACCACAGGGTGCTATTCAAGCACATACATCTCATATCTCTTACCCGACTATGAATCCACATGAAATACCTGCATGGTTAGTATACACATCCATAGAGATAACTGAAGTCTATCATGGATTAATAGAATTATCATGTTACCAAGTATAAAGCAACATCCATGAGTAGATTATACATAAGATATAGAAAGCATAGTTTTATTATCAATCATAAGCATATATCATGCCCCATACTTGTGATCATATGCATGTGTCACATTATCATATGTAGCAACATCATATCCTTCCAAACTTCCTAGTTCACAACCTATCATTTTAACTCATTATCATATTTGCATGATTCAAGGTGATTACACCATATCACTTGTGTTATCATTATTAGCCCTATACATTCTGAGTTATGAGAACCCTCACCAAAGATCCAGTAGCCCTCACTATAGGTACGACAGGAAGTGCCAACCCTCACCCAAAGATGTATCAACTAGGGTTCCAAACCCTAAAGTACATGTGCCATCAAAACGACCAACAACACATCATCCTATCGTGCACTAGGGATCCTATCGTGCACCAGGGTTAGGGTTTCTATCAGCCAACCCTCCTCAACAAGAAGCATGTTGACCAGGAGCATGGCTCCCAAGATGCCCTATCGTTCAACTATCACCCATATCGTTCAAAGGACCCTTATGTTGACCAAGGACTCTATTGTCCAAGAGCATGGTAACCACTAAGGCACCATATCGACCAACTCGCATAGGGTGTGTTGGGCAAGCACAAACCCCATGCTCAACACAAGGTTACCAATCCTACTCATATAGTCTAAGGAAGAGGCTAGGGTGTCACCCACCTATAACAAGCAACACCCTAAGAAGACCTACCATCCAACTAGGTCATTCACCTCATATCGGCCACCACTAAGGCACTTAACAGGGTTTCACCATGCACCCACCATATCAGGCATCACAAGACTACTTCATATCATCCAAGAGCTATCACAAGGTGTGTCGTGCAGAGCACACATCAAAGTGTATCGCCCAAGCTCCAACTCCACAAAGGGTATTGGCTAAGCTCAAATAGGCATATCGACCAAAGGTACAACCCAAGACAAGGCTATCGGGCAACACTACTCCAAGGTCATATCGTACAAGGCATAACCCAACATGGTCATCTTCGACCTCAAGCACAAGGGAACCAAACCCTAATTGATCAAGAAGATCGGCTCACCTCTCAACAACCAAGAGAGAGGGGTTTTGCACAACCTCTATCACAAATCAGACAACCACAAGGATCAACCTCAACTTAGGTCATCACACATCCAAGAGCTCACCTCTCAAATCCATGGTGAGAGGAGGGTGTTGCCCAAGCAACTAGAATATAGGCTCACATCTCAACTTAAATGAGAGAGGGGTATTTCCCACATCACTAGAGCTCAAACTCACTTCTCAAAAACCAAGGAGAGAAAGGGGTATTACCCCAAAAGAAACCCTAAACTATGGTTCGGACAACTAGATCCAAAGGTATATAAACCATCAACAACATCAACAAAATCATGCTCACTATATCCATAAGATCAACAACATGTACTAGAGCAAGAAACATAACATGCAATGGTCGATCATCCACATATATGAATCATGCAACATAGAGAAGGCAGTATAGCTAGGGTTAGAAGCTATGTAACCCGCCTTAAGCAAACTCCTCAAGCTCCAAAGCTCCAAGCTTCTAGCTCCAAGCTCCAAGCAAACCACTTTCAGCCACCTCAAAAAAAGGAACAAGGATCATAACCACCATGGCTGAAGGGTAGGCAAGATGGAGAAGAAGATGCTAAGGAGAGAGGGAAGATGCTTACCAAAGAACAAGACTCTCCTAGGGTTCGACCACCAAGCTAGAGGAAGAAGAAGAGATCTCCACCAAGGGAAAAGGATCGGCCACCAAGCTCTCCAAGGAAGGTGTGTCGTGCACACAAGGAGGGAAGAGCAACAAAAGAGCTAAAGGGTTCCCAAGGAAGAGAAAGGCAAGGCGTATATAGATGAGGACCAAAGGGAAACCAAGGCAAGGTGTCGCCCCTCTTAGGGACACAAGTCCAACGTCTTGCCACCTTGCAAGCCACATGCACATGACATGCCACCAATCATCCAAGATTCAGCCACATGTCCAAGCTAGGGTGACACAACCAAGGCAAGGAGGTCAAACAAGGTCAAAGGCCGACACACTCCATCCATGGCCGACACACTACTCCTCTAGGATGACACAAGATACCTTGCCCGATACATGGCTCAACCAAGCAAGGAAAGGCCCAAACAAGGGAAAATAAGGCCCAAAAGAGCTCAACCAAGCCCTAGGAAACTCAAGGCACGAACTCAAACCTTCCTCTCAACCCTAGAGGAAGCAAAGAGAGAGAAAGACATCTCTCAAGGTGACAAACTTGCTCTCCAACCGTTTCTTAGGTTATTTTGCAAGTAGCACATCCAACTCTCAACAAAGCAAAAGCAAACCATAATCATCACTAAAGGTGATTAGAAAGAAACTAAGCATAAGGTTTAGGCAAAACAAACAGGGTAAGACCAAAATGAAGGTTAGGGTCCTTATAAGCCATAAACCTCTACAAAGGGATTTCGTCCCCGAAATCCAAAGAGAAAAGTGAGGGATACTTCTGCCTCATCTCTTCCCCAAGCTCCCACGTGGCTTCCTCAACACCACGATGATGCCAAAGAACCTTCACCAGAACTAGGTCCTTCCTCTTCAGCTTCTTTACTCTTCTGTCAAGGATCACCACTGGACCCTCCTCATAGGTCACGTCTTCATCAAGCTCAACCTCAACTGGCTATATCATTGTCCTTGTATCTGGATGACTTTTCTTCAGCATAATGACATGGAACACTGGATGCAACATATGCAACTCTGGCGGCAGTTCTAACTTGTAAGCTACCTTGCCAACACATGCTATTACTGGGTATGGCCCATACCTGGGTGCCAGTTTGCCTTTCCATCCAAACCTTAGCACACCTTTCCAAGGTGAGACCTTGAGATACAATTTGTCTCTCACTTGGAACTCTAAAGGTCATCGGCGATTGTCTGCATAAGACTTCTGTTTGTCCTGTGCTGCCTTCAACTGTTGTTGTATCACTCTGATCTTTTCTGTTGTCTTCTGCACTAACTCAGGACCCAAAAGCTGATACTCGCCAGACTCATACCAACATAAAGGGGATCTGCACTTCCTTCCATATAGAGCCTCATAAGGAGCCATGTCAATGCTCCACTGGTAACTATTATTGTAAGCAAACTCTATCAAACTGAGATGTACGTCCCAACTGCCTAGGAACTGCAAAACACATGCTCGGAGAAGGTCCTCCAAAGTCTGAATAGTCCTTTCAGACTGTCCATCCGTCTGCGGGTGGAAGGCGGTGCTGAATCTCAACTGTGTTCCCAACGCTTTGTGCAACTGTTCCTATAAATGACTCGTGAACTGGGGACCTCTGTCAGAGACTATTGTTGTTGGTACACCGTGCAAACGCACTATCTCGTCTACATACACCTGTGCAAGCTTCTCTGCTATATATGTCATCTTTACCAGTATGAAATGAGCAGATTTTGTCAGCCTGCCCACTATTACCAAATGGAATCATGATTCCTAGCTGTCTTTGGTAGACCAACTTCGAAGTCTATGGTTATATGATCCCATTTCCATTATGGTATCAGAATGGGTTGCAACGTACCTGCTGGCTTCTAATGCTCAACTTTAACTTGCTGACATACTGCACACTTAGCCACAAACTCAGGTACATCCTTCTTCAAGACAGACCACCAATACATGTCCTTCAGATTATGATACATCTTGGTGACTCCTAGATGCATAGCATACATCAACATTGGGTCTCCTTGCTGAAGACATACGTAGAGTGGCTGCCTATTTTAGTCATTTCCATTTTTTTCATGTAAAAAGAGCCCAGAATGCTCTGGCTCATTTTATCTGTCATGATGCTCTTGACTCGGGAGGCCATACTATTAGACACGGTACTATGCTGAGTCATTGGTGTGACGTCGCCGAGAGTGACAGTTTCTTTGTATCTTGATTTCCTTTTATAAATGATGATGATGGGGTTTTAAAAAAAAATCTTTGCAATTTGGACTCCTTGGAACCCAAGGAACCCAAAAGGCACAAAATCCCCCTTTGAGGAATATCCCTTTTCCTTCTAGAGGCTTCTACCTCTTTCTTTTCTCCATTTCTTAATTATTCATTTACTAATTGAATTTCCTTTTTCTTTTCCTTGTTATTGGGCCCAATAGCCAACAAGGCCCACAAAACAACCAAGCAAGGATATTTACAAACGAAATTCATACATTCAATCAAATGACATCATTATTTGTTCATTTATCTTTATTAAAAGAAATTGAATTTCTCATCAAAAGAACCCAAAATTGGGGTTGTAACATTTTCTATTGGACTCAACACATGCGAGCTTGAGAACTCTCTTTATCTCTCTTATTTCTGTAGTTCCCCTTTGTTCGTGGAAGTAGGAGGCATTCTTAGAGCTTTAGTGGACTGAGAATGATGTTTCATTTCTGATGTTGAAGTTTTCCATCTTGAATCTTAGAGTTCTTCTTCTCTATCTTCAGTCCCCTCTTTATCCAGGTGAGTTATACAACTTCGAATGCATTTCTTGCCTACCTTCTTAGTGCATTCTTTAATCTTAATTTAGAATTCATAATATGAGAAAAGATGGTCTTTTTGTGTATCATTTGCCATGAATATGATGATAAAATTGGTCCCTAGGCATTCCTTAGATCTTATGAATATTTGTCTTCTATAAAATAAGCTTTTATTAAAATATGCAAGGCCTAAAATTCAAAATATAGGTGTAATGACTCCTATAAGTGATATATATGTGATGTTTTAGTACCCAATGCTTAGAAATCAGACCCACACTTTAAATTATACTATATGGTGGTTAACTTATGCTAGTTTTAATTCTTTTAATTGCTGCTTTATTGATAAAATGATAGTCATATGAAATCATAATGCTAAAAGTAGCTCATCTATGTGGGTGTTTGTCACATAAATGTGTAGTTCTTGGAGAACTAAATAACTCTTAGATCTGATGGACTTTTATGGTGAAATTTGGGGTGATATCCTATTTTTGACTTATAAAACTCTCTACAAAATTTTGGTTACAAATGATACCCCTAAAGGAAGTTATTGCTGTCTTGGTAAAAATAGCTTTTTAGGCTATTTTGCGCCCTAGTTGGCGGTTTAGTCCTCTTTATGGATAATAATGGACACATATACCATGATGAAATAATAAGGAATATATTTTAGATGTTTACATCTTTAGAAATTGTATCCTACAAGTTATATTGTCAGAGTACTATAGGATCTTGTATGTAACTTGTTTGATGCAATCCGATAACACTCAAATGACTTAAGTAATAAAGTGAAACCTTAATCATGTAGTGTCCTTAGTCTGTAGAATTATTCTAATGTCAAGACTTTCTAGACAGTGAGATGATTATTCTGATAGGAACTCAAAGTCGTATATTGTTGAGTATATACAGGTGTAGGGGGTATATCCTTATCATCCTGATTCCATGATTTTTGGAGAACGTTGATAACACCCAAATTAGCGCATATTTTCTATGCATTTTATCTATAGTTTTGTGCCACTTTAGTCTTAATATGCACTCTTTTGTTCATGTTTTATGTTTTCTGTCTCTCCATTAGATAATGTAGTGAAAATATCCAATAATGTAGCTAATTAGCCTGTTTTAGACTTGCAGGCACCGAAACTAGCCAATTTTGGGACTCTCAAGTACCGAACCTGAAAAGACAAGAATTCCAACAGCTGACCGATAGGGCCTGGACGATACGGCCGCGCCGACCGATACGGCCCGCCGCCCGATACGGCCGCCGCTCGATACGGCCGCCGCCCCGATACGGCCGCCGCCCGATACGGCCGCCGCCCGATACGGCTGCCGCCCGATACGGCCGCTGCCCGATACGACCGTCGCCCGATACGGCCACCTGATGCCTCAAGATCGAAGCCACAGATGAAGGACATGTGGACCAATAAAAGCTACAACTCCCATCAACTCGTTGCATATAAATAGCAGTTGCCAACCTACAAAGAGGGGGGAGCCGGAGGGAGGACCCGACAATAGCTATTGCCTAGACCAAGAAGCTAATGTGTCGAGTTCCCCAAAAGTCTACCGACCGATATGGCTGCGTCAACCGATACGGTTGCGTCGACCGATACGGCTGCGTCGACCGATACGGCTGCGCCGACCGATACGTCTGCGCCGCCTGATACGGTCTAGAGAGAGAGTGAGCCGAGGAGTCCAGAGGGACGAAGAGAAGACCCAAGGGCCGAGATCCGACCTGCACAGAGGCTGAGGAGCGAGATCCACCTCTCCTCTATGGGCTATATCTCTTCCCTCTTCTCTTTCATTCTACTGCATTCCTTTGTTTCTTATACAAACGATGTTTATCCATCTTTGTTTGGTGCCAGCTATGCTTGTCTATGGCTAGTTAGCTCCTTCTTGGCTATGCAGCCCGATATGGGCATGTTTATATACTTTTTCCTTAAGCAAGTAGATTCATATCAGATCTAATATGTTGCATGTTCTATTTTCTCTTTCCAAGTTATGATTGCTAGTTTGGTTGATCTCTTACTCGCTTGAATTGTTGTTTCTGCCTGTATCAAGAGATCCGTTGTAGGAATAGCTAAGAGATGATAGTTTGGATCTAAACCTGAGAGGGGGAAGATCCGAGGTATTCTATTCCTAACACCCCAGAATATCCTAAGACCCGAGAGGGAACTTAGTGTATTCCGAGGTGTTGATATGTCATTCCTCGAGAGAGGGTCATTGATATATTGTTGATGGTTTTAGTCACGCATCGCGAGAGCGAGTGGGACGACCCCACATGATAGATGCCACTGTGCATACTAGATGCTTTCTTGGGTGTTCGAGGGTTGTCTATGTCTGAGAACAAGTGCATAGACTGCCCCATTTGTGGTTACATAGCCAGGAACTATCTTTCTCTGATTAGTAGACTCACGAGCTCTATTTTGTTTTGTTTTCTTTTCTTTGTTTTGTTTTATATTGTGACAACCTGCTAGACTAGTTCTAGCCTGTAATTTTATCAACTATCGTCTTGGCTTATCTGAATAAAGAACGAGATCTGTGGCGTCCTAAACATCACCACATCCCTGTGTTCGACCCCGTATATCTACTTCGACCCCGTAATAAAGTTGCGGGGGCCTAGAAGGTTTCGGGTTATAAATTTAAAGCTTGATTCCTTCTTTTGTCCCGCGTTCATTTTCGGACGCGTGAAAAAGGCCGATCAACACATACTTGTTCATATATACTAAATAACTTTTCTTTTTCTCATACCTTTTTCAGCCATGGACCTTGCTTCCGCAAGACAAGTCATCTTGTCCACCTGTCCTCCCGAGTTTTTCCGCAGTTCCGACTGCTGGCAAATAATTGAAGGTCGTGCCCTGCAACTAGTCGAGTTATACTCACCTCCACCGTCGTCATATGTTGAAATTCCAACAAAGGAGACTGCCAGTCAACCATCGACTCCCGTGCTATCATGGGATCAAGAACTGATCAAGGCAGTGGAGTTAGCTGGAGAAAGTGTCAAGGCACTCACCTCCCTAGTTCCTCATCTCCAAGAAAACGTCGATCCGCTCCAGCAACTATTAGACAAGCAGGAGCATCATCTCAAAGTAGCCACCGAGGCTCCAGACCGCAGTAGTAGTATAATTCAAACCGTTGAACAAGGATCCATCCTAAAGCATCAGTTTGATACAGTGGGTTCCCCTTATATGTGCATGGCAGAATCGACAGATCTCGAAAGCATTGCTGCTCAAGTACAACAAATTCATGATAAAGATGTTGAACAAGGCAGGAGGCTCCAAGAGCTCATCGATCTAGTTACAATTCGGTTACAACTGCCATCATAAGACAATGACGGTGTTAGTCATCAAGACCATCCCATTGGGCATGAAGAGGAGTATGAATCACCATCCTATTCAGACCATCAACTAGATTCACCAGGATTTTTCCGTGAAGACCAACCCACTTGGGAAAGCCCTTCATTCTATCCAGATGACCCAGTTGATGAACCAATGGAAGAAATGAGTCATAGACATGAATGGGTCCATGATGACGATGATGAAGACTCAAAAAGCCAATCGACCTCACAACCATAAGGTTGGTTTGAGGAATCAGAGTCAGATATTGAACCAGACCAGAGTGACATTTCTCATATTGAGACTTGTCATTTTGCTTTGAGCAGTACATCAACCATGGTTTGGAACAATTTGTTCGATGACGATGACGACGATGACAGCTGCTCGACATGGAGCAGTGAGTATAGTAACGAAGATGAGTTGGAGCAGCACGAGCCATCATTCCCCACCATACCTTTACAAGGCTTGGTGGACGTCAAGGGGGCAGGATGGACGGTCCACTTCAACATGGATGTTGAGCATGAAGACACCCCTGACTCCACGCCAGGTGATAAGCTTGGGGTGGTAGAACCACAAATAGATTCTTCAGGGGGTACTTTTTTCTTAGAAGATGATTGGATGACTCAGACGGTACATGAAGATTTATCTGAGCATCCAACCTCAAGTGCATAAATAGAGAGAGAAGATATGAGTCCTCATGATGACGTCCAACCTCTCTCATCTATCTCATCCTGTGTCGACATCCCAAGACCTTCATTTTCAGAATCATATAATGAAAGGTACCCTGAGGATGATATGCCAAAGAATTCATCCCAGTGCAGTTCAAGCCACTTCCAACACAAAGATGACTTCACCGAGTCGCCAGATTTTACTTTTCTTCTTTAGACTCGGCAGGGCCAACACATCCACCTATTCTACTCATATTATGTGGCGGAACCCGTCGACAAGACACAGGTGACACTGGTCCCAAAACTTAGGATTTGGGATCCCAATGTCGGTATCGTGGGGCAACCACCCCCTTTTCTCTTACCCACCCTCCCGCCCTTTTATTACAATAAATTTTGCTTTTCATGTTCTTGTTGGTTAATTTCTTTCCTCTAACTATTTTGATATCCTTGCACCCATGCATCATCTTTAGAACTTCAATAAATGGCGTTAAACTCATGCATTCCGGCCTCACTATTTCAAGTTTGAGTCTTGCTCGAGGATGAGCAAAATTTTAAGCTTGGGGTGGTAGGCTTCGCCCTTCTTTTCTCTTCACCCTTCTTGCATGCATGTCTATTTCCTGCATTTAGTCTTAAATTTTCAAAATTTTCAGCTTTTTAGCTTTGCAATTATGGCTATATGGTGCGAATCTAATAGATAAATGCTTGATTGTATGCATAGATGCACAATTTTTATCTTAAAAATTGCTTGACCTCTTGCTTGACTTGCTCTTTGACTCTTTCCTTGAGTTTGGTAATAAATCTAAGGTTATGTCCCTTTTTCATTGCTTAAAGCTAAATTCCCTTGATCTATGTTGTGAATGGAAAATCCATGGTAAAGGACCGTTGGAATGAGCTAAATCATGATTAAAGTCTCCTAGCAGTGAATTTCACAAGGTTGCCTCTATTCTAAGGATTCTTGAATCATAATTTCTACTTCTCACACAGGTATCAAGAGGATTATGATGGGCTTTGAGCTATGATCAAGATTAAGTGTTTCTCCTTGATGGACTACGTGCCTTCTCACATTAGATTGAGTCAAAAAGATGAAAAATATAAAAATGTGCAAAAGAGGTTTGGTCGCCCATAAAATCCGAAAAATATCTATATAGTTCTCACCCAAGCCTAAAAATAGAATGCATATGATAAAATCCTGAGTGTGAACAATAAATGAGCACTTGTTTTCTCTTTTAGGAGAGTTGAGGATGGTGCCCAGCCGGTGTATGACTGTGCTCATGAACGCATATATGTCGTGCCTGGTAGTACCACTCTAAAAGATCATTAGAGAGTTACTAGGAACCCCCTAGGTGACCTATGAGATCATCTCAGTAGCAGGGTTGGTTCGGGCACAGTATGAGGAGTTCATCTCGCTTCTTTGGACCAACTGGTTCAGACTGCAGGGACTGTTGCTCGCTACATGGACCAACCTGACACAGATCGGGATCCTCAGAAGTCATTAGAGTCTTTTTACTTTATTTCTTAGGACATGGTTAAGTGAGAGACATGGTATTCCTGAATGGTATGCATGGATTCATGGTGATGGCTCATTACTCATCACCCGCGTGATCACCTAAGTGACAACTCTTTCATGATCAAATAATTATGATTCAAACCCTCATGAGTATTGGCAGGCTATAGTGAATTTGCTTAATCTTGCCTGGAAATTCTTTGATCTTACTTTGGCAGGATTGTGCTTGTTTGGTGGGGGTTTGTTCTGAAATGACATGGATCAAGAGTATTGATGCTTTAAACTATTTTTCTTAACCTTAGCATTTATTGCCAAGCTTAATTTGGATGTTATATTTTGCTCTTTGAGCATAGTCTTGCTTGAGGACAAGCAAGTTTTAAGCTTGGGGTAGTTGATAACACCCAAATTAGCGCATATTTTCTATGCATTTTATCTATAGTTTTGTGCCACTTTAGTCTTAATATGCACTCTTTTGTTCATGTTTTATGTTTTCTGTCTCTCCATTAGATAATGTAGTGAAAATAGCCAATAATGTAGCTAATTAGCTTGTTTTAGACTTGCAGCCACCGAAACTAGCCAATTTTGGGACTCTCAAGTACCGAACCTGAAAATACAAGAATTCCAGCAGCTGACCGATAGGGCCTGGCCGATACGGCCGCACCGACCGATACGGCCCCTCCGCCCGATACAGACACCGCCCGATACGACCGTCGCCCGATATGGCCACCTGATGCCTCAAGATCGAAGCCACGAATGAAGGACATGTGGACCAATAAAAGCTACAACTTCCATCAACTCGCTGCATATAAATAGCAGTTGCCAACCTACAAAGAGGGGGGAGCCAGAGGGAGGACCTGGAAAGAGCTAGTGGCTAGACCAAGGAGCTAGTGTGTTGAGTTCCCCAAAATTCTACCGACCGATACGGCTGCGTCGAATGATACGGCTGCGTCGACCGATACAGCTGCGCCGACCGATACAGCTGCGTCGACCGATACGGCTACACCGCCCGATATGGTCTAGAGAGAGAGTGAGTCGAGGAGTCTAGAGGGATGAAGAGAAGACCCAAGGGCCGAGATACGACCTACACAGAGGCCGAGGAGCGAGAGGCACCTCTCCTCTACGGGCTATATCTCTTCCCTCTTCTCTTTCATTCTACTGCATTCCTTTGTTTCTTGTAGAAACGATGTTTATCCATCTTTGTTCGGTGCCAGCTATGCTTGTCTATGGCTAGTTAGCTCCTTCTTGGCTATGCAGCTCGATCTGGGCATGTTTATATACTTTTGCCTTAAGCAAGTAGATTCATATCAGATCTAGTATGTTGCATGTTCTATTTTATCTTTCCAAGTTATGATTGCTAGTTTGGTTGATCTCTTACTCGCTTGAACTGTTGTTTCTGCCTGCATCGAGAGATCCGTTGTAGGAATAGCTAAGAGATGATAGTTTGGATCCGAACCTGAGAGGGGGAAGATCCGAGGTATTCTGTTCCTAACACCCTGGAATATACTAAGACCCAATAGGGAACTTAGTGTATTCCGAGGTGTTGATATGTCATTCCTCGAGAGAGGGCCATTGATATATTGTTGATGGTTTTAGTCACGCATCGCGAGAGCGAGTGGGATGACCCCACATGACAGATGCCACTGTGCATACTAGATGCTTGCTTGGGTGTTCGAGGGTTGTCTATGTCCAAGAACAAGAGCATAGACTGCCCCGTTTGTGGTTACATAGCCAGGAACTCTCTTTCTCTGATTAGTAGACTCACGAGCTCTGTTTTGTTTTGTTTTGTTTTCTTTGGTTTGTTTTATATCGTGACAACCTGCTAGACTAGTTCTAGCATTTACTTTTATCGATTATCGTCTTGGCTTATCTGACTAAAGAACAAGATCTGTGGCGTCCTAAACGTCACCACGTCCCTGTGTTCGACCCCATATATCTACTTCGACCCCGTAATAAAGTTGTGGGGGCCTAGAAGGTTTCAGGTTATAAATTTAAAGCTTGATTCCTTCCTTTGTCCCGCGTTCATTTCCGGACGCGTGAAAATGGCCGATCAAACGTTCGAGGCCGTGTCTCAAATAGAAGTGTAAATGTGGGCTATTGTGGTCATAACTTGGATTTGAGAGTTAAACACCCTCATTCTAGTGTTGAATCCTGTGTACTCAGAGCTGACTAGGCTATGTTGTAGTTGGATTGATATGCTACTACAGTGAACTCTCACTAACTGAGGGGAAGCGATCTTAGTGTTTCGTTCATCCTAGATCTTATACGGGTTTGAAATTGACTTTGCAATGGTCATCTAGTGGTTTGAATGCTATGTCTTAAACTACCCAAAACTTGATAAAATATGTAATTCAGTCATGTAGCATATCTGTTAGGGTTACTTGGAGACTCAAATTGGAAGACAACCCATTCTTTGTTTCTTCTAATTTATAGATAAATCAATCGTACTTATGATTATAGCTTTGCCTAATCTTTTATGTAAATTATATAAATCTTTCAACACTATGAAATTTGTTATAACTATTTAACATACATATCTCTAGTAAGAAATGGGTGTTGTTGGAGTTATATGTCTCCCTTTGACATGGGTCTCACCTCATGGGTCACCATGTATTTTTAGGTAATTGACATCAGCGTCTATTTTAGAGTAACAAGGAGGAGCGGTTCAAAGATAAATACAGTCAGAAGGTTGGTTGGGTTTTGTAGAGTCCTAGAGTCATCCATGTACTCTCAGGTTCAGGCAGGGGTTATTTCACATCACGTATATCAACTCAAGTTTTTGGTTGTAAGCATTAGTTTGTTCTTTATGTAAATGTTGTAATTATGTGAACAACATATATTGCATACAAGTTGTGGCTGAGGCCACAAAACTCGTGTGAAGTCACCTGGCATGAATATATGTGAAAGTTGAACCTTTTCTAAATGTTCTTTGAAATGTTTGGAAAAAAAAATTTGGTTTCAATTATGCACCTACTTTGTAATATGATTAATTAGTTTCTAGTCGACATTTTGATTTTGAGTAATCTAATTTAGTGTGGCGGGTTTCCACAGATGGTAGATTCATCATAGGTCATGTTAGTTGCAAAAGATGATTTATGAAGAACTAATACACTATCTCTACTGACCAAGGAGTATTCATGGATCCTAATAGATGTATAGTAGGGTGAAAACCTATGTCATTTAAAGCATATTCTAAGCCGATTTGATATACTACATCCTACAAATCACATATTATACCACATATATTTCATGTTGAAGGTTCCAACCCTTGTTCATATCTCTTTTATTTGGACATTCGTTGAGTTTCCATGACCACCTGGAAAGGCATATACAAATTCTTATTCTACATTCTAAATTTATAGTTTTCTAAGGATGAGCAAATTTCTATGTTTTGAGTGGAGGGTGGGTGGTATAAATCTTTTCCATCCACATTATCTTTAAGTTATATTTATTTTTATTTTTATCGACTTATGTATCATGTGTCCACAAAATTCTTGCATTTTTCAGTTACTTTTATATTTTTCATTTTGAAACTGCATGTTAATTGGTCAATATCTATTCAACATAAATTCATTTACCTTGTTTCATTGCATCCATTAGCATAATTTCATGATTTCCCCATCGAGTGAAGAAAAAAAATGTGTGTCATAATTTTCGAGAATTCTCAATTTTGGAACCATTCTTATCACCTAGGACCTTAACTAATTTTGTTCCCTAGAAATGATGGCAAGTCGTATGGGATTGATTGATATCAACACAATATGTCCTTTAATGATCAGTCTACCATTCTATGGAAAATTCATTGTTTTGCAGGTTACAAAATTTTATTTATTAGATTACTAAGACTTCTCCTATGCGTTGAACCCTTGTATATGAGATGGACAAGTTTAACCTATTGTACACTTCTTATTTCATCATTGTACCCCTCCATCCACAAAAAAAATAAAAAAGTTGCAATTGTGCCGAACTCTAACTTATGGGTGGCACATTTCCTTCTCCCGATCTGCTTCTTTTGTGCCCCTCTCTATGTAATACACAAGTATCACCAAATGTGAATAAAAAATGCCAATTGGCGCATGAAAAAATAATAATTGATGCAATATATGTATTAATGCAAATAAAATGCAATCTTGAGTCAAGGAGAGATGCATGATTTCTTCCCTTTATAGATCCATTCACTCCTTTTTCCACCATTAGCATCAAAAACACCCCAAATTTATCTCGCCATACACTATTCTTGTGTTGAATCTAATAGTGCTATTTGGAATGATCTAAAGAATCAATAATATTGCATTTGTTACATTGTTGGTTTGACGTAAAAGGATGATTGCAAAAATGAAATCATGACATGGAACAATGAAAGTTGCATTAAGCGGTTTCTGGAAATTAGGGCTGCCTAGCCATTATTGGAGGTAGGGATCAAAATTGATATGGGGAGGGTGAGGATGATGATATGGTATTATTATTTGGCAACTCAACTTGATTCTATGTTAATTTTGGATGAGCAATATTTTATATTAAGGTTATATAACAAATATGTATTCATCCCACTTTTATTGCATGTTTTAGTTTAGGATTGTCATACTTCCCTTGCCAATTTCCCACATATAAAAACTTGAGTTAGATTAGACAAACTCTCACTAGGGTGACCCCTTGTCACCCCCTCTCTTTACCATTGTTCTGGAGCGTTATCAAATCTAGGGTCTTTCTCTCTAGATCTTGTGATTCTAGGAGAGGGAGACTCAGAGAAGCCGTGGATGTCGAGGTAGGGGTCTTACCTACTCGTTACCTGGGCATTCCGATCTGTGGGGGCAAGCTGAAAGGGTCAGATTTCAGCACTTGTGTGGATAGCCTGAGGGAGAAAGTGGCTAGGTGGGCTGGGCTGAACATTTCCATGGTAGGTAGGCTGGTCTTGGCTAGGTCCGTTATGACTGCCATGATCAGATTTTTGTGCATGCAAGCAGAGATCCCTGGGTTCATCCTCGAAAAATTCCGGAGCATCATTGCGGCATTTGTTTGGGGAGGAGAGTTCCATGCGGTGGCGTGGGGCACGGTGGCTAAATGGCTTGACGAAGGGGGACTAAACATTCACGATCCTGGAGATGTGGCTGCTACTGCAACAATGAAGAGGATCAATGTATTCTTAAGAAGAACCAAATCGGGATGGGTGTCTTGGATGAAAAGGCGTTACGGCGAGGTTTTGGTGGAAAATAGGACCAAGAATGAGTCCAGAACCTGGCGGGAGATGTGCAGAAAATGGGTGGACATTGCTGGGGATTATCACAATGTTGACAACACCTGGGTGCTGGCTAATCCTGATGTTGTCCCTTGGAGAATTAGGCACTACCACATGCCCCAGGTCCCTTGGTTCCAGCTCTTGTGGAATGGCTCTCATATCCCGAAGTGGAGCTACTGTTTGTACAAGAGCATCCTTCAGAAGCTCCCCACCATGGACCGGTTGATTAAATGGGGGCTGAATAGCAACCCTCTATGTCTTCTTTGCCGGGCAGAGGAGGAATCTCATCTCCATCTCTTCTTTGTCTGTAGCTTTACCTACTATATGTGGTGCAGGCTATGCCTTAAAATGGGCTGGGGTGGCAGCCCGCCCAAGGATCTATTCCAAGTGGTTTTCTGCATGGAGGAAAAAATGAAGACTGATAAAGACCTATCCAGGCTAGAGGGTGTTGTAGTCACTGGTCTTTGCTACTTCATATAGAGAGAAAGAAATGGCAGGCTCCATGGTAAAGGAGACACTGATGTTTTGCATCTTTTTGATGGGTTTGTTCAAAGCCTGGGTTGGGTGGTCAAGTCCAAACCCGAGATCACAAGACATGTTAAGGGCCTTATTCTTAGGCAGTGGGATTTTTTAGTCTAGCCCACATGTACAGTATACGAGGCCATACCCTCTATACTTTATGATCTTAGTAATATTTTACTAGCTCCAAAAATATTAATCAACTTGGGCAATTATCAAAACCTTGGTCAACTGTCTGGCCAACATGTCAATCGACCGATGAATTAACAATAAAACTACTTAAGTGTCATAGGAATGACCCGATTTCATCAATCAGTTTTCTAAATGAATCAAATATATTCAGAAAGGCACTTCTGATTCATTTAAAGTCAAAATTGATGGACTGACGATGTCCCAATATTAAGAAGGCCATACCCTTAAACAAGGGGATTGACTCCCTTTGTTCAAGTCTATCTGCTGAAGTGAAGAGATAAGAGTGATTAGTACATTTATTTACTTGTGGAGATCATTAGATTTGTTGTTGTAGAAGCACATATTTATTATCAGAGATCATTGGCATGACTTCTCTCAGTTTTCTATGAAATGACTCCTTCTACCTTACCTTCAATTTATGCTTTTTCCATTAACATGAGTGAGTAGTTCCCTCGTTGAGGTTTATGGAATATCTTTGTTGCCCCTATTTCATTTGAATATGATAAAAATGTTTTTTTTACTAATTTTTGGATTGCGCTCAATAAATTATTGCTTGTGTTGACACCTCATTTTACCTCACTCCACAAAAAACATGATTAGTGTTAATTTAATGAATAATGATGGATCCATTCTACATTTCCCCCATTTTCTACATTTATCATTTTTTAAAATTTTGCACATTTTCCCACACTTTTATGCATATTTAATTCACCCATTGACACCCACCTATATCAAGTTTAGGGCTTTCTGACAAGAAAAATTCTCTTTAGACCAAAAATGTAATGGGTCCTCCCATTATCCTATGTACAAGTTCTTTTCATAAATTAACAAATTTAATTATCTTGAATAAAAGTATTTATTTTCCCTATGGATGTTCAATTGTTTTTAATGATAAATTCGATAGATGACCAAAATTATCTTCTCTGTAACTTTCTTTATTATTTTTAAAAAAATCTTGAAATTTACAAGAAAACCAAGAAGCCAATTTTTGACAAAATGGGTCCCTCACAAGATCTGAGCCATCTGCCACATGCCACATGGAAGATTGCCTTAATTCATGCCCCCAAAATGTGTGGTATATCAAGGTGATTGTGTTCCTATTATTGAAGGTTTTGTCAAAAGTCTTGAAGCCTAAGATAGACCTATATATACCCCCATATCATTTGTATTATGGGCCCCTTGGGAACCTCCTAAAGCTAGGGATCAAACTACCCCTTTCTTTTATTCTCCTTGCTTGTCATCATAGGATAATTCCTCTACAACCTCCTACCTTGTTAGCATCTATAGAAATGATAATATACTAATACATCTGCTCTATTACATTGTTATAACTTCTCTACTACAATGTTATTCAATTCCTCTAAAAGATCAGATTTCATGATTATCCTATACATGCTAATCACCATCTAAATTCTATGCATCAGTCATAATCACAAGTGAGGGATCTCCACTCTGGGAGTTCTTGATATGATTAGGACCCATATACGCCAAAAGGTTAGGACAGTCATAGCACTAATGGGAAGGATACATACATCTCCATCCCTGAAATCCCGCCCAAAAATTAAAATCATTTTTCTTTATTTTTGCTTTCACTGTCTTAAATTTCCCGATTCTTTGTAACCGCAATAGTTTGATACCGATTTACTGGGTAAGATTGGGTTGCTAATCTTTCCCCACTTGTAATAAGATTGTCAGTTCCAATCTTTGGGTTTATTTCATTCATATTATTTTTTATCTATCCAACTCAGATGAAACCCAATTTCACATTGTTTCTTCAATGATTTATCATATTCTTCCTCATTTTACGTATAAACTATGATGACAAATTTGACAACTTGTCTTTTATTTTTCCAAGAGACCACATATTGAAGTTTCACTAAACAAATGATAGGTTTTCTATGTATACCTATATCTCCTTTTTTGGGCAGGGTGTGACAGATTGGATACTCTGTCGGGATACCAATATGATTTGAGTCAAACTTCTGCTACCATGTTACAAGATTGAGTATCTTCAGGACAATTCTCTTTTCTTTTCTTTCGGTTTTGATTATCCTATATTATGTTTTCTATTATCTAGTTTCTAGTTTTTGGTCTATTCAGGAGAACAATGACACATCCCTCCAATCCGTCAACCCCTAGTCTGCAGTCAAGGTGATCTGCCAACCCCACTCCTCCTCACTATCTCTGAGTTAGTGATGTTAGTGTTGTCCTATTCTTTTTTATCTTTTTCCTACATGTCCTTGTCCCTTTGTCATTTTATGGTTCCAACCACTCTTCCCTTTTAGGGTTCCATATTTTCTTCCCTCATTTTTTAAATCAAAAACATAAAAAATGGATAATTAAAAAGAAAGGATGAACAACTAATGTATGTTGGAAACAAGATCTGTTATTTCTAAAGATATACATCTATTGTTTTATTGTCTTCATATAATTGACCTTCATGCTCTATGGGCTTTCTTTTTAAAAATGCAAAAACCCGTCACTTGTAGTCTAAACTCCCATAAAACTAAGCTTAATTAGAAAGGGTGACAACTTTACATTAGATCCCTAGAAATGATGCGAGATGTCAGTTAAGGTATCGACACAAAGTTAAGCTCTACATCCAAAGATCATGAATGCATTAAACTCTCCTATCACACACGACCTATTACATCTGCCCTTGTCACGAGGTGTATTTGTAGTAATAACCTTTTCTACTGAACCCGGGTACCCCTCGATGAGTGTCATCTAGCCATTGACAAGATAAGTACCCCTCTCTCATGTCGAAGTAATGAATGAGTGAGGATGTAGTGTTGATCTAAACTAATGGGAAAATGGGAGGATCATTTACTTCATATACATATATTGAGGTAATGTCTGAGTACGGATGTAGTGCTTCTAGATATGCCATCCACAACAAGCAAGATAAACTTGTGGGAGATGAAAAGCACCAATAGGTTGTCATCATGCTAGATAAACCTATATCTAAAGAGGATCCTCAATAATGCACCCAAATCTGTCAACTAATATACCTTTTATGCCCCCACCAAGCTCAAGGTGAAGACACACAAGAGACCAACACTATCCAAGATCCATTAGACAGGGAGCTACATACATCAGTTTGTCAGCACCTTTCTTCCCATATTGCATGTGGGGTTTCCACTGCCTCATCCACAATCATTCAAACTAGGGCCCTACCTGTGTCCATCATTTGTGAACACTAAGGAAATACTGGTAACTCAGGAGGTAATGGAATCCATCTTGGGACCCAAGGGATAAATCAAAGGGAAAAAGAACTAGAGGAAATTTAAGGCACAAAAGAAGATGCTAAAGAGGTTCAAATGGCCAACATGGTAGAGAAGGTTTGCGCACAACACCTAGATGGCCAAGGACCCAACCCCATTCCATTAGTTCTAAATCCACCACCCTGTTCTTAGTAAAACCTATATACTGGAGGTGGGTATGGATTCCCTCAACACATATATATGGTGTTTCCATTGAGAGTCAGACCACCAGTGATACTAGTGATGGTCTCACGCCAAGAAGATGTCATTCTAAAGCCTACTATTGGTAAAATGTTCAATGATTTTTTAACTTTCCAAATGTTATTTTTTCGGTCTATTTCAACATTCACAAGTTTCTCTAGTACTCTAAAAAGGGGACCACATGTCCCACATCAAGGCATACTGCTCAGTCATGGTGGAGGTCCAAGATGATGACTAAGTGTTAATCATCTTCATTGCTTGGATCCTGAAAGTTTTGACATTGGCATGGTATAATAAGAAGGACATGACAACCATCAAAACCTAGGAAAAGATAGCTAAGAAGTTTGACAATCACTATGCTCAGGATATAGACCGCGTCCTAACCAAAGAGGATCTAAAGTAGTATAATAGAAGGTAGAAGAAAGCTTCTCCAAGTCATAGGATGATGGAGGGAGTTGGACGCCCAACTAGAGTTCAAACTAACTTATAAAGAGGCATTGGACATGGTGATTAGAGCTTTCATGTGAGCTCTCACGACCCTTTCATCTTTACAACATTATAATACTTTCCCAGAATTCATATAGGTATGATTACAAATTGAAAATGCCATCACTAGAGGGGTCTAACAAGACATGGGCCTCACTTTCCAGCCACAATCAACCTTCACAACAACTAACAAGAAGCTTAATTGGACCAAGGTAAAATACATAGATGTGACTGTAGGGGTAGTGCTCATCTTCTCTAGTCACCTAAACTCACATGTTTAGAAAAAGTGGATCTAGTATAATTGGACTTTTAATTATACCTGATACTTAGGCACCTGCAAAACTCTTTGAAATTCTAAAAAATATAGATTAGAGATTTTTTCTAGATGTACACATATTACCTTGAAAGATCTTAAGGAAGTAAAAAAATTGGCATAAATGTGAAGTTTGAATCCAATTTTCTTGGATGTTGTAATCACTCCACCTTTAGACCTTCTTGTCTTCAACTACTTCTTAGCATAAACTTTGAAAAATTAATGTTTTGGGATATTAACTTACCTAATAAAAATTCATGCGACAATGTCTTTACACCATTCTTATCTCAAGACACTATAGGTAGTAGAAGAACAATATTTTCCCAAGGGATTTCGTGAAAATAAGGAGGACTTAATATGCTTCACTCCTGATCGATCACCCTATCCTTGTAATACAGGTTGAAAAGTGAATACTTCTCATGAAAGGGAAACAACTACCCCTTCTAGTGTATAATCCCCTCTAGGGAATAAAAGAGTCTTGGCAGCCCATGCAACCTAGAAATCCCATTTCCCCCAAGCTTTGTGAGTAAAAACAAAAGCCGAGAGTGTAGTAAACCATGGGAGTTGTGCCTAGAAAGATCTTGAAGGGCTCTTCATGGCCATTGTATAGTTACACTCAAGAATGCAGACATGTCATGCCTATTTATGGGGCCCGAAACCCAAACAATAACCACATGTCTTTTGAGGGTGATCTCAGATAACCACTTAAAAGTACACTTATAGTTGAATAACATTGTGATTAAAATTTTGTTCATGATTGAATGAGTCTAAGGAAGATAGAACACACTATAGTGTAAACCTACCCCTTGCAAGTAGCAAAGATACCCAAAAAATTAAAGTTGGGTGTGAAAGATACCTCTAGCAAGTACCTTGCCTGAGTATGGCTTGGTCAAATTCATGAAGAATAACTGTGACATCCTAGATTTCTACTGCATCTAATATACTCTTTCTCTCCCTTCAAGAGTCCCATCTCACTCAATATAATCTCAGTCACAATACCAGAGTGTGTTGATCACCCAATTTGATCACCTTGATGACCAATTCCATATGAAGTAGCTCTAATTTGGGAAACTGAACTAAGTATTATGATATATGATATCACCATTTGTAAGGTAAATTGAATCTTTGTACATGATAATCATGTTCTGTAATGTATATCATGTAGTTCTCCCAATTATCTTTCCAATGGTGCAAGAATCACCCCGATCGGGTATTCCAATCAAAAGTTATGCCCATTCAAAATTCATTGTGTTAATCATGTAACTTTTGCCTTCTTTTCCTTGAATTGGGCGGGCCATGACCGTCTTGGGCCCAAGTAGGGGGCTGCCCAGAAGCCACCATCCCTTTGTGGAAAACCTTAATGTGCCCATTTCGAATCCATTGATTGTTTTTTTTATAAGAGATCCAACAACTCTCCCATCATCTCCCACCTACGTATAGCCATGACCATTAGTGCCAAGCTCACCTAACCCTACTTGAGCAACAACCACTACGACAGAAAATGCTTTTTACAACAGTTCCTTTTCTCAATTTATAATAGGTGTTAATCGTTGTATTAGATCGTGTGGTCTTATGGGGGGTGCTTTACACAACATGTGATCGCATGTTGTAATAGATGTATTTTATACAACAGTTGAAACATGTTGTCTTTTGAGGAATGACATGTTGTAATATGGGTATTTTACACAACATGTGGTGCACCTATTGTAATATATATTATACAATAGTTGAACGATGTTGTCTTTCGCTAAACACACCCGTTGTAATAGGGGTATTTTGTACAACATGTGGTTCACCCGTTGTAATATATATTATACAACAGTCGAAGCATGTTGTCTTTCACTAAACACACCCGTTGTAATAGGTAGGTCTATTACAACATGTAGTGCACCTGTTATAATATACATGTTTATACAACAGTTGGAGTATGTTGTCTTTCCATACATTTAACCGTTGTAATAAGATTGTTTAGACAACATGGTGTGTGTCTGTTGTAATATACACAATTTATACAACAGGTTATGCATGTTGTAGTTCCCTAGAAACACTTGTTGTAATAGGTGTATTTTTTCCTGACAACCTTGTTGTAATAGGTGTGGATAACACAACATGTGTTGTTTGTTGTAGAATCATACATTTTATAACATATTATTAACTATTGTCTTTGATTAGAGTTTGAAAGGTCATATATCAAACCAATTGTATTGATCAAATTAACCATATTATTAATAAATTATAATATGCAATTATACTTTTTCATTTCACAAACAAACACATAGTTGAACAAAATTTCCATCAAACCTTGAAAGAAACTCGTACTAAATTTAATTAATATTAAATCATCCATACAACAATTCAATAATACAAAGTACTGAGTATCCACTCTAGAATTGAACTGAAAACTAACTTAAAAAGTTTCATACATTGATCTATGGTAAAGAACAAATGTCTCCCCCACATGTCACATAATCTTATGTGTGCTCAAGAACACATGTCACCCACTCGTTTCGGACCTCATCGATTTCCTCTTGGATGAAGCAACGACCAATATACTTAGAATAATACTACAATCATATGACAAATATATCAACATATTGTGATTTTTTCAATTTATTTAGAAATTTGAACAAACTAAAAGAATATAATGTTAAGTAGCTTACACATTCAAGAATATTTCTATTTCTCACATCAAAGATGTCTTTCATATACTTCAACACATAATACTCACAATCTGTATTGTTCGGCTGCTTTGGACACTATACAAAATAAATATTAATTTGTTATCCAAATAATTGTGAGAACTTGTTAGGTAAACAAAATAAAAAATATTCAAATCTTTGTGCAAACAGAATAAAGAATGCTATTCCTGGAACATTTGGAAAGATTCAAACCCATGAATAAGTCAAGCTTACAACAATTCCAACAACGACTGAAACATGGCAGGTACTGAGTTGCCAATATTTTTGATACAAGATTTATCATACAGAAAATATTCAAATCTGAAGTCAATTATCAGTTTACCAACAAAAAACATGACATAGGAGGATGAGGTATTTCCTCCTGTTGGCGGCATGTGTATGCTATTAGTAGTGGATCTTGATTAATAAAACTACATTGGTTAGATATATTTAAGATTCTAGAGGTTTGTCTTACTCAATTAGATAGTGGTTATATGATTAATGTAATAGATTGATTGTATGCTTTGAAATCTCATGTTAGTGTCTATTTCTAGATATCAACATTTAAAGAATAAAAAATGCCTAAAGTACAAAAAGTTGTCTAAATTGTACGGTCTCACATTTCTTGATATGACAGGTATGCTATTACCATGTCATATTTTTTAATGTGCATTTTTCATATAGATTTGTTGATTCTGATTGCAGATTTTTTTTTTGGTCGGCAAAAACTCATGCTGCTTTTTTTGTATTTTTCCTGTAGTGTTTGTACAAAACTTCCACCTTCAAACAAAGGTAGAGAAAACTAAACAAACTATACAAAAAATAGGTGTTGAAAAGGATAGCCAAAAGAATCTAAAGGAAACAAGGAACTCCCACAGAAATATATGTACAGAAAACTCAGAAGCCTTCCACAAACAAAAGGATAGCCATAAGATCAACCTTAAGAATGTAGGTCCAGCAATCGCACTGACTAAATAAACTAGCAGGCAATATAAATACTCAAAATAACTCCAGGAAACCACTATCTAGGGGAAAAAAGAATCCATCCAAGCTTAAGGAGGAGCCCAAATGGTTAAAGACATCAAAGCAGCAGGAAACATCCACTCAAGCATCAGGCAAACAGAAGAATATCCACAAAAAACTCTTCGCTATCCCAATAGCCAAAGGACCAAAGTAGCCAAAGAAGGGTCCAAAAGTGAGAAAGCCACCATATCTGCATATAAGCACTGCCAGCAGAAACAGGAAAGGGGACATAGAAAATTGCGAAGAACTTCCATGGGTCCGATGGGTACACAACAAATACCTATGAGGGAGCAGTATATGGTCCTGCTCTAGTCACTAGGACCAAAGCTGGTTCTGGAGGAACCTATTGAGATTCAGGGATACCCTTTTACCTATGGTCTATTTTCAAATCAAAAATGGTTCCAGAATATCCTTGTGGCATGATCTATGGGTGAACGAATAGTTTCTTGGTTCTCTAATTGGGAACAACCTCATGTTAACTGGCTTTGGTACAAAACAGAAGCTGAAAGCTTTTATCTGTGACTCAACAATGGCGTCTCCCTTCTTGTCGGGGCGCTCAGGCCATGGAAAAGGTTTCGGGGATATTGTCCTGCATAAAGAGGATTGTTGTTACTTGCTGAACATGAAAAAGAATACTCTACAGGCTGCGTGGAAATCTGCAGGTATAAGTCACCTAAACTAGACTGGGCCTACTGGCTATGCTGGTCTAGAGCCCCTAATAGGTTCACCATTACTTTATGGAAGGTCTTCCATGGAAGACTCACCACCGAGGACTTTATCAAACAGAGAGGCATCAGCCTCGCTTCCAGATGTTGTTTCTGCCAAACTGCTGAAGAAACTAATGAGCATATAGTCTAGATATGCCCATTCACAAGACATATTTGGCACCAAGTTGTTGTTGTCCTGAAGAGGACCACACCCTGCAAATCAGAAGACCTGCTCAATCTGAAAAATAGCAAGGGCACCTTCCTAGCTATTACCATTCTTTATCATGTTTGGCTACTAGAAATAAGTTTATCTTTGAGGAAAAAAGGTTCCTATCCCAACTTGTAAATCCTCTACTTGATATAATGAGAGGAGTCCCACGCTTGCTGATAAAAAAAAGGATGACAGACTATGCCTGTAGAGTTTCAACTCAGAGGTCACTACATAAAAATGTCACCTAATTCCATTATCAACTACCATTAAGAACTATATCCAGATCTTGAGAACTGAATGTCAGATAATCTTCACACTCTGCTTTAATACCAATAATTCAACGACATATTTTGGCATGAAATCCATGTATTGTGGTGGCAACATCTGCAATAACAATAAGGAATGGAATCAGTGGCGACTGATGAGCTGGCAAAACCACTGAAGGAGAATCATGAGTGTAAGGGAAAAAGAGAACATGTCGGCTATCCTTGCTGACTCATATCCTAAGCTATGTCTATTCTCCTTCAGAGGAGAGAACTCCCTATTGAATCTATACCCCATCATATTGTTGATCTTCCTAAAGGATAGAGCAGCAGACGTTTCTCAGTCACACTAGTTAGTCACCAACAAACTATGATATTCTCAAATACATGGTTACTAACCAGTGAGTCCACCTCTGTGAAGGTAGGAGATAGCTCTTCTTGAAGATTTCTCTTCTTGAAGACACACATTTTCAACCATTCACTAGCCTTGTTATTCAATTTCAGAATCAAATTGCTCTGTTTCCTGCTATAGATAAAGGCATGATATTATTTAGTGTTGATGTTTTTCGAGATGCATCCAATGCAGATGAACATGTGTATTGTGAAAGATACCCTGGTCCTTGCTTCAACATTTTGAATTTATTTTAGCACTTTTGCATCTAAAATAATAAAGTACTAAATATTTATATGAGGTCCCTTTTACAATCTGCTAATTGGTCAATCACATTTATGCTTCAATAGAAATTCATTTGTATAGCAGCATGTTTCAATCTGACAACACCTGCTTGAGTCCTGAGCTGTTCACAACTCTTCCAAAATTTCAGTTTTAAGACCTGGATGTAACTTCAGGGACTTGTTTGTAAGTTCCAAGATTCTATGCCAAACTACATTTGTAGTTAGTTTACAGTTCTAAAAATTGTTTGGTTCCTAAAGAACCAAATATGATAAATTAGTATATCTTCTTGGCATGTAGGTACCTCAAGCACTGACCAACACGCTTCCCTCCATATATTTTTTGTGATATTGTAGGTCCAGTGGATGTGTGAGATGTCTTCTATGACCTGGTTGCATAGGCAGCATTTTGACGCAAGGTATTTGCCTCTTTTCTAAAGCATGCATTCAGTGACTTGTTTCCCCTACAACATTTTCCACCCATGGATCATGAATCATTGAGGATCCTTTATCTTCCATAATCAAAGAGCCCAACCATCCTTCGAATAAGGGGAATGACAGATGTTCCATTCTCCTTTAAGAGTGAATTTCTGTAGCCCATCAAAATAACAAACATCTTGTTTACTATTCAGTTGTATTTGAGAGAAGACATTTATGATAAGATCAATACCCCTGCTAGAAGGCAGAGCCCACACATTATCCTTGATAATCCTACTGAGTCGCTAACTATCATCTAGCCCATTACAATACTTCAGGCTGGTGCCAATATTAACAGAAATCCTATATTACAGAAATCCAACTGAACTACTTGATTATAGGTAAGGCTCTATTGAGTGACCTCAAAGTATTGGTTTCTAATTTTGTTATTATCTTATCAGTGTACGATGATTTTTGCTAGAGTAAATAGAGTCAAGACTCTACGATGATTTTTTCTAGAGTACTGAGCCATGACACGAGTATTAACCCCTCCCATTTCTATCATATAAGGAACATATCAATTTGAAAGCACGCATACCAGGAGGCTTGGTGAAGGTGTTTGAGGGAATCATATATGAGGGAATGTCAAATAGCGTCAAGACAAGACTCTGCGATGATTTTTGCTAGAGTACTAAGCCATGACATGAGTATTAACCCCTCCCATTTCTGTCATATAGGGAACATATCAATTTGTTTCATCTACTACTAATTAATTCACACATCATTCCTCTTTGACAATTAGATATGCAGATGTGTCTATTTGAACTAAGTTTGAATCATTTTGACCAAGTTGAGTGAGTATACACAAGTGGTAATCAGTAGTACAGAAATGAAGACTTCTTGTTATGAGATCATAATATTTTTTTAGCCTGACTAACACCAAATAGGTGTTATTTTCAGAAGATATAAAATTGTAAAATGTGACTTATAGTTATCATTTTTTGTGGGAAAGTGTTGTATTAGGATTTATTTTCAGTCATACAAAAATTATCCATCTGAAGTACATTCCAGAGTTTATTTCATAAAGTGACTCCAATGTATGTTTGGATAACAATATTTACTGGTTTTGTTGATAACATATTTTTAATCTCGACACAGTTATACAATGTATGAAGTACCTCTTTCAATATATTAATATTAAGATTTTTTGTGTTGTTCTTGAACAATAAAAATTAGAGACAAAAGGTGAATTTATCCTCAACATATGATGCTAGGTGAAAAAATAGCATATAAATCATACAAACACATAGATCACTAATTTGGTTAATTACATATGTATCAAAATTAATTTCTACTATAAAATTATCAACCAGATGAACATACTTACAGAAGTATATAAATGACCAAAGAACACTAGAAATGCATCCTTTAAAAGAAAATAAATATGCATAAACATTTCGATATATCATGTAAATAATAAATGATAAAATTATGGAATATGACATAAACATTTAGATATATCATGTAAATAACATATGATAAAATTATTATATAACACAATGTGACAATAAGTACATACTCTCATATATATCCATAACAGCTGTAATACATCAAATGCTTTCAAAACATCACATTTATGTCTTTGAAAATGAAATGTCCCATTGAAAAAAGTTATTGTAGAAACAAATATAAATTCCAAGGTATATTTTGTCAAAGTCATATACAAACCAAATATGTGAATATTCTTAGTTATCAATGTAAACTTTATGAAAAATAGTACAACGGCGCAATATTAGTGCAATCAGTTCAATCAATGTGTTTAATTTATGGATTAATGAAAATATGATTTTTCATATATGCCCATCTACAATAACTCACTATATGAAGTTCAACTAATGTAACTTCAATATTAGATGGTAAAAAGTGTTCCTCATATTACATGTAATATTTTTATCTAATCATAAACAATTTCATATCAAACAAATTTTAATATGTACAACTCAAAATTTTCATGTCTAAATAATTTAACTATCAATTCTTGTATTTTTACATGCTCAACCTCACAAGACGATCTTTTATTAAAATTAAGACAATGGACAACCTTGTTTGAGCCAATTTTCTATTTCTGAGAATTGACCTTCTTAGACACATTAATAACTTCAATATAAAATAAGTATTAAATTCTGACTTCAAATTACATATTTAACATCTCTACAATATGTGGAACAATTTTAAAATTTCTAATGAAAAATTAATAGATTCAATATAAAATAAATATTAAATTCTAACTTAAAATTACATATTCAACATCTTTACAATATGTGTAACAATTTCAATTTTTCTAATGAAAACTTAATAGATTATAGGTCACACATGCATGTGCATGTGTGTGTTAATATATATATCGCCGACTCGTATATCCTATATTACAAAAATCCAATTGAACTACTTGATTATATGATATAATTCACTCCTTTTAGCTCAAATTAAGTATTGTGTTATGGCACATACACATGTGAGTTGTCATGGCTTTATAGGTAAGGCTCTACTGAGTGACCTCAAAGTATTGGTTTCTGATTTTGTTATTATGTTTGGTGACAGTAGTATTGTATTTCATGAAGGGAAAAGGCACAACGAAGTTGAATTCCACTTAGCGCATGTAGCTACTTAAATTAAGCGGACATATATACTATGTCCATAGTCCAAGGACCAAGTTGCTCACATCTTCACCAAGCCATCCAAGAAGCCCTTCTATCTTCTACTTAACAAACTGGGAACATCAGACATCTTCATGATTGACGAATTAGAATAGATTTGCATTCTTGTTATTCATTATACATTTCATGTCCATGTTTACTTTTTTCAAGTTTCCAGTCTATATGTACAGCGGCAGTGTTCATGACATAGTGACACATGAATAGGGAAGAGCATTGGACGTGACCATCCTAATCCAACCTATGACCCAGCCCGTATAACCCAACCCAAAACTTTGATGGGTGGGCCGTGCTAGCAGCTTAAACCTAAATTTCTAAATGGGTCGCTCTTAGTCTTAGGTAAGCCCAAACCAGAAGACCCGAATACCAGTCCACTCAAATTATATGATTGATATTTATATATGTGACTATGATTACTGCAAGAAGCAATAATATCAACCACTATGTAGAGTTTTTCTTTTTATCCACTATGTAGAGTTGTACATTGATTTACCCATAATATGTGACCATGGTTATTGCAAGAAGCATTCATACAAACCACTATCTACATTTATTTTCTCATTATTCTTGCACCCCTCCTCCGCATCTGACATGGTGCCCCATCATAGGCATTTGACATTGCATTCCATGCCCTGCTCACAACTCTCAGTGAAATTTTAGCTATTGAATGCAGACTTATGTAGACTTCTCTAGGAAGCAAGTGATATGAGGTTGTTATGCCAATTTAGTAAGGGTCACAAGGCATGCTAATCTTATATTTTTAGTTTGTATCTCAGAAAGGGAATCTTCAATGCAGCCTTGGTACTCAAATGCCATATTGGTCAAATAGGTTAGGATGGCATTGCCCATATTCCCCTAATTGTCGCAAAATTGGGACCAAACACTTAATTGGTAACCATATGATATAATAAATCTTGGAACTTACAAACAAGTCCCTGAAGTTACATCCACTTAATTAGTCAAATAGGTTAGGAAATTTCTTGTCTTTGAAGATATTATGACCTATACATTACTGAAATTAACTGCGATCACTTGATTATCTGTTATATATATCACCGACTCGTATATCCTATATTACATAAATCCAACTGAACTTACAAACTGTGTAGTCGTATTATAGTGTGGAATTTTGGTTTGAATTTTGAAATGCAACAAGAATGTGCATCACCATCTTTTATGTGAGTATTAGTTTTGGTTCCTATAATATCTTAGTTTGGGGAAGATGGGAAATGGGGAATTATTACCTTAAAAGCCAAAATTCAATAATACCCCTAATTGTTTCATAATTGTGACCAATCACTTATTTGGTAACCATATGATATAATAAATCTTGGAACTTACAAACAAGTCCCTGAAGTTACATCCAGGTCTTAAAACTAAAATTATATCATATACAATATGGTTTTTGAAATTTTGATTTCTCTATTGTGCACTTAGACACCATTTTGGATTCTCCAGACTGAAGGGTGTCTGCACAAGGGAGTGAGTCACAGGAGAAAGAGCACTTAGGTGACATGCCTTAGTTCGAGATGACAAGGTATAGAAATTAACAATTGCCCTTGGATGCCCTTGATGATATTGACCCAAAGAAGATCTAATCGATATATGTAAAAATAAGAGCATTTGTAAAAATAACACCATATCAAATCAAGTAGCAGAATCTGAAGAAACTAGAAAAACACTTCTATTGGTGAATCAGAAAGCAGTATTTTTCTAGATCAAAATGGTAAATTACCTTGATAATTTCCCATTTCAAATTCTTCCTATATTTCACATCTCTCTTTTGATAAACTTTATGAGTCCTATTCAAATTCATATCAAGAATTCTATGCATTAGTAACTAAATATGGAACTTTCAATACATGAACCCGACCAGCGTAGCCCGGGCGGTCAAGCCAGTGCGCCCCTCATGAAGGGCCGCTGGTTCGATTCCGCTCGGGTCAGCTATATTTACCAACCTCTTGGGTCATCCGGGATCTGGCACCTATTTGGAGAGGGGGTGGGCTTCGACCCATGCAAATAAAAAAAAAACTTTCAATACATGTATTATGTAATTGAAATTGTTTTATGAAGTACATACAACTCCATGATTTTTTCCACGTTCCCATGTAATTTTCCTCGTAACGGATCAAGATAGTGACACTTACCCAACATAGGGTCGAAGATGCAAAGTATCCAATGTCCCCTACGCATACATGAGTATTACATTTTAAGATTACTGTATTTTTAAGCAACATTTAAAGTAAACAAATAACAGACAATTGACAAAATGTATGCGTACCCCATATTATAAGGTATAAAGAACAATTCTAATCTTTGTTTCTTCCCTCTAATGAACTGATCTGCTTTGTACTGCGCCCGAGTCTCCACTTTATCATTGTATAATGGATCTATAAAATGTGGACATATAAATCCAAATGAGTCTTGGGTTGACGGGACTTGAGACTTCATCACAATTTTTTCTAGTTTTTGAATTTCCTGTTTGTATGCTTATTGATTCTCTCACTTTTCTTTGAGACAATGAGTCTGGGGATTCCTTGCATATGATTATAAAAATAAAAAATATAGTTTATTAATATACATGATTCATTTCAATAAATTAATAAAAACACTATCAAGTTATCACATATACCTTCATATTTATTTTGATCAATTCTGTAGGCCAAGGAAGGTAGGTGCCTATGCCTTGAAAAACTTGATAAACTTCATCCATATCTAAATGTATGGGCACACTTTCTTCAGGCATCAACGGGGTATCAATTATCACTTTTTTGTGTTTTGGATCCAATGCCACATTGTGAAGGATAATTGGTTCATTTGTATGAGATATATACACCCTTCCATCAGCTACTGAACATAATGGATTATCCAACATCAAAATACACTTGTGATAGCCCTACAAAAATCAAATATAGATATTGTCAACATGAGAAATCACTATCTCTAACATTTACTACATAACAGACTTGTTGATTACCTCAGGTAGATGTGAGAATTGTGCAAGTGGACAATTAGATTTGGAAGTAGGGTATTGGTCTATATCCCCAACATTATCGAGATCCTTGCTCGTATTCTTCCCTTCAAGATACTTGATCTTCATGGCCAAAGCCTTAATGGTCTGCTGCATTTGTAACAACATATGGGATGGTTGATCATCTGTTCGAGCCACACTTTGACAATATTTTGTAATTGTTATTCCTGGTCCGATTGCTCTCGCATGTCCTGGGTGATCCTTTTTTCCCAATGCCATTGTTAACACATCATTACATCCCTTCTCACTAATGAATCCCTCACAAACTTCCTGAGATAGAGCATCCTTGCAAAATATAAAACATACATATGTAAAAATAATAAAAACTATATATTGTGATGAAAAATCAACGAGATAAAAAATTAAACTTACAATCTTGTACACCACTTCCTTGACCTTGTCACTAGTAACAACACCAGTTTTGTCCATTCTAGCTCTTTTCCATAATTCTGCTCTAGAAATCTTTGAAATAACTAGATCTAAACTATTCTCACTGATCTATTTATAATATGATAAAACCATAATACTTTTATACCTCTATATGAAATTTCACAAATTGCTTTACAAAGAATCAAATCTTACAATTTCTTGCTCTAAGCCAACATATCCCTTACGAGAAATTCTAGGCCGATACTCATTCTTTGATGATAATTCTCTTCCATCCTTACTTCTTCTCTGGTTATTTTTACGAACAATAAATATGAAAATATATTTAAATGTCTTACAAGAAAAACAACAAAAGTACACTAGTTTATATTATCACCTTAAATTCTTCGGTCAATCGACTCATGACAAAATCCTCCCATTGATCTGCAGATATAAAATCATATTCTATGGGTGGGGGTTTGCATATGTTTCCATCTTCGTCCCTCATGAATTTTCTTGAAATCAAGATTTAAATTCCCTCCATCTATCATTGGCTCTTTGTAATACCCACTGCTTTCTAACAGATCCAATCGAAAAAACACCCAACAAATAACAAAATCACATACACATAAATATAATATAATATTTTTATACAAAAAGTATACAAAAAATATTAACATCTACATACTGACCTCAATCTCTTCCCAAATAAGGTCCTTGAGACCTTCTCCCACATCACTCCAAGTATCAATGTTGATTGGAACTCGCTCTCGGGATACGACTCCAATATAGCTGCTAAAAATGTTTCGGGTTTTCCCAATTGGTTGTCCTTCTAAATTCCATTCCAATTGAATTTTTTGTCCTTTACGTCTCTCTCTCGAAACTTTAGGCATTGTGGTACAACCCCTACTAATCATTGTGGTCATTGAATCATCTTCATTGGAAAACATTCTACAACAAAATTTGGTATAACAAAATATTAGCAAACTGCATATAAAACTACATAATAAAATCTTACAACATTTAACACATATTTACATTCATTACAGAAAGATATTAGTGCACATCAAGAAAATGCTAATACTTACTCTCACTTATGTGTATGCTTCTTTTTTTATGCACACTAACATCATCAACAAATGTCCCGTCATTATGATCTTCTCGAGCACATATCTCTTCTTCGTCAACAACAACATCATCATTTACAGACATAGATGGAATGATTGAAGACAAAGAAGTTTCTTCTTCTAAAATGATGTCATCATCATCATCATCTCCTTCATGGGGCCTTCTTCTATGAGATAAGACTACAAACCAGCCCTTGTTAGTTGTGTCTATCACATAGAAAACTTGTTTTGCCTGTAATGCCATTATAAATGGATCGTGTTTACATCCCTCCCTATCTAGGTTCACTAAGATCAATCCATCTTCTGTGCGTACACCCTTATCATTTTCAGCCCACTTGCAACAAAAAATAGGAATCCGAAACGTGTTGTAGTCCAACTCATATATATCTTGGATAACACCATAATAGGACATGTCACACCATATTGGATTTTTGTCTTTAGCACTAGCAATGTGCAAAGCTTCGGATACCAAAGACACCCGTCTATTTTGCATCGTGCTTTTGTCATCTTGACATTTTGTATAGAAAGTGTATCCATTTATAAAATAACTAGCAAATGACAACACAGTTGATTTAGGCCCCACAGATAACCATTTCAAGGTCTTTGAAATAGAATTTGGTGAATGATCAATCTGTTCACTAATACTTTTCTTTAACCATTTGGCGAAACAACGGATGTGTAAGTTCATTATATCCTTCTCATTCTTAGATCGGTAACGAGTTTGTAAATAATCAACGTGTTCTTTAACATATGGTTCAACTTCGGTTGTATTACGAAGGACATACACATGCGTTGTGTGTAATTCATTAGTTGAAAGTCGTATAAACTTGCATCTTGTACTGCCTTGTCCATAAATTTTTCTGACATGCTATGATTTAGGAAGACCAATGGCTTCAACATTGGATAAATGTTGGACACAAAATTCATTAGCCTCTTCTACTATGTAGCTTTCCACCATACAATCCTCAGGTCGATAACTATTCTTCACATACCCCTTTAATAGCTTCATATATCGCTCGAACGGAAACATACAATGTAAAAATACCGGACCACATAGTTTGACCTCTCTAACCAAGTGCACAGTCAAATGAACCATTACATCAAAGAATGAAGGAGGGAAGTACATCTCAAGCTGACACAAAGTGATGATGATATGATTTTGCAATGAGTCCAACGTCGCAGGGTCAATGACTTTTGAGCATAAAGCATTGAAGAACATATAAAGTTTAGTGATTGCATTTCTAACCCACTTAGGCAAAACGGAACGGATAGCCAATGACAAAAACTGTTGCATTAAGATGTGGCAATCATGTGATTTCAAGCCCAACAGTTTCAAATCTTTCATATCCACAAATCTACTCATGTTTGAAGAATATCCCTCTAGAACCTTAACTCCTTTTAAGAACCCACAAAATACATCTTTCTCAGACTTTGAAAGTGTGTAACATGCTGGGGGCAAGTAGGTCCGACTTCCCCTCATTTGTGGAGCCAATCTATCTCGAATAACCATGTCAACCATGTCCACTCTTGCCTTGAGGCCATCTTTTGTCTTCCATGGGATATTAAGTAATTTTCCAATCAGACTATCACATATGTTCTTCTCTATGTGCATCACATCTAAACAATGCCTCACATATAAATACTTCCAATAAGGAAGATAAAAGAATATAGACCTCTTCTTGTAGAGACCTTTGAGAATTGGAGATTTATTCTTTTTTCCAAATTTTACTTTCAACTGTTTCACCTTAGTGAAGATTTCTTGACCAATTAATGGTTGTGGAGCACTTCATAGTTCTACTTTTCCATTAAAAGCTTTCTTCACTCTACGATAATGATGATCCTTAGGCAAGAACCTGCGATGGCCGAGATAAATAGTTTTCTTCTCATGTTTCAGTTGGCTGAAAGAGGTCTCATCTTCACAGATAGGGAAACCAAGATGTCCTTTGATATTGTACCCAGATAGATTTCCATATGCCGGGTAATCATTTATCATAGAGGGAAGAAACAATTTTTGCATGTTGGCTTGACGGGACTTGAGACTTCATCACAATTTTTTCTAGTTTTTGAATTTCATGTGTGTATGCTTATTGATTCCCTCACTTTTCTTTGAGACAATGAGTCTTGGGATTCCTTGCATATGATTATAAAAATTAAAAATATAGATTATTAATATACATGATTCATTTCAATAAATTAATAAAAACACTGTCAAGTTATCGCATATACCTTCATATTTATTTTGATCAATTCTGTAGGCCAAGGAAGGTAGGTGCCTATGCCTTGACAAACTTGATAAACTTCAGCCATATCTAAATGTATTGGCACACTTTCTTCAGGCATCAACGGGGTATCAATTATCACTTTTTTGTGTTTTGGATCCAATGCCACATTGTGAAGGATAATTGGTTCATTTGTATGAGATATATACACCCTTCCATCAGCTACTGAACGTAATGGATTATCCAACATCAAAATACACTTGTGATAGCCCTACAAAAATCAAATATAGATATTGTCAACACGAGAAATCACTATCTCTAACATTTACTACATAACAGACTTGTTGATTACCTCAGGTAGATGTGAGAATTGTGCAAGTGGACAATTAGATTTGGAAGTAGGGTATTGGTTTATATCCCCAACATTATCGAGATCCTTGCTCGTATTCTTCCCTTCAAGATACTTAATCTTCATGGCCAAAGCTTTAATGGTCTGCTACATTTGTAACAGCATATGGGAGGGTTGATCATCTGTTCGAGCCACACTTTAACAATATTTTGTAATTGTTATTCTTGGTCCGATTGTTCTCGCATGTCCTGGGTGATCCTTTTTTCCCAATGCCATTGTTAACACATCATTACATCCCTTCTCACTAATGAGTCCCTCAGAAACTTCCTGAGATAGAGCATCCTTGCGAAATATAAAACATACATATGTAAAAATAATAAAAACTATATATTGTGATGAAAAATCAACGAGATAAAAAATTAAACTTACAATCTTGTACACCACTTCCTGGACCTTGTCACTAGTACCAACACCAGTTTTGTCCATTCTAGCTCTTTTCCATAATTCTGCTCTAGAAATCTTTGAAATAACTGGATCTAAACTATTCTCACTGATCTATTTATAATATGATAAAACCATAATACTTTTATACCTCTATATGAAATTTCACAAATTGCTTTACAACGAATCAAATCTTACAATTTCTTGCTCTAAGCCAACATATCCCTTACGAGAAATTCTAGGTTGATACTCATTCTTTGATGATAATTCTCTTCCATCCTTACTTCTTCTCTGGTTATTTTTATGAACAATAAATATGAAAATATATTTAATTGTCTTACAAGAAAAACAACAAACGTACACTAGTTTATATTATCACCTTAAATTCTTCGGTCAATCGACTCATGACAAAATCCTCCCATTGATCTGCAGACATAAAATCATATTCTATGGGTGGGTGTTTGCATATGTTTCCATCTTCATCCCTCATGAATTTTCTTGATAACCGAGATTTGAATTCCCTCCATCTATCATTGGCTCTTTGTAATACCAACTGCTTTCTGACAGATCCAATCGAAAAAACACCCTACAAATAACAAAATCACATACACATAAATATAATATAATATTTTTATACAAAAAATATACAAAAAATATTAACATCTACATACTCACCTCAATATCTTCCCAAATAAGGTCCTTGAGACCTTCTCCCACATCACTCCAAGTATCGATGTTGATTGGAACTCGCTCTCGGGATACGACTCCAATATAGCTGCTGAAAATGTTTCAGGTTTTCCCAATTGGTTGTCCTTCTGAATTCCATTCCAATTGAATTTTTTGTCCTTTACGTCTCTTTCTCGAAACTTTAGGCATTGTGGTACGACCCCTACTAATCATTGTGGTCATTGAGTCGTCTTCATTGGAAGACATCTACAACAAAATTTGGTATAACAAAACATTAGCAAACTGTATATAAAACAACATAATAAAATCTTACAACATTTAAGACATATTTACATTCATTACAGAAAGATATTAGTGCACATCAAGAAAATGCTAATACTTACTCTCACTTATGCGTATGCTGTTTTTTATTTTTATGCACACTGACATCATCAAAAAATGTCCCGTCATTATGATCTTCTCGAGCACATATCTCTTCTTCTTCAACAACAAGATCATCATTTACAGACATAGATGGAATGATTGAAGACAAAGAAGTTTCTTCTTCTAAAATGATGTCATCATCATCATCATCTCCTTCATGGGGCCTTCTTTGTGAGATAAGACTACAAACCAACCCTTGTTAGCTGTGTCTATCACATAGAAAACGTGTTTTTCCTGTAATGCCATTATAAATGGATCGTGTTTACATCCCTCCCTATCTAGGTTCACTAAGATCAATCCATCTTCTGTGCGTACACCCTTATCATTTTTAGCCCACTTGCAACGAAAAATAGGAATCCGAAATGTGTTGTAGTCCAACTCATATATATCTTGGATCACACCATAATAGGACATGTCACACCAGATTGGATTTTTGTCTTTAGCACTAGCAATGTGCAAAGCTTCAGATACCAAAGACACCCCACTATTTTGCATCGTGCTTTTGTCATATTGACATTTTGTATAGAAAGTGTATCCATTTATAAAATAACTAGCAAATGACAACACAGTTGATTTAGGCCCCACAGATAACCATTTTAAGGTCTTTGAAATAGAATTTGGTGAATGATCAATCTGTTCACTAATACGATTCTTTAACCATTCGACGAAACAACGGATGTGTAAGTTCATTATATCCTTCTCATTCTTAGATCGGTAATGAGTTTGTAAATAATCAATGTGTTCTTTAACATATGGTTCAACCTCGGTTGTATTACGAAGGACATACACATGCGTTGTGTGTAATTCATTAGTTTAAAGTCGTATAAACTTGCATCTTGTACTGCCTTGTCCATAAATTTTTCTGACATGTCGTGATTTAGGAAGACCAATGGCTTCAACATTGGATAAATGTTGGACACAAAATTCAATAGCCTCTTCTACTATGTAGATTTCCACCATACAACCCTCAGGTCGATATCTATTCTTCACATACCCCTTTAATAGCTTCATATATCGCTCGAACAGATACATCCAACGTAAAAATACCGGACCACATAGTTTGACCTCTCTAACCAAGTGCACAGTCAAATGAACCATTACATCAAAGAATGAAGGAGGGAAGTACATCTCAAGCTGACACAAAGTGATGATGATATGATTTTGCAATGACTCCAACGTGTCAGGGTCAATGACGTTTGAGCATAAAGCATTGAAGAACATACAAAGTTTAGTGATTGCATTTCTAACCCTCTTAGGCAAAATGGAACGGATAGCCAATGACAAAAACTATTGCTTTAAGATGTGGAAATCATGTGATTTCAAGCCCAACAGTTTCAAATCTTTCATATCCACAAATCTACTCATGTTTCAAGAATATCCCTCTGGAACCTTAACTCCTTTTAGGAACCCACAAAATACAGCTTTCTCAGACTTTGAAAGTGTGTAACATGCTGGGGGCAAGTAGGTCTGACTTTCCCTCATTTGTGGATCCAATCTATCTCGAATACCCATGTCGACCATGTCCAATCTTTCCTTGAGGCCATCTTTTGTCTTCCATGGGATATTAAGTAATGTTCCAATCAGACTATCTCATATGTTCTTCTCTATGTGCATCACATCTAAACAATGCCTCACATATAAAAACTTCCAATAAGGAAGATCAAAGAATATAGACCTCTTCTTGTAGAGACCTTTAAGAATTGGAGATTTATTCTTTTTTCCAAATTTTACTTTCAACTGTTTCACCTTAGTGAAGATTTCTTGACCGATTAATGGTTATGGGAGCACTTCATAGTTCTACTTTTCTGTTAAAAGCTTTCTTCACTCTACGATAATGATGATCCTTAGGCAAGAACCTGCGATGGCCGAGATAAATAGTTTTCTTCCCATGTTTCAGTTGGCAGAAAGAGGTCTCATCTTCACAGATAGGGAAACCAAGATGTCCTTTGATATTTTACACAGATAGATTTCCATATTCCGGGTAATCATTTATCGTACAAAATAGCATCGCCCTCATATTAAAATTCTCTTTGCGGTATGCATAATACAACTCAACACCCTTATCCCACAGAATCTTTAAATCTTCAACAAGTGGAGCCAAGTAAACGTCAATATCGTTTCCAGGCTACTTTGGTCCTGAAATCAGCAAAGTCAAAAGCATATACTTGCGTTTCAGGCATACATCTGGATCAAGATTATATATAACCAAAATTACAGGCCATGTACTATGACTTCCAGAATTATGGGGATTCATTCCATCTGCAGAAAGTGCCAGTCTTAAGTTTCTAGGATTACCACCAAATTCTGGAAATATATTATCGATTGTCATCCATTGCGGAGAATCTGCATGGTGTCTAAGAAAACCATCTCTTTTTCTATCCTCAGCATGACAAACCAACTTCTTCGCATCATCAACATTATTGAACAAGCGCCTAAATCTCAGTATTATTGGTAAATACTACAACACCTTACTAGGGCTTCCATCCTTCTTGTATCGCGGTTCTGCACAGACTGGACAACTGTCCTTCAAAGCATGATCATTTTGATACAAAATGCAATCATCGGAGCATGCATGTATCTTTTCATAATCAAGGCCCATTGATGAAAGAACTTTCTTTGCCTCGTAAGTGCAACGAGGAAGCACATTATCCTCGAGAAGCATATCTTTCAAGAGATGTAGCAAGGTCATAAAACTTTTATCAGACCAACCATTGCTCGCCTTCAGGTGATATAACTTTAAAACAGCAGATAATTTGGTGAACTTGACACATGCATTGTATAATGGTGTTTCAGAGTCAGTCATTAACCTTTCAAACATTTTAGGACAGTCTCGTATCTTTTCTTCTACACTGTAAGCCATGTCCTGCAATGTGTCTCCTTCGCCTCCCTCAAATTGTTCACTCTGATATACACTATGAAAATATTCCCTCTCGCCATGATGTATCCATCGCGTGTAAGTGATATCAATGTCGTCTCGAAATAAGTGATGACGTAATGCGTCTTTGTTAATCTACTTACCGAAATCACACTTTTTGCAAGGTCAAAGAAGTCAAGTATCATTTCCTGCATGTTCAATGGCACACCTTACAAATTCATTCACTCCTTTTTCATACTCTTCAGATAAGCGATTTGAAGACATCCACTTTCGATCCATTGTTGCACAATGATAAAAGGGGTGAGTACAAATATGTGGATAGTTCTTGTAGGGAAGGCATAGTTGCAAGAAAGACGCATGGACTGATATTCAGATCTGTGTTATGGCGCATGGGGAAAAATTTTAGGAAGGCATAGTTGATATTCTAGTTCTTAACCTTGTGCTATTTCAAGTTTCTAATCATCACCTTAAGTTTTTAGTCTTTCCTTCAAATTATTACTTTCCTACCAAATTTTCAAGTTCTATAATGCTAACATTCAATATATCAATTTGCATTCCAATTTTGGGTTCCTTGCTTGCTCATTGTAACTGAATAAATGTTCTTGGGAGCTGATGTGTTTTTTACTTGAAGATCTATTCTCCTTGGTGATTTTTGTTGTATCAGACCATAGTTCAAATACGACATGACACATACTTGTATAGTTTTTCTTTTTACTACCCTTTTCTTCATTACTCAATTTGGGTAATTAAATGCATTGTATTACTCACTGTTTTCCAAAAAATGAAAAAATAGCCCCAGAGTTTAGCTGAAACAAATATACATTCAAATAGGTGATTCAAAATAGAAGAAGAAACAAAGTCAACAAAATAAGTTCTTTCATTACATCCCAAAATATATCACAATAGTGGGCAATGACATCAATTGCATGCAGATTATTTATTGGAATAGGACCACCTAGAAGTAGGGTCAGAACACTACCATATTAAAAGGTTAGGAAGGAGGAAACTCCGTCAATTATGTGTATAAAGTGTAGGTAAAATAGGTGAGAGCACTTGGGGCTTGGTGGAAGAACTATTACCGATATATAAATTGTTATAACCCCAATTTGTGGTGAGAAATGTAATTTCTCATATTAAAGATATTGGAACAAATAATACAATTTCTTGCAAATAAATGGATTTCGTTTACAAAAGCCTTAATGTTTTTGTTGTGGGTTTTATTGGCTATTGGGCCCATTAACAAAGAAATTCAATTAATAAATGAATAATTGAGATTTTGAGAAAAGAATAAGGTAGAAACCTCTAGAAGGCAAAGGAATGTAATCCAAGGATGAATTTCGTGCCTCTTGGGTTCCTTGGGTTCCAAGGAGTCCAAAGTTGCAAAGAAAAGGCAACAAGAAAAGAAAAGATTAATTAAGTATTTCATTATTAAGAAAGAAATTGATAATAATGATATAATGTGGAAAATAAGTGTAAATAAGTGCAATTGAGTTAACCTTGGTGGATTTTCGTATCCCAAGAATTCCTAACATTAAAAGGTATAGCAATGAGGAAAATAATAGAGAAATAAAGAGAAATCCTCAAAAGAGATATTTTAATAAGAAATAAACAAGATAATGCAAGAAATAAAGAGAGAAGTGAGCGTTTGGTCATGATGAGTAATAATTCGAACCCCACTTGCTTTCTTACATTACAAGGAATAGAAATAATGGGAAATAAGAAAATAAGAAAGAGGAAATATAAATTAAATAAGTCTTCTTAAAGAATACCTTGCATTTGAAGAAAAAGCCCTTTTCCTTTGGAATTTGGGACTCTTTTTTGTCATACACATAGATAAAGGCAAGAGGAGGTTTCCCTTAAAATTTGGTTGCAAAGTGATGCACGGATTCCAAGATATGCAATTTAGAAGTTACCCTAAAGTATAGACATTAATTGCATAGTAAATATGTGTCACGATTTATCTGGGAATAAAATCCTGATTTTTGATTTCGGGTGTTCATCTGTGATCGTTGGATCTATGATCTACGGCCTGGGATGAATCCCGATCTCACGAGGACTGAGGATACAAAGACCAGGTTGCGATGAGTTTGATCAATGTTTTTTTGTGAGTTTGGGACCAGCTGCAGAGTTTTGGAGGAGTCCGTTGACTCCGGGAGATCGAGCCGACCTGATCCACCCCAAGTTTTTGGAGGTTTCATCACGTATGGGAGAAATTCCCAATTTACAGAAGACTCGATGAGACCCTATATATAGGGGATAAGTATCTGCGGAACCAACACCCCTAGCAAGTACTTTGGCGTGACCGAACGGAGCCGACGATCGAACCCGTGCCTCCAATTGAAGCTTCGGCCATGACCTACATCTCCGCCTACGAGCAGATGTCGCCGGTGGAACAAGGAGTAGACCTGACAGTTGGAAGAGCACCCACAGCCAATCAAGGGGACCATCAAGTTCGTGAGGTCGAGACGGAGGGATCAGTGGTCTTGGATTACGCGCAGGCGCTCTGGAGTTTGAAGTCAACTTCTCAGTTGACCCCTAGATCGCGTGAGCAGAAGCTCGTGAGGTTGAAGACAACCTGTGCAATTACGTATTTGCCCCTTCGCGCCTTCAGACAAGGTAAGGGCATCTTTGTCTATTACTTATTTTGATCGCAAGGCGCACATGATCCCTGGTCGCTGGATCCTGGGGGACCAGCGGACCACGGATCGGAGGGTCGTTGTTTTTCTAAAATTGGTAATTAAATCGATGAAAAATGAATTATTTTGCAAAAATCATAACTTCTTCTATGAAGCTCGGATGGGAAAAGTTAATACATGAAAAATGATCAGAAAAATACAAGGAATGCATTAAAATGGTTTGGATGTCTAAATCTATGTATTTTTGTAAAAGTGTATATTTTGATGGGAAAAGTGTTAATTTGTAATTAAAAAACCCTAATTGTTAACCAAAGATGGTTTTAATCTTGCAAATAGATTAATTCTAGCATGGTTTACTTGATTAATGTTAAAGATAGTTTTTAACCTATTTTGATGATAGAATTGCAAGGTTTAGGGTTTTTAAACTAATGTGATAGTTAATATGCTTAAAAACCCTAAATAGGAGAAAAGGAAAGAAAAGCATCTATAAATCCAAAATTAGGGTTTTGAGTTGCAAAAGTATGATCTTAGAATCTGTTGTGATAAATAAGATGAGATAATTAGCGTTTGATGGATATTTTGATAAAAGTAAAGTAAAAGAGGTAAAAAGGAAGTAAAACCCTAATTATAGTCAAAACCCTAAAAAGGTCTAGTAACCCTAGGGCGATTAGGCCTATTAGACTTTGGATACCATGATCCATGATAGAGAATATGGGATGTATATTTCAGGATTGAATTGTGTGCTTGCTTGCTTGATTATGGAATTACTTGCTTGATTGGATTATTCCTGTACCTGAGTCTGCCAACAGATATGTGGTTAATTATGAATAACCGCCTTAGTTTCCCGATTATTTTCCGAATGGTTATACGCATTGAATGCAAATTATCAGTTTGGATGTTCATACTTGCAAACTATAAAGTCACTATGAATATCACATTAATAATAGAAGTATGTATTCTCACACCTACATGCCACCCTGATGGATGATGCCAAAGGTCAGGCCCAGATGGGTAGACCAATGGACGCCTTGAGTGGTGACCCCAGGCACCAAGCTCGGGAATGAGAAGGTGGCCTATGATATTGCATGACTAGTGGGCACCATGAGTGGTGACCCCCAGGCACCAAGCTCGGGATTGAGAAGGTGGTCTTAAGTCATTGGAAAAGGAAACCCTAAGGTGGATTTGCCAGGGTTAGGGCAAAAGTGGTGGAGAATGTCATACTGTAAAATGTAAAGTGGCTTATTAAATAATTTGATTGTGATTATTAAATTGTTAGCCATATTTGTCATATTTTGGTTGTTTCCCACATACCAGTATATTTCGATATACTGACCGACGTTTTGTTTGTCAGCGTTTTAGGAACAATTGAAAGAACAAACTGTAAAGTGACACATTGTGGAAATAAGGACTAAAGTGCAAGGAGGATTAGATAGAGTAATTCAAGCTCTGGATAGATAGATTTCCAAAGTTTTCAAAGGTAAACAAAGTTTTAAATTTATACCAAATTCCAGTTAGTTAGTAGAATTTCATAATTATTATTGATTATTTGTTGAACCTTTGATCTTGTTAATTGAATAACGGCTCTGACCTTCGGGTCTCCCTTAATTGGGGGTTACCGGGAGACGGGGTCGTTACAATTGGTAACAGAGCATTGGTTCGTCACTTAATCTTTGATAATTATTAAATTTTACAAATTCTATAGAATCCAAGGGAGTTATTAGAGGATTATCCGAAAGATAGAGGTGTCTAAAAAGGATCAGGACTCGGGGCTGGAAATATTTTCCTCCGCACCGCTACTCGGAATACGAGGACTCCCAGATCCGTGTGACTGCCTGGCCAAAGTCTTAGGGTATGATTCGAAATAAGATACCTTTAGGACTCTCTCATCTTGATTCATCCCTTCTCAACTCAAATTCTGTTAAGGACCTTAAGGATTGGGTTTCCTCTCTTCTCCTCACCCTCTTGAGGTATGGGTAAGGTTGATAAGGATTAAGGAATCCTCCACCAAATTAATAAAAAGCATGTAAATAAAATGTCATGGACATAAGCTTAATAGAGTAAGCGTAAAGGAATAGATACATGCTTAGGTCGTATGAAACAAGTTGTCATTACCCTCTGGAGAGACCTGAGGATAGACCTCCTTGGCAGGAGGATGAGTAGAGAGAGTTGGTCTTGGAGGTAGAGACCTCCATTAAAAGTAGAGACCTAGCACAACCTTTGAGGATGATGTTAACCCTAACCCTAAGTGAAGGTTAGAGAGAGAGATGACATGATGAGTTAGATGTCATGGTAGACTAGGTGTTTGGATGGACATGCCTTTGGGATTCCATATGAGCCATGAGAGGTTGGATGACCTTGCACCTTTGGCAACCCAACCCTGGGAAGGATCATGCATGTTTGAGTGAAGGATAGCTCCTTCATGCATGCAGTTAGAGAAGAACCTATAGGAACCTTATGGGCTATTGCAAGTAGGATATAGCTTGCACCCAGAGTACATTAGTAGTACGAGCAGTGAGTTTAAACCCTGGACAAGGAAGCATGTTAGATAGCTTATGAGATAAGCATAAAGAGATAAGGATAATCTTAAGCCAAACATGAGTGGAGCAAAGGCTTCACCTAGGTAGGGATATGCTTGTGAGCAATTGATCCATCTTCATGGAGAAAGGACCTCTGATAGCGAGACAGTTTGTAGGGTTAGCTCTAGAGAGAGAGAGAAAGTAGAACCCCAACAAGAAGGTTGGAAGCTTAGCTTCTAAGACATGAGGAATAGTGGGGAGTCAAGGATGATACAACCTAAGTGGATGTTAGTGGTTGCCCTATGCTTGATCCCTGGAAGTGGATGATATCTTGGTGTCTTTTAGAGGAACCAAACCCTAAGAGAGGATGATGCTTCTGGTACCTATGTGCCTATGGTATAAGTGGTTACCTACTGAGATGAGACAAAGGGTGCCTTAGACCCTAAGGAGGTTTAAGTAACTAGTTGTGAGACATTATACCTAGTTGGTTGTCCTTCAGGAGGACTCCACTCTGAAGTGCTAACTATATAAAAAGATCATGGATGTACATGACATACCTTGGACAAGCTTGATTCATGGTTAAGAGATTGAGCATGCAGTGCACCTAGGGTTCCTAGGCCTAAGAGGGGAAGTGGCATACCTAATGCTCATGACGAGGATTGAGTTATGTAGTTTCAAGCATGGTACTCTTCATGAATAGAGGAAAAAGGAAACCCCTTAAGTTTAAAGTATGTTTTGAAGAACCCCTCCTAGCTAAGATGATGACATAGGGAGATATGATCTTGATCCATGTTGAGGAATTAAAACAAGTATGATCTAACATGGCTTAGTAGATGGTATGCTTGTGCCTTAGTAGCTTGCTAGGGTTAAGCATGCTCAGGTGGATGTAAGCCCTAAGGACGGTTGTGATCTTGTTGTCAAGAGTTGTAGTTCCTCCCATCCTGGGAGAGGGACCCTTGGGTAGGGTGTATACCAATTTTGTTGGTTTTGAGGTAACCAAAAGAGGTTTCATAGGACCTTGAGAAGCTAAGTGAAAAGTACATAGTATGAGAATGAACTTGTAAGACCCATAGATAACCATCTCTATGTGCATGTGGATGTGTTACCATGGAGGTAACCGGTATGGGGCCTGACCAAGGTAGGCAGGTTGCCATGACCCCTATGAAGGGATGAAAGTTAGTCATGGATGCAGAGAGAGATGATGAAGGAGTGGGTAAGGTTCTAAGTTGAACATGTACTATAATGGAATCCTAAGTCTATCCTAGGGTCAGGTAGGGATAAGGCTAATGGAAGAAGGAGTTGCCTAATCCCCTAGTTGCACATGATCATAGGGTCGGGAGGTAACAACTATCATTGTCTGAGGGCCATGGGTTAGGAGATTGATCACCTTCATGAACTCATGGGACCCAAAGGGCAGATGAGTAGGGAACTCTCTGGATGCATAAGGGAAGAGGGATGACTCCAAAAGTTCCAGCACCCTATATACCTAGAAGATATGACCAAGGATTGTGTGGTGACCCGAGTAGGTTCAAAACCAGTTTCCATGGAAGTAACATTGATATCAAGACATAAGTTGCACGTTTCAACTTATATTTGAAGGTGTACTGGCAAGGTGGGATATACCATCTCTACTCTTGGAATAGGAAGAACTTTGTATTTGGATTGTAGCCAAATGCTTATTTCCTCTTGTTATGGGAGTGAGAGATAGGACAGTACACATGTCATACACCAAGGATAAAAGATGATGCGAGTTGGAACGTTGCTACAAGGTATGAGGATAGAGATGATAACATACCCTTGAGGAATGAATGATACATGGATGGTGTACAAACACCAAAAAGTATTAAGGTAGTCATCTTGTGAGGATGTAGTCACATGAGTTATACAGAACTTGCATGTGATACAAGGTTGAGTTGGATAACTAAGAGGATAATCTCAGAGTTTCTTGATGAAGCCAAACTTAGAGTTTGAGATGAGATGATAAGTATAATACATGGAGGTGTATGTTAACTAATACCTAAGGATGAGAAGTGGTGATGAACGCTCTGGTTGAGAAATAGTTGCCTAGTTTAGCTGGAAGCTAGAAGAAGTTGAGGTTGTTAGGCTAACCTTAAGTTGAGAAAAAGAGGTAATTTTGGCTAACACTCAGATGTATCAATAGTGGTTAATCAAGTAGATGATTGTTTGGTTAGCCAGACTAGTCCATTATATAATGAAAGGATTGTTGTCGAACCTCAGATGTACTTCTTTGGAAAGGAAAGTAACAAAACCCTATTGAGAGTGGTTTTGGATTTCTGAGGTATCGATCTTGAGGAATCATGACATACATGAGATCATGGTTTTAAGATCACCAAACACCGTGATACTACAAAGATAGTAGATGACAATATCACGTTGGATGCTTATAGGAAGTTGCATGTAGCATGTGGCCATGCAAGCCAAGGGTGAAGGAAGAACACCAGTAACCCAGTGCTTTGACTTAGAGGTTAAAGAATCCCCGAGAGGGAATGGAGTTGATCCACTATTAATGTTTTGGTAAGTCTCCCCTTGACCAATGAAGGTCAAGATGCAATATGGGTTATGGTAGATCGCCTTAACTAGATGACAGGAGAAAGAAAGAGTATTGTCAAGAGACAGATCGAGTTGAACTACTTAGAAAGAGATGGTTCAACTACACCATGATGCGAGTTCGAAAGTTCTTGAGTATAACTTAAGGGTTCACTTCCATGAGGTGGAAGTAGATACATGAAGAACTCGATGATAGAATAGTTTATCACCCATAACTAATGGTTAGTATGATCTAGACTAGAGGGCCTGATGAGAGCATGTCTTCTCATTCAGGGTGATACATAGAGACAGTTCCTATCCTTTGTAAGATGTGATGATAACCAGCATAGCCTTTATCAGAATGAAAGAAGTTCTAGAAGGAGGTTGTGTCGGTCACCACTTCAATAAGATGATGTTGGTGAAGGAGGCCTCACGAAGGTCAGAAAAGAACCACAGTGTGTGCAGATGAAGTCACTTTGATCGTTCAATGGCTGAGATAGAGCCTAGTGGTGACATGAGTCACGAGCTGATGCAAAGTAGACTGACATGTAGTTCACTATGGGAGAATATGTGATGGGGAAATCCGACCCCTCTAGGCTACAACTGAGGAAGCTGAGTCCCCGATATATGGGTCCATTTGAGAGGGATTGGTGGAGATGGTTGTGTTTGGCCTTGCCCTCGGGATAACATGATGTGAAATGTGTTCCATGAGTCCGATCTAGAGCACTATGTGAGGTACCAAGCCATGTGTTGAGCCTTGAACCTATTCAGCTTTTTAGAGGCTAAAATGTCCCGAGTCACCTATGAGGATATGATATACCAAGGTAAGAAAGAACTCAGATGGAAGAATATGAGACGATGAAGGTTCTTAGGAAGCACAATGGAAAGGATGAAGCCACATGGGAGACATGATGGACATATGAAAGGCTTATCCTGTTTGTTTGCTTGGTGGAATTTTGAGGACAAAATTCTTATTAGAGGGGAAGGATGTTATAACCCCAATTTTTGGTGAGAAATGTAATTTCTCATATTAAAGATATTGGAACAAATAATACAATTTGTTGCGAATAAATGGATTTTGTTTACAATAGCCTTAATGTTTGTGTTGTGGGCTTTATTGGCTATTGGGCCCATTAACAAAGAAATTCAATTAATAAATGAATAATTGAGTTTTTGAGAAAAGAATGAGGTAGAAACCTCTAGAATGCAAAGGAATGTAATCCAAGGATGAATTTCATGCCTCTTGGGTTCCTTGGGTTCCAAGGAGTCCAAAGTTTCAAAGCAAAGGCAATAAGAACAGAAAAGATTAATTAAGTATTTCGTTATTAAGAAAGAAATTGAAAACAATGATATAATGTGGAAAATAAGTGGAAAGAAGTGCAATTGAGTTAACCTTGGTGGATTTTCGTATCCCAAGAATTCCTAACATTAAAATGTATAGCAATGAGGAAAATAAAAGAGAAATAAAGAGAAATCCTCCAAAGAGATATTTTAATAAGAAATAAACAAGATAATGCAAGAAATAAAGAGAGAAGTGAGGGTTTGGTCATGATGAGTAATAATTCGAACCCCACTTGCTTTCTTGGATTACAAGGAATAGAAATAATGGGAAGTAAGAAAATAAGAAAGAGGAAATATAAATTAAATAAGTCTTATTAAAGAATACCTTTCTTTTGAAGAAAATGCCCTTTTCCTTTGGAATTTGGGACTCTTTTTTAGCATGCGCATAGATAAAGGCAAGAGGAGGTTTCCCTTAAAATTTGGTTGCAAAGTGATGCACGGATTCCAAGATATGAAATTTAGAAGTTACCCTAAAGTATAGACATTAATTGCATAGTAAATATGTGTCACGATTTATCTGGGAATAAAATCCCGATTTTTTATTTCGGGTGTTCATCTGCGATCATTGGATCTATGATCCACGGCCTGGGATGAATCCCAATCTCACGAGGACTGAGGATACAGAGACCAGGTTGCGATGAGTTTGATCGATGTTTTTTTGTGAGTTTGGGACCAGCTGCAGAGTTTTGGAGGAGTCCATTAACTTCGGGAGATCGAGCCGACCTGATCCACCCCAAGTTTTTGGGGGTTTCTTCACGTATGGGAGAAGTTCCCAATTTACAGAAGACTCGATGAGACCCTATATATAGGGGATATGTATATGTGGAACCAGCACCCCTAGCAAGTACTTTGGCGTGACTGGACGGAGTCGACGATCGAACCCATGCCTCCAATTGAAGCTTCGGCCAGGACCTGCATCTCCGCCTAGGAGCAGATGCCGCCGGTGGAACAAGGAGTAGCCCCGGCAGTTGGAAGGGCACCCACAACCAATCAAGGGGACCATCAAGTTTGTGAGGTAGAGACAGAGGGATCAGTGGTCTTGGATCGCGCGCAGGCGCTCTGGAGTTTGAAGTCAACTTCTCAGTTGACCCCTGGATCGCGTGAACAGAAGCTCGCGAGGTTGAAGACAACCTGTGCAATTACATATTTGCCCCTTCATGTCTTCAGACAAGGTAAGGGTGTCTTTGTCTATTGCTTCTTTTGATCACAAGGTGTGCACGATCCCTGGTCACTGGATCCTGGGGGACCAGCGGACCACGGATCGGAGGGTCATTGTTTTTCTGAAATTGGTAATTAAATCGATGAAAAATGAATTATTTTGCAAAAATCATAACTTCTGCTATGAAGCTCGGATGGGAAAAGTTAACACATGAAAAATTATCAGAAAAATACAAGGAATGCATGAAAAATGGTTTGGATGTCTAAATCTGTATATTTTTGTAAAAGTGTATATTTTGATGGGAAAAGTGTTAATTTGTAATTAGAAAACCCTAATTGTTAACCAAAGATGGTTTTAATCTTACAAATAGATTAATTTTAGGATGGTTTACTTGATTAATGTTAAAGATGGTTTTTAACCTGTTTTAATGATAGAATTGCAAGGTTTAGGGTTTTTAAACTAATGTGATGGTTAATATGCTTAGAAACCCTAAATAGGAAAAAAAGGAAAGAAAAGCATCTATAAATCCGAAATTAGGGTTTTGAGTTGCAAAAGTATGATCTTAGAATCTGTTGTGATAAATAAGATGAGATAATTAGGGTTTGATGGATATTTTTATAAAAGTAAAGTAAAAGAGGTAAAAAGGAAGTAAAACCCTAATTATAGTCAAAACCCTAAAAAGGGCTAGTAACCCTAGGGCGATTAGGCCTATTAGACTTTGGATACCATGATCCATGATAGAGAATATGGGATGTATATTTTAGGATTGAATTGTGTGCTTGCTTGCTTGAATATGGAATTACTTGCTTGATTGGATTATTCCTGCACCTGAGTGTGCCGACAGGTATGTGGTTAATTATGAATAACCTCCTTAGTTTCCCAATGATTTTCCAGATGGTTAACCACAATGAATGCAAATTATCAGTTTGGATGTTCATACTTGCAAACTATAAAGTCACTATGAATATCACATTAATAATAGAAGTATGTATTCTCACACCTACATGCCACCCTGATGGATGATGCCAAAGGTCAGGCCCATATGGGTAGACCAATGGACGCCTTGAGTGGTGACCCCAGACACCAAGCTCGGGAATGAGAAGGTGGCCTATGATATTGCATGACTAGTGGGCACCATGAGTGGTGACCCCCAGGCACCAAGCTCGGGATTGAGAAGGTGGCCTTAAGTCATTGGCAAAGGAAACCCTAAGGTGGATTTTCCAGGGTTAGGGCAAAAGCGGCGGAGAATGTCATACTGTAAAATGTAAAGTGGCTTGTTAAATAATTTGATTGTGATTATTAAATTGTTATCCATATTTGTCATATTTTGGTTGTTTCCCACATATCAGTATATTTCGATATACTGACCGACGTTTTGTTTGTTGGCATTTTAGGAACAATTGAAAGAACAAACAGTAAAGTGACACATTGTGGAAATAAGGACTAAAGTGCAAGGAGGATTAGATAGAGTAATTCAAGCTCTGGATAGATAGATTTCCAAAGTTTTCAAAGGTAAACAAAGTTTTAAATTTATACCAAAATCCAGTTAGTTAGTAGAATTTCATAATTATTATTGATTATTTGTCGAACCTTTGATCCTGTTAATTGAATAACGGCTCTGACCTTCGGGTCTCCCTTAATTGGGGGTTACCGGGAGACGGGGTCGTTACATAAATAGTTGTCCACAAAGTCCAAATCCTAGAATGCACTATATATAGATAATAATAAATAAAAGTGATGTGAGTTTTATATAATGAGAATATCAAGGGTATTCTAAATCAGATACAAAATATAAAATTAGGGTTCAACATTGCAATGAGCCAAAATAAGAAATTAGACAACAAGGGTGAAAATTGAAATAATACAAAAAAGTTACAACAAGTTGGTCTCAATTTTCATATCCATAGATGATAAGAAATTCAAATGCAATTCTAGACCATGAGACTCATATTATGGAATGAATATATTTGAAGAAAATTTCAAGATATTTAGTATAATTGTAGATAATTAATATTAAGAGAAAGAGAGATTATAAATAAATTTCCAAATAAGATTTGAAAGATATGCAATATACATGATTAGATAATTAGTAACTTCCATCAGTCCCAGTTCCACCATTTAAGGTTCAATTTCACCTTTTAACAATTTTAGGTAATTCAACGTTAGTTCCTATTCAATATATAAAACCCCCACAACCATTTAAAATCTTGGAACCATATTTTGTTTTGAGCTATTATATGTAATTCTCTAAATTTGAAAATTACTATTTCACAATTTCCATTTATTTTTGAATTTTACTAAATTATCTTGGACTTTGGGAACAAAAGTGAAATTATGCCTCACATTTATTAATTCATCCCATTTGAGACCCACATATGAACTGTTGACCATAATTATCAATTATTAACATTCAAAGCACATCAAGATACATTTTTTCTTAGTAGTTATTAATATTTGAATTACCTTGGAGACTAAACTTACAATCCACCTATGAATCATAATAGGGGAGTTAGTGTTTTCAAAATTTGTTTAATACAAATAAAGAAACATAAGGATAATAGACCAGTAACTTGGGAGATATGAATTCTTGCATTAAATGTGATTTATTAAGCTAAAATGAAAAAAAGACAAATAATCACCTGGTCAAACAGGCATTGACTATCCCTAACCCATACACACAACAAGGTCATCTTTTCCACATGCACGACGGTATTTACTAGGATAACTTAGAGAGTTTTCCCCATCCCCTCTTCTATTTGTACTTGTTTCTTAAGAAGGTTAGCTTTACAAGCCCTTATTCTTCCTCAATAGCCATATTTCAACCTTAATTACTGCCCTGCTATCCAATGCAATGTATATCAATGGCCTAGTCTTGCTAACATTCGATGATCTCTCATTGGGCGCACATTGTCGAAGGACAAATAGGAAATGCATAAGGAACCAAAACAACTTAAAAAAGCTAAAACCTAACTTAGATATCAATATATAAATCTTCAATCCTCTTAATGATGAGATCCATCTCCACATGCCTAATTAAGACAACTCCCCTCTAACTAGTCCTTCATGCAACTAGATGACCATCCCAATAGCTTTTCCTTCCTCCACAAACTTTTCCACACTTATTCTTGACAATGAAGTGACCTCTGGTAGCATGCCTCAAGTTGCTCACTTTCTCCAGTAACTACACTCTTCGACGAGCTCAGAGCCCTATCACAATGGGCTAGCAGTGCTAATGTGTTTCTACACACCTGACCACCTAGACACATCCAAAGGTTCTTCCACACAAGACCCAAACTCACAACTTTCCTCCACTTCTGGCATTAAAGTCCAACTTATGTTATTCCCAAAACTCCAAGCTTGAAATAGATATTTCCTACTATTATTAGCAAGGAGGGAAACAATCACTTATGTTAGTATTGATCCCAGATGAAACTGAATCCTCATGGTGACCCAAAAACATAAACTATGGACTCCCAGATTCTCAGAATCAACCGCGGACATATAGAGGTATATCCATGAAACTTCTTTGTCTACTTGGTTCCTTTTTTCGTCCAATAACCACATCATAACCCCTGTCACAAGAATTAGATATCAAATAAACAACTAAATTAACAAACTATAGTCAGTGATGCAAGCCAAGGGTATCTTAACTAGAAAATAGAGTGATCTATTAACTAGGAGGTCATGGGTTCAAATTCCTCAGGGGACAAATCTTAGGAAAACATTCTCCTACTAAAACATCAACTAGGGGCTAACCTTGTGACAAAAATTCATGCTACTGGGTGTGGCATAGGGTTGACTTTCCACCACATGTTTGGTCCCACAATTTACCTTGCTGGGTGGGTTTAATGTGGCCATGCCTAGGAGGGGTTCCTCAACATTAAAAAAAACTGTAGTTAGATATGCATATCGTGAAGTGAGGTCTGCATCAACCTAATTCACATTAGCCCGATCTAATATATAGGTGTATGTGCATGACCCTGGGTTATTGATATTTAGTATTAAAATGCATAGGACCTATAGAAAAGTCTAGGGAAATTCTAAACTAATTTCATTCATTTTCAAAGAATATACTCCTTGATACTTGACCTTTAAATTGAAGAATTTCCTTATTGATCCATATAATAAAGTGAGACACATGATTCAGGAAGAATGAATGTGAATAGGTATATTAAAAGATGAACATGGTAATGATGAGATGAATGAGACATAATCCCATTCTTATAGTATTATTTTGTATCCATACATATATGAAAAATATGCTCTAATATACTATTACCCTCTTCATAACACACATATATATGATTATAGCCTATGTATATGTATAAACATTTGTGACATATATTAGTATGTGATATAATATTGATACTAGTATATTTAGTATCATATGATTTATAAATACAATGACTTGATATGAGCCAACCAATCACCATGGAGTAATCACAGAACCCAAGATATGAATAAAGATAACATGGATGAACCTGAACCAAATCATACATAATAAAGAGATATTCAAGGCAATAATCATATCAGAGTACCTTATGTTTCTATTGACACTTTGGGTCTCTATGAAACTTGATTGTGAACTACACTAGAATCTTGTTTGGATCAAAATTACAATATATCAATTTCATTATTCAGTTACTTTATCCCTCTTAAGTTGTATTCATATAATCATGTCAAGTGGTGAACCCAATTTGTTTCTTATCCTGATATTTCCTCTTGAAAATTTCCACAACCATTTCAAATCTTGAATATTGTTAAATGTTGAATAGTTTTGATATTTACATTGCCTAGAGTTACGTCTCCTTGTCTCGGCATGTCATGTCCAACCCCAACCATGCGTAGCAGATAATAGACATAGAGCCCCCCTACGATCAATCACTCTCAAAGAAAAACAATTGTGTTCTTTCAGAAAGGGGAGAACACTATGCAGCAAGCCCTATGAATACAAACTATGAGATAGAATGTGCCAATTAAAAAATCATTAAGCTTTCAATACATTGATATCTTCATGTTTGTTTCACTAAACCTCTTTATTGTTTCTAGTTACTACCTTAAAGTGGCGTGACTATTTTAAACTAGTATGGTAACTAGATAAGTTTCTTGTTATACACAAAGTCCATCAAGAAAATTTACTTACATTCTAATGCATCAAAATCTTTATTTCAAAATAGCTCAATAACTGAAGTAGTACCAACATTGTTGACCCAAAAACTTTCTTTTTAGTCCATGTGTCGTTATTCCTTAGGGATGTCATAGTCATATGGATCACCCTACATGAAACATTCTTCTATTGTTATTGATGGATAAATGTCAAAGGATTGAAAGCCAATGTTCCCTTTGTGTTCCTATCTTTTCTTAGTTCGTTTAGCATTATAGTCCGTTATGGGCCAAACACTTTATCTTATGATTGTGTCAAGAGAAAAACTTTTGGTTTTCATTTTTCTATGTCTAAACTACTTTGTCATAATACATGGATACATGATTTGAAAACTACATAGTCACATGAAATGGTATTAAGGAATCAACAATATGTATCTATCTTTACTCCAAAGTAGGGTTTTTTTCTAGTATACCTTATTAATACTTAGGTTTTCTCATTATTTGTGAGAGATAACCTATTTGTCTCTAAGAAATTGGAGTATAAGATGCCAAGGTTAGAAAATGGGTCATCATCATCTCATAGGAGGTATCAGACTACCTTGCCAACCTTCTTGAAAGAGAGAAGGTAGTATTTTACACCCTCCCCACCCCACTCAGAGGATAAGAGAAGCCATCATAATCCCTTGGAAGAAAAAACAAGGTACCACATACCATCTTCTTATAACTCATAGGAAAGAGGAAGTACCACACGCCCTTACTAAGGAGATATTGCACCCCTTTCCTAACTCACCGTGAGGGACCCCCTTCACCCTAAAGAGATGATGCAACTACCCAGTTTAAAAAACTCCAAGTAATCTTAGGGTTAGACATGGAGTGATTCATTCAAAAAAGAATTGGACCCAAGGAACCTACCCTAGTCGACTTCCTAATGATGATGCCTTCTGATTTTAAAGGAAAAAGCAAATATGACATAGTGGAGAAAGTTGAAGATTGGATTATGGCCACTCTAGATATATTCAAAAGTATGAGTTGACCCTTACACCTATGGGTCAAGTATGTTTCCTTCATCTTGAAAGAGGCATCAAAGGTATGCTGGTAGAACTTGCCTAGTACCCATACTAGAGGTGCTACATATTTGAAATGGAAGACATTCCTAGAGCATTTCCATTGATATATGCTCCTCAATCTGTGCACATTAAAAGAAATAAATGGAATTCAACTCTATTTTCCAAGGGAGCAACTTTTATATGAATTCCTTCAACTTCATCAATTTGGAAATTATGCGGCTAGTATTGAGTAATCAAAGATCCAAGTTTTTACTCAAGGACTAAACGAAAGTCATAGCAATAGTGTGGCCCCTCATTTTCTTTTGACATTTTATCAACTAATGGCTAATGCACAATACACTAAGATGCATTAGCAGAACTCAGTGGAATCTTCACCCCAAGGAAGAATAATAATAACAATAATCATGGAGGCAATCAACATCACAATAATAATAACCATGGAAGGAATCATCACCCTAAAAACAAAAACCAAGGAGCAAATATTTTGCTAAAAACTTATTTTGTTCCCTATAACGATAAACAAACTATTAGCTTTTTTTAGGATGGGAATGCATTTTCAAGGTAGTTGAACCCAGTAGCTCTATAGACCTACTTATTTCTTCAAATTCTTAAGCAAATACATTATCGTAAGGAACTGGCTCTATTTCTTGTTTTCATGTTTTGGGGATATGCATCTAGTAGGACCCATTGCCTCCCAACCATCTATTCTTAATTGATATGACCTACAAGGAAGATATTTTCAAGCTTATCTTTCCTATTAAAGCCAAGTTGGATTGCATTATCACAAATTTGCAATTCCATATTATGCAAAGGACTGATCCCTTAAGAGATTGCTTCTTACTATTCCTTTCCCTATACTAAATCTATAAAAATCTATACGACTAAAAGACATGGCATCATATCTAGATTCTTTTCTTTTATAAGAATAAAGACTAAGATAGTGACATGGAAATACTTCTTGAAACACCATTTATTTATTTTGAAAGGTTGTCTATTTGTCTATCAATGATGGTAATGGTGATATCTTCAAAGATGCTAGGAAGTTCCCTCTATGCAGTGAGGGGGGGGACAAGGAGGAAGTGAATGGAAAGATGAAGAGATTGGCGATTTTGGTCAGGGCTATGAGTCCTTTCTGTGTAAGCAGAGGTTACCTTGGATTGAAGGGAGCTCAAAGTAGAGGTGGGTGCGAAACGCCGAGGGCAGCGACACTTTTAGGAGAAGTAGTACGGTGAAGGCAGTCGTTGTCTAGCAGTGAGCTCTACGGCACTCTAGGACGCGGGGGGGGGGGTCATCATCCATCTGGCAAAGAGCAGAGGGCAATGACGCTTTCTGGAGAATTAGTACGGTGAAGGCAGTGAGCTCTGCGGTTTGTAGCAGCGGTGAGCTTTGCGGTCTCTAGCAATCGTCGTCGGTCTCTAGCGGCGGTGAGCTCTGCGGACCTCTAGGATGCGAGGGGGGGGTAGTTTGCGGTGAAACTGCTGATTGTAGGAAGCTCTAGTCAATTTTGGGGGAAACGACACGCGGAGGAAAAGAGCAAGCACGGGGAAATTTTTTTTCCGTGACACCTATTAATTAATTAGATCTATACATGTGTATAATACATGTACATGTACATATATATATGCAATGTATATGATTCATGTAGGTTAATAATTATTCTACAATAATATCACATAAGGGTGTTAAATAATTGTTAGTTCTGGGTAAAAAAAATGAACCGGCCCAGTCAATCTCGGACGCAATCTAAAATTGAATTTTTTTAGCAAAATAATTCAAAGGCTATTTTGTATGTAAAATAGTAGACACATATGTATGACATGTAAATATAGAGGTTGATTAGTTACTCTGTTATAATATCACACAAGGTGTTAAAAATTGGTTATGAGTCAGTCAATTTTGGGACAAAACATGGCCCAGTTAGAGAGTTCAATTGTCAATGTCGGACCCAAATACAAAACTAGATTTTAATTGTTCGAATGGTGTCTCAATTGAGAACGACCTGGATTGAAAATATTAGATTCAAAAGAAAACTCTGAGCCAGATTTGACAATGAATATAAAAAAAATCTCTGATTAGATGTTCATGATTATATTTCACGTGATATAGTATTGGGTGGTCGGTTCCGGGTCAAAACATCTACCCAGAGTGAAAAAATTGTCATTCCCACATGACCACACAAAATTAAATTTTTTTCAATCGACCTCTCAAACTGAAACCAACCCATATTAAAAAATTAAAGCCCAAAAAGAACTCGGACCCATATTTGACAATAATTTTATATGAAAAAATAATTATTTGATTACATGTTCATGATAAAATTCTCTAATAAAAAAATTGGGTTTAGCTCGGTTCCGGGTATATAAAACAAGTCAGAGTCTATTGTATAATCTTGGCATATAACAATGGATTGTAGCGTATTGTTTGACTATGGTCTATTACAACATGTAGCTATTACAACGGGAGACCAGACAAAAGAAGACTTGCAGCGGCACAAGGAGAGGGAGTGTTTGTTTTGGTTTTGGAGGTGGGACTTTGGTGTCGTTCTATTTCCGGAGCGGGAGCGAGAACGAGAACGAGAGTGAGGGTTTGGCGTCATTGTTTTGTTTTCGGAGCGGTAGATATAGAACGGAAGGGAGGCATGTATTGGAAAGTAATCCACTGTCTAAATGAATTAGGATTCAACAAGTTACAATAAAGGAAACTGCAATTGTTGTTTAAAATCAACGGCTGATCCATTTAAACAATTATGATTATCCAAAAAGAAAAGGATAAATGCCCACAATCAAATGGATCCTCTTCACATAAGTAAAAGAGATAATGGTTGGTTTAATATAGTTAATATTGGTTAGGAAAAAAGTTAATGAGGGTCAGGAGCAATCCTTGGGTAAATTAAATAATAGTCTGGGATACATTTCCATAAGGTCAGGGATAAGCCTTTGGGAAAATTTAATATACTCATCAAGGACAGCATCACAAGGGTCAGGGATAAGCCTTCGGAAAAATTAATACACTTGTCAGGGATTATGTCCTTGAGGAAAAATCCTTCGGCCTTGTTGAGTTTTGTATTAGTGATTGAGGGGAAATAGTCTTTAGAAAATATGAAAACATGAAACAATGCTAATTGAGTATTTTTTTAAACAATTCATAAATAAATTGTTTTGTTCGGGATAATACGTGAAAATGCATAAATGACGAATAAAACACGAATTATTCATAAAATTCGGGGAAAATACGAGTTTAATATGAAATTCAGGTGTACTATACATCTAATAAAAAAATTTCATATTATACATGAATAATTGAAAAATTCAGAGAATTATGTGAATATGATGTGTTGTTTAACTATGATCTTTTACAATATGTAGCTATTACAACAAGTGATATCATGTTGTGTAATTATAGTATATTACAATGGTTTAGTTTACGTTGTGTAATGGACGTCTATTACAACAATGTTTTATGTGTGGATATTACAACATGTTACAACATGTTGTGTAATTATAATATATAACAACAAGTTGGAATTTGTTGTCTCATGTTGGGATATAACAACAAGTTTTAATATGTTGTATTATGGTGGTCTATTACAACATGTACCAAATACAACATGTAAATGCCTGTTGTATAATTAATACATACTACAACGGGTGAGTCTGCGTTGTGTAATGATGGTCTATTACAACATGTGACTATTACAACGGGTCAAAATATGTTGTGTAAATAACATCTTTTACAATGGTTTTAAATATATTGTGATACTACAACCTATTACAACACTTTAGTAGTTGTTGTAGTATCCTCCTATACTACAATAGGTTTGGCATGTTGTAAATGACTTATGTTGTATAAAATATACAATATACAACACAAAAATGGGCTTGTTGTGATAAGTATGCTAACTACAACATAATCATCAGAATTGTTGTCTATCTCCCGTTGTAAAAAGCATTTTCTGTAGTAGTGAACCACTCACACCCCTTCTCGATCAATTGAATAGCCTTAGTTCTTTCTTTCTTTCTTCATCTAGGTCTTTTTCTCCTTGATTCTTCTCTCTCTCACACCCAAGAATGTCCCCTACCCTTCTTTCTTTGCTCCAACCCTAGCTATGGTGCCACTGGCCATGGCAACCTTGGAGTCCCAGACTTGCTGCTCCATGGGTGAAGACAATGGTGCAAATGGGCTCACAGGATCCATCCATGAAGGACCAACACCTCCACTATAACATACTTAATTTTTGGTCTAAATTTAAATATTGTGCCATTATTCATATTCCTCCAAAATTTGAAATCCTTTTTTCTTTTGTGTGTTCCTATTTGCACCCATTTGAAAAAAATTTGAAAAATTGATCATAAAATTGCTATTTTCCTATGGTTAGTCTAGCCATCCTAGTTGGACCCCCAATTGAATAATAGAACCCTATTAAAATCCTTGGCCTTGAAATTGTACAAAATGATATTATTATGCTTAAAATAGCAATGCTTAAATAATTACGAGATTAACATGTTGGACCACCCTAGAGTAACCAACAAGAGATTTATTATCATTATGAAGGAGAGGATTGACTATTGAAGTTAGGTGGAAAATTCAAAGGAAATAGATGTATGCATAGAGAGATATAGAATTATAAATTTCTAGAATAATAAATACATGAAGGGAGTTCAATTTCCAATTTAATCAGGCAATTGGGCTTTGAACCGTACTATTGCGGTTGTCCTTTCCCTGTAGATTGTGATTTCCTTCTTCCCCATGACTATATCTCCCCATGCACCGAATACTATCAAAACGTCAAAATGACCACACAGTTGACACCCTTTACTACTCAACCCCGCTTCTAACTTCATCGGCCTTTTCCTCTTCCACTGACCCCTTCACTGAGGGTAATAGAAGAAAGAAATGGCCCAATCTTGATAGACAGGTACTATAGAAGAAACGGTTGACACACCATCCTTCTAGAGACGTGCCACCCTAACTCCACGCATGCCTCCTTGGGAGAAGACCCTAGGGTTCACACTCCTATAGATACCCATTCATCCCACATGAAGATCCACAACATCACTACTTTCTCCCTGACCCATCGACAGTCACTCTCCACCTTGCCTTAACCATGATGACACCCCTTCTCTGATCGCTCCCTTGTGACATCGATGCCCCGACACACCACCCCTCCTCCTCTCCTCTTTGATCAATCACACCGCCGGTCTAGGCGGGTCTATAGACCCCAAATACCACTGTACGAGGCCACCATCGTGGTATCACCCCACCATAACTCAGAGATCAAGGAGTAGGCTCAATACCCAGTGAGACTCCTCCTCCCGGTTGCTAGTTGCAATATCGGTACAGGCAAGCAGTGACCAACTACTGCAAGCAGACGACCCCTTTCTCTGCATCATCCAACCTTTATGCACTTCACTAGATTTCACTGTTGGGACACATCGTCAACCTCTTGGCCACCACTGGCAATAGGGAAAACCACAATGATGTCACACTGTCAAGCAAATTGCAAATGAAGACACCAACACCCTAGGAGGTACCTGTCCTGACCTTTTTACCCACTAATCATATTCAATTGAAATGTGAAGGGATTGCGTAAGAGATGATGCATGGAGTTTAATCTCTATATCTATTAATGAAATGAAGTAAAATATAGATACATATATGCATGATCCGATGACTAGTATAGTTCAAACCATAGTTAGGCATGGATATTATGATCTCTACGTATGTTAGCCTTACTAAGTACATATGGGTGTCTATATTATCTAGACTATTTAAATGAAAAAGTGGTTGACTATGAGGAAATATATAAAATCAAGGAAATTCCAGTGGATTACATTGTAGTTTCTTATCTTTATTACTGAATCACACTATACAGATTTTAACCTAGAGGCATCAAAGTATGAAAACTCTAACTTTGATCACCCTACATTTTCTATCAATCATATAAACTGTTTTGTTCTTTAACTATATATAGAAATGTGGACTTAAGTAGTATTATGTAATATGTTTGATTGACTGTGAACAATGATAAATAATTCTATAATACTTGTACACAAAGAGATAACTACAATGATAGGAAGCGACTCAATGACATCATGATAATACAATATAACCATAAAAGATAATAAGGGGTAAATGGTTATTTTCAACTAATAAGCATTTAGGAGATAATTTCAAATCCAAGGACCCCCTAATGGCATGGAATATTTTGCTTCTTCTAGGATAAGAAACAACGTAGCCCATTGAACCCTAGTGGAAATTGTTGGATTTTGTGTTGTATACCAGGTATTGTATTTTCTATTACCATATTGAGTTATTAAATTCCCTCTTGCATTCTATGTACATTGCTTAGTGGTGAGCCTTGTACTTTTGTAAGCCTTTCCTACATCTTTGAAAGTTCACCATCCCAAATTCATTATTGTTAGACATTGCTAAATATTATAATAAGTACTGAAATTGATCTTGGCATTTTGACTCCATGGAATTTGGTCCCTTGGGCTTTGTCCCTTTAGATATTTGTCTCCTAGAGATTGGGTATGTCCCGTCGCCCTGTGCACAAGCTGTAATGGATTAGTGATCCCCCATTATACTGGTTGCAATAGCAGGCTACCATGTCATTCTTCATATATGATGAACATATGGCATTGTAGTCATTGATAAAGAGATGATATGACAATGCCCAATCTAATATTGAAATTGATCATTGTAAGTATTTTTATAATTTGATATCTTGAACCATTTTGCACAACCTTGTGGAGTTTCATCTTGGAATACAAATATTGAAATATTGATATCCCCAGGTTGATCAATTTAGTCCACAAAATAGCTTCTACCTAGTTTTGGTATTACCTTGAATCATAGTTAGCACCTATATTTTGCAAATAGCTCAATATAAGAATGTAGTACAAGCAATTGCTGACCCATTTTTTTCTCTTAGTCCATGCTGTGACTTATTATCCCTTTGGGATATTGCATGGATAGAAGGACCTGCTCATCTGGAGTCTTTTGCTGGGGAGTATTGAGAACCATCTAGGAGCATGACAAGGTGCCCTTGGTGTGGCAAAATTATTTTATGTTTATTGGCATGTTGATGTGGTCCCTTATTTGGACAATATTGTTCCTTTCTTTTATCATATGTATGGAATGCAAACAAACACTATATTCCTTATTATTGATCTTATTGAAAGCTTTGATTATCAACTTAAGTTGCACTTGGTTTGAAAACTATGTCTTCATCAGAAATGGTATCAGAGCCATAAAAAATCGATATCTTCCATGCTCCACTTTCATATTACTATTCGGACCCTATATTGATATCTACTCTCTCTATTACCCTATAGGAAACATCGATTGTTTGATTCTAAGGATGAATATGAGAGCCCGAAGCAGAAGAAGGGAACATCATCCCACAAGAAGAAGTACATGACCCCCTCCCCTGAGTGTTCTGAAGGGCCTCCTACCCCCAAGGGTGATCCTGTCGCCCAACTAACCCAACTTCAAACCATTCTGGGAACAACTATGAAGGGACTTATTGATAAGAATATTGGCCCTAGAGAACCCTCAATGGAGGACTTCATCAAGCTAAAACCCTCTGAGTTTTTAGGGGAGAGTGATAAGGATATTATAGAAAAGGTAAAAGATTAGATCTTAGCCACCAAGGATATTATAGAGGGTATGAGTTTCCCTTAACATTTATGGGTGAATTTCACAACTTTTGTTCTCTAGGGAGTAGTAACAGTATGGTGGAAAAACCTGACCCACACTCAGCCAAGTCTAAGTTCTAAAATTACTTGGGAAGAATTTCTAAAGTTGTTCCGCCAACAATATATTCCCCAATCGGTGATGATCAATAAAGAGATGAAATTCAACTCAATACATTAGGAAAATGACTCACCAAGTGAATCCTTGCATCATTTCACTCTTCTTAAAAGGTATGCGACACATATTATCGAGCAGAGGAAGATACAAGTATTTATGCAAGGGATCAATAGGCACCTGAGTGACAGCTTGGCTCCACAATTTCCACTCACTTTCAAGCATCTGGTGTCCAAGGCACAATTCATTGAGATGCACCATCGGGAGGCAGGATACTCTGCACCCCCAAGAAACAACAACAATCAGAACCATAAGGGACATAAACACCACTCTAACAACAATGGTCAACACCATCACAACAACAACCATCATCATGGCAACAACAACAACAATGGAAACCAAAATAAGCCTCCTAATAATGTTGCACGTCCCACTTAAGAGACCCACCCCTTTTGTCACAACTGTGGCAAGAAACACTCTAGGGAATGTTATCATCCTACTCCTATCTGTTACAATTCTTTCAAACCCGACCATTTGCAGATGGATTGCACCAAACCTTGGAGGTCAAACAATGCTCAACCCCGCCAGGGTAGGCCCCCAACAACTTGGCCCCATAGGAACAACCACCAGAACAACAAGCCAAAGACAATCGAGCAGCGTAATGGGAGATTATTTGCTATGACTACTGAAAAGGTTGCAAACAACAACGATGTTATTGAAGGTATGTTTTCTATTATTGGCTAGCATGTGAAGGCTCTTTTTGATTCTAGATCTACTGATTCTTTCATCTGTATAGCCCTCGTAACAACTTTGAAATTAGAGACAATTTATATGGACTTCATTCTGAATATCAACACCCCTAGTGGACGTGTGGTATCCACGTGCCACAAAATTCTCCTGATGGTCTCTATTTTTGGAAAATGTTTTCCCATTAATCTTCTCTTATTTGACATGGTCAATTTTGACATCATCTTGGGAATGAAATAGTTGTCCATTTATCAAGCCCAAATTTCATGTGGAAAGAAGAAAGTTTTTCTTATTCACCCTGATGGAGAACAATTGGTAGTTATAGGACGTCGATGATATGATAAGATTCTTATCTTGGCAATGAAGGCCTAGAAACTGATGGACTCGGGATGCAAAGCATACCTAGAAGTGGTAGTGATAGAAAAGGAACCTCTACAAATTGAGGATAAAGATATAGTAAAGGAATACCATGATGTCTCCCCTGCCAAACTTCCTGAGTTTCCTCTAGAAAGAGAAGTGGAGTTTAACATTGAACTTTTGCCTGGAACAACCCCCATCTCAAAGTCCCCATATCACGTGGCACTGACAGAACTAGCAGAACTAAAGAAACAATTGCAGGAACTCCTGGACTTGGGTTTTATCAGACCCAGTGTGTCACCTAGGGGTGCACCAATCCTTTTTGTTAAGAAGAAATATGGATCCATGCAAATGTGCATTGACCACCACATGTTAAACCAGTTCACAGTCAAGAATTAGAATCCTCTACTGAGGATAGATGACCTCTTTGATCAATTAAAGTCAGATACAATCTTCTCAAAAATCTTTCTCTGTGGAGGCTAACATCAAATGAAGATCAAAGAAATAGACATTCCAAAGATGATGTTTTGTATTCAGTATGAACATTAGGAATATCTTGTTATGATTTTGGGATGACTATTACACCTAAATATTTTATGGACCTTATGAATATGGTCTTTCAACCTTACTTAGATTCTTTCATTGTGGTCTTCATTGATGATGTCCTCATATATTCTGAGACACTTCAGCAATATCACGAACATCTGGGAATTGTGTTGAATACACTCAGAGGACATCAATTATATGCAAAGTTCTCTAAGTGTGAGTTCTGGCTCTCTAAAGTAATATTTTTGGGGCATGCTATTTTTACTGGTAATATAGTTGTGGGCCCTATGAAAGTTGAAGTTGTCTAGAAATGGCAGGCACCTTGTAATCCTTATGAGATTTGAAGCTTCTTAGGCCTTGTAGGCTACTATCAACAGGTCATTGAGAACTTCTCTGCAATCTCCCTCCCTTTGACCAAGTTGACTAGAAAAGACACAAAATTTGCATGGACAACAAAATGTGAAGTCAGCTTTCAAAATTTAAAGGAGTGTCTCACCTCTGCCCCAATCTTAACCTTACCCATTGAAGGTAAAAGCTATGAAGTCTTCAAAGATGCCTCTTGACATGGTTTGGGTTGCGTCCTCAGGCAGGATAAATAAGTAATAGCATATGGATCGCGTCAGTTGAAGCCAAATGAGGAAAACTACCCCACCCATGATATCAAGCTTGCAGTTAATATCTATTCCTTAAAACTATGGAGGTACTACCTCTATGGTGAATGATTTATAATTTTATCTGACAACAAGAGCTTCAAGTACCTACTCACACCAAAAGATCTATACCTAAACAACTATGATTTTATAATTTCTTATCACCCTGGTAAGGCTGATGTGGTCGCAGATGCCCTAAGTAGAAAGAAAGTTCCAACATGTGTTTCCATGAGGTTGACTGAGTGGAAAAATCATAATACCCTTTCAGAATGGCAACCTGAAAGGATCTCTAAACTAGAATTAAAAAATGGATAGTTTCTCAGTTGCTCATAGTTGGATTTTTGAGATTATAGAAGCTCAAAAGACTAGTCATGAATTAGAAGAGGTCATGAAACTAGTAGAGACGCCCCAGCCAGAAATGTAGATAGTCTTAGATGGAGCTATTTTCTTTCATCAACAACTTTGGGTCCTTAATATTTTTTACTTAAGAGAGAAAATTCTAAAGGAAGCTCATTGTTCCAAATATACCATTCACCTTGGAACGACAAAGATGTATAACAACCTTCAACACTCCTTCTAGTGGAAAAACATGAAAAATGACATAGTTGAATTCGTGTCTAAATGTTTGACATGCCAACAAGTAAAAATTGAGCATCAAAGACCAGGAGGCCTTCTACAACCTCTCAAAATCCCTGAATGGAAGTGGGATAAGATTACCATGGACTTCATCACTTGATTTCCAAAGACGAAGCAAGGCTATGATACAGTTTGGGTAACCATTGACCGACTCACAAAATTAGCCCACTTCTTTCCTTTCAAAACCACCATGAATGTATCTTCCATGGCTGAGTTGTATATTCGAGAGATAGTTTTCTTGCATGGGATTCCAAAGATGTTTGTTTATGATCATGATCTAAAATTCACATCTAGACTCTAGAAGAAGATTCATGATGAATTGGGTACTCAATTGGCCTGTAGTACTTCCTATCATCCTCATAATGATGAACAATCTAAGCGTCCAGTAAAAATCCTAGAGGAATTACTCCGTTCTTGTGCCATGGATTGGAGTGGCTCTTGGGATAAATATCTCCCCTTGGATGAATTTGCATATAGTAATAGCTATCAGGCCGACATTGGGATGCCTCCATAAGAAGCTTTATACGATAGACCATGTAGATCACCCTTACACTGGGATGATGTGGGTGGAAGGTCTCTACTAAAATCAGAAGAACTATAGTTCTATGTTGAGAAAGTTGACCTGATTAAGTAAAGAATGAAGGTAGCTCAAGACAGATAGAAAATGTATGACGACCAACATAGATTGGATAAAAATTTCCTTGTGGGAGAATCAATCTTTCAAAAAGTCAAACCCTTGACGTCCATCGCCAGGTCAAAGATCAAGGGCAAGTTGAGCCCTAGATCTATAGGGCCTTTTGAGATCCTTCAATGAGTTGGGGAATGTGCATATTGTCTAGCCTTGCCTCCATATTATGAGAAAATGCACGGCGTATTTCATATCTCTGTTCTTAAGAAATACATCAAGGATCCATCTCATGTCTTGACAATCAAACCTTTGGAAATTCATGAAGATTTGACCTATGAAGAATACCCGATGAAGATCCTTGACAAGAGAGTCAAACAATTAAAGAATAAGTATATTCAATTAGTGAAGGTGCTTTGGAAGCATCATGGCCTTGAGGAAGAGACCTCAGAACTACAATATGAGATGATGAAGACTTATCCTCAACTTTTTGCTTAGTCACAGATTTTAGGATGAAATCCCTATTTAGAGGAGGTGAGTCATAACATACTTAATTTTTGGGCTAAATTTAAATATTTAGTTATTATTCATATTCCTCCAAATTTTTAAATTGCATTTTCTATTTTGTGTTCATATTTTCACCCATTCAATTTTTTTATTTGAAAAATTGATTATAAAAATACTATTTTCCCTTGGTTAATCTAGTCATCCTAGTTGGACCCCCAATTGAACGATTGAACCCTATTAAAATCCTTGGCTTTGAAATGGTACAAAATGATATTATTATGTTTAAAATAGCAATGCTAGAATTAATTATGAGATTAACATGTTGGACCACCCTAGAATCACCAATAAGAGATTTATTATCATTATGACGGAGGGGATTGACTATTGAAGTTAGGTGGAAAATTCAAAGGAAACAAACTTATGAATAGAAGGATATAGAATTATAAATTGCTAGAATAATAAATACACGAAGGGAGTTCAATTTCCAATTTAATTGGGCAATTGGGCTTTGAACAGCAATGTTGTGGTTTTCCTTTCCCCATAGATTGAAATGCCTTCTTCCTTCACCTATGGATCCCTAGGAATCGGCTACAGTCACAACAGCAAAACGACCACATGCTTGGCACCCTTTACTACTCAGCCCCACTTCCGACTCCACCAACCTTTTCCTCTACCACTGACCCCTCCACTGAGGGTAATTGAAGAAAGCAACGACCAAGCCCTGATAGACAGGAACCATAGAATAAATAGCTGACACACCATCCTTCAGGAGACACGCCACCCTAACCCCGCACCTACTTCCTTGGGAGAAAACCCTAGGGTTCACACTCCTACAACTACCCAGTCATCCCACGTGCAGATCCACAACACTGTTGCTTTCTCCCTGACCCGTCGACAAGAACTCTCCACCCTTCCTTAACCACAATGACACCCCTTCTCCAATCGCTCCCTTGTGACATCGACGCCCTAACACACCACGCCTCCTCCTCTCCTCTTTGAGCAATCACGTCATCGATCTGGGTGGGTCTATATACCCCAACTATCACTGCATGGGGGCGCCATGATGGTATCACCTTGTCGGAACTTAGAGATGGGGGAGTAGGCTCGATACCTAGTGTGACTCCTCTGCCTAGTTGCTAGTTGCACTGTCGACAGAGGCAAGCAACAACCAACAACTGCTCTATGCATCATCCAACCTTTGTGCACTTCACCTCATTTCACTGTTGGGACAGATCGTTCTCTTAGACACCATCAGCAGGAAAAACCATGACAAAGTCAAACCATCAAGCAGATCACAACTAAAGACACAAGCACCCTAGGAGGTACATGTCCCGACCTTTGTACCCACTAATAATATTCAATTGAAATGTGAAGGGATTAGCATAAGAGATGATGCATGGAGTTTAATTTCCAGATCTATTAATGAAATGAAGTAAAATATAGATACATATATGCATGATTCGATGAAAAGTATAGTAAAAATCATAGTTCAGTATGCATATTATGATCTCTACTTATGTTGGCCTTACTAAGCACATATGGGTGTATATATGATCTAGACTATTTAATTTACAAAGTGATTGACTATGAGGAAATATATAAAATCAATGAAATTCCCATGAATTACATTATAATTGCTTATCTTTATTAATGAATCACACAATATAGATTTCAACCTAGAGGCATCAAAGGATGAAAACTCTAACTTTGATCACCCTACGTTTTCTATCAATCATATAAACTATTTTGTTCTTCAAATATATGTAAAAATGTGGACTTAAGAAGTATTATGTAATATGTAAATTTGATCTACTATGGACAATGAGTAAATAATCCTATAATTCTTGTGCACAAAGAGATAACAACAATGATAGGAAGCTACTCAATGAAAATATGATAATACAATATAACCATAAAATATAATAAGGGGTAATATGGTAATTTTACCAAGTAAGAATTTAGGAGATGATTTCAAAGCCAAGGATTTCCTAATGACATGGGGTATTTTCCTTCTTCTAGGATTTGAAACAACAAAGCTTGTTGAACCATAGTCATGGAAATTGTTGGATCTTGTGTTGTATACAAGGTATTGGATATTCTATTCCCATATTGAGTTATGAAATTACCTCTTGCATTCTATGTACATTTCTTAGTGGTGAACCTTGTACTTTTGTAAGCCTTTCTAGCCTCTTTGAAAGTTGACAATCCCAAATTCATAATTGTTAAATATTGTTAAATATTATATTAAGCACTAAAATTGATCTTGGAGTTTTGAATCCTTGGACTTTTATCCCTTGTGCTTAGTCCCTTTAGATATTTGGCTCCTAGAGGTATGGTATGCCCCACCTCCCTGTACACAAGTTGTAATGGATCAGTGGTCCCCAAGTATACTAGTTGCAATTGCAGGCTACCATGTCGTTCTTCATAGACGATGAACATATGTCATTGTAGTCATAGAAAAAGAGATGATATGACAGTGCTCAATCTACTATGAAAATTGATCTCAAGTATTTTGATAATTTGATATCTTGAAACATTTTTCATATCCTTGTAGAGTTTCATCTTGAAATACAAATATTGAAATATCGATATCCTCATGTTGATCAATTTAGTCCACCAAATAGCTTCTACCTATTTCTGATATTACCTTGAATCATAGTTAGCACCTATATTTTGCAAATAGCTCAATATGAGAATGTGAACCCATCAATTGCTGACCCATTTTTTCTCTCTTGGTCCATGTCGTAGTTTATTATCCCTCTGGGATATTGCATGGATAGAAGGACCTACTTATCAGGAGTCTTCTATTGTGGAGTATTGAGAACCAACTAGGAGCATCGCAAGGTGCCCTTTGTGTGGCATAGTTATTTTATGTTTATTGGCATGTTGATGTAGTCCCTTATTTGGATAATATTGTTCCTTTCTTTTATCTTACGTATGCCAAAGAAACAATCACTATATTCCTCATTGTTGATGTATTTGAAAATTTTGATTATCATCTTATGTTGCACATGGTTTGGAAACTATGTCGTCACATCCACCATGTGGTTCGGGGCTGCACGTGCCCATGCCCTGTGCCACCGGAGGCCGCTACTGTGGGAAGGGCTGGTTCGGGTGGTGGGAGATCATAGGATAAAAGTGTGGGGATGGTATTTGTAGGACGTGGATAAGGTGGACCTGCTCCACTAGAGTGCTGATCCAATAGATCAAAAGGTGACTCTTAGCAGACCCCTTCTAGTGGAGAAAATGGATGCTAGACACAAATCAAGTCTGCTCCATGATAGACCCACATCTTGTGGCCACTTACATTTGCATAATGATTAAGGGTAACACCTATGTATTTTCCCTATAGTTTAAATGCAAACTTCGCAAATCCAACGTTTGTTCTCCTAGCTCCTAGAAAATGACAACTTTAGTCATGATGAGTACATTTAATGCACTATTATGACCAAGCTTGGATATTTGATGAACTTTCACCCTCTTAATCATGAATCTGTAACTTTTTTGCACCTTTGAACCATGTTGAGCTCCTAAACACCCCTTTTGATTCATGTTGTCCCTAATATATGGTTGTATCTTGTTTATGGTCATTAATGCATGACGTTGATATAAGTGACAATCTTGGTTCATTGTTCCGTGTGGCTCATGTAAGCTTTATTTAGTAGATGATTGAATTGTTGATATCTAATGTTGGTTTTTTTATTCTTGGACTCTAGCAGAGCATCCACCTATACTTGAATAAGATCCTTGTGTCTGTATATTGGTGATGCAATCTCATATGTTGTCTATGTAAGGCCCCTGACCTATGTTAATGCTTGAGTATGCTTTCTTTGCTTAATAAGATGCTTAAACCTTAAGCTATCTCCTGAGATGCTTGTATAACATGTAACATATGTATGTTTTTCAGTTTGGTCCTGCTTGGATGTTGTTTGAGCTTTGTTTCCTCATTTTGGTACCATGTACCAATTTACCCATGTTGAGGGGTTATCTTACAATTTGTCCCATGAAAAGTGTGTTTTGTGTGCCTTAGTATCATCAGAGAGAAGATGATGTTGAGGGACACCTTGATTGGACCTTAGTTGATGAAGCATCATCATGTAATAATGCTAGGGTTTCTAGGGTTTTCCTTATTGGTTATGTATCAACCGTGCTAGGGTTTGATGTGTTGTGACCGCAACATCACTCCTAGTTGAGTATGATAACTGCAACACATGCCTTAAGTGTTGCTAGGTTCGAACCTAGTGATCTTGAGGTGGTTTGGTCAAAGGGGTTGTTTTGTAGTGAGGTGTTTTGACCATATGGTGATGTGGTGACCTAGTGTTGCGGTCACTACATGATCTTGGTATGCTTTGATAGAAACAAGGGTGTTGGTAACCTAAGTGGTTGATACCCTACCTTGGTTGTATCACCCTTCATGCATGCATGTGTTAAGTGGTTGCATGGTTTTTTTCTTGGTGGGAAAGTGTCCTTTTGGTGCTCTCTTGTGTTGACACCTCATACCTTCCACCTCCCTCTTACCCACATATATATATGCCCTCTCTTTTACATGCAAGAATTTTTTTAGCTCTCATTCCTTCTACTTCCATGCTTCACTGACCTTGGAGCTTGGTGGAGCTAAAGGGTGTTGGTCTAGGTGCTTTGGTGGTTGATCACCCTTGCATGTGGTGCTTTTGAGCTTGATCATCCCCGAGGTGGTGGTTCTTGGTGATCCTCTCTCTTGGTAAGTGGTTTTAAACCCTTGATCTATTTTCTTTTTTGCCCTATCTTCCTCTTCCTTCTTGGCCATTTGACAATGGCTCAACCATGGTGACTTTCTTTGAATATCTTCTCCTCACAAATGTAACATCCTTGACCTGGGTTATGCTTTAACTCTAGGTGTTTTGATTAAGAAAGATGATTATATGCTTAATATTATCTTTTGAAAAGTGATTGGGGCTCATGAGGAACTTATGTTTCTATTTTGGTCCTATTTGAACAATGTTAAAGCAATGATTGCTTGTTTTGGACTAAAGTGCAAATTACCCAAGTGGAGGGGTTAACTTGAAAATTGCATATGATAAGATGTTCCTCTGATGTTGAGACATCATAAGGATGAATATGATGCAGTAGTATGGTTTCCACAAGCCTGGACACCAAGATAGAGCTTGTTGGACAATGTTGTGCATTAAAACCTAGTTTTGGAGTAAAGTGTGATTTACCCAAAATCTAGGGTTCAATATGCAAATTACCACTTCAACAAGGTCCCTAATGTTTCTTGGCATCATGTAGAGCAAATAAAATGAGAGGGGTGCTTCATTTGAATTAAGTTGGAGGAGAGAGAATCTTGACATTAAAATAATCAAGAATAATGCCTAATTGAAACCCTAATTCGATTTAGGGCAAAAATGAATAAAAATAATTGAAGGGCTTTCAACCAAAATGTTTTGGATTGATTTTGAATAAGGATGGACGTTCCTTTGCTAAGATAAGGAACGAAAATATCTTAAGTAGGTGAAATTCCACTCACCTTATTATAAAGAAAAGTAATTTCCACTCACATATGGGATATTAATATAATAAGCATTAAGGTGCTTAATTTGCTTTTCTTTAAATTGAGGATAATGAAGGGGAATAAAAGGCAAAGAAAGGTGCCTCGTATCCATGGAATTTAGGGGGAAGAGGCGGCCATAATTTTTGGATTAATTGGATTTTTATAAGGCATTTTCTCTCTCATCAATTTCCTTATAAAAGTGCCTTTTCCAAATGAATTGAAAGGCTTTTTCGGCCCTTTCTTCTTCCTTTGCTTGGGATGAGCTCAAGGGGACTTAGGAGCAACAGGAGGACGAGACCCAACCTGTTGGTAAGCTTCTTGACCCTCGTTCTTCATGATTTCATGGTGGAAATCGAAAATAAATTATGGATTCCTTCTTATTTCGATCTCCTCTTCAACCCTAGCAAACTTTTGCAATCAAAAGCTTGAGGACGAGCCTAGGGGGAGTTGCTAGAGATTCATCCACCATTGATGGCGTGAACTTGGAGATTTTGAGCTCAATTGGAGGTGGGTTTTATAACTTAAACCCTCAAACATTGCTATTGCATCAATCTTCTATGCTTTGTTGATTGATTTCTTCAATTTTATACACTTTTGTTTCTTTGCTGCAAATTCCATCAAGAACGGTTGCTGTTCTTGGGTGCACGAAGGAAGATGATGATGACATCATCATAAGCAAGCACCTCACCAAATATATTAGGAGCAAACGATCTCAAAAGTTGGGACCAAACGGTTTCACCAAAACCGTTTGGTGACCAAACGGGTTGCAAACCGTTTGGTGGCAAACGGGTTCAAACCCGTTTGAAGGAGTTGACCAAGCATTGACTATTTGGGAATCTCGTTCCTAATTATGTAGGATAATGACCCTCCATATTTTAGGGGTTAACTCCAAAGGAATCATAGGTTGAAGGCCAATCAATTAGACAAATCGAATTGAATTAAGTGCTGATTTTCAACCTGATTAACTTGACCTTCTTGGGAAAACGGGTTCAAGACCGTTTGAGTGAGTTGACCAAGCGTTGACCGTTTTGGATTCCTGTTCATAAAGATGTTGGTTAATTACCCTCCAAATTTGAGGGGTTAAATCAAAAGGAATCATAGGTTGAAGGCTAATCAATTAGGAAAACCTAATTGGATTAAGTGCTGATTTTCAACCTGATTAACTTGACGTGCTTGGGAAAATGGGTTCAAGACCGTTTGAGTGAGTTGACCAAGCATTTACCGTTTGGGATTCCTGTTCTTAATTATGTTGGTTAATGACTCTCCAAATTTGAGGGGTTAACTCCAAAGGAATAGTGATTTGAAGGCTATTCAATTAGGCAAACCCTAATTGAAAACAGTGCTGAAATTCCAATGAGTTAAGTTGAGATTTTGGGTTGATTAGCCCAAACGGGTTCAAGACCGTTTGGGGATCATCCAAACGGGTTCAAGACCGTTTGGGGGTCACCCCAAGACCGTTTGGAGGTCTGGGGTCAACTATAGTTGACCAATTGAAGGTCCAAAGGTACTAATCATATTGCAATGTAGTGCTGATTTGTTGATCAACCCGATAGACCAATCCATGATGATTTTTCACTAGAATCCAAAGGTTGAATGGGCCAAACGGTCTCAAGACCGTTTGGAGATCATCCAAACGGTCTCAAGACCGTTTGGTGGTCACCCAAGACCGTTTGGAGGTCTAGGGTTGAGTATGGTTAGGTGTTTGAAGGCCTAAAGGTACCAAGTTGATCTGCAATAAATTGCTGAATTGGTGAGCACTTCAATGATCCAAACCCTACTTGGATGGCTTGGTTTTGAGTGATTTGATGGGAAAACGGTCTCAAGACCGTTTGGAGGTCATCCAAACGACCTCAAAACCGTTTGGGGTCAGGTCATACCCAATTTGGATGATGGTTCAATGGTTTTAAAGTAACTAGTCTTACATTGATTAGTGTTGTTGAATCATCGATTCTAAACCCTTATTCAATTGAATCAAACCCTAATTGATGACCAACTGAGGGTCAATTGAGGGTCAAATCAGTTGAAGGTTGACCTATTTAACTCAATTGAAGTATGAGTATAGGTCCAATTGATGATTGGTTCCATGAATTCAATGATTGAAGGAATCAACATTGAAAATCCTAATTCAATTGGGTATCTTATGTAATGGAGGTCCAATGTGATTGAATCTCTTGAGATTTAAGATGATGAATGATCGATTGATCCAATTACGATTAGTAATGATTATCAATGAAGGTACAAAGGTTGAAACCCTAATAGTACCTAAGAGATTAGTGCCAATTAAGGGATGAATCCCTAATTGCTTATAGGATCAATGACTTGATACACTATGTTAATCATAGTTGTATGTACTCAAATGAAGGGTTGATATGACCTAATCAAGTTGAGAAGTGGATAGCATAAATTCATACATGAATATGATTCATGTGGTGGTTAAGGGTTATGATCCTTAAGTAAAGAGATCATGAAACCCTAAACATGAACATAAACCCTAATTGACAGGGTTATTGAGTTGAAACCCTAGTTGAGGGTGTATCCTTATGAAACCTGGTTGAGGGTGTATCCTTGTGAAACCCTAGTTGAGGGTGTATCCTTATAAACCCTGGTTGAGGGTGTATCCTTGTGAAACCCTAGTGGAGGGTGTATCATTGTGAACCCTGGTTAAGGGTGTAACCTTGTGAAACCCTAGTGGAGGGTGTATCATTGTGAACCCTGGTTGAGGGTGTATCCTTGTGAAACCCTAGTTGAGGGTGTATCCTTATAAACCCTGGTTGAGGGTGTATCCTTGTGAAACCCTAGTGGAGGGTGTATCATTGTGAACCCTGGTTTAGGGTGTAACCTTGTGAAACCCTAGTGGAGGGTGTATCATTGTGAACCCTGGTTGAGGGTGTATCCTTGTGAAACCCTAGTTGAGGGTGTATCATTGTGATTGTTTATAGGCAACTTTATAATAAAGTTATTCCTTAAACTAAGATAAGTCCATATCATGTGAGATAGCTGGACAATTCTAATGTGTGGCCTATGCATTATATGCTAAGGGTGAGTATTCTGTGATGGAATGTATTAAGAGGGGAAATACCTTAATACAAGATAAAGTTGGTTAACTCAAGAGGGTTTGAATTAATGAGAAATGGGGAACCCTAACCCTAATTTGGGGAAAAGGGAATGATAAGCCCTGTTTGATAGTGAACCCTAATTCCTGGTTAAGGAATGATGGTGTTACTATTGTATCACATGATGTGATGAATATCTTGTATGACTGTTATCATGCCTAATAACCATGCAGGTATGATGAGATGATGAATATAGCCAAGTTTGGGCTGTGACATTTATATAATAAATGTTGATTGTCTTTTTGTGCGTTGATGTTGTTGTTGCTTAATAAAAGTAACAATGTGTATGAATTTTATGAACCATGTGAATAAGTTGTTGCCTAGTGAGAGGTGACAAGATGTGAATGATTTTATGAACCATGTGAGTAAGTTGTTGCCTAGTGAGAGGTGACAAGATGTGAATGGTCTTATGAACCATGTGACTAAGTTGTTGCCTAGTGAGAGGTGACAAGATGTGAATGGCCTTGTGAGCCATGTGAATAAGTTGTTTCCTAGTGAGAGGTGACAAGATGTGAATGGCCTTGTGAGCCATGTGAATAAGTTGTTGCCTAGTGAGAGGTGACAAGATATGAATGGCCTTGTGAGCCATGTGTGATGCTTGGGTAACAAGTATCATGTTTCTTTGTAGCATTTGTGTTAATAAGTTATGCTACAAAACTTGGCTAATGTTACATTTCTGTTATATATCTATAGTTCGTTGATGATTATTCATATATGTTGTATTCATTACAAGTAGATGGATGAACTATGAGTCTACCATGGGTAGATGCAATGCTCTTATTGAAAATGGAGATTTTCTTATTCTGTCTATGAAGAATAATTCTGCCTAATAATGTAAAAGTAACCCTTGCTCAGTTTAATTTCATAATCTGCTATAACAATGTTTCTGGCGGAGAGTTATATCTCTCGTTGGGGCAATTTACAATTGTCTCACCCCCGTGGGAAACATTTTTAGGTATGCATGAAAGGTAGAGCAGAAACCCTAGAACAGGGAAAGAGCAACAGCAAAAACAACAACAGGGACAACAATAAGATCTTAGGTGGAGATATTGTCTGTCTAGTCATATAGATAGTAGTCCTATGTGTCGTCTCTGTACTCTCAGGTCCTCGGAGTTTTTAGTCAGTGTTTTTGATATATCAGTCTGAGGTTTTGGCTTGATGCCTTGAGATTTGTATGCTGCATGCATATATGTTTATAAGGCAGCTGATGATGTAGTCTCTGGAAAGAGATGGTACATGATATGTACGTTTGAAACAGAATGTATATGATATACAATGGAATTTGTTGGAAAAGATTTCCTATGTGTGGATCTCTTTGCAAAAAGTTTTAATTTTTAGTGATTTTCGCTAATCCGCGGCTTGATGAACGCTTCCGCATTAGTTAATCTTGTTTTCACGAGACGGTCGTCACAACAAAGGTCGGAGACTATGGTTTGACCATGGTGGTACCTATGTGAGAAGAAGCTATCTTCTTTCTTATTCTTGTTTCGCCGAGGGTTTTTACCCTTTTTCTTGAACTCTCCTTTGACCATGGTGTTCTTCTCTTTTGAAGGTGATCTTTAAGTTGTGGAGTTCATCTTTGTTAGAGTTCTTTTCTCTCTCTTAGAGATTGGTCTCTTCAAAGGTGGGTTATATAACTATTTTCCCTCTTCTATTATTTACACCATAATTATGGTTTTATGGTACTGTTTTAACCTCTTGAATGTGATCTTTATATGCTAGTTGATTTTATCATGATCTAGGGTTTATGACTTTGTAGTATTCTCATGTACATTGCTTTCTTTCTTAAACCCTAATTTCATATACCCGATTGTTAAGTCATGTTGAGGTGATGTCCATGCATACACCATGATCCTTGGTTTTATCATCATGCTATGTTTCGTCCCTTATGTTTTTGTTGAGGTTTTGAATCTATCTTTATGAGATTTAAGCTTGGTCTTCTCTCTTATAGTGTTGGTTTCTTGGTTGCTCATGTTGAAGATGGTTTCTAGAGTTTGATGTCCATGCATCTATGAGTTTTGGACATGGTGATGCTTGGTTTTCTTGGTGCACAACACCTATTCCAGTCAACATGCCCTCGTTATGGGTTGGTTTTGTTTCAGTCAAAGAGCTTCAAGTTGGTTCTATTTTTGTCAAGACTCATGACACCTTGTTGCGGTCGATACTCTTGAATTCTTATGATGGTTGCAAAGTATGTTTACCTTGTTGTGTGTTTTAGTCACAATATATGCCTAGGGTGATGTTCACTACCCATAACCCATTCAATTTCTACACTTGCATGAGTGGATTTATGGTAACTTCAATGTGTCACCTAGGATGTTCGACACACATACATGGATACTTGGTCGCTACATATACATAACATATTAAGATTACTACACATATACATGTAAATGATAGTAATACATAGTGATGTTTGGATGATTGTTTGATTGATTATAATCATGTCTCTTAACCCTAATGTTTCCCAAATGTACGTGAGATGATTTATCTAGGGTTTGGTGACAAGTAACAAAATAGAAACCCTAATCGTCTATATATGATAAACCCTAACCATAATTCTAGGGTATGTTATATTAGTTGAGATTGCTTGGATAATTAGCATGCAATTATACTTTCTCTCACCTACCTGTATGGTTATAACCTTGCAGGTTGATTGGGTGTCATAGCTTATGAATTCTATGATGGTAATCATATGACATAGGGTGTTGTCTATGAGCCTTGATGAGGCATGTTCAGATCATAATGATGTGATGGGCCTTATGAGGTGGTAGAGGATTTATGCCTAGTATGAGGTGTTATCCTCTGATGATCTGATGAGGGATTAATATCCCATAGAAGTGCTATTATGGCGATGTATTCAGATGGTGGTGACATTAAGTGATAGTGTGACAAGTTTGCTCCTCATACACTTTATTTCTTCTGGAGTTGTAACATGCACCTATCTTTGTAAATATTGTGTAGGGTTTATATGTTGTAACTTGATTGATTCTAAAAGTCAATCAATTTTATTAACTAATTAAGTGGAACCTTAATCATGTAGCTTCCCTGTGCCATAGATCCATCTTCAGTGTCAATTTTTTGCTGGATGGTGAAACATGTATTCCCAAGAGAAACCTGGAGTGCATATTGTTGATTATGCAAGGTGCAAGTGACTATGTGTCCTTGACATCTTGATCCCAAGTGTTTGGAGAATGACTATGGTCGGGTCACGGTGATGAGCATGTGATATGATGTGATAGAGGACACCTACGGTTGCACCTCAGTGATTGGGTTATACCATATTTTCTAACTTCATGACCTGTATCAAGGCGGGCTTGGCATTTTACATGATCATAGCTTTGACTATGAGTTATTGTCTCTACAGTACCACAGCTTTAACTATGAGTTATTGTCTTACAGGACTATATTTGCTATCTTTGTAGTTTGAATATACATCACTATGGTGTAGACTCGTACTAACCGAGTACGGCACAGGAGGATCATGGATTCTGGCTCTTCCATGGATCTTGTATGGCACTGATTTTGACTTTGTAGTGGTCGATTGGATTTGGGTGGTACGACTCAAATCCCCAGGGTATAATAAAAGATGTAATACATCAATGTAGTATATTTTTCTTAGGGTCAAATACAATTCACATTGGATGACCCCTTGCTTTAATTTAGTGTTGATTTCTTGAATTATAATGCGGTAAGAGAAATCAACTATTATACATATTCTTCATATTCCTTCTAAAAGTTTAAAACGTTCTACTACTCTGTGGTAACTGCCTAAATTGCTTAGTCTGTATTGTCAATTTAATATGCATCATTTCGCTGAATCTGCTCAACTGGATAACAATGTATTCTATCTTCTTTAATTCACCTATGCTTATAATAGACGTTGGTAGAGATTTATATCTCTTGTTGGGATTCTTGGTCTCACCCCGTTGGTTTCCACATCTTTTAGGTGGTTGTGCACGATGAGGTATAGATCCTTTAGTTGAGGCTGAGCAACAAGAGGAGCAATAGTTGTTGAAAGGATGGACATGCTTCTAGTGTTTTGTAGTAGAGTCCTATGTGTCATTCCTGTACTCATATGCCCTTGGGGAGGTTTTTGTATTTTGTATGTCGACATGAGTTTTTGCTATACACCTTTGTTTTATGGATATGACATGCATGTATGTGAACATGTTATCATATGTAACAAGTTATGGACAACAAGCTAATGAACAATATCATGTAATAATATTTTGATATGAGTTAATGTAATATAGGTGGTATTTGTGGACTCAGATGCATATGTTTCCACGTGATGTGGATATGTGATATCAATTTTATTTTCTTGTGTTTTCTGGTAACCTATTGATTGGTATTTATTTCATGCTTTGTTTTGAGTAATCTATCTTTGTGGCATATCGGGGCGTCAAAGTCTAAGTTTCCCAACTTGATGAACCCTTGTATGTTGCACTATTATGAGTCTTACGACCTATTTATGAACATAAGTGACTTATATCATGTAATGTTCAAATAACATAGATGGGTCATCCAAATGACATGAAACACGAATCTCATCTTCATGATGACCCCTAAATAAGTAAAAGATCATGTAATTCACTAACAACCAATTTGGAACCTAATTTGGAAAAAAACCCCAAAAATAAGCTAGTTAGGGTTAATGATGAGAATCTAATACATATATGAAATATCATTCTTAATAAAGTGTTTCTTACAGCTGGATGGTTAAGGATGTGTTAGGTTATCAATCTCTAAATCAGGTATTGGCTTTAATAATTATATGACTATGGTTTTCTTGCTTGAAATGTGATACAAACGTATGCTTGTTTACTTGCTCAATTATTTTCATGTAGTATTATAGAATAGTACTCGATGTTTGTATCGTCATTTTTTTATAACTTACAAACACAATATAGAAACTCCATTAAGAAAACCTTAGGAACCTTTCTACATTCCTAGGGTAAGGACACAAGGTTGGGCATCCTACTTGAGTTGTCAAGATAGGGCATGCCATATAGGTAAAAGGGTATCTAATCTTGAGAACCCTTATGGACTCTTCCAATAGGAAGTTAGTCAAAGGGCTTATGCAACTTTTAACATTGTTTGTATAATTGGGGTAAAATGATATAAAACAAGGTTTCTCTCTTTGTTAAATACTTAACTTGCTTTTTCTTGTTCATTACTTCCGAATATCTTTTCAAAATTATGCAAAGTCTACGTATATGTATCTTTCACCCCTATACGCAACACCTCGTGTGCTTGACCTGCCTTGTTTCCTATATTTTATATGTTTAGAGACCACTAGAAGTTGATGGGCATGATGAGCTAAGTAAGGTTTACTTGTTGTAAGATCGCTAGTGTACATGAGCAAACTTGTAAAATTATACTCTTCAATATGTAATTGAAATCATGTAATAAATAATGTTGCTTAATTTATCATGTTGAATGTTGAGATTATGATTGGTGCATTTATCTTGTTATATATTCATGTATTCTAAAATTTACGCTTCTTCATTTGCTTTTTGTTGATATCATGATAGGGATAGATGCCTAGGTCCTATCTCCATTGACTTTGTAGTCCTTTGGAGTGAGGATTTGGTTATTAAACAGTTATGTGACAGATGGTATTAGAGAATGAACAATAACTACACCAAAATTTCTCACATGAAACACAATCTAAAGTCACCTTACATCTCAACCCTAGAATTTTAATGAGTTGTACTTTGTGGACTAATATGACTTAGCCTCTAGGTTAGAACCTAGATGTTCTAGAACTAGGTGTAGGCTTGTGTAATACCAATAATCATTCTTTCCTCTTCCTTTTGTCTAGTAGTATTGGTTGTATGTTAAGGAGGGTGAGAGAAGCAAGTTCTTATTACAACCCTAGAGATATGTTCCCGACATGTGCTTAGGGCAGCTATACAGGTGTGAACCATGTTATTGATAGTTCTCTAGGTTTCATGGTACTAGACTACCTAATTAGAGTAGTAACCTATTTTGGTTTTGGTTTTGATCGAATGGAGTATGGTGGTTTCCATCACCTATTTCAATGTAGGAGAAAACATATTTCAAGTATAAGTATATGTACATATGAAAATGTTACCACACATAGAAAGGTAGTAAGTGCCCATGTAACCTACAAGAAAGAGATGTAGCATAAAGTCTAAATGAGACTATTTACTTTATAGTTGTATTCTCTGGAGTTGTCTAGATCCATAACAAAGGTTAGGCTAGTAAGTAGCCTACATAACCTAAGATGATAATTATGATTATAATGATGATTGTGATAAGATGATGATGATGATGATGATGATGATGATGATGTCGATGATTATGTTGATGTGATGTTATGAGATGTTTCATGATGATTCAAGTTACATTTGATGATATGATATGAATTTGACCATGAAACCCTAGCTAAACCTAGCACCTTGTATAATACGTCTCACTTGATTAATGTGGTAAACATAGCTAGTGGGTTGGCATGCTTGCTTATCACTAGTCTTGTATATGTTGAGTTACAGTATGTGAGATATGATTCATGACAAACATAGGCCTCAGTCTCCTTACAAAAAGGTATGTCTAGTATGGGACATACGAAAAAGATGACCCTTTGATATGGGTCAGCCTGACATGGGAGAAAGTCAGAGTACGTAAACTCCAAAATATATGTGAAATGTTGAAAAATATGTATGACAAAATAGATGATGATGAGTCCCTAAATAGAGTACTTCGAAGTAGGTGAGTCAACTCACCTAGTGTGCGGTCCCCTTGAAATTGTTGAACCCTAGATATCATATGAAAAGATCTAACCTTAGATTAAAAGACAATGCAATATGATGTTTTCTATATAGGTGAGCGAGATGTCCCAAGACCCTAAAATGATGTACATGATGTGTGATCTCCATGATGAGACAGTACTCAAGTTAGTGGTTGTATGTAAAGGAATCTAGTGTAACATTGTTTTTGATGGTAGGGTAGATATTCATTATGGGTATAAGGTTGTGGTTATCATGTATAGTTGGACGTGAATAGGTGTTATCTTGAGTGTCTTGAGCTTGTGGAGCTCATTTTAGAGACAAGTAAGATAAAGATGAAACCTCAATGTTAGTGATAATATTATTCATCAAATATTTCTTGATACATGAAATATCTCATTTACATTAAAACTAATGTATATACAATAATCCACTCTTGTAAGCTAGACCTAGTCTGAAATAATACCATACATGAAGGATGGAATCTAGAATTTTGAACTTGATACGATGATGCCTAGAGGTCTTAGCTTGAATAATAAGGGGTAACATGGCTAATACCATACCCTAATGGAAACTGATTAACTCAATATGACGAAGCTATTGGGGTAATAACTAGAATGAACATGATGAATAAATTGCTTAATTTCAGATCCAAAATGAGAAATGATGAACATAACTAAGGATAATTGGCAAAATATTTTGAGGGAAAATGAAAACAAGCACAAATTCTAGTATAGTGATGGAAATATACACGTTCAATGATGATCTCATTTGGAAGTCATTATTGGGAACATGTTTTTTTGAGGAATGATAACATACATCTTGATAATACACCTTGGTCTCGTATGAAGATATGAACAAAAACTCTGATGTAGGGATACCAAGGGATGCTAAAACCTCAACAACATGATGATGTCATAATATGATAGAACAATAAGTAATATGTATATTCAAGATGAGTACAACCTTGATGATAAAACCCTAAGTGTGCATCCCATTGTGCGGGATTCCTTGAAAACCATGGTTGGATAACTAGACTCAATGGATTTTGACTTTGACTCTTAACTATGATCTTGGATGAATTTTGAGGATGAAATTCATTCCAGGAGGGAAGGATGTGAAACCTAGATTTATACTCCATCTATGATACTCTTTTTCTCTCTTCAAGTGGCCCATCTCACACATTATAATTTCAATCACAAAACGTGTGTGTTTTGATAACCCAATTTGATCACCTCGATGACTAATTTCATATAATGCAGCTCTAATTTGGGAAACTAAACTAACTATCATGTTTTATCATATCACCATCTTGTAAGGTGAATTGAACCTTTTATATTTGATCACCATGCTCTGAAATTTATATAATGTTGTATTTCTCTCAAATATTTTTCCAACGGTGGAAGAATCATCTTGATCGAGTCTTCAAATCAAAAGATATGCCCATTCAAAATTCACAATGTTAATCATGTAATTTGTTGGCTTTTTTTCCTTAAATTGGGCCTACCACGACCATCTTTGGCCCAAGTAGGGCACAACCCAATAGCCACCACCCCTTTGTGGAAAACCCTTATGCATCCCAATCTCAAACATTCATTTTTTTATAAGGCATCCACTGGCTCTCCCATCATCTCCCACCTCCGTACATTGAGATAGTGCCATTGGCACTGAGCTCACCTAACCATGCTTTAGTAATGAACAATCAAACCCCTTCCTAATCAATATAATATCCCAAGTTGTTTATTTCTCAATTTCAATATTTTCCCCCTTAATTATGCTCTCTCTCATGCCCTAGAATGTCCCCTACCCTTCTTTGTTTGCTCCAACCCTAGCTATGGCACCGCCAACCATAGAAACCTTAGAGTCCTCGAGTTGCTGCTCCATAGGTGAATACAATGGCACATATAGGCTTAGGGACACCAACCACAATGGTCGGGCACCTCAAGCACATGGTTTAGGGCTATGTGCGCCCATGCCCAGTGTGTCGCTGTTGCGGGAAGGGTAGGTTTGCAGGTGGGAGATTGCTAGCTGCAAGCGTGGGGACGACTTTTGTGGGCCATGGATCATGTGGACTCACTCCACCAGAGCTTCATTCCAACACACTAAAGGGTGACACCTATCATTCCCCTTCCAATGGAATAGATGGACGGTAGCCACATATCAAGGGAGATCCATGATACACCTACATGTTTTGGCCATCGTTGCTCACACAATTAATAAGGGTGACACCTATGTATTTTCCCTATAGTCTCAATGGAAACTTTCCAAAAATAATATCTTTCTCCTCCCTTGGCCAAATATTGTAAAACTATATACAAAATCAATCATCTTGATGAGTCCTAGACTTTGAGCTTGGCCTCATACTCCAAATCCAATGCTTGTTCTCCTGATTCCTTGAAAATGACAACTTTAGTCATGTTGAGTACATTTAATGCACAATTAGGATCAAGCTTGGAAGTTTGATGAACTTTCACCCTATTAATCATGAATCGGTAACTTTTCTACATTGTTGAACCATGTTGAGCTCCTAAACACCCCTTTTGATCCATGTTGTCTCTAATATATGTGTGTGGCTTGTTTATGGACATTAATGAATGATGTTGATATAAGTTATAATCTTGGTTCTTTGTGCCATCTAGACTTTCCTAATCTAGAAAAATATGTAACTGTGTGATATCCATGACTCTTGCACCACTCATGAACCCCCTGTTCTCTTGATTAAGTAATATGCCATAATGTGCATGTATATGGCACATACATGTTTAGGCTTGGTTATACTTGATCCAAAATTATGTGTTCCATCTCACTTATGCATCCAACTCCTATAGGCCCCTCAAATTAGTAATATTATGACGTTTGATGACTTTAATGACAAATTATCAACCCTTCCTATGCTTTACTGGAAGTTATTGCTCTAAGTACCCTAGTGGTGACCTTGTGTGACACATATGACTTATTTTGTGGTCTTGTACCTTAATGGTTATGGGGATTCTTTTCTTTTGTCCTCCCCTATCAAATTTGAAAATCTTGTAGACCTTGTGATATCTTGTATGTGGATGTCCCACCCTTGTCTCATGTTCTTAATGCCTTATGTAAGCTTGATTTCATTCATGATTGAATTGTTAATATTTAATGTTGGTTATTTGATGATTAGACTCTAGGGGGAAATACACCTATATTTGAATGATCATCTTGTGTCCTTATATCTCTAATGCAATCTCATATATTTTCAAAGTCTCCCAACTTGATGAACCCTTGCCTTGCTGCACTATTATGAGTCTTATGACTTATTTATGCACGTAAGTGACTTAAATCATGTAATGTATGTCATTTTTTTATAACTTTCTAACATAATATATAAACTCTATTATAAACCTTATGTACCTGTCTGTACTCCTTTGGTAAAGACACAAGGTTGGGCATCCTACTTGATTTGTCAAGATAGGTCGGACCATGTTGATAAAATGGTTAGCTAATCTTAAGAACCCTTAGGGACTCTTCCAATGGGAAATTAGTCAAAGGCCTTATGATTTATGATTTTTTGGGTATAAATGAAGTAAAATGATATAAATCATGGGATCTCTCTTTGTTAAATACTTAACTTATTTATTCTTATTCGTTACTTCTGCAAATCTTTTCAAATTATGCAGAGCTTGTGTATGTATCTTTTAGCCCTTTATGTAGAAACTTGTGTGCTTGATCCTCCTTGTTTTGTGTATTTTATAGGTTCAGAGATGGCTACAAGTTTATGGGCTTGATGACCTATGTCAGGTGTACTTATTGTAAAATCCCTAGTGTACATGATAAGACTTGTAAAATTATACTCTTAAAAATGTAATTGAAAGCATGTAATAAACAATTTTGCTTAATATATCTTGTTGAGTGTTGAGATTATGATTGGTGGTTTTATCTTGCTATTTGTTCATGTATTCTAAGATTTATGATTCTGTATTCTCTCTTTGTTGATATCATTCTACTAACAGATGCCTAGGTCCTATCTCCATTGACTTTGTAGTCATTTGGAGTTAGGATATGGTTAATTAATGGTTCTGTGATAGATGGTATCAGAGCATGAACAATAAATAAACTAACATTGCTCACATGAAACACAAAGTAAACTCACCTTACATCTCAACCCTAGAAATTTAATGAGTTGTCATTTGTGGACTAATATGACTTAACCTCTAGGTTAGAACCTAGATGTTCTAGAACTAGGTGTAGGCTTGTGTAATACCAAGAATCAATATTTTCTCCTGCTTTTGTCCTGTAATATCAGATGTAGGTTCAGGAGGGTGAGAAAAGTGAGTTCTTATTACAACCCTAGACATATATTATGGACACATGCTTAGGGTATCTACATAGGTGTGAACCTCGTTCTTTCTAGTTCTCTACATTTCACAGTACTAGACTACCTAATGAGTGTAGTAACTGATTTTGGTTTTGGTTTTGATCAAATGGAGTATGGTGGTTTCCAACACCCATTTCAATGTTGAAGAAAACATATTTCAAATATAAGCATATGTAGATATGAAAATGTTACTACACGTAGAAAGGTAGTATGTGTCCATGTAACATATAAGAAAGAGATATAACATCAAGTCTAGAAGAGAGTGTTTAGTTTATAGTTGTAGGCTCTAGAGTTGTCTAGATCCATGATAAATGTTAGGCTATCAAGTAGGCTAGATAACCTAAGATAATGATGATGATGATGATAATGATGATTTTGATAATGATGATGATGATGATGATGATTATGATAATGGTGATGACGACGACGATGGTGATGATGTGATTTTATGAGATGTTTCTAAATGATTCAAGTTATGTTTGATGATATGATATGAATATGACCATGCAACTCTAGCTAAACCAACACCTTGTACGATATGTAAGACTTGATTAATGTGCTAAATATAGCTAGTGGGTTGGCATGCTTGCTTGTGACTAGTCTTGTATATGTTGAGTTACAATACGTGACAAACATAGGCCTCAGTATCCTTACAAAGAAGTATGCCTAATAGACATACAAAAAGGGTGACCCTTTGATATGAGTCAGCCAGACATAAGAGAAGGTCAAAGTACCTAAACTCCAAAATATATGTGAAATTTTGAAAAATATGCACGACAAAATAGACAATGATGAGTCCCTAACTAGAATACTTCTAAGTAGGTGATTCGACTCACCTACTATGTGGTCCCCTTGAAATTGTTGAACCCTATATTTCCTATGAAAATATCTAACCCAAGAGAAAGAGGCAATGTAATATGATGTCTTCTATATAGGTGAGAGAGATGTCCCAAGACCCTAAAATAATGTACATGATATGTGAACTCCATGATGAGAATCGTACTCAGGTTAGTGGTTATATGCAACATAATCTAGTATGGCCTTTTTTTATGGTTGGGTAGATATCTGTTATGGGTAGAAGGTTGTGGTGAGCATGTCTTGTTGGCCTTGGATAGGTCTTAGCTTGAGTGGATTTAGCTTGTGAAGATCCTTTTAGAGACAAGTGAGATAATGATGAAACCTCAATGTTAGTGATAATGTTATTCTTCGAATGATGTTTGATACATGAAATATCTTGCTTACATTAAAACTTCATGTATATACAATAAGCCACTCTCGTAATATAGACCTAGTATGAAATCATACCATACATGAAAGATGGAATTTGGAATCTTAAACTTGATAGGATGATGTATAGAGGTCTTAGCATGAATAATTGGGGCTAATATGACTAATCTCATACCCAAATGGAAAATGATTAATTGTAAATGATGATGCTCTCAGGGTCATAACTTGAATGAACATGATGAATAAATTTCTTAATTTCAGATCCAAAATGATAAATGATGAACATAATTGAGGATAATTGGTAAAATATTTTGGGGCATAAAAGAAAACATTCATGAAGTCTAGTATAGTTATGAAATATACACGTTAAATGATGATTTAATTTCAAAGTCATGATTGAGAATGTGTTTGTTTGAGAATTGATAACATAGATTTTGATAATAGACCTTGGTCCTTTATGAAGATATGAACAAAATACCTAATGTAGGGATACTAAGGTATGTGAAAAACCCAACACCATGATGATGTCATAATATGATGGATCACTAAGTGATATGTATAATTAAGATGAGTACACCCTTGATGATCACAACCTAAGTGTGCATCCCATTGTGAGGGATGCCTTGAAAACCATGGTTGGATACCTAGATTCGATGGATTTTGACTTTGACTCTTAACTATGATCTTGGATGAATTTTGAGGATGAAATTCCTTCAAGGAGGGAAGGATGTTCAGATTTATTCTCCATCTATTATACTCTTTCTCTCTCTTTAAGAGGCCCATCTCACTCAATATAATTTAAATCACAACACCTGAGTGTGTTGATCACCCAATTTATCACCTAGCTGACTAATTTCATATGATGTATCTATAATTTTGGAAACTAAACCAAGTATCATGCTTTATCATATAACTATCTTGTAATGTAAATTGAACCTTTTATATATGATCATCATTCTCTGTAATGGATATCATGTTGTATTTCTCTCAATTAGATTTCCAACGGTGCAAGATCACCCTAATCGGGTCTTTCAATCAAAATTTATGCCCATTTGAAATTAAGTATGTTAATCATGTAATTTTTTGGCTCTTTTTCATTGAATTGGGCCTACCACACCCATCTTGGGCCCATGGAGGGCGCAACCCAACAACCACTACCCTTTTGTAGCAAATCCTTATGTGTCCTGATCTTAGATGTTGATTGTTTTTATAAGGGCTCGAACGACTCTTCCATCATCTCCCACCTTCGTACATTGAGCCAGAGCCATTGGGGCCAAGCTCACCTACCCTTACTTATCAACAAAAAATCACACCCCTTCTCGATCAATTGGATATCCCATGTTGTTTATTTCTTCATTTTTGTCTTTTTCCCCTTTATTCTTCTCTTTCTAACTCCCTATAATGTACCCTACCCTTCTTTGTTTAATACAACCCTAGATATGGCTCTACCGGCCACGACAAACTTAGAGTCCGAGACATGCTACTATGTGGTAGAATATAATGGCACAGATGGGATCATGGATGCAAGCTATGATGGACTGACACCTTCAACACACAGTTTGGAGCTGCCTCCGCCCATGTAGGTGGGTGATGACAATGGCTCAGACGGACTCAAGGATGCAAGCCACGATGGTCTAACACCTCCAACATGCAGTTTGGGGCCACGTTTGCCCATGCCCAATGGGCCATCGGTGGTTGTCGCTGAGGAAGGGCTATTTCACGGGTGGGAGCTCACATGTTGCAAGGGTGGGGATGACATATGTGGTATGTGGATCACGTGGACTCGCTCCACCACATCTCTAATCCAATGGAACAAATGGTGACACCTAGTGTGCCCCTTCTAGTGGAGCAGAATGATGTTAGGTGTAGATCATGGCGGTACCACAATAGACCTGCATCTTGTGGCCACTAACACTCACACAATAAGGGTGACACATGTCTTTCCCTATAGTTCCAATGAAAATTTCCCAAAAATCATATTTTCCTCATCACTTGGAAAAATATAGTAAAACTATATAGAAAATCAATCATATCGACGAGTACTACACTTTGGGATTGGTTTTGGACTCCAAATCCAACCTTTGTTCTCTTGATTCCTTGAAAATGACAAATTTAGTCATGTTGAGTACATTTAAGGAACTTTTATCATCAAGTTTGGAATTTTGATGAAATTTCACTCACTTAATCAGGAATCAGTAACTTTTGTGCATTATTTATCCATGTTGAGCTCCTAAACACCTCTTTTGATCCATGTTGTCCCAAATGTATGTTTCTGGCTTGTTTATGGACATTAATGCATGATGTTGATATAAGTGATAATCTTGGTTCTTAATGCCATCTAGAATTTCCTAATCTAGATAAATCAGTAACTATATGATATCCATGACTCTTGTATCACTCATGAACCCCCATATTCTTTTATTTAAGTAATATGTCTTAACGTGCATATATATGCAACATACATGTTTAGGCTTGGCTATACTTGATCCAAAATGATATGTTCTATCTCACTTATGCATCCAAATCTTATAGGTCCCTCAAATTAGTAATATTATGATTTTTGATAACTCAAATGCCTAACTATCAACCCTTCTTATGATTTAATGGTAGTCGTGGCTCTAAGTCCCCTAGTGGTGACCTAGTGTGACACATACAAGTTCTTTTGTGGTCTTGTCCCTTAATAATTATGTGGATTCTTTTTTGGTCTTGTGCCTTATGATATCTTGTATGTGGATGTCCCACCCTTGTCTCATGTCCTTAATGGCCCGTGTAAGATTGATTTCGTGCATTATTGAATTGTTAATATCTAATTTTGGTTGTTTGATGCTTGGACTCTAGTGGGACATCCACCTATATTTTAACAATCTTCTTTATCCTTATATTACTAATGCAAGCTCATATCTTGTCTAAGTCTCTGAACTTGATGAAACCTTCCCTTGTTGCACTATTATGAGTCTTGTGACCTATTTATCTACATAAGTGACTTGAATCATGTAATGCCCATATAAGATATATGGATCATCTAAATGGCATGAAACTTAAACCAAACCTTCATCATGACCCCTAAATCGATAATATCATGTAATTCATTAACAAACAAATTTGAACCTTACTTGGCCATAAACCCCAAAAATGAAGCTAGTTAGGTATAATGATGAGAATATAATACATGTATGCAATTTTGTGCATAATGATATGTTACTTATGGCTAGTTTGTCTAGGATGTGTTACGTTGTGAATACTTGAATCAGGTATGGGATTTAATAATTATATGACTATGAATTTCTTTCTTGAAATGTGATACATATGTATTCTTGTTTACTTGCACAAATATTTTCATGTAGTATCCTAGTATTATACTTGTTGTTTGTCTCATTGTTGTTTTATAATTTGCAAACATAATATATAAACTCCATTATACAAACCTTGTGTACCTTCATGTATTCCCATGGTAAGGACACATACCAGATTCTTGTTCATAATATATAAACTCCATTATACATAATACTAGAAACTTGTTGGTATAATTGAGTAAAATGATACAAAACACAAGATCTCACTTTGTTAAATACTTAACATGTTTATTCTTGTTCATTACTTCAGTAGATATTTTCAAGTTATGCAAATCTTATGTAAATGCATCTTTCAGCCATGTAATGGGCACCTCATGTGCTTGACCTGCCTTATTTCACACTTTTTATAGGTTCAGAGATGGCTAGAAATTTGTTTTCTTGATGAGCTATGTCAGGTGTACTTGTTGTAAGCTTGTAATAAAGAAATGTTGCTTAATATATCTTGTTGAATGTTAAGATTAAAATTGGTGCATTTATCTACTTATTTGTTCATGCATTCTGAGCATTACACTTCATAATTCACTCTTTGTTGATACCATGCTAGGGACGGATTCTTAGGTCTTATCGACATTGACTTTATAGTCATTTGGAGTCAGGATTTGGGTAATAAATGGCACCCCGACATATGCTATCTGAGCATGAACAATAAATACACCAACATTTCTAACATGAAACACAAACTAAAGTAACCTTACATCTCGACCCTAGAAATTTAATGAGTTGTTCTTTGTGGACTAAGATGATCTGGACTCTAGGTTACAACCTAGATGTTCTAGAACTGGGTGTAGACTTGTGTAATAGAAAGAACCTTTCTTTTCTCCTCCTTCTATTATGTAGTATAGGTTGTAGGTTCAGGAGGGTGAGAAAATCGAGTTCTTATTACAATCCTAGATATATGTTTTGGGCATGTGCTTAGGGTATCTACCCAAGTGTGCACCATGTTCTTTCCAGTTCTCTAGGTTTCATGATATTATATTATTTAATGAGTGTGGTAACTCATTTTGATTTTTGCATTGATCGAGTGGAGTACAGTGGTTTCAATTGCCCATGTCAATGTTGGAGGAAACATATTTCAAGTATAATTATATGTACATATGAACATGTTACCACGCACATAAAGGTAGTAAGTGTCCACGTAACCTAAGAGAAAGAGATGTAACATCAAGTTTAGACAAGAGTATTTAGTGGATAGTTGTTGTTTCTAGAGTTGTCTAAAGCCATGATAAAGGTTAGCCTAGTAAGTATCATAGATAACGTAAGATGATGATGATTACAATGATGATTGTGATAATGATGATGACAACGATGATGCAGATTATGATGTTGATGTGATGTTATGAGATGTTTCAATATTATTTAAGTTATAGTTGATGATATGATATGAATTTGACCACAAACCCTAGCACCTTGTACAAGACATGTGATTTGATTAATGTGCTAAACATTGTAAGTGGGTTGGCATGCTTTCTTGTGATTAGTCATGTATATGTTGAATTACGATACAAGAGATATGATTCATGACCAACATAGGACTCAATATCCTTATAGATAAGGATGTCTAGTATGGGACATAAAAAAAGGGTGAACCATTGATATGTGTTTGCCTGACACGTGAGAATGTCAAACTACCTAAACTCCAAAATATATGTTAAATGCATGACGAAATACATGACGATGAGTCCCTAACTAGAGTACTTCTAAGTAGTTGAGTCAAGTTGCCTAGTGTGGTCCCCTTAAAATTGTTGAACCCTAGATTTCCTATGAAAAGATCTAACCCTAGAGAACGAGGCAATGTTATATGATGTTTTCTATATAGGTGAGGGAGATGTCCCAAGACCCTAGGATGATGTACATGATGTCAAAACTCCATGATGAGCCTCATACTAGGGTTAGTGGTTGTATGTTAAGGAATCTAGTGTGGCCTTGTTTTTTGTTGTTGGATATAAATTTCTTATGGGTAGAAAGGTTATGGTTAGAATGTCTTGTTGGACATAGATAGGTCTTAGCTAGATTCGATTGAGCTTGTGGAGATCCTTCTATAAACAAGTAAGATAATGAAGAAACCTCATTGTTAATGATAATTTTGTTCCTATAATGATGCTTGATACATGAAATATCTCACATACGTTAAAACTTGATGTATATATGATAAGACACTCTCGTAAGCTAGACCTAGTATGAAATCATACCATACATAAAGGATGAAAGTTGGAAAATTGAACTTGATATGATGATACCTAGAGGTCTTATATTGAATAATCGGGGGTAGCATGCCTAATCTAATACCCAACTGGAAAATGATTAGCTCAATATGAAGATCCTCTTGGGATCATAATCCTTGAATGAACATGCTGAATAATTGGCTTAATTTCATATCCAAAATGAGAAAAGATGAACATAATTTCGGATTATTGGTAAAACATTTCAGGGGAAAATGAAAACATTCATGAAATCTAGTATAGTCATGAAATATACATGTTCAATGATGATCTCATTTCAGAGTCATGATTGGGAACAAGTTCTCTTGAGAATTAATATCATAGATTTTGATAATACACATTGGTCCCAAATGAAGATATGAGTAAAAACTGTAATGTAGGGATATTAAGGGATGTGAAAACCCAAATGCCTAGATGATGTCATAATATGATGGAACACTAAGTAATATGTATAATAGAAATGAGTACACCCTTGATGATAACAACCTAAGTTTGCATCCCATTGTGAGGGACGCCTTGACAACCATGGTTGGATACCTAGACTAGATGGATTTTCACTTGGACTCCTAACTATGATCTTGGTTGAGTTTTGAGGATTAAATTTCTTTAAGAGGGAAGGATGTGACAACTTGGATTTATGATCCACCTATTGTAATATTTGTCTCTTTTAAAGAATCTCATCTCACTCAATATAATTTCAAATGCAATACTTGAGTGTGTTGATCACCCAATTTGATCACCTCGATGACTAATTTCATATGATGTAGCTCTAATTTGTGAAACATAACTAAGTATCACGCTATATCATATCACCATATTGCAAGGTAAATTTATACCTTTATATATTATCACCATGATTTGTAATGTTTATAATGTTGTAATTCATTCAATTATCTTTCCAACGGTGCAAGAATCACCCCAATTAGGTCTTCCAATCAAAAGTTATGTCCATTTGAAATTCACTATGTTAATTGTGTAATTTTTTTGTCTCTTTTTCCTTGAATTGGGCCGGCCATGACCATCCTGGGCCCAAGGAGGGCTCATCCCAGAAGCCACCACCCACTTTGTGGCAAACCCAAATGCATTCTGATCTCAGTCGTAGATTGTTTATGATAAGGGAACCAACTTCTCTCCCATCATAGCCCACCTCTGTATTGTGAACCAATGCCATTGGTGCCAAGCTCACCTAACCCTACATTAGCAATGACCAATCACACCCCTTCTCGATCAATTGAGTATCTTAAGTTGTTTCATTCTTCATTTCAATCTTTTTCCCCTTACTTCTTCTCTCTCTGACGCCCTAGAATGTTTGGTACCCTTCTTTGATAAACTTTTAACCTCTTAATCACAAATTAGAAACTTTCATGTGTTGTTGAACCATATTGAGCTCCTAAACACCCCTTCTCCCTAATTTCAGATCCTTGACCAAGATTTGTGTTTAAATATAATTTCTTTGCATAATGAGATACATAAAACTGAATTTAATCTTGTGGAATGCTTTAATATCATGTGAAACGTCTTTGGTTTCATTTTGGTTCAATTTGATTTAGGTTTGAACCACCTTTTCTATATAAGTACTCATCTTGGACTAGTTCGCAAATTTTCCACAATTGAGGATTAGCATGCAAAATGTCACATCAAGAGAGTGCTTCTTGTACCTTGGCATCATGAGAGTAAAGATTGTGACATGGGGCATTTTGTTTGATTGATGTTTGATAATGGAACACCTGCATGGTGATCTAACATTTCCATGAGTAAGTGGTGATGAAACTAGGGTTTGGGTGTAACAACCATTACCTCACACTTTGGTGAGGGTAGCAACCACAACACCATCCCTATGGGTTGTGGTATCCACCTAGACAACCTATAGGTCGAAACAAGATCTTGTCCTTTAGTATATTGACCATGCACATATGCATATATAAAAACTAGGGTTTGGGTCGAAACAAGTGAGCATGGATGAAGTGTCCTAACCTAGATGATGGTAGAGACCATGGAGGTCGCAACACTTTCTGGATAAATATGATTTTTTTTATTTTTCATGTGGAAGAGGATAAGACCATGGGGTTGAAGGACACATCTCCTTGAGATGATCTAGAATGGTGACACATAACCAACCACTTACACACTCTCTCTCTCTCTCTTTGGGATATATATCCCTTTCTCCTCATGAGTGAGAGACTTTTTCAACTCTGTCATCTTCTTCCTTCGAATGTGAACCTCCCTTGGAGCTGTAGGAGCAAGAAGGAGTGGATCTTGAAGCTAGGGTGGTTGATCCATCTTGCTTGTGGCTGATTTGGTGCTAAATTATGTTCTTGGTGGTGATTTCTTGGAGAATCTTTTCTCTTGGTAAGTGACTCAAACTCTGGATCTAGTTTCCCCCTTTGTTCTTCATCTTCTTCTTCCTCCATATCGACCATGAGAGCTCCACATGGTCCATTGTGATTCGTCTTGGGTTTTCTTCTTCTTTGGTGTCGAAGATCATGCTTTGACCTAGGGTTTCTTTATCTTATACCTTGGTTAGAAGTTAGGTTTAGATTTTCTTTTCCCTAGATTCTTCTTTAACCATGATGTTCTTTCCTTCATGAAGGAATTTCGGCGTACAAAGATTTGGATCTAGTTGAGGCTTCCTTTTCTCCTTTGAAGCTTATGTTCTCCGAGGCTTGGATCATCAACCATAGGCGAGTTATATAACTCCTTCCTCCTCTATTACGTGCAACTTGAACCTGATAATACGTTTTTCATATGTTTCTATTCCCGATCTTAAAAATATGTTGTTTTAGTAAAGAAAGAGATGGTACATATGTTTGAATGATGTTGTATTTCGAGAATTCTATGTACTTCTTGTAAACCCTAATATTCTTGTACCCAATTTAATGATTCTTGTAAAGTAGATGATGTGTTCTTGTTCTTGTTCATGGAACCATTATGTTCTATTTAAATCATCTTCATCTAAGTTTAGTTGATATTCTCGATCATGGTTGCATGGGTAAGGAACCATTTTTCCCTATCTTTAGATCCGATAATTATGAAGATCTTGATTCTAGGGTTTGAAGATTACCCTTATGTAGATTTTTGTTCTTAGGTTGATGCTTGATGTTCCCTATCCCTTCCCAGGGGTTATGACCTAGTGGTATCTGTCTAGACACTATGTTGATGGTAGGTTGTGACACCATGTTGAAGGTAGGTCGAGACACTATGTTGATGGTAGGTTGTGACACCATGTTTATGGTAGGTCAAGACAAATTTTTGATGGTAGGTCATGATGTGATGTTGATGGTACATTGAGACACCATGTTGATGGCAGGTGAAGACACCATGTTGATGATAGGTTGAGACACCACATTGATGGTAGGTTGAGACACTATGTTGATGGTAGTTTGTGACACCATGTTAATGGTAGATCGAGACACCATGCTGATGGTAGGTCATGACACCATGGTGATGGTAGGTCGAGACACCATGTTGATGATAGGTCGAGACACCATGTTGATGATAGGTTGAGACACCATGTTGATGGTAGGTCCAGACACCATGTTGATGGTAGGTCAAGACACCATGTTGATGATAGGTCGAGACACCATGTTGATAGTAGGTCGAGACACCATGTTGATGGTAGGTCCAAACACCATGTTGATGATAGGTCAAGACATCATGTTGATGGTAGGTCGAAACACCATGTTGATGGTAGGTCGAGATACTATGTTGATGGTAGGTCGAGACACTTAGCTCAAGAGTGGTCGAGACACTTGTTTCATGAGTGGTTGAGGCACCTATGTGATGGATGGTCAAGATACATACATGAACACATGTGTATGAGTAAGCAAGTGATGATTCATGGGTAGTGTTGTTTGAAGGATTATGTAGTTAATCCTAAAATTGCTCCTTAACCCTAATATGCTGCAAGAAAGTGGGAGGTGACTCAACTAGGGTTTGGTCTATAATCAAGATGTAAATTTTAAATGGCTATGTGAGTAAACCCTAATCCTTATCCATGGTTCATGTGATGTATATGATTGTTTTAATTGGAGATTCTTATGTTATAATAGAGTTTTCTCTCTCCTATTAATGTATCACTAATCTTGTAGGTGTGATGCATGTGCATAGCTAAGAGGATGCTATGGTGAACCTTATACAATACACGGTGGTGATTATAAACATACATCAATTGTTGAGATGTCTTATGATATTAATTTCATATGTTTCATGTGATCTGAACCTAGTGAATTGTTGAGTACCTAGAGTACAATTTGAGTGGTAAAACCCACCAGACAAGAAAGTAAGGGGTTATTACCTAGAGTTATGTGACATTGATGACCTTGTAATGGTTTTAATACAAGTATCATGTAATGACGAGACAAGTTCTCACCTTGTATGTTTTATATCTTCTGAAGTTGTACCTGATTATTAATTTTGTAATATCTGTTTAGGGTTATTATATTGTAACTTGATTGGTGAATTAAAAGATATCCAATTGGAATATCTAATTAAGTGAACCCCTAATCATGCTGCAACTTGTACCATAGATCCAACTTCAGTGTCAGTATCTAGCTGGACGATGAAACAAGTAACTCCTATGTGAAACTGGAAGCACATATTATTGAATATGCAGGGTGCAATTGGATAATTTCCTTGTACCCTTAAAATGCTGAAATAGTGATGAGATTCTTTGTTATAGAACGGCCATGTGTGAGCCTGTTATCTAGTTTTGTGCCATGTACCAAGGCATTCTAGTTGTTTTATAGGACCATAGCTTGACTATGAGTTGTTGTCTCTACATGACTATAAATATGACTATAAGTTGATGTCTTTGACCAATTTGATTCTTATGTCACTGCATTGCAGACTTGCACTGACCAAGTAGTGCTAGTGATGATCATGGAGTCCGACTCTTCCATTGGTCTTATATGGTATTGATTTTGACTTAGTAGTGGTCAGTTGGATTTAAGTGGTACGCCTCAAATCCTCAGTGTAATAATAATAATAGTGCTAATACATTTGTGTAGCATATTTTCTTAGGGTCAAATACTAATCAAATTGGATGACCCCATACCTTATTTCTTATATTGTTTAGTTTACAACAATTATACACGTTCTTCATATTCGTTATAAAAGCATACAATGTTCTACTACTCAATTTCATGTACTCGAACTACTTTATAATTATACACTGCTTAACTTTGACTGTTATATTATAGTTAATATGCTTATTATAGATGTTGGTGGAGAGTAGTATCTCCTACTGAGATGTGATCTCACCCCATTGGGTCCACAACATTTTTTAGGTGGTCGTGGACAAGGTGGTAGAGGTCGAGGTTCAGGTGTAGAGCACCAAAAGGGGAAATAATTTGCCAGAGGTTGGATGCTGCTATAGTTAGGTAGTAGAGTCTTATCTGTCATACTTGTATTCTCAGGTCCTTGGAGAGATTTTGTTGTTTTTATTATCAACATTCAGATTTTGTCTTCATGCCTTGTATGTATAAACAATACCATATTCATGTAAGAAGTGGTAAACATGTTGTACAGTGATGGTTGGATATCCTACAAACATGTGATGCAATATCCTTTTGTATATATATGAATCAAAGATAGCCTGAGTTGAGGTTGGTTTAGTAAAAACTTTTTCTTGAGATATTAAATTGTAGTTGGTTTAAATTTACCATGTTTTGTGGTAATATAGTGATTATTGTTAATTTCGTGTTTTGTTTTGAGTAATCTTGTTTTGTGTGATGAAGGGCATCACAATTTTGTGGTATCGATGTATTAGGTTCACTGAGTCTACAAGGACATAGGACTCAGGTTTGAGTCAGTTCTAGTGCCCTCCACTATATCTTATAGTACCTTCTTCTATTGTAGAAGTATAAGAAGATAGCAAGATGTCTGGAGAACATAATGAGCATGTTGTAGAGAGAAACGTTGGTCACCAGGAGTTGCTTCTATGAGGCAAGAAAGGGTAGAAGTTGTGCCTGAGATACCACAAGTCACCCTAGTCGAGGTATCCAATCCTTCTTTTAGGGATATGTTTGGATAGTTTATGGCTACCATGACACACATTGTGCATATGATGCATGCCAATCAACCTAGGGCAACTGTTTCTAGTGTAGAAACTCATGGGCAACCATTTATGGTGTATACACTCATGGGTCTGGAAAGACTTTTGCGAGACTTTGATGTGTAGGAGTGTTAGAATATGTAGGTACCTCTGATCTAGATAATGCATATATTTGTCTAGCTAAGCTGGAAAAGGCCTTTAAGATCCTCAACATACTGGAGAAGGACAAGGTGAACCATGCAACATATTTGTTAAAAGGGAGTGTTGGCCACTGGTGGGCCATTGAGGAGGAGAAAAGGTCGGGAGTTGTGATTGTATGGGAGGAATTCAGATGGGAGTTTGTAAGTCAGTTCTTTCCTGAGACTTACTTAGATAAAAAGATTGTACAATTTGAGAATATTCGACATGGATATATGTCAATCACTTCTTATGAAGCTATGTTCATGGAACTTTTATAGTTATGTCCACATATGGCTGCTATTGACAAGGAAAGGGTCAGACACATTGAGAAGGGTCTGAGTTCTAAGTTGACCACTCAAGTTCCATCCTTAGAAAATAGAGAGAGGTTAGCACTATTGTGGAGTTAGTTAGAGAAATGTGAGGCAAAGGTCAAGAATAGGCCTATACAGTACTAAGGACAATCTTCTAGAGGCTTTAAGAAGACTAGGTACTCAACACCATTGTCCCAACAAAGGTCAGTGACATAGTCGTAGTGGACACAGAGTAGAGGTAGAGGTCATAGTTTGCCACCTGTGGGAGCTCAAAGTGTGATGTCATTATGTGTAATAGAGACACAGTCACAATGGACACAGTAGAAGGAGAGGTCATAGTTTGCCACCTATGGGAGCTCAAAGTGTGATGTCATTATCTGTGACAGAGACACAGTCACAATTTACACAGAGTAGAGCCAGAGGATGTAGTTTGCCACCTATGGGATCTTAAAGTGTGATGTCATTATCTGTGACATATCCATCTAGGTTGTGGTGTGACAATAAAACCTATTTCAAGTGCAGACAGGTGGGGCATACAAAGTGGTACCACCCTGTGAAAGATGAAGAGGTGATTCAGTAGCCTAGGCAGAGTCAGTAGAGTTTGCAACAACAACAACATAGTAGTAGTAGAGGATGCAGACAAGTGCCATAGGATGGTTCATCAAGACATGCTAGTAGTGGGAGAGGCTGACAATAGGCAACAACTTGATTCTTCTCTATGAGTTAGCCAAAGGGAGTCATGAACCCGAGGGTTGTGACAGGTCAGATGGAATTATTTCATTATTATTTTTCTTCTTCATGTTTTGTATCTATTTTGATTGACTCAGGTGAGACTCCTCCCTTTTCACTAGAGAAGTGATAGATAACTATTAATTGTAGAGATTACCGTCTTCATCTGAGTACACCTTTAGTTGGTTCTGTAGAGCTATGGGAAGTATGTGTATTCTATGTTCTTTCCTTTCCTAGACATAACATTCAAGTGGATCTCTATACACTTGAAATGCATGGATTTGATGTAATATTTGCAATGGATACTTTGGAAAAGTATTGGGTATTCTTTGATTGTAGTGACAAGATAGCAATGTTTGTAAATAGTAATGTTTCTTGGGTTTTCCTGGGTGATAGGAATATCCTTCCAACATGTCTAGTTTTAGCTATGACATTATAGAGGTGGATGAGATAGGGTTGTGATGCATTCTTGGCACATGTGATAGATACAAAGTAGAGGCTCCTAGTATTTAGAAAGTCCCAGTTGTACATCAATTTGAGAATGTGTTTCCCAATGAATTTCCTAGTGTACCTCCTCCTATAGATATTGATTTTAAAACTAATCTAGTTTCATGCACTCAACCTATAGCACAAACACCCTATAGGATGGCACGAGAAGAAATGTGGGAACTAAAGAAGTAGTTGGAAGAGTTACTTGAGAAAGGTTTCATTAGGTCGAGAACGTCACCTTAGGGTGCTCTTGTTCTATCTGTAAACAAGAAGGATGGACCAATGAGGGTGTGTATAGACAACTAACAACTGAATAAGATGATGATAAAAAACAAGTATTCATTGCCACATATAGATGACATGTTTGACCAATTACGGGGTGCCAGAGTCTCTTTTAAGATAGATTTGAGGTTAGGATATCACCAGTTGTGGATTTAGGCAGATGGCATTCCTAAGTCCCCTTTTAGGATAAGGTATGGTCATTATCAGTTTGTAGTTATGCCGTTTGGGCTATCCAATGCACCAACAACGTTCATGGCTTTGATGAACAAATTATTCAGACCGCACCTAGACCAGTTTGTAGTTGTGTTCATAGATGATATCTTGATCTACTCTAGATATGGTCAGCAACACGAACAACACTTATGACAAGCTTTGCTAATACTGAGACAACACCATTTATATGCCAAGTTTAGTAAATGTGAGTTCTAGTTAAAGGAATTGGCCTTTTTAGGATATGTAATATCTTCTAAAGGAGTCTATGTAGACCCAACAAAATTGGAGTTAGTGCTAGAGTGGAATCAGCCAAAGACAACTATAGAGATTTGTAGCTTCTTAGGTTTAGTAGGGTATTAATGGAGGTTTATTAAGAACTTCAGTGCAGTACAGTTACCCCTAACTAAGCTTACAAGGATGGATGTGTCATATGTATGGAATGACAGATGTCAACATTGTTTACATCTTTTGAAGGAAAAGTAGATTAGTGCACCAATGTTAGTACTGCCAGAACAAGGAAAGGGGTATATTGTTTTCTGTGATGCATCTACGAATGGTCTAGGTTGTGTGCTGATGCATGATAAGAACATGATTTCTTTTGCATTGTGACACCTTAATAAACACGGGGAGAATTATCCAACACATGATATGGAGTTAGCAGTAGTGGTCCATGCTTTGAAAATATGGAGACATTACTTGTATGGTGAGAAATGTCAGATCTTCAATGACCACAAGAACCTAAAATACATCTTTTCAAAATAGGATTTGAACATGCGAAAACAATTGCAGATGGAGTTGATAAAGGACTAAGATTGTACTATAGATTACCATTCAGGGAAGGTGAATGTGGTAGAAGAAGCCTTAAGTAGGAAATCATCTTGGTCATCATCTAATGATAAAGAACAGATGAGTGCTTTTTTGTGTCATAAGAGAGATATGTTAGACTCTCTAAGATAGATGAATGTATAGTTCAAGGTATCCTTGTTAGCAAGTTTGTTAGCATAGTTACAAGTAAAGCTGATGTTGAGTCAGTAGAATAGAGATGCACAATAGAAGGTTACTATGACACGACAGACTCGGGTAGAGTTAGGTAGTGAGAAATGTGATGGCTTTCATGAATCTGAGGGTGGGACAATGTGATATCATGGTAGATTAGTGGTGCCAGATGTAGATAATATGAGGACATTAGTTCTAGAAGAAGCTCACTCTTCTATGTATGATATGCATGCAAGTAGCACTAAGATGTATCAGAATCTGAGAGTTCTGTATTGGTGGCCAGGACTAAAGTGTAATGTAGCTGAGTTTGTGTCTAAGTGTACAGTATGTCAACAAGTCAAAGATGAACATCATAAGCCTATAGGGATGTTGCAACCGATGTCTACACCTTAGTGGAAATGGGATCATATTATAATAGACTACGTGGTTGGACTTCTAAGGATAGACAAAGGTCATGATTCCATCTGGGTAATAGTGGATAGGTCGAGTAAGACAACACACTTTCTGCCAGTAAAGACAACATATACAGCTGAAAAGCTTGCACATGTATATGTAGATGAGATAGTACATCTACATAGGATCTATCTACTATAGTGTCAGATAGGGGTCCATAATTCACTAGTCATTTTTGGGAATGTTTGCACACAACAATGAGTATGCAAATGAAGTTAGTTTGAGAGAATGATACAAACCTTAGAGCATCAGTTGAGAACTTGTGTGCTATAACTTTTAGGCAGTTGGGATATACACCTTAGCCAGATAGAGTTTGTTTATAATAATACCTATCAGATGAGAATTGACATGGCACCGTATGAATAATTATATGGGAAACATTGTAGACCTCCATTGTGTTGGTATGAGATAGGAGAATATCATCTTTTAGGTCCTAAGCTAGTCTAGCAAATGATAGAAAAGATCAAAGTCATTAAACAATAACTGAAGGTAGCCCATGATAGACATAATTGTTATGATGAAAACTGTCATAGCCCTTTAAAATTCCAAGTAGGAGACTTGGTGTACCTCAAAGTCTCTCCTTGGAAGGATTCTAAGGTTTGGTAAAAAGGGTAAGTTGGCTCCCAGATATATGGGACCTTAACCTGTGGTTGCATGTGTTTTAGGAAGTGGCTTATAAGTTACACTTGCCACCTGAGTTATATAAATTACATCCAGTATTTCATATCTCCATGTTGAGGAAGTGTCACCCTGATATAGAACTGACTCTTCAGTCAGTTGTTATGGAAATAGATAATGACATATCTTATGTGGAAGGTCTTTTCCTAATCTTGGATAGAAGAATCAAGAAGTTGAAGAAAAAGGACATTGTTTTAGTCAAAGTTTTATGCCATCATCATGACTTAAAGGAAGCTATGTGGGAACTTAAAGACGAGATGTGTAAGAAATATATGTCTCTTTTTGCATAGGATTTTGGGGGATAAATCCCTATTAGGGGTTTATAGTTGTAAGATCCCTAACCTAGATTTGTGTTTAAATATGTTTTCTTTGCATAATAAAATACTTAAACCTTAATTAAATCTTATGGAATTCTTTAATATCATGTGACATGTCTTTGGTTTCATTTTGGTTCAATTCGATTGAGGTTTCAACCACCTTTTCTATATAAGTACTCATTTTGGACTAGTTTGCAAATTACCCATAATTGAGGGTTAACATGCAAAACATCACATGAATAGAGTGATTCTTGTACCTTGGCACCATGAGAGAGAAGATGGTGACATGGGTCACTTTATTTGATTGATGTTTGATAATGGAACACTTCATGGCGATCTAGGGTTTCTAGGGTTGCCATGTGTATGTGGTGATGAAGCTAGGGTTTGGGTGTAGCAACTGTTACCTCACACTTTCATGAGGGTAGCGACCGCAACACCATCCCTAAGGGTTGTGGTCTCGACCTAGACAACCTATAGGTCGAAATAAGATCTTATCGTTTAGTGTATCGACCGTGCACATATGCATATATGATTACTAGGGTTTGGGTCTAAACAAGTGAGCATGGATTAGGTGTCTCGACCTAGATGATGGTAGCGACCATGGAGGTCGCAAAACTTTCTGGATAAATATGAATTGTTACATTTTTGCATGTGGAAGATGATAAGACCATGGGGTTGAAGGACACATGTCCTTGAGACGATCTAGAATGGTGACACATCACAACCACTTACTCTCTCTCCTTCGGATATATATCCCTTTATCCTAATGAGTGAGAATCTTTTTTTACTCTTGTCATATTCTTCCTTTAAATGTGAACTGCCCTTGGTGTTGTAGGAAAAAGAAGGAGTGAATCTTGAAGCTAGGGTGGCCGATCCATCTTGAATGTGGCTTATTTGGTGCTAGATCATCTTCCTAGCAGTTTTTTTTGGAGAAACTTCTCTCATGGTGTGTGATTCAAACCCTAGATCTGGTTTCCCCATTTCTTATTCATCTTATTCTTCCTCCATCTTGACCATGACAGCTTTACATGGTCCATGGTGATTCTTCTTGGTGTTTTGTTCTTCTTTTGGGTCGAAGATCATGCTTTGATCTAGGGTTTATTCATCTTCTACCTTGGCTCCAAATTAGAGTTTGGGTTTTCTTTTCCCTAGACTCTTCTTTAACGACAATGTTCTTTCCTTCTTGAAGGAGTTTTCGTGTCCAAAGACTTGAATCTATTTGGGGCTTCCTATTCTCCTTTGAAGCTTGTGATCTTGGAGTCTTGGATCATCAACCATAGGTGGGTTATATAACTCCTTCCTCCTCTATTATGTGCAACTTGAACCTAATAATAAGTTGTTCTTATATTATTGTTCTGGATCATAAAAATTAATTATTTTAGTAAAAGAGATGTCAGATATGATTGAATGATGTTGTATTTTGAGAATGCTTTGTACTTCTTATAAACCCTAATATTCTTGTACCCAATTTGAATATTCTTGTAAAACATATTAGGTGTTCTTGTTCTTGTTTGTTGAACTGATATGTTCTGTTTAAATGATGTTCATCTAAGTTTAGTTGATGATCTTGATCATGATTGCATGGGTAAGGAACCAATTTTCCCAATCTTTAGATCTGATCATTATGATGATCTTGATTCTAGGGTTTGAAGATCACCCTTGTGTAGGTTTTTGTTCTTGGGATGATGGTTGGTGTTCCCTATCCCTTCCTAGGTGTTACGACTTGGTGGTAGTAGGCTAGACACTATGTTGATGGCAGGTCATGACACCATGTTGATGGTAGGTCAAAACACTTTATTGATGGTAGGTTTTGACACCATGTTGATGGTAGGTTGAGACACCATGTCGATGATAGGTCATGACACTATGTTGATGGTAGGTCGAGACACCATGTTGATGGTAGGTTGAGACACCATGCTGATGATAGGTCGAGACACCATGTTGACGGTAGGTCATGACACCATGTTGATGGTAGGTCGAGACACCATGTTGATGGTAGGTCAAGACACCATGTTGATGGTAGGTCAAGACACCATGTTGATGGTAGGTCGAGACACCATGTTTATGGTAGGTATAGACATGATGCGATGATTTTGAGTCGCATTTATAGACTTGTTTGATAGGTGTTTTATGCATTTATTAGTCACTTTCATGGTTAATGTTGCATAATTCATTCATTTTGGTCTATGCTACTTCTTTATGTCAAATTCCCTTTATTAAGCATTTTGAGTATTAATTATCGAAAGAATATATTTTCAGTGGATTTATGTGGTTCCGTGTGTTAGTTTCAGGAAAAACAAGTATCTTCTACCGTCGATACCATCGACGGTGGTCGATACCATCGACCGAACCACAGGCTACCAGCCGCAAGGACCAGAAGAAAGTCGATACTATCGATAGGGATGTCGATCGTATCGAGATATCATCAGGTTGCTGGCGAGAGGTGTGTCGATACTATCGACCAAAATGTCGATACTATCGACGGGAGGAGCTGCAGTGACACAAAATGACAAAACTGTCGCTAAAGGTTCGTCGATACCATCGACCCATGTCGATGGTATCGAGATGACATCAGGCGCTCAAACGAAAGAAAAGAAGGATTGCCGCTACCACGCTAGGTCGATACCATCGACGCGACACCGTCAGATATGAGTTTGTTTCAAATTAATCTTAATCGGACGGCCGTGGTTAATTGGCGACCTAATTCGGGACATATACCTAATGACAGCGCCCTTGACTGGGGAGGGACGTCATTAGTTGTTGCACACATTCCGGAGAGCAAGGAGAGAAGAACGGAGCATGAGAGCACGCCCCAGCCGATCCGGACGCTGAAGAAGAATTCCACCACTGAAAGGTGGGAGAACGTGTATTCCACACCAAGGATCGATTGGACCTTCTCCGTTCAGGGGTTTCACCACTCAATCTCGTTTTTCTCATGTTTCCCTTTTTCTTCTCCACATTGTACTCTGAGATGAACATGCGGGGCTAATCCCCTTTGTCTTTAGGACCGGGAGTAGCCCGGGAATTCATTGTATGATGATTCTAGCATAGTAATTCATATCTTATCTCTTAAATCTGCGGTATAATTTTGTTTTCTCCAATATATTGTTATGCTTGATCACCATAATAATAATCTAATACCCTTAATTTCTTTGAAAGAAGAATTAATGGTTGAAAAGAGATGGAATTTACCTTAATTGACAAATCCCTTGAACAAGGTGGTGTAAGATTAATGCTGGATACCGAGAGATCGTTTTTAATGAACCTAGTTTAGGGTATATGTTACTACGACAGTGGAACCAACCTAGACATAGGTAGTGAATTGTACCACGACAGTGGGCAATTCTGATTTCAGGCCACTACTCGGATAAAAAGATAAATTTGAGTGATTATTTAGAATTTAATACAATGAAAACTCGCGGTCAAACCGCAATCCTAAAGATCTCCTTTTGAATTGATTAAACCAAACATTTAATCGATTGCCTTGTTTTGTTTTATTTTTATTTTTCTTTTAATTTCAACAACAACTCTCAACTATTTAATCGGCTTAGCTGATCGCGAGCAGTTAATAGGAGTCCCCAACGATTTTACGTATCGCTGAGTTTGACTCGGGCCTCACAAAGGCCTATACTACTTCGACGCGATCACTTGCGTTTCTGCGCATGGTAAATTTGCATCAAGTTTTTGGCACCGTTGCCGGGGATACGGCAATTTTTTGGCACTTCGAGTGCTGTGAGCGGCCACTCTAGGCCACATTTTTATTTTTTTTATCATTCCAAAAATTTATAATCTATTTTCTAAATATTTGCAATCGTCAAGCACTATACTAAATTTAATTTTCCTATTTTCAGGTACTATGCATGGTGCAGACACATAGTACTGACTACGCGGGGCACGCACCTGAGGTTCCACTGTCGGGACCGGAAGACGAGGACGAAAATAATCAAGACCATCTTGAAGAAACAGATTGAGAATTAGAACAAGAAGAGATGGACGAGCCACATACAATATGGGAGAAGATCAAGGCGTCTTCCTCATCCGCTTCCAAGGGGCCGATCAAGAAGCAAGCAGTTAATATTCCGACATATAAGATTGATCCGGCTTTAATCAATTTGGTGAAATCTAATGCCTTCCATGGGCTCAAAAATGAAGACCCCGTCGCGCACATAAGTCAATTTGTGGAAAATTGTGATATGATAAAAATCGACATATTTCCACAAGATGTGCTCTACTTGAAGCTCTTCCCGAGTTCTCTAGCGGGAATTGCACGCAAATGGCTACATAACTTGGACGATGAATATGTGGAGTCTTGGGACCACATGGTGGAGGTCTTCTTCGAGAGGTTCTTTCCGCCCAAGAAGACCAATGACATGATCAGAAAGATCGACAACTTCACCCAACAAGCAGGAGAGACCTATTCTAAGACATGGGAAAGGTTTCAGATCATGCTCAGGCGATGCCCGCATCATGGGCTTGATAAGGAGACACAAGTCAAAATATTCTATTTTGCTCTCTCCAAGCATGATAGAAGCAACCTCGATTCAGCCGGTTCCAGATTCTTCTTGAATAACACGGACACTAGATGTTGGGAGATCTTAAAGAACATGTCAAAGAAACAATCACGGGGCGAAAGAGGCGCCGTGGAGCAGGTCCGAGTAGTAGGTGAATCTAAAGCAATAAAGGAGCTGAATGAGAAGATGGATCTTCTCGCAAAGAAATTGCTTGCAAAGGAGGATATTGAGTCCGAGGATGAGGCTCAAGTGAAATTCATGAGGCAGTAGCAAGGATACAGGAACAACAACTATTCATGGAGGAAAGACAAGAAGTTCTCATGGAAGGATCCCAATAACTTCCTACAGGATCCGGATGCTAAACCCTAGCTAGTAGCGAAGGATAAGAACACAGAGCTACTCAATCAAGTGATAAAGAAAAACCAAGAACTCATGGCTACTTTCGGCCAGCAAATAAAGCAACAAGGGGAGTTCATGCACCAATTCGGGCAGACACTGTAGAGCCATGGGGCTCAAATGAGGACAATAGAGACATCCATGGCACAGATGGCTGTGGAGATAACCAGTTTGAAGAAGCCGGCACATCCAGGTTTCCCGGGAAATACTAATGTTCCAGGAGGGAACCAACAAGCGAAGGCCATCTTGCTAAGAAGTGGCAAGAAATTGTTAAATCCCAGGGCTGATGAAGCAAGCAAACCCAAGCTGAAATTGAAGTTAAAGCTACTGAGGTGCTCCCTGTACCGGTCACAGAACCAGTTGATGACACAGAAGCGGATTCTACTGAAGATCATATTGCAGAGGAGGAAGAGCCTAAGAAACAGACACCCTATGTGCCACCACATCAAAGGGCACAGGTTGTTCTGGTCCCTTATCCGAACAATGCTAAGGCAAGGAAGGTAGACGCTCAATTCAAAAAGTTCTTAGACAATTTTTGAAAGCTTTCAGACAACATCCCTCTATTGGAAGCTATTGAGAAAATCCCTTCTTACGGGAAATTTCTGAAAGACATCAACACCAAGAAAAGAAAAATTCCGGACACGGAAGTAGTTGTGCTTAAGGAGCAGGTGAGTGCCTTCATCATGGGCACATTTCCACCAAAGAGGCAAGATCCGGGTTGTTTCAACATTTGGTGCTATATCGGGAAAGTCAAATTTTGTGAAGCATTATGTGACTCAGGAGCAAGCATCAATTTAATGCCCCTTTCTACATTCAAAAAGTTGTGATTGAAGGAGTCACGGAAAAGCAACATGACAATTCAATTGGAGGATAACTCTGTGGTGAAACCATATGGGATTTGTGAAGATGTGCTTGTGAAAGTGGATAGATTTGTATTTCCTGTAGATTTTGTCATCATGGAGATGCAAGATGAACAAGGCAATGAGCTACTACTCGGAAGACCATTCCAAGCTACAGCCGACATGATACTCGAGATGGGGAGAGGTCGGTTGACCTTGGGTATAGCCGATGACCGATTTGAGATGGTCATGCCTTCCAGCACCACTTCACCTAAATCCAAGGAGCAATGCCACATGGTAAAACATTTTGAGAATACTATCTCACTTTGTCTAGGGAAGCCATTTATGGATATGGCTCATGTAATGACCAAGGTGGACAGGGGGACTTTGGCTGTGGATATCATGGAGCAGACTAAAGTAGTATCCCTTTGTAAGGCTGTCGGGTTCCCGAATGATGAGGATGAGGACATTCCCCCTTCTATAGAGGATGATGTCGTAGCAAATTTAGTTTTTGATGCATATCCAGAATTACCACTGGAGGCTTGTTTAGTCAACATCACTCATGATTGGATGAGAAGCAAATCACTCAAGGAGTGCGCCAAGATACTTCATATGCTTCCATGTTTCTATGCGAGGTATTATGAAGATTTAGGTGAACTTCCCCCATCGCTTCAATCATCATTGATTAGCCCGCCAGAGTTAGAGTTGAAGCCACTGCCACCACATCTCAAGTACACCTTTCTAGCTGAGGAAGAAAAGTTACCGGTGATCATTTCTGCATATCTGAGTGCGGAAGAGGAGGACCAGCTGTTGATAGTGCTAAAAAACCACCGGAGAGCATTTGGGTGGTCCGTTGCAGATATCAAAGGGATTTCCCCTACTTTGTGTCAGCATAAGATTCGGCTCGAGGAGGGAGCCAAGCCGGTGATTCAACCGCAACGTCGACTGAATCTGAGCATGATGGAGGTTGTAAAGAAGGAGGTGATCAAGCTTCTTTCCGTATGTATTATCTATGCAATTTCAGACTCTACATGGGTGAGTCCCACGCAGGTAGTCCCTAAGAAGGGGGGAATAAATGTTACTCAAAACCTTTTAAATGAACCTGTCACCACCCGCTTAGTAATCAGGTGGCTAGTTTGTATTGACTACCGACATCTTAATGCCGCTACTCTAAAGGATCACTTTCCTCTCCCATTTATTGATCAAATTCTAGAGCGCTTAGCCGGCAGGTCACACTTTTGTTTTCTGGACGGATATTCGGGATACAATCAAATTTCAATCGACCCTAAGGACCAAGAGAAATCTACTTTCACTTGCCCCTATGGAACTTTTGCGTATCGCTGCATGCCTTTTAGATTATGCAATGCACCATCGAATTTTCAGCGTTGTATGCTTGCCATTTTTTCTGATATGGTAGAACGCTGTCTTGAAGTCTTTATGGATGATTTTTCCGTTTATGGTGCTTCGTTTGATGAATGCCTTTATAATTTGGATAAGGTATTACAGAGATGTGAGGACACACATTTGGTCCTCAACTGGGAGAAATGTCATATGATGGTGAGTGAAGGGATAGTGCTAGGACATAAAGTGTCTAACAAAGGTTTGGCGGTAGATCCGGTGAAAATTGAAGTAATTTCTAAATTATCCCCACCAAATTCAGTAAAAGGGGTAAGAAGCTTCTTAGGACACGTTGGATTTTATCGTAGGTTCATAAAAGATTTTTCTAAAATTGCCAAACCTCTATCCGAGCTTCTCGAGAAAGATGTCATTTTTTATTTCAATGACAAATGCTTACACGCGTTCAACGTGCTGAAAGAGAAATTGATTTCCACACCGGTTGTTCAAACACTGGATTGGACTAAGCCGTTTGAACTCATGTGTGACGCATCGGATTTTGCTGTAGGAGATCTGTTGAGACAGCGGGTGGACAATAAACCCGCCGTAATTTTTTATGCTTCCAAGACTTTGAATGATGCTCAATTAAATTACACAACTACTGAAAAAGAATTGCTTGCCGTTGTTTTCACTTTTGAAAAATTCCGGCAATATTTAGTTGGACCGAAAGTAGTTGTTTGGACTGATCATGCCGCTATTAAATATTTGATGGAGAAAAAAGATGCCAAACCTAGATTGATTAGGTGGATCTTGCTCCTACAAGAATTTGATATCGAAATTAAGGACAAGGCGGGGATTGAAAATGTCGTAGCAGATCATTTGTCTAGGTTAGAGAGGGTGGATGAAAAATATTTACACATACCCATAATCGAGACATTTCCGGATGAACAATTGTTGAAAGTGAATTCTAAAGATCCTTGGTTTTCATATATTGTGAATTATCTTGCTTGCAGGATCATCCCAGAAGATTGGACATATCAAGAGAAGAAGGAATTTTTCCATTCTCTACGTTATTATTTTTGGGATGATCCCATTCTTTTGAAGCAATGCAGGGATGGTGTTCTACGCAGGTGTGTACCTGAGGAGGAATACGAGAGTGTTCTTTGTCACTATCACACTCTACCTACAGGCGGACACCACGTGAGCTCTCGTACGACTGCCAAAGTGTTGGAAAGTGGCCTATATTGGCCTACCTTGTTTAGAGATGCCTATGAGTTTGTGAGACAATGTGATTCCTGCCAAAGGGCGGGTAACATTTCAAGGAGACAAGAGATGCCCCTAAATGTATTCCAAGAGGTTGAGGTATTTGACCTATGGGGTATAGATTTCATGGGACCCTTTGTGTCCTCAAATTCAAATTTATATATTCTTTTAGCTGTTGATTATGTGTCGAAGTGGGTAGAAGAAATACCCACAAGGACTAATGATTCTTCTGTAGTGTGCAGATTTGTAAGAGAAAATATCTTCTGCAGGTTTGGAGTGCAACGAATGATCATCAGTGATGGGGTACGCACTTTAAGAATCAAAAGTTCTCGGCATTGTTGAAGAAATATGGGGTAAAACATAACATAGGTACCCCATACCACCCACAAACTCAAGGACAGGTGGAGGTCTCCAATCGTAGAATTAAGAAGATTTTGGAGTGTACGATGGCTTCCACGAGGAAGAACTGGAGTGCCTTACTACCGGATGCATTGTGGGCATATAGGACGGCATACAAGACACCTATAGGCACCACACCTTTTAGGTTGGCGTACGGCCGGGCTTGTCACTTACCGGTAGAGTTAGAGCATAAAGCACACTGGGTGCTAAGAAAGCTCAACTTGAGTTATGACAAGGCAGGGAAGAAGAGATTGCTTGAACTAAATGAATTGGATGAGTTGTGCATGACTGCATATGAGAACTCTCGGATATACAAGGAGCGCACTAAGTTGATCCACGATTACCACATTCAGATGCGCACCTTCAAGAAGGGAGATCATGTGTTGTTGTTCAATTCATAGATGAAGTTGCATCTCGGGAAGCTAAAATCCTGATGGAGTGGGGCATTCACGGTGGAAGAGGTCAAACCACATGGCACAATCTTGGTGCGCGATGGTGAGACTACATTTTTGGTGAATGGACAGAGGTTGAAGCTATATTTTGGTGAAAATTACACGAAGAAGGTGAATGAGGTCAAACTCATTTCACTTTCGGATGCATGAAAAGCTTCAAGTCATCTAGCCTAAGACGTTAAATAAGGGCACTTGTTGGGAGGCAACCCAACCATAGGTATTTTAGTTTAGTTCCTTTACATTCATACTTTGACTGGTTTTCACTTAGTTTTTAGTGTAAAAAAGATATTGTGATCATTTGCTACATGTGCAGGGCTGAGCTAGAGTCGATACCATCGACCCTTGTGTCGATGGTATCAACCGAGATACAGGTTGGCAACTGCAGAAATCACACTACGTCGATACCATCGACGACCTCGTCGGTGGTATCGACATACCAACAGGAAGATCGCAAGAAGAAGTCGATGGTATCGACATGGGTGTCGATACTATTGAGATCTCTGAAGATTTTCAAAACAAATTGTCTCAGGAAAGTTGATGCCATCGACGGGCGTGTCGATGGTATCGACACATTCATGCAAAGAAGGCGGCGGCTGGGCCTCGCGAGGGTTTGCCCTAATCGGATGGTCGATACTATCGACCCGCGTCGATGGCATCGACGCGCCACGTCAACGATCCATGAGGAAAGAACAACGGTGATCGCAGTAGCTAAGAAGTTGATCCGGGGGATGGGTTGATACTATCGAACCACGTCTCTAGTATCGACGCGTCAGCAATCCAAGACCCGCAGATCCAGCCATCGACAACCGTCGATACTCACGGAGGTACGGATCGTGCTACCCGAGTCGATACTATCAACTCGCGTCGATGGTATCGATGGGAGGACAGTAGCACCAACCATGGCTATATATGAGGAATAGTTGCGTCAGATGACATCACACCTTCAGTGCAATCTTCCTCCACTTGTGCCAAGCGTGTTCCAGAGCTGTACATGCCCGACGACGAGAAACACCGAGCTAGTTCTTCATCGACTAGATATTCGCTTCTATGATCTTCACTGAGCTCCCTTTTGATTCCTCCTTATTTCACAATCATGGTGCACACAGCTGGTGCGTTGTCTTCACGCATGACTCTGATGGACATCTCGGAGTTCGTGCCACCTCCGACCGCGTCAGTTGCATGCCCGCGGCTGATTCATCCGTCCGTGGAGGTGAAGAAGATATACGAGGAGATTCTGAAGAGGAAGATAGAGCCGACCCGTTATGTTGAATGGGACACCATCTGCAACCTCAGGTTCAAAGCGAACCTTACCTACGTGTTGAAAGGACAGGCCCGACACACAGAAATACGGCCTAATGAGCGGGAGTATCATGCCGATGGCCAGCCGTTCTTCGGCGAGTGGCCCACGTACAAGGAGTTGGTGGCTGAGTTCATGGCGTCACTGGACGTCTGCATCATGCCCAACGACATCATAGCCACTGATCGCGAGTGGATTAAGGGTCGGGTGTCGTTTAGGCTGTATAACAACGACTACACCATCACACTTCAGCAGTTCAATGCGATCTTCAACTGGAATCACTCGCGGTCTGACTACCGGCGCCTGGACAACCGCACCGACTATGACGCCATCTTCGCCGAGCTAGTTACGGTGCCGTCGGGGAAGTCAGTAAGCTACCATAATGCTGTGGTAGCCGATTTCGAGCACCCTTTCGTCCAGGTTCTGCACCGGATGCTCAGTTCGACATTGTTTGCTCGGGGTGATTTGGCCCTCAGCAAGTTTCAGGAGACGGACTTATTCTTTTTGTATAAGCTCCTGAAGTGTCAAGAATGCAATTGGGGTGCCTTCTTTCTGCAGAGAGTTTTGGCGGTGAAGAGGAGTACGAGGAAAGTGCCGATTCACTTCGGCGGGCTCATCACCAAGATGGCTTCCTACCTCAGTTTGAATTTCCAAACCCTCACTCCACTATCTACTAGGAGCAAGGTGAACTTGCCAATCTCATTCTTCTTCGAGATGGTTTGGCGTATGCACATTGCCATGTAAACCACGCTTATCAGGAATGCTCGCTGCCCGATCCAGTCTTCAACATTGAAGGGGCACAACACTTTCGATGGCCAATCATAGCCATCGCCGACTCCGATGAAGAAGGCGGCAACGATGGCGGCGACGACAATGACGACGAGGCCGAGGAGGAAGAGGAGGCATTTACACCTCTTCGAGTACGAGTGGCAGCACGGAAGCGTCCTCGGATTCACCTGGGTGCATCTTCATCATCATAGCCTACTCCGCCGCCACCACCGCCCTCGCAGCCAACTGAGGATGTATATTCTATACAGGGCATGTACACTATGCTGCAAGACATCGAACAATCGCAGCAGCAGTAGCACATGGCAATGTATACTGGTATCCAAGACACTACGAACCGGATACTAGACAATCAATGGGCAATGTTCGAGAATGAGCATCTTCTCCTTGACAATCAACAACAAATCCATGATCGGTTGCACCAGATGGAGATACAACAACAACCCTTCTACGACCACTATTGGAGCCAAGATTACTTTGGAGGCTATCCACAACCTCCACCTAGGGCCCATTTTGATCCAAGCTTCCAAGGGGAGTATCCATCTTGGGACCCTACGGCTCCGCAGTACCCGACTCCACCTGAAGAGTAAAAGCAGTATCTCTGTTCCAACCTTTAAGATTATTTTGACTATGAGGCCATAGTCAAATTCAAGCTTAGGGGGGGTATTGGAACAGTTCTATCTTTCATTTTCTCTATCTTTAGTTTTATTATTTTTGTTTCCTGTCCTTTGTTTTCTACAATTTTAGTTTGTTTTAGGATCCACATTCTATCTAGTGTAATCGTGGATGTCTTTCATGTTGAATCATCTCAGTTGCATGTGCATGGGGAATTGAGGGAAACTAAAAAAATTTTAGTGTTCACAAGCTTGAGTGTTGTTTAACCTTGATCACTTAACTTAGAAAATGATTGGTTTTGTCAACTTTAAAACAGAAAATCACAACAGTACATTCCTAATGATTCATGAAAGTGGATGGAATTTGGTTGTTGAGCCTGAACTGACCAAATGATAATGAGACTTTAATTCGAAGTAAGAGAGAAAAAACCTCTTAACTACTACACAGGTCAATAAGGAGGGACACATAAATTTTTTTAAAGGTCCAGTCAACTAGTCTTGTGATCTGTCCACCTCATTAATTTTCATAATCCACCAAGAATTGGAAGTAAAGTATGGTTTTAACCTTCTTGATTGCATGGCGTGTAGATAGGACTTGCATTGCAACCATCTTCATATGTTTTGCATGAAAAGAAAAAAAGATTAGAATAGGTATACATGCACATTACCTTTAGGTGCATGTCATGTAGTTGCATTCATAACTTTTATGCATAAAGTATGTCATGTACCTGATTTATTCTTTAATGGTGAATTACAGTGTTCCATACCCTCCAAATAATTCAAATGTTTGAGTTATGCAGAAAAAAATAAGCCCAATAAATATTCATTGTCAATTATGGATATAAGGGTTTGGGAAAAAAACAATTATGAAAAAATCTGAAATTGAAAAAAAAAGTTATTTAGAAGCAACAAGAATAAGAAGGAGAAAGGAACATAATCTCACATGTATTTCAAAGATAAGTGAGTACATGATGTAGCTTAAGTAGATATCCATCTCATTTTGAGATGGATTGTTAGTGCATGCATCATTACACCTAATCTTAGGCGTTAGGGCATTTTTCATGTGCATTTGCATCATTTAGGGCATTTTTGTTTATGCATGTTGAAATTGTACAATACTTCCAGTTCTTCCATGAGCCACCTATTTCTTCTAACTGTTGCTCGGATTGGTAGTCCATCGTGAATTTCTCCTCACTAATGAATATCAGGAGAACTGCTTCCATTTAGATGGTAGTTAGGGTGAGCAATGTAGTATAGAAGATCACAAGATGCATTAAGTCTGGATCGGCGAATGTTATTATGTTAACTGCCTTATGTGATAGTGTTCATCAGTTTGAGGTTAATATCTTTTATGGATGATTATTGTCGCCTTTAGGGTAATTATCATTCTGTGGTTAGCGAGGGCCGGTATGCGAATGTCCGGTGGGAGTCATACGGGATGTCTGTTGTGATTCTTTGTTCTTTAGTTGACTCTAGCAATTTTATTCTAAGGTTTAGTTGCTCGAGGGCGAGCAATTTTCAAGCTTAGGGGAGTTTGATGCGATGATTTTGAGTCGCATTTATAGACTTGTTTGATAGGCATTTTATGCATTTATTAGTCACTTTGATGGTTAATGTTGCATATTCATTCATTTTGGTCTATGCTACTTCTTTATGTCAAATTCCCTTTATTTAAGCATTTTGAGTATTAATTTTCGAAAGAATATATTTTCTGTGGATTTATGTGGTTCCGTGTGTTAATTTCAGGAAAAACAAGTATCTACTACCGTCGATACCATCGACGGTGGTCGATACCATCGACCGGACCACAGGCTGCCAGCCGCAAGGACCAGAAGAAAGTCGATACTATCGACAGGGATGTCGATGGTATCGAGATATCATCAGGTTGCTGGCGAGAAGTGCGTTGATACTATCGACCAAAATGTCGATACTATCGACGGGAGGAGCTGCAGTGACACAAAATGACAAAATCGTCGCTACAGGTTTGTCGATACCATCGACCCATGTCGATGGTATCGAGATGACATCAGGCGCTCATATGAAAGAAAAGAAGGATTGCCGCTACCACGCTAGGTCGATACCATCGACTCGCGTCGATGGTATCGACACCGTCAGATATGAGTTTGTTTCATATTAATCTTAATCGAACGGCCGTGGTTAATTGGCGACATAATTCGGGAGATATACCTAATGACGGCGCCCTTGACTGGGGAGGGACGTCATTAGTTGATGCACACATTCCGGAGAGCAAGGAGAGAAGAACGGAGCACGAGAGCATGCCCCAGCCAATCTGGATGCTGAAGAAGATGAATTCCACCACCGAAAGGCGGGAGAACGCGTATTCCACGCCAAGGATCGATTGGACCTTCTCTGTTTAGGGGTTTCACCACTCAATTTCATTTTTCTCATGTTTCCCTTTTTCTTCCCCACATTGTACTCTGAGATGAACATGCGGGGCTAATCCCCTTTGTCTTTAGGACTGGGAGTAGCCCGGGAATTCATTGTATGACGATTCTAGCATAGTAATTCATATCTTATCTCTTAAATCCGCAGTATAATTTCATTTTCTCCAGTATATTGTTACGCTTGATCACCATAATAATAATCTAATACACTTAATTGCTTTGAAAGAAGAATTAATGGTTGAAAAGAGACATAATTTACATTAATTGACAAATCCCTTGAACAAGGTGGTGTAAGATTAATGGTGGACACCGAGAGATCATTTTTAATGCACCTAGTTTAGGGTATAGGTTACTACGACGGTGGAACCGACCTAGACATAGGTAGTGAATTGTACCACGACAGTGGGCAATTTTGATTTTAGGCCACTACCCGAATAAAAAGATAAATTTGAGTGATTATTTAGAATTGAATACAATGAAAACTTGCGGTGAAACTGCAATCCTAAAGATCTCCTTTTGAATTGATTAAACCACACATTTAATCGATTGCCTTGTTTTGTTTTATTTTTATTTTTCTTTTAATTTCAACAACAACTCTCAACTATTTAATCATCTTAGATGATTGCAAGCAGTTAGTAGGAGTCCCCGAAGATTTTATGTATCCCTGAGTTCGACTCGGGCCTCACAAAGGCCTGTACTACTTCGATGCGTTCACTTGCATTTCTGCGCACGGTAAATTTTTGTCAAGACACCATGTTGATGATAGGTCAAGACACCATATTGATGGTAGGCCGAGACACCATGTTGATGGTAGGTCTAGACACCATGTTGACAGTAGATCGAGACACTTTGTTTGAGAGTGGTCGAGACACTTGTTTCATGAGTGGTCAAGACACCTATGTGATGGATGGTCAAGATACATACATGAACACATGTGTATGATTAAGCAAGTAATGATTCACGGGTAGTGCAGTTTGAAGGATTATGTAGTTAATCCTAAACATGCTCCTTAACTCTAATATGCTCCAAGAAAATGGGAGGTGACTCAACTAGGGTTTGGTACTATAATCATGATGTAAATTCTAAATGTCTATGTAACTAAACCCTAACCCTAATCCATGGTTGATGTGATGTATGTGATTGGTTTAATTGGAGATTCTTATGTTATAATAGAGTTTTCTCTCTCCTATTTATGTGTCACTAATCTTGTTGGTGTGATGCATGTGCATATTTAAGATAATGTTATGGTGAACCTTATATAATATAGGGTGGTGATTATAATCATACATCAATTGTTGATATGTCTTATAATATTCATTGCACATGTTTCATGTGATCTGAACCTAGTGAATTGTTGAGTACCTTGAGTACAATATGAGAGGTAAAATACACCAGATATTAAAGTAAGGAGTTGAAACCCATAGTCATGTGACATTGATGACCTTGTAATGGCTGTGATACAAGTATCTTGAAATGATGAGACAAGTTCTCACCTTGTACACTTTATATTTTATGAAGTTGTACGTTATTCTTAATTTTGTAAGATCTGTTTAGGGTTATTACTTTGTAACTTGATTGATGCATTAAAAGATACTCAAATCGAATATCTAATCAAGTGAAACCCTAATCATCTAGTTCCATGTACCATAGATCCATTTTCAGCGTCAATATCTAGCTAGATGGTGAAATGAGTAAATCATATGGGAAACTCGAAGTGCATATTATTGAATATGTGGGGTGGAATTGAATCATTTCCTTGTACCCTTAATTGTTGGAATAGTGATGAGATACTTTGTTATCAAACAACCATGTGTGTGCTAGTTTTCTAGTGCTATTCCATGTACCAAGGCAAGCTAGTTGTTTTACAAGACCATAGCTTGATTATGAGTTGTTGTCTCTACATGACGATAGCTATGACTATAAGTTTCTGTCTTTGAGTAGTTTGACTGTTATGTCATTGCATTGTAGACTTGTACTGATCAATTAGTGATGGTGATGATCATGGAGTCTGGTTCTTCCTTTGATCTTATATGGTACTGATTTTGACTTAGCAGTGGTCAGTTGGATTTGAGTGGTATGCCTCAAATCCTCAGTGCAATAATAATAAAAGTTCTAATACAGCAGTGTAGCATATTTGCTTAGGGTCAAATATGAATCACATTGGATGACCCCATACCTTATTTCTTGTATTGTTTAGCTTACAATAGTTATACATTTTCTTCATATTCCTTCTAAAATAATACAATGTTCTACTATTGAATTGCATGTACACGAACTACTTTATCAGTATACACTACATAACTTTAAATGTTATATTATAGTTAATATGCTTATAATATATATTGGAGGAGAGCTATATCTCCCGCTAAGATGTGATCTCACCCTGTTGGATCCACAACTTTTTTAGGTGGTCGTGGACAAGGTGGTAGATGTCGAGGCTCAGGTGCAGAGCAGTAAAAGGGACAATAACCTGTCAGAGATTGGATGATGCTATAGTTATGTAGAAGAGTCATATGTGTCATCCTTGTAATCTCATATCCTTGGAGAGATTTTATTGTTTTTGTTATGGACATGCATATTTTGGCTTCAGTCCTTGGATGTATAAACAATAGCATATGCATGTAACTTGTAATAAACATGTTGTCCAATGATGGCTGGATGGCCTGCAAACAAGTGATGCAATATCCTTATATATATATATATATATATATATATATATATATATATATATATATATATATATATATATATGAATCAGAGATAGCCTGAGTTGAGGTTGGTTTAGTAAATACTTCTTCTTGAGATATTAAATTGTAGTTATTTTAAATTTACCTTGTTTTGTGGTAATATAGTTATTAGTGTTAATTCTGTGTTTTTTTAGTAATCTCATTTTGTGTGACAAAGGGTGTCACACCTAATGTATATTTGTAGCTTGTTTGTGGACATTAATGCATGATGTTGATATAAGTGATAATCTTGGTTCTTTCTTCCATCTAGACTTTCCTAATTTGGACAAATCAATAACTATATGATAAACATGACTCTTGTATCACTCATAACCCCCTATTCTCTTGTTTAAGTAACATGCCATAATTAGAAAATATATGTCACATACATGTTTAGGCTTGTCTACACTTGATAAAAAATGATATGTACTACCTCACTTATGCATCCAACTCTTATAGGTTTGTCAAATTAGTAATATTATAATGTTTCATGACTCTAATGCCTAATTATCAACCCTTCTTATGCTTTAGTGGCAATTGTAGCTCTAAGTCCCCAAGTGGTGACCTAGATTCACACACATGCCTTACTTTGTGGTCTTGTGCCTTAATGATTATGGGGTTTCTTTATGTTGTCCTCCCCTATCAAATAAGAAAATCTTCTAACTGTCATGATATTTTGGATGTGGATGTCCCTCCCTAGTCTCATGTTCTTAATGCCTCATGTATGGTTGATTTTATGCATGATTGAATTGTTGATATCTAATGTTGGTTGTTTGATGCTTGTAGTCTAGGGGGACAACCACCTATATTTTATGCAATCTTCTATCCTGTCTAAGTCTCCCAACTTGATGAAACCATGCCTTGTTGTTGATATTCAATGTTGGCTATTTTATGCTTGAACTCTAGGGGGACATCAACCTATATTTGAACAAGATTCTTGTGTCCTTATATTTCTGATGCAATATCATATATTGTCTAAGTCTCCCAACTTGATAAAACCTTGCCTTGTTGCACTATTATGAGTCTTATGACCTCTTATGTACATAAGTGACTTAAATCATGTAATGTCCATATAATATAGATGAATCATCCAAATGACATGAAAGTTAAACCACACCTTCATGATTACTCCTAAATAAGTAAAAAATCTTGTAATGCACTAATAATCAACTTCAAACCTAACTTGGCCAAAAAACCCAAAAATGAAGCTAGTTAGGGTTAATGTTAAGAATCTAATATATGTATGCAATCTTGTGCTTAATCAGGTGTTGCTTATGGCTAGATATCCAAGGATGTGTTAGGTTATAAATCTCTAAATTAGGTATGGGCCTTAATAAATATATGACTATGGATTCCTTACTTGAAATGTGATACAGATGTATGCTTGTTTACTTACTCAAATATGGTCATGTAGTATTTTAGTATTGTAGTCAGTATTTGTCTCTTCATTGTTTTATAACTTACAAATATAATATAGAAACCCCATTATACAAACCTTGTGCACCTATCTATATGTGTGAGGTAAGGACATGAGGTCGGGTGTCCTACTTAAGTTGTCAAGATAGGGAGGACCATGTTGATAAAAGGGTTAGCTAATCTTATGCACGCTTACAGACTCTTCTAATGGGAAGTTAGTAAAAGGCCTTATGATAGTTATGTTGTCTGTATAATTGGAGTAAAATGATGTAAAATATAGGCTCTCACTTTATCAAATATTTAACTTGTTTATTCTTGTTCGTTACTTCTACAAATATTTTTAAATTATGAAAAGCTTATGTATATGTATCTTTCAGCCTTGTACTCAACACCTTGTGTGTTAAACTCAGCTTGTTTCATGTTTTATATAGGTTCAGAGATGGATAGCAGTTTATGGGATTGATGAGCTATGTCATGTGTACTTGTTGTAAGACCCCTAGTGAACATGAGAAGACCTATAAAATTATACACTTGAATATCTAATTGAAAGCTTGTAATAAATATTGTTGCTTAATATATTGTGTTGAATGTTAAGATTATAATTGGTGCATTTATCTTGTTATTTTTTCATGTATCCTAAGCTTTATGCTTCCAAATTTTCTATTTGTTGATACCATGCTAGGGATGTACGTCTAGGTCCTACCACCATCACTAATACAAAACATGTCTTTAGCATCGGGTAATTAAGGGCTTTAGTGTCGGTTTTCAGGTGAAACCCAAGTGGGCGCCGCTAAAGGTGGACCCCTTTAGCGTCGGTTCCCAACCGATGCAAAAAAAATTTCTGCCACCAAAAACGCGCCAGAAAAGGGACTATAGGCGTCGTTTTTTTACTAACACCGACACTATAGAATTGTTTCAGACGTCGATTATTAAAATAACCGATGTCACAAAGCTTCCCGCCACTGAAAACGTGCCAGCAAAGGGCCTATAGGCATCGGTTTTGTAGGATAACCAATGCCATCTCCCCTTCCACCACGGTTGTTCTTCCCAGCACGACCATGTTTCCTAGCCATATCAGCTGAACCAACGTCAATTTTGTGCTAATAACTGACGCCATATCCCCTGCCTACCACCACGGCCATGCTTCCCAGCACATTCGTGGTTCCTGGCCACATAGACGTCAGTTTTTTTATGAAAAACCACCGCCGTATGTCTTTGGTGTCAGTGTTGTTCAAATAACTGACGCCTATGTTAAGATTTTTTTAATCAGTTTGCAGGCCTACTGTATTGCTGGTCAGTAGGAAGAGAATTTGTATTTCAGTTCTGAACTACATGTTTACGACATACATTGATATCAGCCAACAATAGGCCACAAACCTGCAAAATTAATAATATGGACAATATTATATATATGTGATTCACACACATGTATAAGCACATTTAATTCATATCATTTTTTCATCACACAAATGTTGAAACCAGTAGCAACCTGCAATTCCATTCATTTCATCTCTTTTCACATTCAGACACATGTAGAAACATTTATGTATTGATCATCTTCACACACATATGACAATTCATAAAAATTCATTCACATTCACAAAAAAATTATTATGAGAACAAAGTTATTCTTTATTCATCATTGTCATCATTGTCAATAAAATTAAATCTAAAAATTCCCACTCTTTGTAGGGCTTTTTCCCATTCTTCTCTTACACCATCTAATTCATCTCTCGTATAGGGAGCATGTACATTGAAATACTTTCCACCTATGCTGAAGTCAGTAGTTTTAAAGACCTGCAAAGAGAATGACGTATATATATAATTAATAATATATAATAAGATTGATATATTTCATATTATCTAATGAGACTATGTATAATACCTGTTGTATCTTATCACTTTCCATAACGACATGTTTTATGATTAGGTCCATAAATAACATCACATAGTAGGCACATGCCCAACCATTGTCTTGTGTAGCACACTATAAATTGAAACATACAAAATATTCAAAAATACAAATAAGCACAGTTCACATAAATAATATATACATTGGAGTTAGGAAATTACTTTCACATTCTCCCAAATTAGTGACAGATCCTTTTTCCTGGGGATCTTCCCTCCATATTTTTTGTACTCTTGTAAAGCCCTACATATGTTAATGTGACCCATTAAATTGCATAATTAAATAGTAATGTAGTAATAGATGTTAACAAATATACAAACATGAAATATTTCTCATGAGAATAATGGCCTTTTAATTGCATGTCCATATAATTCCAACTCATTCCCCGCAAGATCTAGATCATAGACAGTGAACATCTTGGGGACAATAACTAGTAACTCCCAATGCCTACCACTATATGTAAGAAAGTTAAAAATTAATACCTCGAAATCCACAATAAAAATGTAATTTTCTTAAGTCCAAATTTTAAGCAAAGTAAACTTACCTGACATTGAATGGAGCTATTATCACCATCTTCTTATTTTTACCAAAATATTCAAAAGCATCACAACAATATGAAGTAACTGAAAAAGGGTCTGTATCTACAAGACTAATCAAAGATGGAACCAAAAATCCCACATGGGAAAACCCAAAATCTCTACATATCGTGTGTAAGCGGCTACAAAACATGTATTATGTATGCATTAATATATAAGAAACCAGATCACCGTATATAAAACAAGGTATATGGATGTATAAACAAGATCTCCCCATATCCACAACTCTATCATAGATGTGTTCAACCATTGATAACTAAACAACTCCAAAATATCTTGTATAAATATCTTGTTTTCGTATGATTGACCTGTATTAATACCTATGCATTAATACGTACGTATACAGAACTTGTATTACGTATGCATTAATACGTATGCTAAACTTGTATAAATAGATTGTTATCGTATGATTTACCTACAACATCCTCCGGAATAGTAACAATTATAGGGCAATTTGTATCATGTTTTCTGATCCATACTGTCACACCCCTAGAATTAGGACCTATCAAGGTGTGTAGGTCCCTTGGAAGCCAACTTGGTAGTCAAGGAGGTGGAGGCCGAGATGTAGCAGGTATCATCTTTTTGACTTGTATATATAATTTCAGATCAATTGACTCATATATACACACTAACAAATTAAAGTAATAGAAATTTATCATACAATATCAATATAGAGGATATCCGCTTCGGGCCACACTATCACTCCGCCTACTGCCTCACCAAGTGTTTTAACATATGGGTGTGCATGAGGCAGTGCAAGATCCGTCCAGTCGGGGAATACATGTATCAGGCTCACACATACCACACCATCTGGTACTGGATACCCATGAAACATGCACCCTTTAAGGGGTGGGTAAGCCGACGCCTCTGCAACGATATATTCTTGACTTTTTAGTCGACATGGTTCAACCCCTACAAATTTATGTAAAGAATGTTATATGCATATATACACAAACATATCATCTTGAACAAACTAGCTATTATGTCATAAAAATACTTATAGAGGATGTGCTAGGTGGTGGGTCTACATGATTAATCCCATCCACTTCTACAGTAGGAGAAGAGTGGCCCGCCACATGTACTGTCTGAGTGGCAGGTTGAGACGTCTGCCACTTCACCATTACTTCTTGGATTCTCTTCTCAATTAATGAATGTACCTATACATGGATAAAAGAAATGCTAGCTTCTGATTATTGAATTCCATTTTGCAATAACATTCTAAAATAAGAATAGGTTACCTCAACTTGTGAAAGTCCCGCTTTTGGGACATGTTTTCACTGGGATGGCCCAAAGAACACTTTGATGCCCACACCAGCGCCTTCACCTCGAACACGTTCAGGATGCTCTGGGTTACCCAGAGTAACTGTCAGTTCATCCCTTGTGCCCTCAGGGATTAACTTGCCTTCCTTCCTCTACTCGTGTAGCTCCCTCTAATGACCATCAACAAAACTTAGTAAGTAAACATAACAATAATCAATATCGATTGATTGCTCTAAGAGTTGATTTTTACCATTTTTGCAGCTGCCTCAGTAGTTGTGGGCTGTGGTATGTCTCCCTTCTTGCTTTGCCTCCCAGCTACCCACATAGCATGGCGAGGCAGAGGTGCAGGAGCAATAGTAGAGGACTCTGCAGTCTCCTGAGTAGCAGTAGGCTGAGCAAACTTAGCCTATAGTCTTTGGCAAATGCCTATATATCATCTTGGACCCATTGTGTGGTCATGCACATTCAGTGCATGCCTTTGTCTTTGTGCCTCACTGAGGTCCTAGTTAGTTATCACATTGATTTGGTTAGTAACACTAAAGGTTAATCTTGGGAGTGGCGCTTAATACCTTGAATTCATCTATTTTTGTTTGGGTAACAAACGCCTCCCAGTCTTTGGGGTCCAGGTAGTTCCATTGCTTTGTGGCTTCATTTTGCCTAAATTTATTTTTTAAAGAGAATACAAACAAAAATTATTAGTGTAGAGTTAGTGAAATAGTGATCAATGTCTAGAATTGGAAATCAATCAAGAACCTCTTATCAGCATCACATATGTAATCTCAGGTGAGATTGCTCCTATAGTTCCTTAGGACCCTCCCACAACATTGCATCACACATTTACGATGCAACTTTTCATCCAAATCAAATATGCTCTGCAAATTAAATAGAATTTCTATTAACTAGTATCCTAAAAATTAGTAATCTACACAAATAGAATTACAAATAATAATAACTCACGCATAGTTCCTTCCATATGTGGTCTTTCTTCCCCTTAGGAACTTTATGCTAGGATTCTAGGATAAGATTGCAATGGTTGTGAGTAAGAACCCCAATATATGAAACAAATCAGTTGCAGTTCACTCCATATGGATTTCCTGCATGATCGAAATCCACAACCAATTTGGGTCCATTACCCCTTTGCTGTATTAACTTGTTCATCATTGTGATGCCCCTCACTTTCTCAATTTTCTTTTGCTTCTCATCAAGTGTTGTAATTTCTTCAGGGGGTACATAAACAACCTAAAATTTGATAAAAAACACACTTACATGATATAATTATAAATGAACATATAGATATAAACCTCAGGGATATATTCTTAAAAATTACATTGTCCGGCGACACAAGAACGTCCTCACCCTCATGGTGATCATCAGCATAGTCATCATGGGAATGCTCAGCCATCTGAAAGTTCACATTCAAATTATAAATTTCACATTGTAAAGTAACACTAATTGTAAAGTTCACATTGTAAAGTACACATTCACATTGTAAAGTAATTCATATTGTAAAGTCCACATTTACATTGTAAAGTTCACATTGTAAAGTTCACATTCAGAAAAATAAAACATATAAAAAATATTAACATTCATGCCTCTAATATTGTGATGTTTTATCAATTAACAATCCTTCATTGTGATCCCCGTGAACATACAAGTCATTATGATCCCCAGCATCAATGTTTGGTGGTGTTGGCAACCCAAGTGAGAATGGACTGGAGTCATCATACTTATCATAGTACTCTTCTTCATCTATAGGATCTTCAATAAACTGTCTTTTACCATAAAGAACAACCGACTATTTTTCATTTGTAGGATCATCGATATAAAATACTTATTTCCCCTGTGATGCCAATATGAATGGTTCACCCTTCTCGCCAATCTTTTCAAAGTTCACTAACGTGAAACCCAATTCATCCACTATAACTCCATTATTGTTTTCAACCCAATCACATTTAAAGAGTGGAATTCTAAAATCTACATAGTCAAACTCCCATATGTCTTCAATGACACTATAATATGACATTTTAGCTTCACGTGGACTCTTATCCTTTGCACTTGCAAAAAACAATGAAGATGCTTGAAGGGTGCCCCACTGTTTTGGACGACACTCTTATCATCTTGACGCTTTGTGTAATACGAGAATCCATTTATGTCAAACCCTTCATAAGACATAACATTCAATTTTGGTTTAAAGGCGAGGCATTTGATGGTTTCAGTAAGATTATCTGGTGTCTGAGATAGTTGATGTAAGAATTTATCTTCAAACCACTTAATAAATGTCTTGTTATGCTCTCTACAAAGCCACATTGAATTGGATCGAGGATATTGTCTCTTGATGAAATTGGTATGTTCCTATATATAAACACTCACTTTGTCGATGTTGTGTAAAATATACAAGTGATCTTGCTCCAACTGCTCACGGTTGATTACTTTCACCCATGATCCCAAAATTCCTTTGCCAAAATGCTCCTCAATATTCTTGCCATTCACAGGAGCATCATTAGCACTCAGAAAGTCATTGTAAAAACCCATAACCTCTCTCGCCACATAACCCTCAGTAATACTCCCTTCAGGCTGATAACAGTTTTGAACATCACCTTTAAAAATGTTCATGTATCATTTAAAGGGATACATCCAATGTAAGAAAGCTGGTCCCACCATTTTCACTTCCCTAGTCAAGTGGACAACAATATGTACCATGATATCAAAGAATGAAGGAGGAAAATACATCTCAAGCTGACATAGGATAACAACCACTTCTCTTTGCAATTTATTGAGAGTATCAGGGTCAATAACTTTGCTGGACAGACTATTGCAAAAGAAACAAAGTCTGGTGATTGCAAACCGTACATGCTTCGACAATATAGATCGAATTTCCACAAGCAATATTTGTTGCATTAGAGTGTGACAATCATGAGATTTAAGACCTATAAACTTTAGATCTTTCATTGATACCAATGTACAGATGTTGGATGAGTAACCCTGTGGCACCTTAACATTTACCAAGCATTCACAAAAAGCTTTCTTCTCCTTTCTAGACAATGTGTAACAAGCGGGAGGTAAGTATGTTCTCCGATTGCTACTAACTACTTTTGTTAATTCTGTCCTCATTCCCATTTCATGTAGGTCCATTCTGGACTTTATCACATCTTTAGTCTTACCTGGTATATTCAATAGAGTACCGATGACACTATCACATACATTTTTCTCAACGTGCATGACATCGATACAACGCCTGGCTGTGAAAGAACTCCAATAAGGAAGATCCCAAAATATTGACTTCTTCTTGAATAAAGACTTGTCAGCCCATGTGGCTATCGTACATTATGATCTCTTACCAAATTCATTGGCGATGTCTTGTACTCTTTCATAAACATCCTCCCCTGATATAGGTTTAGGTGCATTTTGTTCCTCATTTCGTCCATTGAATGCTTTGCACAACCTAAAATATGGATGGAATTTTGGAAGAAACCTTCGATGACCAAGATATACAGTCTTTCCTCCGTGTTTTAGTTGTATTGAATCAATTTTCTCTTCACATATAGGACAGACTTTAGATCCTTTGACACTATATCCAGACAAATTCCCATACGCTGGAAAGTCATTCACAGTGCAAAACAACATAGCGTGCAAACAAAATGTCTCTCTTCGTGAAGCATCATAGGTCATCACACCTTCACCCCAGAGCTTCTTCAAGTCATCAATCATAGGTTCAAGATAAACGTCGATATTATTTCCAGGTTGTTTAGGGCCCGATATCAAAGACGACAACATAACATACTTATTTTTCATACACAACCAGGGAGGAAGATTTTATATAACAAGCATAACTAGCCAAGTGCTATGTTGGCTGCTCAATGTCCCATACGGATTCATCCCATTTGTACAAAGCCCAAGTCTTAGATTCCTTTCTTCTTCACCGAATTTAGGGTACAATAAATCAATCTTCTTCCACTGTGGAGAATCATACGCATGTCGTAGGATCCCATTATTATTTTTCTTAACATCTGCATGCCACCTCAAATTCTTCGCATCTATAGGATTGGCAAACAAGTGTTGAAACTGTGGTATTATAGGTAGATACCACATCACCTTGGCAGGAGAACCAGTTTTGGACTCCCCCAAAGTTGTCAATTTATACCTTGACGCACCACATTTTGGACAATCCTTCAAATCCACATAGTCCTTTTGAAATAATACACAATCATTCAGGCATGTGTGTATCTTCTTGGCCTGCATTCCCATTGGGCACAACAATTTCTTTAATCGGTATGTTGAGATTGGCAGCTCATTTCCTTCAGGAAGAATTTCTTTCAACAAAGACAACAATGACGTGAAGCTTTTGTCGCTCCATCGATTATTAGCTTTCAGTTTATACAATCTCAACAAAGTGCAAAACTTTGTAAACTTAGAACCTATGTATAACGGTATCTCAGCATCATGCAAAATGTTTTGAAACATGGGAGGTGGATCAGTGTGCTCTACCCCACAACTATCCAGCATCGCATCAATGATGTCTACTGGAACTGGATCGTTCACATCTACATCATCGAAGGAAATTTCTTCTTTCACACAATCACTTCTATCGACATCCACTGATTTCAGGTTTGAAATCTCTCCATGCCAATGCCATTCTGTATAGCCTTGTACAATCTCGTTGCACATGACATGACTTTTGACTTCATCACCAATGCTGACATTCAAGTTGTTACCGCAATACCTACATGGATAGTAGAACCTATCTCCAGGTTGTTTCCTATGTTACTTGGAAAATCTAATAAACTGGTTAAGACCATAAATAAACTCGGGGGTGCAGCGATTTGGAATGGACATCCATGATCTATCCATTCTATGATAAAAAAGAAAACAAGTATATATTAGAACAAGATTAGGATCTAGGGTTAAAAGATTAGGGTTTATGGTTAAAACTTTAGGGTAAGGTCTTATATATAATTAATGGTTAAAACATTCTATGTGAGATTAGGTGTTCAAGAACAGTCCCAAACTGGGGACTATCCAAGATTTACTCCTAATGAGTAAATCTTGACGGGTTTCTAGGCCAACAAATACATGTGTTATCATTCTTATATATAATAAATGTGTACCACCTATCCCATTCTTGAACACCTAATCTCACTAGTAAGTGTATAATGTGTATTGGGTTTTCAAGAAAATTTCGGCAACATTTCGCCACTATTCTCTAAGTACATATGTACTTAGAGAATAAACGGGGAAATGCTACCGAAATTTTCTTGAAAACCCAATACACATTATACACTTACATCCTAAGTGAGATTAGGTATTCAAGAATAGTCCCAAACTGAGGACTATCCAAGATTTACTCCTATTGAGTAAATCTTGGACGGGTTTCTAGGCCAACAAATACATGTGTTGTCATTCTATAACATTGATTTCAACATTTTAAGTGTCCATGCATGTTCATCATCAAGATAAAGATTACACATAAATTAGTATGACCTAGGGATGGAGAGATAATTCATAATTGATTTCAAAATTTCAAACTAGCTCAGGCATTATCATCAATCTACATCATACAATAGGGATTCATGGAGATGTTAGGGCGACACATCACTATAAAATAAGAGATTTAACATTAGGGTTTTAATATCTTACATAGATTGATCACAAGATTTCAACAATATAGTTAATTCAAGATTATATATGGTGAAATGTATATTAGGGTTTTAATATCTTAATTCATCATGCATTAAAATTTATCGAGTCAGGTCAAGCATTAGTATTCAATTACAAATGTATCTTCTTCTTCCTGCTCATCCTTACCAAATGGATAAAAGCAAGGAACGACCTGCATGTGGGGTGGACACGATAGCCGTGGCTGTGTTGGCCGACCAAGGCCGTACTGGCCAACACGTCTCTGGTCAGCCAACACAGCCATGGCCGCCGTGTCCAGCCCACATGCAGGTCGTGCCTTGCTTTATATATTTGGTATAAGGAGGGAGCAGGAAGAAGAAGAGGTGGAGGAAGAAGCAGAGGTAGAGGAAGAAGAAGGGCAACAACTTACCTATCAACAGTGTGGAGGAAAGAGAGCAGGGTACATAGCAAGAGAGCAGCTGGCCAGAGCAGCGATTGAGCTAGATCTAGAGCAGCGGCCAGAGCTAGCAGTGAGCGGTGGCGGAGAGCAGCGGAACAACAAGCGGCGGTAGAGGCGGGGTCAGAGGAGTAGCGAGCGGCGGTAAGCAGAGGAATCGCCGGAAACCTTGATGAATCGCGGAATGAATAAAATAGAAGGGGAAGAATATGGCTCGCATAGGTGCTGTTAAGTTAATAATAGGTGTCGGTTTTTAAAAACAACCAACCCTAAAAACTATAGGCGTCAGTTACCAGAAAAAACTGAAGTCCATTGGACAATCTTAACTCGAAAATTTTTTGCAGGGACATCACATGAAACCTTATTAGCGTCAATTTTTTCACAAAAACTGACGACCTTTGGAGGTAATTTTTTTCGTGGTTAGGCGTCGGTTATTCAGTCAAAAAACCGACACCGTATGTGAAACTTTGGGGGTAATTTTTTTTGCTCGAAAAATTGGATTTGGTGGGCTAGTTTAGACGTCGGTTCATTATTGGGAACCAAAGCTAAATAAAAAGTGATACCCATGTCTGGACGGTCTTCAAATGTAGATGTCGGTCTCTATAATTAGTCGACGTTGTAGGTTTTAGGTGTCGATTTTCATTAATAATCGACGCCTCTAAATGTGACATTATAAGCTATTTATGTAGTAGTGCATTGACTTTGTAGTCATTTTGAGTTAGGTTTGGGTAATAAATGATTTTGTGACAATAAGGTCCTCCAAAGATGGGGATGCAATAAATGAAAGAGGTCACACAACTCAAGATCTAAGGGAATGAGGGATATAGTAAACCAACTAGGCACTCACTCATATATCTTTACCTATGCTTATGGGATTGATGTAAGGACATGGTCAACACTAAAAAACACTAAAACAAATAAATCCCTTTACCTTTGATTGATGCTTCGTGTGACGTCCCTGGATTTTCAACACCTTGACCAAGTGTGTGACGTATGAATTAAAACCCTCACCTTAACAAGAATCTTAATTCAAATCCCACACACTAGGCCAAGAAGAAGATAATAAAGGGAGTTTGAGGAACAAATAGTAGCACATGCATATAAACAAGACCAAATCCATACAATACATTTTGTTAATATTACATATTGAACAATAAACTATTACATATGCACATACTACATCTACAACATGATCTTCTAGACAATAGGTCCACCTATAGATCAACTTTCCACACAACTGTCAACTATCCTAGTTCTCCAAGAGCATATGTCCACAACCTAAAGAGAAGATTTCGAGTGGTACACGTCAACACAATATACTAAAACATTATGTTGAGTGCGCTTACATGTCTTTTTGTATACCTCTCATTACTGTGACTTGGCAATAAGATAAAACTAATGCTTGTAAGTAATAAAAATATATAACGTAAGACGTATACTATAATAAAGATGTTTATTAGCAATAGATTATACATATATTAAGAACATTTTCTATTATATCATCCATGCATTGTCCACAAAAGGCTGAATGCATTAAAGGCCTTATGATTGACTACTAAAGGGTTGGATCATTTCACAATGTTATGAAACAACCAAAGAATTAGATCACTTTCAAGTACTTAACTACCAAAGAGTTGGATCACATTCAAGTACTTGACTACCAAAGATTTGAAGTACTTTACTTTCCACAACTTGACTACCAAGAGTTGAGGTGCTTTGATATAATGGATCAAATATATTAGGTTCCATGAGTTGCATACTATATATATATATATATAGAAAAATAAGCAAGGTAGCATACTAGCACAATTATTTCATCCATTATCATATGCCAAGTATTTTGTACACATACAATACAACCATACTAAATAGTAGGCCAAGTAATAGGTAAAGTGTACCTTGAAAAGTTATATTCTAATCATAACATATTCCTCATGTCGACTATATCATTGGTCAAACCCTAATCAAGACAAGATCATACATGCCATGCATTCGACTCTCATCAGTTTAACGCTATTTGCGTCCATTTTAGAGTTCATAATAGGTATTTAGTTATCATTCCATATTCACTCATATTTTTGTCTTAGAGTTATCTTACTGATGTCATATTCTATATTATATCTCATGAATGGATAACCATATTTCATATTATTATGTGAATATATTAACCTTATATTAGGTTCATTAGTCATTTTAGGTTTACAAACCATACATTATTGGTCATATCTATATACTCATAAACTATGTGCATAAGATAAATATATTTGTTTCATATCATGTACCATGTACTCATTTAAGGTTATACTGAGATTTCCCTCATTTTTTGGTCATCAACTTATTTATTGCATTTTATTTAGTGTTTTAGCCAAAAATAACTAAATGGGGAATTCTATATGATTCCATACGTGAACATCATAATTTATGACATCACATGCATTATAAACTGATTTATGACTTAGTGAGATGTTTACATTACTTTCAGTGATAGATGGATATTTATTATTCATGAAGAAAATGTAATACATCTTACAACATATCATTATGATTTAAACATCAAATAACTAATACTATGGTTCCATTATGTTGTACTCACTTTTCTTAGAATTTTGATACCTTGTTTTTTTTATAAATGTGCTAATTATTGTGAAATATCTAAAATCTAGGTAATTACTAGAGTTTTTACCTTTGTAGGGCTAATTGGAGGTGGCCACGTGGCTCTAAGGGTCGCGGCTACAACATTCAAACTGGGACAGTCCCTCTTGGGATCATGTGGATGGTATTCAACTGATGGTTGGTCTAGCTGCTCGGTCATACTCCTCTCATAAGAGTGTGTGACCCTTATACTCTATTCTACTTGAGGTGATCCAGTCTATCCCTTGGTCTAGACCTGAATCATCCCCCTCTCCTTCTCTCCCATCTCGCGTTCATCATGATTCTCCTTTTGTGCACAATTCCTTGTATAGGCCCCGCCAAAGGGGCCTCCTCTAGATAGAAATTGTCCATGGTCTACTCATGTTGGCTACAATTGTGTGTTCTAAAAGATTTGACTACCTCTCTCTTAGCTCTTTGGCCTCATTTTTGTCCCAATGATGGCTCCTCCTAATGATTTGGCATGCCTGCCATTGTGTGTTGCTTTTGTAGTGGCATGAAAGAGGCGTAATTCCTTAGGTTGAAGATACTCCACGCCGATGCACCAAGATGCTTCCCAAAGATTCGTGGCTCCTCCTTCAACTCTATGAGGCCTTCTAGAACTCATCTTCAACCCACCAACTATTGTTCCCAAGTCCACCTTCAACTCTGTTAAAGTCCACCTCATTGACCATGGAAACCTTAGTGGCATCCCTCAGAACCTGTTTCCTTTGAATTTCCATGACCTCGACCTTTGTTTCCTCTCTTAATTTCCCTTAGAACATCTTTCTACCTCCATTATATACACTTGGCCACAATTTGCTCACTGTAGTGGAGATGCAATGAGGTACAATTTCTCATTCACTATACTAGAGTAGCCTTACATCTCGTTTAAGAGTTCTCCTACTCCTTTAGTCAAGCAAAACATAATAATCTACTTCACTGACACCATCGGGTCACAAACACGACATGTGGTCGTGGGTATGATCTCAATGCCAACTTCTCTACTACCTTACTTTAATTGCAAGATAGGAGACAACCTGATATCCATCGATAACACATCCAAGGAATGATATTCATCATCCACAAAACCTTTCTGGGGAACTTTAGTGGTAGAGGTGTGTCGCCACTAGATTGAAGATTAATGACTAGAGAAAACACCAAACCATCTACTAACTAAATAAAGAGCATGACACTAGATAATCAACAACTTAGGATAGAATAAAACCATTAACCTTGGTGTGAAAATCATTGAAATAGTAATTAGTTTACCATATTCAAACCTAGTCATCTCCCTCTAGGAGAATTGAAATACTATGAAACTTTAACAATAGATTTATCATACCTCAAGATGCATTATATTAAAATATGGTGTCAAAGTTCAATTGTTTTACATGTCAATTAATACTTTAAAAAGACATAAACTTATGGATCACAATCATGATAACAATATCAATTAACATCCATATTTTACCAACACTCTAGAACAACTCAATATAGCTCAAAAATATGAATCCATTTATCTCATTAGGTATCAAAATACTCTAAAAGTTCACTTTGTCACATCCCACACACCTTAAAATAAATTTTGTCATCGAAACTAAGCCAAAATATAGTCCTTCACATCATATACATCTTTATAGAAATTTTGTCTACAAAGTTAAGCACTTCTTTTATTCTGAAGAGAAGAAAGTGATGTTCTTGTTCCACTTCCAGGACATCACTTTAGTCTCAACATATACACAACAAAATCTCTATAACTATATCTATATTTGTTTAGGAAATTTTAGAAACATCTAGGGTGAACCGTCCCTTCATAAGGGTTTTGTTTCTTAGATTATGTCATGAAATATTTCATATTCTAGGATCTACGTCTTAATTTTACTCAAGCATTATCATTCCAACATTACTTTAATACATTTGATAAAAGAGGTAGTTATAATTAACCCACTTTATCCATCTGGATCACATCAAGGTGCCATCATCATTGTGATGTGCTAATTTTTCAAACTGTAATCAACATTTTTATTAGTCACTAACATTAAAACAACATTTAATTTATAACATTAAAACAATCTCATTTCACTTCACACATTAGGTTACAAACTTATTAGTGACTTCATCACTATATTAATGAACTATATTACATTATCATTATTCATATGTGCGGTTAATCATCTATACATATAAATCTATTAAACCATCACTTGATTTTCCATTATCTTATATCCGTGTATCACATCTCAAGATTAGATGACATAAATACAAATTTCATAATGGGTGTGCTAAGAAACTTATACAAGTAGCTCAACAAACATACACCAAGACTTTATCTAGTCTAGTTGAGGTTCTCCCAACCTTTATCTTGAGGGTAGTGACATTCATATACTTTATCTTTGCTCATTAGTCTGTGGTTCTTAAATTACCTCATTGGCATTAATGATTAGCTTCACAAGTTCTAGCACCACAATCCCATGCCAAGTTGAAATGTAATATGAAATTCTCATTATAGCTCTCTACCCATAATACATGCTTAACCAACTCTCTTTCTTATAAACAACCACTAGAATCCTACAAGGAACCACCAACCCGAGCATGACACTTTACAAAAGCTAACACAATTACCTCCTCCATGATCTTGTGACTCATCCCTGACCCAGTTGGCTGGTGCTCATATTCATGTCCACATATTCATATGTAACAACCTCTCTCTAACTCTAGGGTTTGTTCCTCCACAGACATCTAGGGTCCAACAAAGATATAGGAATCATGCATAAAGAAACTCAACTCATTCACTCAAAAGTAGTCCAGTTTGGCACATATCATATCATAGATTTCTCATAATTTTCATATGTTGGATCTTAGTTTCTTTAGCCTTCTCCCTTTGTGTCTTAATCTCATTGGAGCTAACCATACAATTGGTCCCAATAGTAGAGGTCCTCCTTTGTAAAAGATCTTTGGGCTCATGCTGAGTCACATCCTGATCTTATCTTAGCTCATCTTAACTTAGAAAAGCAAACATACTTGCGTCATCAAATCTTTTGTCAAATCCTTAAAAATGAACTCAAATTATCAAATATGATTGTGATCATCATAAACAAACATATGTCATTACCTAAAACATATATCATTTCATGTAGCTTATATCATATATCATTTAATGAATCACATATTCTAATAAGGATTTAGACATCTAATATAGAACTACGCTTTATTCTAGACTGATGTCACTCACTTTCACTTCGGTTGCATGACCACCTCCTACTCGTGCATGTGTTAGGACACATTTTTGCATTTATTTACATTTATAATAAAATATTATATAGTTTGTCTTCAATGAAACAAGCATCAGAGAAAAATATTGAGACTCGAGCCGAGTGGAAACAAAACCAAATTAGCTAACTAAGTGTCCCACACATAGTAGAGAATCCAGTGTTATGAAAACTAGTGTAACAGTGATAACATGATGTTGATTAGTGTAGCTACCCTAGAAAACGAGCACCATATGTCTAAGATTTCTCTTCCCTTGATGTACATCATCTTCGAATAATGTGATGTCCAATACCACAACATTACAAGGAAGGAATAAAATCTTAGGACTTTCTATACAACAGGCACCGACCTAGACCTAGTTCTCAGACGTCTAGGTTTTGATCTAGACAATAGATGAAATCTAGTCTAAAAAAAGTGACTAATCTAACCCTTATTATTTTCAAGTTCATTATTTGATTTAATGTTTTTTTCATAATGAGAAAATGCCAAGCTTTTCTATTGATGATGTTGTGATACTACCTATAACATCCTCATCTTTCAACACCTTGACCATGTATGTGACGTCCGAATTTAAACCTTCACCTCAGCAAGAATCCCAATTCAAACCTCGCACACTAGGACAAGAAAAAAAATCAAGGGTGTCAGAGGAAAATATAGTAGCACATCTACATGAACACGAATAAAATCATACAACAGTTGTTCACCTTTCAACATATAATTACAAAATGAATTACTAGCATATTTATATTACACATTGAACAGTAAACTTTAACAAATGCACATACTACTTCTACAACAAGATCTACTAGACAAGAAGTCCACTTGTACATCAGCTCGCCATACAACTCTCAACTATCCTGGTTCTTCAAGAGCATATTTCCACATACTAAATAAAAATATTACAACACTAGTACTAATACTACCTTTAACGTTGGTTAAAATGGAATTTTTACGTCAGTTTCCAAGAGATACCCTAGTGGGATATAGTAAAGTTAGAAGCCCACGACGTCAGTTCCAAAATTGATGACACAAAGCCAGCCCCGATTGCAACCAAAAAAGAACAGACATCGATAGGAACCGAAGTCATCGATTATGCAAAGAAAACTGACGCCTATCTCCATACCCAAAAAAACATTCCCCTGGGTAGGACATTTTCTCCAGTTATTTATGTAAATATCGACAACTAACTCTCTTTCCAAACAAAAAATGTTTTGTTCGTAGTCGTCGGTTTAGTGTAAAACTGACAATTCAGCTAAACCTTTCGTTGGTTATGATTTCATAAACTGACGCCTATCTCCATACCTGAAAAAAAAATGTGGTCCAGGTTAGGACATAGTCGTCGGTTTCTTATAAACAATTGATGCCATATACCTTCATTCATGGTTATTATGAATAATCGATGACTAAGTGTCATTTTTTTAATACCAGCTTGTAGGCTGCTCAACAGGGTGTAGAACCTATAGTTTAGTTCTGAACTACAAGTTTACAACATCCTGTGATTTCATCCTAACAATGGGCCACAAACCTACAATAACAAGATGATCAAGACTATATATATAAATCATGTGATTCACACACATGTTGAAACACAATTAATTCATTCACACGATTCACACACATGTAGAAACCTCTTGTTCCATTCATTTGTCCATTTTCACATTCACACACATGTGGAAACCTACACTTCCATTTATTTCATCCATTTTCACATTCACACACATGTAGAAGCACATTCATTCATTCATCTTCACATCCACACACATGTATGTATATCAAATTTCAATAAGATAATTCAAAAAAATTCATTCACACATGTATATATAAGCACCACATATATACACAAATAATGACATAAAATTTTAGAAATGCCATTCTTTATCATTGGTACCTCAATCATAATAAAACTTCCCTCCCTTTCAAAGGTTTTTTCCCATTGTTCTCATATGTCTTCAAATTTTTCTATCGTATAGGGCATATGTAAATCTAATAGCTTTTCCCCTGTATTTAAGTCACTAGTTTTAAACACCTACAAAGACAATGATGTATACATATAATTAATAAGTTTGATATTTTCATATTATCTAATGAGACTATACTTATGATGATGAAGACTATATATTACATGTTGTATGTTTTCGAAGTTTGTGCAACATATCTAACAATCATGTTGTAACATCCTAGAATTCTCCCTCTCCTCATACAAGTGATATGCACTTCCTACTTGGATAAGTACCACACTATTGACCTTAATTTCATTATGGTAATATGACTTGATGCTAAATCAAAACATCTTGGATACTTATGTCTTTTGGTGATACCCAATTTAATTTAAAACCTAGTTTTGAGATACTTCATCATTTTCATTCATACTTTTGATCATACTTTTGTACATGACTATAATCTATTCTTGTTATCATGTTATGTGTCTTTCTCTTACAGTTTCAATGCATCATGTTTTTTCCAAATCGGAGCTAGGGAGAAGGAGATATGGCCATTTGAAATCACCTTATTTTAACCTTTTTGTATCCCCTTTAAACCGAAATTTTACCCTTGTTGGGCCCAATGCGAGGCGCGGCCCAACCAAGGTGTGAGCCCCCTTTTGCTAGTCACATCAGCTATCCACATGCCCCTTTTAGACCAATCAGGTGTTTTGGCTTTTGGACCACAAAATGTAATCTAGTGGATGCCTTAGCTGCATATTACTCCCTGGATCTAACGGTCATGAACACATCTCCCACCTCCTTTCCAATAGCAGCACATATGGTGTCGGTGGCCACCTACCTACCCCTTCTTGTCACCAATCCAAGACCCATTTCTGCACCTTCTTTTCCCTAATCAACCCCTCCTACCCTATAAAACTCCTTAATCATTCTTCTGCCCTCTTTTCTTTGGCCTTTGGTGAACCCTAGCCTCAGGTATTTGAACTTTGCGTTCCCTTCTTGTTCTCAAAGGCCACCTCCAGCCCTGGTTGGAGGTTCCTCCTCCTCGCCCCTTTGGTTCGAATTGATGGCAACATCTTGTTGGTGACCTTGGGGTAGACACAGATGGCCACCTCACATGAGAACTAGCCGCCCCCTAGCGCTACGTTGCCTTGCGTCGATGAGCTCTAAGAAGAGACGATGTGTCTGCTCTCGTGGCTCGCATAGACAAAAGGGAGAGGATGGATGAAAATCCCCTAGATTGAGGGCATCTTGGACGTGGACGGCCCTAATCACCCCCACCCACAATGTACCCAAGTGGAGGAGCCCAACAATTGGCGCACCAGTAGCGGGCCGCCACTAGCCGCTGTCAACCCGCCTCGATGATGGCGAGTGAATGGTGGATGCCATTAGACACCGTGGGTGGTGGGACATGTCCATGAACCAAAAACAACAGGAGGAGCACATATAACACCCTCGTCAGCCCTTAGATTGTAATATAAATGTTTGGAATCATCGAAATTAGATAAATCTTCTATAAATGATATCTACTACATCCTTTGGCCAAATAGGGCATGCTCTATGAATTTTTATTTGCTTGATGAGATCTATCTAATGGTGCTAGGTTTAATGAAATATTTCTATTCGTTGTTCCACTCATGTGCTAAAAATGGTCACATTGATGCCTTTTACATAATTCAACCTATTTAATGCATCATATATGATCTTTAGTCTTTCATATTCCCTAAAACAGTAAACATTAACTCGATGTTGCTGTGATTGAGGTCTCGAGCTATCTAATGCACCATAATGTTTCATCTTAACCTTTCATGACTAGATTTTCCCTAAAATGAATCTTTTGAGGGATTAATTGATGCAACTTGTCTATATATGAGGTTTGACTTAATTTATCATCATAGTATGTTAAACTTTGAAATTAGTAAACTTTATGATCTATTGTGCCATGCTTGACTAGTACCTTGTGCATCCTTGCCTTCAAATATCTCTTGTGTACCAAGATGTGCCCTAATTTGAAATGTGTAGGACGTATTAAAATGGAATCTAATTCTTGTGCTAAAATGAATCCTTAATACTTATATCTCTAAGTTGACTTCCAAATCAGTCCCCAAATGACTTGTTTTCCTACATGACAAGTAACACGCTCATGTACTCTTGGTGACAATATGTAACACCTACTATTAGTTGAATGCATATGATGCTTGTTAGACTCTAATCTTGAAAGAATAATACTCTAATGCTCTCCATGATATCTTAATGACTTCAAATACGTAGATTTATTACACTTGTAACACTAAATGCTATCATGATCTATCATATACTCTAAATGCTCCTATGCTTGGTGATATGACAAGCTTTTATGGAATTGATGCTATATGGCTAAATGTGACCATGCATGACTAAACAATCATGATAACCTAAACCTCATGCTTCCTCAATTATCAAATCAGACCTACCTATATATTGTATTACTCTTAATATGGATGGTTAACCTAGACTTGACGTTTAATGTTGAGCCTTGTGTTAAGTTGGTATGCTTGACAAGATGAAACCATAATTGAACTATATGATACTTAGGTTTATAAAACCATCCACATGACATGATACATGTTTATCTTTTCTGAACTCCTTTGAACTAAGACACCATGTTACATCTTTTCCTTGCAAGGTTCCCCTGGGTTTAGATCATCTCTAGGAATCTTACTTGTACTCTACTCACAAGGTACACTTACTCTCTTGACCCTACTATGGCATTGGCTTGTTTGTATGTATGCTCATATGAATGCTTGGCTAGTTAATTACTTGTTTGAGCTACTTGTTCCCTACAATTAGTATGTTCGTTTTGATTGAAATATGTTGAACAAACTTTTGAACTTGCCCATTATATAAACCTAGTGAACCTGCCTAAATTTGTGGGACAAGGGCACGAGGCATGAATGAAATAGTGTTAGTTCATTGATTTCGGTCTTGAGGTCCCTCGCGTTGATAAAAGGGTAGCAAACCTTGAGCACCCTTACAGACCATTCCAATGGGAAGTTGGTCAATGGCTAGAATATGTTGTTAAGTATAATGGAAATGCACATAAAATGCACTTTTTATAAAAGAATTCATTAAGTGTTTCGTGCCTTGTTTCTAAATCTTACTTATATGATGCTTCTAGCCAAGCAACTTTTATAGTATTTTTAGATTGTTTACTTGCCTTTCATAGCGTACTTAATGCTTTAGCATTAATATGTTTTGATTATTGAATTTGTACTTTTCAAATGAAGATCCCCTATGCTCAGGACTCAATGACCAGAAATGAAAAACCATGGGTTGCTTGAATCTAGAAAGGGGTACATATCTCTTATCTCCATATTTAGTATCTTATCATATCTTGTTGTTACTACTTTTACATATATACTGCATGTGTGATACATGTGATGAGATCCATTTTAGGGACGAATGCCCCAATCCACTCACATTTGGATGTCTAGCCATTAGGAGTGTGGACTTAGGGTAACAAATAGTTCTGTGACACATCCATATATGGCATCACAAAGTACCCACATGACCAGATGTTGTCTTGTACAACACACTATAAATTCAACAAACAAAATGTTAATAAATAAAAATAAGCATAGTTCACATAAATAAAATATGCATTGGAGTCAGGACTACATCCACATTCTTCCAAACTATCACTTTCTTTTTCTTATCCACATTTCCTCCAACATTTTTGAAATCTTTTAAAGCCCTATATGTTAATGTAACACATTTAATTTCATTAGTAAATAGACATCTAATAATAGATGTTAATGAATATAAATATAACAATTTCTCATGTGTAAAATGGCCATTTCAAATCATGTCTCGAATGGTCTAATTTGTTCCCCTTAGAATCTAGATGATAAATAGTCAACATCTTGGGGACAACAACCAGTAACTCCCAATGCTTACTTCTAGTGATAAGAAATAAAAAAATATATAAATTAAAATCCAAAATGAAATTTGATTTTATTAAGTCGAAAATATAAGCAAAGTAAACTTACCCAACATTATATGGAGGTATTGTCATGTTTTTTTCTTTTCACCAAAATATTTAAAAGTGATACATAAGTATAAGGTAACTGATGTAGGGTCTTCATTTACAAGACTAATCAAGGATGGAACAAGAAATCTCACATGATTAATTCAAAAAGCTTTACATAACCTATGTAAGTGTCTTCAAAACATATATTACGTAAGCATTAATATATAAGAAAATAGATCACCATACATAAAATGAGGTATATAGATATATAAATAAGTTTTCACCATATCCATAGTTGTATCATAGATGAATTCAACCAAGCATACCGAAAAAACTCCAAAATATCTTGTAGAAATATATTATTATCGTATAATTAGCCTATATCATCCTCCTCCATAGAAACAATAATAGGTGACATTTTGGAATGTTCACCTATCCATATTGCCATACCCCTACATTGAGGACCTATCGAGTCATATAGGTACTTTGGAAGCCAACTAGGTACTTGAGGAAGAGGTGAAGGTGGAGGAGGATGAGCTGTAGTGGGTTTATTCCCTTTATCCAGCATATATAATTTAATATCAACTCATGTATATACATATACCAATTAAGGTAATGTAAATTTACTATACATGATCAGTATAGATGAGTCTCTCTTTGGGCCACAAGACCATTCCACCTTCTGATTCACCAAGCATGTCAACATTTGGGTGGGCATATGGCAATGGATGTTTCCTCCAAGTGGGGAAGACAAGCCTCAAGCTCACACTAACCACACCATCGGGTATTGGAGTGCCATGAATTGTGTGCCTTGGAAGGTGTGGGTAAGCCTTGCCCTCTAAGACGATGAATTCTTTCAACTTTAGATGGCATGGCCTCAACCCCTATACATTTACATAGAGTATGTTATATGTATACCTAAATATAACATCTTGAAAAGACTAGCTACTATGTCATAAAAATACTTACAATGGACGTGCTAGGTGGTGGGTCTACATGATTACTCCCAACCACCTCTACATGATCACTCCCAACTACTTCTATCATAGTGTAAGAGAGGCATGGCAAAGGTATTGTTTGAGGACATCCTGAGATGCCTACCACTTGCTCATTGCTTCCTAGACTCTCTTATCAATTAATTCATCTATCTATACATGGCCAAAAGAAACTTTATTTGATTCCTAAATTCCCTTTGAAATAACATTCTTAAAAAAGAATAGGTTACCTCAGCTTTTGAAAATCCCCCTTTTTGGACATCTTTGCATTGTAATGGCCCAAAGAATGCTCTTAGGCCCACACCAGTGCTTACATCCCTAACACATCTAGGATGATCTGGGTTATAGAGAGAAACAATCAATTCATCCCTTGTGTCCTCAGGGATGAATGAGCCTTTCTTCCTCTACTCGTGAAGCTCCCACTAATCATCTTCAATAGAAATTGGTAAGTAAACATAACAATCATCAATACTAATTTCTCTGAGAGTTCAATTTTACCATTTTGTAGTCGCCTCAGTAGTTGCGGGGTTGGTTATATCTCCTTTTTTATTTTGCCTCCCAGCTATCCACACATCATGGCAGTGCATAGGTGTGGGAGTAGTAGAGGACTTAACAATCTCAACAGTAGGAGCTGTAGGCTACTGAATGGTGAAGATGTCTATAGTTTTTGGCAAAGGGTTGCATAGCCACCTGGACCCATCGTGTGGTCATGCACATTGAGTGCATGTCTTGCTCTTTGAGCATCGTTGATAGCCATGTTAGTAAGCACATTGAATTGGTTAGCAACAGTCAAGATCAATCATCAATAGTTGAATTTATAATAATGTATACTAATTAAATTGGGAGTGACGCTTAATACCTTAAATTTAATTGTATTTCTCTTGGGAACAAACACCTCCCACTCAGTCAGGTCCAGGTAGTTCCATTGCTCAAGGTCTGACTTCTTCCTCTTATTAGCCTCTCTTATGTATTGTCGGTTGAGGGTTTTCCTATATTTCCTTAGGACCTCCCACAACATTGCATCACCTTTTCACAATGTAGGCTTTCATCCAGTTTAAATATACTCTACAAAATTTTATATATTTAATAGCTTATTCTAAAAAATAGAATTGTAAATAACTTTAAAAATATAATTGCAAATGATAATATCTCACACATAGGTCTTTCCATAGTATTTCTTCCATTTAGGAATAGTTATTTTCATACTAAGTCTTTCTTCCATTTAGGAACTATATGCCAAGATTTTGCATTTACACTACAATGACTACGAGTAAGAACCCAAAGATATGAAACAAACGTGTTGCAGTTCTTTCCAACTAGATTTCCTGCATGATCAAAATCCACAACCAACTTTGCTCCATTGCCCCTTTGTTGTAGTAACTTATTCATCATAGTAATACCTCTGATTTTTTCAATTTTTTATGTCACTCATCAAGTGGCACAATGTTTTCAGGGGGTACACCCTCAACCTAAAAATTGACAAACAAAACACATAGAGGATATAACTTATAAATGGACATGTAGCTAGATATATTGTAAATCATATATTGTGACGCGACACCTCACCCTCATGGTAATCATCATCATGGTCATCATACTCATTGTCAACTATTTGAAAAAGTGTTATATAAAAAAAATCAAGCATCTAACATTTAATGAAATTAATATAAGATTGTAAAGTTCACATTGATGTAACATTAAAAAAATAAAAAATTTATAAAATTAAAAACATGCATCAAATATTGAGGTCTTTTATCAATTAACATTACTTGGGTGTGATCTCCACACACATATAAGTCATCATTAGCTTCAATATTTGGTGTTGGCAAGCCAACTGAGAATGGACTGGAGTCATCATAGTTATCATAGTACTATTCTTCATCTATATGATCTTTAATGAACTATCTTTTACCATGAAGAACAACCAACCATTTTTCTTTTGCAAGATCATCGATATAAAATACTTGTTTTGCATGTGATGTCAATATGAATGGTTCTCCCTTCTCACCAATCTTTTCAAATTCACTAATGTGAAACCCAATTCATCCACTATAACTCCTTTGGTGTTATCAACCCAATTACACTTAAAGAGAAGAATTATAAAATATATGTAGTCAAACTACCATATGTCTTCAATAACACTATAATATGACATTTTAGCACCACGTTGACTCTTATCTTTCACACTATAAGAAAACAATGAAGATGCTTGAAGGGTGACGCCACTATTTTGGACAACAATCTTATCATCTTGACCCTTTGTGTAATATGAGAACCCATTTATGTCAAACACTTCGTAAGACATAGCATTCATTTTTTATTTAAAGGTGAGGCATTTTATATTTTCAGAAATATCATTTTGTGTTTGAGATAGTTGGTGTAAGACTTTATCTTCAAACCACTTAATAAATGTCTTGTTATACTCTCTAGAAAGCCACATTGAATTGGCTTGAGCATATTGTTTCTTGATGAAATTGGTTTGTTCCGTGATATAAACACTCACTTCATTGATATTGAGTAGAATATACAAGTGAGCTTGTTCCCATAGCTCACAACTGATTACTTTCATTCGTTCTCTTAAAGTCCCTTTGCAGGAATAGTCCTCAATATTCTTGTCATTTATAGGAGCTTCATTACCACTCAGAAATTCATTGCAAAAATCCATAACCTCTCTTGCTACATATCCCTCAATAATACTCCCTTCAGGCCGATAATGTATTCAAACATCACCTTTAAAAATGCTCATGTATCATTCAAAATGATACATCCAATGCAAGAAAATGGGTCCCAATATTTTCACTTCCCTAGTCAAGTGGACAACAAGATGTACCATGATATCAAAGAATGATAGATGAAAATACATCTCAAGATGACATAAGTAACAACCACTTCTCTTTGTAACTTATTGAGATTCTCATGATCAATAACTTTGTTGCATAGACTGTTGAAGAAGAAACAAAGTCTGGTGATTGCAAACCTTACATACTTCAGCAGTACAGATCGAATTGACACTGAAAATATTTGTTGCATCATATTGTAACAATCACGAGATTTAAGACCTATCAACTTCAAATCTTTCATAGATACCAATCTAAGGATGTTGGAAGAGTAACCCTATGGTATCTTAACATTAACCAAGCACTCACAAAAAGCTTTCTTCTCCTTTCTAGAGAACATGTAACAAGCAGGACGTAAATATGTTCTTTGATCAGTACTAACTACTTATGTTAACTTTTTCCTTATTCCCATTTCATGTAGGTCCATTCTGGATTTGATGCCATCTTTAGTCTTACTTGGTATGTTCAACAGAGTACCAATGATGCTATCATAAACATTTTTCTCAACATGCATGACATTGATACAATACCTAACTGCCAAAGAACTCCAATAAGGAAGATCCCAAAATATTGACTTCTTCTTGAATAAAGATTTGTCACATTGTGTGGGAATGGTACATTGTGATCTCTAACCAAATTCATTGACAAAGCCTTTTACCCTTTCATAAACAACCTACCCTGGTATAGGTTTAGGGCCACTCCATTCCTCATTCCATCCATTGAATGCTTTGTGTAACCTTTGATACAGATGGAATTTTGGAAGAAACCTTTGATGACCAAGATATACAGTCTTTCCGCCATGTTTTAGTCATATTGAATCAGTTTTCTCTTCACATACATGGCATTCTTTGAATCCTTTTACATTGTATCCAGACAAATTCCCATATGTTGGAAAGTTGTTAATAGTGTAAAACAACATAGCATGCAAACGAAATGTCTCTCTACATTAAGCATCATAGGTCATCACACCTTCACCCCAGAGTTTCTTTAAGTCATCAATCAGAGGTTCAAAATAAACATCAATATCATTTCCAGGTTGTTTAGGGCCCGATATCAACAAACACAACATAACATACTTATTTTCAATACACAACCAGGGAGGAAGATTGTGTATAACAAGCATAACAGACCAAATGCTATTTTGTCTACTCAATGTGCCATACAGATTCATCCCATCAGTACAAAGCCCAAGTCTTCGATTCTTGACTTCTTCAGTGAATTCAGGGTATAATAAATCAATGTTATTTCACTATGGGGAATCATACGCATGTTGTAGGATCCTATCATTAGTTTCTTTAACATCTGCATGCCACCTTAATTTCTCTACATCTATGAGATTCACAAATAAGTGTTGATACTGAGGTATTATAAGTAGATACCACAACACCTTGGCAGGAGAGCCAGTTTTGGACTTCCCCAAATTATACCTTGATGCCCCACATTTTAGATAATTTTCAAGTCCACATCATCCTTTTAAAATGATACATTGTGACGATCCAACAACAAATCAGATTGTCACTGTGTAATTAATTGTGGAATTAACCATAATCAATAGAATAGTAAAAATCACTAAAAATTAAAAAACTTTTTTTGCAAAGAGATCCAATTCCAAGAAACTCTTATAAGGAGAACCAAAGTACTGCATACATTATAGTTCACATTGTACATACCATGTGCCATCTCTTATTGAGGAATATATTTACAATAGTTGCTTTTCCAATACTATACGTAAGCAACATAATCCTCGAGGCATTCAAGCCAAAATCTCACATCGATCATGAAAACACTGAGTACTGACTCCAAGGACCTGAGAGTACCAAGACGACACATAGGACTCATATCTACAAGTCATGGAAATTAGTATCTCCACGTGAGATGTTATTGCAGTCCCTGATGTTGCTATCCTTCCCCTGTTGTATGGTCCCTACCCGCTCGTCCGAATCCACCTAAAAATGTTGGTGACCAACGAGGTGAGACCCATGTCCCATCCAAAGATATAACTCTCCGCCAAAGATAATATTATTGTAGATAAACAACAATAAATTGAGAAGAGGATTTTGTATTATTAATAAGCAGGATAAATCACTACTTATGCAGAATAGAGCAATATCATATTTTAAAGCATTACAGCTATATATGATAAAGAAATAAATCATCTATTTAACGAGGAATATGAAGAACATGTATAACATTTATACATTTTAGGATACATTAAGCAATGTAACATCAACCAATCATTTCTGTATTTCATCCTCAAGAAAATATGCTACACGACTGATTACATTTTACAATCATACTTATGCCCTGAGGAGATGAGTTATACCGCTCATACTCCAACCGACCACGGAGGCGTAAAGCATTAGTTCCATACTTAGGTCAATGGAAGAGTTAGATTCCATGACCTCATCTGTCTCGGTCAGTGCGAGACCACATGCAGGACATCTAGTGTCACTGCTAAATAACTTTCCAGGGTATACTGGCAACTTCGCTATAGAGCTACAACGTCAGTTGCACTCTCTTTGCAATCAAGAGATTTCATGTTTATCTCACATTGATCCAACATTAAATATCATCGGGAGATTCGTGATACATCCCTCCCGACACATATAATGAAGGATTGAGAGATCTCGTGTTTATCTCATGTCAATCCCACATTAGGGCGTAACCCCCACATATTCAAAAATATGCCCTCTAGGAGATCTTGTGGGAAAACCTGTTTCACCATCACTAGCTACTGACGATGATGGATCTATGTCTAGGGCTCTACATGATAATATTTCACTTGATTAATTAAGTGCAATACCATATTCTTTTAGCATCATCCAAGTTTTCAAACATGAATTATTATGACAAATGATACAAAGAAAAGTGTAATACATCTATCAAGTACTTTTCAAAACTTTATAAAACATTGGGATCTCAATCCCTTATCTCATTACTAGGAATTCTCATCCCTCAACAATATCATCATCGTGTTTACTGGATCTGGGTATTCAAACCCTTAGTTCATCACTGAACATTGTTATCACTTATCAAGTAATTATTACATCCAGGTCATCTGACCAAGGTATACTTGATACTTGTTACACAAGCATCTCACATAGCTCACAAGGCACATTAAACATCTTGTCACCTCTCACTAGGAAACAAATAATATAATGGCTCACAAGTCCCATTAAACATCATAGCTCAAACATGGCTATGATCATCAACTTATGATACATGCATGGTTAGTATACTTGATAACACCCATATCAATTATATATTAACACTATGCAATACAAGGGTAACACCACTATTCCCTCATTAGGGTTAGGGTTTCCCATTCTTTATCAATTAGGGTTTCTTGTACCATTACCCAAAATTAGGGTTAGGGTTTCCCATTCTTTATCAATTTAGGGTTTCATGATCACATTATCAAAGATCAAACCCTAATTCATACTCTACACTTATTAAAAGTATCAATGTATGCACATTACATGTTTATTACACAAGTATGACTTTCTCTCTCATCCTCTCTAGGATGTTGATTACTCCATACTTTATTAAGTTGGCTCATCCTTTCACTAAAGTACATGCACCTATGCTTATCATAGTGTATTGAGTTTATTACTATCATAAGCATCAAATGACAATCACTCTAAGTGTACTATTCACCTAAGTAATTTAGAGGTACTTCCATTGTAATCAACCTTGAGATACTTTACAAACACTCATAGGGTTATTTGATCTTACATGGTTTTGAGACTATTTGGTCTCTAAATAGTTTGAAATTATTTAATCTTCAAATGATCTTGAAAACCCATTTAACCTTCAAACAGTCTTGAGACCCTTTTGACTTCAAATGGTCTTGAGACCCCTTTGACCTTCAAACAGTCTTGAGACCCCTTTGACCTTCAAATGGTCTTGAGACCCCTTTAACCTTCAAATGGTCTGAAACCATTTGGACTAAATTAGGCTGAAACCATTTGATCACTAAATGATTTGAAATCGTTTGACCTAGATTAGATTGAAACCGCTTGACCATGAAACATTTTGAAACCATTTGGCCTAGATTAGATTGAAACCGTTTGAACATGAATTGGTTTGAAACCATTTGGCCTATATTAGATTGAAACCGTTTGAACATGAAACAGTTTGAAACTGTTTGGCCTAGGTTATGTTGAAACCGTTTGAACTTTAAACGGTTTGAAACCATTTGGCCATACATAGCTGAAACCATTTGAAATTGTTGATCTAGAGGTGTGTGCTAAGATGATGTCATCATCATCAAGCTTCAGACCTCCATTTTTGTTGTCCATACATCTGATGGATTCATTGATTCATCAATTACTCAAGAAAAATTTGAGAAGAAGGAAAGATCAACATATATTCCAAGATTGAAATCAAATAATTATATCAATGGGTTCAAGTTATATAACATACATCCAAAGCAAATTCAAATCTCCAAGCTTTTTGTCTTTAATGGTGAAGATAGATCCTCTAGTTATCCAAGGCACGTTCTCAACCCTTTTGATGTAAAAGATTGCCAAAGTTGAGCATTGGATGGAAGATAGAAGAAAAGAAGAGTTATAAATCGATTTTAGCCTTCAACCTAAGGTTGAAGATAACCATGGATCTTACCTTAAGCTTGGGAAACGATATCCTCCTTCTCTTTTTCTTCCTTGGTAGTTGGCCTAAGTGAGGAGTGAGTGTGGTACGCAAATAGCCTTTCTAGTAGGTGAATAATTGAGTGTATATAATTGAATTTGTAAGAGAGAGAGGGTAGGAGGGAAGTCATCAACCTTCCTTACTAGGCGCCACATGCCCCCTCAACTTCCTTATCTCCAAAGCTATCTTTCGTTTCCTTTAATTCCTTTGAATTATCCCTGAATTATAGTCGACCGTTTAAGCTCCTTAATGAATAAGATATTATTATCCATAAGCACCTTTACTTTAGTGGTCATTACTTTTCAATTAAAAATGTAGGTAGATATTTTCACCTACTTGGGATTATCTTGGCACCTCCAAGGTGTTTTGGCCGCCATTTCATTATGGGATTTCACCCATAGCTTTTTAGTTTATGGGAACTTCATTTAATTTATATATTTTTCCTACAAAATAACTTAGGGTTTCAATTATGCTTATTTCTTGATTATTTTATTCTCAAGATTATCATTTCTCAAATATGGTTCAAACAAGACACGCCTTTCTTTTTATTTTCTCTAAATGATACCAAGAGATAGAAGGGACACTCTTGAGGTGATATTTTACATATTAAACCCTAGGTTTTGGGTAAATTACAAATTACACCAAAATTAGTATTCAATGTACTAGTATTATTCAAACAAGCCTCTTTTTGGAATTTAGGCTTCCACAAACCATCCCTTAGCATCTTTCTCATTCTTATGATGCTAAAGTACTTGAGGAACATTTATCATGTAACATTTTGCAAGGTAACCCCTTATATTGGGTAAATTTCACTTTAGTCCAGAACAAGCAAATATTGCTTCAACATTATTCAAATAGGACCAAAATTGAAACATAAACTCTCCTTTAGTCTTAATTACTTTTCAAAAGATAAAGACAAGAATATAAATGACTTACTTAAGAAAAACTCCTAGGGTTAAGGCATAACCCAGGCCAGGGATGTTACATACACAATCATTCAGGAATGCATGTATCTTCTTAGCCTTCATTCCCATTGGGAATAATATTTTTTTAACTCGTATGTTGAGCTTGCAAGCTTATTTCCTTTAGGAAGAATTTGTTTCAACAAAGACAACAATGACGTGAAGCTTTTATCACTCCATCTATTGTTAGCCTTTAGATGTACAATCTCAACAGACCGCTCATCTTTGTAAACTTAGTACAACCTGTGTATAACGATCTCTGAGTATCATGCACAATGTTCCTAAATCATGAAGGTGGATTGGTTGGCTCTACCACACAATTATCCAGCATCACATTGATGTTGTCTATCAGAATTGGCTCCTCCACATCTACATCATCGGTGGCAATTTCCTATTCAACACAAGCACTACTATTGGCATCTACTGATCTCAGGTTTGAAATCTCTCCATGCTAATACCATTCTGTATAGCTTTGTACAATCTCGTTGCACATGACATGACCTTTTGATTTCATCATCAGTGCCAACTTCCAAGTTGTTACGGGAATGCCTACATGGATAATAGAACTGATGTCCAAGTTGTTTCCCATGTTCCTCCACAAACATTATAAACTGATCAAGACCAGCAATAAACATTGGGGTGTAGCAATTTGGAATGGACATCCATGATCTATCCATTCTATGATAAAAAAAACAAGTATTAGGGTTTGGGGTTTACATATTAAGTTTAGGATTTACAGATAGATTAGTGTTTATTTTTTTAGATTTAGGGATAAGGATCTAAATTAGGGTTTAGAGTTAAAAAGATTAGGGTTTAGGGTTAAAGGATTAGGCTTTAGCCTCCTATAATGAATGTGTGTACCACCTATCCCATTCTTGAACACCTAATCTCACTAATAAGTGTATAATGTGTATTCGATTTTCAAGAAAATTTTGGTAGCATTTCCCTGCAATTCTCCAAGTATATTGATGTACATGGGGAAATACCCACCAACATATGTACTTAGAGAACAAATCGGGAAGTGTTGAAGAAACATCATGAAAACCAAATATACATTATATACTTAGATCCTAAGTGAGATTAAGTGTTCAAGAATAGTCTGAAATTGGGGACTATCCAAGATTTACTCCTAATGAGTAAATCTCAAACGACATGTAAGGACAAAAAATACATGTATGTTTTCATTCCTATACCTATGATCCTAGATTTATCGTTCATATCCTTGGTTTTATGTAACATCATTTAATTTAATTCAGTCTTCCATTTGGATTAGTTAATCCAGAGAGAGAAAAAACATTAATATTAATTAAGATAACTAGATTAGGCACCTTGATTTGAGATTCTTGACTAAATCTTTCAAAAGTTTCACTCAAATAGGTCCTAAGATTACAAACAATGTATGAGTTGAATTAAAACAATAACATGTGGTAATCTTAACCATACCTTAGTCTAGGTACCATATTCGATAACATTGATTTCAACATCTCCAATGTACATGCATGTTCATCGTCAAGGTATAAACTCTTCATGACCTTGGGAGGGAGAGATGGCCTAAGGTAAACTAGAAACTAAGGTTAACAAACTAAGAAAAGAAGGCAAATTACACTAACTATGATATAGAAATCCTAATTAACACTAATCAATGCAAGATCAATAAGTAACTAACCATAAAAAATGATTCTCTTTCAACAAGGTAACTACAATATTCAGTTGTTTGGGGGATATGTAACCTTAACCATGTTTAAGGGCCATATTCATGAACATACATCCAACAATTAAGCTATGTGTCACGGAACTGGAATCCCAGTCCCATGAACCAAACATATACCAAAGGAGACATGCAGAAGCATAAATCTTAGCATACATGAACATATAACAAGATAAAGGCACCAACATAATTTCAACAATCAACAAGATATATTAAGAAACATCATTATATTGCATGATTTGAATTACATGTTCAAGAGTCACTTTGTACAAGTCTGCTTATGTATACTATATATGGATCTTACAACAAGTACACCAAGCCCATCAACCTTCTAGCCATCTCTGAACCTAAAAACAAAATATGAGAAATGGGTCAACACACGAGGTGTTGAGTATGGGGCAGAAAGATACATATATGTATAAGCTTTGCATAATTTTGAAAAGATTTCAAGACTAAACAAACAAGAATAAACATGTTAATTGTTTAACAAATGTGAAACCATATTTTATGTCATTTCACTCCATTATACCAATAATATCAAGCATGTTTAAGCCCTTTGACCATCTTCCTGTCAGAAGGGTCCGTAAGGGTTCTTAAGCTTAGCTAACCCTTTTATACGGGAGGGACCTCAAGGATGTAACCAAGAGTTAACCCTTTACCAACAATATTATAATGGAGTTCTATATATATGTGTGTTCAATTTATAAAACTGACGAGGCAAACATCAAGTAATACATAGCAATACTACATGGAAATATTTGAGGAAATAGACAAACAAGCATACAATATATGTCTTTTCAAGCAAGAAAGCGATAGTCATATAACTAGATAAGGCCCATACCTAATTTAGATATTCTTAACTTATCACGTCCACTACCATCTAGATCATAAGCCAACCTGATTAACAACAAGATTACATATATGCATTAGATTCTCATCATTAACCCTAATTATCTTCATTTTAGGGCTTTGGCCAAGTTGGGTTCAAGGTTGGTTATAGTATATTAGATGATATAATATTGATTTAGGGTCCATCGTATGAGTGTGGTTCAAGTTTCACATCACTTCGAGGTTTCATGTGGACATGACAAGACTTAGGACACTTATGCTCAAATTAGGTCACGAGACTCATAAAAGAGTAAGCACGGAAAGGGTTCATCAAGACATGATCTGATATTTTATCAGCAATAATTGGGCACATGAATCATATATTGAGATTAGGTGGATGTTCTCAAGCCTATGCATTAAACATCCAACATGGGGTACCACCATTCAATCATACATGTTATCATCACATTGGTTTCTTAAATCATTCGGGATCAACATATGAATTAGGTGGCCTATCCATATACAGGGGGTCTAGGTATAAACTAGTGTCATAGAGAGGTGCATAAAATCGATTTCGAAGTGGTACAAAAATTAGACATCATTAATAAGAAAGATTATCAAGTTTGGACAAGTCCATCATTAAAGTTCCAACAACTAGTCATATATGTGCATTTTGGTTATCAAAAGTAGAAGCAAGATTATTACAATTTTGATTTGGATCCAAGGAGATCATGAGTTACATATACCAATTTTGAGAGTGTAAAAAAAATGCATTTCTTAATCAAGGTAAATCATAGAACTATATTTAGTCACATTAAAAGACTAAAAGTTACACTTATGTTGACAAAACAAGATTTCACTGGTATTTAGGGTATGGAGCTATTTTTAGGAGCTAGATCTTATTCTCCTGATTGATTTTCATATGTAGCATGATAGGTTTAGATAAATGAGCATAAAGTTACAAACTTTGGAAGATTCACCTCAAATCAGCGATCTTGGACCATTAGAACCGTGATCTAGGGCCAAGGAGGTGACCCACCAGGGCCTCCTGGTCCTTGGGCCATGTTTTCCTTTTGTGTTGAACATTTGTCCACAAGCCTCACAAGGGCCTAGCGATAGACCGTGGTTGCGTCAGTCGTGATTCCCCTATTACCCGCTCATGAACAGGGGGAGAATAGGGGACGGTAGGCGCTAAGGTCCGACCGGGCAGAAGAGGGGAGGAGACGAAGGGCCCCTGGGTGTTAGTGAGGACAAACTCTGGGAGTACCCAGGTGCGCCGCTTGCATGAGTCTCGCTTGCTACGGCTGGCTGCTGAGGAGGAACGACAGGCGCGCCTCCATGGTGGCTCCAGTCATCTAGGGTCTGGATCAAGAGAAGCAACAGAGTGTAGAAGTTTCGGCGGCCAACCCTAGTGTGGAGAGGAGGCTAATCATGAGGAGGTGACGCTGAGGGCCGACAGCGCCCTGGAGGTGCGCGTAGCAGGCGCTCATTAGTTGTGGGTGCACTCTGGATAGAGCCTCCGACCGTGAAGCAGTAAGGGGAGAGGGATGACGAGCGAAGATGGAGGAGGGAAAGAAGTAAGGGCACATAAGAGTCTACTTATAAGGGGAGCAAGAGGCTAGGGTGTATATGAGGGGAAAGTAGAGGCACCCTTCATCAGTCGCCTTCATTGTTTGATTTCGAAGGGACAAAGGAGAGCATTTACTGTTGTTCGTTGCTTTCCTAAAGGGGAAAGGGGAGAGGATGACTCTCTGGTCAAGAGCTCCCTTCCATTTCGGGAAGGAAGACAACAAGATAAATAGATCACACGTCTGGTATTGGGCCCAATACAATTAAAACTCAACAAAAAAAAATTATAATGTGTACAATATGAGTCATTATTCAAATACTCATATCTTGGGCTAGGAGCATTTGATTGAGGCAATTTTTGTGTCGTTGAATTTGTAATTGAGTTCACTGCAATGTGGTGCATATTATAAAGAGAAAAGATCATGATGTTGAGGTTCAATATTTCATACAAGAGGGTGACATGATATAGCAAGATACTTAGTTAAAAGTACAAATTAAAGTCACACATTGCCAAATTGAACAATCCAATTATGTATTTAATATCAAATTGAGTAAGAGACACAAGATGAGAGAGGAGTAGCACAATAGAAGAGAGAGAAAATTGAGGTTGTCACATCCTTCCCTCCTTATAAGGAATTTCATCCTCAAAATTCATCCTAGATCATAGCTAAGAGTCAAAGTCAAAATTCATCAAGTCTAGGTATCCAACCATGGTTGTCAATGCATTCTCCACAATGGAATGCGCACTTAGGTTGTTAACCTTAAGGGTGTACTCATCTCAATCATTTACATATTACTTGTTGTTCCATCATAGTATGATATCATCATGGCATTAGAGTTTTCCCTTCCCTTAGTATCCATACATTAGGGTTTTTGTTCACATCTTCGTACGAGACCAAGGTGTATCCTCAACATCTATGTTTATCAATTCTCAAGCGAACATGTGCATGATCATGACCAAAAGAGACTATCATCGAGTGTGTATCTCATCTTTACTCTAAATTCCATGCATTTTGTTTTTCAAAATTTCTACCAACTCTAAACAGTTATGTTCTTCATTTCTCATTTTTGGATATGAAATAAGCAATTTATTCATCTTATTCATTTGAGGTATCACCCCCAGAGCAACATGATATCAAGTTGGTTTGTTTTCACTTGGGTATGATATTAGGCATGTTAACCCTGATTGTTCAAGCTAAGATTTCTAGGCATCCTCGATCAAGTCCATGATTTAAAAATTACATCTTTTATGTATAGTATGATTTCATGTTTAGTATAGCGTATGAGCGGGGTTTCTCATGCATATTCAAGTTTTCAACCGTAAGTGAGATATTTCATGTATCAAGCATCATTCAAGGAATAACATTATCATCATCGTCAAGGTTTTGAAACTTCTCACTCGTATCTTGACAGAGCTCCGCAAGCTCAAACCACTCAAGCTATGTCCAACAAGGCATGTTATCCACAACCTTCTATCCTTATAGAAAAATTTCTACCCATCTTTCGAGAAACAAGGGTAACCACTAGACTCCTTTATATATGATTACTAACCAGAGTATGAGGCTCATCATGGATATCACACATCATATATGTTATCTTAGGGTCTTGGTACATCCCCCTCACCTATATAGCAAGCATCAAATATTCAATTGCCTCTTTCTCTAGGGTTAGATATTTTCATAGGAAATCTACAGTTCAACACTTTCAAGAGACCATAAACTAGGTGACTTATCTCATATACTTAGAAGTATCCTAGCTAGGGACTCATCATCAAGTATTTCATCATTCATATTTTTCAACATTTCAAATATTTTGGATTTTAGGTACTCTAACCTTCTCCCGAGGCGGGTCGACTCATATCAAAAGGTCACCCTATTCATTTGTCCCATGCTAGAGGTCCTCCTTCGTAGAGAGATTGAGGCCCACATTGGTCGCAAACTATATGTCACATATCATATCTCAGCATGTACAAAGCTAGGTACAAGCAAGCATGCCAACCCACTAACAATGTTTAGCACATCAACCAAGCCATATGTATCATACAAGGTGCTAGGTTTAGCTAGGGTTGCATGGTCCAACTCATTCCATATCCTTAAACATACTCAACCTTCCTCAAATGACTTGGGTCTTATCAACATCATCATCAATATCATAATCATGATCTTAGGTTTCTAGGTTATTCACTTGCCTAACCTATATCATGGCTCCAGACAATTCTAGAGATTATCACTATCATCTAAACTCTCTCATCTAGACTTGATGTTACATCTCTTTCTCATAGGTTGCATGGAAACTCACTACCTTTCTACATGTGGTAACATTTTTCATATGTACATATAATAATACTTGAAATATGTTTTCTCCAACATTTAAACAGGCAATGAAAGCCACCATACTCCATCCGAATAAAACCAAAAACAAAACGAGTTACCACACTCATTAGGTAGTCTAGTATCATGACACCTAGAGAACTAGCAAGAACATGGTGTACACTTGTGTAGACATCCTAAGCACATGTCGCGAATCATGTCTAGGGAGGTAATTTACACAAGTATACACCTAGTTCTAGAACATCAAGGTTCTAACCTAGAGGCTAAGTCAACCTAATCCACAAGGATATTTCATTATGTTTCTAGGGTTGAGATGTAAGGTGAGTTTAGTTTGTGTTTCATGTGAGCAATGTTTGGTGTAGTTATTATTCATGCTCTGATACCATCTGTCACGGAACTGGAATCCCAGTCCCATGAACCAAACGTATACCAAAGGTGACATGCGGAAGCGTAAAGCTTAGCAAACATGAATAGGTAACAAGATAAAGGCACCAACATAATCTCAACAATCAACAACATATATTAAGAAACATCATTATATTACATGATTTGAATTACATGTTCAAGAGTCACTTTGTACAAGTCTGCGCATGTATACTATATCTACATCTTACAATAAGTACAACAAGCCCATCAACCTTCTAGCCATCTCTGAACCTAAAAACAAAATACGAGAAATGGGTCAACACACGAGGTGTTGCGTATGGGGCAGAAAGATACATATATGTATATTCTTTGCATAATTTTGAAAAGATTTCAAGACTAAACGAACAAGAATAAACATGTTAATTGTTTAACAAATGTGAAACCATATTTTATGTCATTTCACTCCATTATACCAACAATATCAAGCATGTTTAAGGCCTTTGACCATCTTCCTGTCGGAAGGATCTGTAAGGGTGCTTAAGCTTAGCTAACCCTTTTATACGAGAGGGAACTCAGGAAACAACCAAGAGTTAACCCTTTACCAACAATATTATAATGGAGTTCTATATATATGTGTGTTCAAGTTATAAAACTGATGAGGCAAACATCGAGTAAGACATAGCAATACTACATGGCAATATTTGAGCAAATACACAAACAAGCATACAATATATGTCTTTTCAAGCAAGAAAGTGATAGTCATATAACTATATAAGGCCCATACCTGATTCAAAGATTCTTAACTTATCACGTCCACTACCATCTAGATCATAAGCCAACCTGATTAACAGCAAGATTACATATATGCATTAGAAACTCATCATTAACCCTAATTATCTTCATTTTAGGGCTTTGGCCAAGTTGGGTTCAAGGTTGGTTATAGTATATTAGATGATCTCATATTGATTTAGGGTCCATCGTATGAGTGTGGTTCAAGTTTCACATCACTTCGAGGTTTCATGTGGACATGACAAGACTTAGGACACTTATGATCAAATTAGGTCACGAGACTCATAAAAGAGTAAGCATGGAAAGGGTTCATCAAGACATGATCTGATATTTTAATAGAAATCATTGGGCACATGAATCATATATTGAGATTAGGTGGATGTTCTCAAGCCTATGCATCAAACATCCAACATGGGGTACCACCATTCAACCATACATGTTATCATCACATTGGTTTCTTAAATCATTCGGGATCAACATAAGAATTAGGTGGTTCATCCATATACAGGGGGTCTAGGTATAAACTAGTGTCATAGAGAGGTGCATAAAATCGATTTCGAAGTGGTACAACAATTAGACATCATTAAGAAGAAAGATTATCAAGTTTGGACAAGTCCATCATTAAAGTTCCAACAACTAGTCATATATGTGCATTTTGGTTATCAAAAGTAGAAGCAAGATTATTAGGATTTTGATTTGGATCCAAGGAGCTCATGAGTTACATATACCAATTTGGAGAGTGTAAACAAAATGCATTTCTTAATCAAGGTAAATCATAGAACTATATTTAGTCACATTAAAAGACTAAAAGTTACACTTTTTTTGACAAAACAAGATTTCACTGGTATTTAGGGAATGAAGCTATTTTTAGGAGCTAGATCTTATTCTCCTTATCGATTTTCATATGTAGCATGATAGGTTTAGACAAATGAGCATAAACTTACAAAATTTGGAAGATTCACCTCAAATCAGCGATCTTGGACCGTTAGAACCTTGATCTAGGGCCAGGAAGGCACCCCACCAAGGCCTCCTGGTCCTTGGTTCGTGTTTTTCTTTTTGTGTTGAATGCTTGTCCACAAGTGTCACAAGGGACCAACGATAGACTGTGGTTGCCTCAATCATGATTCCCCTATTACCCGCTCATGAACGGGGGGAACATAGGGGACGGTAGGTGCTAAGGTCCGACCGGGCAGAAGAGGGGAGGAGATGAAGGGGCCCTGGGTTTCAGTGAGGACAACCTTCGGGAGTACCCAGGTGCGCCGCTTGCATGAGTCCCGCTTGCTGCGGCTGGCTGCTGAGGAGGAACGACAGGCGCACCTCCATGGTGGTTCCAGTCATCCAGGGTTTGGATCAAGAGCGGCGATAGAGTGTAGAAGTGCTGGAGGCCAACCCTAGTGCAAAAAGGAGGCCAATCGCGGGGAGGTGACGCCGAGGGCCGATGGCGCCCTGGAGGTGCATGTAGCAGGCGCTCATTAGTTGCGAGTTCACTCTGGATAGAGCCTATGACCATGAAGAAGTGAGGGGAGAGGGATGATGAGTGAAGATGGAGGAGGGAAAGAAGCAAGGGCGCAGAAGAAGCTACTTATAAGGGGAGAAAGAGGCTAGGGTTTATATGAGGGGAAAGTAGAGGCATCCATCATCAGCTGCCTTCATTGTTTGATTTGGAAGGGACGAAGGAGAGCATTTACTACTGTTCGTCGCTTTCCTGAAGGGGAAAGGGGAGAGGATGACTCCCTGGTCAAACACTCCCTTCCGTTTCGAGAAGGAAGAAAACAAGATAAATGGGCCACATGTCTGGTATTTGGCCCAATAAGGTTAAAACTCAACAAGAAAAAAATTATAATGTGTACAATATGAGTCATTATTCAAATACTCATATCTTAGGCTAGGAGCCTTTGATTGAGGCAATTTTTGTGCCGTTGAATTTGTAATTGAGTCCACTATAATGTGGTGCATATTAGAAAGACAAAAGATCATGGTGTTGAGGTTCAAGATTTGATACAAGAGGGTGACATGATATAGCAAGATGCTTAGTTAAAAGTATAAATTAAAGTCACACATTGCCAAATTGGAATATCACAACCATCCAATTATGTATTTAATATCAAATTGAGTAAGAGACACTTGATAAGAGAGGATTAATACAATAGAAGAGAGATAAAATCGAGGTTGGCATACTATGAAACAAAACAACAAGGTTCAAGATAATCTCTTACCTAGCAGTAGAGGAATAAGGTGATAGATAGCTCAGGCCCAATGTTCGATTTCCTCCCAAGCTTGCATCCTCCCAAACCAACAACAAAAGCTCCTCCGGCTAGCACAGAGAGAGCAGTGGTGGAAGAAGAGTGGAGGTGATAGTTGGAGGAAGAGTGGAGGAAGAGAGGAGGTGGTGATTGGAGGAAGTTTGGCGAGTATATCCTTAGGTTAGCATAGAGAGAATAGAGGCGGCTGGAGAAAAGAAAAGGTGGCGGTTGGAGGAAGAGCATAATCACCAGAAGAGCATAGGTGCCTGTTCAGAATAACGATGAAACATAGAAGGGGAAAAAGTTTTTTTTTTGCATGGGTGATATTGAACCCTTAGTCATCAGTTGTTCTGAATAACTGACGAATAGTTATTATAGTCATCAGTTACTCATGAAAAACTGACAACTAAGTCCAAATCTAAACAAAAATGTTGCCCTCAATTAGGATTTTAGTCATGGATTTCTAGAGATAAACCGAACACTAACTCCTAAACCAAAAAAAATAGTCTGGCATAGTCTCCAGTTACCAACAGAAAAACTGACGTCTATATATATATCAAAACAAAAAAATTGATCTGCTGTTAGGCCATAGTTGTCATTGTCTAGTAAAAACTAATGATGAAGGAGCAAATTGGGGGGATAATATTTTCATAGGGAAAAGGTGTGAAATCACTTAGTCATCAATTTCTAGTAACCAACTGACGCTATTGACTCATCCCCTTAAAAAAACATTTGTCTCGTGAAGGGTGATTAGTCTTCAGTTAGTTGGCAGAGCTGACGACTGATGACTCATCCCCTTAAAAAAACATTTGTCTCGTGAAGGGTGATTAGTCTTCAGTTAGTTGGCAGAGCTGACGACTGATGAGGGGATACATTTTTCAACGGGGACATGGCGTAAAACATGTGTTGCCAATTTTATCAAAAGTCGACGCCATATTGAAAATTTTGAAGGCAATGTTTTTCCCTATAAAATTGTATTTCACTGGTAATTTTAGACGTTGGTTTCTTTGTAATGAAATCGACATTAAAGAAGAAGTGGTACCCGTGTCTTTTCGAAATCGGTAGGATTCCACATATGGTGACGGTTGTCTTATATAACTGACATCGTTATTCTTTGGCGTCATTTTTTTTTATTTAACCAAATCCATCAAAGGTGATGTTATATGTCATTTATCTACTAGTACGAGTGGTACACATAAGCACAATATACTAAAATATTTTGTTGAGTATGCCTACATGTCTATTTATATACCTCTCATTTTTGTGACTTAGAAATAAGGTAAAACTAATACTTGATAGTAATAAATAGATATTACAAATAGAATACACTCGAACAAAGTTTTTTATTAGCAAAAGAGAACATATATTTTAAGCTCATTTGCCATTATATCATCCATGCATTGATTGTCAAAGGTTGAATGCATTGAAGGCCTTATAATAGACTACCAAAGAGTTGGATCATTTCACAATGTGATCAGACTACAAAATAGGTTGATCACTTTCTAGGACTTGACTACCAAAGTGTTGAAGTACTTTACTTTCCAGCACTTGACTACTAAAGAGTTGAAGTGCTTGAATATAACGAACCATATATATTATGTTGTAGGTGTTCCATACAATATATATAGAAAAATAAGCAAGGTAGCATATAAGAATAGTTATTTCATCCAATATCATATGCCAAGTGTTTTGTATACATATAATACAACCATACTAAATAGTAGACCAAGTAAGAGGAAAACTATGCCTTGAAAAAATATGTTCTAATCATCAAATATTACTCATGTAAAATATATCCTTGGTCAAATTGTGATCAAGACAAGATCATACATGCCACCCTTTATATTCCCATCATATTAAACCTAGTTGTGTCCATTTGTGGCTTTATCATAGGTATTTAGATACCTTTCCATATTCACTCATCTCCTTGTCTTTGAGTTATATTATTGATGTCATATTCTACATTATATGTCATTAACTTATAACCATATTTCATATTATTATGTGAATATTTTAACCTTATGTCACATTTATTAGTAATTTTAGGTTTACAAACCATGTATTAGGAGTCATACCCATATACTCATGAATTATGTGCATTAGACATATATATTGGTTTCATATCACATTCCACGTATTGATATAAGGTTATATTGATATTTCAATTATTTATTGGGCATCAACTTATTTGTTACATTTTATTTAATGTTATAGCTTAAAATAGCTAAATGGAGCATTTTATATGATTTCATACATGAATGTCATAATATATGGCATCATGTGCATTCTAAACATATTTATGAACTAAGTGACATGTTCACATTATTTTGGTGATCAATTGATATTTTTTATTCATGAAGCAAGTGTAATACATCTTACATGATATCATTAAGATTTAATTATCAAATGATTGATATTATGGTTCTATTATGTTCTACTCACTTTTTTGAAAATTTTGATACCTTATTTCTATTTTTCAGATAGATGTGCTAATCATTGTGAAATATCAAAAATCTAGGTAATTGCTGGAGTTTCTACTTTTTAGGGTCAATCGTAGGTGGCCATGTGTCTCTAAGGGTTGCGGCTACAATCTTCTATCTAGGTTGGTCCCTCTTGGGTTCATGTTTTATGGTGTTCGGATGTTCGTCAGTCGAGCTGGCTTGAGCATACTCCTCTGACAGGAGTGTGAAACCCTTCTAGTCTGGTCCGCTTGAGGTGGGCCATCAATCCCCTAGTTTGGACGCAGTTCATCCCCCTCTCCTTCTCTCTCATCATATGCTCATTGTGGTTCTCCTTCTATCTACAGTTCCTTATACAGGCACCGCCGCAAGGTCCTCCTCCAATGAGAAATTGTCAATGATCTACTCCTATTAGCCACTGATTTATTCTTATAAAAGATTCGACCATCTCTCTCTTGGATCTTTGGCCTCATTTATGTCCCAATGGTGGATCCTTCAAGAAAGCTAGCATGCCCACCACTATGTGCTACTTCTGTGGTAGCACAAAATAGGTTTAATTCCTTAGGTTGAAGAAACTCCACGCCAACACATAAAATCTTCACAAATGTTTATGGTGCTTCCTACAACTATGTGAGGCCCTCTGGAACTCATATTGAAACTACTTGTTGATGTTCCCAAGTCTACATTCAACTTTGGTAAACTCCATCTCATCGACCTTAGAAACCTGAGTTAAATCCCACAGAACTTGACACCATCAACTCCCCTGACCTTGTCCTTTGTTTCCTCTCTTCATTTCCCTTTGAATTGCCTTCTACTTCCATTATCTACTCCTGGACGGAACTTGCTCACTGTATTGGATATGTAATGAGGGACGTTCACTCGTTCTCTATATTGGAGTGGAATTGCATCTAGTTTATGAGTTCTTCTCACTTCTCTATTCAAGTAAAACATAATTGTCTGCTTCACTTACCCCCTTGGGCCACGACCATAATGTGTGGTCATGGGTAAGATCTCAGTGCCAACTTCTCTACTACCTTGCTCTAACTGTAAGGTAGGAGATAAAGAAATATTTATCGATAACACATCCAAGGGACGATATTCATCCTCCACACAGCCTATCCGGACACTTTAGTAGTATAGGTGTGTGGGTGCGACATTGAAGATCAACATGCAGAGAAAAGACCAAAAATTCTATGAACTAAAGGAACTGAGTGACACTGGATAATCAACAAGTTAGGCTAGAATAATACCATTAACCTTGGTTTGAAAATGATCAATATATTAATTATTTCATCATATTCAAATCTAGTTATCTCCTTCTAGGAACATATAAATACTATTAAACTTTTCCCATAGATTTATCATGACTCAAACTATATTATATCATGATATGGTGCCAAAACTCAATTGTTTGACATGTCAAATAATATTTTAAGAAGCTAATCATTATACCAATATCAATTAACATCCATACTTTACCAAAATAGTTGAAGAACTCAATATAACTCAATAACATGAATTCTTCAATCTCATTAGGTATCCCAATACTCCAAAAGTGCACTCCATCACATCCTACACATCTTAAAATATATTTCATTCCCAAAATTAAGCCAAAATCCAGCACTTCACATTTTGATTCTATTTATAAGATTGAGGAAAAGCCAAATTCTATGTTTGGGGGGTTGATAAAATCCAATTTGGTGGATGTCTCATGGCTAATTTCCCCCTAGTTTCCATGAGTAGCACAAAATTGCTTTAATTTTCTCACATTTTTTCAAATTTACCATTTGTTCCTTAATTAGGCATTAACTACTTCTTTTTTACAAGAAAGTCATCAACTGATGGCCTTAACCAAAGAGGTCCACTCAAGACAAGCACTCTATCGGTTGCTACAATCGATGATCACTTATTATCCTTCCTTTAAGGGAACCAACTACTCCATAGACTTGGAAGACCACTGACATGACCATGCATCGGTTCCCACTACCAAAGGTCACACTTGGGTGGACTTTCAGTGGAAGAGTGTAATCTGCAACCCAAAGGAGAAGCAAATCCCTCCCTTATAAAGGATCACCTGCACACCTCTACAAATGGCTCAGGTGGGAGTCACCAACCAAAGGACACTAAATGGTCTCACCTTTTGATAATTGGTCGAGACTCACCCTTTTAATGGCTTGGTAGGGTACCACACTTCCAGATACCATTGACCATCTACTTATCGATGGTCCAACAACAACCATCAATTGATGGGTTAGCATGCCCTCCCCTTTCGATGGTCCAACAATGTAATGACCCCACCCCTCGACAACCACCAATTAATGAAGGTCAAGAATCTAGAATTGTTATCCCAAAATAGGATCATATGGTTTTCCAAATAATAAAAAATAATTAATAAATTCTACCACAACTAAGCTTAAAATTGGAAAAACGATTCTTTTCACATACCTTTCAAAATATAGGAAATCAGGAACTTTACCCCAGATAGGAATGTATCTATCTACATTCCTCCAATCTTTATTTAACTTTATTATTTCAATGTCACTTTAAATGATTATCCATTTTCTAATAAGCATATAATTGCATGTAACCTAAAATGATGACAAACAAAACTACGGTCAGTATAAGGAATTATACTGGTACGCGGGGGAACCAAAAACTTGCATCTATTTGTAACAACATATTACAACCAAATTATTACTTAACAAATCAAACTTTACATCTTAAACATAACTACTCAATCCTAACATATCCAAGCCATTGTGTTGTCCCTACAGTGGACATGGATACTACCTTTCTCATGTGGTAGATCCCAAATAGCCACTTTTGATCCTACCATATAGGTAGACCAAGACATAGAGTTGTATAGTCGTATGATCCTACCCAAAGGTAGCCGAACATTGAGTCATGATAACCTGATGATCCTACCCCAAGGGTAGACCAATATCTAGGTCATCAATTTCTCACATGTACACAAAGCTATGGAGTAGGACTAGGATCAGAGCTAATCATGCCTATATTTATGGTGATAGACATACACACTTTATAGTTGCAAGAATCAAAAGTCATCCATGCAGTTAATTTCAAGAAACTGGTAAAACCTCAAAAATCACTGTGAAACTAGAGAGATTAGCCATAAGCATAACCATATAACTGATTTGAAGTCTCAAAAACATGCAAGATATCCAATCCAATCAAGAAGTCCAATCAACCAAGTCATGCAACCAATCAAGAAAATCTTGATCTCGAAAAGCATGTATAATACCTACTCATTACAATCTCATCAAACCAATTTTTATTGACTTGGGATTCCATTCTAAGGTTTCTAAGTCCTAATATAGTTTCCTTAGGGTTTCTTGGTTCTATTATCAAATTTTTACCCCTTTTAGTTCAATAAACCCTAAAAGCACTTTTCTTTTCATAAAACCCTGATTACTAAAATTATCCACATTAAGCATCTTTATTCTCAATTAAGATTAAGGACATCATATCTCTGTCTTACTAATGGATTTTCATAATTAAAACCATTAAACTCACAATTACCAAAATAAGGGTTTCTAGGCCCATTAATGCACTTTTATATTCATGGAACCCTAAAAAAATATGCACAAAGATTATTCATCTAGATCTAATCCCTCCTTTTATGTCAAGAGGAACTCAAAATACTCAGGGAGCATCATTAGATCTATTTATCATCAAAGTTTGTGTTTTAAATCACTTAAATCCATTAAAGATGGCATCTTTATACACTTTTAAAATTACAAGAAAATTCAGGCCTTAATTATATTTTTAGTGGATTCTAAGGATTTTTATGAGCAAGATTCATATATAACACTTCTGCATCAGATAATCCCATAATTAGTTATGATTTTCCTAAATAAATTACTTTTAAGCCAATCAGGGCCTGCCATCTAGGCAGAGAGCCCTGGCCCATCCTATTAGCTTAGGTCGGCCTATCAATGCCCGCCACCTCAGAGGCCAAACTCACATCTAAGCATATGGCTACGCACAAAAATAGAAGGGGAAAATACCAAAATCCCATACATGTTCTGAAGGCGGTCGAGGGGAAAGAGGGTAAAATTCATCCTTGTCGTCTTCAATCTCTCTTTGCAAACTACAGTCTCACACGGTCAACTTCATGGCTGACCCTGGGATCCTTGCTTCCTCAGTCTTGGACAAGGGTGTCGTTGCCTCCGATGGACACCGATGAGTTAGTGGGTGGCCTCAATTGCTCCTCTAACACTCTAGAGTGATAGGTCGATGATTGAGAAACTCTGGCAAGGTGCTCGTCTGGTCAGGGCAGAAGGTCAAGACAAAATGAACAACTGGGTGATCCAAGGAGTTTGCACACTATTGGCGAAGCTTGTGGAATGATTTGTGACTTTGTATAGGGGGTATGTCCCCCTATTTAATCCCTGAGGGTCAATGTGTGGAGGCAACAATTTGGGAAAATCATCTATAGTCTCCCAATCCCTGTGGACCTTGGGATGGATTTGCTCACTTCGATCTCTCATAGTCAATGGGACTATTACCATGCTTGTTCATTCATTAAGCCTACAGAAATCCGGTCTAGAACCTCTCTCTTTCGTGTTCCCTGTCTCCTTACATGACTGGAGGTGAGGGATGACTCAGAGCCATGGGATCTCAGATCGGTTGATCCTCCTCTCACGTGCATCTTATATTAATTAAATAAAACAAATTCTAATTTGATTCTAAATCATGACATTTATGAATATCCCTCTCACTTTACGAAACTTTGAAAAATTCATAACTCCTAAACCACATATCTTTTTAATCCCAAATTTTAAGGGAACCACTTTGATAGCTTAATTTACTTGTGTGCCAAGTTTGGAATCAAAATTCAAAAATAAGAGAGGTTTTTCTTCATATGCAAGTTATATATTCACAAGGCATGTTTTATTCATATTTTCTCTCTCTTTCTCTTCTATTTCATTTATTTGTATTTCTTTTCTTATTAGAAATGAAGTGGTTTCGAAACCTAATCAATTAGGGTCATTGATACCACTTTCTAGAGAACTCTACCTAATTCTCACCAATATATTTATTTTTTTTTCTTTTATTTATTATGAGATTCCTTTTATCGTTTCTTCCCTTTTTATCACATTTGCCTCACTAAATCCGTATTTTCCACAAAAACATGCATTCAAGGGAAATATTGCAAAAGAAACCCATTCATTGAACATAAATCACATAATTTCCATGCATATATTTTATTGGAAAAATTCATTTCAAACCATACAAGCAAAAATCAATGTTATAACATACTATCCCCCTTATAGGAATTTTATCCCCAAAATTCAACCAATCAAACAAACAAATTAGGGTAGGCCTTTTCGATGTCCATCTTCATCTCCCACGTGGCTTCATCCTCTCCATGGTGCTTCGAGAGAACCTTTACCTTCTCTATCTTTTTATTCCTTAGATCTTTCACCTTGGTATCCAGTACCCTCACAGGTTACTCAGGGTATGTTAGCCTCCCTTATAGTTCAATAGGTTTAATTCTATGCACATGTCTCGGGTCCTTCACATATCGCTTCAGATTGGACACATGGAAAACATCATGCATGATACTATACTGAGAGGGAAAGGCCAAATGATAAGAAACTTCACCAATATGTTCTAAAATCTCAAACGGACCCACGTATTGGGGACTTATCTTTCCACTATTCTTAGTTATAGCTCATAGGGGTCGGATTTTCTATAACATGTGTTCACCCACAGTGAAATACAAGTTAGTTCGCATCGCATCATCATACGACTTCTATCGATCTTGGGCTCTCTTCATCCTTTTCTTGATCAAAGCAACTTTTTCAACATACAATTGTAGTTCCTCTGACCTCAACAAGGTCATTTCACTGACATCATCCCAATAAAGTGGTGACCTACACATCCTCCCATAGAGAGCTTCGTATGGAGGCATCCTGATACAAGCATGGTAGCTATTATTATAAGCAAACTCAACGAGGGGCAGTTATTGCTCTCATGATCCACTCCAATCAAGCACACATGCTCTCAATAGATCATCTAAAGTTTGGATTGTCCTTTCTAACTGTCCATTAGTCTGGAGTTGATAAGTTGTGCTAAACTTTAGTCTAGTGCTGAGTTCCTCTAGCACCTGCTTCCACAACATGGAAGTGAACTTTGGGTCACGATCAGAAATAATCAAACTCGGAACAACATGTAGTCATACAATCTCTATGATATAAATCTCATCTAGATATGTCACTTTGGCAGTGGTCTTTAAGGCAAGGAATTGTGCCAACTTGGTAAGGCGATCTACCACAACTCATATTGCATCATGACCTCTCTTGGTTTTGTGGAGACCCACCATAAAGTCCATGGTGATATGTTCTCATTTCCACTCAAGAATTTCAATCGACTATAGAAATCCATCGGGTTGCTAGTGTTTAGTCTTCACCATCTCGAACATGAGACAACTAGTCACATATGCCGCTATATCTCTCTTCATTCAAGGCCACCAAAAGAACCACTACAAGTCCTTAAACATTTTGCTAATGCCAAAGTGTACCATGTATTTAGAACCATGATCTTCTTTCAAGATATGATTCTTAAAGGGTGAATATTTAGGAACCCAAATATGACTCTTGTAGTGGATTCCACCATCAACTCCCACTAAGAGATGGGTCAGAGGTTTCTCTAACAATACTTTCATCTTGTCAAGCTCTGGTCTGGCTATCTGGATCGCTACCATCTTAGTAAATAGGTCTAGTTTTATTTGGATGTTAGCTACTCAGATTTGGTCTTCACTACGAAAAATATGGTCTTTAACTACAAAAAAAATTGTAGCGAAAACCCCAAAATTTGTAGACAAAAGCTTTGGCTACAATTATCCTTACACTTATAATATATAGCTAATACCCATGTAGCTAATTATTTAGGCTACATTTTTCAAACTTGTAGTTAGTTATGCCTCAGGCTACAAATTTATGTGTAACCCTAATTGTAGGTGAAAAATGTCCTTACACATAAGCATGTAGTTTCCATTGTATCCAAATGTATGACTACAATTCAATTTGTACCTATAACATGTAGGGAGAGATGATATTGGTTACAGTTTGTATTTGTAGTTCATGTATAGCAAAAATTAGTACTTGCTACACATGTAACTATAGCTAGTATGTAGTGAAAGACACCATGTACTATACATACGTATGTAGAGAGACATTATGTATCCAGTCAGTCGCTTGCCAAATATAGAGGGGTTTTCAATAAGAAAACAGATGAATGTTAATCAAGATTGAGTTGTGCTTACAATGTCAACAATGATACTTTTATTTATATTTGAACAATGAGTATACATGGGGAGGACATTAACCTGGCCCCTATTTTATAATATGTATGGAAAAAAGACACATGTATACAATATCTTCTTCTGACTACATCTATCCACTGTAGACTACATAGCACAATATAAAGAGAGCTCATCTCCTTTAGTTCATCCACCTAATTCACAATGAGTTCAACAACCCTATGAATCTCAACTTTAGTGGTGAATCTTCCAATCCCAAACATGATAGAGGTATGTGACATGTCCTCATCAACTCCCAGAGCTCTCAATACATAGGACTGAGCACAAGAGTTGTAGCCTTTCCTATTGGCAATGCCATGTAGAGGTTCTTGTATGGTTAGTTTTGGTTGGAAAATCCCCTAGATCGGAACATATTGGCATTTCTTCTCATAATCCATACTTTATGTACTTTTGTATGTTGTGGATCTCAAGCACCATCAAGTTGATGGTAGCATCCACTTTGTGCAAACCACCATGGATACCTACAAAGAAACATACAAGTTTTGAGATATAGCTCATGAAAGAAATAAGCAAACATAATTTCTCCTACTCATAAATTACCTATTCCATAACCTGTCTTTTCCCAGTGAATGAGAAGTATGAAGTGAATGAGAAGTATCAATGGGATTCATGCCTTCAGTTTTCTACAAATCAATATATAGTCTAGTTGCCCCGACGACGATTTGTGAACTGCAAGAATTTAAATGGATACTAACTTAATATATATTGGCACAGACCCTCTTCTAGATTTAATGAACTATTAACATTGTGTCATGCCCCCACTAACTTGTTTCCATCATGTTTCTAGCTCTTCTAATTCATGATCAATAGATGGGCAATCTGGAATTGCAACAATGATGCTAGTTTCAGTGAAGATATAAATCAAATTTCAAGAATTTACATTGACATTTCAGTGAAGATATAAATCGAACTGCAAGAATTTACATTGACATTTCAACACCTTAGTAGAACAGCCAACGAAGCTTGAACTAGAGGAATTCGTGACCAACAAATGGGCAATCTGGAATTGCAGCAATGATGCTAGTTTCAGTGAAGGGGAGCCTACATTTGACTATAAATCTTAAGGAAAGAACTGATTACAGAAAGGATAAACAGTAGGTGCATGAGAATTCGTAAAATCACAATGCCCTTTACTAAGTTTATCAACTATCCTTTCATGATTCTGCAAAAGAAAGCATGAGTAACAAACAGGAGTGAGTTAGAGTTAATAGATACTCATATTCCACCCATCATCCTCTGCTTCTTTAGTAGATGGGTCGACCTATTAGTGATAAGATTCAAAGTGAATAGAATCAAGTATAAAACGTCAAGTAATAATTAATACTACAAATCACATGTCCCATAAATGGGCACGATTGTGAGAAAGGTAGAAAACCTCCACTTGAAGGGATATCCTTTAGAAGAGTTGATGGTTGTAACCAAACCTGATCTCCAACATAACAATGCAAGTGTAAGGAAAAACAATTGAGCTAACCTGCATGCCAGGAAAAGTGGTACATAAACACACAATTACTAGTCCATTATGATATCTCTTAGCATCTGAAAAATTAATAAGTCCCATGAATAGAAGTGCCTATATAGCCCAAGAACCAGATGCCAACTCAAGAGTATGCAAAAATCAAGCTGGCATCAAAGATAGAAATATGAAAGATCCTAGCTCAACATATGAGATCTGAAGAACCAACACCTTTACATCATAACTGAAACAAATTTGAAGTCAATCACACATATAATAACAAACAGAAGCCCCTATGCCAAGTCTAAAAAAAGTGAGCCAACATGTGTACTAGAAACAACAATGCACATCCAAATACACTGTCCACCACAGTCTGATCTCCTATTGATGATACTACAGGCTTCTCTAAGAATAGCCTTTGTGACAAAGGAAATTGGGCAACATTGTAGACTTCCCCAAGAAAGAAAATTCAGGAGAAGGGAGACGGACCATGCAATATGAGAAAATAGACTGACCGTGTTAAAGTTCAGGCTATATATCATGTAACGAAGATGTGATCACCTGATCAATAAAGTCTTCGACTTTAGGTGGCTGGAGCATAACCATCAATATAATCAGAGTTAAGCTTAAAAACATATGATGTAAATTTAAGAAAAAAGAATGGAAAATTTACTGATTTTATACGTAGTAACAATCTGTCTCAAGATTATCTGCCCATACTAGCATACTTGATCATGGTTTTGTGTTGATTCAAACAGTAGAAGTTTAAATAGAAACAAAATTCTACCTATAATTGATAGACTTTACGGTCAAATGTACGATATCCAGAAGATAGTAAACATATTACAAGTTGACGAGTGTTGATATTAACCAAAGTGAAACTCAAATTTGTAGAGTAGCAATTCTATAGAGATAACTGAACAGTAGGAGAAAAAACATATGTGGTATTCGGAAACCCAATTCTAGAAAGTTTAACATCTTTCGCATTCTTGGTATTACATGTTTCTATTCATTCGTTCAAGAAAATGACTAAAATTATGGTAAGAGAGAAATATGCACGTTTATTCAATTGTTCCATAAAGGAATCTTTTTCTTTATGACGTGCATGGAGACCATAAATCTGCAAAACAGATCCCTTCCCTATCAAATTCAGTTGTAGTCCTGTATAGTTCAGGTCAACAGTTTGAAATAAGGGACTAAAATAGAGATCATTCACATTTTTCACCTGTAAAGTCATGTGTGCCATTTGTGTCATGATGTCAATCAGTTGATATTTGCAATTCAAAAGGAAAATCATTCATGTATTGTAGATGACGATTTGAATGGGCAGACAATCGAGACAAAGAATCCAGCAATATGAAAATCATATCCATATTAGGTGAACGAATTAGTGGCTCTGGCAATGTCATAAGATAATGAACGCCGTACTAAAGAAAAGTAATTCAAAGCTCGTGATATGCTTGGCCATGGTGATGGCCTTCTCCAATGTGAAGTCCTAGATATGAAAAATAGGGAATATACTAAACAAGTTCATCACAACGATGAAAAAGATTAAGAAACATTTGAAAGGTTAAGATAATAGTATTGACATAAAAGAAAATGTAGATCTGAACCCACTATAATTTGAGCTTGGTTAATAGTCTACCTAGCATGCAAATTGTTTCTAAGGCATGCAATCTTTAGTGGTCCAGTTCCATGTCATTACTTATGACCAACCATTGTATGAGTATTGCACAGTAGAGTAAAAAGAAAGGAAAAATACCTCTATAAATAAGCTCAGGACAATATGCCATTAGCCCATACAATAGAATATAGGTAGCAACCAGGTTCCTGACAGAGAGGAAATGAGAAATCGATAGCCTGCAGATCAAAGAAACAATAGTAAGTAGATCATGGGAAAGAGAAACAAGCAGAATGTTATCCACTCACCAGAATTTAGTTACCCGAAAGGTGAAAAATGCAGCAGCTGCTACATTTATCTGAAGTGCATACATGTTGATATGCAGAGCATACCACCAAGGTATCGGCTGCTTCGCTGGAGCAACGGCAGAAACAAATTGCGCCCAAATGGGGCACGGTTTGTCTGCACAGTTTTATATGGGTTCAACGGCGATCTGGCACTTCGTTTCCACACTGCAAACTGCAACTTCGTCAAACCAAACAAATGGATTCGAAAAAATCAGGCGGTTGCAACTCGTCTACTTGGTTTGCGGCTCAACCAAACGAGCCCTTAGATAGTTAGAGATGATCATCGTGGAAGAGTTTCCCGATAAGTTCGAGATGGAGGAAGGGACATGGGAGGGGAGGACTTGGCCGTCCTCTACAGGAAGGACGCAGCCCATCACAGATAGGGTCGTCATGTGGGAGTTGATGCCGAGAATCATTGTGGAAGGGCTACCCACTGTCCGGCGTGGTCAACCTTCAATCTAAACACCCACCCCACTGCTTCGACAGATTCGGGATCAAGGCACCCCTACGCCCTGCCGCCGCCTCCCCTGCAACTAGGACGAACGATGGAAACCGGGATGGACCTGTTGGGAGAGCCGTCGGCATCAACCTCCACACAGATGACCTCCAGCGGTGAGATCATGGCCGAGCACAGGCTTCCGCACTCCCCTTTCTAAGGCGCGACTCCGGGGGAGGCCCCGCTCCAGCCGCCACCCCTAGGTTACCAATTATCATGCCATCGATGAAATCCATGACTCGTAAAAGAGCTACCCACTGGAATATTCAAATAAAGGATAGGGGCGATTGTTGAGAAAGTAAATATTTTGTGGTTGGGGAATCGGCCATTTGTGAATCGGTGTGTATGATACAATGAGTTCAAATGAGAGGAATTAAAAGATTCGTGCGGGAGTTATGAAATTTTAGAGTAGTGGGCATTCCCGCGTACAGGCCGATTTATTTGGATTATGAAATTAAAATGTAAGTGTGCAATTACATGTGTAGCGGGTATGTAGTTATTAGTTGAATCCATTATTAACTACAATTGGTTTAGTTATATTTTTGATTATTGTAAGGAAAATGATATTAAACTACAAATATGATGAATGTAGCTTGATTAATTTTAGTTAATTCCTACTTTTTTTGTAGTGCTTGTAGAGGATGCAGAGTCACCTGACAAACTCTTCCAGTACTCTCCACTGGCCTGACAAAACAGCTGCACGTCTATGTTTTTTCCTACTAAGAGCATCTACTACAATATTTGCCTTTCGATGGTGATAGGTAATAGTGAAATCATAATCTTTCATATACTCCATCCATCGTCTCGATCTCAGGTTTAGGTCCTTCTGAGTCAGGAGATACTTCAAGCTCTTGTGGTTGGTGAAGATTTCAAAGGTGGCTCCATATAGATAGTGTCGCCAAATCTTCAGGCCATGTATAATCACTGCCAATTCTAAATCATGTGTCAGATAGTTCACTTAATTGGGCTATCTATCTAGAGGCATAAGAAACAACATGCATGTTTTTCTCTAGCATGCATCCAAGCTCCATCTTCGATGCATCAATGAATATCATAAAACCTTCATTGTTGGACGGTAGAGTCAACACCAGAGTTGTGGTCAATTTTTGTTTCAACTCTTGGAATCAAATTTCAAATAAGTTTGACCACACAAACTTATCGTCCTTCTGGGTGAGCGTGGTAAGTGGCAAAGTAGTCTTTGAGAAATATTTTCTGAACCACCAATAATATCCGACAAATCCCAAGAAGTTGTGAATCTCATAAGGGTTCTTTGGTGCTGGCCAATCTCATACAGATGACACTTTAGCAGGATCCATTGAGATGGTCCCTCCAAATATGATGTGTCCAAGGAACATGACACGATCTCCAAAACTCACACTTCAAGAATTTCGCATAGAACTTTTACTTTCTTAGAATATCAATGACTCTACCCAAGTGGTCCAAGTGTTGCTCTAGGTTGTTGGAGTAAACCATGATGTCACCTATGAACACGATGACAAATGATTTGAGGAAAGGTTGGAACATACTATTCATGAGGTTCATAACCACACTCGGGCATTGGACAACCCAAAAGGCATAACCACAAACTCATAATGGACATAACAGGTTCAAAAAGTGGTTTTCAAGATGTCCTCACTCTTGACTTGCAACTGGTGGTACCCGGACCACGAATCAATCTTTGAAAAGATTCGAGAAAATTTAAGCTGGTCAAATAGGTCATCTATATGGGGCAAAGGATACTTGTTTTTAATAGTAGCCCAATTTGTCATTTGGTAGTCTATGCACATTTTGAGTGACCCATCCTTCTTCTTCACAAAGAGGATTGGTGCTCCCCATGGTGATGTGCTAGGTCGGATAAAACCTTTGTTTAGCAATTCATGCAGTTGCCTTTTCAGCTCAAGCAACTCTGTAGGGGCCATTCTATAAGGTGCCCTCAAAATAGGGTTTGTCCTGAGAGCTAGTTCTATCAAAAAGTCTACCTCTCACCCAGGAGGAATTCCAAGAAAATCATCCAGGAACACATCTGTGTAGTCCCTGGTGACCTCTATTTCCTGTAAAGGCGTACCTTAGGCTTTGCCTCGGTAACGACTACTAGGAAATCTTGACAACCCTTGGTTATCATATTCTCTGCCTTCAAGGTTGACACATACTTGCTAGTAGAATCATCCTTCCTACCTCTAATGTTAAATGATAGATGACTTGGTCTCTTTGTTGTTATTTTCTTTTCCCTAGAATTGATATTTGCCCAGTAAGTATAGAGCCAATCCATACCAATGATCACATCAAAGTCGTTCATGTCAAGGAGGATAAAATTTGTAGGGAACTCATGATCCAGATACTTAACAGGTATTACTGGGGTTTTTAAAAGAGATGTAAACATCTGACCACTTAGGGTTGTGACATCCAAAATACATTCTAAATCCTTGATATCCAAACAAAGAATAGTTGTGAGATTTCTTGAAATGAAAGTATTAGTAGAACCAGAGTCAAAAAGAGCTTTCACATTGTGTCCCATGATCTCAAGCTTGCCTACATTGGTTTTCATAATATGCCAGACTACTACATGCTTATCTTAAAATAGAAAAGAAAACTCTAATGGTTATTACCCTCTATTAACTGATTATCATTAACTTGAGCCTCTTCATTATCGATGGAGAAAACTTGAGCTTGTCTTCACTCTCCAACAGGTGGGGCTGCAACTACTGGTTGGGCTTCTATAGACAGGTCTGCTACAAGGATCAGAGCTCTTGGGTCTGGAAAAGGGCAGTTAGCTTGGAAGTGACCTTCTTGTTGGCAATGGTAACACACCTTCTTGTAGAGACACTCGTCTAAATGCCATTTTCCACAGGTGCAACACCTAGGACGGTTGTTCTCATTGTGGGGTTTTCCTTTTCCTCCATGTTTCCCTTGGCATGATTGCATCCTTATCCTTTCTTATGATAATTCTTTGGGCCATAGGTGTCTTTGGTGAAACCTAAGTATCCTTTAGACGAGTTTTGAGCAGGCATCACCATCTTCTCCATGTCCAGGGTAGTGTTATAGGCGTCAGTGAAGCTTGTTGGTTTGCTCTCCATCACATGAGGCTTGATGACAGGGAGTAGATGCTTGACAAAATGGTCCACCCTTCTTTCCTCGGTGATCATGTATTTGAATCTCCCTAGGAGGCAAAAATTATGGCCAAAGTCCATGACAGATAGGCTACCTTGGATCAGGTTGGTGAACTCCCTTTCCTTCTCCTTCTTACATGAGATTGGAATGATTTTGCATGTGAAAATGGTCCTAAAGTTGGTCCAAGCCATTGAGTCCTCATTTATATCTCGACCCATGATGTGGTTCTCCCACCAGATTATGGCTTCTCCTTCCAAGAGGTGAGAAGCAAGTATGACCTTCTTGTTCGGCTACACCTCCAACATGCAGAAACCATTATCGACTGCTAGTAGCTAAGCATTAGCTTTGTTGACCACATAGGTCTTATCCTCTCCCCAAAAATTCTTAATGTTCAACTTTATGAAGTTCGGAATGGTGACTCCAAGATGTAGACAAACAAGAAGTGGCTCACCATTTTCATCTCTGGCTATATCCCTGAGGGCTAGGGAACTAATGGTCTTAGTTAGTTTCTTTTGATGTTCCATCAATAGGGCATCAAGAGTATGGACTATTACTGCAGGTCTTGGGCCACCAGTCGGGTTCTCCTTTGGCTTGACTTTTTCTTTAGACTTTGGTTCCTCCTCCCAGTTCATCTCTGGATTGTTGAAGGGAACTAGCTTAGGGTTTGAGCCTTCCTATGAGGCTCCATCGTGTCTCTTCCTCTTCTTCAAGGACTCATCACCACAGACTCTCATCCTCTTATCAGAAGATCCCTTCCTCTTGTAGAGGGTCCTATCTCTAGTGGGTTTCTCGATAGCATCACAAGAAACTACGACAGTGTTGATATGATCCATGTTGATTCACACAAGTTAAAATCTTTAACAACATATTTATAACTTGGAATATATAAGCTTTAAACTTATATCTGTGTCACCTTATTTGCATGAATTGTTTTTTTTGGTGGATGATTCCCTAATCCTTAACACCTTGAATTCCTAAAACAAAGGAGGTGGTGGAGTGAGAGAAAACCCTAAGCACTTAAAGTTTCTCCAAAGGGAAGGGGTAAAGAAGGGACGAAAGTAGATGAGAAGACTTAGAGATATCTTATTTCGAATCAAATCCTCATATTTTGGCCAGACAGTCACATTGTCTCTGAGAGTCCTCACACGGATTCTAGACACCTCCATTTTTGGAAGATTCTCTAATAAATCGCTTGGGCTCTAAAGAATTTGTAAAATTTAATAATTATTGGAGATTATATGGAAAAGCATGCTCTGATACCAAATATAATGACCCCACCCCTCGAAAACCCCCAATTAAGGAAGGCCAAGAAGTTATAACTATTATCCCAAAATATGATCGTATGGTTTTGCAAATATTCAAAAATAATTAATAAATTCCACAACAACTAAGCTTAAAATAGGAAAAAAAATCTTTTCACATACTTTTCAAAATATAGGAATTGAGGAACTTTACCCCAGATAGGAATCTACCTATCTATAATCCTCCAATATTTATCCACTTTAATTGATTATCCACTTTTATAAGCATATAACTACATGTAACCTAAAATGTCGACAAACAAAACATTGGTTAGTATAATGAATTATACTAGTATGTGCGGGAACTAAAACCTTGCATCTATTTGTAAATATATATTGCAACCAAATTATTTCTTAACTGATCAAACCTTATGTCTTAAACATAACTACTCAATCCTGACATATCCAAGCCTCTATTATATCCCTAGAGTGGACATGGATACTCCTTTCTCATGTGGTAGACCCCAAATATCCCCTTTTTATCCTACCCTATAGGTAGACTAAGACATAGAGTTGTATAGTCATATGATCCTACCCAAAGGTAGACCAGACAATGACTCATGATACCTGATGATCTGACCCCAAGGGTAGACCAATAGCTAGGTCGTCAATTTCTCACATGTACTCAAAGCTATAGAGGAGGACTAGGATCTGAGCTAGTCATGCATGTATTTATGGTGATAGCCATAGTCACTTTATAATTGAAAGAATTAAAAGCCATACCGGAAGTTAATTTAAACCAACTGGTAAAACCTCAAAAATTTCCATGAAACTAGAAATATTAGCCATAAGTGTAACCACATACCTGATTTGAAGTCTCAAAAATATGCAAGATATTGAATCCAATCAAGAAGTCCAATCAACAAAGTCAAGCAACCAATGAAGAAAATATTGATCCTGAAAAGCATGTGTAATACCTACTTCACTACCACAGAAACGGCCTTTGGCGTCGGTCGTTTAACCCCATTTGGCGTCAGTTTCCGACCGACGCCTATGTGGGCGCCGCTAAAGGTCGAACACTTCGGCGTCGGTTTTTTAACCGACGCCTATTTGTCCTATAGGCGTCGGTTGTTTAGTAAATAACCGCCGCCAAAAGTGTTCGCGCCACAGAAAATGGCGTCATCTAGGGCACTTTGTGCATCATTTATTTACTACACAACCGACGCCTATATAGAATATAGCGTCGGTGTTTTAGTAGATAACCGACACATAAAGTGCCCTAGATGACACATAGGCGTCGGTTAAATAACCGATGCCTATTTATATTTTTTTTTTTCATATCAGTTTGCAGGCCTGCTGTGGCTGGTCAACAGGATGAGAACCTGCAGTTCAGTTTTCTGAACTGCAGGTTTACGACATCCATTGATATCAGCCTACAAACAGGCCGCAAACCTGCAAAAGTAACAAGCAAAATTCTACACAAGTACATACATTCAGACATCAATTCAATTCTCACATTCACACATATAGAAACATTCAAATACATGTATTAACATTCAGAAATATTCATTTACATATTATCATTCATTATTGCTATCAACATCCCAATTATATCTTACAGTTTCCACTGCTTGTATGGCTTTTGCCCATTCTTCTCTTACTTCATTTAATGCTTCCATCGTATATGGAGCATGTATATTTTTTAAGCGTTTACCTGTAGTGTTGTCAGTTTTAAACACCTGCAAAGAGAATGATGTATATATATAAGTAATAATATAAAAATAAGATAAGATTGATATATTTCATACTAACTAATGAGACTATATATAATACCTCATGTATGGTATCGATGTCCAATGCGGCATATTTGATAATCATCTGCATAAATCGCATCACATAGTATGCGCATGCCCAGCCATTGTCTTGTGTAGCACACTATAAATTGAAACATACAAAATAATACAACTAAGCACAATTCACATCAATAATATATATATTCGAGTCGGGAACTTACTTGTACGTTCTGCCAATTTATTGGCTGGTTCTTTTTCCTTGGGACCGTTCCTCCAGCCTTTTTGAATGCATCTAAACCCCTACATGTTAATATAACACAATAAATTGCATAAGTAAATAGTAATGTAATAAAAGATGTTAACGGATATAAAAATGAAATATTTCTCACCAGAATAATGGCATTCTCATTACGTGTCCAATTTTAGTGTTCAATGTACTCCCCGCAGGATCTAGATAATAAACAGTGAATGTCCCGGGGACAATAACTAGTGACTCCCAATGTCTATCGCTAGAAGTAAGAAGTTAACAATTAATAACTCAAAATGCAAAATAAAAATGGAATTTTCTTAAGTCCAAATTATAAATAAAGTAAACTTACTTGACATTGAATGGAGATATTATTATCGTTTTCTTTTGCTGACTAAAAATTGTAAAAGCATCTATACAGTATTGTTGAACATTATCAGGGTCTTTAGCTACCAAACTAATCAATGATGGAATCAAAAATGCCACATGATCAAATGCAAATTTTTTGCAATGATCTTCGACTAAGTAGCTGCAAAACATATAGGCGTATGCATTAATATATAAGAAACCAGATCACCGGATCTTACACAAGGTATATGGATGTATAAACAAGATCTCACCTTATCCATGTCTCTATCATTGATGTATTCAGCCAATCATACATAAACAACTCAATAATATCTTGTATAAATAAAGAGTTATCGTATGATCGACCTGCATAATCTACATCTAAAGAAACTATTATAGGGCAATGTATATTATGTGCCCGTAGCCAACATGCCATTCCCCTACAAGCAGGACCTAACGGGTATGTTAGGTCAGTTGGAACCCAAGTTGGTAATGCGGGAAGTGGAGGTGGAGGCCTAGGTGCTCCTGGTGTCTTCTTTTTAACCTGTATATATAATTTCAGATCAGTTGACATCATATATACACATCAACAGTCTAAATCAATGTAAATTTATCTTACAATTTCAGTCGTGTAGACGACATCTGCTTTGGGCCACAATATGACCCCGCCTTCTGCCTCACCAAGTGTATCAATATCTGGGTGGGCATATGGCAACGCAACTTCCCTCCAATCGGGTAACACACGTAATGGGCCCACACGAACATAGCCCTGTGGCATTGGAGTCCCGTGAAACCTTTCCCCAGGAAGGGACGGGTAAGCTTGCGCCTCTGCAACAACATAGTCTTCTATTCTTAAGAGGCATGGCTTCAATGCCTACAAATTTACGTAAAGAATGTTATACATATATACATATAATCTTGAAAACATATCATCTTGAAAAGACTAGCTACAATGTCATAAACAATACTTACAGCAGACGTGCTAGGCGATGGGTCTCCAGGATTACTCGCAGTCTGTGCATCAGGAGAAGAGTGGGTCGCCATAGGCTGATTGGAAGCCTGAGATGCCTGCCACCGCAGCAATTCTTCCTTGACCTTCTCAGCAACTACATCGTTGACCTTCTTAGCAACTAAATTCTCAACTCTCTTATTCTCCTATACATGGATAAAAGAAACATTAGCTTCTTATTAATGAATTTCGTTTTGCAGTAACATTCTAAAAAAAGAATAGGTTACCTCTTCTTGAGAAAGTCCCGCTCTGGGTTTGCGCTGGGATGGCCCAAAGAATGCTTTGATGCCAACACCAGCACCGGCACCTCTAACACGTCCAGGATGCTCTGGGTTACCCAGAGCAACTGGTTCGTTCACATTTACGTCATCGGAGGCAATTTCTTCTTCCACCCAAGCACTGCTATCGACATCTACTGGTTTCGATTTTGAAATCTCTCCATGCTAGTGCCATTCTGTATAGCCTTGTACAATCCCGTTGCACATGACATGACTTTTGATTTCCTCACCAGTGTTGACTTTCAAGTTGTTACCGCAATGCCTACATGGACAGTAGAACCTATTTGTAGGTTTTTTCCTATGTTCCTCGGCAAATCTAATAAACTGATCAAGACCAGATATAAACTCTGGGGTGCAACGATTACGAATGGACATCCATGATCTATCCATTCTATGATCAGAGAAAACAAGTATATATTAGGAAACAAGTATATATTAGGAAAAGATTAGGCAGCATTTCCCCGCTGTTCTCTAAGTACATATGTACTTAGAGAACAAACGGGGAAATGCCAACAAACACATGTGATGTAATTCTTATATATAATAAATGTGTACCACCTATCCCATCCTTGAACACCTAATCTCACTAGTAAGTGTATAATGTGTATTGGGTTTTCAAGAAAATTTCGGCAGCATTTCCCCGATGTTCTCTAAGTACATATGTACTTAGAGAACAAACGGGGAAATGCTACCAAAATTTTCTCAAAAACTCAATACACATTATACACTTACATCCTAAGTGAGATTAGGTGTTCAAGAACAGTCCCAAACCGGGGACTATCCAAGATTTACTCCTAATGAGTAAATCTTGGACGGGTTTCTAGGCCAACAAACACAATAATAGATATCTACAATGAAGCCGGACTCCATACAAACAGTATATAATTTAGTGATTGTTCATTCTAATTTATATCAATGTACAAGTAATATAAAAAACAATGATTGTTCACATTCTAGGCCAACAAACACATGTGATGTCATTCTTATATATAATAAATGTGTACCACCTATCCCATCCTTGAACACCTAATCTCACTAGTAATTGTATAATGTGTATTGGGTTTTCAAGAAAATTTCGGCAGCATTTCCCCGCTGTTCTCTAAGTACATATGTACTTAGAGAAAAAACGGGGAAATGCTACCAAAATTTTCTCGAAAACTCAATACACATTATACACTTACATCCTAAGTGAGATTAGGTGTTCAAGAACAGTCCCAAACCGGGGACTATCCAAGATTTACTCCTAATGAGTAAATCTTGGACGGGTTTCTAGGCCAACAAACACAATAATAGATATCTACAATGAAGCCGGACTCCATACAAACAATATATAATTTAGTGATTGTTCATTCTAATTTATATCAATGTACAAGTAATATAAAAAACAATGATTGTTCACATTCTAGGCCAAAAAACACATGTGATGTCATTCTTATATATAATAAATGTGTACCACCTATCCCATCCTTGAACACCTAATCTCACTAGTAAGTGTATAATGTGTATTGGGTTTTCAAGAAAATTTCGACAGCATTTCCCCGCTGTTCTCTAAGTACATATGTACTTAGAGAACAAATGGGGAAATGCTACCAAAATTTTCTCGAAAACTCAATACACATTATACACTTACATCCTAAGTGAGATTAGGTGTTCAAGAACAGTCCCAAACCGAGGACTATCCAAGATTTACTCCTAATGGGTAAATCTTGGACGGGTTTCTAGGCCAACAAATAATGTGTTGTCATTCTTATACCTAAAATCCTAGTTCTTCAAATTAGGGTGATTATTGATGTCTTTAAAAGCATGATTGGCAATTTAGGGAAAAGTTCATCATTTAAATTCCAAGCATTCACATGTGTGCATTACAGTTCATCATTAAGCAAGAAGGGTGATTAGGATTCTCAATATACTCAACAATAAAATAAGTTAAACATGTGTGCATTACAGTTCATCATTTACATTCCAAACATGTCACATGTGTGCATTACAGTTCATCATCAAGATATCTATAACTTACTTAAACATTCAATTATGAAGTAAATATACACTTAATTAAGAATAGCATGACACACAAAGTTGCAGTCAACATCATTATGTTTTGTTCTATCATGGACTATCAGATTGGTATATCACATATGTATCAGTACATTATTAAATAAACACAATCAGTAAATAACTTTTAAAAAAAAATCCACTAGACGTGCCCTGGCGCCGCCCAAGCATCCGCCCAGAGGCCTATCTAGGCAGGGCACCTGGGCTTGGGACCCTAGGCGTGCCCTGGCACCTACTTAGGCGCTGCCTGGGTGAGTTCTAGGTCGGCGGCGGCAGAGAAAATCAAGGCAGAGGACAAAAAAGGTGGTGAAGGTTTGTGGGTTACCTTGCACGAGGACAGCACGAGTAAAGCTGCTTCTACCGGCGGGGGCAGAGGTGACGACGACAGCACCGTAGCTGCTAGCTTCTACTGGCGGCGACGACTAGAGGAGAGCAGGGGCGGTGGGCAACGACCGGCAGCGACGAGCGGACAGCAGCAGCAGCAGGGGCGGCGGAGAAGAAGGGCGTCGGAGAAGAAGGACGCCGGAGATGGGGCGCCGGAGAGAAGCGTCGGAGAGCAGCAGCAGCAGAGAAGCGCCGGAAAGTCGCCGCAACAGGGAAAATCGCCGCAATAGGGTAGCAATGAAACAGAAGAAAGGGGAAGAGTCGGGCGATCGCTGGGGGTTATAAGTTCCCAAATAGCGTCAGTTGTTTACAACAACCGACGCCTAAACATCTTTAGCGTCGGTTGGTTGAAACAACCGACGTCCAATTGGACGATATTTTCATGGAAATTTTTGGCGGGAACCACCTTCAGCGTCAGTTAGACAAGGATAACCGACGCTGAAAGTGACATTGTCCGCGCAAATTTTCATCGCAAATAGGCGTCGGTTTTCTAGGTATATAACCGACGCTGAAAATGACACTATTTTTTTTATCGAAAAATGGATTTTGCGGGCGACTTTAAGCGTCGGTTTTTGATAAACAACCGACGCTTAATACAAAGCGGTACCCGTGTCTGGCTGGTCTTCGAATATAGACGTCGGTTTTATTAAACAACCGACGCCTTATATGTTAGGCGTCGGTTTTCCTTAATAACCGACGCCCAGAAAAGCGACACTGAATGCTATTTCTGTAGTAGTGCTTGTTACAATCTCATCAAAACATCTTTTATTGACTTGGGATTCCATTCTAAGGTTTTTAAGTCCTATTAGGGTTTCCTGGTTCTATTTTCCAATTTTTACCCCTTTTAGGTCAACAAACCCTAAAAGCACTTTCTCCCTCGTGCATAACCCTAAGCGCTCTGAGCGATTAGGGTGGCGGAGGTGGGTTCCCTTATTCTCCTTCATGGTTTTCCTTATCCCTTATGGGTTTCCTTTCTTGCAGGTCTAAGAGTATTTAGTTCCTTATGGGCTCGGTTCTGACAGATGGCATATGATATCATTGATAGATGTGCAAGGCTAGGGTTGGAGGATGAAGAAGACCTGGTTGTCGATCTGGAGGCGAAGGACCGAGAGGGGGTGGATGAGCATGTGGAGTTGGCCCTTACGGCGAGGATCCTAACTGATTGTCCTTAGAACTTCAAATCCATGCAACGAACCCTAACGGAGGCCTAGGCGCTGCAGTACGAGGTGGATTTTAAACTTATTGATCCAGTAGCTTTCATCGTTTAGTTTACCCACTGGAAGGATAAGAAGAAGGTGGAAGACAGAGGGCCTTGGCACTTTGACAACTGACTTCTCATCACAAAGGACGTCGAAGAGAATGATGTTCCTAGGTGAATAGAGTTTAACGAATCTTTAATATGGGCGAGGCTCTATGGGCTTCCTCTAGGCCAGAGATCGGAAGCGGTAGTGATGAAGATTGCCAACCAAATCGGAAGAGTGGGGGAAGTGGACAGAGACGCCTTGGGGTGGGAGACGTCGATAAGAGTCTGTATTGGCATAGACATTACAAAACCCATTAAAAGAATCCATAGGATAAGGAGAAGGAATGGATCAGTAGTTACCATCGATATAAAGTATGAAAGGCTGCCTAGTTTCTGTTACTTGTGTAGAAAGTTGGATCATCTGGATCTTGACTGCCCCATTGATGACGAAGAGAATGTAAATAAGCATGGCTGGGGGGCCTAGCTTCATGCCTCTCTGAGGAAGCTAAGAATGATGGACCTGCACAGAAGTTCTGAAGGGTGTGGGATGCAAGTGAAGCCCACTTTCATCGTGTTACCAAAACATAGGGCTACTACTGAAACCCTAATTCCAGATAAGAAGATGAACAATGCTAGACGAATACTCCTAGCTTCTATCAAAAGGGAGGACCTAGGAGTAGAAGTCATGGCGGAAATGAATACTAAGGAGAGACAGGCTCTTATAGAGGCACCTGAACAACACACCGGCGATGCGCAAGCAGCAAAGGGTGTTGAAGCCTCTACTGGGGGTAGGGACAATAGTGCATGGAGCTTTTTGTCGACCCAAGTGTTTTATGGTGTGAAAGTGTAGAGTTCTTAGTCACCAATGAAGAATAAATTGAAACAGACCGAAGCCGATCTACTGGTTCTGCTCACAACTTCCCCTTCTATAAAATCGGATGAGCTGATACAAGAAAAATAGTTGGGACAACTACCGAAATGCAATAAACCAATAGAAGAAGTGGCGAATGTAATAGCATCAGGAGTGCCAGACATGAATCTATCTTTTGAGTATGGTACTTCTGAACCAAAGAGACAAACAAGAGGGTACAAACAAAGAAAATGTGAGAGGTTGGGGCAACTGAAAGAATAGGGAGGAGCTCTGACAAAGAAGCAAAAGCTAGGGATTGAGAGGAGAAATTTTCCTGAGGAAAAAGACCAAAGGAAAAGTCACGACACTGATCGGCTGAGCCCAGTGACAAAGAGAAATAGAGACATGCAACTAACAATGATGGAAGTTGATGATGAACTGGAAACTATTTATGTGGCAAAGAAACACACAGGCTCTACTCTTTCTCACATGTCGCAGGAGGGTACACATGCCCTTCAAGTAGCGGGTGCTGACAAGGGTCAGACCCGTGAACAACAATGAAGATCTTAAGCTGGAACTGTCGAGGACTGGGCAAACTCGACTTCCAAAAGACTCTCCGAGCTCTATGCTGGAGGGAATGTCCCAATCTAGTTTTTCGTTCAAAAACTATGATTGATGTAGCTAGACAGGATGAAGAAAAGAGGTTTTGTGGTTTCACTGAGGGTCTTTGCGTTTCTAGTGATGGGAGATCTGGTGGTCTTGGTGTGTGGTGGAAAAATATACAGGTGGATATCCTCAGCTATTCTACACATCACATTGAATGTAAAGTTATAGAGGGGGAAGGGAGACAATAATGGAGAGCGATTGGTATATACGGGTGGGCTGATCAAAAATTCAAAATCTACACATGGGACCTGATGAGACGGCTTAATCTAGGCAGCGACTATCCTACTATTTATTTTGGGGATTTCAACCAGATCATCACGAATGAAGAAAAGTGGGGTGGCCCCCCTAGAGCGGAAAAGTGGATGCATGATTTTAAAGACGCAATAGCTGATTGTGAGCTCTATGACTTAGGCTTTTATGGTCCTCCTTTCACGTGGGAAAGAGGCACCACCATGGAAACACTGGTTAGAGAAAGATTGGACAGGTTTTTGGCAAATAATAGCTGGAGGAGTATATATAGCTTCTGCAAGGTTTTCCACTTAACAAAAAATGGCTCAGATCACATGCCCATTGTCCTCTCTGTGGAAAGAGTCATAAAGAAGAAGAAAAAAAGGAAACAATACTTCTATTTTGAACCTATGTGTCTTGATGAGGAAGGATGCACAATAGTCATCATAGAGTACTAGGATAGTCAGGGACGAAGCAGTCTTCCAGACAAACTTCAAGGGTGTGGCGAGAAGCTTTCTATTTGGGCAAGTGAGACCTTTGGGGAGATGAAGAAAAAGATAAAAGCCACTAAAAAGGAACTAGAAAGAGAGCAATGTCTACCTCCTGATGATAGGGTGCTCCACAAGTGTGAAGAGTTAGCACAGACCCTTCAGTATTGGCATAGAAAAGAAGATGTGTATTGGCATGCTCGAGCCAGAGTCAACGAGATGTGGTCGGGAGATAAAAATACTACCCACTTTCACCATAAAGCCTCGCATAGGAGAAGAAGAAACCAGATTGATAAACTTAAGGATAGACAAGGTGTTATCCGGGATGATGAGGAGGATATTGAGCGTATTATCCTTGATTTCTTCAAAGACCTTTTTACTTCCTCTAGACCTACAAGTTTTGAGGAGGCCACAAAGGGAATATCTATACAACTTGATGATCATGCCTGAAACATTATTGAGAGGGACATTATTGATGATGAAATTCGCATAGCAATAAAACATATGCATCCCCATAAAGAGCCTGGTCCTGATGGTTTTAAGCCTATTTTCTTCCAAACGTTTTGGCATGTTATTGGCACTGACGTGGCAAATTATATAAAAGGATGGTGGAAAGGTGATGTGGAGTTTGGAGAGCTGAATTCTACCTTAGTTGTCCTAATCCCGAAAGTACAACACCCTTCTGAATTGTCTGAGTATAGACCGATTACCTTGTGTAATGTCGTATACAAAATAGCATCCAAAGTCATGGCTAACAGGCTAAAGGGTGTCATGGATGGGTGGGTCTCGGAGAATAAAAGTGCTTTCATATCGGGCAGGATGATAACTGATAATGCTTTGGTGGCCTATGAGATCTTGCATAAAATGAAGAATGAAGCAAAAAACACAAGAGGGTCGGTGGCTTTAAAACTTGACATGTCGAAGGCTTACGATAGAGTTGAATGATCCTTCCTTGATTTTGTTATGTCAAAAATGGGGTTTGGGCAAAAATGGAGGAAAAAATTCATGGAGTGCATTTCGTCTGTCAATTTTATATTTTCCATCAACGGGAACCGTTCCTACTCGAGGACTAAGGAAAGGTGATCCTCTCTCTCCCTATCTTTTTGTTTTATGTGTCAAAGCTTTTTCTACTTCTATTTCTCTTGCATTACAAAACAAAACAATTCATGGCATAAAAGTGAGTAGGAGAGGGTCCAACATCTCTCATATTTTCTTGGCAGATGATAGCATTCTTTTTGCTAGAGCGACAACCGATGAGTGCTTGACTTTAGCTAACTTGATTAGTCAGTACGAACAGGCCTCCGGGAAAAGAATCAATATATCTAAAATGGAAGTTGCTTTCAGCAGAGGAGTGTCGTTCAACAAAAAACAAGAGTTATATGTACTTCTCTAAGTGAAAGAGGTAGATCGACATGCTAAGTACTTGGGGCTTCCGGTAGTAATGGGAAGATCCAAAAAATAGGTTTTCAGCTACATCAAAGATAGGATTTGGAAAAAACTCCAAGGGTGGAAGGAAAAATTTCTCACTAAAATGGGCAAGGATGTGCTAATTAAATCTATAGCTCAAGCTATCCCTGCTAATTTCATGAATATTTTTTAACTCCCAGCGGGTCTCCTTGATGAAATCCAGAGTTGCATTGCACGCTTTTGGTGGGGTGCAAAAGAAGGGGAACAGAAAATTTCCTAGCTCTCTTGGCAGAAATTATGTAAGCCCAAAAAGGCAGGTGGTATGGGTTTTAGAGACATGCATGCTTTCAACTAGGCTCTTCTTACAAAACAGCTATGGTTACTGCTCACAAATACAAATTCATTAGCATATAAAGTGTTAAAAGCCCAATATTTTCCTAGAACCTCTATCTTAGAGGCTGCTAGGGGGCACAACCCAAGTTTCACGTGGAGGAGCATATGGGGGGCCAAACCAGTGCTACTTGAAGGATTGCATTGGAGAGTGGGAACTGGAGAATGCATCAATATATAGAAATACAATTGGATACCAGGAAGCCATGTTAACCTTGAAACTTCACTCAATATCCCTCACTATGACATTCATTATGTCAACGAACTTATCTCGACTGAAGACAGGACATGGGACTGCGAGCTACTCCACACACTGCTGCCAGAAGAGGTCTATTGAGATATCCTCTTGACTCCAATTAGTAAACGATGTACGGTCGACTGCCCCTTCTGGTGGCCCGAGACGAAGGGTTTTTTAGTCCAAGTCTGCCTACTGGTTGGCTCTACTGGGAAGGAACGAGTTCCTGACATGAAGAATGATGACGGTGAGCGGGGTTTGAAAACTGGTTTGGAACTCCGACTGGCCTCCTAAATTGTCTCATATTCTGTGGAGGTTCTGCTCCAAAAACTTGGCAACTATGCCTAGATTAAGAGATTGGCATTGCAATGTTAATCCAATATGTAATGTATGAAATTCAGTAGATGAAACTACTAGCCACCTATTTTTTGAATGTCCGACAGTAAGGGGAACACAGAGACATTGTTTAGACACTGGTCAACTCCAAGAACTCACAACTCTTCCAACTGGTGAGGTGCTACTATATCTGCAGACAAACCTAGATGTTGATCATATCAAGACAGCTCTTGTGCAACTGTGGAGCCTCTGGTCTGCCAGAAACAAAAAGGTATTCTCAAATGACCAAAGATATGTTGCGACCTTCTTCCAGCCTCTCATGGTGTTAGTCAGGGATTACCAGGAGGCCCGCTCCTTACCGGACCGGCCTGGTCTGCCGGGAGCTACTGTTTCCCCCTAATGGGCTCCACCGAAACATGGTTGGGTGAAAATCAACTGTGATGCGGCGATTCTTCAGGATACTAAATCCAGCTGGAGTTTTGTCATCAGAAACGACCTCAGGGTGGTCCAGGCGGCGGTGTCTGGACACTCCCTACTAGCGTGGAGCTCGGAACTAGCGGAAGCATACACTATTTACATGTCTCTTGTGAAGGTTGTTGAATGGAACTTCAATGATATCATAGTGGAGTCGGATTCAAAGACCGTAATTGATGCCATCAACTCTTGCATGGTTAGAAGAAATTATCTTGGTAGTCTCATTAACGACATTAGATTTCTTGTTTCCTCCTTTTCTTCCTGACAGTTTTGTTTTTCTCCTCGTAGTTGTAACTCGGTAGCTCATGTAGTGGCTAGAGCTGCACTCCAAGATTCAATAGTTGATGAAGTTGGAATGAATAACATTCCAAACAACATTGTTAAGCTTTCTTTGGTTGACATTTAAATAAAGGAGGGAAGGAGTTTTCAAAAAAACCCTAAAAGAACTTTTCTATTCATAAAACCCTAATTACTCAAATCCACATTAAGGATCTTTACTCTCAATTAATATTAATAACATCATAGTCTATCTTACTAATGTATTTTCATAATTAAAACCATTAAAACTCATAATCATCAAAATTAGGGTTTCTAGGCCCATTAACGCACTTGTATATTCATGGAACCCTAATTAAGAAAATTATGCACAAATATTATTCATCTAGATGTAATCCTTCCTTTATTATGTCAATAGGTTAATATTTACTCAAAATACTCATGAATCATCATTAGATCTATTTATCATCAAACTATGGGTTTTAAATTACTTAAATCAATTAAAGATGGCATCTTAATACACTTTTCAAAATACAAGCATATTAAGGCTTTAATAATATTTTTAGTGGTATTTATGAATTTTTCTGAGCAAGATTCAAATATAACACTTCTTCATCACATAATCCCATAATTAGTTATGATTTTAATAATTTAAATTACTTTTAAGACAATCAGGGCCTGCCACCTAGGCAGAGAGCCCCGACCCCCACCTATTAGCTTACGTCAGCCTATCGGTTCCCACCAACTTAGTGGCCCAACTCACTTCTAACTAGCAGGCTAAGCACGGAAACAGAAGGGGAAAAGACCAAAAGCCCACACATGTTCTGAAGGAAGTCGAGGGGCAAAAGGATAAAATCCCTCCCCATTGTCTTCAACCTCTCTTCGCAAATTGCAGGCCTCAAGCGGTCAACTATGTGGTTAACCCAGGGATCCTTGCTCCTTCTTTCATGAGCGAGGGTGTCGTTGCCTCTGACGGACCCCATCTAGTTAGTTGATAGCCTCAATTTCTCCTCCAACACTCTAGAGTGATGGGTCGACAACCGATCAAATCTGGCGAGGTGCTCGTCTGGTCAGGGGAAAAGGTCGAGCCAAAATGAACAATTGGGTGCTTAAAAGAGTTCACATGCTCTGGGCAAAGCTTGTGGAATGATTTGTGACTTTGCAGAAGGGGTATGTCCCCCTATTTAATCCCTGAGGGTCAATGTGTGGAGGCGATGATTTGGGAAAACCGCATGTAGTCTCCCAATTGCAGTGGACCTTGGGATGGATTTTCTCACCTCGATCTCCCAGAGTCAATGGGACTATTCCCATGGTTGCTCATCCATTGGGTGCAGAGAAATCTGACTGGGAATCTCCCTCTTTCCAGTTCCTTGTCTCAATATGTGACCGGGGAGGTGAGGGACAACATGGTCCTCATCTCGCGTGCATATGATATTAATTGAATAAATCAAATTCTAATTCGATTACAAATTGTGAAATTTATGAATATCCCTCTCACTTTCAGAAACTTTCAAAAATGCATAACTCCTAAAGCACACATCTTTTTAATCCCAAATTTTAAGGGAACCTCTTTGATAGCTTAATTTACTTACGTTCCAAGTATGGAATCAAAATTCAAAAATAAGAGAGGCTTTTATTCATATGAAAGTTATCTATTCAAAAGGCATATTTTATTCATATTCTCTCTCTCTTTCTATTCTATTTCCTTTATTTGCATTTCTTTTATTATTAAAACAATGCGGATTCGAAAGTTGATCAATTAAGGCCATTCATACCACCTTCTAGATAACTCAACCTAATTATCACCATTATCTTTATTTCTTTTTCCTTTTTTAAAATTGAGATTTCTTTTATCTTTTCTTCCCTTTTTATCACATTGGACTCACTGAATCAGTAGGATCCATGAAAACATACATTCAAGGGAAATATTATAAAAGAAACCCATTCATTGAACATAATCATACAATTTTCATGCATATACATTTTATTGGAAAAATTGCATTTCAAACCATACAAGCAAAAATCAAGGTTATAACAAACATCATCCACCTATTGATAGAGGTGGTGCATACATTGTCCACCATGTTAGTTAAGAGATTGCCTCGAGGGATGTTCCCAGAAGTCTTTGGGAACAAGAAAAATTAATCTATGAGCATCTCGAGCCCCACACCAGACTCCATAAATAGCAACCCCCTTTCTACTGAGAAGGGGGCACTCATCATTGGAGTTTTGGATGAAGTGTTGCCCCTATGTCTACTCGCCATCGACCTTTGCCTACAGCCATCAGTTTGCTCCATCCAAGGACAAAAGTCTAAGTGTCTAGCACACCTTCATCTTCCTCATGCAACACCTGAAGCCCTCTTCAAGAGAAGAAGTGTGATGGAGATGACACCCACTTTCTCGGTGCCATCACTGGAGTTAGAAAACAAGGAGGTCTCCCTCAACCTTGATTTGAAATAGAGTTGTTGTTTGTAGTATCTTCCATTTTCTTCTCTAGTCTGTTCACCTTCCTTCATCCATCCATCACCATGTCAGCTTATACATGTAACTCTGAAATGTCACTTACCACCATGAGTGGTTGATCCATTTAACTTGGGTTGGCAGTACCCACTAAAACTATCCCAATATGTAAATACTTGTATCCATTGAATGTAACTCTTAGCAATGTTTATATCCTTGCTCTTGTTTTTAATTCTGCATTTGCATGATCAACTATCATCTTGTGTTGATTGATTGTTAGTGCCTCGATCGAGAAGAATTAAACTATATCTAAGAGTTATGCAGTTGTAGGAATGCATGATAGTGTTGGAATGCTTAAGCTAATGATCATATGGTTATATATCGATTGTTTGTTTTCCATCTCAAGAGAGACAACCTTATAATCTAGATCTATCTTTATCTCGAGAGTGGAGGGAATAGACACTTATGATGATTTCTTATAACCTTGCTAAGGATATACAACATATATGTTTATTGTATGTTGGTGAGAGATCTTAGATGGTAAAACCCAGCCCAAGTTTCCCACCCATATTATCTTATCTCGTTTAAACATTTTGTTTGTTTGATCTTTTGATTTACTTTACTTGTTTGTATCTTCCCCCTTAAAGACTACATTTCCAAAAGAAACACTTATCTAGCCTTTTGGTTGGTGTAACTAATCTAAGGTTTTCAATTTTTAACACTTACCACCCTTATCCATGTATTCTACCCCGATTTACTACAGCAGGCCCCATTAATTGTTGTGGGTGACTAAGTATTGGGTAAAAAGTTAAAGTTTCATTACTCTAGATTTTCTCCTTTTGGATGCATGATTTTAGGCAATCAACTGTGGGTGCCATTTTTAGGAACATGCAACAAATGTTTTAAGAACTGAAGCCTACTTAGCATATACATGTGTATTAAGTCTAGAGATAGGCTTAACCACACACTTTATATCTAATATCTCTTTCTTTCTTGGGTATTTTGTATCACTTATGTAGTTTCCAAACTTAACTGTGTGATTTATTTTAGGAAGTAAGCATTAATCAAACCATCATCGGGGCGACTTCAAGGATCATGCCTATTCAAAGGATAATGGCTCTCTCCTCAACTAGATTAATGAGTAGAACCATTAGGAAACGTTATGAGGAAAAAGAATACGATGATCATTTCCATGAAGTAGAAGGACCTCAACCTCATGTTGGTTGAAGAAACAAAAACAACAATACTCACAATGACAACAAATGAATTTTGTCTAAAAGTCAATAGTTCCCATACATATCTAACAAAAAAATTAAAATTGTGGGGGCTAGTACATAAAAACAAATATTGGCTTCTTCTTTCATCGTCCATGAAACCTGAGTACTAAATTGGAGCTCTAAACTCTTCTTAGAACTTAGAATATTCACCACCATTGTGGAGGAGGAGATATCTAATGTTCTTTTCATCGTACTACTATCCTTATGAGCTATTAATCAGACTCTGGCATGCTAGGGAGCAATGTCTTCACTCTCTGCCATGACCATAATGGTACAAGAGAAAGAATATAAGATACACAACTAAACAACACTACCCAAGTCATTCAGTCATTTCTTGGGTTCACCGAGAAGGTGATGAAATAATATTTAGACTACAAGGTTGCTTCAATGCCAAAATCATTATTGGGATCACTAGAAAACTTAGGAAGGAGCTCAAACTGAAAAGAAACATTGTTAGGATAAAACACACAAACTAACTACATATAAATACTCCTTGGGTCTGATCAAAACCATATCTTAGCTTTCTAGGGTTTGGGCACGGTTGGTTTCCCCAATGTAAGATCGTTGACATCGACATGAATCTAAGGTCAGCTAAGTAGATTGGTAAACTTTGATGCATAATGGTTCCTAAGTAAGAAAGGGAGAAAGGAAGTGTTCTTAATGCATAATGAATTTCTCTATGGTGAACACTTACAGGCTTTGTGGTGGTGTCTCAGACAGCTTCTACCATAATTGATGATTGAGAAAGATCGCCCAGAGCTATATGATAATTCTCGGATTAGTTGACTTAGCTTAAACTGAGATTTTTGGATGGAATGATCTTTGTGTCAAGCAACAAAGAAGGTATGCGATAGGAATTTTAGGCATTTTTTCTAGAAGGAGATGTGGGGATCGAGTAATAACTCATCATATGCAGAGTGGTCCCCTAAAGTCGATGGTGGTGATAAACATGGGAAAATGTGGAGTAGGGAGGGGAAGATACATCTGGGGTTTGTTGCTACTCACAACCCCTAGATATGCTAAATTTGCAAATATGGGATACATTGTATCCATCATTAGATTGTCATCATGGGGTTCAAATCTTTTTAATGATGATGAAGAGTATGTGATGCACATGTCAAATACAACTTAGGAAAAAAAAGTTAATCGAATACATAATAAGGTATATAGGTCAATGGATATGGTTTATGTACTCTTTCTTCTTAGAACCAATTAATCTGACTAGGGCCCACCAATCATAATGAAAATTCACATCATTGCTAATCCAAGAACTAGAAATCCAAATATTCCATTGGATTTAGTGTTGAACTAGGAATTCATGTGATTTTCTATATTGGGTCCTTAAGGTAATTAATGCATTGATAATCATTAAAGAAGAGTCAGACTACCAAAGAGAGGATCCCTATTATCATATTATATTCTCATATAAAAATAAAAATAACATATTTATGCATGAATGAAGGTGTCAAGTTCTATATTAATCCAAACTAGTCATCATTTCATAATTGAAACTAGGTTGAGTACATAAATAAATTAAGAAGACTATAGGTTTGCACCATCATCTAGGATTCACAATAAGGTTTTACATGACTAAAAGAAATTAAATTTATAGTTTAGCATTATTTCTCATATTTAGTCTAGACTGAAATTCAATGGGTGTTACATTTGCATTTCACATAAAAAAAGAACTCTTGTCCTTTTCCCTAGAAAAATGGAGAAATATACAAAATACATCTATATCAAAGGTTAACACGAACACAAATCTACATACTGAAGGAATTTGTTTCCTATAGGCCGACAAATTGCTACAATCTTCCACCCTCAATTGGCATGAGAAAAGGGCAATCCATCAGATCCCCTAGATATCTTCAGAAGATAAAACTCCAAAAATCCAATTACAAATCTAAGGTCTACTACTTCACAATTCCTTTTACTAAAATTTAGAATTTTATATAAAATTTAAAAGTGTCTTACAACTCCAAAATGACTAATACATGATCATTCTTTTAGGCAAGGAAAATACATCATGAGAAGAAGATTGCTACTTCTTCAACTTCTTCTTCAGTGACCTTGTCAAACACTTGGATAAATGTTGAGATTTGTGGAGGTACACCCTAAAGAATGATGCTCACAACTTGTGGGGGAGAAAATACCGCTGGTGGTCCACCGTCGACCACAAGAGAAGCTTCCAGAGGCACCTCCACAACTGGACAAGCATCTCTTTGATGAGAATAACTTGCTCCAATACTAGTTAACAATGAGTCTACAACTGGGACGTCCAAAGAAAATTGCCTCTGCCAAGAGATTCCCCAAAATGTTGATTTTTCTCTTATCCAGGTGGGATATTCAAAACAAAGAGCATGCTCACCCCATCTAAATCCATACCCTCCTACTAGAAGTACGTCATCCAACAAAGGTCAAATGAAAAGTCACACAAGCCTCATGCATCAAAGTTGCGGTGAGTCTTCACCCTAGGTAATTGTCAAAGTTGTTAGCATTAATAGGGGAGATGTCAGAGCCTCAAGGGAAGGAGATGCCTTATTAGGAGGTGGGTGACAGAACTCGTACCCATAATCATCTTACTCCTCAAGAGAATCATAGTCGAGAACCTACAAAAATGTTGGTCAATGCAATACAAGAAGATAAAGATGAACTTAGAATCACAATACTTACTATTGGGGGACATATAAGACAATTGTACACCTCTCTAGAGAAAATTTTTGATATACCATGAAAATAATACCACTCCCAAGTACTTCTCATGTGTCACTTAACCATACATTAACTGAGACAATTTGATCCATAAACCACGATATAAACTCAACGGAAGCATTCGATTAGAAGCGGAATACAAAAATCACCGAAAATTAAAACTTTTTGAGGCAAGAACTTGAAATCATAAAACTTCATTCATAGAAATAAGATAAACAGTTTACATCTCTGTTAAATCACTTCTTGAGTGATTACACAACAAGATACAAAATCTCAAGAGTCAAAAATCAAAAATCTCAGACCACTAACTCCAAGGACCTGAGAGTACAGAGACGACATAGGACTATCTAACTACAAGACTCAGCAGTCATTATCTCCACCTGAGATTCACTGCTGTTCCTAGTTCTGCTGCTGGTACTGATCACCTGTAGGCTGGTTCCTTCGTCCTCGACGACCACCTAAAAAGTTGAATTCTACAGAGTGAGACAATTTTAAATAATTGTCCCAGCGAGAGTTATAACTCTCGGCCAGAAGCTTTATTATAGAAATCAAAGTACAATATAAGCAATAAAAGCTTTTAAGGTAATCCACAGCAGATTGACATTAAGTAGATCAACATCATTTAAGAAATATGAAGAACATATGAACTATGCAGTGTAACATCATTCATGTATCTCGTAATTCAACCTAAGAAGATATACTACGCGGTTGATTATGTTTTACAAACATCATTATGCCCTGCAGAGATGAGGTATACCGCTCATACTCCAACCGATCATTGTTAAGTCACATCAGTATCATACCTAGGTCATCAAAAGAGCCGGATTCTTATGACCTCATCTTCCTCAGTCAGAGTGAGGATAAACATGCAGGACATCTGGTGTCTCTGCTACTATAGCTCACCAGGGTATTCTGGTACTTCGCTATTAGAGTCACAGTGGCATTTTGTACCCTCTTCACCATCAAAAGATTTCTTGTTTATCTCTCATCGATGCGGTATAAAAGATTTCCTTGGGAGAATAGTGTTACATCACCCCAGTATAAACATATAGTGAAGGGTTGATGGATTAAGATACATCTACATCAATTCCCACACTAGGATGTAAGGATATACACATCCATATTCCCCCACATACTCAAAAGTATGTGATCTAGGAGTTCCCTTAGGAAAACCTGTTTCACCATCATTTAACTTCTGAAAATGATGGATCTATGATCAGGGCTCTACATGGTATGATTATACTTGATTAGTTAGGTACATTTCAGTATTCTTTTAACACCATACATGTTCTCAAACATTAATCATTGTCATAGAAGCTATGAAAGTAGAATACTAAATGTAACAAGTCTAACTCACATCAATTATCATTTCTTAATCATCTCATCACAAGTCATCTAATTAGCATGACCTTGATGATACTCATTCTTCTCACAGCCTATCAATCTCATAAGATGCCACTTACTAGGCAAGAGGATATGTCACTATTCATAAAGCTAATAACATGCTTTCAATGAATATGGTATCATAATCTTTACCTGGATATGATCATCCTCATATAAGAACCTGCATGGTTAATTCAACTAATAATAGTAAACAATTCATTTCAAGAGTTGTACCTTCATACCCTTATAAGAGTTAGGTTTCCCTGATTTTCATCGATTAGGGTTTACTATTCACATTACATGTTATCACCCTAGAATTAGGGTTTACTATACACTTCATGGTGAATTGAACTCATAACATCATCATATATGAAAAAACATCACCATTGATGCCTTTAAATTTGTTTAAGATTCATCAATTATCATAATTAGGGTTTCCCTGATCTCACCTAGGTGGATCATACCTTAATCATGCACATTCACATGTTTTGAAGGTACTTTACTTGAGTTTCAACCATAAATGTTACTTTCTCTCTCCTCTTACTAATAGATGGTGATTACATCACTCTAGATTAGGTTGGATCAAGTCCTCATTGACTATCATAAGCCAAATCACCACTATCATGTGATTAGGGTTTGATTAAAACAAGGTATCATTTAATTGAACCCTGCAAGGGCATTTTGGTAAAGTACACCATTGTTCACCATCATGGGTCAATCCATTAGTCACTTAGTCCCTTAATGTCTTAGGGTACCATTAGAGTTTAGATTAGATCAACATTGAAACAATTACACCTTCAAACGATTAAGCATAATCAGCCCTAAAAGTCTCCAAACGGTTTCAACCTTAAACCTCCAAACGGTCTTGAGACCATTTGGAGGCGTTGACCATTTGGATAGTTTGACCTTCAAGACCACATGGATCACCAAGACCGCATGGGTCACCAAGACCGCATGGGTGCGTTGACCGTTTGAGAAAGTTGACCTCCAAACCATTTGAAGCTATGCGACTTGAAACCGTTTGATCTTAAAAGATCTTGAGATCGATTGGTCCAAACGACCTTGAGATCGTTTGAGCCCAAATGGTCTTGAGACCATTTGGATCCAAATGGTCTTGAGACTGTTTGGTCCAAATGGGCTCAAACCGCATGGACCTCAAAAGTGAATCAAAGATTATAATCGATTATGGTTATCCATGTTGAAGCCTTCAATTGGCCATAACTTTGTTAACCACTTGTAAATTAAGTCAATTAGGGTTAACCTTAATCAATTTGAAACCAAATTGACCCTCAATTGAAAGCCAATTAGGGTTGAATCCAACTCAATTAGGGTTTTCAATCGGCTAGTCATCAATGTTCAACAATGTGAATCAAATTGAGATTGAACCCATCAATTGACATCCAATTGGGCCCAAACTTGGCCCAAACGGTCTTGAGATCATTTGGACATCCTCCAAACGGTCTTGAGACCGTTTTCCCAAAGTTTCATCAAAATCAAAGTTAATTTGATAAGGGTTGAACCCTAATTAGGTCTAAAATCAGCACTTTTATCAATTCATCAACCTATTGTGATTGGACCCTCAAACCATCAAATTTACTTAACCCTAGACCTCCAAACGGTCTTGGATTGTCACCAAACGGTCTTGAGACCGTTTGGATGAACCCCAAACAGTCTTGAGACCGTTTGGGCCCTTCAACCCAAAGTTGACCAAAATCCATCCTTGAAATCAGCAATTCAACCCGATTAGGGTTTAGGGGGTTGAAGTGCCTTCAACTTGTGATTGGTTTGGAATTAGGTTATGATTCTTTGTAGATATTAAATTCAACATGTTTCCAACAGACCACCAAATGTTATTCCCTTGGTCAACCCTATCAAACGGTCTTGAGACCGTTTGATTCTAAACTGTCTTGCAAGACCGCATGAGATCAAACGGTTTGAGACTGTTTGATTTCAAACGGTTTGCAAACCGTTTAGACCAAAGGGTCCAAGGTCATTTGATAAAGTTGCCTAGGAATTCACGCCCATCATCTTCAACCTCTTTTCAGGTCGGTTACTCCACGGATTGCTTGCAAAAGTGCAAGGAAGAATGGGGAAGAAGAAGAACTAAGTATAATTTGCAAGAACATTGATATGCATAATAAAGCAAGAAGTTTAGAGTTATAAAACCCGCCTCAAATGTTGTTCCAAGAGCTACAAGCTTCCAAGCTTAAAGCCTTTAATGGCGTCTTAAGCTCCATAGGTCGGCCAAAGAAGTTTCTCCAAGAAAAGGTTGGGGAAGGTCGGCTAGAACAAGAAACCTAAGTGAGATAACCATAAAACCAACCTTATACAAGGAATTCCTCCATGAATCTGAGCTAGAAGATGGTCTCTTCTCACCTTAGTACAAGTTGATAATCTTCTTGAGCTCCAGAAATCTGCCTTGGTCGGTTGAGCAAGATGAGAAGTGAAGAAGAGAAGAGAATATGTTTACTTGGTTTGTAAAGGAAGAGGCTTATATAGCTTAGGTTAGTTTTCACCATAAGGACCTCTAGTTTATGGATTTCTTATCTAGGTCCCTCCTTCCTTCTAAGGCACGTTCAAAATATCATAACTTAAGCAAAGCCCATCAAAAGTCAAGATCTAAGGGTAAAGAAAACCAACATGCAACCTAAGGTACATATATGAAGGGTCTCCTTACTCATACTAAGTGATTTTACTACAAAGGTCATTCTTCTTATCTGATTATTCAATTGAAGCGCCCCTTTCATCATTCCTACTCTAAATGATGTCAAAAGTCATAAAAGATATTCTAGAAGGTGTATTTTACAAGTTGCACCCCACATTTTGGGTAATTGCACTTTACTCCAAAATTAGGATTTTTAAGCACAAGGATTGTTCCACAAGCTGCATCTTGATGCCCAAGCTTGGGAAATCCATCATACCTCATCATATTCCCTCATATGCTGTCTCACCATCAGAGGAACATCTTAACCTGTGTAATTTTGTAAGTTAACCCCTCTAACTGGGTAATTTGCACATAGGTCCCTGAATTACAAAACAATACTACAACTTTGTTTAAAAAGGGGCAAAATTGATAGTGTATGTTCCTGAGGAACTTAATTACATGCCAGGGAGTTATCACAAGTATTTAATTACAATTTTAGGCAAAATACCTAGGGTTAGTTTATAACCCAGGTCAGGGATGTTACAAATTATCCACCCCTAACAAGGATTTCATTCCCGAAATCGATAAAACATATTAGGAGAAAAGAGCAGGGTATTTCCTTCTCATCTCATCCTCTAGTTCCCAAGTGTCTTCTTCGACACCACGATGATTCCAGAGGACTTTCACAAGGCTTATGTCTTTCTTCTTTAACTTTTGAATTATGTTATCAAGGATTGACACTGGTCCCTGTTCATAAGTTATATCTTCATTCAATTCTACTTCCATAGGTTGTAGAATTGACTCGATGTCAGGATGACATTTCCTCAGCATAGAAATGTGAAACACAGGGTGTAACTTCTGCAACTCCTGAGGTAACTCTAGTCTATAGGCTACCTTTCCAACTCGTTCAATGACTGGATAAGGTCCCATAAATCTAGGAGCTAACTTCCCTTTCCTTCCAAAATGAAGGACTCCTTTCCAAGGTGAGACCTTGAGATACACTCTGTCTCCAACCTGGAACTCTAAGGGTCTACGTCGTCTGTCAGCATAAGACTTATGCCTATCATGTGCAGTCTTAAGTTGTTGTTGTATAACTTTGATCTTCTCCGTAGTCTGTTGCACAAGATCAAGACCTTACAACTGATGTTCACCAGTCGCATACCAACATAAGGGTGATCTACAATGTCTACCATACAAGGCTTCATAAGGTGCCATATCAATACTATGTTGATAGCTATTGTTATAGGCAAACTCTATCAAGCTTAGGTGTAGATCCCAACTCCCGGTAAACTGGAGAACACATGCTCTCAACAAGTCTTCCAAGGTCTGTATAGCCCTTTCAGACTGTCCATCAGTCTGTGGATGAAAGGATGTTCTAAGCCTTAACTTGGTGCCTAAGGCTCTGTGTAACTGCTCCCAAAAATGACTTGTAAACTGGGGATCTCTATCAGAAACTATAGTGATAGGAACTTTGTGCAAACGCACTATCTCTTGAACATACAACTGTGATAACCTTTCAGCAGAATAGGTTGTTTTGACAGGTAAGAAATGCACTGTCTTTGTCAACCTATCAACAATTACCCAGATGGAATTATATCCTTTGCTTGTCCTGGGTAGGCCAACAACAAAATCCATGGTCACATGGTCCCACTTCCACTGTGGTATGGGTAAAGGTTGCATTGTTCCTGCAGGATTCTGGTGTTCAGCCTTAACTTGCTGACACACATGACACCTCAGAACAAACTCAACAACATCCTTCTTCATCCCAGGCCACCAATACATATCTTTCAAGTTTCGATACATGTTGGTGCTCCCTGGATGCATGGCATACATAGAAGAATGAGCTTCTTCTAGGACTAACTTCCTCAGGTTATCCACATCTGGTACTATCATCCTCCCATGATAACATACCACCTCATCATCTGAATCATGAAAACCATCTCGCTTTTCATCACCATACTCAGATCTAATCTGCTGAACTGTAGCATCAACTTGTTGTGCCTCCTTTATCTGCTCTCTTAGGGTAGGTTTAATATGCATCTCAGCTAACAAACCGGCTAACAATGACACCTTCAACTGCACATTGTCTTGCCTTAAAGAGATAAGCATATCTCTTTTAGAGCATACTAAGGAACTTAGTTGTGCTCTATCCATGGTTGATGTCGCTGATTTCCTACTCAAGGAATCTGCAACCACATTGGCCTTCCCTGGATGGTAATTAATTATACAATCGTAGTCCTTGATTAACTCCATCCAGCGACGTTGCCTCATGTTAAGCTCATGTTGAGAGAAGATATACTTAAGATTCTTATGGTCTGTGAAAATTTGGAATGTCTCTCCGTAGAGATAATGTCTCCAGATCTTCAAGGCATGAACCACAGTAGCCAACTATAGATCGTGTGTCGAATAATTCTCCTCGTGTTTCTTAAGCTGTCGGGAAGCAAAAGAAATCACTTGCTTATCCTGCATCAACACGCATCCGAGTCCATTCTTTGAGGCATCACAGAAAACTACATATCCTTTACCTTGCTCAGGTAGCACAAGAACATGTGCACTTGTCAACCTCTCCTTCAACGGCTGAAAAGACTGTTGACACTTATCACTCCAGGCAAAAAGAACATCTTTTCAGGTTAACTTGGTTAAAGGTAAGGCTATATAACTAAAGTTCTTAATGAACCTTCGATAGTAGCCAGCTAACCCTAAGAAACTACGAATCTCCGTCGGTGTCTTCGGTTGTTCCCACTGTAGAATAGATTCTACCTTTTTAGGGTCAACACGAATACCTGAGGCAGATACCACATGTCCAAGAAAAGATACTTCTGGCAACCAGAACTCACATTTGCTAAACTTAGCGTATAGCTTATGTTTTCTTAGCAACGTTAGAGCCTGACGGAGATGTTGTTCATGCTGCTGAGCATCTCTACTATAGATCAGAATGTCATCTATGAAGACGACAACACACTGATCGAGGAATGGTCGGAAGATTCTATTCATGAGTTCCATAAATGTAGCTAGTGCATTAGTCAGTCCAAACGACATAACTGTGAACTCATAGTGACCATACCTCGTCCTAAAAGAAGACTTGGATATGTCACCGTCCTTAATACGGAGTTGATGATATCCAGACCTCAAGTCTATCTTTGAGAAGACAGTTGCACCACACAACTGGTCAAAAAGATCATCGATCCTCGGCAGAGGGTACTTATTCTTTATTGTTACTTTATTGAGTTGTCTATAATCAATGCACAACCGCATTGACCCGTCCTTCTTTTTAACAAACAAAACTGGAGCACCCCAAGGTGAAGTACTCGGTCGGATGAAACCTTTCTCAAGTAACTCCTGAAGTTGTTTCTTGAGTTCTACCATTTCGGCAGGCACCATCCTATACGGTGTCTGGGCTAGGTGTTGTGTATCTGGGACCAAATTAATTTCAAAATCAATTTCCCGAGGTAGTGGTATACCGAGAAGTTCTTCAGGAAACACGTCTTCGAATTCCCTGACAACAGGAACTTCAACAGGGTTGGGGCTCTCCTTGGTAGTATCTACCACATGGGCTAAGAATAAATAACATCCTTTCCTCATCAGCTTATCAGCAACCATAGCTGACACAAGACAGGTGGGTAGAATCTTTCTTTCTCCTTGAAAGATCCATGTGTTGCTTTCATCAGCAAACACAGCCTACTTGGATTCACAATCCAAAACAACCCTATAATTTTCTAAGGTATCCATCCCAAGGATTACATCAAACCCTTGCATATCAAGTGGTATAAGATCCACTTGAATGCGATGATCAGAAAAGAAGAGGATGCAGGGAGAGCATACCTCCAGCAAAACAGCAAACCCTCTCAATGGAGTCTCCAACAACAAACTATCTGCCCTATGACTGACTGTCATATTGCAGTTACGAATCACTCTTTGAGTGATAAAGGAGTGTGTAGCACCCGAGTCAATCAAAATAGATACAACATAGGATTTAGACATATCAGAATATAAAAGTTCCATCTGACCTGCCACAACCCGTAGATTGACCACTGCATCTGGTGGGTTCATAGCATAGAACCTCGTTGTCGCCTGAGGTTGAGTTGGTGCTGATGATCCAGCTTGAGATGCTTGTCCACGTCCTCTAGCTACTCCTTGAGACTGCCTTTTCTGTGATCCCTGTTGATTCTGTCTCTGAGGCTGTGTCACACTGATAGGCCTAGACCTGCAGTCCTTCATCAAATCTCCCACCTTCCCACAGTTGTAGCAGCTTCTTTCCAGTTTTTGTGGTCTTGGTGGTCCTGTGACTGACATTGATGTTGAACTGTGAGTCTCTTGTAGTGGTAGGCTTTGTATTCTACCTCTACTCGGTGCCCACTGTGTCTGAGCACTAGATCTGGGTGGTGGAGGTGTAGGTGCAGAGAATCTAGGCTTCTTAAAGTCTCTAGATGAAGAACCATGGAACTGTGAATATTTCTTTTGGGTTTGCCTCTTCTCAACTATGGATATTTCTATCCTTCAGACTGACTCAACAAAGGTAGCAAACCTTTCCCGGTTCTCTAGGGCAGACACGGGAGTAGTCAAGTCGGCATTCAAACCCTTCTCAAACCTTCTGATCCTTTCTTCTTTTGTGGCAGCCATGTGCGGACAGAACCACAACAACTCCATGAACTTAGCTTCGTACTCGCTAATGTTCATCATGCCCTGCCTCAATCTCTCAAAATGAGAGATCTTCTCATCCAGGAAAGCCTTTAGAAAATATCTGTGGACAAATTCCCGACGAAAGTCTTCCCACGAGATCTCTATTCCAGGTCTCTTCTGATGTTCCATGGTCCACCAGTGACCAGCACTTCCTTTGAGAAGATAGACATCATGTCTAACCTTCTCAGCTTCAGGGATGTTTAAGATTCTGAAGGCTTTCTCCAATTCGGTTAACCACAGATCGGCATCTACGGGGTCAGCTGTCCCAAAGTATTCGGTAGCTCCGACACGACGAAGTCGCTCGAACGTCTTACCGATACCTTGTCCCTCAGGCTGGACAGGTGCCCTTGGTGCAGGCATGGGCATCCTATCGGTGATATGTGTCATGGTAGTCATAAACTACCCGAACATGGTTTGAACAGCTGGGTTACCCATATCAGTTGGGTCAAACTGAGGTGGCTCTCTAGGTGGCTCAGGTATAGGCTGCTCTATTTCTAGGTTCCTTGCACCATCTCGAGGTGCAGCGACACTACTTTCTACCACGTACTCCTCATGTGGCTCAGACATCCTTATATATCTTCTTCTCCTGAGGAGCAGAAGATTCTATTAGATAAGAAAGAAACACTAAGGATAGACTCGACATCCTAAGTCTTATGTCTCTGTAGACTCAGAGAACCTAGAGCTCTGATACCACTAAATTGAGATGATTTGATCCATAAACCACGATATAAACTCAGCAGAAGCATTTGATTAGAAGCGGAATACAAAAATCACTGAAAATTAAAACTTTTTGAGGCAAGACCTTGAAATCACAAAACTTATTTCATAGAAATAAGATAAACAGTTTACATCTCTGTTAAATCACTTCTTGAGTGATTACACAACAAGATACAAAATCTCAAGAGTCAAAAATCAAAAATCTCAGACCACTAACTCCAAGGACCTGAGAGTACAGAGACGACATAGGACTATCTAACTACAAGACTCAGCAGTCAGTATCTCCACCTGAGATTCATTGTTTCTCCTGGTGCTGCTGCTGGTACTGATCACCTGTAGGCTGGTTCCTTCGTCCTCGACAACCACCTAAAAAGTTGAACTCTATGGAGTGAGACAATTTTAAATAATTTTCCCAGTGAGAGTTATAACTCTTGGCCAGAAGCTTTATTATAGAAATAAAAGTACAATATAAGCAATAAAACTTTTAAGGTAATCCACAGCAGATTGACATTAAGTAGAACAACATCATTTAAAAAATATGAAGAACATATGAACTATGCAGTGTAACATCATTCATGTATCTCGTAATTCAACCTAAGCCGATATGCTACGCGGTTGATTATGTTTTACAAACATCATTATGCCATGTGGAGATGAGGTATATCGCTCATACTCCAACTGATCATTGTTAAGTCGCATCGGTATCATACCTAGGTCATCAAAAGAGTCGGATTCTTATGACCTCATCTTCCTCAGTCAGAGTGAGGATAAACATGCAGGACATCTGGTGTCTCTGCTACTATATCTCACCAGGGTATTCTGGTACTTCGCTATTAGAGTCACAGTGGCATTCTGTACCCTCTTCGCCATCGAAAGATTTCTTGTTTATCTCTCATCGATGCGGTATAAAAGATTTCCTTGGGAGAATAGTGTTACATCACCCCGGTATAAACATATAGTGAAGGGTTGATGGATTAAGATACATCTACATCAATTCCCACACTAGGATGTAAGGATATACACATCCATATTCCCCCACATACTCAAAAGTATGTGATCCAGGAGTTCCCTTAGGAAAACCTGTTTCACCATCATTTAACTTTTGACAATGATGGATCTATGATCAGGGCTCTACATGGTATGATTATACTTGATTAGTTAGGTACATTTCAGTATTCTTTTAACATCATACATGTTCTCAAACATTAATCATTAGCATAGCAGCTATGAAAGTAGAATACTAAATGTAACAAGTCTAACTCACATCAATTATCATTTCTTAATCATCTCATCACAAGTCATCTAATTAGCATGACCTTGATGATACTCATGTCTCTCACATCCTATCAATCTCATAAGATGCCACTTACTAGGCAAGAGGATATGTCACTATTCATAAAGATAATAACATGCTTTCAATGAATATGGTATCATAATCTTTACCTGGATATGATCATCCTCATATAAGAACTTGCATGGTTAATTCAACTAATAATAGTAAACAATTCATTTCAAGAGTTGTACCTTCATACCCTTACAAGAGTTAGGTTTCCCTGATTTTCATCGATTAGGGTTTACTATTCACATTACATGTTATCACCCTAGAATTAGGGTTTACTATACACTTCCTGGTGAATTGAACTCATAAGATCATCATATATGAGAAACATCACCATTGATGACTTTAAATTAGTTTAATATTCATCACTTATCATAATTAGGGTTTCCATGATCTCACCTAGGTGGATCATACCTTAATCATGCACATTCATATGTTTTGAAGGTACTTTACTTGAGTTTCAACCATAAATGGTACTTTCTCTCTCCTCTTACTAATAGATGGTGATTACATCACTCTATATTAGGTTGGGTCAAGTCCTCATTGACTATCATAAGCCAAATCACCACTATCATGTGATTAGGGTTTGATTAAAACAAGGTATCATTTGATTGAACCCTTCAAGGGCATTTTGGTAAAGTACACCATTGTTCACCATCATGGGTCAATCCATTAGTCACTTAGTCCCTTAATTTCTTAGGGTACCATTAGAGTTTAGATTAGACCAACCTTGAACCAATTACACCTTCAAACGATTAAGCATAATCAGCCCTAAAAGACTCCAAACGGTTTCAACCTTAAACCTCCAAACGGTCTTGAGACCGTTTGGGGGCATTGACCGTTTGGATAGTTTGACCTTCAAGACCGCATGGATCACCAAGACCGCATGGGTCACCAAGACTGCATGGGTGCATTGATCGTTTGAGAAAGTTGACCTCCAAACTGTTTGAAGCTATGTGACTTGAAACCGTTTGATCTTAAACGAGCTTGAGATCGATTGGTCCAAATGACCTTGAGATCATTTGATCCCAAATGGTATTGAGACCATTTGACCCCAAACGGTCTTGATACCATTTGGATCCAAACGGTCTTGAGACTGTTTGGTCCAAATGGGCTCAAACCGCATGGACCTCAAAAGTGAATCAATGATTATAATCAATTATGGTTATCCATGTTGAAGCCTTCAATTGGCCATAACCTTGTTAACCACTTGTAAATTAAGTCAATTAGGGTTAACCTTAATCAATTGGACACCAAATTGACCCTCAATTGAAAGCCAATTAGGGTTGAATCCAAGTCAATTAGGGTTTTCAATCGGCTAGTCATCAATGTTCAACAATGTGAATCAAATTGAGATCGAACCCATCGATTGACATCCAATTGGGCCCAAACTTAGCCCAAACGGTCTTGAGATCGTTTAGACATCCTCCAAACGGTCTTGAGACCGTTTGCCCAAAGTTTCATCAAAATCTAAGTTAATTTGATAAGGGTTGAACCCTAATTAGGTCTAAAATCAGCACTTTTATCAATTCATCAACCTATTGTGATTGGACCCTGAAACCATCACATTTCCTTAACCCTAGACCTCCAAACGGTCTTGGGTTGTCACCAAACGGTCTTGAGACCGTTTGGATGAACCCCAAATGGTCTTGAGACCGTTTGGGCCCTTCAACCCAAAGTTGACCAAACTCTATCCTTGAAATCAGCAATTCAACCCGATTAGGGTTTATGGGGTTGAAGTGCCTTCAACTTGTGATTGGTTTGGAATTAGGTTATGATTCTTTGTAGATATTAAATTCAACATGTTTCCAACTGACCACCAAACGGTCTTCCCTTGGTCAAACCTATCAAATGGTCTTGAGACCGTTTGATTCTAAACGGTCTTGCAAGACCGCATGAGATCAAACGGTTTGAGACCGTTTGATTTCAAACGGTTTGCAAACCGTTTAGACCAAAGGGTCCAAGGTCATTTGATAAAGTTGCCTAAGAATTCACACCCATCATCTTCAACCTCTGTTCAGGTCGGTTACTCCACGTATTGCTTGCAAAAGTGCAAGGAAGAATGGGGAAGAAGAAGAACTAAGTATAATTTGCAAGAACATAGATATGCATAATAAAGCAAGAAGTTTAGAGTTATAAAACCAACAACCTATTGATGTCCCTTCCATATAAACTACACTACTGAAGGGAGACTCGAACTGGGTCCCACTAGCATCTAGAGACAATGCCTCAAACAAGGTTGAATATGATGTTGCCACCTCTCCACACTGGAACCTGGAGAAGGTCATGAATCAAACTAAGGAACAACAACAAATTGGAATCAACTAAAGTAAAGACTCACAAAATAGTATGGTGATAGATTACTTTGCAAACCTTCACAATATTCATCATCTTGACTTCACCCCTCCATTGTTTGTACCTCACCCTATTACTACAACCATGATAGTGACAACACATTGGGAGGGATGTGAGCAGATAGCCTTCTGGACCACTCAGAGTGATGGGTATGTGAAGTTGGAAGTGATCATAGCCCCATAGTTGCAATGGAAATATCAACAAAATCAACTACTATAAATATTTCAAGGCACAAAATGCAAAAAAACAGTAGATAAAGGCTTACCTGAATCAAGCCTGTGATGCATCACAAATCTTTATAGCCTGGGACAACTCCCCTTTCAAATCACCCAAAGGACACCTCCTTGGGTTCGTCAATAGGTTAGCATATACATCTCTACCCCTAGTCAAAGGAGGGGATCACGTTAGATCCAAAATGAAGGAGAACCAGTCAATGTATCCTCTATTCCAGGAGATGTTGCTAAAGAGAAACCAATGATCAAGACTAATAAGGAGTGGTTCAGGTGGTTCAGCATGGTGTCCCCTCATGAAGGGACCTGGGTTCGAAACCCAGTGGCCGCCTCCGAAATGGTACCCTTCGCGCAGGCCGACTAACTGTGCACTTTAATCAATTCCCGGGTGGGAAGGGCGCTCGGGGGCCCAAGAGTTTATACTGTCTGGGGGGGTGGGGGTCACAAAAGTGGAACTTCTACGGGGGAAGTTCTCTTGTATTCCAAAAAAAAAACACCCTGACCCTCAGTATCTATAGAAAGGATCAATGGAACCTCATTCTTTACTCTAATGAAAGAAGGTGGTCCATAACCAAGTGAACTTGACCTCATATATAGAGTCCATTTCATTACTGTTACGGTTAACTCTTAGAATCTTGACTACACATTTATGTCTCCACTCCGGTTGGTTAGGCAAAAAGTAAATGGGTTCCAACCAAACTCTAACGGAGTAATTATAACAAACTCAATGGGAGTGATGGCTAACTCCCCAAAAGTAAAGTGCAATGTGCTAATATTTGGCAAACCATGCTCAATTAGAGAAAGGAGATAGGGTCTCTCTACAATCCCACACCAAAAAATGCTACAAAAATTGGTCCTTTCAAAATGATCTACCTCCTCATCTACCAATATGTTGAATAGCATCCCTAGTTTAGTCTAGCTGGTCTACCAATACACAATGGCAATCTGAGATCCTAAAAGAAGTAAGATGGAAAACAAAGTAAAGATCACCATTTTGAAAATAAAATTTTGATTTATTCTTGTTAAATTAGAAAGAAAATAACATGGAGTAAAGTTTCCAAGTTATACCTCATCACCTGCTCGATGACCTCAATGATACAAATTCATACACACATGCTCGGATGATGGACAAATCCCTCACCTAGGAGCAGTTCCCCGATGATCATGTTTGTAGCATTGTGATGCCTTCTTAGCTCAAACACTAATCAACAATCTCAACAAATAAAAGATCAAGAAAGGAGGTTATCTTGCATACCTTCACTATGCATTAGTACCCACATCATTGCATGTATCTTTCTCATTCAATATGGGGTCTTCCTCATGCAAGTCACAGACTGCCATGTTCACAAGTACATTAGTAATGACATAATATTCACACAATAACTAAAATTGAATCATTTAGATGACTAATGATAAAAGAAAACATCAAAATAACAAAATCATCCAGATCCCAAAATAGAACAATCATATAGGTTATCTTCAACCTCTAGACAACAAGGAATGTCAAGAAGCAAAAAATTAGATTTTATCATCATTGAGGGCTAAAATGGCCAAATAAAGTGCAAAAATGAATGTTATACCTTGACTAAGATAGACGTAGATGAAATCTACCAAAAACATAATCACAATGGGTAGTCTAAAAGCCCCTTTCCACCAGAATGGAGCAATCTACTATGTCGTTCTTGGCTAGTGGAATGTTGTGATTCATTGAATTGAGGGTGGTGGATCATTGTAACTCTTCAACCTATTCTTCTCTCTCCTCATTGTGAATGCTGCCTCATTTTCTCAACCGGTTAACTACACAATAAAACAACTCAGGTGAAGAAAAAGTGCAAAGGATATTCGACCCTCCCATTTGTTCTATTTTTAAAAACTTCTACAAAACATCACAAACATGTCGTTTGATATTTATCAAAATTTTCAAAACCTTATAAAAATCATATAAAATAGTGGAAAAAAAATATAAAAAAATCAATATTTCGTAGTTGGAAGTGTCAAATCTTGACATAATAACCATAACTACCCATTTTTTAAAGAAAAATAATTCTTGGATCTTTCTATGATCACCAGGGTCCCGGACCATGACCTAAAACTAGACAAACCCTATTCACCATCTTCAAATCATTATTGGGTCCTGGACCATGACCTAAATCTGGACCAATCATATGCGTTACTTTCCAATCCTAGCGAAGTGGGGGTACTTGGCCTTGTGGTAGGACATAAGCACCTTGAATAGTGCTAACATAACCACCATCGTTGTTGGGGTTGGCCATGAGTTGAGACGAGAGCTTCCCCTCTTCACAACTGGAAAGTGAAAGAGAGATTTGATCAAGCCTTTGTTTAAGGAAGCTAACTTTTTGTCCTTGAGTTGACACCTCTTGCTTCACTTCATCAAGGTTCCTTAGCCTTCCTTGCACTTCTTCCTCAAACTTGGAGTTGTACTTGGGACCTTGTTGTTGCTTTGGATGCCCTTGCCCCTCCTAATTTTATTATTTCCATGAGAAATTTGGATGATTCCTCCATTCGGGAGTATAGGAGTTGGACATTGGGCCTTGGTTGTTTTAGTTGCCAAAGGCATGCAAGGCATGCACTTCTTCTTCCTCAACTTCAGTTGCCATAGTGGATTGACTAGAAGAACCACCAGCTTGGTTCTTCATCATCTACATCATATGCACCATCATTTTTGTCATGTTAGGATTGGCAGTAGCCCAGACTGGAACTACAGGAGGAGGTGGAGGGATGTAGCTCTGATCACAATGTTCCCCTTTAGTAGAAGCCCGATGGTGAGAATTCTCATCAAGGTGATCGAACAACGGCCATGACACCTCAGGTGGATTTTCCATGAAGGTGCCTCCACATGATGAATCCAAATTGATTTGTCTCAACTCCACTAACTCAATGTAGAAAGCTTGAATTAACTGCCATAAGGGTACCTCATGATGAGGGCAGTCACGCACGAGATTCTGGAACCTTTTCCATGTCTCGTAGAAGGGTTCATTTTCTTTTTGTGAGAAGGCAGTGATACATCTTCACATCTGGGCCAACTTTGGAAATCAAAAAGAACTTCTTGAGAAACTCGTTATTTACCCTGTTCCATGTCACCAATTCCAATTTGGAGATGTATCGTTCTGGGTGTTTTCTTTTATAGAGAATGGGAAAATGGTTCTCTTGATGGAGTCATCGGTGGAAGAGGGTGTGCGGAAAGTGGTTCAAGTTTCAAAGAAGGTGTTGATATGGTGGTCGGGGTTCTCATTCTCCATCCATAATAAGTTAGAAGGAGTCCAAGAAGTGTGGGTGGAATGGAGAATTGTTGACCCAGAATTTGATCAACAAGGGTGGAAATGGGGGAGTTGTAGTTCCCCGGGGTGAAGTATTCATGGAGAGGGAAGTTGGGTTGTGGTTGAGCATCTCCATGAGGTATTTTAGCTTCAAAACCACCCATCTTGGTTTCTCAGTGTTGTTTGTGGCGGCTTTGGCATCTCCTTCTACCTATCTCTGGGTCATATAACACTAAGTCGGTACAAGTCAAATGTGTACTACGCATGCACATCTGTCACCTGCACAATACACAAACAAGCAACAAAAGCCAAGTTAGAACGATAGTATGCAAAAGTAAACAAAGAATAATGAATAATAATGGTGACGGTAGTAGGAAAGGCTAAGTTACACTCACTAGCTAGGCCGATCACCTCTAGCCCCATCAATGATGCCAGAAAGCTTGGTGTGGTCTTCTCAAGGCCACACACTAACCAACTAAAGATCGCTAGATGTAACCCTAATGGAAAACGCATGGTTCTCTAAAAATTTGTATATGGACCTAGTCCAACACACTGGCTCTACTAATTACACATACCTACAAGCGCACGGGGTCATGTTGTAGTATAGGCTAGTGGTAAGATTAGGGTCGATCCTCAGGAATAGAGGGGGCACTAGATCTAGGCTAATGTTAGCTATGTTCCTAAAGTTGAGTCTAGGGTTTGAGGGTTTAAAATTGGGTTTGGTTTGATTATTCTATGATTGCATGCAAGAAAGAGCAATAAAGAAACTAAGTAAACAAAAACTCTAGATTACTCTAAGAAGGTTAAGAGTAAGGAACTAAGCAAGACAAGCAATTAGGCTAGAGCAAGGAGTTACACTACACTAGCAAGCCAACTTTTCAACTAAGGTGCAAGATAAGCACCAAGACAAGCAAGATCCTATGTTATCACCAGCTAGCTAAATTAACACAAGCAAGATCAAAGGTTCCCTAACTACTTGAGCAAGAACTAACTATCAAGAACTAAGAAATTAGCTAAGAATTAACAAAGGCAATAAACTAAACTAGCATTAACAAGGTAAGAAGGCAAAGGTAGATTTTAAGCAATATGATGGATAGGTGGGCCATTTGGGAATGCAACATGATATTAGTTGGGGGAAGGTCAACATAGCATGCAATTCTCACATTTCAATCTAGGTTACCAAACCAAACAACAAGGCAAGTGATATTATAATATACCCTATACTACTAGTTGGAGAACTAGGGCTAGGTGTAATTCTACTAGGACTTGGCAAGTCTCAGTTTCTAGGGTAAGTGGTATTAGGGAAATTGAGATCCAAATGTAGGAATGGGAGTAGAGATGAGGGTGTTTTAACTCATGTTACTTGTCATCTACCCTTTAGGAAACTCTAGGCAATTGTACTAATCACACTTGCACTAGCTACTTAGATCTCACATTTACTTGTAGAAGAAGGGAGGTGTGTGTAGGAACAAAGGGGGCTAGCTAGGGATCCACTAATTAGACCTAGGAGCCATTCCTAAGATTGCCACATACATTCCAATTTCCCCCAGAAGCTAAGTGTCATCAAGCATCACAAAAGAAGCAATTTCTGTTTAAAAGCAGAAACCACATGCAATAGAATGGGAAATGAGATAGAAGCAAGAAGTAATCATCCTAGAATGAAATTATGTTTAGTACAAGTTATTTTTCCCCAGCATGGTATCAAAGTCAGATTTTAACCCAAGCAGCCCACAACTAGGGGCTTAGCTAGACATGCTCAAACAAAAGTGAAAAGATGTGAGAAGAAGGGGATAGGACTCCATGGAGCTCGAAGTATCTTTTTTACCTCTCTCCTACTGTAGAATGACATCCCTCCTCTAAGGTGGATGAAGGGAATGGAAATGAAGGGAATTATGGTAGAAAACCTAGAAAACTAGGTTTCTATTATGGAATGAGGTATATTGTGGAATGAGGTGTAAATGTTGGGTGTATGCTTGAATTTAAGGAAGGAGGCAATGAATGTTCTAGAGTAGGTGGAGGGGAGTAATTATAGCTAACCTTCATGTTGTAGCTGCCACCTATGTATATATAGGGGATGGGGAGGCACTACGGTAAGTAGGGGCAAAATGGGAACATCAACAGAGAAAATGGATAGGTTCAGGTGGTCATCATGACCGTGGTGAGGTGCCATAGCCATGGTAGGGATTGCATGACACGGTCATGGATAGTGGAATGGCCGAGGTGGGAAGTGGAGTTGGAAGTGTAAGTGTGCATGGTGGCCACTGTCGTGGCGGGGTGCCACGGTTGTATTGGGTAGGGGATACCATGGTTGTGTTGGATGAGGTAGCCATGGGCAAGGTTTCTCTGAGGTCGTTGTGTCTTTAGCTCGCCACGGGTGTGGTGAGCAACATGGGTGAGGTGGCCTTCAAGGACCGCGGTCATGCTGATGGCCACGATCGTGGTCATTCACGTATAAATTGAACCAAGTCCCTATTGATTTTTGGGATCTTCATACATAATTCACCATGTTCATCTTGCTGACCATGGGCAAGGAGGGAGGCGTCGACTATGGCCATGCTGGGGTCCACGGTCGTGGGGTCTTTAGTGTCCACGATCGTAGTGATGACCAGGCTTGTGGTCATTGATGTGTATATTGAACGACTTCCCTATGAATTTTGGAACTTAATTCCCCACAACCATGGTGATGTGCCACTGCCGTTTTGGGGCTTTTTGGTGCTGAACTCCACTTCAACTTCTTCATCTAGCCTCCTTTTGCTTTGAATTGCTCTTGTGCATCTAAGGAAAGCTTGGAGAAGAGATAGGTCTACTCTTAGGTTGTAAGAACCCAAAGACATTCTTCATCTCTCTCCCATGCATCATGCATGCATAAGTTCCTTGAAATATACACAAAAGGAGACATAAGTGCATTTGTCATAAAGGATCATATTAGAGGAACTAACTCATAACCTAAGATGTTTAAATGTGATTATCATGCAAAAAGATACAGGATGAAGCCCTAAAATAGGGCTACATCACTTACGCTTTCCAACCTCGACTTGTCTAATCTTCTTTATTGAGTCCATCCTTATTTGCCTTTGTGGCGAAAAGTGGAGGTTAGACTTGGATCAATCATATGGTTCACACTCTTATCTTGATCATTGCCTTAAGAGGGACAAACTTTTGACACCTCATTTTTGCTCACTCAAAAAAAATCACAATTTATGTTAACTCTGAGTGTAATGATGTATTTGATTCCACATTTCATCCATTTTTCACATGTCCCCCATTTTTTGACATCTTTTACATATTTCATTTACCAATTTACACCCAATTTTACCCAATTTGGAGCTTTCAATGAAGAATCCTTCTCTACTGTCAAAAGTGTGATTTGTCCTTCAATTCTGCTTGGTAGACATTCTTTTTCACAAATTGCCCAATTGAATTATCTGGAATAAAATTTTCATTTTTCCATGGATATTCAATTGTTTTTCATGATAAATCCAAGAGATAATCCCCAATTATTTTATTTCATAATTTTCTTTGATTTTATCTAGAACATTTCTGAAGTTGCTAGAAAACTAAGAAACTAGTTTAACCAACTAGGACACCTAATAAATCCACACTACCTTCCATGTGCCACATCACAGACTGCCTTGGTATGCACACCTCATATATATGATGTATCACTTTGATCTGTAACCTATTCTAGATTTTGTTATCCAACATCCTCAATCCTAATATCCATCTAGATACACCCCCATATCATCCATACTATGGGACCCTTCGAACCTCCTGAAGCTAGAGGATTGAACTACCCTTCTCTTTTATTTTCCTTTCTTGTGATTAGAGGATACGTCCTCAAACATATGTTGTCTGGTTAGCATCTGCAGACATGACAATCTACTATGACTCCTACATATGCTCTATTACACTACTATAACTCCTTCACTGCAATATAATTTGATTACTCTAAAAAATTAAATCTTGTTGTTAGAATACATATGCTACTCACCTTCTAAATCCTATGCATCGGTCCTAATCATCTGTTAGGGATATCTGTCATGGGTGGTCCTGAAGTGATTTAGACACCAATACACCTAAAAGTTCTGTCAAGGATCTCTGTTGTGGGTGGTTGTGAGGTGATTTAGACACCAATACACCTAAAAGTTAGGACTTTTAGGGTAATGATATAAAGGAAAGGTACTTCTTCATCCCTAAAATCTCACCCACCAACAAAATTATTATTTTCCTTATTTTTTCATTCATCGTGCTAAATCCCTCTTTGTTAACCATAACAAAGCAGTTTGACACCATTTTATCGAGCGAGATGAGGGTTCTTATACTTCTCCACTCATAACAAGACCGCCAAATATGATATTTGGATTTATTTTATTTTTATTATTTTTTATCTATCTAATTCAGATGTCATCTCAATTTTACAACCTAGCTTCAACAATTTATCATGTTTTCCCCTATTTTCTATATAAAATGTGGTAGCAACTCCAAATACCTATCTTTTATTATTTCACACGATCATTAAACCAATTATTTGTTATTCGAGCAGATAGCAACAACCTTTTCATCAGACATGGGTATTTTTTATTTTCCGATGGATTTACATGGTATCATTCATAGAAATTGTTTGATGTAGTGAGTAATAGGCTCTGGTTGTTCGCCGTTCAAGAATCCTCGTCTAGGCAGTTCAACATGTTGGTTAACCGTATTCTGAAACACGGAAAAAAATCATTGGCTTATAAAATTATATCACTGAATAAAGTTTCACCACCAAAGGAGAGGGTTTTCTCTGTATACTTCTATCTATTTTTTTGGATACGGTGAAAGACATGTTCTTCAAATTGATTACTCAATTGACATGTTTGATCAAAACTTAGATGTAGAGATTAGATCTTGATACTATGGGAAAACCAATCCTTACGCAATCTGTATCTCAAAACGGTTTGGATATACATAGTCCTAATCTAAAAACCATAATCGAAGCAAGTTGTAACAGTTAGATGATTACGTAGGCGGCGGTGGCAAAATTTATATGCCCTGATGTGTTTAATTCTTGGTTCATATATCTTTTTATCAATCTTTTTGTTCTATTATTTTTTATTTAATCATGAATCAACCAACCTTTCTAAAATATTGATTTTGACCTCTTCGATTCAATACGGATTCTTAATAAAGTTGTTTCTTGAATACGACACTATAAGCTATACTACATTGAAACTCACGCGTTCGTGGGTGAGTTGTATTGTACGTAAAAATAGGATAAAACCCAGACTTAATTAACTTAACATAATTTCTCGTGTAGTGAAATTGCACATCAGAACCACAAGTACAAAAATAACAAAATGCATTACACGACTCAAAAGTTGGGATGTAATTGATAAGGATTGTAGTTTTTTTAGCGCAATTGGACACATCTTTTGTTCCAAGCTCCACCATTCCGCCAGGGGAAAAGGTGATTTTTTGTGTATTTTTACGAACTTTTGAGTTTCCTGTCATTTAATTTTGTACCTAATGATGTGCATTCAATTAATTACACATTCAAGTATGATGGAAAACTGGAAGCCTCCATATGCTTTCCAAAAGAAAGTTGCACTTGTATATCTCGTCTTCTCATATATTACTGAAAACGATGGGTATGAAAACTAGTGGACCATAAATCCGACTAGTCCAGTTAGTACGCATCAATGATCTAGATTAGCTTGAAAATTATCGTTACAGCAATTGTATTCCTTGTTTGAAGGTATACAATAGCAACTGGAATGCAGCACATGCGGATCAGGAAAGCACGTAATACTGGTAACCTGTAGGGTTGTAGGAATAACTTTCTGTATTTCTTAGCCCCGGAGGCGACAACTTAACGAGAAAGGAAAACAAACCTCTGAAAGGAACGCATAAAACCTTAAATGTGGATTATGTGAGCAGGACCAATTCCGCTTGTCTGTTGAGGTACTGATCCATTCAAATATAAATGGGAATATCGATCGTGCCTATTTCTTGACTGGTAGTATATATATTGAATTTAATCAATCATATAATATGCCATGCATGTGCTAGGTCACCTGCCATTTATTGAGCCTTCTTGAAGGATCCCTAACTCTTATCTACCTGCATTGGAATGGGTCCAAACCAGCACATCGACATCACAACGGCATGCATTGAATGGGTATTGAAGTAAGAAGATAAACCTCCACTGTGGTCTTTAGATATTTCTCAGCTAAGCACTCACTTTACCTATAGGGAGAATGAATCGCCACGATTATTAAGTCCAGCTTCTACCTGACCCGTCAAAGTTACTGAAGGAATTAGAGTCAAATACAGAAGAGTGAGCTCCAGAAGCAAAGTGAAAAGACAGAGGATTATTACTTGGTCATGATCTACGGGCTAAAAGCAGCTGTCTGCTTTGGAAGAACTTTCCATCGGCGGCGCCCACCTGTATAGTAGATCCCCGATTTATTTTCCAAAGTAAGCAACATAAAAGTCCTGAGTTGTTGGAAGTAAAACAGGCAAATAAGCATCCAAGCGTTATATATGAAATTAACCCAGTCAATGGAGTTGCCTCGATTGTCGTGCTCAGTCGTACGACCCCGTCAAGTAGTAGTTAATACGTTTCCTCCGCTGTATAACTGAAGGACTGCGTCTGTGCCGGGTGATGATATCCTGCATATATATACATAGTAGAAGATGTTTGACGCTCATCAATTTAGCTGTGAACACTCCATTACGTCAAAAACGCATCACCAAATCACTGAAAGAAATTCTTACGGATTCTGCCATGGGGGAGCAGCAGCCGCCTGTTCGTGTCAAGATAATTGTGACAGAGTTCGTGGAGACCGATGAGCAGAACTTCAAGTCCGTCGTGCAGAACTTCACCGGCAAGGACAGCTGGAGGACGAGGCCGAGGAGGTCGCATCATGGGCAGCGGCAGGTGGATCACGATTCCAAGACTGTGCTATGCATGGATCCTCCTCAGAATGCTTCGTCGTTGGTCGCGAGCAGGAGTAACTGTACAGTAACTGCTGGGTGTCCACCGTCAGGGCGGGCACAGCAGCAGCTTCTATCCATGGAGGAGCCCTCGTGGATCTGGTTGGATTAATATATATATATATATATGTGTGTGTGTGTGTGTGTGTGTGTGTTAACTTCAAAAAACATGTAAACTTTATGTGATCATGTAGCTAGAAATTTTCCTCACGAAAAGAATCCAACCGTGTCTTTACCGATAACTATATGTCTTGTATACATAGTGGCTAAGTTGTCTATGGACCACTTGAGGTTGTTGTTGGCCCAACGGCAGACCCTGATTGCTAGAGACATGTCCTGGAGACCCGCAAGATAGGGGATTATCTTAGATACATGTAAGATATCTAGTTATTTAGTATTTCGGAAAAATCATATTTTATCACTATGTTTTTATAATCATATTATTGAACTAAGTGGCTATGATGTGAATATGTTTTCTAATTTGTTAGAAACTGGCATGAAGTGGTACAATTTTGATTTAAATAAAAAAGTTATGGTCTGTAAATATTACGATTATAACTAATTTGATAAACCATGTCACGCATCAAAAAGACTAAGAGATATACATCACGAACATGATGGTTCACTTGGTTGCTAACCGCCTCCTCATCATTAAGAGCATCAAGTGAAAATAGAGGACCAAAAGGAGAAGAGTGAAGAAAAAGTATCATGAATCATAGTAATGTAGATATTATGATAAAAAATAAATAGTACCGTTTATGCCACATATTACAAATTATGGATGTGCCAAAATTGTTTTATAATTGTTGGTATGGGATATAAAAAATGAGGGATAAGAAAAACTTATAGAGTTAGAACACGTGTGGAATTGGGACCATACCGCAAGTTATAGGGCAAGTGAATGAGCCATGGGCGATCTTCAATGTGGGCTCATCATAAAAAGAAAATAAAAGGACCATTAACACCTCTAGTTTGCCAATGATTGTCGAGGAGTAATTTCTTGTTGGCAATCAACTAAATATGGATGACGATTTCATGGGACATTTGATTTTTCAAAGCGAAGAGTGTAAGAGACCTGGCAGGCCATGGTGAATGATATAGTAGTATGCTTCTTAGACTATAAACTGAGATTAGTACTTCTGATGAATCTAAGATGAAGTATATTTGGGTATATTATACAACGGAAGAACCATATCGTCAACAGTGAGTCCTAATTCAAATAGTTAACATTTTAGTTTATTCGAACATGAGGAGGAGTTAAACTTTGATCCTTTGAAAATATCAACGAAGTATAATGTGAAGAAATGCAGAGATTAATCACATAATGCTACATAAGGGACACATGTACCAAGAATCTAAATAGAAATTCATATTGTCAGAATGGAGGGTTAGTTAATTAGAATTCTAAATAATAAAACATGTTCTATGAAGATGTTTCCAAAATCTAAAAAGGAACTTAGACACAATTGATTATATGATGTTTTTCTCTTGTAATATTTAGCCATATCAGTTTAGAGTAGAGAGTGATGTCTTTTCTCAAAAAGAAGTAAGAATCTAACTAAAGAGAAAGAGAAAATGTAGACAAAGGTTGATAGTCCCCCAACCTCCTAGGATATGAGGTTTGCAAAGAATACCCCAATTAACAAGATGGGCATGTTTTTCAGTATCTATGTCTCCTTATTAACATTTCCTTAAGATATGATGTTTTTTATGAAAAAAAAGGACGAGAGCACAAATTAGGAAATAAGATGTCAAGGGGGGTAAAGGATGCATTAAAGAGAACAATATGCCATCCTACTAATGAAATCGATCTCTATTTAAAGAGAGTGTTAGTGGTTTTGGTAATTGTAGAATAGAATGCTTACAAAAAGTCAAATAAGGATGTTGAGTCTCCTATATATAGGAGCCAGAGAGTACATGGGCTAAATAGAAACAAGAGAAAATACAATGGGCCTAATCTCAACTAATCAAATATACCAACATGCTTCGTCAAGTTGGAGAGTAAATATCGATGCCCATATAGTTGAATAAAGCTAGAGGAAGAGGTTTGGTAAGGATGTCCACAACATTATCACCTATCCTAATATCAAGAGTGATGATATGCTTGGCTTTGACCATGTCCCGCACAAAATGGCAGTAAACTACAATGTGTTTTATGGGATCATGGAGAAATGGATTAGTAGCTATGTATATAGTTGCATGATTGTCAGAATATAAAGTAGTTGAAGTTTGAAAAGGAATTCAAAACTCATTCAAGATGCTCCAGACCAACTGTTCAGATCACAACCTGCATGAGACATAGCCTGATATTATGCTTCAGTGCTGGAGATAGCTACCATTGCCCATTTTTTGCTCCTCTAGGAAACTATGTGAGTGCCAATCATGACACCATAACCAAAATTGGAGCATCGATCTTTAGAATCACCAGCCCAATCAACATCTACATATCCAGAGATAGCAGTTACCTTGAATTTATGATGTTTGTAGAACAATCCTCATCCTAGAGCACTCTTAATATAGGGAAGAATGCTTTAAACGCTAGACCAGTGGTTCTAGAGTGGTGCACTAATGTGTTGGCTGACTACCCCAACATCATAGGTTATATATGGTCAAGTAATGGTCAAGTAAATCTACTTATCAAATATATGCTAGTCTATCTTTGAATCAACATAGAGTTCTCCTTCATGCATATGCTTCATATGATAGTCCATCTGGGTAGAGTTTGGTTCAACTTCTTCCGTGTTGGCCTCTTCAAGAAGGTCTAACACATAACATCATTCTGAAAAGATGATCCCATAGGCTGAGTAGAGCACTTCGATCCCAAGGAAGTATCATAGAGTGCCCAAGTTTTTTGTATGGAAACGTGCCTCCAAAGACTGGTTCACCTGGGATGTCCCCATCATATATTAACCAGTGATGATAATGTCCTGAACATAGACAACAACAAGACCATAACATTAGGAGAACTTGGAGAAGAATAAGGAATTTTTTATGGCTAATCTTCACAATTTATGATCTATAAGGACATTAGTTAACTTTTTGAACTAGTAAGGTTGAGACTGGGTTGAGGCGGCAAAGAGATTGTCGGAAATGACATACTTCGTGAGAAGATACCCCCTCATCAACAAACCAGAGAGGTTTATGAATGTATACTTTCTCCAAGAGATATTCATGAAGAAATGCATTCTTGATGTTGAACTGATAAAGAGGCCAGTCAAGGAGAGTTGCAAGGGAGATAAGGATGCAAACAAAGGCAAAAAAATTTGTTAGAGAGAATGTCTCAAAGTAATACATGCCAAACATTTAGGTGATTCCTTTGGAAACCAGATGCACCTTGAGTCATTCCACTGAGCCATCTGACTTATGCTTTATAGAGAAAAACCACTAACAACTTATGATGTTTTTTTTCATTGTAGGTTTTACAAGATCCCATGTCTTATTGTTGTGGATAGCCCACATTTCTTCCATCATGGAAGCTTTCCATCCACGATGGCACAAAACATTTGTTGGACACTTCAAGAAATTTTTTGTTTCCAGGGAAGCAACAAAGGATGAGGTACAACAAGAAACATGTGCTAGACAACAAGTGTTGAAAATGTGACTCTATAGTGAAAGAGTTTATACTTTTCATGGTGCTTCCAGTAGATTAGATTGGTCCAAAACTAATGATGATGACGTGATGCAATCGGTAACTCATTTTTAATGCGCTAGTTTGGTATTGTTGATGGTGGAGATGGTGTTGGTGTTGATAGGATAAATGGATTAGGCAACGACACTGTAGTGTTAGTATGATCTATGGGGGTGAGGATGATGAAAACAACATTTCATTCTCATGAATGTGATATCCGTAGAGATATTCATTCTTCTAGATCTAGGTTCAAGACATTTGTACCCTTTTTGAGAAAAAGGATAACCAATAAAAATCAATCAATAGTTAGGGGAAAAGTTTATCGACCATGAGTTTAATGTTATGAATGAAGGTGACACAATCAAAAACCCGATGTGGTATCAGGAATACTGTAGATTGAGGTTAAATAATGGAAAAAGGAGTCTGCTTCCTAAGAATAGAGAAATGTTGGAGATGCAGTCATGCTACCATGGATAGGAGAAACCCCATAATATTGGGCAACTTGGTGAAGGCATTCCTAAAGCTCATAAGATAATGAGACATGTGAAGTTTGAGAAGATGCATGTGGTGAAGGAGGTGCATGACCAATTGTCAAGACAAATGCTGGACCAACTTGGGTTGATTCTTGAGCAACAAGAGTAGATTCCCTACCACATACTCTCTCATAGTGTGTTTGATAACCATGCTTTTAGTGGCAAACATCTTCAGTGTGGACCAACTTGCCACAATAAGTGTATTTTGGGTGTTGCAATCGCTCAAGACCCTAGACTCTGGCCAACACAACCATTGTTGACAGAGGTTCAAATGCAAAATTGGGAGAGGTGCAATGAGCAAGCATCTCAAATCGGGCCAAGAATGCATATACTTGATCCATAGATGGACACCAACCATCAGTAGTTGTCAAACCGCTACAAATAAGGGATGAATCCCATTGAGGAAGTGTCCGGTGAGGAGAGTTTACCTCTCTTTGGTGACCTCAGTAGAGATCGTTGGAGAGAAGAAATTCAACTGATTTGATAGGGCCTCCATTGCATCATATTACTTTGATAAGGGACAATCCTATTGCTGCTTTGAGAAGATTATGTCTATGGAATTGTAGATGCATAAGTAGTTGTCCACCCGAGTGAAGTATGCTTCATTTTGTCCTATATTATTTTAACACACAAATGCCATGTGTACTTGGCTGCAACTTCAGTCTCTATGCAATCCCAGATCCATGAGACAACCTGACTATCTCTTGTAGTCTTGGCAATTTCAAGCAAATCAGGGACATTCTCAGTGATAAACATGAGTGTTATCACATGATTCTAGGAATGTTAAAATAACATTCATCCAATGCAGAAAATTGTCATCAATGAGTTGGATAGCAGTAATATGAGATATATCATTATAGGTAAAGGTAGGTGTTGGATTTGCAGCTTCACCCATGATATGATAATAAAAGTATCAAAATATGTAGCACAATACTAACAGAAGATAATAAATCAGAATGTAGCATAATACAAATAGAAAGAAAAAGTATCGTAATGTAGCACGATATAAAAGAACAAAACAAAAATACTACAAAAATGAAAACATTAGTAACATTACCAGAATGGAACTTGGCATGAAGAAAGAAGTACTGCCAAAATAAAACTTGGTAGAAACAATGGTACTGCCATAATAGATATCGGTAGGAAAGAGAAAAATACTACTAGATTAATGGCAGAATAGGATGAAGAACATTTAATACCCAACTTTTGAAAAAAAAAAATCAGCCATTGGGATTAGGGGAACCACATGGAGAAGAAGAAAAGTAAAGTTTTGCCCCCTTTTTTGGTGTTTAATAAATCATCACATGGTCTTGCGAAACCTCCTTTGTCGTATGTTTATAGAAACTTCTTGATCGAGAACATAAAAAATAAGGAAGAAGAAGAAGATAAGGGTCTTCCAAAACATCATGTGAAGGGAGACCACATCATGTGGTGGCCTGGACTGGTGGTATCTGAATCTGACTGGATGCACCTATAAACATCAGGCTAACATCACTGCTTGTAGGATAAGTACACTGGTGGAGGTCGGCGGCATGGATTGCGCACTAGATGCCAACAATCGGACGAGCCACTAATTGTGGGTGTAGTTGGGGCACCATCGGTGATGTTGTGCTACCTAACCACTAGCTGTCATCGTGAAGGGAAGAGAGAGGGGAGGGGGAAGGGATGTAGTTGGGGGGGGGGTTGTTTGTGGGAGACGATTGCCAGGTAAGTGAGAGGGAGAGTTGGGCGGGAGATTTTAGGATAGGGTAGGGTTCCAGGTTTTTCTCTTGATACCATGTAGAATAGATCGCTTTCAATAAGTCAAATAAGAGTATTGGGTCTCCTATATATAGGATCCAGGTAGTACATGAGCTAAATAAAAACAACATTAAATACAATGGGGCTAGACCCAACTAATCAAATATAGAAACATCAATAATGGGGTCCCAAACAATATTACAGAGCTCGATGGGTGAACATTGTATTCTAAGATATTTAATAGGATGAGATTCTTCTTAATACCCATGAATGTGTTTAGATATAAACATACTAAATGAGTAACATGCGTTTTGATGAAAGTAGATTGTTGGAAATTAATAATGTATCTGTAAAGGTGTGACCAAAATCCCAAGATTTGAATAACATTATTGAGTTTAATATCATCACACTTGTGAAAAGTAATGGTGTTGTGCACAAATTCGATGATATTTCCTTTGAAAAATATTTCTAGTAGATATCGTCTGGTAATCCTTCCAAGGGACAAAGTTTAATCATGTGAGATAAGATTAAAGTGAATATGGTGAAGAGAGAAGGGTTTCACAAAGGATAAGAAAAAAAGAAACCATGATTTCACCCACTTGTCTTTCTCACTAGCCGAAAGAGAATCACCTTGCTAGATCCCATTAATGCTCCCAATTTAACTGCAAGGGGAACTATTGATGAGCATAGTGAAGTAGAAATATTTTAATGATGTAGTGGATCTAAGAGATCCACCTTGGAGGAAACCAGAAGCTATGCATAGATTGTATAAGAAGCATTTAGTTAATATTATCAAAAGCCTTCTCAAAACCTAATTTAAGAGTTAATAGAGGGATTCTAAGGGTTGACATGTGAGATTAAACTCGTTTGACATGATGTATGTGTCTTGAATTCATATGCCTTCAGTGATAACAAACCATTCAATACCAAAATAATTTGAAGGGGGTGTAAGGAAACAACTGAGGGTCTTACAATTGATGTTATGGGATGAATTGATGAGAATAATGTGTCTGAACTGTCTGATATTAAAGTTCTTTCCAATTTTTTATTAGGAAAATTTGAGTTTTATTGAGGATATCGATTTGTGGTGTGATGTCATCATTTCGTTTCATATAAAAATATAAGTTCACGAGACTCAAATTGAATCCATCCTTTGTAATTTGGTGAAAAGAAATATTGATGTGATCCAACCCTTGAGATCTGTTAGGGCTCATATGGATTATGCCTTTATATATGTTAGCTACAAAGAAAGGAGAAATTAGGGAAACCATATCAAACACTTTGTTGGGGAAAAGAAGCTCCCAGTTGAATAGGAGGTGGTTGTAAAAGTTTTGTCTATGACTAAATAGTTAGAAAAGTATTTTGTGATTTTGATATGATAGATTTTTATTAGAGTTTACAATATAGTTCTTAGAAATATTGTTAATGTAATACTTTTTTTCCTATTATTATAGATCTCAAATTAAAAAATATGTTTTTATCTCCTCAACTTTGATTCATGGATCTTTATATCTTCATATGCAATTTACTTCTTGGTGAAGGAGGTACTCCTGATGATCCAACCTCTTTGGAAGCATTTTCATAACGTTAGAGAAAGAGTTGGGTCCATTATGAGGAGTTCCTTAACCAAGGAGTGAATTTTATTATGGATTTTAGGATAAGTATAAACATTTCAAGTTATTGGATTAGCTCGGAGCCATTTGATATCTGATAAAAAGAGAATCGATGATCAAAGTCTTTTCTAGCTATTTTTCGGATTATTTGGGAATTTTTATTGCAAGGTCCAAATCATTTAAATATGGACACCTTACCGCCCCAAGGTTCAATGTTTGAGTCCATGACAATGAAAAAAATGATCAGAAATGAAATGACAAGAAGTCGTTGTGTGACATAGAGGATAAAGTGAATCCCAAAACTGGGAAGAGAAGAATTTATCAAGGCAAGACAACAAATCACTCCATTGCAACATGAAATTTGTGTTAGTATTTGATAAGTCAAACAATAGGTGTAAGTTAATAAAGTTGAATATCTTACTATTTTGAGAGTGAACATGAGTTATGAATTTGTTATGGTCATGTAAAAAGGTTGTGCCTAGTGGTTGAAATCACTACAATATCCTAGGTATAGTATTATACATGCAAGAAATTGATTTTCATTCTCGAATGAATGTGTCCATGTTATTACCCACTTCCCAAATAGATTTCTATAGATCCACTCAAATTTGTCATTGGTTTTTTGTAGGTGGTAAGAAATAGATTTCTTTTCCCAATCTCTAGAGACATGGGTGAGAAAATGAAGGTGTCATCTGATGAGAAGTCAACCACACATACAAATGGTGAGTGCCTTGATGATAGTACAAAGGCTAAAGTTAGAGAAAGAAGGTTTGGTTTCCAAATAGTGATAACATGGTCTATATCAAACCAAATGAAGTGCTTGAGGATGTTCTTACAATTTTAGGTGATATCTCCACAAATATTCCAAGAAGTGAATGCAATAAAGCCACATCATGTAAACAAAACCAAATGATCAATAAAAATCATAGCTCAAGGGACTCTACAATGTTGATAGCTAAACCCATGGGTCTGATGTATTCCTTTCCATATCCTTTTATATCCCTGACGTGTATTTTACTACGCGCTAAAAACGCAAGTGTACGCGTCGAGTAATATAGGCCTTGTGAGGCCCGAGTCGAACTCAGGGATACGTGAATTATTGGAGACTTCTACTAACTAATCACAATCAGCTAGACCGATTAACAAAGTAGGGTTTTGTTGTTCAAATTAAAAGAAAATAAAAATCAAACAAAGAAAACAATCGATTAAAGGTTAATTTAATCAATTAAAAGGGATATCTTTAGGATGGTGGTTTCACCGCGGGTCAACATTGTATTAAGTTTCATATCATTCTTCACACTTCTCTCTCTATCCGGGTAGTGGCCTGAAAACAGAATTACCCACTGTCGTGCTGTAATTCACTACTTAGATTTAGGTTGATTCCACCGTCGTAGTAATCATTCCCCTAAACTAAGTGCATTATAAATGGTCTCTCAGTTCCCACCATTAATTTTACAACTCCTTTGTCAAGGGTTTTATTAATTAATGTAGAATTTGTCTCTTTTCAACCGTTAATCCTTCTATCGAAGTGATTAAGGGCATTAAGTTATTATTATGGTGATCAAGCATAACAATAGAAATGGAGAAAACGAATCTATACCACGGATTTGAAAGGAAAATATGAATTATTGATATAAAAATGTCATACAATCATTCCCGGGCTACTCCCGGTCCTAAAGATTGAGGGTTTTAGCCTCTCATGTTCATCTCACACAAGTACATGGTAGAAATTGGGGAATTCATAAGAAAAACGGGAAATAAATGGGAAAACCCCTGAACGGAGAAGAACCGGTGGATCCTTGGCGTAAAACACGAGCTTCCCCGCCTGTCGGTGGTGGAAATCGTCTTTGGCAGCGTCCGAATCACCCGGGATGAGCTTCTCGGCCTCCGTTCTCCTTTTTCTCCTCCTCGGCACTCGTGCAATCCAAAAATGAGATAAGAGTCACGTCTAGGTGGCCGTCATTAGGTATAAGTCCCTAATTAGGTCGTCAAATAACAATAGCCGTCCGATCGAAATCAAAACAAATCCAACGCATATCTGCCGGCGTCGATACCATTGACGCGGGTCGATGGTATCGACCCAGCGGATTAGCGGCAGCTTTCCTTTCTTTTATTCTGAGCGCCTGTGGTGATCTCGATACCATCGACTTGTGTGTCGATGGTATCGACGCCTTTAGCGTCGGTTGTTGTCGTTTAGCGACGCTGTAGCTCTCCTTGTGTCGATGGCATCGACTTGGGTCGATGGTATCGACAGTTTCCTCGCCAGCAACTTGAAGGGATCTCGATACCATCGACTTGGGTGTCGACGGTATCGACACTGTATTGCTCTTCTCGGTTGACAACCTGTGGCTTGGTCGATGGTATCGACGGAAGCAGATACTTGTTCTTCCTGAAATTTCACAACAGGACCAAGTAAATCCACACAATTTATAATAAGATGATAAATAATGCTCAAAATAGTAAAACAAATGGGATTTGATATAAAATGATGGCAAAGACCAAATAAAGTGAATTATGCAATAATATCCATAAAAATGAGTAATTAAGGCACAAAACACATATGAAATAGGTCTCTAAATGCGACTCAAAATCATCGCATCAAACTCCCCTAAGCTTAAACATTGCTCGCCCTCGAGCAACTAACCCTTAGAATAGAATTGCAGATGTCAACTAACAATCAACACATCACCCCACATCCCACATTACTCCCACTGGACATTCTCAAACCGGCCTTTCCTAATCACAGAACAGTAATTACCCTACAGGCGACAATAATCATCAATAAAAGAAATTATCCTTCAAACCGATGAACACTATCACATAAGGCAGTTAACATAATAAAATTTTCCGATTCAACATTAGTGCATCTTGTGATCGCCTACACTACGTTGCTCACCCTAACTACCATCTACATGGAAGCAGTTCTCCTGATAAACATGAGTGAGGAGAAAATCACAGTGGCCTACCAATCCGAGCAACGGGTGGATGGAATGGGTGGTTCATGGAAGAACTTGGAAGTATTACACAGTTTCAAAAGGCATACAACAAAATGCCCTAATTGATGCCAATGCACATTGAAAATGCCCTAATGCTTAAAATTAGGTGGAATGATGCATGCACTAACCTTCCACCTCAAAAAGAGATAGAAATTTAATTAAGCCACATCATGTACTCAGTTTCCTTGTCATGCAAGTGATATTATGTTCCTTTCTCCCTCTTATTCCATTTCCTTCTAAATTCTCTTCCTTTTTTTTTTCTTTTTTTTCCTTTTAAATTTTCAGATTTTTTTTCTTTTCCTCTTATCCCACATATCCATAATTGCTTAGAGATACATGTGTTAGGCTATTTTTCTTCATGATTGGAAATCTTTGTACTATTTCGAGGGTATGGGACAATTTAGATCACTTTTCAAGACAAACTGAGGTACATGGTGTACTTATGCATGAAAATCATGAAAGTTATGAGTGCAACTACATGACATGCACCTAAAGGTAATGTGCATGAATCACTATACCTTTTCATTTTATGCAAAAGTATGAAAATAACAATGCAAATCCTATCTACATGCTATGCACGCAAGAAGGAATTAAAACTGTACTGTACTTCCAATTCTTTGGTGGATTATGGAAAAATATGAAGTGGAATGATCACAAGATTAAGTTACTGAACCTTAGAAAAAATATCATGTGTCCCTCCTTACTGACATGTGTAGTAGTTCAAAGGGTTCTTTCTCGTATATCCAATTAAGGTCTCATTACTATTTGATTAGGTTAGGCTCAAACAACCGTTACTATCCACTTTTCATGAGTCAATGGGGGTGTGAGTGTGACATATTGCTTCAAAGTTGACATAATCAATCATTTTCATAGGACAAGTTTCCCAAGGACAACCAAGTTAAGCTATCCAAAAGACCCAAAAAAAAATAATTTTTTTTTTAAAATTCCCTTAAATTTCCCATGAAAAAGCGAGATGACAATTTTTTCTTAAGACATCCACGATTACACTAGATAGATGTGGATCCTAAACAAACACTAAAATTGCAAGAACAAATAACAAAGCAGAAACTAAAAACAACTAAAGAAAAGATAAAAGATAGAGTTGTTCCAGCCACCCCCCTAAGCTTGAATCCGACTATGGCCTCATAGTCAAAAACTAACTTAAGGGTGGAACAGTGATACCCCGATCAATCTTGCGGAGGCGGTGGTGGGTATTGTGGTGCCGTAGGATCCCAAGACGGGTACTCCCCCTGGAAGCTTGGATCATATTGGGTCCTCGGCGGAGGCTGTGGATAGCCTCCAAAGTAGTCTTGACTCCAGTAATGGTCAAAGAAGGGCTCCTGTTGCGTCTCTATCCGCTGCAACCGGGTGTGCATTTTCTCTTGGTTGGCGAGGATGAGCCGCTCGTTCTCGAACATAGCCCGTTGGTTGTCAAGTACCCGGCTCGTAGTGTCATGAATGTCGGTATACATACCCATGTGCTGCAGCTGAGTCTGCTGTATGTCCTGCAGCATGGTGTACATCCCCTGCATGGAATAGGGATCCGCAGCTGGCTGCTCGTACTGTGGTGATGGCGGCGGGGGCTGAGATGATGAAGATGCACCTGGATGCATCCTAGGACGCTTCCGTGGTGCCACACGTGCTCGAAGAGGTGTGAAAGCCTCCTCTTCCTCTGCAGCCTCGCCTTCTTGCTCGTCACCACCGTCGTCTTCCTCGGAGGACTCGATGGATATGATTGGCCACCGGAAGTGCTGCTTGCCCTCAATGTTGAAGACGTCGTCCGGTAGGGATCTCTCTTGATAAGCTTGGTTGACGTGGCAATGAGCATACGCCAACCCGTCCCGTAGAAGAATAAGGTTTGAACGGTGCAAATGTTGCACGTTCACCTTGCTCCTCGTAAAGATCGGAGTCATGGACTGAAGGTTCAGCCCCAAGTAAAGCGCCAACTTGGTGACAAGACCACCAAAATGGATTGGAGCCTTCCTTGTGCTCCTATTCACCGCCAGGACGCGCTGTAGCCAGAACGCCCCCCAGTTGCACTCTTGACGTTTCAGGAGTGCGTAGAGAAAGAACAGGTCACTCTCCTGAAACTTGCTCAAAGCAAGATCGCTTCGAGCAAAGAAAGTCAAGCTCAACATCCTGTGCAGGACCCGGACGAACGGATGCTCAAAATCCACTACCGCTGCATTATGGTAGCTCACAGTCTTCCCTGCCGGCACTGTAACTAGCTCGGCGAAGATTTTGTCGTAGTCGGTGCGGGCGTCGGGGCGTCGGTGATCGTTGCGGCTGTGGTTCCAGTTGAAGATGTCGTTGAACTGCTTCAACGTGATGTTGTAATTGTTGTTGAAGAGTCGGAAGGACACCCTTCCCCGGATCCACGTCTGGTCCGATGGTACCACGTCATTTGGTACGACGCAGATATCAAGAGACGCAATGAACTCGGCCACCAGTTCCTTGTATGTGGGCCATTCGCCGAAAAACGGCTGCCCATCCGAATGACAGTCGATCTCATAAAGGCGATTGGTGTGCCGTGCTTGCCCGGCCAACACATAGGCCAAGTTGGCCTCGAACCCCAGCTCCTGGATCATTCCCCGGTCCACATACCGGGTGGGCTCGAACTTCCGCTTCAGAATATCCTCGTAGACCTTCCTCACATCCATGTTGGCATGAATGAGGTGTGGACGAGGGATGGAAGCGGGTGGGGGAGGAACAAACTCCTCGATCTCCATAGGATGAGCGCTTGAGGACGACGCTCTGGCGGTGTGCACCATGGTTGCGAGAAAAGAAGGGATTAGAAGAACAGAGCTCGGTGAAGATGGAGAAAAGAATTCTCCGCTCGATGAAGATCTCCGCTTGATGATGCTTCTCTGCAATCTTGGAAGGCTCGGGGGAGTGCTCGGCGCAAAGGAAGATACTTGCTCTGAAGGTGTGATGTCAAGTGACGTTGCAAGTCCCCTTAAATAGGCTTGATCGGCGCCCCTGTTGGCCCGTCGATACCATCGACGAGGTTCGATGGTATCGACACATCTCGCGGGTATCCGCCTCCCTCGCGAGTATCGACGGCTGACGTTTGCTGGATCGAAAAACCCGGATTGCTGACGTGTTGATACCATCGACAAAAGTCGATGGTATCGACACAGTACCCGGATCGCTGACGTGGCTGTTACGATCGTCGTCGATGTCTGTATGCGGATCGGTGACATGTCCGTCGATACCATCGACAGATGTCGATGGTATCGACTTGCTTTTATTGCGACACCGCCATTGTGTTGCATTCAACCTTTGATGATGTCGATACCATCGACGAGGCCGTCGATGGTATCGAGTTGACTGAGCAAAATCCGTCTGAATATCTCCAGAGATCTCGATGGTATCGACTGGGGTGTTGATACCATTGACACTTTTATTGCGACCTGTCTGTGACCATGTCGATACCATCGACGGGGGTGTCGATAGTATCGACGCAGTGCAATTTCTGCTGGTGTCAACCTGAATCCATGTCGATACCATCGACGGATGTGTCGATGGTATCGACCCTGCCTGTGCCTGCACATTCAACAAACGGATCAAGGTATCATTTTTAAACTAAAATTCAAACGAAATAAAAGCAATCTATGACTAAAATTAAACTATCCTAGTGTACCGATGGTTGGGTTGCCTCCCAACAAGCGCCCTTGTTTAGCGTCTTAGGCTAGACGTCTTCCCTCCATCTCATTCTTGTACAAGTGAAATGAGTTTGACCTCATTCACTTTCCTCTTGTAGTTCTCACCAAAATACAGCTTTAAGCGTTGCCCGTTCACCAAGAACGTGGCATCTCCATCACGCACGAGAATCGTTCCGTGCGGTTTCACCTCCTCCACAATGAAGGGTCCACTCCACCGGGATTTCAGCTTCCCGGGATGCAGTTTGAGACGGGAGTTAAACAATAGAACGTTATCTCCCTTCTTGAACGTGCGCATCTCAATATGGCGATCGTGTATCAGCTTTGTGCGCTCTTTGTAGATGCGGGCATTCTCATATGCCGTCATGCGTAGCTCATCCAATTCATTCAATTCAAACATCCTTTTTCTCCTGGCCTCATCATAGCGCAAGTTCAGCCTTCTTAGCGCCCAATGGGCCTTGTGCTCTAATTCCACCGGAAGATGGCAAGCCCAGCCGTACGCCAACCTAAAAGGCGTGGTGCCTATAGGTGTTTTGTATGCCGTTCGATAAGCCCAAAGTGCGTCTGGTAGCAATACACTCCAATTCTTCCTTGTGGATGCTACGGTCTTTTCTAAAATCTTCTTGATTTCTCTATTTGATACCTCCACTTGTCCTTGCGTCTGTGGATGATATGGGGTGCCGATGTTGTGCTTGACCCCATATTTCTTTAAAAGTGTCGCGAATTTCTGATTTCGAAAATGTGTGCCTCCGTCACTTATGATCATTCGGGGAATCCCGAACCTACAGAAAATGTTCTCTTTGACAAACCTGCACACTACGTTCGAATCATTAGTTCTTGTGGGGATTGCCTCCACCCACTCCGACACATAATCTACAGCAAGTAAGATATAAAGATTTGAATTTGAGGACACAAAGGGTCCCATGAAGTCAATGCCCCATAAATCAAATACCTCAACTTCCTGAAATACATTCAGGGGCATTTCCTGTCTCCTTGAGATGTTACCTGTGCGCTGGCACGGGTCACATTGCCTAACAAAATCATAGGCATCCCGGAACAAAGTGGGCCAATAAAGGCCGCTCTCCAACACCTTAGCTGCTGTCCGTGAGCTAGCATGGTGTCCTCCTGTAGGCGACGCATGACAGTGGTGGAGAACACTCTCGTACTCCACCTCCAGCACGCACCTGCGAAGAATACCATCCCTGCACTGCTTCAAGAGAATCGGGTCATCCCAAAAATAATATCTCAATGAATGAAAGAATTTCTTCTTATCTTGATAGGACTAATCCTCCGGGATGATCCCGCAAGCCAAATAATTCACAATTTCCGCAAACCATGGTTCTTTGGAATCAATTTTTAAAAGTTGCTCATCGGGAAAGGTCTCGGTAATGGGTATGTGCAAACCTTGTTCATCAACCCACTCTAACCTAGACAAGTGGTCAGCCACCACATTTTCAATTCCCGACTTGTCCTTAATTTCAATATCGAATTCTTGTAGGAGCAAAATCCACCTAATTAGTCTAGGCTTCGCATCCTTCTTCTCCATCAAATACTTTATTGCAGCGTGATCAGTCCACACAACCACCTTAGAACCCACTAAGTACTGCCGAAATTTTTCAAAGGCGAACAGGACGGCCAGTAACTCCTTTTCCATAGTTGTGTAGTTCAATTGAGCATCATTAAGCGTTTTTTAGGCGTAGAAAATCACAGCAGGCTTGTTATCTACCCTTTGCCCCAAAACAGCTCCCACAGCATAATCGGACGCATCACACATCAGCTCGAATGGCTTTGCCCAATCCGGCGTTTGAACAACCGGAGCTGAAATCAACTTCTCCTTCAAGACCTCGAATGCGTGAAGACATTTCTCATTGAAATAAAAAACTGCATCTTTTTCCAACAATTCCGATAATGGCTTTGCGATTTTCGAAAAATCCTTAATAAATCGCCGATAAAACCCGGCGTGTCCTAAAAAACTTCTCACCCCTTTTACAGAATTTGGTGGGGGTAACTTAGAAATCACCTCAATTTTTACGGGGTCTACCTCAAGACCCTTGCTAGACACCTTGTGTCCTAGCACAATTCCTTCCGTCACCATCATGTGACATTTCTCCCAATTGAGGACTAAGTGTGTGTCCTCGCACCGCTGCAACACCTTATCTAAGTTAGAAAGGCATTCATCAAAAGACGCTCCATACACCGAGAAGTCGTCCATGAAAACTTCAAGACACCGCTCTACCATGTCAGAGAATATGGCGAGCATGCAGCGTTGAAAAGTCGCCGGCGCATTGCATAAACCGAACGGCATACGGCGGTAAGCAAACGTCCCATAGGGACATGTAAACGTAGACTTTTCTTGATCCAAAGGATCAATAGAAATCTGGTTGTACCCCGAATAGCCATCTAGAAAACAAAAATGCGACCGACCAGCTAGACGTTCCAAAATCTGACCGATAAATGGCAATGGAAAATGATCTTTAAGAGTTGCTGTATTCAATCGGCGGTAGTCAATGCAAACACGCCACCCGGTTACCAATCAGGTGGTGACAGGTTCATTCAAAAGATTAGTAGTGACAGTGATTCCCCCCTTTTTAGGGACTACCTGTGTGGGACTCACCCACGTTGAATCGGATATGGCATAAATGATCCCTGCAGCAAGAAGCTTTATGACTTCCTTCTTGACAACCTCCATCATGCTTGGATTTAGACATCTTTGAGGCTGTATGACTGGCTTGGCTCCCTCCTCAAGCCGAATCTTGTGTTGGAAAAGTGTAGGGGAGATCCCCTTGATATCCGCCACATACCACCCAAAAGCTCCACGGTGGTTCTTGAGCACTATCAGTTGTTGCTCCTCCTCATCCGCACTCAAGTATGCAGAAACAATCACTGGTAACTTGTCCTCCTCAGCTAGAAAGACGTACTTCAAATGCGGGGGCAATGGCTTCAACTCCAGATCAGGTGGGCAAATAAGAGATGATTGTAGCGGTGGGGGAAGTGTACCCAAATCCTCATAGTGCCTCGTGTAGAAACATGGAAGCATTTGAAGCATTTTGGCGCACTCCTTGAGTGAAGTACTCCACATCCAATCATAAGCGACATTTAACAAACACGCCTCCAAAGGCAATTCCGGATATGCATCAAAGACGGAAGTGATAATCACATCATCCTCCCATGGAGGTGGAATGTCCTCATTCTCATCATTTGGAAACCCAACAGCCTTGCATAAAGAGACAACTTTAGTTTGCTCCATAAGGACCACTACTAGGGTCCCATTATCCATCCTACTCATAACATGAGCCATATCCAAAAATGGCTTCCCAAGACAAAGTGAGATATTTTGTTCCACATGCTTCACCATATTGCAATGTGCTTTTGCTTTATTAGATGCATTACCATTTGGCATGACCATCTCAAAGTGATCATCCGCAATGCCCAAGGTCAAGCAACCTCTCCCCATCTCCAAGATCATATCAGCTGTAGCTTGGAATGGGCGACCAAGTAGTAACTCATTACCGTGCTCGTCCTGCATTTCCATAACGACAAAATCAGCCGGAAAAACAAAGCGGTCTACCTTTACCAGAACATCCTCACAAATTCCATACGGTTTCACCACAGAATTATCAGCCAATTGGATGGTCATGTTACTTGGTCTCGACTCCTTCAATCCAAGTTTCTTGAACGTAGAAAGGGGCATCAGATTGATGCTTGCCCCAGAATCACAAAGTGCTTCGCCAAATTTGAACTTCCCGATAAAGCAAGAAATATTGAAACAACCGGGATCCTGTCTCTTTGGTGGCAAAGTGCCCATAATAAAAGCACTCACTTGCTCCTTCAATACTACGACCTCAGTGTCGGGTATCTTTCTCTTCTTGGTGATTACATCTTTGAGAAACTTCCGAAAAGACGGGATTTGTTCGATCGCCTCTAGCAAAGGAATATTCACTGATAACTTCCTAAAGCTGTCCAGAAATTTCTTAAACTGTGCATCCACCTTTCTTGCTTTTGCACTATTGGGATAGGGAACCGGAACGGTATGTGCCCTTTGATGAGGTGGCACATAGGGAGTTAATTTTTGTGGTTCCTCCTCAGTGGCTTGTTCTTCCTTACTATCTTCAGCTATGTCCTCAGTTTGCTCTATGACAGGTGGGGGCTGCTCTTTGACTGTTGCTTCTTCAACTGTGTCCTGCAGTGTGCTTGTGTCATCCGCCCTTGGATTTAACACTTTCTTACTGCTCCTCAATAAGATGGCCTTGGCCTGTTGGTTTCCCCCGGGAACATTGGTGTTTCCCGGAAAACCCGGATATGTCGGCTTCTTCAAGCTTGCAATCTCGGCTGCCATCTGTGCCATGGAAGTCTCTATAGTTCTCATTTGAGCCCCGTGGCTCTGCAAAGTCTGCCCGAACTGGTTCATAAATTCACCCTGCTGCTTTATTTGCTGCCCAAAAGTGTTCATCAACTCTTGATTTTGCTTTATGACTTGATTGAGAAACTCCGTGCTCTTGTCCTCCGTGACCGGTGCAGGTTTGGCGTCCGGATCCTGCAGAAAGTTATTTGGATCCTTCCATGAAAATTTCTTGTCTTTCCGCCATGAATAATCGTTATTCCTGTACCCCTGCTGTTGCCTCATGTACTTGACCTGAGCCTCATCCTCGGACTCATTGTCTTCCTTCTGCAACAACTTCTTTGCGAGAAGATCCATCTTCTCATTCAGCTCTCTCATTGCCTTTGACTCACTGGCAACTCTTGCTTTCTCAACTGGGCCTCTTTCTCTTTCTCCCCAAGATTGCTTTCGTGCCATATTCTTCAGTATTTCCCAGCATCTTGTATCAGTGTTATTTAAGAAAAATCCGGAGCCAGCCGAGTCCAAATTGCTTCTATCATGCTCGGAGAGAGCAAAGTAGAAGATCTTCACTTGGGTTTCCTTGTCCAGTCCATGGTGTGGACATCTCCTCAACATGACTTGAAATCGCTCCCAAGTCTCAGAATAGGTTTCACCCGCCTGTTGGGTGAAATTGTGGATCTTCCGGATCATATCATTGGTCTTCTCAGGAGGAAAGAACCTCTCGAAGAAAACCTCCACCATGTGATCCCATGATTCAACAAACTCGTCGTCGAGGTTATGAAGCCACTCTCTTGCCACTCCAGCCAAGGAACTTGGGAATAACTTGAGATAGAGCACATCCTGCGGAAATCGATCTATCTTCACCATATCACAGTTCTCCACAAACTGACTAATGTGTGCCACTGGATCTTCATTTTTCAGTCCGTGAAATGCATTGGATTTGACCAAGTTAATCAGTGCTGGGTCGATCTTGTATGTAGGTATGTTTAGCCCCTGTTTCTTTATAGGCCCCTTTGATGCCAAGGAAGAAGACACCTTGATCTTCTCCCATATTGTCTGTGCTTCAGCCATTACTTCTTCTTGTTCTTGCTCAGATTCAGAATGTATATCACTGTGGTGTTCCTCCTCGTAGTAGTCCTCGTCCTCTGGTCCCGCAGATGGAACCTCAGGTGTGCGATTCACGTAGTCTCGACTACGTGTGTGCACCATGCAAAGTACCTGAAATATGGAAATAGGGGTTCAGTACAATGCTTTGAACGAGTCAACACAATTATAGAGAAATAAAGGATTTTTTTTTGAAATTGTTTTAAAATAAAATTAAAAAAAATGTGGCCTAGAGTGGCCGCTCTTAGCACTCAAAGTGCCAATAATTCACCGTATCCCCAGCAACGGCGCCAAAAACTTGACGTGTATTTTACTACGTGCTAAAAACGCAAGTGTACGCGTCGAGTAATATAGGCCTTGTGAGGCCCGAGTCGAACTCAGGGATACGTGAATTATTGGAGACTTCTACTAACTAATCGCAATCAGCTAGACCGATTAACAAAGTAGGGTTTTGTTGTTCAAATTAAAAGAAAATAAAAATCAAACAAAGAAAACAATCGATTAAAGGTTAATTTAATCAATTAAAAGGGATATCTTTAGGATGGCGATTTCACCGCGGGTCAACATTGTATTAAGTTTCATATCATTCTTCACACTTCTCTCTCTATCCGGGTAGTGGCCTGAAAATAGAATTACCCACTGTCGTGGTGTAATTCACTACTTAGATTTAGGTTGATTCCACCGTCGTAGTAATCATTCCCCTAAACTAAGTGCATAATAAACGGTCTCTCAGTTCCCACCATTAATTTTACAACTCCTTTGTCAAGGGTTTTATTAATTAATGTAGAATTTGTCTCTTTTCAACCGTTAATCCTTCTGTCGAAGTGATTAAGGGCATTAAGTTATTATTATGGTGATCAAGCATAACAATAGAAATGGAGAAAACGAATCTATACCACGGATTTGAAAGGAAAATATGAATTATTGATATAAAAATGTCATACAATGCATTCCCGGGCTACTCCCGCTCCTAAAGATTGAGGGTTTTAGCCTCTCATGTTCATCTCACACAAGTACATGGTAGAAATTGGGGAATTCATAAGAAAAACACGAAATAAATGGGAAAACCCCTGAACGGAGAAGAACCGGTGGATCCTTGGCGTAAAACACGAGCTTCCCCGCCTGTCGGTGGTGGAAATCGTCTTTGGCAGCGTCCGAATCACCCGGGATGAGCTTCTCGGCCTCTGTTCTCCTTTTTCTCCTCCTCGGCACTCGTGCAATCCAAAAATGAGATAAGAGTCACGTCTGGGCGGCCGTCATTAGGTATAAGTCCCTAATTAGGTCGTCAAATAACAACAGTCGTCCGATCGAAATCAAAACAAATCCAACACATATCTGCCGGCGTCGATACCATCGACGCGGGTCGATGGTATCGACCCAGCGGATTAGCGGCAGCTTTCCTTTCTTTTATTCTGAGCACCTGTGGTGATCTCGATACCATCGACTTGTGTGTCGATGGTATCGACGCCTTTAGCGTCGGTTGTTGTCGTTTAGCGACGCTGTAGCTCTCCTTGTGTCGATGGCATCGACTTGGGTCGATGGTATCGACAGTTTCCTCGCCAGCAACTTGAAGGGATCTCGATACCATCGACTTGGGTGTCGACGGTATCGACACTGTATTGCTCTTCTCGGCTGACAACCTGTGGCTTGGTCGATGGTATCGACTTCCGTCGATGGTATCGACGGAAGCAGATACTTGTTCTTCCTGAAATTTCACAATAGGACCAAGTAAATCCACACAATTTATAATAAGATGATAAATAATGCTCAAAATAGTAAAACAAAGGGGATTTGATATAAAATGATGGCAAAGACCAAATAAAGTGAATTATGCAATAATATCCATAAAAATGAGTAATTAAGGCACAAAACACATATGAAATAGGTCTCTAAATGCGACTCAAAATCATCGCATCAATCCCAGTGAGGGCCATGTTAAGCCTGAGATTATTGACATCATCACCAACTATTTTTTCCAAAGTTATATAATACTTCAATAGACTTCAAAGATCTAAAATTACCACTTCGGTACCTAATATATTGATTTTCAAATAAGTCAAGTAGTTTTAAGACAAAAAAATAGATAGATCATGTGATTAATAATTATGTAGAGGAAGAAGCCCCGTAATATTTCCTTATAGCACCACTATTGTGAGGAAAACTAGTAAAGTCATTTTTGCTAGTATGAATAGAGCTTTAGACTTAAGGATGTCTCATACGACTAGTAATAGAGTTTTTGACCCCATAATAACATTTATGTTTGATGTCATATTCTCAATCATGAGTTCCATTAAATTGTACTTTTAAATATCATGATAGGGTCTCTTAGGTTGATTTTTTTGGGGTCGCCAAACTATTGTTGTTGGGATTATTTTTTTACTAAAATAATCAAGGATGCGAGTTTGATTAGTGTTGGAAATATTTGACTTATTAGTCAACTTCACCCTTATATTTTGAAGTTTACAATTTCCATGGAGACCCTAAGGCCCATAAGAGTAGTTATTTTGATGATTACATATTTTTTTCTCTGTGGGAAGATGGAATTATCTTTTACCTAGACATTTTCGTTTGGGAAAGAAGAGTTAGTGTCATTCAACTAGGGTTAAAAATCAGACTTGTTCTTGGGTGTAGATCAAAACATTGTTGGATTAGATATATAGTTTGTCAAAGAAAGAAGTGATACCATTAAGTTCTTCCATAGATATGTGAATGAGGTAAAATTGTTGGCCCAGATGAATATTTCGTTTCCATTGAAGTTATGTGGACTCGATACCAAAAAGAGACAAAAAAACTTCAATTTATTTTGTAGGATAAAGAGTGTCTTTCCATATTATTGTATTTTAGTACACATGGTAGAGGTTATACCATTGGAGGTGTCAAAATGCCAAAAATATGAAGGTATCCTTGAGATGCAAAGCTAAACACTAGGCAGATCAATAGTGTTGTTGGAACATATATTTGCATTCCATGTGGTCAGGGATGCTTTAATGAAGCGTATATTCCAGTTAAGGAATCCAAAGGAAGGCCATGAAGGTGTTGCATGGAGATAGCTTCAAACAGGGTATACATAAATTAATGTTGTGAGAAGATCTTATGAGTGGGAATGGAAATCTAGAGGATAACATGCTCTAAAGTTATTGTAACATCAATTGTTGACATGAACATCAATGTTGGTTAAGTCAATAGCCAATAAGATACTTCTATTGGCAAGAACTCCACCAAGACACATATCATCAACAAAAATATCTTTGTCCAAGGCCTCCTCTAAAAAAGGTATTCTCAGACCCCAAGTGATAAGAGAAGGCTACTACTATAGAAAAGAAAAGGTGTGGAGAGGGGGCATTTGTGATGCTAATGTTGGAGCCAGAGTGTTTGAACAATCATTAAATTCTTAGGCTTTTATAGTAAATTCTAATTTATAAGGAATATTATAACGAAAGTCGCCAAACTGATAGACAAATTGTTACTAATTAAGCAGAATAAACATAATCAGAGGATTAAAAAAAACCACTAAAAATTAAAACCATTTTTTTGCAAGGAAATACTTTTCCAGAAAGCTTTTACTGAAAGATCCAAAATTCATACATATCATAATTTACATTGTACAACATTGTTCCATCTCACTTCGAGGACATCATATAACAGTTGTTCTAACAAAACACATATTGGAGCAACATAAAACCTCAAGGCATTCAAGCCAAAATCTCAGATCATTCATGAAACCAGTACGAACAAACTCCAAGGACCTGAGAGTACAGAGATGACACATTGGACTTCTATCTACAAGACATGACAGACAGTACACTCAACCTGAGCTGTCACTGCTACCTCAGCTGTTCTTCCTCCTCTGTAGAAAAATCTTTGTCACCTTGTACACGACCACCTAAAAAAATGTGGATCCCACGGGGTGAGAGAATTGTCCCAGCGAGAGATATAACTCTCCTCCGACCATATATTATCATAGATTAAGCATTTATAAACTGAGCAGAGGTTCTTTTTATATTCATAGGCAGGATAAATCACTGTATGAATAGAATGAAGTAATCTCCTTTCTTAAGGAGGACATTGAATCTACCCATGGTAGAGTTATAAATCATCTATCTGCTTTGCAAGGAATGTAAAGAACATAAATAACATCTATCAACTAAGATGTGTAACTGAAGTACACATCAATCAATGTTTTCCATATTCGATCCTTAAGCAGATATGCTACACGGTTGATTACATTTTACAATCACACTTATGCCCTTAGGAGATGAGATATACCGCTCATACTCCAACTGACCACTGCGAAGTCAAAATCGATACCATACAAGGTCAATGGGAGAGCCAACTGCCATGACCTCCCTTGTCTCGGTTAGTACGAGACCATAGGCAGGACATCTCGTGTCATTGCTAAATAGCTTTCCAGGGTATACTGGCAACTTCGTTATAGAGCTACAGTGGTAGTTGCACTCTCTTTGGCATCGAGAGGTCTCGTGTTTATCTCACATCGATCTTGCATTCATCATCATCAGGAGATTTGTGATACATCCATCCCGACACATATAATGAAGGATTGAGAAATTTAATGTTTATCTCACATCAATTCCTCCATTAGGGCGTATGGATATTTTCGGCCATCACCCCCACATATTAAAAAATATGCGGTCTTTGGGTTATGCCGCAGAGCAACCCATTTCACCATTCAGCAAATTCTGACACTGATCGATCTATGGTCAGGGCAGTACATGATAATATTCCTCTTGATTAATTAAGTACACTACCATATTCTTTTAGCATCACTCAAGTTTTCAAACATGAATTGTTATGACAAATGCTACAAAGAATAAGCGTAATACATCTATCAAGTACTTTTCAAACCTTTAGAACACATATAACGTTTATGATCTCAATCCCTTATCTCATTATTGGGAATTCTCACCCCTTAACATTATCATCATCATCATTATAGATCTGGGTATTCAAACCCATAGTTCATCACTGAATACTGTTACCACTTATCACGTAACTATTACCTTTACGTCCTCATACCAGGATATACATGATACTTGTTATACAAGTATCTCACATGGCTCACAAGGTCCATTAAGTACTTTTCCACCTCTCACTAGGCAAAAAATTATCCCATGGCTCACAAGACCATTACACATCTAGTCACCTCTCACTAGGCAACAACTTATTCATATGGCTCACAAGGCCATTCCACATCTTGTCACCTCTCACTAGGCAACAACTTATTCACATGGATCACAAGGCCATTCATCATTATACTTGTTATACAAGCATTTAACATGCCTTACAAGGCTTATGTAATAAGAGAATTACAACCTTCCCATCATTAGGGTTAGGGTTTCCCTTTATAGCCGATTAGGGTTTCATGTTCATATTATTAATCCAAACCCTAATTCATTGCTCCATACATCTAGGAGTTTTACATTGATGTCATAAGTATACAATCATACTTATTTATTCTCATCATTTATCATTTAATGATTATCAACACAAGGTGTGAGTTTCTCTCTCATCGTCACTAGGATATTGATTACATCATACTTCATTAACTTGGCTTGACCCTTTTTGAGGCATGTTAGCCTACACTTATCAAAGTGCATTACATCTCAATGTAACAATTGACATGACACACTTCATGTGTTACTCATCCAAGTATATTGGATTTAAGGTGCATCAATGTGTATCAACCTTGAGGTGTTGGATGTGATATTTATCATATCTTGATGTATCACTTCCCTCGTCACTTTTAACTTACTTTAGTTCATCAATTATCTTGTATTAGAGTATTTCCCATCCTAATACTTTATGCACTTGCCAATCACGTTTATCTTGTAATATATTGGCCATAAGTCACCCACTTGAATTACCTAACTATCATCAAGTGATATGGACTCATCTTAGGTTAAGAAATTGCTGATATAGGATTGACCAGTATCAATCACTTTAGGTGTTTCATCTATCAAGGTATTTGCCACACCATTGCTTAGTATAATACTCATCACTCCTAAGAGTGTTTTTCCCTCACCTTTACAAAGTGTCTCAAGTTGGAGGTGTGCATATATTCACCATATTGGGTTGTAGGTGTATAGACACCACCATATCAGTTTGGAGGTGTATGAGCACTCACCATATTGAGCTAGAGGGATATGAACACCATCCATATTGGGATGGAGGTGTTTGTATGTGTTACTCAAGTCATGCATGAGGTATTAAACCATCACTATGTCGGGCTAGAGGTACATTCAATCACCATATTGGGTAGATCACCGTCTAGGGTTGGCCGTGACGGGTTAGGGTTTGCCATATCGGTCTCAACCCAATATATTCATCTCCTTACCTCCTTCAAGGTTACCATATTATCTTAAGGATGAGTAATAGGTTAAACAATTAGTTAAACTCTTCTCAACCCATTACGTAAGTCGATATGAGTGAAAATTACCAAGCCATGTTGGGCTACACCATCCCATGTTGGGTTATAACACCCATGTCGGGTTAGGGTTGGTCGTGATGGGCACATGGTACATGTATGTATCGTCCATGATGTTTAAGAGGTATCATCTCATCATCATGTTGGTCTATAAATCAACTAGGGTTGGCCATGACGGGATACATGTCATCTAGGGTTGTGTCTCGGGTAGATGTATTCCAAACATATCAGGTTACATCTTGTTCCGTACCTCATATCATGCAATAGGATTTACTTAAATGTTCATATCATACACCAGATGTGTGTGCTTCATTATACCAAGCACCAATGATATACATTATATGATCATATCGTGCAATATCACTTGTTATTCTTTACTCATATCGGGTTACCCAAATTAGGGTTTCATATCAATTTACAAGTATACATTTAACCTTGTATCGTGCATGGAGTCTATACTTGACTTCCTATCGTGCAAGCATATCGTGCAAGAGGTGTATACTACACCACCATATCGTGCAAGAAGGTATACAATCATATACGTACTGTTTTAGTAAAGTAGGTGCATCATCATAACCCTCACTATAACTCCTCACAACCCTCACCTATACACTGCTCTCAACGGCTATAGCAAGGAGTGCAACAACGCTGCGTTGCTACCCAGCACCCAACACCGTGACACAGCGTCACAATGCTATCGCGCGTCAGGGTGCAACGGTGTGTCGGGTATCCTTGTGTGTCGGACAACACCCGTCACACTTCCCTGCCACGACGCCCGTCACAGGCTAACCATGACATCCGATCTACTTGCTAGACATAACGGCCAGATCACTACCCTTTCTAACCACCAAGAGAGAGAGAAAGAAAGAAGAGATCACTCCTCCAAGCGTGCAGCCACCCATCAAGGTCTATCGGGCGATATACACCAAAGCAAAGGGCGTGACACCCGTCACAGCCCAGACCCTGTCGCCCGTCACACAACAAAAGGGTATCGCCCATTAGGGCTATCGGCCACCAACAACCACCATGCTCATCAAGGCCTATCGGCCAACACCTCAAACAAAGCCTATCGTTCAACACAAGGAAGCAACCCACACATGGCCCTGTCGTCCAAAACCCAGAACACCATGCCATAATCTATCGTCCTTCATAAAAACAAAGGTGTTGCGCATCACAAGAAGACCATCATGCTGTATGTCACCACCACATCGGCCAACCCTAATCTAGCTCAACCTATAGCCCAACACAAGGGCAAGGATATTGCCCAACACCAAGGACACTCACTATGTCGGCCATCACAAGGCACTCATGTCATCCATCATATCAAAACAAGAGAGGATATCGCCCAACAGGGGTCATCATTAACCTCCAGCACAAGGAACCTCAAACCCTAGAAAGCAAGGTATACTAGGAAACCCTAAACCCTAAGGGGGATCGACCACTAAAGCTACCAAAGCAAGGTACTACTACTAACATATGAACAAGAACATAATAAGAGATAATGGAGTTAGGGTTAGAAGCTATGCAACTCGCCTTAAGCTCCAAGCTCCAAGGAAGAAGAAGCACTCCAAGGTCCAAGGGATATCGTCCACCAAAGCTGATCCAAGAGAGGGTATCGGCCACCACTGCAACTCCAGGAGAGTGTATCGTCCAACACAAGCAAAGAAGGAGAGGAGTGTCGTGCACGCAAGGTGGAGGAGGGACCAAAAGAGCAAAGGAATCTAAGGCAAGGGAAAGAACCACATATATAGAAAGAAGGGGAGGATAAACCAAGGTAGATCCATGCTAAGTGTCGTCCACCCAAGGGACACTTGTCCTAGGGTTCAAGCCAACACTCTAGCAAGCCATGAGACACTTGTCAAAGATGTGCACCAAGTGTCCACCAACCAAGACCAAGCAACATGGGCGACACATGCATCAGCTCTGCTGGGCGACACACCACCATGTTGGGAGACACAAGCTTCACCTTGGACAACACAAATAAGTCTTGGCCGACACAAGGCTCAAGCAAGCCCAAACAAGGCACCTCAAGGCCAAAACAAGCTCAACTCGGGCCCAAAGAACTCAAACAACAAGCCCAAGCCTTCCTCTCAACCCTAGAGGAAGCAAAGAGGGGAAAACATCTCACAAGATGGCAAACTTGCACACAAAACCCTAAACTTGGGTTATTTGGAAGCAGCCCCTCGAACTCTCGACAAAGCACAACCAAACCCTAATCACCACTTAGAGGTGATTAGTAAGCATCAAACCACCAAGGTTAAGCAAAACAAATAGGGTAAACCCTAAACGTAGGTCAGGGTCCTTACAAGCTAACCCCCTTTAAGGGATTTCGTCCCTGAAATCCGAAGAGAAAAGCGAGGGATACTTCCTCCTCATCTCTTCCTCAAGCTCCCACGTGGCTTCCTCAATGCCACGACGCTGCCAAAGAACCTTCACAAGAGCCAGGTCCTTCCTCTTCAGCTTCTTGATCCTTATGTCAAGGATCGCCACAGGTACTTCCTCGTAATTCACATTTGCATCAAGCTCAACCTCAACTGGTTGTATCACTGTACCTAAATCCGGATGACTTTTCTTCAACATACTGACATGAAACACTAGATGCAACATGTGCAACTCTGGAGGCAACTCTAACTCGTAAGCTACCTTGCCAACACGTGCTCTGACTGAGTAAGGCCCCATATACCTAGGAGCTAACATACCCTTCTGTCTAAACCTTAGCACACCTTTCCACGGCGAGACTTTGAGGTACACCTTGTCTCCTACTTGGAACTCCAAAGGTCATCGGCGATTGTCTGCATAAGACTTCTGCCTATCCTGTGCCACTTTCAACTTTTGTTGTATCACTTTGATCTTATCTGTCGTCTGCTGAACTAACTCAGGACCCAAAAGCTGATACTCACTAGACTCATACCAACACAAAGGAGATCTGCACTTCCTTCCATACAAAGACTCATAAGGAGCCATATCAATGCTCCGCTGATAACTGTTGTTGTAGGCAAACTCTATCAAACTCAGATGTACATCCCAGTTGCCTAGAAACTGCAAGACACAAGCTTGAAGAAGATCCTCCAAAATCTGTATAGTCCTCTCAGACTGTCCATCTGTCTGCAGGTGAAAAGTTGTACTGAACCTCAACTGTGTTCCCAACACTTTGTGCAATTGTTCCCAAAAGCGACTCGTAAACTGAGGACCTCTGTCAGAAACTATCGTTGCTGGTACTCCATGCAAATGTACTATCTCATCCACATATACTCGAGCTAGTGTCTCAGCTGTATACGTCGTCTTCACTGGTAGAAAATGGGAAGACTTAGTCAATTTGTCCACTATCACCCAAATGGAATCATGATTCCTAGTTGTCCGGGGTAGACCAACTACGAAATCCATGGTTATATGATCCTATTTCCACTGTGGTATCGGAAAAGGTTGCAACATTCCTGCCGGCTTCTGATGTTCAGCCTTCACTTGCTGACACACCACACATCTCGCCACGAACTCAGCTACATCTCTCTTCAAACTGGGCCACCAATACAAGTCCTTTAGACTATGGTACATCTTGGTGACACCTGGATGCATAGCATACATCGACGTATGTGCTTCCTCAAGCACCAACTTCCTCAGATTATCAGCATCTGGAACCACCATCCTATCACAATAGCAAACTAGTCCATCCTCGGACTCGTGAAACCCATCACGCTTGTCGCTGCCGAACTCTGATCTGATCAACTATACCACATCATCTGTCTGCTGTGCATCCTTGATCTGCTGTCTCAACATAGGCTTAACTTGCATCTGTGCAAAAAGACCAGACAACAAAGAAACTTCCATCTGCACATTCATCTGTCGAAGAGAAACAAACATATCTCACTTATGGCATACCAGAGAACTCAGTTGTGCCTTCTTTGAAGAAAGAGAAGAAGACTTTCTGCTAAGCGCATCGGGTACCACATTTGCCTTACTAGGATGATACTCGATAGTGCAGTCATAATCATTGATCAACTCCATCCATCGTCGCTGTCGCATGTTCTTATGATCCGTAAAGATTCGACACACTTCCCCATAAAGATAGTGTCTCCAAATCTTTAACGCATGAACCACTGCTGCCAACTCCAATTCATGAGTCAGATAGTTCTCCTCATGTTTCTTGAGTTGTCGCGAGGCAAAAGAAACCACATGATCTTCCTGCATCAACACGTAACCTAAGCCTTTCTTGGAAGCATCACAGAAAACAACATAGCCTTTCCCAGACTCTGGAAAGATCAACACTGGAGCACTGGTCAGCTTCTCCTTCAAACTCTGGAAAGCTTGCTGACATCGATCATCCCAAACAAAAGGTACATCCTTCCTGGTCAACTTCGTCATCGGCAACGCGATCACACTTAAGTCCTTGATAAACCTCCGGTAGTAACCTACCAAACCAAGAAAACTATGAACTTCTGTCGGTGTCTTCGGTTGTTCCCAATCCGCAACGGCTTCCACCTTCTTTGGATCTACTTTGACTCCTTCAGCAGATATCACATGACCCAAGAAAGTCACTTCCTCCAACCAGAACTCACACTTACTGAACTTGGCATACAACTGATGTTGATGAAGAAGAGTCAACCCTTGACGAAGATGTTGCTCATGCGCTAGCCCATCCCGACTATAGATCAATATGTCATCTATAATGACTACAACAAACTTATCTAAGAACGGATGGAACACTCTGTTCATCAGATCCATATAAGCTGCAGGTGCATTGGTTAACCCAAACTGCATAACCACAAACTCGAAATGACCATACCTCATCCTGAAAGCTGACTTTGGTATGTCATCCGCCTTTATCCTCAACTGATGACATGCAGACCGTAGATCGATCTTCGAAAACCCTGTAGCACCACACAACTGATCAAACAGATTATCTATCCTTGGCAACGAGTACTTATTCTTGATCGTGACCTTGTTCAACTATCGGTAATCTATACACAACCGCATCGAACCATCCTTCTTCTTAACGAACAACACGGGAGCACCCCACGGCAATGTATTCGGTTGGATAAAACCTTTCTCCAACAACTCTTGCAACTGCTTCTTCAACTCTGCCATCTATGCTGGAGTCATCCTATACGGTGACTGTGCTATTGGTTGTGTTCCTGGAACCAGATTGATCTCGAAATCAATCTCTCGGGGTGGAGGAACACCAGGAAACTCCTCAGGAAACATGTCTGCAAACTCTCGAACCACTGATACCTCCTCAAGACTAGGAACTTTTGCCTTGATAGCCACAACTGTCTCTACCATGTGAGCTAGGAACGCCTCACATCCTTGTCGTAGCAACTTATCTTCCACCATAGCTGATACCAAACACGTCGAAAGAATCTTCCTATCTCCCTGGAAGATCCACTTCTCCCTAGCAACATCAAACACTGCCTGCTTGGAACCATATTCCAAGACAACCTTATACTTCTCTAAGGTATCCATCCCAAGGATAACATAGAAACCATGCATATCAAGTGGTATAAGATCCACTTGAATACGATGTCCCGAGAAAGACAAGACACAAGATGGACACTCTTCTCGAAGCAAAGAGGAACCATCAAGAGGGGTTTCTAACAACAAGCTATCCTTCTTACAACTAACAGATAAATGACAGTTTTCAAGCATACTATAGGCGATAAAAGAGTGTGTAGCACCCGGGTCAACCAAAACAGATATAAAGCAAGAAGAAGACATATCAGAATGAAATAACTCCATATGACCTGTCACCACTCGCGGGTTGACTATTGCCTCCGGCTGACTCATGGCATAGAATCGAGTCGTTGCTTGCTGTCCACGACCTCTGCTTCCCTGAGCAGACGATCCAGCTTGAGACGCTAGACCGCATCCTCGACCTCTGTTACCATTGGCCTGCGGTCTCTCTGACCTCTGAAAACTCTGTCTCGGCTGCTGTGTCACTTCGACATCTCTATTCGGGCAATTAAGCCTGAAATGCCTGACTTGTCCACAAAGATGACATGACTTGTCCTCAAACCGTGGCCTAGCTGGCCTTGTCACTGCCATAGAGGCTGAGCTGTGCACCTTAGACGGCGAAGAAACATAACCTTTCCCTTTACTCGGAGACCACTGAGATGATACACCAGCACTTCTCATTGTTGACGGTGCTGAAAACCTAGGCTTCTTAAAGCCACCAAACCTTCGTCCCTGAAACTGACCAGGTCTTTTAAGAGACATAGACTCTCTTTTCTCCCATACCATCCTCTCAATCCTTCGAACAGATTCCACGAAGGTAGCAAACCGTTCTCAATTCTCCAATGCAGACACCAGGGTTTTCAACTCAGCACTCAAACCCTTCTCGAAACGTCTGATCCGTTCCTCTTCTGTTGCCGCCATGTGAGGACAAAACCTCAACAGATCTATAAACTTGGCTTCATACTCAGTGATGTTCATCGTTCCTTGTCTCAGGTTCTCGAACTGACTCACCTTCTAATCCAGATACGTCTTCGGAAAGTATCTGGTGACGAACTCACGTCGGAACACTTCCCAACAGATCACCTCACCAGGCCGCTTCTCTTCCTCGATGGTCCACCAGTGACCAGCACTACCTTTCAGAAGGTAGACAACATGCTTTACCTTGTCTGCTTCGGGGATGTCAAGGATCCGGAAAGCCTTCTCGAGACTTGTCAGCCACAGATCTGCATCTGCTGGATCAGCCGTTCCAACATATTCCGAAGCTCCAACTCGGCGAAGCCGCTCGAAGGTCTTCCCAATACCCAATGCTTCTCCATGGGGACCCTGTGATCGCGGAGGAGGCAGTGGTAATCGCTCAACCATGAGATTCATTGTAGCCATTAACTGCCCCATAAGCTGTTGGTAAGCAGGATGTTCAAGTATGGCTAGGTTAAATTGGGGAACCTCAGGCACCCGATCTTCATGTGCCTGTCTATCTGCTCCATCAACCGATGCAGCATCACTGTACTCAGCAGAGTTTTCTTCATGGTTTCCAGACATCTTGACTTTTCTTCCGCTGAGGGCAGAAGATATTGTAAAAAAACATGGAAAACTCATAAGAACAGACTCAACCTAGTCCTAAATCCCTGTAGACTCAGCGAACCTAGTGCTCTGATACCAAACTTGTGGAAACACATCCCATTATTACACAGATAATGAGGTGTTACGCGAAAACGTGTGGAAATCACCATAACCATAGATTATGAAAACATAGATTAATTAAAACCGATTGTGGAAAACTGATAAATGGTGAAACTATTACTTTCCAGTCCTCATCCTGCAGAGAAATGTGTCATATATATACATACACGAGATCTGATACGTGTCTAAAGCTTACAGACACAGTTGTTCATCCATCACATGAGTTCACCACCTGTTCATATACATAAAGGCCCGCATCTGGCCAACAGCAGGATAGACAAACATCATCGATCGTTCATCGTAAAACAATGTCAAAACACTGCCAAGGACCTGAGAGTACAGGGATGACTCTAGACTCTACTACAAAACATCCAAAACAGCAGCATATCCATTGCTTGCCTTCTACTGCTCCTCAAGATACTCGGCCGCAGCACCACGACCACGACCACGTCTACCTTGACCACCTAAAAAGGGTGTAAACCAGCGGGGTGAGACAATTGAACAATTGTCCCAGCGGGAAACATAACTCCCCACCGCAACTACAGAACCTCAGCAGATAAACTATAACAACAGATAACTAAATTTCAAGTATAACAAGAGTAGTCTATATAAAGCAAAGCTATTCTTACCGACAAGCTTACCAGCTGTACAAAAGCATATAACCAAATATCTCTCAATGGAACATGACTGACAAGATAAGATATATCACTATGTAACATGATTATCAGAATAAGAGATATTTCCACATAACTGATTACCAAGATACAACATATCACTACATACCTGATGTATATAGAAGTAACTGCAAATATAACACAATTTACTACATAAACAAGGCCTCAACCAATGTTTCGTGTTTATCTTAAGCAGCAAATACTAAACGGCTGTATTACATATTATTATGCCCTGAGGAATTGAATCGTATCATTCAAATCCAACCTTTGGTTACGAAACCCAAGTCGGTGCCATACAAGGTCAATGGAAGAGCCGGACTCAACGACCTCCCACCTCATGGTCAGTGCACGAGTACAACACAAGCAGGACCGTAGTCACATGCTGAAGTGGTCTAAGCCACAGGGTCAGCTCCATAGGCTACCCTCACTCTATCCCGCCTTGGTACAGGTCTCGGCGCTAGTAAAACTGAGCCACGGGCCTGTTCACCGTGCTCTGAGCCATGAACATATTCATGCTCCTCACATCACATATCCTGAGCCATGGGCCTGTTCACCATGCTCTATATACGTATCTGAGTCTGTAACTGAGGTTACACTCTTACCTCCTCATTTTTAGGCTAGGAGCAACCTACACATATTCAACAATATGCGCTTCTAGGTTAACCCATAGGAGAACCCGTTTCACCATCACTAAGTCCTGACGACGATGGATCTATGGCCAGGGCAACTACATGATATATTTCACTGTGATTAATTAGTATCTTTTAGATGGATTGCAAGATTCAACCAAGTTGTATAACATGCAAGATATAACACAAGGTAAATATCATTATATTATTATTGAAATCACATCAACTTGATCCATCTGAAGGATCCAACATCACATACCATGGGATCTCAATCCTTCATCATGTATTGTCACTGCCTCTCAAGGCTCACATCATCTTCATGGGACAAACACATCATACATACAACCTCATAGATAATTATCAAAGTAATGTTACTCATCACATATATCTCATACCCTTTTCATGGCTAATCATCACCTGCATGGTTAGGGTACACAATAATCATAGTTTCAACATAAGGGATATGCTCACTATCATGAAATATCATACAAGATACTCTACTTATCAATCTTACATTATTTGGTGATCAAGTGTATTAAGCACATCATTAACAAACCATATTCATGCTTATCCTTATCTCAAGATTATACAAACAATCAAGGTATTCACTTTATATAGAAATCATGTTGAGTATACAGAGCAATCATAATTGTCACCATCCATTACTATTTTCATTTAAGCCACCACTAGTGTAACTACCATTTAACATTGTTATTCACAAATAAGAAAAAGACTTACATCATGCATATCATTACTACCCTTATTACCATCACTAATATTATCAGCATTATTACTATCATCATCCACTATTATCGTTATTATCATTATGCAAGCTACTAGTATAACTACCACCATTCTCATTATCATTAATAAAATAATTATAAGGATCACTACATGCATGTCATTACCACTACCTTCCTCATCATCATCATATACTGCTATTAGCATCATTACTGCCATTATTATCATTACTACTATTATCATTAGCACTGTTATTGTTACGAGGCATCACTATCGTTGTTGTTATTACTAACATTACTATCGTTTATTGGTGCGTAAACATTCACTTCCATAACACATGAAACCGTCACTATAGGATCACATAACCCTCACTATAACTCCTCACAACCCTCACCTATACACTTCTCTCAATGGCTATAGCAAGGAGTTCCGCAACACTGCGTTGCTACCCAGCACCCAACACCGCGACACAACGTCACAATGCTATCACGCGTCAGGTTGCAACGGTGTGTCGGGCATCCTTGTGTGTCGGACAACGCCCGTCACACTTCCCGGCCACGACGCCCGTCACAAGCTAACCATGATGCCCGATCTACTTGCTAGACATAACGGCCATATCACTACCCTTTCTAACCACCAAGAGAGAGAGAAAGAAAGAAGGGATCACTCCTCCAAGCGTGCATCCAACCATCAAGGTCTATCGGGCGATATACACCAAAGCAAAGGGCATGACGCCCGTCACAGCCCAGACCCTATCGCCCGTCACACAACAAAAGGGTATCGCCCGTCAGGGCTATCAGCCACCAACAACCACCATGCTCATCAAGGCCGATATCGTTCAACACAAGGAAGCAACCCACACATGGCCCTGTTGTCCAAAATCCAGAACACCATGCCATAGTCTATCGTCCTTCATAAAAACAAAGGTGTTGCGCATCAAAAGAAGACCATCATGCCGTCCGTCACCACCACATCGGCCAACCCTAATCTAGCTCAACCTATCGCCCAACACAAGGACAAGGATATCGCCCAACACCAAGGACACTCACCATGTAGGCCATAACAAGGCACTCATGTCATCCATCATACCAAAACAAGAGAGGATATTGCCCAACAGGGGTCATCATCAACCTCCAGCACAAGGAACCTCAAACCCTAGAAAGCAAGGTATACTAGGAAACCCTAAACCCTAAGGGGGATCGACCACTAAATCTACCAAATGAAGGTACTACTACTAACATATGAACAAGAACATAATAAGAGATAATGGAGTTAGGGTTAGAAGCTATGCAACCCTCCTTAAGCTCTAAGCTCCAAGGAAGAAGAAGCACTCCAAGGTCCAAGGGATATCGTCCACCAAAGCTGATCCAAGAGAGGGTATCGACCACCACTGCAACTCCAAGAGAGTGTATCGGCCAACACAAGCAAAGAAGGAGAGGAGTGTCGTGCACTCAAGGTGGAGGAGGGACCAAAAGAGCAAAGGAAGCTAAGGCAAGGGAAAGAACCACATATATAGAAAGAAGGGGAGGAGCAACCAAGGTAGATCCATGCTAAGTGTCGTCCACCCAAGGGACACTTGTCCTAGGGTTCAAGCCAACACTCTAGCAAGCCATGAGACACTTGTCAAAGATGTGCACCAAGTGTCCACCAACCAAGACCGAGCAACATGGGTGACACATGCATCAGCTCTGTTGGGCGACACACCACCATGTTGGGCGACACAAGCTTCACCTTGGACGACACAAACAAGTCTTGGCCGAAACAAGGCTCAAGCAAGCCCAAACAAGGCACCTCAAGGCCCAAACAAGCTCAACTCAGGCCCAAAGAACTCAAACAACAAGCCCAAGCCTTCCTCTCAACCCTAGAGGAAGCAAAGAGGGGAAAACATCTCACAAGATGGCAAACTTGCACACAAAACCCTAAACTTGGGTTATTTGCAAGCAGCCCCTCGAACTCTCGACAAAGCACAACCAAACCCTAATCACCACTTAGAGGTGATTAGTAAGCATCAAACCACCAAGGTTAAGCAAAACAAACAGGGTAAACCCTAAACGCAGGTCAGGGTCCTTACATAAACCATCTAATTAGGAGTTATGTTTTTACTTTCCCATACCACCTGATATTTCTTAGATACTAGAATTCCTTACTTTGGTATGTATCACATGTGTCAAAAACACATCACATCCTCATCATTTCCATTTCTTTGTTGTTTTTACCAAAGCCACACATATAAAAGGATCTTTCTTTCATCTTTGGGACGTTACTTGTTATACATATATTTATCTTGGAACCAAAGTCCAAGGTAAATTGATACTTTTCTAAGTATGCATCAATGGATTATTTCTAATCCATGCACATCAAGTGTCTTAGTACTCACTTGATTGCCATGTCCCTAAAAGAGGAGAGCACAAAGAAACATATTCCTCTTATCACCCCATCATCACTCAGGGTTGTTTATCAAAGAGAAGGGATTATCATCTCCTCTAATTATAGCATGAACTTTACATTGTTCATGAGTCATTTACTCTTGTTTCATCCTAGGTTCCTTTCCATCAGCATAGGAATTATATGGATGACTACATATCATCACTCCTTTCTATGTTATTATCTAACATGTTCATGATCATTTTGTGATTTTATCACATTTCCCATTTCCACCTTATGGAAAAGTTCTTTTCTATTCACACAAACTTTATCAAATAGGGATCATCTCCCTTGTTCTCATTCCCTTATCATGAGGATTATATTATTTTACTTCCTCATACACACAAATTGATCTGAGATCATCTCAGATTCCTTTTTATTGTACTTAGGATGTGATACACATGTCCATACCATATTTCCAATTTAGTTATACTCACTAGATTGTCTCAAAATGATTACTTGATCAGGGTAATAAAAAAGATAACAATGTAAGAGTTCCATACTCACCTTATCTTCAATAGTTGAATACCTGGCCAGGGTATACAAGTAATGATATTAGGTAGTATGCACTTTGTGTACTCTCATATTCCTTACTTTTCGTATCATTACCAACACATGATTTAACATTCCTGGATCTTCTCCAGGCATCACTTCTATTTCTCATCCTTTTTCACACAGATAAGAACAATTATAGAACATTTAAAAGAATATTGAATAGAATATAAATTCTAGTTCTCATCATTTCTTCCTTATGTCCCCATAGGACAACCAATAGGGAAATCCATAACAACAATCCTTCTTATTATTATTAGATAACATCAAGATAAGGCATATCAAAATGAAAAAGCTCTATCTGATTGTTACCCCTCACGGCCATCTATCGCTCGAGGTTGACTCAATGCATAGAGTCTAGTTGTTTCTTGTTGTTACTCTTGCCTTTTTACATTATTGGGATGTAACTTTCGTAAGCCATGTTGAGTCTACCTCGGCTGTTGAGTCATTCTCTCCCTTCTTTTTGAATAAAAGGGTTTAGTATGCTCAACATGTCCATACCTATAACATGTCTTGCCCTCGTACCATGGTCTTATCGGTCTTATTACCGATGTAGAAACCAAGACATGGGTTCTTACAGGTGGAAAGTTAGGACTTTTTCCTTTACATAGTGATTACTACCCTGGTGCACTAGGCATTTATTACACTGGTGGCACCAAAAACTTTGGCTTTTTAGAACAACTAGGAAAATGTCTCTAGAATTGTAATGACATTTCCTTAATTCTTGGCTTATTGCCCCTTCTTGGGCACTGCCATCACAGATATACTATCTGTCTAAACTTATGGAAGAGTCTATTTTCTTTCCATATGTTAATCCTTCCAACATTTCCACTATTCCAACATGACCATGTCATTCAGGAACCCTTTTTAAAGCTCAAAGTTTTTGCATTAAGAACTGGGAACCTAGGTTGTAATGCTAGACTGCTATATGTATCACTATTGTCTTAACCTACCTATCAAGAGCATAAACATATGATTCTTTATCCTGATCAGAACATAATGGGAATTCTCAGGAACTTATTCTTCTCTTGCCTAGTCCCTTGCACCCTTTCCTGGTGCAACAACATTACCCTCAGTAATATGTTCCTCGTGTTCCCCAGTCATTTATAAACTTTACCCTTTCTTCTGCATAAGTAGAAGTCACTATAGGGTATACTGAAGGACACTAACACAGACTCAACACCTTAGTCCTATGTCTCTGTAGACTCAGCAAACCTTAAGCTCTGATACCAAACATGTAATGATAGTCGCCAAATTGACAGACAAATCATTACTAATCAAGCGGAATAAACATAATCAGCGGATTAACAAAAATTACTAAAAATTAAACCATTTTTTCAAGGAAATTCTTGTCTAGAAATCTTTTACTAAAAGATCCAAAACTCATACATATCATAATTTACATTGTACAACATTGTTCCATCTCACCTCGAGGACATCATATAACAGTTGTTCTAACAAAACACATACTGGAGAAACATAAAACCTCGAGGCATTCAAGCCAACATCTTAGATCATTCATGAAACTAGTACAAACTAACTCCAGGGACCTGAGAATACAAAGATGACACATAGGACTTCTATCTACAAGACACGACAGATAGTACACTCAACCTGAGCTATCACTGTTGCCTCGGCTGTTGTTCCTCCTCTACAGAAAGATCTTTGTCACTTCGTACACGTCCACCTAAAAAAAATGTGGATCCCATGGGGTGAGACAATTGTCCCAGCGAGAGATATAACTCTCCTCCGACCATATTATTATCATAGACTAAGCATTTATAAACTGAGAAGAGGTTCTTTTTATATTAACAGGTAGGATAAATCATTGTACGAACATAATGAAGTAATCTCCTTTCTTAAGGAGGACATTGCATCTACCCATGGTAGATTTATAAATCATCTATCTGCTTTACAAGGAATGTAAAGAGCATAAATAACATCTATCAACTAAGATGTATAATTGAAGTATGCATAAATCAATGATTTCCATATTCGATCCTTAAGCAGATATGCTACACGGCTGATTACATTTTACAATCACACTTATGCCCTGAGGAGATGAGATATATTTCTCATACTCCAACCGACCACTACAAAGTCAAAATCGTTACCATACAAGGTCAATGTGAAAGTTGGATTCCATGACCTCCCTTATCTCGGTCAGTATCAGACCACAAGCAGGACATCTCGTGTCACTGCTAAATAACTTTCTAGGGTATATTGGCAACTTCACTATAGAGCTACAACAACAGTTGTACTCTCTTCAGCATCAAGAGATCTCATGTTTATCTCACATCAATCTGACATTCATCATCATCGGGAGATTCATGATACATCCATCCCAACACATATAATGAAGGATTGAGAGATTTAATGTTTATCTCACATCAATTCCTCCATTAGGGCATACGGATATTTTCACCGATCACCCCTGCATATTAAAAAATATGTGGTCTCCGGGTTATGCCGCGGAGCAACCCGTTTCACCATTCAGCAAATTCTGACACTGATGGATCTATGGTCAGGGCACTACATGATAAGATTCCACTTGACTAATTAAGTACATTACCGTATTCTTTTAGCATCAGTCAAGTTTTCAAACATGAATTGTTATGACAAATGCTACAAAGAACAAGTGTAATACATCTATCAAGTACTTTTCAAATAGTTAGAACACATATAACGTTTAGGATCTCAATCCCTTATCTCATTACTGGGAATTCTCATCCCTTAACATTATCATCATCATGATTATAGATCTGGGTATTCAAACCCTTAGTTCATCACTGAATATTGTTACCACTTATTAGGTAACTATTACCTTTACGTACTCATACCAATATATACATGATACTTATTATACAAGTATCTCACATGGCTCACAAGGCCCATTAAGTATCTTGTCACCTCTCACTAGGAAACAAATTATCACATGGCTCACAATGCCATTACACATGTTGTCACCTCTCACTAGTCAAAAACTTATTCATATGGCTCACAAGGCCATTCCACATCTTGTCACCTCTTACTAGGCAACAACTTATTCACAAGGCTCACAAGGCCATTCATCATTATACTTGTTATACAAGCATTTAACATGCCTTACAAGGCTTATGTAATAAGAGAATTACAACTTTCCCATCATTAGGGTTAGGGTTTCCCTTTATAGCCTATTAGGGTTTCATGTTCATATTATTAACCCAAACCCTAATTAATTGCTCCACACATCTAGGAGTTTTACATTGATGTCATAAGTATTCATTCATACTTATTTATTCTCATCATTTATCATTGAATGGTTATCAACACAAGGTATGAGTTTCTCTCTCATCCTCACTAGGATATTGATTACATCATACTTCATTAACTTGGCTTGACCCTTTTTGAGGCATGTTAGCCTACAATTATCAAAGTGCATTACATCTCAATGTAACAATTGACATGACACACTTTATGTGTTACTCATCCAAGTATATTTGATTTAAGGTGCATCAAGGTGTATCAACCTTGAGGTGCAGGATGTGATATTTATCATATCTTGATGTATCACTTCCCTCGTCACTTTTAACTTACTTTAGTTCATCAATTATCTTGTATTAGGGTATTTCCCATCCTAATACTTTATTCACTAGCCCATCACGTTTATCTTGTAACATATTGGCCATAAGTTACCCACTAGAATTACCCAACTATCATCAAGTGATATGGACTCATCTCAGGTTAAGAAATTGCTGATATAGGATTCACCATTATCAATCACTTTAGGTGTTTCACCTATCAAGGTATTAGCCACACCATTGCTTAGTATAATACTCATCACTCCTAAGAGTGTTTTGACCTCAACTTTACAAAGTGTCTCAAGTTGGTGGTGTGCATATATTCACCATATTGGGTTGTAGGTGTATAGACACCACCATATCGGGTTGGAGGTGTATGAGCACTCACCATATTAGGCTAGAGGAATATGAACACCATCCATATTGGGCTGGATGTGTTTGTATGTATTACTCATGTCATGCATGAGGTATTAAACCATCACTATGTCGGGCTAGAGGTACATTCAATCACCATATCGGGTAGCTCACCATCTAGGGTTAGCTGTGACGGGTTAGGGTTTGCCATATCAGGCTCAACCCAATATATTCATTTCATTTCCTCCTTCAAGGTTACCATCTTATCTTAAGGATTAGTAATAGGTTAAACAATTATTTACATAAGTCGATAGGAGTGAAAAGTACCAAGCCATGTCGGGCTACACCATCCCATGTAGGGCTATAACACCCATGTCGGGTTAGGGTTAGTCGTGACGGGCACATGGTACATGTATGTATCGCCCATGATGTTTAAGAGGTATCATGTCAACATCATGTTGGGCTAGACATCAACTAGGGTTGGCCATGATGGGCTACATGTCATCTAGGGTTGTGTATCGGGTAGATGTATTCCAAACATATCGGGTTACATCTCATTCCATACCTCATATCGTGAAATATGATTTACTTAAATATTCATATCGTACACCAGATGTGTGTGCTTCATGATACGAAGAACCAATGATATATATTATATGATCATATCATGTAATAGCACTTGCTATTCTTTACTCATATCAGGTTACCCAAAATTAGGGTTACATATCAATTTACAAGTATACATTTAACCTTATATCGTGTGTGGAGTTTATACTTGAATTCCTATCATGCAAGCATATCACGCAAGAGGTGTATACTACACCATGATATCATGCAAGAAGGTATACAATCATATCCATATCATTTTAGTGAAGTAGGTGGATCATCATATCGGGTTAGAGGTGCTTGCCTGTGTGCTTGCACCCGATATCATTTTTATAAGGTGATATCATCATCTTCAAGCTCTAGACCTTTATTCTAACTTTTATAGTTCATGGAAACAGGTCTAAGAAACTACTACAATTCATAATTTCATCAACTATTTTTGGAAATTTCAGAATTAAAAGTAATTCATTAAGTATAGCGATTTAGATGATGAATAATAACATGGTTGAGTTCAAGTTATATAACCCACTTTAAGAACAAATTCAAAGCTCCAAGATCTAAAGCTCCACGTTCCTAAGGTTGAATATGATTTTATCAAAAGTACAAGGCTCGTTCACAACTCGTTCATATACAAGGAATCACCATGGATAAGCAATTGGTGAAGAAGAAAAGAAAGGAAGATCAAAACCCTAAAACCATGTTTCAATCCAAGGATGAAGATGATCATTGCCTCACCTTTGGGTTAAGAATTGATCTCCTTCTTTATCTAGAACCTTTACACGATACCTTACAACCTTTGAACGATATGCCACCACTTGTGTCTGATATCCCCCTCACTTGTGGCCAAAAACACTTCACTATGGCCGAAATCACCATTTTTGGTCGATATCACCCTACTTGGGCGATATGATCTTGCTATGGGCCATACCCAAGGCCCATGCATGATACCACATCACTCCTGCACGATACAGGGATCCTATGCACGATACCTTAGGGAAGGAGGGTGGTAAGATCCAAAATATTCCACTAATGGGTGAAACTAGGGGTATATATACTTGTTGTTCATGAAGGAGTGTAAAAATGAGGTGTCATCAATTTGAGCTAGTAGGTGCCACATGTCCATGCATGTATGACACGTGTACATGCATGAATAAACATTTATATTGGCATGCAAAAAAGTTTAGGATAAGCTATGGATGAAAATTCTTCCATTACTTATCCCTTTGAATAAGATATATCAATTAAATCACCACTTTATCCACAACCTGATACAACTTTTGTAAGGAAGTTGTAACCCGACACACCTCACCTCCTTGAGGTGATTTGCACGACATGGCCTTTTCCAAGAGTCCACAAAACTATATGAGTCTTGTCCTATGGCTCCTTGGCTGATAGGCACTCATATATAAGCTTTTTAACTTGATACAACTCAAGTTAGGGTTTCTTATTCAACCCCTTTTCTTGGTCATTTCATCACCAAGATCACCATCACTCATAATAGATTCAAAAATGCTGTCTCATTCATTATCTCTCCTCTTAATGATACATAGAGGAAGTAGGGACACTCTAGAGGTGGTAATTTGCATATGAATCCTACATTTTGGGTAAATTACTATTTGTACCAAAATTGGTGCACAAGGTACTAGCATTATTCAAACAAGTTCAAACTTGGAATTCAGGCTTTCCAAAAGCCACCACTTAACATCATTCTCTCTCTTATGATGTTAAAACACTTAAGGAATGTTCAACATGTGACATTTTTGCAATATAGCCCCTCATCTTTCAAACAAAGGAACATTGCTCAAACAACTTTCAATCAGGACCAAACTTGGAACATAAGTGTGTCACATGATAAAAAAAACACCTTAGAGGATTATATTAAAGTTCTAAGAAACTTATTTAGCCAAAAAAAAATAGGGTTACCTCATAACCCAAGTCAGGGTCCTTACAAATATAATGAAGTTCCTAAAGAATGTGGAGGCAAAACACATTTTAGAAAGTTATTAGAGTAACTATTGTAGAATGTTTCTCTTCATATAGAGAATCGAAGCAATTGAAACAAGGTCTCTAGTTAAAAGGCTATCCTAAACTAGATTAGGGTTCTTAGTCTTAGAGAAGATATAAAGGTACTTATGGTGTACGTGATGCTAATTGGTACTATAAACTTGGCATGAGTTCTACAGTGAGGAACTAAAACTAACCAGGTGATTATAGAAAAATTGGTTAAGTTCTTTGCAGCAGTAATAATATTTAGGAAGCTGGAAACCATAATGTTTATTACATAGATAATTACACCTATTACATGAAAAAAAAGAGAAATATTTCCCCACTCTCCCAATCTCATAGCAAATGCAAGATGTGTGTGTGTGGGGGGGTGATGCATTCTTTATATATTTATAGGATCCCGAGTTTGTTTACAAATCTTAGTGGCATATTCAATACATTATATGTTGTGAGTATCATCCAAAACATCATAAGAAGAATCAAGAGAACCAATATATGATAAACCAAAAGAAGGCATACATGAATCATCCTGAGAAGAACAATCTGAAACCATGTTAAAGCATTTAGGAAAATCCAAAGTAGAGATAGAGTTGATGGAATGTAAAACTTATTCTTGAGGGAATGGTAAGATTGGGAGGAGGTTCATCATGAGGAAAAGATCAATTTCATGGGTTTCCTTTGTTGGATCATGAATAACACTCCCACATTGAAGTGATATAGACCAAACTCAGCCAAGTGAGACCCTAGGCTTTTGTTGGTGTACCTCTTGGGGGAATGATGTCACAGTCTTCCCTACAAGGAAGCCAAATATGGGACATGGTGTCCATCATGGTACCAATAGTTGAACATCTTATTTTTTTTTTTTTTGGATAAAGATATATGGATCAATCATGAAGGAGGCCTAAATGTCACAGAAGAAGATCATGTCACCAAGCATGGGAGAAGTGATTTTGTAGCTTTTACAAAAGGAAAAGGACATCTAAGAATTTACTATTGACCTTGATATGAACCTTGTCAAGCATGACATCAAGCTCTTAGCTCCTCCATATAATAAGGAAAGTAATACCTCATAGGTTGTACCGATGGAAGTTTAGGAAGAAGGAATCAATGAGAGCATAGTGAAATATTGAAGAGATAACAATGGTTCAATATCACCCTATTTCTTATCATTAACAATGCCAAGTGGACAATCACCACAAATATCAATTATGACATCACTTATGAAGTTATTAGTAGCATGTATGTTTCCTAAAACAAGAAGAATTTAAGTCTTCTCTTCATGCGACAATACACTTCTACTAAAAGTGGGGGTGAGAGATTAGATTACACATGAACCATATCCCATTACTCGTCAGAACTAGTGAAGAGGTGGGAGAAAAAGGAAAAAAATAATGAATTGAATAGACAAGAATCTTGATAAGTTAAATGTTGTTCTGTCTACCTCAAGAAGGGGTGACCCAATACATAAAATAAAAGATAAAAAGGTGGTTGGACATACTGAGCCTTAGAAGTAAACCATTCAAGATCTAATATTTCCATTTTATAACCCGATCCTAATAGACATCATGATAGAGATAAAGGTGCAAAAAGGGAAGAAAAAAGTATCAAAATATCTTCCTCCCCAAACTCCCATGGTTTCGCAAGAGCCACAACTGCAAGCCCTGGATAGTGATATCAAATATATTTTTAATGGAATCATAATATGTATTCGATTAAATATATCAATACTAAGGTATAAATTCACACATTTCACTTGTACTACTATTTGATTAAGTGTTCATCTATGTCTAAAATATCATTTTCACATGTGTAGTTGGGGTGATTATCAATATTGATGCATATTACTATTGGTTTCTTATTTAAAATAAATGTGATTTAGTTCTTTACATATGCTCAATGCAATGATACTAAATAATGATTTTTCATAATGTGGCTCCTAAATTACAACTTTATAATGTGTCAATGCGGTTATTCATTTCTTTTTCATTAAGTGGATATGGTTTGTCAATTTGATAAGTCGTTCAAGATATAATGTTGTGATGGATTGCCACTTAACAGTGTGATACATCCATGGTTCTACAAATATTCATACTATATCCACAGCTATGACATCCCAAGGTGGCATCTGATGTAACAATCATGGTATATGTTCTACAAACTAATATAATGACACTTGATGGCCATTATTTTGTTCTTCATGATTGACTGTGACTAATCAAATCAAGCTGAAATTATATTCAAGCTTATTTTCATTGAGGAAATAATTTATTGAGAAAAACCAAATATCTCTAATAAAAAATCATTACTTGCTGTGTTTATTGAAACAAAAAAACCAAACTAGTTCTTTTTCTGCACGAATGTGACACTCCACATTCACTTCAAAAGGTAAAATTATCAAAATGAATGAAACATCCATGATATGGAATTGAAAACACTACAAAGACCAATGATCAATTTCCAAAAGCTTTTATTCCTTTTTTATGTGTATTCTTAAAGAAGATTCTAATTATTTGACCCATCAAAGTTGATTACCTCAAACACTTATTTTCTTTGAACTAGATGTATCAGAAGTTATTTGCACATTCAATATATATATTGTTTTGTTTCAGTCAATTATATATCTCTTTACATTTTTATTTGTATATGAATCAATTGTTCTATTTACAATATATTCCATAATATATTTTGTTAGTTCTTGAGTCACAAATTTATCTAAAATTGGTTATTATTTTATTTCTATTCCAATGCTTATGCGTGTTGAATCTCAATTTCAGCAACCATAACATACTTAATTTTTCCATGATATAACTTAGTTCCACCAAACTTCTTCACAATGTTACATACATATATAGACTAGGTATTGCTACTTATAAAGCTTCACTCCATGATGAGGGTATAAGTGAGATAATAATACATCACAAAGCAATAAATCTCTACAACCTTCAATTATCATAACAAAACTTTATATATGGATCACAGTGTATCACTTTATTCTCACAATGTTTGAAATGCATCTATGTTATAAAGAAATCAAGATAAAGGTTAGTGGAGTACCTAGAAAATCTAGACAAGGGGACATTGCATGTAACATACCAAACTTTTGCACTATATTTAGCATAATCCTCTCGAATGAAAAAACTATTTTTTCCTAATTCGATTCATATTTTTAGTTCATTGAATTATCTTGAAATTTGAGCACCAAAATTAAATTTTTATCTCCTGTTGATCAAACCAACTCATTTGGGACCTACAATCGAATAACTGAACTCAATTAGAATTTATAGTATTGGAACCATAGAAAAATATATTTTTCATTATCAAATAATATCATTTGAATAAATTAGGTGAGTATATTGATCAGGCATCTCAAAATCATAAAGAGTCGAGTTAGTAGTGTTGGAATTTAGTTTAATTCATATTATACACATGGTGAAATTCTTAGTTAAAGAAAATATGTGTATGTTAGGAGTTATAAATTCTTGGAGTAAAGGAAATTAAGGAGCAAAAATGAATTAAATCTAAATGTAACGCTTGGGTAAACAAGTTTTTTTTGGGGATACATGGGATGTTTATTCATATAGCCTCCCATTTCTAGTCCTCAACTCAACATTGCAATTCATAATGTCTTCCATCAAGTTCCTTCTCATGAATCTAGGGCATCTGGTCCACTCCCCACTTCTCTTGATCTTCTTGATTCCTGATTTTTCCATAGAGTTAATAGTTGCATTGGTGTTCCTACAACTGAATAATGCTCTATTTCAACCAAGAGATTGTATGTCACATGAAAAATGGCTTTCACTAGCCATGGAGCCACACACGTGCACAAAGTCTTCTCACTCGCATGCCTAGAAATAGTTACTAGATGAATGGTGACACATTATTACATCCTTATCCATTTCTTTTACCTCATTCAATCTATCCACCTTAGACAACCCTCTACTCCCAAAATGGATGGATATTAGTCAATATTTGTCCCCAAGTCACCCGATACCATGATGGTTGATAACCTAGGTTCATTAATGTCTAGAGATCCATTAACTGAGCCTGTCTCCATCATTAATTCAATTGGAAATGCCCAAAGCACTGCCACCATTTAAGGAACTAAAACCCTAGCCTAGAACTCTATATATAAATCCCTATATTTCTTCTTGATAAGTTCACAACCCCCATAGCCTTAGTCAAAATACTAAACCTCCTCACAACCTGAGAGCAACCTTCATAACCCAACCAACCTTCATAAATCTTTTTCCCATAGCCCCCCAACCATGAGTGCTCCCGATCAATGTATCCTACTCAACATGCTTCTATAGTTGATTGAAAGTCCTTTGTCAAGCTTCATACCATTACAAACTCATCAATTCTATCTACTGACAACCCATGCCTTGCCTGTCAACCAAAATCTATAGCCACTACCCTCATCCCTCATACTACTGGAAACCTCTTCAACTTCATGTGGAGTTCTCAACAACATTGAGTAAGTAATTTGTTTCCCCTCAACCACCAATGACAAAACCACCAATTTGCCATGGTGACAATATCTAGTAAGGATAATAAAAAATCAGTCATGCTTGAATTCAGTTAGACCTCCAACTGAGACTTGCATCACTCCCTCCTACACCTTTAATCCATTTTGCCACCCCTTTTTTCTCTCCTATCAAGAAATGGCTAGGTTATTAGATTCCAAGTAATTTTAAGATGGAAATTGATAAATCAAAGAACATAATCTAACAATCATCAATAATATACATTGTGACAATTCATGTAGTCACAGTAGGATACCTAAGACACATTGTGCCCCACGTCCAGCTATCAATTATAAGAATGCATGTATATATAAGTGTTCCAAATGATTTATGAAATAGCTTAAGGTATGATAAAACATAAGGGAAAATTAGTGTAATTTCTAATGTATAAAATCTACTATTTTAGGCTACAAATAATAAGCATCAATTGGTTATCCTTATTATTGATCCCATAATGGGGTTACCAATCCATGAAAAGAAAAAATGAAATAAAAGCATGGTAGGATATGAAATTTTGAAAAATGAATACCACGAACTTTGTGCATTTACTCTATATACATCATACTTTTGAGAACCTAATCAAGATACAAATATAATCTTGTAGAACTCACATATCCATAGATACTTTAACCTATGGATCATAAACATCAATAAATTTATGAATAATTTACATTATTAACATGTGCCTAGCTAAAGCTACGTTAACCGCAATCCCCGATTATGTCATGCAAACTGTTGCCCTACCTATGAAGATTTGTCACTATATTGATAGCAATATTTGATCTTTCATATGGGGGGGAGCCACAAGCATCACCCCCTATCATTTTTGGGATGGAACAAAATTACCAGTGATAGACAGTATGTAGGGATCGGACTAAAATCCATGAGGGAGTTAAACCAGACCTTTATTATCAAACACACTTGGTATTTGAGCTCGAACAGACACTCTTAGTGGTGTACAGGACTATTTTAAATAGATCAATAATGGAATTTATACCATGCTTTCTAACCCAAGAACTTATGTTTGGTCCATGTGTTTTACTCTCTGTGGGATGTCATGGATAGAGGTACCAACCCACATGGAAGTTTATACTACTGATATCGAAAATTAAATGGCTAAGGAGAAAAAAGGTAGGTGCCATTTTTGATCCTCTATTTCTTTTGTGCTTTTAGTATTATAGTTCCTTGAGGACAGAACTTTTTATCTTATGTTTATGTAGAGAGAACAATATTTGTCTTTTCTTTTTGTTGATATTTAAGTTATGTTGTTATCATACATGTATTGATGGTGTAAAACCATATTGTCACCCTACATATGTTTAACATTAAAACAACAATGTTGAGAATGAAGCAACTAATAAAATGAGGTGTAGTCTTGTATTACTTACTATATGACTAGAGGGCATCGGTCAGGCACATTCATGTATAGGCTGCAATTTTCCTCTTCCACTAGTAATGGTGTATCCATAATGTAATTGTAGTCCTCTATTATACCTACTTATAGAAATTTTTCATAATACTCAATTTGATATGATTAACAACCATTTACAAGATCATTTTTGTTTAAAAAATGTCCTTCAAATTGTGTTGGCCCCCAACCGACTAGTATTCCAAAATAAGTAAGTTAATCTCATTTTTAGAAGATCAGTTTCCTTGTATATGAGATAGCATGTTTTGCTTCCCTACAATTTACAATTTATGATTTTCTTCCTACAACAGTAATATTTATGTGATACCATTATTATCTTTTTTGCATAGAAAATATTTTTGGCTTATACTAGTCATAGACTTAATCCACTAGAAGAAAATACATCAACATCCTCCATGTTCTTTCATGGTTCCATTAATTTCTCAAAAATGTAATAGTGACCATGGGATGCATCTATTGAAATCATACGAATGCTATAAATTGTACATTTTTGTAGTTGTCTTAATTAGTGTAAGCACATTCACAAAAAAAAAGAATTTTCAGTACATGACTTGAAAATCTCAAATGTGTTTTACTTATAAAACAAGATTTATATTACATGAAAGTATTACAAAAACAACAATCAAGCACCACTTTACCTCTAATCCTCTTTGAAAATGCCACTATCTATTGGGATCTGTTGGAAGGTGATGTCAATCATGTAAATACGTGTGTGGTATTTGAAGATTTTCTATTTCATATATCAACCTATCTGTGATACTTTGGTAGACAAGACAAAGTCACGACACATTATACTAGTGTTTGCATTCTCGCCTTTGTATATGAAAGTTGGTTTATCATTGTTTCCCTCATTGTTATCAATGTTCTCCAATGATGATCTAAGACTGGATTGGAATTAATATCATGTAAAAGTAATGAAGAAGACCTCAACTACTACTATGACACAGTCGATGATGATTTTTGTGTTCATATATGCAATCAATGATATCTATGACTCCCATATAAACTCTTCCTATGCATGCAACACCATTAAGAAAACATGCATTTCATTATCGATTACCTCAAAGATATGTGTATAGACAAAACAATTATTGGTTCATGACATGTTTTGGTAACTTTTTATGGGTTTAGTTGAAAATTTTAATGACCTACCACACTAAGAAGCCTATATTGTGTGGTTATAGTCTAAGACAAGTGTCTCTACCAAGCCATTATTTCAAACATATCTACCTAGCATGTAAAACAATATAATTGATTTCATTTTTTCTAAATTTATCAATAATGATAGTTCCGTGAATTAGCTAAATGAAAGAAGGTGTAATATCCCAACAAGAATGTAATAACTCTGGTTAACCTCTAATAATATGTTGAATTGAGCTATACTAAAAATCCAAAAACAATCGAAATTGCTAGGGTTTTTAAGTGGAGGGTACTGAGTGTTCAAAATTATATAGTTAGAGAAAGAATGAAGTGATAATCTACTTATACTGAATGAGGAAAAAATGAAGAGAATTTTATTTGTATAACTTCACCAAGTAAATGTGCCAAATTGAATGGTACATCTAGTCAACAATAATGAAAAAAATGCTACTTTGTTGGACGAAGCCATTTTTGTAAAATTGATTGTTGCAACGTGAATGTGCCATATAGTTCTTTACATCTAGAACCATGTAAGCTGACTAAACCCTAGTTGAGAATATTGGTACATGTGGAAATTAATGCACAATACATTTTTTCATTCACCCCAGAAAGAAAATCTACCAGAATGAATGGTGAATTTTACATGAAAACGTGCTAGTTTGTGAAGTTTATATTGGATGGGTGATAGTCATGTAATTATTTTTGGTGAAAGGTGCTCACTTGACTCTATTTCTCTCTTTTTTTTTACCATTCTAAAATTACAAATAGGTTAAATACTAATAAGGAAAAATGAGATAATGATATTCATGTTTACCATACTTTCTAATTCAATTGGTACATGACATATTCCCCCAAAGAGAGTGTTGTCCTTTTTAGAAGAATGGTTTCTTACATCATCAAGAGGAAATGTGAAACCCTAATACCTCCAGAAAAAATGAAACAAGATGACTTCCTAGATAAGAAACCACTCTCATATGGTCATTATACGAGTTGATCATCATCACATCCATTGGTCTGACCCGGTCTACAACTTGGTCATCATATAAAATCCATCAACTACCTCACTACTTGTTGTATATAACAGTTACTCTTATTCATCCAACACCAAAAAATACCCATGTATTGCAAGGGTAATCCATGTTGGAAGAGCATATCTCGTCCCACATCCTATGAACTCTTGATGGGCATGATTCATAAATCATGGACAACTACCAAAATTGTTTTTGCATGTGTAGAAAAAACACTTTTCCCTAAAGGAAAATGGTCCTTCTCAACACAAGATGGGTGTGCCATTGGACCCAACTACCCTAACTAATCCCATTCATGTTTTTGCATGTGTAGAAAAAACATGTTTCCCTTAGTTGAGTAGCAGTATCTCATTTTCTGAGCCATCTTCATCAAAAAATGTTGAACTATGTGTTAGCCAAGAAGCCTCGCACCCAATTCACATGATGAGTTGGATATTGCCTCCATGATCAATCAAAAATGTAATTCTACCTAAAAAATTATCAGTTAAACTCCTAGTTGAATTATTGGTACCCAAATAAACCATTTGGTTTACCCCTAACCATTTTGTAAATGTTGGAAGTCTATGTCAACAAAGTCATCTCACTCAAAGTATAAGTTTGATTAGGAAATCTTGTTTGATTTAATTCTTCATTTGATCTCATTTTTTATTAATCCCAACAAAATTATTGAACCCAGATCCTCCATGATTATCAAAGATGCTCCTATATCTAATCCCTAACTGTGGTAAGTAAAGACCATATAGCACCACTACACACAATTATGCAATTGAAATATAAAAATCTCTTACATTATTGATATTCAATTGTGATGCTATAGTGCATGAGTTTGAACTTCTCCCAACCCTAAGGGTTTCCATGTTTTTTTTGAATCTTTACAACAAATTCATGAAGCTTTTTTGGTATTTCCTTCTTTAATCACTTTTTTCATAGCCTTTCAAAGTTTCTTAATTTTGTATTCACATCTAATATCATCTTTTATATATATTCTTGCATTGTTCTCATTACAACATGAATAAGAAATTATTTACCCAAACATGGGGGTCTATAGTCAAACACAATGTAGATGTAGGTCTACTTAATAAATGTTGAAACACATGCTATCTATTGTTTAATTTTGTTTGATTCCTTATTCTTCACTCATACAATTGTCACAAAACTTACTGATTTAGATATTTTCTTTTTATGTTTACCAAAAGATTATGAGAGTCTATTCGACCCATCTAGATTCCATTTTCACAATCCATTGGTGTGGTATGAACTTTGAAGGAGTAAATTTTCCAACATATTGGTCGCCTCCAAGGTGATGTAACTGGAGCTTATCAAAAGGTTGTAGGGAATTCAGCCCAACAATCACAATAGTTTCATCTAAATTATGTGCCCAAGAATAATGAAAGATCCTAAACTTAACTCATTTCTTGATTGGTTCATTAACTATTCAATGTGTCATCCCTCGTAAAGCCATTGATGTCTATAAAATAAGTGTAGTACGTTGAAACCTAACTAAGTACCCAGTTTTAAAGATAAAATTTAGATATTTGTCCTTCTTTATATAGCCCTAAAGACTAAACATGGAGATCCCAGATGCTTGTATGGGAGTTAATTGTGTAGGCTTAGACTCCCGAGTCTAATTTATGCCTTTTAGTTGTTGTTGTACCTATAAACAATGCTTTGACATGTCTTAATACATTTTATTTGGGCCTAGGGCATAATAAGTGGATTAAGAGAACATATTGTTTTATTTTTTTCATTTACTTTGAATGATAATGCTTAACACATATGCTTGTACGAATTTACTATAAACATGTTTCATTAACATGCATCCACATCTTCATTATATATCCATTCATTAGGGATGCAGTCATGTAGGGATTATCATTTGAATTGATAGTTTTCCACCCAACTAAGGCAATATCACACTCTATATGTATACATTTTTCTATATACATAAATATTAGTAGGAGTATGTTGAAGGTACCTATTGAAATGTATAAGAGAGTGAACATGTCTAGACAAGTAGTAGTTTATTTAGATCAAAAATCTCTTATTCTTCATCTGGTCTAGCATGTGGTTGTAAGAGTGAAATACGTTTGTAAATGATGAAGATTATTTTTTATTGATAGCTAAAAGATATGTTGTATATGATTTCTATTTTTGGAAATATTATTATAAAATCTATGTGTTTTATATTGAATGTTAGATTACAATGCAGTAACACTCGTGATTGATCAATTAGATGTTTTACCACAATCCAACATAATATAAAAGAAAATAAAGGTCGGAAAGATTGCCATTAGTCTAAAATGAATGGTTAGCTTTAATATTATTATTGAGGCTACCTAATCCTAGATTAGTGAGATTGGGTCAGATATCTATGTATTATACAGTTTTAATGATATTTAAATTGTCTTTTTAAGATTGAATTTAGTTCAAATTATGATCATATCATCATTAAAGTCTAACACTTTCAAATTATTTAAATTCCTTAAAACCCTAAATTCTACCCTAACTAGGGTTATTACTTTCACAAATCTTAAAACAACACATCATTATGTAAAAACATTGAATTTGAATGATCTTGTTAAATAACTAAGCTAGATATTATGTATCAAATTGACATATGAGAAAAAAAATATTAACTAAGTGGGTTCACAATCTACCAATATTGATATGAGTAACCTATCTGTAATTGACACAAAACTATGGTTACACATGTCTAAAGTGATACCCCTCACTTCACAAACACAAACCACAAGATTAAAACAAAACTCTATAGTGGATTACCAAAAACCACTAAAAATTAAAACCAATTACAACAAGAACCAACATTAAGAAACTTATTACATAAGGGTCCAAAAACATGCCATCTGAATTATATATCATAAAGTATCATTATTTACAACATGTCCATAAAAGACTTCCTATCACACATGATATTAGTTCATTTACATAAACATGTACAATATCTAACTATATACAACAAGGGTGCATATACCAAAAACTCATATTGATAACACCATCGAGGAACATACATAACTCCCCCATGACCTGAGTGTATAGGGACGACTCTAGGACTCTAGAAACATAAGGACCACTAGAAGCATTCCGAATTTCAGCAGCTACTATCCTCCTTGCTGCTACTCTGCCTCCACTACACGATCTCTGCCTCTACGTGCATATCCACCTAAAATTTATGGAAACCCATAGGGTGAGATTCCAAATCTCAGTGGGAGATACAACATGTTGGTGTGTATGCCCTAAGAGCCAATCATGGGATGATTGGTGGGATACATTATTGATTTGATAAACATCAAAGGCGAGCTTCCAATTCTTTCTAGTTCAGTCATATGAGATAATGATAGAACAGATTGAATGTCTAGAGAATGACAGTGCTCAATGATGTATGCTTTCAGGTTTAGGACCTGAACGATGAGATCCTATGGATGCTAAGAGTTTGTACATTCTTATTATGTCCCTAGTCGGATGTGTTGTGGAAGGTAGATAGAAAACAATGACACACAAGACTAGATTGTGGTGTTGGTTGATGACAGAATCTCATTAGTCATGATATGGAGATATCAAACCAAACACATAGGTACTTGTTAGAGAACAAGTTTACCGGACAGACCCACTGTGAGTTTGATACATGGAACCATGACATGGTAGTCACAGTCAGTTCTCACAGTGATGGTGGTGAATGTGATTCTTTAAACTAAAATCACTACACTCAACACATGTTATTGGGTACACTTTGACATCATCAAACGCAGTCCTAAAAGATGGGATGTTATAAAGGTGATGATTGGGTGGCTTTGACACATGGGGCTTTTGAGGGGTGATTGATAGATATGGGATTTGTCCCTCCTGAGGGAGTTTGGTATCCATGGCCACTTGATGAGTAGGATTGAGATAGGCGTGTGCATGAATGTGTGAATCAATATGTGATATTGATGTCATACATATCTCCTCCAATCTACTCTGAGAACAGGAAAGTGAATGAATGTTGACAGGATGACTGTTCCATGCCTTGAGTTCATTCGGGATATCAATGACAAAGGAATTATATATTCATTGTAACACCATTCACGAATTGTAGGATTGAAGGTTGTTCTCCAACTTTCTATTTCACTTGGGTAGCACTGATGTGCGACTAGGCACCGCTCTTTGCTTGTGAAGTCATAAGTATTATGGACTTTTACTGCCAATGTGAAATGGACCTACAGGGTCACACACATAGGATTTAACCTGGAAGAGGAGTTTATCCACAAATGATGTTTAGATTGAATACTAAAGGAGTTTAGTAGTTCAATTAAACACTCAGTTGATTGATAGCTCAAAATCATAGTGTTCAAGGTGTTGGACCAATTGATTAGAGTATCAGATTGATTGAAACTGCAATCGACTAATTTTGCACAATCTGTACTTCCAACCGATCGGCTCATGTGATGAACCGATCGGCTCAGGTTGGTGAACCGATTGGCTCAAGTTGTGACTCATTCAGCTCATGTGTCAATGAAACGATCGACTCAATTGTTGAACAGGTCGATTCGTGTGACCCACTGAGATCGTTTGGAAAGTCAGAAGACTATTTTTGCAAAACATATCTATTTCACTTGTACAAATTCGATTTGGACAAGGACTAATATTTGATTAGTTGGAAACAAACTTGGAAAGTCAATTCGATTTGGACCAGGACCATGAACTGATCGGATCATGCTTGAATTGATCATCTCAGGTGTCCCAACTGATCGGTTCAGGTGTGAAACGATCAGCTCAGGTCCCCAACCAATCATTTCATGCTTGAAACGATCGGTTCAGCTAGCGTAGTTGGTTGTTTTGTGGAAAATCTCGAATCCTTCTACTCCTGCTTTAATCACATATTGACCGGGGTTGAGAACCCTATCCCATGACCCTCCTATATATATAGGGGTTTTGGGGGCTTCTCAGGTACAACAACGTAGAACACCGGTTGCCCTGCAAAGTTGTCATTCTCTCTGGTTGTGGTAACCAGTACAGCCCGAGCAAGTGCTACCCGATAAGGGAGGCACAACAAGGGAAAGACAACTATAGAAAGGAAACTAGTTGCATGAGAGTGTGTTGGTGAGTAGTATGTCAACAGGAGGGTGCGACTCCTTCTGATTCGTTATGGGACAAGGAGATCAGAGTTCCAGGTGGTCCATGTGGACTACTATAGAGGCGGATGACTTCTGCCGCTTAGAGGACAACTGTCAATCCTGACAGTCCCGGTGAGATCTGGAGTTGCACAGACACCGTCCAAGACCGAAGATGAAGACCGTGCAAGCCGCGAGGTAACGTCGCCGAGCAATCCTTCAGACAAGGTATGTCTCTACAAACCATTCTTTCTACTATATAGACGTTGACGCGATTCCTTTATTCTGGGTTTGGGGAGAAGAAAATTGTAATTCCGCTGCCTTCTCTATCTCCCCTAAAACCGAACAGTGGTATTAGAGCCACGTCAACTGCTCTATACTTTAGGATTATCGATGTGATCGATTTTGGTTTGTCACCTTTATTTATTGCATACAATACGAATAAAATTCACTTTATTCATGTCCAATCCTAAATCCACAAATTCCAATATACATATATGATATGTAATATGAATGTACTCGATACACATCACCCTTAAATGAGTTTTGTGGTGGATGTATAGTGTGGTTATGGCCAATAAACCCTATGTATGTGTGCTTGGTTGAATGTGGTTGCTTGCATCTCGGTCTGTGCACCAATTTCCTATCTCTTATTCCTGATTTAACTCGAGATAACTCGAGATTTCTTTCCTACCTTTGCTCCCCCGAATGTGACTCAGGGTTTCCCTATTCAAATGTAAAATAGGATAGATCTTTTATTTCCTGTTATGTCAAAGAATGGAGGACAATTTGATGACAACTGAGATTATCGGTTCAAGTCATGAACTGATCGGTTGGCGATGCAGACGACCAGTGCGAGGAGTGAGATGATCGGGTGGTAGCCATGAAGAGATGCACGACGACCAGGAAAACGAATCGGTTGGAGGAGCCAACCGATCGGCTGGTGGCACCCAGACAACTGGCCAAGGCGAGCAGGTCATTCATGTGATGAGTTGATCAACTCAGATGGCTATAGAACTTCATCAGGTACAAGTTGAATGTGATGTAGACCTAGATGACTGTGATTCCTCTTGGCTTGAGGAATCACATTAGGATGGCCATAATCATTTCTTTTATCATTTCAAAAAATTTCTATGGGATATAGCATGTATATGATACGTACTATATATTGATGATTGGATATGTATATGTACCTATAAAAACCAAATCCCTCATTAAATATTAAAGTTTTAGGTTCCTTCCAAATGTGACACATGTGAAAAGCTTGATCGGCCAAGTGTGGTGCACCGTCTATCTCGTGGAAGCATGAATAATGAATATGTGGGTCTGCCCTAGCAGGGTGCATATTCATCATGTTGGCTTTGGGTCAGACTTAACAAGGTGACCTAGATAGGATCTAGAACCTTGAGGCATGGAGGTGATCATGACAAGGAGTTTCATGTGACATCTTTTAAGAGTTGCATATGATGCAATTGGAAAAAGTTGCCTACCTGGAAGATCTAAGTTGTGGGTGACAGACCTAGTTGGTCCATAACTTAGGGGATTTTAGGATCTTGACCCACTAGAAGATTGTACACTACAATGTTCCAAATTGATGGAGGGGGTATCAATTTGAACAAAAATAGTGGGAGAGATAATTAATTAAAGTCCTAATTATATCACCAACCTTTCAAATCAATCAAATAAGTCAAAATTGAGTTTTGGACTAAATTGCATATATTTCCTTTTGTATTACAAATGGCAACTAACAACAATCACTTTCCATTGTGATCCGTCCTTGAAAAGGACAAGCTGAATGGGACTAACTTCCACGACTGGTTTAGGACATTGAGAATTGTTCTCACTCAAGAGAGAAAGCTCTACGCCCTGGATACTCCAATTCCAGAGGAACCTGCTTCTACTGCACCAAAGGCAGAAAGGGATGCTTATAAGAAGCATTCTGATGATGCCATTGATGCAAAGTGCTTGATGTTGTGCTCCATGAGCCACAAGTTGCAGAGACAACATGAGAACATGGGTGTCATTGAGATGATTCAGCATCTCAAGAACATGTACGAAGATCCGCACGACAAGAGAGATATGATGTCTCCAGGGCACTATTCATGTGTGTCATGATAGAAGGAGATCCAGTTGGTCCTCACACGCTCAAAATGATTGGGTATGTGGAGAACCTGACAAGACTGGGATTTCCCCTGAGCCATGAGTTGGCTAGACGTGATACTACAATCGTTTCCAGAATCCTACAGTCAGTTTGTGATGAACTACAACATGAACAACTTTGACAAGCCGTTGATAAAGTTGTTGGGCATGTTGAGGATAGTCGAGGCACATATGAAGAAGGACAAGCCTAAGTCTGTGATGATGATCAGCAACAAGAAAGGCAAGTCCAAGCGCAAAGGCAAATGCAAGGCTAAGAAAGGTTCTGATGCTAGCCAACAACCCAAGTCATCTTCAACTCTCAAGGCCAAGGGAGGCGTGACCAAGAGAGGCAATTGCCACCATTGTCAAAATCCAGGACATTGGAAAAGGAATTGTCTCCTCTATCTGGAGGAACTAAAGAAGAAGGAGGCGACAGATGTCTCCACCTGAAGGTGTCATGAAATAAACTTATAAAACTTTTTAGGTATATGATGCCAAGATATAAAGTGTAAAGAACCCAACACATGGGGCAAGTGTTGTTGCCATAGATAGGAGTACTTTAGTTTATTTTCAGCCTTGAAGGCATGTAATAGAGTTATGAACTGCTATTTGCCAATGGATAGAAACATCTTAATTTTTTCTTATTGTATGACAATGATGGCAATTAATAAAGTTGATGTTTCAATCTTTGTGGCAATGCCTTGTTTATCTTGTGGTACTTGGTATGCATAAGATAAAATGACACCTAAAAGTTATTGTTAACTCAAACAATCAAATTAGCATAAATCATGAGAAATTCATTTCTAGTTTCCATATGATGGATAAGTCTAGACTCTTTTGTTAGAGAACTAGTAAGAGACATGAATCACTTAGAAATGATTAATCAATATTCGCTAGTGGTAGTGGGAGATTGATTATCCTATTAGGTATAATATATGTGATGTATTTACATACCAATATGAATATCTTGAAGAGTTAATGCTAATACTTCAAGCAGTGCTTAGAGAAATACCAATATGAATATCTTGAAGTGTTCAAGAATATCATAGATGAAGTATGAATTTGGTAAAATGTTAATTCTTGATGCGATCAATGAATGAAATACTTGAACCAAATGTTGAGATCCTTATGAGTGATTACGATAATGTAGCATAGTGAACTCATGATTAAGGCATGGTGATGTCTTAATCAACAAGGAGTCATACTCTAAGAAGTTAGAAGATGATTATCAAATAACTAATTTCTTCTTAAATAAAGAATATCCCATACTCATAAAGGACATTAAGAATCACAAAGGGCTGTGAATTCTTATATCCTTGACAGATACACCTTGATTATGTATGTGATGACTTGGTCATGTGATGAGACAACTATCTAGATGAATATGGGGTATCATATTTTGAGTTATGGTTTATGACCATTACAACCTAAATAACTTCCATGTGAACCATAAGGTATGACCTTGATGGTAGCACCCATTGGGATGAAATCAATAAGTGAGAATAAGTCTTAAGCATTAAGACACATGGATAACATTTTTAGAAGGATGATGTTTGGTGATTGCAACTTAATGACTAAAAGATTTGGCATACAAATACTAAAACCGCATTCCTATGAGGAATAAAACATGGATGTATACGTGACACAACCTATAAGGTTTATGAATCCATTAATGCAAATAAAGTCTATATGTTACAATGGACTAATCAATGTGATTGATTGAATACAAGCAACTCAAAGCTAGATCTTTACTTTGATGATATAGTCAAAGGGTTTGACTGATATGAAAAAGATAAAGAAGGGATCTATGATTTAGTGGGAGCATACTCACATTCCACATGTTGATGTGAAATGAGATGTTCTAGAATGGAATCCTTTATGTAAATTATCTTTAGGAGGATAGAGACGTTTCCTATGTGATAGGAATATATATCTATAGAGATTAGTTCTCAAAAACCTCTTGACCTGAAAAGAGAAAGCATACATTGGCAATCTATACTGAAGGGTTCAGTGTGTACATATTCAGTGGGAGAAACCTTGTTCATGTTACATGGAGTTAGTATAACAAGGACAAGTGTCCAATTCATATGTTGAATGGGAATACTAAGAATATATATGGATCTATCCTGTATGTAATCATCCCATTATCTTGCATGTATGGACATAGCAATAATAAAATGCATTCATCATCTTGTATGTAGGACATGATAATATGATGTCCTCATCCTGATAACTCGTATGTGGGACATGATGATTGGATGTCTGTCTAGTTCCAGTAAGGGTTACTAGAATACCATAAGAACTTGATAAGTACTTGAGAAGTACTAGTTCTATGAAAATAAGGAAGGGTTCACTGTAAAGAGTTACACTGATGCGAACTTCTAAAAAGGACAGAAAATTAATCGCAATATATATATATAAATATATAAAAGTGAATGTTTGTTGATAAATGGAAACGTTCCAATAAAGTCATTTAAAATAGAAAGCCGAGTATCAGTGTGTTAGAGAGCATTAGTGGATACTATATGGATCTGGAAGTTCATGAGATGAACTTATAGATATTCTGATCTTTCATAACAAGTAAGTAGTACTTGGTCATGCAATGTGGCTAAAGGTTAGCAAAGGAATACTAGATCGTATATTACGACAACTCCATCTCATACGTATGACATACAGTGAAGAGATGTGAGACATGCAGTTAATACCGACTTTGACAAAGTGTTGCCATAACTCACTATGTTAGCACTAGAGCATAGTAACATGTGGGACATGTTTGAAGATCACTATTTTTATGATTCAAGGGTGATTGGCTAACAGTGCAAGTGGGAGTCTGTTGGTGTGTATGCCCTGAGATCCAATCATGGGATGATTGGTGGGATACATTAAGATTGATTTGATAAACATGAAAGGAAAGCTTCCATTTTTTTCTGGTTCAGTCATATGAGATAATGATAGAATAGATTGAATGTCTAGAGAATGACAACACTCAATGACGTATGCTTTTAGGTTCAGGACCTGAACGATGAGATCATATGGATGCTAAGAGTTTGTACATTCTTATTATGTCCCTAGTCAGATGTTGTTGTGGAAGGTAGATAGACAACAATGACACATAAGACTAGATTGTGGTGTTGGTTGATGACAGAATCTCATTAGTCATGATATGGAGATATCAAACCAAACACATAGGTACTTGTTAGAGAACAAGTTTACCGGACAGACCCACCATGAGTTTGACACATGGAACCATGACATGGTAGTCAGAGTCAGTTCTCATAGTGATGGTGGTGAATGTGATTCTTTGACCTGAAATCACTACACTCAACACATGTTGTTGGGTACACTTTGACATCATCAAATGCAGTCATGAAACATGGGTTGTTATAAAGGTGATGACTGGGTGGCTTTAACACATGGGGCTTTTGAGGGGTGAGTGATAGATATGGGATTTGTCCCTCTTGAGGGAGTTTGATATCCATGGCCACTTGATGAGTAGGATTGAGATAGGCTTGTGCACGCATGTGTGAATCAGTATGTGATATTTATATCATACATATCTCCTCCAATCTACTCTGATATTAGGAAAGTGAATGAACATTGATAGGATGATTGTTCCATGCCTTGAGTTCATTTGGGATATCAGTGACAAAGGAATTATACATTCATTATAACACCATTCACAGATTGTAGGATTAAAAGTTGTTATCCAACTTTCTATTTCACTTGGGTAGCACTGATGTGCGACTAGGCATCGCTCTTTGCTTGTGAAGTCATAAGTGTTATGGACTTTCACTGCCAACGTGAAATGGACCTGCAGGGTCACACACATAGGATTTAACCTGGAAGAGGATTTTATCCACAAATGATGTTTAGATTGATTACTAAAGGAGTTTAGTAGTTCAATTAAACACTCAGTTGATTGATAGCTCAAAATCATAGTGTTCATGGTGTTGGACCAATTGATTAGAGTATCAGATTGATTGAAACTGCAATTGACTGATTTTGCATAGTCTCCACTTCCAACCGATCGACTCATGTGATGAATCGATCGGCTCAGGTTGGTGAACTGATTGGCTCAAGTTGTGACTCGATCGGCTCATGTGTCAATGAAATGATTGGCTCAATTGTTCAACTGGTCGATTCGTGTGACCAACTGAGATCATTTGGAAAGTTAGAAGACTCTTTTTGCAAAACATATTTCTTTCACTTGTAAAAATTCGATTTGGACAAGGACTATATTTGATTAGTTGGAAACAAACTTGGAAAGTCAACTCAAGTTGGACCAGGACCACGAACCGATCGGCTCATGCTTGAACCGATCGGCTTAGATGTCCCAACCGATCAGTTCAGGTATGAAATGATCGGCTCAGGTCCCCAACTGACTGTTTCATGCTTGAAACGATCGGTTCAGCTGGCGTAGTTGGTTGTTTTGTGGAAAATCTCAAATCCTTCTACTCCTTCTTTAATCATGTATTGCCTGGGGTAGAGAACCCTATCCCATGACCCTCCTATATATATAAGGGTTTTGGGGGCTTCTCAGGTACAACAACTCAGAACACCAGTTGCTCTACAAAGTTGTCGTTCTCTCTGGTTGTGGTAACCAGGAGAGACCGAGCAAGTGCTACCCGATAAGGGAGGCACTGCAAGGGAAAGACAACTAGTTGCAGGAGAGTGTGTTGGTGACTAGTACGCCGACAGGAGGGTGCGACTACTTATGATTCCTTGTGGGACAAGGAGATCGGAGTTCTAGGTGATCTCTGTTGACTACTACAGAGGCAGGACACTTCTGTCGCTCGGAGGACAGCTATCAATCATGACAGTCCCGATGAGACCAGGAGCTACACAGACACCGTCCAAGACCGGAGGTGAAGACCACACAAGCCACGAGGTAACGTCGTCGAGAAAGCCTCGGGACAAGTTATGTCTCTACAAACCATCCTTACTATTGTATAGACGTTGACGCAATTCCTTTAATCTGGGTTTGGGGAGAAGAAAATTTTATTTCTACTGCCTTCTCTGTCTCCCCTAAAACCCAACATAACTCTCCACTAACACTATTTTTAATATAGATAACTAAAGCAAGTAGATACAAAACTAAGCCAGATGAATAAATTTAGTTAAATGATATGTATCTATTGAGTTAAGAAAATTAAGCACTATTGGGCACATATTACTAAACAATAGAACAATTAATAATCTAAGAAAGAATATGAAGAAAATGCATATTCTATATCGAATAACAATTACAAAATAAATGCAAGGCTACAACTAATGTTCTCATATTTGATACTAAGCAAGTGTGCTACAATGTTGATTACATATTTTATTATGCCCCAAGGATTGAGTCACACTAACCAAATCCAACTGACCAGTATTAAGTCAAAATTGGTTCCATTCAAGGTCTATGGGAGAATCAAAATCTATGACCTCAATAAACCTCATGGTCAGTACACGAGTACATAGAAAAGTCATATCATTCAACTAAAACATGTGACATATAGTCAATAGTGAAAGTCCCATCCCACCTTGGTACATGTCACGATGCTAGTGAACCTAAGCTACGACCCATAGCCAATCCTCTAAAACCTCATAAGAATCACTGAGCTACGTCCCGTAGCCATACTCATACTAGGGTATGGCCCACAGACAATCCTATGAATGCATATAATCAATAGTATATGACTCCAAGCTTCCTCTAAGGGAAAGCCCGTTTCACCATCCAGTAAGGGCTGACACTGAGTTCGATTTATGGCATAGGGTGGAACTACATGTTTAGGTTCCACTTGATTATTTAAGTCTATTTATATACATTTTAACATCAATCAAGTTATAATGTACAAATTGAGAACAAGTTCTACAAAAGTAAGGGCATAGCACGACTCCAGAAGATATAAAACGTACAGGGTGTGATCTTATCACACTATCACCACAAGATGCATATATTATTGACATTCACACCATAATCAACAAGGCCACATATCATGGGATACCAATCCCTCAACTCATCATTGGGAAAAGCCATCACATATTATGCAACAAATCACTTCCAGGTCATTAACACATTCAGATTATTCATGTATCACAAGTGCCTCAACATGCCTCACAAGGGCATATACAACGTGTGCCATATCATAATAACCATAGTCTACACTAGTTATGATTATCAAGCATAGTTTGAAGTTAATAATCAATAGGGATATAACCACATAACATCACAATCCATTCATGATAGACAAACAAGCAAGATCATTGGTCATTATTAGGATTTGGGTTTCCTCTTAACCAGTTAGAGTTTACAATACTAGGTTCAACAATCAACCCTAGAACCATCACCCTCCATCATGTTGGAGTGCATAAGAATTAGGAAATATCATTAGAGTTAATTTGATAACATTCTAAACAACATTATATATGGCTTATGTATCATTCATATATCAATATCATTTAAGTGTTCACATGTGCTTCTCATCCACCTACCATCACCCTATGTTGACCACATAATCACATAGGTTGCGACCACCCATCATGGTCCATGTCACGACCAAAACACTCATATGTCTCAACCAACCTCCAACATGCCCCGACATCGACCCTCTAGGTCATGTCGCGTCTGTGACAATTAGGGTTAGAATCTCACCAAGCATATGGACCAAAGGTGTCTCGACCTCAACATATCTTGACCAAACCGGTCACGGTCTTAAGGGTGTCTTGACCTCCACCCATGTCATGACCCAAGTCCATCATATTTGAGACCCTACACTCTAGGGTGAGTTTCAACCCAAGCATAGTAGGAACAAGACACCAACACCAGGGGTGACTAGGCCTTTTAACACCAAAAGCCTTGACCTAACACCTCTAGGTCAAACTCAACCATAAGGAAGCATATCGATCAAAGATACTAAGGTCGTGACCACTAAGAGGGAAGTGTCCTGGCCACACCAAGATGCACCATCTAGGTTTCAAAATAGAACTGAAACCAAGGGAATAACTAAGGTCACCATGAAGTAAAACTGAAGCAACAGATCACCAAATCCTAAACTGTAGGTCAAAAAATCACTAAGGAAGAACCTCATCTAAAGAAGGGAAAAACCATGCTCTAGGTAACAAAGACCGAACCTAACATCTATCCAACTTCTAGGAACATGATCACCATGCATGGGAGCAAGATTAAGGGAAAAAACTTAAACAAGAACCCCCAGAACTCATCATCTACTAAATTGGGTACACATAGGTTAGTGTTTCAGATTTTGACCAAACCGAGAAAGATGTATCTACCAAACAAACTCTAGAGATTACCACTTAGTACAAGCATGATGAGGAAGCAATCTAGAGAGATAATAAAGTAATAAAAAGAATAAATAAGTGCAATAATAGAGTATGTGTAGTGTTATATAACCCGCCTTAATATGATCACCATCAAGAGCTCCAAACTCCAAGGTCAAGAACTCCAAGCATGCGTGCCAAGGGTTGAAGAAGCTTCACAAAAATCTCCACTCTCATCCATAAGAGATCCTCAAAAAGTAGAAGACACCAAGCTCAATGATTGTCCAAGGAAAGAAGAAAAAAATCTCTTGGCCAAACCAAAAGAGAAAGGGAGAAAGAGAGGAGAAATCCTCTTCACACTTGGGTCTGCCTTCTCAAAACATGGTCTATGACCCTTGTGATGAGGAGTTTCTCTCCCAAAATGACAACCATGGAAGAAATATGGTCTAGGGCTGAGAAAAAAGAGGAAGATGAAGGTAGGAGATCAAAAGAAACATCAACTTGGAAGACATACACTTACTAAGGATAGAAGATGAGCTCGGTTCACCACCACCACCACATGCAAGAGGAAATTGAACACCAAAGATCCAAGGTCAGATCTCCTTACTCCACCAAGATCCAAGAACAAGAAAAGGATGAGGAAGAAGATGGAGGGCTGAACGGGTTACGAGCATGAAGTGATAAGGGGTTATATAGATGGAAGATGAGAGAGAGAGAGCACGGGGTGAGGTGTCAACATACTAAGTGACCCAAGGGACACTTGTCTACTCAAAAAGACAACATGCAACCATTTAAGCAAGACATATAAGACATGGTGATACACTCTAGGTTGTGTCTCAACCACCATGTCAACCCACATGGTCATGACACCACCACCTAACATCACCTCTAGGTTTAGACAAGGTCCTACTACCATCCCTAGGTCGAGACAACCTATGCTAGGGAAACCATCTTGACCCTAGACAACTGTATACTACCTAGTTTGTGACTCTCAACACCATTTGGAGGTGTCTCAACCATGACACCCTCCAAAACCAAACTTGGTCGTGACCCAAGGTTGATACAACACAACAACACACATGGTCAGGGCATTCAACACTCACATCAACCCTAATCACCACCTAGGGTGATAATCCTCAAGTAAGGATCAAACAAGGTGCCCTCCTCTTTCTCTTTCCTATAGATGATGTCAAGAAAGAGAAGGAACACTCTAGAGGTTTAAAATTACACATAATCCCCCTACATTGGGTAAATTGCAATTTGCACCAAAACTAGCACAGAAAGCACAAACTTCATCCAAACAAGATCAAATATGTAAATTAAGCTCTCCACAAGATCCAAAACCATCCCAAAGGATTAAAGAAAGGTTATAAGCACATAATCAAGCTAAAGCAAATAGGATTAGCCCAAAACCCAGGTAAGGTGTCTTAAATGTCATAAACCTCTAATAGGGATTTCACCTCGAAAATCCTTAGTGAAAAGAGACATGTACAACCTTCGCATCTCTACCTGAAGATCCCACTTGGGTCAGCCAGAATAGGTACAAAAATATACACAGACATAACAAAATGGATTAACTTCCTCTCACATATCTCCACTTGCAGGTTGGACTCTCCTTCTACCTAACACAAGGCATAAAACCTAGTTGTTGGTTGTCTAGAGAAACCAGCCTACAATGCCTATCCACATCCTCATCCTCCACCACTACTAAACAGTTGCCTCTATGAGCCCTACTGGCTCCACCTCGACTACTGGGTCACCACATCACCTTTCATTAGGTAGTTCACCTCATATGTCCCACTTGCCCACACTTATTGCAAATCTGATCTCACACTGTGGCCTACACAGACCCATCACTAATACGGATGTTGTGATGTTGACTCCTGCATGTGGAAAACTATGACTTCTACCCTTACTTGGTGACTACTAGGTCAGTGCACTAGACCTCTTCTGTGTTTGCGGTGATGAAAACCTAGGCTCCATGAAGACACCTAATGATTGTTCTTGGTATTGGGCATGTCTCTTCTTGGCACCTTTATCACGTTTCTCAACCACAAATCTTTCTATCCTTTGTACTGACTCTAGAAATGTGTCAAAGTGCTCTCTATTCTCTAAAGATGTTGTTGGCGCTGTCAACTCTACACTCAACCCTTTCTTAAAATGTCAAATTCATTCCCAATCTGTAGTGGCCATTTGAGGACAAAACATCAACAACTCCATAAACTTCATTTCATACTCATTAATAAACATGGATCCCTTCCAGATCTGCTCAAACTGGATGATCTTCTCATCAAGGTATGTTTGAGGAAAGTACATACTAATGAACTCACATCAGAATTCCTCCCAACCGATCACAACACCTGGCCTTTTCTCCTTTTCTACGGCCCACCAATGGACCATACTCCCTTTTAAAAGGTGCACAACATGCCTTACCTTGTCTGCTTCGGGGATGCTCAAAATCTTGAAGGCCTTCTCGAACTCTGTCAACCATAGATCTACATCTACTGGGTCAGCCGTACCAGCATATGCAACATATCCAACATGCCTTAACCATTCAATGGTCTTCCCCGAGACCGGAGATTCCACATTGGGGACCACTTCTCTCATTTGTGGACTGGGCATTTTGTCCGCCATATATATAAAATTGTGGCCATAAATTGTCCAAACATGGACTAAAAAGTGGGTTTGGCAATGACTATAGGGTCTATCTGGGGCATTTCAAGTACTCTCCCCTCAACATCCAGCCTCCTTGTACCTCCACTTGGTGTGACAACACAACTCTCAGCAACATGTTTTTCATGTTCTCCAAACATCTTTAAGCTTTTCTTCTTCTTCTACATTGGAAAAAGTCACTATAAGATAGACTGGTGAACACAAGAACAAACACCAACCATAATCCTAGGTTCAAGTATACTCAGGGAACCTAAAGCTCTGATACCAACCAAACTATGATGCCCCTTGCCACAAAAACACAAACCACGATATTAAAACAAAACTCTACAGTGGATTACCAAAAAACAATAAAAATTAAAACCAATTACAACAAGAACCAACATCAAGAAACTTATTACATAAGGATCCAAAAAGTTTCCATCTGAACCATATATCATAAATCATCGTTATTTACAACATATCCATAAATACTACTTGTCCCATGTGATATATGTTCATTTACATAAGCATGTGCAACAACCAACTATATACAACAATGGCACATAAACCAAAAACCCATATCGATAACACCATCGAGGAATATACATAACTCCCCCAAGACCTGAGTGTACAAGGATGACTCTAGGACTCTAACAACAAAAGGACCAAAAGCAGCATTCCTAACCTTAGCAACTACTGTCCTCCTTGCTGCTACACTACCTCAGCTGCACGATCTCTACCTCCTCACGTAGGTCCACCTAAAAGATTTGGAAACCCACGGGGTGAGATTCCAAATCTTAGAGGGAGATATAACCCTCCACCAACACTATCATTAACATAGATAACTAAAGTAAGTAGATACATAACTAAGACATATGAACATATTTAATTAAATGATATGTATCTATTGAATCAAGCAAATTAAGCACTATTGGGCACTTATTACTGAATAATATAACAATCAATAAAGTAATAATGAATACGAAGAACATGTACAACTAACATATACAATAGAAAGGCAAGGCTACAACCAATGTTCTAGTATTTGATCCTAAGGAAGTGTACTACACGACTGATTACATATTTTATTATGCCCCGAGGATTTGAGTAGTACCACCGAAATCCAACTGACCACTACTAAGTCAAAATTGGTGTCGTACAAGGTTTATGGAAGAGATCAAATCCATGACCTCATCAAACATCATGGTCAGTACATGAGTACACATCAGAGACATCAGTTAATTGCAATCTATGACATATAGTCAACACTGAAAGTCCTAACCCACCATGGTACAGGTCACGACTCTAGTAAAACTAAGCTATGGCCCACAACCACAATCAGACCAGGGTATGGCCCACAACAAATCCTGGGAAACCTCATAAGCATCACTGAGATATGGCCTACAGCCACACTCATACTAGGGTATGGTCGGTAACCAATCATGTGAATGCATATACTCAATAATATATGTCTCCAAGATGCCTCTAAGTCTCCTATTTGGTTGGTGTAATTCATAAGTTTTGTAGGACTCATTTTCTAAGAAGTCTAGTTTAGTTTTTGGATCTTAAGTTCCTTTCACTTCCATGTGATTGGTTTGTTGTAAGTGTAAATATGGAAATTGCTAAAAAAATTATTGATTTTTACTATGTAATATAAATAAGGATGGAAAAGACATAAAAAATCATATTTGTGAAAATTCATAATATTCATAAATCATACTAACCTCAACAAGTGAGTATGGTGCAGACATTGCTTCTTTAAAAAATATTTTATTATGGTCAAATTACTATTTTAATAAAAAAATATGATGAAAATCACATCACAATATTTTTATTTCACTTTGTGTGTATAAATGTTTTTTTTATAACACCCTGGGGAAGATCTTATTCATCCTATTCCCACAGACCAGGTCCTAACAAGTCCTTACACAAAATGTGGCTCAATGTAGCTTCCTCACTAACCATGTCAGTGAGGAAACTGGGACATCGACTCCACCTACTACAATTGTTCTTCTGTTTCAGACACATCAAACTTATTACAGACCCTATTACTATGTTTAAAAGTAACCACATCAAACTCCTTTCATAACCTACTAATACGAAAGCACCTCACTTTGTACTTTGCTGGGGTAACGATCACTTTATTCAGCATCTTCACTGCGAGTGCACTGTCTGATTCTAGCAGTACCCTACTGAACTTCCTCCGACATTCTTGTAACCCCAAGTCAATGGCCTTCAACTCTGCATCCAGAATGTCTAAGGTTGCGCCCTTATCACATCCTCCCCTCAGCCATCTTCCTTCTTGGTCTCTGATGACGAATCCAGTAGCCATCTCCTTCCTTTTCCTCTTCACAGCAGCGTCTACATTAACCTTGACCTGGTTACATGATGGGGCGGTCCATACGATAGTGGGTTTGTGCTGGTCTTCCTCCTTTCCTATCACTTTAGCAAAGGCCATCTTGCATAGAGTGACCTCCTGTTGGATACTATTAAACATGCCAACTGCATTAGTATGTGATTCCTGGAAAGCAACTCTGCATCTAAATCCCCACAACTTCCACACAGCAATGGCAATCCAAACGTTATCATCAGGACGGTCCTTCCTTTTCCGCAAATTTGCCCTAAACCAGTTCCCCATTGTGCGTTCTTGGCTTAGGGAGGGCCCCGTGGTGTTCTGGATGAGCTTCCAAACTTCCTTGACTTCGGCACACTCAAAGAGTGCATGCACAATAGTTTCTGTGTCTCTATGACATCTTGGACACTTCGGATCTTCTGTGAATCCTCTCATAGCACGCACTTCATTCGTCATGAGACTCCCATGAGTCATGAGCCACAGTATTGTTTTGACTCTTTGGGGAACTCGGATCTTCCATAGCTTCATCCACCTACTCGGCGAGCTTTTGGTGTGCTCCATCTATAGTTGACTGTAAGCACGTTTGACAGAGAACTTCCCATCTTTGTCTTTCAAGTAGATGATGTCGTCCTCACCTACTTGCGGATCTGGCAGCGGTAATTCTAGCATATGCCGTATAAATTCCTTGTCGAACCACTGAGTAATGAACTCAACATCCCATCCACTATTCATGCTGACCATTGAACTCACTGTTAGACCTGTCAACTATCCCGATATCAGCACCTGGTCCCTAAGCATTGGTTGAGTACCGCCTACCCATTTGTCGAACCAGGCTGACGTTTGTTCTCCTGACAAAACTACCTTGCCCATAACCAGAACTAGCTTTGTTTTTAGGTCAATAATCGTCCTCCATAGCTTGGATGCTCCCACGACGCCTTGTTTCACCTTGTGATGGTACTTCTCCGTCATGACTATCTTCCACAAAGTCTGCCGCTGCGACATATAGTCCCAGCACGTCTTCTGCAACAATGCTTCATTCTAAAATTTTGCGGACTTTATATCAAGCCCGCCGGCCTGCCGGCTAGCACATACCTTATCCCAAGCCACAGAATGGGTACCCTTGATCCCCGCAGCTCCCTTCCATAGGAAAGTCCTGATCACCCGATCAATATTGTCGCACACCGCAATAGGAAGGGCAATAGACTGCATAGTGTAGATGGGAATGGTATTCAGAACAGATTTACCAAGGGTGATTCTGCCCGCGAACGACAGAGAGTTATTGACCCATGATGAAATTCTGGCTTCAATCTTGTTGATGAGATCCAGGTACATAGACTTTGACGTGCGCTCATGTATGATAGGTACACCCAAGTGCTTTCCTAGCTCTGACGTCTGCCTTATTCCTATAATTCTCGTAATCGCCCTGCAGACTTGAGGGGAAGTATTTTTGGAGTAGAAGATTGTAGACTTCTCTTTTGCCAAGATTTGTCTAGAAGCTCGCTCGAATCTCCACATCACCTTCATCATGATCTTCGCCTGCTTTGTAGACACCTCGCCAAACAGTACGAAGTCATCGGTGAAGCAGACATGCGATACGCCAACCCCATTTCTAGTGGCTCGTAATGGAACCCAGTTGCCACTTAGCTCCTCCACCATGATGGCTTGACTCAGTCTATCCAGACAAAGCACAAAGATGTAAGGGGACAGAGGGTCCCCATGTCTCACCCCTCTAGTGGCTTTAAATGGTGCTAAGCGAGATCCATTCTAGAGTATGGATATGTTCCCTGTCGTGATGATATTCATGATAACCTCTGTAAGGTGTTGTGGTATAGCTGTCCTCTTCAGCGTATCGTAAATAAAACTCCAGTCCATTCTATCGTACGCCTTCGAAAGATCGACCTTCATTTCCATAGCCGTCTGCTTGCCCAATCTAACCTTCATCGAATGCACCAGCTCCTGGACTAGTATGATGTTGTCAGTAATGCATCTTCCCGGCATGAAGTTGCTCTCTGCAGGCGCAATCCAATGTGGAAGAAACGGCTTAATTCTCTCCACAATGACCTTTGAAAGTAGCTTCAGCCCGACATTGTTAAGAGCAATGGGACGCATATTGTTGCAACTCTCTGACGTCTTCGTTTTGGGAATCAAGATAAGTGTTGAATTCGCCACCACATCATTGATCGGATCACCTGCAAAACACTTAAATATCATTAGAGAAACTGAATCGCCTAGACGATCCCAGTTCCTTTGTAAAAAACCCACATCCACTCCGTCCGGCCCCGATGCCTTGATAGGGTTCATCTTCATCAACACCTCTCTCGTTTCCTCCCTACTAGGTACCTGCCCCATCTTTTCCCGATATGACTCCACCAAGGTAGGAAAACTCCCTACATACCCCTCCACAGCGTTAATGCCCCTCCTTCAATTCCTTCCCGTGAACAGATCAGAGAAATAACCCCGTACCAACTCCTTCAACTCCTCCTCCTCCACCCAAGCTCCTTGACTGTTCCTAAGCTTGGTAATCAGATTCCGTTGTCGTTTAGCTTTAACCAGAGCCTGAAAACAATTTGTATTGACATCCCCCTTAGACATCCAGTCGCATCTCGCCCTTTGTTTCCACTCCTCCGCTTCAGCGTTAATCATCTCGTTATATTCAAGTTGTAGCTCAGCTAGCGTTTTAACATTTTCTATCTTGAAAGAAACATCATCAGCATCCTGCAGTCTCCCAATTTCAGCCAAGAGTCGATGCTTCCTTGCCGTGGCCTTCCTCCTTTCCTCCATATCCCAACGCACTGACTTTTCCATCAGCACATTGATCGCGTCATGGAATGGTAGAGAGTTGTTCCAGTTCTTCTGTAGAAAATCCGGGAAGGATTCTCTGGTATTCCACCTGATGCTCATCATTGGTCTATGATTTCCTTCATGTGTTCTCATCCGTATGGTTACTAACAACGGCACGTGGTCGAAGTTGACGCGGGCCAGGTTGGTGACCACCGTTGCTGGAAAAGTATCGATCCAAGCGTGATTAGCAACCGCTCTATCTAGTCTTTCTGTAAGCCATCCCCTTCTGAATGTCATCCTGGGATCAGATGCACCCAAATCTTCAATCTCTGCATTCTGGAGTCCCTCTGTGAATTCTATACAACTACTCAGCACAATGGGTTCTCCGCCAACCTTCTCATCTACGCTTAACACTGCATTCAAAACCCCCAATACCATCCAAGGTGAATTGGACGCAGTGGCCATGGTATGGAGATGACTCCAGAGCAGTCGCCTCCCCGCTTGTTTTGTGCTAGTGTAGACAAATGCCACCCTGCACTCCTTATTCGCGTGACAATGAACAAACTGTTTGTGGCTCGCTATAACTTCTACCTCCCCCAGTCTACTTCTCCAAAGCACCCAAATGCCTCCAGAGAACCCCGTAGCTTCAACCCGGAAGGACTGATCGAAACCCAAGGATCTGACGATCGAATCAGCTTTGATGCCACTGGTCCTCGTCTCTAGAACGACAAAAATGTCAATTCTATGCAGCTGAGATAAATCTCGAATTGTGTTTTGGGTATCTCTTCCGTAGATACCCTGAACATTCCATGCAGCTATGATCATCAGGTAACCATGTCGGAGGAGCTCCGGACTACACTTCCCGATACATTACCATCTTCCGGATCACTACGACGAGTCTTCTTTCTTGGTCTGTTTTTTGTTAAGTATTTTGAGTTCAGAATCTTCCAATTTCGAAGATGTACTCCTGTGGATGCTCCAAATCGAATTGATTTGGATGGGATGTTGGTTGGCTCCAACGGCTTCGATACACCGCCCATTTTGAAACTGAGGCCTTCATGGCCTTCCTCTATGTCAATTGGAATGACCACTGTTTATTCTCCATCAACTATTACTACTTTATGGTTCGGTTTTGCTACAACTGATTTCGTCGCCGCCGCTTTGGGCCTCCACGATGAAGTCTGTGAGGGATGTTGTTCCTCGACTGGTCGCTTCTTCTTGTTTGCTGCCTTCCACTGACGCCACTCGTAGCCTGGTTTTGGATCTGCTTGCTCCGCCGGGACCACACCCTCGTTTCTTTCCTCTGGGGCAGCAAGGTTGTCGAACTGGTTGTGGGTTGGGATGCTTCCTTTCTTGCTTTGTTGGTCGTCCTTCCTTGGCCTCCTGACGAAAGCCTTCGCATGCAGGTTGTCAGTAAACTTCCCCAGGGGCTGCAGCCTAATCTCCTCACCCTCCTTCTGTTTTCCCATCTTTGCCTGGGCTTCAATGGCCTTCTTCCTATCCATGTAGGTATCATCGCCATGGCCAATCCTGCCGCAGAACATGCATATGCTCATCAAATTCTCGTACTCTACTTTGTACGTCTCCCCTTGGACGATGATCTCTGGTATCAAGGGCTTGTTTGTATCCATTTTCACAACAATACGAGCAAATTTCCCCCGCTTCTTCTGGTCGGTGTTGGCGTCCACCTTGATCGTGGTTCCAATCGAGTCCCCTACTTCCTCTAGGAATCGAGAGTGATATAGGAAAATCGGTAGTCGTGGTATGCGTACCCAGACTACCATGAATTTGGGGTTCGCCTCGGAGGGGGAGAAGGACTTGTCCCAGGGCTGGACGCATAGGTACGATCCCATAACCGGCCACGGTCCCCCTGTAAGCGTTGTTAGGTAGTCGTCCTCTCTGGTTAGTTGTACAATGAAGTAATTATCCTCCAAGTCGATGAGCCGTAATGCTCCGACAGGCCTCCACATCGCTCGGATTATGTCTTATAGGGTTAAGAAATCGATATTCCGGCTAATCACCTTCACGACCACCGCAAACATCCATGGCTTCGTTAACTCCACAAACCTGTCTTTGGCAATCTCGAACGTTAGTGTCCCGTCCACCATGCTCGAAGCGATATCTTTCTTCTCAAGAGTCACATTGGGATCCTCAAACCCCAGGAATGGGAGTCTGCAAACCTCTACGCCATCCCCCACGACATCTTTGTAAGAGACTATCTTCCTTGTTTCCAACCCCGACACGGATTGTGCAGCGGTCTTTCCGGACTGCAACTCTGGGAATTCCACCTGCTGTGGCGGTAGCGGGGAGTCCTCCTTCCTTCCCGTCGATCGACTCTCACCTCCTCTCACCCCGTCGCCTTTGCTGTTGTAGTTCAGCGTTATACCGAGCTTCTTCAATATTTCCTGTTGCGCCTGTCGTTTGTTTGCCTTCTCTACCGTGAACAGTGGGTTATTGGACAGTACCACCATGTCTGGCGTCCCTCCTTCCCCGGTCGGTAGCGCTGCTGTCGGGGCGCCTTGTTCCTCCAACCCCGCCTTCGACGTACCTCCTTGTTCCTCCAAAACCGCATCGGCCTCCCCTGTCTCCATGGGTGTTGTGCTAACTGGCTGTGAGCCGCCGCCGCCCCATCTAGATCGTCCATGTCTACGTACACTGACCCCTCACCTCCAGCAGATGTTTCCGGCGGTCTTGAGCCCCCGAAACATCCTCTTCCTCCCTAGCCTCCACGACCTCCATGCGCACCTCCTCTCATAAACCCTAGCAGCACTCCTCAAACCCTAGGAGAGCTTGCTATGTATATCAACACCTTCTTTATCTAGGAGAATACTTTGTGTGTATAAATTATTGTGATAATAAACAAATTTCATGTGCTTGTAAATATAAATTTGGCTCATCATTGGTTAACATAATGTAGAATATTATTTTTAACATTATTTATGTAATGATTTTTACTATATTATTCTTCCATGGTTATCGTTGATTATTATTTTTCACATCATATTTATTAAGCATGAAGAATAAAATTATGTTAGGTAAATCACATTGTTTTCACATGGTGTGGTGTGTTTCTTTTTCATGATGTTTGTATTTTTTTGTTCTGTAATCACACTGATAATGGTGGTTACAGTGTAAAATATTTTACTTCGTGTCCGATTATAATGTATATTTTTTCATATTATGTTATGATTTTAGCAAAGAACTGTATCGACACTACTAATACTTATGGTCATAAATATCTTACATATATCACTTATGACAAATGAAGAATATAATTGTATAAAAATGTTTTTAGTGGTCTCGGAACTCATTTTTCACTCTTTTTAAGAGGGAACTCAAGAACTATGCTTTGTATGTAAATCTATAACTGACTAGAAGTCATGGAACTCAAGTTCCAACACTTACTTAAATCCAATCATTAAAAACTTCTTCTAGAACTCTGGTTCATAATTTTTCCAGACTAGTTGTGATAAACCAATCAGAGCCTAAGGGAAAGCTCATTTCACCATCCAGCTAGTACTAACACTGAGATGGATCTATGGCATAGGGCAGAACTGCATTGTTTAGGTTCCATTTGATTAGCTAAGTCTATTTAAATGCCTTTTAACATCAATCAAGTTATAATGTATAAATCCAGAACAAATTTTACAAAAATAAGGGCATAACACAACTCCAGAAGATATAAAGATGCTTCTATTATTTCCATTCACACCATCATCAACAAGGACACATATCATGGGATATCAGTCCCTCAACTCATCATTCGGAAAAGCCATCTCATATTATGCAATAAGTCAGTGCCAGTTCATAGGACCCATTGACATTATTCAAGTATCACAAGTCACTCAACATGCCTCACAAGGGCATATACAACCTGTGTCATATCATAATTTTCATAGTCTAAACTAGATATAATTATCAAGCTCATAATGCCTACATGGTTACAAGTTGATAAGCAACAAAGAGATAGACACATAACATCATAATCTTTTCATGACAGAAAAACAAGTAAGATCATTGTTCATTATTAGGGTTAGGATTTCCTCTTAGATGATTAGAGTTTATAAGACTAGGTTGAACCATAACCCTCCATCATCTTGGAGTGTATATGAATTTAGAAACATCATTAGAGTTGATTAATTAACATTCTAAACAGCATTATATATGGCATATACATCAGTCATATATGAATATCATTAAGTCTTCACATGTGCTTTTTGTCCACCTACCATCACCCTATGTTGATCACATAACCACATAGGCTGTGACCACCCGTCATGGTCCATGTCATGACCACAACAATCATGTGTCTTGACCATCCACCAACATGTTGTGACATCCACTCTCTAGGTCATGTTGCGTCTGCAACACTTAGGGTTAGGGTTACACAAAGCATCTTGACCAAAGGTGTCTCGACCAAACTTGTCTTAGTCTCAACGGTGTCTCAAACTACTACCATTTCATGACCCAAGACCATCATGGTCATGACCCTACACTCTAGGGTGAGTCTCAACCCAAGCAAGGTAGGAACAAGACACCAACACCAGGGGTGACTAGGCCACTCAACACCAAAAGCCTTGACCTAACACCGCTAGCGCCAACTCAACCACAAGGAAGCATCTCGACCAAAGCTATCAAGTTCACGACCACAAAGAGGGAATATCATGACCAAACTAAGATGCACCATCTAGGTCTCAAAATAGAATTGAAACAAAGGGAAGAACCAAGGTCACCATGAAGGAAAACTCAAGCAACCGATCACCAAATCCTAAAGCATAGGTCATGTTAATACCAAGGAAGAACATCTTCCAAAGTAGGAAAAAACCATTCTCAAGGTAACCAAGACCAAACATAACATCTATCCAACTTGTAGGTACATGAACACCACCAAGAGCTGCAAACTCCAAGATGATCACCTTAAGGTAACCAATACAGTAATAAAAATCATAAAGAAGTGTAATAATAGGGTATATTTAGTGTTATATAACCCACCTTAAGATGATCACCACCAAGAGCTCCAAAATCCAACATCATGAGCTCCAAGCACACGATCCAAGGTTTGAAGAAGATTCACCAAAAGCTCCACTCTTGGCCACAAGATCACCTCAAGAAGGCAAAGACACCAAGGTAAAAGCTAGCCCAAGGAAAGAAGCATAGAAGCTCTTGGCCAAACCAAAAGAGAGAGGGAGAAAGAGAGGAGAAATTATCTTCACTCTTGGGTCTACCTTGTCAAATCATGGTCTATGACCCTTGTCAGGAGGAGTTTCTCTCCCAAAATGACCACCATGGAATCATGATGAATCCTCCAGATTCACCCTCGCAGTTGCCAATTCTAAGGATTTTGTGCCGCATATCGACTGATCTACCCTCTCTTTGGGTTTATTTTAAGTATCTCTTCAGTTTCATGTAAATAATGCTTTACTAGTTCTAATTACTCTAGTTTTTAGTTTATTTGATCTTATCCCCCCTTACTCACTTTCCTTTTTCCCTATAGATCACTCTCAACCATCCGATTGAGATCCAACTGTTCCTTTTCATCCAACCACTTAGTCTTGACCACAATTCAATCTTGATCCATTCAGTTTCGACCCCATGCGGTCTTGACCTCCATGCGGTCTCGACCTCCATGCGGTCTCGACCTTCATGCGGTCTCGACCTCCATGCGGGCTTGACCTCATGCGATCTAGACCTCCATGCGGTCTCGACCTCCATGCGGTCTGGACCCCATGTGGTCTTGACCTCCATGCGGTCTTGACCTCATGCGGTCTCGACCTCCATGCGGTATTGACCTCATGCGGTCCTGACCTCATGCGGTCTCGACCTCCATGCGGTCTTGACCTCCTTTCCGTTTGCTCTCTCGATTTCAAAACCAAGCAGTGCCACTTCCATCTGAATTCATCACCAGTCCCAGGTCGCACCACTGTCGACATCCACGCTCTGCAGCTCACGCAAGTAGCACCCATGACCCGCTCGGTGACACCACCACTGCCCACGACAGCCTGCTTGTCATAAGCGTCGACGTCGTCTACCTCACCGTCTGCAGCAACGACAGTGCCTGCTCGTCTACCTCACCGTCAGCAGAAACGACGGTGCCTGCTCGTCTGCCTCCAATCACAAGCTATGTACCTACACCGTCGACATCCACGCTCTGCTACTCATGCAAGTAGCGCCCATGACCTTCTCACTGACACCACCACTGCCCACGATGGCCTGCTTGCCACAAGCACCGGCATCGTCTACCTCATTGTCGTCTCCTCCATCACAATAGAAACTAGCACCTCCGTCGGTGTTGCGAGCTGCTCCAGCAGCCACCTTTGTCTCCACCATCGTAGCGACAACTAGCACCTCCTCCGGTGCTGCGAGTTGCTCTAGTAGCCACCTTCGTCTCCGCCATCACAGCAGCAACTAGCACCTCCGCCAGTGCTGCAAGCTGCTCTAGCAGCCACCTTCGTCTCTGCCATCGCAGCAGCAACTAGCACCTCTGTCGGTGCTGTGAGCTACTCCAGCACCTACACCGCCGTCATCCAGTCCTCCACACATAGCAGCTTGCAACCAGTCGATGAGACTGATAGGAGGCCAGCGTAAGATCGTTTGGGTGGCTAAGCTGTAGATCGTTCGAGTGGCACACAGCAGCTTGGTGTGAAACCGTTTGATGCTGCTACTGGACTCCCAAACTATTTGGAGTTCAGAAGTGCAGCAAGACCGTGAAGGCAAACCGCATGAGCAATCGCATGAAGAACGCATGTACACAGCTGTGACCAAGACCGCATGAGCAAAAATAGCAGTAGCGTCATGGGCATGAGAACGCATGAGAACACATGGCAAGGATCAGTAGAGTCCACGTGACTTAACAAGCTGACTTGGAGTGCTGCATTCAAAACCAAATGGCCAACAGCTATTATGCCCACGTGAATGTAGCTATTATGAACACATGAATAGATGAGAACGTGAGGAGGCTAGCGGCTTCCAAAATAGTAAAACGCACAAGCGCAAGACCGCATGAGCAATTGTGCAGTAAGACCGCATGCACACACAAACCGCATGACCAATTGCCATATGAGGCCACATGGAATTGTTGTGCACACTACCAAATGGTTTTGAATAAACAAAGCAAACCGCATGATCAAACCACATGGGACAAAAGGGCACGCACAAGGTGTGACTCCTTGGCCCAAGATATTTTGGCAAGCCTATAAATAGAAGGGTAGAGACTTGGTCTTGGACATCCATCTCACTACAGCCCAAGGCTTCTGGATGAGACCAGAGCCAGAAAGCCAGGAGGCTGCCTATACACAGGCTGGATCCAAAACTAGTCCCGTCTACGCCAGTTCCATTCCACCGACTGCCCGTATTGCAAGTAAGGAGACTGAGAAGAGAAGGAATACGGAGTGGGAGAGATTGTCCGTACTGTCTTGGTGTCTCCCATTCCATGTCCAAATCTACTCTGACACGACAAAGAAGACTGTTTCTTCTTCGCCAAGCTGCGACTACCTTCTGCACCGACTCCATGGCAGATTTCTTCCTCTTTCTCATTCTTCTTGTTTCTCGCATGAGGAGTGAGTAGTTTCATCCATTGGGGTGCGGGGACTAGCCCCGCTGCCCGTGTTTTGTAATCTATACTAAAAAGATGTTATCATTCCGATTCAATACTAAATTGTTTCATACATGCTTGAATGTTGTCCGCGTTCTTGTATGCATCTATTGTCTTTCGTTGTAGTTTGTCTATGACTGCTCTTGAGACTCGAATACCGATTTAGTGTTGGTTTCTGGTGTGTGTGTCCACCACGCATCCGTTTCGGTATCTAAGAACGCTTTCTAAGGAGTGGAGTAAACTCACCTCCATCGTTGTGCTTTTGTACTATGAAATGGAATGAGTTGACGTACAAAAGTGCAACCTTGATAGGTCGAGGAACACACTCTGAGGAGAGAGTGGTGCAAAGTACTTGACCATTCGTTCGGGAATGGCATACGTTGTAACACTCCCACGTTTCTCATAGCTATAAAGATACTAGTCGATCTGGTAATTATCGCTCGCTTGTTATTTTTCCAATACATATTTCACGAGGTTGAGTAAGTTTCTCTCTTCAAAGACTACATATCTTCATTGACACATAGATATGTACCGAATGAGGGTTACTCAACCCGTGAAGGATGTGTGCATTACTCTTGTCCTATAAGACTTCGGTATTGTATAACATTCATGTATTTTGCTTACAAGTCTTGCTATAATTGGTACAGGTACAATACATGTGTAGTGGTGGTGAATCCCAACATCACCCCAGTGATCCATCATCATTTGCTAAATCTTAGATTTTAATCCTTAAACTAGTTTTTATTCTGGCCTTTACTTTTTCATGTTTTAGGTTAAATAACTCAAATCAAATTTTTGGTCTTAGATGATTGACTTAGATCGGTACGAAACGAGAAAAAGACACTCAGATTCTTAACATTGTCCTTTGGGTTCGATCCTAAATCTGTACTATGATAAGGCTTCCACACTCTTGTGGGGTTGCAGCATTTATCTAGCACCAGTTGTAGGTAAACCTAGAGAGAACATCATCTCCCTAGGGTTTTTGGTGCATATTAGGATTTCCATTGGAAGAGTAATCTTTTGGTGTAAGTTCTATCTCCATCAAAAAATGGCACTGTTTTCGGGGACAACGGTATAAGAATCATCTTTTTCAAATTCCGTGTTGATTTAGGTTTCTCTAGGGTTTTTCATTTTCTTTTCAAAAACCTAAAAAGTGAAGGGCTTATTCTCGCATATCTTCTTGGATTTGAAGTGGTTGGTCAAGCCTGAAACACTCTTTCCTTGATTTCAGGTACCAACTCTCTACAAAATGAAGCAGTCAACATCACCAATCATTAGATGTCAACTATGTGGTGACTATTCTCATGTAGCGATTTACTGCTTCAATGTCCCTCCTCTCTACTTAATGGCTCTGCGTCAAGTAATCATGAATCGAATAGCTGGGAAACTCAAAGCAGCCTCATCATACAACTATGGATATAACGCAAGTTATAATTCGTATCACCCTAGAGGCTACTACGAAAAACCTAACTATGGTGGATTTCAAGGCGTAATGTAGAAGGGAACCTGGAAAATGATGCAATTCAATACTATGATGTGGGGAGCCATTATCAACATCAATCAAATAGATATAGGGAAGATATTTTTCATGAAGATCAACACACATTGATGAAAGAACTATGTGCTTTACACACATCGGTGGCTCAACAACTAGCTGATCAGACACCCGCAACCAAGAAGTTAGTAACCGATCTAGACCAACTTATGCAACTTGTCAACGCTCCTGAGCAACATGTAGAACAACCACCTATTTCAACTAAGCACACCCCTAGTCCACATGTTGCAATCGATTACGATGATGATTATAAAATCATGTGGGATATGCCTTCCAATGACTTTTAAACATCAGTGCAAGGTGAGGAATCATCTTCAGAGTTAATAACTGAACCCAAGGATGATTTATTCACAACATTACAAGAGCAAGAATCATCTTTCGAGACAAGACCTGACTCGGAAAGTGATTCCTGCACTATGCCCTTAGGTGAAAGATTGAGTAACCAATATGAGGATTTTCTACAGTCAGGAGAGCAATGGGGGATAAACTTCAATACCTACCCACTTTCTGACTTCATAGACTCAAATTCAACCATTGAAGAGCAATTGGAGATAATTGACTCCCTCAATGACAAAACCTCTTCAACTTCATCTATCCCATCCATGAAATCCATTGAAGAAGGGTTTATGTTGCAAGGACTCTACACTCCTTCACAATCAGACTCATATGGGTATGTGATCGATTCAGATGAGGATATGTCTTTTATGCAAGGGAATCAAATGCCTTCACTTCCAGAACAAAATCTGAATTGCCCTTATGAAGAAATTTCTGATCATTCGGCTGATTTAGGGACAAATTTCGAGGATAGGACCGATCAAGATCTTGATTCAGAAATGGACCATACCACTCTCACTGATAAAATAGAATCAAGGGAGGATGATGGGTCTCATGATGACAATCCTATGACCTGTCCTTTTCATGAGATGATATTACCTGAGTTACCACCACCACAAGAAGTCCAGACGGAGCAAGTCCTCGAACAAGAGCATGATCTTTCTATTGAATCTCCTTCTAGACGCTTGAACGAGTTAACAGTGAACTATGAAGAGAAACATAAACTACCTCTCGATTTTTGAATGGATCATGATATCTTCGTAGACTCTTATAATGATAAAAAGGGCACGTGGAGGGCATCGAGTCACAAACCCATCACTTAGAGAAATTCACCCCTATGAAGAAGACCTTCCTAACATTCAAGAAACTGAGATATGTCTTTTACCTGAGCCATGTTTCAATCTTCCCATAGCAACTCCTCCTGAGCACTCAATAGAGCTAGAGGAGTACTATGAAGAAGTACTCAAACAACAATCTAACTCAGAAATGGAGTACTTTAGTCCCAACATCGAAGAAACAGAGTCACCGGGAGATTCTAGCCTTCAAAACATTATGTCATGGACTAATCCCCCCCATGAAGAAGCATCATTGGAACCTCTACCCTGGAATCCCATTATTCCTTTACCCGAGCAAGAGTTTGTTCTACCAGTCGAATCCTCTTCTAGTTACTTGGACGAATTAAGGATGTTCTATGAGGAAAATTCTAAAAAAAAATTGAAAAGAAGAACGACGCTCTCATCAATTCCAACGTTAATAAAGATGATGATACTTCTCAAAACAACTCCTATGATGAAGAAATGTCATCCTGGCTACCATATCCTATGCAAGAAAAACCAAGTGATGAAATGAAGCCTGAACCGGATACGCCACCTGATCCAGGATAGGAGGAAGTCCAAGTGGCCAACCCTCAATCGACTGCTCTGCATTTTGGAGAAATCAGTTCTACTTTAAATTTCGAGGGTGAGCCACAACTGGAGGACACAAATAAGCAAAGCTTCGATTACTCACCTAACCCTCCAGTCTCAATTTCTTATATTTTACCTCCCCCACTGATGGGGGAAGGACTCTGGATTCTTCTGGACGGACATAGAGGTGAACGAAATATGTATCCAAATCATCGAGAAAACCTATTCGAGTTGCCACGACCACCCAGTCAACAAGTTGTTCAGGCCACTCCCTCACTTCCGGCACCGGCTATTGTGCGACATCTTTTCCGGACCGTCTTCCAACTACGAGGACCGCCTGGTTAACACTGAACAACCTTTCCCCTCCATCTCGAACCTAGTATTTGTTCAAAAATCAGCAAACTCATAAGTTCGAGGTGGAGGGCGGGTTTTATGACTTCCATTCCACCCCCTACCTTTACTACTTTCCATTTTTCTATTATAAGTTCTTGTTCACATTTTTTTCCGCTTTATCATTTTTCTTCTTAAAATAAAGCCTTTACCGTAGTCGGCTTTTGCTTTTCAAATCTTTTGTCATCACCTCTTTTCATTGCAAATCCATGAGGAACAAATGCTTAAAATTAACCGATAAATGATTTCATCTCGTATAAGTCCATGAACCCTAATGTCATATCTTCCATAAAGATGATACACTTCAATAAGACTAAGATAGATCAATTACATCGCTCCTCTAACTGATTAATGGATCTGTTGTATGGATTCCTGATTTGATGTTTTATCATGTCACTTTTTGAGTAGAGTGTGATGGAGAAAAGAGACCCGTGACATGGAATCTCTAAGCAAATTTCATCATGATCCGAACTCTCTTCTGCACTTCTTCCTTCATTTTTCATATCCCTCCGCTCACCAATCATGCCAAAGCTTTAAGTTCGGTGTGGTAAACCACACCTCTTCCGAACTCTAAGTTCGGTGTGGTAAACCACACCTTTTTCTAGTGTAAACTAGAACTTTGCCGAACTCTAAGTTCAGTGTGGTACATCACACCCCTCTTTCCACTACCGCTTCTTCCATACCCCTAAATACATAACAGGGGTGTATCACCTTCTTTTCTTGATTCAAAGAGTATACAATGATGATTGTGCACATACCGAGGTTGGCAAAAAATATACCCGGATTCCAAAAAGAGGCTTGGCAACCCAAATATACAAAAATCCAAAAATACCCTTTTCCCCAAGCCAAGTGAGAATGAATAAAAGCCAAAGTGTGAATAAAAACATGAGAGTTGTTCCCTGAATAAGGATAACTGATAAAGGTCTTGCCCGGCCGGTACATTAGCTTCCCTCACAAAGGCAGATGTGTCGTGACTGGTAGTGAGACCCTAAGGATCCAAAAATGACCTTTTACCTCCTCTCGAAGAGGTAAAACAGCCAAAATCCTAAAGCCAACCTATACACACATCTGAGTTACCTTTAAAAAAACCGGGAGTAAGGCTAAGTCAACCAGTTTTGTGCACAAATATTCAAAGTGTCTTGATGAATCACCAATAATAGATTCTTGAGTCAATTAGAGGAGAGACTTTTATCTCTTGACCATACCCCCATTCTTTCCCTTTTCATTAACCAGTGACAGATCATATGCATTTTGTAGATTCTGTGGGTCTGTTCAAAGTCTCATAAAACTTTTTAACATGACCGATACAACAGAGAGTGAGAAGGAAATATTTCAGTAAAGTGAACTCAGAAATGAGGATATCATAAGATGTATTCCATGATCTAAGGAAGCTTTGATGATGTATCAATATGAGCCATGAACAAAATTACGATATAACAATAGGATGAGGCAATCGCGAGATGAACAATTTCATTGGCGACTGTTTATGTTTTTCATTTCTCGAGACGAGAAACGCTTAAGTTCGGTGTGGTGATCAATCATCTAGACTCATCCTCAGTCACCAATTCAAAGGATTTCTAACGTTTTTGCCCTAATTTTGTTTCGCCTCATTTTCCTTTTCACTTTTTTGTGAAAATTCTGACACTTGCATGAAGGTGAGGTAATGACGAGACCAACATACATGCATTTTGGCGAATGTCTTGGGCTTTTTCATTCCTCGGGATGAGCAACGCTTAAGTTCATTGTGGTGATGAATCCTCCAGATTCACCCTCTCAGTCGCCAATTCTAAGGATTTTGTGTTGCATATCGACTGATCTACCCTCGCTTTGGGTTTATTTTAAGTATCTCTTCAATTTCATGTAAATAATGCTTTACTAGTTCTAATTACTCTAGTTTTCAGTTTATTTCATCTTATCCCCCCTTACTCACTTTCCTTTTTCCCTATAGATCACTCTCAACCATCCGATCAAGATCCAACTGTTCCTTTTCATCCAACCACTCCGTCTTGACCACCATTCGGTCTTGATCCATTCGGTTTCGACCCCATGCAGTCTTGACCTCCATGCGGTCTTGACCTCGATGCGGTTTCGACCCCATGCGGTCTTGACCTCCATGCGGTCTTGACCTCGATGCGGTCTTGACCTCCATGCGGTCTTGACCCCATGCGGTCTTGACCTCCATGCGGTCTTGCGGTCTCGACCTCATGCGGTCTTGATCTCCATGCGGTCTTGACCTCCTTTCCGTTTGCTCTCTCAATCTCAAAACCAAGCAGTGCTGCCGCCATCCGAATTCATCACCAGTCCCAGGTCGTACCACTGTCAACATCCACGCTCTGTAGGCCACGCAAGTAGTGCCCATGACCCGCTCGCTGACACCACTGTTGCCCACGACGACCTGCTTGTCACAAGCGTCGGTGTCATCTACCTCACCGTCAGCAGCAATGACGGTGCCTTCTCCTCTACCTCACCGTCAGCAGCAATGACGGTGCCTTCTCATCTACCTCACCGTCAGCAGCAATGACGTCGCCCACTCGTCTACCTCCAATCACAAGCTTCGTACCTACGCCATCGACATCCACACTCTATAGCTCACGCAAGTAGCGCCCATGACCTACTCGCTGACACCACCGCTGCCCATGACGGTCTGCTTGCCACAAGCGCTGAATAGTAAAATGCACAAGCACAAGACCGCATGAGTAGTTGTGCAGCAAGACCGCATGCACACGCAAACCGCATGACCAATCGCCATATGAGACCGCATGGAATTGTTGTGCACACTACCAAACGGTTTTGAATAAACAAAGCAAACCGCATGATGAAACCGCATGGGATAAAAGGGCACGCACAAGGTGTGACTCATTGGCCCAAGATATTTTGGCAAGCCTATAAATAGAAGGGTAGAGACATGGTCTTGGACATCCATCTCACTACAGCCCAAGGCTGCCAAATTGAGACTAGAGCCGAAAAGCCAGGAGGTTGCCTGTACACAGGCTGGATCCAAAACCAGTCCCGTCTACACCAGTTCCATGCCACCGACTGCCCGTATTGCAAGTAAGGAGACTGAGAAGAGAAGGAAGACGGAGTGAGAGAGACTATCCGGACTGTCTTGGCATCTCCCGTTCCATGTCCAAATCTACTCCGACATGACGTAGAAGACCGCTTCTTCTTCACCTAGCTGCGTCTACCTTCTGCACTGAGTCCATGGTGGATTTCTCCCTCTTTCTCATTCTTCTTTTTTCTCGCATGAGGAGTGAGTCGTTTCATCCACTGGGGTGCGGGGACTAGCCCCGCTGCCTGTGTTTTGTAATCTGTAATAAAAAGATGTTATCATTCTGATTCAATACTAAATCGTTTCATACATGCTTGAATGTTGGTCGCGTTCTTGTATGCATCTATTGTCTTTCGTTGTAGTTTGTTTATGACCGCTCTTGAGACTCGAATACTGATTTAGTGTTGGTTTCTGGTGTGTGTGTCCACCGTGCATCCGTTTTGGTATCTACGAACGCTTTCTAAGGAGTGGAGTAAACTCACCTCCATCGTTGTGCTTTTGTAATATGAAATGGAATCAGTTGACGTACAAAAGTGCAACCTTGACATGTCAAGGAACACACTCTGAGGAGAGAGTGGTGCAAAGTACTTGACCATTCATTCGGGAATGGCTGACTTTGCAACACTCCCACGTTTCTCATAGCTATATCCTCTAAAGAGGGATAGTCTATAAAGATACTAATCGATCTGGTAATTATCGCTCAGTTTTTAGTTTTCCGATACACATTTCATGAGGTTGAGTATGTTTCTCTCTTCAAAGACTACATATCTTCATTGACATGTAGGTATGTACCGGATGAGGGTTACTCAACCCGTGAAGGATGTGTGCATTACTCTTATCCTATAAGACTTCGGTATTGTATAACATCCATGTATTTTTCTTACAAGTCTTGCTATGATTGGTACAGGTACAATACATGTGTAGTGGTGGTGAATACCCGCATCACCCCAGTGATCCATCATCATTTGTGAAATCTTAGATTTTAATCGTTAAACTAGTTTTTATTCTGGCCTTTACTTTTGCATGTTTTAGGTTAAATAACTCAAATCAAATTTTTGGTCTTAGATGATTGACTTAGATCGGTACGAAACGAGAAAAAGACACTCAGATTCTTAACGCTGCCTTTGGGTTCGATCCTAAATATGTACTATGATAAGGCTTCCACACTCTTGTGGGGTTGGAGCATTTATCTAGCACTAGTTGTAGGTAAACCTAGAGAGAACATCATCTCCCTAGGGTTTTTGGTGCATATTAGGACTTCCATTGGAAGAGTAATATTTTGGTGTAAGTTCTAGCTCCATTAAATCACCATGGTATAGGGTAAAGAAAAGAGAGGTAAATGAAGGTAAGAAATCAAAAGAAACATTAACTTAGAAGACAAACACTTACCAAGGATGGAAGATGAGCTCATATCACCACCACCACCACATGTAAGAGGAGATTGATCACCAAAGCTCCAAGGTCAGATCTCCTTGATCCACCAAGATCTAAGAAAATGAAAAGGAGGAGGAAGAAGATGGACAGCCTAAAGGGTTATAAGCATTAATAGATAAGGGGTTATATAGATGGAAGGTGAGAGAGAGAAAGGGTTGAAGAGTCAACATACTAAGGGACCTAAGGGACACCTATCAACTCAAAAGGCCAACATGCAACCACTTAAGCATGACATGCAAGACATGGTGATGCACTCTAGGTAGTGTATCAACCACCATTTCAACCCACATGGTCACAGTTACGACCCTCTTAGGGTGTACCTCCCATGGTCGTGACACCGTCATCTAACATCACCTCTAGGTCGAGACAAGGTCCCACTACCATCCCTAGGTAGAGACAACCTACTCTAGGGCAACAATCTCGACCCAAGACCAACCTAGAGTACCTAGGTCATGACCCCCAACACCTACAGGAGGTTTCTTGATCCATAAACCCCCCAAAAGCAACCTTGGTCACAGCCCAAGCTCGAGACAACACAACCAACACACATAGTGAGGGCATTCAACACTCACATAAACCCTAATCACCACCTGGGGAGATGCTCCTCAACCAAGGATCAAACAAGGAGCCATCATATTTATCTTTCCCATAGATGATGTCAATAAAGAGTGGGAACACTATGGAGGTGGAAAATTGCACATCAACCCCCTAAATTGGGTAAATTGCAATTTGCACCAAAACTAGCACAGAAAGCACAAACTTCATCCAAACGAGGTCACACTTGTAACGTAAGCTCTCCACAAGCTCCAAAACCATCCCAAGTGATTAGAGAAAGGTTCTAAGCACATCATCAATCTAAAGCAAATAGGGTTAACCCAAAACCCATGTCAAGGGTCTTACATCCAAGGTCTCAAATTCTTTCTCTTGTGCTTTATTAATAGTCATTTTGCAAGATGGAAAAATAATTTCAGATGTTTGAAACTTTTAGAATCTATCTGAGAAATTTTAAAAGGATTGATTTCCTTCTGATTTGAAAGAATTTTATTGTGAATGTGATGAGTCCTATTTAAATTTCATACCATAAAGGTAGGTAGCTAATATATTGTTATATAGCATTAACTAATAGATGTTGTTCTTTGATAATGATATTCCATTTGATTTTGATGAATATGGAGCGGTTAATTCATGTTTTATGCAAACATTTTAGAAACATACTAAATAAGGCCTCAGTTTTACTATCCTAAAAGTTAAGTCTCTAACATATGTTGTAGTTGTGTCGTTTCTTCATTTCTCCAAAATTTAAAGCTTGTTTAATAATTCATCACCACTCTTATATAACAATACATATTAGTGCCTACTTCTAAAGCTAATGAATACTATTATGCACAACTAAATATCTCTAGTGAATACTATATTAATCTCACAAATGTCATTTACAATAAATCTAATATATTAAATTTTAATCAATTGAGTCAAATAGTTTTTATGATTTTGCCAGTATTGTGATATAATATTTATGTTTTCTTTCAATGATAATGTTAGTGATAAGATCAATGTTCATCATTATTTCTATGGAAACATAGTTCTCATGTCTAAACCTTTCATGTAAAGCAAGGGTTGTTTTAAGATTTAAACAAAAAATTTCAAGTTTATATAAAAACTTCAATATAGAGGTTGCACATAATTTGTAAATTGTTCCTCTACTTTAATGAAGTAAACTATCATGGAAATGAGTTGTTACAAATTTGTAACATTTTAATTCAACTATTTGAAACTTCCTAATAAATATAGGACAACTATGATTATTACACTAGGTTATGTGTATATGTCTCACTCTATTTAGAGTTAGAATCTTTCATGAACAAATATCAACATAAACAAACTTAGCATATTAATGGAGTAGTGGGGTGGTCTCCCAAGGTCATTAACATATCTATTGTTGTCTTGATAATATATAAGAATGATTTTTTTCATCACAAATGTGCACATTATCCCAAATATCTGCAATACAATATAGTAGTTCAAATATATTAAGAATGTATACTTTACAATTCAACATACTTGCCCCTTTACTTTCTTTACTTGCTAATTAGACATAAACTGTCTAGGGTGAACTTAGAGTTTTGATTGTTGTTCTTTATTTTGTTTCTTGATCAACCTTTAATGTAATTAAACAAACTCCAATTAAACACTTCAACCATAGACTTCGCATTAGGAACATAGAAGAAACTAACTTACTTATAGTATATATTCAAATATGTATATCTTATATATATATATATATATATATATATATATATATGGTGAACCCAGCTCGTATATTACCTTTATAGAGTTTTTGTAAATGTACAAGTAACTATACACTCATTGTGGAAACAAACTCCAGCATGAGTGTTGTCAAAGGAAAGAAAAGAAAATGAGGAATCTTTACATCCTAATAGCAACACCCTATAAAGGAAGCATGCGAGTCTATAAAGAAAAGAAAGTTGATAAAAAAGAAAACTTTGGCACATCATCACTTGGATAAAATGCTATTATACTTCAAGATAAGTAACCATAGCCTTTGTTCATCTTTCTCAAAAAAATTGTGAGTTCTATCATTCCCTTCTCTCCAAATCTATTGAAGTACACTAATGTTGACCATCCTATTTTTCCTTCCATGAAGTTTACAGACATCCTCCAAACATCCATGAACTTGGAAATTATAATTAGAAAGTCTCCAAACAGTTTGAGTAAAAGAGAAACTAAAAAAAGATGACCACGTCTTCTTCAGCAGATTTACACAGAGTGCATCTTGAAGCCAGATTGATACTAAGGTGTTTAATGTAGCAAGAGGTTAAGACCCTACCATGACCAATCTTCCAACCTAATAATTGAAAGATGCTATGGCCTTTGAACTTTCACAACCATTAAAAGAAGGGGATTGGATCATGCTTTGTTCTCACATTATACAAAATGAAACTTATGTTAATATCGGGTCTCCTAACAAAAACAATATCATCACTACTTCCCTTAGGAGAAGGAAGATCTTTTAGAACATCAATCAGCTTGCTATGTAACCTAGAGTCTCCAAAGAACCAGTCACTATTATTGATAAGGAAACTGACTTTAGCATTGCTAGCAAGACAGAGTTGAATAATACTCTATTTTCCCAAAACCTTAACTAAGAACTTGGCACTTGGAAGATAGAGATAATTCCATACGGAAGCACCAGATCCATCACCAATACTAAAGCTAATGAAATTTCTTAACTCATATCTTCCTAACAAATCTTCTTAAAAAACTAAGAGAATGAGTTGTTGATTGATAAAAACCAGAAGGAGTGCTTGCTTAAGTATTTTTCATGGACCCTTCTTATCCAAACACTATCCTTTTTCTTGGCAATGTTCTAATCGTTCAATAGGACAGAGGCTTTGACAACCTCTTTGATGTTCTTAATGCCCATACCCCCTTCAGATTTAGGCCTGAAAATAGCACTCCTCTTATTGAGATGCACAAAGTTTTTATTATCAACTCTACCCCATATAAAATCATGGCACAATTTATCAATCTCATCACAAATAGAAAGGGGTAAAGGAAAAATAGAAGCCCAATAATGATAGGTGTCTGAGAGAGTAGACAAAACTAGCTCAACTCTACAAGCCATAGAAAGTTGATTTTCCTTCCAAATCTTTTGTCTCGTCTTGATTCTATCCACCAAAGGAATCCAATGTTTATGAGTTTACAATTGAAGAAAGGAACCCCAAGATACCTTAGAGGAAGAGAACCTTCATACCCAAAATGTTACCAACTTTGTCTTTATCAACACCTTGACTATAAATCACCACACTCTTCTCATAATTAATGTTTAATCCAATCATACTATAAAGATTATCAAGAACCCTTTTAACAGCCATAGCACTTTGAATATCAGACTCAACAAACACCATGAGGTCATCAACAAAGATCATATGGGAGACTTTAAAATAAGAAGAAGCCTTCAAAGGTTTAAGATGAACCTCCTCAACTTCTTTATCAAATAAGAGAGTGACCACCTGCATCACAAGCACAAATATATATGGAGCTAGGGGATCACCCTACCTAACTCCACTACTTGGTTTAAAAGAGTCAACAACCTCTCCATTACTCAAGATCTCATAAGACATAATGTCAAAGATTTCCTTAAGCCAAATGATCCAACAATGAGGAAATTCATGATATGAAGAATATAGAAAATAGAATCCCAGGACACTGAATCATAAGCTTTTGAGATGTCAATCTTGAGGCATGTCTTAGGCCTACTCCCTTTCTTATTAAAGTCATGAATAAGATCGTTGGAAAGCAAAACAACATCTTTAATACTCCTTCCTTGCATAAAAGCACAATGATTGCTACTAATAAGAGAAGTCAAGACCTTTTGTAGCCTTTTGGTAAGAAGCTTAGAGATAATCTTGTAAAAGACATTACATAAGGCAATAGGTCTTATATTTTTAAGGTAATTTGAATCTTTAACTTTTGGAATGAGAGTGATTAACATGCAGTTAGATTCCCTGATTGACCTACCAGTGTTGAAAAAATTGAAGATAGCTTCAACCACCTCAGAGCAAGTAACACTCCAACACTCCTTGAAGAATTTTCCATTTAACCCATCAGGACCAGGGCATTTATCTTAATTCAAACACCTAACGACATCGACAATGTCTTTTGTAGTGAAGAATCTATCCAAGGCTAGCTTGTCCACATCATTAAGTTTAGGAAGTTAAGACCACTTAGAATCCCCAAGTCAGCAACATGAGAATTATTGAAAATACTAAAGTAGTAGTCAATAATGTTCTTTTTGTTGATAGCTGCATCCATGCAAATAGTCCCATCAATAGAAAGGTATTTAATGTGATTAAAATTTCTCTTGACCTTAAAAGAGGAATAGAGATATTTAGAGTCAGTATCCCCTTCTTTTAACCAAGTAATTCTAGATTTCTACCTGAGCAAGGAATCTTCATGAACTTTGGCTATAACTGCATCTTTCCTCTTTTCACTAGCATCAATTTGAAACTCAATATTGGAAGGTTCAGAATCTAATTTCATTTTTTCTTCAATCTCTAGAAACTACTTTGTCTTAGCTACATTTGAAAAATTACCCACACGATCTTTATTTCATCCTGAGAGATCAACGTGTAGCTTTCTGAATTTGGAATACACTTTGAAGATAGCGAAACTAGAAGAATCAACAGCCCAACTTCTTTTAACAGTATCAATGAAATCTTTTCTTTTAGACCATGCACTAATGAACCTAAAAGGTGTTTTCACCTTGGCACTTTCACCAATGTCCAAAGTCAGAATTTTGTGATCACTGATGATATTAGAATAAAGGATTCCTTTAAAATCAGCAAAATCAATCATAAACTTATAATTATATAGAATCCTATCAATATAAGAGGTAACAAACCCGTTACCACTTTGATGGTTATCCCAAGAGAAAAGGGAACCATTAATTCTATGCTCATAGAGACCCCAACAAATCATGCAGTTATTAAAGTCCTCTATAGACTTATTCAAATGTGGGTCTTAACCCATGTTCTCATCTACCTATCTCAGAACATTAAAATTCCTAAAATCACCCAGGATGAATTCATATTTTGGTTGATAGTCTTAATTTTGTCCCACAAATGAACCCTATCATTATCAGGGTTGTACCCATAAACAACAGTAATAAAGAAGTCCCTATTAGCACAAGAAACCTCCAAATGGATAGATTAATCAGTCTCTCAAATTTTATTCACAACATAATCACCTTCCTTCCAAAGAATGACTATTCTCCCCAAAACATGTGAGCTATGATTAGAGACACGATTGAACTCAGAAAAAAACTTACTAATGAGCTTACTCATCTTTCTTTCTCTTACTTTAGTTTCATTAAGTAAAATAATATGTTGTTTGAACACTATTATCTTATTCCAGACTACAGAGGCCTTGAGGTTCATTCCTCTGGCATTCCATGAAAAATATTAATAGATATAACCATTTAAAAATAGTTTAGACTAGTACTTCACTAGTTTGAGGCAAAATTGGGCCACTTCCATCATTTGCACTAATCTTTAGATCATCATATTTGTTAGATAAAGCAGTTTTAGTACATGGCCTTTTTTTAGCAGCAGGAGCTTTTCTACCTATCCCTTTACCTTTCTTCCTTCTATTTCCTTTTTGGATTCTAGAGCCATCATCTTCATTCATAGATACCTCTGCAATAGGTGGAGTAGATAAGTCAATAACTATTATAGTGTGCATTACCATCCACCTCAAAACAATCAAAACTAGAAGAGACATTATCTTCAAAAGAGTCATTGGGCACGTGGAACTCATCTTCCTCACCACCAACACCCAAATCACTAATATAAGCATTATTAGTCATCATAGCCTGCTTCCTAGCAATTTCACCAGAGCCTGCACCCACATCACTAATAGAAAATTGTGCATTCAATACATCTTGTGTCTCCTCAATAAGAATAGAGTGTGCTGCTATGATTTTTCTCAAGTCCACACACTAGCCAACTAGAGGTGGCTAGATGCAACCCTAACAGAAGACACATGGGTCTCTCGAAATTTGTATGAGGACCTATTCCAATGCATGGGCTCAACTAATCACACGTACCCACAACCGCACAGGGTCATGTTGTATTATAGGCTAGTGGTAATATTAGGGTCGATCCTCAGGAAGAGAGGGGGTACTACATCTAGGTTTGTGTCGGCTATATTCCTAAAGTAGTCTAGGGTTTGAGGGTTTAAAGTTGGATTTTTTTTATTACACTATGATTTCAATCATGAAAGAGCAAGAAAGAAATAAAATTAACAAATACTCTAGATTACTCTAAGAAAGGTAAGGCTATCAAACTAAGCAAGGCAAGTAATTAGGCTAGAGCAACGATTTATACTACACTAGCAAGATAAGTTGTTAACTAAGATGCAAGCTAAGAAATTAGACAAACAAGAGTCAAAGTTATCACTAATTAGCCAAACTAAAACAAGCAAGCTCAAAGGAGCTATAACTACTTGAGTAAGAACTAACTATCTAGAACTAGGCAATTGGCTAAGAATTAACAAAGGCAATTAACTACACTAGCAATAACAACCTAAAAAGGAAAAAGTGGATTTTAAGCAATATGATGGATAGGTGGGCCATTTGGGAATGCAACTTGATATTAGCTGGGGGAAGGTCCACATAGACTGCATTTATCAAATTTCAAACTATATTACCAAAACAAACAACAAGACAAGTGCTATTAGAATATACCTATAGTACTAGTTGGAGAACTAGGGATAGGTGTAATTTTAATAGAACTTGGCAAGTCTAGGTTTCTAGGGTAAGTGGTATTCAGGAAATTGAGAGACAAGGGTATGAATGGGACTAGAGATGAGGGTTTTTTACCTCATGTTACTTGCCATCTAGCCTTTAGGAAACTCTATGCAATTGCATTAATCACACTTACACTAGATACTTAGATCTCACACTCACTTGTAGAAAAAGGGAGATGCATGTAGGAACAAATGGGGCTAGTTAGGGATCCACTAATTGGACCTATGATCCTTCCTAATATTTCCACATACATTCCAATTTCCCCTAGAATCTGTGTCATCAAGCATCATAAAACAAGCAATTTATGTTTAAAAGCACAAACCACATGCAAGATAATGGGAAATGAGATAGAAGCAAGAGGCAATCATCATAGAATGAAATTATGTTAAATACAAATTATTTTCCCCCAACATGGTATTAAAGTCACATTTTAACCCCAAACATCCCACCACTAGGGGCTTAGCTAGACATGCTCAAAGAAAAGTTAAAGAAATGAGAAGAAGGGAATAGGACACCATGGAGCTCAAAGTATATTCTTCTTCTTCACCTCCTAGCTGTTGTAGAATGTGGATCCTTCTCCAAGGTGGGTGAATGGCATGGAAATGAAGGTGATTGTGGCATAAAAGCTAGAAAACTAGGTTTCTATGGTGGAAATGAGGTGGAAATGGTGGATGGATGGCTTGAATGCAAGGGAGGAGGCAATGAATGCTAGAGAGTAGGTGGAGGGGAGTAATGGAAGCTAACCTAGTGATGTGGCCACCACCCATGTATATATAGGTGGTGGTGAGGCACTATGGTAAGTAGGGGCAAAGTGGGAAAACCCGTGGTGAAAATTGGTAGGTTTAGGTGGTCACCATGGCCGTGCTAGGGGTTGCATGGCACAGTCGTGTGCACTGAACGGTTGAGGTGGAAACTGGAATTGAAATGATAAGCATGTATGGTGGCTAGGGCCATGGTGGGGTGCCACAATCATGGTGGGTAGAGGACAGCACAATCGTGTGGAGTACCACGACCGTGTGGGAGGAGGCCATGGGTGAGGTCGCTTTGAGGTCATTATGTCTTCAGCTTGCCACAGGCATGGTGAGTACCATGGGCATGGTGAGCACCACGGGAAAGGTGGCCTTCAAGGGCCATTGTCGTGGTGATGACCACGACCATGGTCATCCACGTGTAAATTGGACCAATTCCATGTTGATTTTTGGGATCTTCATGCGTAAATCACCACGGTTGTCTTGTTGACCACGGGCGAGGTGGAAGGCATTGTCCATGGCCATTCTGGGGGCCACAGCCATGGGGTCTTTAGTGACTACGTCTGTTGGGATGACCACGGTCATGGTCATTCATGAGTAAATTGTGCAACTTCCCTGTAACTTTTAGAACATAATTCCCCACGACCGTGGAGATGTGCCACAGCCATTTTGGGGCTTCTTGGTGTTGTTCTTTACCTCAACTTCTTCATCTAGCCTCCTTTTTCTTTGAATTTTTCTTGTGCATACAAGGGAAGCTCGGGGAAGATATAGGTCCACTCTTGGGGTGTAAGACCCCAAATACGTTCTTTATCTCTCTCCCATGCATCCATGCATGCATAAGTGCCCTAAAATACACACAAAAGGAGGCATAAGTGCATTTGGCATAAAAGATCATATTGGAGGAAATAACCTGTATTCTATGACATTTAGATGTGATTATCATGCAAAATAATACATGATGAAGCCCTAAATTAGGGTTGCATCACCATCCCAAACTTAAAAATACTTTTTCTCAAGTATGCTCCAACTTAATCTCTCTCTTCAATTTTCTTTCAATTAAACAAGAATGATATGATTCATTGCAATAGAAGATTTTTGACTAAATGGTCTTAGAAGTGACTAAGTGCATGTGTTCCTCTTCTCACCACTACACTTTCACAAACCAATCATGAAAAAAGCATTGAGCATACAAACTTCAAATATATAGAATAGAATGCACAAGCTTTACATATATCCTTCATGTAATTTTGGGTAATCCATTTCATGTTGGCGTTAATAAATGATGACTAGGATTGTTGTTTCTCTTTCATGCATTCAACCTTATGCCAAAAACCACACCGAATGACCCACATGGATGTAGAAAGGGTAAAGTGAGCTAGATTTGATGTTTTCTAGCTCAATGGGTATGAAAAGGGAAATAATGATTACAGTAAGAGATTGGAGTCTTTTTGCACACTCATCTTGTCTTTATTTAGATGCTCTTAAATAGGAGCATCTTTATTTTCTTTTTTATTTTTTCTTTTTTCTTTTCTCTTTTCTTCTTTTCTTTTATTTTTACCCTTGGTGTAGGTATGGCATATGGTTGATAGAATGAAGTGGGGAGATGTGTGTATGGCCACCCAAAATTTTTAGAGGTGGCCAAGGCCAAATATGTTCACTAAGGCATCCTTTTATGAGGCAGAGAGGTATGAAGATGGTGGAAGAAGAGTCGGGTCAAAGAGGAGTCATTAGTGTGGTCCTCAACATAACATCTCCTGCATGAAAACTAATCCAACACTTCATCAAATGATATCACACCGCATGATTGAACAACATGAGATTCACATCTATATCATGCAATTCCATAGGCTCTAAGCGTTCATAGCTTGCTCAAATCACAATTCAACCACAAAATTCACAAACTTGAGAGAGGTGATGCACTTGTAAAAAGTCAACAAATAAGACCATATAGAAATAAACTCTAAAAATGTGTCATGCATTTGTAAAAGATCAACATTTTTAGTTCAAAAGGTGGAGATTAAGTTAAAACATGCTTTTAGGCAAGAACATTCAAGTTTGGGCAAAATTGGCCAAAATGGTACCAATTTGCAATCAATCACATCTGAACCTACATTTAGGGAAATTAAAGAATAAAGGAAAAAATACTAAATAAAACACACAAAAATTATCAAAATCTACATGGAAATGTAATGCATGATATGGAAAATAAAAAAGAGCAAGAATTTTGAAAAATTACAAAAAAATGCATGAAATTAAACTACATGTATGCATGCATGCTAACAAGAAGAAATCTACACGAACAAGAGTAAAATCAAGCCATTCCAAAATCTAGTGAGACAGGTGTAAACAAAATGAGAGATAAAGACAGTGTGATCGTGTTGTCCTTAGCATGAAACTCAAGTCTAGGCTAGTAGGGTGAAGATCATAGCTGGTGTTGCAGATCAAAGGGCATGTTTCCCTACTGTGGCTAGTCAGGATGCTCTGATTGGTTCTGCTGAGGAGGTGGAGGACTTGGATGAGTTGTAGGGAATTGGTAATAATAGCCCCAATAAGTGTCCTTAGGGGGAGGGTAGGTCTCCTAATATCCCGAAATACCACCCCAAAAGTCTTCACCCCATTCGGGGTTTCACTGTATTTGCACATGGTGGTAATGGTACAAGTGGTTGACATCTTGATGCATCTATTGTTGGTCCTGCCACATGCACTTCTGGACGACTGCATGTCTTGCTATGTCTTTTAGATGCCTTCACGCTATTCAGGGATGGATGACATATTATATGCATTCACTGAAGGCTCCTACAGCTGGGATGTTGCCTCATCCCTTCATCTCACTCTTCATGGATGTCTTCTTTGCTCTCCTCCCTCTTCTTCTTGCTATTGTTCATTTGATTCTGCCACTTCTTCTTTTGCAGTAGGGGGGTTGAAGTTTTCCCGAGGGTTGTCTCTCTCCCATTGCATAATGTGTTCTCTTTCTAAATCTGGGGGGCCCAAGGTAGAGAGAAGTCAGTAAGCATGGTAGGGCAGCTCAAACTTTTCGGTCGGTAAGTATTTCACATTATACGTCATCCTCTTGTTTTTTATTGTGATCATTAGAGAGTGCATTGGGTACTTTAAGTCAACAAATTGAGCTCGTTCAGCCTCCTTACGTCTGTTGACATCAAAGCCTAGAGATATAGAAATTGAGGTTACAATCCCTCCCATAACAAATGGAGTTTTGCTTTTGAAGGGAATTGTCCTCATGTGGTCAATCAGGAGTGTCACTAAGTTGATGTGTATTCTCTCATTTATGCCATGTAAAACAAGGAGGTCCTTTTTTGAAATGCTGCCTTGATTATCATACCTCCCCACAATAGTGTTGTCTATGACTTTCTGCTTGTATATGGCTTGGGGATTATTGATCAACACCGTCTTTGACTTTCCAGTAGTGTACGTTGACATCCCTGTCAAATTGTGCCAGAAGTCAACATAGTCCAAACTAGCCTCTCTCTCTCAATTAAGCCATCATTCAATTTTTCAGCTTCTTGAGGGTCCTTTGCAAAGATGTAGTAATATTCATAAGCTGTCAACATGTGCATTCTATTGAACATTTCAAACTTGATGGCTTCCTCCCCTTTGACCTTGACCTTCTCTAGCATGGCAAAGAACTACTTGGTCAACTCTATATATGTGGTTTGTTCCATGAAAAGCACCTTCCACAAACCTAGTGTCGTCAACTTGTTTTCCACCTCTACTTTAATACCCAGGTCTACAATTACCTTCTCACACCCATATCTTGTGAGGTAACTCTCCTTGACATGCACTCAGGGTAGATAGTTGTGATCTGCATCTTCATATGATCCCTTCCATATGAAGTTCTCTCATGAGCTTGGCCAAAACCTTTCAGCATGTCTGCCTCCAAGTATGCCAAAGTGTCCTTTGGCTCAGAATCCATCTCCTCCTCAATAATGTGATCATCCTCTTCCTCAACCTGGTAGGATCTTGACCCCGAGATTATGTCAAGATTTAGAAGTACCTGTTGCTCAGGGTATCGCCATGGGTGATCCTCCTCTTCAATCATCAACCAGTGCCTTGCTTGTGGCTGCTATTGTGGTCTCTCCCCAATGAGGAGGTAGAGTGGCATGCTGGCATGGTCTGTGGAGGTAGCCTTGATGAAGATGGGGTTGCAACCCCCTTGCCCCACTTTTGGCGGGTTGTTATCTCCAGATCAACCTCATCAATCATGTCATCGAGGTTCTCCTCATATGCCTCCTCCTCCCCCTCCCTATGTGTCACATCTGTGATGTGGCAGCTATCTGATGACTAGGTGCGGGATGAACTCATGGACGTCAAGCGGTTGATTGATTGGGAAATGGAGTTTGATGGTCATGGAGTGTGGGATGGGATGGGGAGTTGGGAAGAGACTCTCTTGGTTCACACCTTTACCTCAAGGCTCTTTTAATCCCCCTTCTTCACATCCTTGGTGATTCCCTTCATTGTGTGGAGATGGTGGTGGTGGTATGGCTGTGATTTTTGGATTTTTGTTGAGGAGGTGAAATGGAGGTTGAGTGATGGGAGGAATATGCTAGGATGGTTTCTTAGATGGTGGAGGATGGATTGGTTGAAGGTTTTGGACAAAATTGTTGGATTTTCTTGAGGATTTGTGTGGGGCGGATGTAAGTGAGGTGGAAAATGAAAATGGAGATGGTGGCTGGATTGATGGATGTTTTAGGGTGGAAATGGTAGAGGGAGAGGTGTAGGAGGTGTAGGAAGTGATCAGAGGTCGATTTGTTGGAGGATTTGGGTTGGGGAAGCGAGATTGAAGGTGTTGGAGGTGGAGCTCGTTGCCACGTCCGAGGGGGAGCCGAGAAAATGAGTTAGAAAGCAGAGGGATTCGTGGTGTTTTGTGGGGTTTAAATGAAAAATAGGTGGGGTCGGGTCCCCCCACGGCCGTGGTGGGGGTTTGGCAACACAGTCGTGGTGGGTGCCACGTTCGTGGTGGGTGGTGGAGATGGTTAATATCAACCCCCACCACGGTCATGGTGGTCACCACGGTCGGGGTGTGCTCCTCTTGTCTCGTCCGTGGTTGTCACCACAGTCGTGGCTGTTCACACACAAAATCACCTTTATCCCTATAACTTCTTCAAATTTTTGCACTTAAATTACCATGACCATGGTGGTCTCCATGGCTATATTGCCTTCATGTTGCGATGGACATGGTGGTGGCCACGTCCGTGTTGTCCATCCTGGGCCACGACCGTTTTGATCTCTACGACCATGGCTAATCCTTTACAACATTGGTCATGTTGTTGCAGCTTTCTTGATATTTTGCAATTAAATCACCACAGACGTTTTGGGGTACCATAGTCGTGGTGGTTCTTCATTCAGTACTTTGTCAATTCAAACTCAAACATTTTGATATTTTTGTAAAAGATTTGGGTTCTTTTCCACATTTCAACTTCAACAACCATGTCTTACCCTATCTCTCTCTCTAAAACATGTTACTTGCATCTTATCAAAACTCAAACAAAAACTATCAAGCACAAGTGTGTGTGTATTTCATGATAAAAGAAAGAAAAAGTATCAAAAAGTGAAGGTTGGGGGAAAACGTTCCCAAACCTAGGTGGGTTGCCTCATACTAGCGCTAAATTTTACACCTTCAGCTGGGCTTATTGATCCTTGCACTCGATCATCCTCATGGAATTTCAAACAATCTTTGAAATAAATATCCCTATCATGTACATTCAAGCGCATCTCTTCATCAAGTTGGTATCCCTCAACTAACTTCACAATATCAAAACATTGATTGGTTGTATCTGGTCCAACCCCAACAACTTGCTTCAATCTTTGTCCATTCATGGTAAACACTCTTCCTCCATCTTTCTCACATATCACAATAGCTCGGATGGGTACACATTCTTGACTAAGTAAGGTCTTTCCCATCTAGACTGAAGCTTCCTGGGAAAGAACTTCATCCTAGAGTTGTAAAACCATACCCATTTCCAGGGCTCAAAATCCTTCTTCTTGATCAACTTGGTGTGAAGAAACTTTGTTCTTTCCTTATATCTTTTGGACAAATCATAGGCTTCATGCCTCATCTCCTCAAGTTCATGCAGCTCCAACTTTCTTTTCAATTCGGTAGTGTCTCCATCCATATCCATGGCTTTCAAAGCCCACATATCCATGTCTTTCAAAGTTGCATCTCCACCTGTAAGTGGTAGCTTTTTCCATAAACAAGATTAAATGGTATGGTGCCAATGGGGGATTTATATGAAGTGATATATGCCCATAAAGCCTCATTGAGATGTAATGACCAATCCTTGTGGTCCGGCCTCACTGTATTCTCATGAATGAGCTTTATCTTTTGGTTGGCTAACTCGACTTGACCACTGGTTTGGAGGTGGTAAGGGGTAGCCACCCAATGATTCACTCCATGTATTTTAAGCAAAACTTCAAAAGTGCAATGGATGATGTGACTTCCACCATCACTAATCATGGCTCTTGGCACACCAAACTGGATAAAGATATTTTATTTCAAAAAATCACACACAACTTTGTGATAATTGGTTCTAGTAGTAATAGCTTCAATCCATTTTGATACATTGTCGATGGCCACCAAGATGTACACATACCCAAAAGAGGGAGGAAACAGTTTCATCAAATCAACCCCCAAATGTTGAACACCTCCACCACAAGAATGGGTGATATAGGCATCATATCCCTCTTTGAGATAGTGCTCACCTTTTAGAACTTTAAACAAAATTTGCAAAACTCATGAGCATCTTTGAACAATGTGGGCCAATAAAATCCACTTTGAAGAATCTGAGCGGTTGTGTGTTTTCCACTGAAATGACCTCCACATGCATCGGAGTGGAACACTACTAGGATATCTTGCTGCTCAATTTCCAGAACACATTTTCTAATGAGTTGATCGGGATAATATTTGAAAAGATGAGGATCAACCCAAGCATAGTTCTTCACCATAGCAAATAGTCGCTTGCTTTCCTCCCTTGTCCAAGTACTCAGTATCCTCCCACTAGCTATGAAGTTAGCTATGTGCTTGTACCATGGTCTTTGGGTGGTTGAAAGTAAGAACAGCCACTAATGTGACATTGTTTCTTTGATGTGGTTCCTATAATCATATGGTGCTTCAATGCAGAAGAGATGGTCAGATGTAGAATTTTCTACTCTTTTCTTGTCAACAATCTCTAGATCAAACTCTTGGATCAATAGAATCCATTGGATCAATCTTGGCTTAGAGTATTTCTTTGTCATAAGGTACTTCAGAGTTGTGTGATCCGCATAAACCACTACCTTGTTTTGCAAGAGATAAGAATGAATCTTTTCTAGAGAAAAAATCATAGCAAGTTACTCTTTTTCTATGGTAGTGTAGTTTCTTTGAGCTTCATTAAGAGTCTTGCTCTCATAGTAAATGGCTTGCCGAATTTGGCCAATCCTTTGACCCAGCACATCCCCCACTGCCATATCTGATGCATCAGTCATGATCTCAAATGGAAAGGAGAAATTCGGGGGTTGCATGATAGGAGCATAGACAAGCTTGAGCTTCAAGTTGTTGAAGGATTCAACACATTTTTCATCAAAATGGAATTCCACATCCTTTTCAAGTAAATGACAGAGTGGCCTCAAAATCATACTGAAGTCTTTAATGAATCAATGGTAGAAACCTCCATGCCACAAGAAGGATCGTACATGTCTTACGGTGGAAGGAATGGTGAGGGTGGAGATCAGGCCCACTTTGACCTTATCAACTTCTATTCCAGCTTTACAAACTCGGTGACCCAGCACAATGTCTTCAGGAACCATGAAGTGGCTTTTCTCCCAATATAGTACCAAACGGACCTTGCCACACCTCTCAAGAATAGCTCCTAGGTGAGGCAAGCACTCATCAAAGGTCTTACCAATCACAAAAAAGTCATCCATGAAGACTTCAAGCAACGAATCAAGCATGTCAGCAAAACTGGATGTTATAGATCTTTGAAATGTTGAAGGTGCATTGCACAATCCAAATGGCATCCTCCTGTAGGAAAAAGTATATCACGGGTTAACAACCTAACTCCACTCTACACCTCAGGCGCCAACATAAGGTGTACAATAGAGTTAAAGTTGCCCGTCCCTGAGTGGATCAAGCACATGAATATATAAATGCACTGAATAAAGAGCCTCCATACATAAACCAAATTTTTCATTACATAGGGGCCCGAAGGAATAGGAGTTCTACATAAGAAAACTTAGTACATGAAAAACTAATTACAAAAGAAAAAGAACATAATCTAAGAGTCCCATTTAGCTTTAGCATCCCCATAAAATATCAGATATTTGTGAGCCAGCATATAGAGTAGTGACATCATCTTCCTTTCATCATGAGCATCATAATCAGAAGGTACCTATAAAACATATGCAATTGGTACGCGTCAGCACAATATATACAAATATATTGTACTGAGTATGCCTCTACATCATTCAATTTACCTTTTTTCTTACTTGGCAATAAGGATAAAAGTAAACTTGGCAGTTATAAGTAATTACAACAATATATAAAATACTAAGCAAAAGTTTGTTAACAACAAGGAACATGTATCTTTTAAGTATATTTTCCATCATATTTCTCATACATTCGCCACTAATGGCTTTGAGGTTTTTAGGCCTTTATGATCTACTACCAAAGAGTTTGAGATCATTATATGTGTGATCTACTACCAAAGAGTTTGAGATCATTATATGTGTGATCTACTACCAAAGAGTTTGAGATCATTACACATGTGATCTACTACCAAAGAGTTTGAGATCACTTTCCATGCACTAGACTACCATGTTCTTATATGATGGACACTATATATTATGTTTGCATGTGTTCGAAATTATACATATATAAATTCAAGCATAATATCAAATCATGCATAACATCATATAAGACATTCGTTTCATTAAATATCTTATGCCAAGTGTTCTACTACTCATATATCTCAAGCATAAAGTATAGTAAGCCAAAAAGAGGTAATGGCGTACCTTCTATTCAGAAGTGGGGAGTCCAAAGATGCTCCTCACTGGTACCTTTGATTTCCTAAAATTAACTGTGATTTGGTATTTATTAGTTATTTTGTTCAAATCACCATTATTCTAAAGAATATATAAACATGCCCTGTTATAGGTTTAGAGTCATGAGAGTTGAGTAACGAGTCTTAGAGTATGTATTTGAGTTCAAGATTAGTAGTGTCACGTCAGAGTAGGGTTATAAGGTCAAAATCATGGTCTTTAGATCACGTTGACTAATTATGCACATATTGATAAGTCAAAATAGAGAAAAGAGTGATAATTAGGTTTTATTGCTAATTGAATCACAATAATTGGATCTGATCATTACATAATTACCTAGATGTAGAAGGATGATGATCACATGTTTTTGGTGATTTAATCAGGTTCGAGTATTTTCTAAATAATTAAACAAGATATGAACATATTTGGGTAGGATCCTTTATTCGAGTCAGATTTAGGGTAAATAGATGCCAGATTCATGATCTTTGTATTTTTCTGATAAAAAAGGAGTACTTGTTTGTATTTTTCTGACACTCCTACAATTTATTATGATTTTCTTAAGATCAATGTACATTCTGACAAATCTTGAAAATCGAAGATTAAAAATGAGAAGGGAAATAATGGTGGGTTGTTGGATACTTAGATCCAATGGTCAGGCTTTTATCGCACAATCTAAGAGGGATGAATAGTCAACTGAGGTGGATTTACCTCAGTGGTCCAACTGGATTTGAGCGGGTCACTATCTTCTTTGCTCAGTGCTTCATAGCAGGTTGGTAACTCAATCTCCGGCGAGCCCTCGTCAGCAGCTGGGGCTTCTTCGTGCGTGGGTGAAGGCCAGGCTACATTTGTGGAAGTCTTCCACACCAGGACGGGTTGGTGTTGGGGCGTGGCTTCCCTAGACTCGTCGGGTCAGCTAGAAAATCGGTGAGTTGCACGGCTTGTGATGGAGGAAGATGGAAGGGGGAGCAGCAGGCGAGGTACCTCGGCGTTGAGGCACCGTAGGTTGGAGGAGAGTGATGTGGAGCTCGGCGAGCAGTCAGAGGTGAATGGGTAGGTTGGGAGTAGCCTGCCCAGTAGTTCAACGGCGGAGGGCAGGGCTGAGGTGAGAAGTGCTTGATCTCAGGGTGAGGGGTGCTCGTTCCAGGTGAAATGAACCTCGAGGAACGTCAAATGGGATGTCGAGGAAGGAATCGGTGTGCTTAAATAGAGGTGGGGGTGAGTCAATCGCAAATGCCCAATTGGGCTCCGCGGTGGTTGGAGAACAGGTCTCACCGACGAGGTCGTGGAGAGGGGTGTGGTCCTTTCTGGAGGTTGTACTTGGGGTCGTCAGGTTCATGGAGGTGAGGGGAGTTGTTTGCCTCGGTTGGATTGGCGTGAGGTGGCGCGGAGTGGCGGGGAGTGGTTTGCCCTCACACGAGGTGGTTGTAGCCACGTACTCGTGGGTTAAACGGAGGTAGGGGATGATTGGGTGGTTGTCCGATCTGCCCTGGATCCTTGGGCACGCCATCCGACGGTCCAGACAATCCGCGAGGGAAGGGCCGCAGATCGTTGACCTCAGCTCTGTGTGACAAGAGAAAAGAAATGCAACTTAGGTTGAATAATTCATTGTGTGACAATTATTGATCAAATATATACAAAACTTGTAAAATTCCTAGAGGGAGCTAGGAATGTCCAATTGACATGAGATTTGGACCATAGCTTCCCATATCATACCCTACATGTTGGTTAAGTTTGAGCTCGAGATTCACATATTTGAGTGGTCAATTAATCTTTATGTGAATTAGGGTTTTGAAATAGATTAAAGATTAAAGGAACAAAGTATAAAAGAAATTAGAAAACTCACTTTATCACATCCTACTCACCTTAAAAGAAATTTTGTCCTCAAAATTAAAGTGGTTGAAAGAGGTGAGGAAAATGTTGCTCCATATTTGCTCGTAGTTCCCAGGTTGCATCTTCTGCACCATGATGGTTCCACTACACCTTTACCATCTGGATTTGCTTGTTCCTGAGTTCTTTGACCCTGGAGTCGAGAATCTTTGTAGGTTGTTCTAGATAAGAGAGATTCTCCCACAACTCAAGCGGCTCATGGTTCAGCACTTGACTATCATCCTTCACATAATGCTTCAAATTAGACACATGAAAGACATTGTGCATCATGTTGTACTGCGGAGGAAGAGCAAGCTGATAAGCACATTCACCAATGCGCTCCAGAACTTCAAAAGGACCCACATATCTTGGACTAAGCTTCCCTTTGTTCTTTTCTATGGCACGTATGGGTCTGGTCTTCAAGAATACATAGTCACCATCATTAAACTGTCTGTCAGACCTGTGTGTATGTGCATATGACATCTGACGATCCTGGGCCAGTTTCAACCTCTGCTTAATCAAGGACACCTTATCAACATAAAGTTGCAACTCCTCAGACTTTATCATCTTCCTTTCTCCGACTTCATCCCAATGGAGAGGGGATCTACATGGGCTACCATAGAGAGCTTCATAGGGTGGCATATCAATGCTTGATTGGTAGCTATTATTGTATGTGAACTCTGCTAATGGAAGGTAGTAATCCCAAGATCCTCCCCAATCTAAAACACATGCTCTGAGAAGATCTTCAAAGATTTGGATAGTGCGTTCTGACTGGCCATCAGTTTGGGGATGATATGCTGTGTTGAAGTTCAACTGTGTACCCAACTCATTCTGTATTTGCTTCCATAGATGTGATGTGAACTTTGGATCCCGATCTAAAACAATAAAAATGGGTACACCATGCAGTCGTACAATCTCCTTTATATACAACTCAGCAAGCTCAGGAACCTTTGTCGTAGTCCGCATAGGTAAGAAATGTGCAGACTTGGTCAACCAGTCTACTATGACCCAAACTACATCATAACCTTTCTTGGTCCTGGGTAGTCCCACCACAAAATCCATGGTGGTATTTTTCCCATTTCCATTCAAGAATTGCTAAGGGTTGTAAAAGACCATCGGGACGTTGGTGCTCGGCCTTAATTTGCTGGTAAGTGAGACACTTAGAGATAAACTCAGCTATATCATTCTTCATACCTCTCCACCAAAAGTGTCTCTGCAAATCCTTGTACATCTTAGTAGATCTAGGGCGTCTGGAATACTTGGACCCATGTACCTCTTGCAGAATACAATTATTAATCTCCGACTCTTTAGGTACCCACATCCTTTACTTATACCTTAGTCCACCGTCCATACCAACAGATAGATGTGGCTGGGGCTTAGCCACAAGAGCTTTCATCTCATCCAAGCTAGGGATATTCTATTGGGATATCAGGAGTTCGGAAAGAAGATCAGGGATAATATTGATATTTTCCAGAATAATAGAGCTAGATTCTACATGAGATGACCCAGAAGATGAAGGTTCCAGATACATTGATGCACAAATCGACTTCTTATGACTAAGAGCATCAGCTACAACATTGGCCTTGCCTGGATGATATGCAATTGTGAAATCATAATCTTTGAGATACTCCAACCATCTCCTCTGTAGAAGATTGAGGTCCTTCTGAGTTAAGAGGTATTTGAGACTTTTATGGTCCGTGAATATATCAATAGTAGCACCATATAGATAATGTCTCCAGATTTTGAGAGCATAGACAATGGCAGCTAATTCCAAATCGTGAGTTGGATAATTGACCTCATTAGGTTTCAGTTGTCTAGAGGCATAGGCAACAACTTTACCATCTTGCATGAGAACACAACCCAGACCCATTTTAGAAGCATCAAAATATATTACAAAGCCATCATTCCCAGAAGGTAGGGTCAAAATAGGAGCAAAAGTCAAGAGAGATTTCAATTCTTGGAAACTAGCCTCACACTCAGGAGTCCAAATGAATTTGGCATCTTTTCTGGTAAGTTTAGTCATGGGTAGGGCTATTTTACTGAAATTAAGGATGAAACGATGGTAATAGACGGCTACGCCAAGGAAGCTATGAATTTTAGAAGCATTGGTAGGGGCTTTCCAATCAAGGACAGCTAAAACTTTGGCAGGGTCAACAAAAACTTTCCCACCCGAAATGACATGGCCAAGAAACATAACTTGGTCAATCCAAAACTCACATTTAGATAATTTAGCATACATTTTCTGGGCTCTCAAAACATCAAGGACTTTCTGGAGATGTTCATGATGTTGATCAACAGAATTTGAATATATAAGAATATCATCAATGAAGACCACAACAGAGTTGTCAAGGAATGGCTAGAAGACAGTATTCATCAGATTCATAAACACTCCAGGATCATTAGTCAAGCCAAACGGCATCACCACAAATTCATAATGTCCATATCTAGTTCTGAAAGTTGTCTTTGGAATATCACAATCTTTTACTCATAATTGATGATAACCTGATCTAAGGTCAATCTTGAAGAACACAGTGGCAGTACGAAGTTGGTCGAACAAGTCATCAATTCGTGGGAGGGGATATTTGTTTTTAATGGTGGCTTGGTTAATCATGTGATAATCAATACACATTCGCATTGACCCATCTTTCTTTTTAACAAAAAGGACAGGAGAACCCCAAGGAGAAGTACTAGGACGGATGAAGCTTTTATCAAGAAGTTACTCTAGTTGTTTCTTGAGCTCTGCAAGCTCAGCAGGTGCCATCCTATAAGGTTCCTTAGAGACTGGTGTGGTGCCCGGTGCTAACTCAATTGAGAACTCAATCTCACGATCTGGAGGCAGCCCTGGAAGCTCCTCAGGAAAAACGTCTGGGTAATCTCTCACCACATCCAAGCTCTCTAAAGGTCTCACCTTAGGATCAAGCACGGATATAATAACAAGATAGGCTCTACATCCTTTGGCTATCAAAGTTTCAGCTTTAAGAGAAGAAATAATCATATTTCAGTTTCTTTCTTTTCTCCCAGAAATAGTCAAAGGTTTAGAATTGGGTGCACAAAAGACTACTTTCTTGCCTCGGCAATCAAGCATAGCAAAGTTGGAAAAGAGTCAATCCATCCCCAAAATTATGTCAAAATCTTCCATATCAACAAGAATGAAAGCAGATTGAAATTTATGACCACCAAAAGAAAAAGGCAAGGTTTTGGTTTTCTGAAGAGAAGTATAAATTTTGCCACTGGGAGTTGTTACATCCAAGATATAACCTAGATCTTTTATCTCTAATTTGAGCATGGAAGCAAGATTTCTAGATATGAAGGTATGTGTTGATCCTAAATCGAATAGGGCCACAATAGGATGATCTTGGAGACATATCATACCTACATTATGATTTCGTATGAGATCATGGTTTTCAAAGATTCAGTATAATATAAAGAATTATTAACATTATTACCTTCAATCACACGATTGTCATTGGCCTTAGCTTCATCTGCATCTATTACAAAGACTCGGCCCTAACGATGTTCTGGCTGAGCCTGAGCTATAGGGACAGCTGGCTGAATAGGTGGAGCTGCAGGCTGTAGTAATGGGGCAGGATGGTTCTGAGGTGCCCCCTGGACCATATTTGGACAATTGTACCTCATAATCCCTTCATTCTTGCAGTAGTAACATATAGGTTTCTCAAACTTGCATTTTCTGGGGTGTGAACCTCCATAGTTTCTACACCTGACGTGCTCATATGCCTGTCCACGGTGTGACCCACCTCGGCCTTGGCCTCCCCGATTTGGTCCTCCTCGGTATGATTGACCTCTATGGTGATTTCCTCCTCCTCTTCCCATGCCATGGTTGTTAGGCTTCTTCTTATCATTCTCCTTCTCCTTGCCCTTGGTGACAGATGCATCGGTTAGACCTAGGTATCCCAAGCTTGGTGTTTTTCTCTTCCCTAAGGTTCTTTCTTGGGTAATGGCATTGTTGATGGCAGCTTCAAAGGTAGGATGGGTGGACGTGCAAAGGTGAACTTTGATTTCTTGGTTAAGGCCATCTATGAAGTGTTCAATCTTTTCATCTTCATCAAGGCTGCGAGCATGACACTCTAGGAGTCTAAAGGACCTAACATAGTCAGCAACAGATAGGTTTCCTTGGGTTAGGTTATTGAACTATTTCTTCTTCTCCTTCCTAGAAGATATGGGCATGAAATGGTTGGTAAAGATCCCCTTAAACTCCTCCCAACCTATGGGGCCATCTGGAAGTGCTCGTGTGTGGTAATAATTTTCCCACCACAACTTCACAGACCCCCTAAGTTGGTATGTAGAAAAGGTGACCTTATCTTCCTCAGTACACTTAGGGGCTCTAAAGGCATTTTCAACAGATAGGATCCATGCATCAGCTTTATCTAGGACTTCACCTAAGTCTTCTCCATGAAAGGTTTTGGGTTTGAGTTTAAGGAAGTCACTAATGGTGGTTTCATAGTTGGTCCTAGAGGATGAGGTACTATTGTTGGTTTCTTTTAGGGCTAGGGCATGCATGCATTCCAACATCACCTTCTTTTGTTCTTCCCAATTTCCTACAGCCATGGTATTACTAGGGCGTGATTGAGATTCATCACCAGAGCCATCGTTAGATCTCATTCTCTTGGACCTAGTTTTTAGAGTCATCTTCAATTTTGTATAAAAGATAGTTTAGATATTTATTTGAGATAGATCATAATGCAACCAATAAAGATTTAGCAATCATGGCATATATTGTTTTTTCAATTTTTCATGTCTTTTAGTTGTTCCCATTTCTCCTAATCTACCCACATAATAGAGAGAGTATATCATTGATCATGGTCACGAGAGAGAAAGTAGATGAGAAGCCTAGTGTGTATTATTTATTAAATAGGTTGGCTAGGGGTAATCCTTAATCGAGAAAAGATGAGAGGAAAGATTTTTCTAAGGTAAGGGTGCCTACTTTAAAAATAATTGCGTTAGCCAGGTAGATAGCTTGCGGTGGGAACCCTCGCACCATGAAAATGGATGGGGAGAGTGATTATGTTAGAACCTTCCACAAGGTACCCTTCTAGACACCTCGGCAATTTAATGCTAAATGTGGGTTACCCTAGGTCTAGGTAAGGTTACTAATTATTTGCTACACCTATATTGATTCATAAACCTATCTCGGATACCATCTTTCACGGGTTAAAAACCTAACTCCACTCTACATCTCATGCACTAAGGTGTACAATAGAGTTAAAGTTGCACATTCCTGAGTGGATCAAACACATGAATATATAAATGCACTGAATAAAGAGCTTCCAATCATAAACCAAATTGTTCATTACATAGGGGCCCGAAGGCATATGAGTTCTACAAAATAAAACTTAGTACATGAAAAACTAATTACAGAAGAAAAATAACATAATCTAAGAGTCCCATTTAGCTTTTGCATCCCCATAAAAGATATGATATTTGTGAGCCAGCATATAGAGTAGTGACATCATCTTCCTTTCATCATGAGCATCATAATCAGAAGGTACCTATAAAACATATGCAATTGGTTCGCGTCAGCACAATATATACAAATATATTGTACTGAGTACGCCTCTGCGTCATTCAATTTACCTCTTTTCATACTTAGCAATAAGGATAAAAGTAAACTTGGCAGTTATAAGTAATTACAACAATATATCAAATACTAAGCAAAATTTTGTTAACAACAAGGAGCATGTATCTTTTAAGCATATTTTCCATCATATTTCTCATACATCCGCCACTAATGGCTTTGATGTTTTCAGGCCTTTATGATCTACTACCAAAGAGTTTGAGATCATTATATGTGTGATCTACTACCAAAGAGTTTGAGATCATTATATGTGTGATCTACTACCAAAGAGTTTGAGATCATTACACATGTGATCTACTACCAAAGAGTTTGAGATCACTTTCCATGCACTAGACTACCAAGTGCTTATATGATGGACACTATATATTATGTTTGCATGTGTTCAAAATTATACACATAGAAATTCAAGCATAATATCAAATCATGCATAGAATCATACAAGACATTCATTTCATTCAATATCTTATGCCAAGTGTTCTACTACTCATATATCTTAAGCATGAAGTATAGTAAGCCAAAAAGAGGTAAATGCGTACCTTCTATTCAGAAGTGGGGAGTCCAGAGATTTTCCTCACTGGTACCTTTGATTTCCTGAAATTATTGGAGATTTGGTATTTATTAGTTATTTTGTTCAAATCACCATTATTCTAAAGAATATATAAAATTGCCCTTTTATAGTTTTGGAGTCATGAGAGTTGAGTACAAGTCTTAGAGTATGGATTTGAGTTCAAGATTAGTAGTGTCACATCAAAGTAGGGTTATAAGGTCAAAATCATGGTCTTTAGATCATGTTGACTAATTATGCACATATTGATAAGTCAAAATAGAGAAAAGAGTGATAATTAGGTTTTATTGCTAATTGAGTCACAATAATTGGATCTAATCATTACATAATTACCTAGATGTAAAAAGATGATGATCATAGGTTTTTGGTGATTTAATCAGGTTCGAGTATTTTCTAAAACATTAAACAAGATATGAACATATTTGGGCAAGATCCTTTATTCGAGTTAGATTTAGGGTCAATAGATGTCAGATTCATGATCTTAATTTTTTTATGATAAAAAAGGAGTACGTGTTTGTATTTTTCTGACACTCCTATGATTTATTATCATTTTCTAAAGATCAATGTACATTCTGACAAATCTTGAAAATCAAAGATTAAAAATGAGAAGGGAAATAATGGTGGGACGTTGGATACTTAGATCCAATGGTCAGGCTTTTATCGCTCAATCTAAGAGGGACGAATAGTCAGTTGAGTTGGATTTACCTCAGTGGTCCAAGTGGATTCGAGTGGGTCCCTCTCTTCTTTGCTCTGTGCTTCACAGCAGGTTGGCAACTCGATCTCCGGTGAGCCCTCATCAACAGCTGGGGCTTCTTCATGCACAGGTGAAGGCCAGGCTATGTTTGTGGAAGTCTTCCATACCAGGACGGGTTGGTGTCGGGGCGTGGCTCCCATGGACTCGTCGAGTCGGCTAGAAAACCGATGAGCTGCACGGCTTGCGGCGGAGGAAGATGGAAGGGGGAAGCAGCAGGCGAGGTACCTCAGCATTGAGGCACCGGTAGGCTGGAGGACAGTGATGCAGAGCTCGGCGAGCAGTCAGAGGTGAATGAGGAGGCTGGGAGTAGCCTACCCAGTAGCTCGACGACGGCGGGCAAGGTTGAGGTGAGAAGCGCTTGAGCTCGGGGCGAGGGGTGCTTGTTCCAGGTGAAATGAACCTCGAGGAACGTCAAAGGGAGGTCGAGGAAGGAATCGGTGTGCTTAAATAGAGGTGGGGGTGAGTGAATCGCAAATGCCCAATTGGGCTCCATGGTGGTTGGAGAACAGGTCTCACCGACGAGGTCGTGGAGATGGGTGTGGTCCTTTTTGGAGGTCGTGTGTGGGGTCATCGGGTTCATGGAGGCGAGGGGAGTTGTTTGCCTCGGTTGGATTGGTGCGAGGTGGCGCGGAGTGGCAGGCAGTGGTTCACCCTCGTGTGTGGTGGCTGTAGACACGTACTCGCAGGTTAAACAGAGGTAGGGGATGATTGGGTGGCCGTCCGATCTACCCTGGATCCTTGGGCGCGCCATCTGACGGTCCTGACAGTCCACGAGGGAAGGGCCACGGATCGCTGACCTCAGCTCCGTGTGACAAGAGAAAAGAAATGCAACTTAGGATGATTAATTGATTGTGTGACAATTATTGATCAACTATATACAAAACTTGTAAAATCCTTGAGGGAGCTAGGAATGTCCAATTGACATGAGATTTGGACCATAGCTTCACCATAGCATACCCCACATGTTCATAAAGTTTGTGCTCCAGATTCCCATCTTTGAGAGGTCAATTAATCTTTATGTGAATTAGGGTTTTGAAATAGATTAAAGAATAAAGGAACAAAGTTTAAAAGAAATTAGAAAACACACTTTATCACAAAGTACCACTTGGGCAAGTGAACGTAGTCTTCTCTTGATTGGTGGGATGGACAGCTATTTGGAAGTAACTAGAGCACCAATCAAGAAAGCAATAGAAACTTTCTCCAGGAAATCTTTCCAAATTTTGATTAAGGAATGGAAGTGGGTAATGATCTTTCTTGATCTTTTCATTCAATTTTCTATAATCCACACACATCCTCCATTTGGATTTCTCTCTCATGGACATCAATTCCCCATCTTCATTCTCAGCGAATGTAATCCCACCCTTCTTGGGCACAACTTGGATGAGACTCACCCATGGACTGTTAGAAATGGGATATATGATCTCAGCATCAAGGAGCTTCACTGCCTCTTTGGATACAACCTCTTTCAACTTGGGATTCAACCATCTTTTAATTTGATGGGTTTCTTTAGCATCATCCTCATGATAGATTCTATGGACACAAATAGATAGGTCAATATCCCTCAAATCATCTATGGACCATCTGATGGCCCAAATATTCTTCTTCAAAACTGCCATCAAAGCCTCTTCTTATTGCAGCAAAAGAATAGAAGAAATGATCATTGGGAGAGTGTCATTGGAGCCTAAGAAAGCATGTTTCAATCCTTCAGGAAGAGACTTGAGCTCAAGAATGGGAGGCTCTTCAAGGGAATTCTTCAATGGTTCAAAAATGGATGGGAGGTCTTCATTTGTAGCCACTAAGATGAGCTCTTCTTCCTCATCCTCTTCATCATCATCATCAGGAAACTCCATAATGGGATCTAGACCACTCCCTTGCGTGGCAGTTTGAATCCATGTCGGTAGGCACTCTTCCACTATCTCATCAAGGCACTCAATAAGATAACAATCCTCTTCTATAGAGTCTATCACCTCGGCTTTGGCAGAAGACTTGAAGGTGTTCAACTAGATCTTCATGTGCATGATAGTCAAATACATGGTGTTAGTTCTCACATGAATCACTGCATCAGCTATGTCCAAGAAGGGTCTCCCCAAAATAATAGGTACTTTCCTCGAGTCCTTTTCCATGTACAAGACAACAAAATCAGCCGAAAAGAATGTGGAGGTCTCAGCATCAAGTCTGACCAACACATCATCAACACACTCTCTAGGCATTTTGATAGATCTATCATCTAACTGCAAGGTACAGTGAGCAGGACCCAGTTGTCCCATTTATAGTTCAGTGAATGCATCATAAGGCATAAGATTTACTCTAGAACCCAAGTCAAGAAGATCTTGGTCTATGCAATGTCCTCCGATGTAGCATGAGATGATAGGAGCACCAGGATCTTTTCTCTTCCTTGGCACTGTGTGTTGCAAAATTGATCTCACTTTCTTAGTGAGCTTAACCTTCCTTGGTGTCCTTTTGGTGGTATTCCTCTTGAACGTGCACAAGTCTTTTAAGAACATGGCGTAAGATGAAATTTTATTGATCGCATCAAGGAAATGAATGTTGATCTTGACCTACTTAAAGCTCTCCATGATATCTTCGATAAGTTTCTTCTTTCTTATTTTAGTGGATGGTTCTTCAAGTGCATTGGGGAATGGAGGGAGTTGTGCTCCCAACTGAATCAAGTAAATAGTATCACTGGAATCATAGTATCAACTCCCAATATCATGGTATCAACTCTTAGTATCACTGTATCATTAGCCTGAATATCAGTATCAACATCCATGCTCACGCTATCAACCTTGTCATCATTGGTTGTGCCATCAACAGAGGTACCATGTTGCTACTCCAAGGACCTCCCATTCCTCAAAATTGTCACCGCCTTCATATGATCATGGGTAGTGGAAGAGGACGCTTGTAGAGGTGATTGTTGTTGTTGAGGTGGTGGTGGACTTGGATTCAGGTTCTGGAGGATAAATTGTGGTTGGGGTAGTGGTTGTAGTGGTGGTTGTTGTGGTGGGTGGGTGTGATATTGTGGAGGGGGTTGTTGGTATGAGTGAGGTGGAGGATATTGATAGATGTAAGGGGGTTGTTGAGGTGGAGGAGAATATGGATGTGGTGGTCCTTGGTATTGGTTAAGAGGTGGTACATGGCCTTATGGTGAGATACAAGTACCTTAAGTAGTTCTCACATAATCGCCATCATTGTTTGGGTTGGCCATGGGTTGGGATGGGAGCCTCCCCTCTTTATGACGGGCAAGTGAAAGAGATGTTTGATTAAGACTTTGTTCAAGGTGGCTAATGTTTTGTCCTTGAGATGAAATCACTTCATCGAGGTTCCTTAGCCTTCCTAGGACCTCTTCCTCAAAGCTTTAGCTGTACTTGGTCCCTTGGTGTTTCCTTGGATGCCCTTTCCCCTCATCATTTTTGTTTATTCTATGAGAAGTTTGGATGATTCCTCCACTCAGGAGTATAGGAGTTGGACATCGATCCTTGGTTGTTTCAGTTTTCAAAGGCATGCAAAGCATGAACTTCTTCTTCCTCAGCTTCAGCTACCATTGTGGATTGACTAGAAGAGCCACCAGATTGGTTCTTCATCATATTCATCATATCTTCCATCATATTCATCATGTCGGGGTTGGATACAGTCCAGGCTGGAACTATAGGAGAAGGTGGAGGGATGTATTTATGGTCACAATGTTCCCCTTTAATAGAAGCCCGATGGAGAGAATTCTCAACAAGGTGCTCAAACAAGGGCCATGAGTCCTCCGGTGGCTTTGCTATGAAGGTGCCTCTACATGATGAATCAATATTGTTTTGGCTCAACTCCACTAGCCTGGTTTAGAAAGCTTGAACCAGCTGCCACAAGGGTACCTCATGATGGAGGTAGTTGTGTAGAAGCTTTTGGAACCTTTCCCATGCCTCGTGGAAAGGTTCATTTTCTTTTTGGGAGAAGGCGGTGAAACATCTTCACATTTGGTTCAGCTTGTAAATTAGGAAGAACTTCTTGAGAAACTCATTCTTTACCGCATTCCACGTCACCAACTTTGTCTTGGAGATGTATCATTCCAAGGAACTCTTCCTCAAACATTTATATGTACTTGGTCCCTTGGTGTTTCCTTGGTTGCCCTTTCCCCTCATCATTTTTGGTTCTTCTATGGGAAGTTTGGATGATTCCTCCACTCAGGAGTATAGAAGTTGGACATCGAGCCTTGGTTTTTTTGGTTTTCAAAGGCATGCAAAGCATGAACTTCTTCTTCCTCAGCTTCAACTACCATTGTGGATTGACTAGAAGAGCCACCAGATTGGTTCTTCATCATATTCATCATATCTTCCATCATATTCATCATGTCAGGGTTGGATGCAGTCCAGGATGGAACTATAGGAGAAGGTAGAGGGATGTATTTATGGTCACAATGTTCCCCTTTAATAGAAGCCTGATGGAGAGAATTCTCAACAAGGTGCTCAAACAAGGACAATGACTCCTCCGGTGGCTTTGCCATGAAGGTGCCTCTACATGATGAATCAATATTGTTTTGGCTCAACTCCACTAGCCTGGTGTAGAAAGCTTGAACCAGCTGCCACAAGGGTACCTCATGATGGAGGCAGTTGCATAGGAGCTTTTGGAACCTTTCCCATGCCTCGTGGAAAGGTTCATTTTCTTTTTGGGAGAAGGCGGTAAAACATATTCACATTTGATTCAACTTGTAAATTGGGAAGAACTTCTTGAGAAATTCATTCTTTACCGCATTCCACATCACCAACTTTATCTTGGAGATGTACCATTCCTTGGCCTTTTCTCTTAGAGAGAATGGGAAAAGTGTCCTACGGATGGAGTCATCAGTGGCAACGGGTGTGCGGAAAGTGGAACAAGTTTCAAGGAAGGCGTTGATATGGTAGTAGGGGTTCTCATTCTCCATCCCATAGTAAGTAGGAAGGAGTCTGAGAAGTGTGGGTGGAATGGAGAATTGTTGACTCGGCATCTGGTCAACAAGGGTGGCAATGGGAGAATTGTAGTTCCTAGGGGTGAAGTACTCGTAGAGAGGGCGGTTGGGTTGTGGTTGATCATCTCCATGAGGTTCATTTTCTACCATATCAGTTGCTTGGTGTTGTTTGTGGTGGCTTTGGCATCTTCTTCTACCTATCATGGGGTCATATCAAACCAAGTCGATACAAGTCAAACATGTAGTACGCATGCACAACTATCACCTAAACAATAAACAAACAAGCAAAAAAAGCCAAGTTAGAACGATGGTATGCAAAAAGTAAACAAAGAATAAAGAATAGAAATGATGAGGGCAGTAGGAAAGGCTAAGCTACACAAACTAGCAAGGTAGAGCACCTCACTCCTTGGCAATGGTGCTAAAAAGATTGGTGTGATTCTTCTCAAGGCCACACACTAGCCAACTAAAGGTGTCTAGATGCAACCCTAAGGGAAAACACACGCATCTCTCCAAAATTGTATAAGGACCTAGTTAAACACACTGGCTCAACTAATCACACATACCCACAAGCGCATGGGGTCGTACTGTAGTATAGGCTAGTGGTAAGATTACGGTCGATCCTCAAGGAAAGAGGGGGCACTAGAGCTAGGTTTGTGTTAGCTATGTTCCTAAAGCAGAGTCTAGGGTTTGAGGGTTTAAAGTTGGGTTTGGTTTGATTACACTATGATTGCAGGATAGAAAGAGCAAGAAAGAAATTAAGTTAACAATTACTCTAGATTAATCTTAGCAAGTTAAGGCTATCAAACTAAGCAAGCCAAGCAATTAGGTTAGAGCAATGAGTTATACTACACTAGTAAGCTAATTTGTTAACTAAGATGCAAGCTAAGAAATTAGACAAACAAGAGCCTAAGTTATCACTGATTAGCCAAACTAACACATCAAGCTCAAAGGAGACCTAACTACTTGAGCAATAACTAACTATCTAGAATTAGGCAAAAGCTAAGAATTAACAAAGGCAATTGATAACACTAGCATTAACAAGCTAAGAAGGCAAAAGTTGATTTTAACAAATATTATGGATAGGTGGGCCATTTGGGAATGCAACTTGATATTAGCTAGGGGTAGGTCAACATAACATGCATTTCTCATATTTCAAACTAGATTACCAAGCCAAACAACAAGGATAGTGATATTAGAATATACCCTATACTACTAGTTGGAGAACTAGGGCTAGGTGTAATTATAATAGGACTTGGAAAGTCTAGGTTTCTAGGGTAAGTGGTATTAGGGCAATTGAGAGCCAAGGGTAGGAATGGGAGTACAGATGAGGGTGTTTCACGTCATGTTACTTGCCTTTAGCCTTTAGGAAATTCTAGGAAATTGCATTAATAACACTTACACTAGCTACTTAGATCTCACACTCACTTGTAGAAGAAGGGACATGTATGTAGGAACAAAGGGGGCTAGCTAGGGATCCCCTAATTAGACCTAGGAGCCATTCTTAAGATTGCAACATACATTCCAATTTCCCTTGAAGCTAAGTGTCATCAAGCATCACAAAACAAGCAATTTATGTTTAAAAGCACAAACCACATGCAAGATAATGGGAAATGAGATAGAAGTAGGTGGAAATAATCATATAATGAAATTATGTTCAAAACAAATTATTTTCCCCCAACATAGTATCAAAGTCACATTTTAACCCCAAACAGCGCACCACTAGGGCTTAGCTAGACATGTTCAAAGAAAAGATAAAAGAAATGAGAAGAAGGGGATAGGAAACCATGGAGCTCGAAGTAGCTTCTTCTTCTTCACCTCCTAGATATTGTAGAATGAGGCTCCTCCTCCAAGGTGGGAGAAGGGCATGGAAATGAAGGGGATTTTGGTAGAAAACCTAGAAAACTAGGTTTCAATGGTGGAAATGAGGTGGAAATGGTGGATGGATGGCTTGAATGCAAGGACAGAGACAATGAATGCTTAAGAGTAGGTGGAGGGGAGTAATGGCAGTTAACCTAGTATTGTGTCTGCCACCCATGTATATATAGGTGGTGGTGAGGCACTAGGGTAAGTCGGGGAAAAAGTGGGAAAACTAGTGGTGTAAATGGGTAGCATTAGGTGGTCACCAAGGTCATGTTGAGGTGCCATGATTGTGGTAGGGGTTGCATGGCACGGTCGTGGGCAATGGAATGGACAAGGTGGAAAGTGAAATTGAAGTGGTAAGTGTGTATGGTGGCCATAGTTGTGGTGGGGTGCCACGCTCATGGTGGGTACAGGGTACCACGACCATGTGGGGTGCCATGACCGTGTGGGAGGAGGAGGTCATGGGCGAGGTCACTTTGAGGTTGTTGTGTCTTCAGATTGCCACGGACGTGGTGAGCACCACAGGTGAGGTGGCCTTTAAGGACAACGATCGTGGTGATGACCGCAATTGTGGTCATCCACAAGTAAATTGGACCAATTCCATATTGATATTGGAGGTCTTCATACATAAATCACACTAACAACGGGGGAAGACGACACTGGCCAAGACCGTTCTGGGGGGCATGGCATGGGGTCTTCAGTGACCACAGCCATGGTCACTCATGTGTAAATTGAGCAACTTCCCTGAAACTTTTAGAACATAATTTCCCACGGCTGTGGTGATGTGTCATGGTCGTTTTGAGGCTTCTTGGAGTTCTTCTTCTCCTCAACTTCTTCGTATAGCCTCCTTTTTCTTTGAATTGGTCTTGTGCATCTAAGTGAATCTCAGGTAAGAGATAGGTCCATTCTTGGGGTGTAAGACCCCAAAGACATTCTTCATCTCTCTCCCATGCATCCATGCAAACATATGTCCTAAAATACACACAAAAGGAGGCATAAGTGCATTTGGCATAAAGGATCATATTGGAGGAAATGATGTGTATTCTATGATGTTCAGATGTGATTATCATGCAAAATGACACAAGATGAAGCCCTAAAATAGGGTTGCATCATGTGCATTGAAAACAACCTGTGTCATAGTGCATTCCTTGGTCACCTTCAAGGCATCAGATGGAACTGTCTTTTCACCCATATCTTCTTCATTTTAGGCTCAAAATCTTTTTCATTACAGTCATTGCGTTTGAACAAAATACAAATAGAACATATTCTTGGCTTACACTCATACTCAAAGATGATAACATGGGATACCCCTTTATCGCTAGATACATCAAGCTCACTTGGAAAATTAGAAGAAGTAGGAAAGAGGATTTGAAGTCTCACGAACTCCAAATTTCCTAGCTTGAAAGTAGCTTTATCAACTCAAAGTGAATTATTCATATAAGAACCAATCCTCAAGAACATTTTCATGTCCCACAGTTCTAGAGGAAGGTTATGAATATGAACCCAGATGGGCATATCAGTTAATCTGAATCTTCTCAATGCATCCCTTGGTTTCCACTTCATCAAGACCAGCGGCTTGCATCTGACAAAGTACAAACCACCATCGAGAACATTGTCCAAATCTAGATCATCAAAAACTTAATAAAAAAAAACCTTGCCCATGGTTGATAACTTTGATTGTGCCCTTCAAGACCCAGATCTGTGACAAATACTTCTCAAGGGTGGGCAAATGCAGCTTAAAACCCTTAATGTAGCCTATCAGACATTTCTTATATCATTCTACATTCCTTTCCACCTCCTCTCCTGAGTATATCAGTTTCTAGCCTTGAATCTTGATGTTTACTTTCTCTAGTGAAGTGTCATAGGATCTTCGTTTCATTAATTCTGCCCATTATTTGGTTGTATCAAGTGTGAAATAAGTGTTTGGATCAAGGAGCGACTTAGTACTGAGAGATTCCACTGATGAGTGCTCACCTCTCTGAGAAGGAGAGGGAGGTCTACCTCCAGTAGCAGTCCCATCCTCATGTCGTCAGTCGCCACCAGACACCACCATCGAGAGGGAGGTCTACCTTCAGACCAAAAAAATAAAAATAAAAAACAAAGTAACAATAAAGAAATAAAAATAATATATATATACATATATATGTATATACATATATAGGGATATATATGTATATTTTTTATATGTGGGATTAAGAGAGGCATTCTCTTCCCTCCCTCATGTCCGTGAGAGAGGCTGAACATCTGGGAGTGTGGTAAACCAAGGTAGAAGTTGGGATTCGAACCCGAGTTCATTTGTTATGGGATACCATGCACTTGAGCCACTCTTTGTCGGCTATATGTACATATCAATGTGTTTCTACATATGTATGTATAGGTGTATGTATGCATACACATACATATATATTTATCAATGTATGTAAGTATATATATCCATTTTCAATTCTACTTGAGGTTGACATGTTTGTCATGGATTGGATCATCATCGATTCTCTCACCAAGCTTTGGAAACTACTTATGGAGTTATGGCTTACCACTGTAGGGTGAATTAATTTACATTAAGGCAAGAAAAAATGCAAGATCTAAAACTATGCTAAGATATAAATTTAGGAAAAAAGGAAATTAAAGACCTAAACAAGAAACAATAAGGCAAAATCAAGAACAACTATCTAGAAAAATATAAGAGATTAGCTAAGTAAGTATTACCTGATAATAATGAAAATTAGGGTTGTAATTCAATAATGTAATGAATTGGTAGTTTCGGGGAATGTAATTGTAAATTGAGTTGGGGTTGATGACTTGTAAATATTACTCTTTCATTCGGATTACCAAAGCAAAGAATAATATAGATGCTAACAAATTGCTCAAAATTTCCAATTAACCATGGATGGAATAGGGTGTTCATAGGGTAACTGACCCCTAGCACCCCCATCCAGCCTTACAAGGATCACTTGTTTAGGTGTAATTATATTAGGATTAAATAAATTCTATGATTCTAGAGTATAATCTCTTAGGCAATGAGGGGCAAGGGTAGTAATGGAGGGTGGGAGTGAGGGTTTTACACCTCACATCACCTACCAGCTAGCCTTTAGGAAGATCCAAGCCAAATACACTAAATAGTGCTCACCTAGGTGTAGAAGAATTTATTATCATGTAGTCAGATGGCTAACTATCTAGGGATCCACTAATTGGACCTAGGAACAATTCCCAAAAGAGCTACCTGTAAGCAGTTTCCCTAGAATTCTAGGTGATTTCAAGCACAAACCAACAAGCAATTTATGGGAAATACAATGAAAGCATAACATAATCATTAGAAAACAAATTTAAAATGTTCAAATATCACTTTCCTCAACATGGTATCAAAGCAACATTTTTGAACCGAAACAGTCCACCTAGGGGCTTAGCTACTCATAAAAAAGGAAAATACAAAACTAGAGATAGAAGAATACATAGAGGCGTGGAAAGCCATAGTAGCTTAATGGAAACTCTTCCTTTTCTACTTCCTAGAAGTAGTAGCATGAGAACCTCCCTCTTCCAAGGTAGTATGATATGGAAATGGGGTGGAAAATGGCCAAAACCATAAAAAAGAAGGGTTTTGAGGTGTAAGGTGATGGAATGGAAGTGGAATGGAGTGATATGTAGAATGGATAGATAAGAGGGGGTAGAGAGTTACAAAGATGTAGCTGATCTCATGCTCCGGCCACCATCCAAGTATATATAGGCGGTGGAGAAGCACTAGGTCAACTGAGGGTATAGTGGGAAATGTTTTGAAAAACCATGCTAGATTTTCTAGACACCATGGTCATTATGTACATCACAAGCGTGTTGGATAAGGTGCAGAATGGTCATGCTACTATGGGTCGGGGTGGTGTGAATCAAATGGAAAATATCAATTAAGGTGGAACAATAGGGTGGTGTGAATCGGGTGGAAAATGTTCATTGTGAATTGGATTTGAAATCTTGGTGAAGGTGGAAGAACGGGCATGTGGAGTACCACGACCGTTTTGGAGGAAAATGTATTGATTGTTTTTTAGAACATGGGCATACTGGGATCTCAAAACCATGACCATGGAAGGTTGTGCAGTCGTGTGTGGGTCCTTCTTGCCACGACTATGCTACTGAGATTTTCTTTAATTATTTATTACTATTTGACTATGTGATTCCTAACTTTGATGGCATGACCGTTCCTTGACACCACGGTCGCGCTAGAGTCTTATAAGTCATTTTGCTATTAAACTTTGGGTTTACATAGACTTATTTGCTTGACTTGATCCTTGGCAACTAGAGGTGGGTTGGGGAAGCTTTCACACTCTCTTTGTGATTCTCTAGGGATAGAGAAATCCTAGGACCTTCCTCTCTCTATCCCATCCATTCAAGTGTGGTCCAAGTAAAAATAAATTACAAAGAACATTCATAAGTGAATTTGATAGTGATACACATATTAATAGAAATTACATGCATTTTTAACAAATTTAGATGTGATTGAAGAAAAATAAGATAAAAGATGAAGTCCTAAAATAGTGTTGTAGCAGGTAGCCACTAAATGCTTTGATATATTTGATTGAGTGGCTAAAAGGATGAGATGCTAGAAAGAGTTGCAATGTAAGAATAAGAGTTGGGAAAAAAAGAGGAGACGCCTTGAAAAGATTATTGTCAAGAAGACAAAGTAAAAAAGACCATTTCCATGTAAAAGTATCTTGTCATCCCATACATACACTAGAATGAAACATAATGGGTGTGGAATGTCTTAGTTGTTGGTATCAAGTATCAGGTTATGCTATTTTAACTAGTTGGAAGAACATTGACTTGCTCATCCAATTTGTTGATGTTGTTTTGGTAGCACCCACATATCTTCGTGGTATACATGACCCACCTCCTATACATATTCTCTTAATGTTAGAAGATTCATCAAGCTAAGAAGATATATATGTGTATTGGGGACATTGTAATACTTCCGTAATGGGTTTCATCTTTCTCCTCCACCTAGCGTGTATGTATCTGGCTAGGTCATCACGTAGAACTCCTCCATTTGGAGGTCTAACATAAATATGGCTTTGAGAAAATTGAATTTTGCAGATCTAAAAGTGCCAAAGTATAAAGCATCATCTACACAAGTCAATTTCACAAATAAGTTAGGCACACTCTATGTAAGATATGTGTAAAGATCTCTGTTAGGGTAGAGATCCCTTTATTGCAGGCAGCCCTTGTATTATCATAATCTTGTAGTAAATTTTTTAACTACTTCAACACATTTGATATTTCTTCTAGCCCATAGGAAAACAACTTTATATACGTGGCCACTTTTACATTGGCAACATATACTAGGATGGTAGTTAATATCTTTCAATGCATCTTCCAAAAGCCAGAGTTTCCTCATTAAATTGAGCATGGGTGTGCATATGGTGACGAGCATCCTTCCAATGGATTGTTGATCCATATGGAATCATCATAGTTTGTAAGGAACACCAAACAATCACAGACCCTGATGATCCATGCACTCTTTTGCATGCCCTCAGGTAGTTGCATCATGCCAGATTCTCTAGGGTGACAACTATAGGGAAATATGGCTACAAAATAGGCAGAAGAAACAAAATTGTGTACTATCACATTCCCCATAAACTAGAAGGTCACATCAATAACTATAAGATGAAAAGGATGGTTTCTAGGATATACCTGGTCTTGGAGCAAGTCCAACAACATCTCCACATCATTGTAGATGTGAAACTATCTTCTAGTTGCATTGGGACTTGTCAGTTACACCTCCTGGTGTGCACCACAAGCAACAAGTTGGCGTTGTCCTCCTAACGGTAGACAATAGCCTCCACGACTCTATGGAAGTCCACACCAACCACCTAGAACTCTTGTCATCCTACTAGAATGGATAGGAAGGAGTTGTCCCTCCTATTGGTGTACTAGTTACCAACTTTCTCTCCCACATTTTTTTCTCCCTTTCTATCCCTCCCTTTAGCGGGTAGGACTTGCTCATGCTCTAAATTGGTTACCACAACCAGAGAGGATAACAATTTTCAGAACCAATTGAGTTGTGTTCTGGGAAGCCCCCCGTACCTCTCTATTTATAGGAGGGGTTAGGGTTTGGGTTCCCAATCTGCGTGGGAGTGGAAAAAACCAGAGGAACATTGAATTTTTGCAACGTGCAAGTGCCAAACTGGTTGGTTCACACATGAGCCAATCTATTTTCCATGTGAAATGGTGGTTTCACATGTTTCCTAATTGCATATGAATTTATAAATTTGTTTCCAATTAATGCTAAACATTAAGTCCTTGCACCAATCAAATTGAGCAAGTGAAATGATCAACTTTTCTCACAAATTCTTTAAAACCCCTAGAACCTTCGGTTGGCATGAACGAGATGATCAATTCACCTAATAAGTCGATTGGTTGGTGCCCTAATTTCATGAAAAACTTAGCCAATCTAGTATCCAATCAACCTAACACTTTGAACTGTCATTTCATCACATGAGCTAATTGGTTGGCAGCCCAGTCAGTTGATTTTTTCTTGAATTGAATACCTAAACACTTTAGTAGTCAATCCAATCATCATTCATGATCAAACTCCTCTTATAGGTCATGACTAATGTGTGTAAACCTATAGGTCCCATATCACATTGGCAGTGAATGTCCACTGCAATTTATGACATCACAAGCAAAGAGAGGTTCCTAATCTCACATTAGTGCTACCCAAGTGAATCGAAAGTTGGAAAACAACTTCAACCAAAAATATGTGTGTGGTGTTACAATGTTTGTATTGTTCCTTTGTCACTGGTATCTTGATTGAACTAAAGGCATGGAGTAGTCATCCTCATCAACATTCAATCTTGTTCCTTGAACCAGAGCATATTGTCTTAGATATATGTCAGATCAATATCACATGTTGACTCACATGTGTATGGACATGCATTAATCAGTCTCACCAGTTAAGAGGCCTAGGATATCATACTCTTGTACGAGGGACAAATCCCATCTACATCACTGACAGTCAGTCCCCATATGCCACAGTCACCCAATCATCACCTTTACAGTAACCCTTATTTAGGATGATGATTGATGATGTAAAAGCATACAGAACAACATGTGATAAGTGTAGTTACTTTAGGTCTACGAACCACAATCACCACCAATACTATGAGAGTTGACTATGACTACCATGGTAATGTCTTCTATGTGTCAGTCTAATGGTAGGTCTTCCTGTCACATTATTCTCTGACATGTACATGTGTACATGGTTTGATATCACATATCATGACTAATGAGATTATGTCATCAACCAACGTACATTCTAGTCTTATGTGTTATTGATTTCTATCTTCCTTCCATAATGACAACCGATCAGTGACATATTGAGATGTATATACTCTTAACATCCATAGGATCTCATTGTTCAAGTCATGTACTTCAAGACATACGTATTTGAGTAATATCATTCTCTAGACATTTATAATGTTACATAATTATCTCATAACTGAATAAAACATGATAAATTGGAAGTTGGCCTTTTATTAATAATGAAATCATTTACATATTATGCCATTAAATCATCATATGATTGGCTCTCTGGGCATACATTCCAACATACTCCCACATGCACTTAGAGCCAATCACCCATGAATCGTATTCTAAGTTGTCTAACATGTCTATAATTCTTTTTCTACGAAAGTTCATTTGTCAAGGGGTCAACAACATTATTCTCAATTAGTACTCTACAAATATTTACATATCCTCGATGTACTATCTCTCATATGAGTTGGAATCACCTTTGTATATGCTTTGAGTGTTGATGTGATCTGGGTTCTTTAGCTTGTGCAATTGATCCATTGCTGTCACAATATAGCTCAATTGTGTCGTTGATGCTTGGAATGACCCCAAGTTCAAAAATGAACTTCCTAATCCATACAACATCCTTTGTTGCATTCGATGCAACATTATACTCAGTCTCTATTATAGAATCAACAATTGTCTCTTACTTGGAACTCTTCTAGATAACATCTTCATTATTTAGACAAAACATGAAACCTAATTGCGACTTGTAATCTTCTTTGTTAGTTTGGAAGCTTGCATCAGTGTAACCCTTTACCACTAACTCTTCCTCTCCAGCATAAACCAATAACTAATCCTTAGTCCTTCTCATGTTCTTAAGGATGTTCTTATCAACTTCCTATGAGAATCACTTGGATCTAAGTAATATCTACTCATCATGCTTAAGGCATACGAGACGTTGGGACGAGTACACAACATTGCATGCATGATTGATCCAATTGTTGGGGCATATAGAATTAAACTTATGTGTTTCCTTTATTGATAAGAATTGGAACATTGATCTTTAGAGATGGCAACTCCATGAAGCATGGGTAGGTTTCTTCTCTTTGAGTTTCGTGCTAAACCGCTTCAACACTTTGTCAATGTATGTGCTCTGACTTAGTCCTAGAAGTAGTTTAGATCTATTTCTATAGATCTTAATCCCTAAAATGTAGAATTCTTCTCTCAAGTCTTTCATAGAAAACATATTTCCCATCCATGTGTTTACCTTTTTGCATAGTATGGATATCATTCCCCATTAGTAGTATGTCATCTACATAAAATATGATGAATGTCACTATGCTTCCACTAACCTTCTTGTACACACAGGGTTCATATTCATTTTAAATAAAGCCAAATCTTTAGTTGTCTCGTCAAAACAAAGATTCCAGCTATGAGATACTTGTTTCAATCCGTAGGTTGACCTTTGTAGCTTACAAACTTTATTTGCATCTTTGGGATTTATAAAACCCTCAAGTTGTTTCATATACACATCCTCAAGTAGATTCACATTAAAGAATGTAGTTTTAACATCCATCTGCCAAATATTGTAGTCATAATAAGCTGCAATAATAAACATTATCATGACAGACTTAACTGTGGTTACTTAAGAAAAAAATTTGTCATAGTCAACACCTTGAACTTGTTTGAAACCCTTTTCTACCAATCTTCCCTTATAGGTTTGTACTTTTCCATCCATGTCGGTCTTCTTCTTGAAGACCCACTTGCACCCTATGGATTTTACCCCTTCAGGTGGATCCACTAAGGCCAATAACTTGTTGGTATGCATCTCATATGTCATTTCCTTAAGTTATTTCTCAAAATGTGATCCCTAAGTAGCTTCTAGATTGGTTGTTATCTAATCATATATGACCAATTAGCTACCTTCTTGAGTCACAAGATATTCAAATCTCTCAGGTTCAAGGTGTGTCCTACTAGATTTATGAGGTTCTTGTGTCACTTGAGGAATTTGATATTCCATGACACTTTGTGATTCTCTTTGTTCCTCTTATACAACTATCATTTCAATGTCTTCTTATTGGTCTTGAACCTCTTCGAGTTCCACTTTCCTCCCTCTACTTCCTTTAGAAATAAAATCCATCTCCAGGAATGCAAAATCTTTGGCAACACACACCTAGTTGTCAGATTGGGAATAAAAGTAATATCCTCTTGTGTCTTTGGGATATCCAACAAAATAACATTCTTCGCATTTAATGCCAAGATTTTTAGGAAACATTTTCCTCACATGAGATTCACATCCTTAAATCTTCATAAAGTACACTTTGGGACACTTCCCTATCCATATGATTCATTTGAACCAACTTAGAGGGCACTCAGTTTAGTGTAAACGTGGAGGTTTATAGAGCATATCCCTAGAAGGAAGTCAGAAGATATGCTAAACTCATCGTCGATCACAGCATATCCAATAATGTGTGATTCCTTCTTTCTAATACACCATTATGTTGAGGTGTTCTAGGTGGACTCTACTGGGATATAATCCCATCGGCTCTGAAAAGGTCCTCAAATTCTTGGCTTAAGTATTCTTCACCTTGATTTGAACGAAGTGCTTTAATACTTTTGCCAATTTGTTTCTATACTTCATTAATAAACTCATTTGAACTTGTCAAGAGTTTCTAACTTATGTTTCATTAAATAAATATATACATACCTACTCAAGTCATCAGTAAAGGTAATGAAGTATCAATACCCACCTCTAGTGGTTGTTCTAAAAGACCTGCATACATCAGTATGTATGAGTCCTAATAGATCACTAGCCCTCTCATTGTCACTAGTGAAAGGGTTCTTAGCCATCTTGCCCAACAAACAAGATTCACATGTCTTTATTGACTCCAGATCAAAAGAATCTAGATAACCATCTTTATGGAGTGTAGATATGTGATTCTCATTTATGTTCCCTAGACAAAAATGCCAAAGGTATGTTTTCTTTCATTTGTTGAGGTTTAATCTTTTGGTATTAACATTGTAAACATCTATCTTTAGATCAAACCATTAAAGACCATAAGACTTTGGGGTACTGCCATAAAAGATCCCATCGTTTGAAATAGAACATCAACCATTTTTAATATGGAATTCAAATGCATCCTTGTCCATACAAGATACAAGAATGATGTGTCTATGTATAGAAGGTACATAGTAGCATTTAATTAACTCTATTACAAGCCCTATGGGTAGAGATAAACTATAGGTTCCAACTGTAGTGGACGACCACTCTTGCGTCGTTTGCAATTCACATTTCCACCCCACCTTTCCTTAAAGGCTTACTTCTTTTCAGACAACATGTGTGAGATCCACAAGTACCCGTGATGAAGAAGTAATAAATTTTCTCTATAACTTATATACCTAAAGTGGAGATCTGCAACCCCATCTTCTTCTTCCTGAATGCCTTCAAGTACAAAGGATGAGTTTGTCTTGTACTTTTCTTTATCCTCATTTTGAGTGTTGAAGATCTGGATTTGGGCTTGGCCTCAGAAATCTTGTCATCCTTACTTTCATCCTTGGACTCAGCTCCACTGATCACCATCACGGGTTTCTCCTTCTTCATTCTTGATTCAACATGAATCAACATACCAAGCAAATCTGACATTGTTCTGGCCATATTATTCGCATGATAACATGAAATAAAGTGGCTATATGATTTTTGTAATGATTTCTGAATCATATATGTGGCCAACTCTTGGCTTGAAGAGAAACCCGATTCTTCAAGATGATACAGGTGTCTAATCATATTGAGCACTTGTTTAAATATTAGATATTCCTGTATCAACTTACACTCAAAGAGCGCATTTATGACATCGTCCCTTTCTTGCTTTGTGAGATTATGGTTCACTTTCCTAAGATGTGTTATCATCTCAACAATCCCCATGTCCTCACACTGTTCATGCAACTCATAGTTCATGCATCTTCTCATAAGGTACATTATGTCCAAGGCATCACTGGCATGCTTCTAGTAAGCATCCACTTGTGTCATAGGTGCATCGGGTGTAAGTATTTCTGGCACTGGTTTGTCAAGGACATAGAGATTGCACTCTTAATTTAGAACCCTTCTCAAAGTCCAAAATCATTCGTGGAAATTTGACCCATCAAGTTTGTCCTTCCCAAGAATTTATCAAAATACTAATTTGTTCATCATTTGATTCTACAAGAGAAAATTTGCAATTTGTCAAAAACCCTTTTGATTTGATTTGATTTGAAAATTTTTGACGATATCAATTAGTTATTTAATTAATTATCTCTTCCACTATTCTATTCAAATTGATAACCCTCACATATCAATTTGGGATATTACAATGTATAATATAGTGATCCAAGATCCAAAATAATTCAACTATTACTAGGCCAATGCCAGCATCCATAGTCATTTATCAAGGTATGAAACTTTTACCAATTGCATCATATTCTTGGATAAATGATATTCTTCCAGTCCTTAATCCCATTAAGTAGATGCAGTTAATTGTGGCCCAAAATCCGAAAAATAATAATGCACCCCACTTGGGAAATACCTACATTATTACCATCACATTTCCACAAGATAGACGAGAAACCATTTGTGGGTGTAACCTACACTTAGTCAATCAAGCTTTTCATGTGTGCCACTTTGGGAAAGCATCTAAAACTTGATATTTAATATGATGGAGCTTATATTTATATATACATATACTTAATCATGTACATTCTATACACCACAACAAAAAATGTAGTAAACAAAAAGTGATGGTTATGACTATCCTAATGTAATTCGTTGGAGCCATAAGGAATGACCACAACCTATTGTCCACATCATATGCAAAAACTTTTTGTTGATGAAGATTTGTTCTTGCCAATTCGGGTTGATCAATTCAACCCTTGAACCGATCGACTCACCTCGTGGTCAGTCGATTGGTCGTCATACTATTCATCTAGTCCTACAGTCCACCATTTGTTGGTACCTCCATCCAATTGGTTGGGTCCACCAGCCAATCACTTTGGCTTGTCTTTCTGGTCCTCTAGTCGGTCGGCTTGCCTCTAGGATAGTAGTCTAGCATATTTAGAATGTCTTTCGTCTTTGTTGTAACATGAAAAAATACTATACTACTTTTATATGATTATTGAGAAACCTTGAGTTACATTCGAGGGGAGCAAAGGTAGGAGAGAATTAAATTTTACATTGGGAAGATAAGATACAGGCTCAGTATGCAAATTGAGATAAAATAGGATTAACCAACCACACAACCATACACTGAATGTAGGGGTTATTGGCCATAACCATGCTACACATCCACCGTCACAACTCACTTTTAGGAAAACCCATATAACTTGCATATATATATATACATATATATACATATATATACATATATATACATATATATACATATATATGTATATATATGTATATATATATATGTATATATATGTATATATATATATATATATATAATTTTGGGATTATGTGAGGTATTTGATTGGACAAAAATATTCACATCACATGCAACAATTAAATGCTACAACTAAAAATCTGATCATATATATTATTCCAATATATAGTAAATTGGTGTGGCTCTGATACCACCGTAGGGAAATATGACTACATAATAGGTAGCGGAAACAAAAATATTACTACCATATTCCCCATAAACCAGTGGATCGCGTCAATAACTATAAGATGAGAAGCATGATTTCGAGGATATACCTATTAGCTCGTACTCCTCCTGTGGTCCATATATAGTAAATTGGTGTGGCTTTGATACCACCGTAGGGAAATATGACTACATAGTAGGTAGCGGAAACAAAAATATGACTACCATATTCCCCATAGTAGCTCGTACTCCTCCTGTGGTCCAGACATCCTTAATTATCTTCTTCTCCTGGGGAGCAGAAGACTCTATTAGATAAGAAAGAAGTACTAAGGATAGACTTGACATTCTAAGTCCTATGTCTCTGTAGACTCAGCGAACCTAGAGCTCTGATACCACTAATTGTGGGCTCTGATCTCTAAAACACAAGATAAACGTAGCGGAAGCGGTTCGATTAACATCGGAATACGAAAAATCATGATAAATTAAAACCTTTCGAATACGAGATCTCGAAAACTTGAAACTCCTTTCATAAAAGTAAGATGAACTGTTTACATCTCTGATAAATCACTTCTCGAGTGATTATATACATCATGATACAAAGTCTCAAGACTTCAAAATTCTCAGATCAATAAACTCCTAGGAACTGAGTGTACAGAGACGACATAAGACTATTCTATCTACAAGACTAGACAGCATAGTGTTTCCACCTGAAATCACTGCTGCTCCTGGTTTTGCCGCTGCTGCTGCTGTCCACCTGTAGATTGGTTCCTTCGACCTCGACGTCCACCTAAAGGTAGAAATCTATGGGGTGAGACAATTTTAATTAATTGTCCCAGCGAGAGTTATAACTCTCCGCCAGAAACTTTGTTAAAAGCAATCAAAGGAATATCATGAGCAAGTAACTTTAGATTATTCACAGCAGGCTTGATAACAATTACTCATCTTTATTAAGGAATATGAAGAACATGTATGCTAATACTTAAACAGGATATTAAATGCAAGCAATGTAATATCAATCAATGTTCCTCGTAGTTCAACCTAAGCAGTTATGCTACGCGGTTGATTATGTTTTACAAACATCATTATGCCCTGCGGAGATGAGTATACCGCTCATGCTCCAACCGATCACTAGTAAGTCACATCGGTATCATACTAGGTCATCGAAAGAGCCGGATTCTCATGACCTTCAACTACCTCAGTCAGAATGAGGATAAACATGCAGGACATCTAGTGTCTCTACTAATATAGCTCACCAGGGTATTCTGGTACTTCGCTATTAGAGTCACAGTGGCATTCTGCACTCTCTTTGCTATCGAAAGATTTCATGTTTATCTCTCATCGATGCGGTATAAAAGACTCCCTTGGGAGAATAGTGTTACATCATACCGGTATAAACATATAGTGAAGGGTTGATGGATTAAGATACATCCACATCAACTCCTACACTAGGATGTAAGGATATACACATCCATATTCCCCCACATACTCTAAAGTATGTGATCCATGAGTTCCCTTAGGAAAACCTGTTTCACCATCATTTAAACTCTGACAATGATGGATCTATGATCAGGGCTCTACATGATATGATTAAACTTGGTTATTAGGTACATTTCAGTATTCTTTTAGAATCATACATGTTTCCAAACATTCAAGTACTAAACATGGCTATAACAGAAAAATACTAAATGTAACAGGTATTACTCATATCGGTTATCAGATGGATATCAATTCTTAATCATTTTATCACTATAATTTAGGAACATGGGTGCTCACACCCTTATATCATCATAACACTTGCTATCAAATGACATGTCAGCATCAAGTCATCTATTAGCATGACCTTGATGTCATTCATGGCCCTTAAGGCATATCAGTTTCATATGATGCCACTTGCATCTAGGCAACATAGTTATTTCTGTTCATAAGCTATTGACATGCTTTCAATGAATATGATGTCATGATCCTTACCTGGATATGATTATTCTCTTATAAGAACCTGCATGATTAATTCAATTGATAATAATCAACAATTCATAATCAGATCAGCAGTCAATAAGACAGAATTAACCCTTCAATTCAAAGGTTATACTTTTATGTCCTTACAAAGGGTAAGATTCCCTTGTTTACATCATTTAGGGTTATTCACCCCTTTCATTATGATTGGGAATAATAATTCCTCATCTCATATCTTGATCATACAATTCATGCTTAAAGGAATAACATGAGTTTAGAGTTTATTGTTCATTTCAACATATTACTATGAACTAGGGTTTACTATTCACATTACTCATGATTACCCTAGAATTAGGGTTTACTATTCACATTACTCATGATTACCCTAGAATTAGGGTTTACTATTCACATTACTCATGATTACCCTAGAGTTAGGGTTTACTATTCACATTACTCATGATTACCCTAGAGTTAGGGTTTACTATTCACATTACTCATGATTACCCTAGAATTAGGGTTTACTATTCACATTACTCATGATTACCCTAGAATTAGGGTTTACTATTCACATTACTCATGATTACCCTAGAATTAGGGTTTACTATTCACATTACTCATGATTACCCTAGAATCAGGGTTTACTATTTACATTACTCATGATTACCCTAGAATTAGGGTTTACTATTCACATTACTCATGATTACCCTAGAATTAGGGTTTACTATTTACATCATAGTGAAATGAGCTCATAGTATCATCATGAATGAGAAACATCATCATTGATGCTTTCAAATTAGGTTAAGACTCATCAATTATCTTAATTAGGGTTTTCATGATCTCTCATAAGTGGATCATGCCCTAATCCTGCATATTCATATACATTGAAGGTACTTTATTTGAGTTTTAACCATAAATGGTACTTTCTCTCTCTCCTTACTAATAGACGGTGATTATATCACTCTAGATAGGGTTGGTTTAAGTCCTCATTGATTAACATAAACCAAATCACCACTGTCATGTCATTAGGGTTTGAATAAAACAAGGTATCCTTTAATTGAACCCATTTAAGCTTTAAACGAGAGTGAACCCATTTGAGCTTAAACGAGTGTGAACCCATTTGAGCTTAAATGGGTATGAACCCATTTGAGCTTAAACGAGTGTGAACCTGTTTGAGCTTAAACGAGTGTGAACCCACTTGAGCTTAAACGAGTGTGAACCCACTTGAGTTCAAACAAGTGTGAACCCACTTGAGCTTAAACGAGTGTGAACCCACTTGAGTTCAAACGAGTGTGAACCCACTTGAGCTTAAACGAGTGTGAACCCACTTGAGTTCAAACGGTTGTGAACCCACTTGAGCTTAAACGAGTGTGAACCCACTTGAGTTCAAACAGTTGCAAACCGTTTAGACCTATTGGTCCAAGATCGTTTAATAAAGTTGGATAAGGACCAACATAGGTATTAACGCCCTTCGTCTTCAACCTTGAAACCAAGGTCTGTTTTTTTTTTTTTTAAAACAGACCTTGGTTTCAAGGTTGAAGACGAAGGGCGTTAATACCTATGTTGGTCCTTATCCAACTTTATTAAACGATCTTGGACCAATAGGTCTAAACGGTTTGCAACCGTTTGAACTCAAGTGGGTTCACACTCGTTTAAGCTCAAGTGGGTTCACAACCGTTTGAACTCAAGTGGGTTCACACTCGTTTAAGCTCAAGTGGGTTCACACTCGTTTGAACTCAAGTGGGAACCGAGTGTGAAACCAAGGTCTGTTCTTCACAAAAAAGCTTGCAAGAGTGCAAAGAAAGATGGGGAAGAAGAAGAACTAACTATTATTTGCAAGAATCAAAGTATGCATAACAAAGCAAGGTGTAGAGTTATAAAACCCGCCTCAAACGTTGTTCCTCGAAATCCAAGCTTCCAAGCTTCGAAACTTTAATGGTGGCTTGAGCTCCACAGGTCATCCAAGGTTGTTTCTTCAAGGAAAAGTTGGGAAGGATCGGCTAGGAAGAGAAAACTAAGTAAGATAACCATGAAACCAACCTTGTAACTTGGTTTCCTACATGAATTCGAGCAAGATGATGATAAAAGCTTACCTAGATGAACTTGGTCATCTTCCTCTACTCCTGAGCTCTGTCGTAAGTCGGTCTAAGCAAGGGAATAAGAAGGGAAGAAAGGAAACGTTGCCTTTGGTTGCAAAGGAAAGGATCATATATACTTTGAGGTTATTTTCATCATAAGGACAACTTACTCCTCCTTTTCACAAATAAGTCCTTACTTTCTTTTAGGCACGTCCCTCCTCTTCATATCTAAGTTAAAACTTCTTCTAAGACCAAGGACTAAAGGCAAGGAAGGTCAACTTGTCACTATGGTGCACATATACATATAAGGGTCTCCTTTACTTACAACTTTGGTGGTTTAATTACAAAGGTATTTCTTATAATATGATTATTCAAATGAAGTGCCACCTTCATTATCATAACTTTAAATGATGTCAAAATTCATAAAAGATTTTCTAGAAAGTGTATATCACAAGTTGCACCCCTCAGTTTTGGTAAATTGCACTTTACACCAAAATTAGGGTTTTAAGCACAAGGATTGCTCCACAAGCTGCACCTTGGTGCCCAAACTTGGGAAATCCATCATACCTCATCATATTCATTCATATGATGTCTCTTTGTTAGAGTAACATCTTAACCTGTGTAATTTGCAAGTTAACCCCTCTAATTGGGTAATTTGCACATAGGTCCCTGTATTACCAAACAATACTACAATCATTGTTTTAAAAAGGTCAGAATTGAAAATGTATGTTCCTTAGGAACTTAATTACATGCCAAAAGATAATCACAAGAATTTAATTACATATTTAGGCAAAACACCTAGGGTTAATTCATAACCCAGGTCAGGGATGTTACAATCTAGATTATGCTATTTATATCTTCTTTGTCACGACCTCTCCGCTGGATAGTATTATACCTAAAACCTTTTAAAACAACCTCATGAGACTCATATAGAGCCTCAGTGAGTGGATACCTCCCACTCAAGCTAGGTACATGCATCAACATTAGATTAAGTATAATAAACTTAACATAAACATGTAGATATTGAAAAGTCTAGCGGATAGTTCTATCATGAGTCAAATCTAATGGTAATCTAATCCAATAGTATCGGTAGTCACTTAAGCCAAATTAACTTTGAAATAACTTTTTAGAGAATGGCTATGAACAAATCAACAGACACTTCTTAGTTCAAATTAAGAATCCTACTGCATGAGAAATAAGTCAAGCTCTAAGCATTTTGAATCAATACATAACAATAAGATTTTCTTTGTGACACTCCACCATCCAAACTAGGAACACATCCTGTAGTCCTGAAGTTGAAGTACACATAAACATATCTACCAAACAATATTATCAAATAGCAAGTAATCCAACTCATATTCATAATGTATATAAATCCCAACATTTATAACTTGTCAACATGACATATGATAATATGAAAATGTCCATAGAAACATGATTACTTTCTACAACAAGAAGCATAATCAACAATGAAAAATCATCAAGTAGATGTACAAGGAATGTAACAACCATTCAAATCATGTTCTACATGGCTTATCATCTTTTATTCATTTGCCCTGAAACTACTTGGCTTGTACCTCACCAAGTAGAAGTCGCCACGCCTGATTCTCATGTCAACGACTCACCGTCACTATCTTAGGGTTTAGTCGACCACCCTAAGATATCAACAACAGACCCTGGCAACCTCAGGGTTGCCTAAAGAGGCGCACGTCCTCATCTCGGGTATACGAGATAGGAACCAGCAAAATAGTATATCACATATTACAGTCTTTCACATATTTTTCATTTCACATTTCACATATTTCATTTCAACAGAGTCTACTCCATTTGTACTTAGACTTTCACAGCAAGGATTTAGGGCCAGAGCCACTCCAGATGACTCACTCCTAAATCCTGGTGGTCTAACCTTTAAGGTCTCGATCCACACTCTGGAAATCCTTCTCATAATTCATCGATTACTACAAGGAGATCCGTTTTGTTTCCCCAGTGTGGTCCTCAGGGGAACTCATGGTGTTCCGGGCACCTAACTAGATGTTCCATCATTTCACTTATTATTAATCTCTTTTACTCATCTTACAAGAATTCAAAACATCATATATCATATATGTGTATTCTCGTGTAACTAGAATAACATGAAACAGATCAAGTTTATCAATAAGGACAATGATCAAAGCAAGAAGCATAATAAATTGGTATATTGCAACACATATGATTATTTCTATCTTCTACTTCATCTCATAGCAATCATCATCAGTGGGCTTTCTACCATAGACATAATCTTATTGTCCAACATTTACCCCATCGGGGTTTTATCATCATCAGTGGGCTTTCAACCCTAGACATGATCTCATTATGCAATATTTACCCTTATCAGGGTTTCTCAAAATGTGAGTGCATATTAAATTCAATTTCAACATATTCCTTATTAGTTCATTGTATATCATAGTTCTTAAAAAATATTAGCAAAGGCATTAGAACTAGCAACAGTAAAAGCATATAGACATCATGTATCATTCATCATATTCAGAATAGATTTATCATACAACATATGCTTGTTCCATCCAATCTCAATAGTTGCAAATAAATTTCATGCATATACATGCATAACAGACTTAGTTCTCTTCTTCTTTCATTTCCCATTCTTCATACGGATTACGAATCAACACATGTTGATTATCATTTGCATTCCATCAAAATAGTTCATTCTCATAGTACAAGTATTCTATCAAACAATCACAAAACAAGAACACATTCTTGTAAATCAATTCAAATACTTGATTTTCATCTTTTAGTTGAATTCAATTACGGTTATGTACATCTCTTAATCCCCCATTTGAGATTGTAATTCACTAGCATCATCAAACTCATCATTTTAGGGTAAGATTTACATTCTTAGAATCATCTACTAATTCCTATCTTTTTCCATCAGTTTAAAATCAGTAGTCTTAACTTCTTTCATTTCATGTTCATTACATTATTTGGACCAATCTTTCTTCATTCACTATACATACAATGCTTCTCTTCTACATAACATATATCAAAGTACAATTCTTAGTATATTTCATTTCATTTGGGTTAATCCACATGTAATTCAAATAAAAGATAAAATACTTCATCTTACTATCTTCATTAGTTTCATCTTTATCTTGCAATCATCATTAAGTACATCTTGTTCATATTGTCTCTTATATTTAGATAAGTGTACCTTGTCATTGACTACTAATGTCATTCCCATAATTAACAATGATCATTCTTTATTATACTAAAACAAATGCATTAGACTTAGATGACATTAGTAAGACTGATCACATTCAAATGAAGTATTAATACTTTCAACTTCAGCATTTGATCGCATTTACAACATCATATACAAGTTCTAGCTTTATTACTCATAGAATTCTTAATAATAAACTTTTAGGGTTTTCAAGAAGTCATTCATTAGTTCAACATATCATAAGAATCACATCATCAATAATCCAATCAATACTCAAGGGTTCATTAGTTTTATTCACAAACATGGAAACTCTAGTTTCCATTATCACACATTTCATTCATCAATCATAACTATACTTTGATTAATTGACTCATTTGATTCACTTCCCCAACACAAATCCTAATCAGGATATGTGGTCACCTCATACAGATCCTTACACATATTTTATATTAAATTCCATTAACATTAAACAATACACTTGTATAATACAATCTAGTACAATTCAAACATGATTTTATACATGTTAATTCAATTCCAAGCATATCGGCCATTTGGCTGATTTTTAGACAAAATTTACATGAAATATCATAGTCATCTACCCATAAGATTACCCATGGATCCTCAATCAATATATCAGGAACTAATCAAGTTTCAATCAATGAGAAATAATCAAAATCAATAGAATTGAATCCCCCAATATCTTTCCCAAATCAAATCCAATCACATACATATACAAACAAGGTTTTTGATTATTTTAATCGGATAGAATTAGGCTTTCAACATGAATACAAAGCTTAGGAGGGAGAAAAACACTCACCTCAGGTGCCAAGCATTTTAAATTCGTAGGTCAACCTCTGAATTTTTGGAAACCCAATCAAACTCTCACAAAAGAATCCAATTCTTTATCCTCTCAATTCGAAAACCCTAGAAATGGGGATTAGAAGAGAAAGAGTGAGAAAAGGGGGATATTTAATGTTATTTCGAATCAAATCAGAGGATGGATGGAATTTTGACATGTGAGAGAAGATTAACTATGAAATTCTATGCAAAGAAGCTAAACTTACTTGATTTCATCATATCTTGGATAGAGAAACCCTAGGTAAACATCTCCACCACTTTCTCTTCTCAAAACCCTAGCTCTCCTCTCTCTCTCAAGAATTTCATTTTTTTGACAGGAATGACGAGTTATGAGAGCTCCTTGTGTGTTCGATTATTCATATAGCTGAATTGAGGTGCTTAGAACAATTGCAAACAACCCCTTCAATATATTTTTATTTTGTTCAGATTGGTTGATCGGCTGAGTTATAAACTCGACCAACACCACACTTTTTAGAACTCAAACCTCATCCAAAAATTATAAACATTTAATAAAATGTCTGGAATTGAGTTTATAAGAAACATTAAAAAAATTAGATCATTTGGAGTTGCCAAGAAATAACTAAATATTAAATGCTACACTGCTATATTGCAGTCAGTAGCATGGTCGGTCGAGTTTGTCCTTCATAGAGTTTAACAATTACTGTTAAAATTTGAGATCAATTGGATATACCAATAAAAAGATAAAATTCAATTTCCACACTGCTATATCAATCTAAAAATATGATCGGTCGAGTTTGAAACTCGACCGACAAACAGGTCAGAACATTCTTCAAAATTCTAATATATTTCAAGAGTGTTAAAATTTGATAAATACAAATCATATCCAAATTTTAATTAAATTAGAGTTACACATAAAATAATAAAAATCATTTAGTGAGACACTATACTTATCAAATTATGTATTCATATGTCATCAAAACCCTAATTTGGGCCGATTAGGGTTTCCAAATCTTAACCCTAATTATGTGAATCAAAGTATGATTAAACCTTCTCATTATATTTAAAACATCAAAAATTAAGTACCATTACTAATCAAGCTTTAAAAAATGATCAACTTAGTTAAGCATACAATCATCCAAGCAAACCCAAATTAGATGACTAGTTTGAAAACACGTCGTTACAATTAGGTTGGCAGGCACAATATCATATTACAATAGAGAAAACCCTAACCTATCCATTAGAAACACATCCACATTGTGGGAGGGGAGATGTAGATTGGTTTGGCTATGTGTGCCCCCTCCCTTATATACATATGCATATAGCTTCTCATGATCTCTTACCTAGTTTCTTTTCCTCTCTCTACCTTGGCATACAAGGAATATGTCTAAAGTGGCAAGACACCTTTGATATGTTATGACATCCATTTATCACCTTTCCCATAAACATTAAATGATGCCTATCATAGATTATATATCTATTACCACCTTTGGATGGAACTTGAGAGGGACCCCACATATCCTGACGGATGTACTCAACAATACCTTTTGTAGTATACACCACTATTGATTTTTGAACTTTCTTTTGTTTCGACATTAAACAATTTTCATATAACTCTATTTTTCCTTTAGTATTGTCATTAATGATTCATTTGTTTCTCAAGATTATGAAACCTTCCTCGATCAAGTATGCAAGTCTCATATTCCATGGTTTGATGGTGTCAAGATCAGAAGTGGATTAATATGAAGAATGTCACTTCTATCGATGACATTCTCAGAAATAAGAGGATATGTATTTCAAGCATGCCTTTGACACTAAATCACAAAAACTTCATCTTTGAAATTGGAAATTATTCCATCTCTTGTAGCATGTGAAAACCTTTTTTCTTCAAGTGTGCGTAGATATATGAGATCATTCCCATGACCTTGAACCATTACAGATAGTTCTAATAATAATCATCAAACATCTGATAGAGCCAATTCCAATAGTCTTGCAAGTGAATCATTATCCATAGCGACAAATCCACCTTTAACAAGGCTATATGTGGAGAATCAATCCCTTCTAGAAAACATGTGATAGGAATAATTTGAGTGAAGAATCTAATAATTTTGATATCCTGAAGTAGAGGATGCCACTAGAACAAGTGAGACATCTTCTTATGTGACATTGGCACCATCAACTTGTTCTTGTGGATATTTGTTTTCATGATTTCATTTATTCTGCAACTTGTAGCATTCTTCAATTACATGTCCCTTCTTTTTGAACTAATTACATGCCTTTAAATTTGTGGGCCTCAATTTGAATTTGTTGTACTCTTTATTCTTGCATTTTTCTTTTATTCAATATCATAAGAAACAAACAATTGATTTTCCGTCAAAGATTTAACAATGAGAGAAGACATGACTTCTTCTAGCTTGATGGAGTCTTTTCCAAACACAATACTTTCACAAATTTTCTTCTAACAAGGGAAAATTGACAACAAAAGAATTAAATATTTATCTTCATCTTCCATTTTGGTGTCAATGTCTTTCTAGATCAATAACATTGGAGTTGAACTCATAATACAATCATGAATAGATGTACATTTTTCCATGCACATTATGTATAGACGTTGCTTATGATACAATTTTTCTTGGAGTGTCTTTGGAATGAAGAGAGATTCAAATTTCCACCAGAAACCTATATCAATCTTCACTTTAACATGTTCTCTAACAATCATCCATGAAAGTGACAACTAGATAAATTTTTGATATTTCTCATCTATGTCTTATTTATGATCAATTGTCAAAGAAGGTGACATATTCTCAACTCCTAGAAGTGCTTTAGTGATGCCATATTGCACTAGCAGGCTCCAAATCTTGATCTATCATAAACCAAAGTCCATTGTGCGGTCAAACTTCTTGATCTTATACTTACTCATTGTTGTTCTTGATGAGCAAGATTTGATACTAATTTTTTGAGTTAGTATAACAGAAAGAACATCAAACAACATGTACAATTGGAAGTAGAAACATTCCACACAAACAACAAAATTGAGATTTACGTTGTTCGATCCAGATGACCTACTCCATGATAGGAAAAGAAAATTCCACTATTGTAAGAAGATTACAAAATGAAGATGCTCTCAAATAGAGAACCCAAAAATCTTGACAAGGATACACCCAAAAAGCAGAAGGAATATTTTGGTGTGACATAATCCAATGGAACATGTTTCTCCAATCTATAGGACTTCCACATAGAATAAGTAATCATAATAAGAGTCTAAAGCAATTTGACACAACTCCTAATTAGAAATAGCAAGCCAAATCGAAGAAGGAACATAGAATGAACTCAAATAATTAACAAAACTTAAAATAGGATTACCATACCATGTATGATTAGGATTAAAGGTCTTTGAGGCATATCGATAGTGTTATGCTAACATCACAATAAAGATGCGGTCTGCTTTCTGCATATTGGCTCTTAGCGTTACATGTGTATGTATGCAGTTCAGCATGAAACAGGGGATTGGATAATGGAGGAGCCGGCCATGCTAATCGATATATGTCACTTGACGCAGTCAAAAAAAATCATGACCACCTTCGTAGATTGGTCTAGTTAGTTGCTATAGAGACTCCACCACCCGGTACTTTTGTGCTAATTAGGGGCGGCAGCAGCCGATAGACACCGTCACTCCGTCAATGGAGCTTGATCAAGTAACTGTTAGTCTGTTATCGGTTTTATACTTCTCGAGTAACGTCGCTATTTACATGTGTATCTTCCTTCAGTTCCTGTCGAACCTTTGATATATTTTTATACAAACTGAACTTCAGACTTCAGTAATGCGGCTCAGCTAGAGTCGATTTCCATGCTGAAAAGTTCTTGCTGAACTAGTCTATCTAAGAATTAGATACCTGTCAGTGCATGGTAAGTTGACCCCGATGTGCAGGATGGGACCCGTTCTAATGCTGACTGCTCAATGATAGTAACGTAAGAGACCACTCATGTTGCTTGGCAGTGGCTTCATATACATTGCAGTTCCATACCTACGTAAACTTCCTCTGTATCAGCACTTTGAACCAGTAAGTTAATTGGTTTGTTGTCAAAATCGAAGCCGAACGAAATCCTCATCCTGTTAGATTCTTAGATCACGGAGATTCAAATTAGGCGGGTCTGAATTCACAATACAATATTCTCAGAACAAGATTTTGCTTGACTGTATATATGTTCTATGGAGCATTTTGTGTCTGACTGGATATGACTTGTAATTGGGCGCAAGTGGAACTTAAATCCAATGGGATACATATCCAATACACGTATCGGATGGGTGTTACCCGGTCAAGTTTGACAATCTAAATCTATTTTAAGTATCAAAATAACATGGTTCAAATTTTAATTCTCAATATTGCATGTTTGCAGGCCAATACGGCGTAGTGGGGGACGTGCTGCCCCTGCAAGGGCAATGCGTCTAGGTAGTTAACACCTTGCTCTCTTTTGAATTAATATGTCTCCAACCGGAATGTATTGCCCCAATGTGGGCTCAATACATCTGGTTTTGGGACACATTGTCTCTCTGTGGGGCCAATATGTCCAATTTGGGACATATTTTCTCTCAGTGGGGCCAATATGTCCTATTTTTGGACGACTTTCCTTCCAAAGAGAGCAGTACGTGTTAGCAGGGGACGCACTGCCCCACAATGGACCAATACATCTTGTCATAAGTTGTATTGCTTCCACATCAGAGCAATATGCCTGCAGGATACATTGCTTCTAGTGGAGCAATATGTCACCATAGAAGACACTTTGCATTCTTTTTATTATTTTTCATATATGTAATTATTATTTGTTTATTATTTGTGTGTATAATATTAATATATATTTTATTATTGCATTTAGTTGACTTGTATTTTTATTATAGCATATGTTCAATTATTATAAATTTGTTAATTTCAATAGTTCTAAACATACTTAAAGATTAAAGAAATGTTATTGCAACAAGAATAGTTGGTCGTAGAAAAAAAAATAATCCAAAAAATTAAATATCAATAAAAATTAAAGTTACAACATGAATTACATGAAGAAAAATAATACGATGTGTTATTGCATCTGATTCAATATCTTGATTCATAAAATGACCATCTTGATACACATATTTATGTATCTTTGGATGTGATACAATAATTACATTTTAACTTTTGAGTAAACCGGCATGGCTTTGTGTCGAGTATGAACTCGATACCAACCATGTAGCTCAAAAAGTTCATCATACATGTGGAACAATATTTTCTTAAATAACTGTCATTAAAATATTACTTGTTCTTTCCCCACCGTAATTCCTAATTTGTTACACAACAAGTTCGGTACCTCATTTTAGTCATCTTCCAATAAAATTTGAAGGGCCACGTTTCTCTCTTGAGACTTTGAAGCAAATATTTAGATTAATTATACTGACATGTGAAATATCCATATTCTTCGGCGATTCATCTTTGAAGAGATCAAAGACAATTAAATAGAATGAATATGTAACATATTCAGAAGTCAAGAAAAATACTGAACATACTAAAAATATAATAGAAATAGATATGAAGTTACCAGTTAAAAATGATACACAAGAATAGAAAGTAATAGAATTGTAGATCTTTGGTGACATAAAATAGGAGTAAGCAGTGAAAGATGTCTGTGTGAAAACACAGAAGAAGGGATTCTTATAGGAAAATCAGATTAGGGAAGCGGTAAAAAAGAACCATTAGAAAATTATAACCATTAGAAGATTATAGCCAATAGAAGATTATAAACGTTAGTAGATTGTAGCCGTTAGAATAGTATAGCCGTTAGAAAATAGTTGTTGTTACAAAATTATAGTTTCTAGAATATTATAGTTGTTAGACAATTATATCTATTGCGTATTTTTATTCAATAAGGGACCTAGTTTGGTGTATGTAGACATCGGCTAGTAGATTTTATCTAGATCTAGATGATATCATAAAAGAACAGACTCATCAATCAAGATCCATATATATAAACTACATGTGTCGTACATATATGCAATGCAAAATAGATAAATGTCTTAAAAAAGGCAGATATATATACATGTACACTAATAAACTGTACAAAAGTACAAGTGTATATGTTAAGACCATTTTTGCCATATATATAATGATGATATGTATATTGATTTGGATCAATATCAACGATGATTGAATTATTTTTTCTTTGGTCTTCCAGGGTGCCTTCACTTCCTTAGGGGATATAAGGGGTGAATTGCTCTACTTCCATCAAAAGGTAGCCAATACCTCTTCTCGGGAATGTCATAAAATTCAGCTCAGTCAACGTTATAAGAAGAAGTATTTGTCAAATATGAGCTCACAAGTTTTTCATAGTAAAAATTTACAGACACACCAGCCGCCCAAACATGACAACATGATATATGCCACTATTGAGCGAAAACACAACTATATTCAGTTGCACCATTTGATCGCAATTTGACTTGAAATTTATATCTGTCCATATCATTAAAGCCACTCATCGTTGTTCATGTGGAGTATAACTCTCCATTTGCTTGCATCCTAATTGACTCTAAAAAGTATATCATAAAGGAGCTCGGGCCATTTCTGTCTCTTATTTGCACGATCATATGCTTCATTACGCCTCATCAACCATGTCGTAACATATTGATAGTATGTGGAAAAGAGTAGTGCTTCAATTGGTAAACCTCTAGAACCGCTTAAGACTCCATTCAATGCTTCAACATGATTGTTAGTCAATGACTCATATATGTAACCTCTGTGATATATGAGAGATCAAAATATTGGATTTTTTGTTATCAAATAATTTGTAGAAGTTGGATCTATGGTTTGTATATTAGCAATTAGATGATCAAATTCAAGTGCATCGGTTGTAGAGTCCAACTTCCACATAAGTTCCTTTAACTCATGTGATTTTTAAGTCACAAAGATGTCAAAGACAATAACGATGTTGGGTCTAGTCAAAATGTGTTCAAATCATTGGCAAAAATCCACTCATCTGATTACATAGAATACACATCTATGTGGTTTTGAATGGATGGAGTTAATGTTTGTAGAGTACCATAGAACCACTCCCATGAATCCTTATCTTGTGACTCCACATCAGCAGAAGACATTGGAAATACACCATACATCTGGTTTATGCCACATGCAACTAGAAGTGTGCTACTATATTTTTCAATAAGAATGTGCCATCAATAGTAATAACATGCCTCTAATGTACCCAGCCTACAACAACTGGGCCGAATGCCCAAAACAACCACTTGAATCTATGAGTTCCTTGAGTTTGCATGGTATAATCATCTTGAAGGTGGGAAAATATAGTTCCTGGAATATATTGTGATTGAGATATCAAGAATGAAAATAGACTATGATATGAGGATTCCCAATCTCCAAATATTTTACAGACAACCTTAATCCTTGCTAGAAATTCCTTCTTGTACGAGATGTGTAGGTTTAGTTAATTATTCATCTTGTCACATATTTCTTATGTGGACATATCTAATCATGACACTATGATTATCATTATTATAAAATTAATATAAGATGATGTGTATTGGCGATGGTCTTGATTCAGAATAGTTAGTTGACAAGTGTGGCATTCACTACAATGTTTTATCTTCCACATGTGACATGCTCTTTTGGAAAGACAATCATCCAAACTCCAAGGATATTGTTGGTCTTGGATACAAACAAGTTTGATAAATTGACTATTAAAGTGGTAGAGTCTAATTTTGGACATTGTTTTGTTTCAGCAATTTTTTAATCTTCTCAATCATGATAGCTTTGGATGCAAATAAAGAACCCTTACAAATTTCATTGTTGGAAGGGTTGTAATTAAGACAAACTAAATTAAGAAAATCACCCACCCATTCATCATCTAGAAAATATTCATAGTTATTATCAAATTTTTATGGTTTAACCATTCCCTATCAAATGTCTCTGGGATAAAAATCAAGGTTGATATAGTGTCAGGGATTGGATGTTGATACCCATTTGAATCAATATCATCCATGTTGCAATAATCATAAGTTTTAGTTGTTGTGTCACCTTCTTGTTCATGATTTTCATCCTCCTTCTCGACCTCATGTATACTATTTTCATTCTCAATGCTAGTATATTGAGAAAATACAGTTGCTTGATTTGATGTGGAAGATACATTAATGTTGATTGTTTGAAATTGATCCAACAAACTCATATAACTATAACTAGAATGTTGGTGGATAGATATTCTTTCAAGAAAGACATTCATACAGGAATTTGATGAAATTGAGAATAAAGTTCTAACTGAATCATCATTTTCAACTTGTATGAGTATATGATATTCTTTAGCAAAAAGATATGATGTATTTGTAGAGGAGTGATTGTGGTTTATGTCGTATGTTTTATGGATATATGACTTGAATTCACTAGAAGATTCATAAGTATAATATTTACTCTAAAATATCCATTGTAATGCGACCCATCAAAGAAAAACTAGCCATGATATCTAAACTTGACAATTCGTAAACGTGAACTAGATGTCATATTCCTATCAATGTAAAACACACTATATTTTTATCAATCATATCTCAACTCCACTTATTTATACAAATTTGATGTTTATATTCATAATATTTTCTTAATGAATTATAATTCAAAACTTCTAGGCCGGTTTCAGCCCATCTAGATAGCTACAATTTTGCCTCTTTATCTCTCTAATTTGGGCTCCCATCCATCTCTAAACTGGGTGCCTTCCATGGAGGGAGATGGCACCTCGGCAGCTGGGGTCACCCCCGCCTCTACCACCATATCTCCCATTCCAATACCCACCTCCACCTCCATCTCCCCTGACCTCCTTTCCCCCTCCTCTAGCACCATCCAGTGCTTGACTGGTGGGGCTTCATCTAGCTCTACCATTACTGGTGAGGGATGGAATGACCCCAATATAGATGTCATGATGGGGCACGCTTGGGGAAAGACTCTGCTTAAGTTGAAGGTGATGCCTTGGAGTTGCAAGCCGGTCTATGTTCTCGAACACCAAAGCCCCTTATTTCAAAGAGATAGATCAGATACCAAGAATGAAGTTCTTGGCACCAGTGATGGAGAAATCCGATAACTTCAAAAAATATGTCATCATCGTATAGGTGTTAGGGAAGAAGTGTCATCCTTATCAGCTCTAAGGTTGGAGGTTGAGGACCTCACTGCCCAAAGGGGAATTTCAAATGTCCCCATTCAGTGATGGATGTTTCTAGTCAACTTATCTAATGAAAAGGATATGAATGTCTAGCTTGATAGAGGCCCATGGTTCTTTGACCACACCTCGTCTTGACTAGGAGATGGTCACCTCGGGATGATATTAGGAGAACAACTTTGACCACAATGCCTATTTGGGAAAATCTACCTGACATCGGGTGAAAGTGGTCCATGAGGGCTCTCACAATCATCAGTTACATTGTGGGTACACTCAAGGCCTTCAATTTCTTAGGCAGTGACAATAAGGTTGGTTCCTCCTATGTGTGTGTTGAGATAAATGTAGAGAAGCACACTACATTAGTGGTCTTGATTGATTTGTCTGATGGAGAAGAGATTGAGATACATGTGCACTATGATACCTTACCAGATGAAGGTGATGCCTACAAGGTGTTCATCCATCGATTTGGTAACTGAACGGTAGGTAGCAAGAGGGTAGAAAGTGAAGAAGAGTGTGGCAGAGCCAAAAGAAGAAGGCCTAGACATAGAAGGAGGAGAGGCTCGAAGGCCAGTGTCCCTGTCCAACAGAAGCCAGCGATTGAACTGGATGCAGGCAATGCTACCATCGAGATCGAGCAAGTAGAATAGACTCTAGAATGTGAGACTTCAAGTTTGATGGCCATGATCATTGAGTAGAGATAGGAAATGGTGGTAATCCCTTGTGTGGAGGTTGAGAACCATAGGAGGCAGGTAGGGGTGTAAACGGTGTGGGTACGGTGCGGGTCTGGTCATACTCATACCCATATCCATCTAATTTAGTGGGTTCGGTTCTGGTTCTAGACCCACATAATACAAAACCTGGACCTACACCATACTCGTACCCATAATAATAGTGGGTATGCGGTGCAGGTATGCGGGTAAATGGTTCTATAATACATCATATTGTTTATGTAAGAGAAATGACTATGTTATATATATTTAACACAATAATATATTGTTATCATATAGTATATTAACATGTAATAGTTATATTAGACATTGCTATATTCTATAAAATAATATTAATTGAGTAATTGCTTACATATTTGTAGTCATGATCATAACATTTAATTTATGTAAAAAGTAATGTAAATTAGTAGAGATTTTGATTTTAAGTTTACATATGATGTTCATTATTGTAACTAGAATAGTTAATTCTTAATTATATGACTAGTCTCAACCTTATTGTGGTTAGAGTAGGATATAATCTCAATAATTATATTAGTTAGACCAGTAAAGTGTGATATATATAACATATTATTTTAGTAGTTGCTTATGTATAGAAGGTACACGGGTCTAGTGGGTCTGGGTCCAAGCATACCCATTATTGGACCCGCTTATATGTGGGTCCAAGGGTATACGGGTCCAAGGGTATGTGGGTATCAAAAGTTAAACCTGTGACAGTTTTTTAAGGGTCCGTATTTGCGGGTCTGTGGGTCTACCTGTACCCATTTAAAGCCCTAGAGGCAGGAGAAACAACCTACAGTAGATGAAGGGTCTCTAGATCTACTGAACCCTTTCATGATCCCGGGTGACCTTGAGGATGACAATACATTTGTGTCGATTACTCGTAGTGAGAGGTAGGGCGAGTGGAGGATAGAGCAGCAGGGGTGCAAGACATGGATACACTCATGGTAGGGGTGGAGCCTCTAGTTCCATCACATGTAGATCCTTGCTTGGAATGTGTGAGGTTCTTTTGGACCTCATAAATTGAGCAAGCTAATGGAGCTAATAAGGCATCAGGACATGTCCATTGTGGTGTGCTGGGCGGCCCATGTCAAACGAGAATGTCAAGACAATATGAAAGGTATGTTCTTGAATAGTTGGGAGTTTACTATGAATCACGAAAAGATTGATGGAGGAAGGATTATGGTGGGGTGGAATCCTTAGATGTGGGGCATCCAAACAATCCATTCAATGGACCAGATGGTGACATTGAGTTGTATAAACAAGTGAGGCTTCCACTGTATCTGCTACATATGTGTTGAGTGTTGAGGGAAGTCACAGAAGTTTGTGGGATTTTTTAAGAACACTATGCATCAAGCTCTTTTGCATATGGTGATTAGCAATTTTGACCATATTTGTTAGTCCCGCAAGAAGTTTGGGGGACTATTGGTGCCCAACTCAGTTTGGTGTAGGTTCAATGAAGCGATAGATGCAACTAATCTTATGGACAACATGATAGGAGGGCTGACCACATGGCATAAAAAGAGGATTCTCGGTAAGATAATATCCAACAATCTCGATAGAGGGCTTGTGAATGTTTCCAGCCTGGATGTTTCCTCGACGGTGGCCATTAAGCTTAGAGCACATCCAAATAGTGATCATGATTGAATGTTGTTGAAGATGGGATTGGTCACTAAATAAGGTTCCTTAAGCACTAGTCCAAGTGGCCTTCCTTCATGGGAGTGGTCTCTAAGGAATGGAACACCAAAGTAGAGGGGAATCCGATCTTTAGAGTAATGGAGAAACATAAAAGGTCCAAGAACAGGTTGAAAGACTAGTCGAAGTGGTTGATAGACCTCCCCAACTTAATGAAGTAGGCTAAGGAGAGGTTTGATTTAGCAGCTCTTGCCCTCAAACTAAATCTGACATGCCATGTTCTTATGGAGAGGGAAAATGTTGCAGTTGATCATCTTCTACAACATGAAAAAGCTGAGGAAATGTATTTGTGGTAGAGAAGCAGGATTAAATGGGTTAAATATGGGGACTGGAATATAAGGATATACCATGTTGCAATCAAGAGGAATAAGATGAGAGATCATATACATGTTTTTATTAATGCAGATGGGTCTGTGATTTACGAGCAGGGTAGAGTGGTGGAGCTTGCATTTACCTTCTTTAAGGATTTGTACAACCAGGACCCTCTTCCTAAGTTTAGGGTGGGACAACTTCTTGCGAGGAAGGTCACAGATGATATGAATAGAGCATTGTTGAAGCTAGTCATGGATGAGAAGATTAAAGCAACGACTTATTCCATTGGTGCCTCCAAGGACCCTATCCTGACAGATTCAGTGGGGAATTCTTCCATACTTATTGGGACATCATAAAGGATGACATTGAGAGGGGAGTGAGATGGTTCCTGGAGGGCGAGCACATGGTTCACATAGACAATCATGCCTTCATCAGACTCATCCCTAAGAGGAATTTAGTAACCTCAATGGATGACTTTACGCCTATCATCTGCGGCTTAGTGGTCTAGAAGATTATTTTGAAGCTTCTATCAAGAAAATTGAAGGTTTTCTTGGCTGATATTGTGTCTGACTCGCAAGGTGCTTTTGTGACCTGAAGATCTATATTTGATAACACTTTGTTGGTAGTGGAATTTCTTTTCATTTCAATGTGAAAATGTATGCTAGAAAGGCTTGCATTAAGTTGGACAAACCCAATGTGTATGATCATCTATGTTGGTTGGCACTGTGGGAGATCATGAGGGCTCTTGGCTTTGGGGAGAGATGAATTGCCATTATGCGGAAGTGTGTAGAGATGACTTTTTTTTATCCTAGTCAATGGGGTTCCTAAGGGACTCTTTAGAGGGACAAATAGTCTTAGCCAAGGTGACCCCTTATCACCTTTTTTTTACCTTAGCAATGGAGTGACTGACGGCTATGCTAGATTGGGTAGTAAGATTTAAGGTGTGAGGGTACTACCTCATATTATCTTTGTTGATGATGTATTACTATTTATGGTGGGATATATGAAGTACATGAAAGGAGTGCGCAGAGTGTTGGAGTGCTTTGGGAAGGTCAAAGGCTTGTTCATCAGTGTTCTGAAGTCAAAGGCCTTCTTCTTAGGTCATATCATGGGAGGAGAGGGATATTGAAGGATTCCTTAGTGGTATAGGAGGGGTCCTTCCCTACAAAGTAATTAGGAATATGCTTATTAGGGGGGAGGGGATAGGGGGTGGATTACACTGAGGTGGTGGATGCACTCCATGCTACGTTGGATAGGTGCACTAGTCTAAACATCTCCATGGCGGGTAGAGTGGTTTTGATCAAAACTGTATTGGTCTCCATGGTCCACTTTTTGTGTCAGCAAACTGCTCTTCCCTGGTCCATTGTCAGTAAATGTAAATTGATGTTGGTGGGGGTTTTATGGTGGAGTAAAGGGCATGTTGTTGCATTGGACCAGGTTTTCAAGTTGTTCTATGGGGGTGGGATGATTATTAAGAGCCCTACTGAGATAGCTTACTATGTTAATGCTAAGAGAGTTGACAGGCTTGTCCATCAACCTATTGGTCCTTGGAGTAGTTGGATGCAATGAAAGTATGGGGGGATTGTCTTGATCTAGATTCAAAGAGAGTGGACCTTTCTAGATGCATGAAAACTATGATCAGATTCTGGAAACATATGGGACATGAATACCTTGTTGTTGGTGATTGATGGAAGTTGGAATCTCAAGAGGCCCGCCCTTGGGCTGGAATGGTGTTTTTCCCACAAGCACCTCCGCATGATTTTCTTTGGTGTAAAGTCCATCAACCAAAATGGAGCTTCAAAGCCTTCAAGGCCCTACTTGGAAAAACTTCCCATGGTGGACGGGTTGATTAAATGGGGATTGGATGCTAATCTAACCTATTGTTTATGAAGAAATGAAGAGGAGTCCAATACCCAATTGTTTTGAAGTGAGACTTAACCAAATACTATTGGATTAGAGGCATGTTGAAATGCAGTTTAGGTGGTCCCCCCCCATGTGATACACTGGTATAACTAGGCTTTGAGGATTTCTTATGGGTTGATCCTCTCCTCCATTATATTCCATGGATGGGGAAAGCGAAATGTGAGGCTTCATGGGTAAGGAGAGAGTGACCCCCTAAAATTTTTTGATCTCATTGTACATAGGGTTACTTGGGTGCTTAGAGCTAAACCCAATTGGCTTGATGGAGTGGCTTCTCATATACTTCTTATATGGAGTATTTGAGTCCCTAGTTGTATAGTATACGGCTGCTAATCCCTATACTTTTTTTTTAGTAATGAAAAATATTTTACCTCGGAAAGAATAAGATTATTTCATTTTTCACATTTTTAATTTCAAATCACTAAGCATAATTCATAAAATGCAATTTTATATGCTTTGTACTAATAATTAAGGACAAATGTAATGGAGAAAATACCTAAAGTGGAGAGACCTCCCTTGTTAATTAGAAATCTAGAGAAATAAGACAAGAATCTCTCTAAAGAAGAGAAGCAAAACAACAGCTTGAGGATAGAAGAAAATATGTCCAAGAATCAGCTAAAAATTATGCCCGCAGTAGGCCAAACTCCAGATCACACTAGAGTGGCTGAATATGTTTAGATGTGAAGAGGAAGAGAAGGAGTGATTGAGTTTTGTGACTTTGGGGGCTTATTTTGGCCACTATTTATAGATGATCCTGATTGGGTACACATTGCCCCTACATGGTTCCTCGTCGAGGGAAACAATTCAGGTCTGGTGTGGAGGCAATATGTTATGACCCACTCCATGATTAACTAATAAATACCCCGAATTACGTAAAACACCTCAATTAGGGTTGAGTATCAAATTAAATATCATGGATAATCAAAATAAGTTAATATGTGAATCAATAGCTAAGATTGAATCACCTGAGGCAATTAATAATGTCAATATTGAATATTTAGTACATTAAGTCGAATCAAGTAATCACAGAGGTAATTAGAGTTTTGATCCAGTGAAATAGTCTTTTTAGCATGTTTTGCACTTTGAGGTTATAGAGAATTCCGAGCTTAAACCGTTGCAAGAAAAATCACTTGAAATTGACTTCCGAGTTAAAAGATATGGACATTTGAGTATTTTTGGACCTAGTTGTAATTTTTGGTTTTTGCTGGGTAAATTGCAGCCGGCCCCCTCCGCGAACCTGACCCTTTTCTTCTTCCTTCTCAGCCGATACCCGATAGAACTGAAAACAACAGAGAGTCGGCGCCCTCTGTTGAAGCAAGGGCAACCGATGGCTGGGCGATTCTCAGCCCTTAGCCCCGATTCGGCTATGCCCATCTCTCCTCTACCTCCGCCCACTCCTCTACCCTTCCCCTCTCCTTTGCTTGCCAGCCGCTACCAACAGCTAGGGCGGCGCCCTGTAGCTGCGGCCAGTAGCTGCTGCAGCTATGGCGGCCGGCCAAGAGCCCCCTTGGGCACAGGAAACGACAAGCAAAGGTCAGCTTTGAGCTCGGCTAAGAGGATGGAGCAGGAATCCGCAGCTCATAGTAACGAATAAACATCCAATCGAGCCTCTTTCCAACCTATGCGTGAAGCGAGTTCGTGCCTGGGCAGTTCCATGGAGGAAGACGACCCAGCGGCACCTGGAAGCAGATTCTTTTGGGCGGAATCCAGTAGATTTTCGGCTGCCAAGTTTCTCTGTGAGTAGAAACTCACCCCTTTCATTTAATTCAACGCTAAGAAACAAAAAAATGGAATATCGATTGCATCTGTTGTTTTCTTGTAATGAAGCTGCTTGTTAGTAGCTCACGCTTGGGTTTTCCTGGCGTACGTTTTGGAAGGAGTCAGGTGTATGTTTTTATCTTAAATTCATATGCACAGTTTCACTGTTTGACTTGCACGATTTGAACGAATAATCCCAGCTGTAGTCCCAGCTACAATGCACGTTTGCAAGGTTGAAGACAACCTGCTTGTATCCAATACAATCAATTAATTTCTGGGCTAACATTGTAGGCTCGAATTCCAAGAACAAGCGTTGAAGTTTAATCACAGCGAGTGATGGTAATAATCCAGCTATGTATTTAATCTAATCAAGCAAAAAGGCACACGACCAAGGGTTAAGAGTGACTTGCACATTTTATTTATTAATGTAGCATGACACTAATTAGTTAATTGGTGCGTGTGATTTAGACTTAGTTTTGATCGAGTTCATCTTCAATGAGTTTTCTGTTCTGCACAGGTTGCACGGCGTGCAAAGTTACAGATAGCGGAACGAGTTTCTGCCCAGGTGCACGGCGTGCAGCCCAGGTGCACGGCGTGCAGCCCAGGTGCACGGCGTGCACTCTGCTGTAAAGGGCAGAATTAGGCGTGGTTGTGGACGTCTTTCGGTGTATACGAACACACCGAAGTGGGTGAGTAGTAGTTCATTCGGTAATCATTATTTAACTCAATTTAAATGTTTAATTGCTTTCATATCAGTTAGTATAACTTCTAAACAGCGTAGTACATACAATAGAGTTTGTTAGTTTCATTGGAACTTGAAATACTTAATATGCTTAGTGAAAATGATGAAATTTCCTGTATTATACTTGCAATATATGTGCTGATTTAAAAATAGATGTTTAGCATCGAAAGTGGATAAAGGATACTGAATCATGTTTAATGATGATAAAGGATATAAATTTGCTTCATGTGTTATTCAGATTGTTCAATATGCATGAAATGTGATATTCCTGTTTAAATGTTTATTTGTTAATCAGTTAATAGACTTAGGTGCCCTAACACCGTAGAACCCCTCGTGAGGTCTGCACCTTGGGGTGAAACGACCTACCTAGCATGTGTCTAGATGGTCGGTGACTCGTGTTCAACAATAATCCGTGCGTGTGTCACGGTGGCACGAGGGCAGAAAAGCAGTGTTCAACAATAATCCGTGCGTGTGTCACGGTGGCACTGGGAAAAGAAAAGAAAACATGGTTATCTAACACCATTCATGCTTGTGTCGCGAAGGTAACCCTGTGAGACTCTCTGCCTGTGTGCTCAGGTTGCAGAGTCCGGAGCACACGTGGTTGTGCAGCACACGTGGTTGTGCATTGAGGCCGTGGAGCCTGGGGTCCTGTAGCAGACCAGGACAGCAGTCAGACTTAGCATTTCCCGGGTGTGTCGCTAAGTCTTGTACGGTGGGACCGTAGCATGGACTTGTTGCGGATCTTTATATGTAGAGTACACTGCATATATTTAGGGCATAATAATAATATGAATAAGTAATCATGTAGGATCACAGTAAATTTATATAATTGTTTATTTATATTGAATTATCTGTTGATGCTTAGAAATGTGATTAAAATCTGTATATCTGCTATGTTATTAGAACTGCCTTGTTTAGTTCTGCATTTATGTTTAATTTCAGTTTATAAACCTGATGAGTTGTTTAGTGATAGCTGAGTGAAATACTATTCACTGAGCGAGTAGGCTCATACCTCTACTCAAAACATTTTCAGGTTATCTTCAACAGCAAGAAATCAGAAGGATCGATTTATCCTTACGCCTAGTCGATAGAAGGTTCGTAGTTAGTAGTTAGAGGTCTCTTAGTCCTTTCCCCTCGATCTTTGGGACAAGGTGTAAGTGAGAGAGTGAATGTGTATAAAGATGTAAATTAACTGTTATGCTTTATTTTATGTCGAATAATGTAATATGCTGTAACCTCTGTTTATATTGCTAGTCAGTTTAATAAAGATGCTTCTGCAGTTGTTTAGTTTCATTTTACAGCATAAATCAGATTATCCTATTAATCTCTTTGAATGTTTTTTTTTTAAATTGAAGAGTGGTTGGTTTATATGCAAATCCCATCATGTCGCGTTCTAATCTCGTGGTTTGTGGTTAATGTGAGATCGGGGCGTGACAACTCTTGGTATCAGAGCATTGGTTTGAGTACATAGTTACTCAAGGTCAGGGGACGATAAGAGACCAATAGGATTAAGGTTTAGGTGTCTTTCTTCTATCTGTAATTTTCTAACAGGAAGTGTTCTGTTATACTATTGCAGATAGCAGAAAGAGGATGTGGTCACGAGAATCAAGTAATGAGCTTAAGATGAGTCGTTAGGAATCATTAGGGTCAAAAGATAAGGTTATAAGTAAGGCGAATGATGAATGATGTGTTTTAGCTCTGGAAGGTCTGAGTGTTTAGATACCCTGGCTAGGTGTCTGAATACTTAGATTGACCAATATCAAGCTACTCTGTCTGTTCTTCTCTGGATGCCCTGGCCAGGTATACAGAGGAAGGATAGGCTAGAGAGAAAACCCTAGAAATTTTAGGGTTAAGAGATCAGAAATTAATGTAGGAGTAAGAGATTAAATAAAGGATGTGATATAACTCCTACTTTATATTTCTTATTTGATTAAAGATCACTAGAAACGCTCTTATATGCATGAATTTAGACTTTCAGTTTGTACAATAAGTATGATTCTTTTATATTGTTGTGACATGAAGTGAATTGTTTAATGTTTATTTTCTTTGTATTAAAGTAGACCCGAAATTATGTTTAATTGAGTTTGCCCTAAGTGGATATTCTTTCCACATGTTTAAGATTAATAGGGGTTAATTAATCCTGAGTAGCTCTTGGCTTCAGGACTACAGGTTCGGCCTGGTCCGGCTGGCAGGATGCGTTACTGGGATCTAATGACTCCTATTAACAGTAATATAAGAATAGACTCTGGATGATTTAGACCCGTAATATAGTGAGAATGTATATACACTAGAATGTTTTAACTAAGAAAAGAAGTCTAAATGTTCTTTTGTCTTGGGAATTAGGGTTTGAGAAGCATAGACCCTAATTGGCCCAAATTAGGATTTTAATGACATAAATACAAATTTGATAAGTAAAGTGTTTCAGTAAATGATTTTTAGTATTTTATGTGTAACTTTGATTTAGCTCCAATTTGGATATGAGTTGGATATATATAATGTGAGCAACATTGGAAGATATCAGAATTTATGAAGAATGTTCTGACCAGTTTATCGGCTGAGTATCAAACTCGACCGATCACATTTTCTGAATGATATAGCAGTGTGGTAATTGAATTTTATCTTTTTATTGGTACGTCCAATTGATCTCAAATTTTAACTATGTTTGAAAATCACAATTTTTAGACACTCTATTAATTTGGCGTAATTTTTGGATGACTTTTGATCTCTACAGTAAGGTGTCGGTCGAATTGCAACTCGACCGAATCTGCTGCAGACTGCTATATAGCAGCGCACTGTTTGATTTTTAATTAATTATTTTTAACTTGAAATGACCTGAAATTTTTACTGGAGGTCTAAAACTTTATTTGGCACAACATATAAAATTTTCAGAATTTTTGGAGCTTCTATTAGCAGTTTAATAAACGAATTACAGAAACTATTATGAAAACTGAATTTTCAGCTAATGTAATTAAAGTTGAGTGCTGGGTTAATATGTTATTGACCCAAGCAACTCAATTTGATTTATATAATCGACCACACACACACAATAATGCTATGCTATTAATAAAGGATAAAACCCTAGAATGACTAAAGTTGTAAGTAGTTTAAGGGATCTCATTAGTGATTAAACCTTGAATGCTAGTATCTCTGTAAAATAAGACCTTGAGATTTGTTCTATGAAAGGTAAACTGGCTTTGATAGTGACCTAGGGTTTTGAGGTAGATAAACTGATCGGTACATGAACAACATGAAATGACTTAGAGAAAAGAGTAAGACATAAACCTAAAATGTAACAATAAGTAAGTAAAATAGAAAGCGGAGTATTATCCGATATATGATCTGAAGATAGTTGATGTAGTTCATGTTTTTAAGACATGGCATCACTATCTTTATGATGTGACAATAGATTACCACCCTGATAAAGCGAATGTGGTGAATAGTGCTTTCAGCAGAAAGTCAAGTTCAACAACTAATGCATTCTTTATGACAGGTTTCAATAGACACCTGCTAGTAGAAATGTGGAAATTGGACTTAGACTTAGGGGTAATAACACAGAGTGATTTGATTGTATAGATGTAAGTTAAGCTTACTTCTTATGATCAAATTAAGAAACTACTATAGGGTGATAGTGAATTAAGCCAGACCATGCATGACATGATAGGAGGAAAAGAGACTAGAGTTTAAGTTTTTAGATGATAAGGTGTTGTATTAACATGACATTTTGTGTGTATCTCGAGATAGTGTAAAATTCTTTTAAGGGGAAAAGCTTGAAAGAAAAGATTCTTATGGAAGTGTATGTATTGATGTATGCTATGCTTTCAGGAAACACTAAGATGTATATGAATCCCAATAAGTTGAAATGGGTGGTCAGATATGCAAAAGGATGTAGCTGAGTATGTGGTTAAAAGTAGTGTGTACCAGTAGGTTAAGGCTGAACCCTAGAAATCTGTAGCTACCTTGTAATCTTTTACTATGCCTGAATGGGAGTGGGAATTTATCACAATGGATTTTGTGGTAAGATTACCCAGGACACCTAGAGGTTGTGATTTGATATGAATGATTGTGGATAGACTAATTTAGTCTGCTCGCTTTCTTCATATTAAGTCGACCTGTGATGTCTCGAGACTTGACTAAGATATACATGGATAAAATAATTAGGTTGTCTGGTAATCCAGTTTCAATCATATCATATTGAGTTTAGAAATACATGACCGATAATGGTACGGTTTGAGAATGAACCCAGAAAACACAGATTTGGTAAATCATAAGATGCGTGATTTCAAGCTAGCAAGACAGCATGAAAATATGTAAATAAATCTAATTGCATGCTGCCTGTTATGTTAATGTGTGTGACCTGACATATTACATGAATTGGCACATTTCTCTGAGATATTATCAGAAAGTCTCAAGTACTATTAAATATTGGTGATATGATACGTAAATAACTCTTAATTGAGTTATGTGGTGCATAAACCAGGAATTTGGTTAATATGCACGTACATCGAGAAAATTCAGATAATTGATAAATATTATAGATGGTTTCTTATAAGTGGAGTAAATTACTCTTGTTGGTGTAATAAAATGTTCAATTACATGAAATTCAGTATGTATCTGCCAAAATTGATTTGAGTTTGGGATATTTATGAAATTTTAATCTGCCTGCATGCATGATGTAAAGATTACTCAGTAATTACAATGATTTAAAATATACTGTTCTGCCAGTTGTAGAATGATACCGTATTGTGATTTGAATTGCAATCAAACAGATGAGATATAGGAAACCCTAAGAGTAAGGTGTTGCCATGTGATTAATGAATGAGATAACCCTAAGAGTAGGGTGTTGGCATGTGATGAATGAATAAGGCAAATGAAACCCTAAGGATAGGGTGTACGATGAATCAAGTATCTTGATATCAATTTTCATTATGAGATGTGATAATGTTTAACAATTAAATTGCATGATTATTATTATAAACTGCCAAATTGACATGCATTCTGTTTATTTAAGAATTTTAGTTTGTCTGCATGAATAGTATAATAATTTCTTGGTAATTACCATAAAGTGAGATACTGCTATAACAGTTCTGGAAAGGCAATGTTTTGTGGGTCGATCTGGAATCAGATCAGATGTGTCCTAGGTTGAAAGGCTAATGTAGATAGTTGATCAGAGAATCAAGAAACTCAAAATCGTGAGAAACCCTTAGACAAGGTTTTGTGGAGAAATCTTAACCTAGAGGGAGCTACGTAGGAATACGAGTCAGAAATGAGTAACACGTTTCCTTTCTCTTTTAGGAATTTCGGGACGAAATTCTTTTAAGGGGAAAAGGTTGTTATGACCCACTCCATGATTAACTAATAAATACCCCGAATTACATAAAACACCTCAATTAGGGTTGAGTATCAAATTAAATATCATGGATAATCAAAATAAGTTAATATGTGAATCAATAGCTAAGATTGAATCACCTGAGGCAATTAATAATGTCAATATTGAATATTTAGTACATTAAGTCGAATCAAGTAATCACAGAGGTAATTAGAGTTTTGATCCAGTGAAATAGTCTTTTTAGCATGTTTTGCACTTTGAGGTTATATTGAATTCCGAGCTTAAACCGTTGCAAGAAAAATCACTTGAAACTGACTTACGAGTTAAAAGATATGGACATTTGAGTATTTTTGGACCTAGTTGTAATTTTTGGTTTTTGCTGGGTAAATTGCAGCCGGCCCCCTCCGCGAACCTGACCCTTTTCTTCTTCCTTCTCAGCCGATACCCGATAGAACTGAAAACAACAGAGAGTCGGCGCCCTCTGTTGAAGCAAGGGCAACCGATGGCTGGGCGATTCTCAGCCCTTAGCCCCGATTCGGCTACGCCCATCTCTCCTCTACCTCCGCCCACTCCTCTACCCTTCCCCTCTCCTTTGCTTGCCAGCCGCTACCAACAGCTAGGGCGGCGCCCTGTAGCTGCGGCCAGTAGCTGCTGCAGCTATGGCGGCCGGCCAAGAGCCCCCTTGGGCACACGAAACGGCAAGCAAAGGTCAGCTTTGAGCTCGGCTAAGAGGATGGAGCAGGAATCCGCAGCTCATAGTAATGAATAAACATCCAATCGAGCCTCTTTCCAACCTGTGCGTGAAGCGAGTTCGTGCCTGGGCAGTTCCATGGAGGAAGACGACCCAGCGGCACCTGGAAGCAGATTCTTTTGGGCGGAATCCAGTAGATTTTCGGCTGCCACGTTTCTCTGTGAGTAGAAACTCACCCCTGTCATTTAATTCAACTCTAACAAACAAAAAAATGGAATATCGATTGCATCTGTTGTTTTCTTGTAATGAAGCTGCTTGTTAGTAGCTCACGCTTGGGTTTTCCTGGCGTACGTTTTGGAAGGAGTCAGGTGTATGTTTTTATCTTAAATTCATATGCACAGTTTCACTGTTTGACTTGCACGATTCGAACGAATAATCCCAGCTGTAGTCCCAGCTACAGTGCACGTTTGCAAGGTTGAAGACAACCTGCTTGTATCCAATACAATCAATTAATTTCTGGGCTAACATTGTAGGCTCGAATTCCAAGAACAAGCGTTGAAGTTTAATCACAGCGAGTGATGGTAATAATCCAGCTATGTATTTAATCTAATCAAGCAAAAAGGCACACGACTAAGGGTTAAGAGTGACTTGCACATTTTATTTATTAATGTAGCATGACACTAATTAGTTAATTGGTGCGTGTGATTTAGACTTAGTTTTGATCGAGTTCATCTTCAATGAGTTTTCTGTTCTGCACAGGTTGCACGGCGTGCAAAGTTACAGATAGCGGAACGAGTTTCTGCCCAGGTGCACGGCGTGCAGCCCAGGTGCACGGCGTGCACTCTGCTGTAAAGGGCAGAATTAGGCGTGGTTGTGGACGTCTTTCGGTGTATACGAACACACCGAAGTGGGTGAGTAGTAGTTCATTCAGTAATCATTATTTAACTCAATTTAAATGTTTAATTGCTTTCATATCAGTTAGTATAACTTCTAAATAGCGTAGTACATACAATAGAGTTTGTTAGTTTCATTGGAACTTGAAATACTTAATATGCTTAGTGAAAATGATGAAATTTCCTGTATTATACTTGCAATATATGTGCTGATTTAAAAATAGATATTTAGCATCGAAAGTGGATAAAGGATACTGAATCATGTTTAATGATGATAAAGGATATAAATTTTCTTCATGTGTTATTCAGATTGTTCAATATGCATGAAATGTGATATTCCTGTTTAAATGTTTATTTGTTAATCAGTTAATAGACTTAGGTGCCCTAACACCGTAGAACCCCTCGTGAGGTCTGCACCTTGGGGTGAAACGACCTACCTAGCGTGTGTCTAGATGGTCGGTGACTCGTGTTCAACAATAATCCGTGCGTGTGTCACGGTGGCACGAGGGCAGAAAAGCAGTGTTCAACAATAATTCGTGCGTGTGTCACGGTGGCACTGGGAAAAGAAAAGAAAACATGGTTATCTAACACCATTCGTGCTTGTGTCGCGAAGGTAACCCTGTGAGACTCTCTGCCTGTGTGCTCAGGTTGCAGAGTCCGGAGCACACGTGGTTGTGCAGCACACGTGGTTGTGCATTGAGGCCGTGGAGCCTGGGGTCCTGTAGTAGACCAGGACAGCAGTCAGACTTAGCATTTCCCGGGTGTGTCGCTAAGTCTTGTACGGTGGGACCGTAGCATGGACTTGTTGCGGATCTTTATATGCAGAGTACACTGCATATATTTAGGGCATAATAATAATATGAATAAGTAATCATGTAGGATCACAGTAAATTTATATAATTGTTTATTTATATTGAATTATCTGTTGATGCTTAGAAATGTGATTAATATCTGTATATCTGCTATGTTATTAGAACTGCCTTGTTTAGTTCTGCATTTATGTTTAATTTCAGTTTATAAACCTGATGAGTTGTTTAGTGATAGCTGAGTGAAATACTATTCACTGAGCGAGTAGGCTCATACCTCTACTCAAAACATTTTCAGGTTATCTTCAACAGCAAGAAATCAGAAGGATCGATTTATCCTTACGCCTAGTCGATAGAAGGTTCATAGTTAGTAGTTAGAGGTCTCTTAGTCCTTTCCCCTCGATCTTTGGGACAAGGTGTAAGTGAGAGAGTGAATGTGTATAAAGATGTAAATTAACTGTTATGCTTTATTTTATGTCGAATAATGTAATATGATGTAACCTCTGTTTATATTGCTAGTCAGTTTAATAAAGATGCTTCTGCAGTTGTTTAGTTTCATTTTACAGCATAAATCAGATTATCCTATTAATCTCTTTGAATGTTTTTTTTTTAAATTGAAGAGTGGTTGGTTTATATGCAAATCCCATCCTGTCGCGTTCTAATCTCGTGGTTTGTGGTTAATGTGAGATCGGGGCGTGACACAATATGTTCCATATGGGGAAGAATTGTTGTTATAACCTGGTTTTCCCCATGTTTTAATATATTTGTTTGTAAATAATGTAATATGAAGGACACATTAGAAAGATGGTTTTCTATGTGTCTTATTTTTTACTCAGAATTTGTCTACAATTAAAAGACTAGGGAGAAGGCAAGGCATCTCAATGTTTCTCTTAACTTTCTCTTACTTTTCCTTTTTTGAAAAGTTTTGGATTTTATCCTAATAAAACCAAAGTCATGAAGAACATTAACATAATCTTATTAAGACATGGGTTTGGCAACCAAAATGTCAGTAAGGAATGCACATAAATATATGGCACCTTATGGCATAAACAAAACTTGTTATTTGGGTCAACTCATTAAAACAATACCATAAGCCCATGTAATATCCTTTTTCTCCAATTTCTAGAATGCTCTTTCGTACCTTACTAATACCAAAAGTGAAATCAAAATTATTCTAATTGTTTCCTCAAACATTATGTTTCCAATAATGGCTAGATAATTATTGTTTTCATTACTACACAACTTATTTGCTTTTGAAAAATTGTGCAATATTCACATAATTATATTATTCAAGAATTCATAAAGTAATTATTCTTCATATATGCTCGAAAACACTCTTTTCTAGAGTATCCATATAATTACAATTTAAAACTTCCATTGTGAATTACCTTTAGTAATTTCTTAATTATTGTATTTTCATCTCTTTCTTTGTCCAAAATCTACTAGTGGTTTATTGAAAATAGTGAACTACAAAAAATCCATCCCATGTGGAGTATTTTCACTTTCAATCCATAAAACATAATATCCCCCCTCAAGGCAGAATAAGGAGACAAGGAGCCATACTATAATTTTCCAGGATCCAATTTTATTAAGTATCCAATAATATTCAAATCATAAACATTGTTGGGTAACAAAATTATGATAAGAACCTCCTCTAAGTATTTTACATGTATATTAAGAAAAAAAGGGAAATAATAAAAGGGAATGCTAAACTTCACTAACTAATCCTCTTGGTATCTTTAGATTTTATATCTTTAGATGCATTCTCCGCACAGACAATTTCTTAGTTCTTCTTATTAAATATTTAATCTAAAATGCCACAAACAAATACACATTCAATATGTATATCTATAATGTGTACATGGGTTTAGACAATATTGTGTACATCTATTGTTAACAACATAAATGCATGCCAATCAACTATTTGCAATAGAGAACTTGAATTATCATTTTGTTTCGATAAACCCACACTAGTGTTATCACCTCAGGGATATCCACTCCTTGGTCTTACATTGAACTATCATGAGATGGATTATTTCCCTAAATATAAGGTTCAATATCGGGTTCATTTCATTTTCATTTGATACACCTAGGCCATTATAGTTGTAAGGAATTAAAACAAACAAGCAACATTTGATGTATGACCAAATATTCAAAAAAGATCTAGAAATTGTAGGCAATCAAAAAGAACCAATTATTTGCAAAGTAACCATGTACCTTTGATTGTGAAGTAACCAACAGATATAAATCCAAGAACTTCATGTTTTATCAATTCAAACAAATGTACACCAAATGATAATGAAATTACCACATAATTTTGTGGTGTTACAACATATTCTTATGGTGTGAATGAGGGTCTAGTCCAGGGCCAGAGGCTTGTTTCATCACTATATTAGGACTAAGTCAGGGCTATAGTTAAAAACCTTAAGTTTCTTATTTTAAGGGTATATTTTTTGGGTTTTGTGGAGAAAACATGCGCGGCGGAAGCGATAAAATCCACGCAACCCAAAATAGGATCTCGTCGCCAACAACGTATTTAGAAGGATTGTTTGCGGGATATACCTTATCGCGGAGCAAGTCCGGTGATGTCCCGCTGCACGACGGTGCAACGCTGCTTGTCGACACGTATGAAACTTCTCTCCCGTTCGCTGTCGCAGGTTGATCCGGCGGCGCTCCTTTGCGGCAGTGATGTCCGCCGCTCGTAGCGTGTACAGGAGGTCATCGACGTCCTCCGAACGCAGGCGTCAAGGTGTCTGCGTCTCTACTTCATCCACGCGGATGGATGGAACTCTACGTCGCGCTTCCTAAGCCGGCGGGAAGGAGTGTGTTTCTGATGCGGCGTGCTAGCGACGCGTTTCTCTCCTAAGGACGGCGACTGCTAGGTTTACGTGCGTATGCGTAAATGGAAAAGCATCTATCTATCTTATATAGATATCGGTCGTCAATCCTCCTTTCAACAGGATACGAAGGGAAATAGGGTTTCCTAAACCCATCGGTAAACAAAAACGTTGCGTTAATTAAAATGCTCGTGGATTATTTAGAATATTCCGGAATTCATTAATTAACCAAATAATCACATTAATTGATTAATTAATATCCGACTCCATGCAATCACTTGGGATGGATTTATGTGCATATACTCCAACAAACTCCCACTTGCACTTAGAGCCAGTCACTCCAATATTATTCTAATCCATTACATAAACATTTTAGTAATCAATGTGATTCGGAGCAATTCCAATCAAATCCACAATTATACTCCTATTCCAACACATCCTATGCGTGTGACCCGGTAGGCTCCAAATTACGTTGGCAGTGATATCCATAATCATATTATGATTTCACAAGCAATGATTGGTATCTAGCAAGACTTCATTGCTACCCAAGTAATTGGAGAAGTTGGAGAACAACTTGACCTATCATTCATGACTGGTGTTACAGTGATTGTATAGTTCTTTTGTCACTGATATCCGGATTAAACTCGAGTCATGGAATTTTTATCCTTTTCAAAGTTCAATCCATGTTCCTTGAACTAGAGCAGACTGTCTGAGATATATGTAAGCTCAATATCACATATTGACTCACATCAGCATGGCCATGCATTTCTCAGTCTCGCTTATCAAGTGGCCGGAATATCAAACTCTCGTAGGAAGGACAAATTCCATCTACATCACTCACAGTCATCCCCATGTGTCACAGTGCACCCAAGCACCATCTTTATATCAATCCTTATTCACGACCACGGTGGATGATGTCAAAGTACACCGAATGACATGTGATAAGTGTAGTGACTTCAGGTCTAAGAACCACAATCACCACCATCATTATGAGATGTGACTCTAACTACCAATCATGGTATCCATGTGTCACTCTCAAGGTGGGTCTATCTGATACACTGTTCTCTAACAAGTATCTATGTATTTGGTTTGATATCTCCATATCATGGATAATGAGATTCTTCCATCAACCAACATACATTCTAATCTTATGTGTTATTGATGTCTATGGATATTTCCACAATAACAACCGATTAGGGACAAAATAAGAATACATACTCTTAGCATACATATGATCTCACTGTTCAGGTCATCAACCCGAAGACATATGTCATTGAGTATATTATTCTATAGACATCTATAAGTTTTATCGTCATCTCACAATATAAAACACAAACATATAGATTGGAAACTTGCCTTTATTGATATGATCAATGTAGTATTACAAATCATTTACATAGTATCCCATTACAATCATCGAATGATAGTCTCTATGGGCATACATACCAACAGATTCCCACTTGCACTTATACCCAATCACTCATGAATCTCAATCCAAGTGATCGGACATGTCCGTCATGTTTCTACTATGAAAGTGCTTTTGTGAGCGGGTCAGCCACATTGCTTTCTGTAGGTACTCTGCAAATCTTCACATCTCCTCGTTGTACGATCTCTCATATAAGATGGAACCGCCGTAGAATATGTTTGGAACGTTGGTGCGATCTTGGTTCTTTAGCCTGTGCAATTGCTCCATTGTTGTCGCAAAACAACTCAATTGCATCATCAGCGCTTGGAACCACTCCAAGTTCATAAATGAACTTCTTGATCCACACAGCTTCCTTTGTAGCATTAGATGCGGCAATATATTTGGCCTCTGTTGTAGAATCCGCAACCATCTCTTGCTTGGAACTCTTCCAGCTCACAGCTCCGTTGTTCAGGCAAAACACAAATCCAGATTGCGATCTGTAGTCATCTTTCTCAGTTTGGAAGCTAGCATCAGTGTAACCCTTTACCACAAGCTCTTCCTCAACGCCGTATACCAAGAATTGATCCTTAGTCCTTCTCAAGTACTTTAGGATGTTCTTTACGGCTGTCCAGTGACATTCACCTGGATTTGACTGATACTGGCTCCTCATGCTCAAAGCATACGACACATCAGGACGAGTACATAACATTGTGTACATGATAGATCCAATTGCTTATGCATATGGAATCTTACTCATGCGTGCCCGTTCATCACATGAACTAGGACACTGGGCTTTAGAGATTGTAACCCCATGGGACATGGGCAAGTTACCTCTCTTAGAACCCTCCATGCTAAACCTCTTTAACACCTTGTCAATGTATGTGCTATGGCTTAGGCCTAGAAGCCTTCTAGATCTATCTCTATAGATCTTGATCCCTAGTATATAGGATGCCTCGCCTAAATCCTTCATAGAGAAAGTCTTCCCTAGCCAACCTTTTACTGTCTGAAGAGTAGGGATGTCATTTCCCATCAATAGTATGTCATCCACATACAATATGAGAAATATGACTGTGCTCCCACTAACCCTTTTGTAAACACAAGGTTCATCTTCATTTTGACTATAGCCAAACTTTTTGACTACTTCATCAAACGTAGATTCCAACTTCGAGATGCTTGCTTCAATCCATAGATTGACCTTTGTAGCTTACAGACATTATTGGCTTCCTTTGGATCGATAAAACCCTCAGGTTGTGTCATGTACACATCCTCGAGTAAATTCCCATTAAGGAATGTTGTTTTAACATCCATCTGCCAAATCTCATAGTCATGATAAGCTGCAATGGAAAGCATGATCCTGATGGATTTAACCATGGCAACTGGTGAGAAGGTCTCGTCATAATCAACACCTTTAATTTGACGGAATCCTTTAGCAACCAATCTACCTTTATAGGTTTGAACATTTCCATCCATGTCAGTCTTCTTCTTGAAGACCCACTTGCACCCTATGGGTCTTACCCCTTCGGGTGGATCCACCAAGGTCCATACCTTGTTGGTGTACATGGATTCCATCTCAGATCTCATGGCTTCAAGCCATTTCTCAGATTTTGGTCCCTTAGTAGCTTCTAGATAGGAAGTTGGCTCATCTGCTATGCCCAATTCGTCACTATCTTGAGTCACGAGAAATCCAAATCTCTCAGGCTCAAGTCGTGTCCTACTAGACCTACGAGGTTCCTGTGTTACATTTGGAACTTGAAATTTCACAAAAACTTGTGAGTCTTCATGTTCCTTATGTACCTCCTTAGGTTCTCTACTTTCTTATTGGTCTCAAACTTCTTCGAGCTCTACATTCCTCCCACTAATTCCTTTGGAAATAAATTCCTTTTCAAGAAATACAGCAGTCCTAGCAACAAACACTTTGTTGTCAGTTGGTGTGTAGAAGTAGTATCCCCTAGTTTCCTTGGGGTATCCAACAAAATAGCATTTTTCTGATTTGGGTCCAAGCTTTTTCAGGAAATTTTTTCCTAACATAAGCTTCACATCCCCAAATCTTTAACATAGACAAATTGGGACGATTCCCATTCCATATCTCATATGGTGTCTTTTGAACCGATTTGGAAGGCACGCGGTTAAGTGTAAACGCTGCAGTTTCAAAAGCATATCCCCAGAACGATATTGGAAGTTCGGCTGAACTCATCATTGATCGTACCATGTCTAATAATGTATGATTCCTTCTTTCTGACACACCATTATGTTGTGGTGTACCAGGTAGAGTCCATTGTGATACAATACCACGGTCTCTCAGAAGGTCCTCAAACTCTTGGCTTAAGTATTTGCCACCTCGATCTGAACAGAGTGCTTTAATACTCTTACCAAGTTGCTTCTCTACTTCATTCATGAAAGTCTTGAACATTTCAAGAGTTTCTGACTTGTGTTTCATAAGATATACATAGCCATACCTACTGAGGTCATCAGTGAAGGTAATGAAGTATTGATAGCCTCCTCTAGAATTTGATCTAAAAGGTCCACACACATCAGTATGTATGAGCCCTAGCAGATCACTGGCTCTCTCAGTGTGTCCAGTGAAAGGAGTTTTGGTCATCTTCCCTAATAAACATGCCTCACATGTCTTTAATGATTCAAAATCAAAAGAGTCTAGATAACCATCCTTATGGAGTCTAGATATGCGCTTCTCGTTTATGTGCCCAAGATGACAATGCCATAAGAATGTTTTGTTTGAGTTGTCAAGTTTTAACCTTTTAGTATTTACGTTATATATGCTAGTCTCAAGTTCTAACAAGTAGATACCATAAGACATAGGGGCATTGCCATAAAAGATCTCATCTTTAGATATAGAAATAATTCCATTCTTAATGTGAAATTCAAATCCACTCTTGTCCATACAAAATACAGAAATAATATTTCTATTAATGGCAGGTACGTAATAGCAATTCTCTAATTCTATTACAAGGCCCGTAGGCAAAGATAAACTAATAACTCCAACTGCGGTGGCAGCAACTCTTGCTCCATTAGCAACCCGCAGCTCGACTTGGCCCTTTCGTAAAGGCTTACTTCTTATCAGATCCTGCATATTATAACATATGTGAGATCCACATCCGGTATCCAGTACCCATGATGAAGAAGTATTTAAATTTATCTCAATAACGTATATACCTGAAGTGGAGATCTCTATCCCCTGCTTCTTCTTCCTCAGTTCCTCCAGGTAGAGAGGACAGTTTCTTTTCCAATGTCCAGGCTGGTGACAATGGTGACAACTGCCTTCTTTGGAGATCCCACCTTTAGCTTTGAGCGCGGATGACTTTGGATTCTGCCCGGCTTTAGAACGTTTCTTAGCCTTTCTTTTGCCTTTTGACTTTCCCTTTGCCTTGGTGATCACCATCACAGACTTGGGCTTGTCTTTCTTCATCTGTGCTTCAGCTGTCCTCAACATGCCCAACAATTCTGACAACGGCTTATCAAAATTGTTCATGTTGTAGTTCATGACAAAATGACTATATGATTCAGGCAACGATTGTAGAATCACATCAGTGGCCAACTCTTGACCTAGGGGAAATCCCAGCTTGGATAGGCTTTCCACGTACCCAATCAAGGTGAGTATATGGGTGCCAACTGAGTCTCCCTCTTTCATCTTGCTTTTGAACAAAGCCTTTGAGACATCATATCTCTCCTGTCTTTCTTGATGTTGATACATGTTCTTGAGATGTGTTACCATCTCCATGACATTCATGTTCTCATGTTGCTCTTGCAACTCATAGTTCATTGAGCACAACATCAGGCACTTGACATCGACGGCATCATCAAGGTGCTTCTTGTAAGCATCCTTTTCAGCCTTGGGCGCATTTACGGCGGGCTCCTCTGGCTCTGGTGTTTCAAGGACATAGAGCTTATGCTCATGTGTGCGCTAAACCAGTTTTGAAAGTTGGTTCTGGTAAGTTTGTCCTTCTCAAGGACCGATCGCAATGAGAAAGTGTGAGTGTTGGTTGCCATTTGATTGCTATAAAAGAAAAATTTGCATTTAGTCCAAAACATTTTGACTTGTAAAGATTTGATAAACGAGATTAATTAGGCCTTTAATTAATTACGCTCCCACTATTTTATTCAAATTGATAGCCCTCACTATCAACTCGGAAGATTGCAATGCACAACCTTCTAGTGAGACAAGACCCAAAATAATTGGATCAATGCCCAGCCAACACTGGCGTCAAAGACCAAATACTAAGGTAGGCAATGTTTGCCAATTGCATCATATGCAACTCTTGGATAGATGATCATGCACAACTCCTTGCCATGATGCATATGTGTGCCTCTAGGTACTTGATCCTATCAAGGTTCCCTAGTTAAGTCCAACCCATAAGCCAACACGATGAGTGTGCACCCTGCGGAGGCAGACCCACACACCCACCATCACACTTCCATGAGATAGACAGTGTACCACGCAGAGGCGTGCCCACACATAGTCGATCAAGCTTTTCATGTGTGTTGCTTTATGGAAGGCAACTAAAACTTAATATTATTAATTGAGGGGTTTTATTAATACATATACATATCCAAACACCACATACTTATAGTACGTATCATATACTACTATATCCACAATCACAAACGATAGACATGCAATCACAAACACAAATACATCGGTTATGGCCATACTATGGTAATCCTTTGGAGCAACAAAGGATTACGGTCCACCTATGGTCTTATGCATCTCATGCAACACCTGTGAATCAACCTGTAAGACTGTAATGATCAACATTACAATGAACAACTTCATGGATGCTTCGTGAGGTTGGAACTTCAAGTTACTTCTTAGAATGGGATCTTCTTGTTGCTTCTCCATGGACGCTCCTTGGAGTTGGATCTTCAGGTTACTTCTTGGAATTAGATCTTCATGGTGCTTCTCCAGGGACACTCCTTGGAGTTGGATCTTCAAAGGGCCTCCTTACATCAAGTATACAAAAACTAAAACTAATCCTATCTCAATTACATCATATGAGTACAAATATAAAAGGAAATAATTAATTACACTTTGAAATAAGAGATGAGGCTCGGCATGCAAGCCGAATACTTTATACAAAGGATCCATATGTAACCATTATACATCCATAGAATTCATAAACAACTATATCCACAAGATTGACATCCACATTCATTCACAACATTCACACAAGGGGATACTAGGCCATAACCGTGCATGCACTCACCACATAAAATAGATTTTAAAGGCGACATGTATGCTATCATAGGTATATCTACATATACATATATACATATTAAAATTGCAGTACTTTAATGCGGGACATTCCCCATTAAATAAATTTTTGACTACCACACAGACTATGCGGGGTACAAAGGGGCAGCACCCCTGTGCGGGGATCCATAGTCTACGGAATTTTACTTCCGTGCACTAAGGAAAATTAGTATTTTCCATAGTCGACCCCATCTGAAACGTCAAAAACAGAAGCCTGCAGCGTATGTGGAATTAGGTTTAGATTTGCACATTAACAGTTTCAATTCGCATCGTATGCAATATAGAAAACAATATACAATGATTCGATCATATCAAAACTAATCCAAATATGTCGTAGATCGACGCTGCTCTGATACCACTGTTGGGTTTTGTGGAGAAAACATGCGCGACGGAAGCGATAAAATCCACGCAACCCAAAACAGGATCTCGTCGACAACAACACATATAGAAGGATTGTTTGTGGGATATACCTTATCGCGGAGCAAGTCCGGCGATGTCCCGCTACACGACGGTGCAACGCTGCTTGTCGACACGGACGGAACTTCTCTCCCGTTCACTGTCGCAGGTTGATCCGGCGGCGCTCCTTTGCGGCAGTGATGTCTGCCGCTCGTAGCACGTACAGGAGGTCATCGACGTCCTCCGAACGCAGGCGTCAAGGCGTCTGCGTCTCTACTTCATCCACGCGGATGGACGGAACTCCACGTCGCGCTTCCTAAGCCGGCGGGAAGGAGTGTGTTTCTGCTGCGGCGTGCTAGCGGCGTGTTTCTCTCATTTCTCTCCTAAGGACGGCGACGGCTAGGTTTACGTGCGTATGCGTAAATGGGAAAACGTCTATCTATCTTATATAGATATCGGTCGTCAATCCTCCTTTAAACAGGATACGAAGGGAAATAGGGTTTCCTAAACCCATCGGTAAACAGAAACGTTGCGTTAATTAAAATGCTCGTGGATTAATTAGAATATTCCAGAATTCATTAATTAACCAAATAATCACATTAATTGATTAATTAATATCCGACTCCATGCAATCACTTGGGATGGCTTTATGTGCATATATGCCAACAATATTGACTAGGGAACACCAGGTACATATAAAATTAATCATAATCTACTCATGTTCATGATATCTCATCAATACTAAGGAAGACCGAATGATGTTTCAAAGTAATCTGATTCAACAAGATAACCATATTATTTCTTAAACCTAGGATTTACCCAAATTCATCATCTTATATTCATGAACCAAAACATATTTTTTGGAATAAAAATCATAATTAATCTTTGAAACCATTTTATTTGGATTCTATAATATTTTTTGATAAATTTGCTACATAGTTTGTCTATATTTCGAACTATGGTTTATTTGTACAAGTATTTCAAATTAAATTTTTGCATAGACAATGGGAAGGTTGGATGTCATTATATCTAATTAGGAATGGCCTCCAACTAGGGAAAACACCTTAATGCCCTTACATTGCAGACCGATGCTCATGGGCTTTTTGGTCTGATTACCCCAATTGTGGTCAGGTTTTGATTGGGGAAAAAAGATCACAATACCCTCACATGGTGATCCTGTTTCATTAGACTGTTCAAGTAGTGAAATAACTTCAACAAGGTTTCTTCCTTCCCATCCCCACCATGGATAGCCAGTAGTGGTCATGAGTCAACTTCAAATTTGATTGTCCTGCTTATGGTAAGAGTCAAGGCCAGATATTGGGGTTCCCTCAATGTGATAATCTGGATTTTAGGGTTTTCATGGACCATGATGTGTTATACAGTCAAATCAAACAAGTGTGAATTATGTTGATTTGGAGGATAATTGGTGTGTACCTTAACCCCAATATCTTTATATATGTACCACTTTGGAGTAGTTATGACTTTGGGGTATCAATTAGGGTATATAAGAACCCAAATGGTTCAGTTATGAATACTGGAATGCATGACGATCAAGATATTGAGATTGAAATTGTTTCATCAAAGTTTGGTGAATAATTGATTTATAGTTGAGGTTTACAAACTTAATTATGAGACTAATCGAGGAATTAAGTTACATGAACAATTGTTGCAATATGCATCTCAAACTTAGTAGTGTGAGGCCTTGGGTTGTGAAGGACCTATGGTTCAAGTTTCATGCGAATAAGAGGTTTCTACTAGAAGATACAAGAGTTGTAAGTATTAAAAAGTTGATTTAATGACCATGGTTTCTAGTATGTATGTTAGAGCAAGGCTTGATTTATACAGTAATTTCATGACGCCCTGTCATTAATAGGATGTGTGGTACTTTTCCGGTCATTGATACAAGGGGGCCAAATAGCATCCAGATCATCTCCAACCTCTGAGAATGGAGGAACATAACCTACATGAGGCTTCATTTATATCCGATGAAGGTGGAGCGATCAGGGGAAATTTTGTTTGTAAACTCACGATCTGTACCACGATAGGAACAGACTGACCTCCCACTTGGCATTAATGACCCAGGATACAAAAACATTGACCTCCCCCATTTCTCCACCTCTCGGTCAGGGAAAATAGGGGGATGTGAGGAAGAAGTAGAGTGGGGAAGGAGGAGAAGTGGTGGGGCCATGAGGGAAAACCATCCTACTGTCTATGCAAATCTGCTCGACCCAATAAATCTGGGTTCACATCAATTTCCAGAGCCTCCTAGATAGCTTCCAGTCGAGGAGGACGATGACCTTGGGGAGAGGTCTGCAGGCATCTTGATCGTCTTCGAGCTTCAGAAGGAAGGAAGGAAATCTGTAGCATCATCTCCCCTTTTTGTAGTGTCGAACTCCCCTCTATCCCATTGGCGTCGAGTTTTGTACGGAACCAAGTCGTGGAAGACGACCACATAAATCCCAAACCAATGCATCAAGGCAAGTGCACGAAGGCGTCCTGGATCTTCCCCGAACCACAAGACTGAGTTTTGGCCGGTGAGATTGAAATCTCCAATCCACTGTCGTCTGTTTTCTCTACCTTGCGGCGGGGAAGAAACCCCTCTTCGGTCACGCATTGCTCCACCGCGGGGTGTCTGGCCACAGGATCTAATGGTGTGACTCCACCCAAAGTCTCAAGATGTCGCCGGATCCACCTCGACACCTGCAAGATTTGAGGGGGGTAGGGGGGCGCCATCCTCAACAACCATACGCTGGCACCCCTGCTCTGCAGGCGACATCCTCTGTGCGCCGCGCTGGACAGAAGCCTTCTAAGGCAAGAGCATGAGATGGGGGAGCTGATGCTGGAGTCATCTGGCTTGCTTTGCGGCAGCCATTGCAGAGAATCTAGGCGGGCGATGACATGAGCTTGGCAGATTCGCTGAGGACGCATCACGCGCGAGGAGAAAGGGAGCCCTGATCGCGGTGCGAAGATCACAAGGAGAGAGAGGGTGACCCAACTCTCTGGTCAGCATGCGTCAATTGAAGGGAACCAACCAGTCTAGGAGTAGACCAATATTGGACCGTGCCCCTATTGAGCAATGTGGCATGCATCTAAGAAGCTATGCCACAGATCCAACAGCCACTGTAAAACCCTAAGGTAAATCCTAGTTCAGATCATTAGAAATACATTAAAACTTAGAAAATGCTTAGTAATTAGCGCCCTTGGTCAAATAATTTCCTCAAAATACCCCTAGACTCAGAAAAATGTTCTCTACATTACTACACTCCTAGATCAGATCCTTGAACTACGTTCAATGATGATATTTAATTTAGAGTATAATGTTCCTTTTAACGGTTTATTGAGAGAAATAAATAATATCCAGTTGAGATAAATTCTTAGAAAATTCTTATAGAATCCTAATGATTATTGGAACCAATTTATGGAATATAATCCGAATATTATTGCTAAATATTAGGTCTTTGCTCATTAGTGCATAATTAGATGCTTTTAGCCTTATATTAATTTTAGAAAATAGACCAATCATCAGGAAAATATAAAATTCATACCAGACCTTACTTATGACATATAGATCCGTAGAAAAATGTCATAAATATATTTAACATCAGTTGGAACCTAGGTTTGGTTTAAGCCCTAACTTAGACCTAAAATATCAATGACATAATGAACCATGTATTGATGATGATTATTTGTTATTAATCAGGTGATGACCAGATATGTAGATGATCCAGAATGTAAATAGGAATCTCTAAACTCAGGTACGTGAGCTTTATTAAGTATAAGACTAGTTTTCATGAATGCATTATGATATGATGTACTTTGGATGTTTGTGTTTGCATATAAATTCTTGGATGTGTATTAGTAGTATATGCTCTGCAAAACATTAAAGAATATAGATGGTTTGTAGCTACTAAGTGGATCTATGATCTCTCTCCCTCAACTCTCTCTCTCTCTTCCTCTAAATATAAGGTCGGCACTCGGTCCCCATAGCCCAAGGGGTGGGGAAAAATGAAGTGCGACATCTCTCTCTCTCTCCCCTCTAAATATAAGGTTGGAACTCGGTCCCTATAGCCCAAGGGGCAGGGAAAAATGAAGTGCAACACCACTTAGTAGTACAAATGCATCAAAAGACATCTAAAAATATGGGTTTACCTGATTATCGCTTTAAACAATGTTTCCTTTTACTCTTTCTTTCTCAAGTTATTTCAATTATGCAAACATATTAGTATGTATCTTTCTACCCACGTACACAACACCTTGTGTGTTGATTCGTTGTTTCACGTATGTTTTAGGTTCAGAGCTAGCGTGGGATAAAAGAAAGGAAGTGAGTAGTTGTCCAGGTTGTACCTATTGTGTTAAGATCATGTTAGCATACATGTTCATAGACTTGTAAATCTTCTTTTAATATGTAAATGTAATTCATGTTGTAATAATATACATGTTATTGTTGAGAAATGTTATGGTTGTATGTTCATGTATGTGTATTATGCTTCCGCATCGCTTTCTGATATGATTGGATGATGTTTTCAGATTCTGACATCTCATTCCCAATAGGGTTTGGAGAAATCAAAATTCGGGGACGTCACAGTTGGTATCAGAGCATGAACAATAGCTACACCTAATATTTGCTCACCATGAAACATATAAACTAAGCCTCACCTTTCACCTTAAATCGTAGAAACTTAGTCGGTTATTCTATAGGAATAAGGTTGACTTAGCCTCTAGGTTAGAACCTAGATGTTCGAGAACTAGGTTTAGACAAGTGTCTGAAACCCTTTGCATATAGAGCTCATATGTATTGGGTAGCTACACTGGTCTACACCATGTTCTCACCATTTCACTAGGTTACATGGCACCAGACTATCTACTGTGTGTTGGACACTTGAGTTTGCTGGATTGGTTTTGTTTCCCAATCGGCTCGCACCTCGACAGTTTTTTCTGACGCCTTCTTTCTCGGAGAAAAACTATATAATAACTTATTAGATATATGTAAATATAAAAATGTGTCCCTCACACAGGATAATAGTGGGTGTTCATGCAATCTAAGTGAAAGGGAGTGACATCAGTCTAGAAGAGAGAGTTGTCTAGATTATATGTCTAGAGCCTTATCAAGATATGTGATACATAGAATAGAAGATAGAATGATAGTTGGCATAAGCATGGATGATTAAGATAAGTTTGATACTAATGATATATGTTTTATTATATTGGTTCAAGATGAATATGAGTTATGATCCATTGCAAAGAAATATGAGTTAAGTCTTGATACTAAAAGTATGTAGGTTTTCTCACATAAGATGAGCTAAGTCTAAGATAAAGTTGAATATGCATGAGCCTCAAGCTCTTTTACGAAGGAGGACCTCCAACGTTAGGATAAGATACCTGGTGAACTCTAGAGAGAGTGAGACCCACAGGGATAAGGTCAGAGGACCTAATCTCCAATATATGAGAAATATGAGATATATGTGAAATGATGTGTCCTAAGATGGGTTACTCCTGAGTATATGAGTTGAGTCCTTTTGCATGATTCAATCCTATATGTGAGAGTTGGGGTTTAAAACAAAATTATGGATAGGTGACTCATAATGAGAAAGTCAATCCTTTTGATAGAAATAGGTCTTAGCTTGAGTGACATATGTTTGTAAATCTCATCATTAGCTGCAGGTGAGGTGATATATTAATTGTGGTTCTAAGAGTAAAATGCTTTTTGCATAAGATACTCATAAATGTTGTTCCTTCCACTTTTCTGTCTCTATATATGATGCTAGAAACCTCACTTGAGCTATTTGGATGATTATGTATGAAGGGTCACCTAGATAAGCTTGACCTATTCTATATTCCCTTCCTATATTATACATGTAATATCCAATTATGAAATCAGGATCAGATTGGCTTAGCACGTTCTCTTTCCCTCTACATCACGCATGCAAGATATAAGTTTGAAATCATGAGCTTGAAATTTACATACCCTCTAGATCATAAATTGCATGATCTTAAAATATAGCTCTTAACCTCAATGTTTTTTTTTATTCTAAGTTTCTAGTTCTATGATAAACCTCACGCAATAGGGTGAGACCCTAATATATAAACTGAAGATCAATTCTCTTCAATGATGAAAATCTAGTATGATGTTGATCTAAAACAATATTAATAGGGTTAAGTTTGGAAATTCTAGAAAATAATGGCATGAAATCTTGACATCACCTTGTGTTATTTACTAGAGTGAAGGATGAAACCTTGAGCAATACCCTCTCAACCCCAAAATTGCAAAGGAAAAGAAAATACCTATATCTTAAGGGATTACGAGATGTAAGTCCTAACATAAAAGAATATGAATAAGACATTAAATGATGCTTCAATCTTTATAAGGTGGGGTGGGTACACCCAAGAATATGTAGATCCTAAGATGACGGCTTAGGGTGTGTGTAAAGTATGGTGGTCCCATAACCTAAGAAGTGGTGACTTATATGAAGTTGAACCCCTTGATATCGCCTTAAGTATGACATTTTTTGAATTTCAAGGACGAAATTCCTTTTAAGGTGGGGTAAATCTGATAATCTGGATTTTAGGATTTTCATGGACCATGATGTGTTATACAGTCAAATCAAACAAGTGTGAATTATGTTGATTTGGAGGATAATTGGTGTGTACCCTAACCCCAATATCTTTATATATGTACCACTTTGGAGTAGTTATGACTTTGGGGTATCAATTAGGGTATATAAGAACCCAAATGGTTCAGTTATGAATATTGGAATGCATGACGATCGAGATATTGAGATTGAAATTGTTTCATCAAAGTTTGGTGAATAATTGATTTATAGTTGAGGTTTACAAACTTAATTATGAGACTAATCGAGGAAATATGTTACATGAACAATTGTTGCAATATGCATCTCAAACTTAGTAGTGTGGAGCCTTGGGTTGTGAAGGACCTATGGTTCAAGTTTCATGTGAATAAGAGGTTTCTACTAGAAGATACAAGAGTTGTAAGTATTAAAAAGTTGATTTAATGACCATGGTTTCTAGTATGTATGTTAGAGAAAGGCTCGATTTATACAGTAATGTCATGAGGCCATGTCATTAACAGGATGTGTTGTACTTTTCTAGTCGTTGATACAAGGGGGCCGAATAGCATCCAGATCATCCCCAACCTCCGAGAATGGAGGAACATAACCTACATGAGGTGTCATTTAGATCCGATGAAGGTGGAATGATCAAGGGAAATTTTGTTTGCAAACTCACAATTTGTACCATGATAGGAACAGACTGACCTCCCACTTGGCATTAATGACCCAGGATATAAAAAAATCGACCTCCCCCATTTCTCCACCTCTCGGACAGGGAAAATAGGGGGATGTGAGGAAGAAGTAGAGTGGGGAAGGAGGAGATGTGGCGGGGCCGTGAGGGAAAACCATCCTACTGTCTATGCAAATCTGCTCAACCCAATAAATCTGGGTTCACATCAATTTCTAGAGCCTCCTAGATAGCTTCCAGTCGAGGAGGAGGATGACCTTGGGGATATGTCTGTAGGCATCTTGATCGTCTTCAAGCTTTAGAAGGAAGGAAATCTGTAGCATCATCTCCCCTTTTTGCAGTGTCAAACTCCCCTCTATCCCATTGGCGTTGAGTTTTGTACGGAACCAAGTCATGGAAGACGACCACAGAAATCCCAAACCAATGCGTCAAGGCAAGTGCACGAAGGCATCCTGAATCTTCCCCGAACCACAAGACTGAGTTTTGGCCGGTGAAATGGAAATCTCCAATCCACTGTCGTATGTTTTCTCTACCTTGTGGCGGGGAAGAAACCCCTCTTCGGGCACGCATTTCTCCCCCGTGGGGTGTCTGGCCACAGGATCTAATGGTGTGACTCCACCCAGAGTCTCAAGATGTCACCAGATCCACCTTGACACCTACAAGATTTGAGGGGGGGGGCACCATCCTCAACAACCACACGCCAGCGCCCCTGCTCTGCGGTGACATCCTCTGTGTGTCGCGCTGGACAGAAGCCTTCTAAGGCGAGAGCATGAGAGGGGGATCCGATGCTGGAGTCATCCGACTTGCTTTGCGGCAGACATTGTAGAGAATCCAGGCGGGTGATGACACGAGCTTGGCAGATTCACTGAGGACGCATCACGCACGAGGAGAAAGGGAGCCCTGATCGCGGTGCGAAGATCACAAGGAGAGAGAGGGTGACCCAACTCTCTGGTTGGCATCCGTCAATTGAAGGGAACCACCCAGTCTAGGAGTAGTCCAATATTGGACCACGCCCCTATTGAGCAACGTGGCATGCATCTAAGAAGCTATGCCACAGATCCAACAGCCACTGTAAAACCCTAAGGTAAATCCTAGTTCATATCATCAGAAATACATTAAAACTTAGAAAATGCTTAGTAATTAGCGTCCTTGGTCAAATAATTTCCTAAAAATACCTCTAGACTCAGAAAAATGTTCTCTACATTACTGCACTCCTAGATTAGACCCTTGAACTACATTCAATGATGATATTCAATTTAGAGTTTAATGTTCCTTTTAACGGTTTATTGAGAGAAATAAAAAATATCCAGTTGAGATAAATTCTTAGAAAATTCTTATAGAATATTAATGATTATTGGAACCAATTTATGGAATATAATCTGAATATTATTGCTAAATATTAGGTCTTTGCTCATTAGTGCATAATTATATGTTTTTAGCCTTATATTAATTTTAGAAAATAGACCAATCATCAGGAAAATATAAAATTCATACCATACCTTACTTATGACATATAGATCAGTAGAAAATTGACATAAATATATTTAACATTAGTTGGAACCTAGGTTTGGCCTAAGCCCTAACTTAGACCTAAAATATCAATGACATAATGAACCATGTATTGATGATGATTATTTGTAATTAATCAGGTGATGACCAGATATGTAGATGATCCAGAATGTAAATAGGAATCTCTGAACTCAGGTACGTGGGCTTTATTAAGTATAAGACTAGTTTTCATGAATGCATTATGATATGATGTACTTTGGATGTTTGTGTTTGCATATAAATTATTGGATGTGTATTAGTAGTATATGCTCTGCAAAACATTAAAAAATATAAAAAGAATATAGATGGTTTGTAGCTACTAAGTGGATATGTGATCTCTATCTCCCTCAACTCTCTCTCTCCCTCTAAATATAAGGTCGGCACTCGGTCCCCATAGCCCAAGGGGCGGGGGAAAATGAAGTGCGACATCTCTCTCTCTCCTCTCTAAATATAAGGTTGGCACTCGGTCCCTATAGCCCAAGGGGCAGGGAAAAATGAAGTGCAACACCACTTAGTAGTACAAATGCATCAAAAGACATCTAAAAATATGGGTTTACCTGATTATCACTTTAAACAATGTTTCTGTTTACTCTTTCTTTCTCAAGTTATTTCAATTATGCAAACATATCAGTATGTATCTTTCTACCCACGTACACAACACCTTGTGTGTTGATTCGTTATTTCACGTATGTTTTAGGTTCAGAGCTAGCGTGGGATAAAAGAAAGGAAGTGAGTAGTTGTCCAGGTTGTACCTATTGTGTTAAGATCCTGTTAGCATACATGTTCATAGACTTGTAAATCTTCTTTTAATATGTAAATGTAATTCATGTTGTAATAATATACATGTTATTGTTGAGAAATGTTATGGGTGTATGTTCATGTATGCGTATTATGCTTCTGCATCGCTTTCTGATATGATTGGATGATGTTTTCAGATTATGACATCGCATTCCCAATAGGGTTTGGAGAAATAAAAATCTGGGGACGTCACACTCAACCAACCTTGGCGATGTCAGTGGACACTTCTACTGGGTGTGGGGTGATTGAAGAGGGTGGGAACGAGGTCAAATATGAAGAAGATATATCTAGATATTTAAGCTAGATATTTTCCACAACTCTTGGCACTCTCAAAGTCAGGTAGGGTCACTATAGACCAAGTGAAGTTGTTCAACTATTACCGAGAATGCATGATGGTTAGAGGTGGTGTCTCCTGATCTTGCTCCATATTGGAAATGGCTCATACCTGAGGAAGGATTGAAGGGCTTCATCACATCCCTTTGGGGTTTGGGGATTCCTCACAATCACTTGGTGATGCTTCAGACAATGGAATTTACCAGAGGTGGTGGAGCAAGGCTGACTCGCCAATGATGTAGGTAGAGACCGGTGGAGGGTTGTAAACCTCCTAGATAGCAATTGAGGACTTGGTTCTCATTTGGGGGTTGTAGTAGATCCTATTGGTTCCTTACATATATACATGGGTTGATGGAAGAGGAAACAACACATATACCTAGTTGTTATAGTGTATTTAGTTTTGGGCATCATATCATTTCTAGGAGATAATGACAATTTGAAGGTCATTTGAGTTTTAAAAAACCTCCTAAATCCAATGGCATCACTATCCAATGAATATAAGGGTAAATGAGGGATACCAAAAGATACCAGGGTGGAGGGAAATCCTATTTTGTCGGGAAACACATATAGATCGGGCAGGGGACATGGGCTCCCTACTCATGACTTTATATGGGTATGGGAGGTAAGCTCCAGCTAGACTTTCCCATGTTATCTATTTGTGTTTCATTTTTAATTCAATACCCTAATCAAGGAACCAATCCACTATCCTATTTCATCACTTCCATTAATCCCAATCTTTTAGTTGTCTCAGTGTACCTACACGTGATGTTAGGTAAACTATTGGGTCAAAACAAGTACATTTGATACATGAAACTTGGATATCAATGAAAAACTATATAATTATTTAGTTAATTATCCATGCCATGAGATAAATTGGAAACATATGAAGTTTCACTTATGACCTCAAAATACATTTAGCAAACAACTTAAGATATCATTGGTACTTATTATGATAAAAAATATTGATTCTTAATTTGTAGACGAAGGACCGATTTGTAAAGTCCAAATATTCGAATGGCTTAATTGGATTTTAGAGACCAAGATTTAAACCTAGTCTCATATAATGAATACAAAAGCATCACAATATTTTAAATTCTATAGTGAAGGCTTAGATTCACCATAAGTAATGTGATTGAAGTCTTATCTTAGTATATTTGCAAATTAAGCTCAAATTATTGTATGCTTGAATTAAAGAGTCAATCAAAGTCCTAGGCTCAAAAATGTCAAAACATTTTAGTCAATACTCAAGTTTTGTTTTCAACATAATATTCTTGAATTACTTATTATTAAAATCTAAAAAATCTAAAGTTTGATGTTGTTACATTTTCCCTACCTTAAAATGAAATTTTGTCCTCCAAATTCAATAATAATCATTTGAAGATGAATGAAAACTGTAATTAGCCATATCTATCATTGTTCTAGTAACCCACCTTGAAATTTTTTTATCTATATTATTGTTAATAACTATCAATGTGGTAAACATACACATACAAATATTGATTGGATCCAAAATTATTTAGGGTGTGGTCCTACATCCCATTTTATTGCATCATCTTATCACTATGTGATTATATTTTTACTTAGGTCTCAATCACACAAACCATCTTTTGATTCATGAGATGGAGAGTTAAAGCCCCTATACATTTGTTCATTAATTTTAACTCAAGCATAAATTTACACATAATAGTCACAAATATCCAAGGTGGTTACCAATATCTTACGTCTAAACTAAGATGAAACAAATATTTTCTTGTAGTCCAAACACAAAATTTATCTTATTTTTTTTAAAGATGTTGCCTATACATTTTGTCTTATAATTGAAAATTTAGGTTGATTTATCCTTCAAAGTGATTCTCATACATAGATATGTTACTAGATCTAGTGAGTTCTTATATGCCATTATCCCAAGGGGAAAGTGTTTTTCTTAGGGCCCTTGAGTTCGTGCACAACCTCCCTTAGGCTTTCTTTACCATAATAAAGTCCTTGTAATCTTTATATATTCATCTCATGTATCAGTGAACTTAGTCATTACATGAAGGTTTCTCGGGGTAAATGTACCTATGGAGTTATTTTCAACTTACTCCAAGGGCCTCATGTACTTATGAAGTGCCTTTCACTTGATCCCTTGCTCCTCATGAACTCATGGAGAGGTCTTTTCTTGAACCCTCGAGACTCATTACTGATGGGTGGCTTTATCCTAGACCTACGAGCTTTATGCACTTATAGAGCAATTCCCTCCTTACCACTTGGGTAATGTGTACCATTACAACATCCCTACTTGAACCAAGGGTTGACTTAGGGATCTACTATTACGATGTGCATCTTAGTGCATTTGTTTTACTTGTATTCAATTCAAGTATTAAATAAGACGAATTTGAAAACCCTAAATTTCTATGTATTGGTTTTGCAATTCTGGTCCATTAATGCAAATTCCCCAAACTAAAGGAATCTCATTCTCTCAACTAATTTTTGTAATGCCTTAAGAGTTTTGTTAATTGAAATAAAAGAAAATTATAATATTATAGAAGATTACAAGATTTATTATTTAATTGAATGAATGATTGATGCATATGATACCATATATTCCTTAAAAGCCATGTTGACGGTAACCAATGATCATAGTTGGGGCCCACCTTTGGTCTAATGTGGGATAATGATCACATGACGATAATTGCCAAGTTTGAAAGAACAGTATATGTTATTTGTGACCTAGATAGTTAGAGTAAGTATTTACTTGGAAGATAAGAAACATATATCTAACTTTTTTAATATCAAATGTTACCCAAAATAAGGTAATGCCAAGACAAGGATTTCCTCAAAATTTGCAGCAATCGGATATTTCTAGAAGCCTTTAGGATTTTTTAAAGATTCACCTAATGTGGGATAATCCTAAGATAATCCAATTTAAATAAAATTTAAATCAAGGCCGCTCAACTGAAGTCCAAAAAACACTAGGCCATACATCATGATAAGGAGATGTAGGATTCACCAGGATCCCACAGATGAAGATCAACTAGAAGCCACATCATATCCTTCCTTTGTGACATGGAGTCCCACTTGACTGAAAATCTTGCTTCAATCATATCTCGCTCATCCCTTCACTATTTCCACTCAGTCCTATTCCATTGGGATCATGAGATGAAATCAAAATTAACAAGATAAGGGTCATACTTTATCTTTTCTTGTGGCATAACACCTAAATATCAGATAATTTGATTGACCTTGGGTTAAACATTGAATCCTCTATCAATCACCCTATCCTATAAATATTATCCCAATAGCTTCTTGACACCCTCACAGTCAAACAAATCTCCCAACTAAACACTAGTGACCATGCACCTTGCTTCCCCTACATCACTATATTCTCTAGTAACAATGATCTTGCCTCGATGTTACCCCAGTCTCTGCAACCAATTTGTTAGGTCAAAAACATCATAGGGAGTTTCAAAGAATATCTGGATAATCAGGACCAAGCAAGGAGCCCCTAATCACACTCCGCTCAAGACCAATACCACTTGGTTTAAGGATCTCACTAGAGTTGATTCTTCAAGCCACTGAAGAGCCCTGAGAGAGTTTGGATTGACTCAGATCAACCTAAGGGAGCTTCTTCAGTCTTCCTCATTTCTTCTCTAATGTACTAGACACTGATAACCAACCTCTAACTTTCTCACCCACATGCCACGATTGGTTAACTTTTGAAGGACTTGATGAAGGCCCTGGGACCTTCTACTAAGGTTGTCAAGGCTCCAGGGGAAAATTCAACCACATGTTGACCCCATAATATCCTACAACTCAAGATGGTGCAAGCAGAAATAATTTGAGGAGGGATTGTTTGGTTTTCACTTGATTTCGTTCATAATATTGTCAGAGTGTATTGGCATATAGGTAATATCCCTTACTTTTGAATCAGGAAACATCACATTATATAAATAATTATCTAAGTGACATGTTAGTCTCTGATTGGCTAATAAAGTTTTATTTTACATTAAATGAGGAAATTAATTTGTAACTCCTATAGTAGAGAATGCATATATATAAATGGCAAGAAAAATATAAAGTTCCATCTAAGATTCAAATTGCATATGTTAAACCATAGTTTGGTAATACTAAACTCACATTAAACCTTATTTTATAAAATTGATGTTCATAACTTGTTCTATATATCCTGATACATGAAACCTGATCTAAGGCAATGAGGATATGTTATATGATCCAATGTAAGATTTAGGGTCTCACACAATGTCAAGTTAGGGTTCTTGAACCTTAGAGACTAATTTGAGATATTTTGGGTTTGTGTGGAAACTTGAATTTCTCTCTCCTCTAATATACTCTTTCTCCCTCTTCTATGATCCATATCATTCAATTTAATTTCAGTTACATGGTTTGAGTTTTTGATGAACCAATTTCATCACTATATTCCTTATGTTTCATATGGTGACATAATTAGGTCATAGACCTAAGTTATAATCTGTTAATACATAACACCCTTTCAAATAATATTTTAATGTAATATCTCTAATGTATATAAAGTTGTAGAGCTTCCAATTATTAATACAGTGATGAAAAAATCACCTCAATCAGACGCCTGGGGACCATGTTATGAACATATGAAGTACCTACTCTCATTTTTTATTTAATCTATGTTTTATATAGGGTCGGTTGGTGGGCTCTTTAGGAACAAATAACTAGGTGTGCAGCCAATTCCCTATGTTCCTTTCTCCTCTCTTTCTCAAATATAATATAACATTTGATGCATGCATCATGTGGACTCTCCATCCTTTGGGCCATGGATCGTGCACAGATCCAAGGGTGTCTCCTAGGTCTATACTATTGTTTATGTGTGTGAACAATGGAGCAAGAGGTGGAGCAAACACACCGATCTACGCACCTTGATGGGAAAAATGAGATGCATGAACTGTTGGTATGTATACCAAGAGATCCAATCATAAGATGATTGTAATTTCATAACATGTAAATGATTCGATTAATTATAGAGGAAAATATCCAATTTATTCTATTTTATTGAGTTATGAGATAAATATGTAACATAATAAATGTATAAAGAATAATGTTACTCAATGATGTATGTCATTGGGTTGAGGACTTGAACAATGAGATTGTAAGGATGATAAGATTACATACATTCTTGTTATGTCCCTAGTCGGATGTTATTCTCGAAGCAAGTTATGCAGCAATACCACATTTGACTAGAATGTGTATTGGTTGATGACATAATCTCATTAGTCGTGATACGTGATATCAAACCAACCATATAGATTCTTGTTACAGAATAGTGTATTGGACAGACCCACCTTGAGAGTAATACATGGAAACCACTGAACAATAGTCAAAATCATATGTTATAGTGATGGTGATGGTTTTGGTTCTTAGACCTGAAATAGTTGCACTGCTCACATGTTGTTTAATGTACATTTTCATCATCAAACGTGACCCTGAATAAGGGTTGACATAAAGGTTGTACTTAAAAGCATTATGACTCATTAGGAATGATTGTGAGTGATGTATATGGGATTTATCCCTCCTATTGGAGTTTGATATCCCAACCAGTTGATACGAGAGACTGATAAAAGCATGTCCATGCGCAAGTGAATCAATATATCATGTTGAGTTCACATATATCTTAGGTTGTCTTCTCAATTTCAAGGAACATGGATTGAATGTTGAAGAGGATGATAATTCCATGCCTCGATTTCAATCTGGATATCAGACACATAGGAACTATAAAATCATTATAACACCAATCATGGATTGTAGGTTGAAGTTGTTCTCCAACCCTCTGAATTACTTGGGTAGAAATGATGTCTTACTAGATATCAATCATTACTTGTGATGTCATAAAATAGTTATGGACATACACTGCCAATGTAACTTGGGACCTATAGGGTCACACACATAGGAATTCACTTGTAATAGGAGTTTATTCATGAATGATGTTTAAATGCGATTACTAATGTGTTAGGTATTCAATTTAAACAACATTGGCAATCTGCACTATGAAACAAGTGGTTCAGCAAGTGAACCACCGATCAGCATAGGTGAATGAACTGGTCATCTTAGGTTGTGAACTGGTTGTTTGGTTGATCGATGAAATTTGATCAAAGATTGATGTTAACATCGTGTTTTGTATTAATCAAGTATCGATTTCCAATACAATTGTGATGGGAATATAGTGAAAGGACCGGTTCAAAAGTTGAATTAATCGCCATGCCAACCGGTCAGTTCATTATTGAACTGACTATTTCATCATTTGTAGGTTACAAATATTCATGAAATTTCCTCTCTTCAACTCCCAGATTGACAGGAAACCCTAACCCTCCTATAAATAGAGGGGTACTAGGGCCTTGCCAGACACAACAATAAACTCTGACAATTGTTGTCTTCTCTGGTTCTGGTAACCAAGAGAGCCCAAAAAAGTTCTACCCATCAAAGGGAGGAACATCAAGGGAGAGTCAATTATGGGAGAGCAAGTTGACGCTAGCACCTCAACTCAAAGGGACAAATCCTTCCTATTTGTTCATTTAGAATGACAAGAGTTGTAGTAGTCTGCATGGACTACCATAGAGGTGAGGAGGTAGTTGTCTGGCTAGGAGGATGCGGTCAACCGCTGTCCATGGTATCCAACTAGGAGGCTGACAATGACAGTTGTTCATGTGTGATTAGAGGAAAGACGTGCGTTACTACATGGGAATTGTCTCTTGGCTTGCTCCAGGACCAGGTATAACCTTATAACCCTCTTTCTCACCTCATAGTTGACATGATCTGTTATTTATGGGAAATATCATGAGTAAATTTTTTAATACCGGTACCATATTTCCCTATAGTGATATCAGAGCCACGTCAAGTTACTATATTTTTGTATTTAATTGATATGATCATATTTTGGTTTTATCATTTATTTATTACTTGTGATGTGAATATTTAAATGATTAATGTGGACATCCATTTAAATACCACATGTGATCCCGATATATATATATATATTTGTATTTAATTGATATGATCATATTTTGTTTTTATCATTTATTTATTACTTGTGATGTGAATATTTAAATGATTAATGTGGACATCCATTTAAATACCACATGTGATCCCGATATATATATATATATATATATATATATATATATATATATATATTGTGTGTGTGTATGCAAAATGTGTCATCTTAAAATCATTTTGATCGTGATTTGAATCATGACTATGGCCAACACCCCTATACCTTTTTTGCTTAGTTGGATGCTTGCATGTTCCTATTTATATCTCAGTTTACATATTGAGTCTCTCTCTTCTTTTCATATGTGAAACTATTAATTCTTTCCTTCATATGCTCCTCTCAAATGTAACTCCTGGTTTCCCAATTACAATGCAATATGTTAAATAGGATTAGGATAGTTGTTATTACCCATTATGCCAAAGAGGACACTTTACACCAGGAAAACCGACTGGTTCGGGAGACTTACCAATTGGCTGGAAGAATGAGGAAGCTTATGATAGAAGGAGCCAACTGACTGGATTGTGGCCCAACTGACTGCTTGGACGAGTCTAGATGCATAATCATCAGTGGCCAAACAACTGATCCATAAGACCAATTGACCGACCAAGAGACCAGACAACTGGTTTTAGGGTTGAATCGATCAGTTGATATTGGATCCCACATAGATCATCATCGATAACAGGTTGCTACATATGATATGGACCTTAAATGGTAGTAGTTCCTTGTGCCTCTGAGGAATTACAATAGAATGGTCATAACCATTTCTTATTTTTATTATTGCATGTTATTTTTTTTGTTATAACATGTATAGGATACGTATTATAAGTATGTAGTGATTGGATATGTATATGTTTTATATAAAATCCCTCTACATAAACATTAATTTTTATATATTTTCTATAAGAAACACACACGAAAAACTTGATTGACTAAGCGTAAGTTATGCCAAAGCTTGGTTTGTTGTCCATCTCATGGAATTATGATGGTAGATATCTAGATCTCCCAAAGTAGGGTGCATATTCTATTGTATTGGCTTTTGGGACAAGATTAACTAGGTGATTCTAATGAGATTAAGTACCTAGAAGCATAAAGATGGATTGTTAGAAAGAGTCATCCACACCATCTATCCAAGAATTGCATATCGATGCAATTGTCAAAAGATGCCTCCCTAAGTAGTCAAGTTGTGGGCGATCAGCCAAAGCTGACTCATGATTTGGTGAAATATGGATCTTAGCACTTTAGAAGATTGTATGATGCAATCTTCACAATATATAAGTGAGGATTATCAATTTGAACAAAATAGTGGGAGTGATAGTTAACTAAAGGCATAATTTGATATCTTTAGTTTTATTTTTTTATCAAATCATCAAAATTGTTTTGACAGAATTGTAAATTTTCTCTTGTGGAATCATATGACGACAAATAACATGTTTTGCTTGTGATCAGTCCATGACAAGGACAAATTGAATGGGATTAATTTCCATGATTGGTTTAAGACGCTATGAATCATTCTCACAAATAGTGAAAGCTCTATGTCCTGGAAACACCAGAGGCAGAAGAGCCTGCTCCCATTGTGCCTAAGGCTGACATGGATGCCTGTAAGAAACACTCTTAAGATGTTGTGGATGTCAAGTGTTTGATGCTATTCTGAATTAATTGTGAGTTGTAGAGACGTCAAGAGAATATGGATGTTATTGAGATGGTCACACATCTTAATAATATGTACCAAGATCAGGAAAGACAGGAGAGATATGATGTCTCTTAGGCGTTGTTCAAGTGCAACATGGCAAAAAGAGATCAAGTAGGTCCTCATGTGCTCAAGCTTATTGGGTATGTGGAGAACCTTGCTAGACTAAGATTTCCCTTGGATCAAGAGTCAGACACAAATGTGATTGTATAGTCATAACTAGAGTCATATAGCCAGTTTGTCATGAATAATTTTAACAAGACGTTGTTTGAATTGCTTGGCATGCTGAGGACTACTAAAATGCAAATGAAGGAGGACAAACCCAAATCCAAGATTATTAGCAAAGGAAAAGATAAGTACAAGGGCAGTGGAAAATCTATGAAGAGTTCTAAAGCTATCCAGAAGCCTAAGTCTTCTACATTTAAAGCAAAGGGAGGGGTAAACAAGAGAGGAAATTGTCACCACCATCACCAACTTGGACATTGGAAGAGGAATTTCCCTCTCTACCTGGAGGAATTGAGGAAGAAGAAGGAGGGGATAGAGATCTTCACATTAGGTATATACATTATTGACATAAATCTATCTACTTCTTCATTTTGGGTACTAGATACCAAATGTGGATCTCACATATGTTCAAATATGCAGGATCTGAAAAGATGTAAGACTTTACAAAAGGGTGAGGTTGACTTGCGTGTTCCAAATGGAGCAAGAGTTGCTGCCATTTTAGTTGGAATCTAAAATTTATCTCTACCCACGAGGCTGGTAATAGAGTTAAAGAACTGCTATTTTGTACCTGGCATAAGTAGAACCATTATTTTTGTATCTTGTATGGACAAGAATGGATGTGAATTTCATATAAAGAACTATCAATGTTCTATTTTAAAAGATGAGGTCCTTTATGGAAGTGCCCCAAAGTGTAGGGAACATCAATATCTATAACATAAATACCAAAAGGTTAAAACTTGATAACTCAAATAAAACATATCTTTGGCATTGTCATCTAGGGAACATCAATGAGAATTACATATCTAGCCTCCATAAAGATGGTTCTCTAGACTCTTTCAATTTGAATTAATGAAGACATGTGAGTATTGTTTATTAGGCAAGATGAACCAGACTCTGTTCACTAGAAATCGTGAGAGGTCTAGTGATCTATTAGGACTCATACATATTGATGTACATGGCCGTTTTAGAACAAATGTTAGATCATTACCTTCATTGATGACTTCAGTAGATATGGTTATGCTTACTTGATGAAACATAAGTCAAAAACTCTTGAAAAATTCAAGGATTTCATGAATGAAGTACAAAACCAACTTGGTAAAAGTATTAAGGCACTTTGTTCTGACGGAGGTGGAGAGTGCTTAAGACAAGAGTTTGAGGACCTTATGCGAGCTCATGTATCGTATCACAATGGACTCCACCTATAACATCAGAAAACAACGGTGTATCAGAAAGAAGGAGTTACACATTGCTAGATATGTTTCGATCAATGATGAACTTTTCCAATCTTCTGAATTCCTTCTAGGGGTTATGCTCTAGTAAGTGTCATGTTTACACTAAATCGTGTACCATCTAAATCGATTTAAAAGACACCATATGAGATATGGACTAGGAAACATCACAAAATGTCTTTTATGAGGATTTGGGGGGTGAAGCTTATGTCAAGAAAATGTTTCTTGAAAGGCTTGGCCCTAGATCATATAATAGTTATTTTGTTGGATATCCCAGGGAAACCAAGGGATACTACTTGTATAACCCAACTGACAACAAAGTGTTTGTTGCCAGGGATGTTGCATTCTTAGAATCCAAAGGAATCAGTGGGAGAAAAGTAGAACTCAAAGAAGTTTGAGACCAACAAGAAAGCATTGAACCTATAGATGTATAAGAGGAACATGGAGATTCACAAACCACTATGGAATCAAAAATTCCTAAAGTAACACAGGAACCTCAAAAATCTAGTAGGAGGCGCCTTGAGCAACAAAGATTTGGTTATCTTGTGACTCAAGAAGGCAATGAATTGGTCATTGATGATGAGCCAATCACCTAACAAGAAGTTGTTAAGAGATCAAAATATGAGAAGTGGCTAGAAGCCATGAGATCTGAGATGGAATCCATGTACACCAACAAGATATGGACGTCAATGGATCAACCTAAAAGGGTAAAACCCATAGGGTGCAGGTGGGTCTTCAAGAAAAAAGACTGACATGGATGGCAATATACAAATTGAAAATGGTCAATTGGTTGCAAAAGGGTTTCAAACAAGTTCAAGGTGTTGACTGTGATGAAACCTTTTCTTCATTTTCCATGGTTAAGTCCATTAGGGTCATCTTTGCATTGCATTTTATCATGACTATGAGATTTGGCTGATGGATGTTAAAACCACATTCCTTAATGGGAATCTTCTGGAGGATGTGTATAGGACACAACTTGAGGGTTTTATGAATCCAAAGGACGAAAATAAAGTTTGTAAGTTGCAAAGGTTGATCTATGGATTGAATCAAGCATCTCAGAGCTGGAATCTTTGATTCGACGAAACAATCTTAGAGTTTTGTTTTAGTTAAAATGAAGATGAACCATGTGTTTAAAATAAGGATAGTCAGAGAATGATTGTATTCCTCATATTTTATCTAGATGGCATACTATTAATGGGGAATGACATACCTATTTTACAAATAGTAAAGACCTAGCATGAAAATACATTCTCTATGAAGGACTTGGGAGAAGAATCCTATATTTTAGGAATAAAGATCGTAAGAGATAGATCTAGAAGGTTTCTTGGACTAAGTCAGAGAACATACATTGACAAAGGGTTGAAGAGGTTCAACATGGATGACTCAAAGAGAGGAAACATGCTCATGTCTCATGGTGTTACTATCTCTCAAGCTCAATTGTCCCAAATCTGTTGAAGAAAGGCAATGCATGAATCAGAATCCAAATGCATATGCAATTAGATCTATCATGTATGGAATAATATGTACTCATCCTAATGTCTCATATGCCTTGAGAATGATGAGAATATAGCTATAATATCTCGGTGATGCCCACAAGACTATCATGAAAAACATCCTTAAGTACTTGAGAATAACTAAGGATCAGTTCCTTGTCTATGATGGTGAGGAAGAGTTGGTGGTAAAGGGTTACCGATGCGAGCTTTCAAATTGACAAAGATGATTAATGATTAAAATTAGGATTTGTGTTTTACCTCAACAACAGTGTTGTTAAATGGAAGAGTTCTAAGAAAGTGACGGTTGGAGAGTCTACAATAGAGGTTGACTATAATTGCATCCAATGCAGCAAAGGAAGTTGTATGGATTAAGAAGTTCATAACATAGGATGGTTCCAAAAATCATCGATGCAATTGAGTTATATTGTGACATAAATGGATCTATTGCACAATCTAAGGAACCCAGATCACATCAGCATTCTGAGCACATACAAAGGTGGTTCCATCTGATACGATAGATCCTAGAGCAAGGAGATGTGAAGATTTGTATACTACCGATCAAAAGCAATATTGTTGACCCCTAGACAAAAACATTGTGTCAGAAGAAGCATGATGGTCATGTTAAATCACTTGGGATTAAGTTGTTGGATGATTGGCTCTAAGTACAAGTGGGAGTTTGGTCATTTGTATGCCCAAAGAGCCAATCACATAATGATTGTAATGACATAACTTGTAAATAATTTGAATAATAAAGGACATCTTCCATTTTATTTTGTTTTATTCAAATATTAGATAATTGTGTAACATAATAAATATCTAAAGAATAATGTTACTCAGTGACATATGTCTTCGGGTTGAGGACATAAACAATGAGATCATGTGGATCATAAGAGTATATACATTCTTATAATGTCCCAAGTTGGATGGTATTATGGAAGCAAGCTAGAAAATAGTAACTCATCAGACTAGTGTGTGTATTAATTGATGACAAAATCACATTAGTCATGATATGTGATACAAAACCAAACACATAGATGCTTGTTAGAAAATAGTGTATCAGACAAACCCACCTTGGGAGTGATACTTGGAAACCATTAAATGATTGTCTAAATCATATCTCAAAGCAATGGTATTGGTTGTGGTTCTTAGACCTACAATCACTACACTCATCAAAGTTGTTTAATGTACTTTGTCACCATCAAATGTGACCTCGAATAAAGGTTTTTATAAAGGAGATACTCAACTGCATTATGGCACATGAGGAATGATTGTGAGTGATGTGGATGGAATTTGCCCCTCCTATAGGAGTTTGATATCCCAATCACTTGATAAGAGAGACTGTGAAAAGCATGACCATGTGAATGTGAATCAATATATGATGTTGAGTTCACATATATCTTAGGCAGTCTCCTCAAGTTCAAGGAACATGGATTGAACATTGAAGATGATGATGATTCCATGCCTCAAGTTCAATTTGGATATCAGAGACATAGGAACTATACAATCACTGTAACACCAATCACATTTTGTAGGTTAGAGTTGTTCTTCAATTTTCCAAATTACTTGGATAGCAACGATGTCTTTCTAGATACCAATCATTACCTATGATGTCATAAAATAGTTATGGACATACACTGCCAATGTAACTTGGGACCTATAGGGTCACATAAATAGGAATGCACTTAGAATAGGATGTTATTCATGAATGATGTTTAAACTTGATTACTAAAGTGCTAGGTATTCAATTTAAACAACATTGGCAATCTACACTCTAAAATGACCAGTTCATCAAGTGAACCAATCAACTCAGGTGTATGAACCGATCGGCTCAAGTTGTGAACCATTCGTATGGTTGATAAATGAGATTTGATCAAGAATTGATGGTGACATCATGTTATACATTAATCAAATATTAATTGCCAATACAATTGTGATTGGGAAACATAGTGAAATAACCAGTTCAAGAGTTGAACTGATCAACTCACATGCCAACCGGTTGATTCACTATCAAACCGGTTGTTTTGTTGTTCATAAGTTATGAAAATTCATGAAATTCCAACTCTTCGACTCTCTAATCAACTAGAAAACCTGACCCTGACCTTCCTATAAATAGAGGGGTACAAGGGGCTTCCCGGTCACAACAATAAGTTGTGACAATTGTTGTCTTCTTTGGTTGTGGTAACTAAGAGTGTCTGAGCAAGTTATACCCATTAAAGGGAGGAACAACAAGGGAGAGACAATTGTGGGAGAGCAATTCATCAATAGCACATCAACTAGAAGGTAAAACTCCTTCATGTCCATTCAACTAGAACAATAGGAGTTATCAGTGGTCCAATGTGGACTATTATAGAGGTGAGGAAGCACTTTCCCTACTAGGAGGACACCATCAAACATTTTCCATGGTACCTGACCAGGTGGCCGACAACGACAATTGTCCGGGTGCAACTTGAGGAAAGGTGCACGCTACTGCAAGGGAACTGTCATTGGACTTGCTCCAGGATAGGTATAACCTTGCAACCCTTTTTCCCATATCATAGTTATTGATGCGATCTACTATTTATGGAGAATATGGTGAGTAAAAAAATCCACTGCCAATCTGATGCCAAATTTAGATGAACCCATTCCCCTCATCCCCCTCTCTTTTTTCTTTATCCACCCCCTTCATTTCACTCCTTAATTTTGTGACTGTGGTCACATTTCCCAAGGTGAACATTAAGACCTTGAAAACAAAACTTCAACATGCACCTTCAAGAAACCATCTAGTTGGAGGAAGACCAAGCTTCAACCTTAAGGAAACCAACTCAAAATCTCAAGAAAACATAAGGCTGAACCAAAGAATGGTGAGGAAACTAAGAATCATGTTGCATGTATCAAAATCATCTCAACCAACCCATAATAAGAGAGTTATGACCCAAGGTGCAAAAGCCATATGTTTCGACCAAAACAATACAATGCATCATGACCAAAAACCAAGGCCAAGGATGAGTCGATCGGGACCAAAACAAAGGTGTAGCAACCATCAAGGTCAAGATACCACAAAGTCACATAACCACCTTCAAAATAGGAGATTATCTTCAAGGAAAATGTATCACTAATTTGGTGGAGAAGTCACCAAAACTCTAAACATGTACCATGGAAATCAACATGAAAGAACCTTATGTAAGAGAGATAACTCATGATCAACACATCCAAACCATAATGTACACTCCATGATACATCAAGGTACTTGCACCATTTACATGTTGATGGCTTGATGTTTATCTTCTATTCTGGCCCATGGTATATTCCTATTTTTCTTAAGGGTTATCCATGTTTTGTGGTAATGTGGTTTTTGATGATAATTCTAATCTTGTTTTGAGTAATCTCGCTTTGTGTGGCAATGGGTGTCACAAATGCAATCTCCTTCTCCTCCATTCTCCCTTCAATTGGTGGTGCCCCCACCGTCGACTACAGGGAGCAGGATCCCCAACCTCTGTTAGCCTGGCCTAATACCTGATCTGGCCTCACAAGGTCATGGTGAATGTAAGAGGTAGGTTTTCTAGCACCGCTGCCCTTTTCTCTTTGGCTTCTCTTGAGCTCTGGCAATATCTGTCCATGTTGGCTCACCCATCTCATGTGACCAGAGTATAGATGTGAAGAAGGTTTCCAACCCTTAGATCGAGGTTGCTTGGATAAGTGACGACCCATATCCCTCAATCGGATCAAATCGGTGGTCAATGACCCCAACCCATGTGGCCATAGTGTGTCCCTATGGTGGGCCTGATCCCAGTAGCACACTCAGGGGATCACTGATAAAGATCAACAAGATCTTGATATTTTTACCCCGACTCTCTCTCAAATACATGCAAAATGAATTTACATACAAAAATCATAACTCATGCACCCCTTACCCAGACATAGTGATATCATCTATCGTTTTAACTGAAAAAATGATCCCTTTCCTTTTTCACCATTTCAGGACCTGATTGTGTGTGTACCTCTCTTTTTTCACCTTTCATGAACACTTTTGATGAACTTGAATGTACATAATGCATCTTTATTCTAAGTCGTGAACAATGATGACCTCACTTTCTTAGTAAGACATTAATTGGTAATTCTTTGATGCAATTCTACCAAGGTTCCAACCTATATGTTTTTCTTGCATCCAAATATAATCATTAACTCTATTGTTTCTTAAGTTTCACTTGTACTAATGAGTTATTCTTGAATACTTCAATAAGATGTAAATGCCTCAAATCTTTATGTTTGACCTCAAAGCACTAGATTTGGCAATATTAATGCATAAAAATATGCTTGACCTTACTTGTGTATTTTGGTGGGTTCATGATTTTATATGTGCACTATTATGACTTGTTTGGATATTGATAATGAACCTTGCCTTATCTTGTAAGTCTTCCTCCTAAATTGAATCCAACATCTCCCCATTATTTCAAATTAGTAGCATGTACCCTCAGTACAACCCTAATGTAATCCCTAACCCTTTTTATTCTTGACCTCGGTAACTATGACCTTATAGGCATGCATTTGATACCATTTTGATGATTTGTAACCATACTTTAATTAAATGATATCTTTGGCCTAATTATTGCATCCAAATCTATTTAGATTTGTCAAATTAGTAATCTTATAGAGGGTTAATAATGAGATTGTAATACATGTTGGTATGTATGCCCATAGAGCTAGTCATATCATGATTTAATGCCATACTTTGTAAATGATTTGAATAATAATAAACGAAATTTCAGTCTATATGTTTAATCTATTTTGAGATAATGATATAACATGTTAGATGTCTAAAGAATCATATTACTCAATGATGTATGTCTTCAGGTTAAGGACCTGAATAATGAGATGTTAAAAGTATACATTCTTGTTATGTCCCTGGTCGATTGTTATTGTGGAAATAACCATAGACATCAATAACACAAAAGGTTAGAGTGTGTGTTGGGGTTGATGACAGAATATTATTAGTAATGATATATTATATCAAACCAAGCACACAAATACATGTTAGAGAGAAGTGTATCAGACAGACCCACCATAAGAGTGATGCATGGAAACCACACTTGGTTAGTTAGGATCTTCTCTTATAGTATTGGTGGTGATTGTGGTTCTTAGACCTAAAATCATTGCACTCATCACATGTGGTTGGGTACACTTTGACATCATCTAACGTAGTCCAGAAACATGGGTTGTTATAACGGTGATGATCGGGTTACTTTGACAAATGGGGACTTGATTGTGAGTGATAGATATGGAATTTGTCCCTCCTAAGGGACTGTGATATCCTGGCCACTTGAGGAGTGAGACTGTAACATCCCTAACCTGGGTTATGTTCTAACCCTAGATTTTTTGCTTAATAATGTTGATTAGATGCTTGCTCATATTTCTTGGAAAGTAATTAAGGCCCAAGAGGAACTTATATTTCAGTTTTAGTCCTTTTTGAATAATGTTGAAACATTGTTTTGTTAATTTTGGACTAAAGTGCAAATTACCCAAGTTAAGGGGCTAACTTGCAAATTGTACATGATAAAATGTTCCTCAGATGTTGAGGCATCATAAGAATGAGGATGATGCAGTGGTATGGTTTCCACAAGCTTGAGCACCAAGATAGAGCTTGTTGAGCTATGTTTGTGCATTAAAACCTAGTTTTGGTGTAATGTGCAATTTACCCAAAACCTAGGGTTCAATATGCAAAATACCACTTCTTGAGGGTCCCCCATGTTTCTTGGCATCAAGTATAGAAAAGAAAATGAGAGGGGAGCCTCATTTGAATTATTTTGGAGGAGAGAGAATTTTGATATTAAAATAATCAAGATTTAAGCATAAATGGAACTTTAATTAATGCAAAAAGAAATATATTAATTGAAGAGCCCTTCAACCAAAAGTTGAGGGATGAATTTGCAAAGGAGGAGGTGTAGGAGAATAATAACTAAATATGTCTGGATCACACGATGAACATGTTGCCGAGAGCAGCATTGCTACACCAGGAGGAGGTGCAGGAAACCATGATAGGGAGGAGCTCGTACCTGAACAACCCAAGTTCAATCAAGTTGATATGGGGAACCCAGCTTTCCAAGCTATGTTTGGGAAATTTATATCATTCATGACCCATATGACAGATAGGATGTCATTACCTGCACCTAGGGCACCTACCCACCATGAAGGACAAGGAGTTGGTAAGACATTTGAACAACTTCGCTGGGTTAGAGCCACAGAATATGATGGTACAGCTGACCTAGCAGATGCGGACATGTGGTTGACTGAGCTGGAGAAGGCCTTTAGAATCCCTTACATCCCAGAAGCTGAGAAGGTTAGACACACAGTGTACCTTCTTAAGGGGAGTGATGGTCACTGGTGTACCATAAAGGAGGGTAAGAGGCCTGGTGTGGATATCAAATGGGAAGTATTCCACCGAGAATTCATCAATAGATACTTTCTTAAGACATTCCTAGATGAGAAGATCTCTCAGTTTGAGAGATTAAGACAAGGACCAATGAACATTAGCGAGTATGAGGCTAAGTTCATGGAGCTTTTGCGGTTCTGTCCGCATATGGCAGCTACCGATGAAGAAAGGATTTGGTGATTTGAGAAAGGATTGAACACTGATTTGACCACTCCTGTGTCTGCTCTGGAGAACAGGGAGAGGTTTGTGACTTTTGTGGAGTCGGCTAGACAGATAGAGAGGTATGTGACCGAGAAGCAGAAGACTAATAATAAGAAAGTGTATCCCCAATTTCAAGGACCCTTGTCCAAAAGTTTTAAGAAACTGAGGTATTCTATGCCTACACCACCACCAAGGTTCAATACACAGACACAGTGGACGTCAAATAGGGGTAGAGGTTGTAGTTTACCACCAGAAGGAGCCCATAGTTCAGCATCTGTGTCAGTAACAGGACCGTACAGACCACAGCCAGGGAATAGAAGTTGTTTCATATGTAGAAAGATGGGGCATCTGATGAAGGATTGTCGATCCAGAGAGGCAAGTGTGACTCAACCTCAGAGGCAGAGTCAGTAAGGCTCTCAGAGGCGAAAGTTTCCAAGTGGCACTAGAGGACGTGGACAAGCGTCCCAAGCTGGATCATCGACACACAGTAATCGAGCACCGAATCAACCGCAGGTGACTTTGAGATTCTATGCGATGAATCCGCCTGATGTAGTAGTCAACCCTCGGGTTGAGGTAGGTTAGATGGAACTTTTTTATTCTAATATGTCTATATCCTGCATCATATCTATTTTAATTGATCTGGGTGCTATGCATTCCTTTATCACTCGAAGAGTGATTCTTGACTGTAACATGAATATCAGTCATAGAGCAGATAGTATGTTGTTAGAGACTCCTTTAATGGGATCTGTTGTGTTACGGAAGGTGTGTTCTCCCTGCACTCTTTTCTTTCCTAAACATCGTATTCAAGTGGATCTTATACCACTTGAGATGCACAGGTTTGATATAATTCTTGGGACACCCTAGAAAAGTACAAGGTTGTCTTGGACTGTGAGTCCAAGCAAGCTATGTTCATAGATAATAGTGACACATGGATCTTTCAAGGCGATAGAAAGATTCTTCCAACCTATCTTATGTCATCTATGGTAGTTGAGAAGTTGATGAGACAAGGATGTTTTGCATTCTTGGCGCATGTAGTAGATACCACCATGAAGAGCCCTCATCCTTCTGAAGTTCCAATAGTCAGGGAATTTGAAGATGTGTTTCCTGAAGAACTTCCTGGTGTACCTCTTCCCCGAGAGATTGATTTTGACATTAATCTAGTCCCGGGCACGCAACCAATAACACAAACACCATACAGGATGGCGCCTACTGAGATGGAAGAACTCAAGAAACAACTTCAGGAGTTGCTTGAGAAAGGTTTCATTCGACTGAGTACTTCACCATGGGGTGCTCCAGTCCTCTTTGTTAAGAAGAAGGATGGATCGATGCGGTTATGTATTGATTACAGGCAGTTAAATAAAGTAACTATAAAGAATAAGTATCCTTTGCCAACAATTGATGACTTGTTTGATCAATTGTGTGGAGCAACTGCCTTTTATAAGATAGATATGAGGTTGGGATACCATCAGTTGCTTATTAAGGAGGGTGACATACCTAAGTCTGCCTTTAGAACAAGGTATGGTCACTATGAGTTCACAGTTATGTCATTTGGACTAACTAATGCACCAGCTCAATTTATGGAACTCGTGAATAGAATCTTTCGACCTTTTCTTGATCAATGTGTAGTACTCTTCATAGATGACATCTTGATCTACAGTAGAGATGCTCAACAGCATGAGCAGCACCTCCGTCAGGCTTTAACTTTGCTAAGAGAGCATAAGTTGTATGCTAAGTTTAGTAAATGTGAGTTCTGGCTATCATAAGTTTCTTTTCTAGGACACGTAATATCTGCTTCAGGTATTCGTGTTGATCCTAAGAAGGTAGAATTTGTCCTGCAATGCGAACATCCGAAGACACCGATGGAAATTCGCAGTTTCCTAGGGTTGGCAGGCTATTACAGGAGGTTCGTTAAGAACTTCAGTTCAATAGCTTTACCCCTAACTAAGTTGACCAGGAAGGAAGTTCCTTTTTCCTGGAATAACAAGTTTCAACAATCATTTTAGTTGTTGAAAGAAAGGTTGACAAGTGCACCTATGTTGGTGTTACCTGAGCAAGGGAAAGGGTACGTAGTTTTCTGTGATGCATCTAAGAATGGCTTAGGATGTGTGTTGATGTATGATAAGCAAGTGATTTCTTTTGCTTCTCGACAACTTAAGAAACATGTGGAGAATTATCCAACACATGATCTAGAACTAGTTGTTGTAGTCCATGCTTTGAAGATCTGGAGACATTATCTCTATGGAGAGACCTTCCAGATTTTCAAGAACCATAAGAATCTAAAGTATATCTTTTCTCAGCATGAGCTAAACATGAGGCAACGCCGCTGGATGGAGTTAATCAAGGACTATGATTGTACAATTGATTATCATCCAGGGAAGGCCAATGTGGTTGTTGATGCTTTAAGTAGGAAATCAGCAACACCAGCCTTAGATAAAGAACAGTTGAATTCCTTAATGTGTTCCAAGAGGGATATGTTTATATCTTTGAGGAAAAACAATGTACAACTAAAAGTATCATTGTTAGTAGGGTTGTTAGCTGAGATACACATAAAACCAACTCTGAGACAACATATTAAAGAAGCACAACAAGTTGATGTTGTCATTCAGCAGATTAGATCAGAGTATGGTAGTGAGAAGTGGGATGGCTTTCATGATTCAGATGATCAGGTAGTCTATTACCATGGTAGGATGGTAGTACCTGATGCCGATGACTTGAGAAAGTTAGTTCTGGAAGAAACTCATTCGTCAATGTATGCTATGCATCCAGGGAGCACCAAGATGTATCATAACTTAAAAGATATGTATTGGTGGCCCAGATTGAAGAAAGATGAAGTTGAGTTCGTTATGCGGTGTCTGGTGTGTCAGCAGGTTAAAGTTGAACACCAAAAGCATGCGGGAATAATGCAACCTCTGCCTATACTGCAGTGGAAATGGGATCATGTGACCATGAACTTTGTGGTTGGTTTGCCTAGAACAACCAAAGGTTATGATTCCATTTGGGTGATAGTTGACAGGTTGACAAAGACAGCACATTTTTTACCTGTCAAAACAACTTACACTGCTGATAAGTTGGCACAGTTATATGTAGATGAGATAGTGTGTTTTCACGGGGTTCTAGCTACTATTGTTTCTGATAGAGGTCCCCAGTTCATGAGTCATTTTTGGGAATGACTTCACAAAGCTTTGGTTACACAGTTAAGGTTTAGTACAACCTTTCATCCACAGACAGATGGACAATCTAAAAGGACTATACAAACCTTGGAGGACTTGCTTAGGCCATGTGTCCTTCAGTTTGTAGGAAGTTGGGATCCACACCTGAGCTTGATAGAGCTTGCTTACAATAATAGCTATCAGCATAGTATTGACATGGCACCATATGAAGCATTATATGGTAGATGTTGTAGATCTCCTTTATGTTGGTATGAAACTGGAGAAAATCAACTTTTAGGTCCTGAGCTAGTGCAGTAGACAATGGAAAAGATTAAAGTAATACAACAACAGTTAAAGATTGCACAAGATAGACAGAAACCATATGCCGAAAAATGGTGAAGACCTTTAGAATTCCAAGTTGGAGACAGAGTATATCTTAAGGTCTCACCTTGGAAAGGAGTTCTTAGATTTGTAAGGAAGGGAAAGTTAGCTCCTAGATTTATGGGGCCTTATCCAATCATTGAACAGATTGGAAAGGTAGCTTATAAGATGGAGTTGCCACCTAAGTTGCACCCAGTGTTCCACATCTCTATGCTGAGGAAGTGTCATCCTGAAATAGAATTAGTTCTACGACCTGTGGAAGTAGAATTAAATGATGATGTATCATATGTTGAAGGGCCTAAAACGATTCTTGATAAAAGAATTAAAAAGTTGAAAAAGAAAGACATCTATCTTATAATAGTCCTCTGGAACCACTATGGCATTGAAGAAGCTACATGGGAACTAGAGGAAGAGATGAGAAGAAAATATCCTACTCTTTTCTCTTAAATGTTTTTGTTGATGATTTCGGGGATGAAATCCTTGTAAGGGGCGGATAATTTGTAACATCCCTGACCTGGGTTATGCTCTAACCCTATATGTTTTGCTTAATAATATTGATTAGATGCTTGTTCATAATTCTTGGAAATAATTCAGGCCAAGAGGAACTTATATTTTAGTTTTAGTCCTTTTTGAATAATGTTGAAACATTGATTTGTTAATTTTGGAATAAAATGCAAATTACCCAAGTTAAGGGGCAAACTTGCAAATTGTACATGATAAAATGTTCCTCAGCTGTTGAGGCATCATAAGAATGAGGATGATGTAGTGGTATGGTTTCCACAAGCTTGAGCACTAAGATAGAGCTTGTTGAGCAATGTTTGTGCATTAAAACCTAGTTTTGGTGTAATGTGCAATTTACCCAAAACCTAGGGTTCAATATGCAAAATACCACTTCTTGAGGGTCCCCCATGTTTCTTGTCATCAAGTAGAGAAAATAAAATGAGAGGGGTGCCTCATTTGAATTATTTTGGAGGAGAGAGAATCTTGATATTAAAATAATCAAGATTTAAGCATAAATGGAACTTTAATTTAATGCAAAAAGAAATATATTAATTGAAGAGCCCTTCAACCAAAAGTTGAGGGATGAATTTTCAAAGGGATGTACGTTATTTGTGACTTGTAAAGGAAACGAAAATATCCAAGGGAATGGATAACTCACTCCCACTATTAAAGGAAAAAGTAATATCCACTAAAAAGGGGATATTATTATAATATGTTTAAGGTGCTTAATTCCTTTTTTTTCTTGGATAATGAAGAGATTTTGCAAATGTATGAATATGGCTTCGTGGCCAAGTAATTAAGGGGAATAGGCGTCACTAATTTTGGAATTAAAAGAATTTAATAAGCCGTTTTTTCTCTCATTGATTTTCTTATAAAAACAACCATTCCAACTCATTTGAGAGGCTTTTTCTGAACCCACTTCTTCTCTTTGCTTGCAAACCAACCAAAGGATCTAGGAGTAGCTGGCGGACGACCCCCACCCTGTTGGTAAGTTCATGTTCTTACTTCACCTCGATTTCATGGTGAAAATCATAAAACAATGCATAATTTCTTCTCTATTTCACTCCATCTTCAATCCTAGCCAATGCTTTCATCCAAAAAGCTTGAGAACGGACCTTGGGCAGTTGCAAAAGCTTCCTCCACCATTGTTGACGTGAATCTCCAAGCTTTGAAGCTCAATTGGAGGTGGGTTATATAACTCAAACCCTTAAATATTGTTCTTGCTTTGAAATCTCCATGATTTGTTGAACGTTTTATTCTATTTTGTAATTTCTTTTATCCATTGATGTAAACACCATGAAAACAGCAATAATCCTTGAAATAAGGGAGGTAGATGATGATAACATCATCTTGGGCATGCATTCCAACACCTTTCCCTTGCAAACGGTTTTGAAGCTTTGATCCAAACAGTTTCACCAAACCATTTGGAGACTAAACGGTTTGCAAACCGTTTAGAGCCTTGAACCCCCAAACCATTTAAGATGGTTGACCATTTGGATGGGTTGACCATTTGAGGTCATAACCCTAGTTCTTGTTGGATGAGGATCTAATGACTCCAATTATTTGAATTAATATGTGGACAATCATCTAACTTGAAACCCTAATCGGGTTAAGTGTTGATTTTGTAATTGTTTAATTTAATTCTTTGGGTTGATTAACCCAAACGGTCTCAAGACCATTTGGAGATCACCCAAATGGTCTCAAGACCATTTGGAGGTCAACCAAGACTGTTTTGAGGTCTAGGGTTGAATAGTTGAAGATCCAAAGATATCAAATGATAATGCAAGTAATAGCTAGTTTATTGATCAATCTAATGATCCAAGCCCTAATTGAACTAGACCAATTTTGATGATAATTGGGGCAACCGGTCTCAAGATCATTTGGAGGTCATCCAAACGACCTCCAAACCATTTGAGGTCAGGTCATGCCCAATTTGATTGGTGGTCCAAAGATTTCTAAGTAATTAGTTCCACAATGACTAATAGTAAAGGTGCATCGATTTCAACCCTAATTCAATTGGGTTCAAACCCTAATTGGTGATCAATTAAAGATTGAATCAATTGATGGATGATTCATTAAGTTCATTTGAAGCATGGTGCTTAGGTTCAATTGATGAATAATTACATGGATTCAATTGATGAAGGAGTTAACCTTGGAAACCCTAAATCGATTAGAGAGGTTGAGACCCCTTTTGGTTCAATCAGTTTTGAGGAGGTTTGGACCAAACGGTCTTAAGACCGTTAGAGTCCAAACAGTCTCAAGACCGTTTGGGACCAAATGATCCCAAACTGGTTGAGACCCAAACAGTTTCAAGTGCCTACTTTAGCAAACGGTTTCAAACTTTTACCTTGGCAAACGGTTTCAAGCACTACCTTACCAAACGGTTTAAACCGCAAGACCTAGACCGTTTGAAGGTCTAAACAGTCTTAGACCGTTTGGAGGTATCTCAAACAAGACCGTTTGAGGTTTGATTGGTCAAGACCATTTTGGGTCTAAGTGACCAAGACCGTTTGAGAAACAATTAACCCAAACTGTATGGATACTTAAGGTGATTAAAGGTCAATTGTGTTATTGATTATTTTATGATGTAATTCAAGGATGATTAAGGTAATTGTACCCATAATAGGATAGGGTGATTAGTACCTTATGAATGATTAATCCTTGATGATTAAGGAAGTAATGACACAATATATGTGTCAACCCTTCAACCAAGTTGAGTTGACCTAATACCATCAAGTCTGATGTATATATATCTTTCTGTAAAGGATGAAAGAGAAAGAGAAATTCTTACATGAATGATTATCATGTAATGATTAAGTCTTAACACTTTCAACATGAATCAATGTGTAATTAGAATATGATCCTTGAATAAGAGATCATGAACCCTAATCAAGAAGGTCAATGTGCCCTAACCCTAATTAAGGGCAATGATAGGTGAAATCCTAATCTATGGTAATAGTAAATCCGAATTTAGGGTAATGACATGAGAAACCCTAATTCAGGGTATTTTGATGATTAACCCTATTTGTGATGAATAGTAAACCCTAATTGTGGGTTATTGAACACAAACCCTAATCTAGGGTGATATGATGTGAATAGTAAACCCTAATTGTGGGTTATTGAACATAAACCCTAATCTAGGGTGATATGATGTGAATAGTAAACCCTAATTGTGGGTTATTGAACATAAACCCTAATCTAGGGTGATGTGATGTGAATAGTAAACCCTAATTCTAAATAAGATAAAGGTGTATGTGAAACCCTAATTCTGGATTATACCATATAGCATGAAACTCTAATCTTGGACAAAGAAATGATGAATCATTGATCCTAATTGATCAAAGGGGATGAGTAACCCTAATTAAAATGAAAAAGGAAACCCTAACCCTAGTAAGGGAATGGTGATGTTATCCTTGAGTAGTGATGCTATAATTGTTTTGCATAGTGCTGATATGAAATTGATGTAACAATTATTATCTGTACTAATCATGCAGGTATCATAAGATGATGAACATAGCCAGGTATGAACTATGATGTTTGTTTATTAAAATTTCCTTATGGACCTTGTGAACCATAATATGTTGTGTTTCCGAGTAAAAGGTAACAAGAGAGATTAATGGGATTTAAGAGCCATGTAAAATGCCTACATTACAATTATCATGTTTACATTGGTCAGATGACCTGAAGGAATTAAGTGACCTGTTAAAGTGGTAACAAGTGTTTTGATGATCTAAGGGTTTGAACACCCGTATTACTGAATCATGATGATGAAGTGATAGGGACTGAGATCCCAATGTTAATAAAGCTGTGAAAAAAACTTGATAGAAATAGTACTCATTATTTATAGCAATTGTTATAATGGTTTATGTTTGAAAACATGCTTGATGCTAAAAGAATATTGTAATGTACTTAAATAATCAAGTAAAATGATATCATGTAGAGCCCTGACCATAGATCCATCATCGTCAGTAGTTAGGTGATGGTGAAACAAGTTTTCTTATGGGAACTCCTGGAGGGCATACTTTTGAGTATGTGGGGGCAATGGGCGAATACATCCTGACGTCCTAATGAGGGAATTTAGGAAAGGTAAACATTAAACCTCTCAATCTTTCATTACTGTACCGGGATGGATGTATCATGAATCTCTCGATGATTGGGATATATGCAGTACACATCTCCCAATAATATTAATGTCGGATCGATGGAGATAAACATGAAATCTCTCGATTGCGAAGAGAGTGCAGCACGCCACTGTAACTCTAATAGAAAAGTTGCCAGTATACCCTGGAAAGCTATTTAGTAGAGACACAAGATGTCATGCATCTAGTCCTCACACTGAATGAGAAAGATGAGGTCATGGAAATCCTGCTCTTCTATTGACCTATGTATGGTACTGATTTCGATTTCGTAATGGTCAGTTGGAGTATGAGTGGTATACCTCATCTCCTCAGGGCTTAAGCTATGATTGTAAAATGTAATCAGCCGTGTAGCATATTTTCTCAGGATTGAAATACGAGAATCAATGTTTGATGATACATTGTTTAGTATATCATAGTTGGATAAATGTTATACATGTTCTTCATACTCCTTATTGGATAGATGCCATGCTATCTTATCAAGACATAGCTGAATTAACTTGAATAGAGAATATTTCTCTACATAGTTTAGTCAATGATTTAACTGTTGTTGCATATTTACAATTCTTCTGTTCAGTCTTATTCTATTTTCTGCAATAATAATGTTTCTGGCAGAGAGTTATATCTCTCGCTGGGACAATTTTCAATTGTCTCACCCCTGTAGGATTCAACTTTTGAGGTAGACGCCGAGGAAGAGGCAGAAACCCTACAGTCAACAGAACCAAGGACAACAGTGAATTCTCAGGTGGAGACATTGGTTGTCATGTTATGTATATAGAGAGTCTTATGTGTCATCTCTGTACTCTCAGGTCCTAGGAGTCAGTAGTTGGTTTAATATCGATCTGAGATTTTGGCTTGATGCCTCGAGATTTTTATACTGTCTTTGTATAGTCTAACAGGGCAGTTTATGTTGTAACTCTCGAGAAGAAAGGGTACAAGAGATGTACGAGTAAACCAGCATGTATTTGAAATACTTTGGTTCCTTGTGAAAGAGTTTTTCAGTTTATGGATCTCTTTGTAAAAAGTTTTAAATTTTTAGTGATTTTCACTAATTTCGTTGCTAATGAATGCTTCCACTTAAGTAAATTTTGTTTTCATAAGTTGGATGCAACAAAGACTAAGAAATGCATGGCCATTCACATGTAAGTCAATATATGATATTGAGCTTACATATATCTCAAACAGTCTACTCTGAATCAAGAAAAATGAATTGAATGGTAGAAGAGGATGACAAGTCCATGCCTCAAGTTCAATTCGGGTATCAGTGACAAAGGGGCTATACATTCACTATAACACCAATAACATATTTTAGGTTGAAAGTTGTTCTCTAACTTTCCTTTTCACTTAGGTAGCATTGATGTACGACTAGGCACCACTCTTTGCTTGTGATGACATAAGTTAGTTATGGACATTCACTGTGCCAATGTGAAATGGATCCTAGAGGGTCACACACATAGGATTGACCTGGAAGAGGAGTTTATCCATGAATGATGTTTAAATTGATTAGTAAAGTGTTTAGATACTCAATTAAACATTCAATCAATAGACTTGACTCAAAATCATCAAGTTCAAGTGTTGAACCAACTAATTAGAGTGTGAGATTGATTGAGAACTGCATTGACTGAGTTCTGCACAACCTGGACCACCAACCGACCAGTTCACTGGGTGAACTGATTGGCTCATGGTCAGTGAGACGACTGGCTCACACTGGTGAACCGATCGGTTCACTTGGATCAAATGAGCAAGTGTTGGGTTTCTGTGTTTGTGAGAAAAGATCCTCGTTTCACTTGTTCAATTCGATTGGGACAAGAATTAATCTTTGCATAAATTAGAAATGAATAAGGAAAGTCAATTGTAGGCAAGTCTAGAAATTGAAATGACTGGTTCACTGGAGAACCAATCGGCTCACCTGCCCAAACAATTGGTTCATATATGACCCGATCGATTCACCTGCCATAATACAATCAGTTCATGGAAAATCTGGACCCTTCTACTCCTGCACAGACTGAGAACCTTGACCCTGCCCTCTACTATAAATAGAGGGGTACAGGGGGCTTCTTAGAAGACACAACTCAGAACATCAATTTCTCTACAAAGTTGTTGTCCTCTCTGGTTTTGATAACTGAGAGAGCCCAAGCAAGTTATACCCATCCAGGGAGGAATAGCAAGGGAAAGAAAACTATAGAAAAGTAATTGGTGGTGGGAGAGTGTGTCAGTGACTAGTACGCCGACAGAAGAGGATGACTCCTTCTAGTCTGTCCATCAAGACTTCTAGAGTTCTCAGTAATCCATGTGGACTATCTATAGAGGTGGGAGATTTCTGTCGCTCAGGAGGTCGACTATCAACCACAGTTTGGGTCAATACTAGGGGTTGCACAGATGCCATTGAAGACTAGGTGGTTGAAGACTACACTAGCTACAAGGTATTGTCACTGAGCAAGCCTTAGGATTAGGTATATATTACTAAAACCATCATTCCAATTACATAGTTGTTGATACAATCTGTTGGTTATGGGTTTGTGGTTAGATAAAATTTTGTTTTCGCTGCTTGTTCTGCCCCACAAAACCCAACAGTGGTATTAGAGCCAACGTACTATGTTTTAGTATTAATCGATATGATCAGATTTTGGTTTTCTACCATTTATTTATTGCATGTGATGTGAATACTTTAACTGGATAATGTGAATAACTAATTATACACACAAATCCCTAGATACATATATGATATGGTATATATATGCAATCAATAGTGTCTCCCTAAAAATGTTTTGATGGTGGATATGTAGTGTGGTTATGGCCTATAAACCCCTATGTGTGTGCTTGGCTGGTTGTGGTTGTTTGCATCTTAGTCTGTGTATCACGTCCTTTCTTCTATTCTAGATGTAACTCGAGATAACTCGAGCCTTCTCTTCTACCTTTACTCCCCCTGAATGTGACTCGGGGTTTCCCAAAGAAATATGTAAAAGTAGGATAGTTTTATTTCATGTTATGTTGAAGAATGGTGGGCTCCCAGACGAGAGGTTAAGGGACTAAGACAATTGAATGATGGTGTGAGACAAGCAACTGGTGGCCTAACGAGGAGCACGACGACCCGACGGACCGACCGTCTGGAGGTGTCAGACGATCAGTTGGTGACAACCAACCGATTGGCCAGGAGGCGAGCCAATCAGTCATAGGATGAGCTGATCAACCCAGAACGGCCCAAGCACAGATCTTCATCAATAATAGGTTGTTGCATGTGATGTAGACCTAGATGACTATAATTCCTTGTAGTTCAAGGAATTACAAATTGGATGGTCATAATCATTGCTTTATCGCTTCACAAGTTTTCTTGTGGGATATAGCATGTATATGATACATACTATATATGTGGTGATTGGATATGTATATGCATATAAATACCAAACCCCTCAATATATTATTAAGTCTTGCATGCTTTCCATAAGAAGCACACATGGAAATCTTAATCGACAAGTGTGGGCATCCCAAGGTTGGTGTGTTGTCTATCTCATGGAAGTGTGATGGTGGTTGTGTAGGCCCACCAAGCGGGGTGCACTCCTATTGTGTTGGCTTTTAGGTCAGGCTTAACTAAGTGGTCTTAATGATAGTAAGCACTTAGCGGCATGCAGATGACTATGGCAAAGAGTTGTGCATATCATCTATCCAAGAATTGCATAAGATGCAATTGGTAAATGTTACCTAACTTAATAATTGATTATGGACGTTGGTGTTGGCTGGGTAATAACTCAATTGTTTTGTATATTGGCTCACTAGAAGGTTGTATGTTACAATCTTCCGAATTAATGGTGAGGGATATCAATTTGATCAAAATAGTGGGAGCGATAATTAATTAAAGGTCTAACTAAATATCGTCAAAAAAAATTCAAATCAAATCAAATTAGAAGGAGTTTTGACAAAATGCAAATGTTTACTCTTGTAGAATCGAATGGCAAAGAAATCATCGTTGAAATCGGACAATTTAATTGAGATATATTTCCATAAATGGTCTAGGACTATGAGAAGTGTTCTGCATATTCCTAAGATACCAGTGGATGTAGAATATGCTCTATGTACACCTAAGGAATTGTTTGAATGCAAACTGACAGAGGGAGATCTAGTTAAACCCCATGTGCTCAATATGATTGGGCATATAGAACGTCTAGAGAAATTGGGATTTCCTTTGGGTCAAGAGTTGGCCACGGATATGATTTTGCAATCTTTGCCTAAATCATATAGAATGTTTATCAAGTATTACTACTTGTGTAACATGGCTAAATCACTGTCAGAGTTGCTTGACATTTTGACAAATATTGAAGCACAAATGAAGAAGGATAGTTATATGATAGTGATCAGTGGAATGGATTCCAAGGACACAGGCAAGGCAGAGAAGCATCACTACTACAGAAAAAACATTCAATGTCACTTTTCTGGGTGTCAGTTATTTAGGAAACCCGATGCCTATAACATTCAACGTTGGTGATTTAGGAAATCTGACGTTTATATTCGAAGACCAGCTAGACATGGGTATCGCTTTGTATTCAGTGTCGGTTGGGTAAAACAAAACCGACGCCTAAAATTGCCCGCGAAATCCAATTTTTGAGCGAAAAAATTGGCCCCAAAGTGTCACATACAACGTCGGTTTTGTAACTTCTAACCGACGCCTATATAAGATGAAAATTTGCACGAAAAGTTACAATTTTGGTGTCAGTTATCCTTTGATAACTGAAGCTGATAATGGTTCCTGCCAAATAATTTAGGGCAAAGATTGTCTAATTGGACATCGTTTTTTTACTATCAACTGACGCTTAAGATTAAAAGGTGTCGGTTTTGTAGATAACCGACGCCGTTTACAAACTTAATAGACCTGTATCGCCCGATCGTCTTCCCCTTTCTTCTGTTTCATCGCGATAATTTTCTCTGTTGCTCGCCGCTCGCCTAAAATCGCCCGACGACCCCTGCTGCTACTCGTCGTCGCTGCTGGTGGTGTGCATCTACTCACCGCCACCGCCGCCGCATCCTCTTTCTCCTACTGTCGCCACTCGGAGCCAGTGCTGCTCGCCGCTCTGCTCTGCTCGTGTGCTCTCAAAGCTACCACCACTGCCGCCTCCACTGCCTACGCCGCCGCCACTGCTCAACGCTGTCGCTCAACTCCTTTTCAACACTGTCGGCCGCTGCCTACTCAACTCATGCTCAATGTTGTCGCTACTGCCGACTAAGCTGCTCGTCTTATTCCTTGACGGATGATCGAGCTCTGTCGACGGAGCTACTCGTCTTCTTCCTCGATGGATGATCGAGCTCGCTGCCGATAGAGCTGCTCCTCTTCTTCCTCCACGAGCTCGCTACTGACAGGTTCAATTAATTTCTTCTACTCTTCTCCATGTTCGATCATCCTGCTACTCTTCTTCTTCCTTCTCCTCTTCTTCCTACTATGTCCTTGATGTCAGAGGCGGTTGTTAATATTGGTAACTCATGGCTGTTAATAGTGGTAACTCAGCAAATGTAGTGGTTGCAAGGGTACACCGTCGTAAAAATTTATTTTCATTGAGCATAATGTATACATTTATTCTCAGTTAGAGAACCTGAAATTGAATGTCGTCATTTAGCCATTCAAGAAGCATGGAAGTGTGGATGGATAAGAATCATAGTGGACTTAGATTGTATTTTTGCAATTAAGGTTACACATGCAACATATTTTCTGATTTCCCATTTGTAGTAGCATGGACTAAGATAGTCTCACTAAAATTGATACTTATTGACACTAATTTAATTCATTATAATAGAATTGTGTTGATTGCACTTGTGCTCTTGGACTGGATTGAATTTCTAATCCTCATGCTTGACCTAATTCAGTAAATTTTGATGCATGTTGAAATAAGATTCAACTTGTCCATTCCAGCATCCTACTTTGATTTGATTATGTGCTTTGAACCTTGAAACATGCATGTTAAAGATACATTGATGTTAAATCTCAAACTTAACTCACATGTGGGTCTTCTATTTCTAAAATGATAATGTGAACTCCTAAATCAGTAACATATATTATAATTTGTACACCCAAATACCTTGTGAATCATTTATGCACCCTAAGGTGATCAAAAGCAGTGATTGACTTGAAATATGACCTAGTATGTATGTTGATATATGAATCTCTAGTCTCTTGAAATCTTGCCCTAATGACCATCCCAAATGTGTAATGATCTCCAATCAGTATCTTGATTTTTTCGATGACACATAAAGCCTAGGATATGAATGATGAAACTATGATCATATATATAGTAATGACAACATATATACATGTATTTTGTTGTCCTAGAAACCCATCCAAGATTTACTCATTAGGATTAAATCTTGGATAGTCCCCGGTTTGGGACTGTTCTGGAACACCTAATCTCACTTAGGATGTAAGTGTATAATGTGAAAAGATTGGCGAGAAGGGTGAACCATTCATATTGGCATCATAGGTGAAACAAGTATTCTATATCGATGATCCTGCAAATGATAAATGGTCAGTTGTTCTTCACGGTAAAAGAGAGTTCATTGAAGATCCTATAGATGAAGAAGAGTACTATGATAAGTATGATGACTCCAATCCATTCTCAGTTGGGTTGCCAACTCCACAAAATATTGAAGCTAATGATGACTTATATGTGTGCGGAGATCACAATGAAGGATTGTTAATTGATAAAAGATCACAATTTTAGAGGCATGCATGTTTATATATTTTTTTATTGAAGCTAAATGTTTGCTTTTTTAATATCAATATCATTTTCAGATTTGATGTTTCATTATCTTCTAGTTAATACAAATGCTAAATGTTTGCCTTTTTAATGACATTTTTAGATGGCTGACCATGATGAGCATGATGTCCATGATGAGCATGAAGTCCATGATGAGCATGATGTCCATGATGAGCATGGAGAGGATACCAATGTAAGTTCTAAAAACATATCCTGTATTTCTATAAAATTCATTATCTTCTAGTTATGTCATATATCCTATATTTCTATATTGGGCTAATTCAGTGTGTTTATTTTTGTCAAATTTTAGGTTGATGATGCACATGTACCCACTGAAGCATTGGAGGAACTTGATCCGCATGACCAAACACTTAACAAGAAAAGGGGCATCACTCTGTTGAAGAAGTTAATAGCGCTAAGTGGCAGTGGATCCAGATTGGCTGTGGAGTTTGTTAATGGAGGAAATGCAATTGGAGTGAACCACAATAATTTTGTAAACTATCTATGAAAGTTCTTTTGTCAAGGGTCAACATCATTATCTTTAGTTTGTACTATGCAAATCTTAAAATCTCCTCAGTGTATGATCTCTCATTTGATATAAAATCATCATTGTATGTTCTTCGAATGATGATGTGATATGGGTTCCTTAGCTTGTGTAATAGCCTATGTTGGAACAGGTTGCTAAAACTGATTGTGGGTCAAGGTTCCATTTGTTGTTTCATATTAAACCCTAAACCAATGATTTCTTGGATCAAATGATTTAAGAGTTATATCTATACTTTAATTGATGGTTTTAAAAATGAACCTAATCCAATGTTTAGAATCTTATAGTTCTTCATCCAATAGTTTAGAATGATTCCTATAATGTAATATGTTGGTTCTAAACATGTGAGTTAGATGGTTTCCTCTAGGTGATCAATTTAAGGAGCTTGCTTGTTGACAATGGAAGGCCTACTTTAAATGAACAATTGATGGTGGGTTTTACCTACTCTCAATGGAACCCTTTGTGTCATTAATCAAGGGATGTCTAGGGTTATTGGTGACTTTTTCTAGGTCACAACTCAATGAATTCATAGGTATCAAGATGTATACTTATGTACAAAATCAATCATTTTACCTTCTTAAGAATCCAATGGTTCTAGGTTGATGATGTGGTATGTTGATCTGGTTTGAATGATGCTGACACCAATGGAGGTTTACCCTTGGAGGTTTGCCCTTATTTATATAGTATTACCTTGATCATATGAATAGAATTGATAATCACCATAATGAGTTAATGGGTAACCCTAATGAATTATAGCATGTTACACATAACCCCGATATAACCAAGTGATGATGATGGATTATGAACAACCTTGAATGATTAATAGAATAATGGAGTACTCTCTTACTGTGGTTGAACCCTAGTATGCTATAACCTTATGGTTGCACCTTGACTTATGCTTGGATGCATATTTGAGCATAGTATGGGATTTGATGGTGATGCTTCACCTTATACGTCCATGATCCAATAGGGATGTCGTGAGTTAGGGTTTAAGTATGAGTGTTGATTCATAACATCAAAGTAACTTATCTTGTTGAACCTAACTCTATTGTAAATAGAAGATGGTGGTTAATCATTCTAGCCTAACTTGAGTAATTAATATAATGATGGAATATCCTTCCTAATAAGTGATTGTAAATTTAATGTTTTAGCTGGTGGTCATCATCAGTTTATGATTTATGCTTTCTTTATGCTAAACTTGTACACGATCAGTGTGATTACAGGAAATCCTATAGCTTCCTTATATGTTGATATAATAAAGTAATGCTCTTAATGCAAAGATAACACTTCAATGTTATCATGTAAACATGTTTTAGTTATTTAATGCAATATCATGTTGAGCATATGCATCACATGTGTGGTGGTGTTTGTTGAGCCTACTTATAAGGCGTGGGAAGATAACAATGAACATTTAAGGAATGATGTGATTGTCCTAATGACCTTTGGGCATGGTTGAGCCCTAAATGAGGTGTAATCCTTTTATGTTGACAAGGGTAGATACCATGTGATGTTATGATAAGAATTTATATTATGTGATAGTGTGATGAAAAGTATAGTCTCATGAATGACAATGAATAGTAGCATGTGATGATGATGTGATAATAAGTATAGTCTTTTGATTGGTAGGTGAATAGTACCTTTTGATGTTGAGATGAGAAATCATGTCTCACATGGTTTATATCTTTTGAAGTAGTTATACTTATATGCTTGCTAAAAGTGAATTAGGATTTATACGTCCACTTATTAGATGCCTCCTTATATCACCCAATTGGCATGACTAATCAAGTGAAACTCTAATCGTGTATTTCCTTGTGTCGCAGAACCATCTTCAGTGTTAGAACTTGTAGGATGGTTAAACAAATATTCCTAAGGAAAACTCATAGCACATATTGTTGAGTATGTGAGGATGAGAAGTTGAGTGTGTATCCTTGTCATCCACAATTGCAGATTATGGAGGATGGCTGCAGTCATGCCTCAGACATTGTGATATGTGAAAGGAAGTAGCATAACTGTAGGATGCCTCATATGCAACGACCATGCATGAGCTTGTTTTCTAGTGCCACGACCTATACCAAGGGCAGACTGATTGTTAGCAGCTTTACTATATGTCATTGTAGTGGTAGCATGGACTGATATGGCACTACCTTTTACATGTATTTATTGAGGTGAAGAGATATTAGGATGCCAACTCCCAGATATCTAGTATGAAACTGAATATCCCTTCGCAAAGGTCGATTGTACTTTGGGTGGTATGACTCAAGCTCCCCAAGGTATAATAAGAGATGTAGTACATCCATCACTACTACAGAAACAACATTCAATGTCGCTTTTATGGGCATCGATTATTAAGGGAAACCGATGCCTATAATATTCAACGCCGGTTATTTAGGGAAACCGACGTCTATATTCAAAGACCAGCCAGACGCGGGTACCGCTTTGTATTCAATGTCGGTTGGGTATAACAAATCGATGCCTAAAATCGCCTACGAAATCCAAATTTTGAGTGAAAAAATTTTGTGTCACATACAGCGTCGGTTTTTTAACTATTCACCAACACCTATTTTAGAAGGATATTTGTGCAAAAAGTTCCGCTTTCAGAGTCGGTTAATCCTTTGATAACTGACGCTGATAATGGTTCCCACCAAATAATTTAGGGCAAAGATTGTCTAATTGGATGTCAATTTTTTACTATCAACTGACGCTAAAGAGTAATAGGCGTCGGTTTTATAGATACCCGACGCTGTTGACCAACTTAATAGACCTGATCACCTGACTCTTCCCCCTTTCTTCCTATTTCTTTGTGATAATTTTCCTGTGCTCGCCGCTCTTGCCTAAAATCACTGATGACCCCCGCTGCTGCTCGCCACCATGTCCTTATCCTGTTGTTGCCTCCGCTCTGTTCTTCTCTACTGCTTTGCTCGTCTCCTGGTTCCACTGCGAGCGCCGCTCTGCTCTTCTATTCACCTGCTCGCCGCCACTGCTTCCACCACTGCTGCCGCCGCTCACCGCCGCTCTTCTCCATGCTAGCTCCAGGTAGCCCTAGACACTTTGCTTCCTTCTCCCTAGCTCCTTACCAACAGCAAGAATGGTCGTGGCTGTCTTGGCCTACCACGGCCATGCTGGACAGCACGGCTGTGGTAGTCCAATACAGCCACGGCCATGCTTGCTGTTGGTAAGGATATGAACAAATCTTTATATGATGCTTTATGTAAATCCTAGGATACGAACAAATCTTTTGCTTGCATATATTTGTACTTCTAATCCTAATGTTTGACCTTATTCAGTAAATTTTGATGTTAGTACATATGTACTTAAGATTTAAACTTGATTTGATTTGATTAAACCTAACATTGATGAAACCCTAACATGAATTGTGATGAAACCCTGACATTAATTGTGATGAAACCCTAACATGTACATATCTATTATTGTGTTTGTTGGCCTAGAAACCCATCCAAGATTTACTCATTAGGAGTTAATCTTGGATAGTCCCCAGTTTGGGACTGTTCTTGAACACCTAATATCACTTAGGATGTAAGTGTATAATGTGTATTTGGTTTTCAAGAAAATTTTGGTAGCATTTCCTCGTTTGTTCTCTAAGTACATATGTACATAGAGAACAGTGGGGAAATGCTGCCAAAATTTTCTTGAAAACCCAATACACATTATACACTTACTAGTGAGATTAGGTGTTCAAGGATGGGATAGGTGGTACACATTTATTATATATAAGAATGACATCACATGTATTTGTTAACCGTAGACCCTAATCTTGTCCTAATATATACTTGTTTTCTCTTTGATCATAGAATGGATAGATCATGGATGTCCATTCACAATCGCTACACCCCAGAGTTTATATCTGGTCTTAATCAGTTTATTAGATTTGCTGAGGAATATAGGAAAGAACCGGGAGATAGGTTCTACTATCCATGTAGGCATTGCGGTAACAACTTGAAAGTCAGCACTGGTGATTAAATCAAAAGTCATGTCATGTGCAACGGGATTGTACAAAGCTATAAAGAATGGCACTGGCATGGAGAGATTTCAAACTCAAAACCAGTGGATGTCGATAGAAGTGCTTAGGTGGAAGAAGAAATTGGCTCCGATGACATAGATGTGAACAAACCAGTTCCAGTAGACCTCGTTGATGTGATGTTGGATAGTTGTAGGGTAGAGCACACCGATCCACCTCCTATCTTTAGAAACATTGTGCATGATGTTGAGATACCGTTATACACAGGTTGTGCTAAGTTTACGACGCTTAACGTTGTGTTGAGATTGTATAAGTTGAAAGCTAACAATAGATGGAGCGACAAAAGCTTCACTTCATTGTTGACTTTGTTGAAAGAAATGCTTCCTGAAGGAAATGAGCTGCCAATCTCAACATACCGGGTAAAGAAATTTTTGTGCCCAATGGGAATGGAGGCCAATAAGATACACGCATGCCCGAATGATTGTGTATTATTTCAAAAGGACTATGTGGATTTGAAAGATTGTCCAAAATGTAGTGCGTCACGGTATAAATTGATGACTTTGGGGGAGTCCAAAACTGGTTCTCCTGCCAAGGTGATGTGGTACCTACCTATAATATCACGGTTTCAACGCTTGTTTGTAAATCTGAAAGATGCGAAGATTTTGAGGTGGCATGCAGATGTTAAGAAAAATAATGATGGGATCCTACGACATGGGTCTGATTCCCCACAGTGGAAGAAGATTGATCTATTGTACCCCAAATTTGGTGAAGAAGATAGGAATCTAAGACTTGGGCTTTGTACAAATGGGATGAATCCGTACGGGACATTGAGCAGCCAACATAGCACTTGGCTAGTCATGCTTGTTATATACAATCTTCCTCCCTGGCTGTGTATGAAAAATAAGTATGTTATGTTGTCGTTGTTGATATCGGGCCCTAAACAACCCGAAAATGATATCGATGTTTATCTTGAACCTCTGATTGATGACTTAAAGAAACTTTGGGCTGAAGGTGTGATGACCTATGATGCTTCAGGAAGAGAGACATTTCGTTTGCACGCTATGTTGTTTTGCACTATTAATGACTTTCCAGCATATGGGAATTTGTCTGGATATAGTGTCAAAGGAGCTAAAGTGTGTCCTATATGTGAAGAAAACACTAATTCAATAAGACTAAAACATGGCGGAAAGACTGTATATCTTGTTCATCGAAGGTTTCTTTCAAAATTCCATCTGTATTGTAGGAAGCACAAATCATTCAATGGATGGAATGATGAACGGAGTGCACCTAAACTTATACCAAGGGATGTTGTTTATGAAAGAGTAAAAGACATTGTCAATGAACTTGGTAAGAAATCACAATATAGTATGGCCACACGAAGTGACAATTCTTCATTCAAGAAGAAGTCAATATTTTGGGATCTTCCTTATTGGAGTTCTTTGACAGTCAGGCATTGTATCGATGTAATGCACGTTGAGAAAAATGTATGTGATAGTGTCATTGGTACTCAGTTAAATATACCAGGTAAGACTAAAGATGGGATAAAATCCAGACTGGACCTATGTGAAATGGGAATAAGGTCAGAATTAATAGAATTACGTGAAATGGGTAATAAAAGAACATACTTACCTCCCGCTTGTTACACATTGTCTAGAAAGGAGAAGAAAGCTTTTTGTGAATGCTTGGTAAATGTTAAGGTGCCACAGGGTTACTCATCTAACATCCATAGATTGGTATCAATGAAAGATCTAAAGTTGATAGGTCTTAAATCTCATGATTGTCACACTCTAATGCAACAAATATTTCTTGTGGCAATTTGATCTATATTTTTGAAGCATGTAAGGTTTGCAATCACCAGACTTTGTTTCTTTTTCAACAGTCTATGCAACAAAGTTATTGACCCTGATACTCTCGATAATTTGCAAAGAGAAGTGGTTGTTACCCTATGTTAGATTGAGATGTATTTCCCTCCTTTGTTCTTTGATATCATGGTACATCTTATTGTCCACTTGAATAGGGAAGTGAAAATGTTGGGACCATTTTTCTTGCATTGGATGTATCCCTTTGAACGATACATGAGCGTTTTTAAAGGTGATGTTCGAAATCGTTATCGGCCTGAAGGGAGTATTATTGAAGGTTATGTGGCGAGAGAGGTTATGGATTTTTGCAATGACTTTCTCAGTGGTAATAACACTCCTATTAATGACGAGAATATTGAGGAGGGCAAAGGAATTTTGGGTTCACGGGTGAAAGTAACCAGCCATGAGCAGTTGGAACAAGGTCACTTGTATATTTTACACAACATGGACGAAGTGAGTGTTTATATCGAGGAACATACCAATTTCATCAAGAGTCAACATCCTCGAGCAAGTTCAATGTAGCTTGCTAGAGAGCATAACAAGACTTTTACTAAGTGGTTTGAAGATAAAGTCTTAAATCAACTATCTCAAACACCAAATGATATTACGGAAACTATCAAATGCCTCGCCTTTAAACCAAAACTGAATGTTATGTCTTATGAAGGATTTGACATTAATGGGTTCACATATTACACAAAGTGCCAAGATGATAAGAGTGTCATCCAAAACAGTGGGGTCACTCTTCAAGTATCAGCTATGTATTTTGCAAGTGCAAAGGATAAGAGTCCACGTGAAGCTAAAATTTCATATTACGGTGTCATTGAAGACATATGGGAGTTTGACTACATAGATTTCAGAATTCTACTCTTTAAATGTAATTGGGTTGATAACACCAAAGGAGTTATAGTGGATGAATTGGGTTTCACTTTAGTGAACTTTGAAAAGATTGGCGAGAAGGGTTAACCATTCATATTGGCATCATAGGCGAAACAGATATTCTATATCGATGATCCTGCAAATGATAAATGGTCGGTTGTTCTTCATGGTAAAAGACAGTTCATTGAAGATCCTATAGATGAAGAAGAGTACTTTGATAAATATGATGACTCCAGTCCATTCTTAGTTGGATTGCAAACTCCACAAAATATTGAAGCTAATGATGACTTATATGTGCGTGGAGATCACAATGAAGGATTGTTAATTGATAAAAGATCACAATTTTAGAGGCATGCATGTTTATATTTTTTATTGAAGCTAAATGTTTGCTTTTTTAATATCAATATCATTTTTTGATTTGATGTTTCATTATATTCTAGTTAATACAAATGCTAAACATTGTGGGAGGGTCCTAAGGAACTATAGGACCAATCTCACCCGAGATTACATACGCGATGCTGAGAATAGGTTCTTGATTGATTCCAATTCTAGACATTGATTAGTATTTCACTAACTCTACACTAATAATTTTTGTTTGTATTCTCTTTGAAAAATAAATATAGGAAGAAGGAAGCCACACAATAGTGGAACTACTTGGATCCCAAAGACTAGGAGGAGTTTGTTACCCAAAGAAAAATAGATGAATTCAAGGTATTAAGCGCCACTCCCAATTTAATTAATATACGTTTTTATGTATTCACCTATTCAAGATTAACCTTTAGTGTTACTAACCAAATCAATGTGCTAACTAACTAGGCTATCAGCGATGCTCAACGAGCAAGCATCCCACACTAAGGTTATGTAGATATATAGACAGCAAGCCATGAAACAGCAAAAGAAGCCACAATGAAGAGAAGTAGGATACAGATACAATACATAAAGTGTAGCACGCATAAGTGTTTCAGATTCATATAACAACATGACAGACTAACACATATATAGTGCATAACAATAACAGCGCCGAATTTACATACAACACTAGCTTAGTACATATATAGTGGGACTACAATGACGAGTTAATAGGAGGACAAACAAGTTTATCAGTACTAGCCTAAGGCACAAGTACCGTTCGTCAGGACAATGACGGTCGTGGAAGCTTAGTGGCCACTACACGTTCAACTGGACAGTGGCCACTAAGCTTCCACGACCGTCATTATCCTGACGAACGATACTTGTGCCTTAGGCTAGTACTGATAAACTTGTTTAGCTGAGTGTAGTTTAGTAAACCTTCTTCAATGTTAACTCGTGGTGAAATCTATTTGTCCTCCTGTTAACTTGTCACCTTAGTCCCACTATATATGTACTAAGCTAGTGTTGTATGTAAATTCGGCGTTGTTGTTGTTATACACTATATATGTGTTAGTCTGTCATGTTGTTATTTGAATCTGAAGCACTTATGTGTGCTGCACTTTACGTATTGTATGCCGCATTGGACATCGATACCGCATTGGTTGTATGCACTTGTGCGTGCTGCACTTGTTATGCCGCATTGGATATCGATACCATACATGAGGTATTATATATAGTCTCATTAGTTAGTATGAAATATATCAATCTTATTTTTATATTATTACTTATATATATACAACATTCTCTTTGTAGGTGTTTAAAACTGACCACACTATAGGTAAATACTTAAAAGATGTATATGCTCCATACACAATGGAAGTATTAAATGAAGTAAGAGAAGAATGGGCAAAAGTCATTCAAGCAGTGGGGACTGTAAAATATAATTGGGATGTTGATAGTGATGTTGAATGATATTTTGTAAATGAATATTTCTACATGTTTATACATGTTTGAATGTTTATACATGTATTTGAATGTTTCTACATGTGAGAATGTTAGAATTGAATTGATGTTTGAATGTATCTACTTGTGTGAAAAGTATATTTGTTGATTTTACAGGTTTGTGGCTTGTTTGTTGGCTGATATCAATGGATGTCATAAACCTACAGTTCAGAAAACTGAACTACAGGTTCTCATCCTGCTGACCAGCCACAGTAGGCCTACAAACTGATAAGAAAAAAAAATTAAAAGATAGGCGTCGGTTATTTATAGAACACCATCATCAAAGGCTTATAGCATCGGTTATTGGATAAAACCACCACCTAATGTGACAAACAACCCAACCGTGCAGGAAATCAGGGCTGTGGTGGGAAATGGCATCGATTATTAGTATAAACCCGACACTTATAGTACTAAACACAGTCGTGCAGGGAAGCACATTCGTGGCGTCTGGAAATATGGCGTCGGGTTTTATTGGAAAACCGATGCAGAAAGTGTCATAGATGGCACCCTTTTTGTGGCACGAACCCTTTTGGCATCGACTTACTATACCTTTACTGATGCCTCTAGGGGCCCTGCTATCGCATTTTCGGTGGCACGAAGCCTTTTGGCATCGGTTATAAAATCAACACTGAAGAGTTCGACCATTAGCGGCGCCTGCATAGGCGTCGCTTGAGAACCATCGCTAAAAGGGGTTAAACAACCGACCACAAAGATGCGTTCTGTAGAAGTGCATGTAGCATTTCTACTTAGGGTTATACATAACACTTCACATTAGATGATAACCCTTGTTTGTTCTCTTTACAAATAAATGATGTTTAGTGCATTAAAAGATAGTAGATATGCTTATGTTGTGGATATGCTCATGTTGAAGACATATACATACAGTAGCTATTCTTATGATTAATAGAAACACTGTTACTGTTGGTTATGCTTATGAAATTTGTTATCACATGTTGTTAGGAATGCTAATGTTGCTAGCTATGCATCTATAATTAGATATTCCTATACTTCTAATTGTGCTTATGCAAATAGATGTGATTTTCTTGTTAGATCTACTTTTGATGTAGATCTATTCAATATAGTAGATATGCTAATGTTGTTAGCTATTGATGCTACTAAACTTGCTCATGATGATAAGAGACACTATGCCACTAGACTTGCTTATGATGTTAGCTATGAACATGCTACTGAACTGCTTATATTGTTAATAAGGTAACTGATGACAATCATGCTAATGATGATAATTGTTATCTTCTTCTTTATGTCTCTTGTAAATTAATACTACTGCTAATCCTAATTGTTATACATGATTAATCTGCTTAAACAGTTTCATTTCTTAACTTGTTGTAATCAATAAGCATTGTTGGAGGCTATATCTCTTGATGGGACATGGGTCTCACTATGTGGGTCACTACATCCTTTTAGGTGATCGGAAGTAGCGGAAGCAGACCTGTGGCATCAATGAGGAGCTTTGGCGTTGGATCTTTGAGAAGGTTGTTAGTTGTCTAGTGTATCCTAGAGTCATCCCAGTACTCTCAGGTCCAGGAAGGAAAGTTTTTATTTTTTGTTTCAAAAGAATTGAGATTTTGTTAGAATGTTAATGTTGGTTTATGTGGCATGTATGAATTATGTTCTCCTATATATATTGTGTGGCTGACGCCATGGAACATATTGTATCAATTTCTTTACATAGTATGAAAAAGAAATATGTTAGGTTTCAATGTAAATGTTTTGAGCACGTGGTGATGTTAAATTTAGTTTTAATTACCCTATTTTTTGGGTTTGTGATTAATTAGTGATCGACTATGTTTTATGTTTTGAGTAACCTCATTTAGTGTGACCGGTTCTCACAATGATATTTGTTTCTCCTACTGGAGTTGATAGTCTGGCCACTTGATAAGAGAGACTGAGAAATGTGTGACCATACTCATGTGAATCTATATATGATATGTGAGCTTACATACATCTCAAATAGGATACTTTAGTTTAACGGACATGGATTGAATGTTGAGAGGATGGCATTTCCATGCCTCAAGTTCAATCTGGATGTCAAAAAGAAAGGAACTATACGATCATTGTAACACTAATTATGGATTGTAGGTTGAAGTTGTTCTCTAACTTTCCAATTACTTGGGTAGCAATGATGTTTTACTAGATACCGATCATTCCTTGTGATGTCATAAGTTAGTTATGGACATTCATTGCCAATGTAACTTTAGACCTATAGGGTCACACACATAGGATACAACTAGAAAATGATTTTACTCATGAATAAGTTTTAACTTGATTACTAAAGTGTGTAGGTATTCATTTAAACAAGATTTTCTAAAAAATGACTGAACTGGAAAATGAATCAACTGGTTTAGAATATGAACCCCTATTTTAGATTCTGAATCGATCAGTTCAGGTTGTGAAAATCCCGATTCAATGCTCAATAATATTGGATCAAGGATTGATGTTGACATCATGTTGTGCATTAATCGTCACATTAAAGCCAATATGTTTGCTAATAGAAATAATGTGAACCATCTGATTTAAATGTTGAATCAAACATTTCACATGTGAACCAATCGACTCAGTAGTGAACTAATTGTTTCATGATTCACAAATTTCAAAAAATTCCTAAAATTCTATCTCTTTGAATCCTAGATGATTTGGAAACCCTGACCCTAGCCCTCCTATAAATAGAGGGGCTGTCAAGGCTTTGAGGGAGCTCAACAATAAGCTATCACAATTATTCCTCTCACAGTTGTGGTAATGTGAGAGCATGATCAAGTCTTACCTATAAAAGGGAGAGACCACAAGGGAGAGCAATCAACACTAGCACATTGACATAAAATGGACAACTCCTTCCTTACTGTTCTAAAAGATTGATAGGAGTTCATGATCGTCTATGTGGACTACGTAGAGGCATGGAGGATGTTTCCACCTACTAGGAGGACATCATCAACCTTTGTCTATGGTGATACACCCTAGGAGGCTGCCATCGACAACATCTAGGTGTTGCTAGCAAAAGAAGCACACCGCTAAAAGGGTAGTCATTGTCTTGGTCTAAGACAAGGTATATAACTTGCAACTCTTCCTTCCCAATATGTAGTTGTTGACTCAATCTTCTTGTCCTAGGGAATATGGGAAGAAATGTTTTATTTTTTCTGCCATCATTGATGCCATGTTTCCCTATAGAGGAGTTGAGCTCAACACCTACCAACATGGAAAAATGAAGAGAGAGTAATCTCCCTTCTAAACTTCCACTCCTACATCTTTTGCTCACCTATTTTACTAATTACTATTGATTCTTCGGTGAAAGAAGATTTCTTTCCTGCCCAAATGATTTAGATGTGTAATGTTTTGATTCATTGGAAATGAATCCTCTGTGTATAAATAATGTGGTATAAGGGAATATCCCTCAATCCACCTAATTCACCTTTTATTAAACCCACAAAGTAAATGATTACATCTTATACAAATCATAATTCACTATTGGCTTCACAGAAAAATATAAAAAAATACATTATGGATCTAAATAATATACTTGGTTTTGTAGTATATATTTCTGAGTCCAAACAAGAGTTTCAAGAAGGCTTTTCTAGGATTTAGCTAATTATTATACAAATCACTACTAACCCTAATAAGATAATATGTTGACTAGGTCTGAGACGCTTGATCTAAATTATAGACGTCTTTAAGACTACTTAGGTCCATGTTAGGTATGTGTAGTTCCTATTTGATGGTTAAGAATTATTTAACTTTGATATACATTCTCCCATAATGAGGTGCCTCTTGATATCCTTACTCTCTAACTGAAATATCATGCCCTTTCAAATGGTAATTACACTGATTTATTTTGATATTTAAGTAACAATATCATATTTGGTTTGTAACCTCTCCTGCCATGTTATTTACTTATGATGATGTATTTGATGGGCATAAGTCTTTCCCTCTATTAGTACATGTGATATTAGAACAAGATAACTAATTTAGATGCTTTGGCATAACTAGTAGGACGCATCTTTCCACATGGGGTATGTCTTTCCACCTCTTATATATACACAAGTATGCACCTCCACCCATTTCACTTAGTCTAATGACTTAGTGGGTTCTTGGCCCTACCTTTGTTAGTTTTATTCTAATTTATCTATGTCTAACTATTTATTTTGTGATATTGTGGATTTTGAAATGGCAAAAATACTTATATATTGATCAAATGCTCATATGCCTCATTCTCTTGAATTTTTTTCTCTTGTTTATCCTATATTGTAATTACCTCTTCGGTAATATTCCCCTTTTGAATGGGAACCCCCTTTATTGAACTCTTCTTGTCCAAAATGCCTAAATATAATTTTAGTGTGCACATACTCAGATGTGTTTTGACACATACATTTTGTTTTCTTTTACTGGGTATCGTTCCCAAAACCACCCAACTTTAGGAGTACTAGTAGGCAAGATGATCTCTTACAAGATGTCTACACAAGGATAGCTTGGAGTGGTCAAGTTTTCATCTACATATGGGCTTGTGTACTAGTAGTTGTACCCATTTGGTTGTAGTATTACATGTTGTAATGAAGAATAACTGTACATGATTATCATGTAAAATCATAATAGTTTTATCTCCGCTGCTTTACAATAGTGTGGCTCTGTGTATCATACCATTAGAGTGGATCCCCTCTCATGTCCTACTCATCACAATATGGTATCAAAGCCTAAGCAAACATCAACTTGACTATTTCAAGTTATCCATCTAGTTACTTAGTAGGGTAATTAAGTAAACATGTATAGGTTGTCTATATGCCTATCCCTAAGAGATTGATTGCCAAATAGAGTTTCAAGCCCTAACAATTTGGTCACATCCACTATCCAAACTACCTATGTGGTTGAGAATCAATCTTGAGTAAACCTAATCAGCTACACCCTCTCGATAGAGGTGTGAATATCACTACGTAGGAATTGACTCTTCTAGTTTTTTATTTCCACGTGCCATTATCTAGGAGGTTTACTGAACATTATGAAGTCTAGGTCATTTTAATACTCATAGGAAGGCTTAATCCTAGTGCTCATCACAAAAACCACTTTCTTTTGTTATTTTTCCTTCCATTCCCACATGCATCTTCTCTAGGTACTAAGCATGCATGAATGACAAAAAAAGTCAAGAGTAAGTTTTAGAACTTAGATGGTTCCCTTGATACTAAATGATAATTTATGCTAGCTCTGATATGGTTAGGCATGTCTTGCATTCAACATGGAGTATCTAAATAATCCAAATCCATCTATCTAAGGGTTGGATACCATTCTCATTGGGCTCGTTATCATGCATGAGAATTTGTGGATGAAAACATTAAATTTCAATAGATATCTACCTCTATCACCTCCAATAGTGTACTTGATTTATATAGTAATTGAGATGATGAGAGGTTGACTATATATGATTCATTATCTAATAAATGCACTAGGATCATAAACTAGATATTGATAGGAAAGCCTAATCCTTTCCTATAATGTTGGATCATCATCAATCCCCTATGTTTTGATATGAAACAGTGTAGGCTGAAGAGGGTTATGGTAGATGTCGTTCCCTATTGGGTTTCATAAAAGTTGACCATGCAAAATAAGATACCCTTCTCCTTCTTAAACTTAAATATTAGGGACGCAGTCCTATGCCCTTCTTGGTGTTTTAAGAATTATAAGCTTTTTGTTGAAATGAAGATAATAAAATAATATAATATGTGCTACGGAAGATGGTTGACTTCATTCTTGGATTGATTTTGGCGTCGATTTTGGATTTTCATCAAAAATCTTTTATTGCTAAATATTAAGTATATGTAAAAAAGGACAAGACCTCATATTTTATTGATGGTTTTTGGAATCAATTCACAACCACAAGGAAGTTTGACTTGTAGAGAAATCCTTAGTGAACAACACCTCGACTAGCATAATCAACCCTCCAGACCAAGGCATAAGAGTGATGTAGTGAGTATGAAGATGGAGATTTTGGTATAAGGAACCTACTTGATCTACCCATGTTGGCCCCCTAGATAGTTAGTTAGGTGATGTCTTAATCCTTATTAAGGGTTGGAGTAATGATGTCTTATCTGAAAGGATGGTATTTTGACATAGGACCATCTATAGTAAATAGTGGTTGTAGTAAGTAATACAAGAGTAACATCTAGTATCACTATAAAACAAATGTAGCTACCACCTAATTATGGTAAATGGGTAAGCCTTGCAAATTTACCATCATGAATATTACTTAAATAAGTAAATTAAGTTTTAAAATTTATTTTGACTTGTTTAAAATGGTGAACATAAGTTAGGTTAGTTAATAAGTTTTACAAAAAATGAAAAAGAATTAAGTACCCTTTATTTTGACTTGTCCCCAAAAAAAAGATTGATTAGTTCAATATGTTGTGTACAAGGTACGATAATGCTCATGTTTAAAAAAAAGCTAAATCTTAGACCTCCACCCTAATTTTCTAAAAAAAATTATAAGTAATGGATTGGAAATAACACACTTTGTTTAAATTCACGTGATAGAAATTCATTAATATACTCAATTTAATTTAAGCCCTGAATATTAAAATGAAAGATAAAATAAAATCCTAATCAAAACAGTGATAATAAAAATCATGATTTTGTTTTTGGTTCTTCTTCCTAAATAAGTTTAATATGCAGACTTAGTGGTTTTAGTTTGAAATATCCATAAGAAAACTTACTTATGAAAGTTTGGTTACTCATTTTTATGTGTTGGAAATTGAGAAGTCATAGTAAATTCTAGTGGTCTCTTGCATGTATTGATGTTGACCATAAGGAATACGACTTTGTTAAGATAATCCTAGAAATTAGTGTACTTTCCTAGATCAACATCTAATCTGAGAAAATTGATGGTAACATTAGGCATGGAATAATACCTTAGGGATGGACTATAAGTGTGATAGTAATTGGTATACTATGACTCATAAAAAAAACAAGGAACCTAAAAATTAGTTAGGAAATGAAACTTAGCATACTAGACTATAAGTTGCTAGAATTTGGGGATGAATCCTCTTTTAAGGGGTGGAGTGTGGTAACATACCAGAATGTAGGTCCACAACCATTTCTAGCACTTTTTTAGTATAATTAATATTGGGATCCTTCTTCCTGTGTAGAATAAATCAGGATAATTAGGACTCAACTAGAGGATAAATATTCTTTTCTATGAGATATTAGGATGGAAGTAAGTAAAATTTTAATGCGGGTTATTTACACAAATTCACCATTTAATAATTTTTATCTTTGACTTATACCTCTAGAATCCTCCTAGGGCGTAAGAATGAGGGAAAATTGTAAAATATAAAATATTTTATAATGTGTGGATAAGAAAGGAAATAAATGCATTAATAGAGTACTAAACATATAAGTTATGAAATATAACATCAAACCTTTCTAAACATGAAATTAAGGCTAAATTTAAACTCCTTGTATCCTATTTAGTCTACCCACCAATTTTCAAGTCAAGAGGTTGTTGAGTGCTCCTCCAATAAAATTTAGGAAAGAATCATATAGTTAAACCTAGGTCTATTCATATAAATTTTCACAACTAATGCACCATTAATGTTCCTTTTTATTCCAATAACACAACCTAGATGAGTATCATAGTGAGATATAACGGACTACGTCACACCTCAATTATATGGCATGGCTTAGACCTATCTCCTACCACTGACTATCTGAGGTTGCATATGTTACGTTGTGTGGGTTGGATTTTCATTGACTATTTTCTCCCTCCACAATTAACCATTTCACCAAATTTCTTCTCTAGTTGACTCCTCTTCCCCTCCTATTTTAGATAATTTTTTTACTCTTGAGTCATGGTTTTCTTCTTAAGAAATGCCCAAATCATCATCCTTCCTCTTCTATTTCTAGAAAACACATCACCTCCTCTCTACATTAAACCTTGCCACTAGATAAATATCAAGAAACCTTCATTTACCCCATCTCTATTACCCAGAGTAATCAATTTCTTATTTTCCCTTTCATCAAGTACAATTGGACCCAAGCTTCTTCATGGATCATCATAGCACTACAACAAGTTTGTTCATCACCAAAGATAAATTAATCTTGTGTTAATGTTTTCCTCAAAAACCTATCCTTCTATAGTTGCATTTTCTAAACACCTCCTTCAACTTATTTCCTCCGACGAGGAACCTCTCACTTTAATTCTGGAACCCATCACCGAAGGGGTTACATAGTGATCATGGGACCCCAAGATCACTGTCAGCCCCCTTGTTAGAGAAAGACAAGTAAGCATGATGATTGAACGATCGCTCTTCCGAATGAATTGTCCTTCCCAGTTTTGACATTCACCTATTGATAATTGGTCATTGTTGGCTTACACAGTGTTAGGATGTCTTTCTAACTTTTGGATTTGCTAGACATCATATCCTTGATTATCCAGACGTTATTACCTCCTTCACAAGGAGTTCCCCAACATACTCTCTTGATATAGACTCCCATTTTCCTTTTTTCTATTTTTAGTGGAGAATGAACCATGCTTTTATGAACCTCAGGTCATGATATCTTCACAGGAAGCTCCTCTAGAGGTTTGATCACCTTTGGCTAGCATGTTCAAGTTTCTTGGGTTCTCTTTGAGACCATGGAGTCAGACTAGATATAATATTAGTCCAGGGTGAGGGCTTGGTGTGAGGAGGCTGAGGAGCCAAGATCCTGACCTATTGGCGTGGCAAAAACATAGGGAGCGAAATATCCATTGTGAACTTCCACACCTACCTTCATTGCTCTCCTATTATACTAATTACTACTGGTCCTTAGGTTCATTAAGATCTCTTCACTATCCAAATGATTTACATGTACAAGATTTTGATTCGTTGGTAATGACTATATGTATGTCAATAATGGGGTATAAGGGCATATCACTCATTTCACCTAGTTTACCTATTATTTAACAAAAATAAATTGATTTAATATTCTAATAAGAATAATTAACTATCGTCTTAGAATAAAATTATAGATATAAATAGCATGGATCATAATATATATTTTGTTTAGTAGTATATATTTACGATTCCAAACAGGATTTTCATGAAAGGCTTTTCTAGGATTAGTTAATCATTATACCAATCATAATTAACCCTAAGTAAGTAGCATATTGATTAGGTCTGAGAGGCTTGATATGAATCATAGGCATCTCTTGGACTAGTTAGATATATGTCATGTATGAGAAATTCCCATTTTATATGTAAGAATTTATTCAACTTTGATCTACAATTTCTCATAATGAGGCACCTCTAAATATCCTTACTTTAATCGAAATTTCATGCCCTTCCAATAGAAAATTATTTCATTTATTCTGGTATTCAGTTATTCATATTTTATTGGGTTCATAACCCCTCCTGCCATGTTATTTACTACTGATGATGTAATTTACGTAAATAAGTATTTTCCTATATTATTGCATATGATAGTAAAACAAGAAAACTAATATATATGCTTTGTCATAACCATTAGGGCGTGTATTTTTTCCCTGGATGTGTCTTTCCACCTCTTATATATATGTAGGGGTGTGTATTTACTCCTAGGGTGAATCTTTCCACCCATTTTACTTAGGTAAATGTCTTAGTGGGGTATTATCCCTACCTTAGTTTTAGTCTAATCTATCTAATTGTGACTATTTATTTTTTTATATTGTGGATTGTGAAATGGCAAGTCTATTTATATATTGATCAAATGCTCATATGCACATTTTCTTGAACTTCATTCTATTGATTGTGCTATCTTGAAATTATCTATTGGCTAATACTACCCTCTTGAATGGGAACCTATTGATTACATTCTTCTAGTCTAAAATGCCTAAATACATTTTTATTATCCACATCTTCAGATGTGTTTTGATGCATACCTTTTGTTTCCTTTTATTGGCTGTGGTTCCAAAAAAACCTAGGTCTATGAATTATAGATAACATTGACCAAGGAAGATCGCTTAAAGGATGTTGAATGATGATAGCTTGGAATGGTCTGGTTGCCCTTTGCAATTGAGCTCATGTACTCATAGTTATACCCATTTTGTTTGTAGTATTACCTATCATGATGAAGAATAATTGTATATGAATTATCATGTAACTTTGTAATAGTGTTGTCATTGCTTTTTTCTTATTACATGGTTTTATGTATTATGCCATTTGAGTGGATCGTATCTAGGACCCTACTATTAACATTATTATTTATGAAGATTGAGTTATTCCTATTCTTCCATATTTCAAAGCATGTGATAATAAAAACTTAGTGGACTGTGAGTTCCACTTGAGAGCATTCTTTCATCCATGAAGTAAAATCTACAACAATGAATCTTGGATAATGTTAAATAATGTGTAGACATTTCTAGACAAATATGACCAGAGGACAATTGTTATGACCACATCTAAGGTTGATTGTAAACTAGGGTTTACCAGAATGATTACATGATTATTAGACTGAACATCATTTAGACTTGATTAATGTGGTACCTCTATTGTTATGCTTCAAACCTAAGAAGGTACTATAATTATTATTTTAGTTTGAAGTATTAGGGTTTGAGAATTGTAAACCCCAATCGCCAAAATTAGGGTTTTGATGGTACATAAATATGGAACTTGATCAGGTTAGTAGTATGGTAAATGATTTTCATATTTTCTATATAACTTGTATTTAATTGAATTTTGGATATGATATGCAAAACTAAATCATGCATGCTAGTGAATTATTGAAAAATATTTAGATGTTCTTGAAATGTGGTTGTCAGTCACACTATATTTGATATTTAATAACAATAAAATCTCAATTACTATGTTTTTATGGACCATGTTGATAGAGTGTTGTCCAACAGTATAGTGTTTGATTTTTAATTATTTATTACTAGCTCAAAAATATTTGAAAATTTTAATGGAGCTCTAAAATTACATTTCAGACATCATGATAAATTTTCATAATTTTTGGATGAGTTTATACCTATTTAGTAAAAGAATTATAGTATCATTTTTATGATAGAAAATTCAACTGAAATAAGAGAAAGTATATGAGGGGTCAATGTCCACATTTCCCAATCACCTCAATTATCTATATGTACAACATAACACCCAAGAAGTTTTGATAGAGAGGAGAGATGGGGTTTTGATAGGAGAAAGTGATGGAGATGTTGACCTATGGTTTCACTATCTGACATATGATGAACAAGTAAGTTTAGCTTCTTTGCATAGCTTTTCATGGAGAATCTTCTCTCACATGTCAAGATTTTGTCCCTCCTTTGATTTTATTCGAAATGATATCAAATATCTCCCTTTTCACACTCTTTCTCCATAAATCTCAATTCCTAGGAGTACAAGTTGAAAGGAACAAGAAAGTAGTGATTTGCTAGGGTTTTGATATGATTTTGAGATATTCAGATGTGGGCTATATTTCTAAGGTGTTTTCACTCCACAAGGTGTGTGTACTTCCTTTAAATAGTATATTGCATGAAATTGGATTGAATCAACCATAAATCTTAAATTCTTCCTTTAAATAGTATACTGCATGAAATTGGATTAAATCGACCATAAATCTTAAATTCTCTTGTATGTGACAATAAACCCTAAATAGTTTTTCAGTTCTACTTGTGAAAAATGGTTTAGAGATGGTTTATTTTCCTGATATGATGAATTTAAAATGATAAAATCACATTAGAAATGGATTATGATCATCTAGATCATCATTCCTAAAGTTATTATAGAAGATAGAATTATATATGAAATTCAGGGGATTTTGTTATGTCTGAAATTGATGTATAATTGAATAAAGAGGTTTTCCTCTTTGAATCTCCTTGTTTATGAATAATTGTTTATGATGAATGCATAGTACAGATATGTCAGATACTATCTTGAATTTTATTTCATGTTATTAGTGGTTGCTTGATATCTCAATAAAGAGGGAGAAACTCGATATGTGTAAAATTTGAAAGTTTGTGAATAGCCATCATAAAGTCCATCAAAAAGTGATTTTTCTTAATGTGACAAATTCATTAATTCAAGGTTATTCTTGATGCATGGTATTTACGTAAATGGCTTGAAATCCCTGATTCATTTCTTTCCATTGTTTCATATACATGTTGGTTATATGTAAATTGTTGAAAGTAGACTTTTATTAGTGACAAATTATGATGCAAAGCGTCCTTATGTGAGTTGTGTGATATGTCAATGAGGTGGATGAAACCCTAATGAAAGGGTATTTAGTGAATCAAGTATTCTCAGTGCAATGTTTCTCAATGTGCGATGTAGTGATGCTTAGTAGTTCAGTTTGTGGTATATATTAGAGATGGTACATAAAATGAATTATTTACAAAGATAAAGTAATAAATGTTGATGTGATGATTGAGTTGTGAATTTAAAGAGTGAATTAGACATTTAGATGCCCTAAACATTATAGAATCCTCACAGGAGGCATGTGTTGTGAGGAGGAAACATGTGTCCTGACTGGAGGTCTCACGTGGGTCGAGGTAAGCCAGAGAACATCATTGTGCGGTGTGGGGGGGTCTAGGCTAGTGAGGGAAGACTCCTTAAATAATTGGTATCTGACACCAACCAGGCTACCAGTGGTACCTAAGTTACGAGTTGTAGTGATCAGGGGACATCTTCGGTAGGTCCACTAGTGTACAACAAGTTTGAGGGCTTTGACTCCCCACATGAGTGCCCATATTGAGAGGAGGAGTCTGAGATATCTTACTGCTCCCATTATCCACTGAGATGCAGACGTGACAATGCCAGTTGCAAACATGGTATTGAAGACTAAAGACTTAGGATCGAGGCATGCTTCTAAGTGTTGTACAATGAGATCATCTTTTTGCGATTCTTTCACATGTTGTTGTACACCTCATGTGGATTCAAGTCATAATATGATGAATGAGAGGTTAATCAAGTGCATGAAATTATTCAATTATTCTTTGTTTGTTTCTGAATTATTAGTTCGCTTTGTGATTAATCAAGCATGTTTAAATATTGACTCACTTTTGTAGATATCTAGGGTATCCTATTGTATTTATGTTTGTGAATCATTAGTCTATTTATAGGTTGTTTTTATTCTAATTGACATTAGTTGCTCAACAATATATTTGTAATTATGTAAATTATTTAAACTATTTATTTGAAGTACTCATTCACTAGGTGAGTAGGATCACCCTTATACTCACAAAATTTTAGGGAAACCACGTGGATTGAAGAATGTCAATGAAGAGTATATCTGCCACAAGGGCTAAGTATCATATTAGTCAAGTTATGTTGGTGCCTCTCACTCTAAGTCCTTATAGAGTAGTGAGAGATTCGTTATTGATGTTATGTAACTTTGATTCCTTAGTAAGAGAGTATGTATCTGATTATCATGTCATATGTACAGGAAAGTGTGAGAAATAGAATGAATGTTTAGATATGTATCTTTGTTGTTCACATCATATTAGAGTAATCAGGTATTAATTTCCCTTGTAAAGTTTGTTTATGTGATTGAATGTGAGGAAATAAAGAGTTTGAATTCAAAAGAAAAGTTGGGAGTGAACTTTGTATTAAGTATAATCCACAAAATTGATTAGTGGTAATCATGGGATGTGGGTGTAACAACTTGGTATCAGATATTAGGCTGAGTTGTCAGGGACCATTAGGATAGTAAGTTAGTATCATTAGTGTGTCACTTAGGAAATGATGTGTCAATATCTCTAGGAGGTCTGAATATTTGGATAACCTGGCTTGTTATCTGAATTCTTAAGTAGAACAGTATTAAGATACTATGTCTATATTCTTTGGATGCCCTGTCCAGGTATGCAGCGGAAGGATGGACTACAGAGAAACCCTAGAAATATTAGGGTTAGAAGATAAGAAAGTAATGAAGGAGTAAGAGCTTAAAGATAGAATGAAATACAACTATTATTTTATATTTTTGTTTTTATTGGAGATGAATAGAAATTCTCTTATATATTTGAATCCAGACATTCAAATTTTAGAGAATATATATGGTTCTTTAAGATTGTTGCATATCACAAAGTCACTTCAGTTATTGTTTACATTATCTATATTAAGTAGTCCAGAAGTTGTATTTAAATGAGTTTTCTCTAAATGGATATTCTCCACATGTTTGAGGTGTATAAGAGTTGGTTAATCCTAAGTAGCTCTCATCTTCAAGACTGTAGGTTTGGCATGGTATTGCTAGAATGATGCATTACTACAATCTAATGACTCCTATTTATCAATCTAATATGAATAATTAAATTATAGGGAGGTAAAATCAGATTGTAGTGAGAATGTATATACACTAAAATGTTGAAATATAAGGGAAACACTAGAATAACTAAGAATTAGTTGGAACTAATATCTAATATCAATCTTTGGAGTTTCATATAAGAAAACCCTAAATTGGGGAGAAAAGAAGAAAGAATGTTGGTTCAAGACACGTTAATATATAGAACATGAAATGAATAAGAAATGGATAAAGATTTCTTAATCATATGACTAATTGAGGCATATTATTTGATTTAAAACAAATGGAAGTAAAAAAGAAATGAGTTAAGAATATTGGAAGTTACATAAGTGATAGAATAAAAAGAAAAAAAAAACAAAAGAAAAATGATATAAGGATTAGATTAAGTTTAATTATCAGTATCACATAAACTCTAAATATGAAATATGAAATATGAAAATGATATGAGAAAAGTTAGTAAGGGCCAAGATAGAAAGAATCACTTATGAGAAATGGATCACAGAATCGAGTAAAATGCATTTTTGTACTCTAAAACAAAGGGAAAATAAGAGAAAAGAGCTACATATACAATAAGTACATAGAGGTGAAGAGTCTTCAGCAGAATTAAATTGAAGAGAACTAGATGAACATGTAAATTATAAGACTATGATAGAAAACTCAAATGAAACAAAAGGGGATTGATGGAATGATGTGTTTGATTAAGGAGGGAGGGTTACATGATATAATCGGGAGCATGGAATGTGTAGTTCCATTAAGAATTTTAAATGCATTCAAACATACTACCTTTTGATTCAAAGTCTCTATGGATTAACAACCTAGTTTCCATCAAATGTATTCAATAGGTTCCTAGTGATGAAATGGATCTAGTTCTCAAGAGAAGAACAATTGTGCAGCTAAATAAATGAACAAGTAATATAAAGGTAGATTATATTTAGAATAGAAAATCTTGATTGAAAAAGAAACTATGATTGACCTTGCAAGAGCCATTTGATAGATGAAACTAGTACGGAGAATATTAATTTAGAATTTCAACATCACAATAGTAAAAGAATAATCAGAAATATATGTGGCATGGAATACATGAGCATACACATGAATGAGAAACATGATCATAAGAGATAAGTACAATCTAAAGATGATAGATGGAATATGGTTGGAGGATTATGGAAAGTAAGGAAAGGTTTATAACACGAGAAACTAATATAGATTATAAAAGAGATAGGTTGTAGGATTTGAGGAAGGCTAATTAATCAAGTATTCATGTTTATAACTAATTAAACCATATAAGAGAAGTGTGTTAAGTGAGTACTTTAAGATTAGAATTTGAAAGTACAAAATCATCCTCTTTTTTGTATCCTCCTTATTGAGAGAAATGTGGGAATTAAGTGATAAGAATATGAAAAATATATGTTGCATAATCATCATGAGAGACACATCTACTGAGTGTAGTAGTGACATATAATACCATGATGAAATCCTAGTAGGGTAAATAAAGGAAGTACCTATAAAAAAGGTCAGATAAGAGAAAAGCAATTTAAGTGATAAGATAAGGAAGACTTTAGTAACTTCAAAAGAGCTAAATTCTGAATTTCAAGAGTAAAATCATGTCCAAAAAACATCATGTTGTTGAATAAGGACGAAACCCTAGAATATTTATGGTTGTTGTAGTTAAAGGGATGCCATTAGTGAGTTGACCTTGAGTAAATAAAATATACTCATGAAATAAGTAATATGAGAATAAACAAGTAGTGATAGTAATCTAGGGTTTAAAGGTTGCAAATGGGAATGGTAGATAAACGATATGGATATGACCTAGAATGATGGATAATAAATATATTTGAAAGATTTGAACAAAAGGAGAAGTACGACATGAGTAAAGTGTAATATGAAATAAATTGTTGTAGTAAGAGAAAGAATGATGAATAATTCATTCTTACTTTGAATGTTTTAATGTTTTGAATGTTTAATCAGTTTGATCAAAATGAGAAGGTTATGTAGTAAGAATCAAATAATAATGAATTATAAGGGAAATCAGAAAGAATAGGCTTTTAGCAACATATGAATTTGTTTTTATGAAGTATAATTTGTTGAAGGTATATCAAGGGATGTAAATTCATTTTACATATGATTTCTCTTTTACATGTGTGAGCAATATACAAATTGAAAAGGGTGATATGGCTTTAGTCATCCATACTGATAATCCAACTCCGTGGTGTATATTTGTTGTTAAATAAGTCTTATATCTTATGAGTGTTTTTTGTATGATGATAGTAAACTTCAAAATGATAGAGTGAGATCTATTCAGGTACTCTGATATGATAAAGAACAATAGTATAGATTCAACTATATGAATACGGATAGTTGGATCAGATTCTCGATGATGAGGTAACACATCAAGAGAGTACGATATGATTTAAAATGGTTGATTTCTCTTTCTATTTTTTATTGTTTATTGTGGCATAGATAATTCTTTTATTGTCATTGAGAAGCTTTATTTTAAATTTGTTGTGATTAGAAGAGAAATAAAAGACTAAATGTTGAACATAGTATTCAAAAAGAAATATAAGAATAGTGAGATATAATATTTTGGAAGTTTAAAAGAAATCTTGGATGTACTTTGCCTTCATACTAATGTCTCGAGGACAAAACTTTTTAGGGGGGAGAATTGTTATGACTGCATCTGAGCTTAATTGTAAAATAGGGTTTACATGAATGAGTACATGCTTAATTAGACTGAACATCGTTTAGACTTGATTAATGATGGTAGCTCAATTCTTATATTTCAAACCTAAGAATGAACTATAATCATGACTTTAGTTTGAAGTATTAGGGCTTGAGAAGTGTAAACCCTAATCGCCAAAATTAGGGTTTTGATAGTACATGAATATGGAACTTGGTTAGGATAGTAGTATGGTAAATTATTTTTCATATTTTCTATGTAACTTGAATATAATTTAATTTTCAATATGATATGGGTAAATCAATCATGCATGTTATTGAAAAATTTTAGAATATTTGGATGTTCTTTGAATGTGGTTCTCGGTCAAAGTATATACTAACTGAGTGTTGTTCAATAGTGTAGTGTTCGATTTTTTATAGTAGACTAGAATGATCAAAAATGTTTGATGTAGCTCTAAAATTACATTTCATACATCATGCTAAATTTTCATAATTGTTGGATGAGTTTAGACCTATTCAATGGATGAATTACATTAACATTTTTATTATAGAAAATCCAGTTGAAATAAGAGAAAGTATAGTGAGGGGTCAATGTGCACATTACCCAATCACCTCAATTGATCTATATGAACAACCTAGCACCCAATAAGCTCTCATATTCCGTGATTCATTCTAGAGAAATAAAATTCTATAGAGAGGAGAGATAGGGTTTTGATAGGAGAAAGTGATGGACATGTTGACCTAGGGTTTTACTATCTAAGATATGATGAAATCAAATAAGTTTAGCTTCTTTGTATAGCTTTTCATGGTGAATCTTCTATCACATGTCAAGAATCCATCCCTTCTCTGATTTTATTCAAAATGATATCAAATCTCTCCCTTTTCTCACTCTTTCTCAATAAATCTCCATTCATAGGGTTTTCGAGTTGAAAGGAAGAAGAAAATGTTGATTTGCCAGGGTTTTGATATGATTTTGAGATTTTCATATGTGGGCTATGTTTTTAAGGTGTTTTCACATGTTAGGGTGAGTGTGTACTTCCTTTTAATAGTAGATTGCATGAAATTGGATTAAATTGACCATAAATATTCAATTATCTTATATGTGACAATAAGCCTTGAATAGTTCTTCAGTTCTAGCTTGTGCAAAAAATTTTAGAGATGGATTATTTTAGATTTCATTTCATGTTATTAGTGTTTGCTTGATATCCCAGTAAAGAGGGAGAAACCTGATATGTGTAAAAGTTGAAAGTTTGTGAATAGACATCACAAAATCCATCTAAAATTGATTCTTCCTCATGTGAGAAATTCATTAATTCAAGGTTATTCTTGATGCATAATTTTTCAATAAATGGCTTGAAATCTCTAGTTTAGTTCTTTCCAATGTTTCATATATATTTTTGTTGTATGTGAAGTGTTGAAAGTAGACTTTTATTACTGACAAATTATGATAAAAAAACGTCCTTATGTGAGTTGTGTGATATGTGAATGAGGTGAATGAAACCCTAAGGAAAGGGTATTTTGTGAATCAATTTTTCTCAGTTCAGTGTTTATCAATGTGAGATGTAGTGTTTCTTAGTAGTTCATGTTATGGTATATATTAGAGATGGTATATGAAATGAATTATTTAGAAAGCTAAACCAAGACATGTTGATCTATTATTTGAACTGGGAATTTAAAGAGTGAATTAGATAGTTAGATGCCCTAAACACTGTAGAATCCTCATAATAGGCATGTGTTGTGAGGAGGAAACGTGCTTCATGACTGGAGGTCTAACGTAGGTCGTGGTAAACTTAAGCGCATCATTGTGGGGTATGGGGTTCTAGGCTAGTTAGGGTGAAATTATTAAATGATTGGTATCCAAAACCAATGGGGGTTGTCGGTGGTACCTAAGTTACGAGTTGTAGTGATTAGTGGACATCTTCAATAGGTCCACTGGTGAAAAACAAGCCTAAGGCCTTTAAATCCCTGCCTGAGTACCAAAGTTGAGAGGAGGAGTCTAAGATATCCAGCCACTCCTATTATTTTCCTAGAGGAAGACGTGACAATGCCAGCTCCATATGTGGTACTAAGACTAAAAACATGGGATCCAGGGCATGCTTCTAAGTCTTGTACAATGATATTGTAGCTTGATGTGATTCTTTCACATGTTTTGGTAAACCTTGTGTGGGTTCAAGGCATAATAAGATGAATGAGAGTTTAATCAAATATGTGGAGTTATTTAATTATTATTTGTATGTTTCTAAATTATTAGTTCTCTTTGTGATTAATCAAGCATGTTCACGTATTGATTCACTCTTATAGATATCTATAGTATTGTGATGTATTTATGTTTGTGAATGATTAATCCCTACATAGCTTGTTGTTGTTCTAATTGATATCAATTTCTCAACAATATATGTGTAATTATGTAAGCTCTTTAAATAGTTTCTTTGAATTACTTATTCACTAGCAAAGTAAGCTCACTTCTCTACCGACAGATTTTTAGGCAAACCATGTCGATTGAAGAATGTCAATGTCAGTGTAGATCTTTCACAAGGTCTAACTATCATATTAGTCAAATTATGTCAGTCCCTATCACTCTAGGTCCTTGTAGAGTAGTGAGAGATTAGTTAATGATGTTGTGTAACTGTGATTCCTATATAATAGAGTACGTATTTGATTATCATGTTGTATGTATAGGGAAATGTGAGAAACAAAATGAATTTATAGATATGTATCTTTATTGTTGAAATCAGCAGAGTAATCAACTCTTAATTTCCCTTGTATTTGTTTATGTGATAGTATGAGATGAAAAAAAGAGTTTGAAATTAAAGAGAAAGTTGGGCGTGAACTTTGTACTAAGTATAATCCTCAAACTTATGCCCTATTATCATGATTCATGGTAATCATGGGAGGTTGGTGTAACAACAACCACATAGTCCCTAAAGATTATCTTCTCTTGTGTGGTTGCATCGTAAACTTGAAGCATTATAGTGAAAGGTCTTTATAGTGCTTGGTGTGTCGCAATCCATGTCAAAGTTGTATGATTTGTTGGCATATTCAATTTCCAAGTACTACTCTGAGGACCTTCTTTGGTTCTAATAATATCAACAGTAAGCAACATGTATGTCGACTTGGTAGTGAAATTATCTTAGTCATCAAGATTTCATGATTGAGTATCAATTGAGGAATTGTTTCACAAAATTCGAAGACTATGTATTTTATTAGCAAAATCAAGTGGCAAATAATGTTTCATAAAATTGGAATCCCATTGTTTTGCATATTTAAGCAGGGATTTGACCTTTATATCCTCTAGTTTAATCAGAATGTTCAATAGCACTTTTTCATTAGTTGTCATTCACCAGGAATGTAGAAGTCTTTCTGTATAGAAACGAACTCACAACTAGTGAATTTTATAATACTATTTTTTACTACAAAGTCCTTGATTTAAGAGATACTTATCTAGGAAGAAGGTTTATATGATTTTTAATTGTGTATAAGACATTGTACCCAAACACTTGATGGTTATTAAGAACTTTCCAAGTAGATTTCATTAGCAGTGTTGCATGCTAATGATGCATCAAAGGAAAACCTGGCCCTTCATTCCCATTTTTAGAAATCAACTATTTCTAAGCTAGCAGAGATTTTTGAGAAGGATTGTGTCTCCACATAAATGCCTAATTATGTTTTCAAGAATCATACATGTACTTACCGGTAAAAGACTTGATTTCATAGTATATGTTGGTATATAACTTGACACCAACTTAATCATACATAATCTCCCTGCTATACTCATTGTATGTGGAAATCCTTATGAAAGAAAACATTATTGGTTGTCTTAAAAAATTTACCATGAAGGATGGGAATATTGAGATACTTTGCTAGTTCAAAGATCTATTCCATGCCATCTATTGAACTTATATTACATTTAATATCAGATGACACTAAAGTAGAAAAGAACATGATACTCATTCCAGTAGCAATATCCTAACCGGATGTTTCTTGAAGAAGCCTATTATAGTTCACAATAGCATGTATGTTGATAACATATTCTTTAGGAGACATAATAATAATACCAGAAAATGCCATATGGGAGATATTAGGACCTAGTTGTCATAATTTTATAGGTTCACAAATACCAGTAGATATGCTTGCATAACATCAATTCACTAACATGGTTGAGGAACACAACAAACAAATAAGGAGAAAGTGGATTTTTCTAACGTATACCTATGGTAGCTTTGAAACTGGGAAGTTTTTCTCCATTCCATAAGAAAATTATGTGACCACTATTAGGAATCATGGAGGTGGCAAGTAGAACAAAAATAACAAAAAAGTTTCTTCACATACCCTACAAGAAGATCTCGTCAATGATGACGTATTGGGATAGAGAGTGTGCATGGTATACCTTTGTTGCAGAGTAGGTCCAATGACGTCCTACTCACGTGGTAGTGTGTGATGGTCCTCATGTGCACAAAAGGTTCAGTTTGGCATCCTTTGAATGTAGTCGCTCAACGTATGCATCTCTATGTACTCTACTCAGATGGACTAGAACTCCTCGTCAAGCTACCTGAGCCAGTCAGAAGGAGAAACCTTTTATTGATGATGTGCTAGCGTCACAGTCATTTCCTTCTCTCTCTCTCTCAGGGATGATGATGACTAGGGTTCATGTAGAAGAGCATGTGTGTAAAATACAGCTGTCATGCCCCTATCAATTGGAAAGGAAAGGAAGAAATGTTTCCAAAAACCCTAGGAAATGAAAGGTTGCCTCTATATTAAAAATAGGCTACTTGCGGACTGCCAAAAAGACAATTAGGAAGTTCTAGAATCAATTAACTAACTAATTAATCATATTAATTGATTTCTTAAATTTAAGTCATTCATCTCTATCCAATCGGTCATTATGATTATCCATTTGATTTAACCATTTAAATCCAGTTAGTTGGCCTAGAGATTTTAATCAATTAACTAAGATTGTCTAGTTGATTATTTAAAAGTTTTAGTAATCAATTTGACTTGGAATGTTTCGAATCATCTCCACAAGTATACTCCTATTCCAATACATCATATATGTATGACCATGTAGCGGCCAAATTACATTGGTAATGATATTTACAACCAAATTATGAATTGACAGACAATAATTAGTATCTAGCAAGACTTCATTGCTACCCAAGTAATTGGAAAAGTTGGAGAACAACTTAACCTAGTATTGTGACTAGTGATACAGTGATTGTCTAAACGCTTGTTAGTGATATATAAATTGAATCTAAGGCATGGAAATGTCATCCTCTTGATGTTTAATCTTTGTTCCTTGATTTAAGGTATATTATTGAGATACACATGAACTCAATATCCTATATTGAGTCACATAAGAATTGCCAAGAATTTCATAGTCTTACTCATCAAGTGATCATGATTTTTTTTTAAAGGGGGCGGGGAACCCTGTGGTTGGGGCTCCCAATAAACTATTAGCTTGCTAAATCAAAGTTTACAAGATGAGACAAATTCAAAGGAAAAGACTGAGAAAAACAAACACTATCTACTTGGCCCCTACGGACAGAGTTGGCCACCTCGTGGGCAACCCTATTACACCTATGACTGACATGGCTTAAACTACAAAAAGAGAACAGAAATTGTAAGGAAATGATGTCTTTGGCAATGGCTCCTAGATATTCCCTTCGCGTCTTCTTGTTGGTGCATTCCTGGACAACCTCAATGGAGTCTGTTTCCACCTCCAATTGGTCATGATATTCCTTCCTTGCCCATAGTAACCTAACTCGCACAGCTAGAGCTTCAGTGATGGTGACGTCCTCCCCTGAGTTTACCTTCTCCCCCATAACTCCCACCAACCTACCCATGCTGTCTCTGGCTACCATCCCTATCCCTTCCCTCCCATCCTCCCCTACCGAGCCATTAACATTCAATTTAGGTCTACCCCCTACTAGCTTCTTCCAACGCCTACGTCCCCTGCTGACTACTTCTGCATTGTCACCCACGTCTCCCTCATGTGGGATATCATCGCCCACCTCTCCCCTCCATTGGACGTCGTCGTCCTCAGCACCCCTCCACTGGGCATCGTCATCCCCTACTCTCCCCTTCTGTTCTTTATTTCCCCTATTCCCCCTCCTCTAGACGTCGTCGTCTCCTGCTCTCTGCTACTGGACGGTGCTACCCCAGGCGATGCCTCCTCCCTTTCAGCCATGATGTTTCCCACCACACCTCACCATCATCAATGCACCCTAGAACAGGTAGCCGCTATGGACAACACTATTTTGGAACGTCCTCATGCACCTAGCCCTCCAAGCCATCCACATGGCCGCAACTATGGTTTCAGTCTCTTACATGGATGTCCTCTCTAACGTTGCCTCCATAGTTGAGCTCAAATACTTGTCCCTAGTATCTTCCACCCAAGCTTGCACCTCTCTCGATGTTTCATCCCATACTTCCACAACATTTGGACAACGAAAGAGCATATGGGGAATAGACTCCTTCTCTGACCCACAATGCATACATGTGCCATCATCCAAGAAATGTCGATCAAAGAGGCATCCTCTAGTCGCTAGGCACCTCATGCATATCCTCCAAAGGAAGTGGGCTATTTTGGGGCTCCACCCAGCGTGCCATATTCTTTTCCAAAGTGTGTCGCTTTGTCTGGAAGTGTAGTTCCTAGCTTCCTCTTTTCCTAGTAAACCCAGCCCGAGAACTCCCCATTTCTTGAGGGACACCACATCCATGTGTCCCTGGGCCTCCTCAAACTTAGTTGTATGGAACATATCCTTTTTGCATGGCTGTCCGGCAAACATTCTCGAACTCTAGCCTCATCCCACTGAGAACCATCCTCTGTCATGAGCTCACAGACTGTGTTGTACTCTGGGCCATCCTCCCATCTGAAGCATGCAAGTGTGTCATCCTCCCTAGGCAACCAATTGTCATTCCAAATATTCACATCAGCCCCATCTCCCACTCTCCATTGTGATCCTTCCTTTAAGATGGCCTTCGCCCCCCCCCACAGACTCCTCCATGTATTTCTAGGATCATGACCCCATCTCGCTTCCCAAATGGATGTCCTTGGGAAATATCTGGCTTTAAGAACTCGAGACACAAGCGCTTCTGGGTTGTTGACCATCCGCCAAAGTTGTCTCACTAAGAGGGCTTGATTAAAGGTCTAGAAATCCCTAAAACCAAGCCCCCCATGCCGCTTTGGTCTGCACATTCTGTCTCATCTCATCCATGAAAGTTTCCTCTCTTTGTCCATTACTCCTCACCAAAATCTAGTCACCATCCTCTAGATCTCATCTATGCTACCCACCAACAATAGAAAATGCTCATGATGTATGTGGGAATGGCATGAGGAATCACTTTGATAAGAACCTCCCTTCTTGCTTTAGACAACAACTTTTCCAACCATCCTTGAAGCTTCCTCCAAATCCTTTCTATAATGAAGCTGAACACCTACTTTTTAGACCTTCCCATGGCTGTCGGGAGGCCTAAGTAGCTGGCATGTCTGTCCACCTCTCTCACACCCAAGAGATGCCTCAACTCCTGTCTATTGTCTGCCTTTATCCCTTTGCTGAAAACAACCTCTTCCTTTGAAAAATTAATCTTTTGACCCGATGCCTATTCGTATTGGCTGATGATCTCAGCTATCTTCAAGCATTCTACAGTGGTTGCTCTAGTAAAAAGAATACTATCATCTACAAAGAAAATATGTGAGATATAAGGTGCACCCCTACTCGGCTTTATACTGTGTAGGAAGGTGTCTCAGGCAGTAGTGGAAAGTAAGGTAGAAAAAGCTTTGACACACAAAATGAAAAGGTAGGGGGATAGATGGTCACCCTGGTGAAGTCCACATTCTGTCTTTATGCTTTTGGTCCTATCTCCATTAATGGAAAAACTGTGCTGGACGGACGTGATGTGTTCTTGGACTTTACTTATCCATTTCCACCCAAAGCCCATTTTCTCCATCACAACATTTAAGAAACTCCACTCCACCCTGTCGTACACTTTGGACATATTAAGCTTCAGAGCAAGGCTGCCTTTGTCTTTCCCTTATCTCTCTCCATAGAGTGGAACACTTCATAAGATATGAGGTCGTTGTCCGTGACCATTCTCCTCGGGATGAAGGTGCTTTGATTTTCAGGAACAATGTCATTCATAATTGGTTTTAATCGGTTTGTCAGCACCTTAGAGGAAATCTTGTACACCACGTTACAAAGACTAATAGGTCTAAATTCTTCTATTGTTTTAGGATTCTCTATCTTTGGGATAGGCACTACAAGCATGTCATTTACAACCCCTATACATCTTTCTCCTTTCCACCATCCTTTGATGTAGCTCACCACATCCTTTCCCGAAATCCCCCAGTAGTATTGATAGAACATAGTCTTCATGCCATATGGGCCCAGAGCTTTGTTTGGGTGCATCTGTTTCAGTGTTATCCATATCTCCTCATCAACAATATCTCTGTCCAACTCCTCCCATTATGACTTTGTGATCATCTCTCGCAACACCTTTGTTGCCTCTGCAAAACCCGTGGGGTTACTAGTATGGAATAGCTGTGCAAAGTATCTCAAAATGATTGCCTTGATCTCACTCTCTTGAGATCTCATGACTCCATTCTCATCCTCTAAGTCATCAATCTAGTTCCTCTGCCTCCTATTTTTAGCTTTTTGGATGAAATATGCAATGTTACGGTCTCCCTCTTTCAGTTCCTTTACACGTGCCCGGGCAGCCTAGTACTCCTCATTCTTCAGTAACCAATATTGAAGCTGCTTTGACTTTTCCTCCACCCTATCGAGGTTTATTTGGTCTAGAGGGAGAGATTGCATCCCCTTCAGTTCATTTTCCAACTCTTTAACTTTCCTTCTCCTTTCCTTAAACTTTTCCGCAGCCCACTCTTTGAGTTTTTCTTTGCATTTTAGGAGCTTTGTGGTCAACTCGCTTCCTTCAGTAGAATCCCAAGCCTCCTTAATGATTTTTGTGCAGCTCTCTTCACCCACCCACATTGGTTCAAACATGAAGTGCCCTTTCTTCTTCTTTTTGTTGTTGTCCCTAACGTCTGCCTTCAAGATGATAAGTCTATGCTCAGACTCATAGATGGGAAGATGGAGCACCCAACAATAGCTGAAGATATTCCTCCATTCAAGCTCATGAAGGAATCTGTCAAGCCTCTCTTGAACCAAAGTTCTTTTAGTTAGTCCCCATTTCCAAGTGAAAATGTTTCCTTCAAACCCAACATCTATCAGCTCGCAGTCATCTATTACATCACGGAAATTCTACATAAACTTTTCCTCTTTAGGGGGTCCCCCTTTCTTCTCAGAGTTTGACACGATCTCATTAAAGTCCCCAAAAAATATGACCGGATCCTCTACCTCCTCTTTAATCTTCCTCATCAGCTCCCAAGTTTTTACTTTGCTAGGCTGGTCTGCCCACCCATAAATCCCAACCGCTCTCCACTTTATGTCATTGATGCCATCCTTCACCAAGGCTGTCACATGCTTGTACGAGTAGCTGAGAATCTCCACCTTTTCATCCTTCAACCAAAAGCCCAAACCACCATCTCTCCCCTCATTAGATATGCACAAACCATCAGTAAAACCATAGCTCCTTTTGATATCTTCTAACTTTCTATCTACAATCATAGTTTCCATGATGAAAACTATGTTTGGGAGCTCTCTCCATACCCAAGACTGGAGATCCTTACTCATGTTAGGGTCACCCAACCCCTGACAGTTCCATCTGAAGATTTTCATTGTCCTTCGCGGGATTGGACTCTGCCAATCTCTGCTACTTCAGTCGTAACGACCCCAATTCTTCCTACAACACCCTCGTTGTTTCTCATGTATCTTTTCTCTCCCACTATTTGTGATGGTTGTTCATCTAGTTCCATGTCACATACCTCTACACATCTCCCCCTCTTTCCTATTGTTTTCTCCCACACCACCTCCACTTTTGGGATGGCCAGTCTTGCCCCCTGCTCATCTTGTAGACCCATGGTTGGTGTTTCTTTTTCCCCCTATTCAGTTTGTTTCCTTGTTTCATCTTTGACGTGACTTCTTTCTTTCTTTGTGCCCTAGTGATGGATCTCTTTGCTCGTTTACTTTGGGTTGCATTGTCATCCTCATGGTGATGTGGTTTGTGTTGTTTTGTACTCTCGTGTTCTAGGTCCTCTTCATTCACATGTCGGTTCCAGTAATCAGTCCCCTTTGTGCGGACGTCACCCACATCCTTTTCTTTCCCATTCTGATCACACTATAACAATGGTGACACACTGTTGTCCTCCTCAAGACACTGTTGGTTGTGGCACGGGTGTCCCCATGGCTGAAGCCTGTGTCATCCTCCATCACTGGTGGCTCCTCCTCCAGGGCTACCTCGTTGATGTGTTCTCGTCCCTTCAACACTAGCAGATCCTCCTTTGAGTAGTGTAACGTAGACCTCTCCCGTGACGTCACCTGTGCTTCCTCTCGAGAGGTATGTTGTGTCGTCTTCAGATAACCCTCCTCCGATGACACGTCTCCTCACGCTTCCCCCATTTTAGAATCCTTCGTCATCTCCCCCACCCACAACTGTAGGCCCCCCATCCCTTTTCCCAGTGGAGCATCCCTTCTTCCTCCTGCCTTGCCCCTCCTCTTTGCTATCGTACCCTCCCCCATCAACCCCTCGATGTCCCTTAGGTCAATACGCCATCTCCCTATACTGTCATCACCCCCAACCTTACCCCGATCCTTCGTAACACCCTTCCTTCCACTGCCCTTCTTCTGCCCATCCTGAGCATCACCACCCTCTTTCCGACTGCCCTCTCCTTCTAACCCCCCAGTGACACTGCTACTATCCCCCTCCTCCTCTGTCCTACTCGACTCTCCTGGGCCCCCGCTCGCCTTGAATGTAAACTTCCTACGACCCGTTCCTATGTCGTCTACTCTCTTGGTTCCCTGTTGATGGTGCTTCCATGGGGACGCCCTCATCCAACTGCCCCATAGATGTTGCTACTCCCCTCCCTCTTCGTACCTATGGTAGTCACGATCAACATGTTCCAGCGTGCCACACCTGAAACAGAACATCACTAGGCGTTCATATTTGATCTCAACGTCTACTACATTCCCACACTTAACCCTAAGGCACAAAGTCCTCCTCAAGGGTCGAGTAACATCCAGTAACACACAGACACGGATTGAGGAGTCCCAACCCATCCCATCTCTATCTGTCGCAATAATGTCACCTATGCATCCGGCGATCTCCCGAACTGTCCGCTCCACCCTATATCCCATGGGTAATCCATAGAGGCACACTCAAAAGGGCATTTGATTGATGATCACGTGTCCTTGTTTCTCCTCCTTTTCAACCTCCTTGAACAACAATAATCATCTATCGAAATTCCATGGGGAGTCATCAACCACTCATTGCTTATCCCTCCACTGTGAGAACTACATCATGAAAGTGTCTCTCTCTAGCTTCTTGAAGTCTACCGTCTCACGCAGACTCCATGCTTGAGTTAAGGTTCTTTCCATGGCCTTGAAGTTGAAAGTCCGATCAGTGAGAAGACGTCCCACCAATGCCAGTTCTGTATGGTCCTCCTCCTCGTCGATAGGTTCCTCTTTATTATCCGTCATCTGTAGCCTTGCATAACGATCTTCCCACTCCGTTGCCATGGAGATGGGACCCAAAGCACAAACCACACGCTTGAACCTGCAAGGGAAAACCATAAACTAAGGGGGTGGGTGTCTACTGCTCGCGAAACCCTAATCGCCAGAGCAAGAGGGCGCAAGGGCACGAGTCTTTCATCTCCTCATCAAGTGATCAAGATATCACTCCAATGGGAGGGGGAAATTCCATCTACATCAATCACAGTAATCTGTATTTCTCATGATGCACCCAAGCACTACTTGTATAGAAACCCTTATTCAATGTCACCTTGAGTAGTTTTAAAGTACATTGAAAAATATGGAATCATTGTAGTGGCTTCATGTCTAAGGACCACAATCATCACTTTCATATCAAGATGTGATTTTGACTACCATAATTAGCTTTCATTTATCACACTCAAAGTGAGTCTATCTAGGACACTTGTTCATAACAAGTATGTATGTGTTTGAATTGGTATCCAATATCATGACTAATGAGACATAGTCATCAATCAACATACATACTAGTCTTTATGTGTTATTGTTGTCCTAATATCCACTATATAAATAACTAGGGACTAAGACAAGAATGAATACTCTTATCATGCACATGATCTCATATCCATTTCCTCAACCTAAAATCACATGTCATTGAGTCATACATTCTTAGGGCATTATTATATATATCACATATTGAAACAAACACAATAACTAGAATTTCCTTTATTAATATTTGAATCAATTACAAGATATGTCGTCATATTCATCATATAATTGGCTCTCAAGGCATTTCCCAACAACCACTAGTATGGAAATTCATAATTTAGTTCATGATTTGAAGATACCATCATGTGTAACAATATATGGTATAAATGGCTAAGAAATTATGTCATAAGCCTTGAATAAGTCAATTTTGATAGCCATGTGAGGAATAGAATGTGTGGGACACATATTGTGAATGAGTTCTTGGACCAATATGATATATATGAGATAATCATCCTAGAGAAAAATACTATAAACAAAATGAATCCAATTTGACATAAAAGGCATCAAAATTTCTACCACAATCTTTGAAATGAATTTCAAGAAAGCATTATCAAAGATACAGCTGTGATTGAGAACAAAGTGTGGCATTGGTTATTTTTGGAACAAAGTTCTTAGATTGTTGTATATTTTTAGCTTCAACATGACCCCAAGTCATGATATGAGGTTTTATAGATTGAATCACTAATAAAAGTCATGGTGAAAGGCCACTTTGCTTTGCAGAAGTCTTTGAATGTAGATTGTGTAGGGAAATTCAGCATGAGATGGCAGAGGAAACAAAACTTTTCTGACATATTTCCCATTAAATAACTATGCAATGGAAAGGATGGTTTCACAAAGATATACCTAGTCCTAAAGAAAGAACAGCGACAATCTACATCAATGTAGATTTGCACTCTATCTTGGATGGTATTTGTGCAGCTCCTGGTTGCACGGGGACTCATCTGACTACTCCTCTAGGGACAATAGACTTGAACGTTGTTGTCTGCAACAACTCCTCTCGCCATAGATTGTTGGATGATGTCACCCTCCTTAGCTATGGCAAAGGCCACCTCACCTCTAGAGCCAACTAGAACTTATGTCATCCTTCTAGAATGAATAGGAAGGAGTTGTACCTCCCATTGGCATACTAGTCGCCAACCTTCTCTCCCACAACAATGATCCTCATATGTTTCTCTTCCTTGGCTATCCCTCCCAAGTTGGGTAGGACTTTCCTGGGCTTTCATGGTTACCACAATTAGAGATGATAAAATTTGTTTGAGAAAATGATTCTCAATTGTCTGTGTTGTGTTTTGAGAATCCCCCAGTACCCCTCTATTTATAAGTGGGGTTAGGTTCATGGTTCCCAGACTATGCGGGAGTGGAAGCGATCGAAAGATCTCAAATTTTTGCAAAAATTATGGAAATTTCACATCCTGTAGCTACCAAAATGGTCATATCGTAACTAACACGGTCATCTCTCACACGAGATGGTAGTTTTGTTGAGCAAAATGGGCGTTTAAAGATGTTTCCCAATCGCACATGAATTGCCAATTTGAATACAATTAATGCTCAACATGACGTCAACACTAATCCTATATGTATTCGAATTTCTCCATGAACCGGTCGTCTCGTACTAGCGAGATGGACATCTCATGTCCACAAGACGATCATCTCATTTAAGTGAAATGATCGTCTCCCTTCCCAATTTCGGCAGAACTCATCCAATTCAATTCTAATTAGCCTGACACTCCAAACGACAATCTTAACACTTAAACTAAACGTCTGGCAGTCTAGTCATCTAAATTTTTTTCATATATTTCATACCTAAACACTTTAATAATCAATTCAATCATGATTCAAAATCAAACTCCTCTTCAAGATGAGTTTCTATGTGTGTGACCCTATAGGTCCCATATTATGTTGTCACTGAATCTCCATAACAACTTTTGACATTACAAGCAATGAGTGGTGCCTAGTCACACATCATTGCTACCCAAGTAAATGGAAAGTTGGAGAACAACTTCAACCAACAATTTGTGTATGGTGTTACAATGTTTGTACAGTTCCTTTGTCACTTATATCTAGATTGAATTAGAGGCATGAAGTTATCATTCTCATTATTATGCGATCTTTTTTCTTGAACTAGAGCAGATTGTCTAAGATATATGTAAGCTCAATATCACATATTGACTCACATGTGCATGGCCACACTATTCTTAGTCTCTCTAATTAAGAGGCCTTATATATCATTCTCCATTTGGAGGGGTAAATCCCATCTCTATAATTCACAATCTATCCCCATGTGTCAAAGTCACCCAATCATCACCTTTATAACAACCCATGTTTTAGGATTGCATTTGATGGTGTCAAAGTGTGCCCAAAGACATGTGATGAGTGCAATGATATCAGGTCTAAGAACCACAACCACCACCATCACTATGAGAGCTGACTATGACTTCCATAATGATGGTATCCATGTGTCACTATCACAGTGGGTCTATCTGATGATCTATTCTCTAACATGTATCTATGTTCTTGGTTTGATTTCTCCATATCATGTCTAATGAGATTCTATCATCAACCAACTCACACTCTTATCTTATGTGTCATTTCTGTCTATTTATCTTCCACAATAACAACCGATCAGGGACATAACAAGAATGTATACACTCTTAACATCCATATGATCTCATTGTTCAGGTTGTCAACTTGAAGACATACGTCATCAAGTAATATATTTCTCTGAACATTTATTATGTTATTTCATTATCTCAAAACTAAATAAATAGAATAAATTGGATGCTTGCCTTTATTAAAATAAATCATTTACAAGTTATGCCATTACAATCATCATATGATTGGCTCTCTAGGCATACATACCAACAAACTCCCACTAGCACTTAGAGACAATCACCTACAAATATTATTCTGAGTGACCTAACATGACCATCATGCTTCTACTACAAAAGTGCCTATGTTAAGGGATCAACAATTTTGTTTTCAGTTGGTATTCTGCAAATCTTTGCATCTCATCGTAGTACCATCTCTCGTATGAGATGATACCCCCTTTGTATATGCTTTGAGCATTGATGTGATCTGGGTTCCTTATCTTGTGTAATAGCTCCATTGTTGTCACAATATAGCTCGATTGTGTCGCTGATGCTTGGAACAACCCCAAGTTCTGTAATGAACTTCTTGATCCGTACAACTTCTTTTGATGCATTCCATGTAGCAATATATTTGGCCTTTGTTGTAGAATAGACAACTATCTCTTACTTAGAATTCTTCCAACTTATAGCTCTGTTATTTAGGCAAAACACAAATCCTGATTGTGATTTGTAATCATCTTCATCAGTCTGGAAGCTTGCATCGAACCTCTTACCACCAAATATTCCTCTCCGTCATAGACTAAGAACCGGTCCTTAGTCCTTGTCAAGTACTTGAGGATACTCTTCATGAATGTCTAGTGAGCATCACCTGCATCAGACTGATATCTGCTCATCATGCTCAGGGCATACGAGACATCTGGATGGGTGCACAACATTGCATACATGATAGATCCATTTGCTGAGGCATATGGAATCTCACTCATGTGTTCCCTTTCTTAACAAGAACTGGGACATTGACTCTTGGAGATGGTCACTCCATGCAATGTTGGTAGGTTTCCTCTCTTTGAGTTCTCGATGCTGTACCACTTCAGCACTTTATCAATGTGTGCACTCTGACTTAGCCCAAGAAGCTTTCTTTATCTATCTCTATAGATCTTTATGCAGAGGGTGTAAAATTCTTGTAACATACTGAATCTTGGATTCAATTGCAATTTAACCTATTTTCAAGATTTTATTTCCTTCATATCCTTTTTGACCTTTTTCCTAAATTTTCCTATCTTTTATATCCTCTTTCTCCTCAATCTTGAAATTGATCGATACTTAATGATGTGAATTATATTTGAACCACATTTATTTTAATGAATGGGTTTTTGCACAAATATCTTAACTAATGTGTTAATTAGAGTCTAATAATGCAAAATGGCCAATAATGAGAGATAATTAGTAGATTATATTAATTTAGAGATTTTATAGCTTTGTGGTATAAGAAATGAGAAATAAGAAATTTTATATGAAAATCTATTAAGAAGTGTACTAAATGTATTTATTAGGCACTTAGCATACAATCAAATACAAAATGTGTTCAAAAGGAGAAATTAATGTAAAGTTAGACTCCACACACATTAATTAGCAAACCCATAGATTTTCAAGTCAATCAGAATTCCTTTACCCTTTTGATTAATTAAATGAATATGTAAACTCTAATATATATAAATGCCTAATGCATGTGAAAGAGGAAACCTCCTTGACTCCTAATTAACCTTCCCTTTAAATTTATTAAAACTTGGGTATTAATTGTTTTCCCAATTGAATTAGTATTTAAAATCCTAATTATCTTAGGTTTTAAATGTGGTATTTGACTAAGAAATTAAGCTCTTTCCTAAACCTATAACACATTGTTGCATTTCTCCTCTCTATCTCATGTGTGACATCACATTTTTCTCTGTCTACAAAACTGACGACGCCCTATTTATCCCCTTGTTATAATGCCTCATGTGCATTACTCCCACCCCGTCAGTGACACCACCCTAATGTCTAACAGTGGAAGGCACAACGGGGTGCCCATCGTATGTATCCTATATCTTTCTTCCCCCCTTGCCTTCTCCCCCCTCATAGCATAGCAAACCCTAGCCACCATCCACATTATCACACGACATCAGTGATGCCAAGCATCGTTCAAAAAGAGTCGTCATCATCTGGCAATGATGCCCCCTCCTTCCTCTTACTTGCCCACATCGCAGACCACTGCATCCATCCTTCTTTATCATCACACTAGCTTCCTTCTTCCAATATGAGGGCATCACCTCCATAAACCTCAAAAAAAAGTTGTTGCCCATCCACCGTCAACAACATCGACGCAGACAACATTTGCATCGGCCATAATGTTGCAACGTTGTCGACTCCTACTCTTTTGCAATGCCATTTGCAATACGACAACACCACCCTCACAGCCACTACTCCATCTTTTTTTTCTTCATCCCTACAACCCCAATCTGATTTGTTGTGATCAACACCCCTTAGATCAGCAGGACTGCAACACCACCACATAGTCAATCATGTTCATTTGATCTTCTTCCATGGTGACATCTCTCTGTGTCCTATTTGATCTCGAACAACGTTGAAGCTTATCCAATATAGCCATCTGAGGTCTGTTCTCATCCAAACATGGATACCTCAAGCAAATAGTCATATGTAAGGGTATGCTAGGTTTTCTATTTCTATACAAATTTGATTAGATTAGAATATTCCTTATATCTGATGGAAGGGTAGTAACATATATGTAATCTACATATACACATATTAGAGCATTCCACTTATAGTAAGGTAATAAACAAGAAATTGAATCTTTTAATGGTACATTCTTAATTGATAAAAAGGAAGATTAAGACACATAAACATGATGAACTAGTCTAATTAAGCTACTATCGTAGTAATTGTCGAGCCATTATTGATATACATCTAGGTGTATGAGTTAATAATTTGTTATGTAGGAATTCATATATTTATGAAAAATTCTATGAAAACCTAGTAATCTAATATCATCCTTTCATAAACCCTATAAGCATATATAGATGTTAATTATAAATACAAATATAATTATGGATTGCATCTAACTATATTGCCTTCTTGCAAATTATATGGTGAAAAAGATAATAACATGTAAAAGAAGGTACTTTTATAAACACATATCTAGATGACATGTTAGTCGGATAAAATCATGTGTATATTAGTGAACCTAATAGATATTCATGTGGAATATACTTACACCAATATATATGGTAAGCGTGATGTTAGGAATAATATGGATTCCCATTATACAAAAGAGAATGACATCTTTAAACCTATTGGAAGAATATATATTATTATTCAAATAAATATGAGTTACATAGACTTATGAGACTAAAGATGGGTAATTATAACTACAATTGATATCTAAAGCATCACATATTCTCTCAACAAAGATTAAAATCATAAACCCTAACATGATATTAGATAATCGAGAATTGGGTAAGAATGATACAAAAATACAATTGGAATGAATATGATCACTTTGACTTGGCTAACATACATAATGTGTTTCTAGGATGAAAAGTTGACTTTGTGGACCATATTATACTATTCAAGTTAACATTTATGTGTGAAAATTAGGTATGCGCAATCCTATTTATGTATGAGTTTGAACACTTGTCCTTCAGTTTGGCATTTTTATATCCATCTCTAATCTTTCTAATGAGACATATGCTTAGCCTTTGATTCTTCCTATTGCCTTCTATTGGCACATTTATTTCACTACTTGTTTGGGTTTTATACCCCCTGCCATGTCACTATTAATTTGTTGTTTAATATTGTCATTTAATTCATTGAGCATGATAACATCATGACTTATTAGTTATTATAGTGTACCTCTGTACTAGCCACCCATAGTGGGCATGTGTGTGATAATTCTCCCCATTTTATTTATATTGTAGGTGTTTGGGAATGTCATCACTCTCCCTCACCTATTTGTTTTGGTTGAGGTTGGTAGGTGCCTCAACCCTACTTTAGATAATATAGTCATACTTTTATCATGTATACTTCAATATTAATATGTGATGTTATGGCAAGTATTCACTTTTATGTGCCTCATACTTTTGACAATTCTTTAGCATAGTGGAATTATTGCTCCATGTTTACTTTTTACTATACTTTATTTGTCCTTATTTCTTTAATTGACACATACCTTTTTCTATCCTCTTATTGGGTGATCCCAACCACCCAGGTTTAGGATCAGAGTGTGCAACATGTGTATGGTGAACCAGCCTAAGCTTAGGAGAAGGAGTTCATCCTTCCATTAGAGACTAATTGTTAAGTTATTTTTATTGGAGATATATTGATGTAGTTGAGTTTTCCTCTACTTAGATCCTTTATTGGTATTTAGCATGTACACACTTATTGGGAAAATTTTGATGTACTCTTTATTAAATTGAATATAGTCAAAAAAATTAACTTCCGATGTTATTCATTAGATTTTGTTTACCATTATTAGTAGAGAGGTGATCTCACTTTTTTATAATGCTTCTCCCAAGTCTTTCATAGATAATATATTTCTAAGACATGTCTTTACCTTTTATAAAGTGGGAATGTCATTCCCCATCAATAGTATGTCATCTACATATAATATGGGGAATACTAACATGATCCCACTAGCCTTCTTGTACACACAATGTTCATCTTCATTTTGAACAAAGTCAAACTCTTTGATTGTCTCATCAAAATGAAGATTCCAACTCTGAGATGTTTGCTTCAATCCATAGATTGACCTTTGTAGATTATATACTTTATTTGCAAACTTTAGATTTATAAAATCCTCAGATTGTGTCATATACACATCTTCAACTTCCCATTAAGTAATGTAGTTTAACATCCATTTGCCAAATCTCATAGTTGTGATAAGATGCAATAGCAAGCATGATCCTGATGGACTTAACCATGGAGGCGAGAGAAAAGTTTTTGTCATAGTCAACACCTTGAACTTGTCTAAAACCCTTTGCTACCAATTTGCCCTTATAGATTTGTACTTTGCCATCCATGTCGATCTTATTCTTGAAGACCCACTTGCACCCTATGGGTTTTACCCCTTCCTATGGATCCACCAAAGTCCATACTTTGTTGGTATACATGGATTCCATATCATATCTCATAGCCTCAAGCTATTTCTCATACTCTAGTCCCTTAATAGAGACCTCTTTGAATTCTACTTTCCTCCCACTGATTCCTTTGGAAATAGATTCCTTCTCAAGGAATATGCTAGTCCTGGCAACAAACACTTTGTTGTCAGATGGAGTATAAAAATATCATCCCTTAGTTTCCTTGGGATATCCAACAAAATGACATTTATCAGACTTAGGGCCAAGCTTGTTAGGAAACATTTTCTTAACATAAGCTTCACATCCCCAAATCTTCATAAAAGACACATCGGGATGTTTCCCATGCCATATCATATATGGTGTCTTTTGAACCATCTTAAATGGTACTCAGCTCAGTGTAAACATTGCAGTTTCAAAAGCATACCCCCAAAAGGAAGTTGGGAGACTAGCAAAACCCATCATAGATCGTGCCATATGCAGTAATGTGTGATTCCTTCTTTCTAACACGCCATAATGTTGTGGTGTTCCAGGTGGAGTCCATTGTGATACAATACTACTGGCTCTCTGAAGGTCCTCAAACTCTTAGCTTAAGTATTCTCCACCTCGACCGGATTGAAGTTCCTTAATACTTTTTCCAAGCTGATTTTGTAATTCATTCATAAACTCTCTAAACGTTTCATGAGTTTTTAACTTATGTTTCATCAGGTAAGCATAGCCATACCTATTGAAGTTGTCAGTGAAGGTTAGTTATGAAGTAATAATACCCACCGCTAGCATTTGTTCTAAAAGGGCCATAGACATCAGTATGCATGAGTCCTAATATATCACTACCCTCTCACTATTTTTAGTGAAGGGAGTCTTGGTCATCTTGCCTAACAAACAACATTCTCATGTCTTTATTTATTCAAAATCAAAAGAGTCCAGATAACCATCTTTATGGAGTCTGGATATGTGTTTCTCATTTATGTGCCCTAGACGACAATGCCAAATGTATGCTTGGTTTGATTCATTGAGTTTTTGTCTTTTGGTTTTTATGTTATATATGTTTGCCTCTAGATCTATCAAGTATAGACCATAAGACATTGGGGCACTGCCATAAAAGATCTCATCTTTACTAATAGAACATCTTCCATTCTTTATAAGAAATTCGAATCCGTTCTTGTCTAAACAAGATACAAGATATGATGTTCCTATTAAAGAAAGATACATAATAGCAGTTCTCTAACACTATTATTATCCCACTTGGTAGAGTTAACTCAGAGGTTCCAACAGCACTTCCTACAACTCTTGTGCAATTAGTTACTCATAGTGTTACCTCACCTTTCTCGAAAGGTCTACTTCTTTTCAGATCCTTCACATTTGAAAAATGTGTGATTCACATCCGGTATCTAGTACCCATGATGAAGAAGTATTAAAGTTAAACTCAATAATATATACACCATAAGTAGAGATCACAATCCCTTTCTTCATCTTCCTTGGTTCCCTTATCATTCTTCTTATTCTGAGTACAGAAGACTAGGGCTTTAGCTTAGCCACATAATGCTTCTTGGCCTTGCTCTTATCCTTGGATTCAACTACGTTGATCATCATCACAGATTTGTCCATCTTCATTTGTACTTCAAAATTAAATCAGGATGTCAATCAACTCTGACAGTGGTCCAGCCATGTTACTCAAGTGAAAACACTCGATAAACTAGCTATATGATTTAGGCAATGATTGCAAATAACATCCATGGCCAACTCTTAACCAAAAGGAAATCCCAGTCTTTCAAGATTCTTCATATGCCCAATCATATTGACCACATGAGGTCCTACTGGATCTCCCTCTGTAAGTTTCCACTCAAACAATGCCTTAAAGACATTGTACCTTTCATGTTTATCATGTTGTTTATGCAACTCATAGTTCATACAACCCAACATAAGGTTCTTGATTTTCATTACATCATCGGCATGCTTTAAATGAGAATCTATGTCTTTCTTAAGTGAATTTGGAATGGATCCTGGCACTAGTGTTTTAGGAACATGCAGAACATTTCTCAATGTCCTACACTAGTCATGGAGATAAATCTTGTCTAATTCATCCAATTGCGACGATTGAATGTTTTCCATTTGATTCTACAAGAGAAAATTTGTATTTGTCAAAAACTAATTATTGATTTGATTTTATTTGAAAAGTCGATAATAATTAGGTCTTTAATTAACTATCTCTCCCACTATTTTATTCCAATTGATATCCCTCACTACCAATTAGGAAGATTGCAACGTACAATCTTCTAGTGAGCCAAGATCCAAAACCATTCAGTAAATACCCAACCAACGTTGGCACTCATGACCAATTAATAAGGTAGACAACATTTACCAATTGCATCTTATTCAACACTTGGATAGATGATATGTGCAACTCCTTGCCATAATCATCTTTATCCTTCTAGTCACTTATTCCTATTAAGGTCACCTAGTTAAGCCTGACCCATGAGACAACACGATAGACTATGCACTCTGCTAGGACATACTCACATATCTATCATCACACTTCCATGAGATAGATGGTGCACTATGCTACAGCGTGCCCACGCTTAGTCGATCAAGATTTTCATGTGTGCTTCTTATGGAAAGTATCTTAGACTCTATATTATATTGAGGGGTTTTTTACAATACATATACATTAACCAATCATCACATATATAGTATGTATCTTATACATGCTATAACCCACAAAAAAAACATGCAATAAACGAAAGTGATGGTTATGGCTAGCCTCCTATAATTCCTTGTAGCCACAAGGAATTACCACAACCTAGGTCCACATCACATGCAGAAACTTATTTTGTTGAAGATCCATGCTTGCCAATCTGGGTTGGCTAGTTCAACCTTTGAACTGGTCGGCACGCCTCCTGGCCGGTAGGTTGGTCACCTCTAGCTGGTTGTCTGACTCCTCCAAATGAATGGTTGGTTGTCCTATAGATGAATGTTTGACTCCTCCAAACATTTGTCTTGTGTGGACCTTTGGGCTCTTGGTTGGCTCGCCAGCCGGTCGTCTCGGCCCCACCATCCGGTTAGCTCGGACCCTCCAACTGGTTGGGTTGGCTCCTCCATGTGGTTGGATGGTGTCTCATAATACTTTTACATCCGAAAGATAAGAGAGATGCTTGATTTGCATACCGAGATAAAAAGAATAACCCAACCACACAACTATGTACAAATAATATGGGTTGTTGGCCATAACCATATTACACATCCACTATCAAAACTTGATTTTAGAGTGACACGTATATATATATATATATATATATATATATATATATATATATATATATATATATATATATATATATATATATATATATATATACTAGTAATTCCACACGTGCACATGCACGTGAAAACACACACATGTTGAATTTTATGATACATCATTTGACATAATTAAATATCAATCGTAGATTAAATTTGACTAAACATAGCACTATGTTGTGCTCAACAAATTAAAAAAAAATCACACTCTTCACCCCCTCTTTTCACTTAGTAAAATATATGACTTTTCATCTCATCTTCGTTAGCAATGAATAGATTGATTTGAATGTATGCGACATCATAGATAGTATAGAACAAAAAAAATTGATGCATAAGAGTATGAAATATAGTTCAAATGTAGATACTAATATGTTATTAGTTTGATGTGTTGTCACTTAAGAAAAAAGAGCTCCAAACAAAATGTAAACATGATTGAGTATTTACCATAAACTATATACATAGTTTTCGACTAAAAAATTATAATTGTAGCATATTATATGAATTTTGGACATACAAAAATAGTATAGTAACTTACATATACATGTCTTTAATTCAAATTAGTTACTAAGAATAATTTTTATAATAGATATAAGGCTTAAGCAAGACACATTATTTGTAAGAAGTGGGGAAAATATTTACTTAATGTCTCCCTCAAAACATTGAGCCTTTGAACGAACAATAAACATGGAAAGAAGATGGAAAACAAACTAAGACCATATGTATCCGGATACATGTAATAAATGCAGTTGGAAAAAAATATAACAGGGAGATCCTCATGAGAAAAAAGTTACATATAACATCTTGCAAGTCCAATTGACAAATAGTGATAACTAAATATATCAAATGGAAAATTCCAACCAAGTCATAGTCGTGTCTTTCATGCAAACATCTTACACAAAAAATAAAAGGAAACTGAATTATAATAAAATAGATTTTGAGGTTTTTTTCCCTGATTTAATCGAAACACATCATATCCTACCTGAAATTAAAAAAGCAAACATTAGTAGAAAATCATCCAAACAAGTTTATATAAATTTATGACAAACGAAACTACGGTAACTTAAAACCTAGATGGCTGAGGGCAGAGAACACCATCTATATAAAATTATATCCACTTAAAGTACAATACATCTCGATTAATTGGAAGTGCACTCCTGCTAAAGCGTGCGCTTTCCTTCTTGTAATTGTATCTTTATAATGAAAAACTGAGTAGCTAGATCTTTAAATTATGTCTCCCATTGGATTTTTCTTAAAATGGAAGTAGATTGCGATTAGGAATGTGTGCAATTAAAAGTAGAGAAATACTAACCATTGCATTGGTTGCACAGACTAATATGAGTTGGTGTTTTCGTCACCATTGCTTCATGTATGTAAGCAAGGAAGCGAAGTTGAATCTCTGACGTCAAATTGCAAATAAGAGGATGCGATCTGGAAAAATCTGCATTTATCTTCTCGGCGTGAGGGAATAGAGATTTTCAGAGCCACACTCGATCGGTCATGTATCGCTTATTTTAAGGTACATCTAATGGTGTTTAGTCTGAACGAAAACATGTATTAAAAGATGTGTAACGTCAAAAAGAAAGGCTGAAATATCTAAGTTAAAAGCCAATTATACGAAAGAAATATAGCCAACCGTCAATAGTGAGTTTAGTAGCCCATTGGATAATCGCTTAAAAGCTTGGTAAGATATATGTAATAGTAAACTTTACATACAGATTTGGAGCATGTACGATTGTCTACCATTCAAGTGAAGGCAAACTATGAAACATACTTGAATCGCTATCTGACAAGAAAAAGAAAAGTGAGTGTTCAGAACCCATTTTCTTTTTGTAGGCGAACCTGGTACCAGCAAGTTGTTCCCACATGCTATAGATCATGAGAGAGATCAAGAAGTGGAGAAATACCTTGCGTTGAGCCCTAAGGAGCCGAGTCAAGAGGCGAGGCAGTTCCTCTCAACTTAACAAGTCTTCAAACACGTCCTCGTCGTCGCAAGGGATGCCGAGGGGCCCTAAGTGGTCGAAGAGAGGTTGCGGAAGAACAGTTGGTTGAAGTGTGTCGCGTGTACAACAAACCGCCTGCAATAGGCTCTCGCGCGCCGGCTTCTGAGCATTCAATGGATGCACACAATATGGCAGATGGTCTGGCTACATTTGCCAAGGGAACCCATGATTGTCTTGGTTTTCTTGTTGTTGGCCTCCATTGACAGGTACTTGTCGTTGGATGCATAAAACATCATGCAAGAGCAGAGGTTTGTAGTAGCAATTTGTTGCGTGCCTTGGCAGTGGACGGTGACACATGGACAGAGAAGAGAAAATGGAGTAGTTGGAGACGGATATGGAAAGAGGAAGAGGTGGGAATTGAGGTGGATGGGGAGTGGAAAGAATGGGAGAAATGTGGAAGTTGGATATGATCTAATGGAAAGAAATGAGGAGGAACGTGGAGGTTGGATGGAGACTACAAGATAATAATGAACAGTTATCACAAATATGAGAGAAGAACTGTTGTTATAATCGGAGAAAATATGTGAAGATATGAATATGGAGATAACGGGAAGTGGTTAGTTGGGATAAGTATAAAGAAAGGAAGAGTGGATAAAAGAACGTGGAAGGTGTAGTTTAAGACGGTGAAAGGCACCTAGAACGATCGTGGGTGTTAACGGGAAGGAGTGGGCGGAGAGGGAGGGATCCGTTGTTTCTTGAGAAAGGAAGAAAAAGACTAATAAAAGTAGTAAATTCTATAAAAAAGGAGAGAAGAGAGAGAATTAAGATGGATGTAGTATTTTGAAAAGGCTGAATTCTAATTGGTCAGTGGCATTTTTGTAATTAAAAAAAGTTATTCACTCTTTTTATAATAGTATATATATATATATATATATATATACTACTATAAAAAGAGCGAGTTTGATGCTGCCCGCTCTTCTTAATTCACTCAATTCTCTCTTTTTTTCAAGAAATTTTGCTCCTACAAATATTTATTCTCACACTCTCCTATTAACTTTTATTATCTTTAATTCTATATTTTTCTCTCCATCCCACGGACACGGTTCCTTGATTGTCTCCTTTCAAACAACAAACACAAATATCTTTTACCCCACGAACCTTTCACGGACGAATCCTCTCATCGTATATTTCCAACAAATATTATATGTCACGTGCATGAGCACGTGTGCGTTCACTAGTATATATATATATTCTAATCTACGAAACACGATCAATCGTCTCCATCATCCGTCTCTAATCCCTTCTGTAGTTGGACTCTTCCGCCACTCCCTCCACTCTTCTTGCCGCGTGGCTTTCTAATTCTACCATAGTTGGCTCTTCGCCCTCTCTCTCCATTATCCAGACAAGAATACAGACTTCTCACCCTACGGGCTACATCTCAGACTTTTTGTTTTCAATCTGTAGAAATAATGACAGCTGGCATTGCTTTGGAGCCCAAGAAAATAAAGACGTGTCATCCTAAAGGATACCCTAAGCAGCAGCGATCAATAACCCTTCCCGTCGAACGATCAAGGCGTCAAGCATTACATTAAGATCACATCCACCGTGACTGGTTTTACCCTGGAACCACAACAACTATGGTACGTAGGCAGACCTACCAGAAGACCACGGACAACCGTTGGGGCTCGGTGATGATTGTACAAGAGACAAATATATATATTCCTTGTTTCTTCCATTGTGCGCGGCTACAGCGGCTGCGGCTGCAGCCTCAGTTTGCAGCTTCAGTTTCTATCGACAATTACCTGGTCTGTTAGAAATTCATTCTTCAAAATTCCAATAACCCTTATTTAATAACTGTGCTCTTACTCAACGATGCTGGTTGCATGAAATTCTTAAGTCTACATATCTAATTATGTATAGATTCAATAGAATTTTGGATACTTATAGCTCGCTTCTCATCTTTTTAATTTGGCGATGTTTAATAATCCATCCGTGTAATTAGGTCGAGATTAATATTTGTCAACGAGTAGATCCGAGCACCTTTCATTTTTAGATTCTGATTGTCGGTGCTGAGGGGCTCCGGTACAAGAGTGATTGAAGGAGCCGATCCGTAATAACTAATCTATAAGATGCTTTGTGCTGGGCCTACAAGCACTACAGCGATTCAATCGGACATGACAGGAAGGCAAGGACAAAAGCAGCCAGTTAAATATAGTTTGGTCATTGACAGACGAGAGTTGAAAGGCGCCGCGAACTGTCAAATCCATGATCACAACATGATAGGTATGAACAACAGTTAACCCTTACTGATGTAGCCAGAGAGTAGCCTCCACACCCTTCATCTCCTTCAACGATTGTGTATAGATCCCCCAAGATGACCAACACTTATGCCACTTTGGTTGCAGACGTCGGACTACAAAGGGCACATTTGGATTGACGGGTTCCGCCGGATTACACCCCCATCCTGCACTCTCGTAATCCCGATTCAAAAAAATGTAGGTTTTCAGGAATCGGTAGTTTATGTTTGTTTGAGTTGGATAGATGTGGGGTAAAGAAGCTTTAGATCAAGGGTGACGAACTGGCACTGCACGGGACGCCTGTAGGATTTCGGGCCCGGCGGTTTTGAACTGGATGGCAAGTTGCATCTTTTGTTCAATGACGGAAAATGTACGAGTTTTAGGTTTTTCCATCTCCGGTAAAACAAACATAAACTTCATGGCTGTCGGGTTTAAGAATGCAATCCAATACTAACCATTCCGTGTTTAATATGGACATGGTTTCTATTACTTGTGTTGTTTCAAATGTCCTAGAAACCTTACGAGTAACTATACATCTTTTATTAAGGTTTAAATTTGCTTTTAAAGTAGGAATCTACAGACAAGTGTTGCTCCTACAGTGGAATGGAACCGTCAGTCCTCACTTCCCTGGTCACCTATCCAAATTCATGGAACACGACAAGGTACTTGGGTTACATTAATTGCTACACATCATCCGCCTTTTAAGTTGCAGTGGTTCCGCGATTGGTAGCATTTTGTGAGCTGAACTCCCCTATAAGATATCACACATTAAACAGGTGAATACAGTTACTGTTTATATATTTTTTTCCTTCAGATTTACTCGTTGCATCATGGATATATGAGATGAGATATACATAATACGTTGTCAGTGGCCTTTAATGATATATGTATTTAATAGACGTCATTCTGTCATTGAGTATCTTAGATTTTTATATTGCTCCTTAATAGTAAAGAATTAAAGCATGAATGTTTTATTAAGCAATGATCATTGTGTCATTGCAAGTGCTAGATGTTTGTACGGTTTTATAAGTCACTTATCAATTAGTACCATTGCAATGCATCATTTGTTATGTGGTGCATGCACGAATTATTTTAGTATAGGAGAAGCAACGAGAGATATTTATTAGTGGATGTCCAGAACTTCTTGTTCTACCAATATTGTTGATAACCGTAACTTAACCCACAAATTTTTTCTTTTATGTACCTTCTGGTTAATTAAAATTATGTAACTTATTCATGACATATCACCATACTAGTCCGAAACCTCCTGAAGGTAAGATGTGTCATCCTCGGGATTCAGAATTCTGGAAGGATTTTGATGCAAAACATCCTGAATTTAGTAGTGAACCTCGTAATGTTCGACTAGCACTATCTACTGATGGGTTCAGTCCTTTTAATATGGCATATGGAGCCAGTCATAGTATTTGGCCAGTGATTATCCTGAATTACAATCTGCCTCCTTGGTTGGTAACAAAACAGTCATATTTTATGATGCCTCTTCTAATTGATGGGCCAAAGTCTCCGGGAAACAACATTGATGTCTATTTACAACCACTAATTGATGAACTGAAGTTGTTGTGGACAGTAGGTGTTGATACATATGATGCTGAAAAGTGTGAAACTTTTAGGATGCGGGCTGCTCTTTTAGGAACCATAAGTGACTACCCTGCATACAGGATGTTATCTGGTCAAAAAACTAGTGGAACTTATGGCTGTCCTGAATGTCACATTAACACATCATCCATTCATTTACCATTTAGTCGCAAATTAGCATACATGAGGCATAGAAGGTTTCTTCCTATTGACCACCCATGGAGATATGATGATAAACACTTCGATGGAACTATTGAACTTGATTCTGCACCAAATCCTCTTTCTGGACAACAAATCTTGGAACTATGGGATGATTATGATAATGTTATATTTGGGAGGGAAACATCCAATGTACCAAATGTCAGACAACAATTTCCTATTGGTTGGAACAAGAAAAGTATTTTTTTTGAACTTCCATACTGGAGTAAATTGTTAGTTCGCCATAATTTGGATGTAATGCATATTGAAAAAAATATATGTGCTAATTTATTAAATTGGTTGTTGTATAAGGATGGAAAAAGTAAAGAGAACATAAATGCTCGTTTGGACATGGATAGGTTGAAGATTAGGAAATCCTTGTGGATAAAGAAGGCAATGAGTAATGGAAAAGTTATTTTCCCCCCTGCATCTTATAGCATGACTCCTGAGGAAAAAGAAACCTTTCTTACTGTTTTAAAAGATCTTAAATTGCCACATGGTTATTCTTCTAATTTCTCTCAGTTAGTTCAACTTCATGAGAAGAAGCTTGTGGGCCTAAAAAGTCATGATCATCACGTTCTAATGCAACAATTGCTTCTTCTAGCCTTAAGGAAAACCACTTCAAAACATGTAGGGAAAGCTTTGATGGAATTGTCCCTATTTTTTAAGCAGTTGTGTGCTAAATCTATTGATGTTCAAAGCATGGAAAAACTTGAGCATGCAATACCTCTAATTCTGTGCAAGTTGGAGAAGATATTCCCTCCAGCATTTTTTGATGTAATGGTTCACCTATCAGTGCATCTTCCAACTCAGGCTAAACTATGTGGTCCTAATCCATTTAGATGGATGTACCCGATAGAGAGATACCTATTTACTCTAAAAAAGTACGTCAGAAACAAAAGTAATCCAGAAGGTTCCATTGTTGAGGGTTATTTGAGAGATGAAGTGGCTACATTTTGTTCCCGTTACCTATGTGATTCAGATTCTAAAGAAAAACGGAATCCAGACTATGAGGATGGACCAATTGGAGCAGGTCAAATTATTGCTCTTTCTGGTGATGAAACTCATCAAGCACACCGGTTTATCCTTTTCAATGATGATTCCATCAATGACTACATAAAGTAAGTTGAAGAAATTATCAATTACTTCTTCTAATCATTTTATGGTAGCATATCAAGAAGTGTATTTTATTGTTTCTATAGGCATCATGCAGACATCCTAAGATCTAGACATCCTTCGTGGTGTGAAGATGACATCAAATTAGAACAACATAGAAATTTTGTGCGATGGTTTAAAGATCATGTAAGAATTTTATTTTATTTTATCATTAGACATAATTGTATTATGTGAATACTTAAACCTATTTACTTTTAATAGGTTAGAGAGTTAAGGAGGCAACAACTCATTCCATAAAGGCTCAAGTATTTATCTGAAGGACCTTCAATTAAAGCATTTTCTTATCATGGTTATTATGTCAATGGATATAAATTTGAACCAAATTATATAGAGTGCAGCCGTGTAACACAAAACAGTGGGGTTGCAACTGTTGGACCAGGTGACATCTTATATTATGGGGTTTTATTGGCTATATATGAAGTTCAATTCCAACATTTAGATCCATACTATCTTTTTAAGTGTTTGTGGTATGATAGTGATGATGGAGTTGGAGTTACAAGGGATTATCTTAACTTCACCATTGTTGATACAACCAAACTTGCATTTGACGATGAGCCTTTTATATTCCCTGAACAAGCAAAACAAGTTTTCTATTCTGCTGATCCTGAAGATGGAAATTTAAATGTAGCTTGCTCTTGGATTGCTAGAGACACATATGACATTCCCATCGATGTTGCCTCTTTTGATACGAATATATCAGATGAAGAAATTCTAATAGAAAGTGTGTCAGATGACGATATAGATCTTTGGGTAAGAACGGATGTAGATCCTGAAATGAATCAAGTAGATGAAAACATTATAACTAAGTGTACGAACAAAAGAAAACATAGTCAATTTATGGTAAGAATTATCATTCTTTTTAATACATTTTGATCATATATATGTTGCTTCATATCACTCAAGTATATTCTCTCACTTTATCTTTTGTGTCCAGTAGGAAAATGCCTCCTAAGCGTATTTCTGTGAATAATATCATAAAGAAAACTGAGCCAATAAACAAGGATTCCACTAAAGAGTATGAAACTAGGCCAAATTCAAGTGGAGGTAATTCTTACAAGTAGAATAACCTTTCATACTAGATATATAGAGATGATGTATTCTTTATTTTTCAAATGTGATATCCAGTGAATCTTCAAGGCCAAGTTCATTCTCAAAAGAAAAATTCAGACCTAGAGCAAACCTTGCAAAATATGAAAGGTGCCAATTTCTGTTAAAAGTAATGTCTTAGATCAATGCATGTTAATTTTCAATATATTAAATGCAGGAAATGGAAAGACACAAGTGAATGCTTCGACTGAAATCACAAGATATGAGTAGAATAGGCCATCAAGTGGAGGTAATTGTTACAAGTAGAATAACCTTTCATACTAGATATATAGAGATTATGTATTCTTTATTTTTCGAATGTGATATCCAGTGAATCTTCAAGGCCAAGTTCATTCTCAAAAGAAAAATTCAGACCTAGAGCAAACCTTGCAAAATATGAAAGGTACCAATTTCTGTTAAAAGTAGTGTCTTAGATCAATGCATGTTAATTTTCAATATATGAAATGCAGGAAATGGAAAGACACAAGTGAATGCTTCGATTGAAATCACAAGACATGGGCAGAATAGGCAATCAAGTGGAGGTATTTTTACAAGTAGAATAACCTTTCATTCTAGATATATAGAGATGATGTATTCTTTATTTTTCGAATGTGATATCCAATGAATCTTCAAGGCCAAGTTCATTCTCAAAAGAAAAATTCAGACCTAGAGCAAACCTTGCAAAATATGAAAGGTACCAATTTCTATTAAAAGTAGTGTCTTAGATCAATGCATGTTAATTTTCAATATATGAAATGCAGGAAATGGAAAGACACAAGTGAATGCTTCGACTGAAATCACAAGACATGGGCAGAATAGGCAATCAAGTGGAGGTAATTGTTACAAGTAGAATAACCTTTCATTCTAGATATATAGAGATGATGTATTCTTTATTTTTCAAATGTGATATCCAGTGAATCTTCAAGGCCAAGTTCATTCTCAAAAGAAAAATTCAGACCTAGAGCAAACCTTGCAAAATATGAAAGGTACCAATTTATGTTAAAAGTAGTGTCTTAGATCAATGCATGTGAATTTTCAATATATGAAATGTAGGAAATGGAAAGACACAAGTGAATACTTCGACAAAAATCACAAGACATGGGCTGGATAGACCATCAAGTGGAGGTAATTGTTACAAGTAGAATAACCTTTCATACTAGATATATAGAGATGATGTATATTTTATTTCTCAAATGTGATATCCAGTGAATCTTCAAGGCCAAGTTCATTCTCAAGAGAAAATTTCAGACCTAGAGCAAAATTTTCCAAATGGGATATCTAGAAATGAGCATGGCGCAAAGCACATTGGAGGTACAAATTATATGAAAAAAACGATATTTCTTAGCTAATATTTTATTTAGACATTTACATACTTTCATTACGTCAACTCTAGGAAATGAATAGAGGCAAGTGTGTACTACAACTCCAGTTATAGGTGTTGAGAATATTAGACATCACAATGGAGGTACAAGACTTATTAATATTGATATAGTCATTATATGGACTCACATTATATCAATTAATTCATATTGATGTTCATTTACTCACATTATATGAATTATAGCGAATAAAAAGAGAAAAGTGCCTATCTCAACTGCAGTTACCGAGAATGAGCATATTATACATCACAATGGAGGTATAAACTTTATCAATAATGATGTGATTGTTATCAAATAATTCATATTGATGTTTATTTACCTAGCTTATATAAGTTCTAGTGAATGAAAAGAGAAAAGTACGTACCTCAACTCTAGCAGGGAATGAACAAAGGCACGCGGGTACCACAACTTTGGGAAATGACAATGGTAGACAACACATGGGAGGTATACTATTTTATGATAAAGTTAGATTTGTTATCAAATAATTGATGTTGATATTTATTTACTTTTACTATGCAATTCTAGGAAATGAACAGAGGCAAATGCGTACCACAACTCTAGAAAATGAAAATGATAGACAACATATGGGAGGTACAATATTTGTGATAAAGTAATATTGATGTTAATGTTTGTTTTCTTTTATTATGTTGAGTATATATTTTCTTATTTTTCAACTATACCAGGAGTGGATGATCAAATCCAAGATGTAGTTCATACAAATTTAATAGAATCAATTGAGCATGATTCCACAGGTGTTGTATTTTTCTATGAATATTTTTCATTATCAAAATAAAAGTTAAATCACATTTTTTAAATATTTTTAGATGTTATCATACCAAATGTTAACAAGAGAAGGACATGAGGTAGAATCAGTTTAAAGGCAGTGGCTCCAACATCTGGTCAGAAGCATAAATGCATTGTTATCAATGATGGTAGAATTGCTGGACCAGGGAGACGCAGTTTGAGCAACTTTTTAGGAATATTAGCTCGTAATTCCTCTTTATTTCCGATACATAAGGAGTGGGGACAAGATCATGAATCGGCAATTGAAATGGTTATGACTAATGTTCTAGTAAGTGTTCTACCTCAAGATGCTTTTCTATTTTTATTTTTATCCAACTAAAATAGCAAAATACTTTTAATCTTATTATTTACATATATATTACATTTTACCGATGCAGCGTGACTTTGAATTTTTCAATATGGATGATACAAAAGTGACTTCTTATGATGAAGTAACTACTTTTGTCTAAAAGACGATCAATCAACAATTGCATGATTTTCGTAAGGATCTAAAACGTAGGTTAAATCCTAATATTCCCATTGTTGAACAAATGGAAACTATAGATGACCGAGTTCCACAAGAAAGTTGGGTATTACTTATAGATCTTTGGAATAGTCAATCAAAACAGGTAAAATTCAAAAAATGTATTGCATTGTCATACTATGTTTTACCATTCATACTTATATCCAACTCATAAATTCACTTGATCATTGAGTAGCAAGAAGCGAGCATTAATAAACGCAATCGAAGTATTTTACAAGCTACACACACAACTGGACCGATATCTTATGCTGAAAAACATTTGAATGTGGTAAGATTTCTAATATAATTTAGAATAGTTGAAATAACTTATACTTTTTCATATGTTACATATGTATATGTTTTTTAGGAGAAAAATGGTGGGAAAGCGACACTCCTGCAAACTTGGGTTGATGGTCATAAAAGGAATGGCGAATATATAGATGAAAAAACAAGAGTGATTTGTGTAAGTATTTATATCATCATCTATATTCTTCTAAATTAAGAAAAATAACTCGATATGTGAATTTACCTTATAGGAAAAGGTAATAGAAAGATGTATAGAATTAGGACTGGAGAATACAAATGATCCATTAAAGTTTGGTCCTGTTGTGGACTCTGTGTATGGGTCCCATCATGGAGGGTATGTGAGAGGAATAAGCGGAGGTATTACTAGAAGAAATTTAAAGAAGAAGAGGCTGGTAGAAAATTCAAATAGAAGTGTGACTAAAGCTTTGGAATCCCAGTTGCAAGAGAAAGACCATCAGATCAAAGAACAATATTGCCATATTAAAGAAAAAGAAAGTGAAATTGAGGATTTACGAGCTCGGTTGAAGATATTAGAGTCACATGTATTGTTTAATATTTAGAATCTTTTATAATTATATTAAATATTTAGATTTGTTAAAATAAAAATTCTTTTTACATAGGTATTGCAGGACAAGACAGCAACTCTTGAATCTAGTTTTGAGGATGCACTAGAATCTTCAGTATGCTAGCTATCTTATTTTTCTATTTTTATATATCACTCTAGAATAATATTTTGATGTTGTTTTTCAATCATTGATACAGGAAGGAACGAATATTGATTCTCCTCATTTGGGTAAGATTTACTTTTTCTTTAAGCAAAACAAGTGATATTTTTGTTTAGTTAATGTGTTATTGGTGTATATTTTCTTGTTACTTACTAAATGAAATGTCATGTTTAATGTGTCATTCAATTAATATTGATACATACATATTTGAATATATTGTACATGATACAACCATATTTGTATTATATTGCTTTGTCATGAAATAATAACATGTGCAAAAACAATGACCTGTTGTTTGTGATTATAAAATTATCATTAAGTTATCTATATAAATGAATGTTGAGAAATATATTTTGTTGTCATGTATGTTTGACTTGAATATTTTGTTTTTTTAGGAATATGACAATTACACAACATGTTTGGGAAGAAAGTAAAGACCTCAGGAGTCAAGATCTGAAAGAGACTAAAATATCATACAACATTGTTGTAGTTACTGCTACTGTGATACCATGTCGTCAGATTCTCAAAACACATCATGTTGTAATGTTGAAGTCCAGAATGGATACAAAAATACTATGACATTTTTAGAATTTCTAGAGATGTGGCTGAGACAAATTGAGCCATCATGTTATTATTTGTTTCAAACATATGGATATTGTTTATGGAATCACTTTATTATCAAGATCACTAGTAATATGATTACCACGAATTTGAGCAGAGTGTGAATAAAGTATTATGTCTTTTTAATTATCTCAAATAAATATATATTTGTTGTGATTGTTAAATATTTAGAATTTTACGATCTAATATGAGAACATCATGAATGAATATCACAATATAACAGGTTCCTTTTTATGTGACATCAAATGAGATTTTCACCGTGTACTGTAATATTTAATTTAATAATAAATTAGATAATAGTCCACGATTATCACAGTGGATTATAAGATTTTTAATTTGAGATACAAGAATACAAATAGTCCACGGTTTTAGGATAATAGTCCACGGTTATCACAATAGATTATATGATTTTTAATTTGAGATACAAAATTTCAAATAGTCCACGGTTTTATAATAGTCCATGGGTTTGTCCGTGGAGTATGGAGAATAGCCTACGGCTACCTAGTCTACGGTAATAGTCCACGGTCATTTTATACTCCACGGTTCAAACCATGGACTATGAAGCATAGTCCGCAGTAAAATTTGTGGACTATAAGCTTTTTTCCTCTAGTGAAATATAGTTTGGTCATTGACAGACGAGAGTTGAAAGGCGCCGCGAACTGTCAAATCCATGATCACAACATGATAGGTATGAACAACAGTTAACCCTTACTGATGTAGCCAGAGAGTAGCCTCCACACCCTTCATCTCCTTCAACGATTGTGTATAGATCCCCCAAGATGACGAACACTTATGCCACTTTGGTTGCAGACGTCGGACTACAAAGGGCACATTTGGATTGACGGGTTCCGCCGGATTACACCCCCATCCTGCACTCTCGTAATCCCGATTCAAAAAAATGCAGGTTTTCAGGAATTAGTAGTTTATGTTTGTTTGAGTTGGATAGATGTGGGGTAAAGAAGCTTTGGATCAAGGGTGACGAACTGGCACTGCACGGGACGCCTGTAGGATTTCGGGCCCGGCGGTTTTGAACTGGATGATAAGTTGCATCTTTTGTTCAATGACGGAAAATGTAGGACTTTTCGGTTTTTCCATCTCCGGTAAAACAAACATAAACTTCATGGCTGTCGGGTTTAAGAATGCAATCCAATACTAACCATTCCGTGTTTAATATGGACATGGTTTCTATTACTTGTGTTGTTTCAAATGTCCTAGAAACCTTACGAGTAACTATACATCTTTTATTAAGGTTTAAATTTGCTTTTAAAGTAGGAATCTACAGACAAGTGTTGCTCCTACAGTGGAATGGAACCGTCAGTCCTCACTTCCCTGGTCACCTATCCAAATTCATGGAACACGACAAGGTACTTGGGTTACATTAATTGCTACACATCATCCGCCTTTTAAGTTGCAGTGGTTCCGCGATTGGTAGCATTTTGTGAGCTGAACTCCCCTATAAGATATCACACATTAAACAGGTGAATACAGTTACTGTTTATATATTTTTTTCCTTCAGATTTACTCGTTGCATCATGGATATATGAGATGAGATATACATAATACGTTTTCAGTGGCCTTTAATGATATATGTATTTAATAGACGTCATTCTGTCATTGAGTATCTTAGATTTTTATATTGCTCCTTAATAGTAAAGAATTAAAGCATGAATGTTTTATTAAGCAATGATCATTGTGTCATTGCAAGTGCTAGATGTTTGTACGGTTTTATAAGTCACTTATCAATTAGTACCATTGCAATGCATCATTTGTTATGTGGTGCATGCACGAATTATTTTAGTATAGGAGAAGCAACGAGAGATACTTATTAGTGGATGTCCAGAACTTCTTGTTCTACCAATATTGTTGATAACCGTAACTTAACCCACAAATTTTTTCTTTTATGTACCTTCTGGTTAATTAAAATTATGTAACTTATTCAATATATTATATATAAGAATAAATGACAATTGACGAATAAGATATCAACTATTAATTATTTGTTGTGTTGGTTGTAATGCGCTTATTCGTTACTTTGACATTAATAAAATTCTAGGCAATTATTCTTTTCACGGCTCCTATGTTATCCTTGACAGTAAAAAATACAGATTTCCAGGCAACAATGTCTTATAAAGTTAACAAAAGTGGAGAATATAACATTACCATCATTACAATTTTACATTGTTAGATTATGTTTAGCTAATAGTATCTCAAATTACCGTAAGAATAAGATCAGTCATATTTTATGGGATGTGCTTTTTTTATGTAATTTGGGCACTTGAAATTGTACTAACATTCTAATAATATCTATGTACATTTCTCAAAATCTATAATTCTAATCGTAACAATTGAAAAATAGCTACAGGCATATCTACGAACTAATATGAATTATGAATCTACAAGCATATTGTTCAACATAAATTACATACTATTCATCAAAACATGTATCAAATAAAATAATAAATCAACTGAATTGGTATACGATAAATCAAATATAGGATAATAAGGTCAAAAGAATTTAATGGTAGAAAATTATTCCCACAAGCAAGTGAGTCATTGTCATTATTAAGTGACAAATTCTATGAAGATCTATTTTATTTTCTCATATAAAAATTTATCTATACTTTATGCTTTTGAATTAATAAAATAATAGCTTTTAGTATATTCTGGTGCATTCATTAGAATGTGATGCATTATTACAGAAGCATTTCAATTTATCATAGGTCGCCTATTTGCATGTTTGTTGAGGTATTTCACTTTTATTGTTAGTAGATGAACTGGCCTCACCATTATAAATCCACTTCCGATTTAATTGATAAATATGAACTGGAAACCAATTCATAATTTAATATAAAACAAAAAAAATATTTTTGATTAATCGAAAATGTATTTTGATATTTTAACTATGCATTTTCACATGATCACTCATTGTTCTTAGTCATTGTGTCTCCTGATATGTTTTTGATGTAGAACATATACCATTCTACTTGAACTTAATCACGAAATCTATTAGAAAATGGTAAATAGACATATACATGTCAGATATATTCATATAGGATACCTTATTTGGGCATTATAATTTTCAAGAAAGACTTTCCATTGTTAATATTTCATTCATACAACTAAGGTATACTCTTATTTATGTGAAACGTAATATGAAATGTCAATTGCTAAAAAAAATATTCTAATTGGATTTCACTTGAAATTATTTGTATTTTTATAATAATCTAAACATATTTATGTTCATTACTTTTTCATTTACCTTATTATGATTTTATTACAATATTTATTTTTTGAATACTTTAATTTGTTAGTGACTAATCTCTATTTAAGGGATTCATACTTGGTATAGATCGAATGCTCTATGATTTTAGTTGTCCTTTTTTTTCAAATGGAGTAGAAAAGGTTATTAAGTTTGAGATACAAATACACATGGTCATTCCATTAAAATTTTTGAACTTGTTTTATTTGTAGATATGTTCCTACTACCTAAAATCATATTTTCTTTGTTACAAATGTGACGTACAATTTCATAGTTATCCAGCCGTATCCAGACATGTGTGTAAACACATCCAAACAAACACTATCCTCCTCTTATATACATTATTGATTTCATGATTTGAAGCGGTCATAAAATATTTATTAGTTCAACCATGTTCGCTTAAGAATTAGTATGGTTAGAGGAATTTTTTATTGAAGTTATACTCTTAAAACAATATTTTCTTACATAGAGAGATATAGTTTAAATGTAAAGACAACATTAATATGGTCCCTAAATATTGAATATATTTTTTAGAAAACTCAATGGTTGTAAATATATGAAAAATATCCTTCAAAACATATTTATTAATAATGTTTGAAGGTGCATTATGAATGTCAGTGTACAATATTTTTATAGCTCCTTACTACAATATATTTTTGAACCATTTATCAAAGAAGTGTGTTGATATTAAAATTAGTTATCAAAAATCTTTGTTTAGGTTAATTAGAAGATTATAAATTTTGTGAAATTCTTATCATGTGTCATGCAATAGTGATAAAGTTTTGTAATTACCTTCTTGTAACTTTCTTCATGCAACGTCTTTATTAATTTGACATTATCAATCTCCTTATTGATTGGTTCAGTAAGTTGGTGTTCTACACCCCACTCTTCTGACTTAGTTGGTGGAACATTTCCCATATAGTGCAACCAATAATAGGATTAATCAACTTAATAGGTGTCCAGGGCATTATCATAAATTTACTATTGACGCTTAGCCTTCAATTGTAGAAAATGAAGCATATGTTGGAATGCAACATTCTTATATAAATTTTACTTAAAAATGTAGTAATGGATGAAAAGTAAAATTGTTCTAAAATTATGAAACATCAATTATTATTTGGCGTAATAATATCTATGCACCCCTAGGGTCAAATGCAAGGGCAATAATGTTCATTTGTGTCTTACTTCCTACATACACTAACATTATGTTAAAAATGATACAATTTGAGAACTACAAGATCCCTATATAGATGATCAATTTCAAGTCTTGTAGAAGATCACTTTCAGATACGTTACACCATATAAAATGCCAAATGAATTGGATTGAAAACATCAAATTTATAAAGGTTAAATCATAAATACTTTCAAATTTATAAAAGCTATATTTGCACCCCAAATAGACAACTAGAGCAATGGTATGGGATTTTGTCTTGTGTTTGTTACCTTAATTGTAGATTATTTAATTCATTTCTTATCCATAATAACATATACTCATTTTTTTATATTTTTTATAAAAATATGTGACAGGTAAGACTAAGATAACTCATGTATTGAACCAATATTTTACTAACATCATGTCACATGAATCCAAATATCATAATATTTTGTCACTAATTATTGTGTTACGTATAATAGTTTTTCATACATTTTCTATAACAGTATTGAGTTAGATTTCACCGGTATCTCTATAACCTTATTGTTTGATAGGACTTAGATGAATGGACTTGAGAAAAGTTTTCTAAGAGAAAATGACAATTTTAGAGAGGTCAATGAAACATTTTCATACAAAAACATTTCTTGTGAATTAGATATGGAACCAACTTGTAATGGAGAGGAGATGTTAGCACATGAGTTAGGGGAATGTAATGTAAGGAGACAGTTAAACTAGTACTCATTTGTTCAGAAAAAACATTTCTTATGAAGTTTCAAGAACATCTTTTAGATTCTCAGTTTAGAATTCATACATTTGATGTGATCATAGAAAAAAAAGTGACATATTTATTAACATATTCCTGAAAAATAGAAGATAAGGAAATAGAGATAAATATTTCATCTTCTTTCATATTTCTTATTAATTTAATAATAAATCTTAATTTTTTGCTACTTGAATAGTTGTGAGGTGTTAATGCCAATGTAGTGATCTCATATACAGTGAAAACCAAAAAAAAATCTATTGAGTTATCAAAATGTATAAATATTATAGGTACTTTAATGATGATTAAGATTGAATATGACAAGTATTTTGTGCTTACCCAGAACAAGAACCACTACACCTGCAAATAATTTGACATATTTTGTTAGTTCATACACATCTTGAACAATTGCCTCTATGATCAACAAAAGTGTTTGAGTTTGAAAAAAACTCAAAACAATAGATATTTATACTGCCTCATTGAAAATCAAGGCAATGCAAAACTTTTGAGAGATATTTTTTATGATTGTAGTGTCATATATTTCTTCTATAATTGTAGTCTTAATATATTTCTTACAATTATTGTATATTTCTATATTTTTAGGTTTATAATGATACCATTACAACATACACTTTATTCATTACAAAGAATGAATGATTACATAAATTTTTTATTAGTATAGTATGACAAAATAAAGTACTATATGTTATTTTCTTTACAAAATAATAAAGCACAACATGTATTTAGAGTTGTTGTTTGACCAATGAGAGTTGTATTAGTATGTATATAAAAATTAGTCAATGTAATTATAAGTATGTTTGGTTAACAAAAACTACATCTAAACTTAAACAAAGACTTAACTATTTATGAATGATGATGACTCGTTTCATATTACCAAAAACACAATTAGTCATGGATGTATTACAAGAGATTATTGTACCAAAAACATATACAATTTTACCATATATCAAGAATAGGTCAATTTTAGAGAGAGAAGGAGAATAAGAACTCTCCTAATTACTATAATAATAAAGATATGAAGGTCTCAAAAGACATCTCTTAAATTAGGTTACATTGAACAATAATAGAACAATATACAACTGGATTATTATCGATTTCATTTACACATTGGAATAATTCTCATGCAATAATTTTACATCCTAATATGCTACATTTATATAATACACTCAATTTACAAATATTTTTGTTTTGATAACAAACATCTCGTTGTATATATTTTACAAGTCATTATGTCTATTAGCTTATAAAAAAAAGTACTCATAGATTCACGTGCAGAGCACGTGCAATTACTAGTATATATATATATATATATATATATATATATATATATAGAGAGAGAGAGAGAGAGAGAGAGAGAGAGAGTCCACCTTCGCTGCCCGCGCGGGTAGTATTCATTAGTTACCCGTGTGAATAAATTAATCTGATATTTACGTTTCCTACCACAGTGCCTATTCTCCGTGACAATGTCTGTGTGATTAAATTAATATGATATTTATGGTTCTTGCCACCGTGCCTATTCTCCGTGACAATGTTTGTTGCATCTGCTATGTCTTACGCTCCTCGTGCTTCTTCGACTGGCCATACTCACATAGCTAGCTTCCAATCGTGTTAGTGACCCAGCCAGTGTGGCTCAGGTGGTTCGGTTCGGCTTGTCCCCCTGGGGATCCGGGTTCGAATCCCCCTGGACGCACTGTAATTACCAACTCCTTGGGTTATCTAGGCTCTGGCACCTATTTGAGGAGGAGGGGGAGCGTGGTCTCCCTAAGACTAAAAAAAATCGTGTTAGTGCTAGTTGTGAGGCACCGTCCCAGTGATTGATGAACGACATGGAAATGAAACATAAATGAACAATAGATAAACAAATTGCCATTACATGCATGAAAAATCATCTAGTAACAATACACTTACAAGCCATCTTGGGTGGAGGCTGAAGCTGGCATATTGACCAGTGAAAAATATGAAAGTCCTTCTGATTAGATGAAGAGGTAAAAGTTGCATAAGACGTATTCGACAAAATTTCTAGACAAAATGTCATATGTAATATGGACAGTCACATTGTATTAGGCAAGAGTCAACCATAATATAGGTGACAGTTTTGTAATATGAATACTCATATTGTAATAAGTAAGTGTCATTTGTAATATAGACAGTTACATTGTAATAAGCAAGTGTCATCTGTAATATGGACAGTCACGTTGTAATAGGATAATATTGATAGTCATATTGTAATAATGCCCTGTTTGGTTCGGTGATGTCTGATGACTTTTGATGAAATGAAAAACGAATCAAACAAAAGTATGTGTTTAGAACAACGATTATTCCATTTGGTTGGGTAGAGTTGATTTTCCTTGCTTTTGTACGCAGCTCTTTAGTTGCTAATATTCCCAACAGGTAAAACAAACTTGTAGTACATGTATCCGGAGAGAAAAACTGGTCACAGAAGACCGGAAGTCATGTTAGAGAGAGAGAGGAGAGGGACAGATGACGAGAAGGGGATCACACAGGTAAAAAGTTGTTACACATGTGTGTAGACTGGTTACGAAAGAAGCAGAGGGGTCGGAGCCAGCTATTTTACGGCATTCCCTTATAGTTTTGTGCGAACTGCACCCGAGCACATAGAAATCCAGCACAATACATATTCCATGATTTTGGACCTGACAAAGTAGTTATATGCAATTGCAATTCACTCAATTACACTCTACTACACCCAACCAAATAACAACTAACTTCATTTTCATAGAATTTAAACTCCACTCTTATCAACAACACCCAATCAAACAATCCCTAAAAAAGTGTCATATGTCATATGGATAGTCACATTATAATAGGTAAGAGCCAACCATAATGTAGGAGACAGTTAGTAATATGGATAGTCATTACAAATTATCTGTTCTGATTATAAACTTTTATTTCTTATTACAGAATGTCACCTTTCTTTACTTGTTTTCATAACTCAGTATACATCATTAAAAAAATATAGTGTGTTACAATGTGTTTATTCATATTACAATTTTCTTATGTGTGTTACAATTGCCCTTTACAATTTATAGTTGCTCTTTACTATTTACTTTGTTTCATATTATCTATTATAATATAGACAATCACATTGTAATAAGTAAGTGTCATCTGTAATATGGACAATCACGTTGTATTAGGCAAGAGCCAACCGTAATATAGGTGACAGTTTTGTAATATGGATACTCATATTGTAATAAGAAAGTGTCATTTGTAATATGAACAGTCACATTGTAATAGGCAAATGCCAACCATAATGTAGGTGACAATTTGTAATATGGATAGTTATATTGTAATAAGCAAGTGTCATTTATAATATAGACATTCACATTGTAATAGACAAGAGCCAACTATAATGTAGGTGATAGTTTTATAATATGAATAGTCATATTGTAATAAGCAAGTGTCATATGTCATATGAACATTCACATTGTAATAGGCAAGAACCAACTATAATGTAGGTGATAATTTTATAATATTGATAGTCATATTGTAATAAGCAAGTGTCATATGTCATATGGATAGTCACATTATAATAGGCAAGAGCCAACCATAATGTAGAAGACAGTTTGTAATATGGATAGTCATTACAAATTATCTGTTCTGATACAAACTTTTATTTCTTATTATAGAATGTCACCTTTCTTTACTAGTTTTCATAACTCAGTATACATCGTTAAATAAATATACATTACATTTTAGTTTTTTTTTATTATAAAATATTTATTTTAGTTACAATGCGTTTATTCATATTACTATTTTCTTATGTGTGTTACAATTGCCCTTTACAATTTATAGTTACTCTTTACTTTGTTTCATATTATCTATTATAATATAGACAGTCACATTGTAATAAGAAAATTGTTGGATCAATGGGCTATAGAGGGGGGTGAATAGAGCTACACACACTTCACATAATCAATTAGACCACCAATTTAATCTTAGTGCAGAAACTAAACCAAGCAGTAATTTGATGTCGTAATCTAGCATTCAAGGCAAGGATAAGAGACAATGAATATCAATCACTTGGATAGGTGGTTAGAGTGGTTCCACGTCCTAAACTTAGGAGCGATGTCAGTCCACTACCTAGATTTGGTTAGACTCTAGGATTTGCAACTTGGTTCTCTTATATATCACAATAAGATTACAAGATACATAAACCACACAACCAAGGACTTAATTTTTCAAGCTAAGATCTTCTACCTTTCCAAGGACTTACCCACTAAGCAAGATTCTTCAGCCTTCTTCAAAGGACTTACCCAATCTTACCTTAGTCTTCAGCCTTGCAGGATTTACCTATCTCACTTGAGCTTTGCCTTGCACCTCTCCTTCTCTTGGAGAGCTTCTCCACATTTCACCTTCACCAAGGGATCTGTAGCAGCAAGCTATGTTCACTCTTGAAGATCAGCCATCATCTTCACCTTCACTCAGAGAAGAACAGTAGAAACCTCTCTTTCACTTGGAGAAGCAGCTTCAATCAATCTTCAAAGGGAATAGGAGGTAGGAAGAGAGAAAGGAGAGCTGAACATCATACAAGGGATATCTCTCATACACAGGGACCTAACACACTCATAACTCACGAATTTATCTTGAAGGTAGAGAGAGAAAGGGGCTCAAGGGCTTGGAACACTCTCAACTAGGCTAGAACCAAGTTTGCAATGGAAGAGCATCTTCGAATGAACTCCAAGGGGCTCTATTTATAGTTCATGGTGGCTCTTTAAGTTGTGGGACACTTGGATACAAAAATAGCCATTTTTTGTTCAAGAAAATGACTCTATTTTTGCCCAAAACACTTCACCAACGGTCACATTATTTTTTCTGGAATTTTCGTACAGTACAATCGGTCGAGTTTCAATGGGGGTAACTTGACCTATCAAGTGAGAGATAAAATTGATATTCAAATGATCGGTCGAGTTTTTCCTGACAAAACTCGACCGACCATTTAACTGGAAATGGCCTGTTACCTGATCGGTCGAGTTCTGTGAGTGCACAACTCGACCGATGCAATCTTTAGAAAATCGACCAAGGATGATCGGTCGAGTTTCAAGCCTGGGAAACTCGACCGACCAAGTGCATGTAATCCATTTTCTAATTTGCATTTAAAGTGATTAGCACTTGGTGAATTTTGTCCCAAACATTTTTCTCTTCTATGTTACAAGTCAATTCATCATTACAAGTGATTACATAGATGTTCTAAGGTCGTTTACATATAAAACCCAAAACGCACACTTGTAGCCATTTTGACTTGAACTAGACCCATTCTAGGGCTTTGGATTTTAGATCCTTTTCATGTACCTAATGCCTGCAAACAATCTTAAACGCACATATTAGATACATATGAGTGGAATGGTTAAGTCATTATCAAAATATAGGTAATGTATAACCTCTAGGTCAACATTCTCCCCCTTTTTGATAATGACAAACCATTCCTCAAACACATTGAAAAGGATAAGAAAGTTATACCTTTGCCTTGTGAATTTAGGGGGATTCATGATAAGAACAATTTTGAATTTCTCCCCCTCAAACTATACTTCCTCTCACCTGCATGTTAGTTTCTCTACACATAGCAATACCAATATCCGTGTAATATGTAATCCTTTGCATGTCACATGATCAATCAGTGAATTGACAAGAAAAGGATCAACTAAGCAAGAAAGCAATAGTATAACAACAAGAAACAATATGATTGAGTCTCAACCCATGAGATAATTCTCCCCCTTTTGAAATTATCAAAAAGGTAGGGGTTGGGTAGAAGATCAAAAACTAGGTCTTCTCCAAGACCCAACCAAAAAGATATGCAAGGTAGTAAATAACAATGTAAATGCAGATAGCACACAACCACAGAGGAGATCACACAATCCAAGTCAGAATCAAAATATATCTCAAAAAGCACCAAGCATAAGATAACACAGAATAAGTAGCCAAAGTGCATATGGATGATATTACAACTCAGAAAGATGTCTTCATGAAAAAAAACAACTACAACCATAAAGTGAGAAAACAGATAAAAGAAAATAGTACATCTCAGAATAATGTGCCAGGATGTTGCTTATACAAAAGAGTCTAGAAAGATGTATATGATGGACATGCTAGACTATAAGCTAAGAAACCACCTAGACATCTAAGCTATCTATATCAACTGTATCCTCATCGTCCTCACCAGAGTGGTAGTCCTCATCTCCGTCTGAAGGCAGAGCAACAGTGCCAGCATCAGATCCAGCACCATCATCACCATCTTCGCCGGAAGCATCCTCACCATCACCGTCTTCAGCATCAGCATCCTCATCAGCATCCTCAGCCTGGTCGGGCATCTCCTCGTCATAAGGAGGACCAAAGGAGAGACCGGGCCAATGGGCATTCTGCTCGGCCCACGACATACCAAGAGTAAGAAGCTCCTTGGCCTGCGGGAAGGACGAAGCAGAGTCACCCAAGGAGGCGAGCAGAGTGGCTAGGGGGCCAGCAGGTAATGGCAGGAATGCAGGAGCAGAACTACCAGCAGCATACGGTGGCAGAGCGGCAGCGGAAGGCTCAGGAGCAGGGAAGTAATGCTCGTATGCATAAGAAGCATAGACACTACCTGGGTATGGCTGGTAGACGACATAGGCTGAAGAACAGGATAGGTTCATGGTGGACATGATTGAACACAAATCCTGGTGCAGGTGTTCCTGAACCTGACGGTTGTACACCTGTTCATACATCATATATCCTAGAAGGGTTTCATTGGATGCACGGAAGGACGCACGGCTAGGTCGGGGATGTGGCTACGGAGGTGGAGCACGGGTGGAGGATGGAGGGACAACAGAGGTAGAGGCAGAGGCACCAGCAGCAGGGGAAAAGACAGGAAACAACCTTTTGAAGGGTGGTTTCACTAATACAAACTCCTTTTCTAGCAACCGGGTAATGGAAGTCAGAAAAGAGGGATTTATCAGTGGCGAACTAGAAAAGACCACAAATCATAGCTAGGTAGGGGGGTGGGTGCCCTTGGTGTTCTTGTTAGTGTCGAAACAGGTCATGTGGTGCAAGATATATCTAGCCCATTTGACACCTATATTGTTGAGCAAACAATACATAATGACCGCGGTGTTTTCCACAATGTTCGTTTGATTTCACTTAGGATGGACATTACAGTTAATCATCAGGGCCAATATGTGTCTCTAAAGGTCAAGAGAGGATGAGGGTAGGGTTGACCGCTTCTTGTAGGCCACATCGGGTTTCTTTAAAAACTGATGATTGTCCGGTAGCGTCAATTCATGGTGTTTATAAAAACCTTCCGGGTCAAGAAGATCAAAATACTCACCATAGTCCTTACGCCAAGTGTTGTTTTCCTCATCTCTGGAAAGATAGAAGTTGAAAGTTTCCTCGAAGATTTGAAAACGTCGACCGGCGATCATTGAGGTAAGAACTATTTCGGTATTCGGCGGGGGAACGAGCGTATCGTAGTTCCAACGCAGGTTTGCGTAGAACTCATGTACTACCTTTGTGCTAGACAACTGATTATTAAAGCAGTCACATTCGATCGCAAGGGCGAACAAGTGGTGGCTGGCGAGAAGCCTTGAAACAGAGGTTATAACCGCTTGAAAATGATTGGCGTCAACCAAGGGGCGAAACAGAAAAGGAGATCGGGGAAGAAGATCCTTATACTGATTTACCGCCTCAATAGACACAAAGGAGGTGTTATCGAACGGAATCAAGTGATTTGTCGAGGAGGAGGCTGGAGCATTGCCGGGAACATGACGTTTTCATCTATGGGAAACCATGGAAATGAAAACAAGGAGAAAAACATGCACACAAGCAAGATCAAACCTCAAACGCCGAAGAAAACCCACCACGAGCGCTTGGGAAGGTCAAGAATGGGGTTGCTAGGTCACCCTAGGGTTAGGAACGGGAAGTTTAGGGCTAGGGGTGAGAGCTCGGGGCTTAGAGACAAGGAATTAGTCAGCTATTTTCTAATTACAAGGGAAAATAGTCGGCCGATCCTAACTTTTAAGTTGGCACAACCCGTCGATTGGTTGAGTTCTGAGGGTGGCAAACTCGACCAAACGGTCCATTGAAGAACTACTCTCATCTCTTGATCGGTCGAGTTTTCCAGGGAGGAAACTCGACCGAAGGTCAACCTGACCTAACAGTCTCATTCTTAGATTCTAGCCATATACATGCCAATTAAATTCATTTTTCCATTCTATTATGCATAATTAACATACCTAGGCACATTTAGCTCATCATTGGGCACTATCTAGTGATAAAACACAAAATTCGATAAAACCCAAAAAACAAGCAAAACTAAGTATGTTGACAGGCAATTTAAGCACAAACAAGCATATATAGGCAAAGCAAGGTGAAGATAGATATGAGCAAACATATAGGAAAGAGACAACTAGCTAGATCACATGGCAAGATCATTTAAATCAACAATGAGTAGTTTAGATCGAATAAAATTAAATTGATCTCTAGCTACAGGTTTTGTAAAGATATCCGCCAACTAATTTTCTGTGTCCACATGTGTGATATAGATATCTTTCTTGGAAATGTGATCACAAAGAAAATGATGGCGAACCTCTATATGCTTGGCTCTACTAAGCAATATAGGATTGTAAGATAGATTTATTGCACTAGTATTGTCACAAAAGATAGGAGAAGCATCAAAAAATATGTTAAAGTCTTGGAGCATTTGCTTCATCCATAGGACCTGTGCACAACAACTCTCGGCTGCAATGTATTCAACTTCGATAGTTGATAATGCCACTGTACTTTGTTTCTTGGAGAACCAAAACACTAAGCATGGTCCTATAAGGAAGCAAGTGCCACTTGTGCACTTTCTATCAACCAAACACCCTGCGTAATCCACATCACTATATGCTCTAAGAGTAAAATCCCTTGATTTAGGATACCATAGTCCAAAATTTTGGGTTTTGGCTAAGTACCTCAAAATCCTCTTAACAACAGTGAGATGCGACTTCTTAGGGCTAGATTGAAAGCGAGCGCACAAGCCAACACTAAATATAATATCAGGTCTAGAGGCAGTTAAATAAAGTAAACTTCCAATCATACCTCTATAGAGCTTCTCATCTACTTTTTCACCTTCTTTATCTTTGTCAAGTTTGGCAGTGTTTGACATGGGTGTTTCCATCGGCTTCATGTTCTCCATCCCAAAGTGCTTGAGTAGTTCACTTGTGTACTTGCCTTGGTTGATGAAGTTTCCTTTTTTTTTTGCTTGATTTGAAAGTTGAGGAAGAAGGTCAACTCACCCATCATGCTCATTTCAAACTCACTCTGCATAAGAGAACTAAACTCCTTGCAAAGATCAAGATCATTCCCGCCAAAAATGATATCATCAACATATATTTGAATTATAAGAAAATGGTTAGAAGTGTGTTTTAGAAACAAGGTAGAATCAACTTTGCCCATGAAATACCCGTTATCTAACAAAAAGTTCTTTAGTTTCTCATACCAAGATCGAGGTGCTTGTTTGAGTCCATAGAGAGCTTTTTGCAACAAATAAATATGATAGGGTAATTTTTCATTTTTAAAGCCCAGAGGTTGAGCAACAAATACATCCTCCTCGATTGTACCATTCAAAAACACACTTTTAACATCCATTTGATATAATAAGAAATTTTTGTAACAAGAAAATGCAAGTAGCATACGAATAGATTCTAATCTAGCAACAGGTGCATACGTTTCATCAAAATCAATACCTTCCTATTGGTTGTAACCTTGTGCCACTAACCTTGCTTTGTTTCTTACCACTTTTCCATGCTCATCTAGCTTGTTGCGGTAGACCCATTTGGTGCCAATGATTTTTCTATCACTTGGTCTTGGCACTAGGGTCCACACACGATTCTTCTCAAATTGCTCTAGCTCTTCTTGCATGGCAAGGATCCACTCATCATCACCAAGGGCTTCTTTGATGTTCTTTGGCTCTAGTTGGGAGATGAAGGCACTATCTGCTTGTTCTTTGTTGTGAGTAGCTCGTGTCCTTACTCTCTCGAACGGGTTGCCAATGATCAACTCCTTGGGGTGATTCTTTGCAAAGCGAGGAGTGGGATCCTTCTTTTCTTCTTCTTCTTCATCTATCACCTATTTACCTTTGTTTTTTATGTTGACATATTTTAAGATGGGAATTAATTCATCTGCAACATCATCATCACCAATATGCTTGCCAACAACAGGGTTAGTTTCAATAAACTTAACATTGATAGATTCTTCAATTTTAGATAATTCAATGTTGAATACTCTATATGCCCTGCTAGTAGTGCTATACCCTAGGAAGAAAGCCTTATAGGATTTCAGATCAAACTTGTTGAAAGAATCCTTCGTGTTTAAAACAAAACAAAGACATCCAAAAACATGAAAGAAATCAATGGACGGCTTCCTACAACGCCATAGTTCATATGGGGTTTTCTTGAAAGAAGGATGTGTGAAAACTCGGTTTTGCACAAAACATGATGTGCTAACAGCTTCAGCCCAAAACTTCTTAGGAGTGTCATACTCAAGAAGCATGGTCCTAGCCATCTCTTGTATCGACCTGTTCTTCCTCTCAACAACCCCATTTTTTTTAGGCGTGCGAGGAGAAGAGAAATTATGCGAATAACCAAGTTTTTCACAAAAACGCTCAAAAAAATCATTTTCAAACTCTCCCCCTTGATTACTACGGATAGAAACAATTCAGCAAGAAGCTTCATTTTCAACCCGTTTACAAAAAATCGAGAAAACATCAATAGTATCACTTTTAGAAACGAGAAAGAAGGTCCAAGTATATCAAGAGAAATCATCAACAACAATAAGATAATACTTGGAACCACGAAGCGTTTGTGTTCTCATTGGTCCGAATAGATCAATATGAAGAAGTTCAAGAACTCTCTTGGTACTCATGACTCCTTTGGATTTGAAGGAGGATTTGGTTTGTTTCCCTTATGTACAAGGTTGGCATTCCTCATCCTTATCAAAATCCAATTTATGAAGTCCTTGAACCAAGTCCTTTTTATTCAACTTCTTCATTTGATGCAAATTCACATGACCCAAACGACGATGCCAAAGAGAAAGATCATTTTTATCCACAACCAAGCATCTATTTAGTATGGGCTTAAGAGCATCAAGAACAATAACATACAGATTACCATTTCTAGTTCCCTTATATATAACATTGTAGGAGAGGGAATCTAGAAGCAAGCATTCTAAAGCAGTAAATAATACAAGATATCCATTATCAAATAGTTGACTAACACTAATTAAGTTGTGATGTAGGCCATCAACAAGCAACACTTTTTTAATACATAGCTCATTGCCTAAATCACCCTCACCTATAACCTTACCCTTCTTGTTGTCCCCGAAGGTTACCGATCCTCCTTTCTTTTTCACAAATTTGTTGAAAAAGATGATTTCTCCAGTCATATGCTTAGAGCAGCCACTATCAACAATCCATTTCTTTTTAACCTGCAAGAAAAGAGGTTGTCAGAACCCAACTCAAACTTTGGGATCCGTAGTTAGCTTGGGGACCAATTTCATCTTTGGGTTGGTCCCCTTGGGCTTGTAAGGACAAAAGGTGGAGTAATGGTCATCACATTTGTAATGAATACAAACCATAGGGTTCTTAGAGCCGGAAGTCTCTCCATGGAAAATGGGAGGTCCCGCACTCTTCTTCTTACCATTCTTCTTCTTACCTTTGGGAGCAGTCCCATCATATCCCAAACCACTAGTACCAACATGTTTGGTAGAGTGCTCTAGGACATCATTGAGGGATTTCTTTCCTGAGAGAAACCTTTGCAAAGTAGATCTTAACTTAGCATTATCATCACTAAGATTTATAACAGTAGTAGAAAGACTAGTAAGATCTTCTCTAGCATGCAAAAGGTCAGCCTCAAGACAGAGGGCTTTAGTAAGAAGGGAATCCTTTTCTAGAGTTAAGTTAGCAATTTCATTTCTTGGCAAAACAGGCCTAGAGGATAAATCATTAACTTGAGCAAGCAACTTTGCATTTTCAGATTTAAGCACAACAATCTCTCTTTGATAAGCATAGACTTCATCTCTCCTAGCATCATCAATTAGCTTGAGTTCTACATTTTCAGTTTTAAGAGTATCAAGCTCATCTAGGCACTTTTGGTTTTCTATCTTAAGATTTTCAATATTTTTAAGATAAACACCATTCTCAACCTCTACTCCATTGTATTGAAGTTCAAGGTCAAGAAATTGCCCTTGCAAGGAATCTATGCTCTCAAGATGCACTTTTTCATTTTTATCAAGAATATCGATTTATGCATAAAGATCATCAACTATCCCTTTTCCACTTAGATTTACATTTAGCAAAAGATGATTGACATTCATTAAGCATATCAATGAGAGTTTCCTTAGATAGCTCATGCAAATTAACATTGCTTACCTCGCTTACCTCACTTACATCTTCACTAGTGGAGGCCATGAGGGCAAGATGACATTCTCCATCTTTGGAGCTTGAGGAGCTTGAAGAAGACTCCTCCCACGCTGCATGAGCTGCATCTTTGGATCTTCTCTCCTTCTTGTCTTTCCTCTTGTACTTAGCTTCTCTCTTGTACTTGTCATCTTTCTTGTGGATGCTTTTGTGATGGCTCTTCTTGGCCTTTGGGCAGTCACTCTTGTAGTGGACTTTTGACCACGCTCATAGCATCTAGGATTTAAGGAAGAGGGCTTACTCTTGAAGTGTTTCCCCTTTGAGTAGTTTGCTTCATGATCATTGGAACCTTCATCTTCACTTGAGGAAGGGATGGGAGACTTCAAGGCAAGTTGTTGTTGTCGGACCATTTCTTGAACTTGAGCTTTGAAGGCAGTGTCCTTTATCTTATTGGAATATTTTTCTTCTCTCTTCTCTTCCTCTTCTTACTTGTCAAGACTAGGTTCATGGGCTTAGAGGTTACCAACCAGCTCCTCAGTTGACAACTCACGTAGCTTGTAAACCTCTTCAATTGAAGTAACCTTAGGCTCCCATCTCTTTGGAAGATATCTCAAGATCTTGGCATTGATAGTACCTCTATCCATTACACTCCCAAGGGCTGCCAAGCTATTCAAGATGACATTTAGCCTAGTATACATATCCGCCACTCTCTCATTCTTACCCATCTTAAAGTTCTCTAGAAGACCACCAAGCATGTAGACTTTGGCCTCTTTTACTTGCTCCGTTCCTTCATAGGTGACACACAATTTGTGCCATATCTCATGCGCCGTGTCCCAAAAAGAGATCCGGTTGAACTCAGATGGAGTAAGAGCGGTGTAGATGATGCTCACAACTTTAGCGTTGAGTTGAGCCTGCTTCATCTCAGTTTCGGTCCATGTGGTGATGTCCCCTTTTTGATCTTCATATTTGAGGTGGACAATCTTCCACATTTCGTAGCTCACACCTTGGAGGTAGAATTGCATTCTCCTCTTCCAATATAGAAAGTTTGTGCCGTCGAAGACTGGAGATCTTAGGAGAAGCTTCCTTCAAGGTTGAGTGACCCAAGAGCCGAATCACTCATCTTCTCCTACTTGTTGAAGTAGCTTGGAGAAGACCTACTATGATACCACTTGTTGGATCAATGTGCTCTAGGGGGGGGGGGTTGAATAGAGCTACACACACTTCACAAAATCAATTAGACCACCAATTTAATCTTAGTGTAGAAATTAAACCAAGCAGTAATTTGATGTCCTAATCTAGCATTCAAAGCAAGGATAAGAGACAATGAATAGCAATCACTTGGACAGGTGGTTAGAGTGGTTCCACATCCTAAACATAGGAGCGATGTCAGTCCACTACCTAGAGTTGGTTAGACTCTAGGATTTGCAACTTGGTTCTCTTATATATCACAATAAGATTACAAGATGCATAAACCACACAACTAAGGACTTAATTTTTCAAGCTAAGATCTTCTACCTTTCCAAGGACTTACCCACTAAGAAAGATTATTCAGCCTTCTTCAAAGGACTTACCCAATCTTACATTAGTCTTCAGCCTTGCAGGATTTACCTATCTCACTTGAGCTTTTCCTTGCACCTCTCCTTCTCTAGGAGAGCTTCTCCACATTTCACCTTCACCAAGGGATCTGGAGCAGCAAGCCATCTTCACTCTTCAAGATCAGCCATCATCTTCACCTTCACTCGGAGAAGAACAACAGCAACCTCTCTTTCACTTGGAGAAGCAGCTTCAATCAATCTTTAAAGGGAATAGGAGGTAGGAAGACAGAAAGGAGAGCTGAACATCATACAAGGGATAACTCTCATACACAGGGACCTAACTCACTCATAACTCATGAATTTATCTTGAAGGTAGAGAGAGAAAGGGGCTCAAGGGCTTGGAACACTCTCAACTAGGCTAGAACTAAGTTTGCAATGGAAGAGCAGCTTGGAATGAACTCCAAGGGGTTCTATTTATAGTTGAGGGTGGCCCTTTAAGTTGTGGGACACTTGGATACAAAAATAGCCATTTTTCGTTCAAGAAAATGACTCTATTTTTGCCCAAAACACTTCAGCAACGGTCACATTACTTTTTCTGCAAATTATGTACAGTGCAATCGGCCAAGTTTCAATGGGGGTAACTCGACCGATCAAGTAAGAGACAAAACCAATATTCAAATGATCGGTCGAGTTTGTCCTGATAAAACTCGACCGACCATTTAACAGGAAATGGCATGTTACCTGATTGGTCGAGTTCTGTGAGCGCACAACTCGACCGATGCAATCTTCAGAAAATCGACCAAGGATGATCGGTCGAGTTTCAATCCTGGGAAACTTGACCGACCAAGTGCCTATAATCCATTTTCTAATTTTCATTTAAATTGATTAGCACTGGGTGAATTTTGTCCCAAACATTTTTCTCTTCTATGTTACAAGTCAATTCATCATTACAAGTGATTACATAGATGTTCTAAGGACGTTTACTTAGAAAACCCAAAACGCACACTTGTAGTCATTTTGACTTGAACTAGACCCATTCTAGGGCTTTGGATTTTAGATCCTTTTCATGTACCTAATGCCTGCAAACAATCTTAAACGTAGATATTAGATACATATGAGTGGAATGGTTAAGTCATTATCAAAATATAGGTAATGTATAACCTCTAGGTCAACACAAATGTCATATGTAATATGACAGTCACGTTGTAATAGGCAAGAGCCAACCGTAAAATAGGTGATAGTTTTGTAATATGGATACTCATATTATAATAAGCAAGTGTCATTTGTAATATAGACAGTCACATTGTAATAGATAAGAGACAACCATAATGTATGTGACAGTTTGTAATATGGATAGTCATATTGTAAAAAACAAGTGTCATCTGTAATATGGACATTCACATTGTAATAGGCAAGAGCCAACTATAATGTAGGTGATAGTTTTATAATATGGATAGTCATATTGTAATAAGCAAGTGTCATATGTCATATGGACATTCACATTAATGTAGGTGATAATTTATAATATTGATAGTCATATTGTAATAAGCAAGAGACATATGGCATATGGATAGTCACATTATAATAGGCATGAGCTAACCATAATATAGGAGATAGTTTGTAATATGGATAGTCATTACAAATTATCTATTCTGATTATAAACTTTTATTTCTTATTACAGAATGTCACCTTTCTTTACTTGTTGTCATAACTTAGTATACATCGTTAAAATATATATATATTACATTTTAGTTTTTTGTATTACAAAATATTTATTTTAGTTACAATGCATTTATTCATATTACAATTTTCTTATGTGTGTTACAATTGCCCTTTACCATTTATAGTTGCTATTTACTATTTACTTTCTTTCATATTATCTATTATAATTACAGAATAATTCTTATTATTATAAACTTTTATTTTTGTGGGCATCTATATTTATGCAAATATGATTGAAAATACAATTATGCTATGAAATCTTTTTGTATGGAACAACATTTTGTAGGATTTAAACAATCTGTAAAAATAACAGATATATTATAATGAGAACAGTGAATATGTAATGGGAAGAAGACATTTGTAACTAAAGATGACGTTGTGTATTGCAATCTGGAAATGTCATTTTATTGTCACTTTTCCAGCAGGTGCGGATCAAATATGCGTTATAGATTTACAAGTCATGCCACCGGCCCATTCTTATTCAATAATTATGAATTAATGCCATCGAACCAATCTTATTATGTAATTACAACAAAATGCAACTGCTTATTCTGTAATTACAACATAATGCCACCGCTTCATCAAACATGATAACTAATCTAATCTACCTGCACGGGCTACAAGTAAACATCCATATATATATATGTATATATATGTATATATATACATATATATACATATATACATATATATACATATATATACATATATATATATATATCTATATATATATGTATATCTATATATATGTATATATATGTGTATATATATGTATATATATATGAGGTCAGGAAGTGTGTACCGGACGATACATGTAACTTGCGTGTACCGGCCATTGAAATAGTAAATGTGGAATATGTTGATAAAATCCAACCATATGGATTGATTCAACACTATATAGATTAGATGTGTTTAAAAAATCATTATCATATCTCATGTAGATCATGAGATATAGAAATATATCATTCGACGGTTTCTGCAAGTTCTGCAACTTACCGTTGATTAGAAAATACACATTTTATTTTAAAGCATGATCTATGAATATCTGATTGTTCTGATTTTTTGTACACGTCTTATCTAAGGTGTATAATTTACATCCATGAGGTTGGATTATTCAGTAGAATGTTACAATCATCATAAATAGAGATGGGTACAAATAAGTTACATGTACTCGGGTACACAATTCTTTTAGCCTATATATATGTGTATATATATGTATATATGTATATATATGTATATATATATATATATATATATATATATATTTGTGTGTGTGTATTTGTTTGTGTTCTTATGTGATGATTAGATGGATGTGCACATCAACCAATTTAAATGTTCACATCGCATGTAATAAATAAACTCAGTAAAACCAAAAATCCTATCATATAAATTATTTCAAAACATAATTAATTGATGTGGATTTAATACCACTGTAGGGAAATACGACATCGGATAGGCAGTGGAAAAACATACTGACATATTTCCCATTAACTAGTGGATCGCGTCAATAACTATGCAATGGAAAGGATGGTTTCATGAAGATATACCTGATCCTGAAGCAAGTCCAGTAACAATCCTCATCGATGTAGATGTGCACTCTATGTTGGATGGTGTTTGTGCAGCTCCTGGTTGTATTGGGATCGTCTGACTACTCCTCCAGGGACAATAGACTAGAACGTCGTCTTTTGCAAAAACTCCTCTAGTCATGGACTACAGGCTGACGTCATCCTCCTTAGTGACAGGCAAAGGCCACCTCTTATCTACAAAAGTCCACATAGACCAACTACAACTCCTTTTGTCCTGCTACAATGGACATGAAGGAGTTGTCCATCTAGTTGGTGTACTAATTGCCAACCTGCTCTCCCACAACAATGATCCTCAGTTGTTTCTCTCCCTTGTTTATCCCTCCCTAGTCATGTAGGACTTTCCTAGGCTCTCGTGGCTACCACAACAAGAGAGGACAATGTTTGTTAGAGAAAATAATTCTTAATTCTCAGTGTTGTGCTTTGGAAAGCCCCCAGTACCCCTCTATTAATAGGTCGGGTTAGGGTCAGGGTTCCCAGTCTATTTAGGAGTAAAAGTGACCAAAAGGTCTTGAATTTTCACAACAATTCTAGAAATTTCACATCCTATGGCATCCAGAATGGTCATCTTGTAACTGAGATGGCTGTTTCACACGCGAGACGATCATTTCATGATGTTTTCCAATCGTTCATGAATTTCCAATTCGAATCCAATTAATGTTCAACATGATGTCAACACTAATCCTTGATGTATTTGAATTTCTCCATGAACTAGCCATCTCACTTCACGGTCATCTCACGACCATGATATGGTCATCTCGCATAAGAAAAATGGACATCTTGCTTCCCAGTTCAGGTAGAACTCAACCAAGTCAGTTCTAATCATTCCGACATTCCAAGCGGCGGTCTCAACACTTGAACTAAACATTTGGTAGTTGAGTCAACTGATTTGTTGTTTGAATTGAGTACCTAACACTTTAGTAATCAATTCAATCATCATTCAAGATCCAACTACTCTTCTAGATGAGTTCTTATGTGTGTGACCCTATAGGTCCCATATTACGTTGGTGGTGAATGTCCATAACAACTTATGACATCACAAGCAATGAGCAGTGCCTAGTCACACATCATTACTACACAAGTAAATGGAAAGTTGGAGAACAACTTCAACCAACAATCAATGTTTCATGTTATAATGTTTGTATAGTTCCTTTGTCACTGATATCCAGATTGAACTAGAGGCATCGAGATCCTCATTATTATTCAATCTTGTTTCATGAACCAGAACAGACTGTCTGAGATAAATTTAAGCTCAATATCACATATTGACTCACATGTGCATGGCCACGCTATTATGAATCTTGCTAATCAAGTGTACTTGGATATCATACTCCCTTAGGTGGTACAAATACCATATATATCATTCATAGTCTATCCCCATGTGTCAAATTCACCCAATCATCACCTTTATAACAACCCATATTTCAAGACTGCATTTGATGATGTCAAAGTGTACCCAATGACTTGTGATGAGTAGTACAATGATTTTAGGTCTAAGAACCACAAACTGTGAGAGTTTTCTATGACTTCCATGATGATGATATCCATGTGTCACTCTCATGGTGGGTCTATCTGATACCGTGTTCTCTAACATGTATTTGTGTGCTTGGTTTGATATCGCCATTTCATGACTAATGAGATTTTATCATCAAACAACTTACACTCTGATTTTAAGTGTCTCTATTGTCTATTTAAATTCCATATAATAATTGATCAAGGACATAATAAGAATGTATATACTCTTAACATTCGTATGATCTCATTGCTTAGGTCCTCAACCTAAAGACATACGTCATAGAGTAATATTATTCTCTAGACATTTATTATGTTATTTCATTATCACAAAACTAAAAAAAAAACATAAATTGGAAGCTTGACTTTATTAATAATCAAATAAATTACAAGTTATGCAATTATAATCATCATATGATTGTCTCTCTGGACACACATACCAATAGATTGTAATTCTAGGATGCCTTCACTCTGAAAATGTTATTTACTATGATAGTGTATCACAAGTCAAATCAACCTGAACACGATGATGTGTCAAAAAGAAGGAATTACATCCTAATGTATGATGATGTGATTATCATTTAATATAATCTTCTAATCTCCTCATGGATACACACTTGACACTAAAATAACACACCCTCTAAAATGCTTTGAAAGACATCATATATGATATGATATGGGAATGTCCTGATAAGTTTTGAGGATTGAAAAATATATAAAGAAAGTAGTTTCTTGAAAAGGTTTATCCACAAACCATAATTGTTGTATACTACATACTCTAATCTTACAACAAAATGTTTTTTTCTAGGATAATTGAGTTCCAAAAGAATTAGTGGGAGTAAAAGTAGAACTTGAAAGGTTTGAGGTCAATAAGAAAGTACAATGGGAACAATTGGGAATCATAAATAGTTGGGGAACCTCAAGTTCCTCATGTAACATGTAACCTCATAAGTTCTAGTCGAGCAAATCTGAGATTGAAAGATTGTGAATCCAACAACTCAGATAGGATGTCCATAAGATGATGAGCCAATGAATCAACTAGAAGCTATTGAGAACCAAAATTGAAGAAATGGCTTAAAGACATTATGGAGCCCATGTTCAATAATAAGGGATGACCTTGGTAGTACCACCTAAAGGTGTAAAACCCATAGGGTGAAGTTGGGCTTTCATTGCAAAGACCAACATGGATCACCTAAAAGGACATATTGGTTGCAAAGGTTTTCAAATCAGTTCAACTTGTTGAACATGAAGAAATTCCTTCACCAACTGTCATGCTTGTTGTTGCAGTTAGTACAGACTATGAGATTTGACATATGAATCTTAAAATTGCATTCTTTAATAGGAATAAATGAAAGGACGTGTAAGTGACACATCCTAAAAGTTTTATAACTTCATAAATGCAAATAAAGTCTATCAGCTACAAATTTCAATTTGATAGTAAACAAGCATCTCAGAGATGGTATTTGTTGAATTGACAAGATAGTTAAAGAGTTTGACTTGAGCCAAAATAAAAAATAAATGATGTGATTACAGAAGATTTAGTGGGAGCATATATGAATATTCCACAAATTGATGGGGAATAATATCTCAACACTTTTAGTATTGAGATCTGGCATGGACAATGCCTTTAGTAATGAAGGATTAGGTGAAAACATCCTATGAGATAGGGATCAAGATCTATAGAGATAGTTCTTGAAATTTTCATGACTTAAGTATGAGCACATAAAATATCAGGGTGTTGAAAGAGTTCATCATGAAGGATTCAATGAGAGAGAATTTATCCACGTTATAGGGGATTAGTCTCTCATGAACCCTATGTTTCGATTCTTGTGAAGAATGAAAATATAAGAGTAAGATACTATATGATGGATCTATCATGTATGCTATATAAATGTATGTTTATGCCATGGTCTTGTATGTATTGGACATGAAAAGATGGTATTAATTTCCAATAAGGTTCTTTAGAATGTCATTAAAAGACATCCATTAGTACTTGAGAAGCACTAACATATTATTTACTAAATTATAGCAACAAGGAAGAGTTGAGTGTAAATGGTTACATTGATGCAAGCTTTCGAAATGATAGAGAATGATCAAAATTTTAAGAGTTGTGTGTTTAATCTTATAAGAAGAGTTATAAATTGGAAGAGTTCCAAACTATAGACCATTAATTCAATTGAAGCTGAGCATCCTAGTGTTATGAGCATAGGATTGGATACTATATATCTAGACATTCATATTATAAACTTAAAGATGTTCCAATGGAGCTACCAGTTAGGCAAGGAATATCTGATACCATATTACAACAGTTCCATCTCATATGACAAATCATACAATGAAGAGATGTAAAACATGCAATATACTGACTATAGAAAAATGTTGCTAACCCACTGGAATAGCACTTGCATAGTAGAAATAGGATGGACATGTTTAGATCACTAAGAATATGATTCATTGGTGATTGGCTCTAAGTGCAAGTGTAAGTTTGTTGGTTTCCTAAAGAGCCAATCATATAATGATTGATGGCATATCATATAAAGTATTTGATTAATAATAATAAAGGAAAGCTTTCAATTCATTTTTTTTCACTTAGTTATGAGATAATGAGGAATCATAATGAGTGTCTAGAGAATGAAATTACTCAATGGCATATGTTTTCAAGTACATGACATGAACAATGAGATCATATATATGTTAAGAGTATGTAGATTCTTATATGTCCCTAGTAAGATGTTACTGTGGAAGGTAAATAGACAAAAGTAACACATAAGACTAGAGTGTCTGTTGGATGATGATAGAATCTCATTAGTAATGATATGGTATCTAAAACCAAGTACATGAATATTTGTTAGAGAGCATTGTATTAGACAGACCCACCTTGAGAGTGACACGTGGAAACCATAATTGATGGTCATGGACATTTCTCATAGTAAAGGTTGTGATTGTGGTTCTTAGACCTTAAATCACTACACTAATCACATACCATTCACTATACTTTGACATCATCCAACGTGATCCTAAATAAAGGTTGGAATAGAAGTGATGATCGAATGCACTGAGACACATGGGGATGAATGTGAGTGATGTAGATGGGATTTGTCCCTCTTACTGGAGTTTGATATACTAGAAACTTGATAAGTGATAGTGAGAAGCACGTGTGCATGTACATATGAATAAATATATGCTATTAAGATCAAATATATCTTAGACAATCTGCTCTTGTTTCAAGGAACATGAATTGAACATTGAGAGGGTGATAATTTCATGCCTCGAGTTCATTCTAGATATTACAGACAAAGGAATTATACAATCATTGTAACACCTTACATAGATTGTAGGTTGAAGTTGTTCTCCAACTTTCCATTCACTTGGGTAGCACTGATGTGTGACTAGGCACTGATCTTTTCTTGTGATGTCATGAACTAGTTATGGACATTCACTGCCTACATGATATGGGACCTATAGGGTCACACACATAGGAATTCACCTAAAAGAGGAGTTTATTCATGAATGATATTTAATTTGATTACTAAATATGTTTAGGTATCTAATTAAACAACAAAATAATTGGCTAGACTCAGAACCATCAAGTTCAACTATTGGATTCACTCATTCGAATGTTAGGTTGATTGGACATGAGTCCGGACACCAACCGATCGGACCTCTAGGTGAAATGATCAGCTCAGGTTGGTGAGATGATTAGTTCATATAGTGAAACAATTGGCTCAGTCCTGCCATCCAAAGATTCTTGTGATTTTCATGATGCATGAGAATAGTTGATCGTTTCACATGTTCAATTTGATTGGTACAAGGAATTAATGTTGGACTTTAATTGGAAATGAATTGTCAATTCAAACTTTGATTAGGAAACATGAGAAATGATCGGCTCACTATGCTAGTTGACCGGTTCACTAGTGAACCGATCGATTCACCTGTCGTAGGGCAATTAATTCATGGGAATTTTGGTCCCTTCCACTCCTACATAGACTAGAAACCCGGACCCTAAGCCCTCCTATAATATAGGGGTATTGCGGGCTTCTCAGAACACAAATCAATTCCTTTTGACAATTTTTGTCCTCTCTAGTTGTGGAGACCAATAGAGAGCCCGAGCCAGTCCTACCTGCTGAAGGGAGGGATAGAAAGGGAGAAAAAGTTATGGGAGAGCAAGTTGGTGACTAGTACACCAACGGAAGGGACAACTCCTTCCCTTCTATTCTAGTTGAACAACATGAGTTCTAGGATGTCTGTGTGGACTTCTCTAGAGTGGATACTTTTCCTTCTAGGAGGACAAAGCCAACCTACAATCCATGGTGGATCTTCTACAGACGTCGTCCAAGTCAGCAGTCCATGGTGAAAACTAGGAGCTTCACTTACACTATCCAATTCCAACTAGGAGTGGTGCTCTACTACAACAAGTTGTAGTCATTGGACTCCCTCCAAGACCATGTAGGAACACGTTAAACCATCCTTCTCATTAAATAGTTATTGACACAATCTTGTGGTTCTGGGGAATATGCGTAGATAATTTTTTTCTTCCACTGCCTACTTTGTGCCCATATTTCCCTTCAGCGCCACCCTCTGTGGGGTGTGTGGTTGACCCCCAAGGGTCAGGAGCAACATGGAGCTGTAAGTCAGGCAAGATACCGCTAGGTGACGTGATCACCTAGTGACCAACGGGCAATAAGGGGTGGTTAGTTTTCATCTGTGGATGTTGCAAGCCATGAAGCATAGTTAAGAGCATGAGGAAGACAAGAGGCTCATGCCAGTGTGCTCCTCTTCCCTTGAATCCAAATCAAATGGTGCAAATAACATGTATATGGTAAATCCTTGCAAAAACCTTTTTTCATGCTTTGTTTGGCCCAAATGATCATATAATGTATTTTTTGTTAGAAAAATGAGATATACCCATTAAATATATTCTCACATGTTACAACTTAGAACTCTCCTAATATCTTAGAAATGCCTACTTTTAAGGTCTTTTAGCATGAATATTGTCATTTAATACTCAAGATTACTCCTTTATACCCTAATTTATTATGTAGACCTATACCAGTACCTTAAACATCTTGATGTGATAAGTTTTGATTTTTGCTACCATATGCACCATAATGTGATCTTTGTTTCTTGAATGACCTAATAGGGACCTATATGTAAAAGATCCCTTCTATTATGTTATAACTTGTTCCATTATGATTATAATCTCCATTTTTTCTCTAGATTAGTGAATGAAACCCTCTAATAAACTCACCTTTGCTCATGGTACTTATTGAATGTTAGTGATGGCCCTGTGACACTTAATATGTCTTATTTTGCATTCAAATGAAAAAGTAATGTTAAATCACTAACCTTGTACCAATGTTCATCCAATGCTACTTGAATCCCTAATGTGTCCTTTAAATAAGTAACCCTACATGCCTTTTACCCGTAAACTCTATTTGATTTATTCTTGTACACTTACATCACTAAATGCCCTAATACTTGATTGAAGCATGGTTTAGTATGCATGTTGATAACTAAGTTTCTAATCTGGTGTAAATGTTGCCCTAATGACCTTTCATATTATATAATTCTCTCAAATAAGTATGTTGGTGATGCTTATAGAACCTAACTCACGTAGACCTCAGCTATACTCTAAATAATGCTCATATGGCATGATTTAGACTCCAAATAACTAGTTTCACTATGATTATGAGTATGTTGACTAATCTTGCTCAAATCTTACAACTTCCATGTTTAAGATCTTGTAACCCAAACCTCAAATATCTAATCTTGTTTTGTATGTGTCACCCTAGATTCTAGATGAATCCATGTTGAATGATGCAACATGATAATGAACATACATGACCTAGTTTGAGAAATCAACACTAAAGGAAATAAGTATCTAGATGTAAGTGATGCATCCAACATCCATGATAATGATCAATGAACCTAATCTTGTTGATATCAATCCAGTCAGACTTATTTTAAATCTCAGACCAATTTTTTGACTTAATTGCAAGATATAGTCAATCTTGCTAATTATTCCCTAATCAAGTGGTTAATCTTGTGATCTAATCAAGGTACACTTTATCCTCTTACTGGACATATTAGTGGTATTAAACTTACTTGTACGTATGTATGCTCAAAATGTTTGGCTTTAGATACTTGTTTGAGATGCATATTCCTTATAATTAGTACATTCATTTTTCTTGAAATATGATGAACAACCCTTAAAGATAATTGAACTTGTATATTATACATGACCTTGTGTACCTACCTAAATTCTGGAGGTAAGGGCGTAAGGCATGATTGAAATAGGGTTAGCTCATTGACTTTGGTCTTAAGGCCCCTCATGTAGAAATACGGTGATATGTAGGATTTGAGCCTTGAATGCCCCTGACAGACCCTTTCTCTGGGAATTTGGACAAATGGTTACTAGATGTTGTTTACTATAATGGAAATGCATCTAAAACACATTGCATTGTCAATAAACAAGTTTTTATGTTGTTTCTTTATTCGTTGCTAATATATTAAGTTTTTCTAAGCATATACAGTATCTCAAACATGTGAGTTTATGTGTTTTATAGTGTACTCGACATAATTTTGTTGGTGAACCCATTTTATGATTTTAGGTAATAGGTACACTATGACTCTATTAGTTACATATGACTAATATAATTACTCTTATAGTTAGATACTCATGTATGACCCCTCGGATCATGTGAACTCAACTTTACCAAATCTAGACTACATGCTTCCTATGTTTGAGGTAATTTATGATAATCATGACATGATGAAATTAGGAGGATTTAAACCTTATAACTCATGGCTGATGAGGTTGCTATTTGATTAAATCCATGTTTCTCTATTGCTGAATAAACCTCAAGCATAATTAATCAAGTTGTTCCCCTAGTTTTATATTTACCGAGACAATGCCATGAAATTACTATATTTTTGGACTTTCAAAATCATGATGAAAGACTATGATATGAGAGGTTCTTTCCCCTATTGATTACTTGGCTTATTGGTAACCTCTATTATGAATAATATGACGACCATCGACCTCACTCTTTCCCTATTATGCTCTAACTCTTGGAGTTACCAATTTGACTTCTTGATTTCAAATAAATCCTTACCTTGTTAATGAAAGGAAGGGAATGTATTATGACCTTGATCTTGCAAAATCTTTAAGTTTGGTTGGCCTAATATGATCTTGATCTTTGATATCATGACCTTGTGGGTTAATATTTGATAGTTGATACTTTTCCTATTTGTATATGCTTGATGGAGAAAGATTAATGTGGACTAATGTGCTAGATTAGTTTGGTAGTTGACTTCCAACTCCCCTAACCTAGGTCACATTCCTTTTTTTACTAGCTCTAAGTTTTTATCTTGTTGATTATTTAGGTATCCCCTCCTACCATATTTTGATCTCTTGACCTCATCCTCTAATAGGTCAAATCTATGACGATATTGATATTCAATCTTGAACATTGATTTGATGATGATACCAAAATACGATGATGTATATCTTATTTTTAAGTTCCTAGAAAGTCCTAGGTCTAGATCATTCATCAACCTTGAATACATTAATAATGAAATTGATGTTGATACCACAAAATGTTGCTCGATTGTTTCTTTATTGTTGCTAAATTATAGTATATGGATGAATGATCACCCTCAAGGTCTAAATAGGAATCTAAACCCAAGCTTCAAATTCTTTAGACCTATAACTTTGGTATCCAAACATTGATTGTTGATATAAATTCTTGAAATCTTAAATCATGATCACTGGTCTAATGTTGATTTGACTTCAATGATCACCCTATTTAGTTCATGAGATCGACCTTAATCTATAATTGATGATTTTCATGTTCCAAAATCTAGACATTTTGAAATGATGATTATATTGTCATGCTCAATTTATGAAATATGGTTTAACTCACTTGTGGAGTAGTCCATTGTTTTTAAGAACAAAACCACGATATTGAAATATGATGTTCATCTTGATTGTTGAAAGATGAAAACTCAAACATGGATTTATAACCCCACTTAGGCCGATATAGAATCTACAACCCTACATGTGGGGAATGAAAGTAATTCTTTAATCTATATTTAAAAGGATCTATTTATTTGACCTAAAATATGATCTCTCAATATTTATGATCTATAGGATGATCTCTCCCAATTTTTGACTCATGTGATGATCGTTCTTATTTGATTATCAATGTGAAAATGTGCTGACCATGATGCTTGATTTCTTGATTTTGAAATAGTATTTATGTTTATGGAATACCAAGTTGATCATGCTATGGAATATGAAACCTCAATCTAGAATGATGGATTGATTTAATTTCGGGGACAAAATTTCTTTTAAGGGGGAGGATCTGATAGCCTAGACTTTTTTCTCTCCTCTTATATGTGCTATATACTTTATTTTTGAACTAATTTATCACTATAGAGATCATTTTCATTATTTCATATGGTTTGATGCTTTTTGAGCCTATCTGATGTCCATAGGGTGAGTGGTGACACTCAACTTGATGTGAAGACAAGGTTGTACTAGATTATAAATTATCATATCTGATCTCATTTTTGATATTATCTATGTGTCTCTTATTACCCTCAAAATAATTTACGTATATATAGGGTTCTCTAACATTTCCAATGCACCAATACTTTTCTCAATTCCGAGCTAGTATAAGAGAGAGATGCCCATTTATAAATTCCTTGATTTAACCTTGCTTTTAACTCTTTAATTGGTTTTCAATACAAATTAGACCCAACAGTGGGTGTAGACCAATTTCCCCTTTCTCTTCACCCCTCTCCCTTTGGTGATCCAAACCCTAATTTAGGGACCAATCACATGTCTAGTTTTCTTGATCCACGAATCACAAACACTGCATATTTTAGCCTAGGATCTAAGTCCCGTCCAATGGGTGTGTTGCTTTTCCCTACCTCAATACTCCACGGCCTATGACTGTGGAATCAAGCCTCACCTACCCCACCATTTATTGTCATTTATATCCATTTAGATGTTGTTTCTCTCTTCATTTCTTCATGTTCATTCATTACCACTATTTCTCCTCACTTCACATGCTCTAAGCCTTTCCCATGTCCCCTTTTTTCTTCTCTTCTTCCTCCCTTAGGCCACAACCACATCCTCAATAGAAAACCTACCTTGGTTCCTCTTTAGAGTTCTTAAAGGTCGGCAACAAACTCATCAAGATGATCCAATCTTGGGTATCAGGATGCAATCCCTCCAGGGGTTGGCGCCTCAGACACCACTGCTCTCTAGTGACCTTCATGCCTTTACATTATTGTGTTTAGGGTCAGGTCACAAGGGTGGGGGACCTTGTGTAGAACAAACAACCATTGATTAGTTCGTTCTCAATTGGGATGCCAGGATCATGAATTGTCACTATATATGGTGCATGTTCCTAGTCCCCAAGTGTCGTGACCCGCATGAAGGCGCAGGCCAGGGCTATCATTGAGTGATGTGGCCACACATTGACCAATCAGTGATGATAGGAAATTAATAGTCTCCTAGGGATGTTGCAAGCTATGAAACATTGTTAGGATCCACAGGAAGACAAGTGTTGCCCACCAGTGCCCTCCTCTGCCCTTTGATCCAAACCCAAGGGTCCAAATCACATGATATATGATAAATCCTTGAAAATATCTTTTCTCATGATTTGTTTAGCCAAAATGGTCACATAAATAAGTTTTTTAATAAAAAAAGTGAGATCCACTTGTTAAAAGTATTATTAGGTCATCTTACTGCTTGAAACTCTCGTGATATCTTATAAATGCCTAATTTTGAGGTCTTTTAACATAAATATCATAATTAAATTCTCAATCTTGCTCCTTTATGACATAAAATTTTATCTTGATCTAATATACGTACCTTAAACATCTTAATGTGATAAGTTTCCATATTTTCCAACATATGCACCCTAATGTGATCTATGTTGCTTGAATGACCTAATAAGGACCTATATGCAACAAATCATTTCTTTTATGTTATAACTTGTTCAAGCATGCCTATAATCTCCATTCTTTCTCTAGACCCATTAATCACACCCTATAATAAACTCATATTTTCTCATGGTACTTATTGAATGTTAGTAATGGCCCTCTGACACTTCAGATGTCTTATTATGCATTTAAGTGAACTAGTGATGTCAAATATTGAACCTTGTACCAATACCTATGTAATGATATTTGAATCCCTTATGTAACATCTAAATAAGTAATCCTACATGCCTTGTACCCCTGAAGTCCATGTGATTCATTCTTGTACGCATATGTTACTAAATGTCCTAATATTGACTTAAAATATGATCTAGTATGTGTGGTGATAACTAAGTCTCTAATATGATGTAAATGTTTGCCTAGTGACCATACATGTAATACAACTCTATTGAATCAGTAGCTTGGAGATGTTTATAATGCCTAACTCAAGTAGACCACAACCATACTCTAATGATGACCATCTTGTGTGATATAGATTCAAAATCACTTGTTTGACAAAGTTGATGCCTATGTTGAATAAGCTTGCTTAAATTTTATATTGCACGATTTTAGAACTTGTAACCTTAATATTTAATACTTAACCTTTGTTTTGATGTGTAACCCTAGATTCTATATGAATCCATGTTGAATGATGTAACATGATAATGAGCATGCTCGACCTAGTTTGAGAAATAAACACTAAAGGAAATAAGTACATAGACTTAGGTGACTCATCCAACCTCCATGAAAATGATTAATGAACCTAATAATGTTGATATTAATCCAATTACACTTATTTGTAATCTTTGGATCAAGTTTTTGAATTAATTTCCAAGAACAGGTCGGGCTTGCTAAATGAGGAATCTCTAATTGAATGGTTAATCATGTGCTTTGATGAAGGTGTGTTTTAGTCTCCTATTGGCTAGACAAGTGGTATTGAACTTTCTTTTATATATGTATGCTTAAAATGCTTGACTTTATATAATTGTTTGAACTACTTGTTCCCTATCATTAATACATTCATTTTGCTTGAAATATGTTGAACAAACCTTGAACATAGTTGAACTTGACCATTATACATAACCTTGTGTACCTACCTATGTTCTTAGGATATGGGCATAAGGCATGATTGAAATAGAGTTATTTCATTAACTTTGGTCTTGATGTCCCTCATTTTGAAATAGAGTGACATGTAGGATTTGAGCATTGTAAGTGCCTCACGGACCCTTCCTTTGGGAAGTTGGTCAAATGGCCATAAATTGTTGTTTAGTATAATGGAAATGCATCTAAAACTCACTAGCTTGTTAATAAGAAAGTACTTAGTGTTGTTTCTTTCTTTCTTGCTATTATGTAAAGTTTCACCAAGCATATATATGTCCTATTAAAATTGTGAGTTCATGTTTCTTATAGCGTACTCAACACACTTGTGTTGTTGTGTATCCATTTTATAATTTTAAGTAACAAGTAGGCTATAACTCTTTCTATCATGATTGTTTCCACTCTATTTGTATTTGTTACTTGACCTCTACTAATCTCTAATAACCTACAAATGGTTTTAATATGAGTTTTTTTGTGGGACTAACTGTTGGGTTTTAGGGGAGGCAGAGAAGGCAGCGGAAACAAAAATTTTCCTCCCCAAACCCAGAATAAGGAAATGCGTCAACATCTATACAATAGGAAAGGATGGTTTGTGGAATCATACCTTGTCCCGAGGCTTGCTTGGAGACAATACATCGCGGCTTGCGTGGTCTTCACCTCCAGTCTTGGACGGTGTCTGTGCAGCTCCTGGTCACACCGGGACTGACGACTCCTGGTCTCGCCAGGACTGTCGGGATTGACAGTTGTCCTCCGAGCGACAGAAATCTCCCACCTCTGAAGTAGTCCACACCGACCACCTAGAACTCCAATCTCCTTGTCCCACAAGGAATTGGAAGGAGTCACACCCTCCTGTCAACGTACTAGTCACTGACACACTCTCCTGCCACCAATCGCTTTCTGTAGTTGCTCGGGTAGCACTTGCTCGGGCTCTCTCGGTTACCAAAACCAGAGAGAATGACAACTTTACAGAGAAACTGGTTGCACTGAGTTGTTCTTTGAGAAGCCCCCAATACCCCTATATATATAGGAGGGTCATGGGACAGGGTTCTCCATCCCAGGCAATGCGGGACTAAAGTAGGAGTAGAATGGTTCGAGATTTTCCACAAAAATAACTAACTGCACAACCTGAACTGATCGTTTCATTTATGAAATGGTCAGTTGGGGACCTGAGCCGATCGGTTGACATCTCAACCGATCGGTTGGGACCCATGAAATGGTCAGTTCACTTCTAAACTGATCGGTTCGTGATCCTGATCAGTTCCCGATTGACTTTTCCTCTTTTGTTTCTAATTGGTATCAAATACCAATCCTTGTTCCAATCAAATTGAGCAAGTGAAACAAAAAGAAATTTCTCACCAATCCTACTTTCCCAACTTTCTAGGTTGTATCAGTTGAACCGATCGTTTCAACACTTGAAGAAATCATTTCACCCTATCCATGAGCCAATCGACTCACCACCTGACCTGATCGGTTCACCAAGATGAGCCAATCGGTTCATCCAATGAGCTGATCGGTTGGGAGTGTAGATTGTGCATAATCAGTCAATTGCAGTTTCAATCAATCTGATACTCCAATCAATGTGTCCAACACCTTGAACATTATGACATTGAGCTATCAATTAATTGAGTGTTTAATTGAACTACTAAACTCCTTTAGTAATTAATCTAAACATTATTTGTGGACAAAACTCCTTTTCCAGGTTAAATCCTATGTGTGTGACCCTGCAGGTCCATTTCACGTTGGCAGTGAAAGTCCATAACACTTATGACTTCACAAGCAAAGAGCGGTGCCTAGTCACACATCAGTGCTACCCAAGTGAAATAGAAAGTTGGAGAACAACTTTCAATCCTATAATTCGTGAATGGTGTTACAGTGAAAGTATAATTCCTTTGTCACTAATATCTTGAATGAACTCGAGGCATGGAACAGTCATCCTGTCAATGTTCATTCACTTTCTTGATCTCAGAGTAGATTGGAAGAGATATGTATGACATCAATATCACATACTGATTAACACATACATGCACGCCTTTCTCAATCCTACTCATCAAGTGGCCATGGATATCAAACTCCCTCAGGAGGAACAAATCCCATATATATCACTCACCCCTCAAAAGCCCCATGTGTCAAAGCCACCCAATCATCACCTTTATAACAACCCATGTTTCAGGACTGCGTTTGATGATGTCAAAGTGTGCCCAACGACATGTGTTGAGTGTAGTAATTTCAGGTCAAAGAATCACATTCACCACCATCACTGTGAGTACTGACTGTGACTACCATGTCATGGTTCCATGTGTCAAACTCACGGTGGGTCTGTCCGGTACACTTGTTCTCTAACAAGTACCTATGTGTTTGGTTTGATATTTCTATATCATGACTAATGAGATTCTGTCATAAACCAACACCACAATCTAGTCTTGTGTGTCATTGCTGTCTATCTACCTTCCATAATGACATATGACTAGGGACATAACAAGAATGTACAAACTCTTAGCGTCCGTATGATCTCATCGTTCAGGTCCTGAACATGAAAGCATGCGTCATTGAGTACTGTCATTCTCTAGACATTCAATATGTTCTATCACTATCTCATATGACTGAACCAGAAAGAATTGGAAGCTTGCCTTTGATGTTTATCAAATCAATCTTAATGTACCACACCAATCCTCCCATGATTGGCTCTCAGGGCATACATACCAACAGACTCCCACTTGCACTGCGAGCCAATCACCCTTGAATCGTATTCATAGTGATCTTCAAACATGTCCCACATGTTACAGTGCTCTAGTGCGAACATAGTGAGTAATGGCAACACCTTGCCAAAGTCAGTTTTAAATGCATGTCTCTCATCTCTTCGCTGTACGTCACACATATGAGATGGAGTTTCCATAATATGCGATCTAGTATTCCTTTGCTAACCTTTAGCCACATTGCATGATCAAGGATTCCATACTTGTCATCAATGAGCAGAATATCTATAAGTTCATCTCATGAACTTCCAGATCCATATAGTATCCAGTGTTGTTCTCCAACACATAGATACTCGGCATTTCCTTTTAAATGGTTTAATTGGAACACTTCCAATTATCAACAGACTTTCACTTTTATATATCCTATATATATTTTGTGATTAATTTTCTGTCCTTTCGGAAGTTCGCATCAATGTAACTCTTTACATTCAACTCTTCCTTATCTCCATAGAACTAGTACTTCACTAGTACTTATCAAGTTCTCGTGGTATTCCAGTAACCCTTACTGGAAGTAGACATACATCCACTTGTCATGTCTCACATATGAGTTATCAGGACGAGCACATCATATTGCCATGTCCTACATACAAGATGATGAATACATTTTGTTCTTGCCATGTCGATACATGCAAGATAATGGGATGATTACATACATGATAGATCCATATCTATTCTTAGTGTTCCCATTCTTCATAAGAATTGGACACTTGGCCTTGGGATACTAACTCCATGTAACATGGACAAGTTTTTCTCCCACTGAATCTGTGCATACTAAACCCTTAAGTATAGATTGCCAATGTATGCTTTCTCTTTTCAGGTCAAGAGGTTTTCGAGAACTATCTCTATAGATCTCTATTCCTATCACATAGGAAACATCTCTATCTTCCTTAAAGACAATTTCCACTTTTGGATTTCCATTCTAGAACATTTCCATTTCACATCAACATGTGGAATTTGAATACACTCCCTCTAAATCACATATCCCTTCTTTATCTTTGACATATCTGCCAAACCCTTTGACTATATCTTCAAAGTAAAGATCCAAATATGAGTTGCTTGTACTCAATCAATCACATTGATTAGTCCATTGTACCTTATAGACTTCATTTGCATTAGTGGATTCATAAACCTTATAGGTTGTGTCATGTACACATCCTTGTTTTATTCCTCATAGGAATGCAGTTTTAGTATCCATATACCAAATGTCTTAGTCATTAAGTTGCAATCAACAAGCATCATCCTTCTCAAAATGTTATCCATGTGTCTTAACACTTAAGATTCATTTGCACTTATGGATTTCATCCAATGGGTGCTACCATTAAGGTCATACCTTATGGTTCACATGCATGTCATTTAGGATGTAATGGTCATAAACCATAACTCAAAATCCGGTTCCTCATATTCATCTATATAGTTGACTCATCACATGAACAACTCATCACATAGATAAATGAGGTGTATCCGTCAAGGATATAAGAACTTACAACTCCTTGTGATTCTTAATGTCCTTTATTGGTGTGGGGTATTCTTTTATTAAGAAGAATTTAGTTATTTGATAATCATTCTCTAACTCCTTGGAGTATGATTCCTTCTTGATTTAGACATCACCATGCCTTAATCATGAGTTCACTATGATACACCATCACAGACTTAGGCTTGTCCTTCTTCATCTGTGTCTCGGTTGTCCTCAACATGCCCAATAACTCTGACAGTGGCCTATCAAAGTTGTTCATGTTGTAGTTCATCACAAACTGACTGTAGGATTCTGGCAATGATTGCATTATCACGTCAGTAGCCAACTCTTTGCTCAATGGAAATCCCAGTCTTTTTAGGTTCTCCACATACCCAATCATCTTGAGTATGTGAGGACCAACTGGATCTCCTTCTATCATGACGCACTTGAACAGTGCCCTTGAGCATCATATCTCTCTTGTCGTGCTTGATCTTCATACATGTTCCTGAGATGCTGAATCATCTCAATGACACCCATGTTCTCATGTTGTCTCTGCAACTCGTGGTTCATAGAGCACAACATCAAGCACTTTACATCAATGGCATCATCAGAATGTTTCTTGTAAGCATCCCTTTCTTCCTTTGGTGCATTAGGAGAAGGTTCCTCTGGAATTGGAGTATCCAGGACATAGAGCTTTCACTCTTGAGTGAGAACAATTCTCAATGTCCTATACCAGTCGTGGAAGTTTGTCCCATTCAGCTTGTCCTTTTCAAGGACGGATCGTAAAGAAAAGTGATTGTTGTTTGTTTCCATTTGTACTACAAAAGGAAAAAATTCATTTTTAGTCCAAAACTCATTTTTGACTTATTTGATTGATTTAAAAAATTGACGATATAATTAGGCCTTTAATTAATTATCACTCCCACTATTTTACTTCAAATTGATAGCCCTCACCATAAATTTGGAAGATTGCAGTGTATAACCTTCTAGTGGGTAAGATCCTAAAATCCTCTAAGTCATGGACCATCTTGGGCTGTCACCCACAACTTAGATCTCTCAGGTAGGCAACTCTTGCCAATTGCATCATATGCAACTCTTGATAAGATGCCATATGCAGCTCCTTGCCATGATCATCTCCATGCCTCAAGGTGCTAGATCCTATCTAGGTCACCTTGTTAAGTCCGACCCAAAGCCAACACGATGAATATGCACCCTGCTAGGGCAGACCCACATATCCATCCTTCACGCTTCCACGAGATAGACGGTGCACCACACTAGGCGTGCCCATACTTGGTCAATCAAGCTTTTCACATGTGTCACATTTGGAAGGCATCTAAAACTTAATATTTAATGAGGGATTTGGTTTTTATATACATATACATATCCAATCACTACAATACATAGTATGTATCATATACATGCTATATCCCACAGAAAACATGCAAAACGATAAAAGCGATGATTATGGCCATCCTAATGTGATTTCTCGAGCCAAGAGGAATCACGGTCATCTAGGTCTACATCACATGCAACATGTACAAGATGAACTCTGTGCTTTGCCTTTCTGGGTTTGATCAACTCATCACATGACTGATTGGCTCACCATCAGGCCGGTCGGCTGGGTGCCACCAGCCGATCGGTTGGCTCCTCCAACCGATCAGTTCGCCTGGTCATCGTGCATCTCATCATGGCCGCCAGCCGCTTGACTCGCTCCTCGAAACGGTCATCAACCGATCATCTCACTCTTTGAAATGATCGTCTCGAATGTCAACCGATCGGTTTACACCTTGAACCGATCGTCTCAGCTGTCGTCAGGATGTCCTTCGTTCTTTGACATAACAGAAAATAAAATTCTATCCTATTTTATATGGTAAAAAGAGAAACCTCGAGTTACATTCGAGGGGAGCAAAATTAGGAAAGAAATCTCGAATTATTTCCAGTTACATCAGGAATAGGAGAAAGGAAATTGGTGCGCAGACCGAGATGCAAGCAACCACATACAACCATACACAGATAGGGTTTATTAGCCATAACCACACTATACATCCACCACAAAACTCGTTTAAGGGTGACGCGTATCTAGTGCATTCATAATACATATCATATATGTAAATTGGGATTTGTGGATTTAGGATTGGACATGCATAAAGCCAATTTTATTCGCATCGTATGCAAAAAATAAAGGCGACAAACCAAAATCAATCATATCGATAATCCTAAAGTATAGAGCAGTTGACGTGGCTCTGATACCACTATTGGTTTTTAGGGGAGGTAGAGAAGGCAACGGAAACAAAAATTTTCCTCCCCAAACCCAGAACAAGGAAACACGTCAACATCTATACAATAGGAAAGGATGGTTTGTGGAATCATGCTTTATCCCGAGGCTTTCTCGGCGACAATACCTCACGACTTGCATGGTCTTCACCTCCGGTCTTGGATGGTGTCTATGTAGCTCCTGGTCGCACCGGGACTGATGACTCCTAGTCTCATCGGGACTGTCGGGATTGATAGCTGTCCTCCGAGCGGAAAAAATCTCCCACCTTTGAAGTAGTCCACACGGACGACCTGGAACTCCAATCTCCTTGTCCCATAAGGAATTGGAAGGAGTCGCACCCTCCTGTTAGCGTACTAGTCACTGACACACTCTCCTGCCACCAATCGATTTTTGCAGTTGTCTTTCCCTTACTGTGCCTCCCTTATCGGGTAGCACTTGCTCGGGCTCTCTCGGTTACCAAAACCAGAGAGAATGACAACTTTACAGAGCAACTGGTTGCACTGAGTTGTTCTTTGAGAATCCCCCAATACCCCTATATATATAGGAGGGTCATGGGACAGGGTTCTCCATCCCGGGCAATGCGGGACTAAAGTAGGAGTAGAAGGGTTCGAGATTTTCCACAAAAACAACCAACTGCGCAACCTGAACCGATCGTTTCATTTATGAAACAGTCGGTTGGGGACCTGAGCCGATCAGTTGACATCTCAACCGATCGGTTGGGACCCATGAAACGGTCGGTTCACTTCTGAACCGGTCGGTTCGTGGTCCTGATCAGTTCCCGATTGACTTTTCCTCTTTTGTTTCTAATTGGTATCAAATACCAATCCTTGTTCCAATAAAATTAGGCAAGTGAAACAAAAAGAAATTTCTCACCAATCCTACTTTCCCAACTTGCTCAGTTGCATCAGTTGAACCGATCATTTCAACACTTGAAGCAATCATTTCACCCTGTCCATGAGCCGGTCGACTCACCACCTGAGCCGATCAGTTCACCAAGATGAGCCGATCAGTTCATCACATGATCCGATCGGTTGGGAGTGCAGATTGTGCATAATTAGTCAATTGTAGTTTCAATCAATCTGATACTCCAATCAATGTTTCCAACACCTTGAACATTATGACATTGAGCTATCAATTAATTGAGTGTTTAATTGAACTACTAATCTCCTTTAGTAATCAATCTAAACATTGTTTGTGGACAAAACTCCTTTTACAGGTTAAATCGTATGTGTGTGACCCTGCAGGTCCATTTCACATTGGTAGTGAAAGTCCATAACACTTATGACTTCACAAGCAAAGAGCGATGCCTAGTCACACATCAATGCTACCCAAGTGAAATAGAAAGTTGGAGAACAACTTTCAATCCTAAAATCCGTGAATGGTGTTACAGTGAAAGTATAATTCCTTTGTCACTGATATCCTGAATGAACTCGAGGCATGGAACAGTCATTCTGTCAATGTTCATTCACTTTCTTGATCTCAGAGTAGATTGGAAGAGATATGTATGACATCAATATCACATATTTATTCACACATGCGTGCACGCCTTTCTCAATCCTACTCATCAAGTGGCCATGGATATCAAACTCCCTCAGGGGGAACAAATCCCATATCTATCACTCACCCCTCAAAAGCCCCATGTGTCAAAGCCACCCAATCATCACCTTTATAACAACCCATGTTTCAGGACTGCGTTTGATGATGTCAAAGTGTGCCCAACGACATGTGTTGAGTGTAGTGATTTTAGGTCAAAGAATCAGATTCACCACCATCACTGTGAGTACTGACTGTGACTACCATGTCATGGTTCCATGTGTCAAACTCACGGTGGGTTTGTACGGTACACTTGTTCTCTAACAAGTACCTATGTGTTTGGTTTGATATCTCTATATCATGACTAATGAGATTCTGTCATCAACCAACACCACAATCTAGTCTTGTGTGTCATTGCTGTCTATCTACCTTCCACAATGACATCTGACTAGGGACATAACAAGAATGTACAAACTCTTAGCATCCATATGATCTCACCGTTCAGGTCCTGAACCTGAAAGCAAACGTCATTGAGTACTGTCATTCTCTAGACATTCAATCTATTCTATCACTATCTCATATGACTAAACCAGAAAGAATTGGAAGCTTGCCTTTGATGTTTATCAAATCAATCTTAATGTATCCCACCAATCATCCCATGATTGGCTCTCAGGGCATACATACCAACACTAACATCATAATATTAGGTACTAGTTTAGTTTCTTTATTTATGGCATGTTCATACCATATTTGCATATCTTGTTGGTTGTATATTCATTCATGCATATGCTATGGTATATATACTAAAGGTGGGCACCCAAGTCCACTTTCCTTTGGTTATTTAGATATTTTGAGTGTGTAATAGTTCTGTTACATGTTCATTCTAGATTTATGTGAGAAAGAGATCATAGGTAACATTGTTCACTTATAGTTTTAATTTTGTCACCCAACTTTTCCAATTTTTTGAGTAGGAATGTAATGTTTGTAGATAGCACTCATTTCTTGTTAGGTATTTGCCATCATTGCCAACATAATGTGGAATATATAGGATCACACACATAGCAATGCTCAAGGGAGTAAATATGCTTTCAAACTCATAATTAAAATGAGTTTGTGATATGAAATGTTGATTAGATCCACCCAATTGGTCTAACAAGTCATCTGAATCACTTAATGGATGATAAATCAATAGAACGATTGATTGTCAAATAATCGATTGAGTAACCATTATGGTAAGCAAAAAACCAATCAACTGAACATGTCATTTGATCAATTGGGTATTTGAATTAGAAGATACTAAAATAAGAAATTCATGTGATGTGTGTATAGGTTAGTTGATTGACTTAGAATTCGGAATGTAAAGAATATTTAAGAGGATAAGATGGACTCCCAACCAATTAGTTGAAGAATCATTCAATTATCTTGAATACTATTTTAGTATTGAGTTTGACTAGGGATTTTAATTAGGAAAAGGAAGTTTCCTTTAGAAAAATGTAAACCATGACTCTCTTTTATAAAGTGGTGAACTGTAACAACCATACTTTTCAGCAACCCCCAATTAAGGAACACCAACAATATGAGAGCCATTACCTAAATTTCTCCCAAGGATCCAAATTTAGCAAAAAATAAATAATAGTAAATAACTTCCATTATTTCAAAGCATTTTTAGAATATTCTTTTACATGAAATTATATCATTGCAATTTTATATAGAGAAGATGTATCTATCTAGTCCTCATTACAAGTTGGGTTTAATGTCTTCAAGTAATTTCTTCTATCAATCATATCTTAATATCATCTAATCTAGCATGTACCTTAAACACCGTGAAACCAAAATCACAAATTAGTATAACAACTTATATAGTGTACATGAGGGGAACGAAATATTTTCACCTCGGTGTAACAACATACTCAACCATAAAATAAAAATTTACATTTTCATAATAACTCTTCAACCTATTTTTACTCAACCTCGGGATACCCTTTCTTAGGGTCTTATCCCTACAGTGGACACTAGGCCACCATCCCATTATGGGGCTTGGTGACATTTTGGTCTTCCCAATCTGGGGCCTAACCTTATATGACCATCCCAATCTGAGGCTTGGTTCTCATTATGACCATACATATCTGGATCTAGGTCCTACTCATCTCAATGACTTTCTCTCTCTTATTAATTTCTCAAACTTCTAAAGTTGGTATGAGGGGTTCGAGCAAGTTAATCATATATCATGTGATATTCATATGGACTTTATAGATTGTAGGAAATTAAATAAACATACAATTATTTAATTTGCAATCAATCTAACAAACCTCAGAAAAAACATCAACAAACTAATGTGGGTAGTAATAGGCATAACCACATACCGAAATGGTGAGCCATTTAGATTTCATGTAGAATATACTTCAAGAATATTATCCAATCAAGCAAGAAAACTAAGCAATAAACTTTAATCTACATGTATATAAAGCCTAAATTATCACCATCACATTAATTAGATAAAACCCAACCCGGTCCTATCTACGTTTTTGGTTTAGATTAGTCTGAGTTCATTAACGTTACCACCTTTAACTTGAAAACCCAATAATTCTTCATATCTATGGTATTCACATTAGAAACCCTAATTTTACATCATTATAACCATGAACATGTTAAATTACCATTATGTTGAATAATTTCATATTGCATCTCAAGAAACGCCTTTATCATGATTAGGATGCAAATCTAGAGTTTATGTGCTTTAATTATCACTTTAACATGTAACACTGGTTATCCACTTTTTGAAGCCTATTTTTAGCAACATATGAAACTTTAAACCCAAATTGGGTCCAGGATTCTCTTTTAATCCAAAAAAGTAAAACGTTATTAATTAATCTCATTTAAACAAGTGATGGCCTTTACAATCATGAAACTAGAGTTCGTATGTATATTTTACATAAAAGATGGTATCTTTATGTAGTTTTGAAAATGGAAGCATTATCAAGTCTCAATTATATTTTATTTGGGATCCTATCATTCTCCTAATCAATTATCATATAAAACTTATTTCCATTTGAATTACTAATCATTTGTTATGATTCATTCAAGATAAGCAGTAATCGACCATTAGGAAAGTTCCATCCACTTACTTTATTCCACATGGACCTACCTGCACCAATAGATAGACTCCACCCAAGTTTTATCCTCCATGTGGTAAGTGCTCAGGATCAGGGAAAAAGATCCAAGGTACCCTCACATATTATGTGCATCGTGTGGGGCATTTGTGTCATTTCTCTGTGTGTCATTTTTTCCTCTCATCAAACTTTATCCTTGTGCCAAAATGAGTAAACTTGAGGGTTGACTCTACGTTTTAGGCCAATAGAGAGCTAAACAATTGTTCCATCACCTCAGTGGAGTCCCATCAAACCATATGGTGGTCTTATCCAAGCCATAGGGGCAAAGACACATGTAATTGAAGAGCCCACACCGGATGTGAAATAGCTAACAAAAAATAAGAGTAATGAAGATTGCAGGGATGCTCTATCATTCTCCAGAGCAGCACACATGAATCCTTGGGTCCATAGAGGTGTTGAGATGCCTTATATAGGCTTAGTTAGTGGTGGGTGGTCTACAGTAAATAATGGAGTACCCATATTGGATAAGTTTTGGGGTAAATCCTAAATGCTTATCAAACAAGTAGAAATCTAGGTTGGATATATTCATAATGGTCTCTTGGACTAAATGGTATCCTTTTTAGAAGGGTATGTGACCCATAGGAGGTAGATGGTTTACTATAATCGAGATTCCTAAATATGCTAGAGGTAGGAGATGATGGGATGCCATCCATCTTGGATCTGGGAAACTCTGAATTAGGTGTTAATAAGGCAAGCTAAGGCTAAGGTTTTGTGTCCTATAAATGTAACAGATCATATTAATGTATACACTAACCATTCACTTTATAGAAAATTATAAAAACCGTAACTCTCTCCTCTCTCCTTCAATTGACCACAAACTTTAAATAGAACTTTCTAAAGATTAATTCTAGTGGTGGGAAAGATTTGGTGTCAAAAATATGCTTCTAGAAGCCCCTTTTCTCTCTCTTCAAAAGGCATATAATTCATTAATTTCAAGTGGATCCCTTTATCTTACGCATTTCTATAGGCCACAAGAAGCATCCATTCTCTAAGAAACATGTAAGGCAACTCTTTAAAGTATTTCCCAATCCTAATTAATTTCGTGGGATTTATTGGAGTAACTTTTATTCACCAAACTTGTTCTTTTAGCATATTCTTAAATTAATTGCACATGCATGGCAAGTCCTTTTTATTCCAAATTCTAGAATTCTCTTATTTTCATTATTATTTTCAAGTATCCCTAAAGTCAGATTGAAATAACACTATTTATGGCCTCAACATTGTGTTGCCAATAATGGCTATTACTTGAATTATCTAAAACACCACATATTTTATTTTCATTTGGAAACTTGCATATTATCTAGTCACCGACAAAATACATTTATTTATGCACAAAAACTCTCTTTTCTAGAGTATTCCACACAATTCCATATTTAAAAAACCCATTGTAAATTACCTTTCTTAATTTCTTTGTTATTGTATTTTCCTCTCCTTCTTTTTCTAAAATTGATTAATGGTTTATTGAAAGTGAACCACACAAATTCCATCCCATGTGGAGTATTTGCACTTTCAAACAACAATTTCCAAACAAGACGCATAGATGTCCTTCCTATTACATTATTTGTAAATAAATACATTAAGACATTTGAAAAACTAGGTCATGTCATCCTTCCCTCTTATAGGATTTTTTTCCTCAAAATAGGACAATTCATCTTAAGACCAACATTTCAAAATTCCATTAACTTTTATTTATGTGTTGAATCCTTTTACTTTGTGCCACATGGACCTATTTGTAAAAAAAATCTAATGGGACTTACTTGAGCCATGGAACAAACCCATGTTATTCTATCATAATACCATTAAGGAATTACTTGTTAATTCATGCTTTATATTTATATTAACCAGTTTCCTCAAAATTGAAAATTTAACATTCACCCCTCCTTAAAAGGAATTTTGTCCCCAAAATTCAAACCTAGTAAGAGTAATGTGATTGATAACTCATCTTAGTTTCAAGCTTAACCCTACTTAGATATCTTTAACATATTTTATTGATATGCAGAGACCTCACATTATGACTAAGATTGGTACTTGAATTCAGTTCAAGGTATGTCCACATGCTTAAAATTTTCATGAAACTACCACTTGGTGATTACAATTCCATTTGTAAACAATTTTAGTTGGTGATTACCTTTTCACCTAGTCTTTCAACCTATTATTCGTTTATTTTCACATAAGGGTGAGGTACCACCTCTAACCCTTAACTTAGGGTATTCGTTCTCATATGTCTACTTTTTAGCATAACATGTGTTTACTCAATCTCTCTCCCTCATAATGGGATGAAATAAGTATTTGGTTGCATCTCAAAAACAAATTTCATCCCATTCCAAGAACAGAGATTGTATACACACAATTATCTTAAACTTTCTTACTTCAGGTTGAATCATCCTCATCATGACTCAAAACCATACATACTTTTTAATTCCACAATATTCTTATATTTAATGAAGTCAAATTCCTTCCTCACCCTTGAGTTTATTCACACATCCATTTAAGGTTTCATTATTACATGAGTTCTTTTATCATTTATATTTACACATCATGTAATATGAACCTTAGCCACTTCCTTGAGGTCTCTAGGGGTACATGTACTTTTGGAGTGATCTCATCCTTATGCATCTAGGGAGTGCCTCTGACATTCACCCATTGGTCCTCATGAACATCATGAATGTGGCCAATCTCCTATGACATGGGCCTCTGTAAACATAGTGACTACCTCCTGACCAGATGGTCTTGTACATTCAGGTAACAGTCATCGTTAATCCCATCAGTCCTATGTACCTTTAATACTCCCTACTTGACCTTATGATTGGCTTAGGGATCTACCCTTCCCAAGGGTTTACTGAAGAACATTAATTTCATATGTAATTCTTTAAATCAGATTTCCTCCATCTCTTATGATGCCCATTATTCACTTTATATCCCCTCCTTGGACTCATGGCAAGTTACTTTTTCACGCTCGATCTCATACTGTCAACCACTTCCATAGTGACTTTTCCTCATGTTTCTCAGGGACGGTATACTTGGGTTTAAAGAATCATACTAAATATATGTACTTTCATATTTTACATCCTTAATTCTCCACCCTTTAGGTGACAATTAAGGTTACCTCAATTTTTAAATTGATTTATTCAGTTTACCTATATAGGGAAGGTCCTAATCTTGGGTGTCCTCTAGAATCATAGGAGGATCTTAGGCTCTCTATCCACAACCCATCCCTATAGGTCTAGGGTTTTCCTCCCTTAGTGGCCCTTTCCCATTCTTGGGTTGACCCACCCCAGGTCAGGACACTAGCCCTAAAAGTTGAACTAAGGATTTCATATCATCAATTTTGATGCAACCTCATGAAGCATTTCTTATTTGAAACTCACTAACCTTATCCACTTTTCTCAATGGTGTGCCCTCTATATGGGGAGACTATTTATTGGGAACCTTCTCTAAAGGTTTGGTCCCTGTAGTGAACATCAATCATCCCCATGTGATGACTTTATTAACCACATGATCGTTCTTTAACTCACCAGAGATCTATACAGGGTTTGAGCAGGTTACATCGATAAAATGAGTTATTCATAGGTTGCTTATGTTTTCTTAAAACTTTTCTCATTAATGCCTTTGTTTCACATGCACATATGCATGAGACACCAAGTCACCTAAATCATTGATACATTTTATATTATAACTTTTCAACCTTTATTTGCCCAATCTCTATGGTATACCCACTCATTGGGTGTATTCATACTCACTCACTGGGAGTATTCTCAATGATCTACCCAGTCTATGGGGGTTATCTCCATTCTTACCCACTCACTAGGGGTGTCCATAATATCATACTCACACACTGGGAGTATTTAATGGCATACCCACTCATTATGGGTAGTATACTCATTCTCTATAGATAATCTCAATAACATAACCACTCATTGGGCATAGTTTCAATTGCATACCAAGTCATTGGGGGCATCATACCCACTCACTGAGGTATTCTTTATCCATTCATTCCTCTAGAGTAGCATTTGGGCGATGAGAAATTTATATTCATGTTTCCATTTTCATGTATAATTGTTGGTTATTTATGTTTCTCATGTATATTCAAATTCTTTGACATGCATCATGCATGATTTTCTCCACATTCATGCATGGGAGGTTGGGGCACGTAACTCATTTATATTTTTCCTACTTCTCTTTATACTTACCCTAATTTGGGTTCATATGGGTATGGTTACTATATCACCCACACAACTCCCATTTCCTAGGATTAGGGTTTAGTGTGGTGATCAGGGACTACATCCTACATCTTAGAGTTTCTATCTTCTTTGACTACTAGGGTTTTCCCCAAAACAACCCTAGTTCCATCTAGGGTTATCCTCACAAGGAAAAACCCATAAATCATTTTTCTTTACTTTTTTATTATTTGCACATTGTATGTACATTATTATTTCCACATTACATGCACATTATTTTTTCCACATTACATGTACATTATTATTTAATTGGTGGATGATGCCTTAATCCTACTTCTTCTCAGAAACCCTTATTTCAGATGAGGAAGGAAGTTCCTTTTAGGTTTTATTAAGCAAAGAGGATGAGAAGTGGATGAATAAAGATGAGAAGACACCCTAAAGGTATTTCACTTAGGGAAAAATTGTCCGACTTTGTCCAGGCAGGATGTGCGGGCCCGAGAGTTCTAGTAAGCTGATTAGTGATGTAGAGGAAATTTGTTCTAGCCCCCAGGTCATGATCCCTTATAGACACCATTGTTTTTAGAAAATTCCCTAATAGTTCCCTCATATTGCTATAGATTACTATGAAATTATAAACTATTAAATCATATTTGAAAAATATGGAGCTCTGATACCAAATGTTATGACATCACTTTTCAAAAACACCCAATTAAGGAAGGACAAAAAGATGAGAGTCGTTACCTAATTATTTTTCCCAAGAATCTAGATTTAGCAAATAATAAATAATAGTAAGTAATTTCCATCATTTTAGAATTTTTTTATAATATGCTTTTACATGAAATTATATCATCAAAATTGTACATAGAGAAGAAGTATCTATCTAATCTTCAGTACAAATTAGATTTAATGTCTTCAAGTAATTTCTTCTATCGATAATATCTCAACATCATCTTATCTAGCATGTACCTAAAACACTATGAAACCAAAATTGCATATCAGTATCACAAGTTATACAGTGTATGTGGGGGGGGGAATATTTGCACCTTGGTGTAACAACATACTCAATCAATTGTTATTATAGAATCAAAATATACATTTTTGTCATAACTCTTCCACCCATTTTTACTCAAACTATAGGATACCCTTTCTTAGGGTCTTGTCCCTATAGTGGATGGCATGCCACCATCCCAATTTGGGGCTTGGTACCATGTTGGTCATCCCAATCTTGTGTTTGGTTCTCATCATGACCTTCCCAATATGGGGATTGGTCCTAGTCATCTCAATGACTTTCTCCTTCTTATTCATTTCTCAAACTTCTATATTTGCTATGAGGGGTCTGAGGAAGTTCATTGTATATCATGTGATATTCATGGGGGCTTTATAGATTGTAAGAGATTAAATAAACATCCTCTAATTTAATTTGCAATGAATCCTATGAACCTCAGTAAACACTCATAAACTAAAGAGGGTATTCATAGGAATAACCACATACCTCACTAGTGAGGCATGTATCTTATCATGCAAAATATACTTCAAGAATATTATCCAATCAAGCAAGAAAACCAAGTAATCAACTTTAATCTGCATGTATGTAAATCATAAATTGTCACTGTCACATTAATTATATTAAACCCTACTCAACATTATTCTAGGGTTTAGGGTTTAGACAAAGAATAATATTATTGACCCTATTTCCCTTGCATGTTGAACATTATGTGAAACCCCAACATATCACTTTCATTATGATCACTTGAATTAGTTTGAGTTCATTAAAGTTACCATCTTTAACCTCAAAACCCTAAAATTCTTTATAGCTTGGCTATTAACATTAGAAACCCTAATTCTACATCATTATGACCATGAACATGTTAAATTACCATTATGTTGAATAATTTTTTATTACATCTCAAGAAAGGCATTTATCACGATTAGGATGCAAATATAGGGTTTATGTGCTTTAACACGTAACATTGATTATCCACTTTTAGAAACCCTAATTTTAAAAACACATGAACTTTTGGCCCAAATTATGTCCTAGATTCTCTTTTTATCCAAAAATTTTAAGCTTTATTCATTAATCTCAATTAAACAAGTAATGACCATTAAAATCATGAAACTAGGGTTCTTATGCATATTTTACATTAAAGATGGTTTCTTTATGCACTTTTAAGAATGGAAGCACTATCAAGTCTCAATTATATTTTATTTGGGTTCCCCTTGTTGTCTTGATCAATTTTCATATAAAACTTATTTTGATCCGAGTTACTAATCATTTTCTATGATTTATTCAAGATAAGCATTAATCGAATTATAGGAAAGCGCCATGCTAGTAAATAGGGGACTTAGTTTTTTGCACATAGACCCACCTGGACCAATAGACAACCACCAGCCTGGTCCCATCCTCCATGTGGGTAGTGCTCAGGACTAGGGTGAAAGGTCCAAGGTACCCTCGTGTCTTGGGTGCACCCTGTAGGGTATTTGTTTCATTTCTCTGTGTGTCATCTTCTTCCTCTCAACACGCTTTATCCTTGTGCCTAAATGAGTCAATTTGAGGGTTGACTCTATGTTCTAGGCACCAGAGAGCTGAGCAATAGTGCCACATACTCTACGGAGTCCCGTCGAACCTAATAGTGGTCTCATCCCAGCCATAGGGGCACAAACACGGGTAACTGGAGAGCACATATCGGAAGTGAAACATGAAACCATAAAGAAGTGCAATGAAGGTTGTAGGGATGTTCTCTCATACTCTGGGGCAGCACACATGATTCCTTAGGTCTGTTGTGGGGGGGGGTTCATATGCCTTATATAGGCTTGGTTAGTAGAAGATTATCTCCAGTCATTAATGGAGTTCCCATACCGGCTGAGTTTTGGGAGAAATCCTAAATCCTCACAAAAAAAGTTGAAATATAGGATAGATAGATTTGTAATGGTCTCCTGGCCTTAATGGATATCCTTTTTAGAAGGGTCCTTGACCAATAGAGAGATAGCAACGAGAGGGGGTGGATTATTCACTATAACTAAGTTTCCTAGAAAGGTTAGTGGTAGGAGAGCATGGGATGCCATCCATCTTGGATCTGATGGCTTTGAATTAGGAGTTAATAAAGGCAAGCCAAGGCTAAGGTTTTAGGTCCAATAAGTGTGATAAATCACGTTAATTTATACACTAACCATTCACTTTATTGAAAAATATAAAAACCATAGCTCTCTCCTTTCTCCTCCAATTGATCCCAAATTTTAAAATTAAAGTTTGTAAACATTTAATCTAGTTGTGGGAAAGATTTAATGTCAAAATGATACTTCTAGATGTCCCCTTTACTCTCTCTTGAAAAGGCATATAATTCATTATTTTCAAGTGGATCCCTTTATCTTTACGAATTTCTCTAGGCCACTAGAAACATCCATTCTCTATGAAACTTGGAAGGCAACTCTTTCAAGTCATTCCCAATCTTAATTGATTCTTTGGGATTTATTGGAGTACTTTTAATCACAAAAATTGCTCCTGTAGTATATTCTTAAATTAATTGTACACACCACATGACAATTCCTTTTAATTCCAGATTCTAGAATTCTCTTATTTTCATTATTATTTTCAAATATCCCAGTAGTCAGACCTAAATAACACTATTTTTTACCTCAAACATTGTGTTTCTAATAACCACTAGATATTTACTCTTTTAATTATCTAAACACCACATATATTAGTTTATTTGGGTAAGTTGCATTATATCTAGTTATCCACAAATTCCCTATCCTTTATTTATGCACAAAAACTCTATTTTCTAGAGTATTCCACACAATTCCATATTTAAAACAGCCATTGTCAATTACCTTTATAAATTTCTTTATTATTGGATTTTCCTCTCCTTCTTTGTCGAAAATCTATTAATGGTTTATTGAAAATAGTGAACTACACAAAATCCATCTTGTATGGAGTATTTTCACTTTCAAACAACAATTTCCAAACAAGACACATAGAGAATCGTATTTCTAATGTGTCCTTCATATTACATTATTTAAAAAAAATACTATAACATGGATAAAACTAGGTTATAGCATGAACGTCCATGGGATGCAACACACAAGCTTAAAAAATCACCTTATAAGAGATAATTGAAATGATAAGAACAACACATGTGATAGGATGAGTAAAGCAGAGAGTAATTCTAGCACGTCGACAAGTCATATCCACTTCTTATTGGAGCTGAAGACAGTGACCTAAGATTTCCCTTCATCTTCTTAGATTGTGTAGCGGTTGAGGCATGTATGTGGAGGCTTGGAGGACAATATCCATCATCAACAAGGATGATCTCTTCTCTATTTCTTATATAAGAACAATAGTGTTACTATACTATGTCAACTTCAGATCAGGATCCAGAAGGATGCAAACGTCAATGACATATGTGGGCCTATTTGTTGGATAACTAGTGTGTGCTAAGGAAATTTATATATCCCTTCATTGTGTAATATCCTCAGATTTGGTGAGTTCGAAATACATAAATATAAGAGTTGATTTGATAAGCAAATTCCCAAATTATATTTGATAGAAAAACAACGTCATTCATTTTGTGGCATGGGTAAAACCCATGTCCAAAGTAAGTCTCATGAGACTATTTTATTTGCAAATAATTCCTTGGTGCACTAGACAAAGAATAAGATATTTTGTGAATACATAAAGATAAATGTCTTTATGGTTTTTTTTTTGAAACCAATACCTTGTATTAGAACAACTAACAGAAAGTCTCCATACAAATTTCAGGGACATCCTCGAAGGATGTACGACCACTATCCCCACTTAAACCCAAACGGGAAAGGTTATGGACAACATTATTTGCCTCTCTTCTCACATGACAAAAGGTGGGTTTAACAAAGCATGACCTCAAGTTTTGGATATTAGCTACGACACTCATACTAGGCCCTCTCCCTGTTTGATTGTTGTTAACTAAGTTTATAATTGTAGAAGAGTCAGACTCTAGAGCCACTTTAGAGAAGCCCATCTCGCGCGCCAGCTCCACCCCCAGCAGTAGTGAGGTAGCCTCAGAAGAGAACACTGACCACACAACTTTGAACATCTTGGTATGAAAAGCAATCAGTCTTCCCCTGTAGTCCCGAATAACAACATCTAGGTTGATCAAGTCGCCAGGAAGAAAGGCAGTATCAATGTTTACTTTATAACAACCTGGTGTAGGTGGGGACCAGGAAGCCGTCCTTGTTTGGGCTTCTCTGTTAGGAGCAGAATCGCCATTACCAGGGTAGAAACCGTGCGGATCGGACCAGTGAAGTAACCCATTAACAGTAAGGTATGGGTTAGAGATTTTATGGTCTAACACCAAGGTGTTCATGCATTTCCAAGAGGTCATGTACATCGTACAGAAGATCCAAAAGTTGTCTTTTGATTCCTTATCTTTGACTTGTAGAATAATGTCCAGCAGACTCATATTGTTAGCACCAGCCAAAGCTTTTAGATGGGGTAGGATTTCCATACTGTAATGGTGTTGCTGCAGTTGAACAGGGCATGTCGCACACTTTCAGGTTCCCTCTGGCAGATGTTGCACAACTCATCATCAAGGATGTGGCAGCGAGTAAGAGATTCTTTGGTTGGTAAGAGACTAGATCACTCCCTCCATAGGAAGTTCTTCATCTTAGGGGGTACATTGATGTTCCAGAAAATTTTCCAAGGGGAAGATAAAGCTTGTCATTTCCCACACCAAGAGGGGGTAGAACCATTGATGCCCAACCAGTAGGTAGAACTAACTGTAAAGCAACCATCAAGGCAAGGATACCAGTATCTCTCATAAAGACATTGGGTTGCCAGCGGTAGTGTTCTAATAGTAGCAACATCTTCCTCAAGAAAATTCTCCTCGATAATATCCCAATGCCGCAAGCCAGTCCCCTCGTCGATGATATCTGATACTCTCCAGTCATTCACATCTCTATGAGATGCTATCCCATTAGGTGTCAAGCAGCAACTCTTGGAATTAGGAAGCCAGTTGTCCAACCATAGATTCACCTTCAGACCGTTCCCAACAGTCCATCTCAATCCTTCTAGCAGGAGGGATTTGGCACCCTAAAGGCTTCTCCAAGTGAAGCTAGGGTCAAAACCCCTTTAGGCATTCAGAACCTCATCATTCTTGTAATATTTCTTCTTGAGGACAACACTCACCATGGCAAGAGGCTTGGTATACATCCGCCATAACTTCTTTTCCAGAAGGGCAGTATTGAACACGCTTAGGTCTCTGAACCCCAAGCCACCTTCATGTTTGGGTTTGCACATTTTGTCCCACGATCTCCAGTGAATCCTCTTTTGGTTGTTGTTGCTGCCCCACCAGTAGTTGGCCATCATTTAATTGATGTCATCAATAGTACCTTCTGAGATTTTTAAGATCCCCATCATAAAGGTGGGGATATATTGGATTACCGACTTGATAAGAACTTCTTTACCAGCCTGGATGAGATACTTCTCTTTCCATCCCTTGACTTTGTTCCATATTATGTCTTTTAGTCCCTCGAAGGTGGCTTTCTATGATCTACCCATCATAGTAGGCAGCCCTAGGTACTTGTCATGCTTTTCCACCCTACTCATATGTAGTTTCTGTGTGATAGAGTTACTCATTTCGATGGTAACATTTTTGTTGAAGACAATCTCTGACTTATCATAGTTAATTTTTTGTCCCGAGGCACTCTCGTAGCAGCTGATAACCTCACCTATCTTGGTATCTTCCTACACAGTTGCCCTAGAAAAAATGACACTGTCGTCTGTGAAGAATAAGTGGGACACGGGTTTTCCCATACTACAATTCCTGACACCATGGATATTGCCCTTCTCCACCTCCCTGTTAATCATGCTTGAGAACACATCTGCACACATAATAAAAAGATATGCTGATATAGGGTCTCCTAGCCTGATACCCCTATGTGGTTGAAGATAACCATGTTTCCTTCCATTCACAATGAAGGAGAAAGAAGCAATTCTGATACACTCGCTCACTTTCTACACCAAATCTCTCCGAAGCCCAGGTTGGTCATGACCATCTCAATAAATTTCCACTCAAGCCTATCATAGGCTTTTCTCATGTCAAGCTTTATACCCATGACCACCTTCTTTCCTTTCTTCATTCTCTTCATGGCTTGGAACATCTCAAAAGATATAAGCGCATTATCGTGGATGAGCCTCCCCAGGATGAAGGCACTTTGATTAGGTGAGATGATTTCCTCCAGGTATGGTTTGATTCTGTTAGCCATCATCTTGGACACCACCTTATAAAGAGTGTTACAAAGACTTATGGGGCGGAAATCCTTCATGCTCACTGGACAGTTACACTTGGGGATAAGCACGAGGTTTGTTTTGTTGATCAAGATCATGTCTTTTTCGTCTCTCCACCATATTTGAACAAAATATGTGATGTCATTGCCGAAAACATCCCAGAAGGTTTGGTAGAAAGCTGCATGAAAGCCATCCGGACCGGGCACTTTCATAGGGTGCATGTGTTGAAGGCCCCTCCATATCTCTTCTTTGTCGGGCTCTTTTTGGAGATGGTAATTACTGACATCGCTGATTCTTCTATTGATACCTGTTGTAGCATCTTTACCAAAAATGTTGTTAGTAGAAAACATTTTATCATAATATTTTATTATTACATTAATGATGTCATCCTCCTCGTCCTTTAGAATGCCATCTTCATCTTGTAGTTTGGTTATAGCATTCTTTTTCCTTGTTTGTTTCACCTTTTTGTGGAAATAAGAAGTGTTGCGGTCCCCATCCAACATTTCATTTGCCTTCACTCTGATGAACCAGTAGCTCTCATACTGCTCCTGGAGATCTTCCACCTCCTTGCTGATCGTATTGTAGTAGTTGATGTTCTGGTTGTTCATCGACATCTTTTGTAATCTACAAAACTCGTCTTCTTTTTTCTTCAGTCTTTTTTGGATATCACCAAATTTGTTCTTTGCCCAGTAACTCAGATTTTTGGAGCAGTCATTGAGTTTGTGATTAATGTATATTTCACTACTGCTAACCAATGACCTGCTAATAATTTCCCTGCAGTCAGCATCTTTCAACCAGAATGCTTCAAGCTTAAAATCCCTCGCCCTCCTGTTGTGATGAGTCTTCGCCTTGGTGTTCAGGATAAGGGGTGTGTGATCATATCTCAAGAAAGGGATGTGGAAGACCCAGGCATCCGGGAACACAACTGCCCACTCCTCCAAACCCAAAGCCCTGTCGAGACACTTTCTAATCATCGTTTCCTCAGTGATCCCCTTCCTCCAGGTGAATTGGTGCCCTGTGAAGCCAAGGTCATGCATCATGCATTTGTCTATTACTTCTCTGAAATCTTTTGTATGGAGGTAGCTATTCACTGACCCTCCTTCTTTTTCACTACTGCAGAGAATTTTGTTGAAATCCCCCATGAAGATAATAGATTGAGAGCGATGATCCTTTCTGATCTTCTCCATGAGTCCCCAACTTTTCCATTTCAGATTGTTTTCAGCCCATCCATGTATGCCTGCGAGCAACCACTGTTTGCCTTCATTTCTGACATCCACTAGAACATGGTGATGAGAATACGATAAGAGTGATACATCCAGGTCCTTCCACCATATCCCCATTCTGCCCGATCTCCCCACATTGCTGAAGCACATGCCGTTGTTGAAACCGCATCTCCTTTGAGTTTTCTCAAGATCAATATGACTTATCTTAGTTTCCATAAGGAACACAAGATCTGGGCATTCCCTCCAACAATATTTTCGAAGGGTTCTTATAGTGCCAAGGCTGCCCACACCTTGACAGTTCCATGTTAGCATTTTCATTTTCCTTCACAGTGTTGGACACAGCCAGTGCCCGCTACTTGAGAGTAGGTCTCCCATACCATTTTTTATCCCTCCTCCCTTCTTTGTTTATGTTCTCTTGTCTCCACTGACCCTGCTGTTATTTCCTTGTCCCTTTCTGAAAATCTATTCTTTGGTCTATTATCTCCTTCATTTGCTTCCCATTTGCCTTCATTGTTTCCATGCCTTGTCCTTCCCAAGTCCTGCACTTTCTTATGAATCTTTTTGTAGTTCCTTCCTACTTTCCTCGGGGTCTCCCTTCCTCCCTCATAGGTGAGATGTTGCTTCTGTGTCTCAGTGCAGCTGCTAACAAGTCCTTCGGTGGGTTGTTCACTGCCTCCCTCAGTAACACAACTACTAACAACTATTGGGCCCATGTTTTCCTGTGGCTGCACATGCTCATTGGGTGTGGCATTTTCTCGAGCGTCTTCCACCCATCCTACTTTCTTTATGCTTTGGCTGTACCCTAGCTCCTGCCCAGCCCTTCCTTCTTTATCACCTTTGTTTTTTCCTTCTAGGTTCCTCTCTGTCGGTCCTCTGGGCATGCTGGACCCCTCCTCTGCCTCCTTGTCTGATTCCCCTTTGTAGGTGCTTTTTGGGGTAGCTGCCGTCTCCTCTTCTTTCTTCCTCTCTTCAATGTTCTCATCTGCTATTTTAAATAGGTGACATTTTGACTTTTCATAGGATATAGGTGTATCTTCCTCTTTGAATACTCTATGAGGAGAAGCCTTAATCCACATTCCCCATTGCTTCAGACATTCCTCATCTTCATTTGGGCATTCCTTCATGGTGTGCCCCATCTGCCCACATCTGAAGCAAAAGTGAGGGAGTTTCTCATACCTTAAGTCGATTTTCAACTCCACTCCTTCTCTGTCTTTCATTTTCTAGACAGTCGTTAGTGACTTGTTTATGTTGATTGTGATCTTCACCCTTCTGGCTCTAGCCCAGTCATTTCTTGTTAGGTAATTGGAATATGAGATAATATGCAAGTTTCCAAAAGAAAATAAGATATGTCATGATTTAGATAATTAATGGAGTAATTATCTTTCCATGAATGGCAACATAAGCTTTAAGGCATCAAAAAGTTTAATCTCATCTTAACTTTTGGAATACTTAAAGATCAAAAGTAAACTAAGATTATTCTAGAATTTGAAAGGAAAATTACTTTTCACTTAGTATGGGTAATAAATTTAAGGAAATACTAAAAGAACAATATTCAATTTTAAAAGTTAATCTAACCAATCCCAAATATTATATATAGGTTGGGAAAGATATTAATTAGCATCCCTTCAAGATTAATAGAGAAATGAGGCTCCTTGTGGCCTATGGAGATTCGAGAAGGAAGAGGGGCCCACATGTAATAACGAAATGTTGTTTACTTTTTAAAGAGAGAGAAAAGAGCATCCAAAAAGCATCTGTTTAATATTCCATTTTGCTCAATCTAAAATTAAGTTATTAGAAGGTTTCCTTTAAATCTTGGGGTCAATTGGAAAAGAGAGTAAAGATTTATGTACTTTATAACCTTACCAAGTAGTGAGTAATTAACGAATTATGTCTTGCATTTAATACAACTAGGACTACATGGACAAAAGATCTTGGCCCCCTTTAAGTGCCACGTTGGGCGCGACCCTTGGATCCAAGATATGTGGACTAGAGGTTATCTCCTGTATCTAACAAAATAGGAAATAGGTAATTTCCTTCCCTCTCTCTTGTAGATCCCTGCTCTCTCTCTTTGGTCACTCTTTCGCTCTAAAAAGGTCAGGATGATGTTCCTCTGACAGAATCAAACCTAACCATAGCTTATTTAGAGGAAAATGGTGGTTTCGGCACCAAGATAGACCTATCCCACCTCCATGTCTCTCATTGTGGAAAACGGAAGGAAACAAGCTACAACCCTATGCCTGAAACATTTATAAAACCCCTACATTTGATTCACTTCTGGATCCCCAACCTCCTTGTGGTCTTCTCTACACGAGATTTATCCCCAAACCTATCCTTTCTGCCAATACCCCTTTCTGGGTGCAACTTTGGCGACCTACTCCATTGAAAAATGAAATGGGGCAGATGACCCTCTCCTTACCTTGGATCTTGTCCATCCAAAACACCTTGAGACATGAAGCGGGAGACATCCTTTCTTAGCCACCTCAGGGACCAAAACTGTCATTCCCACTCACCAGAGTTGGTGCTCCACGATGGTGCTAGAATGGTTTCAGATATGTTTGTGCAGACTCTAGACCCTAGTCCCTATGTTTGGGCTAGAGGTGGGAAACTACCACTGTGGTGGTTAGCATCATTGGTTGACCATGAGAACTCAGTTGTGATGGCAACTTGGCCACAGACGCATGAAGCCTGACGTACTCCAATGTAGGGGCAGAAGCATCCTTATGCCCCAGACTCAGGCTCCATTAGGCTCCAATTGGGTGGACTGCATGTTGATGTGGCCTTGGTCTATTGGCTAAGACATGCCGCATGGAATAAGGTAGACGCCCTTTTTCTGAAGTGGCCACTTCAGATTGGCTGATTGATGTTTATCTTCTAAATATTCTAGATAATTAATAGTTATTTAGAAAATAGTGAAATTATATACCAAATTGATCAGAAAAATAAGAGGAACACGAATAAAATATAATCTGGACCTAGTCCGTACTCAATTCCAAAATTACATTGGATACATATCTGGTAAGTGATTAGTACATGAAAACCCTAGATTAGTGTATTAATATGTTCTTTGTCAAATTTTGTGACTATCTAAGAGTATCATGATCATAATGATGAATTAGTAAGGTTTATAAAGTGTATAATCATATAGGTAATGAATTAGGGTTTCTGAAAAATAATTATAACTTATGATAATCTTAAATGAACATAATCTGATTCAAGTGTTCAAAATGGAAGGATATGATGGAGATACCAATTAGGGTTTCACCTAATGTTTAATATGTAATGGAACTAGGATTAGTACCGTTGTTCCTTATCAAAACCTAATACAAACCTAATATTGGATGATATATATCTCCCTACATGTTTGATGAAATGCCTTAGTCAATCTTTTACTTGTATTTCTCATTAGTTTCATTTTTTGCATATTACTTGGGCTTCAAGTAATGGGCCAAGCCCGATTGTATATATATACTCTATTGTAATAAAAAGGAAAATATGATGTCAACCAATTTACCTAAGATCACTTGTGTGTGTCTCTCTCTTTGAAAAGAACAATACTTGTTCCTCTCCTGCCTCTCTCTTTCTCTTGATCTCTCTCTATTTCAATCTCTTTCAATCCTATATCTAGGGTTTCATTCTCTAAACCTAATTTGGTATCATAGCATCACTTCAACCTTCATCAAGTATGTCTTCTTCCTCAGTGATTGGATCGTCATGGACACCAGGAGCATCCAAGTATCCATATCCTTTCGGCATCAACATCTCCAACTTTGTTTCCTTGAAGCTGTCTAGTTCTAATTACCTGTACTGGGAAGTTCAAGTTCATGCATTGATTGAGAGAAACTCTCTTGAGTCCTTTGTTGTTGGAAATGAGAAGCCACTGGAGAAGATAGTCATAGATGAGGAAGGCATGATCACTTCCAATCATGCTTATGTGTTGTGGATGAGGATCGATAGATTGATCAAAGGCTAGATAATGGGAATTCTAACTGAGGAAGTGCTCGTTGTGGTGGTAGGTTATCTACATGTGCTCAGATTTGGTCATCTCTCACCAAGAACTTCTGCAAGTCTACTCCGTCCAGGTATTTCAAGTTAACAACAAGATTGTTGTGAATTCAAAAAGGGAACAGAGCTATTGTTGAGAACCTATGAGATTTTAAACTCATCTATGATCAGCTTCATGCTATTGGTAAGCCTGTGCCCAATGATGAAAAAATATACTTTCTTCTTGGTGGAATTAGATCCAAATTCAAAACATTTAATGTATATATGATGAGGCCTCCTCCTCCCTCCTATGATGAAGTTATCTCTCTACATAAAGATCATGATATGCATAGATCCTCTTGTGAATCCTTCTCTAGTCCTAATCTAGATTTTCATGGACAATGATCAAACTTTGGCCCTAGAAACCCTGGAAGAGGGAACTATTAGATGAGTACTCCACCTATCCAACAATACAACCCCAATCAATGTCTTCTTGGAGTCAAACCTCCAAATCAGGTTTCCTCTTAAGGGCATGGATTCAATCAGAGTATCAGGTCCCCCTAGAACCTTTGACAATTCCTTTTAATCTCCTGTGTTTTATCAAATCTATGGAAAGTGGGGGTCACAAAGCTTATCGTTGCTGGCATCATTTTGACAACTCATACTAGAGATCAGAGATTCCCAGGACTCTCACTAAAGATGTTGTTACTAAATAGGCAAAGGACATGGCTGCAATGTAGATATCTGAACCAAACACCTTCAACATGACTGAGTGGCAAATCAACTCTGGTGCTACTAATCACATTGCTCAAGTACATGTATTCTTAGTAATGTCATTTCCTATCAGGTATATGATTTCATAATGATCAGAGATGGTACCTATCTTCCTATCACTTATACTGGTACATATCATATCATACAAAGTCATGATATACCTCTTGAGAGAGTCCTTGTTGTTCCTACAATAAAGAATAACTTGCTATTTGTTGCTCAGCTGACCCACAATTTTCTTTGTTACTTCATTTTCTTTAGAGACTTATTTCTCATACAATATTTGTAGACACATACAACCCTGGCTCAGGGGGTACTTAAATATGGCATGTACTCAACCCCCTCTGGTATGCACAAAGCCCTTCTATCAATTAGAGTATCCACTACTACTCTAACCTAGTACAGACTGCTCAGTCATACTCACAGAGAAGTATAGAAACATTTAGAAGATAGCAAGTTAATAAGTTCATCAAATAAGCAGCTAGATTTCTGCAATAGTTGTCAATTAGGCAAAAGTCATAGATACTATTTTCAAATAACCATGTTAAATGTTGTGTTGCATTTGGACAAGTTTATTGTGATTTGTGGGGAAAATCTCATGTAATTTCTAAATATGGATTTCACTATTATGCTTTATTAGTTGATGAATGTACTGGTTTCCCCTAGTTTTATCCTCTGAAAGCTAAATCTGATTTCTTTAGTTAGTTCATCGTCTTTTCCAAAATGATTGACAATCAGTTTCATACCAAGATTCAAGTGCTTATGACTGATGGGGGAGGTGAGTTTGTAAATCTCAAAATGTAGGATTTCCTATCCTCAAATGGTATTGTTCATCAACTTTCCTAATCACACACCCTTGAATAGGTTGGACTGGTAGAAATGAAACACAAGCATGTCATTGAACTGGGATTGACTATGCTACTTGATGCCAAAGTTCCTCTCTATTATTGGACTGGTACTTTTTCCTCAGCAAATTATATTATTAATCATCTACCATCGAAGATGCATGATTGTGTATCTCCTCTATTCGGATTATATGCAAAAATGCATGATTATGACATGTTGTGTGTATTTGGATGTCTACGTTTTCCCTATCTTCAAGATTTCAATAAACATAAATTACATCCACACTCCTTATGTTATGTTTTTTTGGGATATATTAATATCTACAAAGGATATAGATGTCTGAATGTCTCAGCTAATCACATCTAATTCTCTTATCATGTGGTTTTTAATGAAAATGTGTTTCCTTTCAAAGAACACATTCCACAGAATATTGCTCTGGGCGAACATTCTGTGTTCACTGGTTTTATTACTACATCGGATATATCTTCAGAGGTTACTAACTCTATGCAGCATACGAAAGTCATAAGCAGTGACTATACTTCAGATGTTAACATATTTCCAAATATTGCATTTGTGGATCCCTAAAGCTCTGACCAGCCTCCAACTGTAACTCAATCAGGTTTAGTGTCTACTTCTGACTGTCAACCAGTTGTTTCCTGTGAAAGAACTTAGCCAAGCTCTTCTCATAATGCTTCTTCTTCTACTAAGAGTAATTCTATAAACAATCAACCTACACAAGATCCAGACTATGTGGAAGTCATCTCCTCTATTGTGCCTACAAATAACACTACTCCTGATATAATTAGTTCACCTCCTTTGTACTAGCTAAGTGTCTCCAAACCAAGACAAAATGTACATCCTATGATCACTAGATCTAAAGACGTCTTCTCATCCACACCTCTCAATATGTGATGACTGTACAAGCATTACATGAGATACCTCACTCCATAAAGGGTGCTTTAAAGTGTCCTCACTGGGTCCAGGCTATGAATGATGAACTTACTGGACTAGAACAAAATGCTACCTAGACTCTAGTTCCTCACACCTCTCATGGTCATGTTGTTAGCTCTAAGTGGGTCTATAAATCTAAGCTAAAAGATGATGGTAGTTTAGAAAGGCTTGAGGCACGTTTGGTGGCCAAGGGATACAACCAAGAAGAAGGTGTGGACTACATTGAGACATATAGTCTAGTTTTGAAGGCTACCACTATTCGTGTGGTTCTCACTCTAGCTATTACCTTTACCTGGAAGCTAGTGCAAATTGACATATGCAATGCCTTCCTAAATGGTGATCTATTAGAGCCAGTGTTTCTTGAACAACCTCCTGGTTTCACTAACATGTCCTATCCCAACCATGTTTTCAAGCTTAATAAGGCTCTTTATGGCCTTAAACAAGCTCCAAGAGCCTAGTTCAACAAACTCAGTTATTTTCTTCTCGAGTTTGGTTTCTTCTACAACAGTGTTAATCCCTTTCTCTTTGTCTATTACCACCAACAAATTGTCATCTACTTTCTTCTCTATGCTGATGACATTATTCTCATTGGTAATAGCATGTCTCTTCTCAATCACTTCCAACATTCTCTTAGTGTTGCTTTTAATCTTTCTAGTAACTTGTCCTACTTTCTGGGCATCCAAGTTTCTACATCTACGTCTGGAATTCTACTTAGTCAAGAGAAGTATATTGTAGATGTTCTCAGAAAAGATGATATGAGTGACTACAAACCATCTTCAACACCAATAGCACTCAACTTCTATAAAACTTGTGATTCTCCCAATTTTCTGAATGCTCACCTCTATCGACGAATGGTTGGTTGCTTACAGTATATAACCATAACCAAACTTGATATTGCGTATGCTGTAAACATTGCCTACTAGTTTCTTGCTTCACCAACTCAACATCATTTTATTCTTGTTAAATGCGTCCTCCTTTACTTAAAGGGCTCACTCTCTGCTAGCCTATCTATTCGACCAACTATGTGTCTTACTCTCACTACTTTCAGTGATTCTGTTTGGGTAGGATGTCCTTCTACCACACGCTCCATGAGTGGCTTCTACATCTTCCTAGGCACCACTTGTATCTCATGGAGTGTCGAAAAGCAGACTAAACTTTCTCATTCTAGTTGTGAAGCTGAGTAGAGAGCCTTAGCAACCATAGTAGCTGAGCTTACATGGATTTTCTTTCTTGTCTGTGATCTTCATATCCCTCTACCCCAACTAGCTAAGATTTTCTATGAAAATCTTGGTGCTCTTCAGATGTCTGTCAACCCAATTTTTCATGCTCGAACAAAACATGTCAAGATTGACTGTCATTTCATACAAGAGAAAGTTGTTGTAGGGCATATTATAATTGCTCACATCACATCGTCACAACAACCAGATGATGTCTTCACCAAGTTGCTCACCAAGTTTGTGTTCCATTTACCCTAGCTCAAACTGGGACTTCTGCTACCCTCATCCAGTTTGTGGGGGGTATCAGATGATATATAGCTCCCTACATGTTTGATGAAATGCCTTAGTCAATCTTGTACTTGTATTTCTCATTAGTTTCCTTTGTTTCATATTACTTGGGCTTCAAGTAATGGGCTAGGCCCAGTTGTATATATATACTCTGTTGTAATATAAAGGAAAAGGTGATGCAAGCCAATTTACCTAAGGTCACTTGTGCACATCTCTCTCTCTTTGAATAGAATAGTACTTGTTTGTCTCCTACCTCTCTCTTTCTGTTGATCTCTTTCTCTCTCTCTCTCTCAATATCTTTCAATCCTAGATCTAGGGTTTCATTCTCTAAACCTAATTCCTAAACCCTAGATTAGGACTCCAATCGGGTTTAATCTTAATAATACAGTCGTGACACTTAAGGATTTACATACAGATTAAATGTTGATTGCTTGGATCTACTAATTGGATTGATTAAATATACTTGAAATATAATTTCATGATCTTCATTCTTCTACATTGAGGCATGTGGTCATGATTATGACTACTCGCAATATCGATTGTTGAGGTTTTCTTGAGGATTACTGAAATAGATTGTTGGATGTTTATTAACACATTGCTCAATTACAATACTACTATGAGTATCACATAAGATGAGAATATGTGAAGAGAATATTAGTTCTTATTTGCAAAAAATTGAGTGATTATATGTTTCTATAGTACTTGCACACTTTTGCATGCACCCCACATACACAATATATTTAAATATACTAAATTGTGTTTTGTTTCATGCCATTTTAGGTAGGTTCTATACATCAAGATATCAAGATATGATGATCCATATGAAATACATTAAATACACTAAGAAGATGAAATCCCTTAAAAACACTAAGGTAAGTGAAGGAGAATGAGATAGATAATTCTTCTCATATGTACAATGCTCATGTAATAAATTCATGTAACTCCATAGAGGAGTATCAGTTCATATTTTGTAAACAATATATTTGAAGTAATGGGAATTATTATCTATTATTTGTTATTTGGTAAAATCTAGATCCTTGCGAATTTTAGGTAATGGTTCTCAACTTTAAGGTCCTTCCTTTATTGGTGGATTCTAAAAATTGAGGTTGTTACATTTGGTATCAGGGCCCCAGATTTTTCAAATAATATTTAACAGTTCATAATTTCAAGTAATTTAATAGAAATCTAAGGAGAATTACTAAGGCATGACCCGATGGTAATGGTTTCTAGAATGAGACATGGCTTTGGGGACTAGTAATATTTTCATCCGCACCATTAAGTTGGTATACAAGGACTCTCTTAGCCACAAAGATACCTACCTGGCCAGAACCTAGGTTGCCTGAAGTAATGTTTCCTCTAAGTCTTCTCATCTGTAAAATCATTTATTTCTCATCCTCTTTCTTAATAAACCCTAAAAGATACTTCCTTTTTCATCTCTAGTTAGCATTTTTGTGAAGAAGTAGGATTAAGGCATATTCTACCAATGAATGTACATGTAATGCAAAAATAATTATAAAGTAAAGAAAAACAATTTTATGGGTTTCTTATGAAAGGGTAAACCATAGATGGAGCTATTGTTGGTTTAGGAAAACACTTGGTGGGTCAAGAGCATCATAGAATCCTAAGGTGAAGGGTTAGTCCCTAACCACCCTAAACCCTAATCCTAGAAAATGGGAGTGTGCCTATATGAACCCTAATTAGGGTGAAAGGAACTAAGAAAAATACAAATAAATTTGGGTGACATAGTTTCATGTACGTTGAACCCTAGTGTTCGTTATCCGTATATATATATATATATATATATATATATATATATATATATATATATATATATATATATATATATATATATAACATGCTCTAACACCCCCATGATATCTCTAGAAATATGGATATGGAAAGAAAGTCACTTAGATGACTATGATCAAGCCTATAGATGGGAAGGTCACAAAAGATCAAGTCTCTAGAGGGGAAGATCAAAGAAGGTCAAGCCAATGGATGGAAAGTTTGACATAGTACCAAGCCCCTAGAGGGGAAAATCAAGAAAGGTCAAGCCCATGTATGGGAAGGTCGACATGGAACCAATCCCTAGAAAGTGAAGGTGGCCTAAGTTCCTAGTGTAGGCGACCAAGCCCTAGATAGGGAAGATCAAAAAAGGTCAAGCCCCAGATTGGGAAGGTTGGTAAGGCACCAAACCCCTATAGGGGAAGGTGGCCCAAGTCTACTATAGGGATAAAACCCCATGAGAGGGTATACCAAAGATTGAGAAAATAAGGGTTGAGAAGTTGTATATAAATGCATGTTCAAAAATATGAAACCCCCAATTCAATTTTTATGGTTGGTGTCCCGACAAGGAGTGGGTCTACTCAAGAGTGAAAAAAGGACCTAAGGAGGATATGTACCCGAAACCCATGGGGTCAGGTTGTGGCAAGAGAGCCTAACTTCCTCTTGTGAGCCAAGAAGGTTAAGGGAAATATGGGTAATGAACAGGCAAAAAAATATATTAACTACCATATTCCCCTTTGAACAGTTGATCGTGTCAATAACTATGTAATGTGAAGGATGGCTTGCAAGGTTATACCTGGTCCTGGGGTAAGTCTAGTGACAATCTCCTTGCAGTAGTGTGTGCCTTTCTACAAGTTGCACCCAGATAGCGTCAACAACAGCCACCTAGTTGATCACCATGGGAAGTAGTTGACCTCATCCTCCTAGTGGTAGGAAACAACCACCTCACCTCTATAGCAGTCCACACAGACCATCAGGAACTCTTTTCATTCTAGAAGAATAGAAAAGAAAGAGTTGTTCCTTCTAGTCAATGTGCTAGGACTGAATTTTTCTCCCACAATTGTCTCTCCTTTGCTATCCCTCCCTTTGATGGGTAGGAATTGCTCGGGTTCTCTCGGTTACCACAACTAGAGAAGACAACAATTGTCATAGATGATTGATGTGTCTCTAGAAAACCTTGACTACCCCTCCATGTATAGGAGGATTAGGGTCAGAAGTTCTCATTTGTGCGAGATTTGAAGGGGAAGAAATTTCATGAATTTTCAAATCATGCAAATGGCAAAACGGCTCAACCCTTGAACTGGTTGTATCACTATGTTTCCCAAATCATAATTTATTTAACAATTAATATTCAATTAATGCTACCATCAAAAAAAATATTCAATTAACGCACAACATGAAGTTAGAACTAATACTTGATCCAATTGAATTGATCAAACAAATGGTCAGTTCACAACCTGAACTAGTTGATCATGGACCTAAGTCGATCGATTCACTTCCTGACCAGATTGCCAATCTTGGTTCAGTTGACCTGACACTTTGAATTGGTCTCATCAACATTTGAACCAGTCAGTTCATAGTCTAGTCCATCAACATTTAACCATTGTTCTTTAAATTGAATAACTAACTCCTTAGTAATAAACTATAAACCACATTCATGAATAAACTCCTATTCCAAGTGTATCCTATGTATGTGACCCTATAGGTTTGAATTAATGTTGGCAATGAAATTGTGACACACTGTCATGCTAAAAGAGATCACTCAAAATGAAATACATGATCTACTACTAAACAAACTACATACATAGAAAAGAGGGTAGATGAAAACCAAATATACATTACTAACATAACCAGTATCATGTACATATAAGGTCCAACATTCTTTATAAGATCGTATACTGTACCAGGTATTTTCATATTTGTCCAGTGGTTGACGCCACAACCTGTATAAAAAGATATGTTCCACATATATATGCCATATACAAACGTTGAATATTGCCAAAAACTTGGGTCGATATACATATCATCTACAAACTATCCCCCGCCCAGACCCGAGAGTACAAGGACTACTCTAGGACACTACTAGCAACTACTAGTAAATCTTCAGCTCCTACTTCTCTCCAAGATGCTCTTCCTCATCTCCACAAATATGACCACATCATTGATGACCACCTAAAAAGAAGTGGTCACCCACGAGGTGAGACCCATGTCCCAACAAGAGACATAACTCTCAACAATGATTATTGATTACAACATGTTATATGACATTAAATAAATTAAGTAGATTAAGTATATTAAGAAAGTTAAATAGATAAGAATAGTAACATGTATCATCAACAAGGTATATAAAGGAGCATGTGAATTATCATTTTCTAATAGTTGATTACTCTTATTTCATAATAGAACAAATAGCAGTATAAGAAACAAGGGAGTGGTTAAAATCCAATGTGAAACACATTTAACCCAAAAAGATATACTGCATGGTTTTATTACACATTTTATTAAGCCCTGGGGAGTTTGAGTCATACCACCAAAGTCAAACTAACCATTGCTTGGTTACAATCAGTTCTGTACAAGGTCTAGCAGAGACAGAATCCTAAGATCTCTTCTCCTTGGTCAGTATGACTGAACTACATTGACATACTAGTCAAACTACCTATAATGACATATAGTCAATAATACACCTAGTCTGCCCTTACGATAGGTCATGGTACTAGATAAGAGGGTATATAGAACCCAATCATCTAAGGTACAACCACAACTGTGCTCAATCACATCACATACACAAAATTCTAAGGCATGGCCTCAACCGCTCTCAAACTGAGGCATGACCACAACAACTGTCCTCCATAACCTTGGGATCAGGATGTTAAGGATGTACACTTCCTTCACCCGTGTATACTCAACATGTTATGTATGCAACTCCGACCTTCACTTAGGAAGACTCGTTTCCTTATCCAGCAAGTCCTGAAACTAAATGGATCTATGACACAGGGCACTACATGAATAAGGTTTCACTTGATTAGTTAATTCAAATTGGATGAATTAAGGGTGCATCTAACAAGTGGACATACAAACCTTAATTCATTTCTAGAAAGCATTGATATATAACAACTTTAGAAGATATATAACATATGAGATATAATTTTTAATACCACATGGAACTACTTAATTTCCATTTATGAGACTATACTTATCATCACACCATCTCATGATACAAATCCTTGTCACCTCATGAAGAGGATCACACCTCCATTAGGGGTCAACCATGCTCAAAGTCCATTAAAACTATCAAATCATTCCCTACAAGAACATCATTATCTTCCCATACCTTCTAATAAGTGTCATCAAACCATCACCGTACTTGTAATACATAGGTTTAGCATAACATTTCATTAAGAAGCTTATGATGTTCCTATGGCAGCATATTAGGGTCATAACAACACTAAGAGAGTATTTAATCATCATAATAATCTCACTAGGAAGCTAAGTATGACTAATCATCATCACTTATATGTATTAGGGTTAGATGTAACAAGATAAGCTAGATTAGTGTTACACATCAGCTCATTATGGTGATTATTAGTTTACATTCATATGAGGGAAAAGGTACAACTACAAAACTATGGGCATTGAACCATCATTTCTACATCATCAAAACCAAACCATCAAACTATGAGCTTCACCTAAAACCATTGAATAGTGGATTGCAAAACCATTGGATAAATTAAAGTAAAGACCTTGAACCATATGTCTAGTAAAACCATCGAGTTATGACCTAAAAAACATTTCATCATAAGCACTAACCACCATTGTTGAATCATGAGAATACATAGGATTAAAACACCAAGAGGAGCCATTGTTTGTTGACTTTAAAAGAACCATTGGTTGTGGACTTCAAGTCCACCATCAGTTGTGACATTATGAAAACCATCGACTTTGAATGTAGGGAAACCTTTGGTTGTGGAACCATTGACCCAGTCCAACCATTGGTCGATGAACCAGTGATGCCATCAAATATGGAACCTAGTGGAACCATCGAATGTTGTCAACATGTGGGAAAATAGGTCCAAACCCCAACTAAAACCTTCATTTGGTTGGAGGGAAACTATCAGATAAAAACACTACACTTGAGCATCAAAGACATTGTTTGTGGGGAGACCAAGCCATTGGTTGAGATAGGGAAAATAACCATACATTGTGTGTAAAAAAGAAATTCCAATCAGCAACTAAGTTAAGGCCATCGTTTGGCACATGAAAGTCAACCAAAACAACATTAAGCACAAGACCATCGGGTTGCAAGACAAGAGGGGAAATCAGCTCAAAAACCCTAAGTCATGACCATTGTTTGAGAGAAAAAGCAATCATTTGAGACATGCAAGAAAGATTTGGAGATGCCTCTACCAAGGAAGGTTCATGCACAAGGCTTCGGGTCCATCCAAGAACATAAACTACTCAAGAATCATCACTTAAGCTAAAACCCTAGGAAAAAACACTACCTTTCTACTTAGAACATCATTTTAGAGCAAGATCTAGTGCATGCAAGAAATGAGTAAGAAATAAACATGGATAAAGTTATATATCTCACCTCCAGATGAAGATGAAGCTCCAAATAGCAAGGTCGATCGATGAAGAGAAAAGAAAACCCTAGCTGGAGCACTCCACTCGGACAAGGTAGCTCCTTCTCCAAAGAGGAAATAAACCCTAGGTCAAGTAAGCAATAAAGAGGTGTTCTTCAAGCTCTAGCACAAGCTACACCATGGAACGCCATGGGTACAGCCAAGAAGAAGACATAGGAAGGTAGGCCAGAAAGGAAAATAAAGGGAAGGAGGGAGAGCTTACTTACTTAGGTCAAGGACAAGCAAAGGAAGTTCCACCAACTCAAAGAGAGGGTAGATCTGAACCCTAGGTGCACATGCAAGCTAGATCAGTCACCTTCTAGTACCTTGATCTCTTTATTCTCCGCATAGCATGAGGTATGATCTCCAAACTAGAAGGAAGATAATGAGGGGTCCAAAGGGTTCGTTTGCATCTAAGGGGGAAAGTTTATAAAGTTATGGGTGAGAGAGAGGAGAAGGTTTAGGTGTCCTACCATGCTTGCCATGTGTCCATGGCCTAAATCATAATGTCCATGCAAGGAATAAGGTCCATTGGTTGTGAAATATATGGTAGCCATCAAGATCTTTACTCCCAGGCCAACCATAGACCTACACCATAGGGGAACAATCTGATCTTGATTCTTTGGTCACTATGGTGAAAACCCTAGCTCCACCATCAGTTTGCACCTCCACTTGGTGGATCACCGACCCAAGGATCTCAAAAAGAGAAAACCATCCACCCTCACACCTATAGTGACTACCATAGGATCCCAACATCATCATCTCCCAACCTAAAAAGGGGATCCATGGAGTTCCACCACCCAAAGTAGCTCATATATGAGAAGGAAGCCCTAACTCAACCCTAGATAGATGTCTCCTTCCAACCAAGGTCCCCCATGGCACAACTAGATCATGAATGATAAGAAAACATATTAGGAAAAAAAAGAATGTGAAAAATTTCAAGAAAAACCGTGGATATGGGTAAATTACATAAAATTACAAAACAAGCATAAAATTGCATAACTTGCTCAAATAGTGTCCAAATTGGACCAAACTTGTAACTTAAGCTTGTCACATGATATAAAAAAACATATTAGGGTTTTATTAAGGTTTTAAGCATCCAATTATGATAATTAAGCATGTTCAATAGAAAAATAGGGTCAAGGGTCTTACAACCATAAACCACTAACAAAGATTTTTCCTCTGAAATCCTATTGAACAAAGATGGGTACTTCCTACACATCATGTCCTCGAACTATGACATCAAGTCCTACACACCACGGTCATGCCACAAAACCTTAACTAAGAATATATACTTCTTCAAATTTTTTACTCTCCTATCTAGGATGAATACATGACCCTCTTCATAAGATACATTCTCCTCCAACTCAACCTCCACTGGCTGAATCACCTTCTCTATATCAATGTGGCACTTATGCGGCATGAAGACATGAAAGACATTATGCAACCAGTGCAGCTCTAGAAGTAACTCTAACTTGTATGCCACTTTTCTAACATGTGCCTAGACAGGGTCTAGTCCCATAAACCTTGGAACCAACTTACCCTTCTTTCTAAACCTCAACACACCTTACTAAGAGGAAGCCTTAAGATACACTTGATCTCCAACTTGGAACTCAAGCAATCTATGATGATTATCAGCATCTGACTTTTTTATGTCTTGGGTTTCCTTCAACTATTGTTGTATCACCTTGATCTTCTTTGTAATCTACAACACTATCTCGAGACTCAAAAGTTGATACTCACCCTGTCACATACCAAAATAGGGTCACCAACAATGCCTCCCATACAAAGATTCATATTGTGCCATATATATACTTCTATGATAGTTGTTGTTGTAGGTGAACTTGATCAAACTTAGATGGATGTCCCAAATGCCAAGAAACTATAGAACACAATCTCTCAAAAGAACCTCCAAGGTCTGAATGGTCCTCTATAACTAACCATCTGTCTGTAGGCTAAAAGTGTTACTAAACCTCATTGCGTCCCCAAATTTGTATGTGGATGTTCCCAAAAATAACTCGTGAACATTGGACCTATGTAAGACACTATGGTAATTGGGATACCATGGAAACCAACTATTTCATCAACATATACTTGTGCCAATTTCTCCACTGTATACATCGTCTTGACTGGAAGGAAGTGAGATGACTCAGTCAACCTATCAACTATCACCCATATGGAATCATGACCTTTGAATGTCCTAGGAAAACCAACCATAAAGTCCATGGTGATATGATCCTACTTCTACTACTATATCAGCAAAAATTATAACGTCCCTACACGCTTCTGATTTTTAGCCTTAACTTGTTGACAAACTAGACACTTAGCAATGAACTCTTCCACATCATGCTTCAAACCTGGCCACCAATACAAATCCTTCATATTATGGGGCATTTTGGTATTGTCAGGAGGCATTGTGCACATTGAGGAATGAGCCTCATCAAGAACCTTCCTCCTAAGTCCATCGAGATATGAAACCACCATCTTGTTGTGAAAGCAAATTGTCCCATCCTCTGACTCATGGAAACCATGATACTTCCTACTACCAAACTCTAAGTTGATATTCTATATCATGGTATCATTCTTCTAAGAATATGATCTGCTGCATCAAGTTAGGCTTCACCTACAATTGTGCCAAAAATCTTGTTAACAAGGAAACCTCCAACTTCACTCTCATCTAGAGAAGCAATACTAACATGTCCCATGTGTGACATACCAAATCATGTAACTAGGCCTTGTTTGAAAATGATGATGAAGACAACTTGTTGCTAGTGCATCAGCCACTATATTCTCCTTCCCTAGATGATAGTCTATTGTGCAATCATAGTCTTTGATTAGCTCCATCCATATTCTCTGCCTCATGTTCAGCTCCTGGTTCGAGAACATATACTGAAGGTTCTCATTTTTGGTGAAGATCCGACACTTCTCTCCATATAGATAATGCCTCCAAATTATCAGGGAAAGACCTACTACTACAAGCTTCAGATCATGAGTCAAGTAGTTCTCCTTGTGTTTCTTAAACTATTGTGAAGCAAAAGAAATTATATTCTTTTCCTTCATCACCACACATCCCAAACCGTTCTTCGAAGCATCACAAAAGATGATGTAACCTTTCCCTTTCTATAGCAACACTAATACTAGAGAACTGGTCAACTTTTCCTTCAATAACTAGAAGGAACACTAACACTTATGATCCCATACTAAGCAACACCTTTCCTGGTCAACTTGGTTAGGGATAACACCAAAATACTGAAATTCTTGATGAATCTCCTATAGTAACTTGCCAAACCTAAGAAATGTTGGACCTCCATCAGTATCTTGGTCTTCTCCCAATCTAACACAAACCTTCTTTGGGTGTACGAAAATGCCCTTAGCAAATATGACATGCCCCAGAAAAGATACCCTGGTCAACCAGAACACACACTTACTGAATTTAGCGTACATCTTGTGCTACCTCAATACGTCAATGCTTGCATAGATGTTTCTCATGTTGCATCTATCCTTGGCGTATATCAAAATATCATCTATAAGCATGATAAAAAACTAATCCATATACAACTTGAACACCCTAGTCATCAGATCCATAATGTTTTTGGTGTGTTGGTTAACCCAAATGGCATAACCACAAACTCATAGTGACCATGCCTAGTCTTAAAAGTTTTCTTAGGCATGTCATGTACTTTGATCCTCTCCTAGTGGTAACCTGGCCTCAAATCAATCTAGTAGAACATTTTAGCACCTCACAATTGATCCAACAGATCATAAATCCTCGGTAATGAATACTTGTTCTTCATTGTGACCTTGTTTAACTGACGGTAGTCTACGTAAAGCCTCATAGATCCATCCTTCTCTTCACAAACAATAAGGAAGCACCCCAAGGGGGAGTTCTTATTCTGATGAAACCCTTCTTTAAGAGTTCCTACAACTGCTTTTTCAACTCTCGCATCTCTAGCAGTGCAATCTGGTAAGGTTCTTGAGCTATGGGTTGTGTTCCAGTTCCAGGTACACGATTGGTCTTGAAATTAATCTCTCGGGGAGAGGGAACACTAGGAAACTCCTACGGAAAGACATTCTCAAACTCACGCACTATGGGTGTCTCCTGGATACTATCACCTCTTGCCTTGGTATCTACAACATGTTCTAGGAAAGACTCACACCCCTATCTCATCAACCTCTCTACTATCACAACTGACACCAAACATGTAAGAAGAATCTTCCTATCTCCTTGTAAGATCCAAGAAACACCTCCATCACAAAACATCATCACATTGAAACTAAATTCCAAAACAACCTTATACTTCTTTAGGGTATCCATCCCTAGGACGACATCGAGTCCATGCATGTAAAGTGGCATAAGATCCACTTGAATTTTGTGTCTTGAGAAAGAATGAACATAGGATGGACACGCCTCTTGTAACTCTGCAGAACCAACTAAAGGTGTTTTAAGAAAAACTCTATTAGATATACTACAAATAGGCAGATTATAACTACTTATCACCTCTCTGGTGATAAAAGAGTGTGTCACACCCGGGCCAACTGAAATAGATATGAAAAAATAAGTAGGTAAGTCAGAATGAAAAGGTTCCATCTAACATGTCACAACCTGTGGATTGACCACTCCCTCCGAATGACTCATAGTGCAGAATCTAACTGTCACATGTTGTAATCTTCACCCTCTGGTAGCTGGTCTAGATGACCCCACTTGCACTACCACTAATGTATTGTTGTTTTCACCAACCTCACTAACTGTTCCTTGGGTGTTGTGTCACTTTTTCATCCTTCATGGGGAAAAACCACTTCAAGTGCCCTACTTTCCCACACTGTTAATAGGTTGTAACCTCATAACATGGCCTAGATTTCCCTATAATTGGCATGAATGTTGCATGCATGCTTGTACAGGAGGAAAACTACAACCTCTACCCTTACTCGGGGACCACTGTCACGACACGTGTGATCTCGAGTCAGAAAAATATGACCTTTTCTATGACTAATGGTACTATTTCGAAGAAAACCTTTGCTTCTTGAAGACACCAGACTATTGTACTTGAAACTGAGATGGCCTCTTCTTAGCATTGACTTCACGCTTCTCGATAGCAGACCTCTCAATCCTTCTCACTCACTCCACAAAGGCAGAGAAACTCTCTCTATTCTTTAAAGAACTAGCCGACGTAGAGAACTCTAAGCGCATACCCTTCTCAAACATGTAGATCCTCTCCTTCTCTGTCACTTCCATACGAGGATAGAACCTCAAGAGCTCGATAAACTTCACCTGATACTCATTGATGGACATTGAACCATCACATATCCTCAAACTGAGTTATCTTCTCATCCAGGTACGTCTCCATAAAGTATTGGCTCACAAACTCACATCAAAACACTTCCCAGTCAATCACAATTGTCGATCTCTTCTCCTCCTCTATGGCCCACTAGTGCCTAGCATTACCCTTCAGTAGGTAAATGGTGTGCTTCACCTTTTCCTCTTCTGGGATGTTGAGGATCTTTAATGCCTTCTCGAGATTTGTTAGCCACATGTCAGTGTCTACTAGATTTATTGTACCCACGTACTCAATCTCTCCAACACTCCATAACCTCTCAAACATCTTACCGAAACCCTGAGATTCCTCATTAGGGAACTTGCCCTAGCCTGGTATGGGTGCTCTATCTGCTAAATGTGTAATTGTCACCGTGAGTCGTCCAAACATGGACTAGAATGTAGGATTTACCATGGATATAGGGTCAAACAGAGGCACTGTGAGTTGCTCCAGCCCCATCTCAGACACTCTCCCATCATGTGTCGGCCTCCGACCACCACCTCCTGGCGTGACATAACTACTCTCTACATGATCTTCACACTCTCTAGACATATCTTCATAATCATAATCCATAATCAGATATGTTGGATTACGTAAGAATAGAAACAAAACATAAGTCCTATGCCCTATAGACTCAATGAACCTTAAGCTGTGATATCAACAAAATTGTGACACACCATCACTCTAAACAAGATCACTCAAAAGGAAACATGTAATCAAATAGTAAACAAACTGCATACCCAAAAAAGAAGGTAAATTAAAACCGAATAAACATTACTAACATAACCATTAACATTTGCATATACGGTCCAACATCCTTTATAAAAGCACACATTGTACCAGGTATTTACATAGTTTTCCAGTGGCTAAGACCACAACCTATATACAAAAGAGTTTTTCCACATATACATGTCATATACAAAAGTCAAATATTGCCAAATACATGATTCGATATACATATCATGTAGAAACTATCCTCTATCTTGAACTAAGAGTATAGGGATGACTCTAGGACACTAATAGCCAACCTTTTGCTCCTACTTCTCTCCAAGGTATTCGTCTTCACCTCCACAAATCTAACCACATCGCTGACAACCACCTAGAAAGATGTTCTAACCCACGAGGTGAGACCCATGTCCCAGAGAGAGATATAATCTCAACATCGATCATTCATTATAGTAGGGTATATGAATGTTAAACAAATTAAATAGATTACTCATATTAACCAAGTTAAATAGATAGGCATACTAATATACATGATGTATATAAAGTAGCATGTAAAACTATCATTTACTAACATATGATTACTCCTATTGCGTTATAAAACAACTAGCAATATAAGAAACAAGGTAGGGGTTAGAATCCAATGTGAAGCACATTTAACCCTGAAAGATATACTACACAGCTGTATTACATATTCTATTAAGCCCTAGGGAGTTTGAGTCTACAACACAAAGTCCAACTAATTTTAGCTTGGTCTCAATTAGTTCCGTACAACATCTAGGAGATTTGGAATCCTAAGATCTCTTCCCCTCAGTTAGTACGAGAGTGAACTATAGTGAAATATTAGTAAAACTACCTACAACAACATATAGTAAAGAAGCTAACACCTAGTCCACCCTTGGTTAGGTCATGACATTGGAAACTAGGGTATTTAAACCCAATCATCTGAGGTACAACTGCAGTAGTCCCGTTTGCAATCATATCACATATACAAATATTCGAGGTATGGCCTCAACCGTTCTCAAACTGAGGCATGACCACAACCATCCTCCATAACCTTGGGATCAAGATGTCAAGTATGTACACTCCCTTTACTTTCAAATACTCAACATGTTATGTATGTGACTCCACGCTTCCTGTAGGAACACTCATTTCCCCATCCAACAAGTTTTGACACTGACTGGATCTACATCACATGGCACTACATGATTAGGGTTTCACTTTATTAGTTATTACTAATTGGTTGAATTAAGTCTGCATCAAACAAGTGGACATACAAACCCATATTAATTTCTAGCAAACATTGATATATAAAAAATTTAGAAGATACATACGTATGAGATATAATTCTTGATCATTATGACATGGTACTACTTCATTGTAATTCATGAGACTATACTTGTCATCACACCATCACAGGATACAAATTCTTGTCACCTCATGAAGAGGATCACAACTCCATTAGGGCTCAACCATGCCCAAGGTCATTAAGACTATCAGAACATTCCCTACAAGAACATCATTATATTTCCATACCTTATAACAAGGCTCATCAAACCATAAACATAATTGTAATACACATGTTTAGCATAACATTGCATTAAGAAGTTTATGATGTTCCTATAGCAGCATATTAGGGTCACAACAACATTAAGAGAGTATTCAATCATTATGGTGATTATTAGTTTACATTCATATGAGGGAAAAGGTAAGACTAAAAAATTATGGGCATAGAACTATCATTTCTACATCACCAAAACCAAACCATAAAACTGTGAGATTCGCCAAAACCATTGGATATTGTATTGCAAAACCATTGGATGAAATACAAGTTAAGACCTTGAATCATATGTCTACTAAAACCTTCGAGTTATGACCTAAAAAGACCATTGAATTATAAGCACTAACCACCATTGTTGAATCATGAGAAGCCATAGGATTACAACACCTAGAAGGGCCATCATTTATGGGGTTTAAAATAACAATTAGTTGTGGACTTTAGGCCCACCATCGGTTGTGACATTATGAAAACCATCGACTTTGAAAGTAGGAAAACCATTGGTTGTTGAACCATTGACCCAATCCAACCATTAGTTGATGAATCATAGACCCAATGGAACCATTGGTTTATGAACCAATGAGGCCACTGAGTGTGGAACCAAGTGTAACCATTGAGTGTTGTCAACAAGATGGAAAATAGGTCCAAAACCCAAGTAAAACGATCACTTGGTGGAAGTATGGAAATTGTCATATGAAAACACTACACTCGAGCATTAAAACCATGTTATGTGGGGACAACAAGCCATCAGGTGAGAGAGAGAACATAACCTTCGATTGTGCACAATAAAGAAATCCCAAAATAGCAAAGGACATTAGTTGGCATAAGAAATTCAACAAAAATAGCACCATGCACAAGTCCATTGGGTTGCAATATAAGAGGGAAAATCAGCTCAAAAATCCTAAGTCATGACCATTATTTGAGAGAAAAAGCCATTGTTTGTGAATGAAAGCAAGGCCTAGAGCTTCCTTACCAAGGAGTTTTGTGCTTGAGGTTTAGGCTCCATCTAGAAAGATAAAATACCCAAGAATCATCACTTAATCTTAAACCCTGGGCAAAAATGCTACCTTTCTACTTAGAACATCATTTTAGAGCAAGATCTAGAACATGCAAGCAAGTAGTAAGCAATAAACATGGAGAAAGTTACATAACTCACCTCTAGGATGAAGATGAAGCTACAATCAACAAGGTAGGTCGAGGAAGAGAGAAGAAAAAACCCTAACTTTAGCACTCCACTCAGCCAATCTAGCTCCTTCTCTAAAGACGAAACAAACCCTAGGTCAAGGAAGAAAGAAAGAGGTGTTCTTCAAGATCCATCATAAGATCCACCATGGAACACCATGGGTACGACCAACAAGAAGGGAGAGGAAGGTAGCAAAGCAAGGAAAATGTAGGAAAGGGGGAGATATTACTTTCTTAGGTTAAGAACAAGCTAGGGAAGCTCCACCATCTCAAAGAGAGGGTAGATCCATGAACCCGATGTGCACATACAAGCTATATCAACCACCTTCTTCTACCTTGAGCTTCTTATTCTCCACATAGCAAGAGGGACGAGCTCCAAGAAGCAAGGAAGACAAATAGTCATCCAAAGAGTTTTCTTGCACGGAAGGGGGAGGTTTATAAAGCTACGGGTGAGGGAGAAGAGAAGATTTATGTGTCCTACTATGCTTGCCATGTGTCCATGACCTAAAGCATCACATCCATGCAAAGAAGCAGATCTATAGGTTGTGAAATATAGGGGATCAATAGATTCTTAACTCCCAGGACAACCATAAATCTACAAATAGGGGCACCATCTGATCTTGATCCTTTGGCCACCATGGTAAAAACCCTAGCTCCACCATTGGTTTGCACCTCCACTTGGTTGACCACTGACCCAAGGATTTTCAAAAGCAAAAACCATGGACCCTCACACCTCTAGGGACCACCATCAGATACCAACACCTTCGGTTCCCAACTTAAAAATGGGAACCATTGAGTTCCACCACTCAAGGTAGCTCATCCATGAGAAGGAAACCCTAACTCAATGCTAGATAGATATCAACTTTAAACCAAGGTGCATCAAGGCACCCCAAGGAACAAATAACACAGGAATGATAACTGAACATATCAATCCCAAAACTTAATGTGACAAATTGCAAGAAAAACCCTAGATATGGATCATTTCATAAAAGTCCAAAACAAGCATAAAATTGCATAACTTGCTCAAATAGTGTCCAAACTGGACCAAACTTGAAACTTAAGCTTATCACATTCTATCAAAGCAAATCTAAGGGTTTTAATCATACAATTATAATAATTAAGAATGTTCCACCAAAAATTGAAGTCATGGGTCTTATAGAAATTACATAACTAGTTTATGACATCACAAGCAATCATTGGTATCTAGCAACACATCATTGTTACCCAAGTAATCAGAAAATTTAAGAACAATTTCAACCTACAATTTGTGATTGGTTTTATAGTGATTGTATAATTCCTTTTTCATTGATATATTGATTGAACTCGAGGCATGGACTCGCCATCCTTTCAATGTTCAATCTGTGATCCTTGAACTAGAGCAGACTATCTGGGATATATGTGAACTCGATATCATATATTGATTCACATGTGCATGCACTTGCTTTTCTCAGTCTTGCTTATCATGTGGCCTGGATATCAAACTCCTATTGGAGGGACAAATCCCATCTACATCACTGACAATCATCCCAATGTGTCATTATTCACCCAAGCACCGCCTTGGTGGCAATCCTTATTTAAGGTCACAGTGGATGATGTCTAAGTACATCAAATGACATGTGATTAATGTAGTGATTTTAGGTCTAAGAAGAAAAATCACCACCATCTCTATGAAAGATGATTCTGACTACCAATCAAGAATTCCATGTGTCACTCTTAAGGTGGGTTTGTCTGATATAATGTTCTCCATCAAGTATCTATGTGTTTGGTTTGATATCATTTATCATGACTAATGAGATTCCATCATCAACCAACACACACTCTAGTCTTATGTGTTACTGATGTCTATCAGCCTTGCACAATAACATCTGACAAGGGACATAAACAAGAATCTACATACTCTTGGCATCTGTATGCTATCATTATTCAGGTCATGAACCCGAAAACATACACCATTGAATAATATCATTAGTTAGACATTCATTATGTTTCATTATTATCTCATAATAGAATTATATAGAATAAATCAAAAGATTGCCATTGATATTAATCAAATCGTTTACAAGATATGACACTACAATCATCATATGATTGGCTCTCTAGTAATACACACCAACTGACTCCCACTTGCACTTAGAGCCAATCACCCATGAATCTTATTCTAAGTGATATTTAAACATGTCGATCATGTTTCTTCTACATAAGTTCTTATCCAGTGGGTTAGCAACATTTTCCTTTAGTCAGTGTATTATAAGTTTCATGTCTCTTCATTGTACAACCACTCATAAGAGATGGAATTGTCATAATATGCTATCTGGGATTCCATGCCTATCTAGTAGCTCCATTATTTTCATAATATTTCTACTGTGCCATCAATGGTTGGAACCTCCCATAAGTTCATCTACATGACGTTTTTGATCCATACAGTATCCTCTCCTTTTTTCTTAACATCTATATAATCGACTTCTATTGTAGGATTAAATAATTGTCTCTTGATTGGAACTTTTCCAACTTGCAATACTTGTTTTAAGGTCAAACACAAACTTTAGATTGTGATCATTTATTTTCTTTATCATTTTGGAAGCTTGCATCGATGTAATGCTATACCCCCAACTCTTCCTTATTACCATATTTAGGAACTAATCCTTTTAGTGCTTCTCAAGTACTTAAGGATGTTCTTTATGCCATTCCAATGACTTTCATTGGAATATGACTGATATCATCTTGTCATGTCTGATACATAGAAGATAATGGGATGAGTACATTATATTGCTTACATGATGGATCAAAATGTGAATGAATGTGGCATCTTGATCATGTCTTCCATTCTTCATAAGAATTGGAATAGTGAGCTCTTAAAAGACCAATCCCATGGAAAATGGACAAATTTTCTCTCCTTAAGTCATGTATGTTGAACCCCTCTGCATATTACCAATGTATGTGTGCTTTCTTAGGTCAAGAATCTTATCATATCTATCTTTATAGACCTTAATTCCTATCACATAGGATGATTTTCCTAAACCCTTCATAGAGAAGGTACTTTCCTTCCTAGATTTTAATACTCATAGTATTCGAATGTATTCCCCATCATAACATAGAATACAAATATGCTCCAACTAAACTTCAGTAATCATATATTTTATCTTTATTTTTACTCAAATCAAACTCTCTGACTATCTTGTCAAATCGAAGATCTCATCTTTGAGATGCTTGCTTCAATCACATTGATTGGCCCTTGTAGATTACAAACTTTTTTTATTTTACTAAAGTTATAAAGCCTTCAGGTTGTGTCACATACGCATCCTTTTAATTATTCCTATTAAGTAATATTATTTTAATATCCATATGCCAAATCTCATAGTCTTAATAATCTACTTTGGCAAGCATGATCCTGATGGACTTAACCATAAAAATGGGTGAAGAAATTTATCATGTTCAAAACCTCGAACTTGTTTGAAACTCTTTATAACCAAATTGCTCTTATAGGTTTTTACTTTACTATCCATGTTGGTCTTCTTCTTCAAGACCCAATTGCACCCTATGGGTTTTACCCCTTTGAGTGGTACCACCAACGTCATACCTTATTGGTGTACATGGACTTCATTTTGGATACAATAGCCTCAAGCCAATTCTCAGGCTCTGGTCTCTCAATAGATTACATATAGGTTGTTGGCTCATCATCTTATGACCAACTCTCTACCTTTCTGAGTTATAAGATATCATAATCTTTCAAGATCAAGGCATGTTCTACTAGATTTATGAGGTTTTGTGTTACATATGGAACTTGAGATTCCACAACAATTTTTTATTTTCATTGTTCCTGCTATACCTATTTAGGTTCAATGTTTTCTTGTTAATCTCAAACTTTTCAAGATTTACTTTTCTCCCAGTGATTCCTTTGGAATGAAATTCCCGAATGGGAAGTCATCCGTCTTGGTAACAAACACTTTTTTTGTCAGATTGGGAAAAAAGTTAGTATTCAATAAACTAACATTTTTGTGATTTATGGAGGAAGTTTTTACACAAAACTATTTTCTTGTATAAGTTGAAATCATGATCTGTATAAAATACATATCATGACACTTCCCATTCCATATCTCATATGGTTTCGTTTAAACCATTTTACATAGTATATTGTTTTAGTGTAAAGCGTGTGCCTAAATGGAAATTGGAATATTAGTTATATTTCTTGATAATAGAACCATGACTCATCATGGTGTGATTCCTTCATTTTGGTACATCTTTATGTTTCAGGTGGAGTTCATTGTGATACACTATCACAAACTCAAGAAGGTCCTCAAACTCTTAGTTTAAAATACTTCAACAACGATCATATCTAAGTGTCTTATTACTTTTACCAAGGTGGTCACATGCTTCATTCATGATTTTCTTAAACACTTCATAAGATTCACATTTGTATCTCACTAAATACAAATCACCATATCTACTGAGATCATCAATGAATATAATGAGCTACTAATAACTACCTCTAGCATTTAATCTAAAAGGTCCACATACATTGATATGTAAAAACCCTGATAGAATACTCATTCTCCCACTATATTTGGTGAGACGTTCTTTTGTCATGTTGCCCAATATATAAGACATGCATGTCTCTAATGGTTCAATAACCAAAAGGGTCTAGACAAACATCATTATGTATTCTACAAATGAATTTCTCATTTATATGTTCTAGCTAACAATGCTATAGGTATCTGAGTTATCGAATTTTAATCTTTTTCTATTTACGTTCTAAATGTTTATCTTTAGATCCATCAACTAAAGATCATAAGATATTTGGGGCATTTCCATAAAAGTTCTCATCCTTTTGAAATAGAACATTGACTATACTTTATATGATTTCAATATTCATCCTTGTCCATACAAGATCTAGAAAGTAAAATGTTTCTATTATTGGAAGATGTAATATAGTAGTTCATTAAGTCTATTACATGCCTTGTGGGATGATATAGATTACAGGTTCTGACTATAGTGGTAGAAACTCTAGATCCATTTGTGACACGTGATCCAACTTTGTTCTTTCGTATAGATGTACTTCTTTTCAGATCCTACATATTCGAATATATGTGAGATCTACATCTCGTAACTAGTAACCAGATGAAGTAGTCAAATTTATGTCATAACATATATACCTGAAGTGGAGATCTATATCCCCTTCTTCTTGTTGTTCTTTAGTTCCTCTAGGTAGAGAGGGCAATTCCTCTTCCAGTGTCTAATATTATGATAGTGGTGACAATTTCCTCCCTTTTTCACCCCTCCCTTTGCTTTGAGCAGTGAAGACTTTGGCTTCTGGCCAAATTTAGACCTCTTATTAGCTTTGTCTTTACTTTTGGACTTCCCCTTTGATTTGTTGATCATCATCACAAACTTGGGCTTGACTTTCTACATTTGTTCCTCAGTTGTTTTCAACATGCAAAGTAACTCTATCAATGGCTTGTTAAAGTCATTCATGTTATAGTTCATGACAAATTGACTGTATGACTCTAGCAGTGAATGTAGAATCACAATAGTGCCAACTCTTGACCCAAGGGAAATTCTAGTCTAGCAAGGTTCTCTACATACCTGATAAGCTTGACAACATGAGGACCTACTGGATCTCCTTCTTCCATATTACATTTAAATATTGCCTTGGAGACATCATATCTCTCATGTCTTGTCTATTCTCAATACATGTAATTTAGATGTGTTTCCATCTCAATAACATCCATGTTCTCATGATGTATCTGCAACTCATAGTTCAATGAGCACGTCATTAGGCATTTAATATCAACGACATCTTCAGCATGCCTCTTGTAAGCATCCCTATCAGCCTTAGGTGCAGTGGGAGCAAGTTCATCTGGCTCTAGTGTCTCTAGGACATAGAGCTTGTGCTCCTATGTGAGAACATCTCTCACTGTCCTGAACCAGTCATGGAAATTATTCCCATTGAACTTTTACTTCTCAAGAAATGGTCACAAGGAAAATTTGTTATTGCTTGCCATTTGATTCTACAAGAGAAATTTGCAAACAGTCAAAAATCTTTTTTATTTGGTTTGATTAAAATAAAATTTTGACGATGTCTACTTACGATTGTGATTAGTTACCACTCTCACTATTTTATTCAAGTTAATTGACCTCATATATCAATTCATAAGATTGTAGCATACAGCCTTCTAGTGATCCAAGACCCAAAATAATTGAGTTATTACCTGGTCAAAGATGGTTTCCATAATCAATCATTAAGGTAGGTAAATTTTTCCAATTGCATATTATGCAATTCTTAGATGGATGGTATGTCCAACTCTTGCCCTAGTCATCTACATGCTTGTAAGTTCTTAATCTCATTAATATCACTTAGTTAAGTCTGACCCAAAGGCCAACATGATAATGATGCACCCTTCTTGGCATACCCACATAAGTACCATCACACTTGCACAAGATGGACAACGCACCATGCTTGGTGTGCCCATGCATAGTCAATCAAGCTTTTCATGTGTGTTGCTAATGTAAATAATATTAGACGTAATATGTTTGATTGAGGGATTATATATATACATATCTAATCACCACATACTATAGTACGCATCCTATACATACTATATCCTACAAACAAAAACATGCAATTCAAAGCATAAGTGATGGTTATGGCCACACTATTGTAATTCCTTGGAGCCACAAGAAATTACTACCACCTAATGTTTACATCACTTGTAGCAACATGTTGTTGATGAAGATATGTGTTTGAACCAATACGGATTTATTAGTTCAACTCTTGAACTAATTGTCTCACCTCCTAGTCAGTCATTTCATCTATCAAATCCATTGGTTGGCCTCCAATCCAAACGACATCTAGACACCTCTACTGGCTCAGTTGGTTCACCACCAGATTGGTTCGATCATCTATCCTCCTTGGTCCTTCAGTCAATCAACTCGTCTTCTTAAATGGGCAGATCGTCTGGTGTTGAGCATATTTTTTGTCGTAATAAGAAATAAGTCTATCCTAAAGCTCCTCAACATTTTATATGATAATAGGGAAACCTCAGGTTACATTCGAGGGGAGCATAGTAATCAGAGAATAATACTTTTACACATAGAAGAGAAGATAGAGGCTTGGTATGAAAACTGAGATAAAATAGGAATAAACAACCACAACAAACCAAGCACATACAACTAAGATTATTGGCCATAACCATACTATACATCCATCATCAAAACCAATTTTATGGTGACATGTGTAAACTACATACATATCATATCTTTTATATATATATATATATATATATATAATTTGGGATAGTATGTGGTATTTAATCAAATGTGCACATTAATCATTTTCAGTATTTGCATCGTATGCAATAAATAAAAGATGAAAACTAAAATCCAATCATATATAGTAAATCCTAAACTATATTAAACTGATGTGGCTCTGATACCACTATACAGAAATATGGCTACAGAATAGGCAACAGAAAAAAAAAACTACCATATTCACCTTTGAATGGTTGATTGCGTCAATAACTATGTAATGGGAAGGATGGTTAGCAAAGTTACACTCATGAATTTATTTATACCCATAGTTGCATGTTGTTTTACTCATTTTAGAGGGGTTTTTGTTCTTTTATTTCTTATTTTTCATTTTAGATTTACTTAAATGAAATTATCCTCTCTTTTCTAGACTTTAATGCAATTTATATTTTTCATCTAGAATCAGCCAAGGATATACTTCAATGCCCAGATGGATGATCAAACCCTAATGATGTTGCACCTCAAGGGAAGGAAGGCCCCAAAGCTTTCCGTTGTCCACCATTCAACCACCTCGTCAAGTAATCAGCTTTGCCAATCTCCCCACTCGATCTAATTTGTAGATAGAGTTTTCCAGTTTCTTTAGTTTGGACACACACTCCTAGAATTCACCCTATTCCAATTCAGCCCACATTGGTCCACCATAGAACCAGACGTGAGGTCCAAATTGAGTAACCTACGCGAGTCACCTATTGGACTGAGTATGGACCCTACAATTAGCTACCTTCGACTACAAGGATTCAACATTAGGGTTTCGACAGGGAGGAATGCATCTATAAAAGGGAACCCTTATCATCCATTCAAAAGGGTCTTTGATCGGTGATTAGAAGCCACATTGCACAATGCAAACCCAGGAGAGGATCGAGGAGGTGACGGTCACATTAAAGATATTGTTCTTCCTTCACCAAGCATCATGGCCTCCTCTGTTGTTCTTTCTATCTTTCTATTGTTGTCTCTCGCCATGAGTGTGTATACGTTTGTGATGGGGCATGGGGACTAGCCCCAATAATATGTATTTTGTTCTAGCTTGTATCTAAACTAAATAATACTATTGCTAAATAAAGTATCATTCTACTTATTCCCTTGTTTTGCAAATCTATGACTTGTTTTGCATATTTGTTATAATCACAGATGTGCAAGTTGTTGTGAGCATGATTAGAACTTCAAAATAATTTTATTATCCCCTTGAAGTGTTAGCAAGCGATAGTGAGGTGATTGGGTTACGATTTGCTAACATCTTGAGAATGGTCGTCCGTAGTGAGGGGGTCCAGTCGAAATGAACTAGGAACTTGGGTGTCAAGTTTGGTCGATTCCAAGGGAGTTTAATCCAAGAAAAGATCTATATCTCATGAAGGTGCAGTAGCTAAGCTCTATTTAGTAAACTGCTATTAAAGAGTTGGATCTTCCTGGGATAATTATGTAGGCTTTGGAAAGTGTAACCCCATTCCATGGTCCTCTTTATAATCATTAACTTACCTCTTTAATATTTGTATCTACTGGAAAAAAATTAGTTTAATAAATCAATCAACTTTTTGGTAATACACATTACCTTTAACACTTCTAAATGCATATAACTACTTAAGAAGGTTGTCCTTTGGGTTCTATCCTAAATTATACTGTAATAAGGCTTCCAATCGTGTGGAGATGGGAATTAGTGCACTACTTTTGGTTAAACCTAATTATTCTTTTAGGATTTTTATTGGTTCCACAGTTGGAGCCCCATCAAAAAATGGCATTTTTTCTAGGGACAATGGTTGTTATATATTTTTAGAAGTATAAATTAACAAGGGTTTTCTTTTTTGTTCTTGATATTATTGAAAATCATGTAGCACTAAACTCATCAACTCATGGTTGTTATGTTTCTTTTCAAGTACTCCTGGCATTTGTGAAGATCCAAATGTTTTGAATCGGTATTGGTGTTCAATATTGAAATCAAGAGAACTCTCAAACAACTTCACAAGGAAAAAACATGGCAAATGCAGTAGCTGTAGAAGAAGTTATCCAAGCACAAATTGAAGAGGCTATTGTGGCAAAGTGATAACTACTCACCGTAGAATCCAGGATGCGGTGTGGAGGCTGAATTCAAGACCAACCTAGAAGTTGCTAAAGCTACAAAACATGCCAAGGAATTATGGGATTTTTCTATCCCTAAAGGAATCAACTTGACTCATCCAGTCCAACCTCTAGGAAGACCCATCGAGATCAGGGCACATTGAGTCTGTCTATTACATGATTTTACCTTCAATGGAAGGATTGGGGATGAATGTCAGGAACATGTACTCAAATTCATTGACCTTTGCTCGATGATGAAGACATATGGTGCCACTGATGATGCCATACAACTGTAACTCTTTAGATATTCCCTAGCCAACAAATCCAAATCATGGTACAACACCCTCTGAGGTAACCCAATCATAACATGTGAGGCCCTAGAAAATAAGTTTCTAGAAAACATCTACCCACCCTCAATGACATACTCGATTAAATGATAGATGACAAGATTCAATCTAGTGCATGGAGTATTTCTATATGAATCATGGGGACGATTCAATGAACTGCAATGCAAGTGTCCACATCTTGGCATCCCCAAAAATTAAATAATCAAAATTTTCTATCGGGTGTTGACAATGAGAAATAAAAGTTCCTAGACTCTTCCTCTAGTGGAAACTTCATACAAAAGATCTTTGGCAACACACTAAAGATAGTCAACCTTGCAGCTGAAAAATAGACTCTATGGACCAGACCCTCAGTGTAAGGAGTGGGACCTAGAGAGGATCCACTCCCTACTAAAAATTTGAAGAATAAAACCTCCAATCCAAACACACCCAAAAAGGGTAGATGGAGTGGGAGTACAATTTTCAGATCTTATTAATGGTAATCAAAACAACCAAAGTGTAGTAGTGGAAGAAAATAATGACTATATTCAACTTCTCAACAAGATTACAAAAGTATATCTTAATCTCCCACATGGGGTTTATATGTATGATACAACATAAGGACCTAAGATAGAGGGAAGTCTAAACCATAACAACTTTATCTCCAAGATTTAACTCCTTAAGCTATGTCTATATCTTCATGCCATTTCATCCAAGTCTTTCACCTAGGGTTGGAAGCATACTCCAGCAAGAAGAGAAAATAGAAGACATCAGCAAAGGCTGGTATGTGCATAATAAATATGGAATTGGGCAATTTATAAAGAATAAAGGACATCAAGTATAAACAGTTTCCCATAGAAAAGTAAAGTACTACACAGGAGGGAATAAAAGAAAAGAAGTCAAAAATTGGATATATAAGAGCAGAAGATAAGTACAAAGCATCCATGTGTTTCACATGTGATAAAACTAGATAATATAAACATGTTGGTAGGAAATAACACATCTACCATAAATGTGGGGTGAGCGGGAATTGTATACATCCACTCTAAATATGGGGTGGAAGGGTCTATCAACATCTGCCTGAGAAGGAATTTAACATCTACCCAAATATATAAATATGTAGGAATTTGACATTTGCATTCATATGTGGGAATTTAACATCCACATAAAAACACATGAAACATTATACTAGTAGTCACCACATGATGCATAATAAAAGATAAGAAAGAATACAAAAGATTAAGAGCATAAGAGAACAAGAAGGATTAGAACATTCATCCAAATACCATCACATTACGTGTCATATACACATCCGCTACCATGGTGGGAAAAGAAGCATATATCATCAAATCATTCCAACATACAAAAAGCATAAGAGAAAGTGCAAAAGAATATCCATGACCACAAGATCAATATCAAATAAGGTAGTTCACATGAACCATGATTTTTAAAAGAAAATATATTGTGTATAAGCTAATGTCCATAGGACCAAGAGAAATAGAATATAGGTGAGTTTCTCAACATAGAATAATAGGAGATGCAAAAAAATCCTTATAACAGAATCCTAGAAACACTCTTCACCAATCTACTTGTTTCTGAGATCAACTTTACCTAATTACAATTATTCACATGTATTAGGGTTTGTCTTATGCATTAATGTAAATAAAACCCTAGTTTTGGACTTTTCACACAAAACTTCGATTAGACTCTGAAATCATCACCATTGATCTTATTAGGTTTCCATGATTAAGAAAAAATATAATCTTGTCTAGTTTGGACTTATGAGGTTAAAAGTGTATTTTTGGTGATTTTTATGTATTAAAATCATTTTTATAAAACACCTCTTAACAAAACATAAAACTAAGCATTGAAAGTATTTTTATTAGAAAGATCACATTTTTCTAATTCCAACACATATTTTACTTTAATTTTTGAAAACACAAATGAAAAGATATGATTTTTGTAAAACTGATCAATAATAAAAAGCCACATCATCAAAATACTAGAGAGAGAGAGAGGGACCCACCATGTAACTTGGCCCAATTAGGGGCAGACAAGTCACGGGATCAAAGGTCAGGTTGACTTGCATCAAGGAAAAGAAAAAGGGAGCGGAAAGATAGCATAGCCCTCACATGAAATTTAAGAGAAGCAAAGGCGAGGAGGGGAAAATGGGGAAATTAATAGGGGAGGTCTTCCTCTTCCTCTAGTCATGACATGGCTACTCAAACAACAGCTTGCTTTGACCCAAATTTGGGCAAAACACAAAGAAGAACCAAATGACAATTTTTCCATGCAAAATCAAAGAACAGAGACTAATATATCATACCTTGTGAGGAATCAAATGGGAACAAAAAGGAGCATGAACTCTGTGTCATAAGAGATTGCTAGATATTAGACCAACGGTGGCAAGTCACAGATCTAGGGAAGTTGTTGATTATTCCAATTGGTGCTAGGAACTTTGAGAAAGGATTGCAAATCCTTTTATAGGTTTGCATTGTCGGCTAGGTACTATAAGCTTCTCCCCAAAAACCATGGCGGCAAAGGGGTTTTAGGGAAATTAGACATTTTCAAAACACTCAACCATACTGCCACCCAAGCGTACCGCAATAACTGGAATCGAAAAAGGAAAACAATGGTGAAAGAATCACGACAAACTAATGACTAGGGAGGGAGATAAATGCATCACAAAAATTGACTTTACTGTTCACGTAAGGCGGTCTCTCTGACTCGATGCAGGAGATGACCTAATGACCGTCCGATAAGAAATCCAACAGCCCATAACAAGGCACATATGTGTGACATTTAAAACTTACCAAATCCAATTCAAACTAAAGTGTAAATGCAATGATTTGTCTTCTTTTCTCTCTCTTCATTTGAGGGTGTAAACAAGTCCCAAATTAAATGAAATTTCACACCTAACCTATTTTTTATATGAGGAATCTAAATATTCAATTAGATTTACTTTTGAAAATTTTTGATGTATTAAATAAATCAAATCTTCTTTTCTCATTCCTCATGCATTAATGATTATAAGATTCTCCAAATTTGTTGAAACTTCACCCACAAGTCACATTAAGTGCCTTGGATACAAATTTGCCACCTATTTTACATGTTGTAGTTATTTATACATTTATTTAATATTTTGAAGGTTCTACACACTTTCTCTCTCCTAATTTCATCTTTTAAGCAAACATCTTCCAAATTGGATGCAAATTCACCCAAAGGCTATTTTTATTAATTAAATTATGAATCCAATATTTTTCCACTTTTTGAGTCACTAACTATTTTATTTCATATTTTTATTGAAAACTCATATTTTCTTTCCTAAATGAAATTAGGATAGTTATTATAGTGAAAATAATGTGAAACTTAAATCCCAAGTTAACTGAGATCCAAAGAACACGAATTTCACATTTCATTTCTCTTTTAGAATCTCCTTTATGAATGACAACGATTTTGGCTTGTCATCATTATATTTATTATAATATTATTTCATCATCATTATTATTCGTCCAATTGTGTCCCATATCTTTATATTACAACCAAAAGAATTATATATCATTATTGTACACAAGTTATTATGAAATATCCATTTATATCATATGACATATTTTATGTGTCCATTATTTTCCTAAGTCTAATGTGAAGACATTATGTTACATTAGGGTGATTTATACATGCATTATCTCATTAGGGTTATACTAAACATCTTTTAGCTCTCACCTAAACCTTGTTTGGCTAAGTCCAAAAGGTCAAAGTTCTACAGTAGGGTCTAAGATCCAGTATGTTACTGCACTCCACCCTTTAAAAGGATTTTTTCATCAAAATCTATTGATCCAAATATTAACAACCAACTATTCTCCATCCCTTAAAAGATTTATCCTAACAAGTCAAACTAAACAACACTTAGGGTTACACATATATCTTTTAGTTGTGAATGTTTTAAGATTTATGTTGTTCATGTATCCAACTAATAAGTCAGAACCATCTAGGGTTGAGTTTGTAGGTCCTTGTGTCTCTAACCTAAAACCCCAAGATCCAAAAAGTCATAGGATACAAAGGATAGGTACACCACACCTTGACATTATCTCACATATTCCTAGTCACTTCTTCAAAACTAGGGTTAGGATTATATCCCAACTAATTCTAGGGTTTCTCCGTTAAAACTTCACATGTCTCTTAATTGTGACTTAGTTCAAGAAATCATCAAGAAAATTAGAGAAAATTTTTGTATGTATAGTAGTATAATGAAAATATATTTTTTTGTCGATGAGAAACATTGTGAAGTAAAACCAACAAGTTTACCAAAATTCAACACAAAAACCATGTCATAATATATCCATAACAAGAACTCTTCATCCTACTACCTCCTCAACCTAATTGCATCCTCAAGTCAAACCTCATAGCATCAAGAGATACAAATCATAATCAATCTATATGATAGGGTAAGATCTCCTAATCCTCATCACATATTTAACATAGATCAATTCTAGGGTGAACATCTCACCTAGAGAGAAACTATGCAAGGTAAGGGTTCTAATTAGGGAGATAAAATTGAAATAGTAAGATTTTGACTATCATGGGATCTGATACCACGTTGTAAGGAGTGAGACCCAGATGGGATCCACTCCCTACTAAAAATTTGAAGAATAAAACCTCCAATCCCAACACACCCAAATAGGGTAGATGGAGTGGGATTAAAATTTATAAATCTTATTAATGGTATTCAAAACAACCAATGTGTAGCAGTGGAAGAAAATAATGACTGTATTCAACTTCTCAACAAGATTACAAAAGTATATCTTAATTTCCCACATAGGGCTTACATGTATGATACAACTTAAGGGCCTAAGATAGAGGGAAGTCTAAACCATAACAACTTTGTCTCCAAGCTTTAACTCCTTAAGCTATGTCCATATCTTCATTCCATATCATCTAAGTCATTCACCTAGGGTTGGAAGCGTACCCCAACAAGAAAAGAAAATAGAAGACATCAGCAAAGGTTGGTATGTGCATACTAAATATGGAATTGAGAAATTTATAAAGAATAAAGGACATCAAGTATAAAAGGCTTTCGATAGAAAAGTAAAGTACTACCCACGAGGGTATAAAAGAAAAGAAGTAAAAAATATGATAAATAAGAGCAAAAGATAAGTACAAAGCATCCATGTGTTTCACATGTGACATAACTAGATAATAAAAACATGTAGGTAGGAAATAACACAACTACCATAAATGTGGGGTGAGCGGGAACTATATCCATCCACTCTAAATATGGGGTGGTAGGGTGTATCAAGATCTGCTTGAGCAGGAATATAACATCTGCCCAAATATATAAATATGCAACAATTTAACATTTGCATTCATATGTGGGAATTTAACAACCACATAAACACACATGCAACATTATACTAGAAGTCACCACATGCTGCATAACAAAATATAAGGAAGAATACAAGAGATTAAGAGCATAAGAGAAGAAGAAGGATGAGAACATCCGTCCAAATACCATCACATTATGTGCCATATACACATCCACTACCATGGTGGGAAAAGAATCACATATCATCAAATAAGTCCAACATACACAAAGCATAAGAGAAAGTCTAAAAGAATATCCACGATCAAAAGATCAATATCAAATAAGGTAGTTCACGTGAACCATCACTTTTAAAAGAAAAGACAATGTGTATAGGCTAATGTCCATAGGATCAAGAGAAAGAGAATATGGTGAATTGCACAACATATAATAATAGGAGATGCAAAACATACCTTATAACAAAATCCTAGAAACACACTTCACCAATATAGGTGTTTTCGAGAACAACTCTACCTAATTACAGTTATCACATGTATTAGGGTTTGTTGTATGCATCAATGTAAAGAAAACTTTGGTTTTGGACTTTTTGCTCAAACCTCCAATTTAGACTCTAAAATCATCACCATTGATCGTATTAGGTTTTCTTGATTAACAAAACATATAAATTTATCTATTTTGGACTTATGAGGTTAAAAGTGTATTTTTGGTGATTTTTATCTATTAAAATAATTTTTAGAAAACATCTCAACAAAAATCAAAACTAAGCCTTGAAAGTATTTTATTAGAAAGATCACATTTTTCCAATTCCAAAACATATTTTACTATAATTTTTGGATAAACGAATCAAAAGATACAATTTTTGGAAAACTAACCAATCACAAAAAGCCACGTCATCAAAATACTGGAGAGAGAGAGCAAGAGAGAGGGACCTGCCACATGAATTGGCCCAATCAGGGGCATCCAAGTCATGTGGTCAAAGGCCTGGTTAACTCACATCAAGGCAAAAAAAGGGAGAGAAATGACAGCATAGCCCTCGCATGAAAAACCAGAGAAGCAAAGGAGAGGAGGGCAAAATGGGGAAATCAATAGTGGGTGTCTTCCCCATCTACTAGCCATGACATGGGTGCTCGAATAGAATATTGTTTCGACCCAAATTTGGGTCAATCACAAACAAGAAGCCAAATGATGATTTGTTCATGTGAAATCAAAGAACAGAGACTAATATATCATACCTTACGAGGAATCGAATGGGGACAAAACAAGGAGCTTGAACTCTGTGCCGGAACAGCTTGCCAGATATATGACCAACAGTGGCATGTCAATGAAGTAGGGTAGCAATTGAGTGTTCCAATTGGTACTAAGAACTTTGAGGAAGGATTATGGATCCTTTTATAGGTTTGCATTGCCAGTTAGGTCCTGGAAGCTTCTTCCCAAAAACCATGGTGGCAAGGGTGTCTTAGGGAAATTGGGCGTTTTCAAAATGCTCAACCATACCACCACCAAAGGGTACCGTAGAACCAGAATTGAAAAAGGAAAACAATGGCGAAAGAATCATGAAAAACTAATGACTAGGGAGGGAGATAAACACATTGCAAAGATTGACTTTACTGTTCATGCTGAGTGGTCTCTCCTACTTGAGGTAGGAGATGATCTACTGACCATCTGATAAGAAATCCAACAACCCATAACAAGCCACATATGTGTGACATTTAGAACCTACCAAATCTGATTCAAACTAAAGTGTAAAAGCAATTATTTCTCTTCTTTTCTCTCTCTCTCTTCATTTGAGGGTGCAAATGAGTCCCAAATTAAATGAAATTTGACACCCAACCTATTTTTTTGATATGAGGAATCTGAATATGTAATTAGATTTGCCTTTTGAGAACTTTTGATGCATGAAATAAATCAAATCTTATTTTCTTTTTCCTCATGCATTTATTATTATAAGATTCTCCAAATTTGATGAAACTTCACCCACAAGTCACATTAAGTGCCTTGGATATGAATTTGCCACCAATTTTACATGTTGGAGTCGGTTGTACATTTATTTAATATTTTGAAGGTTTTACACACTTTCTCTCTCCTACTATCATCTTTTAAGTAAACATCTTCCAATTTGGAAGAAAATCCACCCAAAGGCTATTTTGATTAAGTAGATTATGAATCCAAGATTTTTTTCCACTTTTGGAGGCATGAAATATTTTATTTCATATTTTAAGGAAAACTCATATTTTCTTTCCTAAATGAAATTAGGATAGTTATTATAGTGCAAATAATGTGAAACTTGACTCCCAAGTTAATTGAGATCCAAGGAACACAAATATCACATTAGATTTCTCTTTTGGAATCTCCTTTTATAAATTATAACATTTTTGTCTTGTTATCATTATATTTATTATATTATTATTTCATCATCATTATTATTCATCCAATTGGGTCCCATATCTTTATATTACAACCAAAAGAATTATATATCATTATTGTACACAAATTATTATGAAATCTCAATTAATATCATGTGACATATTTTTGTGTCCATTATTTGCCTAAGTCTAATGTGAGGACATTAGGTTACATTAGGGTGATTTATACATGCATTAGCTCATTAGGGTTATACTAAACATCTTTTAGGCCTCACCTCAACCTTGTTTGGCTAAGTCTAAAAGGTCAAAGTTCTGGGGTAGGGTCCAAGATCTGGTATGTTACACTCGGGAAAAGGCGTTCATAAAGTAACTGTGGTGGAGGACCATTTAGAACTCAAATCTGTCACCATAATGATAAAACCTCTCTCTTTCAAGTTGGATAACCTTGAAAATATTTTAATGCATATGAGAGGAAGAACTGGATGCCTCAATTGCTAATCATCTCTCCTTCCTATGATTTTTTACATGTAGTAGATCATAGCATGATTCATTCCCAATAGTTGTACATTGCATTCCATGAGCATGAGGTAGGGCAACATTACATAGTTACTCAAGTTGAAGACATGAACTCAATTCATATTATCCCCAGGGAGGAGTATTATAAACTGAATGAGGCTCGTAATCACCCAGGTATCAAATACAGGAACCCACCTAGAGCCAAGAGTCCCAATCAGTAGACCCGTCCACAACCCACTGGCGTGCACAACTAGGGAAGCTACATATTCAACTTCCCAAGCAGAAACTACTAGAAACGGCAGCAGTATTAGAATTTAAATTGACCCGTGCCATTACAGATAGAATCAACACCAATACAAGATCCAGTGAAGACACTCCAGGTGATGATGGATACATATCAAACTCAATTGGTCAATGCCACAGCCAACCAAAAGGTGTTGGAGTCACAAATGGCCCATCTAGTAGTTAGTCAACAACCCCTAGCTGGCATGATCAAGAGCAGCCAGAAAGCAACCCTAAGTATCTGGAGTAGCTCTGTACCATATTGACAAGGTCAGGGAATGTGTATTCTGCACCCCAAACCTACATTCCTACCTCTATTCCTCCTAACAGAGATGAAGGGATCCTAGTTGGAGTTATGAGTTTCCCGAATGTCCATCTAGTGATTTGTCCAATAAAAGATCATACAACAGACCCCCTTGTGAAGCCAGCTCAGTTAGGCACAAGTGAGAATACAACTATTCTAGAACCAATAGTCAACTCTAGACTATCGACAACACTCAAAGCACGTGCATAAACCCCATGTACCCTATCAGGATCACCTCAAGCAGACCAAGTTGGATGATAGATTCATGAAATTCAATCACACAATGAAGAAACTCTGTGTTAACATCTCATTCCTCGATGCACTGGCTGAAATACCAACCTGGAGCAAATACCACAAGACTCTCTTATCTAAAAAAATATATGAACAAGGAATGAGAACCACAAAGCTAGCACAGACATTTCCAATGTAGTTTAGAATTAGATGCCTCAAAAGAAAAAATATCATGGCTCATCTAGAATAGTGTTTCTTAGGGGATGACACTTGCCACAAAGGACTTGTTGATTTAGGCGCAAACATATCCATTATGACTTATACTCTATGCCAATGCCTTGGATTCACTTATTTTCTACCCACAGCCATGACCATTCAACTGGCTGATGCATTCGTTTTAAAACCCTTGGGAATAATTTAAGATGTCCCAGTTAAGCTAGGATATGGCACTTATGTCCCATGCAATTTTATGGTGATGAAAATCAAGGAGGATAATTGGTTCCTGGTAAATTGAGGGAGACCCTTCTTAGCCACTGTGAGAGCCTTAGTGGATGTTGAAGTTGGAAAACTCATCATGAGACCAGGAAAGAAGACTATTGAATATTGGGACCTCAAAATTTAAATAGGGTGCCTAACTCGATTGATGCCTTTAAGGAGGAAGGTCATCTGGAACCAGAATAATCAGATCACTAAAACATTGAACAAGGTAAAATACACTCACCTCCAAGCAAGGTTTGTACCTCATATGACTATGATTTGGGTCCTATGGATCCAAAAGTCAAGTATTCAAAAACCCCACCCATGCATCCTACATGAGCAACACATAATATGGTCGGGTCTGGTACGTTAATCTAGGATACTTGTTCGGAGGCAACCCAGCTTTTAATTTCTACCTTGCCTTTTATTTTTGTTTTTAGCCATTCTTTTCTTTTCACAAAATGCTTCAAAAAAGGGAGAGAGAGAGATAGAAAGGGTAAAGCCATCTCCTTGATAGACTAGTTAATTTTATGGATAGCCAGCGTGCAACATGTCATGATGGACTTTATGGCTTGTCTATCAGTTCATCTGTCAAGATGTCTAAATGATGATGTAAAGACCTCACAATCTCTTATCTAGATAAACATGATGGTAGAGAAATACTCGGGCCAATAAGAGAGGTGTTCTTCTAATCAAACACATCCTTTGTTATTATCTAAACAAGATTCTTTCTTATTTCTTTATTTTTTTATGTATTACTCCAAAATTACATCCTCTTGTATCCCATCTCTCTCATCATTATATTCACTGCCATAATATTTTTATGTCATCGAGACTTTCAAGGAAATGATGTGATATTTATGAGTTAGGTGGCGTATCTAAAAAATGCATGATTCACAACCGCCACAGTCTTTGTGCCACCCTAAAAGCCTTTATTGTGTAGTTATAAAAAGCATTGAGGTATAGGGTCTTGAAGCACAAGAACGTTTCACACCAATCTTTAGGTTGTGAATTCTTGACAACTCCTTTACAACACCACTGATGGCATCTGCGACCAACAACAACAACGGTGTACTCTAGTGTTCTCATGGCGGCCCTTCAATGACAAACGAGATACCATCCAACTGGGATATTCAACTCTACTACTCCCAGAAAAACCTAAGTTCCTTGGGAGGCCCTCTTTGTGCACCCAACACACCAACAAACTGCCATCGGCTGATCCAGACCCACTGATCAATTGCTTGTATGACTAGTAAGCTATCACCCTATAGATAAGGTGATGGCTAGATGTAGGCTGTGGAGAATGGGGTGCACGCCCACGTCTACTCTCACCACCAATGAATAAAGATCATGGAAATTGGTGGCCATGTAGGCACCCATATGAGAGCCTAGATAACGGTAGAGGGACCTATTCTTTCGTCCTCTATTGTGTGTTCTTGGATGAAGAGAAATGCCCCCATCCCCTTCACCTCCACTGTAGTGTGTATCAAATCCCCTCCATCTCTAACTCTTTCTACCTGAGGACGGGAAAATTTTTGAAGTTGGTGTGGAGGGTGGGTGATATGCCATCCCCACAACTTCAATTCTTACATTTCCCTTTTTTCATGCTCAAACAAATATTTGCATATGTCTTGTTTTCCCTTTCCTTTTTAAATTTTTGTTTTCTATGAGTTATGGCCTTTACTAGACGTCCACATTGATGTATGCAAAAATTGTAAATATATAAATGAACAATTCCCTTTTTTTGAGATAACTCATGCGAAAGAAAAAATTTAAGGAACAAACATGCCTTCAATGCATCTGAGCCCCAATGACAACAATTGAGCATTATTTTCCCTTGGAAATGACAATAAGTAGAATGAGTCAGAAAGGTCAAGCTGAATGTGTCCTCGATATGACTTGCAACAAAATTTGTAAACACTTCTCTACCCTACATTAATTGAATTAACATATATAATATGATGATATGATTCCAATGCAGCAATAAAATGAAGAAGCACAAGTCAACGTCTTATTTCCATCTTTCTTCTAACATTTCTGATCTTTTCACCAACCACAAAAAAGAAAGAAAGAAAATATTTCTCATTGCATGCCAAACCATATGTTCGGAGTGGGATCCCCTCCAAAAATACACCACCTTCTCAATTTTTGTCTCCATGCATGGTATAAATTAAAGAGGCCAATGAGCCAAAAAAGAAAACACACAGTCAATATAACTACAACCAAATAATATTCTTGAGTCGATTAAAGGAGAGACAAATAAACTAACATAATCCCAAATAATACCTCTCGTCATATAGAGGAGAGACCAAGGAAATTCATTTGTGTCATGTCTTTCTCCCCCTTTCCTCAAAATTTTCATACCCAGGGGATTTATCAAAAATATTCCCCAAAGTAGCCAATCAGCCCTGACTTATGCTCCCTTCTAAATGCACAGATAGATTAGGAGTATTATTGAGATGAAAGAAGTTCTTTGTAGGTTCTAGAGTATAGAGAATGGAGGAACAATCCCCAATTGGGGATATCCAAGTGTGGTTACATAATCCCAAAGAACTAGTGTCGCTTGATCATATTTGGTGGAAGGGGACCCCAAATTATGCTCAGTTGCGAGAGGAAAGCATAGATCCTAGTATCATTTTTGTCCTCCTTTTTATTTTTCTTTACTCAGGAAGAGAAAAGGTTTAAGTTTGTGGTAGTTTTATGAGTATATTTATACCCATCTTTGCATCTTGTTTTGCTCATTTTGTAGGGTCTGTTGTGTTTCTATTTCTTAGTTTCAACTTTATATTTACTTAAATGCAATTATCCTCTCTTTTCTAGACTTTAATGCACTTTTAAAATGTTTCATGCAGAACCAACCAAGAAAATGTTCTTATGCCCAGATGGATGATCAAGCCATCATGATGCCACACCTCATTTGAAGGAAATCTCCAATGATTTTTGTTGTCCACCTTCCAACCACCCAGTCAAGTGATCGACTTTTCCAATTTCCCGACTCGAGCCTCTCTCTAACTAGAGTCTTCTAAATTCTTCAATTCTAATATGCACTCATAGCAATCAACCTATTCTAATTAAACCCATGTTGGTCTTCCAGAGAACTGGACGTGAGGTCCAAATTGAGTAACCCACGTGAGTCACCTTCAACCACAAGTATTCATCGTTAGGGTTTTGGCAGCAAGTAAAGCATCTATGAAAGGGAACCCTTACCGTACATTCAAAGGGGTCTCTAATTGGTGATTAGAAGGCACATTGCACAGTACAAACCCTAGCGAGGAAGAGGAGGTGGCGTCTGCAGTGGAAAGATTGGTCTTCCTACACCACACATCATGGCCCCCTCTATTGTTCTTTCTATCTTTCCATTGTTGTCTCTCACCATAAGCTAGTAGACGTTTGTGTTGGGCCATGGTGACTAGCCCCAGTAGTTCATATTTTGTTCTAGACTGTATCTAAACTCAACAATACAATTGCTAAATAAAGTATCGTTTCACTTATTTCCTTGCTTTGCAATTGATGGCTTGTTTTGCATATTTGTTATAGTCATAGATATGCAGGTTGTTGTGAGCATGGTTAGAACTTCATAATGATCTTATTATTCCCTTGATGTGTCAGCAAAGGATAATGAGGTTATTGGGTTACGATTCGCTAACATGCCAAGAATATTTGGCCGTAGTGAGGGGGTCCATTCAGAATAAACTAGGAACTTTGGTGTCAAGTTTGGTCAGTTCTAGGGGAGTTTAATCCAAGCAAAGATTTGTATCCTGTAAGGGTGCAGTAGCTAAGCCTCTATTTAGTAAACTACTATTAAGGAGTTAGATCTTGCGAGGATAATTATGCAATCTTAAGAAAATGAAACCCCTTGCATTGGTCCTCCTTATTATCATTAATTAACCTCTTAATCTCTATCACTTCTAGCAACAATTTAGTTTAATCAATCAATCAACTTCTCAGTAATAAACATTACCCTTAACACTTATAGATACATATAAACTTCTTAAAAAGGTTGTCATTTCAGTCTGAACCTAAAATATACTGCAATAAGGCTTCCACTCATGTAGATATGGGGAGTTAGTGCACTACTTTGGTTAAACCTAAGAGTTGTTCTTTTAAGGTTTCTATTGGTGAGACAATTGGAGCCCCATAAAAAATATGTGTCATTGTCGAGGACAATAGTAGTTATATAGTTTTAGAAGTATAATTGTTATTAAGGCTTTTCTTTCTTATGCTTGACATTATTGAAAATCCTATAGAACTCAACTCATCAACTCACAGTTATTTTGTATCTTTTTAGGTACTCCTACCATATGCAAAGATCCAATAGTTTTGATTCGGGTTTGGTGTTCAGTCCTAAAATTACAGAACTCTCAAATGACTTCTTAAGGAGAAAGACATGGGAGATGCATTAGCTACAGAAGCAGCTATCCAAGTGCAAGTTGAAGAGGCCATTGCGGCCTAATGAGAATTACTTGCCACAAAAGCCAGGATGCATGTGGAGGTTGAATTCAAGACCAACCAAGAAGCTCCCCATGTCGCATAACATACCAAGGAATTATGTGATTTTTCTATCCCTAAAGGCACCAACTTGACTCATCCAATCCAATGGGTCAGCTTATTACAAAATTCCGCCTTCACTGGAAGGATTGGGGATGACTGTCATGAACATGTACTCAAATTCATCAACCTTTTCTCAACGATGAAGCCATTTGATTCCTTTAATGACACCATGGAATTGCAACTCTTTAAATACACCCTGACTGAAAAATCCAGAGTGTGGTACAATGCCCTCTAAGGGAACCTGATCACAACACGGGAGGCCCTAGAAAAAAAGTTTTTAGAGAAATTCTACCCATCCTTGTTGATATACTCGATCAGATGACATATCACAAGATTCAATTAAGTGACTGAAGAATCTCTATATGATGTATGGGAATGATTCAATGAACTCCTATGAAAGTGCCCACATCATGGCATCCCCAAAAATAAAATCATCAAGTTCTTGTATCAGGGTGTTGACGATGAGACAAAGAAGTTCCTAGACTCTTCCTCTAATGAAAATTGCATGCGATAGAGCTACGAAAACACACTAAAGATAGTCAACCGTGCAACTGAGAATCAGACTCATTGGACCAGACCCTTGGGCAAATGCATTCTTAAAGAAGATATGGTGGAGGACCTTTAAGAACTACAATTCATCATCAAAATGCTAAAAGATCTCTCTCTCAAGTAGGATAACCTCAAAAAATCCTTTGTATATACAAGAGGAAAAACCAGATGCCTCAAGTAAAAATATTCACACCTTCTTATGAGTTTTTTCATGTAGTAGATCATAGCATTTGGATCACTACTAATAGTTGTATATTGCATTCCATGAGTATGAGATATGGCAACAATGCATAATTACTCAAGCCAAAGACGTGAACTCAATTCATACTATCCCAGGGTAGGAGTACTATAACCCAAATCAGGCTCATAACCACCTGGGTTTCCAATACAGGAACCCAATTCGAGCTGAGAGTCCCAAACAGTAGAGCTCATTGTAGCCCACTCAAGTTAGAATTCAATCGTACTACATTGGCCCGCACAACTGGGGAAACTACAGATTCAACTTCCCAACCAAAAACTACCAGTAGCAGTAGTAGTATCAGAATCCTAATCAACCAGCCATTACTAAGTCAATGCCAGTAGAAGATCCGGTGAAGATACTCTAGGAGATGATGGAAGCATATCAGACTCATTTGTTCAATGCTACAACCAACCAAAAGGCATTGGAGTCACAAATTTCCCATCTAGCAACAAGTCAGCAACCCCCAGCTCGTACAATCATAGGGCAGCCAGAAAACAACCCCAAGCATCTGGAGTAGCTCAATGTCATAATGATACGGTCAGGGAATGTGTATTCTCCACCCCTGACCTCCACTCTTTCCTCTATTCCTCCTAGAAGAGATGAAGGCACCCTAGTTGGAGTCCCAAGTTTCTTGAATGACCATCTAGGGGTCATTCCAGTAGAAGATAAAACAACAGACCCCCTTTTGAAGCCAGCTCAGTCAGGTGCCAGTGAGAATTCAACTATTCTAGCACCAATAGTCAACAATGGACCATCAACATCACTTGAAGGACTTGTTCACAAACCCTGTGTTGCCTATTGGGGTCACCTCAAGCAGACCAAGTTGGATGATAGATTTAAGAACTTCAAGGACACTATGAAGAAACTCCATATTGACCTCATATTCCTCGATGCACTAGCTGAAATGCCAACCTGGCACAGGTACCTGCAGACTTTCTTATCCAGAAAATATATGACCAAGGAATGTGAGACCATGAAGCTAGCATAGACTACCTCTGATAGAGTTCAAAATTAGATGTAACATCCAAGATTTGAGGCCTCAGATAAATGAACTTAAAAGGAATGATTGGACTACCCATATCACCAAGGTGCACCTCTTTTTCCGGGAGCCCATCACTAAAGAAATCCATAGTTAAGCGTGCTTGGCTTGGAATAGTACTAGGATGGGTGACCAGTCAGGAAGTTTATCCTGGCTTGAAAGTGAGTGTGGATAAAGTGCACAGTTAAGGCTAGTGGTGGTCTGTGGGGCCAGTCATCATTCCTAAAACTCTACTCGAGCCTAGGGAAGTGGGCCCAGGTGTTACAAATGGTATCAGAGTAGGTGGGGCCCACATGGGCATGTGGCATGCCAGTCTTGAGTCATGCGGTCCAGGAAAGTTGGAAAGGGCTATCCATGGTGATATAGCCACCCTTGTACTAGTATTCTGTGGTCAGGAGTTGGGTGTCCATGGGCCATTATGAGTCTACACTGAAATGGGGAAACATTATGAGGCCAGTCATCTTTCATGAAACTCTACTAGTGCCTAGGGTAGTGGCCCAGGCATTACAAATTGTATCAGAGCCATAACCCCTCTAGTAGGTGGGGCCCACATGGGCCAGTGACATGCCCGTCTTTGAGCCGTGCGGTCCATGCATGTTGGAAAGAGCTATATGTGGTGATGGAGCCACCCTTGCGCTGGTAGTTGTGGTCGGGAGCTGGGTGTACAAGGTCATGTTGGGTCTGCACTGAAATGGGGAAATGTTATGAGGCCACATAGTTGAGCCTTGACGAGGACGTCAAGAGTCTAAGTGGGGGAGATTGTAACATCCAAGATTTGTGGCCTCAGATAAATGATCTTAAAAGGAATGATTGGACTACCCATATCACCAAGGTGCACCTCCTTTTCTGGTAGCCCATCACTAAAGAACTCCATAGTTAAGCATGCTTGGCTTGGAGTAGTACTAGGATGGGTGACCAGTCAGGAAGTTTATCCTGGCTTGTATGTGAGTGTGGATAAAGCGTGCAGTTAAAGCTAGTGGTGGTCTGTGGGACCAGTCCTCATTCCTAAAACTCTACTAGAGCCTAGGGAAGTGGGCCTAGGTGTTACAAAGCTATCAGAGTAGGTGGTGCCCACATGGGTATGTGGCATGCCAGTCTTGACCCGTGTGGTCCAGGGAAGTTGGAAAGGGCTATCCATGGTGATATATCCACCCTTGTCCTGGTATTCCGTGGTCGGGAGTTGGGTGTCCATGGGCAATTCTAGGTCTACACTGAAATGGGGCAACATTATGAGGCCATTCATCATTATTGAAACTCTACTAGTGCCTAGGGTAGTGGCCCAAGCATTACATCAGATGCCTCAAAATCAAAAATATCCTGGCTCATTTGGAATAGACTGTTTCTTAGGGGATGACACTTGCAGCAAGGGACTTGTTGATTTAGGTGCAAGCATATCCATTATGCCTTATACTCTAAATCTATGCCTTGGATTCACTAATCTACTACCCACAGGCATGACTATTCAATTGGTTGATGTGTCCATTACAAAACCTTGGGAATAAATTAAGACATCCAGGTTAAGCTAGGATAAGACGCTTAAATCCTATGCAAATTCGTGGTGATGAAAATCAACGAGGATAATTGTTTCCCACTAATTTTTTGGATACCATTCTTAGCCTCCACGAGAGCCTTAGTGGACTTTGAAGCTGGCAAACTTGTCCTGAGATCAGAGGAGAAGACTATTGAATATCGGGTCCCTAAAGATTTAAAGATGGTGCATAATTGAATTGAAGCCTTCAAGATGGAAGGTCATATGCAACCAGAATAATCGAATCTCCAAAACGTTGAACAAGGTAAAAGAGAATCGCCTCCGAGCAATTTATGTACTCCATATGACCATCATTGGGGTTCTATGGATCCAAAAGTCAAGGATTCAGAAACCCCTCCCATGCACCCTATGTTAGTAACACATTTTTGGTCAGGTTCGCGATGTTAAATTGAGTCGTTGGTTCGGAGGCAACCCAGCCTTTTAATTTCAACCTTTTCTCTTATTTTTGTTTTTAGTTTTTCTTTTCACAAAATACTTTGAAAAAGAGGGGAAGAGAGAGAGAGAAACGGGAAGGCCATGCCCTTGACAACCTAGTTAATTTGATGGATAGCCAGTGTGATACATGTCATGATAGACTTTATGATTTGTCTATCAATTCATTTATTGAGACGTCTGAATGATGAGGCAAAAATCTCACAATCTCATAACTGGATAAACATGCAGGGAGAGATATACACAGGCCAATAAGATATGTGTTCTTCAATCAAATGTGTCCCTTTCTATTATTTGAACAAAATTCTTTCTGATTTCATTATTTTTCTTTTGTATTCATTTGTAATTCCAATCTCTTATATCCCATGCCTCTCATCATTATTATTCTCTTCCATAATATTTTGATGTAACGATGGGAAGTGACATGATGTTAATGAGTTAGGGGGCATATCTAATGTTGCATGGTTCACAACCACCAAACCCTTCCTGTCACCCTAAAAGACTCTATTGTGCAGTCATAAAAAGGATCAAGGTATAGGGTCTTCAAGCACACCATCTTCTTCACACAAATCCTAAGAATGTGCATATTTTGGCCTCTCCTTTGCAACACCACTGATGGCATCTGTGATGAACAATCACAACGGCATACTCCAACATTCTCATCACTGTCGTTCAGTGATAGATAAGATATCATCCAACCATGATCTCTAACTCTACTACTCCCAGGAAACCTATGTTCTCTGGGAGGCCCGCTTTATACACCCAGCACACTGACGAGGACTGCCACCGTCCGATCCAGACCCACTGATCAACTGGCTCTATGACCAGCAAGATATCACACTAGAGATGAAGTGTTGTCTAGATAGAGAAGACACCAATTTCTATAGCTAATTGATGTGTCTCTAGAGCGCCTCGACTACCCCTCTACTTATAGGAGGGTCATGGTCAGGAGTTCTAGTATGTGCAACAGTCGAACGGGAAGGAATTTCATGAATTTTCAAATCATGTGAATGGAGAAATGGTTCAACCCTTCAACTGGTAATTTCACTATGTTTCATAATCACAATTGAATTAGCAATTAATATTTGATTACGGCACAAAAAGATGTTAGAACTAATCCTTGATCCAATCGAATTGATCAACCAAATGATCGGTTCACAACCTCAACCGGTCTGGTCATAAACCTGAGCTGATTAGTTCACTTCCTGAACATGTCATCTCATGGACCAGATTGCCAGTCTTGGTTCAATTGATCTGACACGTTGAATTGATTGGTTTAACATTTGAACTAGTCAGTTCACAATCTAGTCAGTCATCCTTTAACCATTATTATTTAAATTGAATACCTAACTCCCTAGTAATCAAGTTTAAACCACATTCATGAATGAAATCTTATTCCAAGTGTATCATATGTGTGTGACCCTATAGGTTCTAAGTTACATTGGAAGTGAAATTCCATAACTATTTTATGACATCATAAGAAATGATTGGTATCTAACAAGACATCATGGCTACCCAAGTAATTGGAAAGTTGGAGAACAACTTCAACCTCCAATTTGTGGTTGTTGTTATAGTGATTGTATAATTCCATGGTGACTGCTATCTTGATTAAACTCAAGGCTTGGAATCCTCATCCTTTCAACATTCAATCCATGTTCCTTGAACTAGAGAAGATTGTCTGAGATATATGTGAACTCAATATCATATATTGATTCATATGTGCATGTGTATGTTTTTATCAATCTCTCTTATCAAGTGGCCTAGATATCAAAATCCTATTCAAGGGAAAAATCCTATCTACATCATTCACAGTCATTTGCATGTGTCATGATGCACCCGAGCACCACCTTTATGGCAACCCTTATTCAAGGTCACAATGGATGATGTATAAGTACATCATGTGACATGTGATGATTGTAGTGACTTCAGGTCTAAGAACCACAATCACCACCATTACTTTGAGAGATGATTCTGACTATCAATCATGGTTTCCTTGTGTCACTCTCAAGCTCAATATATCGGACACACTGTTCTCCAATACGCATCTATGTGTTCGGTTTGTTATCATTTATCTTGACTAATGAGATTTTGTCATCAACCAATACACACTATTGTCTTATGAGTTATTGATGTCTATAAGCCTTCCACAATAACATCTAACTAGGGACGTAATAAAGAATATACATACTCTTGACATCCATACTATCTCATTATTCAGGTCCTCAACCTGAAGGCATACATCATTAAGTAATAGCAGTCTTTAGACATTCATTATGTTTCATTATTATCTCATAGTGGAATGAAACAGAATAAAGAGGAAGATTGCCTTTGTTATTAATCAAATCATTTACAAGATATGACATTACAATCATCATATCATTGGCTCTCTAGGCATACATACCAACAGACTCCCACTTGCAGTTGGAGCCAATCACCTATGAATTTTATTATAAGTGATTTTTAAACATTTACATCATGTTTTTGTTGTGCAAGTTCGTATTCAGTGTGTTAGCAACATTTTCTTTTAGTCAATGTATTACAAGTTTCACATCTCTTCACTGTACAACCACTCGTATGAGATGGAATTATTGTAGTAATCTATCTGGGATTCCATATCTATCTAGTAGCTCCATTGTTGTCATAGTATTTCTATTGTGTCATCAATGGTTGGGACCTTCCCTAAGTTCATCTACATGCACTTCTTGATTCATATAGTAACCTTTGTTGTGTTCTTAACATCAGGATACCCAACTTATATTATAGAATTAAATAATTATCTCTTGATCGGAACTTTTCCACTTACCGTTCTTGTTTTAAGGTCAAACACAAACTTTAGATTGTGGTCATTGATTTTCTATGTCATTTTGGAAGCTTTCATCGGTGTAACCATTTACACCCAACACTTCCTTATTACCATAATTTAGGAACTAATCATTTTAGTGCTTCTCAAGAACTTAAGGATGTTCTTTATGGCATTTCAATGGCCATCATTAGAATCTAACTGATATCATCTTGTCATGTCAAATACATACAAGATAAAGAGATGAGTAAATTATATTTCTTACATGATGGATCCAAATGCGAATGCAAATGGTATCTTACTCATGTCTTCCATTCTTCATAATAGTTGGAACACTGAGCTCTAGAAATACCAATCCCATTGAACATGGACAAATGTTTTCTCCTTGAGTCCTGTATGTTGAACCCCTCAGCGTCTTGCCAATGTATGTGCTCTTTCTTAGGTCAAGAATATTTCTAGATCTATATTTACAAATCTTAGTTCCTATTATATAGGATTCCTCATCTGAACCCTTCATAGAAAATGTACTTTCCAAGCCAAGTTATAAAACTCATAGTATTAGGATGTTATTCCCCATCATTATATACAATATAAATATGCTCCCACTAAACTTTTGTAATTACATATTTCATCTTTATTTTGACTAAATTAAAACTATTTGACTATCTAATCAAATCAAAGATTTTAGCTCTGAGATGTTTGCTTCAATCATATTGATTGGCTTTTGTAGCTTATAGACTTTATTTGCATTAATGGAGTTATAAAACCTTCATGTTTTGTCATGTACACATCCTTTTAATTATTCATATTAAGGAATGTGGTTTTAATATCCATATGCCAAATCATATAGTCTTAATAAGTTGCACTGGCAAGCATGATCCTGATGGACTTAACCATGGAAATTAGTGAAGATATTTCATCATGTTCAATGCCTTGAACTTGTTTCAAACTCTTTTTTACAAATCTACTTTTATAGGTTTTTACATTACTATCCATGTCGATCTTCTTCTTCAAGACTCAATTTCACCCTGTGGGTTTTATCCCTTTAGGTGATACCACCAAGGTCATACCTTGTTGGTGTACATGGACTTCATTTTATATATAATGGCCTCAAGCCAATTCTCAGATTCTAGTCCCTCAATAGCTTCTACATAGGTTATTGGCACATCATCTTATGACCAACTTTCTGCCTTTTTGAGTTATAAGATATCATAATATTTCAAGCTCAAGGCGTGTTCTACTAGATTTATGAGGTTTTGTGTTACATAAGGAACTTGATATTCCACAACAACTTGTGATTCTCATTGTTCCTACTATACCTCTTTAGGTTAAATGTTTTCTTATTGATCTTGAACTTTTCTAGTTTTACTTTTCTCTCATTGATTCCTTTGGAATTAAATTCCTGACTGGGAATCCAGCCATCCTGGTAACAAAAACTTTTATTGTCAGATTGGGATAAAAGGTACTATTCAAAAAACTAACATTTTTGTGATTTGTAGACAAAGCTTTTCCAAGAAATTATTTTCATGTATAAGTTGTAATCTGAATCTTATAGAAGACATATTGGAACACTTCCCATTCAATATCTCATATGGTGTCTTTTAAACCATTGTAGATAGTACATTATTTAGTGTAAATCATGTGACCAAATGGAAACTGGAAGATGAATTAGATTTATTGATAATCGCACCATGACTCATTAGGGTCTGATTCCTTGTTTTTGATACATCTTTATGTTTCAGGTGGAGTTCATTATGATACACTATCACAATATCCAGAAGATCCTCAAACTCTTGGTTTAAAATATTTCAACATCGATCATATCTAAGTGTCTTATTACTTTTACCAAGGTGGTCACATACCTCATTCATGATCTTTTTGAACACTTCATGAGATTCATATTTGTATTTCACTAAATACAAATCACCATATCTAAGGAGATCATCAATGAATATAATGAGCTACTAATAACTACCTCTAGCATTTATTCTAAAAGGTCAACATACATTAATATGTACAAGCCCAAATAATACTCGTTCTCCCACTATATCTAGTAAGATGTGATTTTGTCATGTTGCCCGATAAATAATACATGCATGTTTGTAGTGGTTCAAAAACCAAAATAGTCTATACAAACATCATTATGTATTCTAGAAATGCATTTCTCATATAAGTTCTCTAGATGATAGTGCAATAGGTATCTGATTTATCAAGTTTTAATCTTTTGGTATACACATTATAAACATTTATCTTTAGATCCAGCAAACAAAGATCATAATACATTTGGGGCATTGCCATAAAATATATCATCCTTTTGAAATAGAACATTGACTATTCTTTATAAGATTTCCAAATTCATCCTTGTCCATACAAGTTGTAGAAAGTAAAATGTTTCTATTATTGGCATATGTAAAATAGCAGTTCTCTAACTCTATTACATGCCATGTGGGATGAGATAAATTATAGATTCTTATTGTTGTGGAAGAAACTATTTCTCCACTTGTGACATACAATCTAACCTTGCCCTTTTATAAAGGCTTACTTCTTTTCAGATCATGCATATTTGAATATATGAGGGATCTACATCTAGTAACTAGTCCCTAAGATAAATAAGTAGTCAAATTTATCTCATAATGTATATACCTCAAGTGGAGATCGACATCCCCTCCTTCTTCTTCTTTAGTTCCTCCAAATAGAGAGGGAAAATCCTCTTCTAGTGTCCAGGCTGGTGATAATGATGGAAATTGCCTCCCTTGTTCACCCCTCCCTTTGCTTTGAGTATTGAAGACTTGGGCCTCTAGCTAGCTGTATAACTCTTCTTAGCTTTGCCTTCACCCTTGTACTTTCCGTTTGATCTATTGATCATCATTATAGAATTGGGCTTGTCTTTCTTCTTTAGTGACTCAGTTGTTTTCAACATGCCAATTAACTTTGTCAACTGCTTTTCAAAGTCATTCATGTTGTAGTTTATGACAAACTAATTGTATGACTCTTGCAGTGGATGTAGAATCACAACACTAGTCAGCTCTTGACCCAAGGGAAATTCTAGTCTAGCAAGGTTCTCTGCATACCCAATAAGCTTGAGCACATGAGCACCTACTAGATCTCCCTCTTCCATGTTACATTTGAACAACGCCTTGAAGAAATCATATCCTCTCTTGTCTTTCTTGATCTGGATACATGTTCTTTAGATGTGTTACCATCTCAATAACATCCATGTTCTCATGTTGTCTCTGCAAGTCATAGTTCATGGAGCACAACATTAGGAATTTGACATCAACAACATCTTCAATATGCTTCTTATAAGTATCCCTGTTAGCCTTAGGTGCAATAGGAATAGGTTCATCTGGCTCTGGTGTCTCTAGGAGATAGAGCTTGCACTCCTGTGTGAGAACAATTCTCACCGGCATGAACTAGTCGTCGAAATTATTACCATTTAACTTGTCCTTCTCAAGGATTGATCATAAGGAAAATGTGTTATTGGTTGACATTTGACTCTACAAGAGAAACTTGCAATTTGTCAAAACATTTTTATTTGATTTGGTTGAAATAAAATTTTGATAATATTTAATTAAGACTTTAATTAATTATTGCTCTCACTATTTTATTCAAATTGATAGACCTCAGATATCAATTCAAAATATTGCAGCATACAACTTTCTAGTGAGCCAAAACCCAAAATGATTGAGTTATTACTTGGCCAACACCAGCGTCTGTAATCAATCATTATGGTAGGCAACTTTTGCCAATTGCATCTTATGCAATTCTTGGATAGATGTTATGTTCAACTCTTTTCCATAGTCATTTGCATGCGTCTAAGTGTTTCATCTCATTAAAATCACTTAGTTAAGTCTGACCCAAAATTCAACATGATAATGATGCACCCTACTTGATATCCCAACATAACTGCCATCACACTTCCACAAGATGGACAGTGCACCATGCTTGACGTGCCCACGCATAGTCAATCAAGCTTTTCATGTTTTCTTCTAATGGAAATCATTTTACACTTAATATGTTTGATTGAGATATTATATATAAACATACATATATATATATATATAGAGAGATAGAGATAGTCAGGCTAGAATACACTCGAGTGTACGGATTGCACGAATACACTCAAGTGTGTTTGCATATCAAGACTATTCTTTGCAAAATGTAAACCATTGATCTTCACCGTCATACTATAACTAGGCTACATACAAATTTTGAGCTCATTTGGATGAGTGTAAGTCACTCATCCAAGGGTAACAAAATCGATGCACGAAACTAATTTGAAATGTATAATTTTTGCAGTCTTCATAACATGAGCTATACATATCCAAATGTGCTCAATTTTGCATATGAGTTGTTCATGGGATGTTTTAGAAGATCAACAGATTAGATTTTCAAAAAAAAATATTGCATCATGAAAAACTACTTGAGTGTATTCCGCTCCGGATACACTCGAGTGTATTCTAGCCTCTCTCTCTCTCTCTATATATATATATATATATATATATATATATATATATATATTTGTGTGTGTGTGTGTTTGTGTGTGTGTGTGTGTGCGTTTGTATGTGTATGTGTATACATATCCAATCACCACACACTATAGTATGTATCGTATACATGCTATATCCCAAAAATGAAAACATGCAATTAAAAATACAAGTGATGGTTATGGTCATACTATTGTAATTCCTTGGAGACACAAGGAACTATTGCCACCTAAGGTCTACATCACATGTAGTAACATATTGTTCAAGAATATTTCTGCTTGAACTAGTCTAGGTTGATCGGTTCAACTCTTGAACCGATCAGCTCACCTCCTTATTGGTCAGTTGGTCTGTCGGATCGATCATGTGGCCCAGTCCAAACAACATATGGACACCTCGAATTGCTCAGATGGACCACCACATGATCAGTCCAGCTCATCTATCCTCCTTGGTCCTCCATCCAATCGGCTCATTTTCTGAATTGGGTGGGTCATCTATTGTTGAACGTCTTCTTCATCATTACAAGAAATAAAACTATCCAAATTCTAGTCAACATATTACATAGTAATATGGAAACCACAAGTTTCATTCGAGGGAGCATAGGAAGGAGTGAATAATACTTTCATACATGGAAGAAAAGATAGAGGTTTGGTATGCAAACTAAGATAAAATAGGAATAAACAACCACAACCAACCAAGCATGGACAACTAGGGTTATTGTCGATAACCATGCTACAAATCCACTATCAAAACTAGTTTTACGGTGATGCGTGTAAATTATATATATATATATATATATATATATATATATATATATATATATATATATATATATATATATATATATATGGTCCCATATTTATTTCCCGCGTGGTAGCTACCCGCCCACCCTTCCCACCACTTTTTTTCAAAACAAAATCGCAATTACATAGGAGTATTCTATCTAGCTCTCCAAAAAATTTCATCCAAAAATAATATCATTTGCCCCCCCAAATCAAAAAACCCGTCCTTATATATATCTACTGTATATTTTGTACAGAGTTACTTTTTTAGTCATGTAGTTACTTTCTTATCACCATAGTTACTTTTTTGACAACATAGTTACTTTTGTGGCCAAAAGGATTACTTTTTTGGCTGTCGGGTAGCAGAACTCCATGCTACCCGCACGGGCAATGAATAAACAGCCTATATATATATATATATATATATATATATATATATATATATATATATATATATATATATATATATATATAGGGATCATATGTGTTATTTTATCAGATATGCACATTAATTATTTTAAATATTTGCATCGTATGCAATAAATATAAGACAAAAACCAAAACCCTATGATATCGATTAAACCCCAAAGTATAGTAAATTTTCGTGGATCTGATACCACTATAGGGAAATATGGCTACAGAACAGGTAGTGAAAACAAAATAATTAACTGCCATATTCCCCTTTGAACATTTTATTGTGTCAATAACTATGTATTCGAAAGGATGGTTTGTAAGGTTATACCTGGTGCTAGAGCACATCCAATGACAATCTTGTTCTAGTAGTGTATGCTTTTCTTCAAGTTGCACTCAAAAAATGTCATCAGCAGCACCATGGACAACAGTTGACCTTGTCCTTCTAGCGGCAGGAAACAACCTCCTTGCCTCTATAGTATTCCATACATCCATCGGGAACTCCTTTTGTTCTAGAATAATGGACAAGAAGGATTGTCCCTTCTAGTTAGTATGCTAGCACTGGCATGCTCTCCCACAATTGTCTCTCCCTCCCATTAATGGGTAGGACTTCTCAGGTTCTCTTAGTTACCACAACCAGAAAAGACAACAATTGTCAGAGTTATCTGATGTGTCTCTAGAAAGCCACGACTACCCATATATATATAGGAGTGTCATGATTAGGATCTCTAGTCTGTGCGAGAGTGGAAGGGGTGGAATTTTATGAATTTTCAAATCCTACGAAAGGCAAAATGGTTGATTAAGAGGTGAACCAACATGGTAGCATGTGAGCTAATCAGTTCAACCCTTAAGCCAGACATTTCACTATGTTTCCCAATCACAGATGAATTGGTTATTAGTATTGGATTGATGCACAACACGGTGTCAACTCTAATTCTTGATCTAATTGAATTGAACAACCAAATGGTCGGTTCACAACCTGAACCATTCAGATCATACACTTGGCCAACCAGTTCACTTCCTGAACCGGTTGTCTCATGGGCCATATTGCCAATGGTTGTTTAATTGACCTGACACTTTGAATTGATCAATTCAACATTTGAGCAATCAGTTCATAGTCCAATCAATCAAAGTTTAACAATTGTTGTTTAAATTGAATACCTAACTCCTTAGTAATAAAGTTTAAACCTCATTCATAAATAAATTTCTATTCCAAGTGTATCCTTTTTGTGTGACCCTATAGGTTCCAAGTTCCGTAGGCAGTGAATGTCCATAACTAGTTTATGCCATCACAATCAAGGATTGGTATCTAGCAAGACATCGTTGCGACTCAAGTAATAGAAAAGTTGGAGACAACTTCAACCTACAATATTGATATTAAAATGATTATAAAATTCCTTTATCACTAATATCCAGATTGAACTTGAGGCATGGAATTGTCTTCCTTTCAACATTTAATCCATGTTTCTCGAACTATAGTAGATTGTTTGAGATATATCAAAGCTTAATATCATTTATTGATTCACATGTGCTTGCGGATACTTTTCTCAGTTTTTCTTATCAAGTGACCTGGATAACAAACTCCTATAGGAGGGAGAAATCCCATATACATCACTCATAGTCATTCCCATGTGTCATGATGCACCTCAACACCACCTTTATGGCAACCCTTATTCAAGGTCAGGATGGATGATGTCTTATTACATCAAATGACATGTGATGAGTGTAGTGATGTCAGGTCTAACAACCACAATCGCCACCATCACTTTGAGATATGATTCTGACTAGCAATCATTGTTTCCATGTGTCACTCTCAAGGTGGGTTTGTCTAATACTCTATTCTCCAAAAAGTATACATGTATTTGGTTTGAAATCATATGTCATGACTAGTGATATTCTATCATCAACCAACACACACTCTAGTCTTATGTGTTTTTGTTGTCTATCATCCTTCCACAATAACATTTGACTAGGGACATAATCAAGAATTTACATACTCTTGACATTCATATGATCTCATTGTTCAGATCCTCAACCTGAAGACATACATCATTGAGTAATATCATTCTTTAGACATTCACTATGTTTCATCATTATTTGATAATATAATTGAACATAATAAATCGAAAGATTGCCTTTGTTATTAATCAAATCATTTACAATATATGCTATTACAATAATCATATTATTGGCTCTCTAAGGATACATACCAATAGAAGGAACCTTAGGTTAGGACCTTCCCTAGAAAGATGATGATTAAAGTAAACTTGGATGTCACCTAAGCTTGAAAAATTAAGTAGACAAATCATGAAACTACATAATTTTTGAAACCAAGTGTGCCATCTCTGAGGGACACAATGACACCAAGCCACAGATAGGGAAGGTGGCCTGAGCCCGATGAAGGGACTTAAATTGAATGATGTGTACACTAAGAGATGACGGAAATTTGGGTTAAAAAATTACATAATGTGCTCTAGATATACCCTAGGTAGGGTAGAACCCTAAGTCAATGCTAAGGTCATGTAGGGAGGATTAAAGATATATAAGACTGATGAGATTAGGAGGTGATCATGCCCTGAATGCATAAGACGATATGAGCATGAGGCAGGTATCCATGTTTGACAGAGGCCCATGGGTCAGGAGATTGGCTACCTTCATGAGTTCATGAGGCCCAAGGGTAAATGTGAGAGGCATTCTTTAAATGCATAAGGGCGCACGAGGCCAAGAGGAAATCACTTCAATGGTTCTTGTACCCCTAGAGACCTTAGGGAGGTGACTAAGGCTAATGATGCATGAGATGTAAATAATAAAAGATACAAGAAGTCATGTAATAATGAAATCTTAAAGGAGTGTGAACAAACTCAAGAGTGAGAAAGGTGCTTGACTTTAAGAAATAGAAGCATATTGTGGAATTAAAAGTAATTATGGTTTGGAATTATTGTTGAGTATAATTCAACCAAACTATGATATTTTAGGATAATGTGTGGATACACCATCTTTTCTCTTGGAATGGAATGAACTTTGTATTTGTTTTGTAGTTCAATGCTAATTTCATCTTATTATGTATGAGAGAGATCTGAGTAGACATATGTTATGCTTAAATTTGACATGTGAGAATGATTACTAAAGGTTAAGTTTGAATAACATGACATGACCGAGGGTTTGAAGCATTACCTCACCATTATGTGGAGATAAATGAATAATAGGTTCAAAACCTAGGTGAAAATGTAATCACCAAATGAAATTGAAATCACAAATGAAATTGTAATCACCAAGAGATGATATCATGTAATATCAAGGATATGGATATATCTTGAATTGAATTTAGGTACAAATCTTAGTGATAATATGATGAATTTGCATATCAATTAAAAATGTTAAATATTTCTAAGTAGGGTCACTAAATGTTACAACCTCAATTTTGCATATGTTTTCATAATTCTAATGGAATGATTTTATGAATATGGACTTAATTGAAAAGGTTGTATGCTTTGCTTCAAAGAATGGATTTCTTTGCAAATCTCCCTTTTGATAGGAATTTTGTGGTTCCTATTATTATATTAATCCAATAATGGATATAAAACAGAGAAAAAATAAAATTCCAAATAGTAGAAAACATACAAGATAATGAATATTAAGCAAAGAATTTATGAGAAATAAATGGAAATCTCTACAAAGTGGAATTAATGGCCACAATTGAGTCACTACTACAGAAACGGCCTTTGGCGTCGGTCGTTTAACCCCATTTGGCGTCGGTTTCCGACCGACGCCTATGTGGGCGCCGCTAAAGGTCGAACACTTCGGCGTCGGTTTTTTAACCGACGCCTATTTAACATATAGGCGTCGGTCGTTTAGTAGATAACCGACGCCAAAAGGGTTCGCGCCACAGAAAACGGCATCATCTAGGGCACTTTCTGCGTCGGTGTTTTAGTAAATAACCGACGCCACTATGGAATATAGCGTCGGTCTTTTAGTAGATGACCGACGCATAAAGTGCCCTAGATGACGCCATTTTTTGTGGCGCGAACACTTTTGGCGTCGGTTATATACTAAACGACCGACGCCTATATGTTAAATAGGCGTCGGTTTGATATGAATATCCGACGCCATTTCCAGGACTGCTTTGGCCACATCAGGCGTCGGTTTATTGAAAAAACCGACGCTGTAGGTCTTTCCTGACGGTTTTCTATAAATAACCGACGCCTATTTATATTTTTTTTTTTTCATATCAGTTTGCAGGCCTGCTGTGGCTGGTCAGCAGGATGAGAACCTGCAGTTCAGTTTTCTGAACTGCAGGTTTACGACATCCATTGATATCAGCCTACAAACAGGCCGCAAACCTGCAAAAGTCACAAGCAAAATTCTACACAAGTACATACATTCAGACATAAATTCAATTCTCACATTCACACACATATAGAAACATTCAAATACATGTATTAACATTCAGAAATATTCATTTACATAGTATCATTCATTATCGCTATCAACATCCCAATTATATCTTACAGTTGCCACTGCTTGTATGGCTTTTGCCCATTCTTCTCTTACTTCATTTAATGCTTCCATCGTATATGGAGCATGTATATTTTTTAAACGTTTACCTGTAGTGTTGTCAGTTTTAAACACCTGCAAAGAGAATGATGTATATATATAAGTAATAATATAAAAATAATATAAGATTGATATATTGCATACTAACTAATGAGAATATATATAATACCTCATGTATGGTATCGATGTCCAATGCGGCATATTTGATAATCATCTGCATAAATCGCATCACATAGTATGCGCATGCCCATCCATTGTCTTGTGTAGCACACTATAAATTGAAACATACAAAATAATACAACTAAGCACAATTCACATCAATAATATATATATTTGAGTCGGGAACTTACTTGTACGTTCTGCCAATTTATTGGCTGGTTCTTTTTCCTTGGGACCGTTCCTCCAGCCTTTTTGAATGCATCTAAACCCCTACATGTTAATATAACACAATAAATTGCATAAGTAAATAGTAATGTAATAAAAGATGTTAACGGATATAAAAATGAAATATTTCTCACCAGAATAATGGCATTCTCATTACGTGTCCAATTTTAGTGTTCAATGTACTCCCCGCAGGATCTAGATAATAAACAGTGAATGTCCCGGGGACAATGACTAGTAACTCCCAATGTCTACCGCTAGAAGTAAGAAGTTAACAATTAATAACTCAAAATGCAAAATAAAAATGGAATTTTCTTAAGTCCAAATTATAAATAAAGTAAACTTACTTGACATTGAATGGAGCTATTATTATCGTCTTCTTTTGCTGACCAAAAATTGTAAAAGCATCTATACAGTATTGTTGAACATTATCAGGGTCTTTAGCTACCAAACTAATCAATGATGGAATCAAAAATCCCACATGATCAAATGCAAATTGTTTGCAATGATCTTCGACTAGGTAGCTGCAAAACATATAGGCGTATGCATTAATATATAAGAAACCAGATCACCGGATCTTACACAAGGTATATGGATGTATAAACAAGATCTCACCTTATCCATGTCTCTATCATTGATGTATTCAGCCAATCATACATAAACAGCTCAATAATATCTTGTATAAATAAAGAGCTATCGTATGATTGACCTGCATAATCTGCATCTAAAGAAATAATTATAGGGCAATGTACATTATGTGCCCGTAGCCAACATGCCATTCCCCTACAAGCAGGACCTAACGGGTATGTTAGGTCAGTTGGAACCCAATCGGGTAATGCGGGAAGTGGAAGTGGAGGCCTAGGTGCTCCTGGTGTCTTCTTTTTAACCTGTACATATAATTTCAGATCAGTTGACATCATATATACACATTAACAGTCTAAATCAATGTAAATTTATCTTACAATTCCAGTCGTGTAGACGACATCTGCTTTGGGCCACAATATCACCCCGCCTTCTGCATCAGCAAGTCTATCAATATCCGGGTGGGGATATGGCAATGTAGCTTCTCTCCAATCAGGTAACACACGTATCGGGCTCACACGAACGTAGCCCTGTGGCATTGGAGTCCCGTGAAACATTGCCCCAGGAAGGGACGGGTAAGCCTGCGCCTCTGCAACAACGTAGTCTTGCATTCTTAAGCGGCATGGCTTCAATGCCTACAAATTTACGTAAAGAATATTATACATATATACATATCATCTTGAAAACATAACAACTTGAAAAGACTAACTACAATGTCATAAACAATACTTACAGCAGACGTGCTAGGCGATGGGTCTCCAGGATTACTCGCAGTCTGTGCATCAGGAGAAGAGTGGGTCGCCATAGGCGTATTGGAAGCCTGAGATGCCTGCCACCGCAGCAATTCTTCCTTGACCTTCTCAGCAACTACATCGTTGATCTTCTTAGCAACTAAATCCTCAACTCTCTTATTCTCCTATACATGGATAAAAGAAACATTAGCTTCTTATTAATGAATTTCCTTTTGCAGTAACATTCTAAAAAAAGAATAGGTTACCTCTTCTTGAGAAAGTCCCGCTCTGGGTTTGCAACGATTACGAATCGACATCCATGATCTATCCATTCTATGATCAGAGAAAACAAGTATATATTAGGAAAAGATTAGGCAACATTTCCCTAGTATATAATAAATGTGTACCACCTATCCCATCCTTGAACACCTAATCTCACTAGTAAGTGTATAATGTGTATTGGGTTTTCGAGAAAATTTCGGCAGCATTTCCCCGCTGTTCTCTAAGTACATATGTACTTAGAGAACAAACGGGGAAATGCTACCAAAATTTTCTCGAAAACCCAATACACATTATACACTTACATCCTAAGTGAGATTAGGTGTTCAAGAACAGTCCCAAACCGGGGACTATCCAAGATTTACTCCTAATGAGTCAATCTTGGATGGGTTTCTAGGCCAACAATAATAGATATCTACAATGAAGCCGGATTCCATACAAACAGTATATAATTTAGTGATTGTTCATTCTAATTTATACCAATGTACAAGTAATATAAAAAACAATGATTGTTCACATTCTAGGCCAACAAACACATGTGATGTCATTCTTATATATAATAAATGTGTACCACCTATCCCATCCTTGAACACCTAATCTCACTAGTAAGTGTATAATGTGTATTGGGTTTTCGAGAAAATTTCGGCAGCATTTCCCCGCTGTTCTCTAAGTACATATGTACTTAGAGAACAAACGGGGAAATGCTACCAAAATTTTCTCGAAAACCCAATACACATTATACACTTACATCCTAAGTGAGATTAGGTGTTCAAGAACAGTCCCAAACCGGGGACTATCCAAGATTTACTCCTAATGAGTCAATCTTGGACGGGTTTCTAGGCCAACAAACACATTTGATGTCATTCTTATATATAATAAATGTGTACCACCTATCCCATCCTTGAACACCTAATCTCACTAGTAAGTGTATAATGCGTAATTGGTTTTCAAGAAAATTTCGGCAGCATTTCCCCGCTGTTCTCTAAGTACATATGTACTTAGAGAACAAACAGGGAAATGCTACTGAAAGTTTCTCAAAAACCCAATACACATTATACACTTACATCCTAAGTGAGATTAGGTGTTCAAGAACAGTCCCAAACCGGGGACTATCCAAGATTTACTCCTAATGAGTAAATCTTGGACGGGTTTCTAGGCCAACAAATACATGTGTTGCATTCTTATATATAATAATTGTCTATAAACTACATGCAACATGGTTAATCCTAATCAACAGAGCATTATTAAATAATAAATCAAGAAATCAATAGTTTCAAACAAAAGGTCTAGGAATCTTTACTAGACATTATATGTATCCCTAATCATCATATTTAACATACTACATTATTTTGAACATCCAGATCAGATTAAGATCATACTATGTTATAACATATTATCGAAGGAAACATATTCTTCATGTAGTGTTGATTCTAGAAGTCTAAGAAGGGAATCTGAGAATTTTAGATGCTTACAGTCTCTAAGGGATAGAAGTAAGGAATAATTTATACCTTTTCTAGTTAAGGATTTTGTAGATACTTGGACTAGTCCTAAATGAAGAAAGTTGTATCTTAGATTATTTTTTATCATGTTTAGATCTCTTTCAGATAGAAGTTGTATGCATTCCTATGAAGGTGTAACTCATATAGTTTTTTCAGTATCCTTAATGTAATAATTAGATATCAAATGAAAACTACCTTTTGAGTAAATGGTGGCGTAGGAAGGTCCAGTTTTGCATTGGAATGAATGGTGACATAGTAAGGGGCAATTTACATTTGGATAATTGATAGAAGTGAGTGACTAGAGGTGAATTAGGGTTTGTAATTAAAGGGTGTATAATTTTCTTAGGATTTAAAGGAGAATATCTACATAAAATTGCAATAAAAAACAACAACATGATGAACATGATGAATATGATATCAAATGAAAACTACCTTAGTCATAGATAAAGATGTGTCTAAGAACAGTTATCAAAATTTCTAGTATATAGTTCTTTTTTTATAATTGTCTAAGAACACTGACTCCAGAAAACCAGTTGGCGCATACCTGTTGGCGCGGGAGGCAGCGGGAGTCAGGTGGACACGATCAGCTCTAGTCAGGCAGCGGGAGTCAGCGGGAGTCAGCGGGAGTCAGCGGGAGGCGGCGCCGTCGGCGGCGAGCTCCAGTCAGGCAGGCCGCGGCGGCGATCAGCTCCAGGCGTCAGGCAGGCTGAGGCGGCGAGCTCCAGGCTCGTCAGGCGTCGGCGGCGAGCTCCAGCAGCAGTGGCGGCGGAGAAGGGGGCGCCGGAGTAGCAGTGGCGGCACGACGGCGCTGTCGTGGAGAAGAAGGAGAAGAGAATCGACGGCGACAGGGTGGGAAATCGACGGAGAAGCAGAAAAAGGGCTCGCAATGAAACAGAAGAAGAGGAAGAGTCGGGCATCGCGGGTTATAAAGTCCCAAATAGCGTCGGTTTTTTACAACAACCGACGCCTAAACGTCTTTAGCGTCGGTTGTCTGAGAAAATCGACGTCCAACTGGGCGATAATTTCATGAAATTGTTTGGCGGGAACCACCTTCAGCGTCGGTTATCCTTTAATCACCGACGCTGAAGGTGACACTTTTCGCGCAAATTTTCATCAGACATAGGCGTCGGTTTCTACCTAAATCACCGACGCTGAAAAGGACACTATTTTTCGCGGGCGACTTTAAGCGTCGGTTTGTTATAAACAACCGACACTGAAGACAAAGCGGTACCCGTGTCTGGCTGGTCTTCGAATATAGACGTCGGTTTTCGTAAACAACCGACGCCTAACATAGAAGGCGTCGGTTTTTCTTAATAACCGACGCCCAGAAAAGTGTCACTGAATGCTATTTCTGTAGTAGTGAGTAAATTTCATTTATATGTGATTTCTAATAAAATAAATAGGAAAAGAGGAAATAGGAAATAAAAGTTAAAGAGAAATTCTTGAAAAGAAATCTTTTAATAAAGAATAAGTAAGATAATGTAAAATAATGGAAGTAGATGCAACTAGAAGGATAATAAGCATCCTTAAAAAGGAATTTCGAAATCTTAGGATTTCTTGGGGTCCAAGGAGTCCCAATAAAGAAGAAGAAAGAGAAAATGCAAATAATACAAAATATGAGAATAATGTTCTACATAATTAATAACCATTTGGATATTATCAAAAGAAATGTTATTTTCTTTAGGAAAATAAGATTTAGTGGCCAGTGGATTAAAAGCCAAGAACAAAGATGATGCAAGAGGTAACTTTCGAATTCCTAATATCTAAAGGATGTAGATTATAAAGGAGATTTTTAAGAGAGAGAAGAGTACTTCTTAATGAAGGAAAGTAGGGGTCCTATGGGGAGAGAAACTTTTTATCTCATGGATAGGTATCCTAGGGCTTTGATACCCTCCTCTATATAAGGGTAGAACCCTTAGCCCGAATCTAAAAGGATCCCATGCACCCTTTTCTCTCATTCTTCTTATTTTCTCTCAAAACCCTAACCAAGAGGGTATATGGTTATCTCGGGGGCAATGAAGAACTGTGTTGGATCCTGATGGAGGCACGAAGCTACCGCGACAACTTGAGGAAGATCGACCATCGTTCCCATGCCCACGACCAGCGTACAGCGCCTGCAGAAGGTCGATGACATGGCTGCAAGTCGCAACCTACCCAGCCCAAACCAGCCGCATTGGTCGTGAGCTGGTGTGTGCCCCAGGTGCAGTGGAGGGTGGTGGAGATAGGGCAGAGGTTGGTGGCAGTCATCGGGCCCTGGGGAAGAGGGGACAGACCCGTGGAAGTGTTGCGCTCAGCGGCTGCAGCGGGCATCAGATGTGGAAGACAACCTAATGGTCGTTGGACAAATTTTCCCTTCCACACTGTGAAGAACTGGTGTCTTAAGCGAGGGCAATATGGTCTTTTGGTTATGTTCTCGGTAGGCTACGTGTTGCATGGGATTGCTGACGTGTCAGCATCCCATTGGTCCAAGTAAGTAAATTTTGTAAAAATCATATCTAATTAATGGTAACTCGGATGGATACATATAATACATGAATTTTTCTTAGAAAAAGGTGAGGAATCTATTAAAAATAGATTTAGATCCTAATTCCTCTTACAATTCGAAAATTAGTTGAAGTTATCAACTTTAATGCATTAATGATTCAGAAACCCTAATCTCTGATGATTAATGAATTTGGAAGGGTTATATGGATGTTTAAAGTTGATATTAACTTGTTGATTATAAAAAGGACACGTTAGATCCAAAAGGATAATCTTTATGCATATTTGATTAATTTGGTGTTCTATGTGCATAAATAAGCTTTAATGGGCCTTGAAACCCTAATCTTAGTAATTATGATTCTTAATGGCTTTAATTGTTTGAATCCATGAATAGAACAGAGATTCAATGATGCTAAGATATTTTAAGTATAAAAGTTCCTAATTGTGGATAAATACCCTTAATTTGGTAATTAGGGTTTTTTAGTGGATTAATGTAAAATTAGCGATAAATAGGATTCATATGTGAATTAGACCATAATGAAATGTGAGTTGTCAATTCAAAAGAAACCAAAGATGATAATTGTGCCTATGATGTTGAAATTAGGGTTTGTGAACTAAAAGGGCATTAAAAGTGATAAAAGATTTATGGAGGCTAAAACCCTAATAAAACCCTAAAGTTGGCCTAGAAATCCTAAGGTGGAATCCAAGTCGATCTTGAGAATGTTTTGGATAAAATGATGACACTTGGATCTTATGCATTAATTTCAGGATATTGTTGATTGCTTGTTTGATTGTTCTTGAATATTATTGCTTAGACATCAAGTTGCTCTGGATCAGGTATGTGGTTAAACTTATGAATATCTCAAACTAGCTTTCTGAGGATTCTTGAAGTTTTCATCGGTGGATTGAATTAAACTATTGGATGAATTTGATTCATGCATACCACTGTTCGGGAAATCGGTCCGCATGACCGCATATACTCCCGCATATACCTATTCAGTCACCCTACCGCACCGCATATTACTAATCGGTCCACTAAGCGGTCATGGGCCGCATATACTCCCGCTTGGCCGATTAAGCGGACAATTAAACTCCGCTTTTCGAAAAGCCCACAACTAATGTTCACGCATATCGTACATACATGCATACATATACACACATTTCATTATATATATATCTAAATTGAAATATAGTCATTGAATTATATATATACATTGTAATACAAATAAAAATTTCCACACGCATTTGTACATTTATTCGAATACCATTTGATATATTAACATCTATAGATACATATACAATATACCTAAATATACAATCACATATTTGTGCATGTATATATACATTTTGATTTATTCACATTTATACACACTATGCATATATTTGTACATCGATTTACCTACATTTTAGTATTTGTACATATATTACAAACACATTCTATATATAGACATATATACATATATAAGCATATCATACATCATACATCATACATGCATATTAATATGTTTATAAGTAAATAGATGTACGTGCCTACTCTATATATTTTAATTTATGATCTCGCTATATTATTTTATATATAATTAGTTTATTGAAATAAAAAAAATCCAAAACCGCATATACTCCCGTATATACTCCCACATACCGCATATACTCTATGAAGTACCCTCTCCGCCCGTACACCGCATACCGCTTTCCTGAACCATGATGCATACTATAATGTGGATATGACTATCACCTAAGATATATGCCTACTTGCTCAGATCCTAGTCCCCTCTATAGCTTGATAGATTGACCTAGTACATGTCTACCTATGGGGTGGGTCCATTAGGTCATTGGATGACTTAGTACATGGCTACCTATGGGGTAGGTCCATCAAGTCACCCTGAGTTAGATATTGGGCTACCTTTGGGTAGGGACATGCAACTCCATAGCCCTAGGTAATGGCTACCTGTGAGGTAGGACCATGGGGGTAAGGATCTAACATATGAGAGAGGTAGTATCCAAGTCCATTGTAGGGACAACACAGAGATAAGGGGATAGGTATGGATTGAGTAGTATTGCTTAAAACGTAATCTTGATTGTTAAATGATATTTGGTTGCTTACATTGTTACCATAGTTCCACGATTATTATTTCCCCCACATACCAACATATTCATTTATGCTGACTGACATTTTTTTTGTCGGCATTTTAGGTACAAATTGAAAAGGACAAAAAGTAAAGAGGCATATTGTGAAATTAAGAAATAAAGTGCAAGGAGGATTAGTTAGAATAGAGTCCAGATGTGGATAGAAGTAATATATCCAAGTTTTTGAAAAAGATATGAAAAGTTTTATTTTATTCCATCTTTCAGTATAGTCATGGTAGAATTTTATAATTATTACTGATTATTTGTCGAACCTTTGATCGGAGAGATTGGGATAATGGTTTTGACCTCTTGGTATCCCTTAATTGGGGGTTACTGGGAGGCAGGGTCGTTACACTAACCCTAAGGTTTGAAACAAAGTTTATTTATCTTTCACCTTAAGCTTACTAGGTTTGAATTTTGGGGACAAAATTTCTTTTAAGGAGGGGTGAATGTAATATCCTCAAATTTAGTGAATTTGAAATACATAAATATAAGACCTGGTTTGATAAGCAAATTCATAAATTATATTTGATAGAATAAAAATGTTATTCACTTTGTGGCATGGGTGCAACCCATGGCCCAAGTAAGGCCCATGAGTCTATTTGATTTGCAAATAGGTCCTTTGGGCACTAGACAAATAAATAATATATTTCTAAATAAATAAAGAATAATGGAATTAGGGTTTGTTAGATAATTGAAATATGAGATAATTTGCAAGTGTCCAAAAGAAAATAAGATATGTCGTGATTTAGATAATTAATGGAGTAATTATCTAAACATGAATGATAACACAAGATATGAGGCATATAAAAGTGTTATCTCATCCTAACTTTTGAAATACTTAAAGATCATAAGTAAATTAAGATTATTCTAGAATATGAGAGGAAAATGACATTCCACTTAGTTTGGGTAATTAATTTAAGGAGATACTAAAGAGTGATATTTGGTTATAGAAGTTGATCCAAAAAATCCCAAATACTATATATAGGTTGAGGAATTTATTAGTTAGTTTCACTCCAAGTTTAACAGAGAAAGGAGGCTTCTAGTGGCCTATGGAAATTCGATAAGGAAGAGGGGCCTACTTGTGATAAGTAAATGTTGTTTACTTCTTGAAGAGAGAGAATAGGGCATCCAAAAGCATCTCTTTAATATCAAAATTTTCCCAATCCAAGATCAAGTTATTAAAAAGTTTCCTTTAAATCTTGGGGTCGATTGGAGAAGAGAGGAGAGACTTATAGATTTTATAAGCTTTCCCTAAAGTTTGTCATTAATGGATAATGTCTCACATTTAATATGACTAGGACTAGAGGGAGAAAAGATCTTGATCCTATTTATGTGTCATGCTAGGAGTGATCCTTGGATCCATGATCTAATGACCAGAGGGTATCTCCTACCTCTAAAAATTTGGAAACAGGCATCTGACTTCCCTCTCTCTCCCCTATCCCTACTCTCTCTCCTTGGTCACCCTTTCACTCTGAAAAGGTTAGGATGATATTCTTCTCATAGAATCAAACTCAATAACATATTAATTAGAGAAAAACCATGAATTGGGCAACAAGATAGACCTAGCCGCCGCCATGTCTCTCATGGTATAAAAGGGAAGGAAACAAGCCAGAAGCCACAACCCTATGCTTGAAACACCTATACAACCCCTTCTTGTGATTTGCCTCTGGATTCCCAACCTTCTTGTAGTCTTTTCCGCACGAGATCTATCTCACAACCTATCCTTTGTGCCGATCCCCCTTTATAGGCACAACTCTGGTGACCTATTATGATGAAACAAAAAATGGGGTAGATGACCCTCCCCTTAACTTAGATCTTGGTCATCTAGAACAACCTAGACACCAAGAAGTAAAAGGCATCCTTTCTTGGACACCTCAGGGACCAAAATCGTACTTCCCTCTCACTATAGTTGGTGCTCCCATGATGGTTCTAGCATGGGTGTTGGAGACTTTTGTGTAGACTCTACACCATGGTCCCTGTGTTTAGGCAAGAGGCAGGAAACCACCACCATGGCAGTTAGTAGTGGTGGTTGACCTTGAGAACTCAGTAGTAATAATGACTTTGACCTAGGCATGGGAAAACCCATGTAACGACCTCACTTTTGAGAAACTGCCAATTAAGGAAGGCCACAAGATGAGATCCATTATCTACAATTTTACCCAAGGATCCAGATTTAACAAATAATACAAAATAGCAAATGATTTCATTATTACAAAATTTCATACAAGATGCTTAAATGAATTTTCTATCCTCTGAACTTGTACATTTGAGAAGAAATTATTAACTAATCCTCTTTTTGATAACTTTAGTGCCTTCATGTAATTTCCATATTTATCTTCATGCCCTTTATCATGTATATTAGTTTATACCTAGAACGACATGAAACAAATAAATGATCATTATGTTGCCATACTAGTACGAGAGGTGCATCCAAGGTGTACAAGTAAATAACAATATATGTTCCAACAATTATTTACACATTTAATTTGCATCATCTTCATATAATCTTTCTTTAAGTGACACTCATAGTGGCATTATGATTAAATAGAACTATATAAACATCCAATATTTGAATCCTTTAATCCTCAAGAATCACTCCAAAAATGGCGGTCAAACGTATAGGGTAATCTTAAGCGTAACCATGTACCTTGATGGTGAGCCATGCCGATTATCATGTAATTATAATTCAAGCATATTTTCCAATCAAGAAAGAAAATCAAGTAGGCAACTTCAATATGCATGTATGTAAATCCTAAAGTGTCACCATCACATTAAATCACATTAAACCCTATTAAGTCCTATCTTGGGGTTTAAAGTTTTTTTGATACTGAATCATCATTAGAGTTGTTCTTAGAAACCCTAATTCTCACGATTGTCATTTTAATGGCTTATGAACCCTAATTCGTATTAGGTGTAGTATTGATCATCTACCATATCTGATAGATTAGGAATAGTTCAGTCACATCAACTTCAATAATCAACACAACAAAATATAATCTCAGTTTCATAACCCTATTCATTCACATGTATAAATATCCACTATGTTAACCTTTAGTATTCATTATATGTGATTAAGAACTTTAGAGACTCAAATTATCGTATCAGAATTTCCACCCTCATCTTAATTGTCATTATATTCAATAAAATCAAATAACATCTAAAAAGAGAGGTTTTCAACCTTTTCAGCTGTTTCTTATCCAATCTAGGGTTTCCATTTATTATTCTTCTATTAAGCACATATATTACCCTAATTTTGGAACAAAGAGCATATTCAGGCATCAAATATATTTTATTTGGATTCCTCTCAGTTTTTTTATCATTTTTATATTTGATCTTGCTATTTTTGGACATTCCAAGCCATTTCAATAATTTTGCAAGTTAATAGTTATTCAACCAATTATGGTGTGCCACATCATCAAAATAGTATTGAATTACCTTCCTTTTCTCTGGCTCGTGGGTCCATGACAAAGGTCTGCTCAATTGGAGACTTGGATCTGGTCTATCCTTCCCCTTCATGCGATCCCTTTTGGTCATGGTTGTGTGCATCCACAGCGATGCCATCACATAGCACCTTCATCCGCGCACCTCCATCCCCGACCACAATCTACAAGCTGCATCTACTGCCTCCTCACACCCCCACTCTCTCATTAACCTAGAAACTAATCTTCCCAACAATGTGAGTGGTGAAGTACCACTGCACCAAAAGCTTCAACTACTTCGGCTGTTGCGGAACACAACTAGTTGTAGGCCATCTTTGAGGCATTTGTGCTTGCACGACATCAACCTAGCATTAGCAGCCTGTCAAGGTGATGGTTATTCTTCCAAGGGTCTGGTAGGTAGGACGCCACGAGAACCTCTCGTCATGGATCAGGTTGGAGTGAACAGGGGAATAGGGAATATGTGTCACTTCCTCCTCTTGCCCCCAGACACGGTGGAATATTTCAAAGGATCAAGAAGTCTTCACCTACTCTACATCAGAGGTGGCATATGAGGGTGGTAGTAGATGGAGGAGAACCAATGTCCCTTCACTCTTCCCTAAACCAAGAGACCTGTCTGCATCCACCACCTATTAATCAATGGAAACATGATGGATCAGCGCACTGGGAGCAAGCATAGGGTTTCTCATCAGTTGTAGAGTTTGATTGCCTCAACCAGAGCACAAGAACATGAGCTATTGGGGTCCTTATATGGGTCCTTGTAGGAACCCTAAGGTTGGGGGGATGGTAGGGGAGATAGAGAGATGGATAAGGGATTAGGATTGATTTCCCTTCTCTCACACACACATGAGGGAGAGACTTTTTTGGTCATAATCCTCTGGTATGGAAGGGGTTTTAATCATATTCTCCACTGACTCCCATGGCTAGATATTCTCAACCCAAAAGTCATTAATAGAATAAATATCCTTCCTTTTCATGGATCTTGACCAACCCTTTGGACACCAAGTAACTGGGTTGACAACCAAAAAGAACTATTAAGGAAAAGATAACTTGTATGCTACTTATTGGGTTATTGTCTAAAATACTCTCCTTTCTAGAAAAATCCATATAATTCCCTATTTATATTCCAATTGTCAATTACCTTTAGTAACTCCTTTACTCAATTATAGGAACCCAGTAATGATATCTGATATGGTGGAATTTATTGGAACATCTTTTATATACAAAAACTTGCACTTTTAACTATATATTGGAACGTCCTTTTCCATCCAATTCCTAGAATCCTCTTCTTTTCATTACTACTTTCAGGTATATCATCCTTTTCCATCCAATTCCTAGAATCCTCTTCTTTTCATTACTACTTTCACGTATATCCAAGATTAAAAAAACAATATTAATTACTATCCCAAACATTGTGTTTCCACTCTTGGCTAGATAATTATTCCTCTAATTATCTAAAATACCATGCACTTTATTTTCTCTTGAAAACTTGATAATTGAATCATATCTCAATTATTTAGTTATTTTTAAATCCATCACTATTTATTTATGTGTGAAACCTCTTATTTATTTAGCTTGTGTCATAATCACCCATGCTACAAAGGTGTTCAACGTTATCATCATACCAATAAGCCAATTGGAGAAAATTATTTATCTAAACATGGATTTATATTTATATATTTCAATTATATCATAATTGAGGATATTACATTCACCCCTCCTTAAAAGGAATTTTGTCCTCAAAATTCAATCCCAGTAAGCTTTAGAGTGGATAAAAACTCAACTTCATTTCACAAATCAAGGTCAGCAACCCTATATGTACCATCTTTTTTTATATAAAATTTTGCATATTATTACTAAGATTGATAACCAAATTCAATTAGGAGTATATCCACATGCTTAGTTTTACATGATATCATGCCTTAATGATTATATCTTCATTTTTGTGATTTTAGTTTCACTTGGTGAATACCTCTCACCTAGTTTTTCAATCTATTGTTCAGTTATTATTTTCACATTAGGGTGAGGTAACAACTCCAACCCTAGGTCATGTCATTAAATTCAACTTAAGGTATTCATTATCATATGTTAGTTTTAAGCATAACATGTATCCACCCAATCTCTCCCACTCCTAATGAGATGAAATGAATATTTGACTCTAGTCCAAATACAAAGTTCATCCCATTCCAAGAGTAGAGATGGTGCCTTCACACATCATTCTTTAATTTCATATTTTAGGTTGAATCATTCTCAACATGACTCTAAACCCTACATACTTTTTAACTCCACAATATTATTATCTTTCTTGAATTCAAGTGTCTTTCTCACTCTTGAGTTTGTGCACAACGCCTCCTAAGATTTCATTATTACATGACTTCTTGTATCATTCATATTTACACTTCAAAAATTATGAGCCTTAGCCACTTCCTTGAGGTTCATAGGGGTATAGCTACTTTTGGAGTGATATCATCCTTATTCATCTAGGGAGTGCCACTCACATTCACCCATTGGGTCACATGAACATCATGAAGGTGTCCAATCTCTTGTGACATGGGCCTCGGGCAAACATAGTTGTTACCTCCCAACCCATACGATCTTGTGCATTTAGGAAATAATCAACTCTTAATCCCATTGGTCCATGTAACTTTAATACTCCCTACTTGACCTTAAGATTGACTTAGGGCTCTACCCTTTTCAAGGGTTCATTCATAGCACATTATTTTCATATGTAACTTTTTAAATCGGGTTTCCTCCATCTCTTATGGTGCTCATTATTCCCTTTTATGTCCCCTCATTGGACTCATGGAAACTTTTCTTTTTTGGGCTCAGTCTCATACGTTCAACCACTTCCATAGTGACTTGTCCTCATGTTCCTCAGAGATGTCATACTTGGGTTCAAAGAATCATACTCGATATATGTGATTTCATATTTTATATCCTTAGTTCTTCACACTTCATGTGACATTAGTGGTTTCCTACTCTTTACATTGATTTAGTCAACTTACCTTTTCTAGGGAAGGTCCTAACCTAGGGTGCCCTCTTGGCTCATAGGAGGAAGTTAGGCTCTCTAGCCACAACCTGACCCCAAGTTCTAAGGTTTTTCCTCCCCCATAGGTCTTTTTCTCACACTTGGGTTGACCCACCCCCGATTGGCACACTAGCCCTAAATGTTTCACATTTTCATCTTTATGCATTGTTTTCATTGTAACTTCTCAACTAAATCTATGTGGGGCACTCCCTCTCTGGAGTATTCATGTGGGGAACTCTTTCTCTATGGTGATCCTTGCAATGGATGCAACATATATATAGGCCTTACCTTGATCACCTATCAACTTAATGTGGACCTTTATATCTCATAAGCATATGACCTCAAAGTGATCTGATCACCTGTCAACTTAATGTGGACCTTTCTCTCACATAAGAATATGACCTTGAAGTGATCTATCACCATAGTGTCATTTCTTATATCCCACATGTATCACTTACATCCATCAAAGATAGTTGAGAAGTTGTTCTTATATAACATTTTGTTCATAAGTTTCTTAAAACTTTTCTCATTAATGTTTGGTTCCACATGCACACATGCATGGGAGACTGAGTCACTTAATTCATGTATACATTTTATATTATAACTTCTAAACCTTTATTTTCCTAATCTATGTGGTATACCCACTCGCTGGGGGTATTCATACCCATTCACTGGAAGTATTGTCAATGGCATACCCACTTGTTGGGGGTATCATACCCACTCACTGGGGTTATCCTTTATCCATCCCTTCCTCCACATATATCATTAGGGTGATGAGCAAGTTATATCCATGTTTCCTTTTTCATATATAAATATTGGTTATTTTATATTTCTCATGTATATTTTGATCATGCATCTTGCATGAACTTCTCCATGTTCATGCATGGGAGACTAGGTCACTTAAACCCATTTATCTTTTTCTTCTCTCTTTTTACTCTTACCCTAATTAGGGTTAATATGGGTAGGGTTTCCCTATTACACATTCTACTCCCATTTCCCAGGATTGCAGTTTTGTATGCGAGTTAAGGACTACATTTGCATCTTTAGGGTTTTTATGTTTCTTGACCCACTAGGGTTTTACTAACCCAACTCTACCCGCAAAACATTTTCTCTTTACTTTTACATGTACATTATTATTTCCACATGACATGTACATTATTATTTCCTCATTACATGTACATTAATTGACGAAGGATACCTTAATCCTACTTCTTCTCAAAAATCCTAACTTCAGATGATGAGAAATTCCTTGGAGGGTTTATAAAGAAAAGATGATGAGAAGCGGATGAATCAAGATGAGAAGAAACCCTAAAGGTATTTTACTTTGAGAAAAATCGTCCAACTTTGGCCATAGATAGTGGTGCAGAGGAAAAAATTTCCAGCCCCCAGTCGTGGTCCCTTCTAGACACCATCGCCTTTAGAAAATGCACTAAGAATTTCCTCATATTTCTACAGATTACTTGAAATTATAAACTATTATATATTATTTGAAAATTTCGGTGCTCTAATACCAAATGTAATGACCTGACTTTTTAGATACCGCCAATTAAGGAAGGCCAAAGAGATGAGAGCCATTATCTACAATTTTACCCAAGGATCCAAATTTAGCAAATAACACAAAATAGCAAATAATTTCATTTTTTGGGTCTATCAAAACTCTGTCTCTTTTTTTAATTTTTTGAGAAGAAAAGTACAAGTAAGTAAATGGGGGAGAGAAAGATAGATGAAAGTATCTATCTATCTATACATCAAGTTTCACTGTAGAAAAACATGAAAACTATCCAGGATAAGGCAAGAAGGAATCAAAAAAGTAACAAGCCCTGCCTATCAAACAAAGGGAAAGACTCTAACAAATGTCTCTGAAAAAGTCAAGCATAAGAGTTTGCAGAAGCTCCCGCTGAAAAGGTTCTTGAATTGAAATTCCAACCATAAGAACAAATGAAAAAATTTCCCATCGACAAGATGAAGACTCTAGCAAAAGGCTTTGATAGAGCCAAAGATATGATTCCATGGGACTTCTAGAAATCTTGAATGTCCTTGAAAGCATCTTAGATTTCTTTCCTTCCATAGAAACTAATACACACAAAGACAAAATATTCTCCAAATTTCATCGCTCTTGCCGACCATCTCTTTAATGGATTTAGGTTGAGAATAAGGGAACTATTTGGATAAGAGCATCCAAGCCTTAGTAGTAAAGATGCCAGAGAAACATATATTATTTGTATCTTCATAAGCCAATTCACACGAGTAACATATTTCCACTGAACATATGCCAATTCTTCTAATATAGTCCACATTTGGAAACTTATCATGCAAGATCTTCCACATATTCGTCTAAAATCTTTTTGGAGCAGCACCTTTCCACACAAAAACGAAGTAAGAAATCAAAACACTAGCATTCCTGATAAGATTCCAAATATTCTTTAGCTTGGGAACCTCCACACCATTAAATAAAACCATGTCTTTGTTACCATTCTCAATAGGAATAGACTTAGGGATTTTTTGAAGCTTCATATTGACATGATTTATAGGAACACTCCATTTTCCATTATGGATAATACAACCTAGCTTATAGTCAAGATTCAAGCCTAGATTCAAAATGTTATCTTCACCAATCGAGTCAACAAGGAAAGTTTTGTTCAACCACCAATCCTCCCAAAGAGAGATTGATTCACCATTTCCCACTTTATAAAGATATATTTGACAACCAACTCTCTACAATTCAGAATCTTCTTAAAATCCCATACACATTTAAAGATACTTTAACTAAACAAAAGGATTTGTTGCTCAAATACTTTGCATGGATCCATTTGACCCACAAGGAGTTTTTTTTCCTCGTGACATCCCAATCATTGAGAAGGAAGCAGGCCACATATGAGTCCTTGATTTTCTTTATATTAAGTCCACCTTAAGAAGAAGAAAGAGTAACTTTCTCCCACTATACAAGATGGATATGTTTGCATTTATCATCATCTTCTCAAAGAAAGTTCCCACAATATTTATTAATATCCTTTTGCACAAACATCAAAATGGGAAAAGAGCTCATCCAATATAAATGCACCGTAGACAGAGTAGATCTAATCAGCTCTGCCCAACCAGACAATGACAAGAGGTTCGACTTCCAACCTTCTAATATGTTTTTTACTTTATCTAACAGGGGATTACAGGCAAATTTTGACAATTTACCAATAAAGAGGGGCAGACCCAAATACTTCAAAGGAAGAGTCCCCTTCTATAGCCAAGAATACTTAGAAGCTCAATTCTAGGAGAAGCTTTACTAAAGTAGATTTCAATTTTGTCAATATTAACATTCAAACTAGTTAACTTACCAAACGTTTTGTAGGGAGAAGAAATATTGTGTGCATTCTTAATATTTGGCTCAGCAAAGACCATAAGGTCAACAACAAAGATGAGGTGAGAAAGGTAAAAAAATTGAGGCCTGCAAAGGATCAATCTCCACTACATACATCATCCTCCATGAGGACATCAAACCCTTGTATTACAATGACAAATAGGTAAGGAGCAATTGGGTCTCCTTGCCCAATACCATTTGAATGCTTAAAAGGAGAGAAAGGCTCACCATTCACCAACACTTGATAGGAAATGGAATTGAAAATCTCACTAATCCATTGATTCCATAGAATAGGAAACCCCATCTTATAGCGAATAGCATACAAGAAATCCCATTTGATCGAATCATATGCTTTGGAAATGTCCATTTTTATACACATTTTGTGACCAGAGTTAGATTTACCAAAATCATGAATGATCATGTTAACTAACAGAGTGGCCTCTTCAATACTTCTTCCACTGACGAAAGCATTGATTAGAGCTTATAATGGAAGGAAGAACATTCTTCACTCTATTTGCTAGAATTCTTGAAATATCTTATACAAAGAAATAGGCCGCCAATTCTTCAGCTCATTAGAATTCAACCCTTTAGGGATAAGAGAGATGAAGTTATTATTGACTTCATTATGCATTTTCCCATTCTTCAAAAACCCCTTAACATCCTCACTAACATCATGTTCAATAATGTGCCAAGTAGATTTAATGAAATGAACATTGAACCCATCAGGTCCAGGGGCTTTTTCAACCTTAAGATTTTTAATCACTATATCAATCTCCTCTTGAGTAATAGTTGTAGTGATAATTAACTTCTGAGATTCATTAAGAATATAACCCTTCCATTTAAAATTAGTAAGTCCATCTGACTTGCCTAATTTATTAAAAAGGTTAGCATAAAAAGATCAAACATATTTCTTTAGTTCATCAGTATCAATAATTCCAGCATCATTTTCCAACAATTTGTAAATATGGTTCCTATGTCTTCTAGTCTTGATCAAAACATAGAAATATCTAGAATTATTGTCCCCCTCTTTTAGCTACTAAATCTTGGACTTTTGTTTTAATAAAGATTCTTCACATAACTCATCTTGTTTTAATTATTTTCTCAACATATTTTCCTCTGCCCTGAGAACTAGGTTGGAAGGATCACAGTCAGCATTTTCCTAGGCTCGGAGAGCCTTTTGCTTAACAACTTAAGTGCTATCAAACACTCTGCCAAAGATATCATTGTTCCATTCTTTAAGCTTTGCCTTAACATTAGCCAATTTCTAGTAGACTTTAAACATAGCATAGCTATCTACCTGGATGTCCCAAGAACTACTAACAATAGCCAAGAAATCATCATGTGTGGTCTAGGCATTAATGAAGAGAAAGGGAGATCTAACTTTCCTTATTCACCAAGACTAATAGAGAGGATCCAATGATCACTCATAGTGTTTGAAATGAGTTGGCTGTGAAATTTAAAAATATGGTCCATAAAATGAGAGTTAAAGAAATCCCTATCAATCTTTGAAGTAATAAAAGCATCACCATCACAATGATTGTCCCAAGTAAAGAAGGGTCCTTTGAGCCCAATATCAAAAAGACTACAAAAAGATATGCAATCATTAAACTCCTCCATTGACCTCCTGGTTGGCTGGAGTTTACCTTTATATTCAAGGTTTAGTCTAACAACATTAAAATCACCAACTAGCATCCATGGAGAGTTAATAGTTTGAGAGAAAGCTTGAATATTGGCCCACAATGAATACTTATCACTGTCATAGTCGTGCCCATAGATGGAAGAAATACACAACTCCTTTTCTTCTCTAGAAACTTTAAAATGAATGGTATGATCAAATTCCCCAAGCATTTGAATATTACAGTCTTCATTTTTCCAAAGAATAACAATGCAACCTAAGCGATGACTGAGATGATTAGAGGCATAGTCATAACCCAAAAAATGTTTCATCATAAAGTTAACTAATCTTTTTTCCCTAATCTTAGTTTTGATCATGACGATAATATCCCCCACCCTACGTAACTCCTCTTTGACACCCATAATTTTATTGCTTAGACCCCTAACATTCCAAGAGGAGATAGACAGAGAAGTACTCATTGGGAAACTTGGGCCGTTAAGCTGTCAGCCTTAGCAACTTCATAGATAACAATCAGATCACCCTATTTATTTACTACAAAATAAGTAGAGTTAACAACTCTAAAGGATAAGCTAGAAATAGCCTTTGGGGCACTTGAGGAGGACGTCTTTGCTCAATAGAAGGTCTGTTAGGCATTTCCCCAAATACCTGAATAGGGGTCAAAGGAATAGATCTATTTTCATAGAGACCAGACCTGCTGGTAGATGATCTATTCAACTTATTAGGAAATGGACAACATTAGGACTCATGACCAAACAAGTTTTAGTGTTCACATAAGTTTGGGACCCATTCATACTCAAAGAACAATTTTCAAGAATCCCTTTTGTCACTCTAGACCTCTACAGAAGTAGAGAAGGGGGAGTTAGCATCCATGATGACTTGGACTCTAGCATAGTCTAACAGAGAACACTCATTGGTAACTCTATCTGTATGGAGAGGAAAACCATGAAATGATCCAACCATGTCCAGAATTTGAGTATCCCAAAGTTCAATAGGAAGTCCATGGACTCTCACCCAGACTGGAACAGTCTTGAGACCAATGTTATTCATCGACATCCCAAGGCTCCATTTCATATGAATCAAGGGCATTATCCTAACAAACCACAACTTGTTGTTCTTAGCAAATTCCATATCATCAATGCTAGAGAAGCAAATAATAAACATAACATTCTCTCTTCTTATCAGATCAAAATCTTCCATTGGCTTCCAGAGCTACAACATATGTTGATGGAGAAGCAGTAGGTTCGGAGAGAAATCCACTAGATAGCCTACCAGAATGTACTTCCGCTTGTTTGCATTTTCGTCGGCTTCATTTTTAGGATATATGATCTTATTACAAAGATTGTATAAAAATAGCAAATAATTTAATTATTACAAAAATTGTATACAATATGGTTACATGAATTTTCTATCCTCAGAATGGTACATTTGAGAAGAAAGGACTAGCTAATCCTCCTTTTGATAACTTTAGTGCCTTCATGTAATTTCCATATTTATCTTCATGTCCTTTATCATGTATATCATTTTATACCTAAAATGGAGAGAAACAAATATGTAATCAATATGTTACCATACAAATACGTGGGGTGCATCCAAGGTGTGCAAGTAAATATCAACATATGTTCCAAAAATTATTTGCAGATACAATTTGCATCTTCTTCATATGGTCTTTCTTTAAGTGATACTCATAGTGGCATTATGATTGAACAAAACTATAAATAAGCATCCAATATTTAAATCATTCAATCCTCGAGTGTGGCATCCAACTCAAAAAACAAGATTTACTTAAACAGAAGTGAATCATTTGCAGCGGATTACGGAAAATCACTAAAAATTAAAACTTTTTGCAAGAGATCCAAACATAGGAAGTCTCTTCCATCAAGAACCATTTTATAACATTTAAATTCTGGTTTAAACATACATAACATGTACCATCTCTTCTCGAGGATTACAACATCAGTTGTCCTATTAACATTGTGTACAGACAACATAATAATCTCAAGGCATCAAGCCAAAACCTCAGATCAAATTATTAAAAAAACTGACTAAAAACTCTGAGGACCTGAGAGTACATAGACGACACATAGGACTTTCTAGTTACATAACTTAACAGATAGTATCTCCGCCTAAGATCTCACTGCTGTCCCTGATGTTACTACTGTTGTCCTTTCCCTACAAAAGGATTTCTGCTTCTTTGTCCGCGTCCACCTAAAATTGTTGGATCCCATAGAGGTGAGACAATTATAAATTGCCCTAGAGAGAGATATAACTCTCCGCCAAAACATTGTTATAGCAGTTTATTAAAATAAATGAGAAGAAGGATTTATATATATATAACAACAGTTAAATCATTGTATGAACAGAGTGAAGTAAACTCCTTTCCCAAGGAGAACATTGCATCTACTCATGGTAGAATCATAGTTCATCCATCTACTTACAATGAATACAAACAGACATGAATAACATCAATGAACTAGAGTTGCATGAAAGAAATATAACATCAGCCAATAAATTTCTGTATTCAATCCTTAAGCAAACATGCCATACGGCTGATTTCATTTTACAATCACACTTATTCCCTAAGGAGATGAGGTATACCTCTCATACTCCTACCGACCACTGTGAAGTCGAAATTGGTACCATACATAGGTCAATGGAAGAGTCAGATTCCCATGACCTCCCACATCCTGGTCAGTGCGGGACCACAAGCAAGACTTATGCTAACTTCTCAATATAGCTTTCCAGGGTATACTGGTAACTTTGCCATAGAGTTACAGCATCAACTGCACTCTCATATGCAATCGAGAGATTTAATGTTTATCTACATCGACCCGACATTAAGTATTATTAGGAGATGTGTACGACATATGTCCCAATCATCGGGACATTTGTGATACATCCATCCCAACACATGAAGGATTGAGAGGTTTAATGTTTTCCTTCCCTCAATTTCTTCATCGGACGTAAGGATATTTTCGCCCATTTACCCCCACATATTCAAAATATGCATTCTGGGTTTTTCCGCGGAGCACCCGTTTCACCATCACCTTATTACTGACGATGATGGATCTATGGTCAGGGCTCTACATGATATGATATCACTTGATTAATTAGGTACATTTTCACCTTCTTTTAGCATCAGCCAAGTTCTCAAGCATGACTTATAATAACAATGCTATAAAGAGACATGTACTATTTTCATCAAATACTTATCAGTCTTTAAAAGACCTTGGGAACTCAGTCCGTCATTTCAATACTGGGAATTATCTTCCCTTCACAATATTATTACCATGATCATATGGTTTTGGGTATTCAAACCCTTAGCTCATCATTGAGCATCATTACCATCTATTAGGTAACTATCACCTTCAGGTCATCTGACTAAGGCATTCATGATACTTGTTACACAAGCATCACACATGGCTCACAAGGCCACAAAGTGTCTTGTCACCTTTTTCTAGGCAACAACTTACTCATATGACTCATAAAATCCATGCACATTTGTTACTTTTACTAAGCAACAACAACATTAAGGCACATAAGGCCAATCAACATTTATTATATAAATGTCACAACTCAAATATGGCTATGTTCATCATCTCATATTACCTGCATGGTTATTAGACATAATAACAGTCATACAAGTCATTCATCACATCATGTGATACAATTGTAACACCATTATTCCTTTACCAGGAATTAGGGTTTACTATCAAATAGGGCTTTTCATTCCCTTTACCCAAAATTAGGGTTAGGGTTTCCCATTTCTCATTAATTAGGGTTTCATGATTATATTATTTGTCCAACCCTTAATTTATTATTCCATACCTCTAGGGCATTCAAAGAGATCATAAATAATTACTCAAGATCATTACTTTCATCCTACAACATTAATGATCATCAATTCAAGGTATGAGTTTATTTCTCATCCTCATCATGGTATGACTACATCATACTCATTAATTTGTCTTAACCCCATTCTCAAGGTACATTAGTCAACACTTATCAAAGTGCATCAACTCATTACATTTCATTGTAATAGTTGCATAACACACTTCATATGTTCCTTACCCAAATATATTGGATTTAAAATGCATCAAGGTATATAAACCATGAAATGTTGAATGTGATAACTATCATATCTTGATGTATCACTCTTGTCATCATTTCAGACTCTCTTGAGTTAACCAACTTATCTTGTATTAAGGTATTTCCCTCTTAATACTTTCAATTACTAACCTATCACCTTTAGCATGTAATGCAAAGGCCACACATTATAATTGTCTAACTATCTTTAATGATATGGACTTGTCTAATGATAAATGCATTTCTTACAATAAGGTTTCTTATAATTAACCACTTGAAATATTTCACCTTTATAAGGTAATTTCTTCTATCTCATCATTAGGGTTTTCTTATACCCTTACCTAAAATTAGGATTATGATTTATTGTCATATTTCCCAGAATTAGGGCTTTATGTATTATGACTCCAAATTAGAGTCTCACATACCTTCACCCTTCTTAGGGCCTCTCATCACAACATAGTATCACCCTCAACTAGGGTATCATATATCATTACATGACATCACCCTGGATTTTATTCTCACATCACATCATCACATCAATGTTCCATATACATCATTCTAACTTATGGTTTCTCATGGCATTACCCTATAATAGGATTTCACATGGAATCATCCTCAACTAGGATTTCTACTATAGTTACCCACAATTTGGGTTTACTATTCATCTCCATTAGGATTTCATTCAATTATCCATAATTAGAGATTCACTATTCATCCAAATTAGGGTTTTGTATCTCATTACCCTAAATTAGAGTTATACATATCATTACCTTGGATTAGGGTTACATCCACACCCTGTATTAGGGTGTCATTTAGAATTGCCCTCAATTAGGGTTAGAGTTCAATAACCCTGTCAATTAGGGTTTATATTCATGATTAGGGTTTCATGATCTCTTTACTAAGGATCATACCCTTAACCACCACATGAATCATATTCATGTATGAATTCCATTCTTTCATCCTCTCAACTTGATTAGGTCATATCAACCCTTCAATCAAGTACATACAACTATGATTGACATAGTGTACCAAATTATTATTCTTATAGTGATTAGGGTTTTCCCCTTTAATAGTACTAATCATTTAGGTACTTATAGGTCTTTAACCTTTGTACCATATTTGATTATCATCACTATCAATCATTGGTTCATTGGAACAATCATTATCTTCCATTACCAAGTGATTGAATCACCAACAACCTTCAATCAGTTTTGAGGTTTCATCACCAAATGGTTTTGAAACCGTTTGACCTCCAAACGGTTTTGAAACCGTTTGACCCCAAAAGGTTTCAAGACCGTTTGGACTCAAATGGTCTCAAGACCATTTGGGCCAAATTAGTCTCAAAACCACAAGGGTTCATGAGATACATTCATCAATTGGTTGATCATGATTAGCTACATTGAAACCTTCAATCAATTGAGTTATTGAGGTTCAACAATTATTGACCCTTGGATCTTTAATCCCTCAAATCACCACCTTTGACCATCCATGCGGTCTTGAGGTGCTTAACCTAATGTGGTCTTGAGGTGCTTGACCTCCAATTGGTTTTGAAATTGTTTGCCCATCTCATCATCAAAATCCATGACATCCAATTAGGGTTTGGATCATTAGATTGATTATCAAATCAGCAATTGATTGCATTTCAATTTGATATCTTTGGATCTTCAAATACCCAACCATACTCAACCCTAGACCTCCAAACGTTTTTGAAACCGTTTGGGTGATCCCCAAATGGTTTTGAAACCGTTTGGGTTAATCAACCCAAAGATTCAACACAATCAATTACAAAATCAACACTTAACCCGATTAGGGTTTGCTACTTGGTGATTAACTATGTATTGAATTAATCAATTGGATCCTTTAGATTGTCATACAACATGCATTAGGGTTCTAACCTCAAATGTTCAACCCTCCTAAATGGTCAACTCCCTTGAATGGTTTGGGTCTCAAATCACCAAACGGTTTTGAAACCGTTTGGTCTCCAAACGGTTTGGTGAAACCGTTTGGACCAACAAGTTGAAAATGTTTGCACTTGATATTTGGGGAGGTGTGTGCTTATGATGATGTCATCATCATCAATCTCTAAACTCACGAAGCCTACTGTGATTTTCATGGTGATTGCATCAATCAACCAAATCAATTATCGTGAATGAAGAAAGGATCATTATTTGTTAAGGAATTGAATGCAATAACAAAATTAGGAGTTCAAGTTATAAAACCCGCCTCCAATTGAGCTCCAAAGCTCCAAGATCACGTCAAAAATGGTGGATACAACTCCGTTTGCCATTCCAAGGCTCATCCTCAAGCTTTGAGTGAAAAGGAATGGTTAGAATTGAAGAGGGGATCGAAATAGGAAGAAATTATGCATTGTTTTATGATTTCCACCATGAAATCAAGAAGAACGAAGGCCAAGAAGCTTACCAACAGGTTGGGGGTCGTATTCCTGATGTTCCTAGCTCCCTTGGTCGTTTTTTCAAGCAACGAGAAGAAAGGGGTCCGAAAAAGTCCTTGGTCTAAGTGGTAAAGGCTCTTTTATAAGAAAATCAATGAGAGAGAAAATGTTTTATAAAAATCTTTTAATTCCAAAATTATTTCCACCACTTCCCCCTTGGTTTCTTGCATGAAAAGACATCTCTATCCCCACCGAGATCCCTTCCATTATCCATGAATTAAGGGAAAAGAAATTAAGCATTGTAACCCTTATAATAGTAATATCCATATTTGAGTGGAAAATTTTTTCTTATAATAAGGTGAGTGGAATTTTCACCTCCTTAGGATATTTCGTGGTCCTTGCAAATCTCAAGTACGTCCACACACATCTGAATCCAACCATTTTAATTTTGGTTGAAGGCCCTTTAATTAATACATTTATTTTTACACTAAATTTAGTTAGGGTTTCAATTAGGATTAAATCTTGATTATTTTAATACCAGGATTCTCTCTCCTCCAACTTAATTCAAATGAGGTTCCCCTCTCATTTTCTTTGCTCTACGTGATGCCAAGAAACATTATGGACCTTATTGAAGTGGTAATTTGCATATTAATTCCTAGGTTTTGGGTAAATTGCACATTACACCAAAACTAGGTTTTAATGCATAAACATTGCTTTATCAGCTCTTTCTTGGTACTCGGTCTTCCATAAACCATACATCTACATCATTCTCACTCTCATGATCCTTCAACACATGAGGAACATATTATCATGCACAATTTGCAATTTAACCCCTCAACTTGGGTAATTTGCACTATATTCCAAATCAAGTAAAACATTATTTCAACATTATTCAAAAAGGACTAAAATTGAAATATAAGTTCCTCTTGAGCCCTAATCACTTTTCACAAGATAAGATTAAGCATATAATCATCTTTCTTAATCAAAACACCTAGGGTTAAAGCATAACCCAGGTCAGGGATGTTACATCGAGTATCACTCGGAAAATGCCAGCCAAATGCATAAGGTAATCTTAGGCATAACCACATACCTTGATGGTGAGCCATGCATATTATCATATAATTATACTTCAAGCATGTTGTCTAATAAAGCATGCAAATCAAGCAGGAAACTTTAATCTGCATGTATGTAAATCCTAAAGTGTCACCATCACATTAAATCACATTAAACCCTACTGAGTTCTATCATGGGGTTTAAGGTTTTCTTGATACTGAATTATGATTAGGGTTATGCTTTGAAACCCTATTTCTCATATTTATCATTTAATGACTTATGAATCCTAAAACATATTAGGTTTATTCATTATCATCTACCATATCTCATAGATTAGGAACACCTTTTTCACATCAACTTCATTAATCAACACAAAAAGATATAACCTTAGTTTCATAGCCCTATTCATTCACATATAACTATCCACTGTGTTAACCCTAAGTATTCATTATATGTGATTAGGCACTTCACAAACTCAAATTATCATATCAAGATTTCCACCCTCATATTAATTTTCATTATATTCAACAAGATCAAACAACATCTTAAAAGAGAGGGTTTTAACCTTTTCAGCTCTTTATTAACCAATCTAGGGTTTTCATTTATTACTGTTCTCTTAAGCACATATATTGCCCTACTTTTAGAACAAAGAGCATAACTAGGCATCAAAGATATTTTATTTAGATTACTCTCAATTTTTTGACCATTTTGATATATAATCCTGCTATTTTTTGACATACCTAGCAATTTCTATAATTTTTCAAGTTAATCATTATTCAACCAATTAGGGTATGCAACGTTATCAAACTAGTACTCAGAATTACCTACCTTTTCTCTGGCTTAGAGGTCCGTGATACAGGTCTTCTCAACTGGATACCCAGATTCGGTGTCTCCTTCCCCCTCACACGATCCCTCCTTGTGATAAGTCATTACACCAAACGAGATTACTCAAAACATAAAACACAATCAATCACTAATTAATCACATACTTAAAAATATGGGTAAATTAAAACCGATTTCAACATCAGCACCCGCTCATAAACATTTGCATAAGATCCCAAAATATTTCTTATATCCATACTATGCCAAGAATTTGATACATATTTATCTATCGCCTTAGCCACAACATATGTACACAGGAGAATAATATTCATATATGTCACACCAACAAGCATTAACATGCTAACAAAAACTCGATTCAATTGAAACACCATATACAAACTTTTCCCGTCCAGCCCTGAGAGTACAGGGATAACTCTAGGACACCCTAGACGTCTAATCAACTTTCTCAAAGATTCATTACCATAGCTCCTATTTTCTGCCACATGTTTGTTTTCATCACTTCTGATTACCTAAAAAAATGTGGCGAACCACAAGGGCGAGACCCAGTCCCAGCAATAGATATAAACTCCAACAATGTTTATTGATTACAACATTTTTAAGTAATTAAGCAGTTAAGAAAATTAATCAGATATAACAAATAACCTCAGCAACACTGATGATTATCAAAATACACAAGGGAGCAGATAATAACTATCATCATTATCCAGACTATCATCCTTTATCTTGTTGATAACATAAGAGATTCAGTAGCATATGCATATCTAGCATCATGATAAAGTCTAGTAACATAGCATCTCTATCATTATGAATAAGTCTAGCCACATAAGCATAGATAACAACATTAGCATGTCTAATAGGTTGAACATATCAACATCATAAAAAGAGCTAACACCATAAGAACAACTATCTGGATAAGCATGATCAGTAGCATATGCATCTCTAGTTACAAAGGCATGACTAGCATGCTAAACATAACTAACAACATGAGATCGCTAGCATCATGATTATAATCAGTAGTAATAGTATAGTTATCAACATAATCATGGTTGTTGTATGTACGCATCTACAATCTTAAGCTTATCCACAACATAAGTATATCTACTATCGCTTAATTGCACTAAGCGTCATCTTTATGTAAAGAGAACAAACAAGGGTTATCATCCAATGTGAAGTGTCATGTATAACCCTAAACAGATATGATATACGGCTGTATTACATCTTTTATTATGCCCTAAGGAATTTGAGGATACCACTCAAAATCCAACTGACCACTTCTAAGTCAAAATCAGTATCATACAAGATCTAGGAAGAGCCAGAATCCTAAGATATTCTCTGCCCCCGGTCAGTACGGGTCTGCCATAGCAACACATAAGGTCAAGCTGCTAACAGCCTAGTCCATCCTTGGTACAGGTCACGCCATTAGTGAAAGGAGGTAGGTACGAATACCCTACCATCTGAAGTACAACCATAGTTGTCCTCCAATTGTCACATATATAATCACAGAGACACAACCACAGTCGTTCTCAATCACATCAGATGTATGAGGCATGACCATATCCAACCTCCAAAATCTCCATTGTGGATGACAAGGATATATCCTCAACTTTCCACCACCACATACTCAATAGTATGAGCTCTGAGTTTCCCTTAGGAATACTCGTTTCACCATCTGGCAAATTCTGACACTCAGATGGATCTATGGCACAAGGTGCTACACGATTCATTTGATTAGTTGTGCCAATTGGGTGAATTAAGGCGGCATCAAACAAGTGGACATACAAACCCTAATTCACTTCTAGCAAGCATATAAATATCACAACTTTGAAAAGATATAAAATGTGTAAAACATAATTTCTCATATCATCATCACATGGTACTATTCACTTTCCATTCATTAGACCACACTAGTCATCATACTATCACAAGATAATAATCTTTTTCACAATATCACAGGGTATCAACCCTTATCAACATAAGAGGATTACACCTCATTTAGGGCTCAACCATGCCCAAAGGTCATTAAGACCATCATACTATCATAGGATATAAATTCTTTTCACAATATTATTGGGTATTAACCCTTATCAACACAAGAGGATTACACCTCATTCAGGGCTCAACCATGCCCAAAGGTCATTACAACCATCATATTATTCCCTACAAGATCATCATTATCTTTGCATGCCTTATAACAAGGCTTAACAACATCACTTATATATAATACACCAGATCACCACAATATTGCATTAATGAGCTAAGAGATATTCATAAACAATCATAGCAGGGTTATATTAACATTAATAACATTCCTTTATCACATCAACATGCAAGGAATCTAGATATGATTAACCCCCATCATATTCATAATGCACATGTTTAGCATAAGAAAGTATCAACTATGTGTCTATGATAACCACCAATTAACATACCAAGGTTATGATCATGTTAACGAGGTTATTCCACCATCATTACATCATATAAGAATGTTAAACATGAATACTCATATTTATCTATTTGCATTAGAGTTAGGTTCAACATGATAAATTATATCAATGTTATTAAATAGCACTCATACCCAAACCCTAACTCACAGCATCCCCATTGGATCATGGATGCATAAGGTGAAGCATCATCATCACATTCCATATCATTCTCAAGTATGAACCCACACATAAATCAAGGTATAATGATTGGGTTATAGCATACTAGGGTTTCAACAACAGTAACAAAGTACTTCATGATTGCATTAGTCATTCAAGGACTATTCATACCCAATTACCATCATTTAGTTATATTAAAGCTAGGTAACAAGCTATACCTCATTTGGGTTACATATCAACACAATATGGTTATCATCCCTTCTATTCATATGAGTGAATAGGTAATACTACCTTATTAAGGGTAACCCTCCATTTGTTCCATCATCATTTAACCTGTATCACAATACCACAATGTAACCCAGAACCATTGGATGTTTAAAAGGTAAGACCTTTGGTTGTTTATATAAGTAAACACCTTAGATAAACCACCTATGAAGTCCTTGATTTTTGGTCTCATCTAACCCTAGACATCCCTTGATTAACAACACAAAAAGTTCCATTGAGAGTAGGGTAAAACCCACAATCGACTGTTCAATTAAAACAAGCCATCCATTGTCAACAAGTAAGCTCCTTAAGTTGATCTTATAAAGGAAACCATATAAATCCCATTATTAGGACCAGCATATTACATTATCCATCATTCCACTTTATTAGAGGAATAAACATTAGATCTTGACCATTGGGACAAGTTCATATATTAAAACCATCAATTACAGTATAGGTTCGACCATTGCATCAAGTGACCCAAGAAACCATTGGTCTAAAGCTTAATTGATGCTAAAATAGTATGATTAACTCACCATAGATTGTAGATACCTGATCCACCATCATTTTTTATCATTAAATCACTATAGGTTGTTAGATCAACACTATATTCATTAATCAACATCAAATATTAAGCTGATGTCATCATTGATTGATAACATCAGTAGGGTACTTAATGGTTGATCATTATACTTATAATTGATGCAAAACCTGACCTAAGGGGGTGATCATAGGTTTTAACCATAATTTGACACCCTTGATCATGAACATGATTTGTTATGAATACAACACCATAGGTTGTTGCAATGATACCATCATCGGGTCATGGTTTATAGAAGAAATCAGCTTTAAACCCTAAAATTGACCATTGTTTGATAGGTGCATATCACCATAGGTTGTCAAAACAACCTGATCCAAGTCATATAATACCTTAGGAATAATTTACACAAGATCACAGGTTCATATATAACTGAAATCAGAATAGGAAACATTATAAAAATCGAAATCCTAGTCAAGCATAGCTTTTTAGTGCATGGATCATCATTTTCAAGCAAGAACATGATCTAGAAAGCTTATGGTAATAAATAAACGTGGATCAAGTTATAAAACTTGCCTATAATGAGAAGATAAAATCCCACATAGAAGAAATATCGATAAGGTAGGGTAGAAAATCCAAGAGTAAGCTATGAATTCATCCATCTAGCACCTTTCTTCATCAAATGAGCAAACCCTAAGCATAAGGAGCAAGAAAGGTAGGGTTTTAAAGCTTTAGAGCAATTTCTACCATTGAACAGAAAGGTTCCACCCTGGAGAAAGCTAGAAGGAAGGATAACAAAGAAATAGACCGAGGAAAGAAGGGAATTCTTACACTTTTAGGTCAAGATCACTAGAAGGAAGCTTTTTCAACCCTAAAATGAAGTCAATTTCAACCTTAGAGCCTTTTTCCAAGAAGATCCCCACTTTATTCTTCCTTGGGAAGAAAAATTCGCAGATTAACAGAGAGAGAACGAGGTTGGGATAAGTAGGGAGGTGGTGGATAGAAAATGTCTCGTTTTGGTGCTTGGGGATAAGTATATGACACTTTAAGCTAAAGAAAAGGAAAAGGTTGAAGTTCCAGTATCTATCCAAGTGTCCATGACCTTAATTTATTAAGAATATACAAGCACACACACAATAAGCTCCCCCAACATGTTTATAGACCTGCTTAGATTTCCTTTGTCGAATTTCCCAGCCAATCAAATATTTCATTAGTTGATAAGTACTAAAGGTAGCTCATCCGTGAAGGGGAAAACCCTAAATTACCCTTGGAGAAATTACCTTCAAACCAAGGTTTAAATAGGCACCCCATGGCTCAAAAAGATAAATAATGATGATATAATATCCAAGGAACATAATGCAAGTGATAAATTGTAAAGAAAACCTCTCAATTGGGTAAATTACATAAAAGTCCAAAATGTGTATAAAATTACATAACTTGCTCAAACAGTGTCCAAATTGGACCAAATTTGAAACTTAAACTTGTCTTATGATTTGAAAGCATATCACAAGGTTATATTATGGTTATAAGAATTCAATTATGATAATTAATCTCATTCAACTCATTAAGTAAGTTTAGGGGCCTTACAACTATAAACCCCTAATAGGGATTTAGCCCCCAAAATCCAAGGTAAACAAAGATGGGTACTTCCTATGCACCTCATCCTATTACCTTCACATGATTACTTGCATATCATGGTGGTGTCACATCATTCATACATATCTCATCTTGGGTCAACACAAAAACCCCCACATAAGAAGACATTTGCAAATATAGAACATTGAAACTTGTTGTGCCACCTGTACAAATCTAATAGTAAATTTCAACTTTGGGACTCAATTCTTGTCTTGAACTATTCTATATGTTGTATCACACATCACTCAGAGGCCACACTCACTGGATCTTACGGAACATAAAACATCAGGTATCTATTATCATATGCAACTTTATAAGGTTTCATCTCTATGCTCCTTTAATGGTTGTTGTAATCAATAACTCAATCAACCATGTAGGCACCCCCTAGATGTCAAGAAATTATGAGGAATATGTTTTTATAGGATTCTCCAATAATATCTATGGTAGATTGACCATCTATATGGTTGAAGAATCATACACTTGTGTATAATTGTTAACAAATATAACTTCTTGATTGACCTTATTAGGGGTAAAGCAACGACATTGTCTTCATCTTATCAAGACTCACATAACATACTTAAAAGAGGTATCATAACTCTTATAGGATACCCTAGTCAACCCCCAACTCACTCTTGTTCAACTTGTCTCATATCTATTGCTACTTCGGCAACCTTAAGGTTTTTGAAGAAATATTGATCATATTTTTTACCATATTTGAAATAGTTTGACATGTCATCATTCAAAGCTTGATATAACTTGTATGACATGTCTGGAACACTTTGTTCCTCATATTCATAAATTCTATTTGTACATTGGTTAGTCTATAGGGCATAACTCTAAACTCATCATGGTCATGTGAATTATGTCATCCAATCTAAATCTTATGCATTGATATTTAATCATAGTTTTTTCTTAAAGAAACATGGTATCACATATCTATTGACCAATAAACCTTCTATCCTTGATAGTGGTCTTGTCCAGCTATCACTAAACCATACACAACTTTATAGAATCACTTTTGTTTTTCCTTCCTAACAACATTTAGAGGGTCATCATCAACTCTCTCTATATGGGAGAGGAATACTTGTAATGTTCATTTAATAAACATCTCCAACCTTCACATACTTCCCATACTATTGACACATCTTGGATACTACGATTCATTACCTTGGTATCCACCTCATGTGCTATAAGGAAATCACATCCTTATCTCATCTACTTTTACCAACATAATAAATTTCAAAACATATAAGAGGAGTCTCCCAAATTATTGGAAGGCTCAAAAGCAAACTCATCACAAACTTTATGATCTTGGAACCATAGTCCAAGCAACCTTGTGCTATAATAAGTGATCCACCTTCATGTTTACAACGAATCCAAACATACCAAGTGGTAATGATCCCCTTGAAATTTTTGCCCTGGAAAGAAAAGACACAATGGGAAACACACTTCCCACATCATAGCAACATTGTTCAAGGTTACTAGCAAAAAGGTAACCAATTCTATTTTTATTATGCAAGTTATAGCTTCTTATGTATCATTTTACCTTTTTCATTTCATGTTCCTTGCCATTAGCATAGGAATCATCATGATTAACATATCTCATTACTCCTTCCTTGATGACTGTTTATCCCACTTGGGTATGTTATCTTATTTTATTATGTTTTTCAACCACTTATCAATAGATAAATCATCATATTCCACACTTTCTTCATTAAATGTAGATCATCTGTCTTAATTTCTTTCAAATGACATGCTTATTTTACATTAACACTTTCTTACACACATAGGTTGGTATGAGATTAACTCAGGTTCCACCTTATTCCTTTGTCATTGTTCTCATTTATCTTCTCATTATATACTTATCATTGGAGTTCTCTCCATCTTATCTGGATTTCATACCTTGAATCACTTTATAAGCATAGACTTATCTATCTTTTAGTTTATTATCTTCTTGAATCACATCTTCAAGAACTCCTCTTTTGCTTATTTGTATTTAGATTTAGATATCATGGTGTTGTATCTTTCTCTTATAGTTACCAAACATTCAAGTTTTAATTGATAATGATGCAATTCTCATCTTCTTTAAGGTAGGATTGAGATATTCACACCATGATTTCTTATTCATTATACTCTTTAGATTGTCTTAAAATGACTACTTGATCAGAGTAATCAGAAAGATAACAATCTTAGAGTTCCATACTTACCTTTCTTCAATAATTGAATACCTGGCCAGGGCACCCAAATACTGAGATTAGGTAGTATGCACCATATTATTATGTCACGTTCCTAACTTAGACATCATCCTAGACTTAAGTCCTAGTGTCCTTGTAGACTCAATGAACCTAAAGCTCTGATACCAACCTGTGAGAACCCATTACACTAAATGAGATTACTCAAAACACAAAACACAATCAATCACTAATTAATCACATACCCAAAAATATGGGTAAATTAAAATCGATTTCAGCGACAGCACCCGCTCATAAACATTTGCATAAGATCCCAAAATCTTTCTTATATCCATACTATGCCAAGAATTTGATACAAATTGATCTATCGCCTTAGGAACAACATATATACATAGGAGAATAATATTTGTATATGTCACACCAACAAGCATTAACATGCTAACAAAATCCCAATTCATTTGAAGCACCATATAGAAACTTTTCCTGTCCGGACTTGAGAGTACAGGGATGACTCTAGAGTACAGGGATGACTCTAGAGTACAGGGATGACTCTAGGACACACTAGATGTCTAATTAACTCATTACTATAGATCCTCTTTTCTGTCACACATTTGTTTTTGTCACTTCTGATTACCTAAAAAATGTGGCGAACAACAAGGGTGAGACCCAGTCCCAGCAAGAGATATAACCTCCAACAATGTTTATTGATAACAACATTTTTAAGTAATTAAATAGTTAAGCAAATTAATCAGATATAACAAATAAGCTCTGCAGCACTGATGATTATCAAAATACACATGGGAGTAGATAATAACTATCATCATTAGCCAGACTATCATCCTTTATCTTGTTGATAACATAAGCAATTCAGTAGCATATGCATATCTAGCATCATGAGAAAGTCTAGTAACATATCATCTCTATCATTATGAATAAGTCTAGCCACATAAGCATAGATAACAACATTAGCATGTCTAATAGGTTGAACATATCAACATCATAAAAAGATGTAACACCATACGCACAACTATCTGGGTAAGCATGATCAGCAGCATATGCATCTCTAGTTACAAAGGTATGGCTAGCATGCTAAACATAACTAACAACATGAGGTAGATAACATCATGATTATAATCAATAGTAGCAGTATAGTTATCAACATAATCATGGTTGTTGTATGTACACATCTACAATCTTAAGCATATCCACAACATAAGTATATCTACTATCTCTTAATTGCACTAAGCATAATCTTTATGTAAAGAGAACAAACAAGGGTTATCATCCAATGTGAAGCATCATGTATAACCCTAAACATATATGCTATACGGTTGCATTACATCTTTTATTATGCCCTGAGGAATTTGAGGATACCACTCAAAATCCAACTAACCATTGCTAAGTCAAAATTAGTGACATACAAGATCTAGGACGAGCCAGACTCCTAAGATCTTCTCCACTCCCAGTCATACGGGTCCTCCACAGCGACACATAAGGTCAAGTTGCTAACAGCCTAGTATGTCCTTGGTGCAGGTCATGGCACTAGTGAAAGGAGGTGGGTACGCATACCGTACCATCCGAGGTACAACTACAGTTTTCCTCCAATTTTGTCACATATATAATCACCGAGACACGACCACAGCCGTTCTCAATCACGTCAGATGTATGAGGCATGACCATAGCCAACCTCTACAATCTGCATTGTGGATGACAAGGATATATCCTCAACTTGCCACCCTCACATACTCAACAGTATATGCTCCGAGTTTCCCTTAGGAATACTCATTTCACCATCTGGCAAATTCTGACACTCAGATGGATCTATGGCACATGACGCTACATGATTAGAGTTTCACTTGATTAGTAATGCCAATTGGGTGAATTAAGGCTGCATCAAACAAGTGGACATACAAACCCTAATTCACTTCTAGCAAGCATATAAATATCACAACTTTGAAAAGATATAAAATGTGTGAAACATAATTTCTCATCTCATCATCACATGGTACTATTCACTTTCCATTCATGAGACCACACTAGTCATCTTACTATCATAAGATAATAATCTTTTTCACAATATGATAGGGTATCAACCCTTATCAGCATAAGAGGATTACACATCATTCAGGTCTAAACCATGCCCAAAGGTCATTAAGACCATCATACTATCACAGGATATAAATCCTTTTCACAAAATCATAGGGTATTAACCATTATCAACACAAGAGGATTACACCTCATTTAGGGCTCAACCATGCCCAAAGGTCATTAAGACCATCATATTATTCCCTGCAAGATCATGATTATCTTTGCATGCCTTATAACAAGGCTCAACAACATCACTTATATATAATACACTAGATCAACACAATATTGCATTAATGAGGTAAGAGATATTCATAACCAATAATAGCAGGGTTATATTAACATTAGGTACATTCCTTTATCACATCAACATGCAAGGAATCTAGTTAAGATTAACCCTCATCATATTCATAATGCACATATTTAGCATAAGAAAGTATCAACTACGTTGTTATGATAACCACCAATTAACATACTAAGGTTATGATCATGTTAAGGAGGTTATTCCATCATCATTCCATCATTTAAGAATGTTAAACATGAACACTCATCTTTATCTATCTACATTAGAATTAGGTTCAACATGATAAATTATATCAATGTTACTAAATATCACTCATACCCAAACCCTAATAGATAACATCCCCATTGGATCATGGATGCATAAGGTGAATCATCACCATCACATTCCATACCATTCTCAAGTATGAACCCACACATAAATCAAGGTATAACGATTGTGTAACATCCCTGACCTGGGTTATGCCTTAACCCTAGAAGTTTTTCTTAATAAAGTTAATTAGATCCTTGATTTTATTTTGTGAAAAGTGATTAAGGCCCATAAGGAACTTATGTTTCACTTTTGGTCATGTTTGAATAACATTGAAGCAATGTTTGCGTATTTTGGACCAAAGTGCAATTCACCCAATATGAGGGGTTAACTTGCAAATGTTATTTGATAAATGTTCCTCATGTGTTGAAGCATCATGAGAATGAAGATGATACAGAGGTATGGCTTGGGAAAAGCCTGAGTACCAAGAAAGAGCTGATAAGGCAATGTTTGTGCATTAAAACCTAGTTTTCATATAATATGCAATTTACCCAAAAACTAGGGTCCAGTATGCAAATTACCGCTTCAAAATAGTCCCTAATGTTTCTTGGCATCATGTGGAGCAAAGAAAATGAGAGAGGCATCTCATTTGTATCACTTTGAAGGAGAGAGAATCTTAATATTAAAATAATCAAGATTTAAGCATAATGGGAACCCTAATTCGATTTAATGCAAAAATAAATATATTAATTGGATTGAACTTCAAAAAAAATTGTGTTGGTTGAAAATCAACTAGTGTGGACGTCCTTGTGCCTTGTAAAGGCAATGGAAATATCTACGTGAGTGGAGAACCCACTCACATTAAGGAAAGAAAAAGAAATATCCACTAACTTATGGATATTAGTATTATATGATTTAAGGTGCTTAATTTTGTTTCTCTAAATCATGGATAATGAAGAGTAATTCGGAGGTGAGGTATATATCTTTGCATGAAATAAATTGAGGGGGGGAGAGGTGGCACCAATTTTGGAATTAAAAGATTTTTATAAGGCATTTTCTCTCTCATTGATTTCCTTATAAGAACACCTTTTACAACTCAAATCAAAGGCTTTTTTTAATCCACTTCTTCCCTTTGCTTGCAAAACGACCAAGGGATCTTTGGAGGATCAGGAGGACGACCCCCAATCTGTTGGTAATCTTCTTGACTTCCTTTCACCTTAATTCCATGGTGGAAATCAAAAATCAATGCATGATTTCTTCTTATCTCGATCCCATCTTCATTTCTAACCATTCTGCCTTTTCACTCAAAGCTTGAGGACAAGCCTTGGGATAGTGAAAGGATTTGCATCCACCATTGTTTACGTGAGATTGAAGCTTTTAAGCTCAATCGGAGGCGGGTTTTATAACTTGAACCCTTACTATTGTTATTGCATTCAATTCCTTATCAATTGTTGATCATTTGTTCTTCTTGAAATTCACTTGATCAAATCAATAGAACCACCATGAAAATTACAGAAAAATGTGAAGGGTCATAGCTTTATGATGATTACATCATCCTAAGCACACACCTCAAAAAAATATCCTAGGCAAACAGTTTCAAAAGTTGGAAACCAATCAGTTTCATTGAAATTGGTTAAACGGTTTCAACAAAATGTTAGAAACCAAATGGTTTCAAACCATTTGGAGTGGTTGACTGTTTGCAATTTTTGACCATTTGGATGGGTTGACCGTTTGAGGTCAGGACCCTAGTAAATGTTGGGTGATTATCTAATGGGTCCAATTGATTGATTCAATATATGGACAATCCTCCAATTAGAAACCCTAATCGGGTTAAGTGCTGAAATTTCAATTGGTTGATTTAAAACTTTGGGTTGATTAACCCAAATGCTCTCAAGACCATTTGGAGGTCACCCAAACGGTCTCAAGACCATTTGGAGGTCAACCAAGACCGTTTCGAGGTCTAGGGTTGAGTATGGTTGAGTAATTGAAGGTCCAGAGATACCAAATTGAAATGCAATTAATAGCTGATTTGATGATCAATCCAATGATCAAAACCCTAATGGAATTTCACAAATTTCAAGTATGGGATGGGGCAAATGGTCGCAAGACCGTTTGGAGGTCATCCAAACAACCTCAAGACCATTTGAGGTCAGGTCATATCATAATTGGATGACGATTCACTGATTTCAATTGAATCGATTCCATAATGTTGATCATTGATGGTTCCTCGATTTCAAAACCCTAATTGAAGGTTTCTTGATTATAAACCTTAGTTAAATTGGGTTCAAAACCCTAATTGAAGGTCTAATTGAAGGATGATTCAATATTTCAATTGATGAAAGAATCAAGGATTCAATTGATAGTCGGTTCTTTGATTGAAACCTTGAATTATTTAAGTGTTGAAAGACCTTTTTGGTCCATTCAGCTTTGAGAGAGTTTGGACCAAACGGTCTTAAGACTATTTGAGTCCAAACGGTCTCAAGACCGTTTGAGACCAAATGGTCTCAAACCGTTTGGAGACCCAAGTGGTTTCAAGTGTGAATTGTCCATATGGTTTCATTATTGTTTTGCTTAAACAATTTCAAACCGTTTGGATCATCAATGGTCAAGAACGTTTGGGTGTTTCAATGTGATTAAGTCAATTGGAAACCCAAGGTGATGAAAGATAAAATGACCCTATGATTGTTATTGATTCATCTCAAAGAATCAATAGGGTTGTACCTTTAAGGTACTAAGTGATTAGTAACCCTAGATGAGTTAATCCTTGAAGCTTAAGTAAGCAATATTGCAATACACTATGTCAACCCTAATTGAATGTATTTAATTAAAGGATTGGTTGACCTAATCTATCCAAGTTTGACATAGTCAACATCCTTGAGAGGGTGAGAGAGAGAGAGGAATCCATACATGTAGGACAATCATGTAATGGATAAGCCTTAATACCTTCAATATGTATAAACTAAGAATTTAATGTATGATCCTTGATGAAGAGATCATGAAACCCTATTGAAGAAGATTGATGAACCTTAACCCTAATTTAGGTCAATGCTAAATGTAACCCTAATCTAGGATAAGGATGAAACCCTAATTGAGGGTGATGCCATGTGAAACCCTAATTGAGGGTGATTCCATGAGAAACCCTAATTAAGGGTGATTCCATGAGAAATCCCTAATTAAAGGTGATGCCATGAGAAATCCTAGTTGGGATGAATAATAAATCCTAATTATGGGCAATGTGATGAAAAGTCTAATCAAGGGTGATGCTACATGCAAACCTAACCCTAATGAAGTATGATAGTGTGTGAAACCCTAAACCCTAATAAAGGGTGATGGTATGGGAGACCTAATCCTAATAAGGGAATATGATTATTACACTAATAAGGGAAGTACCCTAAAGTGATTGATTATAGGTAACCTTATAGGAAGCAATGCCTTAACTTGAGATAAGTCTGTATGATTAAAGATAGTTGTACAAATTCAAATCGGTGACCTATGCACTACATGATAAAGGTGATAGGTTAGTGGTTAAAGTATTAAGAGGGAAATATCTTAATACAAGGTCAGTTGACTAACTTAAGTAAGATGGAAATGAGGAGAAAAGTGATACATCAAGACATGATAGATATCACATTTAGCATTGTAGGGTCGATATACCTTGATGCACCTCAAATCCAATATACTTGGATAAGAAACACAAGAAGTGTGTGTTATGTAAATTGTTACAATGAAGATGTAATGAACTCAATGCACTTTGATAAGTGTTGAATATCATACTATGAGAAAGGGGTTAAGTCAAGATAATGAGTATGACATAAACATACCATGGTAAGGTTGAGAGATAAACTCATACCTTAATTGATAATCATTAATGATATATGATGAGAGTAATGATCATGAGTGAATACTATGATATTATAGAATGCTCTAGAGGAATGGAACAATAATTTAGGGTTGGATAGAAAATATAAACATGAAACCCTAATTAATGTGAAAGGGGAAATCCTAACCCTAATTTCGGGTAATGGAATGGAAAATCCTATTTGATAGTAAACCCTAATCCTAATAAAGGAATGGTGGTGTTACTATTGTATCACATGATGTGATAAGTGGTTTTTATGGATGTTATTATGTGTATAAACCATACATGTATCATGATATGATAAGTATAGCCAAATATGAGCTATGATGATTATTTGATATATATGTTGATTGGCCTTGCGAGCCATAGAACAAGTTGTTGCCTAGTGAAAGGTGACAAGACACTTTATGACCTTGTGAGTCATATGAGATGCGTGTGTTACAAGTATAATGTATACCTCGGTCTGAGGACCTAGAGGTAATAGTTACCTAACAAGTGGTGACAGTGTTTAGTGATGAACTAAGGGTTTAAATACCTAGATTTGATAAGCATGGTAATGATGTGGATGAGGGATGAGAATTCCCAGTATTGAAATGAGGGACTAAGATCCCAATGTCTTATAAAGACTGAGAAGTGATTGATGAAAATAGTACATGTTTCTTTGTAGCAATTTCCATAATAATTCCTATTTGAGAACTTGACTGATGCTAAAAGAATATGCTAATGTACTAAATTAATCAAGTGAAATCATATCATGTAGAGACCTGACCATAGATCCATCAGCGTCTGATTTTGTAGAATGGTGAAACGGGTTGCTCCGCGGTATAACCCGGAGTTCGCATATTTTTTAATATGTGGGGGTCAATGGGCGAAAATATCCTTACGTCCTCTTGGGGGAAATGATGGAAGGTAAACATTAAACCTCTCAATCCTTCATTATATGTACCAGGATGGATGTATCACAAATCTCCCAATAATATTAATGTCGGATCGATGGAGGTAAACATGAAATCTCTCGATTGCAAAGAGAGTGCTGCCTCCGTTGTAACTCTATAGAGAAATTGCCAGTATACCCTGGAAAGCTATATTGAGCAGTTGACATAGTCCAACTTGTGGTCTCGCACTGACCGAGATGTGGGAGGTCATGGGAATCCGACTCTTCCATTGACCTTGTATGGTACCGATTTTGACTTTGCAATGGTCGGTTGGAGTATGAGAGGTATACTTCATCTCCTCAGGGCATAATTGTGATTGTAAAATGTAATCAGTCGTATAGCATGTTTGCTTAAGGATTGAATACAAAAATTTACTGGCTGATGTTACATTTCTTTTATGCATCTCTAGTTGATAAATGTTATTTATATTTCTTTATATTCATTGCAACTAGATGGATGAATTATGATTCTACCATGGGTAGATGCAATGTTCTCCTTAGGAAAGTAGATTACTTCACTCTGTTCATATAGTGATTTATCTGCTGTTAAATATATATAAAATCCTTTTGCTCAGTTTTATTCTAATAAACTACAATAATAATGTTTTGGCAGAGAGTTATATCTCTTACTGGGGCAATTTTCAATTGTCTCACCCCCGTGGGATCCAACATTTTTAGGTGAACGCGGACAAGGGAAAAAAATCCCCATAGTAGAGAAAGGAAAGCAACAGTAGGGACAACAGTGAGATCTCAGGTGGAGATATTGTCTGTAATGTCATATAGATAGTAGTCCTATGTGTCGTCTCTGTACTCTCAGGTCCTCAGAGTTAGTAGTTAGTGCTTTTAATGAATTGATCTGAGATTTTGGATTGATGCCTCAAGGTTTTTATACTACCTATGTACAGTGTTAACATGACAGTTAATGTTTGTAATCCTCGAGAAGAGATGGTACAAGGCATGTACTTGTGAACCAGGTTGTAAATGTAGTACATTGGTTCCTAATGAAAGAGTTTTCCTATGGTTGGATCTCTTTGCAAAAAGTTTTAAATTTTTAGTGATTTTCAGTAATCCGTTGTTAATATTTAATTTCGCTTAATCAGTAACAGTTTGTTTGACTGTCGTTACAAGTTTGGTATCAAAGCTCTAGGTTTGCTGAGTCTACAGAGACATAGGATTAAGGTTGTCGAGTCTGTTCTAGTGTCTTCCAGTGTATCTCATAGTGTCTTCTGCTCATATAGGAGAAGAAGAACTTGATGATGTCTGGATCACACAAAGAACATGCTACCGAGAGCAGCATTGTTGCACAAAGAGGAAGTACAAGAGATCAGGCCAGAGAAGAACGACTGCCTGAGAATCCCCAAAATGATCTAATTGTGATAGGAAATCATTCCTTTGATATCATTGTTGGGAAATTTAGGACAGCTATGATGCGTATAGTGGACTGGGTATCAGCAATGCAACCAAGATCACCAGCCCCCAATGACGAAATTCTGGATTTAGACCGAATTTGTGCTCAACCTCAATCTGCTGAATCAATAAATAGTAATGGAAGGGATAGGATACAACCTGAAATCAGGGTATTTTATAAGTGTAGGAAACCTGGACATATCAGAAGGTATTTACCAGAAAAGAAAAATAAGGTGATGATTGAGAAAAGGCCTATCCAAACTCAATAACAGAAGCCTAGTAGTTCCAAAAGGAAGAAGTTTTTGGTACCACCAGTACAACTAGAGCCTAGTGCACCAAGGAAATGGCTACTTGGAAAGGGTAAAGAACCTTCTAGACCACATCTAAAGCCCAGAATTTGCTACCAATGTAGATAGGTAGGACATCTGGCAAGAGATTGCTCAGCCAGAAATGCTATGGTGAACCAACCTCTGAGGCAAAGTCTGCCTGAGGCAGTGAACCATCCACAAATCATGATAGGTCAGACAAAATAATGTCATTCTAATATGTCTTTTTATGGTTTCCTTAATTGAGAAAGTAATTGATTGAGATTTCCTTGATTAGTCCTATGAGGACTTACATTTTGTATGGTAACATTATAGATGTGTTATATTGTTTTTACCTATGTGAAGGAGGATGAGGTATAGAAGAGATACATGGACGAAATCTAGGAATGTTAAATTTTATGCTTGTGATAATATGAAAAGTAAGAAATGTGATAGTATATAAATTGCATACTACTTAATCTCAGTATTTATATACCTTGGCCAGGTATACAACTATTGATGATAAAGTGAGTATGGAAACTCTTAGATTGTTATCTTTTTGATTGCTCTGATCAAGTAGTCATTTTGAGACAATCCAATGAGTATCATGAAATTAGAAATATGGAATGGAAAAATGTGTCATATCCTAAGAATAAGGAAGAGAAATATGAAACAATTCTAGATCAGTATGTGTGTATGAGGAAGTAAAAAGTATACTCCTCATAAGATAAGAATGAGAACAAGGGAGGTGATCCATCTTCGATAAAGTTTGTGTCTATAATAAAGATCTTTTCCCATAATGAGGAAATGGGAAATGTGATGATATCATAAGATGTTCATGAATATGTTAGATAATAACAAGGAAAGGAATAATGTCATGTGATCATCCTTAAAAATTCCTGTGTAGAGGGCAAGGAACCTAGGATGAGACAAAGAAGTAAATGATTCATGAATAGTTGAAAACTCATGAAATAATAAAAAGAATATGATCCCTAGCTTTCTTTCCTTTTGGGGACATGTCACTCAAGTAAGTCTTAAGATACTTTTTGTGCATAAGATAAAAATGTTCATGTGATGGATACATAGAAAAGTATCAGTTTATCTTGGACTTTGGTTCCAAGGTGAAGATATATGTATCAAGTAATGTCTCAAAATGGAAGGAAGATAAATATGTGATGTGTTTTCAACACATGTGATAGATACCAAGGTAAGAGATTTTGGTATCTAAAAAATATCAAATGGCTTATGTTGGCTACCTGGAATGGTCAACCATGAAATCAGTTTAATTATACATAAAATAATAGGAACATCATATGTTAGGGGTTTATGCTTTGCATAAACATAACAATTAAAAATATATTTAAAATAAATTCTTAATTGATAAGTAACTTCTCTTTATGATGAGAAAATGTACAACTAATGAGATAGTTGGTACAAGTAACAAGGAATCCTAGTATTATGTCAGCAGATTAGAAGGCACAATTGAGGTATGAAAAAGATTTATAGTCCCAAGAGGGTGACAGAACATCATTGTGATCATGAAAAGTGAAATGCTGAATTAAATAAGGAGCATGGGAGACTCCTCAGAAACAAGAATATGTCACATGAAACTATAAATTAAGAAAAAGTGTTACCTGACACAGAATTAACTCCACAGTCATTAATGAAAGGACAGTGGAGTATGTGTCATGTGTGTTTGATTCTATAAGAACCTTGTGTTGATCAAAGCTCTATAGTGTCTCCATAACAATGATATGTTATGTAGAGACTTGATGGTATGATGAATGAATAATATTTGTCTCCCTTTATCTGAGATTTCGGGGACGAAATCCTTGTTAGAGGTTTGTAATTGTAACATCCCTGACCTGGGTAATGCCTTAACCCTAGAAGTTTTTCTTAATAAAGTTAATTAGATCCTTGATTTTATTTTTTGAAAAGTGATTAAGGCTCATGAGGAACTTATGTTTCACTTTTGGTCATGTTTGAATAACGTTGAAGCAATGTTTTCTTATTTTGGACCAAAGTGCAATTTACCCAATATGAGGGGATAACTTGCAAATGTTACTTGATAAATGTTCCTCATGTGTTGAAGCATCATGAGAATAAAGATGATGCAGAGGTATGTCTTGGGAAAAGCCTGAGTACCAAGAAAGAGCTCATAAAGCAATGTTTGTGCATTAAAACCTAGTTTTGGTATAATATGCAATTTACCCAAAACCTAGGGTCCAGTATGCAAATTACCACTTCAAAATAGTCCCTAATGTTTCTTGGCATCAATTGGAGTAAATAAAATGAGAGGGGCATCTCATTTGTATCACTTTGAAGGAGAGAGAATCTTGATATTAAAATAATCAAGATTTAAGCATAATGGGAACCCTAATTCAATTTAATGCAAAAATAATTATATTAATTGGATTGACCTTCAACCAAAATTTTGTTTGTTGAAAATCAAAAAGTGTGGACGTCCTTGTGCCTTGTAAAGGAAATGGAAATATCTACGTGAGTGGAGAACCCACTCACATTAAGAAAAGAAAAAGAAATATCCACTAACTTATGGATATTAGTATTATATGATTTAAGGTGATTAATTTGCTTTCTCTAAATCATGGATAAGGAAGAGTAATTCGGAGGTGAGGAAGATATATTTGCATTCAAGGAATTTAGGGGGGAGAGGTGGCACCAATTTTGGAATTAAAAGATTTTTATAAGGCATTTTCTCTCTCATTGATTTCCTTATAAAAACACCTTTTACAACTCAAATCAAATGCTTTTTCGAATCCACTTCTTCCCTTTGCTTGAAAAACGACCAAGGGAGCTTTGTAGGATCAGGAGGAAGACCCCCAACCTGTTGGTAAGCTTCTTGACTTCCTTTCACCTTAATTCCATGGTGGAAATCGAAAATCGATGCATGATTTCTTCTTATCTCGATCCCATCTTCATTTCTAACCATTCCTTTTCACTCAAAGCTTGAGGACGAGCCTTGGGATAGTGAAAGGAGTTTCATCCACCATTTTTTACGTGATATTGAAGCTTTGAAGCTCAATTGGAGGCGGGTTTTATAACTTGAACCCTTACTATTGTTATTGCATTCAATTTCTTATCAATTATTGATCATTTGTTCTTCTTGAAATTCACTTGATCAAATCAATAGAACCACCATGAAAATTATAGAAAAATCTGAAGGATCATAGATTGATTATGATGACATCATACTAAGCACACACCTCAAAAAATATCCTAGGCAAACGGTTTCAAAAGTTGGAAACCAATCGGTTTCATTGAAATTGGTTAAACGGTTTCAACAAATCGTTAGAAACCAAACGGTTTCAAACCGTTTGGAGTGGTTGAGTGTTTGCAATGGTTGACCATTTTGGATGGGTCGACCATTTGATTTCAAGACCCTAGTACATGTTGTATGATGATCTAATGGATCCAATTGATTGATTCAATATATGGACAATCCTCCAATTAGAAACCCTAATTGGGTTAAGTGCTGAAATTTCAATTGGTTGATTTAAAACTTTGGGTTGATTAAGCCAAATGGTATCAAGACCATTTTGAGGTGACCTAAACAGTCACAAGACTGTTTGGAGGTCTATGGTTGAGCATTAGAAACCCTAATCGGTTCCATAATGTTGATAATTGATGGTTCCTCGATTTCAAAACCCTAATTGAAGGTTTCTTGATTATAAACCTTAGTTCAATTGGGTTCAAAACCCTAATTTAAGGTATAATTGAAGGTTGATTCAATAGTTCAATTTATGAATGAATCAAGGACTCAATTGGTAGTCGGTTCATTGATTGAAACCTTGAATTGTTTACGTGTTGAAAGACCTTTTTGGTCCATTCGGTTTTGAGAGGGTTTTGACCAAACGGTCTCCAGACCGTTTGGGTCCAAATGGTCTCAAGACCATTTGGGTCCAAACGGTTTCAAGACTATTTGAGACCAAATGGTCTCAAACCATTTGGAGACCCAAGTGGTTTCAAGTGTGAATTGTCCATATGGTTTCATTATTGATTTGCTTAAACAATTTCAAACCGTTTGGAGCATCAATGGTCAAGAACATTTGGGTGCTTCAATGTGATTAAGTCAAGTGGAAACCCAAGGTGATGAAAGATAAAATGAACCTATGATTGTTACTGATTCATCTCAAATATAATCATTAGGGTTGTACCTTTAAGGTACTAAGTGATTAGTAATCCTAGATGAGTTAATCCTTGAAGCTTAAGTAAGCAATATTGCAATACACTATGTCAACCCTAATTGAATGTATTTAGTTAAAGGATTGGTCGACCTAATCTATCCAAGTTTGACATAGTAAACATCCTTGAGAGGGTGAGAGAGAGAGGAATCCATACATGTAGGACAATCATGTAATGGATAAGCATTAATACCTTCAATATGTATAAACTAAGAATTTAAAGTATGATCCTTGATGAAGAGATCATGAAACCCTATTGAAGAAGATTGATGAACCTTAAACCTAATTTAGGGCAATGCTAGATGTAACCCTAATCTAGGATAAGGATGAAACCCTAATTGAGTGTGAAGCCATGTGAAACCCTAATTGAGGGTGATTCCATGAGAAACCCTAATTGAGGGTGATTCCATGAGAAATCCCTAATTAAGGGTGTTGCCATGAGAAATCCTAGTTGGGATGAATAATAAATCCTAATTATGGGCAATGTGATGAGAAAGCCTAATGAAGGGAGGTGCTACATGCAAAACTAACCCTAATGAAGTATGATAGTGTGTGAAACCCTAAACCCTAATAAAGGGTGATGGTATGGGAGACCTAATCCTAATAAGGGAATAGTGATTATTACACTAATAAGGGAAGTACCTAAAGTGATTGATTATAGGTAACCTTATAGCAAGCAATGCCTTAACTTGAGATAAGTCTATATCATTAAAGATAGTTGTACAAATTCAAATGGGTGACCTATGCACTAGATGATAAAGGTGATAGGTTAGTGGTTAAAGTATTAAGAGGGAAATATCTTAATACAAGGTCAGTTGATTAACTTAAGTAAGATGGAAATGAGGAGAAAAGCGATACATCAAGACATGATAGATATCACATTTAGCATTACAGGGTCAATATACCTTGATGCACCTCAAATCCCATATACTTGGATAAGAAACACAAGAAGTGTGTGTTATGTAAATTGTTACAATGAAGATGTAATGAACTCAATGCACTTTGATAAGTGTTGACTATCATACTATGAGAAAGGGGTTAAGTCAAGATAATGAGTATGACATAAACATACAATGGTAAGGTTGAGAGATAAACTCATACCTTGAATTGATAATCATTAATGATATATGATGAGAGTAATGATCATGAGTGAATACTATGATATTATTGAATGCTCCTAGAGGAATGGAACAATAATTTAGGGTTGGATAGAAAATATAAACATGAAACCCTAATAATGTGAAAGGGGAAATCCTAACCCTAATTTCGGGTAATGGAATGCAAAATCCTATTTGATATTAAACCCTAATCCTGATAAAGGAATGGTGGTGTTACTATTGTATCACATGATGTGATAAGTGATTTTTATGGTTGTTATTATGTTTATCAACCATATAGGTATCATGATATGATAAGTATAACCAAATATGAGCTATGATGATTATTTGATATAGATGTTGATTGGCCTTGCAAGTCATATGAACAAGTTGTTGGCTAGTGAAAGGTGACAAGACGCTTTATGACCTTGTGATTCATATGAGATGTGTGTGTAACAAGTATAATGTATACCTCAGTCTGAGGACCTAGAGGTAATAGTTACCTAACAAGTGGTAACAGTGTTAAGTGATGAACTAAGGTTTTAAATACCCAGATTTGATAAGCATGGTAATGATGTGCATGAGGGATGAGAATTCCCAGTATTGAAATGAGGGACTGAGATCCCAATGTCTTATAAAGACTAAGAAGTGATTGATGAAAAGAGTACATGTTTCTTTGTAGCAATTGTCATAATAATTCCTGTTTGAGAACTTGACTTATGCTAAAAGAATATGCTAATGTACTAAATTAATCAAGTGAAATCATATCATGTAGAGCCATGACCATAGATCCTTCAGCGTCATAATTTTTTGAATGGTGAAATGGGTTGCTCTGCGGCATAACCCAGAGTTTGCATATTTTTGAATATGTAGGGGTCAATGGGTGAAAATATCCTTACGTCCTCTTGGGGTAAATGATGGAAGGTAAACATTAAACCTCTCAATCCTTCATTATATGTACCGGGATGGATGTATCACGAATATCCTGAATATTGGGATGGATGTATCACGAATATCCCAATAATATTAATGCCAGATCGATAGAGGTAAACATGAAATCTCTCGATTGCGAAGAGAGTGCAGCCGCCGCTGTAGCTCTATAGTGAAGTTGCCAGTATACCCTGGAAAGCTATATTGAGCAGTTGGCATAGTCCTTCTTGTGGTCTCACACTGACCGAGATGTGGGAGGTCATGGGAATCTGGCTCTTCCATTGACCTTGTATGGTACCGATTTTGACTTCGCAATGGTCGGTTGGAGTATGAGCGGTATACCTCATCTCCTCAGGGCATAATTCTGATTGTAAAATGTAATCAACTGTATAACATGTTTGCTTAAGGATTGAATACGGAAATTTACTGGTTGATGTTACATTTCTTTTATGCATCTCTAGTTGATAAATGTTATTTATATTTCTATAAATTCATTGCAAGTAGATGGATGAATTATGATTCTACCATGGGTAGATGCAATGTTCTCCTTAGGAAAGGATATTACTTCACTCTATTCATATAGTGATTTATATGCTATTAAATATATATATAATCCTTCTGCTCAGTTTTATTCTAATAAACTACAATAATAATGTTTTAGCGGAGAGTTATATCTCTCACTAGGGCAATTTTCAATTGACTCACCCACGTGGGATCCAACATTTTTAGGTGGACGCAGACAAGGAAACAGAATCCCCACAACAGAGAAAGGGCAGCAACAGTAGGGACAACAGTGAGATCTCAGGTGGAGATATTGTCTGTCATGTCATATAGATAGTAGTCCTATGTGTCGTCTCTATACTCTCAGGTCCTCGGAGTTAGTAGTTAGTGCTTTTAATGAATCGATCTGAGATTTTGGCTTGATGCCTCGAGGTTTTTATACTACTTGTGTACAGTGTTAACAGGATAGTTAATGTTTGTAATCCTCAAGAAGAGATGGTACAAGGCATGTACTTATGAACCAGGTTGTAAATGCAGTACATTGGTTCTTGATGAAAGAGTTTTCCTATGGTTGGATCTCTTTGCAAAAAGTTTTAAATATTTAGTGATTTTCAATAATCCGCTATTAATGTTTAATTATGCTTAATCAGTAACGGTTTGTTCGACTATCATTACAGATTGGGTTATAGTATACTAGGGTTTCAACAAAAATAATAGAGTACTTCATGATTGCATTAGTCATTCAAGGACTATTCATACCCAATTACCATCATTTAGTTATATTAAAGCTAGGTATAACACACTATACCTCATTAGGGTTACATATCATCACAATATGGTTATCATCCCTTCTATTCATATGAGTGAATAGGTAAGACTACCTTATTAAGGGTAACCCTCCATTTGTTCCATCATCATTCAACTTGTATCACCATACCACAATGTCACCCAGAACCATTGGATGTTTAAAAGGTAAAACATTTGGTTGTTTACATAAGTAAACACCTTAGATAAACCACCTATGAAGTCCTTAATTTTTTCTATTGAAAGAGTCACCATCTAACCCATAGACATCCTTTGATTAACAACACAAAAAGTTCCATTGAGAGTAGGGTAAAACCCACAATCGATTGTTCAGTTAAAACAAGCCATCCATTGTCAACAAGTAAGCTCCTTAAGTTGATCATATAAAGGAAACCATATAAATCCCATTATTAGGACCAACATATTACAATATCCGTCATTCCAATTTATTGGAGGAATAAACATTAGATCTTGACCATTGGGTCAAGTTCATATATTAAAACTGTCAATTATAGTATAAATTCGACCATTGCATCAAGTGACCCAAGAAACCATTGGTCTAAGGCTTAACTGATGCTAAAACTATATGATTAACTCATTACAGATTATAGAGACCTGATCCACCATCATTAGTGATCATTAAATCACTATAGCTTGTTAGATCAATGCTATATTCATTAATCAGCATCAAATATTAAGCTGATGTCATCATTGATTGATAACATCAGTAGGGTACTTAATGGTTGATCATTATACTTATAATTGATCCAATACCTGACCTAAGGGGGTGACCATAGGTTGTCACCATCATTTGACACCCTTTATCATGACCATGAGTTGTTATGATGACAACACCATAGGTTGTGGCAATGGTACCATCATCGGGTCATGGTTTACAGAAAAAAAAATCAGCTTTAAACCCTAAAATTGACCATTGTTTGATAGGTTCTTAGCACCATAGGTTGTCAAACAAACCTGATCCAAGTTATATAATACCTTAGGAATAATGTTCACATGATCACAGGTTCATATATAACTGAAATCAGAATAGGAAACAATATAAAAATCAAAATTCTAGTCAAGCATAGCTTTTTTGTGCATGGATCATCATTTTCAAGCAAGAACATGATCTAGAAAGCTTATGGTAATCACTAAACGTGGAGAAAGTTATAAAACTTGCCTATAATGAGAAGATAAAACCCCACACAGAATAAATATCGAGCAGGTAGGGAAAAAAATACAAGAGTAAGCTATGAATTCATCCATCTAGCACCTTTCTTCATCAAATGAGAAAACCATAAGCATAGGGAGCAAGAAAGGTAGGGTTTAGAGCTTTAGAGCAATTTCTACCATAAAACAGAAAGGTTACGACCTGGAGAAAGATAGTAGGAAGGATAACAAAGAAATAGACGGAGGAAAGAAGGGAATTCTTATACGTTTAGGTCAACATCACTAGAAGGAAGCTTTTTCAACCCTAAAACAAAGTCAATTTCAACCTTAGAGTCTTTCTCCAAGAAGATCCCCACTTTCTTATTCCTTGGGCAGAAAAATTCGCAGCTGAACAGAGGAAGAACGAGGTTGGGAGAAGGAGGGAGGTGGTGGAGAGAAAATGGCTCTTTCTGGTGCTTGGGGATAAGTATATGACACTTTAAGATAAAGAAAAGGAAAAGGTTGAAGTTCTAGTATCTATCCAAGTGTCCATGGCCTTAATTTATTAAGAATATACAAGCACACACACAAGAAGATCCCCCACCATGTGTATAGACCTGCTTAGCTTTCCTTTGTCAAATTTCCCAGCCAAACAAATAATTCATTAGTTGATAGCTACTAAAGGTAGCTCATCCGTGAAGGGGAAAACCCTAAATTACCCTTGGAGAAAACACCTTCAAACCAAGGTTTAAATAGGTACCCCATGGCTCAAAAAGCTCAAGAATGATGATAGAATATACAAGGAACATAATGAAAGTGAAAAATTGTAAAGAAAACCTCTCAATTGGATAAATTGCAGAAAAGTCCAAAATGTGCATAAAATTGCATAACTTGCTCAAATAGTGTCCAAATTGGACCAAATTTGAAAATTAAGCTTGTCTTATGATTTAAAAGCATATCACAGGGTATATTAGGATTATAAGAATTTAATTATGATAATTAATCTCATCCAACTCATTAAGTAAGTTTAGGGGCCTTACACTCCTACTCACGGTCGCACGCATCTATAGTGACTCCATCACACAATGTCGTCAGCGGTGCACCTTCATCCCTGACCTCCATCTGCAAGATATATTCACTTCCTTCTCTCACCCCACTCTCTCAAAAAACCTAGAAGTTGATCCTCCCAGCCTTATCGGTGGCACAGTAACGCTACGACAAAAGCCTCCACTACTGCTAAACACGACTGGTTGTAGGCCAACATTGAGGTAGTTGTGCCTACACAGCATCGACCCCGCATTAGTAGATTGTCCTGGAAATGGTTCTCCTTACAAGGGTCTGGTAGGTAGGATGCCACAGGCACCTCTCATCATGGATCAGGTTGGAGAGAATAGGGGCGTCATGAATACATGCCACTTCCTCCTCTTACCCTAGGCACGATGGAATGTTTCATAGGCTCAAGAAGTCTTCAACTACTTTGCATTAGATGTAGCATATGAGGGTGGTAGCAGATGGAGGAGATCCAATGTCCCTTCGCTCTTACATGAACCAAGAGACCCGCCTACAGCCACCACCTATTTATCGATGGAAACATGATGGCTCAGTGCACTCGGAGCATCTGTAGGGTTAATCATGGGTTGTAGAGGTTGATTGCCTTGACCAGAGCACAGGAACATGAGCTCTTTGGGTCCTTATATCAGCTCTTGTAGGAACCCTAAGGTTGGGGGGGAGGACGATAGGGGAGACAGAGAGATGGATAAGGGATTGGGGATGATTTCCCTTCTCACACGCACACACATGAGGGAGAGATTTTTGGGGTCATAATCCTCTGGTATGGAAGGGGTTTTAATCATATTCTCCATTGGCTCGCATGGCTAGATATTCTCAACCCAAAAGCCATTAATAGAATAAATATCCTTCCTTTTCAAGGATCTTGACCAACCCTTTGGACACCAAGAAACTTGGTTGACAACCAAAAAGAAACTATTAAGTAAAGGATAATTTGTATGGTATTTATTGCATTATTGTTCAAAATACTCTCCTTTCTAGAAAATTCCATATTATTTCCTCTTTCTATTCCAATTGTCAATTACCTTTGGTAACTCCTTTATTTTTAACCTTCTTCACTCTTTTCCAAAATATTCCTTTACTCATTATAGGAACCTATTAATGTTATCTCATATGGTGGAATTTATTGGAACATCTTTTATATACAAAAACTTGCTATTTTAACTATAGCATGGAACGTCCTTTTCCATCCAATTTCTGAATCATTTTCTTTTCATTATTATTTTTAGGTATATCCAAGATTAAAAACAAAACAATACTAATTGCTGCCCCCAAACATTGTGTTGCCACTCTTAGCTAGGTAATTACTCCTCTAATTATCTAAAATACTATGCACTTTATTTTCTCTTGAAAACTTGACAATTATATCATATCTCACTTATTTACTTATTCGTAAAGCCAATGATATTTATTTATGTACAAAACCTCTTATTTATTTAATTTGTGTCATAAGTACCCATGCCTCAAAGGTGATGAATGTTATCATTCTACCAATAATACCATTGGATAAAATTATTTATCCAAACATGGCTTTATATTTATATAATTCCATTTTATCAAAATTGAGGATATTACACCCCATGTCCCCCAATGCAGGGGCTGAAAGGTCCTCGTGCACCTAGCCCTGGCTTTAGTTAGTGTGGAACGCATGCTGATGTGGCCTTGGCCTATTGACCAACTACGTGGAAAAAATAGTAGTCACCCTTTTCTTGACGTGGCCACTTCGGATTGGTTAGTTGATGTTTATCTTGCAAATATTCTAGATAATTGTTGGTTATTCAGAAAATAGTGAAATTATATAGTAAATTGATCAAAAAAATGAGAGGAACACAAATAAAATATAATCTAGACCTAGTTTTGTTCCCAATTTTTAAATTACCTTGTATGCATATTTAGTGAGTGATTAGTACATGAAAACCCTAGATTAATGTATTAACATGTTCATTGTTGAATTTAATGACAATCCAAGAGGATCATGATCATCATGATGAATGAGTAAGGTTTAGAAAGAGAATAATCATATATATAATGAATACGGATTTTTGAAAATAAGAACCATAACTTGTAATAATCATAATGGACATAATCTAATTTATTTGTTCATAATGGAAGGATATGATGGATATAACAATTAGGGTTTCACCTAATTACTTATCCAAACTCGAGAGAAACATAAACTCTAGATTAGGACTCGAGTAGGATTTAATCTGAAGAACATGATGGTGACATTTTAAAATTTACATACATGTAGATTAAATATTAATTGCTTGGATCTATTGATTGGATTGATTGAATATACTTGAAGTATAGTTTCATGATCTGCATGGTTCTATATTGAGGCATGGTTATGATTATGACTACTCACAATATCGACTCCCGAGGTTTTCCAAGGTTTTCATGAGGATTATTGAAATAAACTGTTGGATGTTTATTTACATATTAATTAATTATAATTCCATTATGAGTATCACATAAAGATGCAAATATGTGAATAAAATGTTACTTCTTATTTGCAAATAAATTAGTAGTTATATGTTATTATATTACTTGCATAATTTTGAATGCATCTGACGTACACAGTGATTTTGATATATTGAACTACATTTCATTTCACGCCATTTTAGGTAGGTACTATAAATGAAGATATCAAGATAGGATGACCCAGATGAAATCCAATAAAGACACTAAAGATAAGAGTATTAGATAGATACTTCCTCTCATATGTACTGTGACAGAGTGAGTTTTTCTATATTATTTTTTTTCACTCTCTTGCAATTTTGATTATTCCAATTAAGCCATCACTAATATCCCTCACTAAATTGATCAATTGGATTATCAAATTTCATTTAATACCATCCATAGTATCACATAAAATCAAACATACAAGCAATATGATATGTGGTCAATTCATATGGCCAACAATAGTATTTTGACTCTGATTTTGTACCTTAGCTACATAATGGCACCTTTAAGCTATTCCTAAAATTTCATTACAATTGGATGTACCAATTAGGAGTTATTTACAATTGAAATTTTTGTTTATTATGTCATCTATTAATCCCTAGGACCTAAGTTTCCATTCCCATTTGATAAATATATGGCACACACCCTTTTTTTTTCTTGGTTGGGGGCGGATTTATGAACCGGGGATCAACCACGACCGTCTGATCGGTTGATCTGGGATCGCACGAGATCCAACGGTCCCCGGGTCATCCCTAACCTCCCACAAGACCCGGTCTCCACCCCCAATAGTGCAGCAACCTCTCCAAAATAGCTCACGCCCGAATCTCATCACCTCAGTGTGAGATATTTGGAGGATAGACTCCTCTCATCGAGATGAGTTCAACGACCCTCTAATCATCCCCCCTCATCCACGGATCAGGGAGAACCATCTCCTTATTTCTCATGCCTCCCACTGACAGCGGAACCCATTTTAGGGCTCCAGTCCCTTGACCATCTTGTGCCTATTTAAGGACTCCAAGAGCTTCGCCGACCTCCCTTTTATCATCCCCGATCCTCAATTTGGACAAAGCATGCCCCTTCCTCCCAGACCTCGAGCAAGCTCTACCCCACCTTTTCCGACCTCCTTATCACTCCAATTACCCACTCCGCTCAATCGAATGTAGATACGCTATCGTGGGACCTCGACAAGGTGATCCCCACTGTTCATTAGAGTTGTAGAAGCCCAGGGTGTCGGGTCGATGAGCCGTGCAATCAAACTCCAAGAGCTTCACCTCCGGTGAGGTTGGAGCCTTCTTAGAACTGAAGGATGATAGCAAACGCACCAGCAGACCACCACAGACCTTCAAACACCCTCAATCCAGCCTGAAGGACAGTAAGGCACTAGATCTCATTTTCCATTCATTGCACTTGTTAGCGATCATTTTCTACTTATAGTCCACCTCCGCCCAAGCTGTTGAGCTCACTGAACTTGGGGGAACCTCACGAAGAGGATCTGCCCATCCTCACACTCCCAGGTACCCCCTAACTAGCCCGAGCTACCTCGACTTTGCCTACATTGTTCGTTCTCTGCTTCCAAGGCGCGAACGAACAATCAAAGGGGTAAATTTCCGTCTCTGACCTTGTGCTGTCACGCAGCACATTTACCCGCAATGGGTATTTCTGTCTTGCGCCTCCTAACTTTGACTGGTTTGACGAGAATGGCTTGTGTGTTAAGGAGAGGATCCACAGAGCCGGATCCCTCCCCTGATCTGCAAAGCTGACTACCCCTTTTCTTTTCTTTTTTTTCATTTATTTCTTTAGAAATTATCTGTTTGGCCAGATCTTAGAAAAACCCTAGAAAATGCTAGGAATATCAAAATATATCTGTAACACCCCTGACCTGGGTTATGAACTAACCCTAGGTATTTTGCTTATATATGTGATTAGATGCTGGTGGTTACCTTATGAAATGTAATTAAAGCTTTTAAGGAACTTATATCTCCATTTCAGTCCCTTTTGAACAAAGTTATAATATGGTCTTGTTCATTTTGGACTAATGTACAAATTAGCCAATTAGAAGGGTTAACTTGCAAACTGCACATGTTAAGATGTTCCTCTGATGTTGAAACATCATAAGAATGCATATGATGTAGTGATATGGATTCTCCAAGTTTGGGCACCAAGATATACCTTGTAGGGCAATCCTTGTGCTTTAAAACCTAGTTTTGGTATAAAGTGCAATTTACCCAAAACTTAGGGTACAACATGTAAAATATAACATCTAGAGTATCTTTCATGACTCTTGGAATCAAGTAGAGAAAATAAAATGAGGAGGGTGCCTCATTTGAATAATCAAATAAAAAAGATAACCTTAATATCTAAATAACCAAGTTTTAAGCAAAATGACCCTTTTATATATGCAACTTATTAAGGTAATTGGCTTCTTTTCCTTTTAACCTTGGATAAGGGAGGAGTTTTACTTAAGAAAAGAAGGGAGAAAATGTGGACAAGAAGTGGATAAGGGCTTGGTGGATATAGTTGAGAAATAAAGGAAACAATTTTCTTTGCCTTGAAAATATATCCAAAAATATATAAGTGCGTCCTTTTAACAAGAAAAGGATCGTTTCCTTTCATTCCTTCCCTTATCTTCTTGCTTTGGCCGAATAAGGAGAAGCTCAGGAGCAGAGGAGAACGACCATGCTAGTTTGGGTAAGTCTTGATCATCATCCATCTCGATTTCATGGTGGAAATCCTTATACAAGGTTGGTTTGTTAGTTTTCCTTACACAATTCTTCTTTCTAGCCTTCTTCTCCACCCAAACCTTGAAGAACGAACCTTGGGAAACCTTTGGAGCTTCATCCACCATTAAAGCTACGAATCTTGGAGCTCTATATCAGATCTTAAGGTGGGTTTTATAACTCTAAACCTTTAACTTTGTTAAGTGCATCTTCTTTTCCTAGAATCATTGCTTGTTCTTCTTCTTTACACACTTCTAAGTGTTCTTGCAAGCTTTTTCATGAAGAACCACCCCTGTTCTTGAGGTAGAAGATGATGGAATTAATATCTATTCTTATCCTAATCTTACTTTAGCAAACATTCCTCCACATCTTGCTCAAACGGTTTGCAAAACCGTTTGAAAGCAAACGGTTTCAAAACTGTTTGAGAGCAAACAGTTTCACAAGAACGTTTGGGGAGCAACCGGTCCAAGACTATTTGTATGGGTTGACCAGGTGTTTACCATTTGGAGATATGTTTTACATATTATGGACTAATCACCCACCAAAGATCATCATCTAATTCCAAGTAAATCACCTATTGAAGGCTCATTAGTCATCTAAACCCTAATTGGGTTTATTGCTGATTTCAATGATACAATCATGTTGAAGTTTGGGTTGAGTGACCCAAACGGTTTCAAAACCATTTGGGGATCATCCAAACGGTCTCAAGACCGTTTGGTGATCACCCAAGACCGTTTGGAGGTCTAGGTTTAAGTGGGGTTGACCAATTGAGGGTCCAATGATATCAAGTTGTAAAACAATTAAGTGCTGATTTTGTGACCTAATTTAGGGTTCAACCCTTAAGAGATTGACTTGGTTTTGGATGAATTAATGGGAAAACGGTCTCAAGACTGTTTGGAGGATGTCCAAATGATCCCAAGACCGTTTGGGGTCAGGTCATGACCCAATTGAATGATGGTTCAATGGGTTCAACATCAATTAGACTCATGTTGATACATGTTGAAGGGTGATCGATTCCAAACCCTAATCCAATCAGTCCAAACCCTAATTGGTGATCAATTGAGGGTCAATTGAGGATCAAATCAGTTGAGGGTTGACCTAATTGACTCAATTCATAAGTGGCTAACCATTGCATGAACGATTGAGGGGTTCAACTTTGGAAACCCTAGCTCAATTGGAAGGGTTGAGACACTTTTTGGTCCATGCGGTTTTGAGGTGGTTTGGACCAAACGGTCTCAAGACCGTTTGAGTCCAAACGGTCTCAAGACCGTTTCAGACCAAATGGTCTCAAGACTGTTTGGGACCAAACAATCCCAAACCGTTTGGTGACCATGCAGTTTCAAGATCAATTTTCCCATGCGGTTTCAAAGTCAAAGTTGGCCAAATGGTCAACAAGACCAAATAGTCTTCACCTCACCTAGGGAAAACGGTCTTGAATGTGTACTTTATCAAATAGTTTCAAAAGTCAAAGGGACCAAACGGTCAACACCACCAAACGGTTTCAAAACCGTTTGGGGTTTGAAAGTGCAAAACCGTTTGGGGATTAAAAAGGTTAAGAATGTTTGATGCCTTAGTGGTTAAGATGGTTTAGTAGTTGTTTAACCTAAACCTTATAGATACCTAAAGTGGTTAAGGGATCAAGTAATTAGTGGATTGATGCATGATAAGGTCAATGGGGAACATTACAAAAGTATCATGGATGGGATAGTGTGATTAATACCCCCTTAATCAAGTAAACACTAATGACCATAATGTTGATGACATGACTTATGTTGACAAGGTTGATTTGACTTAACCTAATCAAGAGTGATGTAAACACCATCTAATAGTAAGAGGATAGAGAAGACTCCTCATATAAAGGAGAATCAAGTAACAAGTCTTTTATATATATGAATACATCTAATTAGGGTATGATCCTTCATAGTAAGATCAGGGAAACCCTAATTATGATGGTTAATGAATCTTAACCTAATTTGAGGACATTAATGGAAATAATTCTCATACATGATGATAGCATGACCTTGACTCATTAATGTGTGATGTACCATGAATAGTAAACCCTAATTTAGGGAAATTTCATGATGAGAAATAGCAATCCCTAATGGTGGGATATTAATAGTAAACCCTAATCTAGGGGGATGTGATATGAATAAGAACCATAATTGGGGGTGATGTCATGAGAAACCCCAATAAGGATGAATAGTAAGCTTAATTATGGTTTATTGAATATGAAACCCTAGTTTTAAGTAATGTGATGAGAAACCCTGATAATATGATGTAGTCTAAGATTCAATTCAGGGTAACGTCAAGTAATGATACATGAAACCCTAGAGATGGTCGATTAGCCAGTACACTAAGGAGTGGTGTCACTAATATAATTAAATAGGACGATTATGTCATTAACATAAAGGATAGTGTTAATAAACCATGTGAATGATAAAAATGGTAATTTAATGAATAAATATTTAAGAAGTAAGATGATGTCTGGATCCTTATACAAACATCTCTATGAGTGAGTAATAGTTGTTACACCTTACAATGATAATGGGCATGAGACTTTCAGAAATAATGCATACTAAATAATGATGTGGATAACATCCTGAATATAGAAATACCTGGAATAGTTGATGATGGTTTATCCTATATTGACAATGTTTATCAAATAGATAAGTCCATATCATTAAATACAATTGGACAATTCTAATATAAGATCCATACACCGTATGATGGAAGTAACAAGTTAGTGGATAAATGTATTAAGAGAGCGATACCTAAATACAGAGTTAGTTAATTAACTCAAGTAAGATGGAAACGAGAAGAAAGTGATACATCAAGATATGATAGATATCACATTCAATAATTCAGGGTAATATACCTTGATGAACCTCTAAACCATTATACTTAGACAAGAGATACATGAAGGATATGATAAGTAATTGTTTACAATAAAGATATAATGGATCCAATGTACTCGATAAGTGTTGATCAATATACCTGAGAATAGGGTAAGCCAAATCAATGAGTATGATGTAATCATACCATAACATGAATGAGAAGGGAACTAATACTTAGAATTGATGATCATTAATGATATATGATGAGTATAGTAATCGAAATCAAACACTTATAATCTCTTTGAATGCTCCCAAGAGTGGTGGAGTAATATATTAGGGTTGAACTGATAATGTGAACATGAAACCCTAATTAATGAAAGGTGGTGTACACTAACCCTAAGTTTGGGTTATGATTTTAAGCATGGAACCCTATGCTTGAATCATGTAATAAAGAATCACTATACCTTCTTAAAGGTAAAAAGGAGTTGAATAACCCTAATTGAATCGAATAGGGAAACCCTAACCCTAGAAACCAACTGTGGTGATATAACATGATCGTGGTAGTTTATCAGTAGCATGACCGTGCAAGGTAGCACGGTCGTGGTGTTCTATGATTAAATTGAAAATAACGTGTATTGTGCTAATACAGATATAATGTGCATGTTTTCAATTATATTAGTCATGCAGGTTGTTATCAAGAGGTATCATAGCCAGGTAAGGGTTATGATGCCACATTCATTGAAAGTATTCTTTAAGCTTTCAAAACAATGATATGTTTTGTTGCCTATTAAAAGGTAATTTTTTGAGATGGATAGGCTGTATGAGCCATGAAGACCATCTGTATTGTTACAATCAACACTACTACAGAAATGGCTTATGAATTCACTTTCCAGGCGTCGGTTATTAACTAAGTACCGACGCCTAAAACCTACAGCGTCGGTTTAAAACACAAATTGACATATATCGGATAGGAGTGGCCAGACACGGGTATCTCTTTCTATTTAGCGTCGATTCAAGAATAAACAACCGACGCCTATAAACACCCGCCAAATCCAATTTATCCAACGAAAAAAATTAGGTCCAAAATTTAACTAACAGTGTCGGTTATTAATTACATAGCCGACGACGAAAACCTTTTCGCGTGGGACATTTTTATCGTCGGTTATATTCCCAAAACCGATGCCGATTTGTTTACCCGCGCTGTCCGTGCCAAAATTTATACACCCCTATGGCGTCGATTTTTTCTTAGTGACCGATGTTGTTATGTTGTAGCGTTGGTTTGTTAAAGAACTGACGCTTAAGGTTAACTTAACTGCACCCGCGCGAGGGACTCTTCCCCTTTCTCTGTTGCATTCCTGATTCTTCAATTCGCGTAACTAGGTTCGGCGATTTCTTCTCTGCTGGTGCCGCCGCCGCTCGATTGCTTCTCTACTGGTGCCATCGTCGCTCGCTGCTCGTCTCCTCTCCTCGCCGCCGCCCCTGTCGATGGCTGCTTTGGTCGCCCGTCTGCTCCTCTCCTCTCCTTCTAGGTCTCTGCTCCTGGTCGCCCGCTCACCGCCGCCGCCCGTTTGTTGCTTTCTGCTCCGGAAACCCACCCTCTCGCTCACTGCCACCGCCGCCCTCTTTCCTGCTCGCTGCTCCTACAGGTATATCCTTTTCCTCCTCTTCTCTGCCATGTTGTGAAATCACAGGTCGGCACGGCCGTGCTGCGTAGCACGGCCGTGGTGGCTGATTTTGTGCTATATTGCTCAATTATGTGTGTATATTTGTGTATTTACTATTTTGTGCTATTTTGTGCTATTTTGTGCTTGCATATATTTGTGTTTAGGGTTTAGGGTCACATGTGGGTCTTTTATTTCTAAATTGATTATGTGACCCTAATTAATACATTATAACAGAATTGAATCGTGTATTTGTGTTGTTGTAGGTGTTGTTGACTTACTGTTCAAATCTTTGATATATGGAATCATGGTTTATTTACTGTTTATTATTTACTGACAAGCATGATTAAATGATGTTACACAAAACTTAGGATATGAATGATGAAACTAGGATTGTAGGTACAAGAATGAAAACACATGTATTAATTTGTTGGCCTAGAAACCCATCCAAAATTTACTCATTAGGAGTAAATCTTGGATAGTCCCCGGTTTGGGATTGTTCTTGAACACCTAATCTCACTTAGGATGTAAGTGTATAATGTGTATTGGGTTTTCGAGAAAATTTTGGTAGCATTTCCCCGTTTGTTCTCTAAGTACATATGTACTTAGAGAATAGCAGGGAAATGCTGCCGAAATTTTATCAAAAACCCAATACACATTATACACTTACTAGTGAGATTAGGTGTTCAAGAATGGGATAGGTGGTACACATTTATTATATATAAGAATGACAGCACATGTATTTGTTGGCCTAGAAACCCGTCCAAGATTTACTCAGTAGGAGTAAATCTTGGATAGTCCCCGGTTTGGGACTGTTCTTGAACACCGAATCTCACTTAGGATGTAAGTGTATAATGTGTATTGGATTTTTGAGAAAATTTTGGTAGCATTTCCCCGTTTGTTCTCTAAGTACATATGTACTTAGAGAACAGCAGGGAAATGCTGCCGAAATTTTCTCGAAAACCCAATACACATTATACACTTACTAGTGAGATTAGGTGTTCAAGAATGGGATAGGTGGTACACATTTATTATATATAAGAATGACATCACATGTATTTGTTGGCTGAAGTTTTAACCATGCAAATCTCACCTGCTGTGGGAGAGTCGTAAGGAACTATAGGACAAATCTCACCCGAGAATACATAAAAGAAGCTGACAAGAGGAAGAAGACAGCCACTGAACAGTGGAACTTCCTGGACAAAGAAGAATGGGACGCGTTTGTTGCTTCAAGACAAACGGATGAATTCAAGGTATTAGGCGTCGGTCCCAATCTCATTAATATATGTTGTATTCACCTATTCAAGATTAACATTTACTGTTACTAACCAAATCATCCAAATCATTAATGTGCATACTAACTAGGCCCTCAGTGAGGCACAAAGATCAAGGTGTGCACTGAATGTGCATGACCACACAAAGGGTCCAAAGGGGTATGCAGGCATTCGCCAAAGACTACAGTCTGAGGCTACTGCTCGGTCCAAAACCTGCAGTTCATAACTGAATTGTAGGTTTCTCATCCTGCAACCATCCATACAGTAGGTCTGCAGACTGATAGAAAAAAAACAAAAAATAGGCGTCGGTTATTTGTATAAAACCGACGCCACATCGTTACAGTGTCAGTTTGTATCTAATAACCGACGTCTATGTACTTAACACCACGTCCGTGCTGGCCAGCATGGCTGTGGCAGCGGACCAGACACCACGGCCGTGCTGGTCAGCACGGCTGTGGCAGCGGACAATACACCACGACCGTGCTGGTCAGAACGGCCGTGGCAGCGGACCAGACACCACGGCCGTGCTGGCCAGCACGGCCGTGTTGGGAGTGATATGACGTCGGTTTTTATATAATAACCGATGCTAATAGTGCCCAACATGGCGCCCTTTCTGTGGCACGAAGGTATATGGCGTCGGTTTCTTATCTAAAAACCGACGCTTATAGTGCCCTGCTGGCGTGTTTTCAGTGGCGCGCTTAGGGTTGTGGCGTCGGTTTTTGAACCGACGTGTAACAGCTGGGCTTTTAGCGTCGCCCACATAGGTTTCGCTTAGAAACCGACACTAAAGGCCTTAAATAACCAACACTAAAGGTCGTTTATGTACTAGTGCAAGGTCATGATGTTAAATGACTTATGATGATCTAAGGGGTTGAACACCCATGTTCCTGAATCATAATGATGAGATGGTTAGGGATTGACATCCCAATGATAACGGGATGTGAAATGAACTTGATACATTTAGTATTCTTCTTTATAGCAGTTGTTTTAATGGTTTATGTTTGAAAACATGCCTGATGCTAAAATAATGCTATAATGTACTTAAATAATCAAGTATAATGATATCATGTAGGGCCCTGACCATAGATCCATCATTGTCAGAAATTAAATGATGGTGAAATAGGTTTTCCTAAGGGAACTCCTGGAGCACATACTTTTGAGTATGTGGGGGATTATGTATGCGAATATCCTTACGTCCTAATGTAGGACTTGATGTAAGATGTACCTTTAATCTCTCATCCCTTCAATATATGTTTATGCCGGGATGATGTATCACTAATCTCCCGATGATGTTGTTAATGTCGCATCAGTGTGAGATAAACAAGAAATCCCTCGATGGCGAAGAGAGTACAGAATGCCACTGTAACTCTAATAGAGAAGTTGCCAGAATACCCTGGAAAGCTATTATAGCAGAGACACGAGATGTCCTGCATGTTGGTCCTCACACTAACTAAGGAATATGAGGTCATAGGAATCCGGCTATTCTGATGACCTATGTATTGTACCGATTGTGATTTCGTAATGGTCGGTTGGAGTATGAGAGGTGTAACTCATCTCCTCATGGCATAATAATGTTTGAAAAACATAATCAGCCATGTAGTATAACTGCTTAGGTTGAACTACGAGAAACAATGATCGATGATACATTGTTTATAATGTTCTAGTTGAATAACTAGTATACATGTTCTTCATATTCCTTATTGAGATATGCCTTGATATTCAATTAAGTTATAATTAAAATGATTGCTAAAAGAGTGTTGCTTTACTTAATATTAAACCTGTTGTTGAATATTTAAAGTTCCACTGCTTATTGTTATTCCTTTATTGCAATAACAAAGCTTCTGGCGAAGAGTTATAACTCTTGCTGGGACAATTATTCAATTGTCTCACCTCCGTGGGATAAGTGACAGGGCAGTTGATGGTTGTAACCTCGAGATATGATATTATAGAAATGTACTGATGGATCAGTTTGTAAATAACTTATCATGTTTCCTAATGAAAAGTTTTACCGTTTGAAGATCTCTTTACAAAAAAATTTAATTTTTAGTGATTTTCCATAATTCCGTTGCTAGTTAATTGCTTCTGCATTCGTTGATCTGGTTTTTGAAGTCGAGTCGCCACAATATCGAACCTATATATCGTTTTGATCAGAAAAATATTCTCTATCCAATGAAAATATGATCAAGACCTAGATCCATTTCCTATTTCAAAAGTAGTTTCCTAGAGCCTAAATAACCTTTTTTATTATAATTAATTATTAATAATGGTTTTCCTTGATGATATTTGACCTTCTAAAATGTATTTAACCCTAGATGAAACCTTTTTTCTTATATAACTCGAAACACTAGTCTAAGTAGATAAATGATGAAATAATTAGGAGAAACCCTAAATCTAGTCTTCTCTATCTACATGTAATTAAATGTACATCATTATATCAAATCTAATATTATTAGATGATGATTAGTGATCATGAATGGTCCTGAACTCTGATTTGATCCCCGATCTGAATAAAATAACATAAAAGGAATAATAACTAAGAACATATCTTAGTCATGGTCACATGGACCAATAGTAATGTTGTACCCTTGCTTTCCTTGCAGGGTGACTTATTTCTTGATTGATTTTAAATCTTTGGATATCTGATATAAATAAGAAGTTATGTAGTCTTATAAGTATAAGATTAGATTTCTTTGTTTCCTATGATATGTAGTATTTTGAATGCTCATATTTGGATAAGATTGCTTGGTTGAACTAGTATGAGTTATAGTTCGCCAAAATCTAATATAACATAAATGATTATGATGGGTTCTAGCTACTAGAGCACATAGCCTAGTGTGGATGTATGTTTCCTAACATGGATGTATGATTCTTGGGCCCATGTTAGATGTATGATGATATTATATTGCCCACACTATATGTAAGTCAAGTGCAAATATGTGTAGTACAACTGCATCAAAATGAATGTAATAAAAAGGATGCTTACCTGATTTTTGCCTAAAGAAACGATTTTATCTCTCTTTTCTACTTTTTCAAATATTTCCTTTATGCAACCTTATTAGTGTAATTTTTACCACGTACCAACTTTGTTGATGTTTTTGTTTCTCATATTTTCTAGGTGCAAGGAACAATTGACAAACAAAGTGAAATGCATGCTCAAAGTGCCTGAAGGCATAAATTAATAAGCATGGAGGATATATTAGATAGATCTTTTCCTCTTATCTCATTCTTTCTAGATGTTAGTTTATTTTCCTAGTTGATGTTGAGGATGACTGAGATCCTATGTAATAATGTTATCTTTCTCTAGAACAATATTTCTCTCCTTATGTAATGACTTTATTTTATCCATATGAATGAATGTTTGTGTGGCTTTATGAAATGATGTGGACTTTGATCTTGGCTCAATCTCTGATTTTAGTTTATTACCTTAATCTCTTATATTTTCCCTTTTGACATCTATGTATGTTGGTATCTGAGCTAGGTTGTTGAAGGTAACCTTAAATCTTTTTCATATATCTAATATCTCATTCAATGCCTTTAAATACTTCAAATATAATTATCCTGTGTAGGCATTATTTTCTTTAATGGACATCCTGTTAAAGCATTGTTTGACTCTAGATCCACAAATACATTTATCTCTCGAAATCTAGCCTCAATGTTGCACTTACATATAAGGGACTTGGGTTATATTCTAGATGTGTCAACTCCTAGTGGCAAAATATTCACTACATTGTAGAAAACCGATGTCCTCCCTATGAAATTCAAAAATCATGACATGCCATTTAAAATTCATCCTCTTATCTATGGAAGACTTTGATATTAAATTTGGTATGGATTGGCTATACAAGTATCATGCTCAGATTGACTGTAGAAACAAGATGGTAGTTCTCTCTCAACCTCATTCTTGTCCTGTGGTGATTCCTAGGGGAAGTGGATTCTATAATAACGTAATAATTTCCTCTCTTAAATCTAAAAAGCTCATATCTAAAGGATGTAAATTCTTCCTCACATTTGTCTCAGAGACCAGTCCTGACAACGGGCCTGTAGAAAGACTGGAGTTGGTACGTGATTTCCTTGACGTATTTCTAGAGGAGCTTCCCGGGCTGCCTTCAAACAGAGACAATGAGTTCTCCATAGACCTTCTTCCTGGAACCACTCCAATTTCTAGGGCACTGTATAGGATGGCACCTGTTGAGGTTATGGAGTTGAAGAAACAATTACAAGAACTTCTTGATAAGTATTTTTGTGACGACACCCGCCATCATTTAAGATAACAAGCGTTGTCAGCAATAATAAAACATGCGGAAGCGATCGTTAGCAGCGGATTACTGAAAATCACTAAAAATTAAAACCATTTATCAAGAGATCCATTCATAGGAAAACTCTTTCATTTAGAACCAAAGTAAAACATTACATCCTGGTTCATATATATACATATCATGCCTCTTTGCACAAAATCTCAGATCGAAGAATCAAAACACTAACTCCTAGGACCTGAGAGTACAGAGACGACTCATAGGACTATCTACACAAAACCAGACAGCCAATGTCTCCACCTGTTGGATCACTGTTGTCCCTGTGACTGCTGCTGCTGTTGCTCACCCACTGAAAGTTTTCTTCGTCTTCTTCGGTGATTACCTAAAAATTTAATCCCACGGGGGTGAGACAATTATAAAAATTGTCCCAGCGAGAGATATAACTCTACGCCGGAAACATTGTTATTGCTGATAATAGAATAACACTGAGCAGTAGAATTATATTTACTCAACAGTAGGTAAATCATTGAATAAGATATGCAGAGCAGTATTCTCTATGCAATCATTTCAATTATAACTTGATTAAGCAGCAAGTCATTCATTTAATAAGGAATATGAAGAACATGTATATCATTTATCTAACTATGATATAATAGACCATGTATCATCAACCATTGATTCTCGCAATTCAACCCTAAGCAAATATGCTACACGGCTGATTACGTTTTACAATCATACTTATGCCCTGAGGAGATGAGGTATACCGTTCATACTCCAACCGACCACGGTTACGTAAAGTATCGGTACCACACATAGGTCAATGGAAGAGTCGGATTCCCATGACCTCATCCGTCTCGGTCAGTACGAGACTACATGCAGAACATCTTGTGTCTCTGCTAGATAGCTTTCCAGGGTATACTGGTAACATCGATATTAGAGTTATAGCCCGTAGCATATACTCTCTTCAGGATATGGCCCGTAGCCAATGCCTGGTATTATTTTTGGAGTCATGGCCCGTAGCCATGCTCTTATTGGGGTATGGTCCATAACACAATCTCGTTCATAGGACATAGCCCGTAGCAATGTCTATGGGGAATAAGGATATAATTGCCCAATTACCCCCACATATTCAAAAATATGCGTTCTGAGTAAACTCGTTTCACCATTCAACTAATTCTGACGCTGATGGATCTGTGGTTAGGGCAATTACATTATATGGTATCACTTGATTAATTAAGTACATTATCATATTCTTTTAGCATCAGCCAAGTTTCCAAACATAACTTAATAAGACAAATGCTATAAAGAAAACATGTACTATTTCCATTAATCACTTCTCAGTATTTATAAGACATTGGGATCTCAGTCCCTCATTTCAATATTGGAAATTATCATTCCTTTGCAACTCAATGCCATAATCATATGGTTCTGGGTATTCAAACCCTTAGCTCATCATTGAGCATTATTACCACTTTTTTAGGTAACTATCACCTTCAGGTCATATGACCAAGGTAAATATGATGCTTATTACATAAACATCTTCTCATGGCACTTAAGGCCCATTACTTCTCTTATTACCTCATACTAGGCAATAAGGTATAGCATGGCACATAAGGCCCAATAAACAATTCAATACATAAAATTTCATAGCTCATACCTGGCTATGTTCATCATCACATCATACCTGCATGGTTAGTACAGATGATAATACATCAATTTCATATCAGCACCATGCAAAACAATATATAACATCATCATTCAAGGGTATTACCCTTAATCCTTTACCAGGATTAGGATTTCCATCACACATCTCATGTATCATTCATCCAACTATATTGGATTTATAACACAACAAGGTATACCAGTATTTGGGGTGTTGGATATGATATCTATCATATCTTGTTGTATCACTTCCCTCATCACCATTAACTTACTTGAGTTCATATACTTAGCTTGTATTAGGGTATTACCCATCCTAATACTTTATGCACCAGTTCATCGCATTCATCATGTAAAGTAGTGATCATTAGTCACTCACTTGGAATATACAGCCATTGCCAATACTATGGATTCATCCTTAAGTCAGGAATTAACAAAGAGACCATGTTAGGTCCTTTTCAAAACAACTCTAAGTAAAGCATAGAGTACCACGGTCGTGCAACCAAGAACGGCTGTGCAAAGAAAGTCACCACGGCCGTGCTACCTTTCACAGTCGTGCAAAGTGAATCCACCACGGCCATGCTACCTTGCACGGTCGTGCAAAGGAAAGATACCACAGCCGTGCTGCCTAACACGGTCGTGCTACAGGAGTTCATTTCTTGAATCATAATCAAGTATGAATTCTATTCTTTTATTAGGGAATTATGGTTCCACATACCATTTCCCTTCATTAGAATAGGGATTGCATATAGTATCACCCTTCATTAGGGTTTCATATCACATTGCCCATAATTAGGATTTATTACTCATTCCCAATTAGGGTTTCTCATAGAATCACCCTCAATTAGGGCTTCACATGGATACACCTTCAATTAGGGTTTCATATGGATATCTCCTCAACTAGGGTCTCACATGGATGCACCCTCAACTAGGGTTTCACATGGATGCACCCTCAACTAGGGTTTGAGTTCAGTAACCCTGTCAATTAGGGTTTATGTTCATATTTAGGGTTACATGATCTCTTTGCTTAAGGATCATAACCCTTAATCACCACATGAATCATATTCATGTATGAATTCATGCTATCAACTTCTTAACTTGATTAGGTCATATCAACTCTTCAGTCAAGTACATACAACTATGATTAACATAGTGTATCAAGTCATTGATCCTATAAACAATTAGGGATTCATCCCTTAATTGGCACTTAATCACTTAGGTACTATTAGGGTTTCAACCTTTGTACCTTCATTGATTACCATTACTAATCATCATTGGATCAATAGAACATTCATCATCTTAATTATCAAAAATTCAATCACATTGGACCTCCATTACATAATGTATCCAATTGAATTAGGGTTTCCAATGTTGATTCCTTCAATCATTGGATTCATGGAACCAATCATCAATTGGACCTACCCTCATACTTCAATTGAGTTTAATAGGTCAACCTTCAACTGATTTGACCCTCAATTTACCCTCAATTGATCATCAATTAGGGTTTGATTCAATTGAATTAGGGCTTGGAATCGATGATCGAACAACACTGATCAATGCAGAACTAGTTGCATTGAAACCATTGAACCATCATCCAAATTGGGTATGACCTGACCCCAAACGGTCTTGAGGTCGTTTGGATTACCTCCAAACGGTCTTGAGACCGTTTTCCCATCAAATCACTCAAATATAAGTCAACCAATTAGAGTTTGGATCATTGAGGTGCTCACTAAATCAGCAAATTATTGCAAATCAACTTGGTACCTTTAGACCTTCAAACACCAAACCATATTCAACCCTAGACCTCCAAATGGTCTTGGGTGACCACCAAACGGTCTTGAGACCGTTTGGATGATATCCAAACGTTCTTGAGACCGTTTGGCTCATCCAACCTTTGGACTTTAGTGAAAAATCATCATGGATTGGTCTATCGAGTTGATCAACAAATCAGCAATACATTGCAATATAATTTAGTACCTTTGGACCTTTAATTGGTCAACTATACTTGACCCCAGACCTCCAAACGGTCTTGGGGTGATCCCCAAACGGTCTTGAGACCGTTTGGGTGATCCCCAAACGGTCTTGAAACCGTTTGGGCTAATCAACCCAAAATCTCAAATTAACTCATTGGAATTTCAGCATTGTTTTCAATTAGGGTTTGCCTAATTGATTAGCCTTCAACTAATGATTCCTTTGGAGTTAACCTATCAAAAATTTGGAGGGTCATTATACCACATCATTAGGAACAGTAATCTAAAATGGTAAACCCTTGGTCAACGCACGCAAACGGTTTTGAAACCGTTTTCCCAAAAAGTTCAATTAAATCAGATTGAAAATCAGCACTTAATCCAATTAGGTTTCCCTACTTGATTAGGCTTCCACTCACGATTCCTTTGGAGTTAATCCCTCAAATTTGGAGGGTAATTAACCAACATCATTATAAACAGTAATCTCAAACGGTCCATGCTTGGTCAACTCACTCAAACGGTTTTGAAACCGTTTTCCCAAACAGGTCAAGTTAATCAGGTTGAAAATCAGGATTTAATTCAATTCGATTTGCCTAATTGATTGGCCTTCAACCTATGATTCCTTTGGATTTAACCCCTAAAATTTGGTGGATCATTAGCCTACATAATGAGGAACACAATTCGCAAACGGTAAACGCTTGGTCAACCATCTCAAACGGTTTTGAAACCGTGTTCTCCCAAACGGTTTCAAACCGTTTGCCTTTAAACGGTTTGCTGAAACCGCATAGCCAATCAAACTAAAACGATTTGGAATAGCTATCAAAACCGTTTGGCTTGGTACTTTTCTTTGGATAAGAATCTAGGATGATGTCATCATCCCCTTCCTCCGAACAACCAAGAACAGCAACCGTTCTTGATGGAAATTGCAGCAAAGAAACAAGAGTGTATCAAATTGAAGAAATCAATCAACAAAGCATAGAGAATTGATGCAATAGCAATGTTTAAGGGTTTAAGTTATAAATCCCACCTCAAATATGATCTCCAAGCTCCAAGCTCCACGTCTCTAATGGTGGATGGAGTTCCAGAAACTGCCCAAGGTCCGTTCTTGAGCTATTGGATGAAAAAGATGGATAGAATTGGAAATCGGGTGAAGAAAACCAAGAATCAAGCATTGGTTTAGGGTTTCCACCATGAATCCGAGGTAGAAGATGATCAAAACCTTACCAACAGGTTGTGCTCGTCCTTCTCCTGCTCCTGAGCTCTTTCTTGGTCGTCCAAAGAAAAATGGTAGGGAAAAGACTAAGGGTACGACCCTTATGTGTTATTGAAATAAGATATACATAAAGAATATGTATATGGTTTTCAAGGAAAGCGAAAATGAAATTATTTTCTTTAAAATTCCATACTAATTTCCCCCAAATCCTCCTCCATTTCTTGGCCACGAAACCACCTTCAAACTCTTGCAAAAGCTTTTCATTATCCAAGGATTAATGGAAAAGAAATTAAGCACCTTAAAGAGTTTTATATTAATATCCAACTTTTAGTGGATATTACTTTTTATTATGATATTATGAGTTGGCCTCCACTCAACCAAGATATTTTTTTTGTGCCATAGCAAGGCACAAGCTCGTCCAACACCTTACAAATCATCCCTCAACTTTTGGTTGAAGGGTTCCTCAATTAATTTATTTCTTTTTGCATAAATTAAACTAAAGTCCCATATATGCTTAAATCTTGATTATTTTAATGTCAAGATTCTCTCTCCTCCAAGATAACTCAAATGAGGCTCCCCTCTCATTTTCTTTTCTCTACTTAATGCCAAGAAACATGAGAGATCCTCTAGAGGTGATATATTGCATATTGAACCCTATATTTTGGGTAAATTGCACATTACACCAAAACTAGGTTTTAATGCACAAGGTTTGCTCTACAAGCTTTATCTTGATGCCCAAGCTTGTGGAAACCATACCATTACATCATATTCATTCTTATGATGTCTCAACATCAGAGGAACATCTTATCATGTGGAATTTGCAAGTTAACCCCTCAACGTGGGTAATTTGCACATTAGTCCAAGATAAGCAAACATTGCTTCAACATTGTCCAAACATGACCAAAATTGAAACATAAGTTCCTCATGAGCCCTAATTACTTTTCACAAGATAATATTAAGCATATAACCATCTTTATTAATCAAAACACCTAGGGTTAAAGCATAACCCAAGTCAGGGATGTTACAATTTTATCCACCCTAGCATTTCCCCTTGGGGTGCACCTGTTCTTTTTGTTAAAAAGAAAGATCGTTCAATGCAAATGTGCATTGACTATCGCATGTTGAACCAAGCTACCATTAAAAACAAGTATCCTCTCCCTCGCATTTATGACCTCTTTGATCAACTTCGCACTGCTAAAGTCTTCTCAAAAATCGATCTTCATTCTGGCTACCATCAACTTAAGGTCAAGGATTCAGATATATCTAAGACTGCTTTTTGAACTCATTACGGGCACTACGAATTTCTGGTGATGTCGTTCAGGTTGACCAACGCACCTGGCATATTCATGAACTTGATGAACAAAGTCTTCCAACCTTATCTTGATGAGTTTGTGGTCATCTTCATTGATGATATTCTTATCTATTTTTATTCTATCGAGAAACATCGAGAGCATTTGAAGTTTGTCCTTGAGATTCTTTGAGCCTAGAAATTCTATGGCAAGCTTTCTAAATGTGAATTCTGGATTGACAAAGTAATGTTTCTTGGTCATGTCATATCTGGGGGTAATATATCTGTCGATCCTGCCAAAGTCTCTTCTGTACTCGATTGGCAACCTCCCCAGAATCCTTCTAAAATCTAGAGTTTCTTGGGCCTGGACAGATATTATCTCCGTTTTATCCCAAACTTTTCCAAATTCGCACTTCCTCTGACCAAGCTGACTCAGAAGGATGAGCATTTCATCTGGTCAGTTGCTTGTGAGGCTAGCTTCCAAGAGCTCAAGAAGAAGATGACGTCAGCACCTATCCTTATTCTACCATCTGGCAATGAAGGATTTGTGATATTCACCAATGCTTCTCGACATGGTCTAGGGTGTGTCCTATAGTAGAATGAGAAAGTAATGGCCTTCACTTCCAGATAGCTGAAACCCAATGAGCTAAATTATCCTACGCATGAATTGGAGTTAGCTGCTATCATCCATGCTCTTAAAATCTAGAGGCACTACTTGTACGGAGCAACGTTCGACATCTTCACCGACCACAAAAGCCTGAAGTACATCCTGACCCAGAAGGACTTGAATCTACGCCAACGCCTATGGATTGAATATCTAAAGGACTACAATTTCACTATTGCATATCATTCGGGTAAGGAAAATGTAATCGCTGACGCCCTTAGTAGGAAAAGGGCAGTATGTGCATCTCTATCTGTTTCGGAATGGAGGAATATGGAGGATCTAGTAGGCTGGAAGTCGTAGTTTCTGTCTAATCGTGTGCATGTTAATAACATCTCCATCACATCCAACTTGCATTTCGAACTTCTTGAGGCATAGAAGGCTAGTCCTGATCTTGCTGAGCTCTCCTCTCTCCTGTCGAAGCCTCAAACACATCTGTATGTGGGTCTTGATGGTGGTCTTCGATATAAGAACCGTATGCGGGTTCCTGAGCAATCAGAGGTAAAGACAATGATTCTTAGTGATGCACATGGGTCAAAGTACACAGTTCAACCCGACACAACAAAGATGTACAAAGACCTACAACGTCAGTTCTGGTGGAGGGGCATGAAGCATGATATTGCCGACTTCGTGTCCAGGTGTCTGACATGCCAAAGAATCAAGATCGAGCATCAGAGACCAAGTGGTCTACTACAACCCCTTGAGATTCTAGAATGGAAATGGGAACACATCACAATGGACTTCGTGGTGGGATTACCCAGGACCAGGAAGGGATACGAGGTTGCTTGGGTCATAGTGGATCGTCTCACCAAGTCATCTCATTTTCTCCCTGTGAAGATTACTGCGAAAGTTTCTGAGTTGGCCAACCTCTACATACGGAAGATAGTATGTCTACATGGAGTTCCAACATCTATTGTCTCGGATAGGGACACAAAGTTCACCTCAAAGCTGTGGAAGTAGGTTCAAGAGGAATTGGGCACCAAACCGAACTTCACTACAGCCTACCATCCACAAACGGATGGATAGTCAGAACGTATAGTACAGATTCTTGAGAACCTTCTGTGAGCCTGTGTACTTGATTGGGAAGGCTCATGGGACCATTACCTACCTTTAGCCGAGTTCACATATAATAATAGCTATCAGGTAAGTATTGGGATGCCTCCCTATGAAGCTTTATATGGGCGTCCATGTAGATCTTCACTACGTTGGGATAATGTCGGAGAGCATACTTTGATGAAATCTGAGGAGATGCAGATGTATGCAGATAAAGTTGCATGGATTAGGTAGAGAATGAAGTGAGTACATGATAGGCAGAAATCGTATGCAGATGCTCACCGAAAAGAACATCAGTTCAAGGAAGGTGATCATGTCTTTCTGAAGATCCGACCTATTCGAGCTTTGGCCAAGAATAGGGGAAAGCTCAGTCCTCTTTATGTGGGACTCTTCGAGATCCTTGAAAAGGTTGGATAATGTGTCTATCATCTTGCTTTGCCACCTCAGTATAGTGCCATGCATAATGTCTTCCATGTATCTAATCTAAAACCTTATGTTAAAGACCCCAATCACATTCTGAATCATGAGCCTCTCGAGTTGAAAGATGATCTGTCATATGCTGAGTACCCAGTCAAAATTCTCGACTTCAAGTCAAAGAAGCTTCACAGTAATCGGCATATAGATATGGTGAAAGTTCTCTGGAGCCACCATGATGAAACCGATGCCACTTGGGAACTAAAGACCGAGGTTGAGAAGAAGTATCCACATCTTTTTTAGGCTTCTTGAATTTTGGGGACAAATTTCTTAAAAGGAGGGGAGAATGTGACAGAGTGAGTTTTTTATATTATTTATTTTTCTCTCTCTTACAATTTTGATTATTCCAACTATGCTCTCAATCATCTCCCTTACTAAATTGATCAATTGGACTATCAAATTTCATTTAATACCATCCATAGTATCACATAAAATCAAACATACAAGTAATATGATATGTGGTCAATTGATATGGCCAATAATAGAATTTTGACTCCAATTTTGTACCTTAGCTACATAATTGCACCTTTAAGCTACTCCTAAAATTTCATTACAATTGGATGTACCAATTAGGAGTTATTAACAATTGAAATTTATGTGTATTATGTCATCTATTAATCCCTAGGACCTAAGTTTCCATTCCCATTTGATAAATGTATGTCACACACCCTTTTTTTTCTTGGTTGGGCGCAGATTTATGAACCAGGGATCAACCATGATCGTTTAATCATTTGATCAGGGATCATGCGAGATCCAACGGTCCCCGGGTCACCCTAACCTCCCGCTAGACCCGGTATCCACCCCAAATAGTGCATCAACCTCTCCAAAATAGCTAGTACCCGAATCTCATCACCTCAGTACGAGATATTTGGAGGATAGACTCCTCTCACGGAGATGAGTTCAACGACCCTCTACTCATCCCCCCTTATCCATGGATCAGGGAGAACCAACTCCTTCTTTCTCGTGCCTCCCACTGGTGGTGGCGCCCATTTTAGGGTTCCATTCCCTCAACCACCCTGTGCCTATTTAAGGACTCCAAGAGCTTTGTCGTCCTCCCTTTTATCATCCCCGACCCTCAATTCGTATGAAGAACGCCCCTTCCTCCCCGACCTCAAGTAAGATCTACCCCACCTTTCCCAGCCTCCTTCTCACTCCAGTTACCCACTCCGCCCAATCGAACACAACTACGCTATCATGGGACCTCGGCGAGGAGATCTCCACTGCTCGTTGGAGCTATGGAAGCCTAGGGTGTTGGGTCGATGAGTCGTGCAACCAAGCTCCAAGAGCTTCACCGTCGACAAGGTTGGATCCTTCTCAGAACTGAGGGAGGATAGAAAACGCACCAGTAGACCACCACGGACCTTCAAACACCCTCAATCCATCCTGAGGGAAGGTAAGGCTCCATATCTCATTTTCCGTTCATTGCACTTGTTAGCGATCATTTTTGACTTGTAGTCCACCTCCGACTGAGCTATTGAGCTCACTGAACTCGGTGGAACCTCGCGAAGAGGATCCGCCCATCCTCACACACCGAGGCACCCCCTAGCTAGCTCGAGCTACCTCCACTTTTCCTACATCGTTAGTTCTCCACTGCCATGGCGCGAGCGAACAATCAAAGGGGTAAATTTCCCTCTCTGACCTTGTGCTGTCACGCAGCACATTTATCCGCAATGGTTATTTCTATCCTGCGCCTCCTAACTTTGACCGGTTTGACGAGGATGGTGTGCGGGTTAAGGAGAGGATCCGTGGAGCCAGATCCCTCCCCTGATCCACGAATCTAACCACCCCTTTTCTTTTTTTATTTTTCATTTGTTTCTTCAGAAATTATCTGATTCGCCAGATGTTAGAAAAACCCTAGAAAATGATAGGAATATCAAAATATATCAAACCTATATATCATTTTGATCAGAAAAATATTCTCTATCAAAATAAAATACGATCAGGACCTATATCCTTTTCCTATTTCAAAAATAGTTTCCTAGAACCTAAATAACCTTTTTTATTATAATTAATTATTAATAATGGTTTTCCTTGATGATATTTGACCTTCTAAAATGTATTTAACCCTAGATGAAACGTTGTTTCCTATATAACTCGAAACACTAGTCTAAGTAGATAAATGATGAAATAATTAGGAGAAACCCTAAATCTAGTCTTCTCTCTCTACATGTAATTAAATGTACATCGTTATATCAAATCTAATATTATTAGATGATGATTAGTGATCATGAATGGTCTTGAACTCTGATTTGATCCCCGCTCTGAATAAAATAACATGAAAGGAATAATAACTAAGAACATATCTTAGTCTTGGTCACATTGACCAATAGTAATGGTGTACCCTTGCTTTCCTTGTAGGGTGACTTATTTCTTGATTGATTCTAAATCTTTGGATATCTAATCTAAACAAGAAGGTATGTGGTCTTATAAGTATAAGTTTAGATTTCTTGGTTGCCTATGATATGTAGTATTTTGAATGCTCATATTTGGATATGATTGCTTGGTTGAACTAGTATTAGTTATACTTCGCCAAAATCTAATATAACATAAATGATTATGATGGGTTGTAGCTACTAGAGAACATAGCCTAGTGTGGATGGATGTTGCCTAATATGGATATATGATTCTTGGGCCCATGTTAGATGTATGATGATATTATATTGCCACACTAGATGTAATTCAAGTGCAAATATGTGTAGTACAACCGCATCAAAATGAATGTAATAAAAAGGATGTTTACCTAATTTTCACCTTAAGAAATGGTTTTATCTCTCTTTTCTTCTTTTTCAAATATTTTCCTTTATGCAACCTTATTAGTGTAATTTTTACCACGTATTAACTTTGTTGATGTTTTTGTTTCTCGTATTTTCTAGGTACAAGGAACAATTGACAAACAAAGTGAAATGCATGCTCAAAGTACCTGAAGGCATGAATTAATAAGCATGGAGGATATATTAGATAGATCTTTTCCTCTTATCTCATTCTTGCTAGATGTTAGTTTATTTTCCTAGTTGATGTTGAGGATGACTGAGATCCTGTGTAATAATGTTATCTTTCTCTAGAACAATATTTCTCTCCTTATGTAATGACTTTATTTTATCCATATGAATGAATGTTTGTGTAGCTTTATGAAATGATGTGGACTTTGATCTTGGCTCAATCTATGATTTTAGTTGATTACCTTAATCTCTTATATTTTCCCTTTTGACATCTATAGATATGAGTGCACGCATATCTGTGAATGTCACTATGGAAAGTATATTGAAATTGGGGTCGTCACATGTACAGTGCTTGTGTAAGAAAATCGTGTAACTCTGTAGAGGAGTACCAGTTCATATTTTGTAAACAATATTTTTGAAATAATAAAAATTATTTGGTATTTGGTAAAATCTGGATCCTTGAGAATTTTAGGTTATGACTCTCAACTTTAAGATCCTTCTTTTATTGGGGAATGGTGAAAAATGAGGTTGTTACACTTTGTCAGCAATTCACTAACATTTTATAACTATGTAGGATTCATGGCTTAGGGTTTATTATGAAATTTTTGTAATTTCGATGTGTCTTCTTCTTGAAAACCTAATTGTGTCTAGATTTATCCATGTACACTCGGGTCCTAAAAAGAGTGATAATATAGATGATGATGTATATATGACTTAATTTTTAGTTGTATTCATTATATATGATGCACATTTTGTAAATATTAACGAGCATGTATTTTCTATAAATAGGTCGAACTTGAGATTAGATATGATAAACTATGTATAGTTACCTTATGAGTATATTAAAAATATGGGCCTTTTTATGCCAGTATATGTGAATCTTATATGAATTTTGGTTTCAAAAATTCCGTGCATGTCTCTTTGCTTGATGTTGATTAAGATTGATACAGCTTTTTGTTTATAATTTTTCTTCTTGTAGTGGTTGACCAAGCCTTTGAGTGTGGTTGTGCACTAATTTTGGGGTTCCATGCAAGAAAATAGGCAGAGAAGTGAAGTGGAAACGTTCACAAAAGGTATATATCAAAATGTGTAGTTAGGGTTTTCCAATTTTTGGTGTCTTCTTAATATTTCTTTCGTTTCCCCTCAAAATGTATCAACAGATCTTTAAAACTTGATTATATTCCTTGGTTTAGGCGATTAATGTAAAACGAACCTGCATTTCATATTAAAATATTTATATATTTGTTAAATATTAAGATATTAGCATTTCTGGGGTTGGTTGGATAGTCAATGTCAACCTATAGTTGTGGCTGGTCATTGCGGCTCATCGATGTGGCCGAGAAACAATCTAAATCGGTTATTAGCGGTTAGGCGATGCTGCATCAAAGCAACTCATTGATGCATCCTGACAGCGATCCGACCTGGTCACTGAGGTAGTTGTTTAATGCGATCCTTACAACAATGATAGTTTATGTATTATTATAGCCTAGTTCTACCTTTAAGTCTTGAATATAATATAAATTTCAAAGGCTTTTTTTAATCATTCACAATGAATTTCATATATGCACTACATTTATTATTATTTAAATATTTAAAACAAGTCTAGTCATCGAAAAATATTAATTGAGCATACCAATCATTAATAATGTAGGAAGTGATTGAAACTTAGCAACTCGACTTGGGCCTTGGGTTGTGTGATTAGACACTATATTTAATACATTGCATGCCATGTCGCCTAATGAGTTCATGCAAGCATTTAATGTGTTGAGTCAAATATTGGGCACTGATTCTTTTGAAAATGAATCTTAAACAGTAAAGAGAGCATGGGCTTAATGCATCTATCATCCATGTGTGTTAATAGACCCCCTTCCATACAACCAACGCATGAACTCATTGACAGCTCAAGGACCTCTTTGTTTAATGAGTACATATCTTAGTACTTGCCGGGAAAAGGAACTTTGTAGACTTTGGATTAAACTCACGGGACATGAGGATCTACTGCAGAGTGCAGCGCAAGTCTTGTTTAGTCAGGACCAGCAAATCCCCAGGCTCCGTTGAAACAGTGAAACCGTTTACTATGTTACTTAATGGATGTCGTGATTCCGAAAAAAAGAAAGCATCGTTAGCACTTAGCAGAGGCTTGATTTCAAAAATTAGATCAAACAGAAAAACGTATCACAAAAAGAAAAATTGTGCACAAAACACTGGTAATGCTCCAAATTTACAAATGTTTATGATCCTTAAATTCTCGCGATCCCCTCTTACAAACATTAAGAAAACATAGATTGGAAAGAAATAGTCAGCGTGATTAAGGAAGGGGCAACAATAGGGCATCATAGCCCTATCCAACATGGATAGGTTGGGACACCTCAATTTTATCGCACTCATAGGATGGACTTGGCTAGAGTTGTGGAATTACCAAGAATATCAACAACGTTAATCCATCCATAGCCGGAATAGCTCGTCCATGGATGGCACTTGCTTCTGCGCCGGCCCTGGCGTTCCGACGACCAAATCATTGGAGCTAGTCGCTGAAACCTCGGGGCTAGTACTCCAGCAACGATCCTGAATACCCTGCGACTGCAAATGGCTCCCCCCTGCCAACCTCTGCGGCTTCCTCCTCCGTGGCCTTTCAGCCACTTTGGATGACTTGCCGGTGAGGTTCTGCACGACTGATTTAAAATGGATAGCGTCAGTCTGTACATACTCGGTCACTATGATCTTCACCTTCACTATAGGAGCTGGTTGCTGCTCCATTTGTGCAAGAATCAATCCCTCTGGTTGGTATTTAGGCTTGCTAGTTACTAGCTCTCCTTCCAAATCGAACGGAGTTTTGGGTTCCAAACTGCACTGCACTAGGTACCTCGATCGTTCCGAATCGAACGGGGTTTTGGGTTCCAAACTGCACTGCACTTGGATGAACCAAAAAATTCATCTGAACACGAGATATATATACTCTGTATAAGCTCATCAAACATCACCAGAGCTACCGCCAGCACTGACGTACGTGGCGAAACTGTATTGATTGGGCGCAAGGAAGACATAAACGACCTAGTGCAAATCCTGAATTCATCAACCTTAGCTACCATCGACCAATCCGAAAAGGTCCCTCCTTGCCGTCAGGGTTTCTTCCCACCTTCTCAGCTGCTTCCGACCACTCATGGAAAAAGCAATTCGGTTTCTTCCCCCATTCGCTAAACATTTTATTAATCAACATTTCCTCACTGCGGGGAGAAAGAGTCCGAACAACCAGTATCTTAGTTCGAAATGAAGATCCATCCAAGAGGAGCGCCGCCACGATCCTGCCCTGCGATGAAGCTTCTTTAAGATGCAGCCTCTTTTGGCCCAAGGTAATAATGCATCAGTGTCACTGTGGCCGTGCCTCTGAGCGTGGACCCTTGGAGAAGTTTATGTTATCTTTTATCTGGCATGCATTCATGATTCTCTGTAACCGACGAAGGCCGGCTCCCCACTTTTAACAGCCAATGAGTTAACGCCAGCGGCCGGCGTTTTTTTTTCATGAGGTTAATTTTCCGAGTCGTGTGATAGGGTGAAAGGAAGAGGTGTCCAGTACGGAAGTAAGATTAATTGGAAGAGGGGGTCAAAATGTGTACAAAGGTTCATACTTCAAGCCAATGCGACACAGGATTCCACTGTTCCAAGTTGACGAGTAGGTGGCAACTAAAGAATTGTTTATAACTTGAATTTTAGTGAGAGATCCCATTACCATAAACGTCGTGGTGACTGAGTAGATCTCAAATATCAATAGAGCATTCCAAAGTGTGTGATATTAGTTTGTAGGGTTGTCAATGGGCAAGGGTTAATCCGTTTATCCTTTATCTATACATGTAGGGGAAGGGAAGGATAAAAGATTTTCTTATCCTTTACATGTCTACCCGCTACCTTGAACCCGCTACCTTAGTGGGTGAGGATAAGAGTAAGGTCTTACTCATACCATCTAACTTGCTACCCGCCAATATTTATATATAATTGATAGACCTTCCACTTACGTGGAATTGCGTGCACCACTAAAAATCCTAAAGATAGTAAGTCTTTAGGTTTAGCCTTGCTTATACTAGATCGAGAACTCCACCCACGTATGCTATGATACGTGGAAGTCTTATCGTAGTATCGTTAAGGGTCGAATCCACGGGACAACGGTCTTGTTGGGAGCAACACGATGGAAAACGTTGGAATTTCACTTAATCTCTTATTAGTTGGTATTTAAATCAAAAGATTGGTTTGGTTGTTTTTAGACTAAGAGCAAGTAAAGTAAAGCAAGCAAGTAAATTTAAGGATGTTAAACAATGATAAGGAACCACTAGGATGTGATCAGCTTTCGCCGCCACTAAACATGGATCAAAACATGCAACATAAAACATAACATGCAAAAAGAGTCTAAACAGTTAGTATCTTTGTAAATTTAGTTTCCTTTCGGAGAACTAACTACGAGAAGTGTGGGAATGATGCAACGCCAGCCATCCCCGACCGAATGGTCACCTGCTTTACATCATTCCCTTCGCAAAGTGTGTTCCTCGACTTACCAAGGTTGTACTTTCATACGTCAACTGATTCCATTTCATAGTATGAAAGTACAACATTTGGAAGTGAGTTTACTCCACTTCTTGAAAGCACTCCTAGATACCGAAACAGGCGCATGGTGGATACATGCACCAAGAACCAATATTCAAACGAGTTTCGAATCTAATAGTACAAACAAAGATAATTCATACTAAAAGATAAAAGATAACACAAGTTGGTGATCAAGCAACAAGTATTCATTAAATGATCGATGTTTAACTGTTACAGAAGCATCTCTATATTGCAAACTATGGATTACATTACATGAAATGAAAGCATGGGTAGCGGGGCTACTCCGTGCACCCTAGTGAAAGAGACTAGGTTGTCAATGGGCAAGGGTTAACCCGTTTATCCTTTATTTATACATGTAGGGGAAGGGAAGAATAAAATATTTTCTTATCCTTTACATGTCTACCCGCTACCTTGAACCCTCTACCTTAGTGGGTGAGGATAAGAGTAAGGTCTTACTCATGCCATCTAACTTGCTACCCGCCAATATTTATATATAATTGATGGAGCTTCTACTTACGTGGAATTGCGTGCACCACTAAAAATCTTAAAGATAGTAAGTCTTTAGGTTTAGCCTTTCTTATACTAGATCGAGAACTCCACCCACGTATGCTATGATACGTGGAAGTCTTATCGTAGTATAGTTAAGGGTCGAATCCACGGGACAACGGTCTTGTTGGGAGCAACAAGATGGAAAACGTTAGAATTTCACTTAATCTCTTATTAGTTGCTATTTAAATCAAAAGATTGGTTTGGTTGTTTTTAGACTAAGAGCAAGTAAAGTAAAGCAAGCAAGTAAATTTAAGGATGTTAAACAATGATAAGGAACCACTAGGATGTGATCAGCTTTCGCCGTCACTACACATGGATCAAAACATGCAACATAAAACATAACCTGCAAAAAGAGTCTAAACAGTTAGTATCTTTGTAGATTTAGTTTCCTTTCGGAGAACTAACTACGAGAAGTGTGGGAATGATGCAACTCCAGCCATCCCCGACCGAATGGTCACTTGCTTTACATCATTCCCTTCGCAAAGTGTGTTCCTCGACTTACCAAGGTTATACTTTCATACGTCAACTGATTCCATTTCATAGTATGAAAGTACAACATTTAGAAGTGAGTTTACTCCACTTCTTGAAAGCACTCCTAGATACCGAAACAGGCGCATGGTGGATACATGCACCAAGAACCAACATTCAAACGAGTTTCAAATCTAATAGTACAAACAAAGACAATTCATACTAAAAGATAAAAGATAACACAAGTTGGTGATCAAGCAACAAGTATTCATTAAATGATCGATGTTGAACTGTTACAGAAGCATCTCTATATTGCAAACTATGGATTACATTACATGAAATGAAAGCATGGGTAGCAGGGATACTCCCCGCACCCTAGTGAAAGAGACTACTCGCTCATAGCTAGGACAAAGAAGGAGGCTAGAAGAGAGAGAGAGTGTGTCATCCCCACAAAGGAGAGAGGAAAGTCAACCCCTTAGAGAGAGAGAGAGTGACGATCTTCAAACTTCATAGGTTGCTCGATGATGAGGTCTCCTCTTCCCACCCTCTTTGGTGAAGAGAGAGAAAGCAGCTCTAAGATGGAACGTGGATCTCAGACCGGCAGCCTTCGGGCGGAGGATGGAAGTTGGAATAGCTCTGGAGTGATGGAGGCAGCCTCTGGTCGTCTGAAACTTGATACCCTTGGGAGGACCCCTTGGGTCTTATTTATAGGTCTTAAGTGAAGTCCAAACGGTTTGGTCAGTTTTGGGTCCAAACAGTCTTGAAGACCGTTTGGACTCTGAAACCGTTTGGACCCTGAAACCGTTTGGACTCTGAAACCGTTTGGACTCTGAAACCATTTGGGCACTGAGACCATTTGGGCTCATGCGGTCTTGGGACCGTGTGAGTCCATGCGGTCTTGGGACCGTGTGGCTTCATGCGGTTTTGTGACCGTGTGAGTCCATGCGGTCATGGGACCGTGTGGCTTCATGCGGTCTTGGGACCATGTGAGTCCATGCGGTCTTGGGACCATGTGGGTCCATGCGGTCTTAGGACCGTGTGGCTTCATGCGGTCTTGGGACCGTGTGGGTCCATGCGGTCTTGAGACCGTGTGGGTCCATGCGGTCTTGAGACCATGTGAGTCCATGCGGTCTTGAGACCGTGTGAGTCCATGCGGTCTTGGGGCCGTGTGGCTTCATGCGGTCTTGGGGCCGTTTGGGTCTTTTGTGATTTTTTTGTGTCTTTTTCTGTAAGTAAAAAGAAGAAAAGTTAGTCTAGCAGTATGTTTGCAATAAAGGAAAATAGTTTAGATATTTTGTCTACTTTATCTGAGAAAGAGTGTGGAAAACTGAACAAAATTACTAAGGTAACATCACAAAATTGGAGGTTATCACCCCCCCTAACATAGAGTCTAGCTTGTCCTCAAGTTAGATAGAGCTGAGGGATGTAATGGCGAGGTGATTTTAATTAGTTAATATTTCCATACTCTTGCTTCAATTATAAACCTGAGCTCTCCTAAGGTCATATCGGGTCTTATTGTTTGCCTTAACTCTTTTAGGTATTAAGAGTTTCTTGGGTCTCAGGTTTCTTCCGCATCTCGTAGCCTGCATTGGGACCACTTTTTTTTCTGTGCATGTTGTTGACTCTAATCAGCTTTATACCTCTCTGAAAGACCTACTGGAAGCTAGAGTGGGTATGAGGGTTGGCTAAAGACTTGATGTGTAACTCCCCTTAAAGTGGGGGAGGGGTTATCTATGCTTCTAGGAGTTCACTACCGGGCACGACATGTCTGCCTTTGTGAGGGCAGAGGAATGTGTCGGTCGGGTGAGTCCTTTATAGGCCTTTCATATATTAAGATACCTTAGGGTTCCACTACCGGACACGACACATCTACCTTTGTGAGGGTAGCTGAATGTACCGGCCGGGTGAGACCTTCATTGGTTCTTTATATAGATCCTTATTTATGGCACAACTCTCATAGTTTTATTGAACTCTCTCGCTTTTATTCGTAGACTCACAAGCTTAGGATTTGGGGTTTTTAGGGAATTTGTTTTGGGCGGCCAAGCCTCTTTTATTTGAAGAGAGGAAAGTTATTCTTAGAGTTTTTAAACATGCACTTATTTGGTTTCTTTTTGTAATGGTCCACTTGCGAGACTTCTTGATTTGGATGTCGCCTGATGCCCCTCTCATCCTTGAGAGCTTGGCTTATTTCGACCTTGATATTGACATGTGGAGAGTCAGATGTAGCATGAAGATCACGAGTGAAGAGAAATTATTAAGTCACCATTATATGTCTAAGTGCTATTCTAGTTATTATTCTTGAAGACTGACTTGATTCTAAAGTTAGCGGGTGATGACTTTATTCCAAAAAATTATTATCGGACGAATTATTTAAAACAAAAACTAAATGTGTAAGGGAAACTAAGAAAATTTTTGTACATAATTGAAAGAGAAGGTGGAGAAAGAAGGATATAGAAATGATACCTCGCCCTTATCTAATGTACTCCCTCCCTAACTTATCACTCACTCTGTCCGTAGAGTGTCAAAGTGATAGATTGAGAAGTACAAGGACAAGGGCGTTAGGCTTCTGTTAATCCTGAGTTCGCCCCTGGTGTTCTGAGTAGATTAGCTGCAAACTTTCCGCGTAGGGCGTGGTAATCTACATATGTCATATCCTCTACTGGTTTTTGAAGGACCATGGTGGTGTACATCTAGTAGAGGACGTGGAAGCCGCAGTCGTTTGATTCCCGAATTTGTTGGGGACATTTGTGGTTGAAGTATGGGTGATGAAAGTGTTCTTTGTCATATGCCCTTGTGTGCTGACTTAACAAATCGATTAGTCTGTCTGCACATTCCTTTGCCACTTCCTCTGTGGGTGTCTTTGGTGTCACTACATATTTCTTCTGTCGTGGATTGAACTGGCTGTCAGAACTGTTGTAGATGGTAGTTGTTCCTTCGGGTAGGTTTGTTCCCAGAAGCATCCAGTGCTCATGGTAAAGGAAGGGGAGCATGATAAACTTCGGTGTTGTATGTTGTAGGAAGGAAATTAGTGCTTCAGTTGTTCCGAAGTTCTTTAGCTGTAGGAGATCGTCCTTCATATATGCGGATGCCATATAGGTTGTAGGGTGATTTCGTCCGAGAGAAAATTGATAGGCAGTAATCAAGCTCACGGATAGAGACCCTTTAAACTGTACGGTTTCTCGTAACGCGTCTGCCATGACCAAAATGTCACCAGACATGAAAATGAGGTCATCTTTCTCGGCGTAAAGCCTTGAGATGATGAGACGAAGTTCATTGTCGGAGAGACTTTTGCAAGCACTGAGGTCGAAATCTGGGAAGGTTGGTTCTATGGCAGATAAGGGCATCATTTGTGATGAGGATCTCCTGATGGGTGCCCCTGACAAAAGATCTATGTCCCCTTTATCCTGTGTCAGATCAAAGTGGGAAGGGTCCCATTTTCTCTACTCGGGGACTATTGCTGATTGTTTGTTTTACTCCAATTCTTGTAAAGTATGTCTGAAAGGGCGCCTTTGCGGACGTTGGATTACTGAAAAGAGGTAACGGGGGACGCATCTGGTGCCATTGTCAGGTCCTTGAAGAACCGTCTATCACAAATAAGCTCCATGGCGTAACGCCATCGCAGGGAGTGAAAATCTTCGAGGACTAGCTCGGTGAAGGGTATTTTTTGGTTTAGCGCTTGAATGTGACGGATAGTACAAAAAGAGCAGTCCCCAGATCCCTCAATAGTTTGGACTTGTGGGTTTATTATTTGGAACTAGGGTTGGCTCCAGTCCTGACGGAGGGATGGGCGTGCAACCCAAATTAGCTTATGAAGCCGGAAAGGTATACATCTTGCCTCTCCTGCTTCTTCTCCAACAAAATTTATTGTTCTGACTGGTAGCTCAGTGGTGCAAAAATTGTACACCTTGGCGTCATGAGCCTCGGTGTCCACAATCATAAACAACCAGTGATCGGAAACTTGAAATGGCACGGTAAGATATTGTGCCCTCTGTGCTAAACAAGCACGCAGCCGCTCTATTGACTTTACTCGTATGTCTTTGTATAACAAGCCTATAGATAGAGCAGGTGAGGCGTTAAAAACTGGTTGCTACCTCTTTGAGCTTCTGTAAACTTCTATGCAGTTGGCAAGTAGGACACGGAAGATTGCCATTGACATCGTTGACCGTGGTCGCAGGATGTTGCGGAAATGTTCACGTGTCAACTTGCGCTTAGTCTTTGTATTGTGGTAGATGATGTCTCCCCCCTCTTTGGCATCGTCGACAATAGTGTTCAGGATAAAGATGTCCTGAGCATCTAGTGTTGAGATGGTTGTCATATCTAAATCGTGCATCTTATGCGGTAGAGGTGGTGGCGGGGGAAGCTCCTGCGGAGGGGGTGAAGAAGGTTGTTCCAAATCTTCTATATAGCCTTACAGATCTTCATCTGAATCGGAAGTAGAATCGAGTTCTTAATCTGTATCTAAGCGTACTCGTTCTGATTCTTCTTGTTCTGGGGGAAGGGGTACTGATTGGTCAGGTGCGGAAAAAGGTTGAGTGGTTGTTACTGGTGGGCCTGTGCTGGTTCATAAAATACATTGGTGGAACTCGGCAAAGGCCGCATCTTTTGTAGACTCCCCTATAGATCCCAAGGCAGAGTAATCGAGGAATTGGTCCCCATATGATATATTTACATTTTTGTTGTGGGTGGGGGACTTGGGATGATGTCCACCTTCTTGGTGGTCTTTGTCATATCTTTTCTGAGAAGGTTCTGCTCCTTGGCTTGGGCCCTCCCCAGCATTGTCTGGGGCATCAGATTTGTCATCTGAGGATGTGGTATCGTCGTTAGAATCGGCTGAGTCAGAGTCATCTTCGTCTTCATTATCACCTTCTTTGTCAGCTGCTGCTTTATCTGTTAGCTTCTTGTGTGCTGTCTTTTTGCATTGCCGATGGATGGTTTGTAACTCGTCAAACGCCACTTGCACATGCTCGTGTGTTTCGAGAAGTGCGTCGTGTGTTTCCTTGAGATCTTTGTATCGGCCCTCGGCAGAGAGGAGTCGCGTTGTAAGATCTGTTATTGTATCTTGTAATTGTTGGATTACATTGTTTGTCGACTCCTCTTGGCGATTGTTGAGTTGGGTGAGGGTGTTGCTTATGGTATCCAAGTATGTGCTAAGAGCTATTTGTTGTTGCTTGAGATCGCGGAGGGTCTCAGAAAGAGGTTGAGTCTGTGTAGAGATCTCATCGAATTGCTTGGCCATCGCTTCTTGCTGGATTTTTACCCCAAGGATCTGCTCGCGCAAGTTGTTGAAGTAGTTGTCGATGTGATCAACTTTCCTGGCCACTGCTTCTTATCGTTGCTAAAGACCTTGGAGGATGCTTGGCAAGGCACGGTTCTGTTCTTCGATCTTGGCTACCGGTTTAGATAGTCCCTTCACACAAGAAAAAATGGAGTGCATTATGTTAGAAGGGTCGGTGAGGAGGTTTTGGATAGTGTCAAATTGACGTCCGAATTCCTCAACGGCATTTGTGAAAGGGACCCCAGTTATGGAAGGGTGAGATGGTTGGGGTCCGGATGGGAAGGGTGTAGTGTCCTGCAGAAGAGACATTGTTGATGGTTCTACAAACTGCGTGGTGACTGTAGATGGTGTCACCAGTGGTGTTAGGGTGGTGGTGGGTGGGAAAGGTGGTGATGTTGCTGATGAAAATGGTGGGATTGATAGTGGTGGGGGAAAGACTGCAGGGATGGAGGGAAAGGTGGTGAAGTCGGGCATAGGGGTAGAGAAGGGTATGCCTGAAGAAAATATGGGTGAAGTGGAGGATGTAGGTGGTAGTTTAGTTGTGGAGAATATGGAAGAGTGGTGGATTGTGGAAAGGTGGAGGGTGGTGAGGTGGTTGTTGTAAGTTCAGCATTGAGACTCATAATGAAGGAGTCAAGAGATGAGGTGGTGATTTGTTCTTCGGGGAAGGGGGTTTCTGTTTCTGGATGCAGTTTAAATGTTGGTGTCCCCGACAGCTGTTGTTTCTATGAAAGTCTTATGGAGGGTCGTTTCACAGGAATTTTTGTTACCCTAGCTGTCGGGGCGGTTATGCTAAGTTCTGTCTGCCCCGCCTTTACATTTTTCATTGGTGCTTTGACTGTAGCTATGAGTGTTGTAAGCTCCTCGTCAGTGAATAGGGGCTTTTCCTTGTCGTAATCTATGAGCTCCAGGAGCGGTAGCAGGGTTCTAGAGGATTTGACTGTAGGGCAGAAAATGTAAAATAACTTTGCATCCTTGTCTTTGATGATGTAGGAGTTTTTCAAAGTTTGTTCGTTTTTTAGGATGTCGCCCTTTATCTGCGTGCATCTTGGTAGAGGTATGTCCATCTTGAGGTATTTGATTATGGATGTGATATGACCCCCATGCAAATTTCCTTCCCCATGGCGTAAGCGGATAGCTTCTGGATCATATGACGTCCAATGTTGACTGGCATCCCATGTAGAATTGACCAGAGAACAAAAAGATCCGAAATTATGACATTCCCTCCTTCTGTCCTGGGGAAGAGTGTGCCTCTGAGGATTTTATGTAAAGTGCACACTAATCCAGATTGTATGTTTGAGGCCTTGCATGTCTTTGCCTCATAGGTGGGGATCCCTGTCAGAGATTTCCAAAAGGTATGTCTGTTGAAACAAGTATTCTCTGTTCCAACAGCTTTGGCTTTCTTGAGCTGCTCCTGGTTGTCTATAAAGATTTCATTCAACATATTTTCTATTATGACAACCTTGTTGCCAAAGAGTTTGGTGACCATCCTACGGTCACCTCCTTCCCTTGATCTATCCATAATGTCGACATGTTCTTTATTAAGATAAGTGAAGAATTCAGTTGTAGGTTCAGTGTACGAGATCTCAGGTACCAAACACAGCCTTGAAAGATTGGCGTTGTCCAGCATGGTGAGAATTCTGTCGTAGATCCCCATCTTAAGTAGTATGCTGGAGCAGACGTACTTTGTAGGTTTTAGGATTTTATCAATGGATGGAAGGGTATGTATGTAGAGGTTTTCTGGTGGTGGTGTTGTAGTGGTGATGGGAGGGAAAGAAGGAACAGTGATGATGGAGGGAGCAGCAGCAGAGGTGGTGGTTGGTGGAATGTTTCCTGCCAGGGTTTGCTCCCTTGCAGTGACAGGATGAACCTGTTTCTTTGCCCGCTTCTTTGGTTGTTGAGTTGTGGTGGCTTCCTGGGCCTTCCTTTTTCCTTTGCTCTTTGTGGTGGGGAATTCCGCCTCAGGAGTCGGCTCATATTCTGATCCCTCCTCACTGGAAGAGATGTCTTTGATTTCTTCTTCCAGTTCCTCAGCCAAACATCTGTTGATGCGGGTAATTTCACACATGACCGCAACGATGTTGACCTTTGGTGGGATCTGTCTAGTTGCTTCATAAGTGTCTACTATTTTTTGGAGTTTGGCTCGTTCCTCCCGTAGTTCCTCCTCGGTCCAGAAAGGTGCGTCGGCGGTTCCTGTAGGTTGCTTTGCTGATGAAGCCATTTCTGAAAATGGAAAGTCATGTATTAGAATAACAAGTTTTAAAAGAAGAAAAAAAAATTTTGTATGTTTTATGTGTTTTGATGTTTGAAGTGTATGCGGTTTTGAAGGACCAAATAGTTTCAAGAACATTTGGCTCCAAACGGTTTTAAGACTGTTTGGCTCCAAACGGTTTTAAGACCATTTGGCTCCAAACGGTTTTCAAGACCATTTGGCTCCAAACGATTTTGAAGACCGTTTGGAAGCTGATACGTCGAGGGTGCAGTGGACGGAAGAGAGGCAGAACTGGCAGCGAAAGCAAAGACGGTGGCAATAAGGACTACGGTGGTGATAGAAAAGGGAATCATGGTGGTGTCGTAGACGGAGGTGATAGCAAGGACGACGGCGGTGCACAGACGGAAGCGCCGCTGAAGCTACGTGGTGAGGTACCTTGCAGAACTGGTCGGAGATTACGATGGTGATGCGAGGAGTGGCGGTGACAGAGGCACAATCACTGTGGAGACACACGGAGCCGGGAAGGAATACGGCGAAGGGAACCGGCATTGCAGGTTTCACGGGAATGGGAGTAGAGATGGAACATAATACCGAGGGTTTTAGAAGGCTCGAGGGTCGAAAGAAGGAATAAGGAGGGGGGTATATTTATAGGATTTGGGGGAGGTTGACCTTACAAAACTCTAGGTCAAACGGTTTAGCGACCGTTTTGGGCTCCAAACAGTTTTCGAGACCGTTTGGCTCCAAACAGTTTCGAGACCGTTTGGCTCCAAACGGTTTCAGGACCGTTTGGCTCCAAACGGTTTCAAGACCGTTTGGCTCCAAACGGTTTCAAGACCATTTTGGGAGGTTTAAGGTTATTTTGATTTTTATATTTTTATATTTGTTTTGGTTATATAGATTTTTATATTTTTAGAAGATAATCCTAAGGTAACTTAAAAGAACAGAAGATAAAAGAAGAAGTTTAGATCTTGGGTTGCCTCCCAAGTAGCGCCTGGGTTTTACGTCGCTGGTTCGATGAGGTTTCGATATGGTTATGATGATGTTGTGGCGTCTCTGATCTCAATAGTTTGTCTCGGCATTTTATCTACTGGAGTGTAGTATTTTTTCAATCGATGGCCATTGACTGTCCTTTCTCCTCCATTGTCGTCAACAATTATGACATCTCCAGTCGGGTATATATGTTTGATAGTGAAAGGCTCGGACCACTTTGTGCGGAGTTTTTCGGGGAACAATTTGAGCTTGGAGTTGAAAAGGAGTACTTTGTCACTGATGCTGATGTCCTTCCTTTTTAGATGACCGTCGTTCCACATTTTGGTTTGTTCTTTATAAATCATGTCACTTTGATAAGCGGTCATTCAGAGTTCCTCTAGCTCTTGTAGTTGGAGTTGTCTGTTTTCTCTGGCACTTTTAAAATCAAAATTCAGTTGTTTAATCCCACCAAGCCTTGTGTTCCAGTTCCACTGAAAGGTGACATGATTTCCCGTATACCAAACGGAACGGGGTTGTCCCGATTGGTGTTTTATAAGCTGTTCGGTAAGCCCAAAGGGCATCGGGAAGCTTGGTGGACCAGTCACTGCGGTGTCTATTGACTATTTTTTCTAAGATAGCCTTCAGTTGTCTATTTGAAACTTCAACCTGACCATTGGTCTGTGGATGGTAAGGCGTGGCAACTTTGTGGTTAACTTTGTATTTCTTCAAACGGGCTTCAAAGCTTCGTTCTAGAAAATGGGTCCCGCCATCGGATATGATAGTTCGGGGGACTCCAAATCTGGGAAAAATGATATCTTTAAACATTTTAATGACTGGTTTGGAATTGCTGGACACTGTGGGTGTAGCTTTGACCCATTTCGAGACATAGTATACTACAACCAGAATGTAGGAGAAGTCATATGAAGGAGGAAAGGGGCCCATGTAGTCTATCCCCCACACGTCGAAAAGTTCGATCTCTTGCCACATGGTGAGTGTGGCAACACATCCCATTATCACACAGATAACGAGGTGTTAAGAGAAAACGTGCGGAAATCACCATAACCACAGGTAATCAAAAACACGGGTTAATTAAAACTGATTGCGGAAAACTGATAAACTGAGAAACATATTACATTCCAGTCCATATCCTGCAAGAAAACATGTTACACATATATCCATACAAGCCTGGATACATGTCCACAGCTTAGAGCAACAGCTGTCCTGTCATAACCATGAGTTCACCACCTGTTCATACACATAAAGGCCCATATCTGGTTCACGGCAGGATATACAAACGACATCGGTCGTGCATCATGAAACAACGTCAAAACACCGCCAAGGACCTGAGAGTACAGGGATGACTCTAGACTCTACACCAAAACATCAAAACAACAACATCTCCAAAGCTTGCCTTCTACAGATCTTCTCGCTGCTCAGCCGCACCCCCGCGACCACCACCACGACAAGCTCGACCACCTAAAAAAGGTGAAAACTAGCGGAGTGAGACAATTGAACATTGTCCCAGTGGGAGGCATAACTCCACACCAAAACTTCAAAACCTCAGCTAAGATAAAGCTTATCTCAGCAGATTATTGATGAAGAATATAACAAGAACAGTTATAAGTAACAAGCCATCCAAAGTCTTACCAGCGGTATCAAAAGGGCATATAACCACTATATTTCCCAATGGAACATGATTAACAAGATAAACTGATAGGAATAATGCACAATAACTGCAAGATAACTAAATTTAACTACACAACAAGGCCTCAACCAATGTTTCATATTTGTCTTATCAATACATACTAAACGGCTGTATTATGTTTTATTATGCCCTGAGGAAATGAACCGTACCGTCCAAATCCAACCTTCGGCTACGAAGCCCATAGCCGGTGCCATACAAGGTCAATGGAAGAGCCGGAATCCAAGACCTTCTCCGCCGCATGGTCAGTACATGAGAACACAAAGTAGGACCACAGTCTCGTGCTTGAAGTGGTCATAAGCCACAGGGTCAGCTCCACAGGCTACCCTCTTCCTAGTCTGCCTCGGTACAGGTCACGACACTAGAAACTGAGCCACGTGTCTAAACACCGTGCTCTGAGCCATGAACGCATTCATGCTCATCATATCACACATCTGGAGCCATGGGCCATGTTCACCATGCTCATCACACATCCGAGTCTGCAACCGCAGTTGCACTCGTTTCACCTCTCTATTTTAGGCTAGGAGCAACCTCGCATATTCAAAAATATGTGCTCCGGGTTGACCCGCAAGATAACCCATTTCATCATCACCCTATCCTGACTGGTGATGAATCTATGGCCAGGGCAAACTACATTATAGATTACACTGTGATTAGTTAGTATCTTTTAGATGGATTGCAAGATTCAACCAAGTTGTATAACATGCAAAACATAACAAAGGAAAACAACATAAACTCATCATTATGCATTCCCTATCATTTACATCACACTGATCCATCACAAAGATCTCACATCGCATGTTATCATTTGGCCTCTTGCCAACCACCTAAATCCATCTCAAGGATCATTACATATCATGGGATCTCAATCCCTTATCACATAGTGCCATAGCCTCTCAAGGCTATCATCATCATTATGAAATCATCATTCATAATACACATGTCACCACAGTGTTCACATTAACCATTTCTCATAGCCTTTAATTGGGCTAAGCATCACCTGCATGGTTAGCATCATTCAATAACCATATGAATAATCAAGAGACTCATCATTATTAATATAAGGTGACAATTAGGGTTCAGTATATTGCCAGCACATAATGACAACAATAATCATATCCATGCCTCATATGTAAACACATTATTGAGTAACCCTAATGCATGTTCAAGATCACATTTATCATTAAAGGAATAGAGTAGTTACATTCATACGCATGTGCTTACCCTTAAGAACATATATCTCATAATTGAGCAATGAGTCACCATAAAAGCATAGCTGATATGTCACTCTTCCATGACCAATCGTGCCCTCACAAGAGATACTGAAAACCCTCACTAAAAGAACCTACTCGGGTAGAGTTCACCCTCACCCAAACCAGGGCGTGCAACTCTAGAAAGCGGGCAGAGCACAACCCTGAAACGTGAGCAAGCGTGCACCCCTGTCGGGCGTGCAGCTCCAAGGCGCGCAAGGTCATCTCGGACGAGCCACTCAGGCGTGCAAGCTATCGGGCGAGCACTCATGTGCCGGGCGAGCAGGATAAAGCCGTGTGGGCAAAGCCTGTCGGGCGAGCAAAGGAGTGTTGAGCGAGTAGGGTTAGCAAATGTGCAAAGTAATGTGCCGGGTACTGAGCCGTGCAAGGCTTCACTATCGGGCGAGCAGAGTACTACGGGCGTGCAAGGGAAAGCTGGGCGAGCTACTCAAGCATGTAGGTATGTATCGGGCGACATGGTTACCGAGTGAGCAAGCTGGGTGTCGGGCGACACAACTAGTGCCGGGCAAGCCAAAGATGTCGGGCGACACAGGGGCGTGCAGGGTATGTAGCTGAGCAACCAAAAGTAGGGCGAGCAGGGCTACTAGGTGAGAAAAGTTCAGCTGGATGAGCAGCCTGTCGGGCAGAGCTGGCTTAGGGCAAGCAGGGTCAGGTTGCTCACCCGCCCAAGGTACAAAAAGAGAAAACTTGCTCACTCAAGCCGTGCAAGGCAACAAAGTTATGGGGGCTGTCGGGCAGCACCTCCATGAGCACGAAACTCTCAAGATACAACTACTCAAGGTCATCTAAACGAGCTCACCATATTGCCCAAGGTGATATGAGGGTGTTGCTCGAGTAACTAGGTCACAAACTCACCTCAATCGGTTAGGAAGAAGGGGTATTGCTCATGACACTAGGACCCAAGCTCACTCATCTAGACCAAGGGGAGAAAGGAGTGTTGCTCCCTAAACCCTAGCACACAAGGATCGGCCAACATGCAAGATGAACAAGAACAACTCCAAACGTGCAAGGGCAAGATTAAAGCAACATATATGAAAAGGAGAGTAAAGTAGTTTAGGGTTAGAGTCATGCAACCCACCTTAAGCTCCAAGGAAGAAGATGCACTTGAGCTCCAAGGGTTGTCGACCACCAAAGCTCCTCCAAGAGGGGTGTGTCGACCTCCACTCCTTCAACTCCAAGGGTGTATCGGCCTCCAAGCTACTCACACAAGGGTGTGTCGGCCACCTTATCTCCTTCTTCAAAGGTGTGTCGGCCACCAAGTAAGGGAGAGATGGAGGGTGTGTCGTGCACAAGGAGAAGAGGAACTAAAGGGACCTCAAGCTAAGGAAGGGACAACCTATATAGATGAGGTAGGAGGAGAAACCAAGGTGAACCCTTGCTAGGTGTCGTCCACCCAAGGGACACATGTCCACCAACTCAAGCCACCTCTCTTGCAAGCCATAAGACACATGTCCAAAATGAGCACCATGTGTTCTCCAAACATGACCAAGGTTGGACCAAGTACCATGGGCGACACAAGCCCACTCTAGGCCGACACAAGCTCTACTTGGCCGACACAAGGCCCAAGCAAGCCCAAACAAGGGACTTCAAGGCCCAAACAAGCTCAACAAAGGTCCAAAGAACTCAAACAACAAGCCCAAGCCTTCCACTCAACCCTAGAGGAAGCAAAGAGAGAGAAGAACACCTCTCAAGGTGACAAACTTGCTCCCAAAACCCTAGACTTGGGATAATTGCAAGTAGCACCCTCAACCCTCAACAAAGCACAACCAAACCCTAATCACCACTCAAAGGTGATTAGCAAGCCTCAAACCATCAAGGTTAAGCAAAACAAATAGGGTAAGCCCTAAACGCAGGTCAGGGTCCTTACAATCTAACCCCCTTTAAGGGATTTCGTCCCCAAAATCTGAAGAGAAAAGCGAGGGATACTTCCTCCTCATCTCTTCCTCAAGCTCCCACGTGGCTTCCTCAACGCCATGATGCTGCCAGAGGACCTTCACAAGAACCAGGTCCTTCCTCTTTAGCTTCTTGATCCTTTTGTCAAGAATCGCCACGGGACCTTCCTCGTAGGTCACATCTCTATCAAGCTCAACCTCAACTGGCTGTATCACTGTACCTAAATCTGGATGACTTTTCTTCAGCATACTGATATGAAACACTAGATGCAACCTGTGCAACTCGGGAGGCAACTCTATCTCGTAGGCTACCTTTCCAACACGTGCTATAACTGGGTAAGGCCCCATATATCTGGGTGCCAACTTACCCTTCCGTCCAAACCTCAACACACCTTTCCACGGCGAGACATTAAGATATACTTTGTCTCCTACCTGGAACTCCAACGGTCGTCGGGGATTGTCTGCATAAGACTTCTGCCTGTCTTGTGCCACTTTCAACTGTTGTTGTATCACCTTGATCTTATCTGTCGTTTGCTACACTAACTCAGGACCCAAAATTTGATACTCACCTGATTCATACCAACACAAAGGAGATCTACACTTCCTTCCATACAGAGCCTCATAAGGAGCCATGTCGATGCTTCGCTAATAACCGTTGTTGTAGGCAAACTCTATCAAACTCAGATGTACATCCCAGCTACCTAGGAACTGCAAAACACAAGATCGAAGGAGATCCTCCACAATCTGAATAGTCCTTTCAAACTGTCCATCTGTCTGTGGGTGAAAGGTTGTACTGAACCTCAACTGCATTCCCAACGCTCTGTGCAATTGCTCCCAAAAATGACTGGTAAACTGAGGACCTCTGTCAGAAACTATTGTTTCTAGCACACCATGCAAACGAACTATCTCATCCACATACACTCTAGTGAACTTTTCTGCTGTATACGTCGTCTTCACAGGCAGGAAATGGGCAGACTTCGTCAATCTGTCCACTATCACCCAAATGGAATCATGATTCCTAGTCGTCTTGGGCAGACCAACTATGAAATCCATGGCTATATGATCCCATTTCCACTGCGCTATCGGAAAAGGTTGTAACGTACCTGCCAGCTTCTGATGCTCAACCTTCACTTGCTGACAAACCACACATCTTGCCACGAACTCAGCCACACCTTTCTTCAAACCGGTCCACCAATACAAGTCCTTCAGACTATGATACATCTTGGTGACACCTGGATGCATCGCATACATCGACGTGTGTGCTTCCTCAAGCACCAACTTCCTCAGATCATCAACATATGGAACCACCATCCTGTCACGATAGCATACTAGCCCATCCTCAGACTCATGAAACCCATCATGCTTGTCGCTGCCGAACTCTGATCTGATCAACTGTACTGCCTCATCTGTCTTCTGTGCATCCTTGATCTGCTGCCTCAACGTAGGCTTGACTTACATCTGTGCGAAAAGACAAGATAACAGAGAAACTTCCATCTGCACTTTCATCTGTCGTAGAGAAACAAACATATCCTGCCTATGGAAAACCAGGGAACTCAACTGTGCCCTCTTTGAAGAAAGAGAAGACTTTCTGCTAAGCGCATTAGCTACCATGTTCGCCTTACCAGGATGATACTCGATAGTGCAATCGTAGTCATTGATCAACTCCATCCATCGCCGCTGTCGCATTTTCAACTCGTGTTGCGTAAAGATATACTTCAGGTTTTTATGATCCGTAAAGATCTGACATACTTCCCCATACAGATAGTGTCTCCAAATCTTTAACGCATGAACTACTACTGCCAGCTCCAAATCATGAGTCTGATAGTTCTCCTCATGCTTCTTGAGCTGTCGCGAGGCAAAAAAGACCACATGATCTTCCTGCATCAACACGCAACCTAAACCTTTCTTGGAAGCATCACAGAAAACAACATAGCCTTTCCCAGGCTCTGGCAAGATCAACATTGGAGCACTAGTCAGCTTCTCCTTCAGACTCTGGAAAGCTTGCTGACATCGATCATCCCACACAAAAGGTACATCCTTCCTGGTCAACTTCGTCATCGGTAACGCGATCACATTGAAATCCTTGATAAACCTCCGGTAGTATCCTGCTAGACCAAGGAAACTACGAACTTCTGTCGGCGTCTTCGGCTATTCCCAATCTACAATGGATTCCACCTTCTTCGGATCTACCTTGACTCCTTCAGCGGATATCACATGGCCCAAGAAGGTCACTTCATCTAACCAGAACTCACACTCACTGAACTTGGCATACAACTGATGTTGACAAAGAAGAGTCAACGTTCGACGAAGATGTTGATCATGCTCTAGTTTGTCCCGACTATAGATCAAGATGTCATCTATAAAGACTACAACAAACTGATCTAAGAACGGATGGAACACTCTGTTCATCAGGTCCATGAAGGCTGCAGGTGCATTGGTTAACCCAAACGACATAACCACAAACTCATAATGACCATACCTTGTCCTGAAAGCTGACTTCGGTATGTCATCTGCCTTTATCCTCAGCTGATGATATCTGGACCGCAGATCGATATTCGAGAACACTGTAGCACCACGCAACTGATCGAACAGATCATCTATCCTTGGCAATGGGTATTTGTTCTTGATCGTGACCTTGTTCAACTGCCGGTAGTCTATACACAACCGCATCGAACCGTCCTTCTTCTTGACAAACAGCACTGGGGCACCCCACGGTGACGTACTCGGTCAGATAAAACCTTTATGTAGCAACTCTTGTAACTGCTTCTTCAACTCTGCCATCTCAGCCGGAGCCATCCTGTACGGTGTCTGTGCAACTGGTTGCGTTCCTGGAACCAGATTGATCTCGAAATGAATCTCTCAGGGTGGGGGAACACTAGGAAACTCCTCAGGGAACACGTCTGCAAACTCACGAACAACTGACACCTCCTCAAGGCTAGGACCTTTCGCCTTGGCATCTATTACGGTATCCACTACATGAGCTAGGAACGCCTCACATCCTTGTCGTAACAACTTATCTGCCACCAAAGATGATACCAGACATGTCGGAAGAATCTTCCTATCTCCCTGGAAGATCCACAAACTTGGCTTCATACTTGGTGATGCTCATCGTTCCTTGTCGCAAACTGTCGAACTGACGGATCTTCTCATCCAGATACGTCTTGGGAAAGTATCTGGTGACGAACTCACGTCGAAACACTTCCCAACAGATCACCTCACCAGGCCGCTTCTCTTCCTCGATGGTCCACCAGTGACCAGCACTACCTTTTAGAAGGTAGACAGCATGCTTTACCTTGTCTGCTTCAGGGATGTCAAGGATCCGGAAAGCCTTCTTGAGACTTGTCAGCCACAGATCTACATCCGTTGGATCAGCCGTTCCAGCATAATCTGAAGCTCCAACTCGGCGAAGCCGCTCAAAGGTCTTCCCAATACTCGATGCTTCTGCATGGGGAACATGTGCTCGCGGAGGAGGCACTGGTAATCGCACAACCATGAGATTCATCGTAGCCATTAACTGCCCCATAAGCTGTTGGTAGGCAGGATGTTCAAGAATGGCTGGTTCAGGTTGGGGGACCTCAGGCACCCGATCTTCATGCGCATGTCCTACTGCTCCATCAATAGATGCAGCATCGTTGTGCTCAGCATCGAGTTCTTCATGGTTTCTAGACATCTTGGCTTTTCTTCCGCTGAGGGCAGAAGATTTCTATGAGAAAATCTGGAAAACACATAAGAACAAACACAACCTAGTCCTAGATCCCTGTAGACTCAGCGAACCTAAAGCTCTGATACCAAACTTGTGGCAACACATCCCATTATCACACAGATAACGAGGTGTTACGCAAAAACGTGCAGAAATCACCATAACCACAATTAATAAAAAAACACGGGTTAATTAAAACTGATTGTAGAAAACTGATAAACTCAGAAACATATTACATTCCAGTCCATATCCTGCAAGAAAACATGTTACACATATATCCATACAAGCCTGGATACATGTCCACAGCTTAGAGCAACAGCTGTCCTGTCATAACCATGAGTTCACCACCTGTTCATACATATAAAGGCCCATATCTGGTTCACAGCAGGATATACAAACGACATCGGTCATGCATCGTGAAACAACGTCAAAACACCGCCAAGGACCTGAGAGCACAGGGACGACTCTAGACTCTACACCAAAACATCAAAATAGTAACATCTCCAAAGCTTGCCTTCTACAGATCTTCTCGCTGCTCAGCCGCAACCCCGCGACCACCACCACGACAAGCTCGACCACCTAAAAAAGGTGAAAACTAGAGGAGTGAGACAATTGAACATTGTCCCACCGGGAGGCATAACTCCGCGCCAAAACTTCAAAACCTCAGATAAGATAAAGCTTATATCAGCAGATTATTGATAAAGAATATAACAAGAACAGTTATAAGTAACAAGCCATCCAAAGTCTTACCAGCGGTATCAAAAGGGCATATAACCACTATATTTCACAATGGAACATGATTGATAAGATAAACTCATAGGAATAATGCACAGTAACTGCAAGATAACTAAAGTTAACTACACAACAAGGCCTCAACCAATGTTTCGTATTTGTCTTATCAATACATACTAAACGGCTGTATTACGTTTTATTATGCCCTGAGGAAATGAACCGTATCGTCCAAATCCAACCTTCGGCTGCAAAGCCCATAGCCGGTGCCATACAAGGTCAATGGAAGAGCCGGAATCCAATACCTTCTCTGCCTCATTATCAGTACATGAGAACACAAAGCAGGACCGCAGTCTCGTGCTTGAAGTGGTCATAAGCCACAGGGTCAGCTCCACAGGCTACCCTCTACCTAGTCTGCCTCGGTACAGGTCACGGCACTAGAAAATGAGCCACGTGTCTTGTTATGACCCATAACTAAGTTAACTAATAAATACCTCGATTAGCGTGAAGTGTCTTGATTAGTGCTAAACGCTCTGTTAAACAATATGGTTAATCAAGATAAGTTACGTCGTGAATCAATAGTTGAGTTTGAGTCATCAGAGGTAATTAATGATAATAGCAACGTTGATCATTAAGTTAATTAAGTTGAATTAAGTATACATAAGCGATTAGTATTTTGATTAGTTGAAACACGCTAAGTAGCATGTTTTCTCGCTTTAGGGTTGTAGAGGACCTCGTGCTTGCAAATTTGCAAAAGGAATCATTTCAATTGGACAATCGACGCAAAAGATATAATAGTTTCAAGTTTTGGGGCTGAATTTGCAAAATATCCAAATTTATTAGCCTTTTATTTCTCTTTTCTTTTTTTTCTCGCTTATCCTTTCATCTTCCACCTGATACAACAGGGAGAGTCGGCGCACTGTAGCGCGCGACTTGCAGAGGAATACAGAGGCGATGGCTGGGCGATTTCTTGGCCCATAGCCGATTCAGCTACACCTCTCCCTCCTCTACCTTCCCTCTTCCTCTTCCCTTTTTCCTTCCTCCTTCCTCGCCCCCTTCCATGGCGCCCCACCTACAGCTGACCTGCAACGTAGAGCTGCGGCCGCACAGCAGCTTGGAGGGCGGCCAGGAGCCCCCTTGGGCACACGAAACGGCAAGCAAAGGCCAGCTCTGAGCTCGGCCTTGAGGTTCAAATGTGGATCCGCAGCTATCACAGCCGGTGGTCTATACATTGAGGTTCTCTGCATCCAACGCCGTCACCTCTGTGGGGGCTTGGAGCCGGACCTACTATGGTCGGCCCGCCTCGTCGTCTTGGACGTCAGCTTCAATCATCTGGACGACAAGGTTGTTTTGGCTGATTGGAAGATGCTACCGCAGGAAGAGCACAATCAATCCCTACCGTTCCAGACTCTAGATTTTTCTAGCAACCTCTTCAGCGGGCCACTCCCCCTTTCGGGTTGGTGGGCAAGTGCCCAGTACCTGGTCACCGTAAACGCCATCCACAACTCTTTCTCGGGCCCTATACCTCCCTTCATCTGCGCTGCTGGCGCTCATCGCCTGCAAGCACTGGATCTCTCGTTCAACAAACTGGACAGTGAACTCCCCAAGGGCTTTGGTAATTGCTCGCAGCTGAGGGTTCTTCGCATCGGAAACAACAACCTACATGGTCAGATACCACTCGACCTTTACAACGCGGTCTCTCTGCAAGAGCTCTCGACCCCATCCATCAACATATCTGGTTACCTTGATGCGCAAGGGACAATAGCCAATATGATCAACCTATCGATGCTTGATTTCAGCTACAACAAGTTAGTTGGACCTGTGCCCGAAGGCATAGGGAAACTCACAAACATGAAGGTGTTGATGCTCAATAACAACCAATTCACTGGGAGCTTGCCATGGAGTTCGGCCAAGGGTCCCGAACGCAAATTCGAAACCAAAAGTCACGATCAGCTGTGTGTGAAGCAGATTCGAGTCTGAAGTGAACTGAACCGAGGTTGAAGACGACTTGCGTGTGCTCGGAAATTGGACTCTGGACGTGTTCCTAGACGGATCTGGACGAAATCGAACTTCCCGAATTGGGTGAGTATTATCTCACTTAATTATCAAGGTTTAACTCGTTTAATCGTAGATATTGCGTATATGAAAATGTTGTTTATGTGTATATCTAGGTAATAGAGATTACTCGGATGTCGAGCATAGTTATCATCCCTAGACTTTTAATTTGCATAGTTCAAATGAAATGAAATGATTACTAAAATAAATGTGTATGCTTTATGAGTAATTTCAGTAAGATGCGAATAAATGCGATAAAATATTTCAGATTGAGTATTCCTTTCAATACAATATATTTGAATGTTCAGTAATATGAAATCAGTATAGAGACGTGGAATAGATATGAAATCTATTTACAGTGAACGAATTTGTTTGCATGAAAGCATAGTTGAGTTATGAGTTATTGCGATATAAATGAATAGTTGTTGCATTATATATAGAAATGTTATGAAAGTTGAACTTCTGGTTTCAGCTAGTGAATTGCATAATTACAATATATTCTAGTAGTCGAATATGTGTGAGAGAGACACAATGTTATAAGAGTTTTCTTGTTATAATAAAATGTGTTAGACTTAGATGCCCTGACACCGTAGAACCCCTTTTGGAGGTCTGTGCCTTAGGGGTGAAACGACCTACCTAGCGTGTGTCTAGATGGTCGGTGGCTCGTGTTCAACAATAATCCGTGCGTGTGTCACGGTGGCACGAGGACAGAGAGGCAGTGTTCAACAATAATCCGTGCGTGTGTCACGGTGGCACTGGAGTAAATAGGGGTTATTCAACAATAATCTGTGCGTGTGTCACAGTGGTAACCCAGACTCTCCGCCTGTGTGCTCAGGTTAGAGGAGGAGTCTAGAGTACACTCTTTGAGAGTGCAGTGAGGCCGTGTGAGTCTGAGAGTCCTGACGCAGACCAGGACGGCAGTCAGACTTAGCATTTCCCGGGTGTGTCGCTAAGTCTTGTACGGTGGGTTCGTAGTTCGCTACGAGACTTTATATGCAGAGTACACTGCATATGATCAGGGCATAAGTTAAAAGATGATTACATAGAATTAAGGTAGATTAATATGAAACTTGTGTATGTTCAGATTAAGAATTTATAATACTTGTTCTTTAAATGTTCATTATACTTTTCTGCGATAATTGCACTGTTTAATTAGAACTGCTCAGTTTGTTATTTTATTTACATATTCCTGTTAAATGTAAAATATGGAGTTATCTGATGATGGCTAAGTGAAATATTATTCACTGAGCGAGTAGGCTCATTCCTCTACTCAAACATTTTCAGGTCAGCGACAAATTCCAAGAATCAGAAGGATCATTTCATCCTAACACTTAATCTGTAGAAGGTATATGTAGTTAGTTTAGTTAGATAGTGGTCTCTTAGTCCTTTCCCCTCGGTCCTTGGGACATGGTGTGGGTGAGAGAGAGTATGTATGGCGAATGTGTATAAAGTTGTAAATTAACTGTTATGTTTACTTTCTGTTAAACAATATTACATGTTGTAAACTCTGTTTATGTTCTCTAGCCAGTTTAATTGAAATGCTTCCGCAATAGTTATTTTTGTTTTAGTTTACAGCAATAATCCGGATATCATTACGAGGTTTTAAAAAGAAAAATTCTCAGTGGTTTGTTTATATGATAATCCCATCCTGTCGCGCCCTAATCTTGTGGTCTGTGGTTAATGTGAGATCGGGGCGTGACATGTCTAAACACCGTGCTCTGAGCCATGAACACATTCATGCTCATCATATCACACATCTGGAGCCATGGGCCATGTTCACCATGCTCATCACACATCTGAGTCTGCAACCGCAGCTGCACTCATTTCACCTCTCTATTTTAGGCTAGGAGCAACCTCGCATATTCAAAAATATGCGCTTCGGGTTGACCCACAGGATAACCCGTTTCATCATCACCCTATCCTGACTGGTGATGAATCTATGGCTAGGGCAAACTACATTATAGATTACATTGTGATTAGTTAGTATCTTTTAGATGGATTGCAAGATTCAACCAAGTTGTATAACATGCAAAACATAACAAAGGAAAATAACATAAACCCATCATTAAGCATTCCCTATAATTTACATCACACTGATCCATCACAAAGATCTCACATCGCATGTTATCATTTGGCCTCTTGCCAACCACCTAAATCCATCTCAAGGATCATTACATATCATGGGATCTCAATCCCTTATCACATAGTGCCATAGCCTCTCAAGGCTTTCATCATCATTATGAAATCATCATTCATAATACACCTGTCACCACAGTGTTCACATTAACCATTTCTCATAGCCTTTAATTGGGCTAAGCATCACCTGCATGGTTAGCATCATTCAATAACCATATGAATAATCAAGAGACTCATCATTATTAATATAAGGTGACAATTAGGGTTAAGTATATTGCCAACACATAATGACAACAATAATCATATCCATGCCTCATATGTAAACACATTATTGAGTAACCCTAATGCATGTTCAAGATCACATTTATCATTAAAGGAATAGAGTAGTTACATTCATACGCATGTGCTTAGCCTTAAGAAAATATATCTCATAATTGAGCAATGAGTCACCATAAAAGCATAGCTGATATGTCACTCTTCCATGACCAATCGTGCCCTCACAAGAGATACTGAAAACCCTCACTAAAAGAACCTACTCGGGTAGAGTTCACCCTCACCCAAACCAGGGCGTGCAGCTCTAGCAAGCGGGAAGAGCACAACCCTAAAATGTGAGCAAGCGTGCACCCCTGTCGGGCGTGCAGCTCCAAGGCGCGCAAGGTCATCTCGGATGAGCCACTCAGGCGTGCAAGCTATCGGGCGAGCACTCATGTGTCGGGCGAGCAGGATAAAGCCGCGTGGGCAAAGCCTGTCGGGCGAGCCAAGGCATCGGGCGAGCAAAGGAGTGTTGAGCGAGCAGGGTTAGCAAACATGCAAAGCAATGTGCCGGGTACTGAGCCATGCAAGGCTTCACTATCGGGCGAGCAGAGTACTACGGGCGTGCAAGTGGAAGCTGGGCGAGCTACTCAAGCATGTAGGTATGTATCGGGCGACATGGTTACCGGGTGAGCAAGCTGGGTGTCGGGCGACACAACTAGTGTCGGGCGAGCCAAAGATGCCGAGCGACACAGGGGCGTGCAGGGTATGTAGCTGAGCAACCAAAAACAGGGCGAGCAGGGCTACTGGGTGAGCAAAGTTCAACTGGGCGAGCAGCCTGTCGGGCAGAGCTGGCTTAGGGCAAGTAGGGTCAGGTTGCTCACCCGCCCAAGGTACAAAAAGAGAAAACTTGCTCACTCAAGCCGTGCAAGGCAACAAAGCTATGGGGGCTATCAGGAAGCACCTCCATGAGCACCAAACTCTCAAGATACAACTACTCAAGGTCATCTAAACGAGCTCACCATCTTGCCCAAGGTGAGATGAGGGTGTTGCTCGAGTCACTAGGTCACAAACTCACCTCAACCGGTTAGGAAGGAGGGGTATTGCTCATGACCGTAGGACCCAAGCTCACTCATCTAGACCAAGGGGAGAAAGGAGTGTCACTCCCTAAACCCTAGCACAAAAGTATCGGCCAACATGCAAGATGAACAAGAACAACTCCAAACGTGCAAGGGCAAGATTAAAGCAACATATATGAAAAGGAGAGTAAAGTAGTTTAGGGTTAGAGTCATGCAACCCGCCTTAAGCTCCAAGGAAGAAGATGCACTTGAGCTCCAAGGGTTGTCGACCACCAAAGCTCCTCCAAGAGGGGTGTGTCGACCTCCACTCCTTCAACCCCAAGGGTGTATCGGCCTCCAAGCTGCTCACACAAGGGTTTGTCGGCCACCTTTAGCTCCTTCTTCAAGGGTGTGTCGGCCACCAAGCAAGGGAGAGATGGAGGGTGTGTCGTGCACAAGGAGAAGAGGAACTAAAGGGACCTCAAGCTAAGGAAGGGACAACCTATATAGATGAGGTAGGAGGAGAAACCAAGGTGAACCCTTGCTAGGTGTCGTCCACCCAAGGGACACATGTCCACCAACTCAAGCCACCTCTCTTGCAAGCCATAAGACACTTGTCCAAAATGAGCACCATGTGTTCTCCAAACATGACCAAGGTTGGACCAAGCACCATGGGCGACACAAGCCCACTCTAGGCCGACACAAGCTCTACTTGGCTGACACAAGGCCCAAGCAAGCCCAAACAAGGGACTCCAAGGCCCAAACAAGCTCAACAAAGGTCCAAAGAACTCAAACAACAAGCCCAAGCCTTCCACTCAACCCTAGAGGAAGCAAAGAGAGACAAGAACACCTCTCAAGGTGACAAACTTGCTCCCAAAACCCTAGACTTGGGATAATTGCAAGTAGCACCCTCAACCCTCAACAAAGCACAACCAAACCCTAATCACCACTCAAAGGTGATTAGCAAGCCTCAAACCATTAAGGTTAAGCAAAACAAACATGGTAAGCCCTAAACGCAGGTCAGGGTCCTTACAGTGAGTGGCATTTCATTCCTTTTAGATAGCTGCCAGAAAATTGACATTTGTTGCAAGATTTGACAAAATCATAGGAGTCTTTTGCTATGGTTGGCCAAAAGAAATCTGATTACAAAACCTTCATAGCAGTTTTCTTTGCACTCATGTGCCCCCCAGTGGGGTCGGAATGGCAATGTTCTAGGATGAGGGTAATCTCTTCTTCAGGTAAGCAGCAACGGAAAAGTCTGTCTGCACAAAGGCGAAAAAGGTAGGGTTCATCCCGATAGAATTGCTTTACATCGTGGATGAATTTCCTCTTGTCGTGATGGGAAGCGGAAGGATGAATGATTCTTGTAGCCAGATAATTAACAATGTCGGCATACCAGGGGAATCCATTGGTAATTTTCATAGGTTGGTCATCTGGAAGAGAGTCTTGGATAGGGACTTTATCTTCATCTTCGACTTCAATATGACTGAGATGGTCGGCTACGACGTTTTCCACTCTGCTTTTGTCTTTGATTTCCAAATTGAATTCCTAAAGCATCAACACCCAGCGGATAAGTCTGGGTTTTGCATCTTGCTTATGAATTAGGTATCGTATGGCAGAGTGGTCAGTGTAGACGATGACCTTGGATCCAATCAAGTAGGAGTAGAATTTCTCGAATGCATAGATGACAGCTAAGAACTCCTTCTATGTAGTAGTGTAGTTCTTCTGTGCTTCATCGAGCATTTTAGACGTGTAGTAGATTACATAGCATTTCTTGTCGATTCTCTGTCCTAATACGGCACCTATGGCGTAATCGTTGGCGTCACACATGATTTCAAAAGGTTGTGACCAATCTGGGGCTTTTAGTATGGGTGCAGAGATTAAAGCGTTTTTCAAAGTTGAGAAACTTTGTAGGCAATCTTGATTAAAATTGAACTCGATGTCTTTGGTTAGAAGTTAGGTCATGGGTTTTGCTATTTTTGAGAAATCTTTGATAAATCTTCTGTAAAACCCAGCATGACCCAAGAAAGCTCGTATTCGTTTTATATCTTTTGGTGGCGACAACTTCGAGATAACATCGATTTTTGCCTTATCGACCTCAATCCCTCTGTCACTCACTCTATGTCCGAGGATGACACCTTCAGTTACCATAAAATGGCATTTTTCCCAATTCAAGATGAGGTTTGTTTCCTCTCATTGTTGTAAGACTTGACCGAGGTTGAGTAGATAGTTAACGAAGGAATCTCCGTAAATGGAGAAATCATCCATGAATACCTCCATTATAGATTCCGTTAATCCTGCAAAAATAGCAGACATGCACCTTTGGAAAGTAGCAGGTGCATTGCACAACCCAAATGGCATTCTTCTGAATGCATAGGTTCCAAAGGGGCAGGTAAAGGTAGTTTTCTCTTGGTCTTCCGGGTGTATAGGGATTTGGTAGAAACCAGAATAACCATCTAGATAGCAGAAGTATTTCTGATGGGCTAAGCGTTCTAGGACTTCATCGAGAAAGGGCAGAGGGTAGTGATCTTTCCGCGTTGATTTATTTAGTTTCCTGTAGTTGATGCACATCCTCCACCCCGTCACAGTCCTTGTAGGTACTAACTCATTCTTTTCATTTAGCACGACAGTGGTTCCTCCCTTTTTGGGAACCACTTGGACGGGACTGACCCATTGGGAGTCTGAAATTGGGTAAATTATGCCGGCTTTCAACAATTTGAGAACTTCAAGAGGAACCACTTCTTAAGATTGGGGTTTAGCTTCCTTTGGTGTTCTCTTGATGGCTTAAATTATTCGACCATTGGTAGTCTATGCATGCATAAGGCTGGGTTTATACCCGTCAGATCAGTTATTTTGTACCCAATGGTTTTCTTGTGTTTCTTCAGCTCAACAAGAATCCTTTCTTCTTGGTTTTCTGTCAAGGTGGAACTGATGATAACTGGGCATAATTTTTCTTCATCCAAGAAGACGTGTTTAAGTCCCGTTGGTAGAGTCTTCATATCAGGAGCCTTGGGTGTTTCTTTTGCTTCTAGAATAGTGACAAATTTAAGCTCCTCATAGGTGGTTGTCGGTGCTTCTTCGGCTTTCTCTAAGTGTTGAAAAAATTGTTGGACCAATTCATTTGTAGAAAATTCGACTTCTGGGTTGTAAGAACATTCTCTAACTCATCAGATGGCTCAGATATTTCTAATTGGGACATTTGATGTATTGCATCTAAGAGAAAAACCTCCTCTTGAATGTTGGGGCCTTTCATGCTGTTGAGAACTCGGAATCGAATTGCTTCTTTTCCCAGTCTTAGAATGATCGTGCCAGCTTCAACATCAATAATCTCCCTAGCTGTGGCAAGGAAAGGTCTGCCAAATATTATTGGGTATCTCAGATCCTCCTTGATATCCACAATGACAAAATCGCACAGGACATAGGCATCTTTGCCTATCCTGACTGGAATATCTTCGATAATTCCTAAAGGTGCAGTGATAGTAGAATCAGCTAACTGAATTGTCATTGTTGTGGGAAGCAAGTCAGTGAAACTTAATTGTTTACACATGGAATATGGCATAATTGATATGCTAGCCCCTAGGTCAGCTAATCCCTTCTTTCTTGAGGCATTTCCAATACAACACTGAATACCGAAGGAACCTGGGTCCTTCTTTTTCTTTGGCATTTTATTAAGGATGATATCAGAGGTGGTTTGGGCTAGTTTGATGTTCTCTTGCTCTTCAGTAATGTATTTCCTTGATAATAGAGTTTTTAGGTATTTATCCCAAGCCGGTACCTCAGAGAGAGCATCGAGAAGCGGGATGTTGATATAGAGTTTCTTAATCGCCTCCTTAAATATTTGGAACCTAGTGTCCATTTTTGTCTCTTGCAATCTTCTCGGATATGGTATCCTTGGTTTATACTACAGGATTTCTGGATCTTTGGAAACTTGTTCTTTTTCTTTGCCTTTTGCGTTTTCTTTGACTTTTCAATTCCTAGGTTCGGGCTTGCATTTGGCATAAGGACAAGTGTATCATCATTATCAAGAGGGATTCTCGTAGTTTCATGAAGGGTGCGTCCAGATATTGTAGTACTGACATTCAACTGCTCAGGTCTATTTTGGTCGTGTCTAGGGTTCGACTCAGGTTGTCCTGTAAAAGTGCCTGCTGGAGGCTTCAGTTGCGCAACAATTTGTGCTAGTTGAGCCTCTACTGCCTTTTGCTGAGCTTGTTGATTAGCGAGCATGGTTTGTTGGGATTGTAGCATCTGCCTTATCAAAGTCAATCATCTACTGGCTGGGAGGGGGTATTTTTCTGAGTGAGTTGTTGTTGTCCTTGATGTGGTTGTTGCGGAGGCAGTGCTAACTGAGGTTACTGCAACTGAGGGTGCAGTTGTGGGTGTAGAGGAGGATGGGTATATTGATAGTAGGTGGATGGATTTCTAGGGTAGTTGGGTCTTGGGAAGTTGTTTCTGGGGTTCCCTTGATTTTGATTAAAGTTGCTTTGGAATCCAGGTGGCGGCCTATTGGAGGATCTGCCTTGTGTCTGGTGTTGCGGATTGGCAGTCCCAGCAGGGTTCCCGTATTGAAATCCTGGGTGGTTTCTTGGTTGATAAGGATTATAGTAAACTTGTCCAGGAATGGAATGAATAGAATTAACTTGTTCTAGCAATTGCTCATCAGGTTGTTCAATGATGGGCTCGTACTGCTGTTGTGGTGGGTGCGTATCCATCATCACATTGTAAAGCAGACCGCATGACAAAGTTGGGTGATGAGATGCGTGACAGGCTTCACAGGTCCCTATGGCAACTTTAACCTGTTGGACTTGAGGGTTTTTCTTCTTATCGAATTCTCCAAGAGAAGTTTCAAGAGCCTACTATTTATGAGCTATGGTCTTTAATGCTTCAGCAATAGCCTTCATTTCCATTGATTCCTCAACTTTATAGACTTTGAGGACTCCCTTGCCAGATGATCGTCTCCAATTAGATTGATTCTCAGCTCTAAGTGTGACGATTTTCCAAGCATCCTCATAGTTCTTCCTCATAAAATTTCCTCCAGATGAGGAATCTAGAAATTGCTTGATGTGATCACTCACTCCCCTGTAGAACGTTTCTATTAATTTATTTTGGGAGATGCCATGATGAGGACACTTTCTTAGAAGCTCCTTGAACCTTTCCCAAGCTTCTGCGAGTGATTCTCCAGGAAGTTGGGTGAAGTGGTTAATCTGCCCCCTAATTTCATAAGTTTACGAAGGGGGGAAGAACTTCTCCAGGAACTTTTCTTCCAAGGGAGCCCATGTGGTGATGATTGGCTACCTATCAAGTGAATCGTACCAACTCAAAGCTCTTCTGGACAGAGTGAAGTGGAAAAGATGTAGCATTATCGCATCAAAAGCAACTCCGGCCTGTGGGACCAGTTGGCAAAGTGCCTTGAATCTCTTCAAGTGATCCATACAGTCATCTCTAGAACCTCCAGAGAATGAGATGCCCTGCATGATCTGAATCCATTGTGTCTAGATCTCGAAGTTGGGTATGTTGATGATCGGAGGTCGCACTGGATGATTGTCTTCGTAGTTCTTAGGGATAGCATAATCCCTTAATTGCTTGTTTCTTAGCTCTAACTGGGCAGCTTGGTTAGCTGCTTCATTTTCAGCTCGGATACAGGCATGTTCTTCCGCTCGAATCTCCGCTTGAATTTGAGCACGGGTGTTAGCAATGAGTTGTGCTCTTTGAGCGGCTATGGTGGCATTGATCCTCTCCATTACTAGTGCAGCTTGATGTTGATCTTCAGCCATTTGCCTAGCTCTTTGGCGGTTAAGTCTGATGCGACAATGGAAGCTTCTCTCTACCTCAGAGTCGTACTCTGGATCAAGGGAGAATCCGAGGTTATGCGATGATTGCATACATGTCTTCTACCTGAGTAGAGAAAGAAACAAACCTTTTAGATGAAGCAGGAGATATGATGGATTCACGATGATATGGGCTTATTGTTAAAAGAAAATGTAAAACCCTAACCAACTAGAAAGATAGTTAATTGAAATTGAAACGTTCCGTTGTCCCCGACAACGGTGCCAATTTTTGATGGATCTTCCACTTACGTGGAATTGCGTGCACCACTAAAAATCCTAAAGATAGTAAGTCTTTAGGTTTAGCCTTGCTTATACTAGATCGAGAACTCCACCCACGTATGCTATGATATGTGGAAGTCTTATCGTAGTATAGTTAAGGGTCGAATCCACGGGACAACGGTCTTGTTGGGAGAAACAAGATGGAAAATGTTGGAATTTCACTTAATCTCTTATTAGTTGGTATTTAAATCAAAAGGTTGGTTTGGTTGTTTTTAGACTAAGAGCAAGTAAAGTAAAGCAAGCAAGTAAATTTAAGGATGTTAAACAATGATAAGGAACCACTAGGATGTGATCGGCTTTCGCCGCCACTACACATGGATCAAAACATGCAACATAAAGCATAACCTGTAAAAAGAGTCTAAACAGTTAGTATCTTTGTAGATTTAGTTTCCTTTCAGAGAACTAACTACGAGATGTGTGGGAATGATGCAACGCCAGCCATCCCCGACCAAATGGTCACCTTCTTTGCATCATTCCCTTCGCAAAGTGTGTTCCTCGACTTACCAAGGTTGTACTTTCATACGTCAACTTATTCCATTTCATAATATGAAAGTACAACATTTGGAAGTGAGTTTACTCCACTTCTTGAAAGCACTCCTAGATACCAAAACAAGCGCATGGTGGATACATGCACCAAGAACCAACATTCAAACGAGTTTCGAATCTAATAGTACAAACAAAGACAATTCATACTAAAAGATAAAAGATAACACAAATTGGTGATAAAGCAACAAGTATTCATTAAATGATCGATGTTGAACTGTTACAGAAACATCTCTATATTGCAAACTATGGATTACATTACATGAAATGAAAGCATGGGTAGCGGGGATACTCCCCGCACCCTAGTGAAAGAGACTATTCACTCATAGCTAGGACAAAGAAGGAGGCGAGAAGAGAGAGAGAGCGTCATCCCCACAAAGGAGAGAGGAAAGTCAACCCCTTAGAGAGAGAAAGTGACGATCTTCAAACGTCACAGGTTGCTCGATGATGAGGTCTCCTCTTCCCACCTTCTTTGGTGAAGAGAGAGAAAGAAGCTCCAAGATGGAACGTGGATCTCAGACTGGCAGCCTTCGGGCGGAGGATGGAAGTTGGAATAGCTCTGGAGTGATGGAGGAAGCCTCTGGGCATCTGAAACTTGATACCCTTGGGTCTTATTTATAGGCCTTAAGTGAAGTCCAAATGCTTTGGTCAGTTTTGGGTCCAAACGGTCTTGAAGACCGTTTAGACTCTGAAACCGTTTGGACCCTGAAATCATTTGGACTCTGAAACCGTTTGGACTCTAAAACCGTTTGGACTATGAAACTGTTTGGACTCTGAAACTGTTTAGATTCTGAAACCGTTTGGGCTCGTGTGGTCTTGGGACTGTGTGAGTCCATGCGGTCTTGGGACCGTGTGGCTTCATGCGGTCTTGGGACCATGTGAGTCCATGCGGTCTTGGGACCGTGTGGCTTCATGCGGTCTTGGGACCGTGTGGGTCCATGCGGTCTTGGGACCGTGTGGCTTCATGCAGTCTTGGGACCGTATGGGTCCATGCGGTCTGGAGACCGTGTGAGTCCATGCGGTCTTGGGACCGTATGGCTTCATGCGGTCTTGGGGTCGTTTGGGTCTTTTGTGATTTTTTTGTGTCTTTTTCTATTAGTAAAAAGGAGAAAAGTTAGTGTAGCAGAATGTTTGCAATAAAGGAGAATAGTTTAGAGATTTTGTCTACTTTATCTGAGAAAGAGTGTGGAAAACTGAAGAAAATTACTAAGGTAACATCACAAAATTGGAGGTTATCAATAATATCTTAAATATATTATCATTGTGTTGTTTATATTTATGAAATATTCAATATTATGTGTTCATCATTTAATACAAATACGATATTCTTATCTACTTCTTATCTAACTAATAGGTCATGTATACATGACTATTTTGGAGTTGTAAGACCAACATGTATTGAATAATGATATTTTCTAGTTTGTGTACCATTTGACACTTTTTTGGTATGGTGCTTTTTACTTCAGTTGGTGCTTATTTAAACGGTTATGATGCAAAGACTAAAGTTGTAAGACAGAATAACATTTTATTATTAATATAAATTTGATTTATTTGTCGTGTTGTTTTCTACATTATATGTTCTTAATCTATTTTTGTATACAATAATGTTTTGGATTGTATAAGACATATTGTTAATATAATTTTACTGTAGCAGGATTGTCCTTTTGGGTGTGATTTATTATTCATACACCAACATTTAGCATACTAGTAATTGTATATGCAACAATAATTGCCTTGATAATTTATTCAATACAACAAAAATGATATGCATAATGGTATAGACGATTACTTGGAATCATCATGAATAGTTAATAGTCATTCTTGACAACTTGATATTTCACTTAAATATATAAATATGTTAGGTGGTCTAATATTGTTAATATTAGCATACATTTTTAGAAGACATATAAATTCCCTGCCTCACCCTTACCCTCCCCATTTACCTTGTGGGTAAGAGGGTAAGGATAAGGGGAGGGTAAGGCTACTGGTGGAGTGGGAAATAACTCGTATCCTTACCTACCACTCTTGGTGGGTAAGGGCCTTACCCTTCCCATATCCTACCCATTGACGACCATATTGGTTTGGGAACTACGTTGTAAATATTTAGTAATCATTTTACTACAATATTTTGTAGGATAGGCTTCGCTATTCGAAGGAGTTGGCAGTGTAACTTGTTTCCTGTCTGCCTTCTTTTTCACTATAAATTTTTATATATTGCCAATGTATTTTATCTTTTTATATATATAAGGTGAATAGAGAATTCCAAAGGGTATGCTCTTGGTTTGGGGACTAGGTTTTCGATAAATTATTTTGGAGTCAGATAATATGGTTGTTGTAGATGTTGATGTTGTTGTGAACCCTACTTGTAGCGGACACCAAAATGCAAATTTTGTGCATACCTTTTTTGGTATGTATCAAAGTTTTCTAGATAAGCTATTGGATTGTTCAGTTAAACAATATATTGAACCAATTGGGTATAAAAAAGTTAGTTCAGGGTCAATTGGGTTCGAACAAGCATTGAGTTTATGCAAAACAACCTAGCATGACATTGGAATAGTGATAAAAATAGAACTTGATCGAGTTTTGTAATATCTAACACAGTATAGAATTGAGATTACAAAATCTTACAATTACTTCTAATATATATATATATATATATATATATATACATATATATATACATATATATACATATATATACATATATATACATATATATACACACACACGAGTCGGATGCACTAATGGATGCTTTTTGCTATGTTTTATAGGTACTTTAGTACTAGTTGATGGAAGGGGGGAAGGAAGTTGACTGAAGGACTTTCCCATGCTTGAAAGAGTCTAAAGTGATGTCGAGATCACCACCAACCTACCCACAAGTAATTAGGTGATGAGTTGAAGAAAAAAGTTATAGATGACTAAGTGAAGGATTGAAGTACAATAGAAAAGACCCAAATATGACCATTCCAATACAGAACGATCGTGCGGCCGGTTCTAAAATCAAAGAGTTGTCAAGGAAATAAACGCCCTTAGAAAGGCCACTTCAGAAGTGAAAACGGCCATGGTGAGTGGCGACCAAAACAACCATTAGTGTTGGCAAGCTCACATATCCCTCAACTCCCTTGGAAATCCACCTCTACCACCACGACAGTTGCAGAATCCCACAGTCATGCCACTTACATGCCATGATGGTCATTGTACCTAGAATGGTTGTTCTACCTACAACAATCATGACCGTCTACCCTGAACAGTCATTTTTCTTCCATACCCCTACAACCTTTCTACCCAGAATGGATGTGCTACCTACACTTAGTTTAAACCCACAATCTAAGTTCGACACCATTTCCATAACAACTGTATCATGTCACCAGAGTTGTGGGGGGGGGGGGGGGGAACAGTCATTCTGCCCTAAAGCCCTAACCCATTAATACACTAATATTCCCTAACTTCCCCCACTAACCCTATCCAATCTAGACCACTATATAAGCCTTAGTGGTGTCTTGGGGATGAGGCTTTCTACTTCTAGATCATTCACTCCACCTTTAAGTTTCCACCTATCTTGTTTCACTTCATGTATACCTCACTTCACCCTAAAGCCATAACTTTCTAAGTGTTTTCACCACCTACCAACCTACACCTCATGCCACCTCACCATGGGAAAGAAGGAGATCATGCTTGCTATATCTAGAGCTCAAGATAGTAACCTCTACATTAACACTCATAGTTTTTCTCTCTTCTTCTTCCCCTTTGTTTGCATTTCCTTGTACTTTAAATATCTAGGCCTCTTTTATGGGTATCTTGAGGGAACAAAATGTAGCTTTGGTATCGTGTTGGAAAAACATTCATGTATAGCTCTTTATATTGTTGGTATATACTATGTTCATTCTTGTTCTCTCTCTATACCTCTTTCATCAGTGTTTGAACTATGGAATCACCTAAGGTAAAGAGAAAGATAGGGATTGTTGGACTTTTTGAGGGGGAAAATCCAATGTCCCCTAGTGAGATCTTGTTTAGTTTTCCTTTCTTCTCCATCTTACTTCTCTTCTAACAACCCTAATTGGGAGATCTAAGTAGCTAAGTGTGTTTTTGTGTTTACAATTAGAAACTAGCATGTTAAGTGTTTGGAGTATTAGGAAGGTGAAACACCCTTCTCCTACACTCCATACCACCCCTTCTACCAAGTGTATTAGGAATGTCATGCCTAGAAACTGAGACTAGGGTGATCTTTATTGTGGTCCACCTATTCCCTAGTGAATTTATCCTAAAAAGGTTGGATAGGGAGTGGTTTAAGGACTAGTTCCCCTAAATACATCCCACACCACACATGGGCCACTAGTAGACTATGGTTTCTAATCCTTATTAGCCTTTGTTGTTTGGTTGGTTGGTATAATTGTTAAATGTTTTTCTTGAATCTAACCCCACACATGGTTGATAGCCACATACCCCCAAATGGCCTAGTTCCATCATTAATTTCTAAAACCCTAATTTCTTAGTGTTAGTTGGCTTAGTCTCATTTTGTTGTATGCTTAGTTCAAATACTAGGTTAACAATGAATTGTACTTGTTAGGATTACATAGTCTTAATTGTAGTTACTTTACTTGGTTTCTTGGTTTGTTGGTTAGCTGAATCTTTGTTTGCTCTTATAGCAAATTTCACTACTTGCTCTTTATAGTTTAGTGTAATTGCTTGCCTTCTTTAGTATAGTGTAGTTCATTTTCTTACTTTAGTGTCAATTTCTCTCTTAGATAGTTCACTGGACCTAATTGTTAGTTTTGATCAAGATTTCAATCTTTCCTTTCTTAATTTCTTAATCACTGAACTAAATGAACCCAAATCAATCTTTAGTCCATTAAAATTCTAGATCTCTGCTCCACAAACCCAAAGAAATAACCAAGCTCTAGTACCCTCTCAGCTCCATGAGGATTGACCCTGAATTTCTACCTCTCTTTATTACACCTCGTTCCATTGTGCTTGTTGATCATGTTATAAGATTGTGCTAATATCGGGTAAAAAATTTAGCCTAGTTTGCCTGAGGTGCATGAAGCTTTCTACCATCATTGACATAGAGTGGTGTCTTAGAACTAGTTAGTTGTTTCTATTTGACTTTTTCTTGTTTCCCTAATCATTGCTATTCTTTATTAATTGCGTAAATTTTCATTTGTGATAGCTAACTTGTATTCATTTTCTTGATCGAGCAACATGCAAGTGACAAGGCATGTTTGGTTGTCACTCACTTTCTATTGAAATTTCTTTGAAGATGTTGAGGTAGGTAGACCAAGGTTAAGAAACTAGAAAGAATAAGAAACTATGGCCAACCTAGGTGGAGGACCACCATCCCATGGTGAAAATGAGTAAAGACATGAATGTCTTCATGATCCACCACCTCCTCCAAGAACTTTGAATGATTATTTCATGTTGACAAATCAGACATCAGTCGTTACTACTATATTTGACTAAATTCTAGAGCAAATGTTATCAATTCCCTCCTCTTTAATGGGACTTCTTCCAACATTATATGGTCTAAAGAATTAGAACTCATACAATAATATCGATGCCTTCCTTGAGACTCTCTAAAAAAATTTGCACTTGACAACTATAGATGATTCAATATGTCTCAATATGTTCCCATTTTCACTCAAAGTTAAGCCAAGGAGTGGTATTCCTCATAAATTGATAGAATGACCTAGGTGTCTATGAAGACTGAATTCTTGAATAATTTATATCCAATAGATATGCCCATGATAATTAGGAGATGCATCACATCTTCAGTCAATTGGGCTACAATAGTTTCATGAGAGTTCAGAGAGGTTCTAAAAGATTTCAAGGGATTGGTTCCATCTGAGTACCCTTCTGGAAACTAGTGTAATCCTTCTATTACGGGTTATCTCAATAGAGTCAAATAGTGGTTTACTCTGGATTTTACATAGCATTTGTTGAAAAAACTCTTGAAGAATCTTTGCCTCTCAATGGCCACTTGGCTGAAAATTCTAGGCACCATGCATCCAATGCCACAAGTGACTCTAATAGGAAGGTTGGTGTTACTCCTTCCGATCCACCACCTCCATCCCCAAATGATTGCAATCCTCAGGTGATGAATATTATTAGTTATATGATGAATATAATGAATAATCAAGGGACAGGTGCTTTGGAAAATTCAACTTATTCTATTAATACTATAGATGATGAAGTGAAGGCACTACAATCTTTGTAGAATAGAAAAGTTGCAAATACACATGTCAAATTCCTACACTCCATAGTGGAAGAATCACACAAAATTTTTCATGGAAACAACAAGGTGATGGCATGCATGGGAAGCCTATACAGTCACAAGGTCAAAGGCATGGACCCAAGTATATATATGAAGTTATGTCAAAGTTTAAAATCTTAGATGAGGTCTAGAAGAATGTGCCAAATCAAGGTCATGATATTAATAGGATTGAACAAAGGTTCAATCAGTTCTCCTTGACTCTTTATCACCATGAAGAAAGGAGGCTTCCTTCCCAAAACATGATGATACCCAACAATGTCAGTGGTCCGATAGGTGTCCCACAAACACATATTTCCCACCCCAAATTCTAGTGTAGACTATTTTCCAATATCAAGCCCCACCTAAGCCTCACACACATTTACCATTTGAACAACCATATAATAATAAATTCCCTCCTCAACCATCTCCCTATCAGAGAGAAGTCCATCCATATCAACTACAAATGCAACAAGGCAATCTTCCTCATTAACAACAACATCAAAGACCACCTTCTCCACCACAATCACAACAAGATCCCCCTTCTCCTCATGAGAAAGTAGTGTAGTGACCACATTTAGGAGTGGGATATGTCTTCAGAAACCATGTTGCCAAGTGAGTACTGACACATTGAGGGATGATCATGTTGATATCTTGATACCAAAATAGACTTTTTGATATTGTGATACCAAAAAGAGTTTTCTTTTACCATGACATCAATCACCTCCATTGTGACAGCTATTGTAATGACCACATTTGTGCTTAATTGGTAAACTAGGGTTTACCTGAATGATTACATGCTAGATTAGATTGATAATCATTTCGACTTGATTAATGATAGTAGATCAATTGTGATGTTTCAAACCTAAGAAGAAACTCTAACTATGATTTTAGTTTGAATAATTAGGGTTTGATAAAAGTAAACCCTAATCGACAAAAATTAGGGTTTTGATAGTACATGAATATGGAATTTGATCAGGATAGTAGTGTGGTAAATGATTTTTCATATTTTCTACAAATTTTTTATTTAATTGAATTTTGGATATATATGTATAACTTAATCATTCATATTGAAAAAAAAATTCAGAATATTTGAGTGTTCTTTGAATGTGGTTCTCGATCGAACTATACTTTGACCAAAATGCTGACGGAGTGCTTTTCAATAGTATAGTGTTTTATTTTTAGTTATTTATTGGTAACTCCAAATGATCTTAAATTTTAACTGAAGATCTTAATCTCAACCATAAACAACATATAAAATCTCATAATTTTTGGATGTGTTTAGACCTTATCAGTAGATGAATTACAGTAATATTTTTATGATAGAAAATTTAGCTGAAATAAGAAAAAGTATAGTGAGGGGTCAATGTGCAATTGACCCAAGCAGCTCAATTGCTCTATATGGTCAACCTAACACACAAGGAGATCTCATAATTCGTGATTCAATCTAGAGAAATGAAATCCTAGAGAGAGAGGGAGAGAAAGGGCTTGAGAGGAGAAAGTGATGGAGATGCTGACCTAGGGTTTTGTGGTCCGAGGAATGATGAAATCATGTAAGTTTTGCTTCTTTGCAAAGACTTTAATGGTGAATCTTCTCTCACATGTCAAGATTCTATCCCTCCCTGATTTGATCCAAATTGGTATCAAAACTTCCCCTTTTCTCACTCTTTCTTCATAATCCCTCATTTTTAGGGTTTTTGAGTTGAAAGGAAGAAGAAACGAGTGAATTGCTAGGTATTTGATATGAGATCGAGATTTTCAGGGATGACCTGCATTTTTAAGGTGTTTTCACACCTTAGGGTGAGTGGGAACTTCCTTTAAACAGTATATTGTGAGAAAATTGGTTAAATCATCCATAATCTTTAATTACTTAGTATGAGAATACAAACCATGAATTGTGTGTTTGATCTAGGTTGTTGCAAAATGATATGAAATGGATTCTTCCTATGTTTGGATGAATTTCAAATGATAAAACCATATAAGAAATGTATACAATACATCCTAATGAGAATTCCCTAAGTATTTGCATAGATTGTAAGAGTAAACTGAAATATAGGGGATTTGTCTATGACTAAAATTGATGTATAATTAAATAGAGAAATTTGTTTATCTAGTTTCCCTTGGTTATTAATGATTGTTTATCTGAATTCATAGTACATATATGTCAGATACTATATTGGATTCCATTTAAGGTGAATAGTGTTTGTTTGATATCTCAGTAAAGAGGGTGAAACCCTAGATGTGAGGAAAGTTGGATATTTGTGAATAGATATCGTGAAATCCATTTCAACGGATTTTCTTGACATGATAGACTTTATTTATTCAATTTTATTATTGATGCATGTTATCTCAATGAATGGCATGGAAATCCAAATTCAGCTTAGTTCCAAGGTTTCATACATATATTGATTCTATATGATTTGTTGATAGTAGTCATTATTCATTGAATGTTTATGTCGCATGAAATCCTTATGAGAGCCATGTAATAAGTGAATGGGGTAAATGAAACCCTAAGGATAGGGTGTTCAATGAATTAATCATTTTGATTACCATGTTCTTAGTATGAGATGCACAACCCAGGATTTGGGTCGGTGTGCATGTTTTCTAAGAAAGTGTAAACAATTTATGGGTGCAAATGATGATTACTTGTATGCCAAGTAGTTAGCTCTTATCAGTATATTAAGATGTCTAATTGCATGATTCTAGTGTATGTGTCAGATTGACATGCATTATGTTTATTTAAGAATCTTAGTATGCCTGCATGTATAGTATGTTGATTACTTAGTATATTACAATGTTTTGAATATACTATTCTGCCAAGTATAGAATGATATACATATTGTATTATAACTTAAAATAAGTAGATGTGACACCATAGATATACCAGAGTCAAATATAAGTAAGAGAAAGGTACAGTGTAGAAAGGTCTTTCTAGGAATAATAAAATAATAGACTTAAGAGCCCTGAACACCGTAGAATCCCTATGAGAGGTCTGCATCTTAGGGATGAAACGACCTAACCATGGTGGTGCATCCAGTATATGGGGGTCGTAACGTACCAACAGGTGGTACGGGGGACAAAGCCCTAGTGGAAGTCTCCTTAAATTACAGAATGTAGTGTCCAACATCAACCAGAGACCCTGGTGGCACTAGAGTATAGAAAAAAGCCAATAGGTGGTCTGACTCTCCACCTGTGTGCTTAGGTTAGAGGAGGAGTCAAGTTTTTACGGCATAATAGATGTGCCGAGGCCAGAGAGCTATTGTAAGGACCCAGACCTCCGTTTAGGGTTTACCTTGTTTGCTTTGCTTAACCTTGATGCTTAGTGGCTTGCTAATCACCTTTGGTGGTGATTAGGGTTTTTTGGTGCTTTGTTGAGAGTTGGAGGTGCTACTTGCAATTAACCCAAGTCTAGGGTTTGTGTCAAAGTTTGTCACCTTGAGTGGTGTTCCTCCCTCTCCTTCCTTCCTCTAGTGTTGAGGGGAAGGTTTGGGCCTGTTGCTTGTGTTCCTTTGGGCTTGGTTGAGCTTGTTGGGCCTTGTGGTGCCTTGCTTTTGCTTGGTTGAACCTTGTGTCGGGCAAGTGCATGCTTCTGTCGCCCAGGCCATGTCACCCAAGGCTGTGTCACCCATGGTGGTGGTGGTGTATCATCCAGTTGTGTCATCCATGGAACTTTGACCATCTTTGACCTCGTTTGTGTCACCACTAGTGGACACTTGGTGCTTGATTCTTGTATGTAGCAATGGCCTTGGACATGTGTTTAGGGCATGTTAGAGTGGTGGCTTATGCTTCTGGACAAGTGTCCTCAGGTGGGCGACACCTTGCTTTGCTTTGCCTTCTTTTCTCCTCCATTCCCTTCTATATATGTGTTTCCTTTCCCTTTCTAAGGATCCCTTTAGTCTCCCTCTCCTTTGTGCACGACACTCTCTTCTTTTTCAAGCGTGGTGGCCGATACCCTTGGTGGAGATAGCTTGGTGGCTGATCCTTCCTTGGAGTCTCCTTCTCCCTTGGTGGTGCTTGGAGCTAGGAGCTTGGAGCTTGCTTAAGGCGGGTTACATAACTCCTAACCCTAACTATACTACCTCTTCTATGTTCTTATATGTTGCTTATGATCATCGGCCATGTATGTTACTGGCTTTGTTTCTTGCTTAGTTGTTCTTGTTGGCCGAACCATGTGTTCTAGGGTTTCTTGGTGAGAAATAATCCCTTCTCTCCTAGGTCTTGAGGAGTGAGCTTGAGTTCTAGTATCATGAGCAACACTCCTCTCTCGTTTAAGTTGAGAGGTGAGCTTGTGTTCTAGTAGCTTGAGCAACACCCTCCTCTCACCATGGACTTGAGGGGTGAGCTTAGTGGAAGTTGTGGACCTCATCTAGGGTTGCCCTTGTGTTGCCTGATTGGTGTTAAGAGATGTGCAAGACCCCTCTCTCGTTTAAGTTGAGAGGTGAGCCATCCTCTTGATCCATTAGGGTCTGGTGCCCTTGTGCTTGAGGTTGATGACGATCTTGTGGAGTTGCTTCTTGACCTTTATGATCTTGGGGAAGGTGATTCCCGATACCCCTCTTAACCTAGAACCTTGGACGATATGTGTAGTGGCTATGACGGACGATATCCTTGGTCCCTGACCTTGTGACGGGCGTCACACCCCAGTCCTCACTTGTGATGGCAGAATAGGTCATGGATAGGTCGGCTGAATGACAAGCTCCTTGTTGGTTGTTTGAGCTGCACCTTGCTGAGTACTTTGCCCCCCACACACATGACTTAGAGATGGCCTAGTGTAGTTGGCTTGAGTCATGAAGGTGTTGGTTAGCTCTGAGCTGTTATGACGGGCGTCATGTTAACCCCTGCCTTGTGTGACGACTGATAGGTTCGGGCTAGATAGCTAAGCACGACGCTGCGTTGCCCGACCCCAAGATGCCCGGCAGAGTTGCATGATATGGTGTGCGTCACACCTTGCACGGTACCCTCCATGAACTCAGCTGCACAACGGACCTTGTTGTACAGTGAGTGCACGATACCACAGTGCACGGCACTGGCGAGTGCACAATGTGCCTGACGCAGCGTTTCATGGTGCACCCTTGTGCTGTCCGATAGGCACTGGTGTGCCTGGCCATTTTGTGCTGACCGTTATGGGTTGGACGATATGGGGAGTGCCCTACCCATCACACCTCTTGTGAGGGTAGTGGGAACTTATAGTGAGGGTCTTGTTCCTTCCGTAAAACATCTATGCTAAACCTTGTGTATGTATCACGATTGGCTTATAATGGTGACCCTTAATTTGCTAGATGGTAATCATTATGGTAAAGCTTATCCATGTAACTTAGCATGACTTTACCTAAATATGTGATCATCTTGATATTATTAATAATGTTGAGGAAATAATAAGCATATAGAATTCTTTGCTTAATGATGTAACCTATGCTTATGATCACAAGTTGAAGCACGATTGATAAATCATGTAATTATCAATGTCACCCTATATTGATAGCATAGTCTTTCTGTTAAGCCATGATTATTGTGTATACTAACCATGCAGGTGATGCATAGCCAAGTGAAAGACTATGAGGTATATATGATGAGTAACATTGCTTTGATAGTTACTCTTGGTGGTGAGATAACGTGTATGATCTGGTTGACTAAAGTACTTGGGATTTCTATCCCATGATGATGATGTAAGCCTTGAGAGGCAGTGACACTATGTGATAAGGGACTGAGATCCCATGGCAATGTAATGATCGTTGAACGGATCTGGATGATTGGCAGGATGCCAAGTGATAACATGTAGTGTTAGATCCTTGTGATGGATCAGGATGATGTTGATTACAATAAAAGCATGATAATGAGTTTTATGTTGTTTATTCTTGTTGTAGTTTACATGTTACACAACTTGGTTGAATATTGCAATCCACTTAAAATATACTAACTAATCACAGTGGAACATATCATGTAGTTTGCCCTCGACATAGATCCATCATCGTCAGTAGCTGGTGATGGTGAAATAGGTTCTCCTGTGGGTTAACCTGGAAGCACATATTGTTGAATATGTGTGGTTTCTCCTAGCCTTAAATAGAGAGGGAATCGAGTGCAGCTACGGTTGCAGACTCGGATATATATGTATATATAGAGCATGGTGAACAGGCCCATGGCTTAGAGAGATAGAGCATGAATGTGTTCATGGCTCAGAGCATGGTGAATAGGCCCATGGCTCAGATATACTAGTGCCGAGACCTGTATCGAGGCAGGCTAGAGGAAGGGTAGCCTATGGAGCTGACCCTGTGGCTGAGGCCACTTAAGCATGAGACTGCAGTCTTGCTTTGGTTCTTGTGCACTGACCACGAGGTGGAGAGGTTGTGGAGTCCGGCTATTCCATTGACCTTGTATGGCACTGGCTTGGGTTTCTCAACCGAAGGTTGGATTTGAGCGGTACGTCTCACTTCCTCAGGGCATAATAATACGTAATCCAGCCACTTAGTATTTACTGCTTTAGACAAACACGAAACATTGGTTGAGGCCTTTCTTGTGTAGTTAATCATATTATATCTTGCAGTTGCTTATATGTTCCTCATATGTGGTAAGACCTTATAAATCTTATCTTGTTAATCATGTTCCATAAAGAAATAATTTGGGATGTGCCCTCTGTACAACCTTGTAAGAATATCTTGTTTATATAGATTGATCTTGTATACCTCTTATCAGTTATCTGCTTTTATCTTTCTGAGGTTTTGTAGTTTTGGCGATGAGTTATGTTTCTCGCTGGGACTGTGCGTCTCACCCCACTGGTTTATAACCTTTTTAGGTGGTCGAGCTAGGCATGGTGGTGGTCGTGGAGTTGCGGCCGAGCATCAAGATGAGCAGTAGAAGGCAAGCGATGGATATGTTGCTGCTTTGTAGTAGAGTCTTAGAGTCATCCCTGTACTCTCAGGTCCTTGGAGGTGTTTTGATGTTGTTTCACGATGTATAGCTGTTGATGTTTTGTATATCCTGCTGCTGGCCATATGTGGGCCCTTATGCATGTATAAACATGTGATGAACTCATGTGATGGTTAGACAGTTGTTCCTCTAAGCTGTGGACATGTGTCAAGGCTTGTATATGTTTATATAATCTGTTTGCTTGCATGATGAGGACTTAAATGTAATAGTTTCTCAGTTTATCAGCTTTCCGCAATCGATTTTAATTAATTCGTGTTTTTGGCAATCTGTGGTTATGGTGATTTCCGCACATTTTCACGTAACACCTCGTTGTCTGTGTGATAGTGGGATGTGTTACCACAAGTTTTTGGTATCAGAGCTCTGGGTTCACTGAGTCTACAGGGATTTAGGACTAGGTTGTGTCTGTTCTTGTGAGTTTTCCAGATTTTCTTACAATCATCTTCTGCCCTCAGCGAAAGAAAAGCCAAGATGTCTAGAAACCATGAAGAACATGCTCCTGAGCATTGAGATGATGCATCAGTTGATGGAGCGATAGGGAAGGCACATGAAGATCGGGTGCCTGAGGTCCCCCAACCTGACCCAACCATTCTCGAACACCCTGCCTATCAACAACTTATGGGGCAGATAATGGCTACGATGAATCTCATGGTGGAAAGACTTCCAGTGCCTCTGTCGAGAGCATAGGCTCCCCATGGTGAAACATCGGGTATTGGGAAGACCTTTGAGCGGCTTCACCGAGTCGGAGCTTCAAACTATGCTGGGACGGATGATCCAGCGGATGCAGATATGTGGTTGACAAGTCTTGAGAAGGCTTTTCATATCCTCAACATCCCCGAAGCAGACAAAGTAAAGCATGATGTCTACCTTCTGAAGGGTAGTGCTGGTCACTGGTGGACCATCGAGGAGGCGAAGCGACCTGGTGAGGTGATTGGTTGGGAGGTTTTCCTGCGCAAGTTCGTCAGCAGATACTTCTCAAAGACGTACCTGGACGAGAAGATCAGTCAGTTTGAGAGCATGCGACAAGGAGTAATGAACATCACCGAGTATGAAGCCAAGTTCGTTGATCTGTTGAGGTTTTGTCCTCACATGGCAGCGACAGATGAAGAATGGATCAGACGCTTTGAGAAAGGTTTGAGTGCTGAGCTGACAACACCTATTTCTGTGTTGGAGAACAGAGAGCGGTTTTCTACGTTTGTGGAATCTGTCCGGAAGATCGAACGATCGATAAGGGAGAAAAGAGAATCTATGTCTAAGAAGAGGCCTGCTCAGTTTTAGGGACAGAGGTTTGGTGGCTTCAAGAAGCCAAGGTTTGCAGCATCGTCAGTGATGAGAGGTTCCAGTGCACCGTCGCAGTGGTCTCTGAGTAAGGGAAGAGGTTATGTTTCTTCACCGTCAAAGGCACATAGTACAGCTTCAGTGGAAGTGATAGGGACATCTAGACCATGGTTTGAGGTTAAGACATGTTATATCTGCGGTCATATGGGGCATTTCAAGTCGAGTTGCCCAAGTAGAGATGTTGAAGTGACGTAGCAGCCGAGGCAGAATCATCAGGGGTTAGATAGACAGCATCCCAGTGGTAGCAGAGGGCGAGGACGTGGTCAAGCGTCGCAAGCAAGATCGTCTGCTCAAGGAAGCAGATGATGTGGAAAGCAAGCAACGGCTCGATTCTATGCTATGAGTCAGCCGGAGGCGATAGTCAACCCATGAGTAGTGACAGGTCAGATGGAGTTATTTTATTCTGATATGTCTTCTTCTTGCTTTATATCTGTTCTGGTTGACCCGGGTGCTACACACTTTTTTATCGCCTATAGTGTGCTTGAGAACTATCGTTTACCTGTTAGTCGTAAGAAGGATAGCTTGTTGTTAGAAACCCCTCTTGATGGTTCCTCGATGCTCTGAGAAGAGTGTCCATCTTGTGTCTTATCTTTTTCGGGACACATCATCCAAGTGGATCTTATACCACTTGATATGCATGGTTTTGATGTTATCCTTGGGATGGATACTTTAGAGAAGTATAAAGTTTCTTTGGACTGTGGTTCCAAGCAAGCTGTGTTTGATAATGCTGGAGAGAAGTGGATCTTCCAAGGAGATAGGAAGATTCTTCCGACGTGTCTGATGTCATCTATGGTGGAAGAGAAGCTGTTATGACAAGGATGTGAGGCATTCTTGGCTCACGTTGTGGATACCGTTGTAGATAGCAAGGCGAAAGGTCCTAGTCTCGAGTAAGTGTCAGTTGTCCGAGAGTTTTCCGATGTGTTTCTGGATGAGTTCCCTGGTGTTCCTCCACCCTGAGAGATTGATTTCGAGATCAATATGGTTCCAGGAACACAACTAGTTGCACAGACACCGTATAGGATGGCTCCAGTTGTGATGGCAGAGCTTAGGAAGCAGTTGCAAGAGTTGTTGGAGAAAGGTTTCATCCGACCGAGTACGTCGCCTTGGGGTGCTCCAGTGTTGTTCGTCAAGAAGAAGGATGGATCGATGCGGTTGTGTATAGACTACCGACAGTTGAATAAGGTTACCATCAAGAACAAGTACCCACTGCCAAGGATAGATGATCTGTTTGATCAGTTGTGTGGTGCTACAGTGTTTTTGAAGATCGATGTACGGTCCGGATATCATCTGTTGAGGATTAAGGCAGATGACATACCAAAGTCAGCTTTTAGGATGAGGTATGGTCACTTTGAGTTTGTGGTTATGCCGTTTGGGCTAACCAATGCACCTGCTGCTTTCATGGACTTGATAAACAGAGTGTTCCGTCCATTCCTAGATCAGTTTGTTGTAGTCTTTATAGATGACATCTTAATCTACAGTCAGGACAGGCAAGAGCATGAGCAACATCTTTGACGAGCGTTGACTCTTCTTCACCAACATCAGTTGTATGCCAAGTTCAGTAAGTGTGAATTCTGGTTGGAAGAAGTAACCTTTTTGGGTCATGTGATATCTGCAGAAGGAGTCAAAGTGGACCCGAAGAAGGTGGAGTCAGTTGTAGATTGGGAACAGCTGAAGACGCCGACAGAAGTTCGTAGTTTCCTGGGTTTGGTAGGATACTATCGGAGGTTTATCAAGGATTTCAGTGCAATTGTGTTGCCAATGATGAAGTTGACTAGAAAAGATGTACCTTTTGTCTGGGATGATCGTTGTCAACAAGCTTTCCAAAGTTTGAAGGAGAAGATGACCAGTGCTCCAATGTTAATCCTGCCAGAGCCTGGAAAGGGCTATGTTGTTTTTTGCAATGCTTCCAAGAAAGGTTTAGGTTGTTTGCTGATGCAGGAAGATCGTGTGGTTTCTTTTGCTTCGCGACAGCTTAAGAAACATGAGGAGAACTATCTGACTCATGATTTGGAGTTGGCAGCAGTGGTTCATGCGTTAAAGATCTGGAGACACTATCTTTATGGAGAAGTGTGTCAAATCTTTACGGATCATAAGAATTTGTAGTACATCTTCTTGTAGAACGAGTTGAACATGCGACAACGTCGATGGATGGAGTTGATCAATGATTACGACTGCACCATCGAGTATCATCCTGGTAAGGCGAATGTGGTAGCTGATGCACTTAGTCGAAAGTCTTCTTCTTCTTCAAAGAAGGCACAATTGAGTTCCCTGGTATGCCACAGACGGGATATGTTTGTTTCCTTGCGACAGATGAATGTGCAGATGGAAGTTTCCCTGTTATCTAGACTCTTAGCACAGATGTAAGTCAAGCCTATGCTGAGACAACAGATCAAAGATGCACAGCAAGCAGATGATACAGTACAGTTGATCAGATCAGAGTTCGGCAGCGAAAATCATGGTGGGTTCCATAAGTCTGAGGATGGACTAGTTTGCTATCATGATAGGATTGTGGTTCCCGATGCTGGTGATCTGAGGAAGTTAGTGCTCGAGGAAGCACACATGTCGATGTATGTTATGCATCCAGGAGTCACCAAGATGTATCATAGTTTGAAGGACTTGTATTGGTAGCCCGGCTTGAAGAAAGATGTAGTCGAGTTCGTGGCTAGATGTGCGATTTGTATGCAAGTCAAGGCTGAGCATCAGAAGCCGGCAGGTACGTTGCAAACCCTGCCGATACCACAGTGGAAATCGGATCATATAACCATGGATTTTGTAGTTGGTCTACCCAGGACAACTAGGAATCATGATTCCATTTGGGTTATAGTGGACAGATTGACAAAGTCTGCCCATTTCATACCTATAAAGATGACATATACAGCCGAGAAGCTCACTCGGGTATATGTGGATGAGATAGTGTGTTTACACGGTGTGCCCGCAATGATAGTTTCTAACAGAGGTCCTCGGTTCACAAGTCGTTTCTGGGAACAGTTGCACAAAGCGTTGGGGACGCAGTTGAGGTTCAGTACCGCCTTCCACCCGTAGACAGATGGACAGTCTGAGAGGACTATTCAGATTCTGGAGAATCTCCTTCGAGCTTGTGTTTTGCAGTTCCTAGGCAGTTGGGACATACACCTCAGTTTCATAGAGTTTGCTTATAACAACAGTTATCAGTGTAGCATTGACATGGCTCCTTATGAGGCCTTATATGTCAGGAAGTGTAGATCTCCTTTGTGTTGGTATGAGTCTGGTGAATATAAGCTTTTGGGTCCTGAGTTAGTACAACAGACAACTGAAAAGATCAAAGTAATAAAGCAATAGTTGAAAACGGCACAGGATAGGCAGAAGTCTTACGCCGAAAATCGCCGACGACCTTTGGAGTTCCAGGTAGGAGACAAAGTGTATCTTAAAGTCTCGTCGTGGAAAGGTGTGCTAAGGTTTGGCCAGAAGGGTAAGCTAGCACCTAGATATATGGGGCCTTACCCAGTCTTAGCACGTATGGGCAAGGTAGCTTACAAGTTAGAGCTGCTGCCAGAGTTGCACAGGTTACATCCAGTGTTCCATGTCAGTATGTTGAAGAAAAGTCATCCAGATGCAGGAATAGTGATACAGCCAGTTGAAGTTGAGCTTCATGAAGATGTGACCTATGAGGAAGTTCCTATAATTATCCTTGACAGAAGGGTTAAGAAGCTGAAGAGGAAGGACCTGGCTCTTGTGAAAGTTCTTTGGCATCATCATGGCGTGGAGGAAGCCACGTGGGAGCTTGAGGAAGAGATGAGGAGGAAGTATCCCTCGCTTTTCTCTTCAGATTTTAGGGACGAAATTCCTTTGTAGGGGGTACGTTTGTAAGGACGTTGACCTCCGTTTAGGGTTTACCCTGTTTTCTTTGCTTAACCTTGATGCTTAGTGGCTTGCTAATTACCTTTGGTGGTGATTAGGGTTTGTTGGTGCTTTGTAGGGAGTTAAAGGTGCTACTTGCAATAAACCCAAGTCTAGGGTTTGTGGGCAAGTTTGTCACCTTGAGTGGTGTTCCTCCCTCTCCTTGCTTCCTCTAGTGTTGAGGGGAAGGTTTGGGCCCATTGCTTGTGTTCCTTTGGGCTTGGTTGAGCTTGTTGGGCCTTGTGGTGCCCTACTTTTTCTTGGTTGAACCTTGTGTCGGGCAAGTGCATGCTTGTGTCGCCCAGGCCGTGCCGCCCAGGGCTGTGTCACCCATGGTGGTGGTGGTGTATCGTCCAGTTGTGTCGTCCATGGACCTTTGACCATCTTTGACCTCATTTGTGTCACCACTAGTGGACACTTGGTGCTTGATTCTTGCATGTAGCAATGGCCTTGGACATGTGTTTAGGGCATGTTAGAGTGGTGGCTTATGCTCTTGGACAAGTGTCCCTAGGTGGGAGACACCTTGCTTTTCTTTGCCTTGTTTACTCCTCCATTCCCTTCTATATATGTGTTTCCTCTCCCTTTCTAAGGATCCCCTTAGTCTCCCTCTCCTTGGTGCATGACACTCTCTTCTTTTGCAAGTTTGGTGGTCGATACCCTTAGTGGAGCTAGCTTGGTGGCCGATCCTTCCTTAAAGTCTCCTTCTCCCTTGGTGGTGCTTGGAGCTAGGAGCTTGGAGCTTTCTTAAGGTGGGTTACATAACTCCTAACCCTAACTATAATACCTCTTCTATGTTCTTATATGTTGCTTATGATCATCAGCCATGTATGTTACTAGCTTTGTTTCTTGCTTAGTTGTTCTTGTTGGTCGAACCATGTGTTCTAGGGTTTCTTGGTGATCAATACTCCCTTCTCTCCTAGGTCTTGAGGAGTGAGCTTGAGTTCTAGTATCATGAGCAACACTCCTCTCTCGTTTAAGTTGAGAGGTGAGCTTGTGTTCTAGTAGCTTGAGCAACACCCTCCTCTCACCATGGACTTGAGGGGTGAGCTTGGTGGTAGTTGTGGACCTCGTCTAGGGTTTACCTTGTGTTTCCCATTTGGTGTTAAGATATGTGCAAGACCCCTCACTCGTTTAAGTTGAGAGGTGATCCATCCTCTTGATCCATTAGGGTTTGGTGCCCTTGTGCTTGAGGTTGATGACGATCTTGTGGAGTTTCTTCTTCACCGTTATGATCTTGGGGAAGGTGTTGCCTGATACCCCTCTTAACCTAGAACCTTGGATGACATGTATAGTGGCTATGAAGGAAGATATCCTTGGTCCCTGACCTTGTGACGGGCGTCACACCCCAGTCCTCACTTGTTATGGCAGATAGGGCATGGATAGGTGGGCTGAATGACAGGCTCCTTGCGGGTTGTTTGAGCTGTACCTTACTGACTACTTTGCCCCACACACACACACGACTTAGAGATGGCCTAGTGTAGTTGTCTTGAGGCGTGAAAGTGTTGGTTAGCTCTGAGATGTTGTGACGGGTGTCATGTTAACCCATGCCCTGTGTGACGGCCGATAGGTTCGAGCTAGATAGCTGAGCACGACGCTGCATTTCCCGACCCCAAGATGCTTGGCAGAGTTGCACGATATGGTGTGCGTCACACCTTACACGATACCCTCCATGAGCTCAGCTGCACAACGGACCTTGTTGCACAGCGATTGCACGATACCACAGTGCATGGCACTGGCGAGTGCACGATATGCCTGACGCAGCGTTGCATGGTGCACCCTTGTGCTGGCCAATAGGAACTGGTGTGCCTGGCCGTTTTGTGCTGACCATTATGGGTTGGATGATATGGGGAGTTCCCTACCCGTCACACCTCTTGTGAGGGTAGTGGGAACTTATAATGAGGGTCTTGTTCCTTCCGTAAAACATCTATGCTAAACCTTGTGTATGTATCACGATTGGCTTATAATGGTGACCCTTAATATGCTTGATGGTAATCATTTGGTAAAGCTTATCCATGTAACTTAGCATGACTTTACCTAAATATGTGATCATCTTGATATTATTAATAATGTTGAGGAAATAATAAGCATATAGAATGCTTTGTTTAATGATGTAACCTATGCTAATGATCACAAGTTGAAGCACGATTGATAAAGCATGTAATTATCAATGTCACCCTATATTGATAGCATAGTCTTTCTGTTAAGCCATGATTATTGTGTATACTAACCAGGGGCGGAACTAGGGGGGAGGCTGCCGAGGCTTTAGCCCCCCCTCCCCCCAAAAAATTAATAAAAGTAGTGGTTTTTGTAGTATTAAATATAGATCTGGTGTAAATAAATATATTAACTGCGTAGTAGTTAACAAAAAAATGAGCTAGTTGGAGTGGTAAAAAGTTAGTTTCCATAACCAAGAGACTCAGGTTCCACTCTCAATGTTTGTATTTTTTCGACTCAGCCCCCCTTTTGTGTTAAAATGCACACATATATAATTTCAGCCCCCCTTAATGTAATTTTCTGGTTCCGCCACTGATACTAACCATGCAGGTGATGCATAGCCAAGTGAAAGGCTATGAGGTATATATATGATGAGTAACATTGCTTTGATAGTTACTCTTGAAGGTGAGATAATGTGTATGATGTGGTTGACTAAAGTACTTGGGATTTCTATCCCATGATGATGATGTAAGCCCTGAGAGATAGTGACACTATGTGATAAGGGACTGAGATCCCATGGCAATGTTATGATCCTTGAATGGATCTGGATGATTGGCAGGAGGCCAAGTGATAACATGTAATGTTAGATCCTTGTGATGGATCAGGATGATGTTGATTACAATAAAAGCATGATAATGAGTTTTATGTTGTTTATTCTTGTTGTAGTTTACATCTTACACAACTTGGTTGAATCTTGCAATCCACTTAAAATATACTAACTAATCACAGTGGAACATATCATGTAGATTGCCCTGGCCATAGATCCATCATCGTCAGTAGCTGGTGATGGTGAAATAGGTTCTCCTGCGGGTTAACTTGGAAGCGCATATTTTTGAATATGTGTGGTTTCTCCTAGCCTTAAATAGAGAGGGAATCGAGTGCAGCTACGGTTACAGACTCAGATATATATGTATATATAGAGCATGGTGAACAGGCCCATGGCTCAGAGAGATAGAGCATGAATGTGTTCATGGCTCAGAGCACGGTGAACAGGCATGTGGCTCAGATATACTAGCGCCGAGACATGTACCGAGGCGGGCTAGAGGAAGGGTAGCCTATGGAGCTGACCCTGTGGCTGAGGTCACTTAAGCATGAGACTGCGGTCCTGCTTTGGTTCTCATGCACTGACGACGAGGTGGAGAGGTCGTGGAGTCCGACTCTTCCATTGACCTTGTATGGCACCGGCTTGGGTTTCACAACCAAAGGTTGGATTTGAGTGGTACGGCTCACTTCCTAAGGGCATAATAATACGTAATCTAGTCTCTTGGTATTTACTGCTTTAGACAAACACGAAACATTGGTTGAGGCCTTGCTTGTGTAGTTAATCATGTTATATCTTGCAGTTGCTTATATGTTCCTCATATGTGGTAAGACCTTATAAATCTTATCTTGTTAATCATGTTCCATAAAGAAATACTTTGGGATGTGCACTCTGTACAGCCTGGTAAGAATAGCTTGTTTATATAGACTGCTCTTGTATACCTCTTATCAGTTATCTGCTTCTATCTTTCTGAGGTTTTGTAGTTTTGGCGAGGAGTTATGTTTCTCACTGGGACTGTGTGTCTCATCCCGTTGGTTTATAACTTTTCTAGGTGGTCGAGCTAGGCGTGGTGGTGGTTGTGGAGTTGCGGCCGAGCAGCAAGACAAGCAGTAGAAGGCAAGCGATGGATATGTTGCTGCTTTGTAGTAGAGTCTTAGAGTCATCCATGTACTCTCAGGTCCTTGGAGGTGTTTTGATGTTGTTTCACGATGTATAGCTTTTGATGTTTTGTATATCCTGTTGTTGGCCGGATGTGGGCCCTTATGTATGTATAAACAGGTGATGAACTCATGTGATGGTTAGACAGCTGTTCCTCTAAGCTATGGACACGTGTCAAGCCTTGTATATGTTTATATAATCTATTTGCTTGCAGTATGAGGACTTAAATTTAGTAGTTTCTCAATTTATCAGCTTTCCACAGTCAGTTTTAATTAACCACTGTTTTTGGCAATCTGTGGTTATGGTGATTTCCGCATGTTTTTGTGTAACACCTCACTATCTGTGTGATAGTGGGATGTGTTGCCACAGCTATTTTCCTATTGTAGACCATAAAGTAGTCAGACTAAGCATTCCCAGGTGTGTCCGCTAAATCTTATACGGTGAGATCGTAGTTCGCTATGAGTCTTCATATGTAGGGTACATTGTATATGATCAGGGTATAAGCTAAAATATGTACATATAGGTTTAAAGAGTTTCTTATAAGTAAGAAAGGCTAAGAAAGATTCGAGTACAATTTTCCAACAATTATTCTTTGTATGTTTCTGAATTATTAGTTCTCTTTGAAATTAATCAAGCATGCTCATATATTGATTTTCTCTTGTAAATATCTAGAGTATCATGCCATATTTATGATTGTCAATTATTAGACTCTTTAAAGCTTATTTTTGTTATAATTGATATTAGTTTCTTAAAAGTATATTTGTAATTATATCAGTGCTTTAGATTGTTTCTTTGAAGTACTCATTCACTGAGCGAGTAAGCTCACCCCTCTACTCACAATTTTTAGGGATATCACATGGACTTGAAGAAGGTCATTGCATTAGAGTAGATATGCCACAAGAGTTAAGTCTGAGTATAGTTAAGTTCATTCTGTCCTTGTCACTCTAGGTCCTTGTAAAGAAATAAGAGAGAGTTGTAAATGATGATGTATAACATTATTTCTCTTTTAGCAATATATGTGAATCAGCAAGTCTTATGTGCTTAAATGTATGAGAAACATAATGAATGTTCATACATGCATTTTTACTATTGAAATCAAATTGGAGAAATCAATGTTTAGATTCCCTTGTAAAGATAGTTTATGTGGTTCAATGCGAGTAAACAAAGAGTTTGAAAAAGAAGACAAAGTTAAGGGCGATCTTTGTATTACGTTAAATCCTCAATTTATGCCCTAATCTCATGATTAGTGGTAATTGTGATATCGGGGTGTAACAACTTGGTATCAGAGCTTAGGCTGAGTTGTCAGGGACCATTAAATTAGTAAGTTAGAGTCATAAGTGTGGTAGATAGGATATGTTATGATGTTATCTCAGGGGATTTGAGTATTTGGATATCCTGGCCCAGTATTTGAGTACTTGGATCAACCAATATCAAGATCCTTTGTCTATTCTTTCATGTATACCCTGGCCAGGTATACAGAGGAAGGATAGTCTAGAGAGGAACCCTAGAAATATTAGGGTTAGAAATAAGATAAGTAACATGAATTAAGAGAATAAATATAAAATCAGATAGAACTTTCATTTCATATTGTTGTTTTATTGGAGATGAATAGAAAAGCTTTTATATGTTTGAATTCATATATTCAATATTTTGAAATATATATGGGTCTTTAAGATTTGTTGTACACTATGCAGTTGTAGCATTTATTGATTACATTCTTTGAATGAGCTTTCCTAAGTGGATAAGTTTTCTTCCACACATTTGAGATGAATAGGAGTCGAGTAATCATGAGTAGCTCTTGGCTTCAGGATTGTAGGTTTGTCCTGGTCCAGCTGGCAGGATGCATTACTGGGATCTAATGACTCCTATTAGTAACATAACAAGAGTAAATTCTGGATACATTAGATCCAAATTCTAGTATGAATGTATATACTCTAATATTTTAAAGTATAAGGGAAAGACTGGGATAACTAAGAATCAGTTGGAACTGATATCTGAGATCCAACTTTGGGGCCTCATATGAAAAACCCTTAATTGGGAATAAAGGAACATGACATAAGGTTTAGATTAAGTTTAATTATTAGTATTATATGAACTCTAAATATGAAATATGGAAAAGATATGAGAAAAGTATGTAAGGGGCCAAGATAAGAAGAATCAATCATGAGGAATGGGTTTTATAACCGAGTACAATGTTTTTATGCACTCCAAAGCAAAGGGAAAATAGAAGAAAAGAGCTAAGTATACAATAAGTACATAGAAGTGAAGAGTCTTCAGAAGAGTTAAAGTGAAGAGAACTAGATGAGCATGTAAATCATAAAACTAGGATAAGAAACTTAGTTGAAACAAAGAGAAATGTTGAAAATAATGAGCTTGATTAAGGAATGAGGGTTATGATATAATTGAGAGCATGGAATGTATACCTATATTAATAAGTTTAATACATTCATCCTTACTGCCTTTGGATTCTAAGTCTCTATAGAACAACAAACTAGTTTCTAAAAGAAGAACAAAAGTGTAGCTAAATAAACGAATAAGTCATACAAAGGTAGACTATATTCAGAAAGGAAAAACTTGATTGAAAGAGAAATTAAGTTTGACCCATGCATGAGCCGTTTGACTTAAAATGTAGGATATGTAATGTATTAAACATGAGGTGATACTAGTAGAGAGATTATTGATTTAGAATTTCAACTTCACATTAGTAGAAGGATAAAAGGAAATATATGCAACATGGTATACTTGATCCTACACATAAAAGAAGCAACATGATCATAAGAGAAAACTAGAAGTTAAAGATGACATGTGGAATAGTAGTATATGGTAAGGGGATTATGGAAAGTAAAGAAGGGTTTGAAACATAATGGAGTAATATAGATTATAAAAGAAAGAGGTTGCGAGATTTGAGAAAGTGCTAATTAGTCAAGTATCCATGTTAATAATTAATTAAACCTACATATGAGAAATGTATTATTAAATGTTTGAAGATAAGAATACTAAGTCTCAAAATCATCTTCTCTTTCATATCTTCCTTAATGAGAGCAATGTGGGAATGAAGTGATAAGAAAATGAATCATATATGATGCATAATCACCATGGTAGAGACATCTAGTGAATGTAATAATGACACACAATATGATGATGAAACTCTAGTGGGGTAAATTGAGAATGTAATCTATCTGAATAGGTCAAGTAAGAGAAAGAAAACTCAATTGATAAGATAAGAAATACCTTAGTAAAACTTGTGAGATCCAAAGTTTGAATTTCAAATTAAGGGAGAAAAGTCACATCACAATAATGTCGTGCTTCTGATAAGGACCAAACCCTAGAATGTTTAGAGTTGTAGTAGTTCAAGGGATGTCAACAGTGATTTGACCTTGAATACTAGCATATCTATAAAACAAGATCATGAGATTTGCATTTTGAAAAGTAAACTAGCACTGATAGTAATCCAGGGTTTAAAGATAGCTAATATGAAAGATAGATAAACAATATGGAAATGATTCGGAGTAATGAGTAAGATATAAATTTGAAATGTAACAAGTTTGTTTTGAACAAAAGGAGAAATACAATATGAGTGAAGTGTGATATGAGATAAATTCTTGCAATGATAGCAAGAATGATGAATATCTATTTGTACCTTGTATGTTTCAATTTTAGGAATGTTTAATCGACATGATTAAAATGAGAAGGATAAGTAGAAAAAAGTAAGTAGTAGTGAATGAGGAGAGAGATAAGAGAAAACAATGGCTTTTAGTGATATGTGAATTTGTTTTTAGAAGCATAATTTGTTGAAGGTATATTAAGGGATGTAAAATTGTTTTACATATGATTTTAGTTGTACATGTGCAAGCAATATGTTAATTAAAGATGTCTAATAGTTGTACTCATTCATACTTGTAATCCATCTTAGTATTGTACAATTTTGGTATGGTGATATGGGTCAAATGATGATAAAAAAATGGAGGGTTACCCTGAATAAGGTAGTCTTACCTATTCACTCATATGAATAGAAGGGATGATAACCATATTGTATTGATATGTAACCCTAATGAGGTATAGCTTGTTATACCTAGCTTTAATATAACTAAGTGATGGTAATTTGGTATGAATAGTCCTTGAATGACTAATACAATCATGAAGTACTTTGTTACCATTGTTGAATCCCTAGTATGCTATAACCTGATGGTTACACCTTGAAATATGTGTCGGTTCATACTTGAGAATAATATGGAATGTGATGGTAATTCTTCACCTTATGCATCCATGATGCAATGGGGATGTCATGAGTAGTAATGTAAAATTGATGTTGAATCTAGTATTCCAACTCATGACTGCTTTGCTATTTGAGTAGCACAATAGTAATATTCAAAACAACATAGTGAACTCTCTTTTATGACTCATAGGTAATAAAAATAGTACATATTGAGTCGTATGAATTGAGATGGTTGGATCAGATTATCAATGTTGAGATAACACCTCAAGAGTATGTAAATATTGAAATGGTTGTTTCTCTTTCCTTTTTCTTCCTATGATTGATTGTGGCATAGAGATTTTGTTTGTTATCATTGAGAACTGTTTTAACAAGTTGTGATTAGAAAAGAAATAAAGGACTTAACGTTGAAAACTACATTCAAGTATAAAATATAAGAATGTAATGACATGTAAGATTTCAAAATATTAAAATAAACTTTTAATATAGTTTTTTTGTGTATTTATGTTTCGGGGATGAAACTTTTTAAGGGGGTGATAATTGTAATGACCACATTTGTGCTTAATTGGTAAACTAGGGTTTACCTGAATGATCACATGCTTGATTAGATTGAACATCATTTAGACTTGATTAATGATAGTAGATCAATTGTGATGTTTCAAACCTAAGAAGAAACTCTAACTATGATTTTATTTGGAAGAATTTGGGTTTGAGAAATGTAACCCTAATCGGCAAAAATTAGGGTTTTGATAGTACATGAATATGGAATTTGATCAGGATAGCTGTGTGGTAAATGATTTTTCATATTTTCTAAAAATTTTGCATTTAATTGAATTTTGGATATGATATGGATAACTCAATCATTCATATTGAACAAAAATTTCAGAATATTTGAGTGTTCTTTGAATGTGGTTCTCAGTCAAATTATACTTTGACCAAAATGCTGACAGAGTGCTTTTCAGTAGTATAGTATTTTATTTTAATTATTTATTGATAACTCCAAACGATCTGATATTTTAATTGGAAATCTGAAACTCAATCATAAACAATATGTAAAATTTTCATTATTTTTGGATGCATTTAGTCCTTATGAGTAGATGAATTACAGTAATATTTTATGACAGAAAATTCAGCTGAAATAAGAAAAATTATAGTGAGGCGTCAATGTGCAATTGAACCAAGAAGCTCAATTGCTCTATATGGTCAACCTAACACATAAGGAGCTCTCATAATTCATGATTCAATCCAAAGAAACGAAATCCTAGAGAGAGAGGGAGAGTTAGGGTTTGAGAGGAGAAAGTGATGGAGATGCTGACCTAGGGTTTTGTAATCCAAGGAATGATGAAATCATGTAAGTTTAGCTTCTTTGCATAGACTTTAATGGTGAATCTTCTCTCACATGTCAAGATTCCGTCCCTCCTTTTATTTGATCCAAGATGGTATCAAAACTTCACCTTTTCTCACTCTTTCTTCATAATCCCTCATTTTTAGGTTTTTTCAGTTGAAAGGAAGAAGAATCGGGTGAATTGATAGGGATTTGATATGAGATTGAGATTTTCAGGGATGAACTGCATTTTTAAGGTGTTTTCACACCTTAGGGTGAGTGGGAACTTCCTTTAAACAGTATATTGCACAAAAATTGGTTAAATCATCCATAATCTTTAATTGCTTAGTATGCGACTACAAACCCTGAATTGTGTGTTTGATCTAAGTTGTTGCAAAATGATATGAAATGGATTCTTCCTCTATTTTGATGAATTTCATATGATAAAATCATATTATAAATTTATACAATACATCCTAATGAGAATTCCTTAAGTATTCATAGAGGTTATAAGAGTAAACTGAAATATAGGGAATGTGTCTATGACTGAAATTGTTGTATAATTAAATAGAGAAATTTGTTTATGTGGATGTCCTTGGTTATGAATGATTGTTTATCTGAATTCATAGTACATATATGTCAGATACTATCTTGGATTTCATTTAAGGTGAATAGTGTTTGTTTGATATCTCAATAAAGAGGGTGAAACCCTAGATGCGAGGAAAGTTGGATATTTGCAAATAGATATCGTGAAATCCATTTGAACGGATTTTCTTGACATGATAGACGTTATTTATTCAATTTTATTATTGATGCATGTTATCTCAATGAATGGCATGGAAACTCAAATTTAGCTCAGTTCCAAGGATTCATACATATATTGATTTTATATGATTTGTTGATAGTAGTCATTATTCTGTGAATGTTTATGTCGCATAAAATCCTTATGAGAGCCATGTGATAAGTGAATGGGGTAAATGAAACCCTAAGGATAGGGTGTTCAATTAATTAAGCATTTTGATTACCATGTTCTCAGTATGAGATGCACAACCCAGGATTTGGGTCGATGTGCACATTTTCGAAGAAAGTACAAATAATTTATGGGTGCAAATGACGATTACTCGTATGCCAAGTAATTAGCATTTATAAGTATATTAAGATGTTTAATTGCATGATTCTAGTGTATAAGTGCTATATGGACATGCATTATGTTTATTTAATAATTTTAGTCTGCCTGCATGTATATTTTGTTGATTACTCAGTATATTATAGTGTTTTGAATATACTTCTCTACCAAGTTTAGAATGATATACATGTTGTATTATAACTTCAAATAAGTAGACGTGACACCATAGAGATACGAGAGTCAAGTATAACTAAGAGAAAGGTACAATGTAGAAATAGCTTTCTAGGAATAATAAAATAATAGACTTAAGATCCCTGAACACTATAGAATCTCTATGAGAGGTATGCGCCTTAGGGATGAAATGACCTAACTCTGGCAGTGTGTCCAGTATATGGGGGTCAGAACATACCAACATGTGGTATGGGGGACGAAGCCCTAGTGGAAGTCTCCTTAAATTACAAAATGTAGTGTCCAACATCAACCAGAGAACCTGGTGGCACTAGAGTACAGAAAAAAGCCAATAGGTGGCTTGACTCTCTGCATGTGTGCTAAGGTTAGAGGAGGAGTCCAGTTTTTATGGCATAATAGATGTACCATGGCCAGAGAGCCATTTTCCTGTTGTAGACCAGAGAGTAGTCAGACTTAGCATTCCCGGGTGTGTCCGCTAAGTCTTGTACAGTGAGATCGTAGTTTGCTACGAGTCTTCATATGTAGAGTACACTGCATATGATCAGGGCATAAGCTAAAATATGTACATGTAGGTTTAAAGGGTTTCTTATAAGTAAGAAAGGCTAAGAAGTATTCAAGTACAGTTTCACAGCAATTATTCTTTGTATGATTCTGAATTATTAGTTCTCTTTGAAATTAATCAAGCATGCTCATATATTGATTTTCTCTTGTAGATATCTAGAGTATCATGCCATATTTATGATTGTCAATTATTAGACTCTTTAAATCTTATTTTGTTATAATTGATATTAGTTGCTCAAAAGTATATCTGTAATTATATTAGTGCTTTAGACTGTTTCTTTGAAGTACTCATTCGCTGAGTGAGTTGACTCACCCCTCTACTCACATTTTTTAGGGATATCACATGGACTTGAAGAAGGTTATTGCATCAGAGTAGATCTGCCATAAGAGTAAAGTTTGAGTATAGTTAAGTTCATTCGGTCCTTGTCACTATAGGTCCTTGTAAAGAAATAAGAGAGAGTTGTAAATGATGATGTATAACATTATTCCTCTTTTAGTAATATATGCAAATCAGCAAGTCTTATGTGCTTAAAAGTATGAGAAACATAATGAATGTTCATACATGCATTTTTACTGTTGAAATCAAATTAGAGAAATCAATGTTCAGATTCCCTTGTAAAGTTAGTTTATGTGGTTCAATGCAAGAAAACAAAGAGTTTGATAAAGAATAAAAAGTTAAGGGTGAGCTTTGTATTACGTTAAATCCTCAATTTATGCCCTAATCTCATGATTAGTGGTAATTGTGAGATCAGGGTGTAATAGCTATTACTCCTATCATGATTCAACTTTTTGATCCCATTATTTTCATTTTGAGAAAAGTTCACAAGAATTGTCATATCTTGATGATTTAGATGATCCTTCCTCAACATAGAGGAAGAATAAGTACACCAAGGGCATTCTTGAGACATGCAAGCATGTTCAAATCCATATACCCATGTTGAATGCCATTAAGTAGATTCCCTCCCATGCCAAATTCATGAAGGACGTGCTACCTTAAAAATAAAGTCAATTACAAGAATTTTTCAACAGGTGTAACATACCAAATTTTTTTACCAAATCTAATTTTGAGCCAATTTGAAAAGTTTTCTTGATTTGAAAATCTTTATTATTAGAGTCTTATAATATCTTGCAACTAGTTGAATATCATTAAATCAAGTATCTAAAATGGAATTATGCCCCACTTTGATCAAATCATCCCACTTGGGACCCATAACTAAATAATGGAACCTCATCATGGAATTTTGGCTTCAGAATCACATTAAAAGATATTATTGATTTTTATATATCTATATTTGATTTAGTTGTGAAAATAAACATTTTAGCCATCTTAGACTCACAAACAAGGTAGATAATATTTTTTAGAATTATAGTAATGACCATTAAAATTATGTTAAAAAATCAAAGGAAAAGGATGGAGGGATTAAGAGATAAAAATTTAGGAGGAAATAGGAACTAATAATAAAAAGAGAATGAAATATCAATTTTATTTCACAATCAACTAGGTTTGTTGACCCATCCCTAAACATGTGTGTGCCTATGTTTCCTTGTCACAGAGGTTGTTAAAGTCATTGGGTAATGCCAACATGCAGCCATTCACTCTATGCCCCTTGTCTTCCTTTTTTCCTTCTCTGACCTGTTGGCCCATCAATTGGGGATGAGAAGCAAGGAAACACCAGGGCCATTACTATTGTTAGTGTCAAGAAAGAAATGACCAATGAGTGCTTCTGAGAGCATCATGTCACCTCATGCCTAACTAGAAATACCTCTACCACCTGTCATATTTCCCTAGATCACAATGCTAACCTAAACTTCTTATATACGGACATATATACCCTTTTGACAAGCACCAGTATATCACTACCCCCTTCTTCATTTCTGACCTTCGCACACACCCCTACCAAATTGCTCCTCTTTCTATGATATAACATATAACACATCTATGCTCCACTTGCTAGTTGTGAATTATCCTCGACCACCTCTCTTCATACACCTCCTCCCCAACCTATTAGACTTCATGGTCTACTCTGGACTATAAACACCATTCGCAGATCACTGCCACCACCTCAGGCCCCTTGGACCTACTTGATGGTGGTGCACAACTGGTTAACAATGGTCCTGGGTTGCTACATCCTATGTTTCACCTGCTACAGTGAAGGAAACCACCACACACTACTCTATTGTGGCCAGGAAGACAGAGGTAGACGACACTCCCCATACTTGGTTGCTTCCCTCATCATAGATGAACTGGTGGTTTTTCCTAGAAAACCTTGTGTCGGACAGTGACCTTCAACTCCATCTAGCCACCTCCTTGACTCTAGGATCGAGTTCCATAGTCAGCGTACCTACTTCTACAAGATACTTGACGACCTTATTTCATTGTTTCTTTTTCATCCCATGATTAAGAAGTAGGTAATAGATAAATAACCTATGGGATACAACAATAACCAACCCAATATAGTGAATCATATATATTGTGACATACACTTGTGATCCTATCACAACTTTTAATAATGTTATACACATTGTGACTTACCATTATATATCAAGTACATTTGTCCAAATAATTAAATACGACCCTAGACAAGAGACAATGTAGGTAACAGAGGCCTAAAACATGAGAGAAGATTTAGATAATTATCCAATTAATGAAAACTACTATTGCTATCAAATATTTAACTTTATGTAAACCGGCTTCTCATTTGAAACATACTAAAAAGGAAATCCCTAATTTATATAACCCATGGATTTTGACAATACCTTTAATAGTTGGACTTAACACGACTGCTCTTTATCATAACATGTAATATGAAGAAGAGAAAGAATATTGATAAGTATAATTAGGGATATACTAGAGAAATCAACATTCATAACTATGTTATTGTATTCAATGGAAGTATGGAAACTGTCTTAATAGATGTGTAGCTTTTCATAATGTAAACTTGCATCGTTATATATTGTGCATACATACTCATGATACATATACTAGTGTATCACATAATGTAATCACAAAGGGATTGGGATAATCTAATCTATCACCATGGAATAACACTCTCACCTAAAAATGTATAAAAATAACAAAGATAAACATGTTCCTAATAAAATATAATAAGTAGTTTCCAAAGACAAGGATCGAATAATAACTTAGGATGTCTCTATTTATTAGGATTTGAAACTTGATGTCTTTTTGGACCCTAGTTGGGAAAATATTTAATTTCTTGTTCAAACTATAAGGTATCAGATCTTCTCTTTCATTGTTGAACTGTTTTTCCCTCTTGATTCACACACATATAGTTTGATTTGTGGTAAATCCAAATAGCTTTAAAAACTTTTATTATCTCTTGAAAGTTCACCAACTTCATTTCTAAATGATGTTATAGAGAACATTAGTATCAAATTACGTTGCACATGATTTGAAACTATGTTGTCAAATAAAATGGTATTAGAACCATCAACAATGTGCAACCTCCTCGCTCCAATCTAGAATGATTTTTAAAACCCTATATTGATGCCTACACACACACTCTCTCTCCTTTATCCTAAAGGAAACACCAGTTTCTCAACTCTGAGGATGAGTCCAATAGTTTGAAGAAGAAGATAGAATCCTCATCTGAAAAGAAGTACAAGACCCCAACTCCTTAGTGCTTTGAAGGACCTCCCACACTCAAGGGTGAGGATCCTACCATAAAACTGGCTCAAATGCAATCCATACTGGGGACTTCCAGGCAGGGCCTCATCAGCAAAAGCACTGGTCTGGGGGGCACCTACCACTGATGACTTCATTAAAATGAATCCCTATGAGTTTCTGGGGGAGAGTGAGAGGGACTTCATTGAGAAGGAAGACAATTGCATCTTGGCCATGCAATATATCCTGAAGGGCATGAGACGCTCCGGGTATATATGGGTGAAGTATGCAGCCTTTGCCCTGAAGTGTTCGACAAAAGTATGGTGGAAAAACCTAACTCACACTCAACTTGAGGAAACCACTTTAATGACTTGGAAGTGATTTATGAATGTGTTTGGCCAATAGTACATTCCCCAGTCAGTGGTGATCAAGAAAGAGATGGTGGTCAACTCAGTGTGAGAAACATTGGGGCTAAGTACATATGCCACTTCACCCTCCTAAAGAGATATGGCTTGACGTCATTGAGTAGAGGAAAATATAAGTGTTCATGTAAGGGCTCAACCCACAACTGATTGAAAGACTAGCCCCACAATTCCAACTCATGTTTGAGTAGTTGGTGACCAAAGCATAGTTCACTAAGATGCATTGTTAGTAAGCAGGATGTTCTTCACCCCCAAGAAGCAATAGAAATCTAAATGATGGAGGGAATCATCACCATCCCAACAACAAAAACCATCATCATGGAAGCAACAAGAGCTAAAATGGAAATCAAAACAAACCTCCTCATTCTACTGCTCGTCCCACACAGGGAACCCACCCCTTCTATCATAGTTTCCGAAAGAAGCATCCAAGGGACTGTTATCGTCCCACCCCTCTCTGCGACAAATGCTTCAAGCTTGAACACTGCTAGATGAAGTGCCCTGATTCATGTAGGTCAAACAACTCTCAACCCCATCAGGGAAACCCTCTCAACAATGCATCCTAGAAGAACAACTACCACAACAAACCTAAGCTACCTGAGCAGCGTATTGGGAGACGATTCATTGTGACCACTTAAATGATAACAATAAGGATGTTATTGAACACATGTTCTATTTTTGGACAATCTATGAAGGTCCTTTTTTGTTTTTGATCTACTGATTCTTTCATGCTTGTGGCACTAGTAAAAACTTTGAAATAGAGACAGTGTATATGGACTTTATTCTGAATATCAACACCCCTAGTAGAAGTCTAAAATTCACTTGTTGTAGAATCCTCCCAATGGCCATGTTCATCAGTGGGAAAGATTTTTCCATCAAACTCCACTTTCTCAACATGGTTGACTTTGGCATCATCCTTGGAATGGATTGGTTGTTTGTTCACCAAGCCCAACTTTTATCTAGGCAGAAGCAAGTTATCCATGTGCACCGTGATGGAAAACAAGCAGTAATCATGGGAGGTACGAAATATGATAAGATTCTTATCTTAGAAATGAAAGCGCAAAAGTTTATGGACGACGTAGAGAATTCCTAGCTATGATAGTAATAGAGAAGGAATCCTTATGAATTGAAAATATAGATATAGTGAAGGATTACCTTGATGTTTTCCCCAAAGAACTCTAGGGAATCTCTCTATAGAGAGAAGTCGAATTTAATATCAAACTTCTACCTGAAATATACCCTATCTCAAAGGCGTCATATGGCATGGCACCGATTAGAACTGGAAGAACTAAAGAAACATCTATAAGAACTCCTTGAACTAGGTTTTATCAGACTGAGCATGTCACCTCCAAGAGCACCTGTCCTCCTTGTCAAGAAGAAGAATGGGTCAATACAAATGTGAATCAATTATTGAATTCTAAATCTGATCATAATCAAGAATTAATATCCTCTTCCTAGGAATGTTGACTTATTTGATCAGCTAAATTTGGCTATAATTTTCTTGCAAATTTATCTTCATAGAGGCTACCACCAGATGAAAACTAAAACAAGATGGCATCCCCAAAATTGTATTTTGAACATGATACAAACACTAAAAATATCTTGTCATGACATTCAAATTGACAAATGCCCCTACAACTTTCATGGACCTTATGAATAGAGTCTTCAAACCTTACATCGACTCCTTTTTTGTGGTCTTCATTGAAGATGTGCTCATTTATTCTGAGATGCTTAAGAAACATCAAGAATGATTGAGGATCATGTTAAATACTCTTAGAGAGCGTGATTATATGTAAAATTTGCAAAGTGTGAGTTTTGGCTCTTCAAAGTGATGTTTTTAGGACATATTACCTTTGAGGGCCACTAGTTGTGGACCCTAACAAGGCCGAAGTCATTCAAGAATGGAAGGTTCCTCAAAATCCTTTTGAGACATGCAACTTCCTGAGATCAACATGCTATTATTGACAGTTCATCTTGAACTTTTCAGCTATATCTCTTCCTTCGACCAAGTTGACTAGAAGGGATACAAAGTTTCTATGGAGTCCTCAGTGTGAAGATGACTTTCAAAAATTGTAGGAGCATCTCACCTCAACCCAGTCTTGACACAACTTGTAGAAGGAAAGATCTAAGAAGTATTCAGCAGCACCTCTCATCATAGTGTAGACTACATCCTTATGCAAGATAAGAAAGTCATAGCATATGGCTCATAGCAACTGTGACTAAATAAAATGAGCTACCCCATCCATGACCTAAAAAGTGTGACAATTATTTATGCTTGAAATTTCGGTGGTATTATCTCTATGAAGAAAATGCATAGTTTCCTTTGACCATAAAAGCCTCAAGTACCTTCTCACGTAGATTGATTTAAATCTTTGACAATGTTTATGGTAGAGTAATTAAAAGACTATGATTTAAAAATCACTTGCAATCATGGTAAGGCCAACATAGTCGAGGATGGTTTGAGTAGTAAGAAAGTTGCAACATGCACAACCATGAAGAACTTGAATACACTCACAGAATGGAATCTTATAAGGATCTCCAAACTACATGTCAAAATTACCAGTCCCTCCACTACTCCTAGATGGATTTCTAAGATCATATAAGTTCAACAGACTAGTCTTGACCTAGAGGAAGTTATCAAAATGGTAGAGAAGCCTCAGATAGAGATGTAGGTAGGACTAGACGGAGCTATCCATTTTCATCAATGACTTTGGATACCTAATGTTTCTTACTTAAGGGAAAATGTTTTGAAAGATGCTCATTGTTCTAAATATACCATTCACCCTGGAATGATAAAGATGTAAAAAAAACCTTCAACGCTCACTATGGTGGAATAACATGAAATGTGATATTGTTGAGTTTGTGTCTAGATGCTTAACATGCCAACAAGTAAATATTGAGCATCAAAGACTGGGAGATCTTCTAGAAATTATCAAAATACCTAAGTGGAAGTGGGATAATATTATGATGGAATTCCTCATGGGACTTTTGAAGATGAAGAAGGGCAATGATGCAGTCTAGATATCATTGACCGATTCACAAAATTAGCCCAGTCCTTACCCTTCAAGACTACAATGTATGTATCTGCCATGGCTCAGATGTAAATCTAAGAAATAGTTTTCTTACAATTGGACCAAAAGATGATTATTTCTTATTAGGATCAAAAGTTCACCTCTAGGCTCTAGAAGCAGATCCATGATGATTTGGGCACTTGATTAGCCTTTAGCGCAGTCTATCATCCCCATACAGATGTACAGTCAAAGTGCACGATATAAAATCCTATAAGACTTGCTCCTTTCATTTATCATTGATTGGAGTGGATCATGGGATAAGTACCTACCCTTGGATGAATTTGCACATCATAGTAGTTATCAGGCCAGCATTGGGAGGTCACCTTATGCGGCATTATATTTTAGACCTTATAGGTCATCGTTATATTGGGATGATGTGGGTTTAAGGTCTTTGCTAAAATTATAAGATCTACAATTATGTCAAGAAATTTGATCTGATTAAGAAGAGAATGAAGGATGCACAAGATAAATAGAAAATGTATATTGACCAACACATAGTAGACAAATGTTTTATTGTGAGAGATTCCATTTTTTTAAAGTGAAACCCTTGAAGTCAACTTACAAGTCAACGATAAAGGGCAAGTTGAGACCTAGGTGACCAGCCTAAATTTCACATCCAAAAGGAGTGGATTCAGAATAGTCAGACTTTTAAAGAGATAACCCGACTCTCAGGCCCCCGCAACGATAAATAGGGTCTGATGTAGTGATCGGGGTTGAATAGAGGGATAAGGTTGGAAGTGTCAAGCACATGGAAAATAACACTCATATACTCTAGCTGAAGAGGGTATATGTTGTGTGATTTGTATATCATCTTTTCAAATGTTATCACACACAAATTTGGTTCTTTCTAGTGTAATTCACTCTCTTTCGTATTAGTTTTGCCATCTTTTTGTTGTTTTATGTGTCCCATAACTTGTATTGCAAATTCACCACAAAAAGGACTAAATTCATATGTTATTTCTACAGAAACAGAAGAATGCACGGCGTGCAGTTTCAGATGCATGGCATGCAGTTTCAGATGCATGGCGTGCATCATTCCAGAAAAGTTTGATTTGCTGAAGCAGTAAAGTGCACGGCGTGCAGGCTCAGACGCACGGTGTGCAATATTCCAGAGAAATTTCATTCTGTTCAGCCAAGAGAATGCACGGCGTGCACGCAGAAAACGCACGGCGTGCGAGATTCCAGAAACATACGGAACGTGAAGACATGGCATGCACATCGAAATGACACGTCGTGCACCTGGGACGCGAACTGCTGAAGAAGTTCTGGAAAGTTGCACGGCGTGCACGCAGGAAACGCACGGCGTGCGAGATTCCAGAAACATACGGAACGTGAAGACATGGCATGCACCTGGGACGCGAACTGCTGAAGAAGTTCTGGAAAGTTGCAAGGAATGCAACTCCTCAGTGCACGTCGTGCACGGTTCAGCCCGATGTCAACTGCACTGTAGGTGCACGGCGTGCACCCAAAAGTGCACGGCGTGCACCTGGCAGTTTTGGAATTTCGAAAATCCAGAATACGATTTTAAAAGAAAGAGGGAAGCCAAGGGACAGTTACATTCGGCCATTTAGAGGTTTTCTCTCGTCCCAAAGACAGAGGAGAGCAGAGGAGGGCGATTTGGGAGGAAACTAAGGTGGTTTCTTGCACAAAGAGATCATTTCTTCTTCTCCACTTCTCCTTAGTCATCTTCAAGGTGCAGCCATCGTTCCCAACTCCGAGCAGCTTCTTGAGAGAGGAGTAGGCCCGACTTGGAGAAGCTAAAGGAAGGGAATTTTGTCCTAAAGCCGGAATTCTTGCTCCTTGTGGTTACATCTTCAGTTCTTCTTGTCTTTTCTTCTCTAAACCATGTCTAGCATTGAGAATTCTGTAGAAATTCTGCTGTACATTGTTATGGATGAGTAGATCTTTTTTCTTGGCATGGGAGAGTAACTCCCATGCCATAGCATGTAATGAACAAGTAATTTCGTACTAAATGCATTTGCTTCTTGTTTCCTTACCTTGAGAGTGTCGGTTACTCTTTTCCTTGCATGTACTATTGGCCACCTTATATGCATGATTTCTGCTTTCTTGCTTAGTTTGAGAAGACAAGTAGGTTTGTATGGAGACGCTCTTCTTGGCAACTTTTCTTCTTCTACGAGAGTAGAGAAGAATGAGTTGAGGATCTATTTGTGATCATAAACGAAATTCATGCACGAGAGTGCTGTTTTGAGTTATGATCGTTACATTTACAGCGGGAGGTGAAATGTAACACAACTTTTCCTTGAAACATGATCTTATGTATGTTTAAATTATTTTGTTCTCTTGATTGCTATGGCATATGAGTGAAATCCTAATGTCCAAGATTCATAAACTTTCTGAAATCAGACTTTCCTTGTAATCCTTGTTTGTTAGCTAAAATCTGAATTTCCTGTAGCTAAAACCTAATCTGTATGCTTTTAGAACAAATCTTTTCTACTCTTTAAAATCGGTCTGGATTGTTGAACTTTAGTACTATTGCATTAAATTAAATTAGCTCAGCTCCTTGTGTTCGACCTTAACTATACTACCTCCGTATACTTGCGGAGTTTGGTTAAGTTGAGTAAACTATCCATTACTTGGATTGAAACTCGTTGCATAAATAAACCAACAAGTTTTTGGCGGCGTTGCCGGGGAGCTATGGTAATTTAATTAGAGTAACAAGTACTATTTAGTATTCGAGACTAGACCATCATTTCATCATTTTCAAACTTCCATATACCTCTTAGTTTGTTCTTAATTTCTCTTGTTATTTTTCAGGTTGTATGCGTCGTTCACAATGAGGTCTTCAAACGTCCGCTTTGCTAGACCTTGAAATAGAACGAACTCCTTCAAGTTTGAGGAGAACAAGAAGAGTGGAACAACCACTATTTCGAGGTACTTCACCATCACCACCGCCATCATCACCACCATCGTCTTCTTCATTTTCTGCAGTAGCTACTCCAAGTATTTCAGCCATGGAGGACGATCGCCCTCTAAAAGATTTCACTATGCCGGTTGCCACAAATATTTGTGTAGTCATCGACCTACCTACTGTGGAAGCAAATAACTTTTCAATTGCCCCTTCCATGATGAAAATGATTCAGCAAAATCGCTTCGGGGGTACAGCCAATGAAGACCCAAGTCTTCATATTGCAAAATTTCTGGAATATTTGAATACTTTTAAGATTAATGGAGTGTCCAGTGATGGAATCAGGCTAATGTTATTTCCCTTCACTCTAAGAGATAGAGCAAAGGTGTGGCTTTTATCTCTTCCTAAGAAGTCTATTAGAAGTTGGGACCAACTGCTTAATGCTTTCCTTGCAAAGTACTTTCCACCAAGCAAGACATCTCACTTGAGGAACCAGCTTACAAATTTCTCTCAAAGTGAAGGAGAAACCTTATATGATACATGGGAACGGTTCAAGGATCTTCAACGCCTTTGCCCGCACCATGGTTTGACAAATTGGCTCTTGCTGCAAACCTTCTACAATGGACTGTTCTACAATACTCGGTTGACTCTAGATGCTGCAGTTGGCGGTGCACTAATGACCAAGTCCTATGGAGTGGCCTATGATATCATTGAAGATATATCACTCAATCACTGTCAATGGGGAGGAGATAGAGGAGCTAGATCCACCTCTACAGCAAACTCTTCAGTCGGAAAACAAGGAGGAAAGCATACTATTGATGTCGTTGATCTAATTGCCGCAAAACTAGATGTGCTCACACAGAAATTTGAGAAGATGACCACTCTGCCAGTTCAATATGCTGAAGCCACGTGTGAAGCTTGTGGTAATATAGGACACACTTCTTCTTGTTGTTTTGCCCCTAATGCTACGGAAGGAAATTTTGAACAGGTTAATGCAGTTGGGATGCAAGGGAACAAACAATACAACCCTTATTCCAACCAATATAATCCGGGATGGAGAGATCACCCTAATTTCTCTTACCGAAAATGCAAGCAACACCCAAAATTTCTAGCAAGGACAGCAACAGCAGCAACATGTCAATCGTCAAGGAAATCCGCTGGGTTTTAATAACAGGGCTTTTCAACAACAACAACAACACCAAGGTTCTTCTTTGGAAGCCATGATGGAGAAGTTCATATCAACATAGATGCAACAAAATGAGGAACTCTGAGGAAATGATAAGCTCTTAAAAGATGCTATTGCGCAACTCTCTGCAAAAGTGGATGTAATTTCCACCCACACCAAGATGTTGGAAAATCAGATAGCACAACAAGCTTTGAATCAACAAAGGACTCCCCAATCCGGTTCTCTTCCAAGTCAGCCAGAAATAAACCCAAGGCAACAAGCCCATGCCATTATCTTAAGAAGCGGAGCTGAAATTGAAAGGCCTTCTCCATCTGAGGAGAAGAACATGAAGCAAACTATTGAAGAAGAGGACAACACTCCGAATCACAGCGAGGAGAAAGGTAAAGCTGAAATACCACCTTATTTCAAAGCAATTGCACCTTTTCCTCAAAGATTAGACAATAAGAAGGAAGATCAAAAATTCAGGAAATTTGTGGACATAATCAACAGACTGCATGTAAACCTTCCTTTTTCTGAAGTTATTGCCGAAATGCCTTCCTATGCAAAAATTTTAAAAGACATTCTGACCAAAAGAAGAAAGGTTGATCAAGTAGAAACTGTAATGCTTTCTGAATGAGTAAGTTCTATTATTCAAAACCGTCTCCCTCAAAAGCTTGATGATTTGGGAGCATTCACACTGCCTTGCAAGATTAATGACACCACTTTTGACAAAGGTTTAGTAGATCTCGGTGCGAGTATCAGCCTCATCCCATTTACCTTATGGCAAGAATTAGATCTTGGGGATTTGAAGCCCACAAGGATGGCTATTGAATTAGCTTATCACTCTATTAAATATCCAAAAGGTATGGTGGAAGATATACTTGTACAAATCGGGAAATTCTATATACCCTGTGATTTTATTGTTCTTGACATGGCGGAAGTTCCCTCCAACCCTGTTCTTTTTGGGAGGCCCTTTTTGAGAACTATCGGATGCCTTGTGGATGTCCGGGAAGGGAAGCTCACTTTATATGTCAGGGAAGAAGCTATGGAATTCTCTATTTATGAAGCTATGAAAGCACCCGCACGTGTTGAAGAAATATGTTTGCTTGATATTGTTGATCCTATTGAAAATGATAGTGAAGATGATGTTGATTTTATGGTTAATCTCTATGATGATGATGATGATGATGATGCAACTGAATCTAATAATTCTGAAAATTATGGAGCACCTTCTATTTCTAAAGCAACAGCTATTGATGAAGATGCTCCACTTGTTGAAGACAAAGTTGATGATAGTATGACAGGCAAAAAGGTAGAATTAAAAGCCCTTCCACCTGGGCTAAGGTATGCATTTCTTGACCCAAATTCTACATCTTCTGTCATAATAAATAGTGAACTAACCAATGATCAAGAAAATAAATTGCTTGCCAAATTGTGTTTGTACAAAGATGTCATTGGTTACTCCATAGAGGATTTAAAAGGCATTCATCCTTCCATTTGTATGCACGGAATAAATATGGAAGATGATGCTAAACCCACTGTTGAACCACCTAGACGTTTAAATCAAAATATGCTTGAGGTGGTAAAGAAAGAAATTTTCAAGTTAATTGACGCCGGAATCATATATCCAATAAGTGACAGCCCTTGGGTTAGTGCCATTCACGTGGTACCTAAGAAGGGGGGTGCAACTGTCATCAAAGGAGATAATGATGAGTTAATACAAAAACACATTGTTACAAGTTGGCGCATGTGTATTGACTATAGGCGTTTGAATAAAGCAACCTGCAAAGATCATTTCCCTTTGCCTTTTATTGACTTGATGCTTGAACGTCTTGCCAAACATTCATATTTCTGTTACTTGGATGGGTATTCAGGTTTTTTTTCAGATTCCCATATATCCCCCCGACCAAGAAAAGACCACTTTCACATGCACTTATGGAACATATGCTTATCGTCGTATGTCGTTCGGACTTTGTAATGCTCCTGCTACTTTTCAGCGATGCATGATGGCTATATTCTCCGATTTTATTGAAAATATAATGGAGATTTTTATGGACGATTTCAGCGTATACGGCGATTCTTTTGATCAATGCTTATTAAATCTGTCTCTTGTCTTAGCCCGTTGTAAAAAGGTCAATCTAGTACTAAACTAGGAGAAGTGCCATTTTATGGTACAATCCGATGTAGTACTAGGACATGTGGTATCTAACAAGGGTATTGAAGTGGATAGGGAAAAGGTTGAAGCAATTGAAAAGATGTCTACTCCATCTTCGGTAAAAGACATTCGCAGCTTTTTAGGACATGCAGGCTTTTACAGAAGATTTATTAAAGACTTTTCCAAAATTGCAAAGCCTCTATGTTCTCTTCTTGCAAAAGACACAGAATTTGTATTTGATGACAATTGCCAAGCAGCATTTTCCAAACTCAAAGAAGCTCTCATTTCAGCTCCAATCATCCAACCCCCAGATTGGGATTCCCCCTTTGAACTTATGTGCGATGCAAGTGATTTTGCAGTGGGAGCTGTTTTGGGACAGCGAAGAGACAAGAAGATTCATGCCATCTATTATGCCAGCAAAACTCTCGATGAAGCACAAATCAATTACACAACCACGGAGAAAGAAATGCTTGCGATCGTATATGCTTTCGACAAGTTCCGACAGTACTTAGTAGGATCAAAAGTGATCGTATACACTGATCATGCTGCCATCAAGTATCTGCTGAATAAGAAAGATGCCAAACCGCGCCTCATTCGTTGGATACTTCTCTTGCAAGAATTTGATCTTGAAATCCGAGACAAAAAGGGTACCGAGAATAGCGTTGCTGATCACCTCTCTAGATTGACCACAGAATCTGGAGATTTATTGCCAATTGAAGATCATTTGCCGATTGAAAAACTTTACGCATTATCATCTATCCAAGTACCATAGTTTGCAGACATTGCTAATTTCCTTGCTACTGGACAGCTACCTCCGGGTTTGACATATCAACAAAAGAAAAAATTCTTTCATGACATAAAGTTTTATTACTGGGATGACCCGTTGCTATTCAAGCATGGAAGCGATGGGCTGATCCAGAGATGCGTTATTGAAGAGGAGGTCCCAAATATCATTGCTGATTGCCATGCCTCACCTTATGGAGGCCATTTTGGAGGAGAAAAGACCGCTACAAAAATACTTCAAGCTGGTTTCTATTGGCCTACATTATTTAAAGATGTCAATTTATTCGTCAAATCTTGTGATAGGTGCCAAAGAACAGGAGGCATATCCCGCCGAGATGACATGCCACTCAACTCTATTCTAGAAGTTGAGGTGTTCGATGTATGGGGAGTGGATTACATGGGACCATTCCCATCTTCATGCGGATATCAATATATTCTTGTTGCATGTGAGTACGTTTCTAAATGGGTTGAAGCCATTCCAACCCAAGCACCGGACGCCAAATCTGTAGTCAAGCTTTTTCAAAAGATTATATTCCCTCGGTTTGGAGTCCCACGTGCAGTTATTTCTGATGGAGTCACACACTTTGCTGAAAAACAATTCAACAATCTTCTCTCAAAGTACGGGTGTAACCCATAAAATCTCTACGCCCTATCAACCCCAAACATCTGGGCAAGTAGAGATTTCAAACAGGCAAATGAAGACTATTCTTGAAAAGATTGTCTCTAGTTCAAGGAAAGATTGGGCACTAAAGATTGATGATGCATTATGGGCATATCGAACAGCCTACAAAACCAGCATTGGGACTACTCCATTTAAGCTAATCTATGGCAAATCATGTCACCTTCCGCTTGAATTGGAGCACCGCGCTTTATGGGCAATAAAGTTCCTGAATTTTGACATGAAAAGAGCAGGAGAAAATCGTCTGTTGCAGCTGCAGGAGCTCGAGGAACTTCGAATTGATGCATATGAGAATGCAAGGTTATATAAAGAAAGAACAAAAGCTTGGCATGACAAAAGAATTCGCAGGAAGGATTTCCAAGAAGGAGATAAAGTATTGTTATTCAACTCCAGATTGAAGCTTTTTCCAGGAAAGTTGAAGTCCAAGTGGTCCGGCCTGTTCCTAGTACTCAAGATTTTTCCATATGGAGCTGTAGAACTCCAAGGCAAAGACGGAATTTTCAAAGTTAATGGACAACGCTGCAAACACTACTCAAGTGGAGAAGATGTGGAGAAAGGAGTTTCTTGCTCCCTACAAGATGCCTAAAGTTTTAGAAGAAGTCTTACTCCAGACTCTAAATGGAGGACCTCGTGGGAGTTGACCCCACATTAGGATAGATTTCTTTTAAGTTCTTCAAATTAAAGACACTCTTTAATTTCATTAATAAGCTTGTCATGGATGAATGTAATGATTTAGACTTTATTCCTACTCAATCCGTCATAGTTTACTGCTGACTGACTGCAACTTTCTACAGAAATTGCAAAGTGCATGGCATGCAAATCAGCATGCACGGCGTGCACTTCAATACAAAATACAGCAGAAAATGTTCTGGAAAAAGACACGGCGTGTGTTTTCACCTTGCATGCCGTGCACCTGATCTTCGAGTCTGATATTAAGTTTCTGGAAACATGCACGGCGTGCACCAGAAAAATGCACGTCGTGCACCAGAAAAATGCACGTCGTGCACCTGGGCAAATGGAAATCTGTAAAAGTTCTGGAAACGTGCACGTCGTGCACCGCAGAAATACACGTCGTGCACTTTTAAGTGAAGTCAGGACAAAAAGGGCCAGAGTTCACGACCTAATCACCTTAACCCTAGAGTCGTGCACCCTGACCCCAGCAGCTCTAACCCTAGCAGCCGCCCTGCAACCGTGTCGTGCACCGCTCTGCAACCGTGTCGTGCGTCGCTCCACCGTCAGCTGTTCCGCAGCCGTGCACAGCGCTCTCCAGCAGTGCACTCCACGCCACCATCCAGCAGCCGCCATCGCACGTCGCCCCATCACATCTCCGCCAAGCTTCATCCACACTACCGCCGATGCAGATTTGCCGCAGCAGCAGCTGTGTTCCGCCGAGCAGCGCCACCTTCTTCTTTTTCTCTTATTCTTCTCCGCGCCGTCCAGACGCCACGCCGCCGTCAACACCAATCTTCTGCTACAGTAGGTCTGCCCCACCGATAGCAGCAGCGAAACGTTGTTCACCAGCAGAGTTCCCGTCAAGAAAGCCCTAGCGCCGTCCGCCACGCCGCCACCACCTTCTTCTCAGACAAACTAGCAGCTCGCAGCCGCACCGTCATCCAACAGCAGCGCCTCCAATCGCAACCCTCTGCCCAAAAATCGGGGCTATCTCTGTAGATTTCTAGTTTTCCCCAAATCCACAGGTGCACACCGTGCATTGCATTTGCACATCGTGCATTTATCTGCCTGAGACAGACATCCAGTCCAGTCGTGCACTCTACTGATGGCACCAATCAAGCGGAAGGCCGGCAGTCGTCCAGGCTATCAAGTTACACCTGAAGCAGGCTCCTCTAACCCAAGACTGTAGTCTTTTGTACCATCCACGCAGTTCAGGGTCAGGCCTGAAGAAGACGTCGACTACCAATTTCTCATTACAAGGCGTGTTCTACCTTCACGATACATGTGTGAAGAAGCGTCACCAAGCTGGGTTTCAAAGATGAGGTAGTAAATCATTTAACCTTTTTGGGACTGCACTACCTCTTCACTCGGGTTACTAAGACCTACCCCCGTCTTGTTTACGAGTTTCTTACTACCTTTAAAGCTGATAGTGACCCACAACATCGTCATGTACCTTATCAGAATATCAGTTTCCGTTTGTTGGACAAACCGTTTTCCATGAATCTTGAGCGGTTTTGCACTTTACTCAAATGTAACTACGGCGGCTACACTAATTACCCTCCGGCTTTCAATAGCGATCTGTTTTGGTCCGATATTACTTCTGATACAGTGCATAGGGCACGGAATGCTCGAGCGTCTAGCATCCACAACCCTATTTTCTGAGTCATTCATTGCCTTATTAGCACTGGACCATTTGCAAAGAACAAAACCCAGGGTGTTGTAGGAAAAACTGATCTTTTCTTTTTATGGTGTGTGGTGAAAAGTGAGCAACTCAGTTCTGGTTATTACATTGTACACAAGCTGCTTGATACTAAGAAACAAAAGAAAAGGGAGGCGGGCGACATCATGTGTGGCGGGATAATCAGCATTCTTGCTATGCAGTTGGGTTTGGATGTAGGTTCCTTAGAACCTGCACTGGGGAAGAATCTTGTGGATATAAGCTATCTTATCTCTTGCGACCTGGTCTCCAAGCATGGCAGCAGCACGTCAAAGTTCAATGTTTATATCAAAAAGACACAATTCATCACAATCCCCGATGCGAGCCGAAATGATATCAAGAATAAGGCCACTTGGAAAGTGGAGCTTCAGCCAGAAAACGATGAGGAGACACCCACCAGGGGTGCCAGCAGCTCTACGCCAGGTCCTACTCCAGGAACATCTACACCACTGCCACCATCCACTGGTACTCAGACAGAGTACAGCTGGACAATGCCGGATGTTCAGCACCTCTACATCTACGTGCAGTGGCGTTTTGATCATTTCGACACCCGCCTAGACCAGATGGGCGCGCAGCATGACACTAGGTTTGACCATTTGAGTGCACAGTCCTCAACTATGTACAATATGGTCAACCGGATGGATGTGTGGCACATCTCACAATGCCACTACCCAGCACTGTAGTCCTTCCAGTCCCCCTCCCGCCAGGAGACAACAGCCCCCGATGCCCCACTGCATGAGTTTCCCGAGGAACAGCAGCACCAGCATGACCAGCAGCAGCAGTCAGGTTCATCATCTGCAACGCCAATGGACATTCCGGACATCGTTAGTCAGTTCTTCCCGGAGCAGGGAGGCGGCAGATCGTTTTTCTGATCTTACTCATGACAGGTATCCAGTTTGAACCCCTAAAGTTTGATTGAAGCAGTGAGGACACTGCTGATTTCAGGCTTAGGGGGGAGCAACCGGACGGTATTGGTATCCTAGTTAGCTTTTACTTTCCATGTTATTTGCTTCTTGTCATTTGCTTTTGTACTTTTGTTTTCTCTTTTTAGTTGTTGTTTTTAGTTCTTCTTTTTCTGATGGCAAGTCTAATATGATATGAGATTCATCTTTTATATGTGGAAAGAACTCCTATGCTTAACTGTTTGTCCTCCTTTGATGAGAAATATCAATGGAAGAAGTTGTAAAGATCATGCATTAATCAAATGAAACCTTTGGACCATCAACATGTGTTTAACTCAAGTTTATGCTTCTAGCCTAAACATTCATCTTTCACATCCCTGATTGTTTAAAACATGTAATGGTTTCAATTTATGTGAATAAATCAACTGTACAACATCATTTAGAATACGGGATGACTTTGCCAAGCTCTTAGTACATTTGCAAACACTCTTTCAATGAAAAATTTTTAGAACAGATGAATGAAATCTAGTTAATGTTGCAATTTAGTTGACTCTCCAAAGTTTGAAAAAAAAATTAATATCTCTATACCCCTTTAAAGATGGATAATCTGCCCACATATCATGCTAGCCTAGTGTAAGTCCGATCTGGCCATGATGGTTAGGTGGTATGTCTTAAAAGAGGGTAAAATACCCCAACCGACACTCCTCGTGTGCATAAGCCTACATTAGCAGCCGAGTGTCGGAACCCATAATCCTTTGTCATATCATTTCTGGATAAGGAGAGTACAACAAAAATTGTCAATTTTTAACTAATATTTCATTTTTTGTAATCCCTAATAGTTGAGATTTTGAGTTGCACATCCACTGATTGTTTGTCTTGGTCATCCAAATTCTACCTAGTGTTGTCTAATTGATTGATTCATTAAATTGATGCCACCCCTGCTGAACTAAAAATCTTTTTCTTGGGTGTTTGAGTTGAATTGATGGCTATGAGCATAAACATGTTGATCATGGTTGGTTTGGTTTTATGCACATCTTTCATTTCATTTGATCTATTCATGTTCTTCACAATTCTTCAGTTATATTTCCATGCTCTTTTTGCTTGAGGACAAGCAATGGTTTAAGCTTAGGGGGATTTGTTGTGTGATTTGTATATCATCTTTTCAAATGTTATCACACACAAATTTGGTTCTTTCTAGTGTAATTCAGTCTCTTTCGTATTAGTTTTTCCATCTTTTTGTTGTTCAATGTGTCCCATAACTTGTATTGCAAATTTACCACAAAAAGGACTAAATTCAGATGTTATTTCTACAGAAACAGAAGAATGCACGGCGTGCAGTTTCAGATGCACGGTGTGCACCATTCCAGAAAAGTTTGATTTGCTGAAGCAATAAAGTGCATGGTGTGCAGGCTCAGACGCACGGCGTGCAATATTCCATAGAAATTTCGTTCTGTTCAGCCAAGAGAACGCACGACGTGCACGCAGGAAACGCATGGCGTGCGAGATTCCAGAAACATACGGAATGTGAAGAAACGGCGTGCACATCGAAATGACACGCCGTGCACCTGGAATGTGAACTCCTAAAGAAGTTTTGGAAAGTCGCACGCCGTGCAACTCCTCAGCGCACGCCGTGCATGGTTCAGCCCGATGTCAACTGCACTGCAGGTGCACGGCGTGCACCCAAAAGTGCACGGCGTGCACCTAGCAGTTTCAGAATTTCAAAAATCCAGAATACGATTTTAAAAGAAAGAGGGAAGCCAAGGGACAGTTACGTTTGGCCATTTGGAGGTTTTCTCTCATCCCAAAGACAGAGGAGAGCAGAGGAGGGCGATTTGGGAGGAAACTAAGGTGGTTTCTTGCACAAAGAGACCATTTCTTCTTCTCCACTTCTCCTTAGTCATCTTCAAGGTGCAGCCAGCGTTCCCAACTCCGAGCAGCTTCTTGAGAGAGGAGTAGGCCCGACTTGGAGCAGCTAAAGGAAGGGAATTTCATCCTAAAGCCAGAATTCTTGCTCCTTGTGGTTGCATCTTCAGTTCTTCTTGTCTTTTCTTCTCTAAACCATGTCTAGCATTGAGAATTCTGTAGAAATTCTGTTGTACATTGTTATGGACGAGTAGATCTTTTTTTTTGGCATGGGAGAGTAACTCCCATGCCATAGCATGTAATGAACAAGTAGTTTCGTACTAAATACATTTGGTTCTTGTTTCCTTACCTTGAGAGTGTCGGTTACTCTTTTCCTTCCATGTACTATTGGCCACCTTATATGCATGATTTCTGCTTTCTTGCTTAGTTTGAGAAGACAAGTAGGTTTGTATGGAGACGCTCTTCTTGGCAACTTTTCTTCTTCTTCTATGCGAGTAGAGAAGAATGAGTTGAGGATCTATTTGTGATCATAAACAAAATTCATGCACGAGAGTGCTGTTTTGAGTTATGATCGTTACATTTACACCAGGAGGTGAAATGTAACACAACTTTTCCTTGAAACATGATCTTATGTATGTTTAAATTATTTTGTTCTCTTGATTGCTATGGCATATGAGTGAAATCCTAATGTCCAAGATTCATAAACTTTCTGAAATCGGACTTTCCTTGTAATCCTTGTTTGTTAGCTAAAATCTGAATTTCCTGTAGCTAAAACCTAATCTTTATGCTTTTAGAACAAATCTTTTCTACTCTTTAAAATCGGTCTAGATTGTTGAACTTTAGTACTGTTGCGTTCAATTAAATTAGCTCATCTCCTTGTGTTTGACCTTAACTATACTACCTCTGTATATTTGCAGAGTTTGGTTAAGTTGAGTAAACTATCCATTACTTGGATTGAAACTCATTGTATAAATAAACCAACAGTATATAAAAGGGTGTTCCCTAAGGAACAGTGGCACACCAACTATAGCTGCTCAAGAAAGACAAAAAATAACAAGAACAAAAGAAACAAAAGAAATATAATGAAACAAGTATATGGAAGGAAACTCGGGTTGGGGTTCACCTACTAAAGCATCTCACAAACATGCAAAATCATCTCTCTCTCGCATACTCTTACCTAGATTACAAGCAACCATCAAAAGTGTCCATTCCACTCTCTCTCAAGATGAGGAAATATCTTAGTCTAAGGGTATCCTCTCTCTCTTGAGATGACCACATGTAAACTTCGCAACATAACATATGGTTTTAAAGCCTTAGTATTCCAACACTCTCGTGCATTCATACTACTCCATGACACATGATAAAAGTGATATTACTCTCTCGAGATATTAACAATCGAACATCACAAGATGGTAGCTAATCATACAAGTGAAGCAATAAAATAGGTGCATGGAGATAATCTTGATAAGAATCTGTATATTCAACAGAAAGAGACAATATACATGTTGAGAGAGCCTTAGTGACTACTCCCAACCCAAGTTAAGGTGTTTAGCCGCTCATGATTGTAAACAACATAATGGAATTACAAAAAGATAGGTCCATGAGATGCCCACAAAGAGAGGAGGGACGTACAGTAGGATGGAATGATAGATCTAGAAAGGAAGACACATGATACGACACAATACTCCTTTATATCTGGATCTATCACATGGATGGTGTAGACAATCTTCTTCTCTCAAAGAAGGGGTCTTCAATCTTCTCTCTCCTCAGCTTCTACCTTTGGAGATCCAAGATTGATGGATGGGATGGTCTGGGACGAATCTAGAATGTAGCAGCACTTCGTGGTCCTCGGGATCTGATCTATGATCTGATGATTTGACAAAGCAGGTGGGTGGCTATTTATAGGCACATTCCATTGACTAAAGCCTGGACCACAGTCGTGGCCTTGGTTAAGTGAAGGTGAGACCGCGGTTGCGGTCTTTTCTTTATTCATCTTTCACAGTGGTTGAGCTTGGTCGCGGCCTGGTGATAACCGCGGTCGAGGTCTGCTTGTGGGTTGCATCCGGGCGTTCGAGGTCGGGGTCTTCCCACTCAGTCGTGGTTTGCAAGAGCTCATCAGTGACCATGGTTTCCAAGCTGATTGCGATCCTTCTTGATCGCAGCTTGTAACCACACCGCGACCACTGATCTATCCTTCAGGCACATGTTCTGATCGTGACCATGCATGAGGTCGCGGTTGAGCGATGACCGTGGTCAATAAACTAGCTGCAATCCCTCCTTGTCATCTGATGATCATGATCTCTAGGGAACTCTAGAACTGTGATCGTGGTTGAGGTATAAGTGGACCGCAGTCGTGGTATTGATCCGTGATCTGGATTATGAATATACATGAAACCATATAAGTGAGGCTTTAGTCAAAAAGATAGAAAAAATATGTGAAAAGATAACAAAAGATATACTAAAAGTGGTGTAATATATATTCAGAAAGTACGTAAAATAGAGTGTTATCACTAGGTACATCAGACCTTTTCCACAATGAATTTGAGAATATGCATTTTTAGGAAAATCTGGCATCAGATATTGCAGCAGAAACAAAAATTTAATGGCATATTCCCCTTAAACAGCAAATCATGTCAACAACTATAAATTGGGAAGGAAAGTTTTCAACACATATACCTGGTCCTAGAGCAAGTTCAACAACTATCCTTGTTGCAGTGTGCTTCTTTTTCAAGTTGCACATGCACAGCTATCAGTGGCAGCCTCTTGGTTGGGGACCCCAGACGATGGTTGGCAGTGTCCTCCTAGCAGGTGGAAAAGGCCTCCACACCTCTACATAGTCTAAGCAAACCATCGGGAACACTTGTCGTTCTTTTAGAACCGACAAGAAGGAGTTGTCCCTTCTAGTCATTGTGCTAGTGTCTACTTTCTCTCTGTTGTTGTCTCTCCCTTTCTATCTCTCACTCTTATGGGTAAGACTTGCTCGATCTCTCACATAACCACAATTGTGAGAAGACAACAATTGTTAGAGCTTATTGTTGTGTCTCTGAAAACCTTGACTATAGGGTCAGGATTTCAAGATCAATTGGGAGTCAAAGAGATAGAAATTCATCAATTTTTTGGAACCTGCAAACCAAGAACTGGTCAATTCACATGTGAGTCAGTCATTTCAAATCTTGAAATGATCGGTTCACCATGGTTTGTATTTGCAATAATATAGGCTTTCAATATTGGATTAAAGATGGGCTCCCGATCTCCCACCGGCGTGGGCAACAAGGAGAAAGGGAAGGCGACGGCGCCCCACTGGCCGTCTTCCCCGTATTCCCGTCGGCAATGGGAAGGTGGTTCAAATGCGGTGTTAACCGAAAAGCATCTTGAGGCGTTTCCGGTTCCAGGTCTAGAAGTTTCTCTTGGTTGGGAAGCGATACGTCCAAGATCCTGCGGGAGTGTTCTAGATCTGAAGAGTGTTGACATTTCGCTAACTAATGGCAAGATTATCTACCCTAGAAAAGAGGCAGAAGAGAATGTGGTTAGATGGAGTAAGTGTCTTCTGGGCTACGTTATCGACTTCTGGCCTTACGTTCCAACACTGGCGGCATATTTTGACAGCATATGGACAACTAGTAGTTCATTTGAAGTGTTTGATAGAGGCTCAGGTTTTTTCTTGATTAGATTTGATGAACAAGCAGACATGGATATGGAGTTAATGGGGGAATGGTATGTCAGAGGTAGGCCTGTGGTGCTCAGGAAGTGGAACCCCGACGATCCCCAAAATAGGGTCGTCTTGTCGAAAGTTCTGATTTGGGTTGATATCTTAGATTTACCAATGGAGTTGTGGGATAGCAGAATGTTCAGCAGAATCGGTTCGTATTTGGGTTGCCCAATCAAAATGGATGAGGATACACACAGTGTGAGATGACTGGATGTAGCCAGAATCCAAGTTATGGTGAACAAGGAAGCCAGATTCCCAAGGGGGGTGACTCTCTGTAGTGATGAAGGAACTGAACATACAGTTCATTTGGACTACGAATGGATTCCATATAAATGTTTCTGGTGTGGTTATTGGGGACATGGTGATTGTAAGATGAAGCCATCTGGAAAGAAACAGAGTTTGGCCCAAATTTTTGTTCCGAGGAGAACATGGGAAGTTAAGAAAACTAATGTTGATAACTTGTTCGATCATAATCTCATGTTAGATAGAGAGGATGAGAAGGAATTTTTTATCTTGGAGGAAATTGATGAAGGAGAAGCATCTCTAACTGGAAAAGATGTGGCTGTCCAGGAGGATTCTGAGATAGAGGATGAACGTCTTACAAGGGAGGTTAATGAAGGATTCTACATGGAGGAGCTTGTTGCCAAAATTGTGGAGGTCGATAAGGCTGTAGGCATGAGTAGAGAGTTGGACCCAGGTCCTTCGACTCCTACAGCTATTCCAGCCTTCCCAAAAGGATCTCCAGAAAGTGAGCTGAGCTCACAGGCTTCTTCTAGTTCAGTGAAATTATTGGCTGTAGGTAGATCTCAAAAAGAACGACCAAAATGCCAAACCAAGTTAAACACCGTTTCTCACCACAGCATGGACAGATCTGATTGTCAAAGGGAATTGGAACTAAGTACTGAAACTTAGGCTGCCAGTTCAACAGCCCCAGGGTTCAAATGAATCTCACTCTCTCCATCACCTCTTGGAACGGCAGGGGGATCAATAATAAAATCCTGAGTGTCCAAGAGGAAATAAGGAGGGAAAATTGTGATGTTGTGATTCTGAATGAAACAAAGATTAGAGAGAAGAAGGCTGATAAGTTCATGAGAAGATACTTTGAAGATTACAGGTGGGTCTCCAACTCCAAATCGCATGCTTTGGGAAGAGTCTTTGTGCTCTGGAAGGAGGACATATGTCAGCTGCAGTTTATTGGTGAATGTGATCAGGCTGTGAATGTGAGGATTACTAAAGATAACTCTAGTTTCTTGTTGTCTGTTGTTTACGGTCATAATGGAGACTATGATAGAGAGGGGCTTTGGAAAATTTTGGAGGAGTTTGCTAATAGAAATCATGGCCCCTGGCTTATTATGGGGGATTTTAACGCAGTCAGGAAGAATGAAGAGAAGATTGGTATTGAACCACCTTCAGCTAAATCTATGGCTGATTTTAATAATTTTTTTTTGGATAATGGGTTGTTTGAGCTTGAGTTAAATGGCCCTAAGTTCACGTGGGACAACAATTAGGAGGGGGTCAGATTTATTTCTTCTATGATTGACAAGATCATTTACAATGGTGAATTTCAGTCTAGTTATCAAAATTTTCATGGGGAGTGCATTTCTAACATAATCAATGATCACAGAAGGTTGTGCTTATTTGTGGGGGATAGGGTGAGGAGGAAGACCCCATTTTGATTTATAAATGGGTGGACAAAGCATAGTGATTTTGATAATGTGCTGGCTAACAGTTGGAACATTGAGTGCAATGGCTATGCTATGTACAGACTTTATAAGAAATTGGGCAATGTGAAGGAAAATCTGCACAGGTGGAATAAGGAGGCTTTCGGTGATGTTTATGAAAATATGGCAGTGCTTAAAAAGTTAGCTGGTGATGCACAAATGAAGGCTGATCTCAATCCTTATGACGATTACTTGAGGCAAGATGCCAAGGAGAAAAGGAAGGAAGCTAAATCAGCTGCTGATATTGAAGAAAGTCTTATCAAGCAGAAATCGAGAGTTCAATGGTTGAGGGAAGGTAATTCAAATACTAAGTTCTTCTACTCATCGCTGAGAACCAGGAGGGTTAGAAATTCCATTAATTGCATTGAGAGGAATGGGAATGTCATGAGGAATGTGGACGAGATTAAGGAATACATTGCTAAATTCTATAGTAATCTATTATGTAAAGATGAATCTGGGGAGGTGTGGAAAGGTGAATGGAATGGCCCTAAGATCTCGAGCAATCAAAATTGTGAGCTTACTAAAGATATAACTAGAAAGGAGATTGATGATATAGTAAAGTCTCTTAATGTTGAAAAATGTCCAGGGCCGGATGGTTTTAACGGCTTTTTCTATAAGTATGCTTGGCCAGTGATTGGGGATGATGTTTTCAAAGCTATTAAAGAGGTCTTTCAGAATAATACTTTGCTTAAAGAGTCTAACAAAACTTACATTACTCTCCTACCCAAGGGGAATGATTCCACTCTCATCAAGAATTGGCGCCCTATTGCTTTGTGCAATGTGTTTTATAAGATTATCTCGAAGGCTCTAGCCAACAGGCTGCAATTTATTCTGCATGATATCATTGATGTTAACCAATGTGCTTTCGTGAAAGGCAGGAGTTTAAAAGATGTTGTGCTTTTGACCAATGAAATTCTTGATGATTTCAAGAAGAAGAAGTGCCCTCACATCTGTATCCAAGCTGACATCTCGAAGGCCTATGACTCGATTAGCTGGAAATATCTTTTCTTTATTTTTTTCAAGATGGGCTTCTCGACTAAATGGATTAGATGGATTGAGACTATTTTCTACTCAACTACTTATCAGGTCTTAGTCAATGGCGAACCTACACGCATGATTTTTCCGTCAAATGGTGTTAGGTAGGGTGACCCCCTTGCTCCATATTTGTCTGTGATTGCTATGCAGGGTTTCTTTGAGATGATGAAAGAGAGCATCATTAAGGATATTATTCATCCAGTTTCAGTTTCTAGATAGGTTCATTGTTCTCACCTCATTTTTGCAGATGATCTGATGATCTTTTCCAAGAACTCAGCTCATGATGCAGATGGGATTAAAAGACTCTTGGATGAGTTTGGTAATATGTTTGGGCTTCACATCAATAAAGATAAGAGCATTATTTTTGTTGGGGCGGACAATCAAAACATGGAGGTTGCTAGTACCTTGGATATGCAGTTTGGAGATTATGAAGATTCCAAGTACTTGGGTCTTCCTTTGTTCTCTGGGAAGCTTAGGAAAAAGCAATGCGAGCAACTTGTGGACAAGATTAAGAAGAAGCTTGAGAGCTGGAAATCGAAGCTCCTCTCCCTCGCTGGTAGAGTCGAACTGGTCAGGTCAACTTTGTCTACCATGCATTTGTTTTGGGTCATGGTTTACCCTGTGCCGAAATCCGTTTTGGAAGAGATTGACAAGATGTGCTGTGACTTTGTCTGGGGCCACTCGGATAATAAGAAGAATCTTCACCTGGTGAAATGGAGCTCTGTTACTCTTCCAAAGGTGGAAGGTGGGTTGGGGATTAGGAAGAGTAAGGAGGTGGCAGAGGCCTGCTTGATTCATAATGCTTGGGACATTGCCAGGAAAAAGGATTTGATGTGGGTAAAGTCGATTAGCGAGAAATATTTAAGGAAAGAGACTCTGTGGAGTTGCTATGTTTCCTCCAATTTTTCTTGGATGTTCAACTCGATTTTGAGATGTAGAGGGTCCCTCATTTGTCGTATGGATTTCAAGATTGGTTCTGGCCAAAACTTCTCGGTTTGGAAGGATCCTTGGTGTAAAGGTAAATTTCTCCATGATGTGGTTGATAGAAACATCTCTATTAGAGCAGGGCTGTCTCATGAGGCAAAGCTTAGCAGTAGCATCTGTAATAGGAAGTGGGTGATTAAAAACTCTCGTTGTTCTGCTATTCTTTTAGATGTTGTTAAAGATATAGATATCTGTAAAGAGGACGTTGAGGATCACTGTCTGTTCTTGGGAAAGAAGAATACGAATTTCAAGTCTATTTGGGAAAGTATTAGAGAGAAAATTGATGTCATTCCTAAGTTTAAATGGTTGTGGAATAGCAAAAGCCACCTAAACAGTAAGCTTCATGTTTGGAAGGCTATGCATAATAAGATTCCTACCAATGATTACTCAAGGAGGAGAGGGATTTTGGTTGTTTCGGTGTGTATTCTTTGTATGAAAGACTTTGAAGACTCTCAACATATTTGTTTTAACTGTGATTACACGTTAGCATTGTGGAACAAGGCTCTTAGTGCTGGCTGGGTTTCAGATGTTCCTAAGAATTGGGATGATGTTACTGCTCTTAATCAGAGAAATGATAGAATCTGTATTCCCCTTATTCTTTTTCAAGTGTGGCTGGAAAGAAACAAAAGAATTCATGAGAACCATAGTAGCTCTCATGATGTTGTGTGGAGTATTATTGCAAATGAATTTAATTTGCTGGTTTTTTTCTGAGTATCAGGTTGTCGTGTGATGGTCTTTGCAGATGGAGTGTTGTTAATTCGTTTCGTCTGGATGAGGGAGACCTATCTGCTGGTGGGAGTCTGGTTGTTGAAGCCAAGATGTAGATGCTCTGCTGGTTGGAGGCTATCTTTGATGGTGGTTTCTTGGTAGTCTTCCGGTTGTGGTGGCTAAGCTTGAAGGATGTTGCTATAGGGTGTTGTTTGAAGCTATTTGTATAGTTTGGTCTCAGGTTGTTTGTGTGGCTGTAGTTGTTGGTTTGAGATGAATGTGGTGTGTCCCTGTAGCGATTTGCACCTGGGTATGATCTGTTTTCATGATGGCTGGATGATGATGATGGTTCTCTGTGGGTTTTTGGTTTGATGCTATGGTTTAGGCAGCTATATGATGATCTGGCTGCGTTTGGATGGCTGTTCGAGCTGCTATGGGTTTTCAGTTCCAAGACTTTCTTTTGGCTGCTCCGTTTTGTTGTTCTTGCTGTTTGGTTTGCTCCCCTCTCTTGGCTCTGGGCTTGGGTTTGGTTGTGAGCTGCTCCTGGGTTGTCCTTGCCCATTTTCCTCTGATGGTTTCTTGGGATGGTTTATAGCTTGATCTATTCCTTGTCTGGTTGCTTGGTCCTTGCTCCCCTCTCATTTCTCAGTGATGGTCGAGCTTTGCTCCCCTCTCACTTTCAGTGATGGTCGAGTCCAGTTATTCTCTGCAGTTGCCTTGGGTATGGCTTTGGATGATGACCTGTTCTAGTATGGCTGCTGGCTCTGAGATGTTCCTTGGATGGTTCTGGTGGTTCTTTGCTCCCCTCTCACTTATGTGATGGTTGAGTCTTCTTCTGGTTGTAGAGCTTTCGATGCCAACCCCTCTTTTATGTGATGGTTGTTTGTTTCTAAAGATCTCCTTGGTCTTGTGTTTAAAGCGGTGGTTACTCGGTTAATCTTTAAAGTGTGGCTTCCTCCCAATTTTCTCTATCCCCGTTCTTTTTCTGTAGCATGTATAGTTTTCTTTTTTCTTTCTCTCTATCTTCTTCTGAAGGTAGGATGCATTGTACAGACACTTCTTTATAAAATACAAAAAAAGCAACACGAGTTTTTACCGACCAAAAAAAAATTGGATTAAATGCACAACATGACATCAACATCAATACTTGATCAAATTTCATTAATCAATCAAATGTTCGGTCCTCAACCTAAACCGGTCGGTTCATACATCTAAATTGATTGGTTCACTTGTTGAAAGTCGTTTAAGACTTCTGGTTACCAATCTTGTTTAAATTGAATACCTAACACTTTAGTAATGAAATTTAAACCATATTCATGAGTAAACTCCTATTCTAGGTGTATCCTATGTGTGTGACCATATATGTCCCGAGTTACATTTGCAATGAATATACAAACTAATTTATGACATCACAAGAAGTGAGTGGTATCTAGCAAGACATCATTTCTACCCAAGTAATTGGAAAGTTGGAGAACAACTTCAACATATAATTTGTGATTAGTGTTATATTGATTGTATAGTTCCTTTGTCTCTGATATCTATATTGAACTCAAAGCATGGAATCTTCATCCTCTTCAACATTCAATCCATGTTCCTTGAACTAGATTACACTATCAGAGATATATGTGAGCTTAATATCACCTCCTGACTCACACAAGCATGGCCATGCATTTCTCAGTCTCACTTATCAATTGGCTGGGATATCAAACTCATGCATGAGGAACAAATCCCATCTACATGACTCACAGTCATTCCCCATGTCTCACTATATATGCAAGCATCACCTTTATTAACCCTTATTCAAGGTCACATTGGATGATGTCAAAGTACGTCGAACAATATGTGATGAGTGTAGTGATTTCAAGTCTAAGAACCACAATCACTACCATCACTATGAGAGCTGATTTTGACTACCATTCAATGGTTTCTATGTATCACTCTCAAGGTAGGTCTGTCTATAGATTGTTTTCTAACTAGCACTTATGTGTTCGGTTTGATGTCACATATTATGACTAATGAGATTTTGTCATCAACCAACACATTGTAGAATTATGTGTTATTGTTATCTATTAGTTTTTACAATAAAAACTGAATAGGGACATAACAAGGTTGTAAATTTCACTAGTACAGATTCTATCTCTAGCATAGGTTAAAACAACCCTATAATGTCAATTATAGACTGACACTTATGTGGGTGAAACTACAGCCACAGGTCTAAGACGTCGGTTCTTTAGGGATAAAAAAAATGATGACAGAGATGCATCCTCGATTGTGTGGATAAAAGAAACAGACACAGATAGGAGTTTGAGGCATCGGTTGCATTCCCAAAACTAATTGCAAGAGCCATACCAGGTCACATTTGTAACTAGTAAAGGACCCTACATCGTCAGTTTGGTAACAATCGACACCTATCATGATGTACAGTGTCGGTTGCAGCCCATATAACTGAAGATTATGATGTACAGTGACTGCCAAATCTACCAAACTAATGACTATGACATGCTACCCAGCAAGGTCATGCTGGCCAGTACGACAGTTTTGGGGGTCATGCTGGCCAGTATGGAAATTTTGGTTTTGTCCTTTAATTTCAGATATTTTACCAAAACTGACGACTCAGACATATAGTGTCAGTGTTTTTGTTACAATTGATGACTATGTTTTGGTTTTCTTTTTAAATAGAAGGCATGCAGACCTACAGCCTAACTAGTCAGCAGGATGCAGAACCTACAGTTTAGAACTGGAGTTCTGAACTGTAGGTTAACAACATCATGTGAGTTCATCTTAACAACAGGCCACCAAGCATGCAATAACAAACATAATATATACATACAACTCTATTCATTCTCCAATTTCATTCCATCCAATGTGCAAACATAAATCTTCACATTCATTCACACACATGATACTTCATTTACATATACATCAATTTCATTCTCATGACATGTAGAAACACACTTCATTCATTCATCTTCACATTCACACACATGTATATAGATCGTCATTCACATATGCACCAATAATTTACTCGCATCAAATTTAAAGTTGCAAGAAGTCATAAGCACCACATGTATATAGAAATAAGGGCATCAAACTCTAAAAAAGTCATTCCTTAAACCAATCAAATTCAAATTTCACTTCTTTCTCAAAGGTTTGTTCCCATTTTCTTATATCTCATCTAGTTGTTCTATCTTATAGGGCATTTGTATGTCTTGTAGCTTTTCTTGTGTATTAAAGTCTTTCACTTGAAACACCTTAAAAGATAATGACGTATATAATTAATAAGTTTTATATTTTTATATTATCTAATGAGACTATATACTTATGATTATCAAGACTATATATATATATATATATATATATATATATATATATATATATATATATATATGTGTGTGTGTGTGTGTGTGTGTGTGTGTATGCATGTGTGTCTATGCAGTTGATGTCTAGGGCCCAATATATGACAATCACATTCATACACCACATCACGTAGTATCTGCATGCCCAACCATTGTCTTGTATAGAACACTATAAGTTTTAGTTTACAAAATGTTAATAAATAAAAGTAAGCATAGTTGGCATAAATATGCATTAGAGTAAGAAAAATACCTCAACATTCTCCCAAACTATTGCTTTCTTTTTCTTGTCCACCTTTCCTCCATCTTTTTTGAGTTCTTTTATATCCTTATATGTTAATGTAACACATTGAATTGCATTAGTAAATAGTCATGTAATATATATATATATGTTGATGGATATAAATATTAAAATTTACTCATGTGAATAATACCTTTTTCAAATTGTGTCCGCCCTTGTCTGATGTGGCCCTTAGGATTTAGATAATACACAATTAGCATTGCGGGACACCCAATGTTTATTCCTAAGTGATAAGAAGGCAAACAAAATATAACTCAAAATACATAATGAAATGTAATTTTTTAATTCAAAATTATAAGCAGAGTAAGTAAACTTACTCAACATTGTATGGAGCTAACATCACGCTCTTTTTCTTTTTAGCGAAATATTAAATGTGGTAGAGCAGTATTGGGTAACATATGTAGGGTATTTAATTACACGGATAATCAAGGATGAAACTACAAATGCCACATGCAGTAGTGAAAACTCTGTACAGACCCTATGTAAATGGCTACAAAACATATATCATGTATGCATTAATGCGTAAGAAAACATATCAACATATATAAGGCGAGGTATATATCTATATAGAATCTCACCATATTTAAAGTTCTATCATAGATGTATTCAACCAAGCATAACCAAACAACTCCCAAACAACTTGTAGAAATATACTAGTATCATGAGGTTTACCTACAGTCCTTCATAGAAACCATCATAGGTGACCCTTCTTCGTGTTCACCTATCCATAATGCCATACCCCTACACTGAGGACCTATCGATTCAAAAAGGTCCTTTGCAAGTCAACTAGGTAATTGAGGAGGAGGTGGAGGTGGAGGACGAGCTGTAAGGGATTTCTTAGGCACTATATCCTACACATATATAATCTTATATCAATGGTGTCATGTATATAAAGATACAAACACGATGTAAATTTACCATGCATCAGTATAGATAACTCCATCTTTGGGCCATGCGACCAAGCTGCCTTCTACATCACCTATCATGTCATGCTTGGGGTGCTCATATGACAGTGCAGTCTACTTCCAAGGGGAGTAGACAAGGTTCAGCATCACATGAACCACGTTGGCGGGCAATAGTGCACCATTAATTGTGTCACCTTCAAGGTGTGGGTAAGCTGCACCCACATCAACAACATATTCTTGTAATTTAAGACGCCATGGCTTCAACCCCTACAAATTTGCATAGAGTGTTATATATTTTACAAATCATTCTGAAAGACTACTATGTCATAAAAATACTTACAGTGGATGTGCTAGGTGGCGGGTCCACAGGATTACTCCCAACCGCCTCAGTCATAGGAGGGTCTACCACATGTGAAGAGTGTGGCAGCATAGGTACTATCTGAGGAGCTGATTGAGAAGCATGATACTTTCTCATTGCTTCTTGAATTCCCATTGAAATTATGTCTTGTACCTCCTCTTTTGAGGATCTCCCTTTCTGTATAGATTTGCGCTTATGATCTGATGGCCCAAATAACGCTTTTAGATTGACACTAGTTCCTGCAACCCTAACATGCCCAGGATGATCTTGATTACCTAGAGAAATTGTCAATTCATCCCTTGTGTCGTCAGGGATGAACTTGCTTATTTCCTTTACTCGCCGAGCTCCCGCTAATCATCATCTATAGTAATTGGTTACTAAAAAATAACAATCATCAATACTAATTATTCTGAGAGTTGAATTTCACCATTTTTGTAGCCACCTCATCAGTTGTAGGGTTGGGTATATTTCTAGATTTGTTTTGCCTCACAGCTATCCATAGATAATGGCAAAGTAGAAGTTTAGTAGTAATAGAGGACTCAACAGTCCTAGGAGTAGGTTGTTGAGAAGAAGACGTTTGTAGTAGATTTTGGAAAAGATGTGCATAGGCAGTTGGACACATCGTGTAGTTGTGCACATTCTTTGCACGCCTTTCTCTTTGAGCATCACTTGCAGCCTGGTTAGTAACATTCATCAATAGTAATTGGTAAGTAAAATATAACAATCAAGGTCAAGGAAAAATAATGAATTTATAATAATGTATTCATAATGAGGAGTGAGGCCTAATACCTTGAATTCAATAGTATTTTGTATAGCAACAAACACCTCCCATGTCTCTGGGTCAAGATAGATCCATTGCTCAATGGTTGACATCTTCCTCTTCTCAACATATTGTATGTATAGTCTTGTTAGAGTTATCCTATAATTCATCAATACCCTCCCACATTGTTGCTTCACCTTTTTACGATGCATATTTTTATCTAAGTCATATATGCTCTACAAAAATTCATGTTTGTAATGGAATATTCTTAAAAATGGAATTGTAAATAGCTTTAAGAATAGAATTGCAAATGATAATATCTCACACATAGTTCTTTCCATATGAAGTCTTTCTTGCTTTTATCAATTTTATGTCAAGATTATACTGCTACGCTACAATGGATATGAGTAAGAACCCCTAGATATGCCACAAAAGAGTTGTGGTTCTTTCCTAAAGGATTTCCTGCATGATCAAACTCAACAACCAACTTCAGTATGTTACCCCTTTATTTTATCAACTTTTTCATCATGGTGATGCCCCTTATTTTTGCACACTAACGATGCTGCTCGTCAAGCTGAGCAAGATTCTCAAGGCGTACATCCTCAACCTAAAATTGATAAAAAAAAAATCTAGGTCATAGAAAGATATAACTTATAAATACAATAAAACAATACAAAAATATAACAAGATATACATATTGTAAAATGTGCATCTATGTAATAAAACAATACACAACTTACACCAGTGTCAAGGTGTACATTGTGATGTTTCTCATCCTCATGGTAATCATCATAATGGTCATCATACTCATGGTCATACGCCATTTCAAATAATTTCATATAAAAAATAGTCAAACAATGAAATATAAGATTGTAAAATGCACATCTAACATTTAAATAAAATAAAAGCATGCCTCAAATAGTGAGATCTTTTATCAATTAACATTCCCTCAGCATGATCTCCATGCACATATAAGCCAGCATTAGTTTCAATATTTGGTGTTGGCAAGCCAACTGAGAATGGGCTGGAGTCATCATACTTGTCATAGTACTCTTCTTCATCTATGGGATCTTCAATGAACTATCTTAACCCATGAAGAACAACTGAGATTTTTTATTTATAGGATCATCGATATAAAATACTTGGTTCGCCTGATGCCATTATTATTGGTTCACCCTTCTTGCTAATCTTTTCAAAATTCATTAATGTGAAACCCAATTCATCCACTACAACTCCTTTAGTCTATCAACCCAATTACAGTTAAAGACCAGAATTCTGAAATCTAAGTAGTCAAACTCCCATATGTCTTCAATGACATTGTAATATGACATTTTAGCTTCATGTGGACTCTTATCCTTTGCACTAGAAAAAACATTAAAAATGCTTGAAGGGTGACCCTACTATTTTGCACAACGCTCTTTTCATCTTGACACTTTGTGTAATATGATAACCCATTTATGTCAAACCCTTCATAAGATATAACATTCATTTTTGGTTTAAAGGCAAGTCATTTGGTATTTTCAATAACATTATTTGGTGTTTGAGATAGTTGATGTAAAACGTTATCTTCTAACCACCTAATAAATGTCGTGTTATGCTCTCTAATAAGCCATATTGAATTGGCTCGATGATATTTTTTCTTGAATAAATTAGTATGTGTGGTGATATAAACACTCATTTCATTGATGTTTTGTAAAATATGCAAGTCAGCTTGTTCTCACAGCTCACAACTAATTACTTTCACTCGTGCTCCTAAAGTACCTTTTCCAGAATAGTTTTCAATATTCTTTTCATTTGCAGGAGCTTCATTACAGCTCAGAAGTCATTGTAAAAGTACATAACCTCCTTGGCCCCATAACCCTCAACAATTTTCCCTTCAGGACGATAATGGTTTCGATCATCACCTTTAAAAACACTCATGTACTGTTCAAAAGGATGCATCCAATGCAAGAAAATTGGTCCCAACATTTTCACTTCTCTAGTCAAATGGACAACAGGATGTACCATGATATTAAATAATGAAGGAGGAAAATACATCTCAAGATGGCATAGGGTAACAACCACTTCTCTTTGCAACTTATGATATTCTCAGGATCAATAACTTTGCTACATAGAGTGTTGAAAAAGAAACAAAGTCTGATGATTGCAAACCTTACATGCTTCAACAGTATAGATCGAACTACCACAGGAAATATTTGTTGCATTAGAGTGTGACAATCATGAGATTTAAGACATATCATCTTCAGATCTTTCATGATACCATTATATGGATATTGGAAGAGTATCCATGTAGTACCTTAACCTTAAATAATCACTTGCAAAAAGTTTTCTTCTCCTTTCTAGACAACATGTAACAAGCAGGAGGTAAATATGTTTTCCGATCACTGCTAACTACTTCTGTTAATTTTTCCTTATTCCCATTTCACGTAGGTCCATTCTAGATTTGATGCCATCTTTACTCTTACTCGGTATATTAAATAGAGTACCAATGATTCTATCACAGACATTTTTCTCAACATGCATGACATCAATACAATGTCTAATTGCCAAAGAACTTCAATAAGGAAGATCCTAGAATATTGACCTCTTCTTGTATAAAGATTTTTCACTCTGTGTGAGAATGGTATATTGTGATCTCTTACCAAATGCATTGACAAAATCGTTTACTCTTTCATAAACAACCTCCCCTAATATACATTTAGGGGCACTCCGTTCCTCATTTGATCCATTCAATGCTTTGTACAACCTTCAGTAAGGATGAACTTTTGGAAGAAACCTTCGATGACCAAGATATACAATCTTGCCGCCATATTTTATTGGCATTAAATCAGTGTTCTTTTCACATATAGAGTAGGCTTTGGATCCTTTTACACTATATCCACACAAATTTTCATATGTTGAAAAGTAATTAATAGTGCAAAATAACATAGCATATGAATGAAATGTCTCTCTATGTGAAGCTTCATAGGTCATCATTCCTTCTACATAGAGTTTCTATAAGTCATCAATTAAAGGTATAAGATAAACATTGATATCATTGCCAGGTTGTTTAGGACATGATATCAACAATGACGACATGACATAATTATTTTTCATACACAACCATGGAGGAAGATTGTATATAAAAATCATAAAAAGCCAAGTGCTATGTTGGATGCTCCATGTGTTGTGTGGATACATCCCATCGGTACAAAGCCCAAGTCTTATATTTCTAACTTATTCACTGAATTTAGGGTACAATAAATCAATCTTCTTCCACTATGGTGAATCAAACATGTGTTGTAGGATCCCATAATTATTTTTCTTTACCTCTAGATGCTACCTAAATTCTTTGCATCCATGGGATTGGCAAACAAGCATTGAAACTGTGGTTTATAGGTACATACCACATCACCTTGACTGGAGAGCCAGTTTTAGATTTCCCCAAAGTCATCATTTTGTACCTTGACGCCCCACATTTCAGATAATCTTTCAAATCGGCATAGTCCTTTTGAAATAACACACATTCATTTGTGCATGCATGTATCTTCTTAGCCTTCATTCCCATTGGGAACAACAATTTATTTAATTCATATGTTGAGATTGGAAGCTCGTTGTCTTCAAGAAGAATTTCTTTCAACAAAGACAACAATGACGTGAAGATTTTTTTTCTCCATCTATCGTTAGCCTTCAAAGTATACAATCTCAACACAGTGCTCAACTTCATAAACTTAGTACAATCTAAGTATAATGGTATCTCATCATCATGCACACTATTTCTAAATAATGAAGGTGGATCGGTATGCTCTACCTCACAACTATCTAGCATCACATCAACCATGTCTATCAGAATTGCTTCGTTCACATCTACATCATCGGTGGGAATTTCATATTCAACACAAGTACGATTATCGATATCTACTGATCTCACTGTTGGATTCTCTCCATGTTAGTACCATTCAATATATCCCAATATAATCGTGTTGCACATGACGTGACTTTTGATTTCATCGACAGTGTTGACTTTCAAGTTGTTACTGCACTGCCTACATTGACAGTAGAACCTATCTCTAGGTTATTTCTTATGTTCCTCCACAAATCTTATAAACTTGTCAAGACCAGCAATAAACTCTGAGGTACAGCAATTTGGAATGGACATCCATGATCTATCCATTATATGATCGAAGAAAAAACAAGTATTAGAATTCATGGTTTACATGATTAGGGTTTACTATTTAGAGATAGATTAGGGTTTATTATTTTGGATTTGGGGTTAAGTGTTTATTGATTAGGGTTTATTGTTTATATATTAGGGTTTATGGTTTACATATTAGGGTTTAGGGTTCATTAATGAATTTGTGTACCACCTATCCCATTATTGAACACCTAATCTCACTAGTAAGTGTATAATGTGTATTCAGTTCTCAAGAAAATTTCAGCAGCATTTCCCCATAGTTCTCCAAGTACACCAATGTAGATGGGCAAATGTCCACCGACATATGAACTGAGAGAAAAATGGGGAAGTGTTGACGAAACATCTTGAAAACCAAATATACATTATACACTTATATCCTAAGTGAGATTAAGTGTTCAAGAAAAGCCCCAAATCGAGAACTGTCCAAGATTAGGAGTAAATCTTGAATGGGTTTCCAGGCCAACAAAATACATGTATATATGTTGTCGTTGATATACCTATGATCATAGTTTCATCATTCATATCCTAGGTTTTAAGTAACATCATTTACTTCAATTCATTCTTCCATTTAGTTAGTTAATCAAGAGAGAAAGTGAACAATATTAATTAATTAAGATAAACTAGTAATTAAACAAAAGAAACAAGTAAGAAATCAATTAAACAAACCTAACTTAAGCAACTAAGAAAGTGATACTTACTCTAAGAAGAACTAATTATCATGAACAAGGCAAGCAAGCAAATCAAAGAGCGACACCAAGATAAGAAAGAGCACACCTAGTCATCTCTCTTACCTAGGACTAGAGGAAGCAAAGGTAGCAAGAGGCGGAGCACAGTAGCTCCTCAGGTGGGTCCAAGTAGAGAGCAACAGCATTCAAGCTCCAAGAGGCGTTGAGGCGACAGCGACATCGTGCAGCAATAGTGGTAGTGATGGCAAACACAACAAGCTTGAAGAGGCATCCAAGATCTGACAGTGGTGGCATCTAGTAGTGACGGTGAGCACAATAGCTCCTCAGGTGGCAGTGGCGGTGAGCCCACTTGATGGTGAGCTAAAAAATCGACTATGATGTAGTAGTTGGATCATAGGATAGAGGAGCACAGGAGTGGCATAGCGCAAATCGCCAAAGCTAGGTATCAAGTGAGCAATGAAACAAATAATGGGGGAATGGGAAAGAAACTTCATGGGTCTTAATTGGGACATAGTCCTCAGTTGTATAAAAAAATTGATAGTTAAGTTGTTATTTGTCAGTAAGATGATTGAAACTGACACAAAACCTAGTGAATTAAATGTCAGTTTATTATAAAAAAACGGATGTAAGAGGCCTTTACCCAAACAAAAAAAATCAGCCTCATTAATGACGATAGGTGTTAGTTACATTCAAAAAACTAACACCAAACATAGTGACTTAAACATTGGCTTCATCTAAAAAATGATGCAAGAGGCCATAATCCTAATGGGAAAAAAATCGACATCAGTATTGGCGATATTCATCGGTTGTATATGCAAAATTTGACACCAAACCTAGTGACATGGACATCAACTCTACTTTACCGAACCGATGTTAGAGGCAACTATCTAGATGAAACAAAATCAGCTTTAGTAGGGACTAAGGTGTCAGTTTCTAGAAAACATTTGACACTAGAGTGCAATTTGGGGCTGGGAAAATTTTTTGTGAGGATGTGGCACAAACACTAAGACGTCGATTTCTTAAAACAAAATCGACACAGATTGTACAAATGTTTGTGGTTTTCATGTGAATTAATGTTGGTTTTGTGGAGAAGAAATCGATGCCAGAAGTATTTTTGAGGAAAAAAATATTTTGCATGATGATGTATGTCGTCGGTTCCAATTAAATTGACATCCATCTTAAAAATTTTGGAGGAAAATATTTTCCCCTAAAAAATTGTATTTTGCAGGTTGTTTAGATGTCAGTTTTCTTGGAAACTGACGTTACTGAAAAAGCAGTACTTGTGTCTTTTCTTAATTAGACGGACTTCATCTATGGTGACGTTTGTGCTAGACAATCGTTGTTGTTTAGTATCTAGTTTCAGTTTGTTAGTGTAATTGATGTCAGGTAAAGTGACATTAGAGGCCACAAATGTACTAGTGATACTCTTAGCATTCGTATGATCTCATTTTTCAAGTTCTCAACTTGAAGACATACCTTATCAAGTAACATCATTCTTTATACAATTCTTATGTAACATCCTTATCTCATAACTGAATAAAATAGAATAAATGGAATATTGCCTTTATTATCATCAAATCCTTTACAAGATACGTCATTATAATCATAACACAATTGGTTCTATGGGCATACATACCAACACTTATAGGCTTGTCTTTCCTCCTTCATATGAAAAGATGTGCAACATATTTATGTATTTATTTTGAAGAAGTATGCCAAAGACCCTTCTAATTTTTTAATCATTGAAGCACTAAAAATTCACAAAGATCTAACCTATGAAGAGTATCCAATGATGATCGTCTATACTAGGGTCAAGCCATGGAAGATTTATCAAATACAATTAGTGAAGGTACTCTACAAGCACCATGGTCTCGAGGAACCGGCCTAGGAACTACAATCTGAGATGATGAAGACTTACCCCCAACTTTTCACCTAGTCAAGGTTTTGGGACGAAATCCCCTTTTATGGGAGGTGAGTTGCAGCATACCAAATTTTGATACCCAGTCTAGTTTTCAGCCATTTTCATAATTCTCTTTATCTAAAAATCTTTATTATTAAACTCCTCTAATATATAACAACTAGTTGAATTTTGACATCCAATATCTAAAATGCAATTATGTCTGACATTGAACAAATCATCCGTCTTGGGACCCCAAACTAAATAATGGAACCTCCTTATGGATTTGTGGCTTTAGAATCACATTAAAAGATATTATTATTTTTTAATTGAGCATATTTGAACTAGTTGTGATGAGAAACATTTTGAACATCTTAGAATCATAAATAAGGGAGTTAATACTTTTAAGAATTAGAGTAATGGCCATTAAATTTTTTTGAAAATTCTAAAGGAAACGCATGGAGGGATTAAGAGATACAAAATTTAAGAGGAAATAGGAACTATAACAAAAAGAGAATAAAATCTCAATTTATTTCACGGTCAAATAGGTTTTTTGACCCATCCATAACCTAGTGCACACCTGCACTTCCCTACTGTGGCAGCCGTTATAGCCGCTAGGAAATGACAACCTATAACCATTCACTATATACCCTTCTGTCTTCCATTTTTTCTCTCTTGAGTTTGGATTCTCCCTCTCTAACCCACTAGCCCATCAATTGTGGGCGAGAAGCAAGATGATGCCAGATATATTACTATCAGCAACATGGAGCAAGAAACGATCAACAAGCACTTCTAAGAGGATTACTTCGCCTCCTTCCTAGTTAGCAATACCTCTACGACCATAGTGTTTCCCTAGACTAAAACCTTAACCTAAACTCCTCTATATATGGTTGTATATAGCTTGTCGACAAGCACCCCTACATTAGTGTAGACAGCACCCTATTCTTCACCTCTGACCTTCAGACATCCCCTCAAATCACCCCTCTTAAATTGATAGAACCTATAGCTCATTTGTGCTCTTCTAGCTAGTTGTTAATTAGACTCGACCACCCTGTCTTCCTGTGTCTCCTTCCCAACTAGTGGGAATCCACGGTCTGCACTAGACTATAGCCACCATCGACAGATCATGTCCACCATCTCTGGACCCTCATACCTGCTTGGTGGTGGTGCATGATTGGTTAACAATGGTTCTAGGTTTCTATGTCCTTGGTTTCACCTACCGTAGCATAGGAAACCATCACATGATTACTATGTTTTGGCAAGGAAGATAGAGGCAAATTACACTCCCTATACTTGGTCATTGCTCTCTCGTAGAAGACTTGGTGGTTGTGCCTAGAAAACCTTATAGAAACTGATGACCCTCAACACCATCTAGCCACATACTTGACTCCATGAGGGAGTACCATATTCAATATATTTACTACTGTAAGGTATTGGACAACCTTATTTCATTATTTCTTTTTCATCCCATGATAAACTAGTAAGAAATAGATAAATAACATCTAGGATACAACAATAACCAACCCTCTATAGTCAGTCATCTATTTCATGACATGTACCCATGATCCTATCATGATTTGAATAATGTTATACATTGTGACATACCATTAGCTATCAAGTACTATAATATCCTAGGATTTGAGGCCTCAGGTAAATTGACATTAAAAGGAATGATTTGAATACCATATCACCAAGGTGCACCTCATTTTCAGGGAGCCCATAAGAACTATGTGGTTATGTGTGCTCAGTCCAAAGCAATACTAGGATGGATGACCAGTCATGAAGTTGATCCCAGCTTATGCATGAGTGAGGACAAAGTAGTCAAGGCTAGTGGTGGCCTGTGGGGATAGTAATCATTCCTACAACTCTACTACAGCCTTGAACAGTGGGCACGAGTGTTACATATGGTATCATAGCCAAAACCCCTCTAGTAGGTGGGAACACATGGACATATTTCATGTTAGTCTTGAGTCATGCAATCCTGGAATGTTATAAAGGGCTATCTAGGGTGATGTAGCCACCCTTGCACTGGTAGCCATGATCAAGAGTTCGGTGCACATGGGTCATTCTTGGTCAACACTGATATGGGGATTGATAATGAGGCCTTATGGTTGAACCTTGACAAGGATGTCAAGAGTCTAAGTGGGGGAGATTGTAACATCCCAAGATTTGAGGCCTCAGATAAATTTATCTTAAAAGGACTAATTGGGCTACTCATATTACCAAGTTGCACCTCTACTTTAGGGAACCCATCAATGAAGATTGTGAGGTTAAGCATGCTCATACCAGAATAGAACTAGGACTGGTGACCAATTGGGAAGTTGATCCTAAGTTGTGCATGAGTGAGGACAAAGTGTGTAGTAAAGGTCAATGGTGGCCTGTGGGGCCAGTTGTCATTCCTTAAAGTCTACATTGATCCTATCAAGCTGACTTGAATGCAGAAATAACTCAACCAAGCAAGAAACCACACAAATTGATCCTGAAATAGGCATCCAATTTTCTATCATTAATCATGTCATCATGATCTATTAATCCTAGTTGTTTCCTAGGGTTATTAGTCCTTTTTAGGGTTTTGATCACAATTAGGGTTCCTCTTCATTTTTATTACTTTAAACCCTAATTTTATAAAATTACTTACAAACCCTAATTATTTCATCTTTCTTTCACAAAAGATCCTAAGATCATCTTTTAGCAGCATGAAACCCTAATTTCGGATTATAAGTACTTTTCTTTTCTTTTTTCTCTTATTTAGGGTTTCTAAGCATATTATTCATCATATTAGGTTTAAAACCCTAAACCTTGCAATTCCATCTTCAAAATAGGTTAAAATCCATCTTTATCATTAAATAAGTTAATAATGCTCGAATTAACTTATTTGCAAGATTAAATCTATCCTTTGTCATCAATTAGGGTTTCTAACCACAATTTAATACTTTTTCCATCAAAATTATACACTGTTGCAAAAAGATACTAATTTAGGCTTCCATCCAATTTTTATCTTATTCCTCATATTTTTTTGATCAATTTTTCATGTAGAAACTTTTCTCATCCGAGTTTTCTAATAGAAATTATGATTTTTGCAAAGTAATTCATTTTTCTGGATTATCTGTTATTTTTAGAAAATTGTTGACCATCTGATCCGTGGTCCAGAGGACCACGCAAAATATAATGGTCCATAGGGACGCGTCTCTTTCACAATTAAAAAGAACAAAAAGGAATATGTGCCCTTACCTAAACAACAGAGGAGGGAGGGCAAAGGGGTCTTTTACCCCTTGGTCATTTTCTACCTTGGGCTGGCTCGCGAGCAGCCCAACCGAGTCAACTCAAGGGTTGACTCCGGCCATCCGCACATCTGCGAGCAACTTGATTGGTCCAGGGGCTCCGCCTGCCCCTCTCGGACTTGCATGGGGGGTCAATTCCTCCTTGGCATCACCCCTTCACCGCCGACGAGTCCCTGCTACTCTGACGACAGCAGCAGCTAGACGAGGGAGAAGGTCGAGGTCTCTGACCAAATTGAACACACTGGAGGAATCATCTCAGGGGTCCGAACACGCGAGTATGATTTTTGGGAGTGTCGGTACCACGGAGTACCCCCACCCCTATATATAGGGTATGTCCATGATTCCTGGGATTTAGGGTTTCTTTGGTTTCACTATGAAACCTATGGAAACCTAGCATGATCAGACTCGGAAAGATCTCCCGAGTCCAATGGAACAATTTCCATCAGTGCACATCCCTCCAATCTCAACCAAAGTGGGAAGAAAAATCACATCCCCTGATCCATAGTCCATAGTGACTAGGACTTAGTCCCAACCCTCAGATTCCTGATCAACAATCCTCATTAAATCCGAAAATCCAAACAATCCAATTTCATTGTGACATTTAATACGGTTCAAAGATTACCCATTTACTTTAGGAAACTTCAAAAAAACACAACTCATTATTCCTTTATCCTTTTTCTACCAAATTTTAAAGGAATCTTTGAGTCGACATCATCTACTTGTGTACCAAATTGGAGACCCAAATTACAAAGGAAAAGGGTGTTTTCTTCATAATCAATCTATCTTTTAAATTAAGCCAATTTAATTTGGTATTTCCTCTTTCTTTGCCATTAAATTATTATTTTGAATTCCTTGAACCTCAAGGAACCTTAATGGATTAGAATCCCATCTTGGTAATATTCCTAAGCCTTTTACTTATCTTTTATCTATTTTCTCTTTCTTCTTATTCATTTTTTTAGTAAATATCTCTTTTCGAGGATTTCTCTTTCTCTCTATTTTAATTTTCCTTATTAGAATTCCTTTTAACATTAGAAACCTCATGGATACGAAAATCCACCAAATATAACTCAATGTACCTCTTTCCACTTATTTCCCATATTTTATCAATGTTTTCAATTTCTTTCTTAATAAAAAAATATTTAATTGATCTTTTCTCTCTCTTGTTGCATTATCTTTGCAACCTAGACTCCTTGGAACCCAAGGAATCCAAAAGGCATGAAATCCACCTTTGGATAATATTCTCTTGCCTTCTAGAAGTTTATACATTTTCCTTTCCTCCAAATCTTAATTATTCATTTACTAATTGAATTTCCTTGTTATTGGGCCCAATAGCCAATAAAGCCCACAAAACAACCAACAAGGCTATTGTAAATGAAATCCATTTATTCAAAACAAACTATATCATTATTTGTTCAAATATCTTTAATGGTAGAAATTACATTTCTCACCCAAAGAATCCAAAATTTGGGGTTGTAACATCCTTCCCCTCTTATAGGAATTTTGCCCTCAAAATTCCACCAGGCACACAAGCAAACATGATAAGCCTTTCTTATGTCCATCAGGGCTCCCATGTGGTTCACCCTTTCCATGGTGCTTCCTAAGAACCTTCATCATCTCATATTCTTCCATCTGAGTTCTTTTTTACCTTGGTATATTGTACCCTAATAGGTGACTTAGGACATTTCAGCTTCTCATAAAGCTAAATAGGTTCAGGGCTCAGCACATGGCTTGGGTACCTCGCATAGTGCTCTATATCGGACTGATGGAACACATTATACATCATGTTATTCTAAGGGGTAAGGCTAAACACAACCATCTCCACCAATCTATCTCAAATGGACCCATATATTGGGGACTCAGCTTTCTCAGTTGTAGCTTAGAGGGGTCGGATTTTCACATCACATACTCTCCCACAGTGAACTGCATGTCAGTCTTCTTTGCACTAGCTCATGACTCATGTCATCCATGGGCTCTCTTTTAGCCATTGCACGATCAAAGCGACTTCATCTGCACACACAATGGTTCTTTCTAGACCTTAGTGAGGTCCCAACATCATCTTAATGAAGTGGTATCCGACACAACCTCCCTTATAGAGCTTCTTTTCAACCCGATACTAGCTATGGTGGTTATCATCACATCTCACAGAAGACAAGAACTATCTCTAGATATCACCATGAATGAGCACACATGCTCTCATCAGACCCTCTAGTCTGGATTACACTAACCATTAGTTAGGGGTGATAAACTATACGATTATCGAGTTCTTCATGTACCTACTTCCACCGCATGGAAGTGAACCTTTAGGTTATACTCAAGAACCTTTGAACTCGCATCATGGTGTAGTTGAACCATCTTTCTCTCTTACAAGTAGTTAAACAGGATCTATCCCTTGACAGTACTTTTTTTCTCTCATGTCATCTAGGTAAGGCGATCTACCATAACCCATATTGCATCTTGACCTTCCTTGGTCTAGGGGAGACTTACCACAACATCCATAGTGATGAACTCCCATTCCCACTCAGGGATTCTTTACCCTCTATATCAATACATTGGGTTACTGGTGTTCATCCTTCACCTCCTGTCATGCATGGCAACACACCACATGCAACTACATCTTAGGCATCCAAAGTACTACTGCAACTTACTATCCCGGTAGTACCATGGTGTATGATGAACTAAAAATCATGATCTCCCATATGTCATGATTCCTCAAGGTTGATTCCTCAGAAACCCCAAACCACTGTAGTCAGTTTCATCACCTTCTTCTCCAAAGAAGTGCATTTGAGGTTCTACAACCATCCTTTTATTGCATCAAGGTCTAGACTATTTAACCAAACAACTACTAACTTATTCAACAGATCTCGTTACATCTAAGTGTTAGCCAAACACATCTCCTTTTTCAAACTTAGGGTTATCCCAACAACTTCTTTTAGCCTCTAGCTAAACTAGGTAGCTACATCTCAACCACTTCACGTCCTTATGTGTAAAGGTAATGTTGAATACATACACCTCCATGTATTCCACTTATCATCTCAGCTCAAACTCTAAGGCTATCTTCATTGAGAAAACTTTGAGCTCATCCTCATGGTGATCAAACTCAACCTTGTATCACTTGCAAATTCCACATAGCTCATGGTAAAACATCCTCACAAGATGACTACCTTAATTCTCTTGATGTTTGTAAGCCATCTACATATTGTTTACTCCATAAGGGTATGTTATCATCTATGTCCTCATGCCTCATAGCAACGTTCCGACTCCAACTCCCTTCATCTTTTATCATTGGTGTATGGCATGTGTATTGTCTTATCTCTCACTCCCATAACAAGAGGAAATAAGCATTTGGCGGCCGTACAAACACAGAGTTCTTCCTGTTCCAAGAGTAGAGATGGTACATACCATGTTTCCAGTAAACCTTCAAATCTAAGTTGAAATGTGCAACTTATGCCTCTACATCACAATCATCTTGATATCAAAGTTACTTTCATGGAAAACTAGTTTTGAGCCTACTTGGGTCACCACACAATCTGTGGTCATCTCCTCTAGGTCTATAGGGTGCTGGCACTTTTGGGGGGGTCATCCCTCTTCCCTTATGCATCCATAGAGTGACCTCATCATCTGCCCTTTGGGTCCCATGAGTTCATGAAGGTGATCAATCTCCTAAACCATGGCCCTAGGACAATGATAGATGTTACTTCCCGACCCTATGGTCATGTGCAACTAGGGAATTAGGCAAATCCTACTTCCATCGGTCTTATCCCTACCTCACCCTAGGATAGACTTAGGATCCTAACTTAGTACATGTCCAACTTAGAACCTCACTCAAGCCTTCATCATCTCTCTCTGCATTCTTGGGTTGACTTTCATCCTTTCACAGGGGTCAGGGCGACCTGCCTACCCTGGTCAGGCCCCATATCGGTTACCTCCATGGTAACTCATCCACATGTACATAGAGATGCTTATCTATGGGTCTACAGGTTCATTCTCATACCATGTACTTTTCACTTAGCTTCTCAAGATCCTATGAGACCTTTTTAGGTTACCTCAAAACCAACAGAACAGGTATACACACCCTACTAAAGGGTCCCTCTCCCAAGATGGGAGGAAACTACATCTTGATAACAACCATCCTTATGTCTCAGGTTTACATCCACATGAGCATGCTTAACCCTAGAAAGCTACTAAGGCACAAGCAGACCACCTACTAAACCATTCCAAGTCACACTTGTTCTCATTCCTCGACATTGGACCAAGATCATACCTACCCATGTCACCAACTTAGCTATGAGGGGTTCATCAAACATACCTTCGACTTAAGGGGTTCCTTTTCCTCTAAACATGAGGAGTGCCACGCTCAACTCTATAGAAACTCAAATCTCATCATGAGCATCAGGTACACCTCTTCCCCTCTTAGGCCTAGGAACCCTAGGTTCACTTTTTTGATGTCCAACTACATACTCAACATTCTAACCATGAACCAAACATGTATAAGGTATGACATTCACTTCTTGTCATCCTTCTATTCGAGCAACACTTCAGAGTGGAGACCTCCTCAAGGGCAACCAACCATGTATAAGGCCTCACAACATGTTACTAAACCTCTTCAGGGTCTAAGGAACTCATTCTTCCTAACTCAGAAGGTAAACACCTATACCATAGGTACCAGCAGCCTCTTCCTCTCTCTAGGGTTTGGTTCCTCAGAAGGAAATCGATATACCCTCAGCCTCCAGGGATCATGCATGAGGAAACTGCAACCATCCACTTAGGTCGCATCATTATCAACTTCTCAGGGTTTCTCCTAACTCAGAGTCTAAACTTTCAACCTTCTAGCTCGAGTCCTATTCTCTCTCTAGAGCTAACCCTACAAACAACCTTGCTACTAGAGGTCCTCTCTCCATGGAGGATCCAACTCACAAGAATACCCCTACATGGGTGAAGCCTATGCTCAACTTATGTTTGTTCAAGATTATCCATGGCTCTTTATGCTTATCTCATAAGCTATCCCTCATTCTCTCCTAGTCAGGGTTTCAACCTACTGCCTGCACTACTGTCATACTCTGGGTTCCTATTATGCCCTACTTGCATAAGCTCATTGGGTTTCTAGAGGTTCTTCACTAACCTTATCATTGAAGGAGCTATCCTTCACTCTAACATGCACGACCCTTCCCAGGGTTGGGTCGCCAAAGGTACTAGGTCATCCAACCTCCATGGCTCATATTGGCATGGGTATCAAACTACCAGCATGTCTACACATACACATGATCTACCATTAAATCTAGCTCATCGTGTCATCTATATCTCTAACCTTCACTTAGGGTTAGTGTTAGCATCATCCTCAAAGGATGTGCCAGGTCTCTACCTATAATGAAGATCTCTGCCTCCATGACCAACTTTCTTCACTCATCCTCCAGACAAGGAGGTCTAGCCTCAGGTCTCTCCTGAGGGCATGATAAATTATGTCATACGACCTAAGCATGTATCTATTCTTTAGTTTACACTTAAACTATTAAGCTATGTCCATGACATCTTATTTACATGATTTTCATTAATTTGGTGGAGGATTCCTTAAACCTTATCAACCTTACCCATACCTCAAGAGGGTGAGGAAAAGAGAGAAAACCCTAATCCTTAAGGTCCTTAAAAACATTTGAGTTGAGAAGGGATGAACAAGATGAGAGAGTCCTAAAGGTATCTTATTTCGAATCAAATCCTGAGACATTGGTCAGGCAGTCACACTAATCCGGGAGTCCTCGTATTCCGAATAGCGGTGCGGAGGAAAATCTTGCCAGCCCCTGGACGTGATCCTTTTCTAGACACCTCTGTCTTTCAGAAAATCCTCTAATAACTCCCTTGGGTTCTACAGAGTTTGTAAAATTTAATAATTATTCAAGACTAAATGAGGAACCTATGCTCTGATACCAAATGTAATGACCCCGCATCCCGGTAACCCCCAATTAAGGGAGACCAAGAGGCCAGAGTCGTTATCCCAGTAAATCGGATCAAAGGTTCGGCATTTAATCAATAATAATTAAGAAATTCTACCAACTAAACTGAAATTTTGTATAAAATAAAAATTTTGCATACCTTTTAAAAACTTTGGAAATCTACTTCTATCCATAGGTTGGATCTATTATATCTAATCCTCCTTGCACTTTATTTCTTATTTCCACAATGTGTCACTTTACTATTTGTTCATTTCAAGGTTGTACCTAAAATGCCGACAAACAAAACAACAGTCAGCATATAAGAATATGCCGGTATGTGGGGACAACCAAAAGTTCACAAATATGGCTAACAAACTAATTATCAAAACCAAGGTAATTATCAAGTCAATTTACATTTTCATTGTGTCAATCTCCACTACTTTTGCCCTAATGATGAATCCTCCAGATTCATCATTACAATTGCCAATTCTAGGGATTTTGTGCCTCATATTGACTGATTTACCCTTTCTTTGGTTTACTTTGAGTATTTCTCTAGTTTCATGCTAATATTGCTCTAATAGTTCTATTTACAAGATTATTTGATCTTTTTATCTCTCACTCACTTTCCGTTTTCCTTGCAGATTACTCTCAACCATCCAATCGAGATCCAACGGTTCCTTTTCATCCAACCACTCGGTCTTGACCACCATTCGGTCTTGATCCATTCGGTTTCCCCATGCGGTCTTGACCTCCATGCGGTCTCGACCCATGCAGTTTTGACCTCCATGCAGTCTCGACCTTCATGCGGTCTAGACCTCATGCGGTCTCGACCTCCATGCGGTCTCGACCATATGCAGTCTCGACCTCATGCGGTCTCAACCTCCATGCGGTTTTGACCTCATGCGGTCTCGACCTCCATGCGATCTTAATATCATGCGGTCTTGACCTCATGCGATCATGACCTCCATTCTGTTTTCTCTCTTGATCTCAAAACCAAGCAGCGTCGTTGTCGTCTGAATTCATCACCAGTTCCAGGTCACACCACTATCGATATCCACGCTCTGTAGCTCACGAAAGTAGCGCCCATGACCTACTCACCGACACCATCACTGCCCACGATGGCTTGCTTGCCACAAGCGTCGGCGTCGTCTACCTCACCGTCAGCAGCAACGACGGCACCCGATCACCTGCTCCAGCAACCACGCCACCCTCGCCAACCATGCATGCAAACCGTTTGAAGCACACAACATACACCGGCAGCCACCGCACATCCACGCTTTGCAGCGCCCACCGCCGTCTCCACCATTGCAGCAGCCATGCCGCCCTCACCAACCATGCATGCAAGACCATTTGCATCAGGCACATGCATGAAGACCGTTTGAGGAGGTAGCAGTGAAGAAGACCGTTTGCTGCTGATCTAAGTACCACACCGATTGGAGTAGGCCCACGTGAAGAGTGCATGCATGCACACAACGTGAAGGATTGAATGGATTGGCACTTTGTCAAAGATCGTAGAAGCTAAGACGGTAGCAGCATAAGAACGCACAGCCCAATGGGAATGAGAACGCACAGAGCAAGACCAAGAAAGAAAAAAAGTGCAGACCGCATGAGCAATTGCGGAGCAAGACCGCATGCTCACGAAACCGCATGAGAAATTGCGGAGTAGACCGCATGCACACAAAATCGCAAGAGCAATTGTGGAGCAAACCGCATGAAGCAACCAAACCACATGAAGCATTTGTGGGAGCAAACCGCATGACCAAACAGCATGAGACAAAGGGCACGCACAAGGTGTGACTCCTTGGCCCAAGATATTTTGGAAAATTGTAGATCTAACCCAATCAGTTCAAGACGCATACCAAGCCTACAAATAGAAGGGTAGAGGCATGGTCTTGTACATCTATCTCATGGCGGCCCAAGGCTTTCGGACTAAGACCAGTGTCGGGATGCCGCCAGACTGCCCGAGCACAGTTCCTGACCCAGCTTCACCCACAGCCCCAGGTTCCCGGTCTAGGCATAGATTTGGAAAGCTGCCAGCCTGGGGACAGATCTAGAAGGCTGTTCCACCACCATCTCACCTCCACCATTGTTCTACCATTATTCTACCTCATTCTACCCATGCAATCCTAGAGGTAGACACGACGATCGAGACAGAGAGACAGACATCATTGACCACAACGGAGCAGTCCCAGAGACTACGACGATCTACACTGGGTTGTCACAGATCTACTCTTCTACTCCGACGATGCTTTCTTTCTCTCTCTTCTCTTTCTTTGTTGCTCCCTCTATGAGGAGCGAGTAGTTCTATTCACTGGGGTGCGGGGACTAGCCCCGCTGCCCGTGTTTTGTAACTTGTACTAAAAAGATGTTATCATTCTGATTCAATACTAAATCATTTCATACATGCTTGAATGTTGGCCACGTTCTTGTATGCATCTATTGTCTTTCGTTGTGGTTTGTCTACGACTGCTCTTGAGACTCGAATACCGATTTAGTGTTGGTTTCTGGTGTGTGTAGCCATTGTGCATACATTTCGGTATCTAGGAATGCTTTCTAAGGAGTGGAGTAAACTCACCTCCATCGTTGTACTTTTGCACTATGAAATGAAATTAGTTGACGTACAAAAGTGCAACCTTGACAGGTCGAGGAACGCACTCTGAGGAGAGACTGGTGCAAAGTACTTAACCATTCGTTCAGGAATGGCTGACGTTGCAACACTTCGACGTTTCTCGTAGCTATATCCTCGAAAGAGGGATAGTCTATAAGGATACTAATCGATTTGAAAATTATTGCTCGCTCGTTAGTGCTCCGATGCACGTTTCACGAGGTTGAGTAAGATTTTCTCTTTGAAGACTACATATCTTCATTGACACGTAGATATGTACCGGATGAGAGTTACTCAACCCGTGAAGGATGTGTGCATTACTCTTGTCCTATAAGACATCTGTATTGTACAACATCCATGTATCTTGCTTACAAGTATTTCTATGTTTGGTACAAGTACAATTCATGTGTAGTGGTGGTGAATACCCACATCACCCCAGTGATCCATCATCATTTGCTAAACTTAGATTTTAATCATTAAACTAGTTTTTATTCTTGCCTTTACTTTTGCATGTTTAGGTTAAATAACTCAAATCAAACTTCTGGTCTTAGACGATTGAGTTAGATTGATACGAAATGAGAAAAAGGCATTCATATTCTTAACGTTGTCCTTTGGGTTCGATCCTAAATCTGTACTATGATAAGGCTTCCACACTCTTGTGGGGTTGGAGCATTTATCTAGCACCAGTTGTAGGTAAACCTAGAGAGAACGTCATCTCCGTAGGGTTTTTGGTGCATATTAGGACTTCCATTGGATGAGTAATCTTTTGGTGTAAGTTCTAGCTCCATCAAAAAATGGCTTCGTTGTCGGGGAAAACGGTATAAGAATCGTCTTTTTCGAATTCCGTGTTGATTTAGGTTTCTCTAGGGTTTTTCATTTTCTTTTCAAAAATCTAAAAAGTGAAGGGCTTAATCTCACATATCTTCTTGGATTTGAATTGGTTGGTCAAACCTGATACACTCTTTCCTTGATTTCAGGTACCAACTCTCTTCAAAATGAAGCAGTCGACACCACCAACCGTTAGATGTCAACTATGTGGTGACTATTCTCACACATCGATTTACTACTTCAATGTCCCTCCTCTCTACATGATGGCTCAATAATCGTGAATCGTATAGTCAGGAAACTCAAAGCAGCCTCTCCATACAACTATGGATATAACGTAAGTTATAATCTGTATCACCCTGGAGGCAACTACGAAAAACCTAACTATGGTGGATTTCAAGGTGTAGACTGCAATGAAGGAGGGAACCTGGAAAACAATGCAACTCAATACAATGATGAGGAGAGCTATTATCAATATCAACCCAACGGGTGCAGTGAAGAGCCTTTTTATGAAGATTGACACACATCGATGGAAGAACTACGTGCTTTACAGGCGTCGGTGGCTCAACAAAAAGCTGATCAGACAGCCGTGACTAAGAAGTTGATAGCCGATTTTGATCAACTTATGCAACTTGTCAACGCTCCTGAGCAACATGTAGAATAACCTCCTATTTCAACTAAGCACATCCCTAGTCCACATGTTGCAATCAATTACGATGATGATTATGAAATCATGTGGGATATGCCTTCCAATGATCTTCAAGCATCAGTGGAAGGTGAGGAATCATCTTCAGAGTTAACAATTGAACCCAAGGGCGATTTCTTCATAACATTACAAGAGAAAGAATCATCTTTCGAGACAAGACCCGACTCGGAAGGTGATTCCTGCACTGTGCCCTTAGGTGAAAGATTGAGTAACCAATATGAGGATTTTCTACAGTTAGGAGATCAAGGGGGATTAAACTTCAATACTTACCCACCTTCTGACTTCATAGACTCAAATCCAACCATTGAAGAGCAATTGGCGATAATCGATTCCCTCAATGACAAAATCTTTTCAACTTCATCCGTCTCATCAATAAAATCCATAAAAGAAGGATTAATGTCACAAGGACTCTACACCCCTTCATAGTAAGACACAGATGGATATGTGACCGATTCAGACAAAGATATGCATGAGAATCAAATGTCTCCATTTCTGGAATAAGACCTGAATTGTCCTTATGAAGAATTTTTTTATCATTCAGCTGATCTAGGAACAGACTTCGAGGATAGGACTGATCAAGATCTTGCTTTAGGAATGGACCATACCACTCTCACTGATGAAACAAAATCAAGGGAGGATAACGAGTCTCAAGAAGACAATCCTATGACCGGTCCTTTTCATGAGATGATATTACCTGAGTTACCACCACCACAAGAAGTTCAGACAGAGCCATTCCTCGAACAAGAGCATGATCTTTCTATTGAATCTCCTTCTAGTCACTTGAACGAGTTGACAGTGCACGATGAAGAGAAACATGAACCACCCCTTGATTTTGGAATGGATCATGATATTTTCATAGACTCTTGTAATGACAAAAAGGGCATGTGGAAGGACATCGAGTCACAAACCCATCCACTTAGAGAAATTCACCCCTATGAAGAAGACTTTCCTAACACTCAAGAAACTGAGATATGTCTTTTACCTGAGCCAGGTTTCAATCTTCCCATAGCAACTCCTCATGAGCACTCAATAGAACCGGAAGAGCACTATGAAGAAGTACTCAAACAACAATCTGACTCATAAATGGAGTACTTTAATCCCAACATCGAAGAAACAGAGTCACCGGGAGATTCTAGCCTTCAAAACATTATGTCATGGACTAATCCCCCCATGAAGAAGAATCATTGGAACCTTTACCCCGGAATCCCATTATTCCTTTACCCGAGCAAGAGTTTGTTCTACCAGACGAATCTTCCTCTAGTTACTTGGACGAACTAAGGATGTTCTATGAGGAAAATTCTAATCAAATTTTTGAAAAGAAGAACGACGCTCTCATCAATTTCAACATTGATAAAGATGATGATACTTCTCAAAACAACTCCTCTGATGAAGAAATGTCACCCTGGCTACCATATCCTACGCAAGAAAAGAGAGGTGATGAAATGAAGCCTGAACCGGATCTGCCACCTGATCCAGGATAGGAGGAAGTCCAAGTGGCCGACCCACAATCGATTGCTCTGCATTTTGGAGAAAGCAGTTCTACTTTAAATTTTGAGGGCAAGCCAAAACTGGAGGACACAAATAAGCAATGCTTTGATTACTCACCTAGCCCTCCAGTCTCAATTTCTTATATTTTACCTCCCCCACTGATGGGGGAAGGACTCTAGATTCTTCTGGACAGACAAAGATGCGAAAGAAATATGCATCCAAATCATCTAGAAAACCCATTCTAGTTGCCACGACCACCCAGACAACAGGTTGTTCAGGCCACTCCCTCGTTTCTGGCGTCGGCTACTATGCGACATCTTTTTCGAACCTTCTTCCAACTACGAGGACCGCCTGGTTAACACTACGCAACCCTTCCCCTCCATCTCGAACCTTGTATTTGTTCGAAAATGAGCAAACTCATAAGTTCGAGGTGGAGGGCAGGTGGTATGACTCTCACTCCACCCTCTACCTTTACTGCGTTCTATTTTTCCATTTTATTTTCTTTTTCATAATTTACTAGCCTTTTTTGTAGTTTTCCAAAAATAAAGCCTTTATCTAGCCAGCTTTTTCTTTTCGAATCTATGGTCATCACCTCTTTTCGTTGCAAATCCTTGAGAAACAAATGCTTAAAACTAGCCAATACATGTTTTTCATCTTGAATAGTCTATGAATCCTAATGTCATATCCTCAAATAGGAAAAGATGATACACTTCAATAAGACTGAGATAGATCAAGTACATTGCGCCTCTAACTGATTAATGGATCTACTGTATGGATTTCTCATTTGACGTTTCATCATGTCTCTTTTGAGAAGAGTGTGATGGAGAAAAGAGACTCATCGCATGGAATCACTAAGCAAACTACATCATGATCCAAACTCTCTTCTACACTTCTTCCTTCATTTTCATACCCCTTTGTTCACTAACCATGCCAAAGTTTTAAGTTCGGTGTGGCACGCCACACTCCTTTCTAGTGAAAACTAGAACATTGCCGAACTTTAAGTTCGGTGTGGTAAACCACACCTCTACAAAACTCTAAGTTCGGTGTGGTACACCACACCTCTTTTTCCACTACCGCTTCTTCCATACCCCTCAATACATAACAGGGGTGTACCACCTTCTTATTTCACTTCAAAGAGTATACGATGATGATTGTGCACATACCAAGGTTGGTGAAAAATCTACCCCGATTCCAAAAAGAGGCTTGGCAGCCCAAATATGCAAAAATCTAAAAATACTCTTTCTCCTAAGCCAGGTGAGAATGAATAAAAGCCAGAGTGTGAATAAAAACATGAGAGTTGTGCCATGAATAAGGATAACCGATAAAGGTCTTGCCCGGCCGGTACATTAGCTGCCCTCATAAAGGCAGATGTGTTGTGACCGGTAGTGAGATCCTAAGGATCCAAAAATAACCCCTTACCTCCCCTCAAAGAGGTAAAATAGCCTACAGCCTTAAGCCAACCTTTACACACTTCTAAGTTACCTTTAGAAAAAAAATCGGGTGTAAGGCTAAGTCAACCAGAGTTGTGCATAAATCATTCAAAGTATCTTGATGAGTCAGCTAATATTAAGAGTCTTGATTCAATCAGAGGAGAGACTCTTATCTTTTGATCATACCCCCATTCTCCCCTTTTTCAACACCAATGACAGATCATATGCATCTTGTCGATTTTGTGGGTCTTTTCAAAGTCTCATAAAACTCTTTAACATGACCGATACAAAAGAAAGTGAGAAGGAAGTACTTTAGCAAAGTGAACTCAGAAATGAGGATATCATAAGATGTATTTCGTGATCTAAGAAAGCTTTGATGTTGTATCGATCTGAGCTATGAACAAAATTACGATATGACAATAGGATGAGGCAATCACGAGATGAATAACTTCATTGGAGACTGTTTTAAGTATTCCATTCCTCAGGACGAGTAACACTTAAATTTGGTGTGGTGATGAATCCTCCAGATCCATCCTCAGTCACTAATTCAAAGGATTCCTGACGTTTTTGCCCTAATTTTGTTTTGTCTCATTTTCCCTTTCTCTTTTCTGTGAAAATTCTGACATTTACATGCAGATGAGGTAATTCGAACGAGCTTTTTGTCGACTGTCTTAAGTTTTTCTCCGTTCCTCGGGACGAGTAATGCTTAAGTTCGTTGTGGTGATGAATCCTCCATATTCATCATTACAATCGCCAATTCTAGGGATTTTGTGCCTCATATTGACTGATTTACCCTTGCTTTGGTTTACTTTGAGTATTTCTCTAGTTTCATGCTAATATTGCTCTAATAGTTCTATTTACAAGATTATTTGATCTTTTTATCTCTCACTCACTTTCCTTTTTCCTTGCAGATTACTCTCAACCATCCAATCGAGATCCAACGGTTCTATTTCATCCAACCACTCGGTCTTGACCACCATTTGGTCTTGATCCATTCGGGTTCCCCATGCGGTCTTGACCCATGCGGGTTTGACCTCCATGCGGTCTCGACCTTCATGCGGTCTTGACCTCATGCGGTCTCGACCTCCATGCGGTCTCGACCATATGCGGTCTTGACCTCATGCGGTCTCAACCTCCATGCGGTTTTGACCTCATGCGGTCTTGACCTCCATGCGGTCTTGACCTCATGCGGTCTTGACCTCCATGCGGTCTTGACCTCCATGCGGTTTCGACCTCCATGCGATCTTGATATCATGCGGTCTTGACCTCCATTCTGTTTGCTCTATCAATCTCAAAACCAAGCAGTGTCGCCGTCGTCCGAATTCATCACCAGTTCCAGGTGACACCACTATCAATATCCACGCTCTGCAGCTCACACAAGTAGCGCCCATGACCTACTCGCTGACACCATCGTTGCCCACGATGGCCTGCTTGCCACAAGCGCCGACGTCGTCTACCTCACCGTCAACAGCAATGACGGCACCCGATCACCTGCTCCAGCAACCACGCCGCCCTCGCCAACCACGCATGCAAACCGTTTGAAGCACGCAACATACACCGACAGCCACCGCACATCCACGCTCTGCAGTGCCCACCACCGTCTCCACCATTGCAGCAGCCATGCCACCCTCGCCAACCACGCATGCAAGACTATTTGCATCAGGCACATGCATGAAGACCGTTTGAGGAGGTAGCAGCGAAGAACACCGTTTGCTGCTGATCTAAGTACCACACCGATTGGAGTAGGCCTACGTGAAGAGTGCATGCATGCACACAACGTGAAGGATCGAATGGATTGGCACTTTTTCAAAGACCGCAGAAGCTAAGAAGGCAGCATCATAAGAACACACGACCCAATGGGCATGAGAATGCACAGCGCAAGACCAAGAAAGAAAAAAAAGTGTAGACCGCATGCATATGAAACCGCATGAGCAATTGCGGAGCAAGACCGCATGCTCACGAAACCGCATGAGCAATTGCGGAGCAGACCGCATGCACACAAAATTGCATGAGCAATTACGGAGCAAACCGCATAAAGCAACCAAACTGCAAGAGAAAACCACATGAAGCATTTGTGGGAGAAAACCGCATGACCAAACTGCATGGGACAAAGGGCACGCACAAGGTGTGACTCCTTAGCCCAAGATATTTTGGAAAATTGTTGATCTAACCCAATATGTTCAAGACGCATACCAAGCCTATAAATAGAAGGGTATAGGCATGGTCTTGTATATCTATCTCACGACGGCCCAAGGCTTCCGGATTGAGACTAGTGTCGGGACGCCGCCAGACTGCCCGAGTACAGTTCCTGACCCAGCTTCACCCACAGCCCCAGGTTCCCGGTATGGGCACAGATCCGGAAAGCTGCCAGCCTGGGGACAGATCTAGAAGGTTGTTCCACCACCATCTCACCTCCACCATCGTTCTACCATTGTTCTACCTCATTCTACCCATGCAATCCCGGAGGTAGACACGACGATCGAGACGGAGAGACAGACATCATCGACCACAACGGAGCAATCCCGGAGACTGCGAAGATCTACACTGGGCTGTCACAGATCTACTCTTCTACTTCGACGATGCTTTCTTTCTCTCTCTTCTCTTTCTTTGTTACTCCCTCTATGAGGAGTGAGTAGTTCCATTCACTGGGGTGTGGGGACTAGCCCCGCTGCCTGTGTTTTGTAACTTGTACTAAAAAGATGTTATCATTCTGATTCAATACTAAATCGTTTCATACATGCTTGAATGTTGGCCGCGTTCTTGTATGCATCTATTGTCTTTTGTTGTGGTTTGTCTACGACCGCTCTTGAGACTCGAATACCGATTTAGTGTTGGTTTTTGGTGTGTGTAGCCACCGCGCATCCGTTTCGGTATATAGGAACACTTTCTAAGGAGTGGAGTAAACTCACCTCCATCGTTGTACGTTTGCACTATGAAATGGAATCAGTTGACGTACAAAAGTGCAACCTTGATAGGTCGAGGAACACACTCTAAGGAGAGAGTGGTGCAAAGTACTTAACCATTCGTTCGGGAATGGCTTACATTGCAACACTTCCACATTTCTCGTAGCTATATCCTCAAAAGAGGGATAGTCTATAAGGATACTAATCGATTTGAAAATTATCGCTCGCTCGTTGGTTTTTTTATACACGTTTCACAAGGTTGAGTAAGATTTTCTCTTCAGAGACTACATATCTTCATTGACACATAGATGTGTACTGTATGAGAGTTACTCAACCCGTGAAGGATGTGTGCATTACTCTTGTCCTATAAGACATAGGTATTGTACAACATCCATGTATCTTGTTTACAAGTCTTACTATGTTTGGTACAAGTACAATTCATGTGTAGTGGTGGCGAATACCCGCATCACCCCAGTGATCAATCATCATTTGCTAAACTTAGTTTTAATCATTAAACTAGTTTTTATTCTTGCCTTTACTTTTGCATGTTTGGGTTAAATAACTCAAATCAAACTTCTGGTCTTAGACGATTGACTTAGATTGATACAAAATGAGAAAAAGGCATTCATATTCTTAACGTTGTCCTTTGGGTTCGATCCTAAATCTGTACTATGATAAGGCTTCCACACTCTTGTGGGGTTGGAGCATTTATCTAGCACCAGTTGTAGGTAAACCTAGAGAGAACGTCATCTCCCTAGGGTTTTTGGTGCATATTAGGACTTCCATTAGAAGAGTAATCTTTTGGTGTAAGTTCTAGCTCCATCACCTAACCCTGGAATACCCTCTCTAGGGTTTGACTTAAGGCCACCTTCTCAATCCTGAGCTTGGTGCCTAGGGTCACCTGTTATGGTGCCCTTTAGTCATGCAACATAGACCACCTTCTCATTCCAGAGCTTGGTGTCTGGGGTCACCTCTCATGGTGCCCATTGGTCTTCCCTCCTGGGCTTGACCTTTTTGCATCATCCATCAAGGTGGCATGTAGGTGTGAGAATACACACTTATTTATAGTTGTAATAATCATAGTGACTTTATAATTTGCAATTATGAACATCCAAACTGGTTGGTTGCAATCAATGCGATCAATTCATTCGGAAAACCTTCGGGAAACTAATGTGATTATCCATAATTAACTACATACCTGTCAAGCTGACTTGAATGCAGAAATAACTCAACCAAGCAAGAAACCACACAAATTGATCCTAAAATTGGCATCCAATTTTCTATCATTAATCATGTCATCATGATCTATTAATCCTAGTTGTTTCCTAGGGTTATTAGTCCTTTTTACGGTTTTGATCACAATTAGGGTTCCTCTTCATTTTTATTACTTTAAACCCTAATTTTATAAAATTACTTGCAAACCCTAATTATTTCATCTTTCTTTCACAAAAGATCCTAAGATCATCTTTTAGCAACATGAAACCCTAATTTTGGATTATAAGTACTTTTCTTTTCTTTTTCTCTTATTTAGGGTTTCTAAGCATATTATTCATCATATTAGGTTTAAAACCCTAAACCTTGCAATTCCACCTTCAAAATAGGTTAAAATCCATCTTTATCATTAAACAAGTTAATAATGCTCGAATTAACTTATTTTCCAGATTAAATCTATCTTTTGTCATCAATTAGGGTTTCTAACCACAATTTAATACTTTTTCCATCAAAATTATACACTTTTGCAAAAAGATATTGATTTAGGCTTCTAAACTATTTTAAACTTATTCCTCATATTTTTCTGATCAATTTTCATGTAGAAATTTTTCTCATTCGAGTTTTCTAGCAGAAGTTATGATTTTTGCAAAGTAATTCATTTTTCTAGATTATCTATTATTTTTAGAAAATTGTTGACCATCCGATCCGTGGTCCAGAGGACCACACAAAATCTAATGGTCCACAGGGATGCGTCTCTTTCATGATTAAAAAGAACAAAAAGGCATGTGTGCCCTTACCTAAACAACAGAGGAAGGAGGGCAAAGGGGTCTTCTACCCCTTGGTCATCTTCTACCTCGGGTTGGCTCACGAGCAGCCCAGCCGAGTCAACTCAAGGGTTGACTGCGGCCATCTGTGCATCTGTTAGCAACTTGATTGGTCCAGGGGCTCCGCCTGCCCCTCTCAGGCTTTTTCTGTGGGGGGGGGGTCAATTCCTCCTTGGCATCGCCCCTTCACCGCCGATGAGTCTATGCTACTCCGGAGACAGTAGCAGCTAGATAAGGGAGAAGGTCAAGGTCTCTGACCAAATTGAACACACTAGAGGAATCTTCTCAGGGGTCCAAACACGCGAGTATGATTTGTGGGAGTGCTGGTACCACGGAGTACCCCCCCACCTATATATAGGGTCTGTCCATGATTCCTGGGATTTGGGGTTTCTCTGGTTTCACTACGAAACCTATGGAAACCTAGGATGATCAGACTCGGAAAGATCTCTTGAGTCCAATAGAACAATTTCCATCAGCGCACATCCCTCCAGTCTCAACCAAAGTGGGAAGCAAAATCACATCCCCTACTCCATAGTCCATTATGACTGGGACTTAGTCCCAACCCTGAGATTCCTGATCAACGATCCTCTTTAAATTTGAAGATTCAAACAATCCAATTTCATTGTGACATTTAATACGGTTCAAAGATTACCCATTTACTTTAGGAAATTTCAAAAAAACACAACTCATTATTCCTTTATCCTTTTTCCATCAAATTTTAAAGGAAGCTTTGGGTCGACATCATCTACCTGTGTACCAAATTGGAGACCCAAATTCCAAAGGAAAAGGGTGTTTTCTTCATAAGCAAGCTATCTTTTAAATTAATCCAATTTAATTTGGTATTTCCTCTTTATTTGCCATTAAATTATTATTTTGAATTCCTTGAACCTCAAGGAACCTTAATGGCTCGAAATCCCATCTTGGGAATATTACTTAGCCTTTTACTTATCTTTTATCTATTTTCTCTTTCTTCTTATTCATTTCTTTAGTAAATATCTCTTTTTGAGGATTTCTCTTTCTCTCTCTTTTTATTTTCCTTATTAGAATTCCTTTTAACATTAGAAACCTCATGGATACGAAAATCCACCAAAGATAACTCAATGTACTGCTTTCCACTTATTTCCCATATTTTATCAATGTTTTCAATTTCTTTCTTAATAAAGAAATATTTAATTGATCATTTCTATCTCTTATTGCACTATCTTTGCAACTTGGACTCCTTGGAACCCAAGGAATCCAAAAGGCACGAAATTCACCTTTGGATAATATTCTCTTGCCTTCTAGAGGTTTCTACATTTTCCTTTCCTCCAAATCTCAATTATTCATTTACTAATTGAATTTCCTTGTTATTGGGCCCAATAGCCAATAAATCCCACAAAACATCCAACAAGGCTATTGTAAATGAAATATATTTATTCAAAACAAATTATATCATTATTTGTTCAAATATATTTAATAGGATAAATTACATTTCTCACCCAAAGAATCCAAAATTTGGGGTTGTAACACATACACATGAGACATATACTAATGTATCACATAATATATATACCAATGGATTGGTATAATCTAATCTAACACCATGAAACAACACTATCACCTAAAATGTCTATAAAAATAAGGATAAACTTGCACCTAATGAAACTTAATAAGTAATTCCCAAATCTAAGGATCGCATAATAACATGGGATATCCTCTTAAATAGGATTTGAAACTTCTTAGCTTCTTGCAACCTAGTTGGGCAAATATTGGATTTCATGCTCAGAATATAAGCTACTAGATCTTCTATTTCATTGTATAGCAATTTTTACGTATTGATTTGCACACATATATCTTGATTCATGGTGAATTATGAATAGCTTTTAAAACCTTTATTGTCTCTTAAAAGTTCACCACCCTCATTTGTAAATGATGTTATTGATAACTTTTATATCAAATTATGTTGCACGTGGTTTGAAACTATGTTGACACAATAGGTAAGGCTCACGGAACTAGTTAGTTCTATCTTACAACATGCCACTCTAGACATTAGGAAAGACTCATGTGTCCAAATAATCCCTTGCTAATTGTTGAGCCCTGCATTGAACAAGATTATCTTTCCTTGGGATCTAGAGTCAATCTTATGCCCCGTTGTGTGTATCTTGAGATAGGCTTTAGAAAAGTTGAACAAGCCAATTATACTCTTCAATAGGTTGATCAATCTCTAAAGATTCCTAGAGGTCGAGCAGATGATGAGTTGGTAAATAGTGATGATAACCATCAACCATATTTCCTATTGATTTCATTGTCCTTGACAAGACAAAGGATAACGAAAAGGTTCTTATAATATTAGTGAGGCCCTTTGATGTGCATCATTGTGCACGCAACAATCACTAGGAAAAGTCCTAAAGTTTAACCTTCTAACCCATTTGTCAACTTGTTGTGAACAACAAGTCAACTTATTATACATTGGTATCGATCCAAGGGACGAAGGAAAAAAAGGTCAAGATCCAAATTTGGTTGCAAGAACAAGAATTAAATTCCAATTTGAGATGGTTGTTAAAACTAAGAACAAAACTAAAGGTGCTGAAATAAAGTTTAACTAATCAAGAAATAAAGATCAAGGGGTCCAGAGGATCACCACCAAAACCATGTTTCTATTCAACTAATTAAATTCTAAACTCCAAGGATCAAATTAGGACCTTGTGGTTGCATGTCCTTATGGACAAACTCACACGGGTTGGACTTTTCATGAACCCATTGGTCCCGGCATTAACAGATAATTGCCCAACCGTCTAACATGCCACTATCCACGGTCATTTCAAGAAGCATGTGAATTCAAACTAGCATTCAAACCCAAGGCTCAGGTGGTCGTGTCACCAAGTATTATAATGGTAATAAGATTAAAAAGATGAAAAGATGACAATTGCAATTAAAGGACTATTGTTTCATTCTTACAGAGATCCACAATCATATCACTCCATAAGAATATATCAGATCATCAAAATAACCACGTATAAATAGAAAGAAGACATTTTTTTGATAGAGCAATAGAATTGATTATATTGAATAGAACCGCGCTAAGGGGCTACTTGCATGCCCCAGTAGAATTTAGTCAGACATAATGAGGCCGCAAGAAAGGAAAACTAAAATGAGATCCAACATTATACAAGATGTGGTCTACACTAAAAACTGGAGGTCTTTTCTTGTGGATTCCCCCCTCATTTTATAGGGGAAGGAGGGGTGGAAACCCTAGATACAAGACTTTCTAGAGAACTCCTTTCCAGCGATTGAAAATTTTCTAGATCTGGTCAATAGAAAAAATGGTTGATTGCCTTTAATTATGTTAAATGTTCACATTCTTTTTACAGTAGATTCCTGTAACAGTGATTTCGAACGTATTTTTGGGCTTGTCCTAAGTTCAAAAGATATCCACAAATTTTTTTTCCTCTCAATAATTCAATTTCCTTTCCAATGATACTTGACAAATTCCTCCTTGGGATGTGATAGTTAGGACAATTTTGGTGCGAGGTACATATTTAAATCAGGCATTGCGGGAATTTGTGCAAAATCTCTTCCAAGGGAAATTAGTCATTGAGCCATTTTCCTACAAAAAATCAACCAAATATAATTAGAACTCCAAATAAAGAGAAAATTTTAAATTATTACAACTAATTACAAAACTAAGAATATAAATACTAAAAATATATGTAAAATATATAAATAAAAAAGGATAAATACACATTTATCAAAATACCCCAGACTTGAATCTTTGCTTATCCTCAAGCAAACAAAATCACAAATAAAGTTCAACTCATACTCGCAACATGTCATTCCTCACCCTTGTAACATCAATATAATCCTTACCTCCAAATTTAGCCAATCAATCCAATCTCCTAAAACCACAAAACATAAAATTATATATTCCCTATCAAAACAATTATCATATATTGCTTCTAAATCAAGATTTTGTAGAAGAATAGGCTTCATATTACTTTTACTTTGACACTCTCAATTTTTATTTTTGTTTTGTAGTTGTTTTAAAAGAGCAAGACAAAGGGGGAGTGTGAAAACAAAGAAGGAAGTGATGAATTTTTTTTATCCCTCCTCTATTCAACTCAGGATTTGAATTTCTGGAGTTGTGGCTACATTGGTCACAATTTTTTGATGTGCACTTTTGGTATATTTTGATGGTACTCCCCTTTGTGGGGTATGGAATTTTTATTTTGGGAAGTGTGCCACTCCGAACTTAATTTTTGTCCGGTGGTGATTCTTTTCTTCTCTTTTTTAGAAGAAAATTTGAGGTAAGGAAGAGATATTCATGTGCTTATAACTTTGAACATTATTTTTTCCTTTTTTTAGAGAGTATCATCTCTCTAGTTAAAATATTCCTATAATTCACATCATATAAGTTTTATAACAAGATAATCCATTTGTTTAAATATAGGGAAAAATTATGCTTGGTTTCGATCGATTCCTTATGACTTGCCAACTATTCCAAGGAGTGATGTTATTAGGGACCCTAAGTGACATGGTGGTTTCAGACATGACAATTTGTGAAAAAAATTGTACAAGAATTACTAAATTCAAAGGGGTACAATGGTAATGTCTATTCAACCTGGCCGACTAGATAAAGGCCAAACTTGGAAAATAAAAAATTTAAAAAAAATGAAAAAATTAAAATTAAACTATATAGCATAATGAAAATATGCATAAAATTAAGATAGAGTGGATGGAAAGAGTACATACCACCCAACTCCACCTCAGACTTAAAAAGTTTCTCGTATCAAGTAAAACTTAAATCCAAGATGAAGGGAAGAAGAGGGTGTCTAGGTGGCCCTGGTAGCTCAAAAAATGTCCAACTAAAGGGGATGTGTATGAGGGTTGGGACCTTTATCAGAGGAGCTTCATAGTGTACCCTATGATAGGGTAATCATAGAAGTTGAGTGGGGTGTTCATATTTTCTTTCACCTCACATTCCCTACAATTAGATCAACAGATCTTCCTTCAATAGCAAGGGAAGTGTTGAAGATAAATGTGGATTGGGGGAATTTGGCGGGTACTCAGAAAGTAATGCCAGTAGAGCAGGATGAATAGAGTTGGGTGGAGGATTTGGCTCAAGTTTTCCACCATCATAATAACATGTGTATGGGAGAATTTATGTTGATACAAAAGATTTCAAATCATTTACAAAAGTGTTTTATTTGTCCTTAAAAATAATGTCATCAACATTGGGTTTGGTAAGTTTCATTGTTGATATAACATATGACTCTAATTCTTTTATACAAGGGGTACCCAAGGATTCAGGAGGGATGAGGATGTCTTCCTTGCAAACAACATAAGGGGGTGTATGGGATTCTTCCAGGGTGTCTCCCTTTCTACATCATCCTTATGTAGAATGAGAATTAGATGTGTCAAAATGGGAAGAACTATTTTGTCAAAGGGGGTTGGATGCTCATTATCCAAAATAGACTCAAAAAAATGCATTTGGTCTCTGATATCAATTGGGTTTATGTTAAGGATGGGAAGAGTTGTTGGATCTTCATAATGACTCTCCTGATTTGACAATTCATATTCAAGTAATAGAGTCTCTAAAGGAAAGGTAGGGTTACCAATGTCCTCATCACACGCAAAATATGGCTCCATGGTTTGTGTTATTTCTTCATGATCCAACATACATGACACAAAAATAGGATCATCGTCATCATCGTTGGGAAGAGGTATCTTGGGTTGTTCAACCTCTACTGGGGGATTTTGTGACTGAGCCTCTAGTAAGGTAGCTAACATGGCTTGACTGGATTCAAGTTTTTCTTGTCCTTCTGCTACCATCTTCTCTAGGGACTTAAATCTCTCTTCTCGTTCAACATTTAATTGAGTTTCACCATAGGATTTATACACCCTAAAATTTTGGCCATCCTCACCATACCCCTCATAGTATTCTTGTGCCTTGTGCTCCTTATATTTATTGTGGCATTGCTCCTCATAATAATCTTTAGAAGATGGTGGATTGTAATTTCCATTGCATCCATCTTGGTGGGCAGATTCAGCATTACAAGGTGTCACCAAATCATGGGGGAACATATTTGGAACATTTGGGTTTTGGGATTGGGCTTCTAGTAAAGTGGCTAACAAGGCTTGGCTTGTTACCAATTTTGTTTCCATCTTCTCTAGAGCCCTGAGTTTCTCTTCTTGCTAAGGATTATAATAGCTATCATAAATAGGTCCATTTCCCCCAAAGTTCTGTAGGTCATACCCTCCAAAATTTTGTTGATCATATCATCTCTCTAAATATGGATCACAAGGTTCCACAGAATGGTTCTCAAAGAAATGTGGAGTCACATTATACCCACCAGGATGAAAAGGCTCGTAAGTAAAAGGGGTGCTACCATAAGTATGGGGTAAAGTCAGATAGGAAAGAGATGCATGGTGGTAAAGACTGCAATAATAACATTGTGGGGGATATAGGAAAGCCCACTCCATTTGACAAAAAATCCTGAAAGATATGTCAACTAACACACACGAGTAGAGAGATTACAAGATAAGGGGTTAGTCAAAATTACAAAGAGAACTAAAAATGATAAAGCTAAAAATTATGGAATAAACTAAAATTACAAAAAAACTAGAAAACAGTACTGTTGGAATGAAAACTCAGCAGAAGAGGAGATACACTTCTAAAATTATGCTTGGAAGGCAAAAAGAAATTACAAAAAAATCACTAGAAATAATGAAAAAGACTAAAGTTATACAAGTTAGAGAATATGAAAGGAGATTATACAAGATATATTGACAACCAAATCTGAAAAACAACTGTTTCATCCCAACAACGGTGCCAAATTGATGTGCGTCATTGTACATGCAACAATCACTAGGAAAAGTCCTAGAGTTTAACCTTCTAACCCCATTGTCAACTTGTTGCGAACAACAAGTCAACTTAGTATAGATAGGTATCGATCCAAGTGATGGAGGAAAAGAAATGCTGAGATCCAAATCTGATCGCAAAAATATGAATTAAATTTCAATTTGAGAGGGTTATTAAAACTAAGAAAAAAAATAAAAGTGTTGAAATAAAGTTTAACTAATCAAGAAATAATGATCTGGGGTTCCAGTGGATTACCACTAAAACTATGTTTCTATTAAACTAATCAAATTCTAAACTCTAAGGATCAAATCGGGGCCTTTTGGTTGTATGTCCTTATGTACAAACTCATAAGGATCAGACTTTTTGTGAACCTGTTGGTCCCGGCATTCATGAATCATTACCCAACTATCCAACATGTCACTAACCACGGTCATATCAAGAAGCATGTGAATTCAAATTGGCATACAAACCCAAGGTTTAGGTGGTCGCGCCACCAAGGATTATAATGGGAATAAGATCAAAAAGACAAAAAGATGATAATCATAATTAAGGGACTATTATTTCATTCTTACAAAGATCCACGGTCATATCACTCCATTAAAATATATTAGATCATCCTAATAATTACACATAAATAGAGAGAATACATTTTTTTGATTGAGCAATAGAACTGATCATATTGAATAGAACCAGGCTAAGGGGCTACTCCCATGCCCCATAAGAATTTACTAAGACATAATGATACTGGAAGAAAGGCAAACTAAAATAAGATCCAACATTACAAGATTGATCTGCAACTAAAAACTAAATGTATTTTTTTGTGGAGTCCCCCCTCCTTTTATAGGGGAAGGAGGAATGGAAACCCTAGATACAATACTCTCTAGAGAACTTTTGGTCAGTTCCTAAATACTTTCTGGATCTGGTCCATAGAGAAAATGGTTGATTGTCTTTAAATATGTTGATTGTTCACATTCTTTTTGTTGTAGATTCCCACAATAGTAATTTTGACCGTATTTTTGCGTCAGTCCTAAGTTTGAAAGTGGTCTGTAAATATGTTTTTCCTATAGATAATTAAATTTCCTTTCTAACGCATACTTGAACATTAAATTTTTCCTTGGGATGTGAGAGTTACAATTTTGGTGCAAGGTATATATTTAAATCAGGCACTGCGGGGATTTGTGCAAAATATCTTCCAAGGTAAATTAGTCATTGAGCCATTTTTCCTATAAAAAAACAAATATAATTAAAACTCCAAATAAAGAGAAAAATCTAAACTAATACAATTTTTTTTGGTCGGTCAAAAAGGCGTGTTACTATTAATACCAAAAACTTTGGGCACTAAGTACCCCATTACATCGATAGAGAGCTAAAGAGCTCATTTAAGGGTCAAAATCTCCATGCAGGGGGACACACAAGCTATCTAGGAGAAAAACAAAACTAAGAAAACCAAATAAAATAGACAAGCTAGGTCCAGGCAGACCAACCAGAAGAAGACTACAACAAGCCACTATTACATACATTCAGCGTACCCACAAAAAGTAATAGCAACTTGGCATAGAACAAACACTAGCAATCCAGCCTGTAGCTAGACATGAAGTTTCTAGCCTTCTCATCTATCCAACTCTAGGTTTCTTAATGGGTGAAACACCCAAAACAAGGAACCCCAAGCAACAGATTAGCAAGAAGCTAAACAAGACGCAAGAGAAATAAGAACCATCACATTTTAACAACAAAGATTGGGATGGAAAGGTCATCTCCAAATCACTCCTTCATGTGTAGCACAGCACCAAACTATCTATTAAAAGTACCCACAAATTGTGGTACTATGCCAAGATTAGGGAGATCCTTCAAGCTAACATCCTGTCACACAACCTAGTTGCTCATCAGCACTAGTCCATGATCTAATGGTAGAAGTTGTTTACGCAGCAGCAAACACTAACACCCAAAGGGTGTTTCCTACACGCATGAGCAAAATGGGCAAAGAAGAAGAGAAGAGGAATCTACCCCTCTTTAAGCACAACCCCACGTGATGCACCTGAATGCTTCAAAGAATTTCGTCAAACACCTTGAAGGTATTCCAAACTAGCTGTAGCAGAGACACCACCATGAGCATGAGGCCCTGACTGCGACGAGGCTCGATCAGCTAGGGGGCAACCCAACCGTTCCAGCAGAGAGCATCAAAGCACAAACACATTGAATGTGTACCTCCACTCATCAGCAAAAGGGACCAAAGAGGAGGAGAGGCGTTGTACCTCCCCTTAAGACCATTCCCACATGAGGCACCTGATTGCAATGAGACACTTGACGACCAGCTTGAGGGAGACCCAAACCACGGCTACAGAGAGGCCACACGAGAGCATCACCAATATCAGTCGCCAGGGTGACAAGCTAAGCACCTATACTCCCATGTAGGATGCCTCCTCGATACTCTATCTTCACCGGTGGAGGGGGGGCACCGCCGAGTGGGAGCAGCTAAACCACCCAGTCCAGGACCTGGAACAGGTCGAGGAGTTGAGCCCCGGAAAGGGATGCCACCTAAACTAATACAATTAATGAAAAACTAAGAATATAAATAACAAAACAATCCTAAAAAGATATCTAAAAGATGTAAATAAAAAGGATAAATACATATTTATCACCCTTCCTAGCCACAGACTATGTAGTCATCTACATTGAAACCAAGACTATGCATGTGACGTTCATGCACATGAAAATTGGGTTGAATATCTTCAAGGCATCTACAACATATGAGGTCATAGGATCCACTAAGGAGGAGTGTGTAAGAGTGAGATCTGAGGTGGGGTCCAGTCCCTATTTAATTTGAGAAATAAGCCCATGTATTCCAAAAACACATAAAAACAACACTAGAATAGGTGTACTTTTTTCATTTCTCAAATACTGGTATACAAAACCAAAATAAAGTAGCGGAAATAAATGTAATGACTAATTTGGTTTTACATAAGTACATCATAATCTCCCATATGAGTTTTACATGAAAGAAACAACTTCAACTCTAGGAAGAGGGAAGTCCAAACTATCTCAAGTCTATCCCCTAAGATTCAACTCCTATAATAAAGGTCCATATCTCCATGTCAAGTCTTCCATATCCTTCACCTAGGGGTTGGAAGCATGCCCCACAAGAGAAGACAAAGTATATGTTGTCATCATAACAATTGTGGTATGTTCATAAAAATATGGATTGAGCAATATTAGGAAAAAGGATAAATTAAACTTTAATAAGGCTTCACAAATCAAGAGGGGTAAAGAACACCCAAATAGATATCAAGAGAACTTTTAAAGATGATAATCAATAATCAATATTTATGGACTTTTCAACAATGTCACATTAAAATATCACAAAATGTAAATGCTTGCTCAGTGAGTAGTAAACAAACAAGCATATACTAAAAAGATGGGTGGGAATCCATATATTCAATAACAAAGGAAGGAGGACTAAAACCTTGGTACCAAACATAATATGGATTTGGCAGGAGAATATAATCCAGTGCATGGTAAAAGAATAAACCCAGTCCCTATGTGGTAGGGGAATAAAACCCATTTCCTAGCAGGGGAATAGAACTCATTGCCTATAATAACAACATTGTAGGAATAAAACCCAACACGTATATGGTCTCACTACTTCTACTTATGACTAGGAAATCACACATGCAAATAGGAAAGGCAAGATAAAGTATAGTCATGCTCAAATAAGGGATGAGATCATCCAACTTGTATCAAGTGGGGTTAGAGGAACCACAAATAAGTATTCAACAATTTCCAAAATAAAGATACATCATAAGACACTAGAAAGTCCCACCACTTGAAAGTTAGGGTTTCATTTAGTTCAATATCTCAAGTTAGGCGTTCCACACGGTATGGTATTAGCAAGATTCAAATTAAGATCCCAAAAGCATATCTAAACAAATATGAAGATCAAAAGATCCATTTCAATAAACTTGATCCAAATAAGCAATCAAAATCGGAAAGAGGAATCCCAATAATAAAATTCCTTATAGAGTTTTAAGAGAGATAAATTAGAGAGTGATAGCTCAATATGACTCATGGGGGATGCAACATACCGCATCTCTAATTTACCAAGATCCAAGCTAAATTCTAAATCCAAATCAATGTTCCAAGGAACCTATTAAACACATCTATGAAATTAGGGTTATGTTCACATCAAACATGTAATCCCTAAAATTAACCTTTTATTATTGATGAATTAGGTTATGAAAACCATGTGATCTTATAGATTATATTTCTTTGAGGTCTTAGTATAGTTTATTTGTTTTTCTATTTTATAGATTATTATATGTGGATTTTAGGAATTCTAAATAATTATAAAATTCCATAAAAACCATATATTTAACATATTGGAATTATATGATGAAACGGATACATCATATTGAGAATAATCTCCTAATTCCAAAGCATATCTTGTTTCATTTTTATGGCTTTTGATGAATTTTTTAAAACTCGACCAATCAAAAATATTAGAAAGTCCACCAATATATTCATTATCCTTTAAGAGAGGGGATACCCAGTAGAGTTCACCCTATAGAGCCTCACCATTTGGCTTGGTTCCTCCTAACAAATAATATTAATTCAAACGAAATAGGAACCGGATGAAAGTACAAAAATACCCGACAGGGAAAACAAAGAAGTAAGAAAAGAGGGGTAGAATGGAGACATAGTCAGCAACCATCGTGTTCCTGTCGTCAACTCATTCTGTGAAACAACAAAGTGTAGCAGAGCCTGGTGGCAAGAAATAAAAATACCAAACCACTTTGTGTGAGTCCCAACTAATGATCCTCATGGTTTTCTCATGGTCTAAAAATCTCAGTGAGCCTAATAACAAGATCCAAGACAACCAGGAAACGAAGAAGCTCTATCACCATGGCGGGAAGAGGAAAACAATATGAAGTCAATCGGGGGGTATGCAATGGGATAAATCAAAAACAACACCAAGTTTTGCATACTGAATCTAAGCTACATCAGAGAGAAAACTAAACCAGAACATGCATGGACAAACAATCTTTCATGTGGTCACAAAAATCTCAAATCCAAAGCTAAAAAGGGGGAAATGCCAGGTACCTAAATCGGGGCCAAATTCTTGTCATAACTCCTTTGTGCATGTGTGTTGATTATTTTTTAATGATCACACGAGCATTCTAAGGTCAGGTACTTACCGTCAATGATGGGAAGTCAGCTGACACAAGTGGAGTGGAGGGAAGGAACCGAATCAGAACCCAATATGCGAGAGGGTTGGAGGAAGTTGTAAATGTGTTAGATGAAGGTAATGGGATAGTTTTATAGTAGACCAAAAACTTAATACTAGGAGGAGAAAGAAAAGAAAAGGAATCATGGGTGTATCAAGGGAAAAGAGGAAAGTGGAGTTAGATATAGTGATATAGAAGATCAAACCTAGGATCGTTAGACAATGAAGAACACAAGGAAACTATAGAAGTTAAAATTGCAAAATGAATACATTGAAGGGAGAGATCAAGAGTGGGTCATGGTGGGTTTACTGTGGCAACTAAAATGGGAAGAAAATGGGGGATGAATAAAATGGAGCGGTTGTTGGATAGATGTGAGAAAATAGAAGAATGAAGGAGGTTGTTGGATTAGAGAAATAAAAGCAGAAATTAGAAATATGACAGCATGTCAGGGATGAAATTGCCAACTATAGGAAATCAAAATAAATCATATATTTGTTCGAGTATGAAATATTTAAAACCATTTGTCTTTCTTTTTTACTTGAGGGCTCAAATAATATTTAAATAATACAAAATTTGGCACCTAGGCTAATTTTTACATGTAGATTCCAAATTTGTGATTAGTTTCCACCTTTAAAGTCATTCAATATATTATTTGACATTTTATACTTTAACTTGTATTTTATTTCCTTAATATAATTAAGGCATTCAATATTATTATGTAATGAGAAACGTGATCCATAAGTCAATTAAGACATGAGGATTTTAAAAATTACTTTATTTTCTTATTTTTGAGTCTATTTATTTGGTGATTTTGTAGATTAGTGTTACAAGGTGTTGTTTAATTTTTATTTACCAAAAATAGTAGATTATGTTTAGGATTACCTTCTCACAACTTACTTTCTTAACTCTTGTGCACTATATGAATTATTTAATTCATAATTACATTTTAAAGATATATTAGAGATACTATATTTCCATCTAAACAAAATTACATAACATTATTCCATGTCTTCCCTTTTTATGACCATTAGGATGTTTTCCCATTATTATTATAGATTTGGATCATTTATCCAAATTATTAAACATGTCCTTATTATTCCTATTTAAGTGTCAAAATGTATAAGTTACACCATGTTTTGGGGTTTAAGCCTACAAGAATCACATCCAAGGGGTTAGGGCTACTAGAGTCAAGATGATAGGTTTTGATATGTTCCAACACTCAAACCCTCAAAGAGGATTTCATCCCAAAAATCCAACCATCCTTACACTACCAACTAACCAATCTCCACCCCTTAGAATGTTTAATCTAATAAGTCAAACTAAGAAACACCAAGGTATTAGGATTACATTCATTTTAAGAGTTGTGTCAACTAGGTGTGTTTATGATGTCCACCTAGGGATGAGTTTTAGGTCCTTGTGTTACTAACCTAACAACCATTAGGTTCACATGAACATCCAAAAAGTCATGGGGTATAAAGGTAGGTCAACTAAACCTTTAGCATGAGACACACTTTTCTTAGTCATCACTCCATACATAAAACTAGGATTTCAGATTTTGAATCTAACTAATTATAGGGTTTTCTTTACCAAACATCATGTATGTTTTCAGTGACTTAGTCTGAGAAAACATCGATGAAATACATAAAATTTCCTTTTTAAATATAGTAGTATAATTAAAATAAATATTTTTGGCATTGACATAAAACAAAGATAAACTTAAAATCAATTGCATGATCCAAGTCATAGTTTTCCACGTATGATCTCCTTATCAACTATTTTCTCATTCTTATGCCAAATCCACCCTAAAGATAAATCTTAACATCCAAAGAAATATGTCACTACTAACCTTTATGGTAGGGTAAGAGCAGATAAACTCTCATATCATTAGTTACTAATCAAAATTCTTATGTTTATCTCATATGATTCAAAATCTTCCTTTCATCATTTCATGCACAACTTGGGTAAATTATAGTGTAAGCATCTCTCTTAGAGGGTGACTATGTAACTTAAGGGTCCTACTCAGGAATTTATAAGATGAAATGGGAATAAGGGATATAAACTAAAATAGTTAGATTCTAGCCACCATGGCTCCGATACCAACTTTCAAAGAGTGTGACCTAGAGGGGATCCATTCCCTACTTAATTTAAGTAATAAACCCATCTAATCCAATCACACATAAAAAGTTTTCTTGAATAGGTGTATCTTTTTCATTTCTCAGATAACGGTATACAAAACCAAAGTATAGCAGAAGAAATAGATGTAACGACTATATTCAATTTTACAAAAGTACACCATAATCTCCCATATGGGGTTTACGTGAAAGAAACAACTTCATCACTAGGCAAAGGAAAGTCAAAACTATCCCAAGTCTATCTCCCAATAATCATCTCCTCTAAGAAAGATACATGTCTCCATGTCAAGTCCTCCATGTCCTTCACCTAGAGGTTGTAAGCATACCCCACAATAAAAGATAAAGTAGATGTTGTCAACATAAAAATGTTGGTATGTGTATACAAATATGGCTTGAGAAATATTAGGAAAAAGGCCAACAATTAAACTTTAGCAAGGAATCCCAGATCAAGAGGGATAAAGAACATCCAAATGGATATCAAGAGAACTTTTAAAGAAGATAATCAATAATGAAGATTTATTGCCTTTTAAACAATATCACATCAAATTATCATAAAAAATAAATGCTTGCATGGTGAGTATAAAACAAGCTAGCATATACAAAAAAGTAGGGTAGGAATCCATTTATTCCATACTAAGAGAAGGAGGACTAAAACCTCAGTGCCAAATATAATATAGGTTTTGCATGGGAATAAACCCAATGCATGGAAGGGGAATAAAACCCAGTACCTAATATCATATGTGATAGGGGAATAAAACACAATGCCTAGAAGGGGAATAGAACCCAGTGCCTATAATAATAACATTGTGGGGAATAAAACCCAGTGCATATATGTTGTCACTACTTCTAGTTATGACTAGTCAATCACATATACAAATAAGACATGCAAGATAAAGTATAGTCATGATCAAATAAGGGATGAAATCATCCAAGTGGTATAAAGTGGGGTCAGAGGACCCATAAACTAGTATTTGACAATTTCCACAATAAATATACATCATAAGATAATAGAAAGTCCACCACTTGAAAGTTAGAGCTTCATTTATTTCAATATTTCAAGTTAGGGTTATATGGAATAGTATGAACAAGATTCAAATTAGGATCCAAAATGAATATCCAAAGAAATAAGAACATCACAAGATCTATTCTGGTAAACTTTATCCAAATAAGGAATAAACATAGAAAAGAGGAATTCCAATAATCCAATATCTCATAGAAGTTCAACAGAGAAAAATAAGAGAGTGATTGCTCAATATGACTCATAGGGGAAAGCAACATACCTCATGCCCAATCTAACCCTTAATTCCAATTTAGGGTTCCAAGGCACCTATTAAATGCATATACAAAATTAGGGTTAGGTTCACATCAAATACATAAGCCCTAAACGTCACCTTTTTATTATTAATGAATTAGGTTATCAAAACCATGTGATATTATAGATTATATTTTTATTTTTTCATAGTAGATTTTATTTTTCCAAATTATAGATTATTATATAGGGATTTTAGAAATTACAACTAATTAGAAAATTCCACAAAAGTAATATATTTATTAGATCAAAATTATGTGATGAAACTAATAGTAAAGGGTGGAGAATAATGTCTTGATTTTAGAACATATTTAGTTTCATGTTTATGTCTTATGATTTATTTTCTATGAATTTTAAAAAACTTGATCAATCTGAAATATTGAAAAATTCACATGTATATTCATTATCCTTTCAAAGAGGATGATCCCAACAAAGTTGGTCCTATAGAACTTCACCACGTGGAATGGGTCCTCCCAATCAATAATATGACTTCAGTCAAAATAGGAACTAGATGAAAGTACAAAAATACTTCTACTGGGAAAACAAAGAAGTAAGGAAAAGAGATTGATATAATAGAGAAATTGATTGCAATCATCTTCTTCCTCTTGTTGGCGCATCTCTCAGAGCAACAAAGTGTAGTAGATCCTTATGGTGAGAAATCAAAATTCCAAAACACTTCCTACCGGTCCCAACTGATGATCCTTGTGGCTTGCTCATGGTCTAGTTGTCTAAGAGAGCCAAAGAACAATACACGGGATGACCTGGAGCCGAAGAAGATATATCACCATGGTAGCTAGAGAAAATAATCTAAACTCAATTTGGAATGAAATGGGATAAACCAAGCACCAATGAGTTCGTCATAGTGAAAAAAAACTCATTAGAGAGAAAATTGTATCAGAATGTGCATAGACAAACAATTCTTTGTGTGGTCACCAAAATCTTGAATCCAAAGCTAAAAAGGGGAAAATGCCAAGTACCTAAATCGAGGCCAAATTGTAGGTCATAATGCCTTTGGATGAGCGTGTTGATTGTTTCTAGATGATTAGATGAGCATTCCAAGGTTAGGTACTCACCTCCATGTGACGGGAAGTCATGCTGACATAAGTCAGGTCTGGGGAAGGAACCAAATCAGAAACCAATATGCGAGAGGGTTGAGGAAGTTGTAAACATGTTAGATGAAGGTAATGTAACAATTGCAAAGTGGATTGAGAACCTAATACTACAAGGTTATAGAAAATAAAAGGGAAGAGGGGTGTAACGGGGGAAAAGACAAAGATGGGGTTAGATACAGCGATATATAAGATCAAACCTAGGGAAACCTAGGGTTGTTAAAAATGGAAGAACACAAGAAAATTATAGGAATTAAAATCACAGACTAAAATCCATTGGACAGAAGATTGGGAGTGGGGCATGGTGGCATTATTTTGGTGACTAAAATTGGAAGAAAAAGGAGGAAGAAGAAAGTGGAGTCGTTTTTGGATAGATGTGATAATATAGATGAAAGAATGTGGTCATTGGATTAGAGCAACAAAAACAAAAACCATAAATAGGACAATGTGAGAGTGATGAAATTTCCATCTATAGGAAAATCAAATAAATCATTTAATGGTTTGAATTTAAATACTTCAAATCCTTTTCCCATTCCTATTTTACTTGAGGGCTCAAACAATGTTCAAATAATAGCATATTTGGCACCTAGGCTTATTTTGACATGTAGATTCTGAAATTGTGATAAGTTTCCTCCTTTATAGTCATTCCATATATTATTTTATATTTTACACTTCAACCTATATTTTCTTTTCATAATAAAATTAAGGCATCTAGGTATATTCATTTAATGAGAAACTTGACCCATAAGTCACTTAAGACATGAGGATTTTGAATATAACTTTAGTTTCTTTTTTGATATTGGTTATTAAGTGATTTCATAGATTGGGGTTACAAGATGTTCTTTACATATCTAATTTAACATTACATTCTATTTAGGATTATGTTCCCATATCTAATTTTCTAAACTCTTATGCACTTTATTAATTATTGGATTCATGTTTCCTTTTAAAATATATTTTAGAGATATTGTATTTCTAATTAAACAAACTAACTCTCTACATTATTTCGTGTCTTACCTTCTTATGCCCATTAGGATATTTATCTATTATTACAACGGAATTGGATCATTTATCTATATTATGAAATAGTTCTTGTTGTTCCTATTTAAGTCTTAAAATGCATAACATATACCATGTATGGGGGTTTAAGCCTACAAGTATCACATACAAGGCTCTAGGGCTTCTAGAGTCAAGATTCTAGGTTCTAGTATGTTACACATTGTTACATTCCTTATTGTTTGGATATATTTTTAAAGAATGTCTCCTACATGGATTAAACCACCACCAATGGTAAAGGTTCTGAACCAATAGTTGAATTTTCTAAAGAGCTGGTTGAAATAGTTAAAGACATGAAATAGTTGGTTCTACTAAAGAACTTCCTTTGTTTCTTTTAAGACATTGAAGTTGTTTATTGAATACCTCCCTATCCTAGAGTTGAAGACCTTTTTAGAAAAGCTAAAATATGCATTTATTGGTCCCAATGACACCCTCCCACTGGTCCTTTCTTCTCTTCTCTCTCTTAGACAATAAGATGTGTTGGTTTATATTTTGAAGAAGAACATAGAGGACATTACATTGTCCATTGCTGAATTGAGGGAGTTCATTCTTTCATTGTTGTACATCTCATCAATTTGGAGGGACATACCTACCCTAGTAGAGAAATTCTAAGAAGACTAATTCTAAATCTCAAAAAAGTGGTTACACAAGATATTGTAAAGTTACTTTATGGGGGGTATCATATACCCTATTTCTGACAAATTTAGGTTATGTCCCATCCAAGTTGTACCCAAGAAGGGTAGGATCACCTTTTCCTCCAACGAAGATGGTGAACAGAACCCTACAAGAGAGAAATCAAAATTGTGCATGTATTTGGATTACAGAAACCTAAATACAAAGACCAAGAAGGACCATTTTCTCTATCATTTTTTGATTGAATTCTTGAGAGATTGTCCATCTTTGCAATTCCCCTTCTACTTTTCAAAGATGTGTTGTTTCCATCTTTGACGACATGCTAGATTCTTCCCTTACAATGTTCATGGATGACTTCTGAGTTTTCAAGAAGTCAGTTGATGACTTCCTATTCCGCCTCATTGATGTACTAGATAGGTGTTTTGTGAAAATTTAGTTGGTCCTTTTATGAGAAAAGTCACTTTGTAGTCCTCAAGGGGATTGTATTGGTCCATCAAAATTTAAAACTAGGGATTGGAGTAGATAAAGTAAAAAGTTGGGTTGATATCTTCTTTGATCATTCCCTCCACTATGAGTTATGTTCATGTGAGTTATGTTCATTCCTTCTTGGGACATGTGGTTTTCTATCATCATTTCATAAAGGAATTCAGTAAGTTTCCCTAACACTTGTGTCATCTCCTCGAGAAGAATTTTGAATTTGAATTTGATGACCAGTGCATTGATGCTTTTAACCAATTAAAGTAAATAATCATTTACCCTCATATTTCATAGCCCCAGAACTGTATACCATTTGAGGTCACGATTGATGAATTGGATACAATGGTGGGGGTTGTTCTTGGCAAATAATTGGTTGTGTCCCTATTGTTGTATATTATGATACAAAAACCCTTGATGAATCTCAAAGGAATTATACAAATACTAAGAAAGAATTACTTGATATTCTTTATACTCTTGAAAAGTTCCCTTTTTGCATCCTACTAATCAAAGTGAATTTGTGAACTAATCATGTTTCCTTGAAATCCCTTGTATCACATAATTACTCCAATCCCTTATTAATCATGTGTAAATTATTCCTTCAAGAATTTGATATTGAGATTGTTGACAAAAATGGATGTGATAATTATGTAGCCAACCACATCCTTGTATTGAGGCCCCATATGATGAAACCACAAGAATCAGATAGACATTACAACATGATAAGATCATTTTGATTAGCATAATTGACCAGCCATGGTACAAGAATATAGCCAATATCTTGGGTAGTGGAAGAGTGTCAAAGACTTCTTCAAGTGAGAAAGAAAGAGATTGTATGTATCCCTCAAAAATTATGTTTTGTATGATCCCAACCTATTTAAGTATTTTTCTAATCAACTCACGAGTAGTTTTATCCCCAAAGTTGAATAGCTAAACATCCTCTCCATTTGTAACTTTGATTCATGTGGAGGCCATTTTGGAGGGAAATGCACTACATCTAAGGCTCTTCAAAATGGTTTCTATTGGCCAACCCTCTTCAAGGATGCATATGAATTTTTCAAATCTTACTTGGAATACCAAAGAGTGTGCACCACATACAAGAGATACACAATGGCTCTATCTCTCATATTGGTATTGGAGGTGTTCGATGTTTGGGCATAGACTTCATGGGTTCATTTGTATTGTCATTTGGTTGTATTTATATTTTGTGGATTTTGACTATATCTCTAAGTGGGTTAATGTTATTGCAATAAGGACCAATGATCACAAAGTGGTGTATGAGTTCATCAACTCAAATAGTTTCAGCGATTTTGAGGTCCCAAAGCATTTATTAGTGATGAGGGTATCCATTTCAACCATTGTGCCTTTGAAAGTCTATTAAAATACAATGCAGATCGTCAACTTATCACTCCATATCACCCTTAAACTAGTGGGTAAGTATATCTTTCCATTTGGAATATCAAGTTTATTCTTAAGAAGATAGTGACATTTGACCATAAGGATTGGTCACTCCATCTTAGTGAAGCTAGTGGACATATATAATAGCATATAAATCAACAATTGGCACTACTTCTTTAAATCTTATCAATGGTAAAATCCATCACCTATCGCTTGAGCTACAACACAAATTCCTTTGGGTGTTAATATCCATTGATGTGAATATGGACACAACTGGGATCATAAGGGAACTAACTCTAAATGAACTTTAAGAGACGAGACATGAAGCATACAATATGTTAACATATATAAGGAGAGGATGAAATTCCTCCATAATAAGATAATTTGCAAGAAGACTTTTGAACCCAACCAATGGGTTTGGATGTGGAACTCATGTATGAACCTTTCTGGGAAAGATAAGATCAATATGGGAAGGGCCATTCAAGGTGAAGCATGTATATCCATCCAATTTTAATGTGATCCAAGAGAAGGAAGGAAGGAATTTGTTGTGAATGGACAAAGACTCAAACCAATTGTGGATGTTGGGCTTCATAGAGAAATTAAACTTCTGACATAGTGATGTTGATTGAGTTGAACCATGGGATGAGGAATAATTTTTTAATGCAAATGAAAAGGCAGTTTACTGTGAGAAGGTGGCTAAGAGGCATGCAAAGAGTTGATTGAAGAAAGACACCACATGCCTATCTGTAGGGGAAAACTTATCTCTACTTGAAGGTAACCCACCTAGTTTGTCAAATTTTGACCTGATAATTTGCAATTTTTGAATTACACTTTTCCATTTAACACTTTCCAACAAACACACATACACACTTTACACTAGAGAAGGAAGAACAAATAAATGAAAAAAGGAGTGAAAACCAAGGTGGTGATTCTAGAAAAAAGTACAACTTGAATAAAGATATTTTTAGAATTTTGAGAGCTACATAGAGAGGTTGTTGAAGAACCCTCAAAATGGTCATTCTCCAATATAATGGTCATGATGTTTGCTTGTGGAACTTGTTGTGACCAAAGTGAAAAAGAAGGGGATCAACATGGTTGTTACACCCCCCCACAATTGTGGAACCTTCACACCAGCATAGTTATGCTATGAATGAATGGTTGTGGCAGGACGATAGAACTTACATAGAGAAATAAGTAATGAGAAGGCCCTAGCACAAGCATTCTACCCATAACAGATGTGGTCCTCTCAGCCTGGAGCATTCGTCCTACCCAGGATAACTACTCTACCTAGGATGGTCATTTTGGGTCGATGCCCACAACTTAAGTCATGGTTTTAGAGGGGGGTCACCATGAACTTCCTATCATTTACAAACTTGACTTATCTTTGCACTATCGCTCCAACATTAGAGACTCAAGTTCATCCTTGAATTGTGATTTTCCCACTTTGAACCCCAATGAAGCTTATTTAACCTGTGATACCCTCCCCCTACCTCCAACAAGCCTCCATCTCCCTTCTCCACTTCTATTTGTTCATTTAAAACGAAAATACGCCCACCTATATCCAACCCTAAAAATCACCCCTTCACCACAATGCCCTTTTTTTTGCAAATTAAAATGTTTGGGGAAGAAGGTGAAGGAAGTAGTGAAGAGCATGATCCCAAACCATGTTTCTTCAAAAATGCATCTAACTCGTCTCCACCTTTTCAAAACCCATTTTCCTTTCCATCTCGCATTGAACTACCTCACAATGTCATTCCTCCCAATGATCTGCGTCGTCTAATGATGGGACAATATCTGATCCTAAATACCTATAGGATATTTAATCTAAGAAGGATTTGATCAAAATATTTGACAAATGAATTCTCCCTCAATGAGGTTGGATGCACTTCTCAAATTCTCAGATGTAGTAGCATTAGGTGGAGCGTGGATTAATGTATCCACAATGTATTCTCACTTTTTTAGTTTGCTATGTCAGAGGAAAATAAAATGGTCTAACTTTAGAAATAGTGTGCAATTTTATCAACTAAACCCAAAAAAATTATTTTTTTGTAAATAACAACCCTATCTCAAAGTACAACTTCTTCAAAAGAATGGATATATACTACATTGAACCAGTGTTATTACACCCATGACAAAACCTTATATTAATGATATGCAATACTATTATTTAAAGATAATTGCATTTTATTTATTACAACAAAATTATGTGCATTTTTACTTAGATTCATAACTTTTTTCCTTAAATATACTTTCCATTATGAAATTTGATAACAACATTAAGACGTGTTTTAGGTAATAAAATGACTAGCATAGAGGAGAAACTAAGAAAATACTTTCAAGTGTGACAATATTGTAAATGTTTGAATTTCCCTATGTATGTTCATTCCTAAGTTCTCCAATATCACTAATCTAAGAGAACGTTGATGTGTGTGGGTATCGCTTAACTGAGTGGATGGGAGTGTATTTTTTCAAATAATAAGGTTATATAGATAGAAATGCTTTTCCGAAAATAAATTGGTATTTGCATGATAGTCTTCTAAATAATCATTTCAAAAAGATAGAGGAGTCTTGAGAAATTTTATCATGCAAAAAATAAGAAATTAAATTCAAAAAAATCAGTGAGGTAATATCTAGATGATAGTATGTCACATAACTATAGTGCTAAGGACAATTTGTTTACTTCCTTAGTGTTAGGTTAACCATATACTTATAATTGAGATTAGAAAAATACAAGGTGCTTGGTATGGCATCAGAGTTTTATCAAATGAACATTTTTAAGGTAGTACATTTTTCAGCTACGCGCAAAAAACAAAAAGCCTATGGAAAATCATGTAGAACCATGGGACATAGAAGTTCAACAACAAAAAGTTAACAAAAGTCGATGATTTTTATGGATCTATCATAGGTGGAACTTTGATGAGAGGAAGGCTTGAACCTATAAATGACAATCTTAGTTGAACTTCTAGAAAGTGCAAGTTTGAAGGTTACCATGTCTAACATTAGTGATTAAATGTAAGAATTTTTCGGTATAGTTTTTAACACCTAACCATTCATGAATCTAGAGGGGGTGACTATAAGAAAAGGTTTTTGTTGATGCATCTTGTCTATCTCAAATGGTTGGCAAAACTTATCCACATATAGGCACAAACGTTTGGCCCTCGGCATGTTTTGTTATTCGTCATGAGATGAGATAAACTTAGTTGAACTTCTATCAAGTTCAAGTTTGAAGATTACCATGTCTAGCATTAGTGATTAAATGTAAGAATTGTTCAGTATATTTTTTAACACTTAACTATTCATGAATCTAGAGGGGGTAATTGTTAGAAAAAGTTTTTTTGATACATCTTGTCTATCTCAAATGGTTGGGAAAACTTATCCACACATAGGCACAAATGTTTGGCCCTCGGCATGTTTTCTTTATTCTTCATGAGATGAGAGATCCCTTTGTCGAGGTGATATGTGGACTTTTTTTATGTATAGCTTCAAACAATGGCAGAACTACGAGGGCAAGAAATGGTCATGCTCTCCACCCCCACCCCAAAAAAACTAATAAAAACCTTTGACATATACATATGTAAATATAAGATATATTATGAATATAATATGCAGTGTGTAACTTAGTTATATCACACATGGTAACATAGCATAATGGTTGCATGCACTTTCTTTGATCATGCGGTCACATCTTCTATTCAAATCTTTGATTTTGCATATTTACAATTTTTTCTACTACATACATTTAAACATTAGTGTCAACATCATAACAAAAAACAAGAGTGGCATATTGACTTACTGGTTCAGGTGATTACTTTTCCAATAAGGTCTCATGATTGATTTTATTATGAATAGTTCATATATACATTTATTATGAATAGTTCATTATATCCATTTATTATGAAAATTAGAATCAATTATTCTAGTGTAATTTAATCTATGAAGGAGTATTAAAATAAGCACTCAAACCATTCGTATTTTAATAATATAGATAATTAAAGAGAGGTTATGGAATCAAAACATGATATGTCATTGTCTACAAAGCATCAGAAGCACATTAAGACTTAGATGTCATACATATCAAAATATGCTCCATTCCACTAAAAACTTTCAAAAAATCACTTTTCAACAAAACATGGATGTGACCCAAAGTGTTTTTACATAGAAAGTACTTCAAGGGCATCGAGAACCATCTCTTATTTAATAAAAAAATCACCATCGACTTATCTCCAAAAAAACTTCCAAGCATGAGTGATAATTAAGTAGGGAGCTTTACTGTGCACAACCATCTGGCCCAACGTGTTTACTCACTTTATGACCAACTACTCTAACATTTCTAACTACTTTCTGCAACTTCAAAATGATATAGGAAGGAATATAAAAATGTGCAAGAAATCCTAACATGTATGGATGGACTGAGTAGATGAGACTGTCACCATGTAATTATTCCCTTAATAGCCAACCATATAACAAAAAATATAAGGATTTTTATGTTTTTATTAACGTTTAACATCAACATACTCCATAGTATTCCCATTTTAATTTTAATATCATATAATAATAAGAGTTATATTTAATTGTTTCCGAAGAGGTTGATCCAATTGATACAAATACAAGTTTGGAAGAAGACTAGAAACTAGTGCTTCTTAGAAGATATGGAACAGCCATCACATACATATGCTTTGTGGATTATCTAATCCTCTTTGCAAAGGCAAGTAGGAACCAAATGAAGGTGATCAAAGACTATACTAGGGAATCTTAAAAGGCTTCTGGGAAAATTGTTTCCATAACGAAGATTTGATCTTCTTTTCTAAAAAATTCCAAGATCGACAATCAACATGATTTGAGCTTCAAGCAATTTTCAGGTCACCCAGGACTTGGGGAAGTATCTTTGGGTACCCATTATTCACTCTAAAATAATTTAAGTTACAATATTAGAGGTATTGGATAGGGTTACAATTAGGGGTGAATGCATGGTTAGCCAAAATTATTTCTTTTGCATGGAGGGTGTGCCTAGCAAAATCTACTTTGATGGCAATTCCCACCTACGTGACACAAACCACAGTGCTACCTATGAGCTTGTGTAATAGAATTGATGGAACTACAAGAAGATTATTATGGGGAGGTAACCAAAAAGAAAATTCAATCTCGTTGGTCGCTTGGAACAAAGTCACAAGTAAGAAAAATAATTGGGGCCTAGGAATCAAATCTATGAGGGAAGGGTATCATGCTCAGGTCCTAAAAAACATAAAATTTTGATACAAAGAGAGATATTTTGTGGTGTAAGAGCCTTCCAAATCATCTTGATGCTTACAGTACATCTAAAACTATGTTGTGTTGCAGGCTGGGTGGTTCACTTTTGATGGGAAGAACTCCATCTATAACAACTAGGGGTGGGCATGGTCTGGTCAAGTCTGACCCAGAAATCATATACCAACCCACACATAGTGCTCTAGGAATTGTTTAGACCAAACTTGATTGCTAAGGGGTCCAGACCAAACTTAACTTGTCTGCTAAGATATGGTCAAGTTTGGTTAGGCTTGGTCTAAAACCACTACGACCTCGCATTTACTATCTGTGAAGTTTAATGAAGATCAAGAAAAATAGTCCAATAATAACGTTATCCAATTTTGTTGTCAGGTTATGGGTCATCTTCCATAAAAACCATGCTTTAAATACCATTACATAAATCTAATTGTCAAAACATTAGATGGAATGTTTTATATATTACATATATTAAATAAATATTAAACTATTTTATATTATTGAATATATAGGAAAAAGTATTCAACAAATGTGAAAATACTATAAAATTCATTTGCAACACTAATTATAAATATTGTTTATGAGATGATTTGAAATATTATTTGTACATCAACTAAATCATGACTCCAATAATTTACTTGAGTATATATATAGATATAGACACATACACACATATAGAGTCGGCCAAGTTTGGTCAGATCTTTAAGCCAATTGTCCAGACTATGACTAGACCAACCAAGGGTGACATGAACACTTTTTAAACCAAACTTGACCTGAATAGCCATCTAGACCAGACTTAACTTGGTGGTTTGGTCAAGTTCAGCTTGGTCTGATGGTCAAGTTTGGTTTGTTGTCCATACCTAAGGACAACTCATCAGTTATACCCATCAGTGGTGACAGTTTAAATGTTTGGGATGACTATTGGTTCAGGCTAGGGATGGTGTTAAGAGAGCACACGAAGAAACAAGTACATGATGATTTAGTGGATGTACAAGTGGGTAGCATTGTCACCCCTTCCAAGAGTTGGAATGCCAGATTCTTGACTAATTGATAACACAAAGTGTGGTAAAGAAAATTGAGCTGCTTAAGGTGTCAGTAGGAGGAGATCACAATGACGTCTGTTGATGGGAGGTTCACTGTGAAGTCGGCTTATGAAGTGTTAAGAAGACCTAGATACATTATGGAAAGTGGGAGGACATATGGAATATCAAGGTAGCCAATAACGTAAAGCATTTTGCATGGTTAGCCAGGAATCATGCAATCCTCATAAATGGAAGGTGAAAGGAGAGGCGACTAGCTACTGACATCATGTGTGGAAGGTGCAAGAATGAGGAAGAAACTCTGGTCCGTGCTCTAAGAGATTGTGTCTTCATGAAGGAGACTTTGATTGAAATTATTCAAGAAGATAAATTGAATGATTTTTTGCAGCTACTGAGTACAAAGACTGATTTAGTGGGGCTTGTGCGGGTCATGACAATGAAGATGGATCCTTTTAAATAGTGTGCCACTACATTTGGAGATGCAAAAACCTCCATCTCTTTGAAAACATGCTAAAGAGATCAGAACACCTTGTGGCTTATATCAGAAAATCTATCATTCAAAATAGTGTGCCACTATAGATTTAAGAGGACAGTGGTGATCCTAAGCAGCCTCCTAAACCAAGGTGCACCAAGTTGAATGGTAATGCTGAGTTAGGGAAGAAGGGGGCAGATCTCACAGTGGTGGCCAGGGACAATAGTGGAGAGTGGCTAGGGGGTAATGGGAAGTCTTGTATCACAAAGAACATAACATAAGTGGAATTGGCTGGCATTGCAATGGCTCTAGAGTATGTAAAGATAAGGATTGGGGCTATGTTCTGGTTGATAGTGGTTGTCAAATCGTTGAGGAAAACATCAGAAGCAATCCAAGATTCATCAATTAGATTTTGAAAACTAGGAATTTGTTGAAGGCACAGAGGAGAGTGATCTACACATGCAGAGAGAAGAATAAGGTGACTTATCATTTGGCCAAATTTCATGTTAAGAACCTTTATAGGTGTTTTGATTATGTTAATCCTCCTATAGATATTTTAGATCTTTTACTTTAAGGAAAATATAATGATAGTAGTACTATCAATTTTATTATTACAAGCAACATTAGCGAATGTAACTTAAATTAGAGTTTTCTTGCACGAGAAAAGCAAAATGAATAAAATAGCTATCTGACTTATCCAAAAATAAAATCAATACATTTTACTTAATGATGAATTAGTATTTTTTAGTCAAACAAGAGTAATTACTAAAATAAAATTATTGAGAAAAAATAATTATTGTTGGTTCTCATATATTTTTTTCATTAAATAAAAATGTTCGGTTTGATGATTTCATATTATGTATTTGTTGCAACTATATGCTAAGTTCAGATTATGTATTTGTTGCAACGATATGCTAAGCCTAATAATAATAAATAGCCAACTTATTTTATCTATTGGAGACATTTATTCTCAAATCATATAAAATAGTGATATTTAGTATCATACACGTAATATTGATTTACATTATGATATTTGTTCTCTATATTCATTACTACAAATTTTGTACATATTTGTAGCTAGCATTAATGTAATTTTATTACTACTCTACCAACATTTAAATGAGGTATATATGTTTGGTAAAGAATTTGTGTTAACCTAAACAATATGGTAGAAAAGATTTTCGTTCATGTAAATTTTGGTCACATCCTAACTCCGCCCCTGGTTTCAGAGTACATTTAATACAAAGGCACAATAAAAATATTTATTATAATAAGATGTCAGAAAAGACCATTGTTACATTTCACTGTTCGATTGCATTAACAGGTCTCTTTCTAGCAAAATAATGGTTATCTTATGAACAAAAAGAGAAACATAATCGAAACGGCAATTCGCAAGGAATAAGGCATATGTTGGACGACATGGAATAACCATTACACTATGAAACAGTTTCTATCACCAGAACGACTGGTTGGAATTCCATTTTTTTATTTTTGAAAACGGTTGGAATTCCAATTGATGCTACGGTTACATCGTCTACTTAATTTACAAGACCAATTACTACGTTTTGTTACAACAACATATCTACCACCCATGCAAAGTGGTCAAAATTTGTCCGGAGAAATGGGCGGAGGTGCAGCAAGTCGGTGCCTCTCGAAGGTGTTCGTGGCAGCTGCAGTGGCAAGCGCTGGTAGGATCAGGGCAGAGCGTCGGCTGCTGTCAAGTTGCCGTCGGACAGTTTGCTGTCTGCTGGCAGGCGTGTCGGCAGACGCCATGGTTGTGGCTCGAGGATCGCGCCGCAGTGTGACCGTGTCCGCTGAATTCAGCGGCTAGCTTGCGGTCGAAGCAGAAGAATAACAGCAAACTCAGTCCACCCAGAGTCTGCACAGGTGATCCATGGATGGCAGCTGCTTCTGCGCTGCCCCTGCCGCCCTATCGATGATATCTAACTCACCAAAGCAAGTCGCTGCTTCCGGCGGGCTACTCCACCAACGAACCACCTTGCTACCCTCTGCCTCCAACGGGAGACCCTCTGTTGTCCTTCTGTGCGTCTTCTTCCCCCGCGGCATTTCAGCCACCGTGGACGACTTTCCGGTGAGGCTCTGCACGACGGATTTGAAATTGAGGGCATCCGTCTGCACAAACTCCGTCACTACGATCTTCACCTTCACTGTAGGCGCCGATTGCTGCTCCATTTGGGCTGGGGACTCCTGAAGCTCCTTAATTATGGTTCCTAAGCACCGAGACGGAATGCTGGGTACTTTTCAAGCTGTAAACTCCACCTTTCATATGGGCACATATATTTATATCCGACATGGGGTCAAGACATGCATGACCCTGAGCTCCCGGTAGCTTAGGCGTACGTGGCATATCAGGAGGCATCAAGATTTCCTGAAACAGTCAACCTTGGCTACAATCGAACGACCAGAACTGGTTCCCTCCTTTCCGGGCTTCTTCCCTTCCAACAACCAACCAACCAAGGAATTCATGAATTTCTTTTCCCGGACGCAAGCATTTCATTAATCTTCTTCTGCTTGGCGGCCGAGAAAGAGTCAGAAGACACAGAACTGCCAATATCTATCTAAGGCCACGGTGGGGATAGATCCAAGAAAGAGTCCACTTCATGCGCCGCCAGCAGATTGATTGCCCTTGCCAAGAAGCTTCCTCAAGATCCAGCCTCTTTGGACAAATGGACCCCTATCTAATAATCAATACATTCATGTCAATCGTCGTGGCGCTGATAGTGACCAGGAGAAGATTTTAACTTGTCCCGCACCATTCACGTATCCAATCTGTGACCGAGGTGTTTGACTTTGGTCTTGGGTTCTTTTCTTCGAGGGGGGAAAAGATTTTTCTTGGATCTTTACTTGTTCGTTTTCTTACGTTTGCTCTCACTCACTGCTTAAGATATAAACTCGGGAGACAACAGGGACAAGTCACCCGCCCTTTCATATTGAAGTCTGACTTTTGGTAACCAAATTATGCAGACGGCCGGATGGCGTATTATTGAGGTTGGATGACGGACTGCTGAAGAGGGGGTGTCTCGGCCGCCTGTGCGACTCAGTACACGTCAAAATGTGCGAGATGGATCCGAGATTTCTTTTTCTATAATCATTCATATCCATTAATAGATAATACAGAACTCACAACTGCAAAATATGTCTAGAAGATTACAAAGCAGAGAGAAAAAAGTAGTAGTAGTACCCGTCTCTCAGACAAAAAAGGTCGGTCGCTGTAAGGACCAATGTTCGATGCTAAGGGGATGGGGGCCCATATAACAAGCCATAGCAAAAGGTAAAACAAAATACGAAAATCAAACATAGAAAGATAGAAGGAAATATGAAAAGAGCCCTTTCCTCCTCAGATGCGTCAAGAAACGATCCAAAACAGAATGGGCCTTTGATTCATCCTGGGGCCTTATCAGATAAGTGGCAAGATCTTGACCCTCCAAAGTCGAGCTCCTCATGAATAAATCTTGTATCAACCGAAAGCATAACTTCTGGATTGGTAAAAATCAGATATAAAACTACAACTATCAAGGAAAGTTTGGAATGCATTACCATAGATCGTCTTTTCTTCTCAATCCAAATAGAACAGATCACGCAACAAGCAAGGATAGTATGCTGGAAGGCATTTGCATTGCGAGGTGAACCTACGTATAATTTGTTGTTGTGTCCTGAGAGCGTGATCAGTGTATGAGTCTATGTCGGTGAACAAATGATACCAGATGCAAATGGTATATGGGCAAGTAAAGAACAAATGAGTATAGTCTTCTGAGTTTTTGAAACAATTAAGACACTGGCATGGTCCTAAGAAGTCCTTAGCGTGTCAACGAGAACCTATAAGTAATTTGTTATGACCAATAAGCCAGATCAAGAAAAGGATCTTAGTAGGGTAGTGGGTGCTGCAAAACTTCATACCAAATAGTGTTTCAATACATGTATGAGTGAAGTAGTGATGTTTTTCTCCCACCAAATATTGGGGTCCTAAAAATAATAAATAGAATTAGGTTGAGGTCAAGTGTAGTTTAATTGATGTAAGATCATGACACGAGTTTATCGTGTGTTATAAGAAAGTGAACGTGTTAAAGTAATATATATTCTTTTGAGGCCCGAGTCGAACACAAGAAAACGTTTCTCCAGTAAACTACTACTAACTGCAGTCTAATCGGCTAGGCCGATTGTAAATAGTTGAATTAATTTGAGTTATAAAACTAATACATAAACAAAACAAATTAAAGTTTTGAATTAATCAGAGATAGAATGAATTTCTTAGCACAGTGGTTTAACCAAAGACAACACTAATATCAACCTTACACACTAATATCTATTATCTCAATCCCTGGATAAGGAGCTTGTAGCCAGAATTACCTGCTCCCACAGTGTAATTCACTACTTAATCTAATGTCAATCATACTTCACAGTTATTAGTTGATTAATTAGATACTTTACGATTATTCTATGGATTTCTCCTACCATTTACACTCCACTTTTCCCAAAGGACACAGTATACGGGTAAATCTATACTTTCCAACCCTTAATCTCTCTCTCGAGATGGATAAGCGTCTATTAATCCACTTATGGTGATCAAGCACATATAGAACACAAAGCTTTCATAGATTTATATCCAATAAAAAGAGAAAAAATTGATATTAATGCATAGAATTTAATTAAAGTGTATATCCAGACTACTCTTGGATCCTAAGGAATAAAGATTTTTAGTCTTGCATGATTTTCATCGATGAATACATGGAACGGAAGAAGAAAAACCTGAGAAACATTAAGAAACCAAAGTAACCCCTGAATCTCAGCCGTCCAAAAGATCCCCTCCGTCGTACGTGCATTCTACTGTCTTCCGGCTGTAGAATCATCCTCTGGGGGTGCTTGGATCTTCCCGATTGAAGCATTCGATCTTCGGTTCTTCTCTTCTCTCTCTTCAGTTGTCGTGCAATGGAAACGGCTATCTCCCCTAGTCTGAACGTTGTCCCCCTAAGTCATAGAAGGCACTTAGGGTATAAAATAACATCCACCGTTGGATTAGAGTGAAATCTGCGGATGGCCTGATCGGGCAGACTCGGTAGTACCGACTAGGTGAGTCGATAGTACCTAGTCACTTAGGTTTAGTCACGCGATCTCAATCATGTCGGTATTGTCGACTAGACTCGATAGCACCGAGTTTTATGATTTTTGAACCGCCTCTCTAACGTCAACTCGGTAGCACCGAGTTTTCTCAAATCATGTTGGGATTTACTGATGTTGTTTCGGTACCACCGACTTTGGCTATCGGTAGCACCATTTCTGGGTGAGTTTCAGGTCCATCACTAATGTCAAGTTAGTACCACCGATGTTACCAGGTCGGTAGTGTTGGATTTTAGGGGAGGCAGAGAAGGCAGCGGAAACAAAAATTTTCTCCCCCAAACCCGGAACAAGGAAACGCGTCAACGTCTATACAATAGGAAAAGATGGTTTGTGGAATCATACCTTGTCCCAAGGCTTGCCCGGCGACAATACCTCACGCCTTGCGAAGTCTTCACCTCCTGTCTTGGACGGTGTCTGTGCAGCTCCTGGTCGCACCGGGACTGACGGGATTTAAGGTTGTCCTCCTAGCGGCAGAAACCTCCCGCCTCTAAAGTAGTCCACACGGACCACCTGGAACTCCAATCTCCTTGTCCCACAAGGAATTGGAAGGAGTCACACCCTTCTGTCAACGTACTAGTCGCCGACACACTCTCCTGCCACCAGTCTCTTTCTGCAGTTGTCCTTCCCTTGTTGTGCCTCCCTTATCGGGTAGCACTTGCTCGGGCTCTCTCTTGGTTACCAAAACCAGAGAGAACGACAACTTCACAGAGCAACTGGTTGCACTGGGTTGTACTTTGAGAAGCCCCCAATACCCCTATATATAGGAGGGTCATGGGAAAGGGTTCTCCATCCGGGGCAATGCGGGACTAAAACCAAGAGTAGAAGGGTTCGAGATTTTCCACAAAACAATCAACTCACAACCTGAACCGATCATTTCACAACTGAAACGGTCGGTTGGGGACCTGAACTGGTCGGTTGACACCTCAACCGTTCGGTTCATTTTTGAACCGGTCAGTTCGTGGTCCTGATCAGTTCCCGATTGACTTTCCATCTTTTGTTTCTAATTGGTATCGAATACCAATCCTTGTTCCAATCAAATTGGGCAAGTGAAACGAAAGGAAAATTCTCACCAATCCTACTTTCCCAACTTGCTCGGTTGCATCAGTTGAACCGATCGTTTCAACACTTGAAGCAATCATTTCACCCTGATCATGAGTCGATCGACTCAAAACCTGAGCCGATCGGTTCACCAATTTGAGCTGATCGGTTCATCACATGAGCCGATCGGTTCATCACATGAGCCGATCGGTTGGGAGTGCATATTGTGCAGAATCGGTGAATTGCATTTTCAATTAATCTAATACTCTAATCAATCTGTCCAACACCTTGAACACTATGATTTTGAGCTATCAAATAATTGAGTGTTTAATTGAACTACTAAACTCCTTTAGTAATCAATCTAAACATTGTTTGTGGACAAAACTCCTTTTCCAGGTTAAATCCTATGTGTGTGACCCTGCAGGTCCTTTTTCACATTAGCAGTGAAAGTCCATAACACTTATGACTTCACAAGCAAAGAGCGGTGCCTAGTCACACATCAGTGCTACCCAAGTGAAATAGAAAGTTGGAGAACAACTTTCAATCCTACAATCCGTGAATGGTGTTACAATGAATGTATAATTCCTTTGTCACTGATATCCCGAATGAACTCGAGGCATGGAACAGTCATCCTTTCAACGTTCATTCACTTTCTTGATCTCAGAGTAGATTGGAAGAGATATGTATGACATCAATATCACATACTGATTCACACATGCGTGCGCACACCTATTTCAATCCTACTCATCAAGTGGCCTTGGATATCATACTCCCTCAGGACGGACAAATCCCATATCTATCACTCACCCCTCAAAAGCCCCATGTGTCAAAGCCACCCAATCATCACCTTTATAACAACCCATGTTTCAGGACTGTGTTTGATGATGTCAAAGTGTGCCCAACGACATGTGTTGAGTGTAGTGATTTTAGGTCAAGGAATCACACTCACCACCATCACTGTGAGTATTGACTGTGACTACCATGTCATGGTTCCATGTGTCAAACTCACGGTGGGTCTGTCTGGTACACTTATTCTCTAACAAGTACCTATGGGTTTGGTTTTATATCTCTATATCATGACTAATGAGATTCTATAATCAACCGACACCACAATATAGTCTTGTGTGTCATTGTTGTCTATCTACCTTCCACAATGACATCCGACTAGGGACATAACAAGAATGTACAAACTCTTAGCATCTGTATGATCTCATCGTTCAGGTCCTCAACCTGAAAGCATACGTCATTGAGTATTGTCATTCTCTAGACATTCAACCTGTTCTATCACTATCTCATATGACTGAACCAGAAAGAATTGGAAGCTTGCCTTTGATGTTTATCAAATCAATCTTAATGTATCCCATCAATCATCCCATGATTGGCTCTTAGGGCATACATACCAACAGACTCCCACTTGCACTGTGAGCCAATCACCCTTGAATCATATTCATAGTGATCTTCAAACATGTCCCACATGTTACTGTGCTCTAGTGACAACATAGTGAGTTATGGAAACACCTTGCCAAATTCAGTATAAATTGCATGTCTCTCATCTCTTCATTGTACGTCACACGTATGAGATGGAGTTGCCGTAATATGTGATCTAGTATTCATTTGCTAACCTTTAGCCACATTGCATGATCAAGGATTCCAAACTTGTCATCAATGAGCGGAATATCTATAAGTTCATCTCATGAACTTCCAGATCCATATAGTATCCACTGCTATTCTCCAACACACGGATATTCGGCATTTCCTTTTAAATGGTTTTATTGGAACACTTCCAATTATCAACAAACTTTCACTTTTATATATCCCATATATATTTTGCGATTAATTTTATGTCCTTTCGAAAGTTCGCATCAATGTAACTCTTTACATTGAACTCTTCCTTATCACCATAGAACTAGTACTTCTCAAGTACTTATCAAGTTCTCATGGTATTCTAGTAACCCTTACTGGAATTAGACAGACATCCACTTGTCATGTCTCACATATGAGTTATCAGGATGAGCACATCATATTGCTATGTCCTACATACAAGATTATGAATGCATTTTGTTCTTGCCATGTTGATACATGCAAGATAATGGGATGATTACATACATGATAGATCAATATCTATTCTTAGTGTTCCCATTCTTCATAAGAATTGGACACTTGGCCTCGGGATACTAACTCCATGTAACATGGACAAGTTTTCTCCCAGTGAATCTGTGCATACTGAAACCTTCAGTACAGATTTCCAATGTATGCTTTCTCTTTTCAGGTCAAGAGGTTTTCAAGAACTATCTATATAGATCTCTATTCCTATCACATAGGAAACATCTCTATCTTCCTTAAAGATAATTTCCACTTTTGGATTTCCATTCTAGAACATTTTCATTTCACATCAACATGTGGAATGTGAACACGCTCCCACTAAATCACAGATCCCTTCTTTATCTTTGACATATCAGTCAAACCCTTTGACTATATCATCAAAGTAAAGATCCAATTTTGAGTTGCTTGTACTCAATCAATCACATTGATTAGTCCATTGTAACTTATAGACTTCATTTGCATTAGTGGATTCATAAACCTTATGGGTTGTGTCACGTACACATCCTTGTTTTATTCCTCATAGGAATGTGGTTTTAGTATCCATATGCCAAATGTATTAGTCATTAAGTTGCAATCAACAAGCATCATCCTTCTCAAAATGACATCCATGTGTCTTAACACTTAAGACTCATTTGCGCTTATGGATTTCATCTAATGAGTGCTACCATCAAGGTCATACCCTATGGTTTACATGGAAGTCATTTAGGATGTAATGGTCATAAACCATAACTCAAAATTCGGTTCTTCATATTCATCTAGATAGTTGACTCATCACATGAACAACTCATCCCATAGATAATTGAGGTGTAAGGATATAAGAATTCACAACCCTTGTGATTGTTAATTTCTTTTATTAGTGTGGGGTATTCTTTTATTAAGAAGAATTCAGTTATTTGATAATCATTCTCTAACTCCTTAGAGTATGATTCCTTCTTGAATTAGACATCACCATGCCTTAATCATGAGTTCACTATGATACACTATCATAATCACTCATAGGGATCTCAAACATTTGGTCCAAGTATTTCATTCATTGATCTCATCAAGAATCAACACTTTACCAAATTTGTACTTCATCTATGATAATCTTGAACACTTCAAGATATTCATATTGGTATTTCTCTAAACACCATTTGAAGTATTAGCATTTACTCCAATAGGTATGTAAATACATCACATGTATTATACCTAATAGGATAATCATTCTCTCACTACCTTTAGTGAAGATTGATTAATCATGTCCAAGATATTCATATCTCTTACTGGTTCTCCAACCAAAAGAGTCTAGATTTATCCATCACATGGAAACTAGAAATGAATTTCTCATGATTGATGCTAATTTTATTGTTTGAGTTATCTATAACTTTTAGGTATCATTTTATCTTATGCATATCAAATACCACAAGATAAACAAGGCATTGCCACAAAGTTCATATCTTTAAAAGATTGAAACATCTCTTTATTGATTCCCATCATTGTCATACAATATGCAAAATAAAGTGTTTCTATCTATTGGAAAATATGAAATAGCAGTTCATAACTGTATTACATGCCTTTTAGGCTGAAAATAAACTAAAGTACTCGTATCTATGGCGGCACCACTTGCCCCATTTATTGAGTTCTTTACACTTTACATCTTGGTATCACATACCTCAAAAAGTGTTACAAGTTTACTTTCATGACACCTTTAAGTAGAGACGTTTGTCGCCTCCTTCTTCTTTTGTTCTTCCAGATAGAGAGGACAATTCCTTTTCCAATGTCCTGGCTTTTGACAATGGTGGCAATTTCCTTTCTTGGTCACGCCTCCCTTGGCCTTGAGAGCTGAAGACGACTTGGGCTCCTGGCTAGCATCAGAACCTTTCTTAGCTTTGCCCTTGCCCTTGCGCTTGGACTTGCCTTTCTTTCTCATGATCACCATCACAAACTTAGGCTTGTCCTTCTTCATCTATATCTCGGTTGTCCTCAACATGCCCAACAACTCTGAAAGTGGCCTATCAAAGTTGTTCATGTTGTAGTTCATCACAAACTGACTGTAGGATTCTGGCAACGATTGCAATATCACGTCAGTAGCCAACTCTTGGCTCAGTGGAAATCCCAGTCTTGTCAGGTTCTCCACATACCCAATCATCTTGAGTGTGTGAGGACCAACTGGATCTCCTTCTGTCATGACGCACTTGAACAGTTCCCTTGAGACATTTTATCTCTCTTGCCGTGCTTGATCTTCATACATTTTCCTGAGATGCTAAATCATCTCAATGACACCCATGTTCTCATGCTATCTCTGCAAATCATGGTTCATATAGCACAACATCAAGCACTTTGCATCAATGGCATCATCAGAATGCTTCGTGTAAGCATCCCTTTCTGCCTTTGGTGCATTAGGAGCAGGTTCCTCTGGAATTGGAGTATCCAGGACATAGAGCTTTCGCTCTTGAGTGAGAACAATTCTCAATGTCCTATACTAGTCATGGAAGTTTGTCCCATTTAGCTTGTACTTTTCAAGGACCGATCGCAAAGAAAAGTGATTGTTGCTTGTTGCCATTTGTACTACAAAAGGAAAATATGCAATTTTAGTCCAAAAACTCATTTTTGACTTATTTGATTGATTTGAAAAGTTGACGATATAATTAGGCCTTTAATTAATTATCACTCCCACTATTTTAGTTCAAATTGATAGCCCTCACCATCAATTCAGAAGATTGCAATGTACAACCTTCTAGTGGGCAAGATCCTGAAATCCTCTAAGTCATGGACCAGCTAGGACTGTCAACCACAACATAGATCTCTTAGGTAGGCAACTCTTGCCAATTGCATCATATGCAACTCTTGATAAGATGTCATATGTAACTCCTTGCCATGATCATCTCCATGCCTCAAGGTACTAGATCCATCTAGATCACCTTGTTAAGTCTGACCCAAAGCAAACACGATGAATATGCACCCTGCTAGGGTAGACCCACACATTCATCCTTCACGCTTCCACGAGATAGACGGTGCACCACGCTAGGGCGTGCCCACACTTGGTCGATCAAGCTTTTCATGTGTGTCACATTTGGAAGGCATCTAAAACTTAATATTTAATGAGGGATTTGGTTTTTATATACATATACATATCCAATCACCACAATACATAGTACGTATCATATACATGCTATATCCCATAGAAAACATGCAAAACGATAAAAGTGATGATTATGGCCATCCTAATGTGATTCCTCGAGCCAAGAGGAATCATGGTCATCTAGATCTACATCACATGCCACCTGTACAAGATGATCTCTGTGCTTTGTCTTCCGAGTAGATCAACTCATCACATGAGTGGCCTGCTCAATCTGGTCGGTCGTCTGGGTGCCACCAGCCGATCAGTTGGCTCCTCCAATCAATCGGTTCGCTTGGTCGTCGTGCATCTCATCATGGCCACCACCCGCTCGTCTCACTTCTCGAATCGGTCATCAACCGATCGGCTCACTCCTTGAACTGATCGTCTGGAACGTCAACCGATCGATTCACTCCTTGAATCGATCGTCTCAACTGTCGTCAGGATGTCCTCCGTTCTTCGACATAACAAGAAATAAAATTCTATCCTATTTTATAATGTAAAAAGAGAAACCTTGAGTTACATTCGAGGGGAGCAAAGGTAGGAAAGAAATCTCGAATGATTTCGAGTTACATCAGGAATAGGAGAAGGAAGATCGGTGCGCAGACCGAGATGCAAGCAACCACATAAAACCATACATAGATAGGGTTTATTGGCCATAACCACGCTATACATCCATCACAAAACTCATTTAAGGGCGACGCGTATCGAGTGCATTAATAATACATATCATATATGTAAATTAGGATTTGTGGATTTAGGATTGGACATGCATAAAGCCAATTTTATTCGCATCGTATGCAATAAATACAGGTGACAAACCAAAATCGATCATATTAATATTCCCAAAGTATAGAGCAGTTAGTGTGGCTCTGATACCACTGTTGGGTTTTAGGGGAGGCAGAGAAGGCAGTGGAAACAAAAATTTTCTCCCCCAAACCCGGAACAAGGAAACGCGTCAACGTCTATACAATAGGAAAAGATGGTTTGTGGAATCATACCTTATCTTGATGCTTTCTCGGCGACAATACCTCGCGCCTTGCGCGGTCTTCACCTCCTGTCTTGGACGGTGTCTGTGCAACTCCTGGTCACACTGGGACTGATGGGATTGAAGGCTGTCCTCCTAGCGGCAGAAACCTCCCGCCTCTAAAGTAGTCCACACGGACCACCTGGAACTCCGATCTCCTTGTCCCACAAGTAATTGGAAGGAGTCGCACCCTTCTGTCAGTATACTAGTCTCCGACACACTCTCCTGCCACCAGACACTTTCTGCAGTTGTCCTTCCCTTGTTGTGCCTCCCTTATCAGGTAGCACTTGCTCGGGCTCTCTCTTGGTTAACCAAACTAGAGAGAACGACAACTTTACAGAGCAACTGGTTGCACTGGGTTGTACTTTGAGAAGCCCCCAATACCCCTATATATAGGAGGGTCATGGGACAGGGTTCTCCATCCCGGGCAATGTGGGACTAAAATCAGGAGTAGAGGGGTTTGAGATTTTCCACAAAACAATCAACTCGCAACCTGAACTGATTGTTTCACAACTGAAACGGTCGGTTGGGGACCTGAACCGGTCGGTTGACACCTCAACCGATCGGTTGGGACACCTCAACCAGTCAGTTCATTTCTGAACCAGTCAGTTCGTGGTCCTGATTAGTTCCCGATTGACTTTCCATCTTTTGTTTCTAATTGGTTTCGAATACCAACCCTTGTTCCAATCAAATTGGGCAAGTGAAACGAAAGGAAAATTATCACCAATCCTACTTTCCCAACTTGCTCGGTTGCATCAGTTGAACCGATCGTTTCAACACTTGAAGTAATTGTTTCACCCTGATCATGAGCCGATCGACTCACAACCTGAGCCGATCGGTTCATCACATGAGCCGATCGGTTGGGAGTGTAGATTGTGCAGAATCAGTCAATTGCAGTTTCAATCAATCTGATACTCTAATCAATATGTCCAACACCTTGAACACTATGATTTTGAGCTATCAATTAATTGAGTGTTTAATTGAACTACTAAACTCCTTTAGTAATCAATCTAAACATTTTTTGTGGACAAAACTCCTTTTCCAGGTTAAATCCTATGTGTGTGACCCTACAGGTCCTTTTTCACGTTGGCAGTGAAAGTCCATAACACTTATGACTTCACAAGCAAAGAGCGGTGCCTAGTCACACATCAGTTCTACCTAAGTGAAATAGAAAGTTGGAGAACAACTTTCAATCCTACAATCTGTGAATGGTGTTACAGTGAATGTATAATTCCTTTGTCACTGATATCCCGAATGAACTCGAGGCATGGAACAGTCATCCTGTCAACGTTCATTCACTTTCTTGATCTCAGAGTAGATTGGAAGAGATATGTATGACATCAATATCACATACTAATTCACACATGCGTGCGCACGCCTATTTCAATCCTACTCATCAAGTGGCCTTGGATATCATACTCCCTCAGGAGGGACAAATCCCATATCTATCACTCACCCCTCAAAAGCCCCATGTGTCAAAGCCACCCAATCATCACCTTTATAGCAACCCATGTTTCAGGACTGCGTTTGATGATGTCAAAGTGTGCCCAATGACATGTGTTGAGTGTAGTGATTTCAGGTCAAAGAATCACACTCACCACCATCACTGTGAGTACTGACTACGACTACCATGTCATGGTTCCATGTGTCAAACTCACGGTGGGTCTGTCCGGTACACTTGTTCTCTAACAAGTACCTATGTGTTTGGTTTGATATCTCTATATCATGACTAATGAGATTATGTCATCAACCAACACCACAATCTAGTCTTGTGTGTCATTGTTGTCTATCTACCTTCCACAATGACATCCGACTAGGGACATAACAAGAATGTACAAACTCTTAGCATATGTATGATCTCATCGTTCAGGTCCTCCACCTAAAAGCATACGTCATTGAGTACTGTCATTCTCTAGACATTCAATATGTTCTATCACTATCTCATATGAATGAACCAGAAAGAATTGGAAGCTTGCCTTTGATGTTTATCAAATCAATCTTAATGTATCCCACCAATCATCCCATGATTGGCTCTCAGGGCATACATACCAACAGGTAGCACTGAGTCTGTGGAACTTCCTTGTACCAGAAAATGCACAAAAAAATAACATAAGTACTTGGGGTACGTAAAATACTACATAAAACAGTTAAAATCATATAATTTGATGCATTCAATAGAAAGATGCCATCTATGTCATTCTATGCATAATAAATCAAATAAATGACTAATCTACACATGAAATCAAGGAAAAAATGTGCATGTAATAACGACTAAAAACACATGCATCAGACCATTCATATCAACATTATTTTTATGTTTTATATATTGTTACTAGTGGATAATAAGAGAGATGAAGCCTTGATCATGGTGGTGTGTTTGGTTGAATTTGGGATGGCAATTGTAAGTTTCACATAAGAGATAGATGAACCCTCCAACCATGGATCAATCCAAAATCTGTAGAATGGAAAGTGAGTAGATGGAATTATAGTTTTGTTTTGGGTGTTGTAGATAGATCTTTTAATGTATATCCATAAGAGTGATATAGTGGTCTTTCGAGTGTTATGCCAAGGATCATGAAGTTGATAGTATTCATGTAAAATGTGTTCTCTCTAGATCTAGCCGTGGTTTATGAGATTTGAGCTATATACTTATTGATAAGGTAGTTTGAAAGAGTCTTGACGTTGATGATGCCTCATCCTCCTAAAAAATTAGGCTTAGAAATGGTTTTCTACGCACAATGTTGACTTTGGACATAATGTTCCATTCAAACCAAAGGAAGTTTTGTCTGATTTTGAAAAAAGTGGAGATGATTTTGGTCGAAAGAGGGATGCAGGTGAGAAAGTAGGTTGTAATGAGAGTCAAACATGAGTTTAGTAGAGTGAGTTGTCCAACTAAACTCAGGAATTTAGTATTCCATTGAGAGATTTTGAGTATTGTTTTGTCAATGATGGGATTCCAAACTGAGGAGTTGAGAATATGAGAAGAACGAGGAAGATGAGACATGTAATGGGCGATATCTCCTCTTGAGAATCATGCATATTTTAAAATTTGTCCATAATAGTGAGGCTAATATGAGTCCCACAAAGTTTTTTATTTTTTGAAATTAATTATAAGTCTCGTAAGATATGATAAGATGTCAAGTATGTAAAGAATGTTAATGAATTTTCTATCGTTATGATTGAGGAAAATGATTGTATCATTTGCATATTGTATGACGGTGTTACGGCATTTTGAGATTGGGTCTATGAGTCCATTAATAGTGCCTAATTTGATCATTCTTGCAATTATGGAAGTAATGTGATGAAAATAAAGGTTGATGGTGGTTTGCCCTGAAGAGACCATTTGCACTTTTAAAGTAGTCAAATTTTGATTCATTAATTTGAAAAAGAAACAGACCAAACCTATACCAGCTATAAATTCATTGTCTCCATTGAGGAGGGAAACCTAGATTATAAAACAATGGATTTCTAATTGATTTTGATGAACCCTTTTTCAAAATATGTTTTGAGAGTTGGGAGATGATAATGGTTTAAATGGCAAGTATGGATGGTTTGACTCACCATTAGATATGCATCCTAGATAATTCTACCTTTAATTAATGCAATTAGTTCAACTTTAATGAAGCCATGGATGTGGCCTTTGAGTTTACTACTGAGAACCTTGGAATTGATTTTGTAAGATAGATTGATGAGACTCATGGGTTGAAATTGTTGAAAGTAGTAGTGTTGTCTTTTTCTTGATAAATGTGACATGTGTTTGATTAAGTACTTTAATATGTCGTGTGCGGTGTGATCAGATATCTAGTGTGTGGTATGATCATGATGATACATGTAGTTGAAAAGGTTAGTGTAGGATAGTTTGATGTTCTTATATTGATTGTGGTAGAAATGTACACTAACTCCATCTGGACCTAGTGACTTACCAACACTGTGACTTTGATTGTATTGTTTATTTCCTCATTAGAAAAGTTGCTAGTGATATTTTTTAGGGTTAGTGATTTGGGATGGTGCTAATAAGTTTCAATTGACTTCCAAAAGGTTGGAGTAAGAAAGTTCACGATTGAATAAGCTTTTGAAGTGATCAAAAAAATTGATGAGTCAATGTTAGTTCGTTATTATGACATTACTGATAGAGAGGTTGTGTATATGAGATAAACTCTTTGCAGAGTTGTAAATTTTTAAGAATGATTTGGTATTCTTGTCCCCATATTTAAGCCTAAGTGACCTTCAATCTTTGTTCCTATTCAGGTGGATATAGACCTTCTGATTGAAAAATATTTAATGGGTCAGTGTTAGTTGGTGATTATGACATTACTGATAGAGATGTTGTGTATATGAGATAAACTCTTTGTAGAGTTGTAAATTTTTAAGAACGATTTAGTATTCTTGTCCCCATATTTAAGCCTAAGTGACCTTCAATCTTTGTTCCTATTTAGGTGGATATAGACCTTTTGATTGAATAAGCTTTAAAAACATTTAATGAGTCAGTGTTAGTTGGTGATTATGACATTACTGATAGATATGGTGTGTATATGAGATAAACTCATTGTAGTGTTGTAAAATTTTAAGAATGATTTAGTATTCTTGTCCCCATATTTAAGCCTAAGTGGCCTTCAATCTTTGTCCCTTGATTTAGAACATATAAATTGAAGGTCTGTACAATTTAGTATTCTATATGTTCTAAATCAAGGGACAAGTATCTTCTTAAACAAACAAAGGTCTATATTAATATTAGATGTATATGGTTACCACAATCAACATCTATAAACTGTGTGAAGGTGATGAAATTAGAAATATTATCCCAAGAAAAATATTATCTTTACGATCATATGCATGGTTATGGTTAGAAGATGCGTCAGTATTTGAAGAGACCACAATACATGTAGTAGATGCAAATTTTCTCTTTCTTTTGTTTCATCACCCATAGTTATCCCATGTGGCTCTCAGTTAAACTGTTGGACTATAGTTGTATCAATCTTCATTGTGTTTTTACTTCTCATAGCCTTCATGATCTCAGCCTTGATTTTTTCGATCATGTTGGTCATATTCATGTCATTTTTATGGAGATTTTAGGCTTTTGGTCTTACACTTACAAGTTCCAAGGATGCTAGTCTTCTTATATAGATTAATAGATGGATAGGGTTTAGGTTTTTTTAAGCGACAAGGTATTTTATATATTATATTTTTCTATTAAGAAATTGTTGTGAATCCTTCTCGATCCAAACATGGCCTTTGTTATTAGATAGGGAAAACATAGTGTCTTCCAATATATCTCTTATTTTTATCTTTGGTATATACCAAGAATTGGAGGGTCAGTAAATTGGAGAAGATGGAGGTCATATTAGAGGGATATTCTCCTTTTAGTTTGATGGTGTAGAAAATGTGTCCAAAATAGATGATACATTTTCTCATAAGCTGAGTTTCTTTAAAAAAATTGAGAAAACACATAATGATTTAGTGTAGTCCATAGGGATGAAATTATCAGGATTAACATCATCACTATCTATTGCATTATTTTTTTAAATGCCAATATCCTAAAGATGATGAGGTAACCCAGTGATGGATATCCAACCAACCCCTTCATCTAAAACAGATTGTGCCCCTATTCCGATGGACCAATGCGAGATGGATGCTGGAATGTAGTGTTGATTACAAGGAATGTAGATAACCAAGCTTCTAGATTGTCGATGTTGATACCATTTTGGTGAGTGTATATAATTTGACTAGATGATTAAAAAATTTGTCTAGATAGGGTGCCACCAGGCATCAGGAAGCTAAGAGTATGAGTAACATCTAGCATATTGATAATACTATCCTCGTTGTCATTGTGGACTGAGATTGGAAGGCTAAGACCATTGAGGACTTTGATAAGTCTCATGAAGTTTACATGGAGTTCATGAATTAGATCATCCTTGTGATGGGTTATGTTCAGTATCCATATGTTGTTCATTGTCACAAACCCTAGATGGTGGCATGCTGAGGGAGAATGAGGAAGATGTAACTGATGGTCTGGTGACTTTCCATGCATAATGTTTGCATATATATTGTTTGTAATGTATTGAGTATTATGAGTACCATGAACTTGTTTAAATTACTTCAGAGAAACTTTTCTTATAAGGTAGTCAATAGGTATATGAAGAGACAAAAAAGGATTAAGATTGTAATAAGTGACATTTTAGGTTTATCCCAGAGGTGTTATGAGAATAATTCAAGGGAAGATGAACCCATTTTGTGTCTCAGCCATTTCTTTATCTATATAAATTGTGTTTTGCAATATTTTAATGGAAAATTATAAGAGTGGTGTCATGTATTCCTACAATAGTAAAAAAGTGGTTATTGACAACCATAATGTTTGTGATTTATTTAATTGTAGTGTTTGCATCAAAAAAACTATTATTGTGCATTCTAAAACATATCATTTCTTTCTAAAAAACTTAGTTTGAGGTCTACATTAAGAAGAATGAGAAATACCAATATAATTGATAGTAAATGATGAGTAACTACTAACTCAGGGCCTTTTCGGTTGGACTAATTTTGGAACATAGAGTTCTAACCGCATTTGTTTTTTAGGGTGTACTCACAGGAAATGAATGCTGATAAAATTTATGTGTTTAGACAACATGATTTTTTAATGTCAAAATTAGGTTTGGTATGATTGAATATGAATATGTGTTTATGTGTGTTGGAAAAAGTAAAATGGTCTACGAGTAACCATTGTTAACCAAGATTTCATTTGAATACATCAATTTTTGGATTACAAAATAGATCTTACCATTGAGTTGGAAACTATATATTTTTTTCCCTACAAAATTTTTGTGAAGGAAAAAAATATCTTATGTATTGATTTAAATCATTGCTAGCTATTACAATCACTTCATTTAGGAAGTTCTCTATAACCAAATTGGCTATAGACATTGTATGTGCATTGATCGCCAAGAAATGGCTTTGCCTATTGGCATTATGATGAACATGTCATTAAGAAATAAGAGTACGAGAAAGTGCAACAACATATCTTATTAGGGAATTTTGCATATTTTTATTGTAACGTGTGACAACCCGATGTCACACAAGCGAGATTACTCAAAAAAAAGCGTGCGATCAACAGTATAACAACCACATTACCATAAAAGTAGGTAAACTAAAATGGATCTCATATAACCATCATTGTGCAGAAACATGTCACAACAAGGTCCATAACCTAATGCGTATATCACATAGGATTCCATAAAACATATTACATCTCTATTCAGTGGTCACATCTACACACATGTATAAAAAACATATTTGTTCATATGTACAAGCCAGATATATACAACCACGGTCATAAAGCCAAAAACCTTGTATCTGCATACAGAACATCTACAAAACACATCCCTTCTAGACCAGAGAGTACAAGGATGACACCAAGACTCTACTACACAACACTAGCAGCTATCCAACCTTGAACGGCTATTGATCACTGAATTTCTCTTCCTCGACAGCGTGATCTCTACCACATTGCTACCGACCACCTAAAAAGGATGTGGAAACCCACTGGGTGAGACCCATGACCCAGTGAGAGATATAACTCTCAACAAACAATTATAGTCACCACAGATATATTGTTATTAAACATGATGAGCAGATTCAGCTAAATGAATAATTTAAACTTATTACACAGGTTAAGCAGATTGAATAGCTTTAGAAAATTAGCACAGTATCATGATAAGAAGGAATCTGAAGAACGTGTATAATAGTTGATTTCTCATACCACATTATATTATAACTAAGTAGTACTAAAAAAGGTAAGATCAACATCCAATGTGAAGCATGTTTAACCCTACACAGATATACTACACAGTTGTATTACGTCTTTTATTAATGACTTGAGCATCTGAGTCGTACCACCTAAATACATCTAACCATTGTGAAGGGATATTTAGTGTCATACAAGATCTAGGAAGAGTCAGAATTCAAGATCTTCTCCCCATTCAGTTAGTATGAGTCTGCACCACAGTGACATATAAGTCAAACTACCACCAATGACATAATAGTCAAGCTGAAACACCTAGTGTACCTTGGTATAGGTCATGATGCTAGACACCAGTGTATGAAACTCTACCAATGAGGTACAACTACAGTTGTACTCACTGTTGTCCTCACATATCACATATATAACACTGAGACATGACCGCAACCGTTCTCAAATACCTTTGGATCTAGATGATAAGGATGTACCCTCCAAGCACCATGCATACTCAATAGTATGCGCTCTAAGTTTCCCTTAGGAATACTCATTTCACCATCTAGTAAGTCCTGACACTGAGATGGATCTATGGATAAGGAAACTACATGATTAGGGTTCCACTAGATTAGTTTAAGCCAATTGGGTGTCTTTTAACTGCATCAATCAAGTTACATACAAACCATAGAAATATTCTACAAAGATGAGGGTAGATTGCAACTTTAGAAGATATAAAATGTATAAATCATAAGTTGATCACATCACCGCAGAGTATTGTTTCACGGCCATACACAACGCCATCACCATTATCACATTATCCAGGGATACCCATCCCTTGTCACATCACACAGTGGATTTCACCTCAATTAGAGCACAAAGACATTGCCAAGGTCATAAGACCATTCACATTATTCCCTACAAGAACATCATCATCTCTTCATGCTTTATCAAGGCTTATAACCATCACTACACAAGTGTTGCATAAGTGTTACCATAGTTAATCATGCATTTAAGAACTATGATGTGCATGAGATAACAAATTAGGGTTCTATGGTTCAAGAGATAGAAAGTAATCTATCAACATGCTAATTACTCAATAAATCTAGACAACACTATTATGTACATGCAATAGGGTTAGGGTTCAACAAGGTAACCCAAATTAGGGTTTCAAATCAGCAATTAACATTAAACCCTAGTTATCATCATCTCCAACATTCTTTGAACTAAGAAAGTCAACCACCATTATCGTGAAGCCAAAACATATACGATAAACACATGCCTTGAAATTCTCATCCACTAAAGAGAAAATAGACCACATCATCTTCATTTGTCAAGGAGATGAGTCACCCTCATTGACCACATGAGTCACTCACATCATCGACCGAAGAAACATGTAGCACTAGCGACTGAAGAGAAAGCACCATCATCATGATTGAAGAAGACAAGTATATGGCGACCAACAAGAGCATCACACATCTTCATCGACCGAAGGAGAATCGTGTCGACCAAAGAACATGGTGTAAAACTCATCGACCGAAGAAGATAATCACTTCAGTGACCATTCAAGGATATCCATACTTAGCAACTGAAAAACCATCAAAACTCTTTGAGCACATAGACCATAGCATGGTAAACATCAAGAGAGAGAAATCCCATCCTACATATGATCAAAACATGTTGATCATCATCATGAAACTAAAACCACCAAGGAGTAAAATGCAAGGGAAGATCATCTCCAAAACCCTAAATTTGATAATCAACATGATGTAAAACTGAACCAAAAACCAATTGTTTTTCCATCACACATGTATTCAAAACCTCCATCATCCAGCAATAACACAAAACCATGATTATGAGGAAGAAAACCAATGTTTAGCACATGAGTGTAAGAATCAACACTTCCATCATTAGCAAGATAAATGTGTACTAGATTAGGGTTCATGAGAAGGGGTTTAATCTACTCAAAAATCACCAAGAAACATATTCCCTAACTCAAGATATCATCATGATTCTACTTAAAACCACATTTTAGAAATAGGTTATATGCATGCAAGATTAAGTGCAACAATAATTGAGGAGAAAGTTATACAACTCACCTTGGATAAGAAGAAATAACTCCAACAATAAGGATGCTCCAAGGAGAGAGAAAAACCTAAGCTTGATCACCACCTCACCCAAGCAAGCATCACGTCAAATAAATAAGAACATTCCTAGGTTAAAGGAGCACAAGAAAGAGGGTAAAAACCCTAGGCCAAAAAGAGAAGAAAGAGAGGAGATCCTCAACTCAACTTAAGCACCACCATGGAGAACCATGAATTCATCCAAGAATAGAGAAGTTCCTCAAGAAGAACCACTAAGGAGACCCATGGATTAAGCCAAGAGAAAGAAGGAAGGTAGGGTTGTAAGAAAATGAAGATCGAGAGACAGATCACTTACCAATATTAAGGAACACTAAATGATCATCAAACAAGAGTTACTCCAAACCCTAGATTCACATACAAAAGGTTCTTCCACCTTCTCCAAGGATGAGCACCATTTTACCACCAATAACACAAGGGACGAGCTCCAAGGAGAAGAGATAAGGAAGAGGGTGCAAAAGGGATCACTTGCATGCAAAGGAAGGGATATATACCCAAGGGTGGAGAGAGGCGAGAGGGTTAGGTGTCATGCAAACAGTGCCACTTGTCCACCATAACTTGCCCATGCAAGCACTACACACATGCATGCAAAAAAGGTCATTAAAACCAAGGAAAACTAGAAAACTCACTTGATCTACAAAGCCATCCGTAGAAGAAAACATAGCGACCAAAGAAGATTAAAACCCTAGCGATTGCATAGAACCCAAAACCTAAGTTTCTTAGCAAACATAGAGAGGGGTCAAAGGCTCATAGACTGTAGAGAACACAAGGCACGCCCAAAACTCATAGACCATAGAAGACATGGTTAAAGAGACAATAAGGTGATCAATGAAGCAAAGCCCATTGGTCAACACACAAGGTAAGGTCAACCATTTACATAGGGTATCCAAGCAATCCTAGAATATCAACACATGATTCCACCTTATCAACCAAGGTAAAATAAGGCTATAGGGTGCCACTCTCTCCAACATGATGCAAAAACATGTGACGCATAACAAGCTTGTGACAAATTGCAAGATAAATCCTAAACATGGGTAAATTGCAATTAGGTCCAAAACAAACACACACAATCATAGCTATCTAAACAACATCCAAATTGGACCAAACTAGAAAAACAAGCATGTCACATGTTATTAAAGCACATCACATGATTTGATTAAGGTTTTTAAGCAAGATCAACCATAAATCTAGGTCAAGGGCCTTACAACCCTAAACCCCTAACAAAGATTTCACCCCCAAAATCCTAAGCGAACAAATATGAATACTTCATATGCATCTCGTACTCTAACTCCCACATGGCTTCCTCCACGCCATGGTGATGCCAAAAAACCTTAACAAGAACTGTATCCTTCTTTTCAACTTCTTCACTCTCCTATCCAAGATCAACATGGGACCCTCCACATGCAATACATCCTCCTCCAACTCAACCTCCACCTGTTGGCATACTTGTTATGTATCCGAGTGACAATTCCTCAACATGGAAACATGGAAGACAGGATGTAGCTTGTGCAACTCTGGCGGTAGCTCCAACTTGTAAGCCACCTTCCCAACACATGCCACCATAAGGTAAGGTCCCATAAACCTAAGATCCAACTTACCCTTCTTACCAAACCTCAGCACGCCCTTCCAAGGAGAGACCTTAAGGTACACATGATCTCCTACTTGGAACTCCAAGGGCCTGTGATGATCATCATCATAAGACTTCTAACGATCCTAGGATAACTTCAACTATTTTGTATCACTTTGATCTTTTCTGTTGTAATGGACTAGATTTTTGTCTTAATTTTGAGGATGAAATTTCTTTTAAGGTGTGTAGGATGTGATGGAGAAAACATTTGGATCATCTAAATTCCTAATGACACAAGTAAAATTATATATTTGAGTTATTTCAAGAGTTTCAAGTGTTTTGATAAAGTACAAATGTGACTTGATGTTTATAACATGATTAAGATCCCCAACTTTATGCCTTTTTAGGTATCTGATTAGTAGATCAAATAGTTAGTTTTTGGCATCAGACTTGGATAGGATTTAGTTGTGGTTGTGATGAAGCAACCTCCCAATGAGAAAATAAGGTCCCTAGAGAAAGATATCTAGGTTTGATATCTTTAGCCTAATTTTGTGCCTTGTCAGGCGCCCTATGATCTTTGGATGGCCTACGTGGCCATGTTTTGGCCTTGGTTCATTGATTTAGTGATTGTGGCCTTTGACAATGAGTGACAAGGATTTGCCTTTAACCTAGCCCTTGATGTGTAGATTGGATGATGCACGCTCAGTATCCTACCTTTTGGTTAGTGCAAGAGTGGAGGAAGCACATTTAGTCAAGAGATAACGTTCCCATGATCCCACGCTGAAGTTGAAGGAGGGGGTTATGGGTGAGGCTGACTGAATGGTTGAGACATCCTCATCATAAATAGTACACTGACCCCTCATTTGAGTATGTTGGTTCAGTACACATATGAGTGAACCATCTTGTGAGCACTCCATTGCAGTGAGTCGGTGGGGGTTGGGGGTAGAGAATAGAGTCTCCAAGATGATACTATGAAGAAGCTTAGGGCCTCAAGACCAACTGATGGAGCCTTCTTAGATGAAGGAAGGCACATCAACATTGATATCACATTGAAGTTGGATCTTGTACTGACACTCATAGTGAATAATGGAGGAGGATGAAGGAGCTCCACCAAGCCCTAAATCTAGTTGCCAAGTAAGCTTCTTGAGGATCTAGAACTGTGAGGGAGGGTCCATGAGATCTTTGGATGACATCTGCAACTGTGGCGGAGGAGCAGATGTCTCCCACAATGAGGACCACATCATGGGAGAACACAGGCGTCGAGCGAAAAATATGGAATTGGAGGAGTAACTTTGAGTTGTGTGGAAGTGCTAGAAGTTAATGAGGAAGAGACGAGAAATCACCATTGGTCACAGAGCACAGCAGCATGACAACAGCCATGCCTATGGAGAACATATAGTGGGTGGTCTTATTGAGCGAGGAGTTTAATGCCAGATGGGAAGACTCACGAAGGAAGTCACATAGGAGCCCCATGAATCCCTAGTTACAGCCTTCACCTCTGCTCCTTGAGCAGCCACGATAGTGCTTGAGAGAGAAGTGGTGGGCGACAGTCGTGTTACAAACTAACACAGAGTCCTTATCACGTGAGGAGAAACGAGAAAGGGAAAGAGACCAAACCCGGTTTCTAGACCAAGCAGTGAACCAGGAAGCTTAGTTGAACCAGACTGGCTCAACCAACATGCAGCATGCCCCTATCCATGTGGCGATGTCCGATTGGCCACAGAAAGGTAAAAAATAGAAAATGCTCAACTCTTATATAATACATAGAAATTAACTTAATTATCATAAAAAAATAATATAGCAAAATTCTCAAAAAAAATATGTAGAATCATATGAAACTCTCTAATTAGTCTTTGATGTTGTAATCAGATGAATCTCGTAGAAGTGGTAAAATGCTCATATCGTATATTATAAATATTAAATCATGTTCATAAATTATGGAAATGCATCAGTTGATCTAAAATATGATATATAATCCAATTGATGTCATATATGATTATGGTTGAACATGAAATCATGTAATTTGTTTAATGTGGCTAATTAGGGTTAATAACCCTAATTAATGTGCAATAATTACAAATATGCTCAAGAACCCCTAAAAATTACAGACTAAGCTCATATCAGTAGTTGGAAGATAATATGTAATTTTGGGATCAGAAATATGCATATAAATCATGAATACATGTCAAATGATCCAAAAATGATGAGAAACCCCTAATATGACTAATGAATGTAACCTAAGGTTAATACATTCACACAATGATATGAAAACTAATGTTCATACAAATGAATTATAATTGGTAACATGATCTTTGTAAGATAATTCTTAGATAAGAATATAAGTAATAATGCACATATCCTAATGACTAAGATAAATCATAAAATGGACATACTAGGGTTAAGATGATGAGAACCTGATGGTGATATGTGATCTTGTCTTGATTAGGATTTGAACAAGGTTGTAGTTGACTTAAGGTATATGTGATGATTAGGAATATTTCAACTGAAGTTATGCTTTACTTCTTACTTGGCCTACTATATAATATGGTTGTTTTATGTGTGTACAAAATACTTGGCATGTTATATTGGATGAAATGATTGTTCTAGTATGTTATATTGCATGTTTTTTCATACATATAGTTATTAACACATCAAATTGTTGGATGAAGAGCTCTAGAGGGGGGTGAATAGAGCTTCAAAAATCTCACAAAATGAATTAGACCACCAAATTATATTAAGTGCAGAAACTTAAGCATATAGCCAATTTGAGGTCCTAACTAGCATGCATAGCAAGGGTGAGAGACACGGAAGAACATACACTTAGACAAAGTGGTTCCACACTTCAAACTAGAAGTGATTCAGTCTACTACCTAGAGGTGGTTAATATCTAGGACTTTGTAATCTTGATGCTCTTATATTCATTCATAAGATTACAAGACAAAAGCCACATTCATCTAAGGACTTAATACCTCAAGCAAGGATCTTCAACCTATCGAAGGAACTTACCCACTTGAACCATGGAGTCTTCATCCTTAAATAAGGACTTACCCACTCCATCTTCAAGTCTTTGGCCTTCAAGGAATTACCTATCCTTATTGAAGATCTGCCTTGCCTACCTCCTTCACTTAGAGATCTAGAACACCATGCCTTCTTCAACCTTGATGAATAGAAACTCCTTCTCCTTCACTCGGAGAAGATCTTCAAGCCTTTTCTTCAAAAAGGAAAGGGTGTAGGAAGATGGAGGTTGAGAGCTTTACATGGATACAAGGGATAGCTCTCTTACAATAGAACCTAACTCACTCATACTCATAGATTTGACTTGAAGGTAGAGAGAGAAAGGGGCTCAAAGGTGTGCAGCACTCTCAACTAAGCAAGAACCAAGCATATATGGAATGAGCAACCTTGGAATGAACTTTAAGTTGTCCTATTTATAGATGGGGGTGCTTCTTTGGGTTGGGGGACACTTAGGGCCAAAATATAGCCATTTTATCCTAAGGCAACGGATCTTTTTTCATCCAAATAAGTCACCAACGGTCACAATCACTTTTTTTGCAATTTTCGTACACATTCAGTCGAGATTCAATAAAGGTAACTCGACCGATTGGGAAAAAGACAAACCCAAATTTCAAATCATCGGTCGAGTTTGTCCTGAGGAAACTCGACCGACCAATGAAAGTTGGATTTGGTCAGTAACCCAATCGGTCAAGTTCTGTAAAAACAAAACTCGACCGATGCATTCTTCAGAGAATTGATCCAGTGGATCGGTCGAAATTGTAACTCGACCGAATGACTACCTGTGATCAATTTTCTAAAGTGTATCAAAAGTGATTAAAACTTGGTACAAAGTGTCCCAATCAATTTTCTCATCTTAGTTACAAGTCATATCATCAATACAAGTGATTACAAAAATCTTCTAAGGTCATTTACATAGATTTCCTAAAATGCACACTTGTATAGCTTTTGATTTGAACTATAGAAAATTAGGGCTTGAGTAATTTTATCCTTTTCATGTACCTAACACCTGAAATCAATCTCGAATACATATATTAGATACATATGAATGGAATGGTTAAGTTATTATCAAAATATGGACCATGTATAACCTCTAGGTCAACATTCTCCCCCTTTTTGACAATGATAAACCATTCCTCAAACATATTGAAAAGGATATAGAAATTATACCTTTGCCTTGTGAATTAGGGGGGATTCAAGATTTGAACAATGTGAATTTCTCCCCCTCAATCTATGATTACTTTAACCTGCATAGTTAGTCTATCTACACAAAGCAAATATAGCATATATGTACTTTATGGTCCTTTGCAAGTCACATGATAAAACATAAAATGAACAAGAAAAGGATCTCATAAGCAATAAACAGCAGTATGACAAGGAATAACAATATGATTGAGTTTCAAGACATTGAAATTCTCTCCCCCTTTTGACATTATCAAAACGTGAGGGGATAGAAGAGCATAAAAATAGGTCTTCTCCAAACACAATCAAGTAGATAATCATACGTGAAATCTCATATCATATGTCAACCAGAGACGAAAGAAACACACAAACTCAGTCATAAGCAAAATATGGTGAATTAAGGCATCAACTCATAGGATATAATAGAGAAAAGAGAAAGAGTGCGCATAACATATATTAAAACTTCATAAGCATGTTCTCATAAAAGTAGCTACAAGAAAGAAGCGATGAAAAACTCAAGATAAGATAGTACATCTCAGATAATGTGCCCAGATGTTCTAATACAAAATAGACTAGAAAGATATATATGATGAGCAAACTAGACTAAAAACTAAGAAACAATCTAGACATCTAGATTATCTATGTCCACAGCCTCATCATCATCATCAGCTCCAGGATCATAGTCCTCGTCTCCATCTGAAGGTGAAACAAAAGTAGTGGCTTCATCACTAGAATCACCACCAGAGTCATCACCATCATCAGAAGCATCCTCACCATCGTCATCATCATCGTCAGCAGCAGTAGTCTCATCATCATCCTAGTCAGGCATCTCCTCATCTGTAGGAGGACTAAAAACACGACTGGGCCAACAAGAATTCTTATCATCCCAAGTCATACCAAGAGCATAGAGCTCATTGGCCTGAGGGAAGGATGGAGTAGAATTGCCAAGATTGGCAAGTAGGGTGGCCAAGGGGCCAACAAGCAATGGCAGATAGGAGGGAGCAAAACTACCAGCAACAAAGGGTGGAGGAGCAGCAGCGAAAGGCTCGGGGGTAGGGTAGTAATGATGATATGCATAAGAAGCATAATCACTACCGGGGAAAGGTTGGTAGGTGGGGTAGGTGTGCACAGGATATGTACATGTTGGACATGATTGAACATAAATCATGGTGCAGGTGCTCCTGAACCTGTTCGTTGTATGCCTGTTGGTGCATCATGTATCCCATAAGGGTTTCATTGGATACATGAAATGAGGTATGGCTAGGTCTAGGTGGGTGAGGAGGAGGAGCTCAGGTATAGGAGGCAGGGGATACAGAGGCAGATGTTGAGGGTGAAGCACCAGGTGTGGTGGAGGCAAAGACAGGCACGGACTTCTAAATTGTAGTCTCACTCATACACACACCTTTCCTTGCAAGCTTGTAATGAAAGTCATAAAAGAGTGATTTCTCAGTGGAGAATTAAAACAAACCACAAATCAGGGTTGGATAGGGTGGATGGTTGCCTCAGGTTTTCTTACTAAAATCAAAACAGGTCATATGGTGGAGAATGTATCTTGACCATTTGACTCGGATATTCTTAAGAAGGCAATACATTATGATCGCACTATTCTCTGCAATATATATTTGATTTCTCTTGGGATGGATGTTGTAGTTGACCACTAGGGCTAATATACACTTCTTAAGATCGAGGGAGGAGGAGGGTAGGGTGCTCTTCTTCTTGTATGGAATGTCGGGTTTCTTGAGATAGTGATGGATATCAGGAAGAGCGATCTCATTCTACTTATAGAAACCCTCATGATCCAAGAGGTTGAAATACTCATTGTAATCCTTGCGCCAGATGTCATTTTCATCATCTCTGGAAAAGAAGACATTTAGAATATCCTCGAAGATTTGAAATTTCTTCCCAGCGATCATGGAAGTCAGGATCACTTGAGTATTCAGTGGGGGTACAAGGGTGTCATAATTCCAACGCAAGTTAGCGTAGAATTTGTGAACTGCTTTAGTGCTTGTCATTGAATTATGAAAGCAGTCATGTTCGACAACCAGGGAAGAGAGGTGATGAACGGCTAACAACTAAGCTACTTGGTCTATGATCGTGTGACGCCTAGGGCTAGGCCCAAACAAAGCTCTAAAAGGGAAAGGACTCCTGGGAAGAAGGTCATTATACCTATTTACAGCTTCTATTGAGACAAATGATGTGTCATCAAATGGAATCAAGCGGGAAGACGAAGAGGAAGATGGAGCATTGATAGGGGCGGGTCTCTTTCTTCTATGAGAACCCATGGAGGCAAAAAGAAGGAGAAGAAGAGATCAAACGCACAAAGCAAGCCACAAAAACCATCCAAACACCAACAAATAGCAAAAGGGGAGGTCTAGGGCAACCTATCTAGGTCGGGAAAAGGCTAGGATAGGGAAGGTAAGGGTTTAGGAAGAGAGCTTAGGGCTAGAAGAAGGGGAATCGATCGGCTATTCTCTAGTTGAGAGGGAGAATAGTTGGCTGAACCCAACTTAAGTTGGCTTCAGCTCGCTGATCGATTGAGTTCTGAGAGTGGGAAACTCAACTGATTGGTCCATTTCAGAACATCTCTCAGCCACAGATCGATCGAGTTTGTCCTGGGGGAAACTCAACTGATGGTCAACCATACCTAAAACCATCAAACTCAATTTCTAGTCGTATGAATGCTAATTAAATTCATTTTTCGACTCTATTATGTATATTGAACATACTTAGGCACATATCACTCATTGGGTACAATTTAGCGATAAAAGCTTGAAATTCAAGAAATGCCCAAAAATAAGCAAAATTAAGCATGTCAACAAGCAAATTTAGCAATTTTAGGCAAGCAAGGTGAGTAAAGAATGAGAAAGACATATAGTATAAAAAACTAGCTAGATAACATGTCAATATCATTTGAAGCAATTATTTGTAGTTTAGATCTAATAAAATTAAATTTCTCTCTAGCTAGAGGTTTAGTGAAAATGTCCACCAACTGATTTTTTGTGTCCACATGCGTGATATAAATATCCTTTTTGGCAATGTGATCATGAAGAAAATGATGGCAAACCTCTATATGTTTAGCTCTACTATGCAATATAGGATTATAAGAAAGATTGATTGCACTAGTATTATCACAATAGATAGGAGAAGCATCAAAATGTATGTTAAAGTCTTGGAGCATTTGCTTCATCCATAGGACTTGGGCACAACAACTCCTGGCTACAATGTACTCAGTCTCGGTAGTTGATAATGCCACGGTGTTCTATTTCTTGGAAAACCAAGACACCAAGCATGGTCCTAGAAGGAAGAAAGTGCCACTTGTGCACTTTCTATCAACCAAACAGCCTGTGTAATCAGCATCACTATATGCTATGAGAGTAAAGTCCCTTGACTTAGGATACCATAGTCCAAGGTTTTGAGTTTTGGCTAAGTACCTCAAAATCCTCTTAACAGCAATAAGATTTGATTTCCTAGGACTTGATTGAAAGAGAGCACACAAGACAACACTAAACATAATATCAGGTCTAGAGGTAGTTAAATAAAGTAAACTTCCAATCATACCTCTATAGAGCTTCTCATCTACCTTCTCACATTCTTCATCTCTATCAAATTTGGCGGTGTTGGACATGGGTGTGTCCATCGGCTTCATGTTCTCCATTCCAAAGCGTTTGTGTAGCTCATTGGTGTTCTTGCCTTGGTTGATGAAATTTCCATCTTTGGTTTGCTTGATTTGGAAGCTGAGGAAGAAAGTAAGCTCACGCATCATGCTCATCTCGAACTCACTCTGCATAAGAGAACTAAACTCCTTGCAAAGATAAAGATTAGTTCTGCCAAATATGATATCATCAACATAAATTTGAATGATAAGAAAATTGCTAGAAGTGTGTTTTAGAAATAGGGTAGAATCAACTTTACCCATGACATAGCCATTATCTAACAAAAAGTTCTTTAACTTCTCATACCAAGCTCGAGGTGCTTGTTTGAGTCCATAGAGAGCCTTTTGTATCAAATAAACATGATTAGGTAGCTTGTCATTTTGAAAGCCCGAAGTTGAGCAACAAATACTTCCTCCTCGATTGTACCATTCAAAAACGCACTTTTAACGACCATTTGATATAGCAAGAAATTTTTATAGCTAGCAAAGGCAAGTAGTATTCTAATAGATTCAAGTCTAGCAACCTGAGCATAAGTTTCATAAAAATCAATACCTTCCTACTAATTGTAACCTTGCGCCACTAACCTTGCTTTGTTCCTTACCACCTTGCCATGTTCGTCAAGCTTGTTGCAGTAGACCCACTTGGTGCCAATGATTTTTCTGTCACTTGGTCTTGGCACTAGAGTCCACACTCAGTTCTTCTCGAACTGCTCGAGTTCCTCCTGTATGGCTAGGATCCACTCATCATCTCCAAGAGCTTCCTTGATGTTCTTTGGCTCCAACTGTGAGATGAAGGCATTGTCTGCTTCTTCTTTGTTGTAGGTAGCTTGTGTCTTCACTCTCTCGAATGGGTTGCCAATGATTAGCTCTTTGGGATGATTCTTTGTGAAGCAAGGAGTGGGGTCCTTCTTCTCTTCATCTTCTACTTCAACCACTTGCTTACCTTTGTTGTCGATGTTGAGGTATTTTAAGATAGGAATTAAGTCATCTGCAACATCATTATCAACAACATTCTTGCCAACAACAGGGTTAGTTTCAATAAATTTAACATTAATAGATTCGTCAATTTTAGACAATTCAATATTGAAAACTATATAAGCCATGCTTGTAGTGATATAGCGTAGGAAGAAATCCTTGTACGATTTTAGATCAAACTTGTCAAGAGAATCCTTCGTGTTCAAAACAAAACAAGGACATCTAAAAATGTGAAAGAAATCAATGGATGGCTTTCTACCATGCCATAACTCATAAGGGGTTTTCTTTAAAGAAGGATGCGTAAAAACTCAGTTCTGCACAAAGCAAGAGGTGCTAACGGTTTCAGCCCAAAACTTCTTAGGAATATCATATTCTAGAAGCATGGTCCTAGCCATATCCTATAGCGACCTATTTTTTCTCTCTACTACCCCATTTTGTTGAGGTGTACGAGGTGAAGAGAAATTGTGCGAGTAACCAGATTTTTCACAAAATGATCAGAAAGATCATTTTCAAACTCTCCCCCATGGTCACTACGAATAGAAACAATCCAACAAGAAGCTTCGTTTTCAACACATTTACAAAAGCTCGAGAAAACATCTAGAGTATCACTTTTAGAAACGAGAACGAATGTCCAAGTATAGCAAGAGCAATCATCAATAATCACAAGACAATACTTGGAACCACGAAGCGTTTGAGTTCTCATAGGTCCGAATAGATCAATATGAAGAATCTTAAGAGCTCTTTTGGTACTAAGAACTCCTTTGGACTTGAAGGAGGACTTGGTTTGCTTGCCTTGTGTACAAGGTTGTCATTCCTCATCCTTTTCAAAATCCATTTTAGGAAGTCCCTGAACCAATTCCTTTTTGCTCAATTTCTTCATTTGATGCATATTCACATGACCAAACTGGTGATGCCAAAGAGAAATATCATTTTTATCCACAACTAAGCATCGATCAAGTATGGGCTTTAGAGCATCAACCACAATAACATAAAGATTACCATTTCTACTTCCCTTATATATGGCATTGTAAGTGAGGGAATCTAGAAGCAAACATTCTAAAAAAGTAAATAGAACAAGATAACCATTATCACAAAGTTGGCTTACACTAATCAAATTGTGATGTAGGCCATCAACAAGAAAAACATTTTTTATACTTAGCTCATTGCCTACATCACCCTCACCTATTACCTTACCCTTTTTGTTGTCCCCGAAGGTCACCGATCCTCCTTTCTTTTTCATTAATTTATTGAAATGGCTGATTTCACATGTCATATGCTTTGAACAGCCACTATCAACAATCCACCTTCTTTTAACCTACATGAAAGAAGGATGTCGGTACCCAACTCAAACTTTGGGATCCAGGGTTAGCTTGGGGACCCATTTCATCTTTGGGTTGGTCCCCTTTGGCTTGTAAGGACAATAAGTAGAGTAATGATCATCACATTTACAATGAACACATACCATTGGGTTCTTAGAGTTGTAAGTCTCTCCATGGAAGATAGGAGGTTCCACACTTTTCTTCTTACCCTTACTCTTGTTCTTGTTCTTATCCTTAGGAGCAGTCCCATCATATCCTAAACCACTAGTACTAATTTATTTGGTAGAGTGTTCTAGGACAGCATTAAGGGATTTCTTTCCTGTAAGAAACTTTTGCAAAGAAGATCTTAATTTAGCATTATCATCACTAAGATTAATGATAGTAGAAGATAAGCTAGCAAGATCATCTATAGCATGCAACAGGTCGGCCTCTAAACAGAGGGATTTAGTATGAAAAGAATCACGTTCTAAAGCAGTGCTAGCTGCCTCATTACTTTGCAAAATAGGTCTAGATGATATATCATTAACTTGAGCAAGAAACTAAGAATTTTCAGAATTTAGCAAAAGATTTTCCTTTTGATAAGCATGAGTTTCTTGCTTCCTAGCTTCATTAATGAGGTTAAGTTCTACATTTTTAGTTTTAAGAACATCAATCTCATCTTGGCATTTTTTGTTTTCTTCCTTAAGAGTAGCAATGGTCTTAAGGTAGACACCATTCTCAACTTCAACTTCATTGTATTGAAGCTCAAGATCAAGAAATTGCCCTTGTAAGGTATCAATACTATTAAGGTACAGCTTTTCATTTTGATCAAGAATCTCAATCTTAGCATAAAGATCATCTATTATCTTTCCTAACCTTTTATTTTTATATTTCCATTTAGTAAAAGATGACCGTAAGCATTAAGCATATCAATAAGAGTTTCTTTAGACAACTCATGCAAATTGACCTCACTTACCTCACTTACCTCACCTACATCATCACTTGTAGAGGCCATGAGAGTAATGTGGCATTCTTCATCTTCAGAGCTAGAAGAACTTGAGGAAGACTCCTCCCAAGATGCATGAGCTGCATCTTTGCTTCTTCTTTCTTTCTTCTCCTTTCTCTTGTATCTTCCTTCTTTCTTGTACTCCTTGTCCTTCTTGTAGCTGCTTTAGTGATGGCTCTTCTTGGCCTTGGGACAGTCACTCTTGTAATGGCCTTTTTGGCCACACTCATAGCATCTAGGAGTTGATGAAGAAGGCTTACCCTTGAAGTGTTTGCCCTTGGAGTAGTTAGCTTCATGCTCATTTGGGCCTTCATCTTCACTTGAGGAATAAGTAGGGGACTTGAGTGCAAGTTGTTGTTGCCGAACCATCTCTTCAATTTGAGCTTTGAAGGTTGTGTCCTTGATATTCTTGGACTCCTTCTCTTCTCTCTTTTCTTCTTCTTCTTGCTTATTAAGCCTTGGCTCATGAGCTTGAAGGTTGCCAACCAGCTCCTCGGTTGACAATTCATTAAGCTTGTACACTTCTTCAATGGATGTCACCTTGGTCTCCCATCTCTTTGGAAGAGATATCAAGATCTTTGAGATTGATTGTGCCTTTGTCCATCACACTACCAAGGGCTGCCAATCCATTGATGATCACATTAAGCGTTGTGTACATGTCTGCCACTCTTCCATTCTTACCCATCTTGAAGTTTTCAAGTAGACCACCAAGCATGTAGATCTTGGCTTCCTTCACTTGCTTTTTTCCTTCATAGGTGACACACAGCTTGTTCCAAATTTCATGTGCGGTGTCCCATGAGGAGATCCGGTTGAACTCGAATGGGGTGAGGGCTGCATAGATGATGCTCACAGCTTTGGCATTGAGCTGAGCTTACTTCATTTGGTCTTCTGTCCATGTGGAGATTTCTCCTTTTGGATCTTCATACTTTAGATGCACCACCTTCCACATCTCATAGCTTACTCCTTGGAGATATAACTGCATTCTTCTCTTCCAATAGAGGAAGTTGGTGTCGTCGAAGACCGAAGGTCGCATGGAGAAGCGTCCCTCCAAGTTCAAAGATCCAAGTGCTAAATTTCCCATCTTCTCTTACTTGTAGCAGTAGCTTGGAGAAGACCTGCTCTGATACCACTTGTTGGATCAAGGGCTCTAGAGGGGGGGTGAATAGAGCTTCACAAATCTCACAAAATGAATTAGACCACCAAATTATATTATGTGCATAAACTTAAGCATACAGCCAATTTGAGGTCCTAACTAGCATGCATAGCAAGAGTGAGAGACAAGGAAGAACATACATTTGGATAAAGTGGTTTAGAGTGGTTTCACACTTCAAACTAGAAGTGATTTAGTACACTACCTAGAGGTGGTTAATCTCTAGGACTTTGCAATCTTGATGCTCTTATATTCATTCATAAGATTACAAGACAAAAACCACATTCTTACAAGGACTTAATACCTCAAGCAAGGATCTTCAACCTACCAAAGGAACTTACCCACTTGAACCATGGAGTCTTCAGCCTTCAACAAGGACTTACCCACTCCATCTTCAAGTCTTTGGCCTTCAAAGAATTACCTATCCTTATTGAACGTCTGCCTTGCCTGTCTCCTTCACTCAGAATTCTAGAACACCATGCCTTCTTCAACCTTGAAGAACAGCAACTCCTTCTCCTTCACTCAGAGAAGATCTTCAAGCCTTTTCTTCAAAAAGGAAAAGGGGTTGGAAGATGGAGGTGGAGAGCTTTGAAAACTACTAGAGGGGGGGTGAATAGAGTTTTATAGATAATTTAACAATTATTGAACTTTAAACAACCACAATGAAAATAGTGGACAAGGAGACACAAGGTTTAGAGTGGTTCCAACTATAGCAAATACTATAGCCGTCAATCCACTACCCGGTTGCTTACCCAACCGGGATTTGAAAAGAAATTTATTTTATTACCTCTTCAAGGAATTTACATAAAATACAATCTCTTTTCCTAAACCCTTCAAGCAGCCTTCACCTAGAAGTAATCGCCAACCTTGAAGCAGCCTTCCCTTGAAGTAGATGCACCAACTCCCGTTGCACCAGCCTTCTGAAGTAGCTTCCCTTGCGATAGCCTTCTTGAAGTAGCTTGAAGTCCCCTTCTCCACCTGAGAAGTCAACCCTCTCCAATCCGCAGCCTCCAACCCTAGGAGTAGCAAGGAGAGTACAAAAGATAAACAGGAACAAGAAAGGAAAAGGAAATTACAACTTATCCTTTAAGCCCGAGGCTTGATATGCCTAGATCAAGCGTAAGATCTCCTAGCCAAGTATGTGAACTTGTGATTGTTGTGGGTAGGAGAATCTAGCCTATAGGACACGAGATTGAGCTAAGATGAATGTAGGCCAATGATCACAGTGCTCAAATTGCTTGCAAAAGATTGCTCAAGTATGCTCAAGTGTATTCTCAAGTGTAACAAGTGAATTCTAGTGTCCTATGGCTTGTCCTATTTATAGGAATGGCCTAAGTATGCTTAAGGACGTTCTAGACAACTTCTAGGGGTTTCTAAGTGCTTAACTAGCCGTTAGGTACAAAGTTGTTGCTTTAACAACGGCTAATTAATTTATTCTGCAGTTGCTGTCAGAGACCATCTCGGTCGACAAATGGTCGACCGAGACACCTACTCGGTTGAAGTTTTGTCGACCGACAGGCTCTCTGGAACAAGTGATTTGCAACGTCTTTCTTCAACTACCAACTAACTTGTCTGTTGTGTCTAACGGCTACTTTGGATCTTTCTCGGTCGAGAAGATGGTCGACCGAGAGTGTCTCGGTCGAGGAGTTCGTCGACCGAGAATGATCCTGTTTCAAGGTTTCAATTTAAGCACTAATTATATGTGTGAGTGTGCAAAGGTGATTCTATTCAAATGGGATGACATGTCTAACTATGGTGTTTGGCTAGGGAAAATCTAATGCTTGATTTACATGCAAATCTAAGTACTTGTACATTATATATTTGTACAAGTTTTACAACATTGATTACATTGCATGAAAATAAAACTAAGTAATCTCTTGGATTTTCCCTTGCTACTTTGTCATCCTGCACACTCAAGTAGCTCGTTAGATTAATAAGAATGAAATGTTTGTCATCATTGAAACAAAGGGATTTTTAGATGTCCATTTAGCCAACAATCTCCCCCTTTTTGAAGATGACAAACATTTCAAAAATAAATATATGAATTTCATACCTTTAGATTGCCTTATGTATCTTTTCCTCTTGTTTATAAAATGTGTGCTTATTATTCCCAATGAATTATGGAACATGAAATCCAGTTCATTTGGGAATGTAGCAACTTTCAATGTAAAGCCAAGAGTATATTTATGAAACTCATTGATTGAGTTTTTCATAAATACTAAGTTATAGTTTTATATATCTCTCCCCCTTTGTCATTTCAAAAAGATAACCGTTTTAATAAAAACTCCCCCTTAATTAGATAACTGTTTTGATAAAAACTCCCCCTTAATTAGATATTCCGTCAAATTGAATGAAAAAGATGTCCATTGAAAAGCCAAAATGAAACAAGTAAACGGATTCGTTTTAAGAACCGCAGATATCAAAGAAAACATCTTCCAAAGGAGTAATAAGCAATTGCTTCCTAATGTTGTTGAATTGATCTAGTGGAAGCGGTTTTGTAAAAATATCAGCCAATTGATTTTCCGTATCAACATGATGGAGGGAAACATGATTCTTTGAGATGTGATCCCTTAAGAAGTGATGACGGATTTCAATGTGTTTTGCCCTGCTGTGTAAAATAGGATTGTGTGCTAAGTTTATGGCGCTCGTGTTGTCACAAAAAATAGGTGTAGATGAAAGATTAAAACCATAATCGCTTAATACCTGTTGCATATAAAGCACTTGAGCACAACAAGACCCGGCTGCCATATATTCAGCTTCAGTTGTAGATAGGGCAACCGTATTTTGTTTCTTGCTAAACCAAGATACTAAGGCTCTCCCTAATAAGAAACATCCACCACTAGTACTTTTGCGATCAAGTCGACAACCAGCATAATCCGCATCAGTATATGCTTTAAAATCCAGGGATTGTCCTTTTGGATACCATAAACCAAGACAAGTAGTACCAGCTAGATATCTAAGAATTCTTTTAACCGCTAGAAAATGAGATTGCATAGGTTGGGATTGAAATCGAGCACAAAGACCAACGGAAAACATAATGTCCGGTCGAGAAGCAGTTAAGTATAGCAAACTACCAATCATGGCTCTATATAAGGAATCATCAATAGGTTCCCCATTTTCATCCTTATCAATTTTGATAGAGGTAGCCATAGGAGTAGTAGCATGTTTGCATTGATCCATCCCAAAACGTTTTAAAAGTTCTTTAGTATATTTTTCTTGGCTTATGAAAATTCCTGCAGGTGTTTGCTTAATTTGAAAACCAAGAAAGAATGTTAGTTCACCCATGAGACTCATTTCAAATTCTTTTTGCATAATGGCACTGAATTGTGTGCATAATGAATCATTAGAAGCTCCAAAAATAATGTCATCAACATAAATTTGCACAACTAGGAAATCAGATGCATATGTTTTGAAAAATAAAGTAGAATCTGAATTTCCAATAGAAAAACCATTATCAAAAAGATATGTCTTGAGCCGTTCATACCAATTCCTAGGTGCTTGTTTTAGACCATAAAGTGCCTTTTTAAGTTTATAAACATGGTCACCTTTTTCTGGTATTTCAAAGCCAGGTGGTTGAGCAACATAAACTTCTTCTTGTATGATGCCATTTAGAAATGCACTTTTGACATCCATTTGATATAGCTTAATGTTTTTATGGGCAGCAATAGCTAGTAACATCCTAATAGCTTCAAGTCTAGCTACGGGTGCATATGTTTCATCAAAATCTATTCCTTCTTGTTGATTATATCCTTGTGCTACTAACCGAGCTTTATTCCTTATTACTTCTCCTGCCTCATTGAGCTTGTTCCTAAATACCCATTTAGTTCCTATGATAGTTTTATCTTGTGGTTTAGGAACTAAATCCCATACATCATTTTTAGTGAATTGATTTAACTCCTCTTGCATGGCAATTATCCAGTAATCATCCTTAAGAGCTTCGGATATCTTCTTAGGTTCAATGATAGAAACAAAAGCCATGTTTGCAACATCTTTGAAGGATGACCGAGTTTTGACTTTATCATTTGGATCTCCAATAATTAGTTCTTGGGGATGATCCTTGATAAGCCTAGGTGTGGGTTGTGTTTCAACTTGGGGATCGGATATAGGAATTTTCTCACTATCATTTGAAATGGTTATATTGTCGAATTGATTGGTGAGATCAATGATATCTAGATTTTCAGACTTTGATTCTTCATGAAAAGAAACATGAATGGATTCCTCAACTTTTCTAGATATAGTGTTATATACTCTAAAGGCTTTGCTAGAAGTGGAATATCCCAAGAAGAATGCTTTGTGTGATTTAGAATCAAACTTGTCTCTATCATCTTTGGTATTTAAAATGTAACATGTGGAGCCAAAAGTATGAAAATAGTCAACTCTAGGTTTCTTAGAGTGTAATATTTCATATGGAGTTTTCTTCAAATGAGAGTGAACAGTTACTCTATTAAGCACATAACAAGCAGTGTTTACATCTTCAGCCCAAAAGGTTTTAGGTGTGTTGTGTTCAAGCATCATGGTCCTAGCCATTTCCTGTAGAGATCGATTTTTTCGTTCAACTATACCATTTTGTTGTGGGGTACGTGGAGCAGAAAAATTATGAGTATACCCTTGAGATGTACAAAAGGTCTCAAATGTATGATTCTCAAATTCGCCACCATGATCACTTCTAATGGTACATATTTTATGTTGTAAGAGATTTTCAATCTTGGAACAAAATTGCATAAAGACATGAATAGTATCATCTTTAGTTGCAATAAAATGTACCCATGTATATCTACTATAATCATCAACAATAACAAAACAGTATCGTTTACCACCAATAGATTGTGTCCTCATTGGTCCAAATAAGTCCATATGAATTAATTCTAAGGATCTACTGGTGCTAAGTACATGTTTTGATTTAAAAGATGTTTTGGTTTGCTTTCCCATTGTGCAGGATTCACAATTTTCAACTTGATCAAAAGACAAAGTAGGTAATCCACGAACAAGATCATATTTCACTAACTTTTTAATAGCATGGGAACTAGCATGTCCTAGCTTTTTATGCCATAGTTGTAAGGTATTTTCATTTGCAAGCAAGCATTTACCTACTACTGATTTCATAGAGTTAGGTTTAAGGATATAAAGATTTCCAACTCTATTTCCTTCATAAACGACATTTGTAGTGTTTTCTATCAATAGTTTGCAGCAAGTTTTGTTAAATAACACATCATAACCACTATCACATAGTTGACTTACACTTATTAGATTATGATGCAATCCATCAACAAGTAGAACATTTTTAATTTCGAGATTTGTTCCAACATTACCTATTCCAACGATTTTTCCCTTACCATTGTCTCCAAAGGTGACCGTTCCACTTTTCTTTTCTTCAAAAGTTTGAAATGCATCCTTGTTCCCGGTCATGTGTTTGGAACAGCCACTGTCAACTACCCATTCCTGCATTAGAATGTAGATTTTGGTACCCATGTGATGGTCTGATATGGTTAGAAACCTTTTAAGTGCTTATATATAAAAGTTCTGATACAGAAAACCAGTCGGTCGACAATTGTTCGACCGATATTTGTCTCGGTCGACAATTTGTCGATCGAGTAGGTTACTGTATCACAAGCAAAAACACAGAAAATTTCTCGGTTGACCAATTTTCGACCGAAATAGGTGTTGTAAAATTTTTATTTGTTAAAGACATCCAGTCGGTCGACAATACTTCGACCGACCCAGAGCTCGGTCGACAATACTTCGACCGACAGAATTTCTGTTTCAGCAATGCAGAAAAATAATAACAATAAGCATAGCACCTTTTGTTGAGATAAGACAATATAGATAGCAAAATTAAGCATTTGGTCATATCTCAACTACATTCCATTCTTCTAAGTTTGGGGTTTTGGGATCCAAACTAAGTCGGACTCCTTAGTCTTGTAGGGGCATGAAAAACAATAATGTCCAAGACGTAAGCAGAAATGACAAGTAATAGAGTCAATTTCATTTCTCTTTCTAGTCATTGTGTTCTTGGGTACAAACATAGTTTGGGTCTTTTTGGGTTGGTTTTTCTTTGGAACATATCCCAAACCTTTTCTTCCATTGAAAACATTACCAACTTTCAATATGTTATCAAGAATATCTTTTCTTCTTAACTTATAAAGTTCTCTTTGCAACGTAGCAATGTCATTCATCTTCTTATGTATATCTTTTCTTGCTTGGTCTAAATCAGAAAATAATGAATCCTTTTCTTTTACAATATTATCATAGTCCGAATGGTTGCACAAGATAGGTTGAGTTTGATAATCTTGTAGTTTAGCTAGCAAATCAGTCTTTTCTTTTGATAGAAGATCAACATTGGTTTCCAAATTGAGTAGCTTTCTAGTGCAATCATCTAAAGATGTTTTTAAAGATACATTTTCAAGATCAATGTTGTTCTTTTCATAAGAAAGTTCATCTATTTTGGCAATGAGCTCATTATTTGATTTTATAGCCTTCTTTAGTTTCTTCTAGGCATCAACAAACTTATCATGAGTTTCTTGTAAACTAGTAACTAACTCTTCTTTAGAAAGATCAACTAGGCTTACCTCTTGAGAGTCTTCATTTTCTTCTCTTGCCATTAGACATTCCACCTCTTCTCCGCTTTCACTGTCACTTGACTCATCCCAGGCAGTTTTATAGGCTTTTTCTTCTTTCTTCTTATGTGAGCTTTTCTTTCCCTTCTTTGCTTTGGGGCATTCATTTTTGAAATGCCCTTTCTTCCCACATTCAAAGCACCTGGGAGTTGAGGAACTAGAAATTTTGTTAGATTTAAACCTTTTGTACTTCTTACCGTTGACGATTAAGGCTTCTTCTTCTTCTTCACTTGACTCTTCACTTTCTTGTGTGACAACTTTTGAGGCTTTGAGAGCCACATCCTTCTTCTTCCCACTTTGGTGTTCATGTTCTCTTCTTTCTTCCTCTTCTAGATCTGCTTCATGAGCTTCTAAATAACCAATGAGTTGTTCCATTTTGAGGCGAGTGAGGTCGTTTGCTTCTGCAATGGCTGTCACCTTTGGCTTGTATTTTGGAGGAAGTGATCAAAGAATTTTTGATACTTGATCTTCCTCAAGAACAGGTTTTCCTAAGGCACTCAAACCATTAACAATAGTAGAGAATTTTGAATACATTTCACTAATAGTTTCATTAGGATCCATACGAAAATGTTCAAGCTTTGTTTTAAGCAGGCTAATTTTGGAATTTTTAACTTGGGCTGTACCCTCATAAGTGATAGACAATCTATGCCAAATATCATACGCTGTATCACAATTTGAAATTCTATTAAATTCTCCTACAGAAATAGAACAATATAAAATGCTTACGGCTTTTGCGTTCATTTGGGCCTGTTTTACCGTGTTTGCATCCCATTCCGCAAAGTCATTTTGAGGGAATTGATAAGGAGTAGATACCATTCTCCATAGATCCCAGTTGACGCCTTGGAAGTAAAACTGCATCCTTCTCTTCCAGTATTGGTAGTTTGTTCCATCGAACGCCGGTGGCCTAGCAACAAGAGTCCCTTCAATGTTGAGGTTGTTGAGCATTCCATCACCCATTTCTTCAAGACCTTGTTAAGGTTCCTTGAAGCCTCGCTCTGATACCAATTGAAAACTACTAGAGGGGGGGTGAATAGAGTTTTATAGATAATTTAACAATTATTGAACTTTAAACAACCACAATGAAAATATTGGACAAGGAGACACAAGGTTTAGAGTGGTTCCAACTATAGCAAATACTATAGCCGTCAATCCACTACCCGGTTGCTTACCCAACCGGGATTTGAAAAGAAATTTATTTTATTACCTCTTCAAGGAATTTACATAAAATACAATCTCTTTTCCTAAACCCTTCAAGCAGCCTTCACCTAGAAGTAATCGCCAACCTTGAAGCAGCCTTCCCTTGAAGTAGATGCACCAACTCCCGTTGCACCAGCCTTCTGAAGTAGCTTCCCTTGCGATAGCCTTCTTGAAGTAGCTTGAAGTCCCCTTCTCCACCTGAGAAGTCAACCCTCTCCAATCCGCAGCCTCCAACCCTAGGAGTAGCAAGGAGAGTACAAAAGATAAACAGGAACAAGAAAGGAAAAGGAAATTACAACTTATCCTTTAAGCCCGAGGCTTGATATGCCTAGATCAAGCGTAAGATCTCCTAGCCAAGTATGTGAACTTGTGATTGCTGTGGGTAGGAGAATCTAGCCTATAGGATACGAGATTGAGCTAAGATGAATGTAGTCCAATGATCACAGTGCTCAAATTGCTTGCAAAAGATTGCTCAAGTATGCTCAAGTGTATTCTCAAGTGTAACAAGTGAATTCTAGTGTCCTATGGCTTGTCTTATTTATAGGAATGGCCTAAGTATGCTTAAGGACGTTCTAGACAACTTCTAGGGGTTTCTAAGTGCTTAACTAGCCGTTAGGTACAAAGTTGTTGCTTTAACAACGGCTAATTAATTTATTCTGCAGTTGCTGTCAGAGACCATCTCGGTCGACAAATGGTCGACCGAGACACCTACTCGGTCGAAGTTTTGTCGACCGACAGGATCTCTGGAACAAGTGATTTGCAACGTCTTTCTTCAACTACCAACTAACTTGTCTGTTGTGTCTAACGGCTACTTTGGATCTTTCTCGGTCGAGAAGATGGTCGACCGAGAGTGTCTCGGTCGAGGAGTTCGTCGACCGAGAATGATCCTGTTTCAAGGTTTCAATTTAAGCACTAATTATATGTGTGAGTGTGCAAAGGTGATTCTATTCAAATGGGATGACATGTCTAACTATGGTGTTTGGCTAGGGAAAATCTAACGCTTGATTTACATGCAAATCTAAGTACTTGTACATTATATATTTGTACAAGTTTTACAACATTGATTACATTGCATGAAAATAAAACTAAGTAAGCTCTTGGATTTTCCCTTGCTACTTTGTCATCCTGCACACTCAAGTAGCTCGTTAGATTAATAAGAATGAAATGTTTGTCATCATCGAAACAAAGGGATTTTTAGATGTCCATTTAGCCAACAATCTTTACATGGATATAAGGGATAGCTCTCTTACAACATAACCTAACTCACTCATACTCATAGATTTGACTTGAAGGTAGAGAGAAAGGGGCTTAAAAGTGTGCAGCACTCTCAACTAAGTAAGAACCAAGCATATATGGAATGAGGAACCTTGGAATGAACTCCAAGTGGTCCTATTTATAGTCGGGGGTGCTCCTTTGAGTTGGGGGACACTTAGGGCCGAAATATAGCCATTTTTTCCCAAGGCAACAGATTTATTTTCGTCCAAATAAGTCACCAACGGTCACAATCACTTTTTCTGCAATTTCTGTATAGTACATTCGATCAAGATTCAATAAAGTTTATTGGACCAATTGGGTAAAAGACAAACCCAAATTTCAAACCATCAGTCGAGTTTGTCCTGAGGAAACTCGACCGACCAATGAAAGTTGGATTTGGTCAGTAACCCGATCGGTCGAATTCTGTGAAAACACAACTCGACCGATGCACTCTTCAGAGAATTGATCCAGTGGATCGGTCGAGATTGTAACTCGACCAATTGACTACCTATGATCAATTTTCTAAAGTACGCATCAAAAGTGATTAAAACTTGGTGCAAAGTGTCCCAATCAATTTTCTCATCTTAGTTACAAGTCATATCATCAATACAAGTGATTACAAAAATATTCTAAGGTCATTTACATGGATTTCCTAAAATGCACACTTTTATAGCTTTTGACTTGAACTGTAGCAAATTAGGGCTTAAGTAATTTGATCCTTTACATGTACCTAACACCTGAAATCAATCTCGAATACACATATTAGATACATATGAATGGAATGGTTAAGTCATTATCAAAATATAGACAATGTATAACCTCTAGGTCAACACAAACATAATATATTTGTTCCTTAATATGACAGCACAAAACTCTTTGGTAGTACAGTGCTTGGAAGTGACTCAACTCTTTGGTAGTCAGTCACATTGTATATATGATCTAACTCTTTGGTATTCGATCATAAAGGCCTTAATCTTGAGCTCCTTATGAGTCAAGATAATGCATCAAAACCTTCAGTGATCAATGCATGGATATATGATGGAAAATGTGCTTAAAATATGTGTTCTCTTTTGTTAATAAACATCTTTGTTCAAATATTATTTTGTTATATATTTCTTTTGTTACTTCAAAGTATTAGTATTATCTTAATTTCAATTCTTAGTAATGACAGGTATATAAAAGACATGCAGACGTACTCAATACAATATTTTAGAATATTGTGTTGACGTGTATCACATGTAATCTCTATTTTAGGTATGTGGACACATGCTCTTGAAGAACAAAGATAGTGAGAGTTGTGTGGTGAGCAGATGTACAGGTGGACCTATTGTCTAATGATCCTATTTTAGAATATAGTACATGCATATGTAAAATTTTATTATTCAATGTGCAATATCAACTTGTAATAATTCATTTTGTAATTATATGTTTAATGGTGAACATGTTGTATGGTTTTGTTCTTATTCATGTGCTTGTACTATTATTGTTTTCTTTTGACTTCCTCTGATTTTCTTCTTCTTGGCTTAGTGTGTGGAGTTTGAATTGGAATTATCAATGAGGTGAGGGTTTCAATTTGGACATGACACAATGGGTCAAGGTGTTGAAAATTTGGGGAGATCACATTTGTATTCTATTGCACTAGCTCAGGGCCCAAAGGCTAATACTCACCTATCTCATACAAACAAAGAAGAGACCGACAAAGCCTCATAAGGTACCATGTTGATACTCCTCTGATAATTATTATTGTAGGCAAACTCTATCAAACTCAGATGCACATCCCAACTGCCCAAAACTGCAAGGCACAAGATCTCAACAAATCTTCTAATGTCTGAATGGTTCTCTCAGACTTACCATCTATATGTGGATGAAAGTTTGTATTGAACCTCAATCATGTACCCATGGTTGTATGCAGATGTTCCCTTAAATGAGTGGTAAATTGAGGTCCATTGTCAGATACTATGGTAACTGGGATACCATGCAAATGCACTATCTCATCAACATATATATATATATGCCAATTTCTCTTATGTATATGTCGTCTTGATAGGGAGGAGGTGAGTTGACTTGGTCAACCTATCAACTATCACCTAGATGGAATCATGACCTCTGATTGTCCTTAGAAGACCAACCACCAAGTCCATAGTGATATGATCCCATTTCCACTACGGTATAGGCAACGGTTGCAACATCCATGCATGCTTTTAATGCTCACCCTTAGCTTACTGACACACAGGACATCTTGCCATGAACTCAGCCACATCATGCTTCAAACCAGGCCACTAATATAGATCTTTCAAGTTATGGTACATCTTGGTACTTCCTGGATGCATTGCATACATCAAAGAGTGAGCCTCTTCAAGAACCAACTTCCTTAGACCATCAACATATGGGACCACTATCTTACCGTAGAAACAAACTACCCCATCCTCTGTCTCATGGAAACTATCACACTTCTCGTTGTCAACCTCTAATCATATTTTTTGTATCACAATATCATCCCACTATACATCTTTGATCTACTGTATCAACATAGACTTCACTTGCAACTGTGCTAACAAGCCAGCCAATAAGGAGACTTCCAGCTAGACATTCATCTTGTAAGGCCCCTAAACTTGCTTAATGGTTTGAATAGGCTTAATTATCATAATTTAATTATTATAACCCTAATATAACCTTGTGATATTCTTTGAAATCATAATATAAGCTTAAGTTTCAAATTTGGTCCAATTTGGACACTATTTGAGCAAGTTATGCAACTTTATGCACATTTTGTACTTTATGCAATTTACCCAATTGAGAGGTTTTCTTTGCAATTTATCACTTTCATCATGTTCCTTGGATATTATATCATCATTTTTTAGATTTTTGATCCATGGGGAACTTATTTAAACCTTGGTTTAAAGGTGTTTTCTCCAAGGGTATTTTAGGGTTTACCCCTTCATGGATGAGCTACCTTTAGTAGCTATCAACTAATGAGTTATTTGTTTTGCTTGGAAATTCAAGAAACAAGGGATAAGCATGTCTCCATGGACGGTGGGGGAGATTCTTGTGTGTGCTTGTATATTCTTAATAGTTTAAGGCTATGGACACTTGGAAAGATACTAGAACTTCAACTTTTTCTTTTTCTTTATCTTAAAGCTTCATATACTTATCCCTAAGCACCAAAACAAGCCATTTGCTCTCCACCACTTCCCTCCTTCTAAAAACCTGATCCTTCCTCTGTGCTTCTGTGAATTTCCTATCTAAGGAAGAAGAAAGAGGGGATCTTCTTTGAAAAAGAATCTAGGGTTGCAATTGACTTCCTTTTAGGGTTTAAAAAGCTTCCTTCTAGTGATCTTGACCTAAAAGAGTAATAATCCCCTTTCCTCTATTTATTTCTTTTTTATCCTTCCTCCTACCTTTCTCCAGGTCAGAACCTTGCTGTTCCATGGTAGAAATTGCTCTAAATCTCTAAAATCCTACCTTTCTTGCTCCTTATGCTTAGGGTTTGCTCATTTGATGAAGAAAGGTGCTAGATGGACGAGTTCATAGCTTACCCTACCAGCTCAAGTTTTCTTCTGTGTGGGGTTTCGTCTTCTCATTAGAGGAAAGTTTTATAACCTACTCCATGTTTATTTCTTACCATAAGCTTTCTAGATCATGTTCTTGCTTGAAAATGATGATCCATGCCCTAAAAAGCTATGATTGACTTAGATTTTGATTTTTATAATATTCCCTATTTGATTTCAGTTCTAGATGAACCTGTGATCATGTGTACGATATTCCTAAGTTATAATATGACTTGGATCGGGTTGGTTTGACAACCTATGGTGCTAAGCACCTATCAACCAATGGTCAATTTTAGGGTTTTAAGTTGATTTCTTCTATAAACCCATGACCCGATGATGGTACCGTTGCAACAACCCTATGGTGTTGTCTTCATGACAATTGATGGTGGTAACCAAGGGTGTCAACTGAATTTCAGCCCTTAGGTCATGTTTTGGCCTAATTAGAAGCCTAGTGATTAACAACTAAGTACCCTAATGATGTTATCAATCAATGGTGATATTAGTTTGATATTTGATGTTGATTAATGAATATAGTGTTGATCTAACAACCTATGGTGACTTAATAGTCACTAATGATGGTGGATCAGGTCTCCAAAACCTATGGTGAGTTAATCATATAGTTGTAACATCAATTAAGCCTTAGACCAATGGTTTCTTGGGTCACTTGATGCAATGGTCGGACTTATACTGTAATTGATGGTTTTAACATATGAACTTGACCCAATGGTCAAGATCTAATGTTTATTCTTCCAATAAAGTGGAATGATGGCTAATGTAATATGTTGGTCCTAATAATTTGATTTAGATGGTTTCATTAATATGATCAACTTAAGGAGCTTACTTGTTGACAATGGATGGCTTATTTTAAATGAACAGTCGATTGTGGGTTTTACCCTTCTCTCACTAGAACCCTTATTGTTGTTAACCAAAGGATGTCTAGGGTTAAATGGTTACTTTTATAGATCACAACTCAATAACATCATATATGATTTATTCAAGGTGTTTACTTATGCAAACAACCAATGGTCTTACCTTTTAAACATCCAATGGTTCTGGGTGACATTGTGGTATGGTGATATGGGTTGAATGGTGATGGAACAAATGGAGGGTTACCCTTAATAAGGTAGTCTTTCCTATTCACTCATATGAATAGAAGGGATGATAACCATATTGTGTTGATATGTAGCCCTAATGAGGTATAGCTTGTTATACCTAGCTTTAATATAACTAAATGATGGTAATTGGGTATGAATAGTCCTTGAACGACTAATACAATCATGGAGTACTATGTTACTGTTGTTGAAACCCTAGTATGCTATAACCTGATGGTTACACCTTGATTTATGTGTGGGTTCATACTTGAGAATGGTATGGAATGTGATGGTGATGCTTCACCTTATGCATCCATGATCCAATGGGGATTCCGTGGGTTAGGGTTTGGGTATGAGTGTTGATTAGTAACATTAATATAATTTATCTTATGAACCTAACTCTAATGCAAATAGATAAAGATTAGTATTCATTATTAACATTCTTATATGATGGAATGATGGTGGAATAACCTACTTAATATAATCATAACCTTGATATGTTAATTGGTGGTTATCATAGCCACATGTTTGATACTTTCTTATGCTAAACATGTGCATCATGAATATGATGAGGGTTAATCATATCTAGATTCCTTGCATGTTGATGTAATAAAGGAATGTTCTTAAAGTTAATATAACCCTGTTATGATTGTTTATGAATATCTCCTATCTCATTAATGCAATATTGTGTTAATCTGTTGTATTATATGTAAGTGATGTTGTTGAGCCTTGTTATACGGCATGCAAAGATAATGATGATCTTGCAGGGAATAGTATGATGGTCTTAATGACCTTTGGGCATGGTTGAGCCCTAAATGAGGTATAATCCTCTTGTGTTGATACCCTATAATATTGTGAAAAGGATTTTATATCATGTGATAGTATGATGGTCTTGATGACCTTTGGGCATGGTTGAGCCCTGAATGAGGTGTAATCCTCTTGTGTTGATAAGGGCCGATACCTTGTGATATTGTGAAAAGGATTTATATCTTGTGATAGTATGATGACTAGTGTAGCCTCATGAATGGTAAGTGAATAGTTCCATGTGATGATGAGATGAGAAATTATGTTTCACACATTTTATATCTTTTGAAGTTGTGATATTTATAGGCTTGCTAGAAGTGAATTAGGGTTTGTATGTCCACTTGTTTGATGTAGCCTTAATTCACCCAATTGGCATAACTAATCAAGTAAAACTCTAATCATGTAGTGCCATGTGCCATAGATCCATCTGAGTGTCAGAACTTGCCAGATGGTGAAACGAGTATTCCTAAGGGAAACTTGGAGCGCATATTGATGAGTATGTGGGGTGCTTGTCATCCTGAATTCAAGTGTTTAGGGAGGATGAGTGTGGTCATACCTAGCCCTTAGTTTGAGAATGACTATGGTCGTGTCTCGGTAATTATATATGTGACGAGATTGGAGGACAACTGCAGTTGTACCTCAGATTGTAGGGTATGCGTACCCACCTCCTTTCACTGGTATCGTGACCTGTACCAAGGATGGACTACGTTGTTAGTAGTTTGACCTTATGTGTCACTGTGGCGGACCCATACTGACCGGGGGAAGAGAAGATCTTAGGAGTCCAGCTCTTCCTAGATCTTGTATGGCACTTATTTTAACTTAGCAGTGGTCAGTTGGATTTTGAGTGGTATCCTCAATTTCCTTAGGGCATAATAAAAGATGTAAGGCAGTCGTGTAGCATATTTGTTTAGGGTTATACACAATGCTTCATATTGGATGAAAACCCTTATTTGCTTTCTTTTCACTAAGATCATGTATAGTACAATAAGAGATAATGTATATGCTTATGTTGTAGTTATTCTCATGTTGTAAACATACTTATGTTGTCAAATATACTTACACTGATGGTTAAGATGTTGTTGCTAGCTATGTTTAATATTTCTAGCCATGCCTATGTAATTAGAAATACTTAAATAGCTAATTATGCCTATGTAGTTCATTGTGTTATGATGTTAGTTCTACTTATGATATAGATTTGTTCCCTTTATTTGAGATGCCAATATTGATAGCCATGTTATGTTACTAGAAATATTCATGATGTCAGGGATGCTTATGCTACTAGATTGCTTGTACTGTTAGCAAGGAATATGATGATAGTCAAATTAATGATAATGGTTGCTATTAGATGCAATTTGATGATATTTGAGTAGATATTTATCCAAAGAAATGGATTTATTTGTTATCTATATATGCATTGATGATCATACTTGTTGCTAAGATTAATTGCTTAATCTATTTAGCATACTTGAACTATTCAATATGTTCAATTGATTATTAAATACTCCAACTTCTTAGTTATCTACTATTTAAAATGTTATAATCAATAAGCATCGTTGGAGGTTATATCTCTTACTGGGACATGGGTCTCACCCTTGTGGTTTGTCACATTTTTTTAGGTAATTGGAAGTGATGAAAATAAACATGTGGTATCAAAGAGGATCTATAGTAATGAATCTTTGAGAAAGTTGATTAGATGTCTAGTGTTTCCTAGAGTCGTCCCTGTACTCTCAAGTCTGGGAAGGAAAAGTTTGTATATGGTGTTTCAAATGAATCAAAATTTTGTTAGCATGTTAATATTTGTTGTGTGGCATATACAAATATTGTTCTCATGCGTATATATGTTGTGGCTAAGGTGATAGAACAATTTGTATCAAATTCTTGGCATAGTATGGATATAAGAAAGATGTTGGGCTCTTATGCAAATGTTTCTAAGCTGGTGTTGATGTTGAAATCAGTTTTAATTTACCCATATTTTTGGGTATGTGATTAATTAGTGTTCGGTTGTGCTTTATGTTTTGAGTAATCTCGTTTAGTGTAACGGGTTCTCACACATCTGGTGCAAAAACACCAACATGTCTCGCTTATGGAACACCAAAGAACATAAATGTGCCTTATCAATAGATGGTGATGAAGAGGACTTCCTACTCAATGCTTCAGCTACCACGTTCACCTTCTTTGGATGGTAGTCTATCGTGCAATCATTGTCCTTGATCAACTCCATCCATCTCCTTTTCCACATGTTCAAATTCTACTTCGAGAAGATATATTGAAGATTCTTGTGGTCGGTGAAGATTTGACACTTCTCTCCATAAAGGTAGTGTCTCCAAATCTTCAAAGGATGGACCACAGCAGCAACCTCCAGATCATACATCTGACAGTTCTCCTCATGTTTCTTAAGTTGTCGTGAAGCAAAAGAAATCACGTTGTTGTCCTGCATCAACATGCATCCCAAATCATTCTTCAACGCATCACAGAAAATGATATAGCCCTTTCCTTGCTCTGGAAGAACTAACATCACTGTACTGGTCAACTTCTCCTTTAAAAGTTGGAAAGAATGCTGAAACTTGTCATCCCAGACAAAAGGTGAACCTTTCCTTTTCAGCTTGGTCAGGGGTAATGCCACAGCACTGAAAATCCTGATGAACCTCCTGTAGTATCCTGCCAAGGATAGGAAACTATGGACATCCATTAGTGTCTTAGGATGCTCCCACTCCAGCATGGACTCCACCTTCTTCGGGTCCACACAAAAACCCTTAGTAGATATCATGTGCCCCAGAATAGACACCTCCTTCAGCTAAAACTCACACTTGTTGAACTTGGCATACAACTTGTGCTACCTCAACAATGTCAATGCTTGTCGTAGATGATGCTCATGTTGTTGTCTATCTCTAGAGTATATCACGATGTCATCGATGAATACAGCCATGAACTGGTCAAATAAGGCCTAAACACCTTGTTATCAGGTTCATGAAAGTTTATAGTGTGTTGGCTAACCCAAACAGCATAACCACAAACTCATAGTGACCATACCTAGTCTTGAAAGCTGACTTAGGTATGGCATCTGGCTTAATCCACAACTGATGGTATCTAGACCTCAGGTATATCTTTACAACACCTCTTAACTGATCAAACATGTCATCTATCCTTCACAAAGGGTACTTGTTATTGATCATCACCTTGTTTAACTGTTGGTAATCTATGCACAACCTCATAGATTCGTCTTTCTTATTCATGAACAACATGGGACCACCCCAAGGGGAAGTGCTCGGTCTGATAGAGCCCTTTTCTTATAGCTCGTGCAACTGCTTCTTCGGCTCCTACATCTCTGTAGGTGCCGTCTTGTAGGGTGATTGTGTTATCAGTTGTGTATCAGGAACAAAATTGCTCTCAAAGTCAATCTATCTAGGAGGGGTAAATCGGGAAACTCCTTAGGAAAAATATCTTTAAACTCTCAAACCATAGGCACCTCATGGATACTCAAAGTCCTCACCTTAATATCCACCACATGTGCCAAGAAAGACTCATAACCCTATCGCATTAGCTACTCCACTATCATGGCTAACACCAAGCACGTCAGAAGAATCTTCCTATCTCCTTGGAAGATCCACAAAAAATCACCATCAAACAATGTTGCCACCTTGTAAATATAGTCCAAGACCTCCATGTACTTCTCTAAGGTATCCATCCCGAGGATCACATCAAATCCATGCATATCTAGTGGCATAAGGTCCAATTGAATGTTTCATCCTGAGAAAAAAGGAAAACCATATGGGCAAACCTCCCATAATTTGACAGAATTGACAAGAGGGGTTTCTAACTAAAGACTATCAGATCTACTAATGACAAGTAGAAAACAACTACTTATCACCTTTCTGGTGATAAAAGAGTGTGTCGCACCTGGGTCAACCAAAATAGATATAAAAGAAAATGCAGACAAATCAGAATGAAAAGGTTCAATATGACATGCCACGACCCATGGATTAACCACTCCCTCTAGATGACTAATGGCATAGAATCGAGTCACTACATGTTTTTGTCAATGTCCTCTGTTGGCTTGCCTAGAAGATCATGCCTATGACACCTAACCACATCCTCTGTCACCACCACTACTAAACTGTTGTCATTGAGAACCCTATTGACTCTATTTCGACTACTGTGTCACCTCCTTGTCCTTCATAGGGCAATACCACTTCATATATTCCTAGACTATCCACACTAATAATAGGTCTTACTCTCATACCATGGCCTAGATGGCCTTATCACGGATATTGAAGTTGTACTATGAGCTCCTACTAGTAGAAAACTATGGCCTCATCCCTTGCTCGGTGACCACTATGATTGTACCACTGATCTTTTTTGCGTCCGAGTTGACAAAAACCTAGGCTTCTTAAAGCCTCCTGATGATTGTCCCTAAGACTATGTTGGCCTCTTCTTAGAGTTGGCTTCACACTTCTCAACAGCCAACCGCTCTATCCATCTCACAAATTCCATTAAGTTAGCAAACCTCTCCCTGTTCTCCAAAGTAGATATCGTCATCGTCAACTTGGTATTCAAACCCTTCTCAAACCGTTGGATACACTCCTTATCTGTCTCTGCTATGTGAGGATAGAACCTCAATAGCTCCATGAACCTCACCTTGTACTCATTGATGGTAATTGATCCCTATAAGATCTTCTCAAACTGTGAGATATTCTCATCACGATACGTCTCCAAGAAGTATCGGCTCACAAACTCTCGCTAAAACTCTTTGATTACCACTCCGGGTCTCTTCTCCTCCTCTATGGCTCATTAATGGCCAGCACTGCCCTTTAGTAGGTACATTGAATGCTTCACCTTGTCCTCTTCTGGGATATTGATGATCTTGAAAGCCTTCTCAAGATCTATCAACAACATATCTGCATCTTCTGGGTCTGTCGTACCCGCATACTCGATGTCTCCAACACACCTCAACCTCTCAAAGGTCTTCCCAGAATCCTGGGATTTTGTATTGGAACAACTGCCCTTGCTTGAGTTATGGGTGCTCTATCTTCCAGTAATCGTGGCCATCAACTATCCAAACATGGACTGAAAAGTGGGATTAGACATAGTTAATGGGTAAAACTGAGGCACCACGGGTTGTTCACGCCCCGTCTCAGGCACTCTATCTTCATGTATCAGCCTCCTCGTGCCACTTCTTAGCACAACAAATCTACTCTCATCATGTTCTTCGTGTTCTCCAGACATATCTACATAAGAAGAAATTATGATCAGATATGTTGCGCAAGAATAGACACAACCCTAGTCCTATGTCTCTGCTGACTCAGAGAACCTAGAGCTCTGATACCAACCTTGTAACATATGAAAACTCTATGCCACACAAGAGATAATAATCAAAACAAAGTGTGTGGTCAACAACTAAACAACCACATTACCATAAAAGCAAGTAAATTAAAATCGATCTCATATAACCATCACTACACGGAAACATATCACAACAAGGTCCATAACATGTATCATATATCACATATCATACCATAATAGGTATTACATCTATTTAGTTACCACATCCACACACTTGTATACAAAATATTTTTGTTCACATGTACAAGCCACATATATACAACCACATGCATAAAGCCAAAAACCATGTATCTATATACATAACATCTACAAAACACATCCCTCTTAGAACTGAGAGTACAAGGACGACACTAGGACTCTACTACACAATACTAGCAGCTATCCAACCTTCAATGGCTACTGATCTATGAGCATCTCTTCCTCAATAGCACGATCTCTACCACATTATTGTCGACCACATAAAAAGGATGTAGAAACCCATGGGGTGAGAACCATGTCCCAATGAGAGATATAACTCTTGACTAACAATAATACTTACCACAAATATATTGCTATAAAATTGGATGAGTAGATTCAGCTAAGTGAATACTTTAAACTGATTACACTTGTTAAGAAGATTGAATTGCTATAGTAGATAAGCACAATATCATGATAACAAGGAATATGAAGAACATGTACAACAATTGATTTCTCTTACCACATTACAATACAACTAAGTATTAATAAAAAACAAAGAAAGATAAACATCCAATTCTGAAGTGTGTTTAACCCTACACATATATACTACGCGATTGTATTACACCTTTTATTAATGACCTAAGGATTTGAGTTGTACCACCCAAATCAAACTGATAATTGTGAAGTGATATTTAGTGCCATACAAGATCTAGGAAGAGCCTGAATACAAGATCTTCTCCCCACTCAGTCAGTATGAGTCTGTACTGCAGAGGCATATCAGACAAACTACCAACAACAACATATAGTCAAGCTGAACCACCTAGTATACCATGTACAGGTCACGGCACTTGACACTAGGGTATGAAACCTTGCCGCCAAGGTACAACTATAGTTGTACACACTATTGTTCTCACATATAACATATACAACACCAATACACAACCAAATCCATTATCAAACACCTTGTGATCTAGATGACAAGGATGTACCCTCCAATCACCCTGCATACTCAATAATATGAGCTCTGAGTTTCCCTTAGGAATACTCATTTCTCCATCCAGCAAGTCCTAACAGTGAGATGAATCTATGGCCATGGCAACTACATGATTAGGGTTCTACTTGATTAGTTTAAGCCAATTGGGTGTCTTTTAACTGCATCAATCAAGTTACATGCAAACCATAAAAAGATTCTACAAAGATGAGGGAAGATTGCAACTTCAGAATATATAAAACATATAAAGCATAAGCTGATCAAACCACCACAAAGTACTATTTCACTGCCATACACAAGGCCATCACACTATCATGGGATACCCATCCCTTGTCACATCACATAGAAGATTTCACCTCAATTAGAGCACAAATCCATTGCCAAGGTCATAAGACCATTCCCATTATTCCCTGTAAGAAAATCATCATCTCTCAATGCCTCATTAAGGCTCATAATCATCACTACACAAGCGTTACATAAGTGTTACCACAATCAATCATGCATTTAAGAACTATGATGCTCATGAGATAAAAAATTAAGACAAAGAAAGTACTCTATCAACATGTTAATTACTCAATTAAGCTAGACAACATTGTTATGTACTTGCAATTAGCGTTAGGGTTCAACAAGGTAACCCAAATTAGGATTTCAAATCAGAAATTAACATTAAACCCTACTTATCACCATCTCCAACATTCTTGGAAGTAAACAAGTCAACCACCATCATCGTGAAGCCAAACATATAAGATAAATGCATGTCCATAAGTTCTCATCGACCGAAGAGAAAAATAGACTACATCATCTTCTTCGATCAAAGAGATGAGTCACCCTCATCGACCACATGAGTCACTCACATCATCGACTGAAGAAACATGCCCCACTAGCGAACAAAGAGAAAGTACCATCATCATGATGGAAGAAGACAAGTGTATGGTGACCAAAGAGAGCATCATAGATCTTCATCAACCAAAGGAGAATCACAGCGATCAAAGAACATGGTGTAAAACTCATACTTCAATGACCATTCAAGGAAATACATACTTAGTGAACCAAAAACCATCAAAACTCATTGAGTACATAGACCATAGCATGGAAAAAATCAAGAGAGAGAAAACATCATCCTACACATGATCAAAATAGTTTGGTCAACTAAAACCACCAAGGAGTAAAACACAAGGGAAGATCATCTCCAAAACCCTAAATTTGATCATCAACATGATGTAAACCAAACCAAAAGAAATCATTTCTGCCATCACACATGTATCCAAACCTCCACCATCTAGCAAGAACACAAAACTACAATTATGAGGAAGAAACCAATGTTTAACACATGCGTGTAAGAATCAACACTTCCATCATCAGCAAGATAAACATGTAGTAGATTAGGGTTCATAAGAAGGGGTTTCATATACTCAAGAATCACTAAGAAACTTAAACCCTAACTCAAGATATCATCATCTTATACTTAGAACCATCTTTTAGAGATAGGTTATATGCATGCAACATTAAGTGCAACAATATTGAGGAGAAAGTTATATAACTTGCCTTGGATAAAAAGAAACAACTTTAATAACAAGGATGCTTTAAGGAGATAGAAAATCCCAAGCTGGCATCACCTTAAAGAAAGAAGAACAGCCCTAGGTTAAGGGAGCACAAGAAAGTGGGAAAAAACCCTAGGCCAAAAAGATAAGAAGGAGAAGAGATCCTCTGTAAGGACCCTGACCCCCATTTTGGGCTTATCCTGTTTGCTTTGCCTAACCCTGGTGTTTAGTTGCTTGCTAATCACCTTTAGTGGTGATTAGGGTTTGTTTGTGCTTTGTTGAGTGTTGGAGGTGCTACTTGCAAATAACCCAAGTCTAGGGTTGATGAGCAAGTTTGTCACCTTGAAAGGTGTTTCTCTCTCTCCTTGCTTCCTCTAGTGTTGAGAGGAAGGGTTGGGCTCGTTGCTTGGGTTGCTTTGGGCTTGGATGAGCCTTGTTGGGCCTTGTTATGCCTTGCTTGAGCCTTGCTTACCCTTGTTGGACCTTTTGTCATCCATGGGTGTGTCTCCCATGGGGCTGTGTCGGGGAAGGAGTGGGTGTATCGGCCATGGACCACCTTTGACTCCTCACTTCATTTGTGTCACCACTCTAGTGGGCACTTGGTGCATGATGCTTGCATGTGGAAATTGCCTTGGACATGTGTATGGGGTGAGATGAGAGGGTGGCGTTGCCCATGGACAAGTGTCCCTAGGTGGGCGACACATTGCCTTGTCTTACCTTGGTTTCTCCTCCATCCTCTTCTATTTATGTATCCCCTTTCTCTTGCTAAGGATCCCTTTAGTTCCTTAGTTTCCCCTCTTCCTTGGTGCACGCCACCTCTCCTTTGCAAGCTTAGTGGTTGATCCTCCTCCTTCTCCTTGGAGTCTTCTTCTTCCTCTAGTGGTGGTGCTTGAGCTTGGAAGCTTGGTGCTAGGAGCTTGGAGCTTGATTAAGGCAGGTTACATAACTCCTAACCCTAACCATACTACCTTCTTTTATGTTGCATGTTTTCATATGATCATGATCGGCCATGTATGTTGCTAGATATGTTTCTTGCTTAGTTTTCACCTTTAGTCTTGTGGATATAGTGATCTTATTGTTGTGGTTGATGTTTTGTACCTTTGTACTTAGTTGACCGAACCCATAGATTAGGGTTTCCTTTGGGGAAATACCCCTTTCTCTCCTTTGGTCTTGAGAAGTGAGTTCAGATCTAGTGATATAGGCAACACCCCTCTCTCTTGGTTGTTGAGAGGTGAGCCTATACCCTAGTCGCTTGGACAACACTCTTCTCTCACCATGGATTTGAGAGGTGAGCCATGGTTGGATGTGGACCTTGTAGAGATTGGGAACTTGACCTAAGTTGGAGGTTATCTATCATGTTGCTCGTTTGGTGATGGAGGTTGTGCAAAACCCCTCTCTCTTGGTTGTTGAGAGGTGAGTTGATTCTCTTGATCTTTTAGGGTTCTGATGATGGTGAGCTTGAACTTGAAGATGACCTTGTCGGGATGGGATTGGTGCCTTGCACGATACACCCTTGATGAGATGTTGCCCGACACCTCTTTGTCTTGGGTCTTGGCCTGGCTGATACGGTTCTATTGTGTTCGGTTGGCTTTGTGCCCGTTATGGTCCTCTTGATCTTGTTGGTGAGCTTGGGTGAGATGCCTTGACTGAGATGACCCCTTTACCCTAGTTGGTGTTATCCTTTGCCCGATATGGTGCCTAGTTGGGCTTTATGTGTTTAGCCGATAGGAGTGTTCTCTACTGATGTGTTGATGTGGGTGTTGCCTGGCCCTATGTTGCCCGTCTCAGGGCGTTGCGCGTTGTTGTGGTGTCGCCTGACACAGCGTCGTGCATTGCGGCTTCGATGATTAGGTAGTTGCTACTCCTCACAAACCCTAACCCTAGCTAGATGATAGGGTCTTGACCATTTAGAGCTAGTTGTGTGGCCTGAAACACCCTTGCTCCATGGTTGCATGGTATGAGTGGCACGATATACATCTCCTAGATCAGTTGCATGACACACTCCATCAGATTTGCATGGCGATATCCCTGGTGCTTGGATGCACCCCGTCGTTGACCGTTATGTGTGGACAAGTGCTTGGCCGATAGGCCTCTAGTGAGGGGCGTTACCCTACCCAATACCACCTATAGTGAGGGTTTCCCTACCCATCACACTCCTAGTTAGGGTAGCAGGCATCCTACCTAGTAGTCCTTCATTATGAGATCGCATCTTTGTTGATAATGAGCAATGGAAGTTAGTTTGTAAACCTATGTTATGTTGGATGTTTAAAAATAATGCCAATATGCTTGCTCCTATTTATAAGGTAAAAAGCATAGATGGATGCCCATGATTTGATAGCAATAATATAACTGAAACAGTATATGCTTCATATGATTATGATCATGACATGTGCATCTGCAAACCCTAATAACATGATAAATAGTAAGAGCTATGTCTGGTGATTTTAAGTTATCTCTTTTGATGTGCATACTAACCATGCAGGTGTATCAGGTAAATTCATATCCAGGTAAGAGTTATGATGTACATGTGTTTTAATAACACTGCATCATGATAATAACTCATGTTGATTAGATAACATGCATCACCAGTATAATGTGATAGGTCTGAGAACCTGATAAGGGCTGAGTACCCAGTGAGGTGTTATCCTCTTAATGATATGATAAGGGATTCATGTCCCAGGTGATGATGATGATTCCTTGAGAGGCAGTGGTTTCCTATGATAAGGGATTGAGATCCCGGGATAATGTGATGGTGGTAGTAATAATGTAACTTAATGTTATGTATGTGTTACAACCTGGCTGCCTCAACAATCCACTTAAAATATACTAACTAATTACAGTGGAACATATTATGTAGTTTGCCCTGGCCATAGATCCATCATCGTCAGTAGTTGGTGATGGTGAAACAGGTTCTCCTGCGGGTTAACCTGGAAGCGCATATTATTGAATATGTGTGGTTTCTCCTAGCCGAAAATGAGGAGGTTAGAGTGAAACTTCGGTTATAGACTCCAGAGCGCGGTTTCAGGCCCGTAGCTCAATATGTTGGAACATGGTGAACAGGCCCATGACTCAGGATGTGTGATGAGAGAGCATGAATGTGTTCATGGATCAGAGCACGGTGAATATGCTCGTGGCTCGGTTTCAATAGCGCTGATACCTATACCAAGGTGGGCTAGGAAGAGGGTAGCCTGACCCTGTGGCTGAGGCCATTTAAGCATGAGACTACGGTCCTACTTGTTTTGCACTCATGCAGTGACCACGAGGTGGGGGGTCGTGAAATCCGGCTCTTCCATCGACCTTTTATGGCACCGGATTGGGTTTCGCAACCGAAGGTTGGATTTCAGCGGTACAGCTCACTTCCTCAGGGCATAATGATACATAATCCAGCCGAATAGTATTTATTGCTTAAGGCAAAACACAGAACATTGGTTGAGGCCTTGTCTGTGTAGTTGATCTTGTTATACCTTGCAGTTGCTCATATGTTCTTTATGTTATTTGGTAAGATCTTATAAATCTTATCTTGTCAATCATGTTCCATAAAGGAAATCAGGTCATATGCCTCTCAGATCTCTTGGTAAGTTTGATATTATAGTAAGACCTGCTCAGTATGCTGCTCATATAATCTGCTTATGCTAGTTATCTTTTTTTTTACCTGCTTAAGCCTTCCTTGGAGTTTTATAGTTTCTGTGGGGAGTTATGTTTCTCGTTGGGACTGTGTGTCTCACCCCGTTGGTTTGCAACCTTTTTAGGTGATCGCGCTAGATGTGGTGGTGGTCGTGAGGTTGCGGCTGAGCAGCAATAAGAGTAGTAGAAGGCAAGAGGTGGATACGATGTTGTTTTTGTTGTTTTGTAGTAGAGTCCTAGAGTCATCCCTATACTCTCAGGTCCTCGGAGGTGTTTTGACGTTGTTTTACGATGTATAGTTGATGAAGCTTTGTATATCCTACTGCTGGCCGGATGTGGCCCGTTGTGTATGTATAAACAGGTGATGAACTCATATGTTGGTAGGACAACTGATCTTATAAGTTGTGGACACGTATAAAGGCTTGTAAATGTTTATATAACCTGTCTTCTTGCAGGATGAGGATCTAGATGTAATAGTTTCTTGGTTTATCTGCTTTCTGAAATCGGTTTTAATTAACCTGTGTTTTTGGTAATAGGTGGTTTATGGTGTTTTCCGCACATTTTTGCGTGGCATCTCGTTGTCTGTGTGATAGTGGGATGTGTCTCCACATCCTCAACTCAACTTAAGCACCACCATGGAGAACCATGAATTTGGCCAAGAAGAGAGAAATTCCTCAAGAAGCACCATCATGAAGACCCATGGATTTGTCTAACAGAAGGAAGCAAGGTAGGGTTGCAAGAAAATGAAGATCAAGAGAGAGAGATCACTTACTAAGATCAAGGAACGCCAAACTATCTCCAAAGAAGAGTTGTTCCAAAACCTAGCTCCACATGTAAGAGGTTCAGCCACCTTCTCCAAGGATGAGCACCACTTCACCGCCAAGAACACAAGGGACAAGATCCAAGGACAATATAGAAGGAAGAGGGTGCAAAAGGGATCACTTGCATGCAAAGGAAGGGGTATATATACCCAAGGGTGGAGAGAGGTAAGGGGGGTTAGGCATCATGAAAACATGTGCCACTTGTCCACCATAACTCGCCCATGCAAGCACTACACACATGCATGCGATAAAGATCATTTAAATTGAGGAAAACTAGTGATCTCACTTGATCCATAAAGCCATCGAGTCAAAGAAAACATAGCGAACAAAGGAGATCAAAACCCTTGCAGTCACATAGAACCCAAAACCTAAGTTTCTTAGCGACCAAAGAGAAAGGTAAAAGGCTCATCAACCATATAGAACACAAGGAACACACAAAAGTCATTGGCCATAGACTACATGGTCAAAGAAAATACAAGTTTATCCCTAAAAACAAGCCCATCGGTCAACACACAAGGTAAGGTCAACCATCTACATAGGGTATCCAAGCAACCCTATAACATCAACACACGATGCCACCACATCAACCAAGGTACTAAAAGGTTATAGGGAGCCACTCTCTACCACATGATGCCAAAACATGTGAGGCACAACAAGCATGTGACAATTGCAAGATAATCTCAAAACATGTGTAAATTGCAATTAGGTCCAAAATAAGCACATATAAGCATAGCTAGCTTCAACAACATCCAAACTGGACCAAATTAGAAACACAACAATGTCACATGTTATTAAAGAGCATCACATGTTTATATTAAAGTGTTTAAGAATATAATTATGTTGATCAAGCAAGAATAACCATAAAGCTAGGTCAGGGGTCTTACATGTTTCCCCTATCATAGTCACTTCCTTGATAGTGTTGACAAGCATGATGCAGTTAGACTCTAGAACTGGTTGACTGTCACTCCAGTAGTTGATTGTAGCAAAGCTTCTTCATTTGTAGTAGCCTCATCCATGAAGGTCGATTTGCAGAAAGGAATAGTGGCTTGTATAGTGTTGATTACCTTTTTGTCATGGTCTCTAAATGGAGTATCGAGCCCCACATTATGTATGGTTTCCAATTTTCATCCACATTGACCTTCAAGGTCCCTTACTTGGTGGCTATCACTGAGGCTTTGGGTCTTCCCCTTTGGTAGATATGATTTTAGTGATCATGGGTGGAATTTGTTGTAATGTTCCACTAGGTTTTAAAAGTTGAAAACCAAGATCGATTCATTTGTCGCATTTTCTTTGAATAAGGCTTTGTTTTAGGATGTACGTTGTATATTATCGCTTCCATCTTGTCATCTATGTTGTTGTAATCCATGTGTAGGGTCTCATGTATTATAGACCTTATCAAGGATTCCATGTTAAGTAGAGTGTTTGAAGCCAAACTAGTACATGTTGAGACCCTCTTAGCTCGATCACATGTGAATATAGAATGGTTTGGATCCTCCATATCCTCATTTCAATGTGGGAAAATTTCATTCAGCATTACATGTTGCACTTTTAGACTTTTTATGGGAAGAATGTCATTTGCAAAAATTCACACTAAGTGAATAAGTTTGGGGGGACATTGTATTCTCCATGGTATCATCCATACTTGTTCATCTCTGGGTATATTTGTTAATTTTTCCATATTATGCAAATTTAGATGCTCAACTGATCAGCTTAAATCACATATCCAAAACTGATCAGATCTAGAGTAGTCAGACTCTTAGATTTATAACCCGAAACTCAGGCCCCCGCAACTATTATACAGGGTCAGATGTTGTAGGTCGGGGTCAAACCAAAGGGATAAGGTTGGTAAGGGACTAAGAATGTAGAGCCTCAGAGTCAGATACACCAAACAAAAGGTGGATCAAGATGGTGTCCCCTAAGGAACGATGATGCTCCAAACAAAGTGGTAAAATAAAGTGGGGAAATGAAACAAGAGAACAAAGGCAAAAAAGAAATATGTACCAAAGTATCGGAGGGAGCTTGGATCGGGTTTCACCTACTAAGATCTCCACCAACATGCAATACTCACACCCCTTTTGTATACCTTTAGTAAGATTACAAGCAATCATCATATATGTCTATTCCCTCCTCTCTCAAGCTTAGGATAGATCTAGACTATAAGGTGGCATCCCTCTCGAGATGAAAAACAAACAACCACAAAGAAAACCATATCATCATTAGCTTTAGTATTCCAACATTTTCATGCATTCATACTACTCCATAATACTTAGATAAGGTTACTACTACTCTTTCAAGACACCAACAATCATACATCATAAGATGGTATCTAAGACTACAAGTGAAGCTTTAAGAACAAGAGTAATGTCACAGAACTATTCTTACCTGAATCCCAATCCCACTGCCTAGACAGTAGAAAAAGGATTGAACGCCCGTCCCTGAGTGACCCAATAGGATCAATCACATTGGCATATACAATAATAAATAAATAACTCAAAACTGGATATTTAAAGAATAACTAACCCAATATGGAGATATAACCGATTTATCTTTGTCATCAGAGTGTATGAGTGTGGAAGCGATCTTATTCAGTATTGCCTAAAATCAAGAAAATCAAGACACAATCATTCAATTGCACGGTACGCTATCAAAATCAAGAAAAACGATTTATAACAACATAGTATACTTCGCAGGACTTATATTCAAAAGAATAACAAGCAATTTGCAATCTAACATTTATTCGACAAGTTTTTCAAGCAATTCCACTTTTATTACGAGTTCCCATTATGCTGTAATTTGAGAAGCATGCTTATATATTTTGTGCCTCTATTACCCCAATGCGATGGGGAAGGTCACTAGGCTCCTTCTCACCATAGGAACATAGGAGGCCAATGTACAAGTCCCACCTCCCAATGAGGGGATTGTTGCACTCAATATCAACATTATCAATATCATCATCATTATCAATATACGATCAGTCATAATGGGCATGCAATTTATGTTTTCATGTTTTTTAAAATATAGTATAGAAAAATAGAAGACTAATCATAGGGAACAATAGATCATCCAAGTAAATAGCCAAGCATATGATCAAGAGATACATAAAAGTATCTTTAATACAATCAAGGAGGAGTTATATAATAGTATACCTTTCACCAAGGATTTCGAGTATAGATCAACAAGAGTAGAAGATCAGAGTCTCAAGTAGTTCCTAGATCAATCAAGACATGGATCGAGGGTCAAGATAATATTATTTGGAAATCATGTTTCAATGTTTGAGATTAGGGTTACACTTTTCCTATGTCAACCTTAGAGTTGGGTCATTCACTTATAATCAACCAATATTTCAATTTATCCAACATTATTTCAAATATCAAGAATTTCCAAGTGTGAGACTTTCCTAGGTTTCTAGGATCATATGTGTTAACCTTAATCTATGATCATTATCCAACTCATCATCAATTTCCTGATCATCATCATGATACATATTATAATTGAAATTTCAAGATCCGATTGAGGGGTCAAAACTATATCAAGTGTTTTGCAATATTCGGACTAAGATTACTCATTATAAAGATTATAATCAAGATTGAATCAAGTAAATAGATCTATATTACTAATTATTCATTTTCAAGAGTAGATGAGTTACAAGATCAGACATAAACTCATATTTAGTCAAGTGTGGTTTCAAGATGATCATTAGAGACAAATCTAGGGTTTTCAATGTTTTAGTCAAGAATAACCATCATTAGAGTCATTTGGACAATCTTTGGATAATCGGAGATCATAGTTTAATGGAATCATTGAAATCAAAATAGATAGGTTTTTTAAAAAATGGTTCCATTAGATTGCCCTCAATTTTCTGATGAAAAAAGACTACTTACTTGCCTTATTTGGATTATCCTAGCATAATATAAGATCAAAATATCAATGGGGTTTTATTTTCTTATTTTGAATGAACATTCACCTGGATAGATGGAAGGGGGCCGCAAATTCAGGCCCAATCACCCTGCGACTTGAGGATCCGGCCCAGCCAAGCGATCCCTCTCCTGTGCGTCACCCAGGTTGATGCCTACCTTATGTTGTGCTCCCCTGTTTCCACAGAGGAACAGAGGCCGTCGGAGCTTGGGGAGAAAGGAGCAGGAGGGGTCGAGGAAGGTAGTAAGGATGCTTTCCAATCTCACCACATCCTCGCGAGTTGAAAGGTGGTAGCAGATTTGGGTGGGGAGCCAAGGAAATTGACGCCCAATTTGGGCTGGATGGCGGCGCTACTTGGAGCAGCAGGAGTTCAGGGGTGTTCGATGGTATTTGAGAGGGGTCAAAGGTGTTGGCTGCTCTCGTGGGAGAACGCCAAAACATGTAGTGGGGTTTTTATAGCTCGGAAAGGTTAGGTTTAGGGTTTTAAAGGCCATAGAATCCATAGCGGCAGTTGCGAGGGAAAGCTCTTGGTTGCTCTTGAAATGCACAGAATCTAGGGAGAAAAAGGGGTCATTTGAGTTTGGAATGGTGGGGGAAACATTCCGCTTCTTTTGATTTTCAAAACTGGTCAAAAATGAGCCAAAAGGGTGTGTCGGTCCCCCTTAGCCTCCTCTCCGCTGATTGCGGGAGGTAGGGGATGACCTCCTAACCACTAGATCGGGCTACAATCTATGTCTCACCGATCCAAAGGCTGAGGTTCATCCCTCGCCTTAGCCAGCGGATTGCTGACTTGGAAAGGATCTGAAAAAGGCCAATAAAAAGGGTTTTTTAGAACAAAACTTTCAAAAATCATAGTAAATAGTAGGAAAGTCCAATTGTTCTCAAATTTGGATCACAACTTCACAAAAACGTGAATAACTTTTTAAAAAAGTTTGAGAATAAAAATATAAAGTTTGATGTATCAATTTACTTCATTAGACAAAGTGATGATTGAATCTAATTTGAGGTGTTATAATGTGTATAAAATTCACATTGATCACTATATTTCAAATTTGAGTACCACTATTGATTATGAAACCAAGAAAACTTAGTTGGGACAAAGAGTGAGTTAAATGAGGGCAAAATTGTGGCGATTGAATCGCCAAAACACGAGATACGAATGCGGAAGCGATTAATTAGAGTGGAATTATTAAAACTCACTAAAAATTAAAACTTTTTGGAAAGAGATCTTTAAACAACAAAATGTTTTCATAAAAAAACAAGATAAGTTATTTACAACATGATCCATCATTACATATATGTAAAATCACATCTCGAGTGATTACCACATTAGTTGCTCTGTTATCTGTACAAAGAAAGATACAAAATCTCGAGGCATTAATTCAAAATCTCATATTTACTTTGAACATCTACTGACTCCTAGGACCTGAGAGTACAGAGACGACACATAGGACATACTATCTACAAGACTTGATAGACAGTGTCTCCACCTGAGAATCACTGTTGTCCCTGATGATGCTGTTGTTGTTGCTGATGTTGCTCACCCTCATATGGGTTCCTTCGTCCTCGGCGTCTACCTAAAAAGTCGAATCCCACGGGGGTGAGACAATTTGAATAATTGTCCCAGCGAGAGTTATAACTCTCCGCCAGAAGCTTTGTTATTGCAATAAAGGAATAACAATAAGCAGTAAAACTATAAACATTTAACAACAGGTTTAATATTAAGTAAAGAAACACTCTCTTAGGCAATCATTTCAATTATAACTTAATTGAATATCAAGGCATATCTCAATAAGGAACATGAAGAACATGTATACCAGTTATTTAACTAGAATATTCTAAACAATGTATCATCAATCATTATTTCTCGTAGTTCAACCTAAGCAGTTATGCTACACGGCTGATTATGTTTTTCAAACATTATTATGCCCTGAGGAGATGAGTTACGCCTCTCATACTCCAACTGACCATTATGAAATTGCAATCGGTACCATACATAGGTCATCAGAAGAGCTGGATTCCTATGACCTCATCTTCCTCAGTCAGTATGAGGATCAACATGCAGGACATCTCGTGTCTCTGCTATAATAGCTTTCCAGGGTATTCTAGAAACTTCACTATTAGAGTTACAGTGGCATTCTGTACTCTCTTCGCCATCGAGGGATTTCTTGTTTATCTCACACTGATGCGGCATGAACAACATCATCAGGAGATTAGTGATACATCATCTCAGCATAAACATATAATCAAGGATTGATGGATTAAAGGTACATCTCACATCACATCCTACATTAGGACATAAGGATATTCGCGTCCATAACCCCAACATACTCAAAAGTATGCTCTCCAGGAGTTCCCTTAGGAAAACCAGTTTCACCATCATTTAACTTCTGACATTGATGGATCTATGGCCAGGGCTCTACATTATATCATTATACTTGATTAATTAAGTACATTATAGCATTTTTTTTATTTTTTTTAACATCAGGTATGTTTTCAAACACAAACCATTAAAACAAATACTATAAAGAAAGGGTACTAATTATATCAAGTTCATTTCACATCCAGTTATCATTGGGATGTCAATCCCTAACCATTTCATCATTATGATTCAGGAACATGGGTGTTCAAACCCTTATATCATCATAAGTCATTTAACAGCATGACCTTGATTGTAACAATACATATGGTCTCCATGGCTCATACAGCCTATCCATCTCAAAAGTTACCTTTTAATAGGCAACATAACATATCACTGTTTTCAAAGCTTAAAGAATACTTTCAATGAATGTGGCATCATAACCCTTACCTGGCTATGATTACCTCTTGATAACAACATGCATGACTAATATAATTGAAAACATGCACATTATCTCTGTATCAGCATAATACAAGTTCTTTTCATTTTAATCATAGAACACCATTGTCGTTCTACCTTGCACGGTCGTGCAAGAGTAAGCCACCACGGTCGTGCTACCTTACACGGTCGTGCTATATAAGTTCACCATGACCGTGTCACATTACCACGGCTGGTTTCTAGGGTTAGGGTTTCTTATTCAATTTAATTAGGGTTATTTAACCCCTTTAACTTTCAAAGACATAATGATAATTCATTTCTTACTCAAACATAGAATATCATGCTTAAAATCATAACCCAAAATTAGGGTTTACTGCTCACATCATCACATTACCCTAGATTAGGGTTTACTATTCACATTACATCTTATTACCCTATATTAGGGTTTACTATTCACATTATTGTGAATTAAGATCATACCATCATCATGTATGAGGATCACTTCCATTAATGCCCTCAAATTAGGTTAAGATTCATTATCCATCATAATTAGGGTTTCCATGATCTCACTATGAAGGATCATACCCTAATTGGATACATTTATACATGTAGGAAGTTTATTACTTGATTCCCTTTCATATTAGGAGTCTTTTCTCTCCTCTTACTATTAGGTGATGTTTACATCACTCTTGATTAGATTAAGTCAAATCAACCTTGACAATATAAGTCATGTCATCACCATTATGGTCATTAGGGTTTACTTGATCAAGGGGTATAAGTCATACTATCGCATCAAGGGTACTTTGGTAATGTTCACTATTGACCTTATCATGCATAAATCCTCTAATTACTTTAGGTATTATTAAGGTTTAGGTTAATCAACCATTAAACCATCTTAACCTCTAAAGCATCAAACGTTCTTGACCTTTTCAAACCCCAAACGGTTTTGCACTTTCAACCCCCAAACGGTTTTGAAACCGTTTGGTGGTGTTGATCGTTTGGTACCTTTGACTTTTGAAACTGTTTAATAAATTACACATTCAAGACCGTTTGCCCAAGGCGAGGTGAAGACCGTTTGGTCTTGTTGACCATTTAACCAACTTTGACTTTGAAACTGTATGGGAAAATTGATCTTGAAACCGCATGGTCACCAAACGGTTTGGGATTGTTTGGTCCCAAATGGTCTTGAGACCATTTGGTCCAAACACCCTCAAAACCGCATGGACCAAAAAGTGTTTCAATTGTTCCAATTGAGTTAGGGTTTCCAATGTTGAACCCCTCAAACGTTCATGCAAAGGTTAGCCACTCTTCAATTGAGTCAATTAGGTCAACCCTCAACTGATTTGACCCTCAATTGAACCTCAATTGATCACCAATTAGGGCTTGGATCGTTTGAATTAGGGTTTGGAAACGATCACCCTTCAACATGTATCAACATGAGTCTAATTGACCTTGAGACCATTGAACCATCATTCAATTGGGTCATGACCTGACCCCAAATGGTCTTGGGATCATTTGGACATCCTCCAAACGGTCTTGAGACCGTTTTCTCAACTCAACACCAAAATTTAACTCAACTTATTAAGGTTTGGTTCATTGATTTGATCATTAGGTCACTAATCGATTATACTTCAACTTGTTGGCTTTCAATCTTCAACCACATAACCATGGTCAACCCTAGACCTCCAAACGGTCTTGGGTGACCCCCAAACAGTCTTGGGATCGTTTGGACATCCTCCAAACGGTCTTGATACCATTTTCCCATTATTTAATCAAAACCCAAGTCATTCACTTAAGGGTTGAACCCTAGATTAGGTCACAAAATCAACACTTAATTGCTCAACAACTTGATATGATTGGACCCTCAATTGATCAACCCTACTTAACCCTAGACCTCCAAAAGATCTTGGGTGATCACCAAATGGTCTTGAGACCGTTTGGGTGGTTCCTAAATGGTTTTGAAACCACTTGGGCCACTCAACCCAAACTTCAACATGATTGCATTATTGAAATCAGTAATAAACCCGTTTAGGATTTAGGTGACTAATATGCCTTCAATTGGTGATTCTCTTGGAATTAGATGATGGTTTTTGGTGGGTGATTAGTCAATAATGTGTTTCAACAGATATCCAAACGGTCAATGCCTTGTCAACCCATCCAAATGGTCTTGGACCGGTTGCTCCCAAACGTTCTTGTGAAACCGTTTGCTCTTCAAACGGTTTTGAAACTGTTTGCTTTCAAACGGTTTGCAAACCGTTTGTGCAAGAGGTGGGAGACCATTTGCTAAAGCAAGATTAGGATAAACTTTGGAAATAACGTCATCTTCTTCTACGTCAAGAACATGGACTGTTCTTCACGGATTTTCTAGCAAGAACACATAGAAGTGTCTAAAGAAGGAGAATAAGCAATGATTCTAGAAGGAGAAGATACTTTTAACAAAACTTAAAGGTTAGAGTTATAAAACCCACCTCTAGGACTGATCCAGAGCTCCAAGGTTCATAGCTTAATGTTGGATTGAGCTCCACAGGTCGTCCAAGGTCCGTTCTTCAAGATTTTGATGGAGAAGATGGCTAGAAAGAAGAGTTGTGTAAGGAAAACTAACAAACCAACCTTGTATTAGGATTTTCTCCATGAATTCGAGCTAGGTGATGGTCAAAACTTACCCAATCCAGCTTGGTCGTCTTCCTCTGCTCCTGAGCTTCTCCTTAGTCAGCCAAGGCAAGAGGATAAGCGAAGGAATGAAGGGAAATGATCCCTTGCTTTGTGGAAAAAGAGTTACTTATATATTTTTGAATATTTTCAAGGCAAGGAAGATTATTTCCTTCATTTTCCAACTATATCCACCAAGCCCTTCTCCACTTCTTGGACACGTTTCTCCCTCCATATCACATGCAAAACCCCTCTCTCAACCAAGGTTAAAGGAAAGAGGAACCAAACACCTTACTAAGTTGCATATATAAAAGGGTCATTTTGCCTAAAACTTGGTTATTTAAATATTAAGGTTATTTTTCTTATTTGATCATTCAAATGAGGCGCCCTCCTCATTTTATTTGCTCCACTTGGTGACAAGAATCATGAAAGATACTCTAAAGGGTATATTTTACATGTTTCTCCCTATGTTTTGGGTAAATTGCATTTTACACCAAAACTAGGTTTTAAAGCACAAGGATTGCTCTGCAAGCTATATCTTGGTGCCCAAGCTTGTAGAATCCTTTCCACCACATCATACTCATACTTATGATGTCTCAACATCATAGGAACATCTTAACATGTGCAATTGGCAAGTTAACCCCTTTAATTGGGTAATTTGCACATTAGTCCATATTTAACAAAACAATATTACAACATTGTTCAAAAAGGACTGAAAAAGAAATATAAGTTCCTCAAAAGTTTTAATTACATAACAAAAGATAACCACAAGCATATAATCACATATTTAAGCAAAAACACCTAGGGTTAGTACATAACCCAGGTCAGGGATGTTACAAATTATCCACCCCTTACAAGGATTTCGTCCCCGAAATCAACAAAACATATTAAGAGAAAAGAGCAGGGTATTTCCTCCTCATCTCTTCCTCTAGTTCCCATGTGGCTTCTTCAACACCACGGTGATTCCAGAGGACTTTCACAAGACTTATGTCTTTCTTTTTCAACTTTTTAATTCTTTTATCAAGGATTAACATTGGTCCTTCCTCATAAGATACATCATCATTCAATTCTACCTCCATAGGTTGCAGAACTGATTCTGTATCAGGGTGACATTTCCTCAGCATAGAAATGTGAAACACAGGGTGTAACCTCTGTAACTCTGGTGGTAACTCTAGCTTATAGGCTACTCTTCCAATCTGTTCAATGATTGGGTAAGGCCCCATAAACCTAGGAGCTAACTTCCCTTTCCTTCCAAATCTCAGAACTCCTTTCCAAGGTGAGACTTTGAGGTACACTCTGTCTCCCACCAGAAATTCTAAAGGTCTATGACGCTTATCAGCGTAAGACTTTTGCCTATCCTGTGCAGTCTTTATCTGTTGTTGTATTATTTTAATCTTCTCTGTGGTCTGCTGTACAAGATCAGGACCTAACAGTTGGTATTCACCAGTTTCATACCAACATAGGGGTGATCTACTGTGACGACCCCAATTTCTACATACTTTCCTTAGTGACATATACATATATGCGTGCACTCATATCTATAAATGTCAAAAGGGAAAATAATAGAAATCAAGATAGCCAACTAAAATCGGAGATAAGCCAAGATCAAGTTCACATCATAGCAAATAGCCACACAACATTTCATTCAATAATGAAAGATAAAGTCATACATATTTCTACCGGAGAAAGAAGAAGAATAAATCTATGATTATTACATTGGATCTCAATCATCCTCAACATAAGCTAGGGAAAGAAATAAACTAACATCTAGCAAGAAAGAGATAAGAGGAATAGGTCTATCTAATAAATCCTCCATGCTTATTATTTGTGCCTTCAGGTACTTTGAATATGCATTGTACTTTGATCATCAATTGATCCTTGCACCTAGAAAATACGAGAAACAAATACATCAACAAAGTTGGTACGTGGAGTAAAAGCTATACTATGCTGGCATATAAAATACTCGAATTGAAGAAGAAGAAAGAAAACGTTATTTAAAGGCAGAAAATCAGGTAATCCCAAGTTATTAGCCTCATTTATAGTGAACATGCATTACTATGGTGGACTTAGCACATAATTGCATAAATAGTGGGGCCTTCCCCGTGTACCTTGTACTCTAGGGATCTCCCCGTATACCATGTACTCTAGGGAGGTGCTAGTCAACATTAAAGCTTTCCCTCTCTAATAGGGAGTTTAATGAGCACCACTAGTAACTACATTTCACTTATATTCAATTATGTTCTTTTATGTTCAAGGCGGTAAATCATCAATTAATCATATATCAACATCCATCAATGTATATCAATTTCATGCAAACAATTACATATACTTAACATCCAGCAAAAACTAGTCATATAATTATATCCGCGTACCTCTAATTCTCAGATCTGAATTCCACAAGTCCTAAGTTAGGAGGAAGATAGTAGATCACCCTGAAATGTAAACAAAACCCTAAGTTACTATGGATTCTCATTATTCCACATTAGGGTTTCTTATTAGGGTTTAGGTCATTTGGGGTGTCACTTGGGATACATAGGGTTCCGAGTTGGGGTCTGAGATTAGAGTCATCCAGGTTATTAAAAGGACATTTCAGTTATTAGGGTTTTCATAAATTGTACATAATAATCATGATGAGGTGAGAAAAATTAGAAATTAGGGTTCTTCTCGATTATTAAATCAACTATCTTCCTTAAGTAGGATTTTGAGTAATATTATGACCAAGATCATAATTAGGATTTAAAATATTCCCAAGACAGAAATAAAATCAGTTATAACCATTATTTCACAAAACAATGTATTAAAAGGTCATTAGTGATGGTTGGCCATATTTTCCAAAAAGGGTTCAGATCCAGGTCATGATTATATTTTATTTAGATATCTTGGATTTTTCTGATGAAAATGGTATATTGGTCCGATATTTCTTGATATTCCTATCATTTTCTAGAATTTTCTAAAATCTGACCAATCAGGAATATTCTAAAGAAATAAAATGAAAATAAAAAAAGAATTTGCGAGTTCTGCCTCACGGATCATGCGAGGGATCCGATCAGCCGAACCCTCTCACTGACCTGCGAGCCAGTGCTCGTCCAGAGAGGTCAGTCTGGGGTAAAAAGACGTGACTGCCCCTTTGGGGTTTGCTTAGCATGGCGACAGGTCAGGGCAGGTTAGTAATCCTACCCTTTCGATTGCTTTCTTGCGCGCGATGGCAGCAGCTTGATCGGGCAACAAAGAAGAAGAAAGGTGGAGTAGCCCAGGCTGGATAGAAAGGGTCTGGGAGTGTGAGAATGGTCGGGTCGCGTTCACGGGGTCATCCTGAGTTCAACGAACCTAAGGAGCTCGCCAGGGGATAACTACAGCTACAATGGCGATGACAGGAGGCTCAGTAAATGAAATCTGAGTTCTAAGGTTTTACCTGCCCTCCGGCTGGATTGAGGGGTCATGAAGCTCCGCGTGAGGTTCATGAAGCTCTAGGTCCACTCCCAGCTGCTCGACGTGCCCTGGACCTCGCCGGCGATGGCGGCTTTGAGCTCTGCTGCGGCGGCTAGTCGACCCGGAGTTCTGGGCCTTCGCGGCTCCAACCGGCAGTGGGAACCTCCTCGCCGAGGTCCACTGATGGTGTAGTGGTGCCGAATTGGGTGGAAGGTGCGACCGGAGTGAGGGGGGAGTCGACGTCCGGTGAACAGGAGGTGCTAGAGGGTAGGGAAGAGGGGGCAAGTATCCGTGGAATTGATGGTGCGGGAAGATGAAAGGGAGGTCAGGGAAGCTTTTGGGGGTCTTTTATAGACCCGGGGTGGAGTAGGGGGCTAAGCCCTAAATCCTGCATCGCCGCCAGTGAGAGGCGCGAGAGTTTGGGGTGTCGTTCTCCCTGATCTGAGGGAGCTGGGTGACGTGGCGAGGGTTTTTGAGCTCGGTTTGAAGAGAGGGGTCAGTCCTCCAAGGATCTCACGAGGAGAAGGTGGGGTTCGGGCGTGAAGGTCGTTGGAGGGATCGCTGGTTCAGCGGCCTGGCGAGGACCGAGTCTATCGGAGGTTGGAGACGACTTGGCAGTCGTCAGATCATGCGGGTTCTGTGATCGGCCGATCCAAGGGTGGAGATTACTCCCCTTTTAAAAGGAGCCGCGCCCAAGCCTACAACAAGGCTGCGTGACATATAAATGTCAATTTAAATCGCAGACCTTAGTCCTAGGCTAGATTTGGTAACATAATACACCAAAATTCTAAAGTAATTAGCTCCAAATTGGTAATTCCAATTGGGATGAGATTTTAGGCATAGTTTTATAATGTTATGGTTTAGTTGTGGTGCAAAATTTGAGTCTCAATTCAATTATTGAATATGTCAATTGACTAAACGTCATAATACTTGCATTACTTACTTTATATACCATTATGGATGGTCTAATGTGAAATTTATGATCCATTCAATCAATTTAGTGAGAGGGGTGATTAAGGGCATAATTGGAACAATTAAAATTGTAAAAGAGAGACTAATAATATATATATATATGCAAAAACTCACTCTGTCACATTCTCCCCTCCTTTTTAAGAATTTTGTCCCGAAAATTCAAGAAGCCTGAAAAAGATGTGGATACTTCTTCTCGACCTCGGTCTTTAGCTCCCAGGTGGCATCTGTTTCATCATGGTGGCTCCAAAGAACTTTCACCATATCGATATGACAATTACTGTGAAGCTCCTTTGACTTGAAGTCGAGAATTCTGACTGGGGACTCAGCATATGACAGATCATCCTTCAATTCGAGAGGCTCATGATTCAAGATATGACTGGAATCTTTGACATTGGGCTTCAGATTAGATACATGAAACACATTATGCATGGCACTATACTGAGGTGGCAAGGAAAGACGATAGGCACATTCGCCAACCCTTTCTAGAATCTCGAAGGGTCCAACATAACGAGGACTGAGCTTTCCTTTGTTCTTGGCCAGAGCTCGAATAGGTCGGATCTTTAGAAATACATGGTCACCTTCCTTGAACTGACGTTCTCGACAGTGAGCATCTGCATAAGACTTCTGTCTATCATGTGCTCGCTTCATTCTCTGCCTAATCAGTGTAACCTTATCAGAATACAACTACATCTCCTCGGATTTCATCAGGGTACGCTCTCCGACATCATCCCAGTGTAAGGGTGATCTGCATGGTCGGCCATAAAGAGCTTCATAAGGAGGCATCCCAATTCTTGCTTGATAGCTATTATTATAGGCAAACTCAGCTAAAGGCAAGTAATAGTCCCATGAGCCTTCCCAATCGAGAACACAAGCTCGCAGAAGATCCTCTAGAATCTGTATTGTACGCTCTGACTGCCCGTCTGTTTGTGGATGGTAGGCTGTACTGAAGTTCAACTTGGTGCCCAATTCCTCTTGAACCTACTTCCACAGCTTTGATGTGAACTTTGGGTCCCTATCCGAGACAATAGACAATGGAACTCCATGCAGACGTACTATCTCCCGTATGTAGAGGTCTGCCAACTCAGAAACCTTTGCAGTAGTCTTCACAGGAAGAAAATGAGCTGACTTGGTGAGACGATCCACTATGACCCATGCAGCGTCGTATCCCTTCCTGGTCCTGGGTAACCCCACCACGAAATCCATGGTGATGTGTTCCCATTTCCATTCCGGAATTTCAAGGGGTTGTAGTAGACCGCCTGGTCTCTGATGTTCGGCCTTGATCCTTTGACATGTCAAACACTTAGACACGAAATCGGCAATATCGCGCTTCATGCCTCTCCACCAAAACTGACGTTGTAGGTCTTTGTACATCTTTGTCATGCCTGGATGAACTGTGTACTTGGACCCATGTGCCTCATTTAGGATTGATGTCTTTACAATTGATTGCTCAGGAACCCACATACGATTCTTGTAACAGAGCCCACCATCAAGACCCACGGACAGATGTGTTTGCGGCTTTGACAGAAGGGAAGAGAGCTCTGCAAGATCGGGACTAGCCTTTTGTGCCTCAAGAAGTTCGAAATGCAGGTTGGATGTGATGGAAATGTTATTAACATGCACACGATCGGACAGAAACTGCGGCTTCCAGCCCACTAGATCCTCCATGTTCCTCCATTCAGGGACAGAAATAGATGCACACACTGCCCTTTTTCTGCTAAGGGCATCAGCGACTACATTTGCCTTACCCGGATGATAGGAAATAGTGAAATCATAGTCCTTTAGCTATTCAATCCATCGGCGTTGACGCGGATTAATGTCCTTCTGAGTCAGGATGTACTTCAGGCTTTTGTGATCGGTGAAGATGTCGAATGTTGCCCCGTACAGGTAGTGCCTCCAGATTTTGAGGGCATGAATGATTGCAGCTAATTCCAAATCATGGGTGGGATAATTTAGTTCATTGGGTTTTAGCTGTCTAGATGCGAAGGCCACTACCTTACCATTCTGTTGTAGGACACACCCTAACCCATTCCTCGAGGCATCAGTGAATATTACAAACCCTTCATTGCCAGAGGGTAGAACAAGAACAGGAGCCGACGTCAACTTCTGCTTTAACTACTGGAAACTGGACTCACAAGTATCTGACCAGATAAAGTGCTCGTCCTTCCGAGTAAGCTTGGTAAGAGGGAGTGCAACTTTGGAGAAGTTTGGAATAAAACGACGATAGTATCCGGCCAGACCCAGGAAACTCCGAATTTCAGAAGGATTACGAGGAGGTTGCCAATCAAGTACTGCAGAGACTTTGGCGGGATCAACAGATATACTACCTCCAGAAATGACATGCCCAAGAAACATAACCTTATCAATCCAGAACTCACATTTTGAAAGTTTGCCATAAAACTTCTGGGTTCGAAGAATGTCAAGAACTGATCGCAAGTGTTCACGGTGTTTTTCCATAGAATCAGAATAGATCAAGATATCATCAATGAAGACGACCACAAACTCATCAAGATAGGGTTGGAAGACTTTGTTCATCAGATTCATAAATACACCTGGTGCGTTGGTTAACCCGAATGGCATCACCAGAAATTCGAAATGCCCATAACGAGTTCGAAAAGCAGTTTTAGAAATATCAGAATCCTTGATTTTGAGCTGATGGTATCCAGAATGGAGATCAATCTTTGAGAAAAATTTAGCAGTACGAAGCTGATCGAAAAGGTCATCAATACGAGGAAGGGGATACTTGTTTTTAATAGTAGCTTGGTTCAACATGCGGTAGTCAATACACATACGCATAGAACCATCCTTCTTTTTAACAAAAAGAACAGGAGCTCCCCAGGGGGAAACACTAGGACGAATGAAACCTTTGTCGAGAAGTTCTTGCAACTGTTTCTTCAACTCCATCAGCTCAGCAGGAGCCATCCTATACGGTTCCCTAGAAATCGAAGTGGTTCGAGGAAGAAGATCTATGGAGAACTCAATGTCTCTATTTGGAGGCAGCCCAGGAAGCTCCTCCGGAAAAATGTCAGGGAAGTCACGTACCACCTCCAGACTTTCTACAGGCCCGCTACTAGGACTGGTCTCTGAGACTAATGCAAGGAAGACTTTACATCCCTTAGAAATGAGCTTTTTAGCTTTAAGAGAGGAGATTATAATATTATTACAGAATCCACTTCCCCTAGGGATTTTCACAGGATAAGAATGAGGTTGAGAGAGAACGACCGTCTTGTTTCTACAGTCAATGTGAGCATGGTATGTGTAAATCCAGTCCATACCAAGTATAACATCAAAGTCTTCCATAGTTAAGAGAATGAATTTAAAGGGCATATCATGATTTTCATACTTAAGAGAAAGTTCATTAGTTTTCTGCAGAGTTGTGAGTATTTTGCCACTTGGAGTAGACACGTCCAGAGTATATCCCAAATCCCTTATGTGAAGATTTAATATGGATGCCAGAGTTCGAGAAATAAAAGTATTTGTAGATCCGGAGTCAAATAAAGCCTTAACAGGATGACCATTTAATAATACAGTGCCTACATAAGGTAATCAAACTATGAATAATTGCAGGCTTGAATAAGATATTGAATTATAAAGAAATTAGGTTACCTTCACAGAGCTGGTTTGGATTTGCCTTGGCCTCTTCTGCATTTACTGCAAACACCCTGCCATTGCGGTGTCCCTGAGGCTGCGGAGCACCACCCGCAGGATTGCCAAAGATGGAGGGAGTGGGGCACTTGGCGACAAAATGACCCTTCTTTTTGCAGTTATAGCAGACTGGCTTGGTGTGGCGGCATACTCCACCATGGTGTCGTCCGCAAGTCTTGCACTTCGGGTGGACAATCTTCTGTTGATTTCAATTGTTCTTCTGTCCTCCTTTTCCTGAACCTCCTCCTTTCCCTGATCCCTTGTTGTTATGGCCTGGATTGAACTTCTTAAACTTATCCTCTTCAGTTGTGGTTAACCCTAAGTATCTCATGCTAGGAGGTTTTTGCATGCCCTGCTCTCTCTCCTGCTTGAGGGCCATATCTAGGGCTTCATCTATGCTTCTGGGACGAGAGGCTATGACTAGGGTTTTTAGGTGGGCGGAAAGGCAGTCAACATAGTATTCAGTAAGGCGGTCTTCAGTCTTGATGGGTGCATAACGTTCCAGAAGCCTAAACTTCCGGGTGTAATCAGCTACTGAAAGACTACCCTGCCTTAACTCCATGTATATCTTTTCCTTCCTCTTTCTCTCGGCTATGGGCATAAAACGATCCGTGAAGAGGTTTTTGAAGGCTTCCCACTCCATGTTGTCTATTTCCTCACCCCTATTCCCGCCATAGTTCTCCCACCAGATTTTTGCCCCTCCCTTAAGCATATGGGTGGCGAACCTAACCTTCTTCTCATTGGGTACTTCTAGGGTATGAAAACCATTCTCTATGGTCAAAATCCAGGCTTCAGCCTTATCCATAACCTCAGGCTGATCCTCACCCCAAGAAGAATCAAGGTTTAGTTTAATAAAATCTATCACTGTCACTTCTTTCTTCCTAGATGAGTTGGGTTCTGGGGTTCCTTTTGTGGCGAGGGTTTCCATAAAATCTAAAAGGATTTTCTTCTGTTCTTCCCACCTTTCCTTGGCCTCAGCATCGGGATCAGGTACTTCAGAGGGTTCACGTTCTTTTCTTTTCTTAGAGGACGATTCCCCTGAGCTGCGAGTCTTAGGAGGCATCCTGAAATTAATTTGAACGTATTAGATTATTACTTCAACAATTATTCTCGTCATTATCATTATTATTTTCACTTGATATTTTATTATTCTCATTATTTAATGATTAATATTCTGAATGTTATGATTTAGGGAGGATATCCAAAAATCCTTATCAGTCGATCCTTAGGACTTTCTAAATAGAGAGACTCCTTCCTAACCTTATTTCAGAGGTAAAAGGGAAAGTTTAATTTATTTCAAAACATAGATGATAGGGAGGAATTTTTCCTATAGAAGAGGTGAGAGGGAAAAATCTATAGATGAGAAAATTCCTAAATTAAGGTATTCCCAAGAATAGGGGACACTTAGGATATCGGCCAGGTAGACTTATATTGCCATAAAGGTAGCCTCGTGATTGCCAAGCTAAGTGGCTCGGAGACTTTAGTCAGACCCATGGCAGATGCTATCCTAGACACCTCAACCCTTCACATCCCTAACTCAAGGACTACCCTAGACTCATAATAGGGTGAATGAAGGTCATGTGACTATGATGTGTGAACATTGGCTCTGATACCAACTGTGACAACCCCAATTTCTACATACTTTCCTTAGTGACATATACAGATATGTGTGCACTCATATCTATAAATGTCAAAAGGGAAAATAATAGAAATCAAGATAGCCAACTAAAATCGGAGATAAGCCAAGATCAAGTTCACATCATAGCAAATAGTCACACAACATTTCATTCAATAATGAAAGATAAAGTCATACATATTGCTACCGGAGAAAGAAGAAGAATAAATCTATGATTATTACATTGGATCTCAATCATCCTCAACATAAGCTAGGGAAAGAAATAAACTAACATCTAGCAAGAAAGAGATAAGAGGAATAGGTCTATCTAATAAATCCTCCATGCTTATTATTTGTGCCTTCAGGTACTTTGAATATGCATTGTACTTTGATCATCAATTGATCCTTGCACCTAGAAAATACGAGAAACAAATACATCAACAAAGTTGGTACGTGGAGTAAAAGCTATACTATGCTGGCATATAAAATACTCGAATTGAAGAAGAAGAAAGAAAACGTTATTTAAAGGCAGAAAATCAGGTAATCCCAAGTTATTAGCCTCATTTATAGTGAACATGCATTACTATGGTGGACTTAGCACATAATTGCATAAATAGTGGGGCCTTCCCCGTGTACCTTGTACTCTAGGGATCTCCCCGTATACCATGTACTCTAGGGAGGTGCTAGTCAACATTAAAGCTTTCCCTCTCTGATAGGGAGTTTAATGAGCACCACTAGTAACTACATTTCACTTATATTCAATTATGTTCTTTTATGTTCAAGGCGGTAAATCATCAATTAATCATATATCAACATCCATCAATCTATATCAATTTCATGCAAACAATTACATATACTTAACATCCAGCAAAAACTAGTCATATAATTATATCCACATACCTCTAATTCTCAGATCTGAATTCCACAAGTCCTAAGTTAGGAGGAAGATAGTAGATCACCCTGAAATGTAAACAAAACCCTAAGTTACTATGGATTCTCATTATTCCACATTAGGGTTTCTTATTAGGGTTTAGGTCATTTGGGGTGTCACTTGGGATACATAGGGTTCCGAGTTGGGGTCTGAGATTAGAGCCATCCAGGTTATTAAAAGGGCATTTCAGTTATTAGGGTTTTCATAAATTGTACATAATAATCATGATGAGGTGAGAAAAACTAGAAATTAGGGTTCTTCTCGATTATTAAATCAACTATCTTCCTTAAGTAGGATTTCGAGTAATATTATGACCAAGATCATAATTAGGATTTAAAATATTCCCAAGACAGAAATAAAATCAGTTATAACCATTATTTCACAAAACAATGTATTAAAAGGTCATTAGTGATGGTTGGCCATATTTTCCAAAAAGGGTTCAGATCCAGGTCATGATTATATTTTATTTAGATAGCTTGGATTTTTTTGATGAAAATGGTATATTGGTCCGATATTTCTTGATATTCCTATCATTTTCTAGAATTTTCTAAAATCTGACCAATCAGGAATATTCTAAAGAAATAAAACGAAAATAAAAAAAGAATTTGCGAGTTCTGCCTCGCGGATCACGCGAGGGATCCGATCAGCCGGACCCTCTCACAGACCCGCGAGCCAGTGCTCGTCCAGAGAGGTCAGGCTGGGGTAAAAAGACGTGACTGCCCCTTTGGGGTTTGCTTAGCATGGCGACAGGTCAGGGCAGGTTAGTAATCCTGCCCTTTCGATTGCTTTCTTGCGCGCGATGGCAGCAGCTTGATCGGGCAACAAAGAAGAAGAAAGGTGGAGTAGCCCAGGCTGGATAGAAAGGGTCTGGGAGTGTGAGAACGGGCGGGTCGCGTTCGCGGGGTCATCCTGAGTTCAACAAACCTAAGGAGCTCTCCAGGGGATAACTACAGCTACAATGGCGATGACAGGAGGCTCGGTAAACGAAATCTGAGTTCTAAGGTTTTACCTGCCCTCCGGCTGGATTGAGGGGTCATGAAGCTCCGCGTGAGGTTCGTGAAGCTCTAGGTCCACTCCCAGCTGCTCGACGTGCCCTGGACCTCGCCGGCGATGGCAGCTTTGAGCTCGGCTGCGGCGGCTAGTCGACCCGGAGTTCTGGGCCTTCGCGGCTCCAACCGGCAGTGGGAACCTCCTCGTCGAGGTCCACTGATGGTGTAGTGGCGCCGAATTGGGTGGAAGGTGCGACCGGAGTGAGGGGGAGTCGACGTCCGGTGAACAGGAGGTGCTAGAGGGTAGGGAAGAGGGGGCAAGTCTCGGTGGAATTGATGGTGCGGGAAGATGAAAGGGAGGTCAGGGAAGCTTTTGGGGGTCTTTTATAGACCCGGGGTGGAGTAGGGGGCTAAGCCCTAAATCCTGTGTCACCTCCAGTGAGAGGCGCGAGAGTTCGGGGTGTCGTTCTCCCTGATCTGAGGGAGCTGGGTGACGTGGCGAGGGTTGTTGAGCTCGGTTTGAAGAGAGGGGTCAGTCCTCCAAGGATCTCGCGAGGAGAAGGTGGGGTTCGGACATGAAGGTCGTTGGAGGGATCGCTGGTTCAGCGGCCTGGTGAGGACCGAGTCTATCGGAGGTTGGAGATGACTTGGAAGTCATCGGATCACGTGGGTTCTTTGATCGTCTGATCCAAGGGTGGAGATTACTCCCCTTTTAAAAGGAGTCGCGCCCAAGCCTACAACAAGGCTGCGTGACATATAAATGTCAATTTAAATCGCAGACCTTAGTCCTAGGCTAGATTTGGTAACATAATACACCAAAATTCAAAAGTAATTAACTCCAAATTGGTAATTCCAATTGGGATGAGATTTTAGGCATAGTTTTATAATGTTATGGTTTAGTTATGGTGCAAAATTTGAGTCTCAATTCAATTATTGAATATGTCAATTGACTAAACGTCATAATACTTGCATTACTTTCTTTATATACCATTATGTATGGTCTAATGTGAAATTGATGATCCATTCAATCAATTTAGTGAGAGGGATGATTAAGGGCATAATTGGAACAATTAAAATTGTAAAAGAGAGACTAATAATATATATATATGCAAAAACTCACTCTGTCACATCTACAACGTCTTCCATACAAATCTTCATAAGGTGCCATGTCAATGCTATGTTGATAGCTATTGTTATAGGCAAACTCTGTCAAGCTTAGATGCAGATCCAACTCCCTGTAAACTGGAGAACACATGCTCTAAGCAAGTCTTCTAAAGTCTGTATAGTCCTTTCTGACTGTCCATCAGTCTGAGGATGAAAGGTTGTACTAAACCTTAACTGTGTGCCTAGAGCTTTATGAAGTCGCTCCCAAAAATGACTCGTAAACTGGGGACCTCTGTCGGAAACAATGGTGACTGGGACTCCGTGCAGTCGCACTATCTCATCAACATATAACTGTGTCAGCTTCTTAGCAAAATAGGTTGTTTTGACAGGTAAGAAATGTGATGTCTTTGTCAACCTATCAACTATTACCCAAATGGAATCATGCCCTTTGGTTGTCCTGGGTAGGCCAACAACAAAGTTCATGGTTACATGATCCCACTTCCACTGTGGTATGGGAAAATGTTGCATTGTTCCTGCAGGCTTCTGGTATTCAGCTTTAACTTGCTGACACACAGGACACCTCATAACAAACTCAGCAACGTCCTTCTTCATTCCAGGCCACCAATACATATCTTTTAAGTTTCGATACATATTGGTGCTTCCTTGATGCATAGCATACATCGAAGAATGAGCTTCTTCCAGAACTAACTTTCTCAAGTTATCCACATCCGACACTATCATCCTACCATGATAACATGATACTTGGTCATCTGAGTCATGGAAACCATCTCGTTTCTCGCTACCATACTCCGATCTAATCTACTGAACTGCAGCATCAACTTGTTGTGCCTCCTTGATCTTCTCTCTCAGAGTAGGTCTTATATGCATCTCAGATAACAACCCAGCTAACAATGATACTTTTAACTGTACATTGTCTTTCCTTAAGGAGATAAGCATATCTCTCCTAGAGCATACCAAGGAATTCAGTTGTGCTCTATCTAAGGTTGGTGTTGTTGATTTCCTACTCAAAGCATCTGCAACCACATTGGCCTTCCCTGGATGGTAATCAATTGTACAATCGTAGTCCTTGATTAACTCCATCCAGCGACGTTGCCTCATGTTAAGCTCATACTGAGAAAAGATATACTTAAGGTTCTTATGGTCAGTGAAAATCTGGAATGTCTCTCCATAAAGATAGTATCTCCAGATCTTCAAGGCATGAACCACAGTAGCTAGCTCTAAATCATGTGTCGGATAATTCTCCTCGCATTTCTTAAGTTGTCGGGAAGTAAAAGAAATCACTTGTTTATCCTGCATCAACACACATCCTAGTCCATTCTTAGAGGCATCATAGAAAACTATATATCATTTCCCTTGCTCAGGTAACACAAGTACAAGTGCACTTGTTAACCTCTCCTTCAAGAGATGAAAAGATTGTTGACATTGATCACTCCAAACAAAAGGAACATCCTTCCTGGTCAACTTGGTCAAGGGTAAGGCTAAGGAACTGAAGTTCTTAATGAATCTCCGGTAATAGCCAGCCAACCCTAAGAAACTATGGATCTCTGTCAGTGTCTTCGGGTGCTCCCATTGTAGAACAAATTCTACCTTTTTAGGGTCAACACGAATACCCGAGGCAGATATCACGTGTCCAAGGAAAGATACTTCCGGTAACCAAAACTCACACTTGCTAAACTTAGCATATACGTGTGTTCTCTTAGCAAGGTTAGAGCCTGACGAAGATGATGTTCATGCTGCTGAGCATCTCTACTATAGATCAGGATGTCATCTATAAAGACAACAACACACTGATCGAGAAAAGGTCGGAAGATTCTATTCATGAGTTCCATAAATGCAGTTGGTGCATTTGTTAGTCCAAACGACATAACCGTGAACTCATAGTGACCATACCTCGTTCTAAAGGCAGACTTGGGTATGTCACTATCCTTAATACGGAGTTGATGATATCCCGATCTCAAATCTATCTTTGAGAAGACGGTTGCACCACACAACTGGTCAAAGAGATCATCAATCCCCGGTAGAGGATACTTGTTCTTTATTGTTACTTTATTTAGCTGTCTATAATCAATGCACAACCGCATTGACCCATCTTTCTTTTTAACGAAGAGGACCGGAGCACCCCAAGGTGAAGTACTCGGTCGAATGAAACCCTTCTCAAGCAACTCCTGCACCTGTTTCTTGAGTTCTGCCATCTCAGCAGGCGCCATCCTATATGGTGTTTGTGCTATAGGTTGTGTGTCTGGGATTAAATTGATTGCGAAATCAATTTCCCGAGGCGGTGGCACACCTGGAAGTTCTTCAGGAAATACATCTTCAAATTCCCTGACTACAGGAACTTCGGCAGGGTTAAGACTTTCCATGGTAGTATCTACCACATGGGCCAAGAATGCATAACATCCTTGCCTCATCAGCTTCTTAGCAACCATAGCTGACACAAGACAGGTGGGTAGAATCTTTCTTTCTCCTTGAAAGATCCATGTGTCACTAACATCAGCAAACACAGCTTGCTTGGACTCACAATCCAAGACAACCTTATACCTTTCTAAGGTATCCATCCTAAGGATTATATCAAATCCATGCATCTCAAGTGGTATAAGATCCACTGGAATGCGATGTCCAGAAAAGAAGAGAATGTAGGGAGAACATACCTCCTGCAACACAGTAGACCCCATCAATGGGGTTTCTAGCAACAAACTATCTGCTCTATGACTTATAGTCAAGTTGCAGTCAAGAATCACTCTTCAAGTGATATAGGAGTATGTAGCACCCAGATCAATTAAAACAGATACAACACAAGATGTAGACATATTAGAATATAATAATTCCATCTGACCTGCCACAACCCGAGGGTTGATTACTACATCAGGTGGATTCATTGCATAAAACATTGTTGTTGTCTATGGTTGATTTGGTGCTCGTTGACTGTGTGTCGATGATCCAACTTGGGACGCTTGTCCACGTCCTCTAGCTCCTCCTAGAAAATGTCTCCTTTGAGATCCTTGTTGACTCTGCCTCTGGGGTTGAGTCACACTCACTTCTCTAGCTCTGCAGTCTTTCATCAGATGTCCCATCTTTCCACATATATAACAACTTTTGTTCAGTTGTTGTGGTCTGGGTGGTCCTGTAACCGACATAGATGTTGAACTGTGAGCTCCTTCTAGTGGTAGGCTTCATCCTCTACCCCTATTCGACGTCCACTGTGTCTGAGTACTGGGTCTAGGTGGTGGTGTAGGCGTAGAAAACTTAGGTTTCTTGAAACCTTTAGATGAAGATCCTTGGAACTGGGGATACATAGTCTTATTATGGGTCTATCTATTCTCTTCTACATTCCTCTCTATCCTTCTGACAGACTCCACAAAGGTATTAAACCTTTCTCTGTTCTCTAGGGCAGACACGGGAGTAGTCAACTCAGTGTTTAACCCTTTCTCAAAATGCCTAATCCTTTCTTCATCTGTAGTTGCCATGTGCAGACAGAACCGCAACAGCTCCATGAACTTAGCCTTGTACTTGCTAATGTTCATTGGACCTTGCCTTAACCTCTCAAACTGAGAGATTTTCTCATCCAGAAACGTCTTAGGGATATATCTGTTGATAAATTCCCGTCAGAAATCTTCCCATGCAATCTCTACACCATGCCTCTTCTGTTCTTCCATGGTCCACCAATGACCAGCACTCCCTTTGAGAAGATACACAGCATGTTTAACCTTCTCAGCTTCTGGGATGTTTAGGATTCTAAAGGCCTTCTCTAGTTCAGTTAACCACAAGTCAGCATCTGTTGGGTCAGCTGTTCCAGCATACTTTGTGGCTCCAACTCGGCGAAGTCATTCAAATGTCTTGTCGATTCCTTGTCCTTCAGGATGGGTAGGTGCCCTAGGTGTAGGTATAGGCATCCTATCAATTATATGTGTCATGGCAGTCATAAACTTCCCAAACATAGTTTGGACGGCTGGATTCCCCATGTTAGTTGGATTGAACTGGGGTGGCTCAGGTATAGGTTCTTCTCTATTTGGTTCTCTTGCACCTCTTCTTGGTGCAGCAGCACTACTCTCTGCAACGTGTTCTTCGTGAGGTCCAGACATATTTAGTTTTATCTTCTTCTCCTGAGGAGCAGAAGGCACTATCAGATATATTGGAAGACACTAGAACAGACTCAACATCCTAAGTCCTATATCTCTGTAGACTCAGCGAACCTAGAGCTCTGTTACCACTAAATTGTGGCGATTGAATCGCCAAAACATGAGATACGAATGCAGAAGCGATTAATTAGCAGTGGAGTTATTAAAACTCACTAAAAATTAAAAACTTTTTGGAAAGAGATCTTTAAACAACAAAACGTTTTCATAAAGAAACAAGATAAGTTATTTACAACATGATCCATCATTACATCTTTGTAAAATCACATCTCGAGTGATTACCACATCAATTGCTCTATTATCTGTACAAAGCAAGATACAAAATCTTGAGGCATCAAGCCAAAATCTCATATTTACTTTAAACATCTACTGACTCCTAGGACCTGAGAGTACAGAGACGACACATAGGATATACTATCTACAAGACTTGATAGACATTGTCTCCACCTGAGAATCACTATTGTCCCTGATGATGTTGTTGTTGCTGCTGATGTTGCTCACCCTCAAATGGGTTCCTTCGTCCTCGGCGTCTACCTAAAAAGTCAAATCCCACGGGGGTGAGACAATTTGAATAATTGTCCCAGCGAGAGTTATAACTCTCCTCCAGAATCTTTGTTATTGCTATAAAGGAATAACAATAAGAAGTAAAACTATAAACATTTAACAGCAGGTTTAAGATTAAGTAAAGCAACATTCTCTTAGCCAATCATTTCAATTATAACTTAATTGAATATCAAGGCATATCTCAATAAGGAATATGAAGAACATGTATACCAGTTATTTAACTAGAATATTCTAAACAATGTATCATCAATCATTGTTTCTCGTAGTTCAACCTAAGAAGTTATGCTACACTGCTGATTATGTTTTTCAAACATTATTATGCCCTGAGGAGATGAGTTACACCTCTCATACTCCAACCGACCATTACGAAATCGCAATCGGTACCATACATAGGTCATCAGAAGAGCCGGATTCCTATGACCTCATCTTCCTCAGTCAGTATGAGGATCAACATGCATGACATCTCGTGTCTCTGCTATAATAGCTTTCCAGGGTATTTTGGCAACTTCTCTATTAGAGTTACAGTGGCATTCTGTACTCTCTTCGCCATCGAGGGATTTCTTGTTTATCTCACACCGATGCGGCATTAACAACATCATCGGGAGATTAGTGATACATCATCCCAGCATAAACATATAATGAAGGATTGATGGATTAAAGGTACATCTCACATCACATCCTACATTAGGACGTAAGGATATTCGCGTCCATAACCCCAACATACTCAAAAGTATGCTCTCCAGGAGTTCCCTTAGGAAAACATGTTTCACCATCATTTAACTTCTGACATTGATGGATCTATGGTCAGAGCTCTAGATGATATCATTATACTTGATTAATTAAGTACATTATAGCATTTTTTTTCTTTTTTTTAACATCAGGTATGTTTTCAAACACAAACCATTAAAACAATTACTATAAAGAAAGAGTACTAATTATATCAAGTTCATTTCACATCCAGTTATCATTGGGATGTCAATCCCTAACCATTTCATCATTATGATTCAGGAACATGGGTGTTCAAACCCTTAGATCATCATAAGTCATTTAACAGCATGACCTTGATTGTAACAATACATATGGTCTTCATGGATCATACAACCTATCCATCTCAAAAGTTACCATTTAATAGGCAACATAACATATCACTGTTTTCAAAGCTTAAAGAATACTTTCAATGAATGTGGCATCATAACCCTTACCTGGCTATGATTACCTCTTGATAACAACATGCATGACTAATATAATTGAAAACATGCACATTATATATGTATCAGCACAATAAAAGTTCTTTTCAGTTTAATCATAGAACACCACGGCCGTGCTACCTTGCACGGTCGTACAAGAGTAAGCCACCATGGTCGTGCTACCTTACACGGTCGTGCTACATAAGTTCACCACGACTGTGTCACATTACCACGGCTGGTTTCTAGGGTTAGGGTTTCTTATTCAATTTTATTAGGGTTATTTAACCCCTTTAACTTTCAAAGACATAATGATAATTCATTTCTTACTCAAACATAGAATATCATGCTTAAAATCATAAACCAAAATAAGGGTTTACTGCTCACATCATCACATTACCCTAGATTAGGGTTTACTATTCACATTACATCTTATTACCCTAGATTAGGGTTTACTATTCACATTATTGTGAATTAAGATCATACCATCATCATGTATGAGGATCACTTCCATTAATGCCCTCAAATTAGGTTAAGATTCATTATCCATCATAATTAGGGTTTCCATGATCTCACTATGAAGGATCATACCCTAATTGGATACATTTATACATGTAGGAAGTTTATTACTTGATTCCCTTTCATATTAGGAGTCTTCTCTCTCCTCTTACTATTAGGTGATGTTTACATCACTCTTGATTAGATTAAGTCAAATCAACCTTGACAATATAAGTCATGTCATCACCATTATGGTCATTAGGGTTTACTTGATCAAGGGGTATAAGTCATACTATCCCATCAAGGGTACTTTGGTAATGTTCACTATTGACCTTATCATGCATCAATCCTCTAATTACTTTAGGTATCATTAAGGTTGAGGTTAATCAACCATTAAACCATCTTAACCTCTAAAGCATCAAACGTTCTTGACCTTTTTAAACCCCAAACGGTTTTGCACTTTCAACCCCCAAACGGTTTTGAAACCATTTGGTGGTGTTGACCGTTTGGTACCTTTGACTTTTGAAACTGTTTGATAAAGTACACATTCAAGACTGTTTGCCCAAGGTGAGGTGAAGACTGTTTGGTCTTGTTGACCGTTTGACTAACTTTGACTTCGAAACTGTATGGGCAAATTGATCTTGAAACTACATGGTCACCAAATGGTTTGGGATTGTTTGGTCCCAAACGGTCTTGAGACCGTTTGGTCCAAACACCCTCAAAACCGCATGGACCAAAAAGTGTTTCAATTGTTCCAATTGAGTTAGGGTTTCCAATGTTGAACCCCTCAAACATTCATGCAATGGTTAGCCACTCTTCAATTGAGTCAATTAGGTCAACCCTCAACTGATTTGACCCTCAATTGAACCTCAATTGATCACTAATTAGGGCTTGGATCATTTGAATTAGGGTTTGGAAATGATCACCCTTCAACATGTATCAACATGAGTCTAATTGACCTTGAGACCATTGAACCATCATTCAATAGGATCATGACCTGACCCCAAACTGTCTTGGGATCATTTGGACATCCTCCAAATGGTCTTGAGACCGTTTTCTCAAGTCAACACCAAAATCTAACTCAACTTATTAAGGTTTGGTTCATTGATTTGATCATTAGGTCACTAATCGATTATACTTCAACTTGTTGACTTTCAATCTTCAACCACATAGCCATGGTCAACCCTAGACCTCCAAACGGTCTTGGGTGACCCCCAAACGGTCTTGAGATCATTTGGACATCCTCCAAACGGTCTTGAGACTTTTTGCCCATTATATCATCAAAACCCAAGTCATTCACTTAAGGGTTGAACCCTAGATTAGGTCACAAAATCGGCACTTAATTGCTCAACAACTTGATATGATTGGACCCTCAATTGATCAACCCTACTTAACCCTAGACCTCCAAATGGTCTTGGGTGATCACCAAACGGTCTTGAGACTGTTTGGGTGGTTCCCAAATGGTTTTGAAACTGTTTGTGCCACTCAACACAAACTTCAACATGATTGCATTATTGAAATCAGCAATAAACCCGTTTAGGATTTAGGTGACTAATATGCCTTCAAATGGTGATTCTCTTGGAATTAGATGATGATTTTTGGTGGATGATTAGTCCATAATGTGTTTCAATAGATCTCCAAACGGTAAATGCCTGGTCAACCCATCCAAACGGTCTTGGACCGGTTGCTCCCAAACGTTCTTGTGAAACCATTTGCTCTTCAAACGGTTTTGAAACCGTTTGCTTTCAAACGGTTTGCAAACCGTTTGTGCAAGAGGTGGGAGACCGTTTGCTAAACCAAGATTAGGATAAATTTGTAAATAACATCATCTTCTTCTACCTCAAGAACATGGACTGTTCTTCACGGATTTGCTAGCAAGAACACACAGAAGTGTCTAAAGAAGGAGAATAAGCAACGATTCTAGAAGGAGAAGATGTTTTTAACAAAACTTAAAGGTTAGAGTTATAAAACCCACCTATAGGACTGATCCAGAGCTCCAAGCTTCGTAGCATAATGGTGGCTTGAGCTCCATAGGTCGTCCAAGGTCCGTTCTTCAAGATTTGGGTGGAGAAGATGGCTAGAAAGAAGAGTTGTGTAAGGAAAACTAACAAACCAACCTTGTATTAGAATTTTCTCCATGAATTCGAGCTAGGTGATGGTCAAAACTTACCCAATCCAGCTTGGTCGTCTTCCTATGCTCCTGAGCTTCTCCTTAGTCGGCCAAGGCAAGAGGATAAGTGAAGGAATGAAGGGAAACGATCCCTTGCTTTGTGGAAAAAGAGTTACTTATATATTTTTGAATATTTTCAAGGCAAGGAAGATTATTTCCTTTATTTGCCAACTATATCCACCAAGCCCTTCTCCACTTCTTGGCCACGTTTCTCCCTCCATATCACATGCAAAACCCCTCTCTCAACCAAGGTTAAAGGAAAGAGGAACCAAACACCTTACTAAGTTGCATATATAAAAGGGTCATTTTGCCTAAAACTTGGTTATTTAAATATTAAGGTTATCTTTCTTACTTGATCATTCAAATGAGGCGCCCTCCTTATTTTCTTTGCTCCACTTGGTTCCAAGAATCATTAAATATACTCTAAAGGGTATATTTTACATGTTGCACCCTATGTTTTGGGTAAATTTCATTTTACACCAAAACTAGGTTTTAAAGCACAAGGATTGCTCTGCAAGCTATATCTTGGTGCCCAAGCTTGTAAAATCCTTTCCACCACATCATACCCATACTTATGATGTCTCAACATCAGAGGAACATCTTAACATGTGCAATTTGCAAGTTAACCCCTTTAATTGGGTAATTTGCACATTAGTCCATATTTAACAAAACTATATTACAACATTGTTCAAAAAGGACTGAAAAAGAAATATAAGTTCCTCAAAAGTTTTAATTACATAACAAAAGATAACCACAAGCATCTAATCACATATTTAAGAAAAAACACCTAGGGTTAGTACATAACCCAGGTCAGGGATGTTACAAAAGTAGTAATTACATCATTATAATGCAAAAATCCACTTTATCACAAGTAATGAGATAATCTTGATAAGAGCATATATATATATATTCAAAGAGGTGCAAGTATACACATGTTGGGAGAGCCTTAGTGGCTACTCCCAACCCAAGTTAGGTGTTTAGCCACACATGTTAACGGGTAGCATAACGGCATTACAAATGTGTGGATACATCAAGAATAATGAAGTGGGTGAGAGATACAATGTGTGGAAGATAATAGATCTGGAGAGAGAAGGAGGTGATACGCTAATGATACTCCTTCAGATCTAGATTTGGTGCAGACGTGGAAGATGGAAACTCCTTCTTTTGAAGAATAGGATGGTAGACCTTCTCACTCCTCCAACTTTTGTCTTCGGAGATCTAAGGCCTCGGGAAATGGGCGAAGTTGACTCTGGATTTTGGCAGCACCTCGTGGCTCTTTATGATCTGATGCCTTAGTGTGTGGAGTCATGGGCTTATTTATAGGTGCTGCCACCGGCCTAGCTCTTAGTCACGGTCGTAATGTGTCAGCTGGTCGCAACCATTGTCGTGATCGCAATGGTGGGGTGTCATTATGACCACAACTTCTTGGGAGGTTGTCACATGTTTGTGCTTGTGGTTGTTTCTTCTTTTTAGTCACAAAAAATGTCACAGTCACAGCACACTCCCTCTGTGAATCTTGGTACTGCGGTAGCGACACATCGTCTCGATCACGATTAGTATCGCAGTTGAGGTATGATGTCGCTAGTCATTGGGTCATGGTCGTGACGTTCGTGGGCTATGAAATCATGGTTGCGACGCGGTATGAGCCTGCATTGAGTGGAAAAGGTATGAAATTTAGATTTTTGCCCTAAGATACTCATATGAATAGAAAAATCCATAAAAGGTACGCTAGAATAGGAATAAAGCATATATGAAATGTTCACAAAATGAGATGTTATCAACTCCCCCAAACTTAGAACTTAACATGTCCTCGTGATAATAGGTAGGATCAAAATCATTGAGACATGAGCTATGGATAAAAAAATTTCTTTTGACAATACCCACCATTATAGAGTTATCTCATTCTTATAGCAAAACTCTCGTGACATGCTCGGATTGAATCTTGAAACTCTATTTCCTTCCTTTCATATCCAGAGTTGCATGACTTGGTGCCCTTGCCAATGCCTTTTTGTAGTAAAGGAATCTCCTTCTTAATGACCCCCTGCCCTAGGTTGCTGGCTATACTTATACATCATCCCCGTAAGGGGTAGCTTTCACACCCTGCCTTTATTTTGGTTGTGCCTATGCTAATGTGCTTAGGCAGGTTTTAGGCTTTTAGTGTTTTTCCTACACTCCTCAATATCCCTCACCCATAGGTTGTCATAAAGACAGTATTGCCTGATGGGCCCTGACGTAAAGTTAGGTGGTTGCGTGAGGGTTGCTTGGGAGTGAAGGTGGGTTTACTTGGCTTTAGGATTCTACTTATGGGCACGACATATCTGCATTCATGAGTGCAGCAATATATCGATCATGTGGGATCCTTTAGGATCTGTTTAGGCACAACTCTCATTTTTTTTTCTTTTTGGCTTCTCATGTTTGCTCTCAGGCTTGCGGGGAGGTTTTTGAAGGATATATTGGGCGTCCAAGCCTCTTTTCACCCCAAAGTGGGGATAATTGAAACTGGAAGGGGCAGTTGTTTCCTTCTCGTGGGAGGTGAATACTTTCTATATAGAACTATCAAGATGGGGTGCTAGGTCGAGAGTAAGGCTGGTAAAGTGCTCCAGTTTCCAAGAATTCCATAGATTTAGGATTGTTCCACACACGATGTTTTGCTATAAGAATGAGATAAAATTGTATTGTTGGGCTTCTTACTTTTACTTTTATGTGTATTAGCAGCTCATTTACACCTCTTTAGAAATTATTACACTACAAGATACAGTAGGAGGACTAACAAATCTAAGTAAAGGGGAAGTCAAAAATTAAGGGGAAAAGCAAAAACTGCAAACTATAACAAAAGTTTGTTCGAAACTTTCAAAATTGTTTTAAAATTGTTAAAATTGCTTCGAAGTTGTTTCAACATTTCCTAGACTTACATGTAGTAAGAGTAAGAATATGTACATGTGGGAATTTAAAATTCAGCGACAAAATTATACCGCTCATGCCCGTTGATACCTCCTCCCCCAAACTTATCATTCACTCTATCCCGGAGTGTTAAAAGTGGAGTTGTAGGTAAAAATAGGCTTTCTTTATTGTTTTTGGCTTTCTGTTGTCACATATTTTGACTCTAGGAGCATGTTAGCATATAATCCATTTAGTGTGTGGTATTGTTCATGCTACATGCTCTCCACCTTCATATTCACAATAGTCCAAGCTAGACAATAGAATCAGCAATCATTGGATAGTGGTACTTGTTGTGGGTTTCTATGGCAGAACTGCGTCTTTCTGATGTCTTTTCCTTCTTTATGCTTGTACTCTTTTCCTAGATTTCTGATCATATCGATGATTACTTCAGTGCACGTGACTGCCTTCTCTTCTATAAGTGTCTTTGTAGTAGTCATATTAGTGTGTTTGTTCAGTGCAAAGGCTACATCTGAGCTATTATACAGAACTACAATCCTTGCTATAATGTTGACTACCAGAAGAGTCCATTGTTTATCATGCAGGATAGGTAGGAATATACAGTCAGGGAGAGAGGTCATCAGACATTGTTGTAAGAGTTATTTTTCACCTGACTTTTTGTCTTTCAGGATATCATCGACTAGCAAAAATAAGCCATGTGTACGTTTTTCATGTTGTCACCAAGCTGTGATTGGTAGGCTGACATAGTGTTTACTAAAAGATACCCTCATGTTTTCGAAGTATCTCTGAGGTCGTCTTTTAGTACACATATGTCGTCCCTTTCAATGATCACTTTATCTGTAGTGTCACCTTCCTTTAGGCACTTTATTATCAGTTATAGAAACTCTAATGATAGGCTTTTGCAACCCCATCTATCAAATTCCTAGAAGGTGGGTACTATCTCTCATGCTGGCCCATTAGGATTTATTTTTGACATATCATCTTCATTTATCTCTCCCTCTTCAGGCTCATTAATGGGAGGTTGTTCTTACTCTTTTTCTGTTATGGGGATGGCTTCTTGCTTTCCCTTAGTTTGAGGTTGTTCTTTATCTTGAGTGCCTACCGCCCATCCTTCTTTCCAAGCAGATTCCCTAGCTAGTTCATCAAGATCGAACCACAAGGTTTTCAGATGTTCCCTCCATGTCTTCTTTTCATATAAAGGGATTTTGGAGTGGAGCCTATATGGTATCACTTTATAGGACATTGTTGGTTCGTAGAAGAAACAATGATCATAGATTACTTCCACAGTGTATACACCTTGTAGGTCGTGCAGATCTTCACTGTAAAGGTCTTCTAGTGGAGTTCCTGTGTTGATGGCTTCCATCATTCTTAGGATGATGAGCGTACAGTCTCCTATTCCTACTTCTTCCTGAGGTACCTTCTTATAGATAGAAAACTATTTCTAGATGCCCTGGTGTTGTTCTCCTACTTTCTGGATTGCACGTTGCAACCTCAGTGGTACCTTTAGGATGTCCATGTCTTGTTTGTCTTTATACACTAGGGACGTGTTGTCCAACTCAACAACACAGCAATTGTATACTATGGTGCGCCACTCATATAGATTTACCACAATCAGGGCCCAATGCTTGACTATTCTTATACGTAAGGTCACAAATCTTGTCTCTACCCTGGCCACATCTCGTTGTATCTCTTTTACATCATCATAATTGTCTTTTTGGTTGAATAGAAGCTCTACCATGTGAGTGGTATAGTTGAACATTGGTTGTATCTTGTCAGCATGGAGGAACTCTTCAAGTAGAGTGGCACATAGCACTTTAAATAGCTTCTTATGAACACGTGCTCTTTTCAGGAAGAATCCCCTAAAGTGCTCCCTAATTAGAGATCGTACTTTATTATGATAGAGAACGTACGTACTTAGGAGGTTTTCATCTAGCACATCTACCAAGACATGGACATCCCTGCATGTTATTCTAGATAGTACGGCCATGTCCATGCCTTGCATTTTGCATGGGAGAGGTGGAGTGTCACACCCGGGCCCACTTCCCAAGGCTCTAGTAGAGTTTCAGGAATGACGACTGTCCCCACAGACCACCACTAGCCTTAAATGTGCGCTTTGTCCTCACTCACGTGCATGCCAGGATCAACTTCCTGACATGTCACCCATCCCAGTACTACTCCAAGATGAGCACGCTTAACTATGGAGTTCTTAGAGATGGGCTCCCAGAAAAGGAAGTGCACCTTGGTGATATGGGTAGTCTAATCATTCCTTTTAAGAGTTTTTATCTGAGGCCTCAAATCCTGGGATGTTACAATCTCCCCCACTTAGACTCTTGACGTCCTCGTCAAGACTCAACTATAAGGCTTCATAATCTCTTCCCCATTTCAGTACAGACCTACAATGGCCCATAGACACCCAGCTCCCTGATCACAGAATACCATTGCAAGGGTGGCTACGTCAACCATGGACAACCTTTCCTACATGCATGGACCGCACAGCTCAATATTGGCATGCCATGTCCATGTGGGCCCCACCTACTAGAGGGGAATTGGCTCTGATACCATTTGTCACACCCGGGCCCACTGCCCAAGGCTCTAGTAGAGTTTCAAGAATGACGATTGTCCCCATAGACCACCACTAGCCTTAAATGCGTGCTTTGTCCTCACTAACGTGCATGCCAGGATCAACTTCCCGACAGGTCACCCATCCCAGTACTACTCCAAGATGAGCACGCTTAACTATGGAGTTCTTAGAGATGGGCTCCCGGAAAAGGAGGTGTACATTGGTGATATGGGTAGTCCAATCATTCCTTTTAAGGGTTTTTATCTAAGGCCTCAAATCCTGGGATGTTACATGGAGGGACACCGAGCTCTGTCTGTTCACCAGTTTCCCTTCGCTCTCTATCTAGTTCATTTACAAAACATGAAGCAAGGATTCCATCGTCATCTTCTAACGTCCCTTCTTCCATCACCTTGACAGGAGTAAGAGGTGTAGTAGGGATCTGGGCTGGCTTGTAAGGAATCATGTGCATTAGTTGCCCCATTTACATTTTGTTGGCGGTGGTAATTTCCTTGATCTCTAGGAGCATGTTTGTTTCTAAAGGTGACTCGATGACCGCTTCATTAATTGCAGTAAGAGTTTCATCCATTTCATTGTCATAAATGGTGTCATTGTGTTTGTTATGTGTCAGCTCCTCAAGGAAGGTGTCGTAGATTTCCATGGTGATGTTCATTTCATCTAGAATTCTATTTATATCATTTATTTCACCATTCATCGATTTCCCGGAAGCACTGGTCTCCCTCTTAGTGAAGTATTTTTCCAGTCGATCTTTGATGAATGCATCTTCCTTTTTCAGGTAGGACTTTAGATCAAACTCCTGGATTGATGTGTTCTTCTTCTCCCCATAAACATCTTTTTGTTCTTTAATTTGAGATGGAACCTCTTTTGCAGATTGCTCCTCCCTCTGGGTGGTCCCTGTATTTGCACTATTATCCTTTGGTGTTGGGGATGCATCGGCTCCACCTATGTTATCATCTTCGTCTTTAAGATTTGCGGGGTCGGGGAGGCTTGAGAAGGTGAGGGGCTTGCTAAATGCCTTTCCCTTTTTTGGTTTTGCTAGTTTCTAGCTCCTGGCATTCAGCTTCCATCTCTCTGCGCCCGTCCTCCAGGCGTATGTGCTCTTGTTTTAAATATTGCATCTCCTCTTCATATCCTTTACGTAACAACTCTTTTTCAACTTATTATTTCCCTCTCCTTTCGTAGATCAGTCATGTCAGCAGTCATAGCTTTGATGACTGCCATCATCGCCTCTTGATGGTTGAGGACTTCTTTCATAAAGTTTGGGAGGATTTTTGTTCTTGCGTCCAAGTCTTGTACCTACGTAGTTAGCACATCTAGGTAGATATTTATATTAGAATTGATTGTAGAACACTCTTGGACATGTTCCCACATAGAATCAAATTGATGCCCTAACACATAGTTGAATGATTGTGGGTGTTGTTGTTGTTCAGTTGTAGAGGTAGATGGGGTGGTTGTTGCTACTTTGTTTGTTGGCTGTAGAGGCTGACTGGGTTCCTGCCTACTTTTCTTTTCCACCTCAGTGGTAGGATGTGCTCCTTCTTCAACAACTTGAGCATTTTTGGAGGTTGTAATTTCTGGTGGCATGGGCACATTGGGTGTAATTTCCGCCATTATAGATGTTAGGGTAAGCACCTTGGGCTTCTCCAGGATGCAGCTTGCTTCTTTTGTTGTTTTAGGTACTCTACCATGTGCCCTTGAAAAAGCACTTTGCTTGACGGTCTCTTTGTGCGGCAAGATTGTCACTGGTGGCGGTGAGGGAGGGTTGAAGAATCCTTCATCATTAAGACTTGTATGGAATTCTATAGATACCTACTTTTCTGTCTCTTTTCTACCCGAAGGAACATCCCCTGCCTTGTTCTTGCGCTTCTTAATTGCCAATTTCTTTCTTTCTACTGGCTTCAGTTGATGTGCTTCCGGCATTGTATGTGTTATATCTTCATTCCTGGCCAGTGATTGGGGATTTTTAATTGTGTTGATTACACTTGAGTGCATCTCGTTCACCTCCTATTCGGTGGGCCACAGCTTATGGGTGTCCTAATACACCATTTTAGGTAGAGGCGGCAAGAGTTTGGAGAAGCTTTGTTTATAGAAGAGTTTGTTTCCCTTGTGTCAGGATTTGTGTGTTTATTAGGGACTTGATGTCTATCTTAGTATGTCCCTTGGTGTGCTTATATTTCATTATTTGCTCACCATTCATGAAGTGATAAGCTATGTGAGTGATGTGGCTCCCCATGAAAAACTCCTTAGTCCACTTTGCTTCATACCCTACAACAGCTAACGGTCTCTCTATTAGTAGTCTTTTGATATTCATTAGTATCTAATTCATCATAGACCATATTAAGAATAGGTCTCCTTTAGAAACTCCCCCAGTTTCCGACCTCATGAAGATTGTATTGGTTGTTATCTTTTGCATGATTCTGATAAATCAAGAAGTGATGAGCATTGCCTTAGAGTTCTTCAGGCTATGCTCGAGATCTCTTGTGAGTTTTTCCCACATCCTATGGTTGTTGTAGAAAATAGTTTCCTTATCGCTTGGTGCAGCTAAGCAGGCATTCACTTCTTCTGTCATCTTTGTGAAGATAGTATTTAGGATGGTCTCAGTGATCATGTGATCTTTCCCACCTATCCTCATCTCTAGTTTGAATTCTCTACCACCTTTCTTGTGTTCAATGTCACTCACGGGGAGTTACTCTAGTGACGTCAAAAACTCTACAGTGAGTTGTGTTAGAGAAGGGGCTTTAGAGGTGCATAGAATGCAAAAGTTGGCCCCTTCGAAGAACTTCATTACTCTGTCATATATTCCCATCTTCTTGAAGTCGTCAATGTCTAGGTATCGTGTTGGCTTGAAGCTTTTGGTCTTCATTACCAAGTCAAAGTGAGGCTGGTGAACTTGGTGTCTTGGTATGAAGGTTGTTGATTGCTTGGTTGTGATCTCTTGTGCTTCTATCCTGACCACCTCAGAGTTTGTTTCTTGTTTCGAAGTCTTTAGTTTTCCTATAGTTGCCAGCTTTCTCTTCTTGGTGTCTTTGGCATCCTTAGATTGTAATTTGTGTTTCCCTAGTTCCTTGAGTTCTTCCTCAAATGTCTGGTACTCAGAACATTCTATCTACATAGTCCCTTGGGACTCTTTAGATTCCTTTGGCATCTTGTGGGCTAGAATGTATTTGTAATTCTTCTTCATCAGCTGCAGATGGAGCTTCTTTGTGAGCGAAAGATCTGGGTGATCTTTAAATGCCTTGGTGATCTTCTCCAGATTTTCTTCGGCACCCTTCAGAGAAGTTGCCTTTTCACCACGGTATCTTCTGTAGAGGTCAACATTTTGAAATTATTGCAACATAAGTTTGTTAGTCATGTTGTATACAATATTATTCATTACATTATTGTCCATTTAGCTTCTATTTATGTTTATTTTTATAGTGTTTTTCGAAATAGACACTAATATTATAATGTCACGACCGCGATACTAGAGCTTGCGAGTTTCGCGACCATGGCGAGTGTCACGGTCGAGATAGATTAGCAATTAGAAGAAAGCACATCGTGACCGCGACGTAAGAGAAACGTGATTCTTAAAATGAGAGAGAAGGATGTCGTGACCATAGCTAGTGTCACGGGTGCGACGTGTTAGGGAAGTGAAGGGAAAGATGTCGCAAATGCAACATCCAGGGTAATTGGCGCGACAGTGACTCATGTGTAGCCATGATATGAGAAAAATCAAGGTGAAAAATCAAGAAATTTTAGACACAAGCCTAATCGCATCAGCAAGGCATCTCAACTTGTTAGGACTGTGATGTTTGTCACAATCGAGATGAAAGTTGTGGTCACAATAGATAAAGAAACCATAGAGAGTGACACGATCGAGACTGATATCTCGATCGAAGCCCTGTCGCAATTGCGTCCTCGGCATAGAGGTGAAAGAGAGGGAAATTAAGGAGATCAAAGAAATGTGGGAAAAGGATAGAGGCTAATGTTGGTACATGTACGGCTAGCCAATCAAAGTATTGACGGCGCTCTAATGACTGCGACAATGATTCAAATCCAGAGCACGCTCAAGATGGTTAGGATTTTAGGGTTCAGGGAAAGTGAAACGGAGACGATGGAGAGTCGGTGAGGGAGAAATACAAAGACGCAAAGCAAGGAGATAGAAACATAATCAGATAGGGAGAAAGGAGTTTTGTACCATCCTAGAGTTGGGAGAAGACAAGAATCAGGAGAGTTAAGAGAGACGGCAACGACGGTTGTGTAGTCACGGTAAAAGAACCATGGCGGCTATGCTTTGGTCCTCCATGAATGTCTTCTGGCACCTTTGTTCATCATGATTCCTTGGTTAGGGTTATTCAAAGCTAAAGCGATGCAGTAGAGATTGAGAAAAGAAGATAGCAGTGTCACTTAAGCCTCTCTTTTTTGTACTCGGCAACTGTCGCTACCCCAACAAATGTCTCGATCATGACGTTTCACTGAGCAGAAGGTTGTCACGACCAAGGTAGTTGTCACGAATGTGTCAACAAAACTTTCATATCAGCTATCATGATTGCGAAAAATGTTGCAACCACATCATACTAAAAAGGTCATATTATAGATATAAAGATTTTTAGGTCTTAACCTAAAACACCCCTATTGCATTTCATTAAAAATCATGTAAAATCATAACATCCCACAAAATACACTTACTTTTGGGGGAAATCATAACAAAAATACCTAGAGAGAGAAAGTTCAAAGATGATTATGTGCATGGTTTCAGACTAAAAATGGAGGATAAATAAAAGCTTGAATTATGAAAGAAAGCACAAAATGCTTGGGTTGCCTTCCAAGAAGTGCTAGTTTAAAGACTTTAGCTTGACTTCTATTTTCATTCTCCTTCAATTTGTTTTTACAATGGCTCACATATTTCATCTCTTGCAAGACTAGGTTCCTACAAACCTAGTTCTAAACTTCTTACAAAGGCCTCATCTTGATAATATCTTTTTACCATATGTCCATTCACCTTGAAAGTGCCAGTCTTATCGTTTGTGATTTCCATCATTCCTGACAGATAGATCTTTACCATAGAGAAGGGGACAAACCATCTAGTTCTCAACTTCCCAGGGAATATCTTGATGTTGGATTTAAATGAAATAACTTTGTCTCCCTCATGTACATCCTTGTTTATCAGGTGGGCATCATGCCATGCCTTAGTTCTTTGCTTATAGATCCTTGCATTCTTGTAAGCATGTAGCCTCAACTCCTCAAGTTCTTGGAGTTGGAGAAATGTTTTCTTGTCTGCTTTGTCTAGATCCATATTTAGAAATTTGATAGCCCAAAGGACTTTGTACTCTAATTCAATAAGGAGGGGGCAGGATTTCCTATAAATCAGTTTCTAGGGTGTAGTTCCTATTGGTGTTTTGTATGTTGTGTGGTAGGCCCATAATGCATCATCGAGTTTCATATACCAATCCTTACTTGTATGGCTTACTATCTTTTCTAAAATCTGCTTGATTTGCCTATTATATACTTCTACTTGTCCTGACGTTTGTGTATGGTAGGGTGTTGGCACCTTGTTCTTGACTCCATACCTTTTCAATAGAGCTTTGAAGTGTTTTTCCCCAAAGTGGGATCCCTCGTCACTTATGACGGCGTGTGGGACCCCAAATCTTAGAAAGATGGTTTTCTCGAATAGCCTGATCACAACTATTGAGTCACATGTTTGGGTAGCAACTTCTTCTACCCACTTTGAGACATAGTCCACAGTGAAAAGAATATATTGGTTTCCTCTTGATGATGGGCATGGTCCCATATAGTTGTTGGTTAAATTGGACATTATTATCATCCCTTTATTTTGATGATGACAAACATTTCTTTCTTGTGATTTTAATTTGCTATTTAAGTGTTTCAGGGACAAGCATATAATGTGGTGGATAGAAAAGATTTGGAAGATCAATTTGCTAAAATTGATTTATTTTCATGATTGTAATCAAATGTAAAAACTTGTACAAGTATATAATGTACAAGTACTTAGATATCATGTAAATCAAGCGTTTAGATCTTCCCTATCCACACACAACACTTAAATAGGTCATCTCCTAAGTTAGCATCACAATTACACATTGATACACACACTTAGTACATGGCTCAACACATTGGAATAGGGACATTCTCGGTTGACAAATTCCTCGACTGAGACACTCTCAGTCGACAATATTCTCGACCGAGAACAGTCCTTCTAGAAAATTCTATAGATATTAGACTGAGTTGAAAAGTGGTTGGTAGTTGGAAATGAACGTTGCATACACTTATTCCAGACCTTCCCTCAGTCGACAAATTCCTCGACCGAGAGATGCTCGGTCGACAAACTTCTCAACCGAGAAAGGTTCTGGACTGCACTTTTCAGCATTAAACAACTAGTCATTGCAATGTAATTAGTGGACACATAACGGCTAGTTGAGCACTAAGAACACCCTAGAAGGTGTCTAGAATATCCCCAAGCATTAGCAAACCACTCCTATAAATAGGACAAACTATAGGACACCCAATGCATCACTAGTGCATACAATTACACTTGAGCATCATTCCTTGTGAGCAACAAGCTAAGCTTCACTTGCAATCTGTTCTACATTAGTGTCCTATAGCTTAGTATCTCCTAGAAACCACACTACCCCGTTCATCCACAGTGGATAGGAGATCAATATGCTTGATATAGGATCAAAGAGCTATACTTAATTGGTAACATTGTTTCTTTCTTCCAATCTTGTTCCTTTTATTGTATTTTATTCTCCTTTGCTACTCTTAGGCTGGAGGCTACGGAAAGGAGGTTGTTGGAGCTTCTTCAGGTAGAGAAGGTAGCTCAGCAGACTTTAGACTACTTCTAGAAGGTCTCAACGGGAAGCTACTTCAAGGAGGAAGGCTACTTCAAGGGGGTGCTTGAAGTTACTTCAAGTGAAGGCTGCTTCAAGGTTGGTGAGACGACTTCGGGGTGAAGGTTGTCCAAAGGATTTGTGAAGGTAGTTGTATCTTATGTAACATCCTTGTGAGGTAATAAAATGCAATTGCTTTCAAAATCTCAATTGGGAACAACCAGGTAGTAGACTGACTCCCTTAGTTTTTTCTAAGGGTGGAACCACTCTAAACGCCTTGTCCCCTTCTCCAATCTTTTTGTGGTTATTTGCTTAAATAATTTTTAAAATTTTCATAAAACCCTATTCACCCCCCTATAGTATTTTTCAATTGGTATCAGAGAAGGCTTCAAGGAGCTCTAATCGAGTCTTGAAGAAAATGGGTGATGGGGTACTAAACAACCTCAACTTGGAAGGAACACTTGTAGCTCGGCCTCCACTATTTGATGGCACCAACTACAACTATTGGAAGAGGAGGATGCAATTCTACTTTTAAGGGATGAGCTAGGATCTTTGGAGAATGGTCTCAAATGCCTACACTCTTCCTCAAATAGAGTATGCTACATGGGATGCAAATACGGTAAAATTGGCTCAATTGAATGCAAAAGCTATAAGTATCCTTTATTGCTCAATTTCCGTAGGTGAGTTTAATAGAATATCAAATTGTGAAACTGCATATGAAATATGGCATAGACTCTCTATTACTTATGAAGGAACTGTTCAAGTAAAGAATTCCAAAATTGGTATGCTTAAACAAAAGTTTGAACAGTTTTGTATGGAACCAAATGAGTCTATTAGTGAAATGTATGCAAAGTTTTCTTCTATTGTTAACGGTTTGAATGCATTAGGTAAAGCCATTAGTGAAGAGGATCAAGTGTATAAAATTCTTTGGTCTCTTCCTCCCAAGTACAAGCCTAAGGTGACTACAATTGAAGAAGCCAATGACCTCACTCGACTGAGGATGGAACAACTCATTGGCAACTTAGAAGCACATGAGGCAACCTTGGAGGAAGAAGAAAGATTGGTGGCTGAACACAAAAAGGAGAAAAGAAAGGACATTTCATTCAAAGCATCTACCAAGATTAGTCATGACACAAGTGAAGAAGATAGTGAAGAAGAAACTCTCATTGTAAACAGTAAGCAGTATAAAAGTTTTAAAACTAACAAAATTTCTAGTGTTTCTTCCTCCATGTGATTTGAATGTGGCAAAAAGGGACACTTAAAAGGTGATTGTCCTAAACTTAAGAAGGGAAAGAAATTATCTCACAAGAAGAAAGAAAAAGCCTACAAATCTGCATGGGATGATTCAAGTGATGATAGTAAAGATGGAGAAGAATAAGTAGAGTGCCTTATTGCTACAACAAATGAAGAAGAAGATGAGGTAAGCTTTTTTCATTTATCTAAAGAGGAGTTAGTTTCTAGCATTGAGGAATTACATGATAAATATATTGATTGTAAAAAGAAACTAAAAAGAGTTACTAAAACTAATGAGGATTTTTATGCTCAAATAAATGATCTTGCTTCTGAAAAGGAAAGTATTATCTCTGAAAATTCTTCCTTGAAATCATTTTTAATGATTGCAATACAAAGTTGCTTACTCTTGAAACGAATCATAATTTGCTTTGTCAAGAAAAGGTTGGATTGCTTGCAAAATTGAATGATCTTCAAACACAACCTATCATGTGTACTCATCTAGATTATGATGCTATTTTTAAGGAAAGAGATGTTTTATCATCTGATCTAGATCAAGCAAAGATAGATATCAAAAAGAAAATATATGAGATTGCTAAGTTACAAAAAGAAGTTAGTAGCTTGAGAAATAATGATATTCTTGATAAGATCCTAAAGAATTCTTCTGGTCACATTGGAAGAAGAGGTTTAGGATATGTTCCAAAGCTAAACTCTTATCAACCTAAACCTAGGAGAACTCAAGCACCCAAGACCAAAATCATATTTGTACCCAAAAATAGAAATGAAATTGATTCCATCTGTTGTCACTATTGCTTGCGTCTTGGACATTATTCCTTCTCATGTCCTTACAAGAAAAAGGATGTTGAGTTGGTATGGGTTCCAAGACCCTCAAACTAAACATGAATGATTAAGTTGAGATGTGACCAAAGACTCCAATTTGACTATCCTCATGTCCTATCTCAACTTAACATAAATGTACAACAAATGGACCAAATTTAATCCATAACTTGAATAAACATATTTCTGAAAGAATTTACAGACATTCTCTCGATCGACAAATAATTTGACCGAAAGTAAGTCGGTCGAGGTACTATTCGACCGACAAAGGCTCTGTATTGGACCTGAAATAACTGGCAAATTAGTAAATCACTCGGTCGAAATATAGTTCGACCGAGAGATCAGTCGGTCGAAAATTTGTGGAATGAATCTAAAGTTGGTACAACCTGTAGTCAACCTATAAAAATCTGGATAAAAATAGTAACTCACTCGATCGAAAAGAACTTCGACCAAAAGGAAATTGGTCGAGAAAGAATTCGACCAATAAAGGGTCTGGAAAACCTGTTCGACTGTTTCAATTTGCTATCAATTTAGTAACAATGAAAAATTGATTTAATTGGAAATCTACATAAGTTGCCTCTCGATCAAAATCAAGTTTGGCCAAGGGGCGCCCAGGTCAAAGTCAAGGTCGACCTACAAAAAGCTTGACAAAATGCTTAATTGTAAATCATTTCTTTGCACTCAATCTTAGTATATTGATCTGAAACTCGTTCATCATATTGAAAACAAGATTTTAGTGCAAAGCTCTCACAAAAGTTTAACTCAAACTCTAATGCTTATTATGACCTTAGAATTCTTAAATTATTTTGATTATAAGATTAAGGGGGAGCTCACAAAACTTTGTAAATATTATGATAAATCTTGATCAAATCAAACTTCAAAAACTAGCCATGACATTAGGATTATTGAATTATCTTGATCTAAAATGGACTCTCTATATCAATATGGGCTTAACATCCCTCATTATTGATTAGAGATATATTTCTCGATCCTACTGTGTTGTAAAGAAAATCTCATATCATTCTCAGGGCTTAACATCCCTTGTAAAATGGATGAGAAATCAGCACATATATCCATCATGAGCCTAAATGGATCTCATATCATTTCAGGACTTAACATCCCTTGTAAATGATTGAGAAATCAAAACACATATGCCATGAATCTAAAAGGATCTCATATCATTTCAAGGCTTAACATCCTTTACAAATGATTGAGAAATAAATTGTGGCTAAATTTGACATAAAAATAAGTGGTTTGCATTAAATTGTGTTGATTACCCTTACTTTAAAATTGAGCATCAAATTAAGGGGGAGAAATAAAAGTCATACTTAATGTTTCGCTTGGTTATCTTTTTGAAATGACAAAGGGGGAGAAATAATATAAAATCAATAACATAAAGTAAAATGAGTTTCATAATCTCTTAGCTAGCACACACTTGCATTCACAAACAAGAGAATGGCTGCAAAAGGTAAACTTCAGGTATGAAACTCATATGATTTATATTGCCTTGATTTATATTTTGGAAATGTTTGTCATCTTCAAAAAGGGGGGGATTGTTGGCTAAATTGGACATTATTACAACTTGCTATATAAGTGTTTCAGGGACAAGCATATAATGTGGTGGATAGCAAATACTTGGAAGATCAATTTGCTAAAATTGATTTATTTTCATGATTGTAATCAAATGTAAAAATGTGTACAAGTATATAATGTACAAGTACTTAGATATCATGTAAATCAAGTGTTTAAATCTTCCATATCCACACACAACACTTAGATAGGTCATCTCCTAAGTTAGTGTCACAATTACACATTGATACACACACTTAGTACATGGCTCAACACATTGGAACATGGACATTCTCGGTCGACAAATTCCTCGATCGAGACACTCTCAGTCAACAATATTCTCGACTGAGAACAGTCCTTTTAGCAAATTCTATAGATGTTAGACTGAGTTGAAAAGTGGTTGATAGTTGGAAATGCATTTTGCATACACTTATTCCATACCTTCCCTCGGTCAACAAATTCCTCGACCGAGAGATGCTCGGTCGACAAACTTCTCAACCGAGAAAGGTTCTGGACTGCACTTTTCAGCATTAAACAACTAGTCATTGCAATGTAATTAGTGGACACATAACGGCTAGTTGAGCACTAAGAACACCCTAGAAGGTGTCTAGAACATCCCCAAGCATTAGCAAACCACTCCTATAAATAGGACAACCTATAGGACACCCAAGGCATCACTAGTGCATACGATTACACTTGAGCATCATTCCTTGTGAGCAACAAGTTGAGCTTCACTTACAATCTGATCTACATTAGTGTCCTATATCTTAGTATCTCCTAGCCACCACACTACCACATTCATCCAAAGTGGATAGGAGATCAATACACTTGATATAAGATCAAAATGTTGTACTTAATTGGTAACATTATTTATTTCTTCCAATCTTGTTTCTTTTATTGTATTTTGTTCTCATTTGCTACTCCTAGGTTGGAGACTGCAGAAAGGAGGTTGTTGGAGCTTCTTCAGGTGGAGAAGGTAGCTCGGCGGACTTTTGACTACTTTTAGAAGGTCTCAACGGGAAGCTACTTCAAGGAGGAAGGCTACTTCAAGGGGGAGCTTGAAGTTACTTCAAGTGAAGGCTGCTTCAAGGTTGGTGAGACGACTTCGGGGTGAAGGTTGTCCAAAGGGTTTGTGAAGGTAGTTGTATCTTATGTAACATCCTTGTGAGGTAATAAAATACAATTGCTTTCAAAATCTCAATTGGGAACAACCAGGTAGTAGACTGACTCCCTTAGTTTTTTCTAAGGGTGGAACCACTCTAAACGCCTTGTCCCCTTCTCCAATCTTTTTGTGGTTGTTTGCTTAAATAATTTTTAAAATTATCATAAAACCCTATTCACCCTCACCCTCTAGTATTTTTCAATAGTCTATCCCCCAAATGTTGAAAAATATTACTTCTACCCAATATGCCATGGGCATCTCATTCCTTATACTGATATTTCATGTGAGTTGGCATTGTTTACAAGTCTTTACAAATGGCCTAGTGTCTTTGAAGAGTGTTGGCCAATAAAAGCTTGACTATAGAACCTTAGCAGTAGTCCTTTCTTCACAGTGGTGACCACCATAAGGCGAGGAATGTCATTCCTTGAGGATTTGAGGTACTTCTTCTTCTGGTACACAACGACGACATAAACTGTTAGAGCATCTTTTGAACAAAAGGGGATCGTCCCAATAATAATTTTTCATATTAGAAAACATTTTTTTCTTCTGATTATAAGTGATCTCGTGTGATAGCTACCCACAAGCTAGATAGTTACAAATGTCAGCAAACCATGGTAGGGTTGGTTCAACTGACTGAGCCATCAATAGAGCTTCATCGACATAGTTGTCATTAACAGGAAATTGATTTTTTTCATCAAAAACTATCCTTGACATGTGGTCTGCAACCACATTTTATTTTTCATTCTTGTCAATAATCTCATGGTCGAATTTTTGTAGTAAGGCCCATCGTAGAAATCTCAGCTTCGTTTCCTTTTTCTGCATAAGGTATTTTATTGCTCCATGATCAGTGTATACTTTTATTTTTGATCCCACCAAGTATGATCTGAACTTATCAAAGGCAAATAGAATATCTAGCATTTCCTTCTCCGTTATGGTATAATTCACTTGGGCTTCATCTAGCATTCGACTTGCATAGCAAATCATGTGGTGCCTTTTGTCCTGCTTTTGTCCCAGAATAGCTCTGATAGCGAAATCACTTGCGTCACACATAATTTTGAAGTGTTACTCCCAATCTGGCGCTTGCAGAATCATAGCTGACGTTAAGGCCTCTTTGAGGGTATTGAAGGCATCTAAACATTCACTAGTGAATTCAAAGTTAACATCCTTAATTAGGAGGTTTTAAAGGGGTCTAGCTGCAAGGAGTGTGGGATCACCCACTTACTAAAAATTTGAAGAATAAAACATCCACTCCAAACACACTCAAAGGTATGTTGGAATAGGTGTAACATTTTCAAATTTTAATAAATGATATTCAAAACAACCAAAGTATAGTAGCAGAATAAAAATGTTGACTATATTCATTTTATAACAAGGTTATTACAAAAGTACATCATAATATCCCCTAAGGGTTTACATGTATGATACAACATAAGAATCTGAGTAGAGGGAAATCTAAACCATAACAACTTTGTCTGCAAGCTTTAACTCCTTAAGCTAGTCCAAAACTTCATGCCTTATCATCCAAGTACTTCAGCTAGGGTTGGAAGCATACCTCAGCAAGAAGAGAAAATAGATGACATCAACAAAGGCTGGTATGTGCTAAATAGGAAATTGAACAATATATGGAATAAAAGACATCAAATATAAAATTCTTCCCATAGAAAGGATAAGGACTACCCAAATGGGTATCAAGAGAAAAGGAATTGAAATCATATGATAACAAAATAATACTTGCCATTAATAAAACATAAATATTGTGCCACACAAGCACATATAAAGAATTAGGACACACACCCCATATCATCAACCTGCATGCATGTGAGATAAACATAGCCCTAGAACAATATAAACACAAAGGCGGTCAAGTCTCATAAACTTGAAATATGATAGAGAAAGGAATACTTCCAATCTCCCAAATATATAAAACATGGGCCAAGAATCACACATCTTGCCCTGGGTATGAGGTTCCTTTCCATCCCAAAAGAGCAGGAAATATCACATCTGCTCGGCAGGAAATAAAACATCTGCCATAAAAACCAATGCAATGACACTACTCTAGTGCTACTGAATCACATAGCATGTTAAATGTAGAGGCAAGTAGAAAGTATAGTCAGAATATATAAACTAGTCACCACATAAGTGACCAACATATACATCCACCTCATAAGTGGGCAAAAGACATCACATGTCATCTTTTAGAGTTCCATCATGAACAAATCATAAGATAAGTGTTCAAAAGAATATCCATGATCACATGATCAATATCAAATAAGGTAGTTCACATGAACCATGATTTTCAAAAGAAAAGACATTGTGTATAGGCTAATGTACATAGAACAAAGATAATGAATAAGCATAGGTGAATTTCTCAACATAGAAGAATAGGGGATACATCATACCTCAACTTCAGAGTCTAAATAGTCCAAGTCAAGCCTAGGCCTCCAAAGAACCTCTAGGGAAGGTAGACATGTCCAATAAGTAAGGTTCTCAAGCTTAGAGAGGCTGGTTTCTCCAACAAAGCTCCTATCTCGAGCAAGAAGCACCTTCTCCACTTTAGAGGTGAAAAACCCTAACAAAAGAAGATCGAGATGGGGTGTTTAAGGGCTCTAGGTGGGGTTTCACCATAGAAGGCCATGGTTCCGACCTGGAGGAAGGTGGAAGGAAGACTAACAACATGAAAATAGGGAAGGAAAAGAGAATACTTACTAGTTTTGGTCAAAATCACCAAGGAGGAGCTTAAGAAATCCTAAATAGAGAAATTTGGAACCCTAGGAGTCTTCTTCACCAAGGTAGGCGCCTCCTTTTACCTTGGGACAACACCTTCATGGAAAAATAGAATAGGAATGATGCTCTAAGCCAGAGGAAATAAAGGAGAGCAAGAGTTTTTGAATTGGGAGTTAGGAAGGGGTAGATATGTCTATCACTACAAGAAAAAGATGATTTAGCTACAATAACCCTGCATATATATATGTATATATATATATATATATATATTATGTGTAGCGAAAATTAACTTTTCACTAAAAATATTCTATTTGTAAATAAACCAAGTGTAGTTAATTGCCATTACTTAATGACTATAAATTTGAATACATTTTCTAAATGACAAAAAGAAATATTTTTCATGGCGCTAAAGTTTTATGTTATCCCGCCATCTTTTCACATGTCGCGCCAATCTCCCACTTGAATTCTTTTTACGTAGTTTCCATGTTCTCCTTTCCATTTCCTCCAATTCTCAATCAACACTGCACTCCCACTCAACTCCCCCCTAGGGATTCTGATCCCTTAGCAAGGAATCATGCATAGTCGGGACACCTGATTCTACTCCCTAGCATCAAGCGGCGATGTTGCGGCCATCCTTCTTCTCTGCCTTGTCCCCACTCAGACGAAGAGCCAGACAATTAAGGGCTTAGACAGAGAGCCAGACACCTAGCGGAAGGATGACCAGGACAAGCGCTTGAGGACCAATGCAATGGTGAAGCATTTTGGTGTTGTAGGGATCGATCAGGATTTTGTACTCATAGGATAGAATACGAACATAGACGTCGAGCATGTCATGTCTGCACATGCCATATTCAGTCTAGACGGACTTAGTGGAGGACAATATGTAAGTTTGCTCCATTCTACTTTCTCCTAAGTTTTAACATCTATGTATAATTAGTTGATTGGTTGTTCGTTTCTCGATGTCGTTGCCAATTTCCATAACGTGACTATGTGTGAGCGTATCGGTGGATCGTTGCTTGGGGAAAAGCCATAGTCTTGACTGAAGAAAAAAAAAGAATTACCTTATGCCATGGATCCCAAAACCCGAAAGCATTTTTTTCGGGTTTTTTTTTCATTTCTAAACATCTTTAGTTTCTGAACATCCAACACCAAAATGTTACAGGTGGCTTGATGCAAAGTTATAAATGGGAACGTCTTAACATCCAATAACTATAATCCCCTGCTAACACCAGCGTTCAAGACTGTCAGGCAACAACAAACAAAAGATAAGTAAAATCTCAAAAATGTCTTTTTTACTCCTCAAATCGTCGCTTCTTAGCTAAGACTTTCCATAGTCACAGACTCAGGGATACTTCTAGCCAGTCTTGCTTCTTAATTAACATCCACATGCATTTAAAATGTAGCCTTATTATTTTTAAATTTTCATCACTGAATTAGAAAATATATAGATGTATAAACATCTTGCTTTTATATTTTGACAAGGACTCATTACAGAGTGTTCATGTCATTTGTTTTCATACTATTATAAAATCAAAAAATAAACATTATGATTTGTTGTATGTCTAAATTGGTGGTTTCCTCTTTGTTCATTGTCTAAGAAAATATAGGTGAAGTGATGGCTGCGTTTGGAGCAAAAACAAAGCTAATATGTGCTTGCTCATTTAATGTTTTGGCAACTATCTTAATACACCAACTATCAACTAAACGTATAGCTTGAAAACAAACAACAACGCTAGACTATGAACTCCAATAGTCCACCCTTAATACAACCAACATGGAGTTTTTTGTAAAATTGTTTGAATCAGTCTATGAATGGGCATTACGAATTATCGTTCTTGAACATTAAAGAACTATATAATAAATTAAGTTGTCACCCATAAGAAATTGAACATGGGGAAATTTATGGTACAAAAACGTTTAGTGAAATATCTTTATTGTCCTATAGTCATTATTATATTCGATAGGAGTGCATATTTTAAGGAAATTACACAGTCGTAGTTGTAGATTCAGGCATGTCATCTAGCGTTGAGCTTTGCCCATGTCTATTTCTTCTAGGTGTTTCTTTGTCCTGTTTCTGTATTTTTACTTCTATGAGCTTACTATAAGTTTACCCATTTTCTTACTTGAATGAAATGATTTGTCTGAGAATAAATTGTATCAATATGACTTTGGATTCATTTTTCCTATAGTTTCCGCAGATGCATCATCAGCACAGAGAAAGTGATATATCAGTGTTTTTTTGTGATTCTCTTGTTCCATTAAATAATATTACCTTATTGTGTACACACTTATTGGAAGGCGTTATCTTAAGTGAGACAACCCACAAGGTAGTTTGACACCGCAAGTTTAGTCTTTATTTGTGAACTGAATAATAAAGTATCCATCTCATTGTAGAGGTTTATATCTGATGCTTGTGAATCTTTGATTGTTCCTTCAAAGTGTTTCTTGTTTTCTTCGAGTGGTAATTTGTACTTGAATGTTTTCTGGGCCAACATCATGGTTCATAATAAAAAAAACTAATTGTTCGGAAAGTACAGTTGTCATATCGGGTTAGCTGATCAATCATTTAGAATCCAAACTTGTTTAACATTCATTTTGTGTCGTGTAATTGCAGCCTGGTGATTTAGTATTCGGTTTTATTGGTTTCTTTTACTCAGTAGTTTTGGAGATTGATGTTTATATTACAAACATGAATCAAGCTTCAAGTAACGAACTCCGTAATTTAATTGTTTGGAGAAAAGTGCAAAGCGCTAATTTTTTATTACTTTACGAGGCAATCACATTGTTGGTGTACTTGTTAAATTACTATCACTATGATATATTGTTTTGGATTATATAGGCATGTGACATTCCTTTACTTAAGCAATCATCGTTAGGGATGTTTGTTCTCTTTCATATTGAAAGATGGCATTTGTATATAAATCACTTATAACTAACTTACATGAGATCTTGTTGTGTCTGATTCCCTGATATATATCCATGGCATTTCCCCTCCCGGCCTACATGTTTCATTGAATTTCTAGAATGATTAATTAATGATATCAATGACTAAATAGCATGATGGATAATGTCTGAACCTCTAATACATAAATGTATCTCAAACTATAACAAGTCATAGAATAGCTAGATAAATAAATGCCCTTCAACTTTAAGCATCCTAATGAAGGAAACGAACATAAAAGACCATCTTAATTAAGTTGGACATTAGTTGTCACTCGCTAACAAGTTTTATCCTAATGCAAACATCAAGGTTTGTTTTGACCAATTTAGTTAAGCTGAATCATTTAGTAGTATGGGGACAGATTTCACAACAGTACGTGAATAGATAACCATGTGTGCTTTCTCTTACATAATTATCTAACATTGACTAAGTAAAATCTATCAGGTTAGTATGCTGGTCTCTTCGTGAGACTACTTAGCATGTTGTATTGATTATATAATTTCAACAACATAGATAGCTAACGAAATGTAACTACTGAGTTGGATTTGTAAACAGCTAAATAATAATGAGAATGTGCATGCATTAACTTCCAATGAGTGCATTCAGTTCAGTGGCCCTTACCCCTACATGCATCAAGGTCTATATGTCTATTTGAGAAAACAGATGCTTCTTATTTTGTTGGCATCAGATGTTACAAACATAAGCAATGTCTATTTGTAAAAATAAATTCTTCTTATATTATGTGAACGTGTATTTGTCATCACACATATCATCCACTTTTGGACATAAATATATGATGATGCAGGAACTAGAATTTATTTAATGCCTTTCTGATCAGCAACAAGAATCTAAGTGCCTAAGTTATTCCAACAACAATGCGGTTATATATATGTCTACTTAGATGCATTTGGATTATAGAATGATTGAATCACTCTAAAGTCTTATATTTAACAATATGCCTTACTTCTTTGGTTGTTCGTCCTGTATTTTTATTTCATGTCAGCTATGTAGATGATGATCATATTATGATCCTATTTAGATTTTAGGATTATTTTCTACCCCCAATAATGACTCCTTTGGAATTTTTTTAAGTCTTCATTTTGGTAAGATAAACTATCTTCTTGCATAATAACAGATCTACTTTGAGGCTGTCCAAATAGTTAGACGGCATGATGTGGTGAATCCATCAGTGTTGATATTTCTTAGACTTGACCTCTGGGGTTTCCGCTAGGTGCACTTTGGGAATTGAGCAGCATTAGATATGACATGAACTCCGCCTCCCTCTAATAGTTGGGTATGTCTCTGTCTTTATAAATATGGTCATATCTAATTGTGGAAATCAGACAATTTGCTAACTGGTTAGTCTGCTACAGCCAAAAGCTATATCATCATGTATTTGTCTCCTAAAATTCTCTCTATATTAGAAAGACTGTGTATGGGTCTGACTGAGTTCATCTCAAAAATTTCTTGGTCATAAATCTCATATAAATCATCTTCCATTTTCCACTATAGAATTAAATTCTAAATGATACATGCCACTATTATCGTAGTTAAATTGTGCCAAATAAGGGTATTGAGAGTGTAGCTTCATAATGGATAGCCTCTCCTTTTAAATAGAAAGGGAGTCATTAACCATGTTCGTCTACTTTGCATGCTGATGTTCAAATATCTCAACTAGCCCACTATACATTTTCCCAACTCTAAAATCATTAAGGTTGTATGGTGAACTGATATAAGCTGCAATGATATTTGGTCAATGACCAATTTAATTAATTTTCTTGAAGTTCATGTACTAGACAAGATGAGTTGTATATGGTTACAGTGCGATTAAAGAAGGATCACAAGTGAAAGATGTTAAGATCCACAATAAGGGAAGCATAGGTCATATAGGTGTGAGTCTAGACATGTATGGAAAGGAATGAAAACATAGATCCATTATAAAGGAAAAATCAATACAACAAGGTTGCAAAATTTCCATATAAATAGTTTGCCAAAGGTGAAAATTAAATTATATCTATGTTGATAGTCTATAACTAGAACTTTAACCCTTTGATATTGCAGATGAATCTCTTATTATAATAGTAATATAATTAAAACACTAGTTACTATCCATTATTTTAAAGTCGTATATTAGGTAATTAGTATTTTATACTCCTTGGTTGTTGTATATCTTCCAGTTAAAATATGGTAGTTCAGAAGACATTGTTTAGTATCTTGATGTTGACACTTTTCACAATGGCAGATGCTTGTGGGAATTTATGTAGTACGAAATAAACCATAGAGGGAGAGCTAGTATACTTTCATTAAAGTACTTTTATCTTATTATAGGTTAAAATTTGCAATAGCATTCATAATGTTGGGTTCTTACTGACTCTAGCAAAAGAAATTAGAGTAGCATGCACACAATAGAAGAAACATCCTTTGAAGATATCCAATTGGTTTGGTGACTGGGAAGACTTTTTTGAGTTCTTTCTTATTCTCCATAATCTATTTCCTTTAACTCAGGAGGACATGTTCTGGTGACATTCTTGGAGGTGCACAAGTATGTATTATACATGTTGGATAGTACTTTTGAGTCCTTCTCCAATTGTCCTTTCAACTTTGTATGCAATCTTGACAAGGTGGTCCATAATCTTAGTGCAAGCTATCTCACTGACTCGCTTGAAAATATTAGGGAGTTTGATCAAGACTTTCTTCTCACATGATTATTTACATGTTGAAAACATGTCATTTCTTACTAATACAAGCATGAGCTCAAAACCTAATGGACCAAACATAATCCAGCCAATTTACATAACAAACTAAATAACCAATAATCCTTGCAGTCCTTAATCGACTTGTATACTATCTTGTCCCATACTTTATTTGGCCACAAATCTGTATTTGGTTTCTTCTCTTAGAAATTGCACCTTATCTTTCTGGGATATGCCACATTGACCATTGTCTTTACTGATTGCAGATCATTAGGCATTGTTTAACATGATCTTCTATACATATTGTAACATCCCTGACCTGGGTTATACTTAACCCTAGGTGTTTTGATTAAGAAATATGATTATATGCTTAATCTTATCTTGTGAAAAGTAATTAGGGCTCATGAGGAACTTATGTTTCAATTTTGGTCTTGTTTGAACAATGTTGAAGCAATATTTGCTTATTTTAGACTAAAGTGCAAACTACCCAAGTTAAGGGGCTAAATTATAAATGTTACATAATAATATGTTCCTCTGATGTTGAGACATCATAAGAATGAATATGATGTAGTGGTATGGTTTCCACAAGCCTGGACACCAAGATAGAGCTTGTTGGACAATGTTTGTGCATTAAAACCTAGTTTTGGTGTAAAGTGCAATTTACCCAAAACCTAAGGTTCAATATGAACATTACCACTTCAATAAGGTCCCTAATGTTTCTTGGCACAATTTAGAGCAAAGAAAATGATTGGGGCGCCTCATTTGAATTGATTTGGAGGAGAGAGAATCTTGATATTAAAATAATCAAGATTTAAACCTAATTGAAACCCTAATTCGATTTAGGGCAAAAATAAATGTATTAATTAAAGGGCCTTCAAACAAAATTAAAATGGTTGAATTAAGATGTGCGTGGACATCCTTGATCCTTGCAAGGACCACGAAAATATCCAAGGGAATGGATAACTCACTCACAATTTTATAAGAAAAAGAAATATCCACTCACATATGGATATTAGTATAATATGATTTAAGGTGCTTAATTTGCTTTTCTTTAAATCATGGATAATTGAGAGGAATAAGAGGAAAACAAGATAGCCTAATCCCTAAGGAAGTTGAGGGGGAAGAGGCGGCCATATTTTTGTGATTAAATGGATTTTTATAAAGCATATTCTCTCTCATTGGATTTTTATAAAAAGACCTTTTACAAGCCAAATGAAAGGCTTTTTCGACCCCACTTCTTCTCCTTGTTTGTGAAACGACCAAGGGAGCTTGGGAGGGTCAGGAGGACGACTCCCAACCTGTTGTAAGGTTCTTGATCCATTTCACCTTGATTCCATGGTGGAAATTGAAAATAAATTATGGATTTCTTCTTATTTCGATCTCCTCTTCAACCCTAGCTAATCTTTTCAACTAAAAGCTTGAGGACAAGCCTAGGGGGAGTTGCAAAAGCTTCATCCACCATTGTTTCCATGAGCTTTGAGCTTTGGAGCTCAATTGGAGGCAGGTTTTATAACTTGAAACCCTAACTTTGTTATTGCATTCGATTCCCCATCAAATAATGATCATTTCTCTATTTACAATTATTGATTTGGTTTATTGATGCAATCTCCATGGAAATCACAGCAGGTTTCATGGGTCTATAGCTTTATGATTATGACATCATCATAATCACACACCTCCCCAAATATCTAGACCAACCGGTTTCAATCAAATGTCCAAACGGTTTGTGTTTTGGGAGCAAATGGTTTCAAACTGTTTGGAATGAAACAGTTTCACTAAACCGCATAGAAGCAAACAGTTTAAGACCGTTTGGTGATGTTGACCAGGGTTGACCATTTGGGGACTTGTTCGTAATGATATAGGTTAATGACCCACCAATTATTATTGATTAACTCCAATTGGTTCATGAGTTGAAGGTCCACCAATCACCTAAACCCTGATCGGGTTGAGTGTTGATTTCATAAGTGATTGAGTTTGAATTTTGGGTTGATTGACCCAAACGGTTTCAATACCATTTGGGAATAACCCAAACGGTCTCAAGACCGTTTGGAGGTCAACCAAGACCGTTTGGAGGTCTAGGGTTGAGTATGGTTAGGTATTTGAAGATTCAAACATGTGGTATAAACCCTAATCGGCTAAGTGTTGATTTTGCAATTGAATGAGTTGATGCTTTGGGTTGATTGACCCAAACGGTTTCAAAACCATTTGGGGATCACCCAAACGGTCTCAAGACCGTTTGGGGGTCACCCAAGACCGTTTGTAGGTTTAGGGTTAAGTTTGGTCAAGTGTTTGAAGGTCCAAAGATACCAAATTGAAATACAATTAAGTGCTGATTTGATGACCAATCCTAGGATCCAAACCCTAATTGAATGACATGGTTAATGATGATATGATTGGAAAAAGGTCTCAAGACCGTTTGGAGGTCATCCAAATGATCCCAAGACCATTTTGAGGTCTAGGGTTGACTATGGTTAGGTGTTTGAAGATCTAAAGGTACTAAGTTGAAGTGCAATCAAATGTTGATTTGGTGATCAATCCAATGATCCAAACTTTGATTGATTGACTTGGATTTTGATGTTGACATGGGCAAACGGTCTCAAGACCATTTGGAGGTCATCCAAACGACCTCAAGACCGTTTGGGGTCAGTTCATGCCCAATTTGGATGATGGTCCAATAGTTTTAAAGTAACTAGTTTCACATTGGTTAATGTTGAAGGATCATCGATTCCAAACCCTAATCCAATTGATTCAAACCCTAATTGATGATCAATTGAGGGTCGAATCAGTTGAAGGTCGACCTATTTAACTCAATTGAAGTATGGTGATAGGTCCAATTGATGATTGGATACATGAATTCAATGGTTGAAGGAAGCAACATTGGAAACCCTAATTCAATTTGATTGGTTGAGACCATATTTGGTCCATGCGGTTTTGAGGAGGTTTGGACCAAATGGTCTCAAGACCGTTTGAGTCTAAATGGTCTCAAGACCATTTGGGACCAAACTATCCCAAACCGTTTGAGTCCATGCGGTTTCAAAAAGGTACTTTAGCAAACGATTTCAAGTACTTGCTTTAGCAAACAGTCTCAAGCACCACCTTTACCAAACGGTTTCAAACCGTTTGAACTTTGAAAGACTAAGACCGTTTGGGGATCAAGTAATCAAGATTGATTGAGGATTCAATTGGTTAATCCACTTGGACACCTATTGTAATTGAAGATCCAATTGGTCAATTTAATTGGATACTTTATGTATTGGAGGTCCAATGTAATTGAATCTCTTGATAATTAAGATGATGAATGATCCATTGATCCAATGATGATTAGTAATGATAATCAATGAAGGTACAAAGGTTGAAATCCTAATAGTACCTAAGTGATTATTGCCAATTAAGGGATGAACCCTAAATGCTTATAGGAACAATGAGGTGGTACTCTATGTTAATCATAGTTGTATGTACTTGGTTGAAGGGTTGATATGACCTAATCAAGTTGAGAAGATGATAGCATGAAATTCATACATGAATTTGATTCATGAGGTGATTAAGGGTATGATTCTTAAGCAAAGAGATCATGAAACCCTAATCATGAACATAAACCCTAATTGATAGGGCTATTGAACTCTAACCCTAATTGAGGGCAATTCTAAATGAAACCCTAATCTAGGGTGAGGATGTAACCCTAATCTAGGGTAATGATATATGAAACTCCAATTTAGGGAAATGAGATGTAAAACCCTAATTGGAGATGAATAGTAGACCCAAGATGTGGGTAACCATAGTGGAAACCCTAATTGAGGTTGATTCCATGAGAAATCCTAAATGAAGGGTGATGCTATATGCCATCCTATCCCTAATAAAGGGAGTTGGTATGTGAAATCCTAACCCTAATGAAGTATGATAGTATGTGAAACCCTAAACCCTAATAAAGGGTGATGGTATGAGAGACCCTAGTCCTAATAATGGAATGGTGATTAATACATTGACAAGAGAAATACCTAAAGTGATTAATTATAGATAAACTTATAGCAAGAAATGACTTAACCTGAAGTGGGTCCATATCATTAAAGATAGTTGGACCATTCTTATGTGTGACCTATGCACTTCATGGTAAGAGTAATAGGTTAATGGATAAAAGGATTAAGATGGGAAATTCCTTAATCCAAGATAAGTTGATAACTCAAGAAAGTTGGAAGTGATGAGGAAAGTGATACATCAAGATGTGATATATATCACTTTTAGCATTCCAAGGCTGATATACCCTGATGCACCTCAAATCCAATATACTTGGATAGGAAACACATGAAGTGTGTTATGTCAATTGTTACAATGAAATGTAATGTGTTTGATATACTTTGATAAGTATAGGCTAATATACCTTGAGAATGGGGTTAAGTCAAACTAATGAGTATGTTGTAATCATATCATGACAAGGATGGGAAATGAACTCATACATTGCATTGATAATCATTTAATGATAAATGTTAAGAGTAATAAACATGATTGATTACTCAAGATGTTAATGGATGCTCCTAGCGGTGTGGAGAAATGTATTAAGGTTGGTTTGATAAATATGAAATCCTAATGTGAGATGGGAAAACCCTAACCCTAAATTGGGTATTGGGATATGAAAAACCCTAATGTGATGTGAAAAGTAACCCCTAACCCTATTGACAGGATAGTGGTGTTACTATTGTATTATATGAGGGAATATGTTGTTGTTGCCTAGTGAGAGGTGATAAGATGTGAATGGCCTTATGAGCCATATGGTTAGATGTTGCCTAGTAAGAGATGGCAAGATGCTTTAAGGGCTTTTTGAGCCATGAGATTAGTTGAGAGGTAAAAAGATGATTATAAAAGTCTCTTATAAGAGATAATAATGTTCATAATGAACCAAGGAATGGGAACTTAGTAATATAATAATAATAATAATAATAATAATAATAATAATAATAATAATAATAATAATAATAAAGGATACAATTATAATAATGGAATCTGGATTATACATGTGATAAGAAAAGAGGAATACTTGTAATACATAAAGAATATATTGAGCATGATTGGCATGGATAGAGTTTAATGTTAGAAAAAGAATAAGGTGCCCAGTGCTGTGTAAACAGACATGGGATGTAATCAGGATTGGTTAAAGTCCAATGCCTGGCTGTGTAATCAGGATTGGTTAAAGTCCAATGTCTGGCTGTGTAATCAGGATTGGTTAAAGTCTAATGTCTGGCTATGTAATCAGGATTGGTTAGAGTCCAATGCATGGCTGTGTAATCAGGATTGGTTAAAGTCCAATGCCTGGCTATGAAATCAGGATTGGTTAGAGTCCAATGCATGGCTGTGTAATCAGGTTTGGTTAGAGTCCAATACCTGGAAGAGGTGTAATGCCTATAATCAGGGTTGGCTAAAGTCCAATGCCTGGCTGTGAAATCAGGATTGGTAGTGTCCAATGCCTGGAGGTGTAATCAGGATTGGAAGAAGTCCAATACGTGGTAGAGGCTAAATGCCTGTATTGATGACACAGGATTGGCAATAGACCAATGCCAGTAATAGTAACACATGATAGATATCAACCCAGTGTCTGTATTGTTGATATATGAGTACATGGTAGATATATCTCCTTATCTGTTAAACAGGTTGGCTAAGGCCAATAGAATGGAACAAGAGTGTTTCATGGGTGACATAACAAGATGATGAGTGTCACAAGAAAAGTTTGATATGATGGTATAATATGTTGTATAAATGATATACATGTCATTCCTGTTCCTTATTAAAAGAATAGATGATATATTTCTCTATCATAAATAGCTACAATGCTTTCAAAGTTGAGAATGCTTTAAAATGCTTATCATCTGCCCAGTTTCATATCTTTAAACTGCAATAATAATGTTTTGGCGGAGAGTTATATCTCCCGCTGGGGCAATTTACAATTGTCTCACCCCCGTGGGATCCAACATTTTTAGGTGGATGCGGACAAAGAAGCAGTTACTCTTTTGCAGGAAAAAGGAAAGTAATAGCCTGGACAGCAGTGAGATCTCAGGTGGAGACCCTGACTGTCAAGTCATATAGTAAGAAAGTCCTATGTGTCGTCTCTGTACTCTCAGGTCCTCGGAGATAATAGTTAGAGTTTTTAATAAATTGATCTGAGATTTTGGCTTGATGCCTCGAGGTTTTATGTTGTCTGTATATAATGATAATAGGCAGTTCATGTTGTAGTCTTTGAGAAGAGATGGTACAGGTTATGTACATTTGAGCCAGAATGTAAATGTTATACAATGGTTCTTGATGGAAAAGATTTCCTATGTGTGGATCTCTTTGCAAAAAGTTTTAATTTTTAGTGATTTTCAGTAATCCGCTGCAAATAATTTGCTTCCGCTTAAGTTAATTTTGTTTTTGTGAGTTGGATGCTACACATATGGCTTGTCCATATAGTTACATGTAGTCTATTACGTTTTGTCTAAAATATAACATGGATCAATTATCGTTGTTAGCATTCTACATCTAGTAGGCTCTTCCTAAAATTTAATATGGTGGTATATCTTTGAGGACGACTCAACCACAAAAATATGTTCATATATGGATGTTATACAAATTCACTTACTGAAATATGTAATTGTTGTGCTTAATTTATGGTCATGTTACTTTCATATTGCATTATAATTTTAGATAACTATAAGTCTGGGCAGAGTCAGTTTTGATCAATTTCATACTCTTTGTTTTGTATCAATGGTGCTTATTCTAATTTCTTTTGACTAAGTAATATGTGTTTATATCAGGCCTCTAGCCTATTGCAAGTTAAATATGCAGACGGTGAACTGGAAAGGCTAGGTTAGACATTTTATCTTTATATGACGTTCCCTTTAGTATTATCATTTAGTTTTATTATTCTAGGACGTATCTCTATCATTTTTCTTTTTACATTTCATGTTTTGTGTCTGCTTTTCTCGTCTTGAAGAAACTAACTTTACACTGTGGTTATTTGAATGTTTCAGAGCATAAGCTTTTTGTTGGTATGCTTCCTAAGAATGTCATCGATGTTGAACTTTCTGAGCTATTTCCTAATTATGGAAGTATTAAAGATCTTTAAAATCTAATGGGCTCTCAATAGACAAGAAAAGTTACCTTTATGTCAAGTGTTGGTACTACATGATTTTTAATCGTCTAAGTAGATTTCCTTGTAGTTTTATTTATTGGATACTTATTGAACATAGTTTTTCAATTGTTGTAACTAGCATCATAAGACAATGCAGTTATAATTTCAAGGTTAAGGTTCATATCTTCTTGTCTAGGAGAGAAATGTTTGTGTCTCCATTTTGAGTCACATTTTGTCCTTCTCCTGATGGCACATGTTTGCCCCACTCACCACTAGTTTTTTTATAGTGTTTTATAGTTGATAGTAACAGAATGGAAGAAAAGAATTATCATCATGCACCTCACTATTTCCCTAGTATTGGAAAACATGTAGATTCACATTCATAGATGATAGGAAGTTAAATATCTGAAAAGGGATCTCATACTCAGTATTTGAAGGACCAGTTTCCAGCGTGTAGTTCCTAGTTTATATGGTTCAAAGGTAGTTTGTATATCCTATGTATATGTTTTGATTTTTTTTCCTAGATTCATCATGATGATCACTAAGGCTTTGTTTGGATCAAAATTATGTAGCAGTCAGAAACTAGCAGTGGTGAGTTACAATCTCAGTTACACACCACGTTGTAGTGAAAAAATGGCAGCATGAAATTGCTACTAATTTCTTCTCAACATATTTTCATCTTATCTACCCAGCTCTTCTTGATCCTACACTAGATACAAGTGTTTGAGAGGGGCTACTTGTTGTTGCATATAGCTAGCAAGTGTTGGCTAGATACTGTCTCAAACGCCACAACAAAAATCCCAACTATACTTCTTGTCGATCGAAATCCTAATAAATTGAGTCACACTAGATTATGCACCTCTACAACCCATGAAGGTGAGTAAGCAATTGACTTGCAAAAGAATAAATATACAAAAATGTGTACAACCCCAATCAATTTATGATGACTTTTTCCACATTGAATAATCTTGAACAGATGAGCTTCCTTACTATTGGCAAGAGTTTCCCAAAGGCATCTGAACTAGATGATGCCATGTGTGAAACTATAAAGAAATAAATCTAATGCTGAAGTAAATTAGTTGTCCTAGAGAGGAAACAGCCTGCAAGTGGTTTGCAACAAAAGGAACTGTCACAACCTCAAACCCACATACATTATAAGAAGTCTCCAAGCTGAGATGAAAAGTATTCATATGCATAGATTAGAAGATATGAGTATTTAGTCATGGACATGGCATAGAATACACCGACACAAGGGAGAGTCAGGTCGACTAGTATTAGAATAATTGTCCACTCATTTACATAAGGACAGAAAGTAGCTAATAACCCATCTATGTGGTATGTGAGTAAACATATTTACATACCCAATGTACAACTCACTTAATTGTAATTATGTACAAACACATGCATACATATTTTAACAGTAGTAATATAAATAGACTAAAAGATAAAAAAATTATTGTTTAGAACAACTCTATATAAGATAACTAGATGGGTATTGGACAGTGATATCATAAAAAAACAAAGGCTTGCTAAAAAAGAGAATAAAAAGTCAACCCAAACCATGACGTGATACCACTTTGGGATATGAAAGTGTTTGTCTAAGCTGGTTAAGTGTAGGTGAAGCTGAATGATGAAACCTTGGAGGCAATTTAGCAAGCCCTACTAGTGTCAACTGGGGATAGCCTTGTCATGACGCAACACCATCTCAGTGGAAAAGTAGAAAAGCAAGATACATATCTAAAATAGCAGAAGATGGATATGCCTTCTGATGCAATTAAAGATCTAAGTGAGGAATCCCTCAAGCTCATGCATCTGCCGTAGGGCTCACTGGCAGACAACAGAATTCTAGGAATTTTGTAGACATGTTACAGGTGCAGAGAGCACCACTTGATTTGTATTGCTTTATTTTGAGTTTTTGAATAAAAAAATTTGATATTTTATGTTTTATTACAAATTAAATAGATATTTGATTATTTCTATATCATGATTATGGTGAATTCGCATGCAGGGCTCAATTGTTCCTTTGGTTGTTAAGTGGGCTGACACATAATAGGAAAGACATGCTATGCATGTTGAAAAGGTTTGATCCCAGGTTCCTACGTTACATAGTACAACTGCTTCAACTCTACAACCTTCCTTGTTCGGAGCACTAAAAATGGGCTATGCTCCTATATAGAATGGATTTATTTTCCAGGTTCTCAGAACTCTCATCACATTATGAGTTGTAATAAGTTTCATGAACATTTATTTGTAGATTATTGTCAGATTTCTTCTTTGCAGGCACCTGGTACGTTTGTCTTGTACAATATCCTATTCCAACAATGCAAAAGCAATCTAGATTTCCTAGAATTCTACCACCCGGTAACCAAGGATTTGCATTGTGTGGGATCAACTCTACTATCCCACCAGGTATTGCACCACAAAATTTCTCCCAAATGCAATCTCCTGGTTGTTTGGGGTCAGCATATACTGCACTTCTTGTTGTCTTTTTCTACAACAACTCTTATACGTAGAAACACCACCATCATCAAAAGGTAGACTTTTCTATTAGTTGTGATGTGGAAAGAACTAAGATAATGAATTTGAAATAAAAGCTTTAGTGGGATATGTTCTAATAAAATCATTATGGGGTATTGACAATATTGTTAGGTTGTTGTATTTATTCAAATTGAACATGAATCCTGCCTAGACTTGCTATTCTAACACTCAAGAATAAGCCTAGGATGTGATTTTTTCCTAGGGGAGTAGCACATATGACTTCAATTGTGAAGCATGTCAAATTTCAATTTCATGAATATGAGATCTGGAGTTGATGCATCTTTGTGTTGTTGTTCCTTGACCTTTTGGTTGTTAAAAAAACTTAAATAAGAAAATGACAAATGAAACCAAGTTGTCATGAAGAAGAATGGTTGCAAAAGATAATTTGATTGCTCCTATTCAAACTTCCAAGAAGAAAAATCTAGAACTCATTTGCATTACTATAACGTACATGCATTATAGATTGGTTAAAGACATGCATGAATCAGACTAACTATGTACAAGCGTGTTGGTGGACCAGTGTAGAGAGCTTCATGGCCAACACATGTTGGCAGATTGAGGATCACTTCTTAGTTCTTACCAGTGGGTCCAACATTTATGAAATGTTTGTCGATCGCTCTAGACAGAAAATACAATGCAAAATGAGAGCAGTGGACAATTGTGCATTTGGCAAAGTGATTGGTAGCAATTGACCCACTGTCTGTGGTTGTCCATTATTTCCCGAGCAATCGCCACTATTTTTTCAAATGAAGCATTAGTATAAGACAAAGTTGATGTACTAACCAGTGTGTCTAGCAGTTAGGCAGCCCTATCATCAATCTTTAACTAGTTCTACAAATTTGTGCAAGTTTAAAGGTGAAATAGTACCACAACTCGCATTCATTCTTTAGAGAGAATTGCAATACATGTCTCCATTGCAGATGTTGACAAGCTTTTCTTTTTAATCTGATGTTTCTTCCACACTTAAGATCCCATTGTTTTCCTTCTATGTAAATGTTTCTTAAAGTTGGTATGCATAGTTTGATCTCATGTTTCACACAACACACAACTGCCCACAACATGAACTTAATTGGCAACTTTAAATTGTTTTTACTTAGTAACACATTAGTTTCACGTTTGATCTATTTTCTATCCAGAATCTTGATAGCTCCCTTCCTATATTAGTGTTATGATTTATTTGAGGGCACGGTTGCGAGTTCCTGATATGCTTATTGATTGCAATGAAGGAAGCTACTCTTTCTCTTTGTAATGTTCCTCAATGCAATAGTTCATGGATGAATGATGTCACATGCCCTTACATTGAAATCAAAACTAATTCTGATACATTTGTATGAACTTAATCAACATTTCTAGTTGTTCATGCACCATCCTAATGTAGATATCAAATTGTGAAAACCGATGTTTTCATGCAGTAGGAGCATGGAGTTTTTGTGCCAGCTATCAACATAAGTGACATCCTCTACCTGGTTGCATTATTACCATCCTAATTTGTTGTTGTATCATGATTTGTGGGTCATATTACAGGACTATGACAAGAGGGCCTATCCAAAACTATTGAGGTCAAAAATTTGGCACATAAGGTGAAGGAAAATTTCCTGAAACCTGGAGATTATGAGGATCAAAATCTCCCTAAACCTGAAGATGTTTTAGAAATTCTTTTTGCTTTAGTGGTAATCTAGTCTGATGATATGAAACTCAAACATGATCCCATGGGTCTAAATCCAAGTGACAATTGTATGATGATTTTGATTTCAAGCTTCTAGAAAAAGTTTTGAGACCTAGAGTACAACATGGGGTGAAACTTTGAAAGTGATGTAAATTTATATTCTAATCAGGGTCATTGTATACATATATCTTCTTTCTGTGTTTCAAAATTGGGGCAAGTTTTATGTCATCCCCATGTGTACTCCTTGTTTCAGTATAAATAAAAGTATGATTAATGATATCACAACCACAACTTGGTCTGAATCAATATTGATTTTTTCTTCTTTCTGAGAAATATTTTTGTATAGAGAAATTAATGATTGGTAACATAATCTAATTACAAATTCTTGGATTTATAGTACATGATGCCTCTAACTACACACTAACTACAATTACAAAATGTAGTAAGTACCAATTTTGGCTACAAATGAACTACATATACATATGCAGTGAATGTCCTTTCCCCCTACATATCATAGCTACAAATACAATTGTAGTCATCTATTTAACTACAATTGCAACTACATTTTTATGTGTAAGGATAGATTTTAACTACAAGTACATTTACATATGAATTTGTAGCTAGATGAATATCTAACTACATTTTGAAAAAATGTAGCAAAAACAATTAGCTACATGGGTATTAGCTTCATATTATTAATGTAAGGATAAATGTACTAAATATTTTAGCTACAAAATTGGGGGTTTTAGCTACAATATTTTTGTAGTTAAAGACCATTTTTTTCGTGTATATAAAGAAAGAGGTCAAGTATGAGGTGTCTATGAGACTTTCCATGTGTCATGTATAAGGGTGTCTGTGGGCATGCAAGCCTTTATGGATAAGGAAGAAGTCAAGCATGAGGTGTCAATTTACTTTCCAAGTGTCCAATGCTAAGGGTGCCTATGGACATGCAAACCTTTATGGATAAGGAAGAAGTCAAGCATGCATGAGGTGTCCATGGAGCTTTCCATGTGTCCTTAGCCTAGGGATTTCATGGCCATGCAAGAGGACAGCTCATAGAGGCTTGTTGAATATCAAATGTCAGTTTATGGACACTTATAGGCCATTCCAACTGACCTCCAATCAAAGAAATAACCACATTGGTTGATAGCTTCTAAAGATAAGCTCATTTATAAAGAGAGTAATCCCTAAAATGACCTTGGAAAGAAACACCTTCAAACCAAGGTGCAACTAGGTGCCCCAGGGTTCAAAAACTCGAGAATGGTAAGGGAATATATCAGGATTATAATGCATGTGATAATTTGCAAAGAAAACATCCCAATTGGGTAAATTGCAGAAAAGTCCAAAATGTACCTAAAATTGCATAACTTGCACAAACAACATCCAAATTGGACCAAACTTCATCCACAAGTTATCTTTGATGTGTTGAATATAAATCTGCCATTATTTACATATTTTGAAGTTATATAATCACATTATTCATTACTTATGCCTTTACTCATTTTCTCTCTCCTAAACTTGACATAATATTTCAAGGTTGTCCAAATTAGATGAAATTTGACATGTAGGCTAATTTTGATATGTAGATTTCGAATTTGAAGTTTGTTTCCACTTTTGAGACTTCTTTTTATGAGATGTTTCATATGGCTCATCAACGGCCCATTATCTAAATTATTCGTCCAATTAATTTTCTTGTCTTCATATTACCACCAAAATGAGTTATGTGGCATATTTTATGTATCCATTATAAACCTAAGGTTAATGTTAGAACATTAGGTTACATTAAGGTGACCTATACATGCATTAGCTCATTGGGGTTATACTAAACATCTATTTAGGTCTAACATTCAACCTTGTTTGGCTAAGTCTAAAATGTCAACTTCCAGGGTAGGGTCTGAGATCTAGTATGTTACAGCACACCACCTCTTAAAGGATTTTCATCCTTGAAATCAAAACATCCACATATAAGAAAACAACTTATTCACCACCCCTTAAAGGATTTAACCTACCAAGCCAACTAATATAGAGGTAAAAGGGTAGTCTAACTAAACCATATACAAGATCCATCACTCTTCACTGTGCACTCTGATTGCTTACTAAACACCAAACTTCAAAGTCTAGGTTCTAGGGATAACTATCCAAACATGTGGTTCTATGGGTCATAAGGGAACTATATTGGGTATCCATACTCAAACAAGTCATTACACCTGGGAGACTAGTTCAACATATTAGGGTCCCTATAGATAAATCATATAGATGTCTAAGGCTACTACTGCCTAAAATCATGTTATTTCAGACAATTCATATCAGCTCAGGCCAGGCCGGTATCATATGGATTCGGGAGTCCTCGTAAACCAAGCTAGTGGTGCGGAGGAAAATTTTGCCAGCCCCCAAACCTTGATCCTTTCTAGACACCTTTGCTTTCAACTTCATGTCCCAGTAGCTGCCTAAAGGCCAAGCTAAACCACCTCAAGTTACTATGGTTACTTATGCATCTTTTACTTGTAAGTATTTTAATGATCTATTCATCATTATTCTAATGTGAAACTATATGATCATAAATCAACCCTTCATCATCTATTGATCAACTCTAGGGTAAACATGTCACTTAAAGGTAAGCTAAGGATTCTAACTAGGGAGACAAAATTGAAATAATCAGATTCTGACTACTATGGGATTTGATGCCATGCTGTAAGGAGTGTGGGATCACCCCCTTACTAAAAATTTAAAGAATAAAACATCCATTCCAAACACACTCAAAGGTATGCTGGAATAGGTGTAACATTTTCAAATTTCAATAAATGGTATTCTAAACAACAAAGTATAGCAGTAAAATAAAAATGTTGACTATATTCAATTTATAACAAGGTTATTACAAAAGTACATCATAATATCCCGTAAGGGTTTACATGTATGATACAACATAAGGATCAGAGTAGAGGGAAATCTAAACCATAACAACTTTGTCTCCAAGATTTAACTCCTTAAACTAGTCCAAAACTTCATGTCGTATCATCCAAGTCCTTCACCTAGGGTTGGAAGCATAGCCCAGCAAGAAGAGAAAATAGATGACATCAACAAAGGCTGGTATGTGCATACTAAATAAGAAATTGAGCAATATATGGAATAAAGGACATCAAATATAAAAGTATTCCCATAGAAAGGATAAGGACCACCAAATGTGTATCAAGAGAAAAGGAATTGAAATTATATGATAACAAAAGAATGCTTGCCATTAATAAAACATAAATATTGTGCCACACAAGCACATGTAAAGAATTAGGGAACACACCCCATATCATCAACCTGCATGCATGTGAGATAAACATAGCCCTAGAACAATATAAACACAAAGGCAGCCAAGTCTCATAAACTTGAAATCTAATGGAGAAAGGAATACTTCAAATCTCCCAAATAGATAAAACATGGGCTAAGAATCACAAATATTGCCATGGGTATGAGGTTCCTTTCCATCCCAAAAGAGTGAGAAATATCACATCTACTTGGCAGGAAATAACAGATCTGCCATAAAAGCCAATGCAATTATACTACTCTAGTGATACTAAATCACATAGCATGTTAAATGTAGAGGCAAGTAGAAAGTATAGTTAGAATATATAAACTAGTCACCACATAAGTGACCAACATATGCATCCACCTCATAAGTGGGCAAAAGACATCACATGTCATCTTTTAGAGTTCCATCATGAACAAAGAATAAGATAAGTATTCAAAAGAATATCCATGATCACATGATCAATATAAAATAAGGTAATTTACATGAACCATGATTTTCAAAAGAAGTCAAGCATGCAATTGGGTAAATTGCATAAAAGTCCAAAATGTACCTAAAATTGCATAACTTGCACAAACAACATCTAAATTGGACCAAACTTCATCCACAAGTTATCTTTGATGTTTTGAATATGAATTTGCCATTATTTCCATATTTTGAAGTTATATAATCACATTATTCATTACTTATGCCATTTTATTCATTTTCTCTCTCCTAAACTTATCATAATATTTCCAGGTTGTCCAAATTAGATGAAATTTGACATGTAGGCTAATTTTGATATGTAGATTTCAAATTTGAAGTTTGTTTCCACTTTTGAGACTTCTTTTTATGAGATATGGCATATGTCCCATAATCTAAATTATTTATCCAATTAAGTTTCTTATCTTAATATCACCACCAAAATGAGTTATGTGGCATATTTTATATATCCATTATAAACCTAAGGTTAATGTTAGAGCATTAGGTTACATTAAGGTGACCTATACATGCATTAGCTCATTGGTGTTATACTAAACATCTATTTAGGTCTAACACTCAACCTTGTTTGGATAAGTCCAAAATGTCAACTTCCAGGGTAGGGTATGAGATCTAGAATGTTACAACACACCACCCCTTAAAGGATTTTGTCCTCAAAATCAAAACATTCACATATAAGAAAACAACTTATTCACCACCCCTTAAAGGATTTAACCTACCAAGCCAACTAATCTAGAGGTAAAAGGGTAGTCTAACTAAACCATATACAAGATCCATCACGCTTCACTACACACTCTGATTGCTTACTGAACACCAAACTTCAAAGTCTAGGTTCTAGGGATAACTATCCAAACATGTGGTTCTATGGGTCATAAGGGAATTGTATTGGGTATCCATCCTCAAACAAGTCATTACACCTGGGAGACTAGTTCAACATATTAGGGTCCCTAAAGCTAAACATATAGATGTCTAAGGCTACTATTGCCTAAAACATGCTATTTCAGACAATTCATATCAGCTCAAGCCAGGCCGATATCATATGAATTCGGGAGTCCTCGTAAACTAAGCTAGTGGTTCAGAGGAAAATCTTGCCAGCCCCCGAACCCTTATCCTTTCTAGACACCTTTGCTTTCAACTTCATATCCTAGTAGCTGCCTAAAGTCCAAGCTAAACCACCTCAAGTTACTATGGTTACTTATGCATCTTTTACTTGTAAGTATTTTAAGGATCTATTCATAATTATTCTAGTGTGAAACTATATGATCTTAAATCAACCCTTCATCGTCTATTGATCAACTCTAGGGCAAACAGGTCACTTAAAGTAAGGCAAGGATTCTAACTAGTGAGACAAAATTGAAATAGTCAGATTCTGACTACTATGGGCTCTGATACTATGTTGTAAGGAGTGTGGGATCACCCCCTTACTAAAAATTTGAAGAATAAAACATCTATCCCAAACACACTCAAAGGTATGCTGGAATAGGTGCAACATTTTCAAATTTTAATAAATGGTATTCAAAACAACCAAAGTATAGCAGCAGAATAAAATTGTTGACTATATTCAATTTATAACAAGGTTATTACAAAAGTACATCATAATATCTCGCAAGGGCTTACATGTATGATACAACATAAGGATTTGAGTAGAGGGAAATCTAAACCATAACAACTTTGTCTCCAAGCTTTAACTCCTTAAGCTAGTCCAAAACTTCATGCCTTATCATCCAAGTCCTTCACCTAGGGTTGAAAGCATACCCCAGCAAGAAGATAAAATAGATGACATCAACAAAGGTTGGTTGTGCATACTAAATAGGAAATTGAGCAATATATGGAATAAAGGACATCAAATATAAAAGGCTTCCCATAGAAAGAATAAGGACCACCCAAATGGATATCAAGAGAAAAGGAATTGAAATCATATAATAATAAAAGAATACTTGCCATTAATAAAACATAAAGATTGTGCCACACGAGCATATGTAAAGAATTAGGACACACACCCCATATCATCAACTTGCATGCATGTGAGATAAACATAGCCCTAGAACAATATAAACACAAAGGTGGACAAGTCTCATAAACTTGAAACCTGATAGAGAAAGGAATACTTCTAATCTCCCAAATTTATAAAACATGGGCCAAGAATCACACATCTTGCCCTAGGTATGAGGTTCCTTTCCATCCCAAAAGAGCAGGAAATATCACATCTGTTCGATAGAAAATAACACATATGCCATAAAAACCAATGCAATTACACTACTCTAGTGCTATTGAATCACATATCATGTTAAATATAGAGGCAAGTAGAAAGTATAGTCAGAATTTATAAACTAGTCACCATATAAGTGACCAACATATACATCCACCTCATAAGTGGGCAAAAGACATCACATGTCATCTTTTAGAGTTCCATCATGAACAAAGCATAAGATAAGTGTTCAAAAGAGTATCCATAATCACATGATCAATATCAAATAAGGTAGTTTACATGAACCATGATTTTCAAAAGAAAAGACATTGTGTATAGGCTAATGTCCATAGGACAAAGAGAATGAATAAGCATAGGTGAATTGCTCAACATAGAAGAATAGGGGATACATCATACCTCAACTTAAGAGTCTGAACAGTCCAAGTCAAGCCTGGGCCTCCAAAGAACCTATAGGGAAGGTGTACATGTCCAATAAGTAAGTTTCCCAAGTTTAGAGAGGATGGTTTCTCCAACAAAGCTCCTAATTTGAGCAAGAAGCACCTTCTCCATTTTAGAGGTGAAAGACCCTAACAAAAGAACATGGAGATGGGGTGTTTAAGGGATATAGGCGGGGTTTCACCATGGAAGGTCATGGTTATGACCTGGAGGAATGTGGAAGGAAGACTAACAACATGAAAATAGGAAAGCAAAGGAGTATACTTACTAGTTTTGGTCAAAATCACCAAGGAGGAGCTTAAAAAATCCTAAATAGAGAAATTTGGAACCCTAGGAGCCTTCTTCACCAAGGTAGGAACCTCCTTTTACCTTGGGACAACACCTTCATGGAAAAATAGAGTAGGAATGATGCTCTAAGCTACAGGAAATAAAGGAGAGCAAGAGTTTTCAAATTGGGAGTTGGAAAAGGGTAGATATGGCTATATAAAAAAGAGGTCAAGTATGAGGTGTCTATGAGACTTTCCATGTGTCATATATAAGGGTGTCCATGAACATGCAAGCCTTTATGTATAAGGAATAATTCAAGCATGAGGTGTCAAGTTACTTTCCAGGTGTTCAATGCTAAGGGTGCATATGGACATGCAAACCTTTATGGATAAGGAAGAAGTCAAGCATGAGGTGTCCATGGAGCTTTCCATGTGTCCTTAGCCTAGGGATTTCATGGCCATGCAAGAGGACAGCTCATAGAGGCTTCTTGAATATCAAATGTCTATTTATGGACACTTATAGGCCATCCCGACCGACCTCCAATCAAAGAAATAACCCCATTGGTTGATAGCTTCTAAAGATAAGCTCATTTATAAAGAGAGTAATCCCTAAAATGCCCTTAGAAAGAAACACCTTCAAACCAAGGTGCAACTAGGTGCCCCATGGTTCAAAAAGTCAAGAATGGTAAAGGAATATATAAGTATTATAATGTGTGACAATTTGTAAAGAAAACCTCTCAATTGGGTAAATTGCAGAAAAGTCCAGAATGTACCTAAAATTACATAACTTGCACAAACAACATCCAAATTGGACCAAACTTCATCCACAAGTTATATTTGACGTGTTAAATATGAATTCGACATATTTCCATATTTTTAAGTTATATAATTACATTATTCATTACTTATGCCTTTTACTCATTTTCTCTCCCCTAAACTTATCCTAATATTTCAAGGTTTTCCAAATTAGATGAAATTTGACATGAAGGCTAATTTGGATATGTAGATTTTGAATTTGAAGTTTGTTTCCACTTTTGAGACTTTTTTTATGAGATATTTCATATGGCCCATTAACAGCCCATTATCTAAATTATTCATCCAATCAAGTTTCTTATCTTCATATTACCACCAAAATGAGTTATGTGGCATATTTTATGTATCCATTATAAACCTAAGGTTAATGTTAGAACATTAGGTTACATTAAGATGACCTATACATGCATTTTCTCATTGGGGTTATACCAAACATCTATTTAGGTATAACCTTCAACCTTGTTTGGCTAAGTCTAAAATGTCAACTTCCAGGGTAGGGTCCGAGATCTAGTATGTTACACTAGCAATCTTTGAAAAGTATTTTATGAATCGTCTATAGTATCTTGCATGCCCTAAGAAACTCCTTACTCCTGTGATAGGCTTAGGTGGTGGAATCTTGGATATAGCCTCAATCTTACTTAGGACAACCTCTATTACTTTCTTGGAAACCTTATGTCCTAAGAAGATGCCGTTTTAAACCATAAAATAGCATTTTTCCCAATATTGAACTAGATGTTTTTCTTCACAGCATTGCAAGACTAGAGATAGATTTTTCAGACACCCCTCAAAATATGTCCCATATACAAAGAATTCGTCCATGAAAATTTTCACTATATCTTCTAGAAAGTCCGAAAACATAGAGATCATGTAGCATTGGAAGGTTGTAGGTGCATTACACAACCCAAATGGCATTCTTCTGAAAGCATATGTGCCATAGATACAGGTAAAGGTTGTCTTTTCTTAATCGTCAGGATGAATCGGTACTTGATAGAATTATGAATACCCATTCAAAAAATAGAAGTAATCATGATGTGCTAATCTTTCTAGGACTTGATTAATAAACAGCAAAGGAAAATGATCTTTTCTTGTGGCAGCATTCGATTTTTGATAGTCAATGCACATACGCCAACCTGTTACAGTTCGTGTTGCTACCTCATCTCCATCCTCGCCTCTTACAACGGTCATTCCACCTTTCTTGAGCACCACATGAATAGGGCTTACCCAATTACTGTCACTTATAGGGTATCTGATTACGACATCCCGCAGCTTAATCATTTCTTTCTTCACAACTTCCTTTAGCATTTGATTCAACTTCCTTTGTGATTGAGGTAGAGGTTTAACCATTCCTCAAGATTGATTATGTGCATACATAAGGCAGGACTAAGGACTCTGATGTGCTCAATGGAATACCCTATAGCTTTTCTAAGCAATTTGAGTTCCTTTAGCAATCTTTCTATCTGTTTATCGATTAGGTTTGCATTAACTATCACATGATTTATCTCCTTGTCATCGAGGAATTCATACTTTAACCCTTCAGGCAGCGATTTTAATTCCGGCTTTAGTTTTGGTGCTCCTTTCTCTTCAGGGGTTTGTTCGAGCAATGCATATTTCACAGACTCTACTGTACTTTCTTCGTCACTGAGATCCTCCTCCTCAGGTTGATTTAAGAAATCTAAGATCTCAACTACCTCCGGATCTTCCAAATCGGGGTCAGGGTTGTTCAAGGCTCACATGAGTGGATCAACTATTGCCTTATCCTCTAGTACTTCTTCACAGTATTGATTGTATCTATCCATGAAGTAAGATGACTCAAAGAGAGATGGTCCCCTCATGGAATCTTGCACATAGAAATCTATATGATCATTGCCAACTCATAGAGTAATTATCCCTTCTTCCACATCTATTAGATCTCTTCTTATTCATTGCCAACTCACAGAGTAATTATCCCTTCTTCCACATCTATTAGATCTCTTCCTATAGCAAGGAAAGGTCTTATGAATATCATTGGGCACTTCAGGTCCTCCACTGTATCAATCACCTCTATATCACATGGTATGAAGAATTGCCCAACCTGTATTGGGTCATCTTATACTATTCCTACTGGCCTCATAAAGGTGTGGTCAGCTAGCTCGATTCTCATGCCCATTTTCACCATATCTGTTAATACAAGCCTTTGAACCAAGGTCAAGGGAATAAGGCTAATGCTTGCTCCCAAGTTGGTTAATCTCTTCCTTTACACATTGTATCCAATGCAAAAGGGGATATTGAACGCCCCTAGATCTTTCTTTTTGGTAGGTAGCTTAGCTTGAACAAAGGTACTCGACATTTTGGCCAATTGTACAGTCACGACATGGTCTCCTCTCCTTCTCTTTGTGATCAAGTCCTTAAAGAACTTTGCCTATGTTGGCATCTCTTTAATTGCATCAAGAAATGGGATATCTAGGTGTAATTTCTTCACTGCTTCCATAAACTTCTCGTATCTCTTCTTTAGATGTGCCTTGATCAGTTTGTAGGGAAATGGGACTCTTGGAGCATAGGTATTTCTTTGCTTAAAAGCTTCTCCCGCAAGATTTGGGTTCTTAACCCTTTCATCCTTCTTCTTTATGTGATTATCTTCTTCTTTGTCCTTTTCAGCTAATTCTTTTCTTTCAAATTCTTCTTACATAATTACCTTCTCATATTGTGGCTCATTACAACCTCTTTCCTCTGTGGTGATGTTAGTACCAAGATCTTCCAACATCCTTCCTGATCAGAGTGTGGCCATCTTTGTCGTCTATGTATTTGACAAAATATTTCTCGAAGGGTTCTTTACAAGCTCTGCCAATTGGGAAAATTGTTGATCAATTTGCCTTTGATGGGTCTGCATCTCTTCCATCTGAGTTTGTGTTATGGTTAACACTCCTAAATTGGTGATGGTACTTTGGGGAGCTAGTCATTTACCAAAGCTTGACTCTTTGCAAAATTGAACAACTGAGCGATCATGTCTGGTTCATTACTATCCTTGGTCTGACTTCGACTTTGTCCCTGAACTTGTCGGCTTGTATTTTTATTTTGACTCTGATAGCTTTTTTTTGTCTGATAACTAGTAGTTCTAGTATATTGAGTTGGTCCTCCTTTCTTCTTTAATCCTAGAGGTAGTTTAGATGAACCACTCAGTTGATGAGAGTTCTAAGTAGCTTCTTTGTTGCCATAATTAAATGTCAGATGGTATGGTTGTTTAAAATTGGTGTAAGAGGCATTTTCTATCTCTTCTTCGTTTTCACTTTCTTTGCTCTCTTCCCGTCATGTATATATACAATTGTTGACTCCATGGCCTCCTTCACCACACATGACACATTTCATGACTTTCTCGACGTGTTTCTTACCCTTTCCTCTAGTATCTTTTAGTTGTTTGACATCTGTGGCAATCTTTTAAATTTGAGCTGTAATGGTTTCCAGAGCCTTGGCTTCAGTTGAAGGTCCTTCAGATCCAGCCTTCTTGGCTGAACCTCTATCACTTCTATCATACTCCATGTCTGCTTGCAATGCACCCATGTTGTCGATGATTTTCATAATTTTGCTTGGCTTCTTTCCAAGGAAATCACTCCCTGTAGTCGCATTCAATGAAGTTTGCTCTGTGGTAGTCAGCTCATTGTAGAATACTGTAACCAAGAATCCTTTGTGGTAGTTATGGTGAGGACAATCTCTTTGGTATTCATGAAATCATTCCCATGCTTCGTGGAGATTCTCTCTGGGTTTTTGCATGAAGGAAGTGATATTTTGCATATTTCGGATAGTTCTATCAGTGGGGTAATATTTAGTTACAAAAGCATCCACAAGGGGCCTCCATCCATCTATGGACTGATGGGGTAAGTTAAGATACTAGGATAGAGTTTTATCTTCAAGAGAGAAATTCAATCCCTTACAATATATGACTTTTTGAGGCACTCCCCTAATCTTGATGGTATCACATATATTTTTGAAGGCGTCAAGATGATGGTAAGGGTTCTCATTCTTCAAATTCCCTTTGAAGGGTTTGTTCTAGATCATCAAGATTACGGTAGGTTTTAGCTCAAAATTATTTGCATTGAAATGTGGGATGACAATGGGACACCTTGACTCATTGGCTCTAGTTGTAGCTAGCTCTCGAAGAGTTTTCTCTTCCTCATCATATTCACTCTCACTATTTTGGTCGTCACGTTCATGATCATGTTCACGTTCATTGTGGTTCCTTCAATGTCTGCTGCATCGGTGAAGATGATGGTGATTTTCCTCACATCTCTCCTCCTCATGGTGGCGACCATCAGAATGACGGTCTTCCCTTTCTTCTTCACTTTTTGTAGGTGGACAGTTATGTTGGTCTCTTGCATTCTGATCCTCCCCAGTAAGGCTACCATCTCTACGAGGCGGAATCAAGTCGTGAAAGGATGGTAAATCATTACTTAAATATGCTTCCCTTTAGGCTACCTAAACAGACTGCACAAATGAGTTAGAAAATTGGACGTGTAAAATGAAATATTCTCTGTAAACGTAAGGTAGAAAATTTAGAGTTTTGTGTGGTCAAGCTTGTTTCTAAGCCCGAGGCATGGGTGTATAGTGAGTAGACTTATGTTCTTAACAGTACCATTTTGTCTTGTCCCTGGCAACGGCGCCAAAAATTTGACCATCTTAAATTGCGCATACAAAACATAGCGGATCTAGAGTAGTTGGACTCTTAGATTTATAACTCGACACTCATACCCCCACAACTATTATACGGGGTCTGATATTGTAGGTTGGGGTTGAACCACAGGGACAAGGTTGGTAAGGGGCTAAGAACATAGAGCCTCAGACTCAGATACACCAAACAAAAGGTGGATCAATATGGTGTTCCCTAAGGAATGATGATGCTTCAAACAAAGTGGGAAAATAAAACAAGAGAACAAAGGCAAACAAGAAATATGTAACCAAAGTGTAACATCCCTGACCTGGGTTATGCTTTAACCCTAGGTGTTTTGATTAAGAAAGATGATTATATGCTTAATCTCATCTTGTGAAAAGTAATTAAGGCTCAAAAGGAACCTATGTTTCAATTTTGGTCATGTTTGAACAATGTTGAAGCAATGTTTGTTTATTTTGGACTAAAGTGCAAATTACCCAAGTTGAGGGGTTAAATTGCAAATTTTGCATGATAAGATGTTCCTCTGATGTTGAGACATCATAAGAATGAATATGATTTAGTGGTATGGTTTCCACAAGCTTGGACACCAAGATTAAGCTTGTAAAGCAATCCTTGTGCATTAAAACCTAGTTTTGGTGTAATGTGCAATTTACCCAAAATATAGGGTTCAATATGCAAATTACCACTTCAATATGGTCCTTAATGTTTCTTGGCATCATGTAGAGCAAATAAAATGAGAGGGACTCCTCATTTGAATTAAGTTGTAGGAGAGAGAATCTTGACATTAAAATAATCAAGAATAATGCCTATTTGAAACCCTAATTCGATTTAGGGCAAAAATGAATAAAAATGATTGAAGGGATTTCAACCAAAATGTTTTGGGTTGATTTTTAATAAGGATGGACGTTCCTTTAACAAGATAAGGAACGAAAATATCTTAAGTAGGTGAAATTCCACTCACCTTTTTATAAAGAAAAGTAATATCCACTCACATGTGGGATATTATATTATAAGCATTAAGGTGCTTAATTTGCTTTTCTTTAAATTGAGGATTTTGAGGATAATTTGAGGGGGAAGAGGAGGCACCAATTTTTGAATTAAATGCATTTTAATAATGCATTTTCTCTTTCATTGAATTTTTATAAAAAGGCCTTTTCCTAGCCAAATGAAAGGCTATTTCGACCCCACTTCTTCTCTTAGCTTGGAAACCGACCAAGGAAGCTAGGGAGGACCAGGAGGACGAACCCCAACCTGTGGGTAATCTCTTGACCTTAGTTCTCCTTGATTTCATGGTGGAAATCGAAAATAAATTATGGATTCCTTCTTATTTCGATCTCCTCTTCAACCCTAGCCAACTTTTGCAATCAAAAGCTTGAGGACGAGCCTAGGGGGAGTTGCAAGAGCTTCATCCACCATTAATGGCATGAGCTTGGAGCTTTGGAGCTCAATTGGAGGCGGATTTTATAACTCAAACCCTTAAACATTGCTATTGCATCAATTCTCTATGCTTTGTTGATTGATTTCTTCAATTTGATACACTCTTGTTTCTTTGCTGCAATTTCCATCAAGAACGGTTGTTGTTCTTGGTTGTTCGAAGGAAGGGGATGATGACATCATCCTAGATGCTTATCCAAAGAAAATTACCAAGAAAAACCGTTTTGATAGCTACTCCAAATCGTTTTAATTTGATTGGCTATGCGGTTTGAGCAAACCGTTTAAGGGCAAACGGTTTGAAACCGTTTGGGAGCAAACGGTTTGAAACCGTTTGGGAGAAAACGGTTTCAAGACCGTTTGAGATGGTTGACCAAGCGTTGACCGTTTGGGAATTTTGTTCCTAATTATGTAGGCTGATAACCCTCCGAATTTGAGGGATTAACTCCAAAGGAATCAAGAGTTGAAGGCCAATCAATTAGGCAATCAGATTGAATTATGTGCTGATTTTCAACCTGATTAACTTGACCTGGTTGAACAAACGGTTTCAAGACCATTTGAGATGGTTGACCAAGAGTTGACCGTTTTATATTACTGTTCATAATTATGTTTATTAATAACCCTCCAAATTTGAGGGATTAACTCCAAAGGAATCGTGAGTTGAAGCCTAATCAATTAGGGAAACCTAATTGGATTAAGTGCTGATTTTCAATCTGATTTAATTGTACTTTTTGAGCAAACGGTCTCAAGACCGTTTGAGTGCGTTGACAAAGCGTTGACCGTTTGGGATTACTGTTCCTAATGATGTTATCTAATGACTCACCGAATTTGGGGGATTAACTCCCAAGGAATCATGAGTTGAAGGCTATTCAATTAGGCAAACCCTAATTGAAAACAGTGCTGAAATTCCAATGAGTTAAGTTGAGATTTTGGGTTGATTAGCCCAAACGGTTTCAAGACCGTTTGGGGATCACCCAAACGGTCTCAAGACCGTTTGGGGATCACCCCAAGACCGTTTGGAGGTCTGGGGTCAAGTATAGTTGACCAATTGAAGGTCCAAAGGTACTAATCATATTGCAATGTAGTGCTGATCTGTTGATCAACTCGATAGACCAATCCATGATGATTTTTCACTAGAATCCAAAGGTTGGATGGGCAAAACGGTCTCAAGACCGTTTGGAGCTCATCCAAAAGGTCTCAAGACCGTTTTGTGGTCACCCAAGACCGTTTGGAGGTCTAGGGTTGAGTATGGTTAGGTGTTTGAAGGTCTAAAGGTACCAAGCTGTTATACAATGCAATGCTGATTTGGTGATCAATCCAATGATCCAAACCTTAATTGGATGGCTTGGATTTGAGTGATATGATGGGAAAACGGTCTCAAGACCGTTTGGAGGTCATCCAAACGACCTCAAGACCGTTTGGGGTCAGTTCATACCCAATTTGTATAATGGTTCAACAGTTTCAAAGTAACCAATCTTGCATTGATGAGTGTTGTTGGATCTTCGATTCCAAACCCTAATTCAATTGAATCAAGCCCTAATTGATGACCAATTGAGGGTCAATTGAGGGTCAAATTAGTTGAAGGTTAACCTATTAAACTCAATTGAAGTATGAGCATAGGTCCAATTGATGATTGGTTCCATGAATTCAATGGTTGAAGGTCCAATGCAATCAATTGAAACACAATTAGTAGCATGATTGATGATCAACTTCAAAGCTCTAATTGGTGTTTATAAACCCTAATCCCATTGAGATCAGACCATAATTGAAGTCCCAATTGAGGGGTGAGCCATGATTCAAATGATGATTGAGTTGATGATCCAATTGGTTGAAGTTCCATTGATTAGAATTGAGTGTGGTTCAATTTGGTTAATTCAATAGGATACCTCATGTTATTGAAGGTCTAATTGATCAAAACTTTTTGAAAACCTAATGTGATTAGGTGGGAGATACCTTTAATGGTACTAGTCATTAATGCATAACAAATGCATGGACCCAATACATGATGTAAACCCTAATTGAGGCTGATTCAATGTATAACCTTAATAAGAGGTTGTCTACATGTGAAATCACTAATTAGGATGTTAGTAAACCCTAGTTGAGGGTGTATCCTTGTGAAACCCTAGTGGAGGGTGTATCATTGTGAACCTTGGTTGAGGGTGTATCCTTGTGAAACCCTGGTTGAGGGTGTATCATTGCGATTGTTTATAGGAAACTTTATAATAAAGTTATGCCTTAAACTAAGATAAGTCCATATCATGTGAGATAGCTGGACAATTCTAATGTGTGGCCTATGCATTATATGCTAAGGGTGAGTATTCTATGATGGAATGTATTAAGAGGGGAAATACCTTAATACAAGATAAAGTTGGTTAACTCAAGAGGGTCTGAATTAATGAGAAATGGGAAACCCTAACCCTGGTAAGGGAATAGTGGTGTTACCCTTGAATAATGATGTTATATATTGTTTTGCATGGTGCTGATATGAAATTGATGTATTATCATCTGTACTAACCATGCAGGTATGATGTGATGATGAACATAGCCAGGTATGAGCTATGACATTTTATGTATTGACATTATTTATTGGGCCTTATGTGCCATGCTATACCTTATTGCCTAGTATGAGGTAATAAGAGAAGTAATGGGCCTTAAGTGCCATGAGAAGATGTTTATGTAATAAGCATCATATTTACCTTAGTCAGGTGACCTGAAGGTGATAATTACCTGAAAAAGTGGTAATAATGCTCAATGATGAGCTAAGGGTTTGAATACCCAGAACCATATGATTATGGCATTGAGTTGCAAAGGAATGAAAATTCCCAGTATTGAAATGAGGGACTGAGATCCCCATGTCTTATAAAGACTGAGAAGTGATTAATGGAAATAGTACATGTTTTCTTTATAGCATTTGTCTTATTAAGTTATGTTTGGAAACTTGGCTGATGCTAAAAGAATATGATAATGTACTTAATTAATCAAGTGATACCATATAATGTAGTTGCCCTGATCACAGATCCATCAGCGTCAGAATTAGCTGAATGGTGAAACGAGTTTACTCGGAACGCATATTTTTGAATATGTGGGGGTAATTGGGCAATTATATCCTTATGCCCCATAGACATTGCTACGGGCTATGTCCTATGAACGGGATTGATTACGGACCATACCCCAATAAGAGCATGGCTACGGGCCATGACTCCACAAAATAATACCGGGCATTGGCTACGGGCCATATCCTGAAGAGAGTATATGCTATGGGCTATAACTCTAATAGTGATGTTGCCAGTATACCCTGGAAAGCTATCTAGCAGAGACACAAGATGTCCTGCATGTTATCTCGTACTGAGCGAGATAGTTGAGGTCATGGGAATCCGGCTCTTCCATTGACCTATGTGTGGTACCGATGCTTTACGTAACCGTGGTCAGTTGGAGTATGAGCGGTATACCTCATCTCCTCAGGGCATAAGTATGATTGTAAAACGTAATCAGCCGTGTAGCATATTTGCTTAGGGTTGAATTGCGAGAATCAATGGTTGATGATACATGGTCTATTATATCATAGTTGGATAAATGATATACATGTTCTTCATATTCCTTCTTAAATGAATGACTTGCTGCTTAATCAAGTTATAATTGAAATGATTGCATAGAGAATACTGCTCTGCATATCTTATTCAATGATTTACCTGCTGTTGAGTAAATATAATTCTACTTCTCAGTGTTATTCTATTATCAGCAATAACAATGTTTCTGGCGGAGAGTTATATCTCTCGCTGGGAAAATTTTTATAATTGTTTCACCCTCGTGGGATTAAATTTTTAGGTAATCGCCGAAGAAGAGGAAGAAACCTTTCAGTGGGTGAGCAGCAGCAGCAGTCATAGGGACAGCAGTGATCCAACATGTGGAGACATTGGCTGTCTGGTTTTGTGTAGATAGTCCTATGAGTCGTCTCTGTACTCTCGGGTCCTAGGAGTTAGTGTTTTGATTCTCCGATCTGAGATTTTGTGCAAAGAGGCATGATATGTATATATATGAACCAGGATGTAATGTTTTACTTTGGTTCTAAATGAAAGAGTTTTCCTATGAATGGATCTCTTGATAAATGGTTTTAATTTTTAGTGATTTTCAGTAATCCGCTGCTAACGATCGCTTACGCATGTTTTATTATTGTTAATGACACTTGTTATCTTAAATGATGGCGGGTGTCGTCACACAAAGGATTGGAGGGAGCTTGGATTGGGTTTCACCCACTAAGATGTCTCACCAACTTGCAATAATCACACTCCTTTTCCATACCCTTAGTAAGATTACAAGAAATCGTTACATATGTCTATTCCCTCCTCTCTTGAGCTTAGGATAGATCTAGATTATAAGGTTTCCTCCCTCTAGATATGACAAACAAACAACTACAAAGCAAACCATATGATCATTAGCTTTAGTATTCCACATTTTCATGCATTCATACTACTCCATAACACTTAGATAAGGTTAGTACTACTCTTTCGAGGCATCAACAATCATATATTATAAGATGGTAGCTAAGCATACAAGTGAAGCTTTAAGAACAAGAGTAAAGATATAATCTTGATAACAGCATATATATATATATATATATATATATATATATATATATATATATATATATATATATATATTCAAAGGGGTGCAAGTATACACATGTTAGGAGAGCCTTAGTGGCTACACCCAACCCAAGTTAGGTGTTTAGACACACATTTTAATGGGGAGCATAACGGCATTAAAAATGCATGGATGCATCAATAATAATGAAGTGGGGAGAGATATAGCGTGAGGAAGATAATAGATCTGGAGATAGAAGGAGGTGATACACCAATGATACTCCTTTAGATCTAGATCTGGTTGGGACATGGAAGATGGAAATTCCTTCTTTCAAAGAAGAGGATGGTAGACCTTCTCTCTGCTCCAACTTTTGTCTTTGGAGATCCAAGGCCTCGGGAGATGGGCGAAGATGACTCTAGAGTTTGGCAGCACTCCGTGGCTCTTGATGATCTGATGCCTCAGTGTGTGGATTCGGGGGCCTATTTATAGGTGTTGCCCATTGACCTTAGTCACGGTTGTAGTGTCAGCTGGTCGCAACCATTGTCATGATTGCGATGGTGGGGGTGTCGTTATGACCACAACTTCTTGGGAAGTTGTCACATGTCCACGGTCGCAATTGCTCCTTCTTTTTTGTCATAACAAACATTGTGGTTGTGGCACGCTCCCTCTGTGAATCTTGGTACCACGATCACGATGTGTCATCTCGATCGCAATTGGTATCGTAGTCGAGGTATGATGCCGCTAGTCACTGGATCGGTCATGGTCGTGACATTTGCAGGCTGTGCAATAACAGTCGTGACGTGGTATGAGCCTGCATTGAGCGGGAAAGGTATGAAATTCATATTTTTGCCCTAATACACTCATATGAATAGAAAAATCCATAAAAGATACGCTAGAATAGGAATAAAACATATGCAAAAAGTTCACAAAATGAGATGTTATCATCAACTCATTGAGAACTTCTCATGTGGGTTCAGTTCCCATGCCAATAAGTCTTTTGAAGCTCTAGTGCATGTAGGGATATCAAAAATATATCAGTTTATTTGGAAAGAAAACATATTGGTGAATGTCTATTTGCCCCATTTGTTGTTCATGTGGTCTATATACTTGCTTACATATATAGGACCACATTCATTCCTCATGGAAGATGTTTCAATTGGGCCTAGTAACCCAGTAATATTAATATATTTTAATCAATTTTCTAGTACCTACCTTCCAAATAAATCCTCCCTTATGTATTTGCACTGCCCTATAATGCTCATACATGTATAGCTTGGATGTTAACCCACTGATGTGTCTAGGACTCCTTTTTTTCGGTAGTAGTTGACCCCAACACTCTACTTTTTTAAAAGTTAAGTTTATGTCTATATGCCACTAATGTTGAGCTAAAAGAGATCGATTGAAAAAATTTAGATCACAAAATCCAATGCAACCTATGTTTTTTTGTTTGAACATGGATCCCCACTGTACCCAATGGATTTTGATCTCTCTCTCTCTGTCTTACCACTATAAATGTGAAATCATCCCTTAAATCTCATCAATTTAGGCCATCATGTAGTTTAAATATACTCATCACATAAGTGGGTATGGCGTGTATCTAGGGATGTCAACGGGGAGGGTATGGGGAGGGTAAGGTTTTACCTTTTCCCTTACCCTCCAGAGGGTAGTGGGTAAGGGTATCAGTAATCCCCTTACCCTCCCCTTACCCTTACCCTTACCCTATTCCCCACAGGGTAAAGGGAGAAGGTAAATGGGTAATTTTAATAAAAAAGAAATTCATGTACATGGTATAGTGCTTTTTGAGAATTTGATAATTAATTCATTGATGAAAATATATAAAACACTATATCCACTTCGAAATCATATGATTCACCATGCAAAATAAGACAATACTCACAATAATAAAGTTTAATGCATAAATCATTTTTCAATTTGCAAAAATATCAATAACCTATAAATGTTTCACCAAATCTCATTTTTTCACAATGTATATATGTTTTTCCCACCATGACAAAGCATTACAAACACACCAACAACTAATTTTCCCATCAGAAATTTCAAGTAACTCTCACAAGTTCAAATACTGCTACAAAAAGACTATCAAGTTCATTTAATGGAACAAATCTACTAGAACACATCACATGAGAGTCGTCACTTGATACAAATTCACATTAAGAATGATGAACTTCTTGTCCCTCCCAAAAAATGGTTATCATTCTTTTACCCTGGAAGAACAAATATTCAAAAAGATCATATAACTAAAATTTTGCTAATCTAGAATTGAAAGGAAACCATAAAATAAGAGTACAAAACCTTCAAGTCTCAAATTCAATTTCCATATCATCGTCCACACTATGATTCTCATCAATGGCTTCCTTGACTATATCAAATATTATCTCCTTATCAATATATTGTTCTAAAAGTAAAAAGAAATAAGTAACAAGCAAATAAGTACCAAGTCTTTCATAATATAAGTAATAGATAACAAAAAAGTGGCCTCAAATTACCATGGAGTGAACTTCTTATCCAATATTGAGCACATATAATCCCCTCAATTGTACTTCGTAACATAGGTCTCCTACATTGATCAAGTACTCTCCCACATGTGCTAAATGTTTCTTCAGAAGTCATAGTGGTGATAGGAATGGCTAATATATCACGTGCCATCCCTGTTGTTATAGGATACTTTGTTTCATTGCGTTTCTACCATTGCAATATGTCAAATTGAGTCTCTTTCCCTCTCGTTGGGTAGATGGCTTCAGATAAATAAGTTTGCAAGTCATTTTGAATGAGACATGTATGAGATTCAATAGATAATCCCTGATTCATTCTAGTTGTGTAACTAGAAAGTTTTCTAGAAGTATTGTCAGTCCTACCATCACTATTGTGTCCACTACAAAATGAGATGGATTCTCCATCAAGAAGATATAGAATAGAAACATCTCCACTACTACATCGATACTCATTATCAAGATCGAGTACCAATAATTAATCTTCTCAACTTCAACATTTTTTTTTCACCATACACCTCATGCATGTTTAATTCAAGAGACTCCATCTTCACGCGTGGGTCAAGAATGGAAGATATAGCCAAAATAGGACAAGCATCATCCCAATACTTGTCAAATTTAGAAACCATTTATTAGCCATATTCTGTAAGAACCATTAGAATCAACTTTGAGTTCCCTTAAAAAAATACAAATTGCACAAATATGGATGAAATTGTAACTGGCAGAAGGATTCAAGGTACAAGAAAATAGGTTAGTTACTTCTCTCTAAGACATCACAGACAATCCTAGTGTTTTCCCACTCTTCATCACTAGGGATATATTTGAAATTTAGATCCAAACAAAAAGTTGTGCCAATGCATATTTGAATCCCATGCGGTCTTCAACATCAAAACGATTTAATTCCAAAGAGTAGCTACATCCAAGTTAAGGGACTTATCTGTAGGGCCCCTTACATGCAAAATAGCTTGATGAAAAGTTTGAAGTCTAAGCGTGGATGACCTAACATATCTCACGGCTTCACAGATTTTACCAGTCACTTCAGATATGACATCAACACCTTCTTGCACAATCAAATTCAATGTGGCACAACATTGAACATGAAACATTGTACCACCTGACAATAAATAACCTTTGGATGTAAGCTTAGATTTCAATTCTCTAACCATGGCATCAAGCACTACAATTGTCAAGGACAAGGCACGTCAAGTTTTGATCAATGTTCCAACTATAAATCTTTCTCGCCAATGCTTGTAAGAGCCTATCGTAAGTGTGAGGAGCAGCTACAAAGGAAAATTTGAGAATCCTTTTTTGTAATTTCCAAGACTCATCAACGTAGTGAGAAGTTAAAGACATATACCCCTTGTGCCTATTTGATGTCCACATATCACTTATAAGAAGACAAACCATCTAGAACATTATCAAATTTGACTCTTTCTTATTCATACAATTGCATGCAAACACTCTTTATGGTATTCCTAGTGACCATTTTGAATTGAGGTTGGAGATTGTTAAAAAAATCACTAAACCCAACATGATTAACCATTGGAAATGGGTATTCATGCAACACAATCATCCTAGACAAATCTTGTCAACTTGTCATGATTAAACTTGTAAGTTTTCACTTACATTGCACCATATTTCCTATTAGGCATTAGACTTATGGTTGTATGTCCTTTTCCCTTTTATTGAGAATAATGACTTAGATTGTGTTCAGAATGAAGAGCCAGAGATGATTCATCTGACAAGTCTCTGAATTACTAAATTTGCACTATTTTGGCTATTCATCTAATGGAATTCATACAATAGTAATGTTCCACGTGTGAGACAATCAAAAGAAGAATACTAAAACACAAAGAATATTTCTACTTAATCATCTATTATAAAGCCTTCATGCAGAAATATTACCATGATTGGGTCAAAGAAAGAAGACAAGGTGCTCATTATCACAAGTTTCAACAACTACACCATGAAAAGGAAGGACGCAGGAAAAAAGGTTGCTTGAATTTTATTATTGCCTATATAAGTTCTTTTTTTGCTCATAAAAGGGTCCTGTTTTTTTAGATTATAGCGTATGTACAATAAGTATGAGACCATCCGAGATGAAGATCCATCAAAAAAGAAAAAAGACCACCCCATATTGGAGGAGAAAAAAGATCAAGAGATAATGTCTCACAGGACTCAGGATATACAAAGAAGAGAATTAAATCTTAGAATTAGAGACCCAAGGAACCAACAGCAGAATAAACAAATCAGGTATGTCCAATGCCATCAATATTAGCATGAATTAGCTTCTAGAAAACTTGAGAAGTCAATTATCTATCTTCATGAACTCTCCTATTCCTTTCCATCCAGATATTATAATGGATACACATTAAAACCAGCTTGCAGAACCTAGAGTTGATCTTAACAATATCCGGCCATGAAGTGAAGGAATTGTAGGAACCAAGGTAAATAGAAGCAAATTTGAAGAATTCTTCAGTGAACTCAAAATTAAAAAGAATGTGCTTCATACATTCATACCCATGTTTATAGAGAAAACAATTGGAGGCCAACGAAATATCTCTTCTTTTTTTTTTGTCGGTAAAAAATCTTGTTACTAAAAATTTGGTTACCAAAACTTTGGGTACAAAAGATATTGCGCCCCCATTACAAACCTGGATGAAAACATCCGAACAACTAAGGAAAACAAGCTAGACACTAAACTACTTACAGTAGCCAACAACCTAGATAAAAAGGAGAAAAGAAAAACCCGCAATACTAACTCAAACAGATAACAAAGAAGCTGAAAAGACCATCCTAAACTACTCATGCCAACACTGGCAATATACTCATCCTCTGAAAGTGTGACAACATGAGCAGCCGAACCATCACTTCAGCAGCCTGGAGATCTCAAGAGTAATACAGCAGGATTGTCCACTACTATCATCCAGATCTTCGAAATTCTGGCAAGTAAAAGAAAACACCCAGAGAGCCTGCAAACCATTGAATCCTTTAGAGCAGATTGAATGAGCTAGCTGATCATTCACACACTAAACATTATCTTCATCCCTCTAAAATTGTGTGGACTAATCCGCCAACATAGGAACATCCTGAACCAACGAAACCAATGTCCAGAATCACTGTGTTAGTTCTTTATGCAAACCCCAGAAACCAAATAGCACGAAGCCTAAAAAAGGAGAGATCACCCCCCTTATCTTCTCTTCCTTACTGCTTTCTTTTTCCTCTTGGACCATGATTCCTCATATTCTAGTGAATCATTGTCCAAATGATCAGAGTCAATTCTAGAATAGGTATCCTCAATGGAACCATCATCTTCATCAAAGAGCTGCTCCTTTCTCTGTTGATATTCAACTGAAAAATTGCTACTCTCCCAAATCTTATTGATCTTCCATGAATCGGAGCAACTGCGAGTAAGCTCCAACTCCCATCCGAGATTGAGACTACCCAGATTACAAATCGGGGATGACCCAAACATGTCTGGTTCCTTCGACCAGTCTTGAATGATCTTAGGTTGACGATCATGAGCCGAGGTGTTACTGTTGAGGACAACCTCTTGAACTTGCTGAGCAATAGTGTTCTGCAGTCCGTTGTCGTCTTCTTCAGTATCACCAGAAAGCACCACAGTCGATTCCCCCTGGTCTTTTGCATCTTGAGTCACATTACTAGGAAAGTCGGTTGAGGCATTATGACAAACACCTCCCTGTTTCCCAAACCGTACCTACAAATCATTGTCCGGGGGGGTTTCCTGGGCTTCGACGGGCATGAGGTTGTCTTGTGACCAAAGTGTTTGTAGTTCGAACATGAGACTGGCTTCGAAACGACCTCGATCTTCAACTGCTTGATGACGGAATCCACTTCTACCTTAGTCGTCCTGGGCAGAGAGGAGCCACTGCACACTTCAACACAGGCAATGGCGGCTCCGATACAACCAGTAGATGTAGATCTGTCGTCGAAGTCCACAGGTTTCCCGATTGTGCTAACCACGCTCGCAATGTGATTGCGAGTCCAAGGAACTCCGGCATTTTCGATTTTCACCCAGATTGGTACATGCGAGAAAGATAGAGGTTGAAGGGAGGTACCCGGCTTCCACGAGTGAGCAACGACAAGCGACCCATCCAGGAACCATGGCTCCTCATCCAGTACCCTATCTCTCTCCATTTTGGATGGCATCTTGATAATGAAACCCTCCCTCTCCTACGAGAAGACTTCAATCGATTCACTCGGTCGCCAGAGCCGTCTAATCCACCCTGCTAAGTGCTCTCAGTAGGGCTTCCTTCCTACAAATCGAACAGAAATGAACTCGCCCCAGTCCAGAACTGGACACTCTGGGCTGGAAATTGAGGCGCATCTCTCTCCGTCTTTGAGGATTGGCTCGGCGTATTCGATCGTCACGATCCCATCCACATCCCAATCTTGCCTACTGGTCAGAAGCCAGTCAGCAATCTGTGAAGATGGACCTGCTCCATTGGCGGGGGAGGGGGAGGGGGAGGTAGAGGAGGATGCTTCTGCCGCCTCCTTTCCCTTTTATTGTGTCTGTCCAGGCGATCCTAAGTGACCGAGGATGTCGAGATTGCCTCCATCACCAGTTGCCTCCGGATGGCGAACTGGAGGAGTCGGAATCGACTCTGCAGTAGCTTGAAGCTTCTCCCCTCGGCCGCTAGGATTGCTCCCGTGACCACGCCCTCGTCGTCCTCACCCCCGAGCCATCACCCTAGAATCGCCTTTGGACTCGCTTCAACATGAGGTCTTGAAATACCTCTTCTTATTGAGTAATTAGTTGTAGGAAGCTTGTTACAATAATCTTTCCACATGTGAATAATGTAATGTTTCAGAATTTTGTTTTCTCGCAACCATTCAAACAAATAAAGATGAGGTTTATAAGATCTAATCTCATTCTAGACATCATTTAACTTTGTCTTCTTTTGTTCAACAAGTGAGAAAATCTTCTTGCACTACAGGTTGAGGAATAGTCTTGAAAAATTATACAGTTCTTTTGTTGTTTCCTTTATCTGGTGTATTCCAATTACTACCCTCGACAATAAGATTTAGAAGACTATTAATTGGAATACCCAACTTCAGGATAGCATCTTTCCCAATAGAATCATGTAAAAAGACGTTGTTATAAACCCAAGGGTCTTGTAATAACTTTATGTTATTACCTTTACCAATGTGGAAATCAACTGGGTTCAAAAGATCATATTTATTTCTAATAATGCTTGAGAAGAGCCAAGACATTGAAGGTCAGAAATTAATGCACCACAAGTATTCTTTAGATAAGTACCTTTCACTACTCCACTTGACCTATAAATAGTCCTTTTTGTTAGCAATATCCCAACCATTTAAGATAAGACATGAGTGTGAAGCATCTCTCATTTTACAATTGTGAAGGCCGCCTTCTTGATTAGGTCTAGTATTAACATCCCATTTAACTAAGTGTAAATGAGGCTTATCATCAGACTTTCCCCAAAGAAAGTCGCGACTAAGTTTCTCCAAATCATCCATGATAGAAGTAGGAATAGGGAACAAGGTACCCCAATACAAATGAATGTCATTTACAATGAACTGTATGAGTTTGATTCTAGCATCCATGGATAGTTCCTCAGACATCCAACCTTGTAGTTTTGATTTTACCTTGTCAACAAGGGGAGAGAAAGAATATTTGGTTAGCTTACCAATAAAGAGGGAAACTCCCAAGATATTTGAGGGCAGATTGCAAATTTTGAAATTCAAAATATTGATTATATTTAGTCTCTCAATTTTTTACTAAAAATAATATCACTTTTGAGGGGATTTGGCTTTAAGACCTAAAAGCTTCCTAAAAGAATAGAGGATTTTTAGAATATCGGTGGCATTCCTTTCATCAGCATCAAGAAAAATCATCAAATCATCTTTGAAAATGAGATGAGAAACAAAAAGGGACTTAGAATCTTTTAGAGGAGACATAGTACCATTGATAACGGCCTGGTCCATGAAATTTGTAAAGGCTTGCATAACGGTTACAAAAAGGTAAAGGGTGATTTTTTAGAAAGATTGAATCTCTTTATGGGTTGACCATTGATAAGAATCTAGTATGAAGTAGAATAGAAAATACTAGATATCCATTTAATCCATATGGGAGGAAAACCCATTCTAGATAGAATAGCAAATAGGAAATCCCAATTAACCAAACTATATGCCTTTGATATGTTAACCTTCAAATACATCTTACTGCCAGAGTTTGCTCTATTGAAATCATGCAAAATCTCATTTGAAAGTAGAACCACATCTTTGATATTTCTTCCTTTAATAAAAGAAGTTTGATTGTTACTAATGATACTAGGCAAAATACCATGTAATCTAGTAGTCAAGATTTTTTAGATGATCTTATAGACCACATGGAAAAGATCAATGGGTCTCCAATTCTTAATATTAGAATTGTCGAGACCTTTAGGTATCAAGGTGATAAAAGTATTATTGGACTCCTACAACAAATGCCCATTTGAGAAGAAAAAAATCCTTAATAGCATTAGAGATATCTACACCAATAATGGAGAAGATCTTCTTGATAAACAAGGCGTTCAAACCATCATGACCTGGAGGTTTATAATTATTCAGAGAATGAACAACATCATCATTCTCCTTTTGAGTTACGTGGACAATAGGAAAAGTTTTTTGGGCCTAATAAAGGATCGGGCTAGACCAAGAAAAACTTTCAAGCCCTTCACACTTATCACCCTTCTTAAAGAGCTTGTCATAAAAGCATAGACATGCTCTCTGATGATAGTAGGATTATAAGTCAAATTATCATCAATTTGAATATTTCTGATGTTTTTTCTTTACCGCTAGTTATCATAGATGCATAAAAAAATTTGAGTTCTGATCTCCCTCTTTAATCTAGAGAATTCTCGATTTTTTTCTAAGAAAAGATTCTTCAATCTCTTCAACTATCTTAGCTTCTTTTCTTAGCTCCCTACTTTTATTTTGGAGTTAATTATTAAGAGGATCCATATTAGCCTCAGTATGAGCTTGAAGAGCATTCAATTCCACAATTTTAACACTATCAAAAATGTTACTAAAAGACTCATGATTTCCTCTCTTAAGTTGACTTCTTAAGATTTGAAATTTTCTATATACTTTAAACATAGTTATACATCAACTTCTGAGTTCTAGGCCTTGTGAACTATAGAATAGAACGCATACTTGGAAGCCCAAGAGTTTATAAAATGAAAGGGAACAATAACAATTTTCTTATCACCAATACGAAATAAGATAATTATATGGTCGCTCGTAGTATTGGAAATGAGTTCCCCTAAAAATTCCTCAAATCAATTCAGAAAATGGTCATTATATAGAATTATGTCAATTTTAAGTAATGAAGTTAAGCCCTTCCTGATGATTACCCCATGAAAAAAATGTACCTTTAAGGTCACATTCATATAAACCACTGCTCAAAATGCATGCATTGAAGTCATCCATCGATTTATTACTAGGAGGTAGCTTACCAACTTACTCACAGTTTTTTCTAATAGAATTGAAGTTGCCAAGAATAATCCAAGGAATAGAGATAGAAAAAGAAACCCTTTCAGCATTATCTCAAAGAGAACATCTGTCAGAATCATTGTTATGTCCATAGATAGCATTAATTTTAAAGTTAAGACCACCAATAGCAAGATCAAACAGAATATGTTGGTCAGATTCTTCAAGTTTACAGATTTCACAAACATATGGAATCCAAAGAATAATAACCATGCCAAGAACATGTGATTCATGGTTTGATGAACAATCATACTTAGGGAAATATCTAGAAAGAAACTTGTTAAGCCTTTTCCTTATCAACCTCATTTCATTAAGAATGATAACATGGCTATGCAACCTTCTTAAGTCCTCAAGAACATAATTAATTTTGTTAGTAATACCTCTGATGTTCCATGAGAATATTCTGATATGTGGAATCATTTGATCACATGGGCCATTAAGTTGTCGATCTCATCTCTTTTGTCAAAGGTTTCTAAAATTCTCAATGGAGAAAGCATTGAATTGATAAATCTAAGAGAACTCACCACAATAGTTTTAGAAATGAACATAGGCGGAGATTGTAGTTTTAGAGAAGATTTTGGATCTAGATCTGAGCAATTCACTAATGATAAAGGCATATCATCAAACATTTGTATTGGGGTACAAGGAATATATCTTGAGCCTTGGTAGTCAGTAAACTTCAAGGTAGTTGAAGTTCCAGGGGCTAAAGCATTAACCACAAAACTACCTGTAGGAAATGCACAACTAGAAATAAAATTAGCAAAAAGATCATTAGAGAAGCTAGGCAAAGGAATTCCAAAATATTCATCGTACTATTGTTGCTACAAAGCAAACCCCTCAAAGGGATTGACGAGATAAAACTTATATTTGAATCCAAAGAATTTGCACCTCTTACGCATAGAAGGAATACATACATACTCAAGATATACAACATGGACCCTTCCATCGTCACCCTATAGTTCAATAGAAGAAGGAAAACTAGAAGATGAGTTTATCAAGACATGGATGCAAGCATATTCCATTTGACTGCAATCCTTTGTAGATCCATCTATACTTAATGGATGTCCTAAGAAAGGACCAATGTGTTCACACATTTTGACATCCCATAGTTCAAGCAGGAGATCATATAGCCTGACCAAATCAGAATGTTTATGAGGCCAATCTTAGAGATAGGAAGACCGGGGTGCCATTTTATCAAAACCGATAAAAGTGTTTGACAAACCATGGCCCTCTCTCCAGATCATACTCCATGTCCCTAGGGTTTGATAATCTGAATATAAACAATTTTTTATTTTTGGAAGTGACTTCCACGTTAACTTTAGGATCTCAGATATTTAAGACGTGTTGATGAAGAAGCATAGCATCTAAGAGGAAGTCTACAACATGGTCAGTGAGACAGTATTTCTATCTAGACACATTCTCTATAAATTCAACACTAGGGAAGATGATGCAACCATCTTTAACTGCAATGTCAATGTGATGAGAGGCAATACAAGTTTTCTAGAAGAATGATAAACATCAAACCAGTCCTTCAGGGATTCAAAATGAACGTTGGGAACATCTTATTTTGATCTCAACTTCTAGATCAGAAGATTGCTCCCCAATTGAAGCTGACGGTGCTATGTCGCCCTTCCAGTCTCCACTCAAGAGGGAAGCAACGTGACTTTGTGCTTATTAAGTCATAATGTTGATTCTAGTTTCTTTAGAGAAACCTAGAAGATGAAAAGAGGTTATTTACAAACTAGATACAAGTCATCGCAATTCATATGACTTTCTCCAAACCCAAGAACATGTGTATCAAGTATTCCACAAAAAGTGACCCCTTATACATTCCCTTCTCGTCCCTTACATCCATGAGGGCCATTGGCACCTCTGTATACACGATTGACACCTATTACAACTACAATTCCTCCCTTAATTTCTTTACTCCTCCCCATCCTTGATGGGTGACCTGAGTATAGATAAAAGAAATATAATATAAAAGAATAGATAAATATGTGAAATAATTGTAAGATAGGTACATATTTTGAAGATAAAATTCATATAGAAAAAGTAATTGTTTTCATGAAGATTATTATGTCAGTTGCATCAGAACAACACAACAACATGGTCTTTCAATGATTAAGATCAACACATCATGTAGTATGATTACCTTGAAGTTGAAACCATGAAGTGAACTCATTACATGTATTGCATACATATATACATAGTCATTGCCCCTCATGGTGCAAATGCAACTATGGTAGAATCCATAGAGAGGCTACTTGATAGATGAAATGTTTCATATTTGTAACAATACGAAAAATGAATATTTTAAAAGATGATCAAACAAGAATGTCGTAAAGCATACATTGGACATGGCCCATACTAATAGCATGAAAATGCAAAAATTTATTAGTAGTTGATTGTGAAAGTGAACATGATTTAGTTGATGCAAAAAAGAGGCAAATTGTTGTAGGCTTTAAGAGGCATTACCCTAATATTTTTGTACAAGATGCAAGTGAGGTAGATGGTATTGTTGAAGTTTATACTAAAAGGGTTTCATTAAGAGGCCAATGTAAAAGGCTAAAAATTATTGCTTATGAGGCAACAAAACTACATATTTGTGAAACCTATGAAAACTTGTACTCCTTACTCTGTTTTGAGGGAGACATTAGCAACAACACAATATCTTTTCGGTAGTAATCCCATTTCAAATAAGAACCTCAACTATCGATTATTTGAATATGTTATATTGTTAAGATTCTTCCAATCAAATCATATGATAACACCCAATTGGATATATTAGAACCTTAAGCCTTCATGTTCATATAATCTAAGAGCAAGCCATAAAACCTATCATCTCCTAGCACTAGCATGCCTATAAGTGATGACAACTATAAAGGGCTTAGCAGCAAAGTCTAGGATTTTGGAATAAAATGACCTCCAATCTACAAGCCCAACAAGCTAAGTCCAAGATAACCAAAAAGCATAAGAGGTTTGATTGAAAACCATATACCAAGAATTCCAAATTTTGTAAGTTATTTACCTCTTCAATAAAGAGAAAATATATTGCAACCTAAACTTTTATCATCGTACTATAAAGAGAAGAAAAAAAATTCAAGATTACTAAAGTTAATTACAAGAAATTGGTTATAATAACATTGGAAAATACAAAAAAAAACTCAAAAGGACACAACTCTCATAGTTTTCATTTGGTTTCAATGAAGATATTGAAAGAAAGAAACAAAAAAGATGTGATATTTTGAAGCTTGGTAGGCTATATCGTCATTCATAAATCACAATCTGGCTCTGTTGGATAATAGATGTATATTTTGAGGTTTGAAAAATGAATAGGGTAGGATGTGAGATGAGGGGAAGTTTCATCATCTTGTCAACCACTATTTGTGGTCAGTTTACATCTTGAAAGTTATACTGTCTCTTCATATTGGTTTGGAATGACAAGAGCCATGAAAGATGGTGCTTTTCTATTGTTCTCATACTAAGGGTCAAATTTTATAGGTGAGATTAATTAATGGATACCTATATATGGTTACAAAAAATGTTAAGTTTAATATGATGATCACTTGTATAATCTCATAAATGATAATATAATTCAAAGTATCTTAGAAAACCAAAACTTCTATAACAACCAGGTGTATGATCATCAAATTATCTTGTAGAATATGAACCTAAGAAATGTTTGACTATTCGATGAAAAATATAAATCATGTTTTTTTTTTGCATATGTACTCATTACATATGTAATATATTTGTAGATTAACATATAAACAACCATCAAGTAAAAATAAAAAACAAATGTTGTGAGGCAATCTGAGGTGCTCGTCGAGGGGCCCATATTCATAATTTCTAACCTGACTATGAGGTGAGTAGACAAAGAGAGGCCCCTTTCTGGACCATGACAATACGAAGCACGCATTCAACTATTAGTCAATCAACACATGACCTTTTGAAGTTGCATCCACACTGGATATAGTCAATAAGATGTTGTCAAACTTCTTTTCCATCTTGTCTGTATATTTTTTTCTCATTAGATAAATGTTTCGTGTGTCTTCTTTTCTAACTAAATTTGTGTTATCTACAGCCCCCTTGTGCACACTTGCACCTCGCGGGACTATAAACATTCATGATAGCCAATTTCAATGATGTTATGAATCTTATTATATAATTAATATAGTTTCTACGAAATAAAGATTGGCAAGTTCGTTTACAAGGAGACTAGAGATCAAGTTGGTGTAGCATTAGGAAATGAAAGATTGTGCAATGAAAAGATAAAAAAGACCTGAAGAGTCATGCTAGCACTTTCTGAGACATCCTTATATAATTGAAACTTCAACTAGATGGAAACATCTAAGAATGTTTTTAAATCAAGATCCCTTTCTTAAGGAGAAAAAGGATCTAAAAGATGGTTCCCTTTTTCCATATTTAGTACATGACCACTGCCCACAAATATATCTTCCATGATTTTTCACAGACTTATCTAAAGATAATTGTAGCTTTGAGGTCCTCCTCCTAGGAGTCAACCCCCTCCAAGTTGACATTTTGATTGTTGCATTGAGGATCATATATAGTACAGCCTCCCACTGAGACTAAATTGGTACCATGTTCATTTACTAGAAGTTACTATTTTTTCTTTAAATACTTGCATTCATCTTTTCTTACTAATTATTATTCAATGTTACTCATGGGAATCTGTGACTCCTAGCTCTTTTACTCTCCTTGCATCCACTCAAAAGAAAGACCATTGGAAAAGTGCAAAATATGATAGATTTATTAAGCGACACACCGTTACATATTAAACAACCTGCATTTGGAAGAACTCACAACTAAGAAGTGAAACTTTGACAAGATGTATATATGGCTGCAATTTTATACATGTAATCATTGGTATCTAGTACTACTCTTCCAATCTAAAGATGCAATTGTAGCCATTCTCTATATGCAATATAGAAGAAATCATTGTGTGAGAGCCTACACAATTCCTTATTTGGGGAAGATAAAATACACCAACAATTCATTCTACATATCAATTTGAACCCAACCCCAACATGAAACAATAATAGACAACCTGAGCATGATCCAAACCAAATTACATTGAGTTTTTAGATGGAAAGAACAATCATCCCACCTCAACTAATAACCACCCAAATAAGTTTGACATAATTAATGAACATTTATATTGCTATATGAGAATTTTGAGGTTGTTCGTGTTATTTACAATGTAATAACATGTATTGATCATCCTAGCACATGACTCACTGAAATAACAAGGGTATGTTAAAACTTTTCAAACAAAATAAATGAATGACAAATAGTTAAAATAGAACAATCTAATGTAATGATATAGTCACATATTGCATAAGTATAGAAAATGGAAAGAAAATTCACTCAACAAATCTTTTTTGTTCATATGCAAACCTGCCGCATATATAACCATGTTTATCTTAGACATGCAAAAAAATCCCATTCTTGTAATTGTTCGCTCATCATGAATATGAGTTGCTCCAGATAAATACTTCCCTTGAAGAAATTCACTCTTCAAGCATGCAATAGATGTCTTGAAGAAGTTGGAGCAGAGCACTTGAGGCAATAATAATAAGAGATCATTAGTAGCAGCGACATTGTTCTAGGCTTGGAAGGCATAGGAAGACATTCAAAGAGTGTCATAAGTATGAGTAACATGCTCAGAGTGGCACAAATATGGGTTGTCGGTAATTGAGATGCATAATGCAGACATATTGACAACAATATCTTAACATGCTTAACATAAGCAGATCAATTTCAAAAATAGTCTTCAAAAATCATATCCCCTGATAGAAGTACCATCGTAGTTACAATGATATTAGAATAGTTAGGATATATATTGTGCATATCGTTTAAGTTAGTTTCTATTCTTCAAACCTACATTCTTAGTATAAATGTCAATGGACAAGAATAATTCTCAAAACATAGTACCAGAACAAGATTTATAAGGCTTCATATCAATTTGTGAGTAGCACATTGTCCCCTTATTTAGGAAGAACACAAACCATTCCATGCTAGACCCATATAGAATCAGAATGAGTCATGTAGGGAAATATATATATATATATATATATATATATATATATATAACATCTCCATTTAGTGTGTGTTTTGTAATGTAGTAAATAGTGAGCATTCAAGATACATTGTTTATAGGAGGGAAAAGGATCATGTGGCACCCAACATGAGAGTGAAAAAATACTAGTTTGGAATTAGAAACAATAGAGCCTACAATCGATAATCATGAAGCCCTCCAAGGGCTATCGTGCAGAGTCATGCAATACCCGATCGGGGTGGGGAGAGGAGAAGAGGGCATGTGCCCCAGACCAAAGAGTTGTATGGTCGAGGTTATGTATAGAAGAGGGTGTGATTCGGGGGGTAGAGGAGAAGAGGGTGAGACGGGCATGAATGGAGAGAGACCGCTATAGGGAGGGATAGAGCAAAAATGGGGATAAGACGAGGTTGACTGGTGTCAGAAACATCAACGCATGGGGAAGCTTTGAGCACGTTGGTGAGAGATGGAGGGGAGGGGTGTGTCATTCTTGAATTGGGAAGAGTATCAATGAATTTGCAATAATTTATTTCATTATATTTGTTTTACTCACACTATTACCATCTGTAAATATAAGTTTTTTCAACTACATGTATGACATTAATTTAATTAAGCATGGCTAAATCGTCATCTTTTTGTAGTTAAGACCTTTAAAAATAGAGTTGTAACTCTCTCTAGGGTTCCCGTTCCGCTCTTCCCTCTCTCTAGAACCCCCCGGCGGCTACCGCTGGGGGGAGGGAGCATTGCTTCAGTGCTTTCCTCCCCCTGGCACTCATCGTCTTCAGCAAGGGTTCTCATCTGTAGGCTTCTGTGGATCATAGAGAAGAGGAGCGTCACTGAGTGCCCGACCGAGGCTGATCATGGCTTGGTAGTGAGAAGGATGCGATGAGATGCTCGGTGCTAGGTTCCGGATTCGTGTGGTAGCGTCGACTTAGTCGACTCTGGTCTGTTAATAGGCCTGGCTCAACCGATCGTCGTCGCAGGAAGAGCAAGGTTGTCCCCCGATCTCCTCCTCCATCATATTCCTTCTCCCCAAGCTGAGGGTCGGCCTCGGCCACTGCAACAGCGGCGATGCATGATCTACGGTCCCGCTTCGCCAAGATCTACCAGCGGGGCTCCCTTGGCATCTTCGGTTCTGGGTTTCCTGATCTAGTGGAGGGAGCTCTCAAGTTTCCCGGTGGTGTCTCCAGCATCCCGCTGCCATGCATGTCCTTCGTTTGGGCGGTGGTGTTGGACGGCAGTGGGCAGGGTGGCTGGTTCGGTTCTCGCTGGTGTCGATGACTGTGAAGACCTGGCCTACGGAAGGCTCTGTCAGTTTCACTGGCGCAGGGTCTTCTACGGCCGTTTGCTCCCATGAGATGTCGTTCATCAGGCGTGGGTGGCTGGTCCCAGGTTTGGGGTTCTGATGGTTCTTCTGCGGTGGTGACGGTGCTTTCCCGTATGTTGTTCATCCATGGGAGGACTCCGTCTCAGGGATTCTGTTTGCCCTCAAGGCGTTCGACAAGAGCTCTATGCGTCTGCAGCCTCATGTGGGTTTGGGTTGGGGGGCTTGCTCCTACTCTTCCGCTCTGTCCTGCTGCGTGCTCTAGGCATTCGATGGAATGCATCTGTTAATTAGAAGTGATCGGAGCCTGCACTTTTGTGTGGGTTGGTGCTGGGCTAATAGTCTTGGCCTAGCAGGGGGTTATATCCCCATATATGTGGGTGATTGGCTGCAGCCCTCTCCGCCCCTTTATCTCTTGTTCCCGATCTGAAAAGCATGTGATGCTGAGGTTCTGTTTCTGCTGTCTGAGAGTTGGATGCTGCTTCCTGGTTCGTGTTTCCACTACATTTGTGGGTGTGGATATTGCTGTGTGAAGGATGGGTCAGGTTGTTTGCACCCTGGCTTTCGTTGTAGCTGATACCGAATTCAAAGCTTTGTGTGTGTCTGACAGGTTTACAGGTTGATGTTGTCTACATTTTGTTGCGTATGAAGATGTTGAAAGATGGTTCTCTTCTTGGTACCCCTTCAGTAAGTTGGAGTACATGCCCGGTAGATTCTTTTCATCCTCTTTGATGTATCTGTTCTCTTTGTGGGTGGGCTTTATTGTATGAGCAGCTCTTCATGAGATTAGGGTGTGAGGTTTTTCGTGTGGCTTGTATGATTGCTTGCTGGTAGTTGGTCTAGGTTTGTGTCCATGTCTTTCTGTTTGGGTCTTCTACGCAAGACCGTTAGTTGTCCTCTGTGTCTTTTTTGGTAATCCTCTTATAGGATTAGGGGGTGCTATGTTTTGTACCTAAAGTTTTGGATTTTCACAATAGTAACACGAGTTTTTGCCGACCAAAAAAAGACCTTTAAATAAAAATAGTATGAATTTTACATGTTTTCTTTTTGAATTATGAACCCAAACCCATGTCAAAATAATAATCATACCCTCGCACTAAATTTTAAAACTATGATGTGTGACAGGGTAAAAGTATCAAACAACATCTCCAAAAATACACACATATTGAATTCTATCAAATGATGAAAAAGCAAAAAGTAACCATGGTTGATGCCATTAAAGTTAATCACTATGAGGGTACTAAATTTTGGTAGTATTCTAATCAAAGAAAATTACAAAGAACATTAGGACACCATGTTAGAAGTGAGAATAGAAAATACAAATCACCACCATACCAATAACTAGTAAAGATTACCAACATCTCCTCGAGGTTTCAGCAAACTCAATGAGGCTAGGAAAGAACCATCAACATTATCTGGAACCCAAACAGAACCCTTTGAGATTGGCTCAAGAAAGAAGAATGAAAGGACAACAGGAAGAAACCAGGGCCATAGGAGTTGCCCAAAACTTCTCAATATGACCAAATGAAGATGATAAAAACAAAACTAGAGGGTAACACCAACATCTAGAGGAATCTGTATTGCGGTCACCCACACCAATAAGAAGAAGAAAAAAAGAGTAAAATAAGGATTCACCTTAAATAGGGAGACATGATGGCATAAGGAGCTTAACAATGATTCAAGAAACTATTTCTGGGGATTAGTGGGCCTTACGAGGGTTAGAAACATGCTAGTAAGAACAATTTATGAGATTGGATAAGGTCAATTTAGAAGGAGGTGTGCATGACAAATGAGGGGAAACAACCAATTGGTACAATTTTTGGGGGATCAATGGTGGTGGAGGAATGCATATTTATAGGCTTGAAGGGTAGATGGAGCAAGGATGCCACTATGAGAGTGAAATAGGGAGGAAGGGGTAACTGAGGATCTTTAGGTTGTTGTGGGTATCAAACCTAAGTAAGTCTAAGACTGGTGGACTCATAATTACATGAGGATGATAGTGGGGAGGAAATCAAAAAGTGAGGAGTATAGAAGGGCAAGCAAGATAGGATTAGTTATAGGGAGTTATAAGTACCAAAAAGGTTAGAAAGAGGGAGAGGGGATGAAGCTCCAACATTTGATCACTCTGATTAGAATCCAAATCATGTTGAGACCTAATGCAATGTCAAAGACATGGACAAGCATCATATGATAGCGAACTAATGGAAAGAATCAAGAAATAAAAAAAATATCTCTTGTTAAATCATTGTTTTAGAGCAACTAGAGAATAAGTTCTCAGATATATTAACTTCCTTAGATAACTTCGGGCAGCTATAAGTATCAAATTGAGATGAAACTGGGTATTCTAGGAAATTTAACCACATAGGTTACCATTTTTAAGTTAGAATTAACTTCTTGGATTTCCTTATGTGAGCTCTAATAAAAAAAATAGGTATTCATGTTATCTTAATACACATTACTATATATCATAATTATCTCCAACATTTACTATCTAAACTCATAGTATCAACATGTTTTTACCAATATATATTAGAGTTTATTTCTGGAAATATGATATTTTATTCGATTAATCCATTAAGACCATTATTTCAATATATTTTAACTTAATTAATGGCACATTCATTGTTCAATTTATATCAAATAACCAATTGTTACCCCTATATAAGTTTTGAGCAAATTTTAACACACATACTGATTTATACATGCTTATTCACATTAACCTACTTGGTAGTCCTATTTAAGTTATCATGTACATTTTAATGAACAATGTAACATGTATTACATGCTTCATGAACTCAAACTACATATTAAGTCATGTTAGGTTATTAGGATCATTTTAAGTGTATAGGTATGTATGATATGTAAATTGTAACGTTTAAGGTCACTTCTATTTATGTTATGGTGCCAAGGATGTATATGCTAGGTTAATCACTTAAAAATATGTTTCAATGAGTTATATTAGGACATATTTTACACCTCATTTGATGAATCCCAAGGAACTAAACCAAATGGCATACGAGATAAGAAATTAGGGTTTCAATATTAGGATGATAGGTTTTAGTATATTTGAATATTTCAATACCACTAATTCCCTTGAACAAGAAATACATATTTTTAATGGATAAGTATAGAAATAATGCAGTCAAAATTTTAATTTGAATTGGATAACTACTAAAAATATATAAAATAAATATAATATGAAACTTCAACCAAATTAAGGGTCTGTTTTGCATGCCTCCCCATACACAGTAATTTTGACTGGCGTTGTCCACATACTGACTAGTAAACTAACTAAGTTTTGTTTTACTACCCACAAGAACTCTCTAGCATTGTGTCATATAAGAGAAAAACATTACTACGCAACTTACCATATAAGTTTTAAGGTGAAACCTGAGGACCTGAAGATGGGGTACATAAGAATACTAACTAAACATTCTGGTCCACAACAAGGTTGTAGACATGACTAGAAACAACTAAACATGGTCTACAAAACTATGGCCTCAGTGTCGATAATGGCCAATAAGGCATTGATTCCATTGAAAGTGGCACCTTAAAGTGAAGACCCACTAAAAGGAGTCAGTTATAAGGAGCCAAACTATTATCATTGATACCTAGCTAGCTAGTGTTGGGTACAAATATTGAATTGAAGTACCCCATGTACAAATATTGAATTGAAGTCTAGGGTTCTAATTAGGGAGACAAACTGAAATAGTCAAAGATCTGACTACCATTGATTCTGATACCATGCTGTAAAGAGTGGGATAAACCACCCTCTACTAAAATATGGTAAACATAACGCCATTGGAAAGCAGCGGAATACAAATTTTTTGACTATATTCAATTTCATAAAAGATTGTACAAAATACATCAAGAATCTCCCCTTTTAGGGTTACATCATCATACACAACTAGGATCTAGATAGAGGGAAGTCTAGACTACTCCACTTTTGTCTCCAAGCAACATATCCATCAGCTAGTCCATGTCAACACTAAGATCTTCATGCCTTGTCCATCACCTTGATCCACATCTGGGTGGTTGGGAAAACACCCAGCAAGAGGGAAGGAAAATAAAAGTATGTGTCACTAACTATACTAAAGGTGACAAGATATATATAACAAGTAAATTAGGTTAGGGATTCATCAAAAGAGGAGACATCAAGAGTATGAGGCTTTAATTAAGGAAACTTGCCAATAACAAAAGTAAATAAAGGATTTGCATGTAAATTAATATGTCTACCTAACTAAGTAGGGTTGAGGCACCTACCAGACCTCTAACCTTAGGTGAGGGGAGAATAAGACATTCCCAGTCACCTATAATATTATGGGGAGAATTATAAACATTCCCCTAGGGCGATTATATACATGCCCTCTGTGGGTGGTTGTACATAAGTACCACTACTTTATGATTAAATAGAACATAAAACTACATGCTAGCAAAAGAGTTATGGCAAGATTAATCAAAGGATTTATACAACATGGCAGTGGGGTATAAAAACCCAAACAAGATAATACTACAACTGATTTTGAGGCATGAATAAATTAGGTTTCAAGAATAATGGATTAAGTCAGGTTAAGCCTCATTAGGGAACATAGGTAATGGTATAAATAATTTCCCAACTGAAGGTGTAGATGCACATACCTCTTTTCACACATAAAGGTTAACTTGAATAGTATACTTTGGTCCACAAAGTCAAATGTTCATCCTAAAAACACATTATGTATATTAGCCAAGTCAAAGTGAACATATTCATTCCTATTATATTTTATATTATTATTACCCAATTTCTGACCATGTAATGTCATGTTAGGGTTTATAATTTTAAATCTTTGTTGAGATAATATGTGATGCTTTACATATCTATCTTAGTCCTAGTTACCAATATTTAGTCACATAAGTTTATGTAACTCATATATATGTGGATAATAATATATATGCTTCCAATATAGGTTTAATGATGTGAGTCCATATTATTCCTAACATCATGCTTACCATGTTTATTGGTGTAAGTATATTCCATATGAATATTTATTAGGTTCACTAATATACGCATGCGTTGATCCAACTAACATGTCATCTAGATATATGTTTATAAAAGTATATTCCTTTACACATTATTATCTCTCTTTTTTTACTATTTAATTCCTAAGAAGACAATATCATTACATGAATTCTTATACATATTTCAAGTTCCCTCGGATTAATTTAGATGAGAGTGTTCCCTAGATCCATATGTATTTCTAATTATCATGTAATGCACCTATATATATATATATATATATATATATATATATATATATATATATATATATATATATATATATATATATATATATATATATATATATATATATATATATATATATATATATTCTAATGTAAAGGATACATTAACACAAGGATACACCCACCAATGATTCTTAGAGTTTGGTAAGTATACAATAAGCAATTAGGGTGATTCATTAATCATTTTTTATATCAATCCACCCGGGTCTTATACAATATCTTCTATTTAATATCAAGTCTCCACTTTAACGTATCATTACATGTTTGATTTCATGCAATCTAATATTTACATTTGTATACAACAAAGTTGATAGGTAAGATAATTGACTAGTTCATGTTATGGTTTTAAATAACTAGATTATCCTTACTCCATACTTATCACATCTTTGTAATCTATTTTCTAAAGCAAAACTATTGAAAGTGAAATGAAGACTTACATGTCTAGAGTTACCATGGGGGTTGCATGTCTCGTTGATTCACAACAAGATGGGGACCCAAACACATCATCACGTTCTCTATGATCATGTGACCCAGGAAGAAGAAACATGTAATGAGTCACCATCGTCAGGTTGAATGGAGGTGTTTGCAAACATCATGGTGTTGCAAATCTAGTGGTTGCGAATGACGACGTAGTTGTCAAGGTTGATGGTGTTGCACTTGGTGGCTACGATGCCCTGCTGTCAGTCTGTGATGGCGTCAGGGTTGCTCTAGAAGTGGTGTTGTGGACGTCAGGGCGTCAGGGCATCAGGGCATCGCAGCGTCATAAGGTGTTAACGACGCAGATGTTAGTGACGCTGACGCAGCGTCGGGGGCTGCTGGATGTCGTGGGTTAGATGGGAAGGTGTTAACGACGTCGACGTAGTGTCGGGGTTGCTGGGCGTCGAGTTTCAGGCGTCGTTCATGGAGAGGAAGAAGAAGAGGAGGCGACGCTGCCCAACGATCCTCAACTCTGTTTGGCGTTGCTCGCCATGGTTGGACACAAGGTGAGGGTAGGTTGGGCGGCTAGGGCTTCGTGTGTTTGAGGAGAAAAGGAATGAAGAGGGGAAGATAAATAGGATACATGGAGGAAGGGGGGGCAAGTGCGTTGCCCATTTTGGAAGGGGGGAAATGTGAGGTCACGTTGGAGGGAGAGGAAGCAACACAACGTTGTTTTACGTTTGGTTTAGGAAAACATTAATCAAATACCACTATTAAAGCCTATGGTAATTAGGATTTTAAATACCAATTCAATTGGGAAAGCAAGCATTATCCAGTTAAATATAAAATTTGAACCCTATAATATTTAATACATGTAGATCCCAATTGTAACATTAGTTTTCATTTTTGGGAATTCTAAGTATTTTATTTAATTCCTTTAAAGTAATTCATATTTTCTCTTTCTTAATATATTAGAGACTTATATAATTATAAATTAATGTGCAACTTCACTCTCAAGCAAAACAAAATATATGGAACATAAATTTTTTATTAACTTCATTTGTTTGTTATTTTAATTAATGATTTGAAGATTTTGCACACATTCTCTCTCCTAAATTTATCTTCTCAAAAAATATTTTCCAAATTCATTCAAAATTCATCCAAAGGTCTATTTTAACATGTAGAATACGAATTTGGCATTTTTTTATTTTTTTGAAGACTTTTATTATTTTATTTAATTTATTTAAATTTTATAACCTATTTAACCTTTTAATTTATTAGAGGCATCTAGAAACTTCCTAAAAATTTAAACTTGGCCTATAAGAAATAATAAATGTGTGGAACACGATTTTGGCATTAATTAATTTTTTTTAACATATATTTAATATTTTTGGTCTCTAAGTCATTTTCTCTCTCCAGAATAAAATAAAATATTAAACATTTGCCAAACTAAATATAAATTCACACATAGACTCATTTTGATATATAGATTACGAATTTGGAGTTAGTTCTCCAATTTGAGGACATTAGATATTTTATTTCACCTTATTGTCTTATTTCCCATTATCTTGTAATAAAGGCTTATATATATTTATTTATTATCCAAATTAGATGATACTTGGCCATTAAGTATCTTTTAAGTCAAGAAAACGAATTTGCATATCAAATTATCTCATGGTTTCCTATTTGGGATTTTTGGAACAATATATTCCACATTATCTCCTTTTATCCATTATATCCCATATTATTTCCAATTATTACATTTATCATCTCCTTTATGTATATTTCAAGATTTCCTTTCTTTTTCATATTCTAAAAAGCACTAGAAAGTTCTAGGACGAAATATTTTATTATCTTTATTACTTAAGTGGATATTTTACATATTAAACCCATTTCACTGAGGTATTTGTGCATAAAACCCAAATATTGAGAGAAAAGGTGAACAAATGCTAATTAGGCATTTATATTATCCACAAATTAAACAGAACGGACAAAGAGGATAGAAATGAAAGGAAACGATGAAAAAGATGACCAAAAAGGCAAAAAGTCTAAAATTCGGTATGTTATAGTACAAATATTGAATTGAAGTACCCCATGTACCTATCTTATTAGTTTTGGGTCCCACTTCTATAGTGTTGTCTCACCAATACCTAGATCGTTGATATTATATACTTCATATATCTCTAATGTGCTACATTTTTCATATTTAAATTTGAGTATATTCTTTCACCCTTCCTGGTATAGACCTTCATGGAAAGGTTGTATGATATTTATGTCATCTATTACTTCTGATATCATCTTTCTTTAATCTAATATCTCACTTTAACATATTTTGCTGACACTCGAGTTGAGTGTGGATGCTAACAACTAGATTATTGGCAGTGCATGTACAAAAAGAAGCGACTGTGGTACTCTTAGCAGAAAGATAGGTGAATGGGGGGCATTTTCCAGTTGCAAAAAATGGAAATGAGGTACCTAGGCGGCTAGTGGTGGTATTATCAAAATCTACTGATTTCAACAGACTTTGAAAGTACCTTAATGATTTAGCTTGTATGATCATATGCATTACAGTCTCAGTAAGAGACAACTTATAGTGTATATTGATTGTAAACTACCGCGACCCCGAAGATCCCATCCAAACTAGACATCAATCACTCAAAAAACACTTTATAAAACATTAGACTTAGGATCTTACACTACTCGTGGACATTCAACATCACTTTATTATAAGTATAACTTCATATGGAAACCTAATTAGCAAAAGAAATTTTTTATATACAACAAAATTAGTCAATACATGTTTTTTAAAAAAATTGTCCAATATTTCTCTCTAATATAGCTATATGGAAGTTCAATCACACCCAGAAACTCTATATTCTAGTATTTTCACAAATAAATCAATAAATATTTAAACATTCCATCATGATAGAATTGCCTATATTTATTGTTTTATCAATTGAATACCAAATTAAGAATCAAATTTAGATTTTCATTTCACTTTGCTTATGTAGAAATACAAGATAATGACCTTAAACTCACTAACTCTCAACAATGGAAATTAGAAGACAAATGAATTGAGTTATTTGAGTGCAATATAGTGGTATATGAAATGCCCACCCACCTTTGTAATGTGTGAATCTCTACAAATTTTGTGTCATATGAAAACCTTAAATCGATCCATCACTTTTCCACTTCTCATAATAAGAGACTCCAAGTGGCTAGAAAAGAAGGAAATTAAGAGAACAATAAGAGGAAGAATCAGGGTTTATGGGCTCTCAATAATGGAAATTAGAAGATAAATGAATTGAGTTATTTGAGTGCAATATAGTGGTATATGAAATGCCCACTCACCTCTGTAATGTGTGAATCTCTACAAATTTTGTCTCATATGAAAACCTTAAATCAATCCATCACTTTGCCACTTCTCATACTAAGAGACTCCAAGTGGCTAGAAAAGAAGGAAATTAAGAGAACAATAAGAGGAAGAATCAAGGTTTATGGGCTTCATCTAATGGAGTTTGTCCTAAATCATGGTAGCATGAGAAAGGTGACATGAAAATTCGAATTCACCACAAACTTACCCAAAAACAATAGGAAACTACTCACAGGAGTCCATGACATAATCAATCTAGGGTTGATTGTTCCAAAACCTAAAATCCATCCTCCTATGGATTTTTTTTAAATTGTAATCAATGGAGGGATATCTCTAAGCTTAAAGGGATGATTGGGTATATATACATGTATACATTTTTAATTATGAAATGACCATTATGCTTTTTTATAGCCCACCATGGTCATGATTAGTCATATGTTTTCCTGAATAGTTGGTTGACCAATTTAATTCAAATTATCTTAAAAATGGTCTGACTAGTCATCCACACACATGGTTATAAGCTCAATTAGCAGTCAATCTCTCAATAGCCAATCTAACAATCTGGGTCGACTTAGGTACTGTAACATACTGAAATCCAAGGTCTTCCCTACAATTTACCCACTTCTGAGCTTTTCTTTGCCATCTAGTCCATTTGGACCTTTTTCATAAAATTTCATTCTTTTGTATCTCTTTTGGACTCCTTGTGCATTTTGAGCACAATTCAAGGTTAAAATTATATTTTACCTTCATGGAGGAGTGTTTGCACAAATAACCCACTGAATGTATTAATTAGGGACTAATGATACAAATTGACCTTAATTTGTCACTCTATATTTCTATAAAAGTGTATGGATGAAAGGAAACAACTTAAATACAAAATCTATGTATCAAATTGATTAATAGGAGCATTAATGCCTTAATTGGTTACTAATGAACAAATAAATAAATAAAATATCAAACATTCTTAAAAGGAGGAATTAGTGATAAAATTGGCTTCGTCACATCTTAATTAGCTTATGTAGAAAATTTCATGTCAATCGGACATCCTTTGGTCTTTCAATTTATCAATTAAATCTCTAGATTGTCACTTATATTAATGCATTGGCCATTATTACATTTTAATGCCCTTCTTCGCTCCCTTTACCCTAACACGCGACTCTTCCTTTTGGTTCTATCTGTGTGACTCACAGCTTTGGGAAATGCCAGTCGACGGTCGTTTCTTTCTCTCTTCCCCTCCTTGGATGTAAAACCCAGTGCCTAATATATAAAATGGCATGGGGACTAAAACCCCAGTGCCCGGCAGGAGGACTAAAACCTTAGTGCCCTATGGGTGGTTTGTACTCATGTACACTACATTGTCATTTGGCCTAAAATACATCATGCTTTAAAATAGTAAATCAATTGGAAATATTTGAAAAGTATAACTGAAGTTGCATCAAGCAGTTGGGAATAAAACCCACCAGTAAACTAAGGCAATTTAAGACATATGAAACGTTCCAATAAGGGCCAACATAGGCATTTTGATGATCAAGTGAGTAAGGAGCCAACAAGGCATAAGAAAAGAAATAAGGCTAGCAAATATAAATGGTGGGGTTGGATAAAAGCCCAACTGAGAGTAGGTGTATTGCACATTATCATCACATTTAAATTCCACAATTAAAATAGGATCCACATACCTGGTCTTTGTGATTAAAGCCCAACTCAATGGATATATTTGGTCTCCAAGCTTTAGCATTCATCCTAGGAACACATTATATACATTAGATAAAATAAAGTGAACAAGTGGGTACATTCCTATTATCCATTTTCATAGTGTATTTTATTCCGATTCTAGTTGCCTAAAGGCATATTAGGGATTTTAGTCTTAATAGTGTTAACATGCTACCCTTAGGTATCGGGTTTAGCTCTAACATAAATATTTAGCCACATAAGTCTAAATATGTCTTGCATTTTCTATTAAGTCCTTTGATTATCATCAGATATGTTCTCTACTATATTACTACTAAACGAGTTGCTAGTATTAGATTATAGACAGCAAACTTACTAATATATATAAATAGAAGATTCGTACATACTAATATGATGGAGTTGCTCGTACGAGGTACTGAGAATAGAAGCAAAAATATACATATATTTGATTATTACGTGATGTATAAGGCCGGTGTAAGTAGTACGGATAGCGTTGTCATTTCATGTATCATCAGATTTTTAAATAATATGTCTTCACCACGCGGATACGTCGAAAATAGAATGTATTTTAGATACGTGTCTACCGCTCCCTGTATAAATTATAGTTCAAACTACAAAATGATAATTTGAAGAGGTATAAATATGTATACGTTCACTAGTGACTGGGAGCTTATAATCTACTGTCTCATTACCATTGAATTGATTTCCAGATTCTGATTGACTAGTGTGGACACATGAACTTTGCTTAATTTATATACTAACTACTGAAATAAGCAACTGACCTGGAAATAGGTTATGTGATACTAACTACTTAGAATTAACTAGTTGGATTACTTCTGGTAGGTGACTCCTAGTAGTTGTTATGACTTCTATATTAGTCAACTAAGTACTTAAAGTCAACAATGGAAACTCAAATCAATAGTAGTAGATCAATTATCTCCCCATGCAACCTCACAAATTGGTACAAACTTGTTATAGGTCAGTCTCTTACTCTGTCAACCCTAGATTAAGATACTTCAAATTCATCTACGTGCATTAGGATATGATATAATCCAAAATGAGCTTACTATAAGGTATTTCTAAGTGTTCCAAGGGAAATTTACTACTCCCTCATGAATTTTTTCCATTAAACTTCATAATTACATAGTATTTTGATTTATCTTTTCAAATTAGGACATGATTATCTATATCTACTCAATTATTACATTAGTTCTCATATTTTACTATTATATGATTTTAAACATGATGAATTGCGGTTTATTGACGCTTAACAAGCTAAAAGTTGTTTCTCAGACTCAAACGCTAGCCTTGACCAACACAATTAGGTAAAATTTCATATGAATTGCATAAATATAGGGGACAATTGATAAACTAGTAGGTTGAGCCTGGGTTTCTAAAACATCAGATTACTATCTAAGACGGGGTGGGGTCGCAACATCTATGTTAACAATGATTTTCCCTTAATGTATAAATTATTTCCTTTATATGAACTTTGCCCTCTTATGAAATTTTCTTCTCTTATTCATGTAATGCAAACATTGACTATGACTTAATAATAAATAAGAATGAAAATTCAAAGAAGTAAAGTAACTGTCTTATCCTAAGGATCTAGATGGTCGTAATATGGTTCAAGCTAATGTCCTAGATATTTAAAGTTCACATATTAAACTAATGGTAGTTGTCTTAGAGTACTCTAAGATGATGGTGTTCTTTTGAGAGTAACATCAACAATCAATTAGTTGGTTGTGTTTATATCAAAATAATCATCATGTTTTGTTACTTTAAACACGAGGTTTTACATGTTATACTTACATATTTGACATTTATTTGTAAGGGGGACACATTAAAATATATAATAAAGACATGAATACAAACAATGTGCATGATATATTTACATGAATACAACAATGAATATGACAAGTCAGAATCTGTTGACACATATGGTAAATATCGCTTAAGATGGAAAATTGACATGTTTAACAAAACCTATTATATAAGGGAGAAAAATACCAAAATTGTGCTAGTGGTTAAACTAATCATACTTGTTGATGCAATTAATATCAACTTTTGAAGGTTAGTAGTAGCTACTCTCCAAGAACTTGAGTTGTCATTCTAGAGACAACACACACTAATGAAACATTGCTTATAGTAAAACTTCCTTTCAAGACACACTAATTCTTTTAAATATTGGTTTCACATATTGACTGTTTTGAGTTCTAAATGAACCTGGATTATAAAGTATATCAAAACATTTTATAGTGAGAATACCTAACAACATGAACAATAAGGTTCATGATTTTTTTGGTCATAATGCTATGAAGCCATTGTCTACATGGAATCAATACAATTTACATTTTCATTTCTTATATTTTTTCTTCTTCATTTTCTATCCATTTGAATTAAGATTTCTTATATATGTACATATTTATTTGGGCTCAACTTCACATATGAGTTTGTCAAAAGCTAATACTAGTATTATAATGTTTTAGTCCACTATTGCCTTGGATCTATATCATTATTGTTTCAAATTGTGTATTTCCTAGTGAATTCACTCAGAAAAGAGTGGCATGCCTTATTTGATTCAGTTTTGTTTGTGAGGAAAATTGATAATTTTATTCACACAATTTTATGAATAATGTATATGCTACTAGGATTAAACTCATGTGATGCAAAAACTTCATAACATTAGATACAGAATGGGTTTGAGGCCATTAGATTACTTTGAAGACTACAAACATGACATTGTATCACTTAATTGATTTCTTGAGGTTCCACTTGACACTGCTACAGAAATAGCATTCAACGTCGCTTTTTAGGGTGTCGGTTATTTAACAAAACCGACGCTGATAAACAATAAATGTCGGCTATTAAGGAAAATTGACATCCATATTTGAAGACCAGCCAGACACGGGTATCGCTTTTTATTCAGCGTCAGTTGAAGAAAAGAAACGGACGCCTAAAGTAGCATGCAAAATCCAATTTTTTCGAGCGAAATTTTTTTTCCCCCAAAGTGTAACATACAACATTGCTATTTTACCTAATAACTGACGCCTAAAGAAGATAAAAATTGCACGCAAATTTTACCATATGGGCGTCGGTTGTTGTGGGATAACCGACGTTGATAAGGGTTCGCGTGCCCTCCCCGCCAAAAAAATTAGGGTAAAGGATTGTCCAATTAACGTCAGTTTTATTGGGATAACCGATGCTTAATAAGTAAAGGTGTCGGTTGTTATAGATAACCGACACCTTTTAGTAACTTAATAGCCCACGCGCACAGCAGACTCTTCCCCTTTCTTCTGTTTCATCGATCGAATTTTACTACTCCCGACCCATGCTGCGTCGGTGCCACCAACCCCTGCCTCTGCGTCGCCTGCTGCTGCTCACCGCCGCCACTTGTTGCTGCTTCTCTGCTCGTCGCTGGCACCTTTCCTTCTCTGCTTGGCTCCCTTCTCCTACCGCTGGTGTGCTCGGCGCCCTTCTCCTCACACTGCCACCTCCGTCTCCACGCTGCTACCAACAGTAGGCCCTCCTCTTCTTGTTCCAGTAGCCTACTCTTCTTCTTTCTTCTCCCTCCTTACCAACAGCAAGCACAACCGTGTGGGCTGGCACGACAGTGGCTGTATTGGTCGACCACACGGTTGTGCTACCCATCACGGTCGTATGGTCGGCCAATACAGCCACGGCCGTGCCATCCCACATGACTGTGCTTGCTATTGGTAAGGAGGGAGAAGGAATAAGAAGAGGGTATATATTCAAATGAAATCAATTATGAATTTGTGATGAAATCAATTATGTTCAAATTAATTATGTTCAATTATACGATGAAATCAATTATGTTCAAATCAATTATATGATGAAATCAATTATGTTCAAATTAATTATGTTCAATTATACGATGAAATCAATTATGTTCAAATCAATTATGTTTAATTATATGATGAAATCAATTATGTTCAAATCTTGTGATGAAATCAATTATGATGAAATCAATTGTGATGAAACCCTAACATCTACATAAATCCCTATTGCATGATGAAACCCTAACATCGACATACTCTATATGATACCTAAAATTGTGATGAAACCCTAACATCAATTGTGATGAAACTAGGATTGCATGTATTGGAATGACAACATACATATATTTGTTGCCCTAGAAACCCGTCCAAGATTTACTCATTAGGAGTCAATCTTGGATAGTCCCCAGTTTGGGACTGTTCTTGAACACCTCATCTCACTTAGGATGTAAGTGTATAATGTGTATTGGGTTTTCAAGAAAATTTTGGTAGCATTTCCCCGTTTGTTCTCTAAGTACATATGTACTTGGAGAACAGTGGGGAAATGTTGCCAAAATTTTCTTGAAAACCCAATACACATTATACACTTACTAGTGAGATTAGGTGTTCAAGGATGGGATAGGTGGTACATGTACATTTATTATATATAAGAATGACATCACATGTATTTGTTAACCCTAAACCCTAATCTTGTCCTAATATATACTTGTTTTCTCTTTGATCATAGAATGGATAGATCATGGATGTCCATTCGCAATCGCTGCACCCTAGAGTTTATATCTGGTCTTGATCAGTTTATTAGATTTGCCGAGGAACATAGGAAACAACCTGGAGATAGGTTCTCTGTCCATGTAGGCATTGCGGTAACAACTTGAAAGTCAGCACTGGTGACAAAATCAAAAGTCATGTCATGTGCAACGGGATTGTACAAGGCTATACAGAATGGCACTGGCATGGAGAGATTTCAAATCTGAAACCAGTAGATGTCGATAGCAGTGCTTGGGTGGAAGAAGAAATTGTCTCCGACGACGTAGATGTGAACGAACCAGTTCCATTAGACATCATTGATGTGATGTTGGATAGTTGTGGGGTAGAGCACACCGATCCACCTCCCATCTTTAGAAACATTGTGCATGATGCTGAGATATCATTATACATAGGTTGTACTAAGTTTACAAAGCTTAGCGCTGTGTTGAGATTGTATAAGTTGAAAGCTAACAATAGATGGAGCGACAAAAGCTTCACTTAATTGTTGACTTTGTTGAAAGAAATGCTTCCTAAAGGAAACGAGCTGCCAATCTCAACATACCGGGTAAAGAAATTGTTGTGCCCAATGGGAATGGAGGCCAAGAAGATACACACATGCCAGAATGAATGTGTATTATTTCAAAAGGATTATTTGGATTTGAAAGATTGTCCAAAATGTGGTGCGTCACGGTATAAATTGACGACTTCGGGGGAGTCCAAAACTGGTTCTCCTTCCAAGGTGATGTGGTTTCTACCTATAATATCACAATTTCAATGCTTGTTTGCAAATCTGATAGATGCGAAGAATTTGAGGTGGCATGCAGATGTTAAGAAAAATAATGATGGGATCCTACGACATGCGTCTGATTCCCCACAGTGGAAGAAGATTGATCTATTATACCCCAAATTTGGTGAAGAAGATAGGAATCTAAGACTTGGGCTTTGTACAGATGGGATGAATCTGTACGGGACATTGAGCAGCCAATATAGCACTTGGCCAGTCATGTTTGTTATATACAATCTTCCTCCCTGGCTGTGTATGAAAAATAAGTATGTTATATTGTCATTGTTGATATCGGGCCCTAAATAACCTGGAAATGATATCGATGTTTATCTTGAACCTCTGATTGATGACATAAAGAAACTCTGGGGTGAAGGTGTGATGACCTATGATGCTTCACGAAGAGAGACATTTCGTTTGCACGCTATGTTGTTTTGCACTATTAATGACTTTCCAGCATACGGGAATTTGTCTGGATATAGTGTCAAAGGAGCTAAAGTGTGTCCTATATGTGAAGAGAACACTGATTCAATATGACTAAAACATGGAGGCAAGACTGTATATCTTGGTCATTGAAGGTTTCTTTCAAAATTCCATTCGTATCGTAGGAAGCACAAAGCATTCAATGGATGGAATGAGGAACGGAGTGCAACTAAACCTATACCAGGGGATGTTGTTTATGAAAGAGTAAAAGACATTGTCAATGAATTTGGTAAGAGATAACAATGTACTATGGCCACACTGAGTGACAATTCTTCATTCAAGAAGAAGTTAATATTTTGGGATCTTCCTTATTGGAGTTCTTTGATAGTCAGGCATTGTATCGATGTCATGCACATTGAGAAAAATGTCTGTGATAGCTTCATTGGTACTCTGTTGAATATACCAGGTAAGAATAAAGATGGGATAAAATCTAGATTGGACCTACGTGAAATGGGAATAAGGTCAGAATTAACAGAATTACATGAAATGGGTAATAAAACAACATACTTACCTCCCACTTGTTACACGTTGTCTAGAAAGGAGAAGAAAGCTTTTTGTGAATGCTTGGCAAATGTTAAGGTGCCAAAGGGTTACTCATCCAACATCCGTAGATTGGTATCAATGAAAGATCTGAACTTGATAGGTCTTAAATCTCATGATTGTCACACTCTAATGCAACAAATATTGCCCGTGGCAATTCGATCTATATTGCCGAAGCATGTAAGGTTTGCAATCACCAGACTTTGTTTTTTTTTTCAACAGTCTGTGCAGCAAAGTTATTGACCCTGATACTCTCGATAATTTGCAAAGAGAAGTGGTTGTTACCCTATGTCAGCTTGAGATGTATTTCCCTCCTTCGTTCTTTGATATCATGGTACATCTTGTTGTCTACTTGACTAGGGAAGTGAAAATGTTGGGACCCGTTTTCTTATATTGGATGTATCCCTTTGAATGATACATGAGCATTTTTAAAGGTGATGTTCGAAACTGTTATCGGTTTCAAGGGAGTATTGTTGAGGGTTATGTGGCGAGAGAGGTTATGGATTTTTGCAATGACTTTCTGAGTGGTAATGACACTCCCGTTAATGACAAGAATATTGAGGAGGGCAAAGGAATTTTGGGATCACAAGTGAAAGTAATCAGCCGTGAGCAGTTGGAACAAGGTCACTTGTATATTTACACAACATGGACAAAGTGAGTGTTTATATCGAGGAACATACCAATTTCATCAAGAGACAACATCCTCGAGCCAGTTCAATGTGGATTTCTAGAGAGCATAACAAGACTTTTACTAAGCGATTTGAAGATAAAGGCTTACATCAACTATCTCAAACACCCGATGATATTATGGAAACTATCAAATGCCTTGCCTTTAAACCAAAATCGAATGTTATGTCTTATGAAGGGTTTGACATTAATGAGTCCACATATTACACAAAGTGTCAAGATGATAAGAGTGTCGTCCAAAATAGTGGGGTCACCCTTCAAGCATCGACTATGTATTTTGCAAGTGCAAAGGATAAGAGTCCACGTGAAACTAAAATGTCATATTACAGTGTCATTGAAGACATATGGGAGTTTGACTACATAGATTTCAGAATTCCACTCTCAAATGTAATTGGGTTGATAACAACAAAGGAGTTATAGTGGTTGAATTGGGTTTCACTTTAGTGAACTTTGAAAAGATTGATGAGAAGAGTGAACCATTCATATTGACATCACAGGCGAAACAAGTATTTTATATCGATGATCCTGCAAATGATAAATGGTCGGTTGTTCTTCATGGTAAAAGATAGTTCATTGAAGATCTTATATATGCAGAAGAGTATTATGATAAGTATGATGACTCCAGTCCATTCTCAGTTGGGTTGCCAACTCCACAAAATATTGAAGCTAATGATGACTTATATGTGCGTGGAGATCACAATGAAGGATTATTAATTGATAAAAGATCGCAATTTTAGAGGCATGCATGTTTATATTTTTTTATATGTTTCATTTTTATATGTGAACTATATAAAATGCTAAATGTTTGCTTTTTAATATCAATATCATTTTCAGATATAATGTTCCATTATCTTCTAGTTAATACAAATGCTAAATGTTTGCCTTTTTAATGACATTTTCATATGGCTGACCATGGGCATGATGATCGTGATGTCCATGATGAGCATGATGTCCATGATGAGGATGATGTCCATGATGAGCATGGAGAGGATACCAATGTAAGTTTTAAAAACATATCCTATATTTCTATAGAAATTCATTATCTTCTAGTTATGTCATATATCCTATATTTCTATATTGGGCTAATTCAGTGTGTTTATTTTGTCAAATTTTATGTTGATGATGCACATGTACCCTCTGAAGCACTGGAGGCACTTGATGTGCATCACCAAAAAGTTAATAAGAAAAGGGGCATCACTCTGCTGAAGAAGTTAACAACGCTAAGGGGCAGTGGATCCAGATTGACTGTGGAGTTTGATAATGTAGGAAATGCAATTGGAGTGAACCGCAATAATTTTGTAAACTATCTTAGTTTTATCACTCGAAGCCATTGTGGTGTTGAGTATGATAATTGGCATAAAGCTCCTCAGGTGAAGAAAGACTTGATATGGAAGGATTTATGCGTGAGTTATTATTATTTGCAATTCAATTTTGTAGATTACAAATTCTATTATTTGCAATTCTATTTTTGGATACTAGTTAATAGCAATTCTATTTTACAAAATCTGTTTGCATTGGATGATAAGTTGCATCATAAAAGTGTGATGCAATGCGCTGGAAAGATGCTAAGGAACTATAGGATAAATCTCAACAGAGAATACATAAAAGATGGTGATAAGAAGAAGTCAGCCCTTGAAAAGTGGAACTTCCTAGACAAAGAAGATTGGGACACGTTTGTTACTTCAAGACAAACTGAAGAATTCAAGGTATTAAGTGTCACTCCCAATTTAATTAATATACGTTGTATTCACCTATTAAAGATTAACCTTTAGTGTTACTAACCAAATCAATGTGAATACTAACTAGGAGTTCAGTGAGGCGCAAAGAGCAAGGCGTGCATTGAATGTGCATGACCACACAATGGGTCCAAAGGGCTATGTAGGCGTTCGCCAAAGACTACAGGTGGAGTTTACTGCTACTCAGGAGTCCTCTACTACATGTACCACACCCATGCCTTGCCATGATGTCTGGATAGCTGGGAGGCAAAACAAGAAGGGTGAAATAAACAAGCCTGTAACTGCTGAGGCGACTGTGAAAATGGTAAAATACAACTCAACAATGCATGTCGTTCGAATATTGATTATTTGTGGTGTTTACTTACCAATTTCTATTGATGGTGATTAGTGGGAGCTACACGAGCAGAGGAAACATGGCACGTTCATCCCTCAGGGCACAAGGGATGAATTGACAGTTTCTCTGGGTAACCCAGAGCATCCTGGATGTGTTAGGGGTGCAGGCGCTGGTATGGGCATCAAAGCATTCTTTGGCCCATCCCAGCGTAAACATGTCGCAAGAGCGGGACTTTCACAAGAAGAGGTAACCTATTCTTTTTTTAAAATGTTACTACAAAAGGGATTCAATAATAAGAAGCTAATGTTTCTTTTATCCATGTATAGGAGAATAAGAGAGTCAAGGATATAGTTGCTAAGAAGGTCAAGGAAGAAATGGTGCGGTGGCAGACATCTCATGCTTCCAATCAGCCTATGGCGACCCGCTGTTCTCCTAATGCACATGCTGAGAGTAATCCTATAGACCCACCACCTAGCACGTCTGTTGTAAGTATTGTTTATGGCATAGTATCTAGTCTTTTCAAGATGATATGTATATATGTATAACATTCTTTACGTAAATTTGTAGGCGTTGAAGCCATGCCACTTAAAAATTGAAGATTATGTTGTTGTAGAGGCGTAGGCTTACCCGTCCCTTCCTGGGGCAACGATTCACAGGACTTCAATACCACAGGGTTACATTCGTGTGAGCATGATACGTGTAATCCCCGATTGGAGGGAAGCTGCATTGCCATATGCCCACCCGGATATTGATACACTTGGTGAGGCAGAAGGCGGTGTGATATTGTGGCCCAAAGAAGATGTCGTCTACCCTACTGAAATTTTAAGATGAATTTACATTACGTTAAATTGTTAATGTATATATATGAGGTCAATTGATCTGAAATTATATATACATGTTAAAAAGAAGACACCCGGAGCATCTAGGCCTCCACCTCCACTTCCTGCATCACTAAGTTGGGTTCCAACTGACCTAAAATTCCCGTTAGGTCCTGCTTATAAGGGAATGGAAGTATGGCTATGCGTACATAATATACATTGTCCTATAGTTGTTTCTTTAGAAGCGGATTATGCAGGTCAATCATACGAAAGCTCTCTATTTTTATAAGATATTATTGAGTTGTTTAACTATGATTGGCTGAATACATCAATGATAGAGGCATGGATAAGGTGAGATCTTATTTATACATCCATATACCTTGTGTAGGATCTGATGATCTGGTTTCTTATATATTAATGCATACATAATACATGTTTTGCAGCTACTTAGTCAAAATTCCATGTAAACAATTTGGATTTGAACATGTGAGATTTTTGATTCCATCATTGATTAGTCTGGTAGCTAAAGACCCTGATAGCGTTCAACAATACTGTTGTGATGCTTTTACAATTTTCAGTCAAAAAAGAAGATGACAAAAATAACTCCATTCAATGTGAAGTAAGTTTACTTTGCTTATAATTTGGACTTAAGAAAATTATATTTTTATTATGGATTTTGAGTTATTAATTTTTAACTTTTTACCTCTAGCGCTAAGCATTGGGAGTTACTAGTTATTCTCCCCGGTGTGTTCAGTGCCTATTATCTAGATCCTGCGGGGAGTACATTGAATCCAAAAATTGGACATGTAATGAGAATGGCATTATTTTGGTGAGAAATATTTCATTTTTATATACATTAACATATTTTATTACATTACTATTTAATTATGCAATTTACTGTATTACATTAACATGTAGGGGTTTAGATGCGTTCAAAAAGGCTGGAGGAAAGGTCCCCAATAAAAAGAACCAGCCAATAATTTGGGAGAACGTGAAAGTAAGTTTCCGACTCCAATGTATATGTTATTTATGTGAACTGTGCTTATTTGTATTTTTTAATATTTTGTATCCATTTTATAGTGTGCTACACAAGACAACGGCTGGGCATGTGCATACTATGTGATGCGGTTTATGGACATGATTATCAAATATGCAGATAAAATCAATGTCATACCTAAAGTATTATATATAGTCTCATTAGATAGTATGAAATATATCAATATTATTTATATATTATTACTTATATATATACATCATTCTCTTTGCATGTGTTTAAAACTGACCTCACTACAGGTAAATCCTTAAAAGATTTACATGCTCCATATACGATGGAAGTATTAAATGATGTAAGAGAAGAATGGGCAAGAGCCATACAAGCAGTGGGGACTGTAAGATATAATTGGGATGCTGATAGTGATGATGAATGATATTTTGTAAATGAATATTTATACATGTGTTTCTACATGTCTGAATATTTCTACATGTATTTGAATGTTTATACATGTATGAATGTGAAAATTGAATTGATGTCTGAATGTATCTACCTATGTGTGAATGTGTGAAAAGAATATTTGTTGATTTTACAGGTTTGTGGCCTGTTTGTTGGCTGATATCAATGGATGTCGTAAACCTGCAGTTCAGTGAATCTGAATGTATCTACCTATGTGTGAATGTGTGAAAAGAATATTTGTTGATTTTACAGGTTTGTGGCCTGTTTGTTGGCTGATATCAATGGATGTCGTAAACCTACAGTTCAATTTCACTGAACTGTAGGTTCTCATCCTGCGACTAGCCACAACAGGCCTGCAAACTGATAAGAAAAAAATCAAACCATAGGCGTCAGTTATTTGTCTAAAACCGACAACAAAGGTTTACAACATCGGTTAATAGCATAAAACCACAGCCTAATGTTGCCAGACAACCTGGCTAGCACGGCCGTGCTGGACAGCACGGCCATGGTGGCATGCGATATGGCGTCAGTTATTAGTAGAAAACTGACGTCGTTTTGGCCAGCACGGCCGTGGCGGCAGATGAGATGGTGTCGGTTATTAGTAGAAACTAACGTCGTGCTGGATAGCACGGCCGTGGCGGCAGATGAGATGGCATCAGTTATTAGTAAAAAACTGATGCTGATAGCGTCCTAGATGGTACCCTTTTTATGGCACGAATGATTATAGCATCGATTGAGTTACTTATAACCGACGTTGATGGGGCCCTACTGGCGCGTTTTTGGTGGCGCGAAGCATTTTGGCATTAGTTGGAAAATCGACGTCGAAAGGGTTCGACTTTTAGCGGCGTCCACATAGGCGTCTCTTGGAAACCATCGCAAATATGGCTTAAATAACTGACGCCAAAGGACGGATCTATAGTAGTGTGAAGTCTAACTTTCTATTGCTTAGAAGGAGGTTTAAGAAATGAATAAAGAGGAAAACAAACTTGACTCCCACACCACATGCTTAAGAAAATGATGGACGGTTTCCAGCTTCAACAATGCCTCTATACAATCCGATGTCAATCGAAACAACCATAGCATCCACCTCCTCTCATCTTGGTTCCTCCTACACCCTCACCGAGCAATGCAAAAAGATAATATGATGTGGTGCAAAGACTAGTAGTAGTAGACATGCAACCTTATTAGAAAATACAAGTCGGCTTGTAATATGAAAAACTAAATGCAAATTTCGGATCAAGGCTCTCCTAGGATATATCATACACATAGAGTATAACACAGGAAATATATAATCTAAATTTAATATAAAAATACTGCATAAACCCGTATCAGAATATGAGGACCAACATGTAATTCAAAAATATAATAAAAAATTGCACTCAAGCTTTTTCGCACACTTTCTTTATACAACTAGCATAAACCCATGTGATGTACGGGTATAATTTTAACCATGAAATTAGCAATGCGACCTTCATCAGGGGCAAATCCAGAAATTGACAACATGGGGGGATGAACTACATATGCTGGCGATTAGTTGCAATAGGGGGGCTAGGCTACATCTGTCTGAAGGTTTGAAATTCTGGTTATGCAAGTGACAAAAGCCAACGTCTCTAGTAAGGTGCCCGATGGTGCCATGCCTGATTTTGTTGTGAGGTGGGTGTAGGACTCAACTGGTGCTTATCGACATCTGTGACAACACTCCATTGGTGACTTCCTAAGGTCTCAATGGGGCGGTGACTACAATGGTGTGCGGTCACAGAGTGGTGATGAGTGCTCGATCCACTCATCTTTGAAGAGGGTGGTTAGCAGGCCTGATGAGGATGGATATGCAAGTGAGGTCGACGACGTTGATGACTTTTTGGCCTTGACGCTGATTTTGGAGGTAAGAAGCATGGAGGCTGGCTATGATGAGTAGCTTTATAGGGGTTCTGTTAGGTCATGCATGGTTTGGAGGGATGGTTTATAGGATGGTCGAGTATAGTTCTTGATCTGGGGGAGTCTTGATGGATGATGGTTTGTGGTTTTGTGTTGCTCCATATTTGCGCCAGTCGAGGGGATCCTTTATAATGCGGATGACATCACTTTGCTTTCTTGAGGGACAAGATAAATATGATGGACCTCAATTAAAAATAAAGGGGGGTGCTGAATGTAATAAATTTAGTTCTTTCATGACAAAAAATGCTTTGTTTGGATTTGAACCCTGATCAACACATTTCACAAATGTTGCACTTACCAGTCCACCTACAGCTTATGTACATAACGTCTTATGACATAAATATGTATACACATTACTTTAGATTGGGGTTGGGGGTGAGGGCTAAAGCCCCAGTATCACCCCTTGGCTACACCCCTACCTTCATTCCAATTAGGCCAATAATCCAACAAATAAGGAAATGATGATGTTCCTTATCCTGCTTATAAGACCACAGATCTAAATGCATCAATGTTGAGAATAGAGCATATAGCTTGGTACTATTCAAGAGTCCCAAAGAATAAACACATACGAAATACCATATATATATCCCGAAGAAGAAAAATATGCAATTAAAAGGTAGACATTTAAAAATGAAAGCCAAACTATGAACATAATGTTTGGACATGAGATACTACATATACAACCAAATATTGCATTATATATTAGGAGATTGGGTGATATTCTTTTGTACCATTACACATGGTCTCTTTTTTATATTTCATTATGGATGCTCTTTGGGATATTCTTATACTTGCAATAGTCTACCTCCGTATTCTCAATGTATGGCTCAAATTAAAGAATTGTAAAGAATGATATGACCATCCAGTCGCTATCAAAATTCTCAATTAGCTTCAACACAAGAGCTATACCAAAAATTCTAGAGTAGTCTCATCACAAATGATGACTTCAGTTGGAAACTAATTGTGGCAGATACCAAAAATTCAATGATAGTCTGGTATTGGTGTTTTAATACCAACTCAATAACTTCAGACATCAAACAACATATCTAAAAAATGTATGTTCGATAATGTAATAATAATTGGAATGGGTATTCCAAATTCCTGGAATAACTATAAAAAGTGTGATTGTGTACATACGTTATATGTTAGGAATTTGTCTCTTATCCTAGTTGAATAAGAAATAATATCTAACAATATTAGGAAAGTGCAATTAATGGAGTCCAAGATATTATTTCCTTATCCTTTTGTATTGTCGTTCCTAATCCCTATAGAATTTTTGTATCCTCCCGTATTGTCTAACATGGAGTCCCTGTCTATAAATAGGGATAGACATCGATGGATATTGTGTGCCAAGGGGTACCGATGTGTGGGGTTCCAACGTGTGGTAACTTCGGGTGTGCCAACGTTGGACAATATCGTGTGTCAAAACGGGAAGCCACAAAGGATAGCCAAAGAGGGGAGAGAATGAGAGTGGGTTATGAGATTCTATTATGGGTACGTGATTGTGAGGGAGCGACAATCCTTGTAATCTTCTTGGAGTTGCTTAATAGAATTCTGCGGTCTTCTTCGCCAATCATGTTCTCTGCTTGGTTATTTATTTAGTGGTTGTTGGCTTTGTCAACGTGGGAAGTCGTGACTTTTATTGTGCATGCTTGGGCTGTATCTCGTGTGACATTTTTCTTGGGCTTGAAGCTTCTGCAAATCTTTACAAGTGGTATCAGAGCATGATTCATGCGAGACGATCAGAAAGTATTGGAAGCACAGAAAAGCATGACGACATCGAGAACTACTGCCGGAGGCCATTCGGTAGAAAATCTTGATGACATCATGTCATAGAATTAGGAGGATGTGCATCTACTGGTTGTGAAATATCAACACGAGGTGGAGTCATGCAATTCACCTGCAAGGGGCAAGCGATAATGGAGGCTACCTAGTTCTATCGCCTGGTTGGATTTTTTCTAACCAAAAAAGGAGCGGCTGACGAGAGGTCTATGAATATGGAAGGTGTAGATGAAGCAGTAGCATGGGTGGTGGGTGTCATGAATCCGGAGATTGCTATATGTATTCAACTCTCACGAGCAGTCTGATGTGAGATTGCAAACTCGGCTGCAAATTTCAACAGATGAAGAGATGAAGTTGTCAACTGTTGAAAAGAGGAAGTCGTGGTTGGACCGACCACACAGTTTGTTGAAGTGGGTGTGACTAAAAGAAGACACAACCCTATGGCATGGGGGCCAAAGGTGCGAAGGATGCAGTTCTTCCAACCGCAGGTGGTGGCAGTATAGTTTCTCAAACTGTACAATACGATAAGCTCTCACATGAAGGGTCTGGACAGTCATGTCTGGACACACACTCCATGCAGGCGTGCATGGTGATACACTTTTGGAAACAAGAGCAAATTCTGAGGGTGGAAGCATAGAAGAAGAACGGGAGAAGACTTCTTAGAGGAGCAACTTCAGCGGATAAGATACATGGTGGAGATTGTTAGGAATTTGTCTCTTATCCTAATTGAATAAGAAATAATATCTAACAATATTAGGAAAGTGCAATTAATAGAGTCCAAGACATTATTTCCTTATCCTTTTGTATTGTCGTTCCTAATCCCTATAGAATTGTTGTATCTTCTCGTATTGTCTAACCGGGAGTCCCTATCTATAAATAGGGATAGAATCGATGGATATTGTGTGTCAAGGTACACCGATGTGTGGGGTTCCAACGTGTGGTAACTTCGGATGTGCCAACACATGACAACATCGTGTGTCAATACGGGAGGCCACAAAGGATAGCCAAAGAGGGGAGAGAACGAGAGTGGGTTATGAGATTCTATTGTGGGCACGGGATTGTGAGGGAGCGACAATCCTTGTAATCTTCTTAGAGATGCTTAATAGAATTCTGCGGTCTTCTTCGCCAATCATGTTCTCTGCTTGGTTATTTATTTGGTGGTTGTTGGCTTTGTCGACGTGGGCAGTCGTCACTTTTATTGTGCATGTTTGGGTTGTATCTCGTGTGGTATTTTTCTTGGGCTTGAAGCTTCCACATATCTCTTCATTATATTAGGAAAGAAAAATTGTGCTTGTTTCAACACATTCCAAAACAATGTCAGTAAGCCTTGTGTTTATGAAAGAATTTACATTGTTTCCTTAAGTAAGATCATTTGCCTTATTAGTATTTATCTTGCCAAGCCATTTGATTTGTATTTTGTCCTTGATTCATCGATTGGTAGACTTCTCAAAGTTATATGAACATATTTACCGACCAATATGAACATTGGATATTAGATATATGAATGGAGACGAGTAATACTTTATTAGAAAATTCATGGACAATGGGATATTAGATATATTTTCAAGACCTTGCTGCACATACAAATATGTCCCTCTATTGGTTGTCCTTCATCACTTTATTATAGTTGCAACAACCACTTTGTAAGGTTCAACTATGGGGTCAAAACTAATGTTGCTATTAAGAAATGTTTCCAGTTAATACGATCAAACTACCCACATCTGTGCCATTAGTATTACTAGATGAAAATGTGTTTTCCATGTTCAATCTTATAGCTCCTTTGATGTAGAAATTGGGAAATTCCATCCAGGATAAGGATATTTGTAAGTGGGATGATCACATTCCCAACAAGTTCATCAACAATGAGTACTAAGCCGATTTGATCTCAGATTTTAGATGGCCAAAAAGAGAGAATGAAAATGGGGCAATCTAAGTTTGTTTTTCGTTGGCTTGATCAATATCTGCCTATAGTCTAATGGGCATGAGGAGGATTGTACTTTCAGCTCCTCTCAACGACAAGCAGCAATTTGGGTCCTCATCCTGCATTCAAGTATGGTTCTAAGTCCCATGTCTTCTTTGTCAATCTTCCAGGTAAGATGTGTCGGTTGTCCTACTACTCCATTTTTGCATCTTAACTCGCTTCTGGTGAAATCAGTGTGGACGGAGGCAGAAGACTCATGTTACCTTCTGGAGGGACAATTGTGTGTGGAGGTGGAAGACTCTCGTTACCTTGTGATCCAGACAGAGGCTTCAGTCACGACTGGAGATGCAGAGAAGGAGTAGTCGGACATGGCAATAGGAGCTTTGTGCGCAAGTTCTGACTGCTAGAGCAGATCGACTGGGAGGGCATCCCGACGAGGTGTTGAGGTTCCGACTCTAGGCAGTAACCAACAACTTAGTGTGCTAACGGCCTAAGATTATGTTGCCACAAGCAAGGACTCACTTGTTCTCTGTTGTAGTTGGTATTGATTGCCACTGGACTATTACTTGTGTTTATCCCTAATGGTTTAGATTATTGTAGTAGGTCAACCAACGAGACATACAGACTGCATCATCCGGATGGGGCTTTGGGCTTTGGCTTGCTCTTGATTGGGATATAATAAAAATCAAAATTATGTTAATTTTTCCTCAACTATAGAAGAAAAAGAGGGCGATGAGAAAAGGATGAAGAGGTGGAACCTGCAGAAGAGGATAAACATATTTAAGACAACACAAGGGATATATGACAAAGACGTCATTGGTAAGAGGTTTCAGTTGGAGCGATATCGTGGGCAGTACCAAAACCCTTACCGGTGACTCCTCTTCCATGTTAGGATAGCGAGAAGCGGTTGTTAGGGAAGGGTTAGGGGTGTCTGGCCGTGTCTAAGGTTTTCTTCAATGCGGCAAAAGCCCTAGCAGTGAGCGGCAAGCGTCTGGAAAATGACGATGAGAAGAATCAAGAGCCTAAGAATGCTCTACAGGAAATTTTACACCATAAACCATGACACCTTTCTTGTGCTTTGTCAATACATACAAAGGGGTTTATTGTAATTTTGTAAAGCATTGGAAAATATTACATGGCCTGTCTATAGGTAAAAAATACTAATTCTTAATTTTTAAAGCTATGGAAAAAATTGTATGAGAAATCCCCAACGGGACTTATATAGTATAGACATAAATAAAGCTCCCCACTCACATGCGTGTGTTGGATTGTGCATGCGATTATTGAGATCCTATTTCTGATTGATATTTTTTGACAAAAGTTGTAAATAATTTTTCTCAATTAACATTTGGATTATGATTTTGTTTATCTATTTGAATTAGGATTTTAGCAAACAATTTATTTTAACAAAGACATTTTTAATTATGTTACAATTTAGACACACCTTTTCTTTATTAAACCATGATCTGAGATACACTTTTTCTAAGCAATCTCTCAATTTCTAGATTTTGAAAACCACATGGTCTCTGACCACAAGTAAAGGCACGTAGCGAACGATACTGTGAATAAACGATAAATTCGGCCAATTACAAACACATCTGATGTAAAATGCTATACAACTTACACCGCAAAATCTAAAACCCTACGTCTGTCCTCCAAAAGGCGGCCGCAGACGGAAAACTCGAGTAGGATTATCGCCGGAGCAACACTGGACTAGCGTGGCAGGTTTTTCCTAAAGGGTTAGGAAGGAGCGAAGCGCTGACTGAAGGGGAGGAGAATGGTCCGACCGTACGCTCTTAAATGGCTGAAGAAGAACAAGAAGAAGAGAAAAACTGAAGCGAACAACGCGGCTGCAGAGGAGACCGAGCAGGTTGAGGTGGCCGGACAGGAAGGAGATGGAGAAGAGACCGAGGAGGAGATGGATGAAAGGAAGAGGAAGGTGGCGACTTCCAGAGATGACGAAGGGAAAGTAAGCAAAGCAGAGGAGACCGCCGAAGAGCCGGAACTTATACTCCCTGGCCTACCGCTAGCACCGCGAGCCGAGCAGGGAAATAAGCCTAGCGTGATATTCATCCTTGAGAAGGCTTGCCTTCGCATTGGCAAAGTTGGCAAGGTGGCTCTTTCGTTGTTATCTTCTTCAATTTCTGTTTATTGGGTATAGTTTTCCTCCCTCGGGTCGATCGAGGCAAAGTTTATAACCGCCACTGTTTGCTTTTTGTTCGTTGTGCGTTGATTTCTTTTCTTATTTGCGCAGAAGGAGCAATTATTGACCGCAGACGAACACACCCATTTTCTGAAGAGGCAAAATCTCAACCCAGGAGATTTCCGGCCTGACATTTTACACCAGGTTGTTGGATTTTCTGCGATATTTCATATATTTCTGCTTTTATATACCAGGCGAATCATTTGGGTTTCATCCCAACTTTTATTTGTCTAGGTCGTCGTTTCCCTGTGGCAGTCATTCATCTTGAGCGAGCACTAGTAACTTTTAATCGGGATCTCTTTTATTTAAGAGCAGTAGCAAAGACAACACAGCAAAAGAGAGTTTCATATGCATATTTTCAGTCAGAAATGCACAAATATTATCTTTTAGACGAACATTTGTATACAAAAAGTAATGTTACAGAACAAGCTTTTTATAGAACGAAATTTACCAGGTCCGTCAGATAGCATTTTGTGCAAGCATCGGTATGTGAGTTTGTCTATTGATCTATTAGAAAAACTTATGTGTTTATCTTTTACTAGCTACCCAAACTTGGTAGTTTATCATATAGCAGTCATGACTATATAAGTAAGCCCTGTTGGCAACGTGAATTGACTATTGCAAAATAGGATCGAGTTATGAAACTGTTTAAGCAACATAACCTACTTGTGAAATTGAAATCAAAAGAGCATCAGATTATGCACGTTCAGCAGCTTAACCCTAATCGCCACATAATATATGTTCAGCTGCATAGATCGTTCATGTGATTTTCACCTGGATGAATAGTACTAGCTCAAGTACCATGCAGTTCACAACTATCTGAGAAGGAAGTACAATCTTGTGCCCCCATGTGTTTCCTAATTTAGATGGTCTAGGATAGCTGTTCTCTCTGTAGAATTAGCAATTCCTACAATAGACAGTTAGATGGTCTGGAGTAACTAATCTTGTTTTGGGAGCTCAGTTGTCAATGCTAACGATTCAGAGGGAGGCTAGTGGTGCCTGTTACATCTCTTAAATAATGCTGTGATATTTGGGGCTGCTTCGACATTAGGGTACTTGAGAAATCCATTAAAATTTTTCAAGAATGATAATTAGGCTCCGTTGTCACTGTGATACTCATCTCTTAGTGTTCTTTCAGGCTATGCTTGCTATATTGGATCGCCCACTTACAAAGGCCGGGAGGTTGCAAGCTCTATATGTTAAGACGGATGATGGCGAACTAATTGATGTTAAGCCTAATGTTCGCCTTCCCAGGACATTTAAGCGCTTCTCGGGGCTTATGTGTATGTTGCAAGCATACCTTGTACCATATGATTTGAAATACTTTAGATTTTCTTTATGTTCTCAATGCTAAGTTTATATTCTTTTATGTTTTCATTTGTTTTAGATCAGTTGAAGAGTGAGAAGCGTATCCACGCATCTGGAAAACGTGAAAATCTATTTCGAATGATCAAGAATCCAGTGACTCGACACTTACCTGTCAATGCTCGCAAAATTGGTTATTACTCTTTTTCCCTGCAGGGATTATTAGCCGTTTTTTGATGCTTATATAATGTACATTAGGGTTTCCTTCAAGTATTTTTTCTTCTAATGCATCATCTGATAGGTTTTTGTTGTTGCAGGCCTCTCTTATAGCTCTGAAAGGTTAGTCAAAATGCCAAACTATGTTGCTGGTATAAATGATGATACTCCTATAGTCTTTGTGGTATGTTTGCCCCTAATTTACATTCTCAATCTTTGATAAGTATATCTTGATTTTTTGATTTCATGATACAATATCATATGATTTAACCAACTTCCAGGTTGGGTCTATGGCTCATGGAAAAATAGATGCAGACTATATTGATGATTTTATATCAGGTTTGAAGTTATCTTTCTATTTTCAAAAGTTGACCTGTAAAGCTTTACCATATGCAAGTAGGACTTGACGTCGTTGGAACACAATCAGACAAAGTATCTTCATTGAATGTGTCATTTGGATTCAAGGAAAGAGCATAAATTAGCATGTTCCACTAGTTATTTTCTTCTTTCAAAGGATCTATTGTTGTCTCGTTGATATTAAAGATAATGCTGCAAGAAAAACTCAGCACTTTTTTGAACCCAATTTGTTTTTGTTGTATCTACTCTTCTATTAGAGAGTGCAAGGTTGTTAACCTGATATGAAGATTGTGTGAAGCTGGAAGATGAAATAAGTAATTAGATCATAGTGTCATGAGCTAGAAGTCGTTCATCATGTACTAGAGAGGGTAGGTTTGATAACTGCATATGAAAATTGCATGAAGCTGAAAAGTGGAATGAGTAGTTAAAACATAACGTAATGAGCTAGAAGACTCTAGTTCTGAATTTAGGGGTGTAAAAATGAAATATGGATCAGTTGACTCAGTTATTGATCGGAATAGCATCTGGGATGATGCAAAATTGTCAAACGTAGAACCAATGTTTTAAAAAGCTGGCTGAGCGGCCGCTTGAGCAGAGTGGCCAAGGGCCTGGCTGCTTAGTTGGGCCTTCAGGTTGCTCTTAGGCGGCTGTGAATTGAGTGGCCACTTATTGTCGCTCTGGAATGAGAAGTTAAAACATATGTAACGAGCTAGAAGACTCTAGTTCTGAATTTAGGGGTGTATAATGAAATATGGTTCAGTTGACTCAGTTGTTGATCGGACAAGCATCTGTGATGATGCAAAATTGTCAATTGTAGAGCCAATGTTTCAAAAAGCGGGCTGAAAGTCTGGCCTGCCTGAGCGGAGTGGACAAGGGCCTGGCTGCTCTGTTGGGCCTTCAGGTGGCTCTTAGGTGGCTGTGAATTTAGCGGCCATTTATTGTCCGCTTGAGCGGCCACCTCAAAGATTGTTCTGGGCGCCTGCTTCCACCCGCTTAAATTTTAGGCGGCCTTTGCAGGCCCAAATGTTGGCCTAATAACAGCCAGCCCGCTGATATGATACTATAGCATTCCAATATAGCTGTATACTAATGCCCTCTTGTGTATATCTACTATATAGCAGCATTCTATATCATCAACTCAACATATGTTTAATTACTTAATACCCATATTATTATGCATTATATATTTGTCTATACTTATTTTCTTAAAGTTTAATGTAACAATGTAACTATTTGCACTATATTAGATTTTGCTGTCTCTTGTTGTGTTCTGTTTCTGTGTATGTATTATCTACTAGTATGTACTTAACTACTAATACCTAAATAATCAGATGTAACTGACCAGTGTATACATTGAATACTATGTACCACTAGTTGATGAACTATAACTTGTGCTGGTTACTGCTGTAGATTAGTACTGTAAGTATATTACTAAATTAGTATGTTACAATCCAGGGAATTTACTACTTATAACAGTTACCGCAATACTCAATTTATGTAATTGTTTTGAATCGGTTCTCTGTTTGATAGTTGTATTATAAGCTGGTTTTATTGTTCTGTAGGGTGACTTTTTCTATTTTCATGTGGTTTAGATATGTATAAAAGTTCTTACATGATTGATAATTTAGTCTACGGATGTGTGTACTTTTATATAAAATTATATAGGAAATTAAGCGCCCGCATTTTCAAAACGCTTCCGCATGGCGCTTAAGCATTCACAGGGTGCTGTCTTCCTGCCTCTTGCTTCCGATATTGCTTGGAACCAACCTGGACACGTTTAGCAAAGTGCTAAACCTGTAGCGAAACTTGGGTCTCTATGTGTAACACCTATCTTGGTTTTTCTAATTTTCTTTACTCATTCTGTCATTCAAGTGATTGTTAAACAAATATTAAAACAATCTCTAGATGCTCTTATTATTTTTTTGTTGTATAATCTATTGTAATGATTTTCTAAAGTTGTTAACAAATTACATAATTCAATACTAACAGCTAAAATCAATATGGATATGAATATTTATACGTACGAGCGACTTTGTCAATGCCGAATCGGCCTTATTTCAAATGGGACATCAACTTCCAAATTTGGAATCCTCTTTGATTGGCAGTCCGAATCTGAACCTAGTATTTCTGGGTTGGACCAGTCAAACTCATGGGTGCAGGAATAACTTTGACAACCTTAGTTCTGACTATTGGTAATTAAAGTAGCTAGGATAAAGGTAATCGAGTCCCAAACTGCATTCCTTGCGTACCTCAGAAGAAATGCTTTGTGACAGTCTTGATTGACAATTTAAAAATATCTCTTAACTCTTTTTGAACAACGAAATGCCTCAAATTTGAATTTGCTTTTGGTTAGAATATTCAGAAACACTTCTCTGTTCAGAATCTCAGAATATACATTCTCAGAACTACCCTATTTTAATGTAACAGGCCGAGTTCATAAAGGCCGGGTAGAGTTAACTGTCCTAGGCTGTAACAGTGATCTATCTCCATATTTTTTTTGGTGACCGAGAGAACCCACCTCAGGCGAGCCTGACATGGTAAACTCTCGAGGCATGAGAGGGAGTGGTCCGGTCACCCTCCTCCCGTGCCAAATCAGCGTGGATTGCCGTTCGGAAAGTGCCTTCGGTGAGGTTCGAACCTGGATCCTTCATGGGGACTTACCGAGCTCTTACCACTCTACAATATCTTTTGTCCTGATCTTGTATGAGCATGCTAATTTAAATGTTGTTTCTACATAATCAGTTGACAAGTTTGTAACTTCAATATGTTTTTGACTGAACAACTTCTTTGACAAAAGGTAATAACTTCAATATGTTTGGTCCGTTCATGGAAAATAGGATTGTTGGCTATGGAAATAGTAGTAGCTCTATCATAAAACATTTGGCAGTGGCATAGGAGTTAGGCCAAGTTCATGAAGAAATGTCTTGATCGAAATCATCTCACATGCAGTCTTGTCCTGTATAAACTTCAAGACCATATCAAGGGATAACCACTTCTTCTTTACTCCCACGTAACCAATATCTCACCAACATGTATAAAAATATACAAATGTTTTTTCAATCAACACAAGTACCTACTTAATATGTGACAAAAATGCCATTTACATTGCAATGGCCATGCTTACGATACCACATTCCTTTTCTAGGAAAACCCTCATGACGTTGAAGGATAGGACATACAACATCTTAGTGGCATTGTTGAGGCTTGTTAAGATAGGCCATTCACAAGGCCCACAGTTGTAATAATAACATATCAAGCTATACTATCTAGTATATAGGCTTGTCCACTGCTCCATGACACTACTAATTATCAGGAAATATAGAAGATGAATCATCATCCTAAGGAATATTAGCATCTAATGGAGGAATGGGCTACTGCATTTTCCTAAAAGATCTAGACAATGCTTTCTTCGGGATAGATCGATAGCGTAAGAGGAATGGGCTACTGCATTTTCCTAAAAACATCTTAGCACTCAAAAGTTTTAGTGACCAATGCTTGCACAAGTATTGTTTTGTTGTTTAAATGCTAATGACATCGCTTCTTGAGAGAATAATATCATCAATGTAAACCAACAAAATAACCATGCACGCGATGCTCCTTTTAAGGAAGAATGAGTGATATGTGTGGGAGCAAACCGGCTCGGTTTTTCAACTAGGCTCGTGCATGGTTGTATAGGCGGCCAGGCATTCCAGGGGGACGCCCAAATAGCCTACGCGCCCAGGCAGAGGCCCAGGTGTTTCCAGGCGTTTTATATAATTTTTATTTTAACATATATATGTAAAATTTCTGAAAAATCCAATCCTTGCACATATAAATATACATGATAAATATGCAATCAACGGCTAGCATCGTATGAAGAAAGCAACAAAATCATTAGATATGGATTGAATTGTGGAAGTTTTACCTAAACAAAATTCATATAGAAATCAGAAAGCTAAACATGTATAATGTTTGTAGCCAAAACATGTATAACAATATTATGTAGAATTAAAGCTAAATCAAAACTAACAAGACCTAAACTAGAACTGATTGGCCCTAATTTGAACTCATTTGATCCAAATTTGATCAAATTTGACCTATTTTACCCTAATTTTTGCCTAAACAAGACCTAATTTTGTATACCATGACCTAATCAATCCCAATTTCCATAAATTTTTTGTATATTCACCTAAATGAGACAAAATTTTGCCAAATAAGACCTAGTCATCAAATTTAAAACAATTTCCCCCAAATCATACTTGTTTCCCCTAAATTAGACCTAATGTGCCCAATTTTGACATGATTTGGCCTAAATAAAACCTAATTTTTTATATTATGATCCAATCAGACCTAATTTTCCCACATTTTCCCTATATTGACCTAAACAATATCTAATTTGGCCAATTTAGACCTAATCTCACCATATCAGACCACTTCCCCCAAATCAGACTTGTTTCAAACCTAATCTGCTCAATTTTGACATAATTTGGCCTAAATTCAAACCTAATTCGCATAACATGAGCAAATCAAACCTACCTAACACTAGATTTGCCTATGTTGATCTAAATGAGGCCTTACATGACCAAATCAGACCTAATTCCCCAAAATTAGACCAAATTCCCCTAAATTAGGCCTGTTTCCCCCAAATCAGACCTAATTTAGTAATTTACCCTAAATTGACCCATTTAGGATAAAGCAGACCCAATTTAATCATAAAATGACTCAGTTTGATCAAATTCAGATCTAATTTATGCTAAATTAGCCTTGAATTGGCTTAATTTAGGCCTCAAAAGGCCTTAGGCAACAATTTACATCAATTAGGGGGCTGTGCGCCCAAATTGAGGCAGGCTGACTTAAGGCTAGGTGCCTAGGCGTCGCCTGTATAATACAGGGCTCGCGGACTCTGTTTGTGAATATAGCTTTCTATTGGCTACAAACCTTGTGAACAAAAAAAATCCTTGAGGTTGCGCCATAAAATAGTATCATTTAGATCGCCATATGGGAAGACATTTTTGATATCAAGCTTATTGCAATAAATTGCAGAATCTGAATAGATTCAACCTGTCAACCGGAGAGAGCCTAAGCATAATGACTACCATGATTCTAAGTATAGCTTGCCGCAAGTGGTGAGCCATGAAGCGCTCAATGCTGCCACCATGACGATATTTGGTAGAGAAGACCCTTCAACAACATGTTTGTAGTTGGTCGGAGGATCGAGTAAATCCCACATACGACCGTAAGATAAGGCACCTACCTCATCTTCCATAGCCTTATGACAACAATCATGAAATAAAGATAGTTCACTCAATAGAGATGACAGAAGGAGCAACAATAGAATCTAAGAAGGATGGTTTAGATTATTAAGCGAATAATACTTGTCAATATCATAAGAAGAACTTGATTGTTTCCCTTTCGTTTAACAATGGATTTTTAATAGAATCAGAGGAATTTGAAGCATGGTTAGTATTTGATTGACTCTCAGTGTTCAAACATATCGAAAGAATGATTGAGGTGGCATGTGGTGTAACGAAAGTCAGACAATGTATATATTGGTATTTGGTACGCCCAAGGGATTTTGTTGGCATATTCTTCGACTGGGAGGGTATATGCAGAGGCATATTAGGCAAAAGGAAGCTAAAAGGATATATGATAAAGTTGTCCCACTAGGAGAATAAAATAATTTGTATTCAATTATGAAGCATGAATACGAATACTGATACATACATGGATACAAATATGGGTGTGGATACATGATACAATAATTTTGAAAATATAGGATATGTTTGGCAATGGGTATAAAGAGAAATACTTAAAATTAAATATATACCAATTTTAACCCATTAAAATGCATATAAGACCATGCAATTTCTTTCAAAGATAAGGAATTTTCTTGATGAGAGGGCAATGGCATCTCATATAAAGAATATCTCGGGTTAACACACCGCCTTATATCTATTTCAAGGATATCTGTCTACCCGTCTATATATATCATATGCGGGCATACAATATGCACGTAGGCACATGTAGATACATACACACAATGTTAATATTCAACTTCTTCTCAACTTTTCAGTTTCACTAGTAGTTGACTGAACTTTGTAGGAACATTAGGTTATATATATCATATGCAAACATACATTTGCGTGTAAAATATGTAGATACATACAAATTGTATATCTCAAACTTTTTTCAATTTTTCCCGAGTAATTGATTGAACTTTGATTGAACATTAACTATTATTACCATGATTCATCTCGAATCATGAATTTTTTCAAAATCTAAAATTTGTCACTATGCCTGGGGGTGTGGTCCTGCAGGTGAATTAGATGAATGAATTTAGTTCCGTAGATGTGGTTTGCATGAGTTTATATCAAAGCTACTGCTAAAACCTTAAGTGATGAGGACTTATTAAGCTTTATCCTGTTTATTTTTGCTTTATTTTTACAGTTATGTGGAACATGGCCAAAAACTTGACACGCGTATAACGTGCGTGTAATACGCAAGTGTACGTGTCGAAATAATATAGTCCTTTGTGAGGCCCGAGTCGAACTAAGGGACACTGAACTATCGGTAGACTACTACTAACTGTTCACAATCAGCTAGACCGGTTAAAAAAAAATCTTAAGAGTTGATTAAAAAGAAAATAAAAATAAAAGAAAGCAAAACAATCGATTAAATGTTGAGTTTAATCAATTTTAGATGAGAATCTGTAGGATTGCGGTTTCACCGCAGGTTCTCGTTGTATGAATTTCTATATAGCTAAACAACTTCGTCTCTCAATCCAGTTAGTGGCCTGTAGTCAGAATTGTTCACTGTCGTGATACAATTCACTACCTAGATCTAGGTCTATTCCACCGTCGTAGTAACCTATACCCTAAATTAGGTGCATTAAAATCGACCTCTGGGTTTCCACCCTTAATCGTACATCACCTTGTTCAAGGAATTTATGAGTTAATGTGAATTTTCGTCTCTTTTCAACCGTTAATTCTTCTTTCAAAGCAATTAAAGGCATTAGATTATCATTAGGGTGATCAAGCATAATGATATAATGGAGAAAGCGAAATCATACCACGGATTTAAGAGACAAATTATGAATTACTATGATAAAAACGTCATACAATGATTCCCCGGGCTACTCCCGGTCCTAAAGACAAAGAGGATTAGCCCCGCATGTTCATCTCAGAGCAAGACATGATTGAAGAAAGGGGAAACATGGAGAAAAATGTGGATGAAGTGATGTAAACCCCTGAACGGAGAAGATCCAAGCGTTCCTCGGCGTAGAGTGCGCGATCTACAACCTTTCGGCGGTGGAAAACGTCTTCTTCGGCTCTCGGAACGGTCGGGGCGTGCTTCTCGGCTCCGTTCTTCTCTCCTACTCTCCTCGGGATGTGTACAACGGCTAATGACGTGATCGCTCGCTCCTGGCCGCTGTCATTAGGTATAAACACCAAGTTAGGTCGTCAAAATATCACCACCGTTGGATTTAGGCCGATCTGGAACAAAAACTAATCTGACGGCGTCGATACCATCGACGCGGGTCGATGGTATCGACCCCTCATGATATCGGCAAGCCTTTCTTCTTTTCTGTTGTCCCGCTTGATGCAGACTCGATACCATCGACGCGGGTCGATGGTATCGATACCCTTAGGCGTCGGTTTATCACCTTTCCGACACTGAAGCTGTAGAACGTCGATAGTATCGACTTTTGTGTCGATAGTATTGACTGGCTGATCGCTAGCAACCTGTAGGTAACTCGCTACCATCGACTTCCCAGTCGATGGTATCGACTCTGCTTGGCTCCTTGCGGCTGTCTGCCTGTGACTGTGTCGATACTATCGACGGATGTCGATGGTATCGACAGCTGTATATATGCGTTTTTCCTGAAATTGCAAGACAAAGCCAAATCAGCCGAGATAAAACCCATTATTATAACCGTTTATGATCAAAAGGATAAAATATGAGAGATTTGACACTAAAAGAGATTATAGACTAGAGTAAGTGAATTATGCAATATTAACCACCAAAGTGACCAATAAACACATAAAATGCCAGTAAAACAAGTCTATAAATGCGACTCAAAATCATTGCATCAAACTCCCCTAAGCTTGAACATTGTTCGTCCTTGAGCAACAAAACTTTAGAATAGAATTGCGAGGGTCAACTAAAGAACTTATTATCACAACAGACTTCGCCATATGATCCCCGCCAGACATTCACATTCCGGCCCTCACTAACCACAGAATGATAATTACCCTCAAGGCAACGATAATCATCCATAAAAGATATCTACCTCAAAATTGATGAACACTATCACATAAGGTAGTTAACATAATAAAATCCTCCGGTCCAGACTCGGTGCATCTTGTGATCTTCTATCTACGTTGCTCGTCCTAACTACCATCTAAATGGAAGCAGGTCTTCTGGTATTAATGAGTGAGGAGAATATCACGGTGGCCTACCAATTCGAGCAACGGGTGGATGGAATAGGTGGCTGTGGAAGAAATGGAAGAACAATACAGTTTAACATGCACAAACAACAATAATGACCTAAATGATGCATATGCAAATGAAAATGCCCTAATGCCTACATTTTGGGTGGAATGATGCATGTTCCTACAATTTCATCTTATATGGGATAGAATGTCTAGAAAACTACGTTATGTGCTTATTCTTCCTATTACACGGGTGGAACAAGCTCTTTTCTCCCTCTAAAATCAGCCTCTTTTTTTTTAAAGACATTTTTTCTCTCCAATTGCAAAATGTACAATATTGTTTTTAGAATTCTTTTTTTTTCTCTTTTTTTTTCAGGCTTACTTATACATAACTGTAATCCTTAAGTCATTACAACTGTATTTCAGAGAGTATAGAACGAGTCACCCGCTTCTCTTATTTTTCAGAAAAAACAAGGCACATACTATCCTACATGCTCAAAAATATGTTCAAATGCAACTACATGAGATTAGTTATGCAACTATGATGATATGCACTCAGGAATGTATGGATGCATGATTTATCTACAAATTTTCTATTTTCCATTTGTTTATGCACAATCTACCCACAATGCACTCCTACCTAAATGATGTGCAATCAAAAGATGAAAACCGTAATGTGCTTCCAGTTCTTATGGTGGAGTATGAAAACAATGGGGTGGATAGATCACAAGATTAATTGACTGAACCTTTGGAAAATATTATGTGTCCCTCCTTACTGACCTGTGTAATAATTAAGAGGTTTTTCTCTCGTATTTCAAATTAAGGTCTCATTATCATTTGGTCAGTTTAGGCTCAAACAACCAATTCCGTCCACTCTTCGTGAATCATAGGAATGTACAGTTGTGGTTTTGTGTTTTAAAGTTGACAAACCCAATAATTTTCATAAGTCATGTGCTCAAAGTTGAACAACACATGCTTGCAAAATCACTAAAAATTTTCAAATTTACCCCTGATTCCCATGTACAAACACAGAGATGACACGTGACATGAGACATCCACAATTACACTAGATAGAGTGTGGATCCAAAAAAAACTAATAACTAAAAGAAATAAATGATAAAAGACAAAGCAATGAAAACTAAAAACTAAAAGAAATAAAGGATAGAAGCTGTTCCAACTCCCCCCCTAAGCTTGAATTCGACTATGGCCTCATAGTAAAAAACAACCTTAAAAGGTGGAACAGTGATACCGATCATTGGTCAGGTGGTGGCGGGTACTGGCCCTGGAAACTCGGATCATACTGGGGTATTGGCGGAGGTTGAGGATACCCCCCCAAAACTATTGGCGGAGTTTTTGTTCCAGATCGGCCTAAGGGTGTCGGAAAGGTGATAAACCGACGCCTAAGGGTGTCGATACCATCGACCTGCGTCAATGGTATCGAGTCTGCATCAGGCGGGACAACAGAAAAGAAGAAAGGCTTGCCGATATCATGAGGGGTCGATACCATCGACCCGCGTCGATGGTATCGACGCCGTCAGATTAGTTTTTGTTCCAGATCGGCCTAAATCCAACGGTGGCGATATTTTGGCGACCTAACTTGGTGTTTATACCTAATGACGGCGGCCAGGAGCGAGCGATCACGTCATTCGCCACTGCACACATCCCGAGTAGAGTAGGAGAGAAGAACGGAGCCGAGAAGCACGCCCCGACCGTTCTGAGAGCCGAAGAAGACGTTTTCCACCGTCGAAGGGCTGTAGATCGCACACTTTACGCCGAGGAACGCTTGGATCTTCTCCGTTCTGGGATTTACATCACTTCATCCACGTTTTTCTCCATGTTTCCCCTTTTCTTCAATCATGTCTTGTTCTGAGATGAACATGCGGGGCTAATTCCCTTTGTCTTTAGGACCGGGAGTAGCCTGAGGAATCATTGTATGACGTTTTTATCATAGTAATTCATAATTTGTCTCTTAAATCTGTGGTATGATTTCGTTTTCTCCATTATATCATTATGCTTGATCACCCTAATGATAATCTAATGCCTTTAATTGCTTTGAAAGAAGAATTAACGGTTGAAAAGAGACGAAAATTCACATTAACTCATAAATTCCTTGAACAAGGTGATGTACGGTTAATGGTGGAAACCCAGAGGTCGATTTTAATGCACCTAATTTAGGTTATAGGTTACTGCGACGATGGAACCGACCTAGATCTAAGTAGTGAATTGTATCACGACAGTGAACAATTCTGACTACAGGCCACTACCTGGATATTGTCGGAATTTTTCAAATGCAAAAACGACGGCAAGAAGTTTTTTTTCCAGTTGTAGTGTAATTAAGTTGTGCTTCATTTAAAGTTTTGGATGCATAGAAAATCACAGCGGGTTTGTTTTCAACTTGTTGTCCTAGAACGGCCCCTACTGCGAAATCCGAAGCATCGCACGTTAATTCAAAAGGCTTTGTTCAATCCGGTGTTTGCACAACCGGTGTAGAAATTAACTTCTCTTTGAGCACATTAAAAGCATGCAAACACTTATCATTGAAATCAAACACCACATCTTTCTCAAGCAGTTCAGATAATGGTTTAGCGATTTTTGAAAAATCTTTGATAAAGTGGTGATAAAATCCTGTGTGATCGAGAAAACTCCTTACCCCTTTAACCGAATTCGGTGGGGATAATTTGGAAATAACCTCAATCTTAACCGGATCTACCTCCAACCCCTTGCTAGACACTTTATGTCCAAGCACAATCCTTTCACTAACCATCATATGGCATTTTTCCCAGTTGAGAACTATATGTGTGTCCTCACATCGTTGTAAAACTTTATCCAAATTATATAAATATTCATCGAAAGACGCACCATAGACGGAAAAATCGTCCATAAATTTCTCTAAACAACGTTCAACCATATCAGAGAAAATGGCAAGCATGCAACGCTGAAAGGTTGCTGGTGCGTTGCATAATCCAAAGGGCATACGACGATATGCAAATGTTCCATAAGGACAAATGAAGGTGGACTTCTCTTGGTCCTTAGGATCAATGAAAATCTGATTGTAGCCCGAGTAACCGTCTAGAAAATAAAAGTGAGATCGACCTGCTAGACGCTCTAAAATCTGATCAATGAACGGAAGAGGAAAATGATCCTTTAACGTAGCAGAGTTCAATCTACGGTAATCAATGCACACACGCCACCCGGTTACCAAACGGGTCGTGACCGGCTCATTTAACAAATTGTAAGTAACAGTAATTCCCCCCTTTTTAAGGACTACCTGTGTGGGGCTTACCCACGTCGAATCGGAGATAGCGTAGATGATGCCTGCAGAAAGAAGTTTGATCACCTCCTTCTTTACCAATTCCATAATGCTTGGATTGAGTCTACACTGTGGTTGGATTATAGGTTTGGCTCCGTCCTCGAGCCGGATCTTTGTGCTGGCAAAGTGTAGGGGAGATCCCCTTGATATCTGCGACTGACCACCCGAATGCGCCACGGTGGTTCTTCAGCACGGCCATCAATTGATCCTCTTCCTCGACACTCAGATATGCCGAGATAATCACCGATAGTTTTTCACCATCGGCTAGGAATGCATATTTCAAATGAGGCGGCAGTGGCTTCAATTCTAACTCAGGTGGACTGATCAAAGATGACTGAAGCGGTGGTGGGAGTAGCCCAAGATCTTCATAATACTTAGCATAGTAACACGGCAGCACCTGAAGCATCTTGACACATTCTTGTAGCGACTTGCTTCTCATCCAGTCATGCGTTATATTGACAAAGCAAGCTTCGAGAGGCAGTTCTGGATATGCATCGAGGACAAAACTTGCTATGGCATCATCTTCAGTAGAAAGAGGGATTTCCTCCTCTTCATCATTCGGAAAACCCACAGCCCTGCGAAGAGAAACAATTTTGGTCTGTTCCATAATGTCTACGGCCAGTGTCCCCTTCTCTACCTTGGTCATTACATGAACCATATCTAGAAACGGCTTCCCTAGACAAAGAGAAATATTTTGATCAAAATGTTTTACCATGCGACACTGCTCCTTATCTTTTGATTGTGTTGGGCTAGGGGGCATAACCATTTCAAATCGGTCATCAGCGATTCTCAAAGTCAAACGGCCTCTTCCCATCTCGAGTATCATATCTGCAGTAGCTTAGAACGGTCTTCCAAGGAGTCGCTCATTTCCTTGTTCATTATGCATTTCCATTACCACAAAATCTGCTGGAAATACAAACCGGTCGACGTTAAGCAAAACATCCTCGCAAATACCGTACGGCTTATCCACAGAATTATCCGCCAACTGAATCGTCATATTGTTATGTCTTAATTCTTTCAGTCCCAGCTTCTTGAAAGTAGAAAGAGGCATCAAATTTATACTTGCCCCAGAATCACACAATGCTTCGCCAAATTTCACTTTACCGATGTAACATGAAATATTGAAGCAGCCCGGATCCTGTCTTTTAGGTGGCAATGTTCCCATAATGAAAGCGCTCACCTGCTCCTTAAGAACCACGACCTCGGTATCAGGAATCTTCCTCTTCTTTGTGATTATGTCTTTCAGAAACTTGCCGTAAGAGGGTATCTGCTCTATTGCTTCTAACAGTGGAATGTTGACAGAAAGCTTCCTAAAGCTATCTAGGAACTTCTTGAACTACGCGTCCACTTTCTTGGCTTTCAAACTGTTTGGATATGGGACTGGGACAGTCTGTGCCCTCTGATGTGGCGATACATTTGGTGTCCTCTTCTGCGCCTCCTCCTCAGCAATAGGTTCTGGTGTGACATCCTCTACCGGCTCTGTGATTGGAATCGTAGCCTCCTCTGTGGCCTCACCTGTGGTTTCTGGCTGGGGTGTGCTCGGTTCATCGACCCCGGGGTTTAAAATCTTCTTACCGCTCCATAGTAGAATTGTCTTAGCTTGTTGGTTTCCTCCTGGAATGTTTGTATTTCCGGGAAAACCTTGTTGCGTTGGCTTTTTTAGATTTGCTATCTCAGCTGCCATGCGCTAACGATGTCTCTATAGTCCTCATCTGAGCCCGATGACTTTGTAAGGTCTGCCCAAATTGATTCATAAATTCTCCTTGTTGCTTAATCTGTTGGCCAAACGTGCTCATGAGTTCTTGATTTTGCTTGATTACTTGGTTGAGCAACTAACTGCTCTTATCCTCTGTCGACGGTTGTGGTTTTGCATCAGGGTCCTGCAGGAAATTATTTGGTTTCTTCCATGAGAATTTCTTATCTTTCCTCCAAGAGTAATCGTTGTTTCCGTACCCCTGCTGCTGGCGCATAAATTTCACCTGTGCTTCCTCATCAGATTCTGCATCATTTCTTGGCTAGAAGGTCCATCTTCTCATTTAGCTCCTTGATGGCCTTTGACTCACCTGCAGCTCGAACCTGCTCTACTGCGTCTCTGTCGCCCTATGATTGCTTTTTGGCCATGTTCTTCAAAATCTCCCAACACCTTGTGCATGTGTTGTTTAAGAAGAACCCCGAACCTGCTGAATCCAGGTTGCTTCTATTATGCTTAGAAAGATCAAAATAGAAAATCTTGACTTGTTTCTCCTTGTCCAGCCCATGATGTGGGCACCTCCTCAGCATTATTTGAAAACGCTCCCAGGTCTCAGAATATGTTTCACCTGCTTTCTGACTGAAGTTATGAATTTTTCTTATAAGATTATTCGTCTTCTCGGGCGGAAAGAATCTTTCGAAGAACACTTCAACCATGTGGTCCCAAGATTCCACATACTCATCGTCCAGATTATGCAGCCATTCTCGAGCATTTCCCGCTAGAGAACTAGGAAATAACTTCAAGTAGAGCATCTCCTGCGGAAACCTGTCTATCTTGATCATGTCACAGTTTTCCACAAACTGACTTATATGAGTCACCGGGTCTTCGTTTTTGAGCCCGTGAAATGCATTGGATTTGACTAAATTGATTAGGCCAGGGTCAATTTTATAATTGGAGATGTTGATAGCCTGCCTTTTGATCGACCCTTTTGATGCAGATGCAGAAGACGCCTTAATCTTTTCCCAGATTGTCTGTTCTTCCGCCATGGCTTCTGCTTCAAAGTCTGAATCTATATCCTCAGGCTGATCGTGAATATTGTCCTTTTCGTCGTTTGGTCCCAACGGCGGAACCTCTGGTGAAGACCACGTGTAGTCTATACTACGCGTTCTCACCATGCACTGGTACCTGCAAAATGATGAATCTGGTTAAGTCCAGTGCTAGACGATTACTACTTATGACAGATAAACAATAAATTTCAAAAATAATAAAATAAAATTTTGGCCTAGAGTGGCCGCTAGCAGCACTCGTAATGCTGAAAATTTTCGTATCCCCGACAACGATGCCAAAAACTTGACACGTTTTTTCCGTGCGTAAAACGCAAGTGCACGCGTCAATGTAGTATAGGCCTTTGTGAGGCCCGAGTCGGACTCAGGGACACTGAACTATCGGCTAACTGTTCGCAATCAGCTAGACCGATTAAAAAAAATCTTAACAGTTGATTAAAAAGAAAATAAAAATAAAAGAAAGCAAAGCAATTGATTAAATGTTGAGTTTAATCAATTTAGATGAGAATCTTTAGGATTGCAGTTTCACCGCGGGTTCTCGTTGTATTAATTTCTATATAGCTAAACAAATCCGTCTCTCAATCCAGGTAGTGGCCTGTAGTCAGAATTGTTCACTGTCGTGATACAATTCACTACCTAGATCTAGGTCGGTTCCACCGTCGTAGTAACCTATACCCTAAATTAGGTGCATTAAAATCGACCTCTGGGTTTCCACCATTAACCGTACATCACCTTTTTCAAGGAATTTATGAGTTAATGTGAATTTTCGTCTCTTTTCAACCGTTAATTCTTCTTTCAAAGCAATTAAAGGCATTAGATTATCATTAGGGTGATCAAGCATAATGATATAATGGAGAAAACGAAATCATACCACGGATTTAAGAGACAAATTATGAATTACTATGATAAAAACGTCATACAATGATTCCCCGGGCTACTCCCGGTCCTAAAGACAAAGGGGATTAGCCCCGCATGTTCATCTCAGAGCAAGACATGATTGAAGAAAGGGGAAACATGGAGAAAAACATGGATGAAGTGATGTAAACCCCTAAACGGAGAAGATCCAAGTGTTCCTCGGCGTAGAGTGCGCGATCTACAGCCCTTCGACGGTGGAAAACGTCTTCTTCGCCTCGGAACGGTCGGGGCGTGCTTCTCGGCTCCGTTCTTCTCTCCTACTCTCCTCGGGATGTGTGCAGCGGCTAATGACGTGATCGCTCGCTCCTGGCCGCCGTCATTAGGTATAAACACCAAGTTAGGTCGTCAAAATATCACCACCGTTGGATTCAGGCCGATCTGGAACAAAAACTAATCTGACGGCGTCGATACCATCGACGCGGGTCGATGATATTAACCCCTCATGATATAGGCAAGCCTTTCTTCTTTTCTGTTGTTCCGCCTGATGCAGACTCGATACCATCGACGCGGGTCGATGGTATCGACACCCTTAGGCGTCGGTTTATCACCTTTCCGACACTGAAGCTGTAGAACGTCGATAGTATCGACTTTTGTGTCGATAGTATCGACTGGCTGATCGCTAGCAACCTGAAGGTAACTCGCTACCATCGACTTCCCAGTCGATGGTATCGACTCTGCTTGGCTCCTTGCGGCTGTTTGCCTGTGACTGTGTCGATACTATCAACGGATGTCGATGGTATCGACAACTGTATATTTCCTGAAACTGCAAGACAAAGCCAAATCAGCCGAGATAAAACCCATTATTATAACCGTTTATGATCAAAAGGGTAAAATATGAGAGATTTGACACTAAAAGAGATTATAGACTAGAGTAAGTGAATTATGCAATATTAACCACCAAAGTGACCAATAAACACATAAAATGCCAGTAAAACAAGTCTATAAATGCGACTCAAAATCATCGCATCAAACATTAACTATTATTACCATGATTCATCTCGAATCATGAATTTTTTCAAAATCTAAAATTTGTCACTATGCCTGGGGTGTGGTCCTGCAGGTGAATTAGATGAATGAATTTAGTTCCGTAGATGTGGTTTGCATGAGTTTATATCAAAGCTCGAAATCTAAACCTAAGGTCTAGGTCCCACAGACCCACCTCCAAAACTGCTAAAACCTTAAGTGATGAGGATGTATTAGGCTTTATCGTGTTTATTTTTGCTTTATTTTTACATTTGGGGACCTAAATGCAAATAATCTAGTTAATGTACTTAGTCGCAACTAGAGCTGGCAAATCTTGAACCGACAGACCTGATATAGTACAATTTTTGACCCAACCCGAAATGACCCGAAATCAATTTTTATAATAGATTCCATCACAATATTTAATTTCATAACTTCTAAAAATTAAATCCGCAATCGACAAGAAAATGACCTGAAAACTCGAATTGCCACCCCTAGTCGCAACTTCTATGTTTTTTTATATTCTAGGTTTTATTTAATTTTGAATTTTATTAAATATGAGTTTATTTTTATTACTTGTGGGTCAAGTCATATAGTCTTATAATAGCCAGCCTTAGGGCCTGTCTAGGTAGTTGGAATAAATTGAATTTGTAGAATTGTTTATCTTCTTCGTTCTTCTTTGAAATGTGTTCCACATCAAGTGGTATCAGAGCAAAACCCTAATCAGGGTGCGACTCCTCCCTTCTCTCTCCCACTACCTTCGTCCTTCTCGTCTTCTTTCCCACAAACCCAGTCACACGTCCTTCGTCGACAAGCACCTGCCGCTTTAGCAAATGTGCCCTTTACCTTCTTTTTTTCATTCCTATTCATGCCGTACATAATACTAGCCTCATTCACCGTTCATCCCAGCCGTTCACGTAGCCATTCACCCTTTACTCCATGCAGCCACCACTCCCCAACCCCTTCGCCAGCTGACATGTCATCACGTCTCAGATCCTGCTAGCCGTCCCTCTTAACCCCCGCAGAAACCCCAACAACTCTCCCTGTCTCTGTGATCTTCACGTCACCCATCCCATTACCAGACCCGACTGGTCCCAACCTTCGGACCTACCAAACTCCTTGCTTCTCTCAGCCGCACCTGCCCAACTATTCCCTATGCCCAACCGCTATCTATCTAGTATTCCCTACGCCCAGCCGCTATCTGCCCAACTAATCCCTACCCCGCACAAATTCTTTTAGTAATCCCGCTAACTTCCACAAACTCATGTTAACCCACTCAAGGAAACACCGGCCGCAAGCAAATCTGCAGGCCGCCCTAGTTCCAGGCTGCCTGGCACCCAACAAAAACCCCACCGATAAACCCCCGCAACAGGGAAATTGTTGGCTACGTCTCCTCCGCCACTACAACAACAAATAAAAGCTACACTGCCCTCTCTCTAGGCTGCTCTCCACCTATCCACGAGTGACCCTCCATATCAGCACCTAGGAGGCCTCTCCACGAGTTGGATCCGCAAGTCGAGCATACAGATCAACCTTCCTTCCGAGACACCTCCTTCTACATCGACTTTAAGGAGGCTTTTTATCTCCACAAAAAATCACGACGACTCTTCAACAAGTCGACAATAAGGTGGATGCAATTCGTTCAATTTTGGCGGATATTCACCAGCGACTGGATGATTTTGCATAGTAGCAAGACAAATATATGCAACAATTAGCCCGCAATAATGGGATGCAACTCTTGAGCAATTATGGAAATTATATTACTCTGTCCTCTAGCCATGTCAAGAACGACGCTCTGAAGATACCAGAGTTGCGTGGTGAGTGACTCCAAGATTGTGCTTGACTGGTTGCATTTTGTGACAAGTATTTCCAGATATCCAAAACCATGGGTGATGCAACCTATAGAAATACTGTGTTATTTTCTGTTTCTACTGTGTTATGTTCTTTTGTATTATTCCCATATTGCCTGCTTGTATGCATGTCTTAACTCTCTATAGCTATATAAGAGAGTACCATGTACACCTTTTTACTCACTGAATAAACAACTCTTTTCCTATCTATATGGTATCAAGAGCAGGTTACACTTTTCCCCACCCATAAGCCCACCCATGACGTAAGCCCGTCGCCCCCCACCCGCCCGCCGCCAACCCTCCCCTCTTCCACCGCTGCCCACCGCCACCTGTCCCAGGCGCCGCCCTCCCCTACCGCCACCCTCCTCCCCCCCCAGCGCTGCCCCCCCCCAGCGCTGCCGCCCCCCCTCCTGCTCCCCGCCGCCGGGCCTTCCCCCTCCTATCCTTTCATGCCACCGCCCCCTCTCCTCCACAAACCACCACCCCACAACCTTCTCCCGTCTTTGGGTCCCTACGCTTCCGGTCGGCTGTTTAAGTTGAGAGTCTCTCCGTCTCACCGTTCTCTCTGCCTGCGCCTCATGTTGGAACGTTGAGTTTTCCTCATGACGGCGTAGGTTTCTCTATGCATATTCTGCCCGATACGGGTCTTCTGATCTGACACGTCAGATCTCTGTTGCTGTTATCTGCCCTTTGTGGGTTTCTTCTCTGATCTGCTTCTACGCCGGCCGCTTCTGCCATGGCTTTCCCTGAGCCGCCCCGGTCTCTTTGCGTCACCACAGTGAAGCTCGACGGTGGCTCCAACTACCATCTCTGGTCGGCATCCTCTGTGCTATATGTCAAAGCACAAGACCGATATCACCATCTTACGGCTGAGCCTCCTGCTGCTCCTACTGCTGATTCGGATGACAAAATCAGATAAAGTTATGCGCAGTGGTCCAAGGATGATTTTGGTGTAATGTCTTGGATCCTCAACAGTACCGAGCCTCGTATTAGCCAATCTTTTCTCTGCCTTCATGATGCGAAGGCTATGTGGGATCAACTGTCCCATGTTTATTCCCATCAGGAGAATCCAATGCGCGTTTTTGAGATCTTCAAAACCTTGGCGAAAAAGGAGTTCTCCACTGACACTTATATTGATGACTTCTACAACCAATGCTCTACACTGTGGAATGAATTTGAACTCTACCACCCTTTGACGACGAACATCAAAATTGCTCAAAAATAACGCAACGAACTGCAACTGGTGCAACTTTTGGCTGCACTTCCTGCCTCCTTTTCTGGTGTGGTTGACCAGATACTATCAAGCGACCCGCTACCGACTCTTTGGGATGTTCTCAAAAGAGTCCAACGTCTGCCATCCATGACTCCCACTTCTGTTGTTGAGCAGCCTGCGCTTATTGCTCGCTCTACTGATTCTGGCCGTGGCCGTGGTGGTCGTCCTCCTCCCTCAGGAGGCCGAGGCTCTTCTAGACGTGGTGCTACTCCCGACCCTCGCTACTGCAACTGGTGTGGCCGGGACAATCACACTGAAGATCGTTGTTGGATTAAGCACGGCAAGCCAACTTGGGCTAACCAGGCTGCTACAGAACCTGCTGCCGACTCTACTACTGACACTCCTACTGCTCCAGCAAACACCGCCTGGTTACGTTCAGAGTTCGAAAAGATGTTCCAGGAACGTCTTGCACAGATGCCATCCTCGTCTACTTCTGAACCTTCTGCCATGCTTGCTTCTCCATCATCTGGTAACAAACAGTGGTGCATTGACTCAGGTGCATCCACTCATATGGCAGGTGATCTTCACCTTTTTTCGAGTCTCAATAAAACTGCTCCTATAACTTCTGTTACTGTTGCAAATGGATCCAAAACTGCTATTCATGGCACTGGCACGGTTCCGCTGTCACCAAAATTGCACTTGAATTCTGTTTATATATTCCAAAGTTTGCTGTTAATTTATTGTCAGTCAGTAAGGTGATTAAACAACTCAAGTGCTCTATTAAATTTGATCCTTCTGGCTGTGTTTTGAAGGATCTCCGCACGAAGACGAGGATTGGTTCGGGCCGTGAAGGACCAGATGGGCTGTATTACTTGGATGGACCTCCTACTGCTGCGGCTCTGCTTTCTACCTTAGTGACAGGATTACAATGGCACTTTCGCCTGGGTCATCCATCTGCTGCCAAATTAAGACATTTATTTCCTACTTTATCTGAGAATAATTTTTCATGTGAAACTTGTGTTTTGGGCAAACAAACTCGATCTGTTTTTCCAGCTAAGAAAATTATTGCCTCTAAAGAAATTTTGACTTGGTTCATGCTGATATTTGGGGACCATGCTCTGTATCCAGTCACTCTGGTGTGAAGTATTTTATGACCTTTATTGATGATTATTCTCGCACCACATGGTTGTTTTTGCTTAAAGGTCGGGATACTGTGTTAGATACCATTCACAACTTCTTTGCTGAAATTCACACAATTTAATCGACCCATTAAAATTTTTCGTACTGATAATGCTCTGGAATTCATGCAACAATCTGTTACATCTTTTTGTGCTGACCGTGGAACCATACATCAGACTTCTTGTCCTTACACCCCTCAACAAAATGGCGTTGCTGAACGAAAAAACCGCCATCTTCTTGAGGTTGCTCGCACCCTTCTTCTACACTATAAAGTACCCCAACACTTCTGGCCTGAAGCTGTCTCTACTGCATGCTATCTTATCAATCGCATGCCTTCCTCTGTTCTGAAAAATCAGGTCCCATATACTATTTTGTTTCCAGATAAACCCTTATTTTCTCTGCCTCCTCGCATTTTTGGGAGTATTTGTTTTGTGAAAATTCTTCGTCCTGGACTCACTAAACTTGATGCTCGCTCGGTCAAATGTGTGTTTTTGGGATACTCCCGGACTCAGAAAGGTTACCGCTGTTTTGATCCTATAAAAAAAACAATGGTTGGTTAGTGCGGATGTGACATTTTTTGAGCATATGCCTTATTTTTCTACTGCTGGTGAAAAATTGTCGGATGACATTATGGCTCCCACTCCATTACCTTTAGTTGTTGAAGAATCTCATGCTCATGATGTGCCTCAAGATCGCCCATTGCAAGTCTATCGGCGCAGGTCAAAGACCAGTAATGCTTCTGAAGCCCCAGCCAAACCAAATCCTGCGTCTGCGGATGATCCACTGTTCACTGAGGTATTTTCTGACCTGGATCTTCCTATCAGTTTACGGAAAGGCGTTCACTCCTGTTCTCAGCATCCTATCAGTAATTTATGTTTGTCTGAAATCTTTGTGGTAGCTTTGCTTGTTTTACTTCCGCTTTGTCTGCTGTGACAATTCCTAAATCAGCTAAAGAGGCACTTTGCCATCCTGCTTGGAAACATGCTATGGAGCAAGAAATGCTTGCACTTTGTGATCAACAGACTTGGGATCTGGTTGATCGTCCTTCTTCGTGTCAAACTGTTGGATGCCGCTGGATTTTTACTATTAAATACCAACCGGACGGTACCATTGAACGCCTGAAAGCCAGATTAGTTGCAAAAGGATATACTCAAACATATGGGGTTGATTATTTTGAAACATTTTCTCCAGTCGCCCGCTTAAATTCTGTCCGTATTCTGATATCTGTTGCTGTGAATAAAGTCTGGCTTTTGTATCAACTTGATGTCAAAAATGCTTTTCTCTATGGAGATCTACAGGAGGAGGTCTACATGGAGCAACCTCCGGGTTTTGTTGCTCAGGGGGAGTCTGCTTCTAAAATCTGCAAACTCAGAAAGGCGATATATGGTCTTGATTACCTTTGGCTTTCGACGTTTACAATCTGATCATTCTGTGTTTATTCGTAAAACTGCAGCATGACTTGTCATACTTATTGTATATGTTGATGATATTGTCTTATCTGGCAGTGACAGTGCAGGGATACAGGCAACCAAACAGCATTTAGCACAACACTTCATCACCAAAGACCTAGGGAAACTACGATATTTTCTAGGTATTGAGGTTGCTAGATCTTCTGCAGGACTATGCTTGTCACAGAGAAAATATGTTCTTGATCTCTTGCAAGAGACTGGTATGCTGGGCTGCAAACCAGCCAACACTCCTCTGGATCCCAATATGAATTGGGATGATGATACTTCCCCTCCTTATGCTGACCGCCACCAGTTCAGGAGACTGGTTGGCAAACTTATCTATTTGACTGTCACTAGAGCTGATGTGGCAGCTGTTGTAGGTTTCATAAGCCGGTATCTTGATAAACCCCGACAATGCCACTGGGATGCTATCTGTCACATCTTACGATATCTCAAAAGCTCTCCAGGGAAAGGTCTTCTGTACAAAAAACATGGCCACTGCAATTTATCTGGTTTTTCTGATTCTGACTATGCAGAAAGTCGATCTGACAGAAAATCTACATCTGGATATTGCACTTTTGTGGGAGGAAATCTGGTTACTTGGCGCAGTAAAAAGCAGACAGTTGTTGCCCGGTCAAGTGTAGAGGCAGAATATAGAGCTATGGCTCATACTGCATGTGAGCTCCTGTGGGTCCGTGGCCTTCTGAACGAATATGATATCACATCTTCTAGCCCTATTCCTATGTTCTGCGACATAAGGCGTCCATTTTCATTGCGAGCAACCCCACCTTCCATGAAAGAACCAAGCATATTGAGGTTGACTGCCATTTTGTTCGGGAGAAAGTTCTATCTGGACACATATGCACTCCATATCTCAGTACTGAGAAGCAGCTTGCAGACATCTTCACTAAAGTTCTACCTAAAGCCCGCTTCCAGACTCTGATTGACAAGCTGGGCTTATTCGACATCTACGCTCCAGCTTGAGGGGGAGTATAGAAATACTGTGTTATTTTCTGTTTCTATTGTGTTATGTTCTTTTGTATTAGTCCCATATTGCCTGCTTGTATGCATGTCTTAACTCTCTATAGCTATATAAGAGAGTACCATGTACACCTTTTTACTCACTGAATAAACAACTCTTTTCCTATCTATACAACCAAACTCCTGATCGCCATCGCTAAGTTTCAGGGAGCTGCCTTAGCATGGTGGAACAACCAACAACTAGTCGAGCCCGCCTACACATGGACTGAATTGCATCCTTTGTTATGCAACGATTCTTACCTCAAAATTACAAGCACCAACAAGTCAACAACATGGTGGACCCGGTCCTTCCAATTCAAGAGGACATTTGACTTTATTTAGACGACTCTGAGCTTGAAGATAAACCTCCTTCTAGTGATCCAATAATTGACAAGGATGAGTCAGAGATCGTGCTTCCACCACCTCCAACAAAGGTTGGCGGCAACAGTCTAAGGAATACTGATATGGTGCCTGTTCGTTCCTTGATGCTTTCTTTAGTGAATGATGATGTAACCTTGCACCATGCCGATTACCAAAGCCCTTAAATGACATCTATGCTCTTCTAGTTGATGATGGCTACATTGCCACCTAGGTATCGCCAATACTTGCAGATGCTCCGACGATAAAGTCTTTATATGGGGTGAACATTATGGCATGGTTGAGGTTGACAATACTCCAATCAGTTTATCCTACCACAAGCAACTGTTGGGAGAGCCTGTGTCGGATATGTACCTTACCGATGGATCGTCTTTTGAACCTTAGAGGAGTTGATGTAGGACGTATTAAGCTTTTTTCTATTTGTTTTTGCTTTATTTTTATAGTTAGTGTACTTAGTCGCAAATCTTTTATGTTTTTCTTTATTTTAGATGTTATTTAATTCTGAATTTTAATAAATAGGAGTGTATTTCCGTTACTTGTGGGTCAAGTCATGTAGTCTTATAAAAGCCAGCCTTAGGGCCTTTGTCTAGGCAGTTGAATATGAATTGAATTTTGAGAATTGTCGTTTATCTTCTTTGTTCATCTTCTTCAAGATGTGTTCCAAATCAATAAGTGAAGCCTAACCCACATGTTCTCCACGGTGATCAATCCCAAATTGTATGTTAGGATTATTTTGTTTGACCCAATGCAGAAAGAAAATAATGTATCCTTGAATAGTGCACTTCCACTATCCTTTCACTTTCTTGTTTCTCTTGATCTTCTTCCAATGTTCCTTCACCATGCATGGCCTCCATCTCCTTCCATGCATAATCGCCATCTAGGCCCTCCTCTTTCCCCTCCCTTTTTGTTTTATTTTTTCTCACCTTGACGGTCTGCCCACATGGCTGTATTGTAGCACTGCAAGCCTTGGAGTGACCACCAACAATGAACATCAACTTGAGGATCAACATCATTCCTCCCACATCTTCCTTGAGTTCCTAAAAATGGCTAAGAACCAACCCTCGCTAGGCCGTTGATAGGCCCTAGGCCCTTCGTTCCCCTACAAGTGCAAACATAAAGATACTCCCAATTTTGGCAAAACTCCAATAGCTTATTGAAGCGTCTTTATGCCGTAATACCTTCTCCTTAAAGAGCGTTCTAGTGTTTCCTACGCTCCACATTGTGCCCACGACCTATGAAGGCTTGAGATAACAATGGGATCCCATCTCCTCGGAGCTACAAGATTATGGATACTGTCTCAATGACTTAACAATAACTGAGCAACACTTGTAGCTTGGGGATTTCTCCCCCAAACCCATTTTCTTGGACTTTGTTGCGCATCATCCACGATTTTGAGAGTCTCCAACCACATATTGGAACTTTTAAATCTCAATTAGACCACCATAAAGTTATGCACACATGCTTGTATGTTAAACGTTCGAAGTTTGATTAAACTTCAGTAACACATTCTACAAGTAACATGGTTCACAACATCGAGTTCAATTCCAAAGTAGACGACTCATTGACTACAACAAGTGGTTTTAGCCATGGTTGTATAGGCGGCTAGGCGTTCCAGGGGGACGCCCAGACAACCTAGGCGTGGCCCAGACGTTTTTAGGCTTTTTTATATATTTTTTATTTTAACAAATATATGTAAAATTCCTAAAAATACAATCCTTACACATAAATATACATGATAAATATGCAATCAATGTGCTAGCATCTTATGAATAAAGCGACAAAATCATTAGACATGGATTGAATTGTGGAAGTTTTACCTAAACAAAATTCATATAGAAATTAGAAAGCTAAACATGTGTTATGTTTGTAGCCAACACATTTATAATACTATTATGTAGAATTTAGGCTAAATCAAAACTAATAAGACCTAAAGTAAAACTGAGTGGCCCTAATTTGAACTATTTTGATCCAAATTAGATCAAATTTGACCTAATATATTCTAATTTTTGCCTAAACCTGACCTAATTTTGTATACCATGGCCTAATCAATCCCAATTTCCATAATTTTTTCATATAATTACCTAAATGAGACAAAATTTGGCCAAATAAGACCTAGTCATCCAATTTAGGACAATTTCCCCCAAATCATACTTTTTCCCCTAAATTAGACCTAATGTGCCCAATTTTGACATGATTTGGCCAAAATAAAACCTAATTTTGTATTTTTTGATCCGATCAGACCTAATTTTCCCACATTTTCCCTATATTGACCTAAACAATATCTAATTTGGCCAAACTACACCTAATCTCACCATATCAGACCATTTCCCTCAAAGTCAGACTTGTTTCAAACCTAATCTGCTCAAATTTGACATAATTTGGCCTACAATCAAACCTAATTTGCATAACATGACCAAATCAAACCTAACCCTAAATTTCCCTACTTTGATCTAAACTAGGCCTTACATGACCAAATCAGACCTAATTTCCCCAAATTAGACCTAATTTTCCCGAGTTAGACCTAATTCCCCCAAACCAGGCATGTTTCCCCCGATATCAGACCCAATTTAATCATAAAATGACTCAATTTGATCAAATTCAGATCTAATTTATGCTAAATTAGCCTTGAATTCGCTTAATTTGGGCCTCAAAAGGCCTTAGGCAACAACTTAGGTCAATTAGGGGGCTGGGCGCCCAGTTTGAGGCTGGCTGACTAAAGCCTAGGCACCCAGGCGGGCGCTTGTACAACAAAGGTTTTACCGCCTAGAGGCTTTTGATTCTTTACAAGGAGTGAAACATGCACGAGTTTGATCGTTTCAATGAGCAACCTAAGGTGTTTGTTTGCTGCAACGTGATGCTTCTTCCTAACAAGATTTACTACTCAAGACTAATGCTCTAAAGTTGCATGACATTGGTGATCCCAAAATCATCCATTATTGGGTCTGTGGCATGGAGGCGTTCTCCGACTAGCAACAAGTTGCAACGAACAACCAAATGGAAGCCAACATGCACATAATCACTCTCACTTTGTGGGAGTGCTTGCCTACAATTTGACGCATCAACACATGGGCATATATGAAAGCTAACATTGATTCATTCTTTGAGCTTATTAATTGCGAAGAACAATTGTGCATCAAGCTTTTCGATTTACAACAATCCACAACCCTCAAAGTCACATGGCATGCTACCATCTAGATCTCTATGTACTATAACAAGTTCAATCCATCCATTGCTATGGCGTTGGCCACTTCACATATCTCATCTAGGGCTGTCAAAATTACGAGTAGTGTTAGGTTTGGGTTGGAATTCAGGTTTAAAATTGATTCTCAATAGAAGTTCTTATTGTAGACATATATAATTTTTTTTCAATGTAAATTACTTTATTAGATAGAGAAAAATATAACAGAGCTACTTCAATTTTGAAACAAGTGTATTTTCTTCATTCGTATATAAAATATCTTAAATCTATGTGATCCGGGTCAGAATCAGGTCTAATAATTTTTTAAATAACTAGGTCGGGTTTCGATCAAAATTCGGGTTTAAAATGCAATAACATGAGGCATTCAACTTGATATAAATTTTTTATTAGATGTTGAGATCGACTTGTTTTTTACGAGTATGATTTCCGAGTCAGTTCCGAATCGGGTATGGGTACGGAAATATTTTGACACTCCTAATCTCATTCACGCAACTCATGTGGTACACATATATAGTATGTGTAGAAACAACTGCACCTCTTGGCTACAATATTTCTTGACTTTTGGTCTCATTTGCTGATCTTGCTACAATCACACTGACATCCAAGATCAGCTTCCTCCAACCAGATTTATTGCTTCTCTTGTAAAGGGTTTGGGCACGAATGAATACACAATCCTCTGATGACCAGAGCTTCACATACTAAGGAAGATGATTAAGAATACAAGCACGTTTTGTTTGAAAGCGAGCCTCGCAACGACGACAAGATGAGGAGGATCCTCCTCAACACACCTTGTTCGTAGCACAACTTCTTGACACATGCCCCATGAAGTTCCAGTGTCTGCACAACAACTTCTTCTCGTATGAGGTTGAGTGTGAGGGGCGTGTGTGCATTTGTGTAATTGACAATGGGAGCTTTACCAACCTTGTATCAGAGACGGTTGTGAAATTCTTACGTTCCAGCCAGGACCAAACCTGCAAGGCTGCAACCACACCTGCTTTGTTGGCTGGCATTTTAGGTTCATTATCAGATGACTAAGCGTTGCTGGGTGGACGCCGTGCTGTGCGATGCTGTGCCTTCTTATGCGACACATATCATGCTTAGACGACCTCGACAGTATGATCGTCACACGACACATGATGTCTTCACTAATATCTACAATTTTTTGTTAGCCAAATACGTCCTTTTGTTGGCATACTTGACTTCCTACACCATATCATTGGACATATGCCATAGACGTCGGAATGTCATGCATACCACAACTAACTCCCACTTTTTAGAGGCTCATTTTTTTCAACCTAAGAATTGATGCATGATAGGTTGCTCATCTAGATTTTGGTTAGGGCTTGCCCACTCTTGATTCAAGAACAAATTTATATAATATCAGTCATTGGCATTTTAGTTCCCCCACATTATGATATTGGGTTAAGGGTTTTATTTGCAATTGTTTTAGTATTAGGAGTTGTATGTTGTAGGTGGGACTCACTCGCAAGTTCTCAATTAAATAGTTTAGTTCTTATTTCATTTGGGTCATTAGTGGAATTACAACTATTAGGTTATCTTGTGAGATTATCTATAATCATTGCACTAGAAAAGCGGTATGCGGTGTACAGACAGGGAGGGTACCACACATTGTTTATACGGTATGCGGGAGTCTATGCGTTTTGGATATTTTTTTGAATAATTAATTAAATAGTCATAAATGGTTATATTTAGCATGTAAAAATATAATTTAAAATGTATAATATATAGCTATATTTATTTAATTGGAACATATTACCATGCATTTATGATATGTTTGTGTGTGTACACAATAAATGTACAGATATTGAAATGTTTTGTTACAAATGTACGGATATTGTGTAGAGAATGTTGAACTAATCAAAAGGTATAGATAAATGTACAAATCTGTACGTGGAATGTGTGTTCACATAGGTACATATTGTGTATTATATATGTATGTATGCATATGAATATATCAAAAAGGCACATATATATGTTCGAATATTTCTGGAAATTTGTTATCTATATTAAATTGTATAAATATAAACATAATATATGTTTAGATATATGAAGAAATTTGCATATCCTCCCACACCGGCATGCACCCACGTGCAAGGAAATGCACACATGTATATTAGAATATGGTAAATTTGTATACTGACCCCCTTAAGAGACGGGGTCCAAAAGGTTCAACGACCAACGTACAGACCATGGTCAGGCCACCCCTTACAACTCAAGCATTAGGTTGGGTATCTTACAACTTTTTAACGTTATTCTAGCACTATACAAGCTTCACATTGTTTCAGGCATTCCACACCCATGATAGCATGAGGCCGTGTAGCTAGCTTTGCCAAGCAGCCGTCGTTACCTTCCAGCTTTGCACACTCGCCCAACATTTGTATGAAGTCATCCTGAAAGTTGATTTGAACTTGGAGCTTCGCACACACCGGTGCCCATCTCCTTTAGAACTTTGCAGCCGCTCAATATATGCTCCTGCATTTTGTTAGCTCCTTTGGACATCAGACATTTGACGTCTTTACTATCCACTTTTGAACTCGGTAAAGAGCAATGTTTTGAGAATCGGACCGGTAGTCGGACCGGTGTTGACTCGGGTTCAACCCAAGTGGCTGAACTGGTTGGACCGGAAATGACATCAACATGACGTCAAAAAAATGAATCGGAAAAATCGAACCAGTTACCAAAGTATAAAGGAAATTGGCGGTTGGACCGGTCAAACCAGTTGATCCGGACACACTATATACATATATGTATATATATATTAGTGTACATATTTACACACATATTAATAAATATACATATACATATATTTACATATACAAATATATAAATTTATACAAGGTTTTCATACCCGACCTGAAGGTCGACCCGACAAAGCTTCTGGGTCACGGGTCTCTGGTTCAACCGTCGGGTCGACCTTGTTGACTCGGTGACGTCATCATGACACCATATACATAATATTACTATATACAACCATGCATACACGTGTATGCATATATATGTTCATATATATAATTATATAAGCGAGTGTATATATATGTATACTTTCTACATTATGAAAGCAAGATGATGATTTATGAAACATCAGGTATACAAAACAAAATATCTATATACATGAATGGTTTGGCAATGCTTAAAACAAGTTCGATTACTTAATAAGTAAATATATCAACATATGGAATAGTTGAGGTTACATGAAAGGACATTAAAAATAGTAAAATGTTCATTTAGTGACGGAAAAATAAAATCAACCAAACCCGACCGGGTCTTTCACCTGAAATTTGGGTCACTAGGTCGGCGGTTGAACTGTCCGGGTCAACTCCGCCTCTTGGCCAAAAATGAGTTTCTTCTCTACCCAACCCGACAAATCTGTAGGGTGGCGGTTCAACCGGCCGGGTCGGGTGGGGTTTCATAACTCTTAAGTATATATAGATACACACACACACACACACACACACACACACACACACATATGTGGTCCATTACCTGAATTTCTTCTCTTATCTTTCTCGACACTTCCCAAAGATTAATTCTTGGATCTTTGAGTCTCCATCTTCCGTCCTCCCCAACACCGAACAGATGCCCTTACTCAGGGCCATAAATGGATATGGGCATACCCACATACCCTCAAAACCGTACCCTCTAAACCCGTCATAGGTATAAATTTATATAACCATATAACCGCTTACCCTTATACCCGTGTACCCACCTCTCACATGGTAAGGTAATGGTTATGTATCTACCCATACCCTGCATACACATGTACCCATTTAATTATATTTTTATATAAATAATGTATATTGAAATGTAATGGTGCATATTATAGGACTCACATCCATCACGTATAAGTATCTTACAATAGTAAATATTTATATTAGAATGTAATGGTCCACATCCTAGTGCTTACGTCTAGTAAATATAAGAGTACCTTGCTGTACTATAAGAAACAATCCATTGACGCACCTTCTTAGCCAGACAAGCACATTTCACTAAATTAAGAAGGCCATAAAGTCATTCTCTCATTCTGCTCCTCTCTTCTCTCCACCTTGAATGATATTTCTCCATAACCTACCCATTTAATTGTGATAGTTTTTAGTATCATGAAGTTTGTGGTGTATTATTATAGCAACTTAAACATAGCCATATACCCGAATTACCCATCCATATACCCGCTTAACTAAACGGTTACGGTTATGGATATTGACCATACCCGCACAATTACCCTACCCATTTACAACCCTACCCATACTCCTGGTATCTTGATGTCATGACATTGTTCACTCTTGTGTATTCCTCTCGAGTTTTAGGAATAAAACTCAGTCCTTCAGGATATATCTTCCTCATCCACGTTGCCTATACCGAGTTAGAAGTTTGTAGCTTGACAATCCTCTTGAGTGCCCCCACCTTGCAATTTCTTGAGGCGTTTTGAGGTCAAGTCCACCCCCTCTTAGGTAGAGCTACTATTGCATCTCTCACCGGATATAAGAGTGTGTGTGTGTATATATATATATATATGCATGTATGTATATGTATGTATTGTATTGTATGGGCATAAATAGCAGATTTTCAAAAAGCAAAGTTTTTTCAGCCAAGTGGGTATATGCAGCTGAGGAGACACTGTGGGAGATGCATGAAAATACTTCATGACTTCATCCATAACTCTTGCTATATATGGGAGTGATGTAGTACGGCATGTTTTACTGAAAGTGTAATTAAGTATTTTTTTAATTAACGAGGGAACCCCTTCCAGGTAGGGCCACCAATAGACCCACCCCAACAGAGAAAAAGCCCTTGGGTCTTAGTGGCACGCACACTGAGGCTGGCCTACGCGACGTGCATCTCGTTTTCGAGGGTATTTGTTTGGGGACTTGATCCTGGATCCCTCCATTAGGGAAGCCCATGCCAACTCACCCACGCTACCCATTGCCGCCATGTAGGAAGCATATGAATAACAATTTTCAGTCTTCAGATCTCTGTAATGTGACCTTAGGCATCAAACGTTAACCGTTGCCTCTACTTGCACTGTCATGGCCTCTTGTATCAATCATAGTATGGAAACATTTCGATGCGGGGCTAACCATTTATGTGAAATATTTTTAAATGTATGGATGGACGAGTTAACAATGTCTGGTTGTAGTAACAATTTATGTAAGGCCTAATTTGGTTGGACGTAGAATCAACACACACCATGAGTTGTAAAACAAGAATTCAAATGGTTTGAGTTGAAACTGAAAAGTATTTGTTTGGTTTCACCGAATTTGAGTTCATGCAGTTGATTTGTTTACGTTTGTTTGCGTGAATTTTCGTAGCTGTGACCATACAGATGCTGATGTCGTATGCATAGATCAGGAAACAACGTGTTTAGCATGGTCAGGTATATACGGTTTGGTGTTGCGAACACTGGTGGAAAATGAACTGCGCCTAAAAACGGTGCAGTTCGTTTTCTACAGTTTTCTGCAGAAAAGAGGTCAAAGTGTGGGTTCATTTTCCACTGTGGGTTGCTTTTACACGTAACCAAACACAAGGAGTCCAAAAACACTGTGGGTTCCAAGTGCACGGGTTGCATTTCAGTGCAACCAAACTAGCCCTAAGTGGTGGTTTAGTTGATGCTTCTCACATAACATGTTTGATTTGGAAACAGCGAATAACTTTGTTCATTAATTGCCATATGATCTCACAGTAACTATTTTCTACCGGATCACTATTCTGTGATTTTCTTAAATGTTGTGACTCTGATCATATGATTCATCTTTTTCTTTTTGCAATGTCATAGAAATTAACAAATGAAAAATAGGGTTTAACTTCTAATCTTCTCCATACAGTTTCAGAATACCCGTTAAGTGCTGCGTGCTGCATAAACCGAATTTGTGAGGCATTGGAGCAAAAATGGAATGTACTGTAAAGAAGATTATCAACGAAGAAAGTTTTTCTTAAGAGTCTATTGCTTTTCATGTGCCTTGTAGCAATGACCGCTGATAAAATATATTATTAAATTTCAGCTTAGTAATGATAGGGTGTTGGATATGCAAGCATGTATATTGCCTTGGAAGATTATATAATGTAACATGGTTGTATATTTTTTTGTCATTCTTAGGGATGAGCTCCTGAATCGATACACATTGTAAGTCATGCCAATCTGGTTTTGTTCTTGTGACAGTTTGAGCCCTAGGCACAATCGTAAGTTTTGATATGGCTTTTCCGAGATATGATCGGAATATCAATCTGTATGATGAACATTGATTTCTATAAAAAGTTATTTTGGTGAACACTTAGTATTTAACCAACATAATCACGGAGTTAATGGCCACAACTGTGGGTTCCTGCAAGGTTATTACGTCTTGCATTGCTTCCAGGTCCAGAGGATGATTATACATTTGGGCATTTGTGTATTTTCCTGTTCTTACTCTATTTCTAATAACAATATTAATTTGATGACCGACACTGGTTGGATGTAAGGCTGCAAAATGTGATGTAGTGCTGTAAAAGCACACTGCAAAACCGTCTCTAACTTCGTTGCATCAAACCAAACAAGCCTCGTTGTACTTTAAACATCAAAATGCTGCCTTGGTGTATATCAGATTGGATTGGTGTATATTGTGCTAGTCAAACTTGTTGAGAAAATGGTCATTTAGTAAGTCAAAATCTCTTCAAACACTTGCAGAGTTAATGCTCAATGTTTGCCATAGTCTTTGAACCACATTTATAATGAATGTCACTAAAATGTTTGTTTGGCTGTATATGGTGGGCTGCAAAATATAAGCTCGCATGAAATTTGAATCACTGAATCACGGTTGCGATTATTCTTACTATTGTTTTTGCTATTATCTACTTTGATCTCTGATTTATTTGTTGATTTGACCGTCTTGAAATGGCTTGTGAACAGTATGTCGTTACTTATTTTAGTACTTGTAACTATGGTTTATAAATTCGTGTTACGGGTCTATTGTTATTCATGCGTTAACAAACATCTCTGCTAATTGTTTATGTCCTATGGCAGCCTGTTGCAACATGTCAATGCATCGTATCATCTACTGATTTATAAATTCGTGTTACGGGTCTATTGTTATTCATGCGTTAACAAACATCTCTGCTAATTGTTTATGTCCTATGGCAGCCTGTTGCAACATGTCAATGCATCGTATCATCTACTGATTTATCACCTTTCAACAGGTTTCTAGGTACGGTTATATATTAAATTGGTTTTCGTCATTCGGTGTTTCCTCCGCCTCCTTAGCCACCACGGAGCATCTCAGACCTTGGCACCATCTTTCCCAAGTACAGTAAAAAGTTATCTTTAGATACGTTGAAATAACGGTAAGATGTGCATGCGTCTAAATTACTGCAGTGGGAACAGTTAGGGGAAGTCCTAAGCAGGTAAAATTGGCGGCCCTCAGAAGTCGGAAGTGTTACCAATTAGCCTCTGGTGTTGAAATTGATGCCAGATAGACTCGGAAAAACTTTATTTCGTTAAAAACCATGTTGTGTTGGATGAACATTTGTAATTGGCACGTCTATCGATTAACGGACAGCAAAATAGAATTTTCAGCTTTTGTGATTAGCTTTCAGTTTGCTTTTGACTCCTTGTTACTCCAGTTCCATGCTGTAAGAACCCTGTTTGATGAAAGTTTTTTTGCCCTCATGTATGCCCTGTCCACTGTCTCTCATCTCGGGAGGCATCTGCATCGTTCACGGTTCACAAAGAAGTCAGCATTCACTTTTGTGTAGGTGTGTCCAGACAGTATATTTGGTAAGGTGTAAGACATTATGTCGATGCTTGTCATTGTCTGAACTGGATATAAACTTGTGCAATGTATATGATTGAAAGCCTATGGAAGTGTTAAAGTACAATCTTTATTATTAGTTTTTGGAATTATAAATCAGTCAATCTGTGTGTGTAAATTATTCTTTTGTTTTTATTTTTTAAAATTATATACTATATAAGAAGACTCACCTAGACTATATTGAAAAGTCCAAGAAGGAAGTGCAAACTTTTTTCATTAGATTTACAAATTGGTCTATGTGGACAAGTCGGATGCAACTTCTAAGAGTTAGAAAGAGTTCGATAAATATGTGTAGATGTTCAAAAAAAAAATACAAATTGGTCTTTCTTATTTTGTATACCTATGTATACTATATATGAAAAGTTGTGGAGGATATTGGATAAATTTTTTTTCTTTATTTTTCTAAACTGCATGTTGATTTTTTTAATTTTAATAAAGCAAACACATGCTTATGTCTAATTGAATTACTTGAAGACTGTAAACTACATCGTATTCAAGTTCATTGACGATTGAGTTGTGAGGTATGTAGTAAGGGAAAGATAGATGTTGAATTGTGTCTATAAGTAGATATATATGGGCATGTTGCCATAATAATAGAAGAGTATCACTTATTTGTAGACAAATATTTCTCTTGAGTCTTAATCAAGTATTGTGATTTGAGAAGAGTGTATCAGCCATCTTGCTTGGCCACTAAGTTTCAAAGTTTGGGGATATAGATTGACCATGTGACTTCTTGTCTCACCTAAATAAACATTATCAAACAATATTTCATTTTCTTTTTGGATTTCACAAAGATATATATTATTATCAATACAATAGTAAAATCACGTCAGTATTAGTTTCGGAATTACACGACACAAGTTATGTTTGCAAAGTATTGTTCATACAAGGTCAAATTTGATACTAAATTTAGGATATGATTCAAACCTACAAATATTGTTACGATTTTGCATGCACTGATCTAAATCATCTCATTAAACCTACAAATTATATGTTTATTATTTTGATTTCATTGGGTCTTAGCATATGTTGAAATTGTCAAAATTTTGTTTAACTCTTATTCTTATGCCAAGGTTAATGTAAGTTGGATATCTCCTTCATATGTGTCACACACAAAGCACACATACATGCATACTAGTCATAAAACATTTATTAATCTCCCTATCTTTGAATATTAGGACCGACATAACAAAAAATCACATAGATATAAGTTAGGCAAACATAGACAAATAATTATTTAATGAAGTCTAGATTAATTGGTCACCAAGACTGAATTATCATAATCGACGATGAAGGGGAGGTAGATAAGCTGGATAGAGTCTGAAAAGAGTGTTAATTATATAAATCAATACAATATTATGGACTATCTCATTAATGTTCATCAGGTATAATCATCTATGTACTTCATGCCACATGGGAGGAAGAAGCTACGCCATTAGATTGTTGGTGGCGATGGTAATAAGTGGGGCGGACTTGGTGGATGAAGAGGGGGCATTGTCCATATCGTCATCCCCCTCGATTGGCTCTTACTCCACTTATATGCCTGTTGCCACCATTGTCATTCAAACATGCATCTATGTCAGTGGATTTGTTGGGGTTCTTCTATTACAAATCATTCTGACCATCTCTTACCTAGAAGTAAAATGGTGGTCCAACATCATACCAAACACAACATTAACAGAGAAGAAGATGATTCACAAAAAGGATAAAAAGGGATAAATAAGGAATTGACCATGCCTAAGAGAACGATGATTGCTTTTTTAGCATCGGCAACATGGATCCTTCCCCACATCAACATGTCAAAGTGACCACACCCTCTATCTTCTCCAACCTTGCTTCCCCACTCTATGAACCTAGCAGCCTTAAAAAGACACATTGTAGTGGAGAGATCAGTGGGGTTCGGATCCCACAAGAGTTGTGACGTACAACTTTATTGATATGCACAATGATCAATTTATAATCTTAAAAATAAAGACAAAGATTGCATCTGAGCCCAATCATAATTTTGTAATTTTTAAAAATAAAAAGAAAACATAAGATCAATTTATAATTTCAAATATAAAGACAAAAATTATAGTCAAACCCGTGGTATAATGCAGTTGTAGAGATTGGTGGGAGTCACGGATTTTGACATACACTTCATTAGAATATATAAAGTCTAATTTTGATTTTAAAAAATAAAAACAAAAATGACTGTCAAGCTCAAGGACCAACTTGTAATTTTAACAATAAAAAACATTACATCCAGATTCTCCAGCGGCTTTTCTTATATAGTTTGAGTATCCAAATGATAGCTGATAATCCTGTCTGTATCCGCATATTTCTACTGTTTTCTCTATTTCACATATGTTGCTCGATTGGGTATTTTCGTTTAGCGAATTGGCGAAATTTTTATACTCAGATAGAAAGCTGAGCAGCAATGCGTGCTTCTAAACTTGCAAACACAGTTTCAAGTAATTTCTATGAAAAGCAATTCGTCTTTGTCATTATCCCATATCTACCGCTTACGTCATGGGGTTTTGTGAAACTAATTGATTTATTATTTGCGCCTCAAACAGAACACAAATGGGGGCGATTATGGCGTTAACATTGTTTTTTTCCTTTCATCTCTACAAGTTTGGTGGACTCCGCAAATTATAGTTTTCAATGATTGCATTAGATTAAGTTCTTTGTCTATCCCATAACTAGCAACCCAAACGTACCCCGCTCTCTCACCCTAGCGCCGCTAGGGTTCTTTCTCTATAGGCGGCTGACTGGGGGGGGGGGGGGGGAGGGGGTTTGGCCGCCACAGAGCGGTGCCCCGCTCCCCCTCGGTCTCTTCTCGCCCGTCATCAGCAGGATCTCTTCTTCGGGAAGTGTGTGGGTGTGGTATCTTTGGAGGCAGCTGTCTTCTTCCTCCCTGTCGTTGAGCCCGGCTGCGACGAGTTTCCTATCCCCTTTCTTTTTTACTGGCTTTGTGTTTAGTTTGTTTTCTTGTTTTGTCTATCTCGCTGTTAATCAGCGCTGCTTTCTTTTCTTGTGGTAGGATTTTCTTTCTCGGTCAATTTTATTGTGGAGTTTGTATGACAGCAAGTGCGGAAAAAATATCCTTTTGGAACACCGATTTGGTGCATGTACTCTATCACATATACTTACTCAAGTTGAAGGTATTCCTCATAGAAATCTGTCTTAACCAGCGAAGGAGAAGAGGGATCTATACATCATTGTCTTTATCAGATTCCGATATGAGTTTTTGTGGTGGTTTGTATCTGTTCTTGATCTTTGTGTGGTCTTTTAGTTTGTTTTTCTCCTAATGTAGATGACGTATGACTCCTCCATAATGAAATTTTTGTGTGATTAACTTCAAAAAAAAAAAGTTCTTTAACGGTCTCAAAATAAGTTCTTTCATTATCCAAAAATTCCCATTCTGTGTACGCAGATCGCTCATCTCCCACCAGCGATTTCCTCTTTCGCTCTGGATCTGATCTCTCCACTCCCTCACACTGAACTCGTTTTCAGTTAACGATGTTTTCTTAATAATGTGAAAACCAGTGTGGCTTTAAGTCTCAGTTCATTAGGCATATGACTCTGCTTTGAAGTCCTTCCCAAAAGAAGTACGTTGGTCTGTTCATCGCTTCACCATTTCCCAATACAATTTGCGAGTTATATAATTTTTTTGTATAATGTCCCATGCCAGGGGAACCTTGAATACGGATGTTGCGTTTGTCTCTTTCGACAAGTTTTTTTTTGAATATTTCTTTTTATTTCTTTGGAGGCATCGAGGCCTATTGCAAATTTACAAAGAGATTTTTAAGACTTCTTCCGTATGACTTAGTAGGGTTCGGGATTCAATCCTGCAACGTGCAATACCACTCGCAACAGACTTTACTAGTTGAACTACTGGTTAAGTTCGTCTCTTTCTATGAGTTTGTTCAACAGTTTGTCTAGCCAAAAGTGGTTCACAACACCACCACCACCATCATATCCAAAGATGTGTGTCATTTTTCTTTTTCCATTCTCATTTGACATAGCTCAAAGTAAAATTACAGAAATTCCTTGACAAAAGTGTGCACAACGAATTGTATTTCCAGCGCTTGTGGATGTCGAGACCTATTAGATCTAAATATAAAATTATAAGATGCAGATAAAGACACAATAAGAGATTCTTATGTGTTACACGTTGAAGACGTCAAAGAAGAAAAATCACATAATCAACTAGCACCCTAGAGGTACCAAAGATAAAGGTCAAAACTGATGATGACTCAGAAACTAACTGTACTTGTGAACTTTTTCTGCCGCACGTATGAGAGGATTTTTCGCCTATTTTGAAGTTGCTAAAAAATACGTCAAAGAGAAATTATAGTTATGTCAACAAAAGTGTATTTTACATCTATCCAATCAAATAACAAGATATATAGTGTATCACTAGGAGTGAAGACCATTAGACTATGTGTCAAGGAAGGCCACATGGGTTTCTTTCAATAACTTAAACCAAACGGGAGAGATAATGTCAAAGAGAGCATCACAAATGACATATGATGACATTTATAATTGAGCCATGAACGACAATGCACAACATGATCACCGAAGGTGACAAAGTCTGTAATGTTATAGAGCGAAAAATTCATCACCAGAGTACAAAGGGATCATAAATTGATACTAAAGAATAGCTCAATACTCAATAGGTGACCATTAATATAAATAACAAGCATGATATCTTGTGCATGGTCATCGTATAGAGAAGTGAGAATATCTTGTATCCATGAGGACAAGCCTCTTATAATGAATTGTTAATGATTATTTTGTAGTAAACATCCGTCAAAATAGATTGGGTCTTTAAAGTGGCAGAAGGTGTACATAACAATCCAGACCATCAAAATTATGGGAAGATATTACATATGACAATATGTGAATGGACAAAGGAGATTCCTACATGCACATAGTCGACCTCTCACAAATGATGGTCTTGAAAATCTTGAGTGCGGATTTGAGAGGTAACATAGGCAAAGTTAGACACATTGTCAAAAGAGTTGATGCATAACACACCAAGATATATATGAACTGTAGCCAACTGCAACTATAGATCACTAAATCTTGGGTCGTCACCAACCATAATGTATTTCCAGACAACAACCTCCATTATTAAAACCATCCAACACAGATGCGACAGAAGTAGACGATGCTATTTGGATACTAAACAACATCTTAGGCATCCAAGTACATGACTTGAGAAGAATAAGCTCACATTATGAGCCTTAATGTAAGAATAAGCAATCATACATACAAAGAGTTTTGACCACAAGTTTCTTCAGAAGCTCCTTGAAAAAATTACTACTTAGAATATCCACTCAACACTTTGGACAAGAAATGTCAACATGATACAAGCCCAAATTTAGGTCTTGTCTAGGTCATCATATGACCAAAGTATTTCCAGCTTCTTGGTACTGAGATGAAGAACAAAAACCAAAGAATGGACCTCGGGCTTGGGTAAGAGATAGAGGATTATAAACCTCCTTATTTTCTCCAATGACTGTTCCATCATCAAGTTAACAAGAAAGGAGATCGATGTGACATTGATCCTTCACATGTAAAATAAGAGGACAAAGTTTCAACAAAAAAGGAGGGTCCCAACAAATCACCTATTAGACACCAACTATAGAAAAAAGAGGCTCACTCTTATTCATATAGAGGGGAGCTGGGGAGCTGAAGTAGAACTCAATAGAATGCGCAATAGAGGGAAATGAAAGACAAACATCCAAAGATATGTTAGATCTGTCAACATGTTGAGGATGTTTTTGAAGTCAATAAGACCCATTGTGATAATGGTACAATTTTGTTCGTCATGGACAAGGGGAGTGACATCACGTGGAAGGGCCTCAACACCATTAGATATACTAACACCAAGTAGATGATCTTTCACATAAGGTATTGAATTTGGAAAGACACCATTCATATCACAACCTTAGAGACAAGATAATGCTAAAAAGTACCCATGAAAATAGGTCAAATGCCATTGTATGGCTTGAGAAGAAGGTTAACGGAGCAGTGGAGATGTAGGGCGCTAGGAAGAGATGATAATAACCAATAAGTCAAAGATCGACCACAACTAAGACTACATTTAAAAATTCATTTTTCATCACGGCTATAGTCCACACAAAGTGTCAATAAGATGTTGTGCTTAGAGGCATCACATGAACAAATGATCCTTTTCTTGAAGGAGAACATGCCATCTTCAACCATAGCACAAGAACATTCAAAGGGAGAGTAAGAGATTATAGAAGGAGGTTTCACCATAGGTAGGGGAGGTTGGGGGTGCTTACTTTTAAGATCTAAACAAGTAGCAACATTGGTGAAGGCAACACCACTAGAGGAGAGAAACCAGACGACAATAGAAAATTGACCATCTATGACATGGACTTGGCACATGAAACTCTGGTATCAATAGAATGTTCATGGTCAAAAGGATGCCAATGGATCAAAAATTAGAGTGAGGAGTTGTTGAATGCCATCACGACTTGAATACCAATTATCCAAGGATCATACATTTTTGGAGTGAGCCAAATTTCCAAGAAGAGTTTTTTTGGAGCAGACTAAGGGAGAAATGATCGAGGACACATTCTGGGAGAAATAAGAGATAGATTCAAATCAATAGAGTGCGACAAGAAGCCACATGGAGTAGGGAAGTGTGGATTGTAGCTAAAGCTTCTAACTTATGGTTACATTTTGGACATTGTCTTGAGAGAAATAAGATATGGACACCCCATGTGTTCCCTAGTCAACATTTTGGATTTGATAAATCTCATCACATTTTCATCATATACACTGAATTTCTACTTTTCATAATATTTTGGTGATGGTTTGAGGATAACATAGGATCTACATAATATCATCCCATTATCTGAGCCATAAAGTTGAGTTGCGCTAGGCCCAATAGAGTTTAGATAATTACTAATAGAACCATCATTTGATTCCATTGGGTTTGACCAAGTACATAAAAGTACCATAAGTTACATTATTTTTGTGACTTGTCTCATATATAGTTCATCCATATATTTGTCAGTCAAGTAGGGAGCACCCATGTTTGGTGAAAAATAGTGTGAATGGTCCAAATCAAAATATCAAAATCTTAATGTCAACATACAAGCACATGATACACAAGGGGATTGAATCGCATGTGGTACTTTAGGGTCAAACCCATGGGGAGTAGAAGGAAGCAGCTGGTGAGTGTAATATAACCTAGTTAGGTGACTATGATATGGTTGGAAAAAAATAGAAATTGTACTAAGAAATAATAAATATAAAACCCCAAAAAAAGCAACATTTAAATAGTAAAATAAAATGTAGTTAGGGAGATACAAATTATATAAAAATTATAAGAGATATCTATCTAGATTTATTTGTTCATTGACTTAAAATATGATTACTTTAGTCAATGGTTCCTGAATTCACATACTACTCTCTCTCTCTCCCCATCAAGTTATGGATTTTCATGGTAGTTTATGTATCCACTCACTTTATATTTTAGATATTTACTCTATCCCATTAATATGGAAAAGTTATATGCATGGTGATAAATGTGTATTCATCTCTTGTTTTTGCTTCATTTAGAATAATTAATTAGGACTTTTTTGTTAATTTTAGCTTAATTCAGAAATAAATAGCACTTTCATCTTCTTGATATTCTTTTTTTTGTAGGAGATAGAGGTTAACTTTTATTCATCCCGCTCTCTATTGCAGGCCAAATTTCAGAACAACATACATTCAGGTCCATATTTAGCCAAGGAGGCGTACTATGAGAGAAAGATAAAGGACCAACACAATTTTTTGAGTGGCATGCTATGCAGTCAGCTATACTATTGTACTTTCTAGAGACATAGAAAATGTACGGTTTCCCGACATCTTCACACAACATCCGAAGATGCCTCATGTGTGGACGAAGTGTGGTTTTTGTAGGAGTGATCTCGGCAGTGATGTGAACTACAGTGAGAGCATCCGACAGAATGGAAGGGGAGTGCCATCCCATAGTTTTGTAGAGTTCCAAGACACAAAGAATACTCTGAACTTCCACTTCCAACACTGAACCGATGCAGCTGGGCGAGCCGTGGCCCATAATGTGTCTGCCATGTCCATCTACAACATGGATGCCTATCCCTGCAGTATCTGCCGGTGATGTGAAAGAGGCATCTACAAAGATTAGAATGCTATGAGTGATTGGTGGTCGACTAGCCACATCAGAGGCCACAGATATATGACGAATAGCAGGAGGGATACTCAGAATAGCTCAGGCTTTATTCTTGATGAAAGTAATGCACTATACTGTCGTGTGGGATTGCCGATTGCGAATAAACTCATTTTGGTGAAGCCAAATGGCCCAGACGGCCACAAGAGGTAATATAGACTCTTCATTGGTGCATATAGAAGAGAGGATTTCAATGAGCCAAGCATTTTCATCAAGTGAGAAGAACTGAGGGGTAGTGTTTAGGGAAGCCCAAACACTTCTACTGGGGGGACAATCCCGGAGGCAGTGCAATAGTGTGCCCGTGCCAGTGTTGCACATGGGGCAGATAACATTAGTAGGGATGTGCAGGCATACTTTTTAAAGGTTTTTGAGTAGGGCCTTGTATTGAAGAAGCCAGAGAAATGTTTTAAAATGAGCAGGGAGTGGTAACTTCCAGATGGATCGCCAGTTCTAATCAATGTCAGCATGCAAGTTATTACGAAGCCAATGGTATGCAGATTTGGCTGTGAACATCCCTGACGCAGTAAGGGGCCAATACCACTCATCATCACCTGCCGCCATATCTGGGGGAGGAGTATGACGAATATGCTGCCACGAGCACTTGGGAAGATAGTTATGAATGAATTGCCAGTCCCAGTTTCCATCGTCCAAGGCCATAGATGCAACACAAAGATCTTCTAGACCTTGGGGCGGCGAGAAGGTAGGGTCTAGGTCCCGTATGGAGAGACCGTGCAACCACTTTGCAGCCCAGACGTTAGTAGAACTGCCGATGTTAATACTAATCCCAACTGCTTGTCGAATGCTTGGTAGATTTTTTTGAATGAAGGACCAAACCGAAGAGTCTTCCAAAATTCTTATGAGATTTCTCTTAATTTTAAAAAATTATGTAAGTATTTAAATCGAGATAATAAAAGATGAAGATATGAGACTTTTCAAATATTCCCGCAGTGCCTGAGATACCCGTCACAAAAATAGCCATATCTTTTGCGTCTAAAGGCAGAATTTCAAGATCAAGCATGGAATGAAAAGAGAATTTTATTGGCTACAAAAAAAACATATTTTGTGGTGATTTTGGAATTTAATTGACTGCTCAATTAATCAGTGAACGTAGCCTCACGTTTTCCCGCAGAGTCTGATATACCTTTCACAAAAACTGTCATAACTTCCACATATAAATTCCAAATTTAGAATATAAATACGTTTTGGAAAGATAATTATAAGTTCTATAGGAAAAATATATTTTTAGGCCTCTTATGAGCATTTTACAAAGGAGAAATACGTTTTAAAGTCTAATTATGAAAATCTACAGAACATACTAGAGAGAGCAATCAAGGATTGACAATCATTGTTCTTTAATTTTGGTCTTTCCAATAGCCTCAAAATCTTTATATTCTTTTAGAGATTCCTCCCCTCCTTCTCCTATAAAAGGAGGGGCACTTCCTACTCCTTGGAGCATCTTGGATCATCACTTTTGTACTGGAATTCTCAGAGCAACTTAATTTTATATTCTTCTAGTTCTGCAATAAAGTAATTTACTTCTTGAAGCATTGTTCACTCTTAGATTGTTCCTTGGCTCTTTTTATTTCATTTTAGATCTATATCTCCTTTCCCCCTTTCTTTAGTTTTGGAGCAAGGAATTAAGAACTTGACCATTTCATTGTCTCTAGCATAAGGATTAATTTCCTATTTTAGGCTAGACTATGGCCAAGGTACTTTCTTCCTCTGTCTCCCCCTTCTCCTCAATCATGAGCGAGTAGTTCCTTATCGAGGCAAGGGGAATAACCCCTTAGCCATAGTTTGATCGAATAACTTTTAATTAACTTCTTTAGATGGTGATTGGTTTATTTAATCAATGATCTAGCAAAGTAATTACTTGCTTAGATGTATATGTTAACTCGGATGGAAATGACCATGGAAATCTGGGTTTAGATCGATTAAACCAATTTGCATAGAGATTCTGATGTGACCATAGATTTATCTCTTTTTGTATGATGAACTAGGAAACATGAGCATCATGACCAATGGGCTCATGTGGAGTTCATCTTTTGTGAGTTTTTGTGATTCACATGCCGTCGCCTATTTGTCAAATAATTATTAATTCATTTTCTTGCCATGGCTAAGGTGGTGAAAACCCCTAAAGCTTTGATTCTCTTCCTTTGATTTCAATCACCGACTGTATCGTTTGTTTTAGTTTTTAGTCTTTTTAATTCATTCTAGTTTTTCTTGTGCTAACAACAATCTTGTTTACCTTTCACAGGGCAAATAATATTTGTTTAATGCAATTTAAATTCTACAAATTTTCTTTCTTAGTATAACCAATCATCACCCAAATTGACTTTTACATTCTCGTTCCAAATCTGAAAATACCAAAAAAAAATAAGTTCTTCAAATAATTGGGTTAAGAAGAAACAATCTTAAAAAGTTGTCCTTTGGGATTTGACCCTTTCTATACTAGCCTTAATAGGAAAGTTAAAAGGTTTAAACTCTAGGATTAACAATCTTAGTGATTGGTGTGTTAAGCGACGCATATCGCATGGCACATCCAACCCCGATGAATCTAAAAAAAAGGACCATCGATCATTCTTAAGATCTTGTAGGCCCATTTTTTCCAATATAAACTTGAGTCCTCTTGCATGAAAGCATGTTGAGCATGCATACAAACAATCAATTATTAAATTGAACAATGAAACATAAAATATGATATTAATATTTAGAAAAAGCAAAATAAAACTACAAACAGAGCCCTTTATGGGTTCCCCTCTAGAATTGGGCTTAGATACTATGAAAAATGGGTCAAGGACAAAATATGAGATATAAAATATGCTCATAGTATAAGAAGAAAAGGACAAATGTATTCTCACCATATTGGATAGAAATAGTAATGAAAATTAAAAGAATGCTATAGAGAGATATAGAAGAGAGACAAACAAGTGACACATTAGAGATAGAAATTTTACTTGATTCTATCAATTTGATATACATCTATAAGAAAAATGATTGAAAATAAGGGTTTATAGAAAGGTGAAAACACATGGATCTTCTAAAATAGCAATTAACTTTCTGTCCTAACCCTAAGGAAGCTGAAGTTCATATAACTCTATAAGAACCAGATTCCTCATAGTACCCATAAGTAGGGTACTATAACATCCTCATTTTTTTGAAGTACTTTACAATGATTTCTTAAGTGCATAATACTCATGGTCATTATATAGCCAAGAGGCCATTTTGTTTATTTTGGATTACTAAAACATACTGAGAATTTTCCTATTAAGACAAAATGTAGTAAGACAATACCACAAAATATAAGACTTTAGTTGTTTTTTCATAATTAGTTATTAGATAATTAAGTGTTCTCTTGTTTCAATCATATTAATTATTTTGGTCACCTAATTGGAAGGCAGAATTCATTGAAATATCTTGACACAAAAATGGAGCAGCTAGTCAAAATGTTGCCTTAACCAATGTGTATTTGTCTAGGTAAATGATTTATACAAAATAATGACAATTTAAATGAGATAATATCTTTTTCCCAAAATACTATTATACTGGAGTCTCTTTGGGTCGTTCGATTGGAGACAATACTAGACACCTAGATCCCATCCATCAAAGACCTTATTCAACCTCAACTCCTTTCACCCTAAGACTCCTCTGTCGATTCAAACTTGGTTTCCTTATAATCTCCTCCACTATTTATAAAATAGTCTTAATGATCAACTTCAGGAGGAGAATGTGCTTCTTTTAAACCCTTGTTTGAACCCTAGTATTCACCCAACAAGAAGCTCCCAACCTCATGTCATCGTCATATCCATTGAGTTCGGTGCTAACCATCCCTTGGCGATGCCATTACCCCTCTAGGCATTAGAAAAGCTCTATCCTACTCACCTCAACATCCCTCAACCACTGATTTAATTTTTTTAGACCCAACCATGATTACCCAACACCAATTGTGATCACAAACAACCACCACCGTTCCCCTCCTCTCTACCAGATTCACTCAATAAATTGCATCTACACCATCTTTTAGCCACCGTAAACTCAACCCCAACCTCAGCGTAGGCGGCGATCCACCTGGGAAGCCTCCCAATAAATTATGTGGAGCTTGGTGTGGAGTTCTGCCGCTAGGGACGTCTGATCTGGATTAGCTTGTTGAAAGTGGATAGAAGACCTCAGGATGAGTCTCTGAAGCTTCTACAGTACACCTTGTCTTTTGGGGTAATGCCTGAGAATTGACTTCACATGCTCACATGCTACCTGGCTCAATGACGACTATTTTTTGCACTGTTTGATCACACACACACTGTTTGATCACACAAGTTGTGCTCTCTCTCCATCATGATCACACAAATGCTTCTGGTTCATTCTGATAGGATGCAGATGTAACATACCAAATTCTGGAATTTTGTCTTTTGACCCTCTTTCAGTCTTTCCCATCTTTTCCTTTCATTTCTATCCTTATTGGCCTTTCTATTTAATTAGTGGAATTTATAGTGGTTTAGTGAACATTTATTCACTAATTGTACCAATATAAGGGTTTATGCACAAATACCTCAATGAAGGATTAATTACCATATTTAAGTGCTCTAAACCTTAATCTAACTTTTTGATATGATTTGAAAACATAAAATGAGCCTAAGTTTCAAATTTGGTTCGATTTGGATGTTGTTTGTGCAAGTTATTTAATTTTAGGTACATTATGGACTTTTATGCAATTTACCCAATTGGGAGGTTTTCTTTGCAAATTATCAACTGAATTTTAATCCTTAGATATCCCCTTACCATTAACGAGATTTTAAACCATTGGAAAACCTAGTTTCACCTTGGTTTGATGGTATTTCTTTCCAAGGGCATTATAGGGATTACCCTCTTTATAAAGGTGCTTATCTTTAAAAGCTATCAACCAATGAGGTTATTTCTTTCTTGAAAAATGGTGGGGATGGCCTAGAAGGATCTATGGGCTCTTAGGACCGAATTTTGATATCCAAGAAGAGCCCATGAGCTATCCTCTTGCATGGCCATCAAGCCCTAGGCTAAAGACACATGGAAAGTCCCTTGGACACCTCATGCTTCACCTCTTTCTTTATATAGCCATGTATACCCCTTACCAACTCACAATTCAAAAACTCTTGCTCTCCTTTTCTTTTCTATAGCTTAGATAATAGTTCCTTCTGTATTTGGCCACGAAGGTACTGTCCCAAGGTAATAGAGGGAGCCTACCTTGGTGAAGCTCTATTAGGGTTTCTAAAGCTCCTCCTTGGTAATTTCGACCAAAAATAGTAAGTTTCCTCCTTTCCTTCCCTATTTTCATGCTATTAGTATCCTCCCACCTTCTTCCAGGTCAGAACCATGACCATACATGGTAAAAATCCACCTAGAACCCTAAAACATCTCATCTCCATGCTCTTTTGCTAGGGTTTGCACCTCTAAAGTGGAGAAGGTGATCTTTGCTCAAGAAAGGAGCTTGGCTTGGAGCAACCAGACCTTCTAATCTCAGGATCCTTTTTGTTTGGACCTTCTTACCTTCCTAGAGGAAAGTTTGGTTAACCCCCTTCTCATATATTGCATAGTACATGCTTAAAACCCATGCCTCTATGTTGAACATCGATGATTTCCATCTCTTTTTACCATGTTCTTCTAAGGTTTTGGTTTCTTGCTGTTTTATCTTTTCTAGAAGCTCTAGTTTGGTTACCTATGCAACTTCAAACCCGATCTTGGGTCAAATGGTGTTTTCTCCTTCTCCCTCTCTCTTTAATTATCTCGATCGGTTTGATGATGTGGCAATTTCCTATTGGTCAGTACTGAAAAATTCATATCTTCTAAACCGCTTAACCAAAATTGACAAATAAATATGTTTTGGAATTGAAAAATTGATCTATATCTATTAAAAATATTTTAAAGGTCTGATTTTATGGTTTGACGAGGGGTGATTTTTGTAAAATGAATTTAATGCATAAAATCCGTAAAAATTACATCTTAATCATCATAACTCCAAAATTAACATAAAAAGATGTTTTCTTCATCAGGAGAACCTAATAAGTTCATTGGTGATATTTTCAAAAGCTAAATACGATTTTTTTTAAAAAGTTATGAAATTAGGGTTTCTATATGTTAATATGCATTATGTACTCTAATACATGTTAATACATTGAAAATAGGCAAAGTGGAACTTGGACTCAATTAAAGTGGTGAAAGTTAGTAATTGATATTAGTAAGAGAGGTATGTGCATTTACACCTTAAGTTGGGAATAATTGTGCCTTAACCTATTTTTATATAATGAGGCTTTATTAAACCCTATTTCATATACTCTTGAATCTTTTTCTATACTTGCCTCATAAATCAGTTTTGGAATATTATTCTTGGGTCTTAGTACACCATTGCCATGCTTATTGATTCATATGATTATTCTTGCCATGACTAATTTTCTAGCATGTGGATTTATGTTCTATTTAATTTAAAGTAGCGGTACTTATGTTCAACCACCCACATAGGGCATGTAAATAATCTCCCTGGGGAATGTCTTATTTTCCCCATAATATTGTAGGTGACTGGGAATGTCTTATTATCCCCTCACCTAAGGTTAGAGGTTCGGTAGGCGCCTCAACCCTAGTTAGTTAGGTAGACATAATTATCTTACATGCAAATCCTTTTTAATATAATTGTTAATGGCAGGTTTCTTTTGAATATAGCCTCATACTCTTGTTCTGTTCATCTTATGATGAAATATCAGCCTTTACTTTCATGTTGCTTCCTTATCTTTTGTTCTTGTTCATTATTTGACACATACCTTGTATTTCTCTCTCTTACTGGGTGATTTCCCAACCACCTAGGTTTAGATCGAGGTGTTGAACATGACCAAGGAGAACATAGCTTCCAACATGGACCTAGCTCTTGGAGATGTTACTTGGAGACAAGAATGTAGTAGTCTAGACTTCCCTCTATCTAGATCCTGATTGTGTGTCTTTATGTAAACCCTAATGGGAGAATTTGATGTGTTTTTGTAAACCTTTTATGAAATTGAATATAGTTAGTTATTTTTTTATTCTGCTACTTTCTAATGGTCTTTTGTATACCAATGTTTAATAAATTTGGAAAATTTATGCCCATTCCATAATACCTCTGAGAGGGTTTGGAATGAATGTCAATTCTTCAAATTTTTAGTAAAGGGGTGATTTCACTCTTTTACAACAGATTCCCCTCTTCCGATCCCTGCGTGATGATTTCTCGACTCACGGGCATCTATTGGTTTCCCTGACGACTCAAACTCATCTTGATGAGTATTGTTGGTTGCGTGAGAAGGCTTGCTAGTCTTGACTTCTCATGAGGAGACAGTCCTACACCCCAAGATCCTATGATCTACAACCTCCCTGGTATCATGGTGAAGGAATTAACCTGCCAAAGCAGTTCTGGTCGTAGAAGGCTGTAAGTGAGAGCAATGCTTTAGTTGTAGCTTTCACTAATCTCACCCCTACTTGGATTGACTTTTGTTTTCATGCAAAGGATAATTTTTCCCAGTTGAAGTTTTTGAAATGCAATTCTATCCTTGTTTCCAATAATCGATTTTGTATTTATTTATTTATTTCATTAATGATTGGCTGGAAATGATAAGAACTTTATAAAAGTATAGAATATAATCTATTAACTAGGAAAATACCAAACTTTAACCACTACCTCAGAAAAATACACTGATCCAGACGAGACCCTAATCTCACCTTGATAACTATATTATTATCAGAAATACAAATAAGTGCATATTATATACATATTTTTGACTAAGAGTAATAAACTAATATTGACTAATCATATTTTAGGGTTTATAAGATAATGACTCAAACTAATGGATAAACCAAGGACCTCAATTATCTAGATTAAAAATATGTGATTTCTAATAATGATGTTAAGATACTGTAATGATATTCTAAGTATGGGGAAATTATGCTATTATAACATATGGATAATATTTATAAATGTATATCCATGAAATTTGAATAAGGCCATTTCTTTGAGAACATAAACATGAACTCCAATGTCATTACAGATCCACATCAGTAGTATGAGTAAACCCTAAACCAAAGTTGAAAGGGTTGATAAAGTAAGATTGAGAGAAATGAATGTCACCTAAACCCTAACCCTAACAACTCATCTATCATAGAGGGCAAGATTATATACCCTAGTAATCACTAGAACATAAGATAATGTGCATGATCTTAGAATCTACTCAAAGAGTTATATACAAGCACCTACAAGCCCTCATGAAGAACACTCATAACCCTAGAAGTCTTGAACCTAAAAAAATACATAAAGAATAATAGATATACATGTTTGGTTTTTAGTAGAATGTTAGAGGTAATACTTGAAGCAATATCTTTCTTGAATGGACCTGGTTTATGATAGGTAAGTGGGCCATGTCCTTGAATTGATATTATATATGTTAGATCGATAGTCTAGTTATCCTATTTAGAAAAATTCATTAGGCATGTAATCTAATATTTATACATAGAATATTTTCCTTATAGAATAGTAGAATTACTTCCTCACATAGAATGTTCCTAGATTTGGTAAATTATCAATTCCAAGTTATTATTATTACATTATTTCTTAGAAGTTAACATGCGGTTACTACAACTCAGAATATAATGGTGAGAATTTATTTTAGTATGTTAACTCTTTGTTATCATTTAGATTTTAGAATCTCTTTTAGAATATTAACATCAGATAAGGAATCTAGAATTTATATTTATCACAATTATTGACTAATTGAGATTCAAAAATTCAGAATACATTTACTAGAATTTAGAATGCAAATATTAGAATTTATCTATAGTGTTTAGTTCTTTGTTGTTATACCATAATTTAGATTTCTCATAAAAAGTGAGAATAGAATTTAGAATATATAATTCTAAAACATATTACATGCTTTAGAATTTATCTCAATTACTTGAGATATAGAATTAGAATAGAAACAAATCAGAAATAGAATCAGAATCAGAAATAGAAAGAGAACATAATAGAATAGAAAATTAAACTAGAAATTTAATATTATATTATAAGTCCTCATAGAATAAAAGTACTGTGGTACACATAGAAGAAGGTATTCATGTCACCAGAAGGTGCGTTACACCACAAAAGGCATTTGTGCCATAGAAAACACCTCAGTGTCACCAAAAGGCATTTCATGCCATAGAGGGAGTGTTGCCCCATAGAGGGAACTTTAGTGTCATCAGAGAGCACTATATGCCAGCAGAGGGTGCGTTTCACCATATAGGACACTATTGATAGTATGACCATCAATCTAGTCATATGATGATTTAATGTGCTATCATGTACTTGATTTGATTAATAATAAAGGAAATTTTTGTCTATACATTTGTTCAATTATGAGATGATGGTATATCATGATAGATGTATAAAGAATGGTTTTAGTCGATGAAATATGTCTTCAGGTTGAGGACCTAAACAATGAGATCATATGTATGATAAGAGTATATACATTCTTGTTATGTCCGTAGTTGGATATTATTGTGGAAATAAAATATACATCAATAATACATAAGACTAGAATGTGTTGACTAATGAAAGAATATCATTAGTCATGACATATGATATCAAGCCAAACACATATGTACTTGTTAGAGAACAATGTACTAGAGAGACCCACCTTGAGAGTGATACATGGAAACCATTGAATCTTATTCAAAATCAACTCTTATAGTGATAATGGTTCTTAGACATGAAGTCACTACACTCATCACACGTCATTCAATGTACTTTGATACCATTTAATGTAAAATTGAATAAAGGTTACCATAAAGGTGGTGCTTGGATATGTTGTGACACATGGGGATTAACTATGAGTGATGTAGATGGGATTTCCCCTCCCACTGGAGTTGATATCCTGGCCACTTGATAGGTGAGACTAAGAAATGTATGGCCATATTCATGTGAATCAACATGTGATATTTGAGCTGACATACATCTCAAACAATCTACTTTCGTTCAAGGAATATTATTGAATATTGAGAGGATGATGATTCCATGCCTCGTGTTCAATCTAGATATCAATGACAAAGGAACTAGTGATCAGGATAACACTAATCATAAATGTAGGTTGAAGTTGTTCTCCAACTTTCTAATTACATAGGTAGCAATAATGTGTTGCTAGATACCACTCATTGATTGTGATGTCATACTTTAGTTATGGAGATTCACTACCAATGTAATTTGGGACCTACAAGGACACACACATAGGATTCACCTAGAATAGGAGTTTACTCATGGATAAGGTTTAATTTTGTTACTAAAGTGTTTAGGTAATAAAATTAAACAACACTGACTATTAGTTGACTGACTGGAGTGTCCAATTGACTGACTGGGAATGCCATCTGATTGAATGGAGTGTCCAGTCGATCGAATGGGAATGCTTGTCACTCGACTGGAGTGTCCAGTTGACCGACTAAGAAGTCCAGTTGACCGAATGGATGATCATTAGAGATATAGATCAAGGAATTGATGTTGATGTCATGACATGCATTAATCATCACACTAAAAGGTAGTATGTTTGCAAATAGGAAAAATAGATCATCGATTGACTGGTAGTTGTTTAGGTAATAAAATTAAACAACACTAACTGTCAGTTTACTGACTGGAGTGTCCAGTCAACCGACTGGGAATTCCATCCGATCGACTGGAGTGTCTAGTCGATCGACTGGGAATGCTTGTCACTCGACAAGAGTGTCCAGTTGACCGACTGGATGATAATTAGAACTAGATCAAGGAATTGATGTTGATGTCATGATATGAATTAATCATCACACTAAAAGGTAGTATGTTTGCAAATAGGAAAAACAACTAATCGATTGACTGGAGTGTCTACTCGACTGACTGGGAGTCCATTCGACCGAATGGTGGTTCATAATTCATGAAATCCATTCCACAGTGCCATTCCTATATAAAGGATTGTCATAGAGGCTCTCAATACATATACTCCTCATATCAACATGCACTAGTACAGGAATGGTCTGTAACATCAGTTTTTTAAAGCATGTAGCGTCACTTTTTAACCAATGCCTAAGTGGCTGTCACTATAGAATTTGATCTATAGCGTCAGTTTATTTGACCAAAAAAAACCAACCTTACAGAGTAAACACCGATGCAAAAGGTTGTAAAAAATCTGACCCAGACGAGAAAAAAGGAGCCTGTAAGGTTGGTTATAGGGTCGACAATTTTCTCGACCGAGAGAGTTTATAGGGTCGGTTTTTTTTGGAATAACCGACGCTAAATATTGAATAACCATCCTGTAAACACTCTTGGTCGAGAATATTGTCGACCGAACACTTTTTCGGTCGACAATTTTCTCGACCGAGAGAGTTTATAGGGTCAATTGTTTTGGAATAACCGACGCTAAATATTGAATAACCACCATGTAAACACTCTCGGTCGACAATTTTCTCGACCGAGAGAGTTTATAGGGTCGGTTTTTTTTGAATAACCGACGCTAAAAATTTAAATAAACATTTCAATGTACCCCTCGGTCGAGAAAATTGTCGACCGAAAATATTTCGGTCGACAAAATTTTCGACCGAGGGGTACACTGAAATGTTCAAACTGAAATAGAAAAGAAGATTCATATATTCTGTGAGAGGGGAGAATTGATGCTCAACCGTCACCATTCAAAACCACAAATTCATGACAAAAATGATTCATAATCACATCATAATTTACAAAATGATAGATTGCTTGGAATATAAGGAGGAAAAATTAGTTTGAAATCCTAGAAATATACATATTTTGAGAGATTAAAAGAAATCATTATCCATATGCAAACAAGGTCTATGATTACCACTTCCATCAAAAAAATCATGCACAAGATGTAGGGTTCATCTAAGATGATACAAAAAACTATCATACAAGCTCACACCCTAGGTAAAGGTACATCTTTATACTTGGATCAATATTTTTAAGGCAAAATCATGTACATGTAACGTAAGAGTGAAAAGTAATCATGGATAAAGTTATATAACTCACTTAGAGATGATGTAGAAACTCCAAACAGCAAGGTAGATTGAAGAAAAATGGGGAAGAAACCCTAGCTTGGGCACTCCTCTTCACCAAGATGGTTCCTTCTCCAAAAGGGAAGCAAACCCTATGTTGAAAAGGTAAGAAGAAGAGAGTGGAAGATGTTTTCAACCATTATCTCAAGCTCCACCATGGAACGTCATGGATTCAGACAAGAAGAAGAGAGGGGAATATAGAACAACAAGAAAAACAAAGAAAAAGAGACATATCTCATTTACCAAGACTAAGAAAGGTGGATCCGAACCCGGAAATGAACTCGGGAACCTTACTTGGAAACGACGGCGACCTTCCTTGGAAACGGTGGCAACCTTACTTGGAAACGGTGGCGACCTTCATAGAGGATGAGACGACCTTCACGGAGAGGCGGCGACCTTCATGGAAGTGTGGAGAGGCGGCGACGACGAGCTCTTTTCACAGAGAGGAGGCAAGGGTTTTGGCGGCGTGGAGAGGTGGCAAGGGCTTCACGGCAGAAAAGGTATCCGCGCCGCGGGAGAGAAAAAGAGAATGAAAAATTTGTTTCACAGGGGAGAAAGACTAGGTTTCGACCATTTTAAAGGAGAAACTCGACCTGTAGCATTGGTTAAAAGAAACAAACCGACGCTAAAGATAAGTGGTTCCCGTGTTTGGTTATTTAAAAACACTCAAACACATTTTTCGGTCGACAAATTTGTCGACCGAGTGGTTATCGATCGACAAATTCGTCGACCGAGGGGAGCTCTAGGGTCGGTTAAAAGTAAAAAACTGACGCTAGAGGTGCTTATACATGCGTGAACTAAACTGGATCCAAAATTCATGTTGGTTGACAAATTCATCGACCGAGAAGTCCTTTAGGGTCGGTTATAAGAAAAAAACGACCCTAGAGGTGCTTATACATGTGAAATCTGGCTCCTTCTCGGTTGATGAATTTGTCGACTGAGAGGTTATCGGTCGACAAATTCGTCGACCGAGGAGAGCTCTAAAGGTGCTTATACATGCATGAACTAAATTGGATCCAAAATTCATGTCGGTCGATAATATTGTTGACCGAGGAGCACTTTAGGGTTGGTTATAAGGAAAAAACCGACCCTAGAGGTGCTTATACACGTAAAATCTGGCTCTTTCTCAGTCGACGAATTTGTCGATCGAGGGAGCTCTAAGGTGCTTATAAAACCCTAATATGGGATGATGTTATGTGAAAGCCTAATATAGGGTGATGTCGTGTGAAACCCTAATATGGGATAATGTTATGTGAAACCCTAATATGGGATAATGTTATGTGAAACCCTAATATAGGGTGATGTTGTGTAAAACCCTAATATGGGATAATGTTATGTGTAACCTTAATATGGGATGATGTTATGTGAAACCTTAATTGATAAAGATGGGAAACTCTAACCCTAATGAGGGAATAGTGATGTTATGTTTGTATTGCATGATGTTGATATGAAATTGATATGGTTGTTATCTAGTATACTAACCATGCAAGTATCATGAGATAATAAGCGTATAACCAGGTATGAGCTATGATGGTGATTGGATTTGTGAGCCATTATTTTATTTGTTGTGTAGTGAGAGGTGACAACAAGAAGTTGAATATGCCTAGTGAGTTATGTGAGATGCTTGTGTAACAAATATCCTGAATACCTTGGTCAGATGACTTGAAGGTAATAGTTACCTGATAAGTGATAACCATGTTTAGTGATGAACTAAGTGTTTGAATACCCAGATCCAACAAATGTGATGATGTTGGTATTGAGGGATGTGAATTCCCAACAATGAGACAAAGGATTGAGAGCCCAATGCTTTATAAAGTTTTGAAAAGTACTAAACTGGATCCAAAATTCATGTCGGTTGACAATATTATCGACCGAGGAGCCCTTCAGGGTCGGTTATAAGAAAAAACCGACCCTAGAGGTGAAATCTGGCTCCTTCTCAGTCGACGAATTTGTTGACCGAGAGGTTATCGGTCGACAAATTCTTTGACCGAGGGAGCTCTAGGGTCGGTTATAAGGAAAAATTGACCTTAGAGGTGCTTATACACGTGAAATCTGGCTCCTTCTCGGTCGATGAATTTGTTGACCGAGAGGATATCGGTCGACAAATTCATCGACCGAGAAGAGCTCTAGGGTCGGTTAAAAGTAAAAAACTGACGTTAGAGGTGCTTATACATGCATTAACTAAACTGGATCCAAAATTGATGTCGTTCGACAATATTGTTGACCGAGGATCCCTTTAGGGTCAGTTATAAGGAAAAAACCGACGCTAGAGGTGATTATACATGTGTGAACTTAACTGGATCCAAAATTTATCTCGGTCGACAATATTGTCGACCGAAGGGACTTCTAGGGTCGGTTATAAGGAAAAAACCGACCCTAGAGGTGCTTATACATGTGTGAAGGCAAACTGGATTCAAGATGTCTAACCCACATTTTTTGTAGACATATAAGGTCGGTTATTTGGAAAAACCGACCCTATAGATCGAGGTGCAAAGCCAAAATCAAGTAAAATTTTGCCGCAGGAAACTGTAATTGGCTTTCTAATCGAATTGTCTATAAGGTCGCTTATTTTATGAAAACCGACCCTATAGAGATACACTACAAGGTCAGTTATTTTAAGAAAAGTGACCCAAGAGGTCTTAAGTGGTGCCCGTATTTTTTATAGACATATAAGGTCAGTTATTTGGAAAACCGACCCTATAGAGTTACACTACAAGGTCAGTTTTTTTAAGAAAACCGACCCAATAGGTCTTAAGTGGTTCCCACATTTTTTATAGACATGTAAGGTCGGTTATTTGGAAAACCGACCCTATAGAGTTACACTACAAGGTCGGTTTTTTAAGAAAACTGACCCAAGAGGTCTTAAGTGGTGCCCGCATTTTTTTTAGACATATAAGGTCGGTTATTTGAAAAAACCGACCCTACAGGTAGTGACGTTATAACCCATTTCTGTACTAGTGATGATAGCGTGAGAATAGAGACATCCTACCCATACAAGGGAGAGATAGCCAAAGGGGAGAAAAGTTGATGCTAGCATGTTGACAACACAAAGAGACAACTCCTTCCTTCTGGTTCTAGAACAACGAAGTAGAGTTCCCAGTGATCCACATGGACTATGTAGTGGAGGCAGTCTCCATCATGCTAGAAGGACACCATCAACTGCCGTTCGTGGTGCTACACCAAGAGGCTTCCACTAACTGCTGTCTGGTTTCTACTTGGGAAAGAAGCAAAAATATGTAGGGATTGCCGTTGGACTTGCTTCAGGACCAGGTATATGCCTTGCACCTTCCTTCACATTCATAGGTGTTGAGGTGATGTATGCTAATTTATGGGGAATATGAGAAGATTTTTTTATTTCCCCTGCCATGTATGTCACCATATTTCCCTACAATGGTATCAGAGAATTGTCAATTTACTATGTTTTGAGATTTAATAGATATTGATTGGTTTTTAGTTTTATCATTTATTTGATTACATGGGATGTGAAAATTTAAGTGATTAATGTGCATATCCTATTAAATATGACATACACCGGGAAATGTCCAGTAGATCTTATATATATGCTTGGTTATAGACAATACCCCCTGGATATGTGTGCATGGTTGAATGGTTGATTTCCTATCTTTTAAATTCAGTGCACATACCGAGCCTCTCTCTATCTCTCTTTCTCCATATGTAAGTTAATGATTTCCTCCCTAAACTTCCTTCAAACGTAACTCGAGATTTCACTTTTACAATGTAATACATAATAGGATAATTTTAATTTTTGTTTTTTTGAAAGAGAAGACCTTTTGTACCAGGTGAGTTGATCGACCAGAGGACCGAAGATGATATAGATCCAAGGAGTGAATCAATCGAATGGAGGCCCAATCAAACCACTGGAGGAATCCATACAACCGCTTGAGTCTGGAGCTAGTCGATCGATTGATGAAGGTCAGTCGACCGACCAACATAGGATAATCGACTGACATGCAAACAAACTAATTTATTGGAAGAGTCCAATCAACCGACCAACTTATTTGCAACACCACATTTTTCCTTTACAAGTTGTCACATGTGATGTTTGACCTTAGGTGGATAGAACTTTTTTTTTAAATCCAAAGAATAGCATTCATGTGGCAATATCCATCGCTCATATTTTATAATTATATGTTTTATTTGTGAATATAATATGTATATGATAGATATTACATGTATGTGGTGATTGCATATGTATATACATTTATGTATAAATAAAATCCCCCAATCAAATATTAAGTCTTAGATGCTTTCCATAAGCAACACACATGAAAAACTTGATCGACCAAGTATAGGCACGTCAAGCGTGGTGCACCATCTATCTTGTGGAAGTGTGATGGTAGTTATGTGGGCTTGCCAAGCTGGGTGTATTACTACCGTGTTGGCTTTGGGTTCATGCTTAAATAGGTGACCTTAATGAGATTAAGTTCCTAGAAGCATACATATAAGATATGACAAGGAGTTGTGCATACCATCTATCCAAGAATTTCATGAGATGTAATTGGAAAATGATGCCTACCTTAACAATTGGTTATGGACGCTGGTGCTGGATGGGTAATAAGTTAATTATTTTGAATCTTGGGCACTAGAAGGTTGTATGCTACAATCTTTTGAATTGATTGTGAGGGATATCAATTTAAAAAAAATAGTGGGAGTGATAATGAATTAAATGCCATCAAAATTTTATTTTAGTCAAATCAAATCAAAATGGTTTTGACAAAATGCAAATTTCTTTTATAGAAACAAATGGAAAACAACAACACATTTATTTGGGATCTCTCCTTGAGAAGGTCAAGTTGAATGGGAATAACTTCCATGGCTAGTTCAGAATATTAAGAATCATTCTCACATAAGAGTACAAGCTCTATGTCCTGAAGATACTAGAGCCAGATGAACATGGTCCTACCGTGCCTAAGGTTGAAAGGGATGCTTGCAAGAAGCATATTGGAGATGCCACAAGTGTCAAATACCCAATGATATGCTCAATGAACTATGAGTTGTATAGATAGCATGAGAATATGGATGTTCTCAAGATGGTAGCACATATTAAGAATATGTACCAAGATCAGGTGAGACAAGAGAGATATGATGTTTCAAAGGCATTGTTCAAGTGCAATATGGTAGAGGGAGGTCCACTGGGGCCCCATGTACTCAAGTTGATTGGGTATGTGGAGAACCTAGCAAGACTAGAATTTCCCTTAGGCCAAGAGTTGTCCACAGATGTGATTCTACAATCATTGTTAGAATCATATAACCAATTTGTCATGAACTACAACATGAACAATTTTGATAAGTCGTTGTGGCATGTTGAGAACTGCTGAAGCATAAATGAAGAAGGACAAACCAAAATCTGTGATGATGATCAACAAAGGAATGGGAAAGTCCAAGTGCAAAGGCAAAGATGAGAAGAGTTATAAAGCTGGCTAGAAACCCAAGTATTCTGCACTCACAAAGCAAAGGGGCGAATAAGGAAGGCAATTGTCACCATTATCACAAGGATGGACACTGGAAAAAGAATTTCCCTCTTTTCCTGGAGGAACTAAGGAAGAAGAAGTAGGGGATAAAGATCTCCACTTTAGGCGTATGTAGGGAAATATGTCATTAGATACTACAATGGACTTAAAAATTTAACTGCCATATTCCCCTTTGAATAGTAGATTGAGTCAACAACTATATAATGGGAAGGAGAGTTCAAAGGTTTAGACTTGATCTTGGAGCAAGTCCAGTGACTATCCCTTGCTGCAATGTGCTCCTTTCTTCAATTTGCACCTAGACAATGTCAGTAGTGGCCTCCTGGTTGATCACCATGGACGACCGTTGATTTCATACTCCTAGCGGGTGGCAACATGCTCCTCTCCTCTGTAGTAGTCTACACAGACCATTGGGAACTCCTGTCATTCTAGTTGAATAGACAAGAAGGAGTTGTCCCTTCTAGTCAGCGTGCTAGTGCCGACTTGCTCTCACAATTGTCTCTCCCTTTCTATCCCTCCCTTTGATGGGTAGAACTTGCTCAAGTTCTCATCTTACCACAATTGTGAAAGGACAACAATTGCTAGAGCTTATTGTTGTGTCTCTAGAAAGCCTCGACTACTCCTCTATTTGTAGAAGGGTTAGGGTTAGGAGTTCTACTCTGAGTGGGAGTCAAAAAGAGACAATTTTTTCATGAATTTTCAAAACCTGCAAATGACGAAATGGTTGGTTCACTGGTGAACTGACTAATTCACACATGAGACAATCGGTTCAACCCTTGAACATGTCAATTCACTATGTTTCCCAATCACATTTGTATTGGTAAAATATTCAATTAGTCCACAACATGACATCAACACCAATCCTTGATCCAATCGAATTGATCAATCAAATGGTCATTTCACAACTTTGAACCGGTTAGTTCATAGATTTGAGCTGATCAGTTCACTTACTGAATCAGTCATTTTGAGGCTCTAATTGCCAATGTTGGTTCAATTGACCTAACACTTGAATCGATTGGTTCACCACTTGAATTAGCCAGTTCACAATCCATTCATTCAACTTTCAGCCATTGTTGTTTAAATTGAATACCTAACACTTTAGTAATCAAGTTTAAACTACATTCATGAATAAATCATATTCCATGTGTATTCTATGTGTGTAACCCTATAGGTTCCAAGTTACCTTAATAGTGAATGTCCAAAACTGATTGATGACATCATGCGCAATGAGTAATATCTAGCTAGACATCATTGCTACCCAAGTAATTGGAAAGTTAGAGAACAACTTCAACCTACAATCTGTGATTGGCGTTACAATGGTTTTATAGTTCCTTTGTCACTGACATCCATATTGAACTTGATGCATGGAATTGTCATGATCTTGAACATTCAAACAATGTTCCTTGAACTAGAGTAGACTATCTGAGATATATGTAATCTCAATATCACATTTGGACTCACATGAGAATGGCCATGCATTTCTTAGTCTCGCTTATCAAGTGGCTAGAATACCATACTCCTATAGGAGGGACAAATCCCATCTACATCACTCACAATCATCCCCATGTGTCACAATACACCCGAGCAATACCTTTATGGCAACTCTTATTGAAGGTCACAGAGGATGGTGTCAAAGTACATCGGTCGACAAGCAATGAGTGTAGTAATTTTAGGCCTAAGAACCACAATCACCACCATCACTCTCTAGGTGGTTTGTCTGATATAATATTCTCTAACAAGCATCTATAAATTTGGTTTGATATCACATATCATAACTTAATGAGATTCTGTCATCGACCAACACACACTCCAGTCTTATGTGTTATTGCTATGTATTAGCCTTCCACAATAACAACTGACTGCAGACATTACAAGAATGTATATACTCTTTACATACACATGATCTCATTATTTAGGTCCTCAACCTGAAGACATATGTCATTAACATTATTCTTTAGACTTTTATTATGTTACATCATTATCTCATAACTGAATAAAACCAAATAAATTGGAAAATTGTTTTTTAATATTATTAATCAAATCGTTTACAAGATATGCCATTAGAATCATTATATGATTGGATCTCTAGGAATACATACCAATAGACTCCCACTTGCACTTAGATCCAATCACCCATGAACTTCATCCCAATTGATCTAACATGACCTTCATGCTTCTACTGCAAAAGTGCTTTTATCTAGGGGTCAACCACATTGATTTCAGTTGGTACTCTAAAAATCTTCACATCTCCTCTCTATACAATCTCTCATGTGAGATGGAATCACCTTTATATGTGATTGGAACACCGATGCGATCTGAGTTCCTTAGCTTGTGCAATAGCTCTATTGTTGTCACAATATAAGTCAATTACATCACTGATGTTTGGAACCACCCCAAGTTCTGAAATGAACTTGTTGATCTAAACAACTTCCTTTGCTGCATTGGATGCAACAAGATACTCAACATCCATTATAGAATTAGCAACTATGTCTTACTGGGAACTCTTCTATCTTACAACTCTATTGTTCATGCAAAATATAAATCCAGATTGTGATATATAATCATCTTTGTCAGTTTGAAAGATTGCATCACTGTAACCTTTTACCACCAACTCTTACTCACCACCATATACCAGGAGCTGGTCCTTAGTTCTTCTCAAGCACTTAAGGATGTTCTTTACAATAGTATAATGACATTCATCAGAATCTGATTAATACCTACTAGTCATAGTTAGGGCATATGAGACAACAAGGTGAGTAGATAACATTGCGTACATGATAGATCCAATTGTTGATGCATATGTAATCTTGCTCAGGCACTCCCGTTCTTCACAAGAACTGGGACATTGATCTCTAGAGATAGTAACACCAGAGACATGGGTAAGTTTCCTCTTTTTGAGTTCTCCATGATGAACTACTTCAACACTTTGTCGATGTATGTACTTTGGCTTAGGACAAGAAGCCTTCTAGATCTATCTCTGTAGATTTTGATTCCTAAGATACAAGATGCTTTGCCTAAGTATTTAACAGAGAGTGTATTTCCTTGCCAGTTATTTATGCTATGTAAAGTAGGGATGTCATTCTCCATAAATAGTATGTCTTCCACATACAATATGAGGAGTGCAATCATGGTCCCACTAACATTCTTGTAAACATAAGTTTCATACTCATTTTGACCAGAGGCAAACTCTTTGACTGTTTCATCAAATCAAAGATTCTAGCTCCGAGATGCTTGATTCAATCCATAGATTGACCTTTGAATATTACAGACTTTATTTGCATCCTTTGGATTTATAAAACCCTCAGGTTGTGTCATGTACACATCCTTAAGAAGACTCCCATTAAGAAATGCAGTTTTAACATCCATCTGCCAAATCTTAGAGTCAGGATAAGCTGCAATGGAAAGCATGATCTTGATGGACTAACCATGGCAATTAGAGAAAAGGTTTTGTCATAGTTGACACCTTAAACTTGTTTGAAACCCATTGCAACCAATCAAAATTTGTAAGTTTTTACATTACCATCCATGTTAGTCTTCTTCTTGAAGACCCATTTTCAACCTATGGGTTTTACCCCTTGAGGTGGATCCACCAAGGTCCATGCCTTGTTGGTGTACATGATTCCATCTCATATCTCATGGACTCAAGACATTTCTTAGAATGTAGATCCCTACCAACTTCTATGTAGGTAGTTGGCTCATCAATGATCGATTCATCACCTTCTTGAGTCACTAGATAACCAGATCTGTCTGGATCAAGGTGTGTCTGACTAGATCTGTGAGGTTCCTATGTTACATGAGGAATTTGAGATTTCAAGTAGTCTGTGACTCTCTATTCTCCTCTTGTACCTTTACAAGTTCAATGCTTTCTTATTGGTCTCAAACTTCTCTGTGTTCTACTTTCCTCCCACTAATTCCTTTGGAAATTATTTTATTTTCTAAGAATACAACATCCCTATAAACAAATACTTTGTTGTCAGATGGAGTGTAAAAGTAGTATCCTTTGGTTTCCCTAGGATATCCAACAAAAACATTTATATGATTTGGGTCCAAGCTTTTTGGGAAACTACTTTCTCACATAAGCTTCACACCCTAAATATTCATATAAGACACTTTGGGACGCTTCGCATATCATATTTCATATGGTGTCTTTTGAACTGATTTAGATGGCACATGGTTTACTATAAATGCGGTAGTTTCTAAAGAATATATGTAGAAGGAAGTTGGAAGATTATCTAAACTCATCATTGGTCGCACCATATCTAGCAATGTGCAATTCCTTCTCTGGACACACCATTATGTGGTGGCGTTCTAGGTGGAGTCCATTGTGATACAATACCACAGTCTCACAGAAGATCCTCAAACTCTTAGATTAAGTATTCCTAACCTCCATCATAACGAACTGCCTTAACACTTTTACCAAGTTGGTTTTGTACTTCATTCATGAAATCCTTGAACTTTTCAAGAGTTTATGACTTATGCTTCATCAAGTAAAGGTAACAAAGTACTGATAACCATCTCTGGAATTTGTTCTAAAAGGGCCGCATATATTAGTATGTGTGAGTCCTAATAGATCACTAGCCCTCTCACTATTTCTAGTGAAGGGAGTCTTTGTCATCTTTTCTAACAAACATGAGTTACATGTCTCTATTAATTCAAAATCAAAATAGTCTAGATAACCATCTTTATGGAGTCTTGATATGTGATTCTCATTGATGTGCCTTAGACAACAATGGCAAAGACATATTTTTATTTAGTTACCGAGTTTTAATCTTTTGATATTTATGTTATAAACATTTATTTTTAGATCCACCAAATAAAAATCATGAGACATTGGCGTACTGCCATAAAACATGTCATCTTTTGAAACAGAACATTGACCATTCTTTATATGACATTCATTTCCATCCTTGTCTATAAAAGATATAGAAATAATGTTTATATTTATAGAAGGTACAAAATAAAAATTCATTAACTCCATTACAAGCCCGGTGGGCAGAGATAAATTATAGGTTCCAACTATAGTGGCAACAACTCTTGCTCCATTTGTAACTCATAGTTCTGTTGACTCAAAGTTCAATTGACTCTCAAAGTTTAACTGACTAAACCCTTGTTTTGATGATGACTAAACATTCCATTTATTTGTGTCTAATGCTTCTACTTGAGTGATTTTAGATTCGGTACAAACACACTCCAAAATGCCCTAACTTGTGCATCCAAACTTGGAGAAAAGACAAGTCAAAATCAATGCAAGTGTACTTTTGTGGAATATGATGTATCTCTATTAAAATCATGTTGTAAACCACTTGTTATGATTGTATGACTTGTATTAAGCTTAGAAAAAACTAGGAGCACTTGAAACCAACATTTAAGTACTTTAATGATGATTTCTAAAATTCATCACAGAGTGCATGTTCGATCAAGTTTCATCCTTGATAAACTCGACCGAGACCCTTGATGGATTTTGAGAATTGCCAGTTTTGGCTGAGTTTATTCCAGATTAAACTCGACTGACTCCCTACATAGCCAAAACAAATTTAAGCCATTGACCAAGTTTCTCCAGGATAAACTTGTTCGTTGCTTTAATTTTTCTTTGTCACATAGTGTAATTGTTCGAGTTACCTTTATTGAAACTCAACTGAATGCACTGTACAGAGTGTGTAGAAAAAGTGTTACTAGCTGTTGGAGTGCTGCAAACATCAAAAATAGTTCCATTGTAACACCCTAAATGATCAGAAATCATCATGAAGTGTTTCTACTAGCTAGTAAACATCACCAACTATAAATAGACCCCTTGGAATTCATCCCATGGTTAGGCAAGCACTAGGAAGGTCCCTATATTGTATTTAAGTGCCTCCTTCCATTTTCAAGTTTAATCACTTGCTACATCTATTAGAGTGGGTAGGAGATTTGTAAGAGAGCTAGTCCTACAGGTATATCTTGTGAGGTTCTCACTTCCTCCACCTCTCAATCTCTCTTTCTACTGTGAAGATGAAGGTTCTCTCTCGCATCTAAGAGGGGTGAAGAAGAAGAAGAAGGGAAGGAGTACCTTAGTGAAAGCTTCTCCTTGGAGAAGGTGAAGTCAAAGGCGGAAGGCCCAAGAAGAGTGGGTAATTCCTTATAGGAGGAAGACTTGTTGCAAGAGTGGGTAAGTCCTTGGTGAAGGCTGAAGACTCATTGCAAAAGTGGGTAAGTTCTTGGTCAGGTTGAAGACTCTTGGTATTGGATAGGTAAGTCCTTTGGTAGGTTATTGTCTCCCTTATCCTGAAAGGGAAGGTTGGGTATCATTGGCCCGGAAAAGGAAGGTCTTAGTGTATGTCTTATAATGGAATACAAGTATGAAATGGTTGAAAAATCATAGAGATTGACCTCTCCAGGGAGTGGATGTACATCTCCTAGTTTGGAGGTTGGAACCACTATAAATACTTGTGTTGTTTGGTGCTTTTTCAATCTCTCTCTCCCTTGCTATATGTGTTTTAGTTTCACTCAAAGTTCATAATAGCCATGGAAATATCTTAAAGGTCTAATGAATTTTGTTTAAGTGAATTTAGATCTATTCACCCCCTCTAGAACCCATCCTAGATCCAAAAAGTGACATCAGAGCGGGTCTTCTCCAAGCATACTTCCACAAGTAGGAGAAGATGGGCAATTATCAAGGTGGGAGATACCTCATCAACATCCCAATCTTGTATGGAATCAACTTCCTCTATTAGAGAGAAGGTTACAATTCTACATCCAAGGATCAAGTCTTGAACTATGGAGAATGGTGGACCTTCCATACAAGATACTGAAGACAAAGATAGAAGAATGGGATGAAGATACCTTGGAAAAAGCAACCTTGAATGCAAGATCCATCAACATTCTCTACACCTCCATCTCCCCACCAAATATAACCAGATTTCTTGTTGTGAGATGGCCTATGAGGTATGGAGAAAGCTATGTGTCACTTATGAGGGGACAAAGCAAGTGAAGGAAAGAAAAGTATACACACTCAAAGGCCTCCTTGAAAACTTCAAGATGGGAAAGGAGGAGAGGGTAGCCGAGATGTACTCAAGATCAACAATATTGTACATGGTGTTGCCATTCTAGGTCATCCTATGGCTAGAGGAGAGATCAACTCAAAAATCCTTACGACACTCTCCAAGAGATGGCAATCCAGGTGACTTCCATTGAAGAAGCAAAGTCTCTTAATGATATTCCTATTGAAGAAATTAGAGGAAATGTACAAGCCCATGAAGTTATACTTGACAAGAAAGAGGAAGAAGAAAGATAAGATAAGAAAGAGCTCAAGAGAATGAAGAAGGCTAAAATTAAGGCCCAAGTTGAAACTTTTGTTAATCAAGCCTCTCCATTCTTTCAAGTTGAATAAGATGACATGTACTCCCAGGGTGGACTCTACAAAGGCAAGTCTTCCTCCTCTATCCAGTGCTTGAAATGCAGAAAGAAGGGTCACTTCAAGGAAGATTGTCCACAAGGAAAAAGACCCATCATCATAAGAGAAGAGAAGAGAAGTATAAGAAGAAGGAGAAATGGAACAAAAGCTCTAGTGACTCCTCCAACTCAAGTTCAAGTGAAGAATCAAGTTGAGGATCTAGCTCTAGCTTTAGTGAAAATGGAGAATGTCATGTTTCTCTCATCGCCTCAACAAATGAAGACTCAAATTAGGTAAGCCTAAACTCTTTAGATAAAGAATCATTAATTGGAATTATTCATGCCTCTCTTAAGTGTAGTAAGCATTAGAATAAAAAACTTGCTAGAATTGTTGATAATTTTCATGTAGGAAAAGATAATATTGAACATGCTAATATTTTCTTGCTAGATGAAAATAGTGCCATCTTAGTCAAGTAGATTCTCTTAAACTTGAAAATGCTAGCTTTCTTGATAAGATTAGATTTCTAGAATCTCAACCTCTTATGCCTAGTTATAATGAAGAGCATAGTAAAACTATGAATTCTCTCATACTTGATATTTATGTTCTTAAAATTGAAAATGAGGAAAAAGAGTTTGTTTTGCAAGGATTAGAATCTAAAAATAATGTCTATCTTTCTAAGATTCATTTTCTTGAAAAACAAAATGGTTCCTTGCTTGCTAAAATCAATGTTCTCAAATCTTCTTCTAGTTCTATTAGTAGAGCTAAAATCAATGTTCTCAAATCTTCTTCTAGTTCTATTAGTAGATAGATAGATGTTGCTGCTCTTCATATTGATCAAAATTCTTGACCAAAATTCTTTGCTTTCAAACAAATATTTTTCATGCTAGAGATGATATGAATCAATTATCTTATACTATTACTTATATTATGCATGAAAATCATAGTTTGAGATCCTCTATGCAAAGATTCTGAGATGATCAAAAGAATCTTAATCAAATCCTGGATCATACTACTGAACAAATGGTAGGGATGGTTTTGGACTTGATAGTAGCCGAAGGACCAATAAAGATAAATGACCTACACTTTTCAATGAAGAATCCTCTAGTTCTAAGGCTAGGAAATCATGTAATCATTGCAGCGAAATCGATCATTATGCTACATATTTCTCTTTTAAGAAAGCACCCAAGAGAAATAGGATTGGGGAATCCCTCCAGACTCAAAATTATGATTGGGTACCATTTCATCTTTCTTCTTGTAGGTCACTTACAATGTATTCACATGAGCTGTTAATTTGCAATTGGTTTCTCAATACACATAAAAGAAGAAAGATGAGATGTGTATGGGGTGGCGATAAGTAGAAAAGAAATGGTAAGAACAAAGGTAATAGTATTCTTGCTCATATCCAACCATAACTTGTTTGGTCAAGTTAGTATGCACTTTACATATGATTTTTGAGTTATATTTGGTATATCTTGATTTCCATCACTTTCTTTCTCACAAACTTCCCCTGATACTTTTACAGTGCATTACTAGCTTGCTTATACATGTTTAGATTTTGCCTATGTTTTTATCATGACTCTAGATGTGTTTTGGTGAAATATATGTGCTCTTTGACAACAACTGTTGTCGGTCGAGTTTGTCCTAAAAGAAACTCGACCAAGAAGCATCAATAGGTGTTGCCAACAATTGTTGTTGGCCGAGAAGTTTGATCCAGAAACTCGATCGACAACACTATACATAGAATATAAAAATAGCTTTTTGGAAAATTTTCCTCTAAACTAGACTTTCTCAACCACTAGACTTATTCTATGGACTCCCTTTGGTACTCGTAAAATATGCATATTGCCATGTTTTAATTTTCCTAACTTGCATACAATTCTATCTTTCTGAATTGCTCTTTTTTGGTATCTCTATATCTTGTAATTACTTATCTTGAATTGTTATGCATGTTTTGATGATGATCACTTAGGATCTCTTGATTTTGATCTAAATTGTTTCCATTGTGCTATAGCTGGATACATCTATCAAGTCATATATATTTTGATACAAGCTAAGGTTCTTAGTGGTAATCATCTTTTGGTAATGATGCATATTTGCTAGTGAGTAATATCCTTTCATGCTTATGTAATTGTGCATATTTTTGTTTGGATATTTATCTACATCTAATCATAGCTTGTTCTCTAACTTGTGCATCTTTTTCTATGATCTTGATCCTACTACTAGTCCATACTTGTGATATAATCTACTAGTAGTTCATATACATGTGGTTCTAGCGTTGTACATCTTCTAGTGTTCAAGTATATTCTATGCTTGTATCTTATCTAATACATACTCAAGCTTGTTCTTTGATTTGCATATTTACTATCTTGAGTTACTTGCTTGCCTCCAGTCTTATGTGTTATTGCTATGTATCGACCTTCCACAAAAACAACTGACTGCGGACATTACAAGAATGTATATACTCTTCACACCCACATGATTTTATTATTTAGCTCCTTAACCTGAAGACATACGTCATTGAGTAACATTATTCTTTAGACTTTTATTATGTTACATCGGTATCTCATAACTAAATAAAACATAATAAATTGGAAGATAACTTTTTATTATTAATCAAATCATTTACAAGATATGCCATTACAATCATCATATGATTGTCTCTCTAGGAATACATACCAACAAACTCCCACTTGCACTTAGAGCCAATCACCCATGAACTTAATCCCAAGTGATCTAACATGACCTTCATGCTTCTACTGCAAAAATGCTTTTGTCAAGGGTTCAACCACATTGCTATCAGTTGGTACTCTACAAAGCTTTACATATCCTCACTATACGATCTCTCGTATGAGATAAAATCTCCTTTGTATGTGCTTGGAACACTGATGCGATCTAGGTTTCTTAGCTTGTGTAATAGCTCCATTGTTTTCGCAATATAGCTCAATTGCATCGATGTTGCTTGAAACCTCCCCAAGTTATGAAATGAACTTCTTGATCCAATCAACTTCCTTTGCTGCATTGGATGAAGCAATGCACTTGACCTACTTTGTAGAATATGCAAATGTCTCTTGCTTAGAACTCTTTTAGCCTACAAAATTCCATTGTTCATGCAAAATATAAATCCATATTGTGATCTATAATCATCTTTTTCAGTTAAGAAGCTTGCATCGATGTAACCCTTTACCACCCACTCTTCCTCACCACTGTATACCAAGAACTGATCCTTAGTTCTTATCAAATACTTAAAGATGTTCTTGATGGAAGTCTAGTGACATTCACTGGGATCTAACTAATACCTTCTAGTCATACTCAGGGCATATGAGACATCAGGGTGAGTACATAACATTATGTACATGATAGATCCAATCGTAGATGCATATGGAATCTTACTCATGTGCTCTCATTCTTCACAATAATTGGGACATTGAGCTCTAAAGATACTAACACCATGGGACATGGGTAAGTTTCCTCTCTTTGAGTTCTCCATGTTGAACCTATTCAACACTTTGTCAATGCATGTGCTCTGGCTTAGGTCAAGAAGCCTTCTAGATATATCTCTATAGATCTTGATTTCTAAATACAGGATGCTTTGCCTAAGTCTTTCATAGAAAATATATTTCCTAGCCAAGTCTTTATCATCTATAAAGTAGGGATGTTATTCCTCATAAATAGTATGTCATGCCTATACAATATGAGGAATATAATCATTCTCCCACTGAACTTCTTGTAAACACAAGGTTCATCTTCATTTTGACTAAATCCAAACTCTTTGACTATTTCATCAAATCAAAGATTCTAGATTCGATATGCTTGCTTCAATCCATAGATTGACCTTTATAGCTTACAAACTTTATTTGCATCCTTTGGATTTATAAAACCCTCATGTTGTTTCATGTAAACATCCTCAATAAGATTCCTATTAAGGAATGCAATTTTAACATCCATCTGTCAAATCTCAAAGTTATGATTAGCTGTAATGGCAAGCATGATCCTGATGGACTTAATCATGGCAACCGGAGGAAAAGTTTCATCATAGTCAACACCTTGAACTTGTTTGAAACCCTTTCAACCAATCTATCTTTGTAATTTATACATTACCATCCACGTCGGTCTTCTTCTTGAAGACCCATATGCACCCTATGGGCTTTACCCCTTCAGGTGGATCCACCAAGGTCCATATTGTAACACATGGGCACATGTACATCCATCTCCCATCCACGAATACCGGCAGAAGGGTGGCTCCATCAACTAGGACAGCCCTTTCCAACATGCCTAGAATGTACAATTTAAGACTGGTGAGTCAAGCCCACATTCCCCCATCTACTGTAGGGGAGCTAGCTCCGATACCATTTATAACGCCTGGGCCCACTACCCAAGGCTCTAGTAGAGTTTCAAGAATGGGACTAGCCTCGGAGACCATCACTAGACTTAACTACGTGCTTTGTCCTCATTCATGCACAATGTATCAGAAAGCAGGAAGCGGGAGGCATGCAGACAACACCCTGTAATCGATTAAGCGGTAGGCGAGCAATTTTTGAAAAAGCGGGTGTCTAAATTTTATATATTTTTATATAAAATTACATATATATGTATATAAAAAATATATTTATAAGGAACTTCTATACATATCTAATCAACAAATCAGTAATTAACTAAGTATTCATCAATACTTACTATTAATCAGTATCTCTAATCACTAAAATCAGCAAGCAGATCAGTAATTGTAAATAACAAACTATGAATTGTTGAATTAAAGTAATCACTAAAGTAATACTAACCAGTAGAACCAATCATTAATCACTGAAAGCAGCAAGGAAATCAATAAAACTAATCATGCATTACTAGTATAATAGAGCAATAGGATATTTACTTAGATGCATTACAACAGTACCCAATTATTACAACTTACACACAAAGTATGCATTCTAAATTAGGACTAGCTATATCATAGAACATTTAATGTATACAAGTTTCATATATTATAGTCAACATTACTTGAACTATGTAATTAATTAATGTTAGATGCTTACATTAGGATTTTTAAACAAAAGCGGGAAAAAAGTATGAAAAAGTGGGTGAGGCGGGAAAAAAGCGGGCGATTATGTTCAAAACGATTAAGCGGGCGCTTAGGGGCTAAATTAGGCAGATGAGGGTCATGGGTGCTTAAGAGACCTCTTAAGCAGCCCGCCTGGCCATTTTTAATTCACTGCTCACACACAAGCCGAGATCAACATCCTAACTGGTCACCCATTCTAGTACTACTCTAGGTTGAACACACTTAACACAAAGTTCTTTAGAGATGGGCTCCCTAAAAAGGAGGTGCATCTTTGTGATATGGGTCGTCCAATCATTCTTTTTAAGATGTTCTTATCTGAGGCCTCAAATCATGGTATAATACACATACCTTGTTGGTGTACATGTATTCTATCTTAGATCTCATGGCCTCAAGCCATTTCTCAGACTCTGGACCTTTAACCGCTTCTAGGTAGGTAATTATGTCATCATCAATGACCAACTCATCACCTTCTTGATTAACTAGATAACTAAATCTATCTGTCTCAATGTGTAACCTACTAGATACATGAGGTTCCTGTGTTACATGAGGAATTTGAGTTTCCACAATGGTTTGCAACTCTCTATGTTCCTCTTGTACCTCTATAGGTTCAATTCTTTCTTGTTAGCCTCGAACTTCTTCGAGTTCTAGTTTCCTCCCACTGATTCCTTTGGAAATTAATTCCTTTCTAGGAATACAACATCCTTGGAAATAAACACTTTGTTGTTAGATGGTGTATAAAATTAGTATCCTTTGGTTTCCCTAGGATATCCAACAAAATAACATTTATCTGATTTGGGCCAAATCTTCATAAAAGAGACATTGGGACGCTTCCCATACAATATCTCATATGGTGTCTTTTGAACCAGTTTAGATGGTGCACAATTTAATGTAAAAGCAAAGGTTTCTAGAGCACAACCCCAAAAGCAAGTCGAAAGATCAGTCAAACTCATCACTAATCACACCATACCTAGCAATGTGTGATTCCTTCTCTCTGACACACCATTAACTGTGGAGTTCCAGGTGGAGTCCATTGTGATGCAATACCACAGTCTCACATAAGGTCCTCAAACTCTTGACCTAATTATTCTCCACCTCAATCAGAATGAAGTGGCCTAATACTTTTACCAAGTTGGTTCTGTACTCCATTCATGAAATCCCTAAACTTTTCAATAGTTTCTGACATATGTTTTATCAAGTAAACATAACCATACTTACTGAAGTTATCAGTAAAGGTAATGATTTAACCACCTCTAGCATTTTTCTAAAAGGGCCGTATACATAAATATGCATGAGTCCTAACATATCACTAGCCCTCTCACTATTTCCAGTGAAGGGAGTCTTTGTCATCTTGCCCAACAAACAAGACTTACATGTCTCTATTGATTTGAAATCAAAAGAGTCTAGATAACCATCTTCATGGAGTGTAAATATGTGATTCTCATTAATGTTCCCTAGATAACAATGCCAAAGTTATGTTTTTTTGAGTTTTTGAGTTTTAATCTTTTGGTATTTACTTTATAAACATTTATAAATAGATCTAAAAAATAAAGACCATAAGACATTGGGGCACTACCATAAAAGATCTCTTCTTTTGAAATAGAACATTGACCATTCTTTATATGAAATTCATATCCATCCTTGTCCATACAAGATACATATATGATGTTTCTATTTATAGTAGGTACAAAATAGTAGTTCATTAACTCTATTACAAGCCCTGTGGGCAAAGATAAATTATAGGTTCCAACTGTAGCGACAACAACTCTTGCTTCATTTGTGACTCATAGTCTGACCTCACCCTTTTACAAAGGCTTACTTCTTTTCAGATCCTGCATATTCAAACATATGTGAGATTCATATTTGGTATCTAGTATATACCTTAAGTAGACACATTTATCTCAATAACGTGTATACCTAAAGTGGAGATCTCTATCCCCTTAGTCTTCTTCCTCAATTCCTCTAGGTAGAGAGGGATATTTCTCTGCAGTGTCTAGGCTAGTGACAATGGTGACAACTTCCTATCTTGATCACCCCTTCCTTTGCTTTGAGTGTACAAGATTTGGGCTTCTGTCTAGCTTTAGAACTATTCTTAGCTTTTCCTTTTCCCTAAAACTTCCCCTTTCCTCTGCTGATCATCATTACACACTTGGGCTTGTCTTTCTTCATTTGTGCCTCAGTTGTTCCCAACATGCCAAGTCACTCTCACAATAGCTTGTCAAAATCATTCATGTCGTAGTTCATGACAAATTGACTGTATGACTCTGACAATGACTGTAGAATCACAACAGTGGCCAACTCTTGACCCAAGGAATTTTTTTTTCTTGTAAGGTTCTCCACATACCCAATAATCTTGAGCACATGGGGACCTACTATGACATCCCCAGATTTTCAACACCTTGACCACGTGTGTGACATCCAAACTGAAATCCTCACCTTAGCGAGAATCCCAATTCAGACACCACACTTTAGGTTAAGAGGAAGAAAATCAAAGAAGTCAAAGGAAAATAATAGTAGAACATGCACATGAATTATATACAAACAAAAACAACACAAGCTCACCATTCAACATATAATTACAAAATGAATTTTTACAAATTGATATTACACATTCAATGGTAAACTTTTACATGTACACATACTACATTTACAACAAGATCTTTAGACAATAGGTCCATCTATACATCATCTCACCACACAACTCTCAAATATCCTGGTTCTTCAAGAGCATATAACCACATACCTAAAATAGAGATTACATGTGGTAAAAATCAACACAATATTATAAAATATTGTAGTGAGTATGCCTACATGTATTTTTATATGCCTCTCATTACTTTGACTTGGAAATAAGATAAAACTAATACTTGACAGTAATAAAAAATATAACAAAAACATACTTGAAAATTGATATTTATTAGCAAAAGTGAACACATATTTTAAGAACATTTTTATATTATATCATCCATGCGTCGACCGCTAAAGGTTGAATGCATTGAAGGTCTTATGATTGACTACCAAAGAGTTGGATCATTTCAAAATGTGACCATACTACCAAAGAGTTGGATCACTTTCAAGTACTTGACTACCAAAGAGTTGAAGTACTTTACTTTCCAACACTTGATCACCAAAGAATTGAAGTGCTTCAATATAATGGACCAAATATATTATGTTTCAGGTGTTTCATACTATATATACAAAAAAACTAGCAAGGTTGCATACAAGAACAATTATTTTATCCAATATCATATGCCAAGTATTTTTTACACATATAATACAAGCATACTAAATAATAGGCCAAGTAAGAGGTAAAGCATACCTTGAAAAGAGATATCCTACTCATCACATATTCCTTATATCAACTATATCCTTTTCAACCCTAATTAAGATAAGATCATATGTACGGTCATCAGATTCTCATCATCTTAACCCTAGTTATGATTCATTTAAGGGTTTTACTTATCTCATTAGGACATTACCATCATTATGTGTCTTATAGTTATCTTACTAATCTTACTTACCAGTTATGTCCCAAATTGGTATTACTTGTATGTTATCATATAATTACATATATGATATGATATTGTATTATTCATTAAATGCATCACTAACCCTAATATTTTCATGCACTTTAACTTAGGACTTCTTATCATGTATAATGAGTCATCATAATATAACATGAACTTCATGTTGAAAACTAACATCTTGGTTTCCCTCAGGTTCTATATATTGTTATAAACATATTCTGCAAATTTCAAGATTAATTAAGTATTAACATATTTATTGTATATTATGTGGGGTTATTACCCCTAATTATCTATATGAAGCATACTTCATGAATATATGCATTAAATCCATTATATCAAACTTCACATGAGTTTTAAACATGATATTAGATTTTCTTATTTGATTTCATGAATGTTTCATCAATGTTTATTATTTATTACCTATGAACTTAACATTATGCATATTACATCATGTACCTAAGATTTGAGCATAAATAGATTGATATGAGAGTTCCATATTGTTCTACTTATTTTTTTTTGAGAAATTTGATACCTTATTTGTATATTTATAATAATCGAGCTAATTACTATGAAATTTACAAGATCTAGATAGTTTTTGAGATGTTTCTGAGGTGATTACCTTTTTAATCTATTGGAACTCTCTACGTCACTATTTAGGGTGGCATCTCTCTTTTCTTGATCCAGCCAATTTGGTCTACTGAATGGGGTTTGCATCTCTTCCCCACCATTGACACGAGTCTGACACGTCCGGCCGCTAGGTTCCGATGCTTGCGTGTGATTTCCTCATCTTAGCTGCTACTGTCATGGCTTGGATCTCCGGTGAGGAAAATCTCTAGCTACAATCCTGCTCTCTAGAACTTCCTTAGACAACAACTCCTCCTATGTTTGTGATCACTACTGGCCTCCAGGTTGTGCCAAGTGTGATTTGGACTCATTACGATAGGGTTCCTCCTGTTCGTTCTCTATTCTGGGCGTGTACAATCGCTGCCGTGAGCTATACATCTAGAGACCAAAAGTGTTGAAGGAATTCTCCTTTTTCCTCAACTTCTCCCGCCATAAGAATTGACTGTGTCTTCTCCACATTGCTGACCTCTAGGTTTTGTATGGGGAGGCCTGAAGCAACGAGTCCATGAGATTCTTAGCTCTACTCCATTGGGGTGTAGGAGAAAAAAAGGATGTGCAAAGCCCCAAGACTTCATCCATAGCCCCTAATCTCTTTGAAGGAGCTTTGTGGACAAGACTCTAAGAGCAACAAATAGTCTCCATGAACTCATCAACAACCTCTCTTTGTGGTGCTGACGGAACCTGACCCCATCTTCTTCTCCGATGAAGAAGGGTTGGATGCTAACCAACACTCAACGAGAAGACACGAGGACACTTGCATTTAACTTACTCAATCATCCCTTCTACCTTTGGTTCCTTCATCCTTTCATGCTAAGTTGATGGTGATGGATAGGGAAGAGGGAACAACTACAAGTTCTCTATTATTTCTAAGCCAAAAACCACCAAGGTAGTGGATATCACTAAAACAGCCTAATCACAACAACCAATCTCGACCCATTACCAATGATCGTTGTGGCTAGCTCTCACACGAGCTGAACTACCACCCCCACATTCCCATAGAATAGAGATTGAGGAAGTACCTATACAGTTAGATCAGGACATCTTAGGGCCAGCACGGATCCACGTTACTGATCCATGGCCTAAAGGGTCTAGAGGTGCGCGTGACACTCAACTCATCAACTTAGATGCATGTATATATTTAAAGCCTTGGTCTCATTTAATCATTTCCTAAAAAATACACATTAATTCCTTATGTTCAAAACATCATATTTTCTTCTAGGAGCATATAAGCATAACCAAATGTGGACCAAATCTTCTTCATTAGTGAAGCTACATTCTACTCAAAGTTGGTGCTAAAACTCAACTGATTGAATTGTCAAATAAATGCCTTAAAGGCATAGATTTAAGGATCTTAATCATGATGTCACCATCAATCAACACTCAAACTTTATCATAACACTTGGAATTCTCCAAACAAAAATTACATCTAAATTCACTTATATCATTAGACATTTGAAGGATTGTACAAGTTCCGTCCATCACACCTACTGGATCTCCTTCTTCCATGTTACACTTGAACAACACCTTGGAGACATCATATATCTCTTGTATTTCCTAATTTTCCTACATGTTCTTAAGATGTGTTACCATATCAATAACATCCATGCTCTCATGACATCTCTACAACTTGTAGTTCTTTGAGAACACAATTAGGCACTTGACATCAACAATGCCTTCAAAGTGCTTCTTGTAAGCATCCCTGTTATCCCTAGACGCATCGGGAGCAGGTTCATCTGGATCTGGTGTCTCCAGAACATAGAGCTCACACTCTTGTGTCAAAACAATTCTCAACATCATGAACCAATCGTGAAAATTATTCCCATTCAACTCGTCCTTCTCAAGAACTGATCGCAAGAAGAATGTGCTATTGTTGCCATTTGAATTTACAAGAGAAATTTGCAATTTTTCAAAACACTTTTGATTTGATTTGATTAAAAGGAATTTGATGATGTTTAGTTAGGCCTTTAATTAATTATTGCTCCCACTATTTTATTCAAATTGATATCCCTCACACATCCATTTGAAATATTGCATCATACAACCTTCTAGTGAGCCAAGACCCAAAACAATTGAGTTATTACCCTATCAACACCAATCATTGAGGTAGGCAACTTTTTCCAATTGCATATTATATAATTATTATATAGATCGTATGCACAACTCTTTGCCATAGTCATCTAAATGCTTATAGCTACTTAATCTCATCAATATCATCTAGTTAAGTCTAACCCAAAAGACAACACGATAGTGATGCACCCTGCTTGGCATGCCCACATGACTACCATGAAACTTCCATGGGATTGACAATGCACCACATTTGCTAAGCCTATGCTTAGCCAATCAAGCTTTTCATGTGTGTTGTTAATGGAAAGCATCTAAGACTTAATAGTTTATTAAGAAATTTTATATTTATACATATATATAGATATCCAATCACCAAATTCTTATATGTACACGTGCTATATCCCACAAAAGAAAACATGCAATTATAATACACAAGCAATGGTTATGAGCATACTATTGTAGTTCCTTGGAGCAACAAGGTAATACTACCACCTAAGGCTTACATCACATGTAGAAACCAATTGTTGATGAAGATCTATGCTCGAACCAATTCAGATCGACCGATTCAACTCTTGAACTGATCCATTTGCCTCCTGGTCATTTAGTTGGTTCTCAAATCAATCATATGATCTCTGGTCCAAACAAATTCTAGATACCTCCAATCAATCAATTGGGCCACCACAGATCGGTTCAACTCCTCCTATTATTAGGCCTTCTCAGTCCTCTAGTCGATCAGTTCATCTTTTGAAATAGGTAGTTCTTCTGGTGCTGAGTGTCTTCTTTGCCAAAATAGGAATTAAAACTATCCCAATGCTATTAAAAATATTACATGATAATAGGGAAACCTTGAGTTACATTTAAGGAGAGCATAGGAAAGAGAGAATTTGTACTTCTACTCAAGGAAGAAAAGATAGAGGCTCAACATGAAAACTAATATAAAATATGAATAAACAATCATCCAACCAAGCACAAAGATCTAGGGTTATTGGCCATAACCATGCTAACATTCACCATCAAAACCAATTTAAGGGCGACACATATAAATAGTATATATGTATATATATCATATCATACATATAGTATGCGATCTTTAATCGGATATGTACATTAGTTATTTATTCACATTGCATGTAATAAATAAATGCTGAAAACCAAGATCCGATCATATTGATTAAATCCCAAAACATTATAAACTGACATGGCTTGAATACCACTATAGGGAAATATGTGATTAGATACATCAATAGAAACAAAAACTTAACTACCATATTACCCTTTAAATAGTAGATTACGTCAATAACTATCTGATAGAAAGGAGAGTTTCAAGGTTTATACCTGGTCCCGGAGTAAGTCCAGTGACAATCCCTTTCTATAGCATGTTTTTTCCCTTCAAATTGCACATGGACGGTGTCATCAACAACCTCTTAGTTGATCACCATAGGCGGCGGTTGACTTCGTCCTCCTTGTGACTGAAAATGACCTCCTCGAATGTGTAGTAGTCCACACAAACCACATGGAACTCTTGTCATTCTAGTCAAATGGAAAAGAAGGAGCTTCCACTCAGTGTGCTCACACCAACTTGCTCTCCCAAATATCTCTCCCTTGCTATCACTCCCTTTTACGGGTAGGACTTGCCGGGGTTCTCATGTTACCACTATTGTTAGAAGACAATAATTTTCAGAGCTTAGTGTTATGTCTCTAGAAATCCTCGACTACCCTCTATTTGTAGGAGAGTGATGTGGATATTATCACACTACAAATTCACTAGGAATAAAATTCTTAGAGTTTTCCAAAACAAACATGCAATAATTACCATCCGCAAGCATACAAGTCTTATCGCAGTATAGTTGAGGGTCAAACCAAAAGGACAACATTTCTAAGAATTGATTGGATGATTTAACTAAACTAGGAATATTATTTAACATAAACGATGGATTTTGGTTGATTACAACTAATGTGCAAGAATAAAATACTGAAATAAAATCTAAGATTATCAAATGGACATATATACTAGGGTGATGGGTTTCACCACTACTGCCTACATTTATTCTCTCACTGCATCACAAACACACATATACAATATTAGGGAGGCTAGGTAAATCCCCCATTTCTCATTAGGATTAAGCCTAGACAAATATCCTTCTTGGCTTATTGTCACATTACTTAGAGATCATGTATCCATCACCCCAGAAAACACCTATTCAATGTCTCATCAAGAGTCTAACAAAAACTAGTTGATATCCTAGATCTTGGGTTCAAAGTTCTCTACACTCAACAACATGAAAAACATGTAAACGTACGAGCCGAACAAGAATACACAAAATAAAATAATTAATTTAACATGCAATCAGGTTCATACATGATGGATACAACAAAAGAACAAAAGCAAGTACCGAGGCTACTCCCCACGTCCTAGCATAAGGAACTAATCATAACTCATAGATAGATCATAACAAAAAACAAGTAAAAGGAAGGATATAGCCATCATCTCTACAGGTAGAAGAGATGTAGCAATAGAGTCTGCCTAGGACTATCGTCGGGTGACCCTTCTTCTTTGTCATCCTCCTTGCTTAGATCTGGTTCACAAATGAGGAAGAGAAGGTGAATGGAGGTGTCATAGACCTTCCTCTATCGGGGATAGGAGTTTGGGCCTTGGAAAAATGATGGAGCGACAACCTGATGGTAGGAAAGAGTGATTCTTTGAACTTATTTTCAGGGCCCCTATTTATAGGGTGTTGGCTGTCGACCACTAGTGTTGACTCTTGAACTTCCATCCATCAACTTGGGAGGTCGATGGGTGTTGGTCGACACTTCTAACCCTAAAAGTTGATGGAAATTGTGATAGTCTTTGTCGGTGTTGATAACAATAGGTCAATGGGTTGATTTGTTTGCTTTAGATCGATGGCTGGAGATTGATAGTTGTTCTGGTGGCTGTCATCTGAATGGTTGCTGGGTCATCGACCTTGATCCTTGATGGTGATGTCGGTTGCTGATCGATGGCGGATGATGTCAGTCGATGGAGTGAGGTCAATGGGTCATCAACCTTGGTCCTCAATGAGCTTAAATGTTGAGCTCCTAAATGTTGAGAAGGGGATCGATTGGTCGTCAATCTTGAAGGTCAATGGAGTTGTCGAGAATTGAGGTTGATGGCTTGATAAGTGATCATATTTTAAGATCAATTGGTAGGTCGATCGATGGGTTTCTTTTGGCCTTAGAAACCAAAACATTGTTATCAAACTGACTCTCAGAAGTGCTAAAATATATTTCAGCAAAGTGATAGAACTCAAGACCTACAAAGGGAATAAAAAAGTATCGAAATCCTACAAATTAGCACAAAAACCTAAGTATATAAAAACAAAGTTATTCCTAATGAAAACTAAGATATATGAATGCTAAACTAGACTAAGAATGCAACTAAAATTTGGATGAATATGCATTCATCAGAGGGTTAGGGTCAGGAGTTCTAGTCTGAGCGGGAGTCAAAGAGACATAGTTTTTATGAATTTTTAAAACTTGCAAATTATGAAATAGTAAATTCACTAGTGAGTCAACTGCTTCACTAGTGAAATGACCGATTCACACATGAAACGCTTGGTTCAACCCTTGAATCGGTCATTTCACTATGTTTCCCAATCACACTTGTATTGACAATTAATATTCGATTAATATACAACATGACATTAGCATCAATACTTGATCTAATCAAATTGATCTACTAAATGGTTGATTCACAACCTGGACCGCTCAGTTTACAACCTGGACTAGTCGGTTCACATATCTGAGCCAATTGGTTCAGTTGCTGAACCGATTGTTTCAGGATTTTGATTGCCAATGTTGGTTCAATTGAACTGACATAGGTTCAACACTTGAATCAGTTAGTTCACAATCCAATCAGCAAACTTTCAGTCATTGTTGTTTAAATTGAATACCTAACACTTTAGTAATCAAGTTTAAACTACATTCATGAATAAACTCCTATTCCAGGTGTGTCCTATATGTGTGACCCTATAGATTCTAAGTTACGTTGGCAGTGAATGCCCATAACTGATTTATTACATCATGAGCAATGAGTGGTATCTAGCAAGATATCACTGCTACCCAAGTAATTGGAAAGTTGAAGAACAAATTTAACCTACAGTCTTTTATTCGTGTTATGTAGGTTGAAGTTGTTCTCCAACTTTCCAATTACTTGGGTAGAAATAATGTGTTACTAGATACCACTAATTGATTGTGATGTCATAATTTAGATACAGACATTCACTACCAATGTAATTTGGTACCTATAGGGTAACACACATAGGATGAGACTAGAATATGAGTTTACTCATTGATAAGATTTAATTCTAAAGTGCTTACATAATAAACTTAAATAACACTGGTTGTTAGTTGGCTGATTGGAGTTTCTAGTTGACCGACTAAGAATGCCAGTCAATTGATTGGACTATCCAGTCCACTAACTGAAAAGTCTAATTGAGGATCACATTAAGGAATCGATGCTGATGCCATGATGTGCATTAATCGTCACATTAAAATCCAATATGTTTGTGAAAAGGAAAAATAACAATCAACCAACTGGAGCGTCTAGTAGACCGATTGGAAAACCGATCAAAAAATTGGGAGTCTAGTCGATCAAATTGTGGTTTGCAACAACTAAAAATTCATGAAATCAGTTCCATCATGTCCTCGGGTTTGTGGAAACCCAAATCCACCAAATCCTATATTAAGAAGGGGTGGCCAAGGCTCTTAATACAAATACTCCTCATTTCAACATTGTGGTAACATGAGAGCCTAAGGCATCTTACCCATAAAAAAGAGAGATAGCCAAAGGGGAGAGAATTTGACGCTAACATGTTAACAACACAAATGAAAAACTCCTTCTCTTCGATTCTAGAAGAACAACGTGTAGTTCCTGGTGGTACGCGTGGACTATGTAGAGGCGTGGAGGCCGTCACCATCACGTTAGGAGGATGTTGTCAACCACCATCTATGGTGCTACACCAAAAGGTCGTCGCCGATTGCTGTCTGACTGCTGCTTGAGAAATCTGTAGGGATTGTCGTCGGACTTGCTCCAGGACCATGTATATGCCTTGCACCTTCCTTCCCTTTCATAGTTGTTGACACAATCCACTAATTTATGGGGAATACGACAAGTTTTTTTTGTTTCCAATAACATCTCTGTCTGCATATTTCCCTACAAACACTTCAATGCCATAGAGGAGGAATTATTGTATAATAGTGGCCACAAAGTATAGAAGATGTAAATAAAAATGTTTACTTTAGTGGTATATTTCTAGTTTTTACAATTCATTTATTTTCTTCCAACCATTATAATTCAATGCCACTTACTCTAACCTGAGTTTTCCTTTGTGCATGGCTGGGGACAAGATGTCTGTAGGTACAAAGTTTCAAGAGGTAGCCAAGAAATAATGATACAATGACAGTTTAAGAGATTTTCTTGGTGTGGTTCCATCTACATGGTCCCAAATTTAAGATGAGATTTGTATAAAGTAGTATCATGCTTTTAAGTTTCTTTTGTATATGATGTTGTAGTAGAATTCCTTTGCTAACAAGATGATGAGAATTCCTTTCATACACAATCTGTAATGGTTTTTTCTATACTAATTGTGATGAGTATCATGTTTGTAACACTCCCGAGTTGAAAAAGAGAAAACTCTAGCTTCCTCTCTTATATTTGAAATTGGGACGTTACAACTACATACTTGCATAGACCACTAGTGAGAGAATATATAGGGAGACCTATCTATATTTTTTTAAGGAGATTAAAAGGATTGACCTTGTATTCATATATTCACTAGGATTCGCATTACACCAATACTCCTAATGGCACAACACATACAAAGTGAAGTAAGTGGTGCAAAATTAAAGTAGGAAGTGGAAGGAGTATAAGATTGGTGAAGGAGGTGGAGGAACCCTAGTTTAATGGAAGATGGATATGAAAACCCAAAGAATATGGAAGAGGAAAAGTGGATTGGAAGGAAGATTTTACTACATGGTTTGGAATATGGGAGGATGAATGGTTATATACCATGTCTGAATTATGACAAATTCCATTTTATGTATTAGAAGGAATCATGATAGGACACATTTTCTAATAAAGGAATTGAATTCGATCAAAGCAAGATCAAGATAATACCAAAGCTTCCCTTACACTTGAATAGTTATGGATGTTAGAAGCTTTCTAGGGCATGCATGATATTATGATTGATTTATTCAAGATTTCTCTAAGATTTCAAAGTCTTTATCTAGTCTCCTTGTAAAATATGCCCCCATTCATTTGTTGAGGACTGTGTGAAAGCATTCCATAGTTTGAAAAATGTACTTACTCCAATTCATATTATCCAAGCCCCATATTGGTAGCCCCCCTTTGAGTTAGTGTGCGATATACAAGTGACTATACAATTGATGCTTATCTACAATAGAAGAAAGGTAAAAAACATCACTTCATATACTAATTAGTAAAACCCTAGATGAAGTAAAAGTCAATTGCACAACAAAAGAGAAGGACATGCTTGCAAAAATCTATTATTTTGATAAATTCATGTCATGTTTTACATGTTCTAAATTGTAGTCCATACAGACCATATGGTCTTCAACTACTTGATGTCAAAGAAAGACACAAATCCAAACTCATTTTGTGATAAGAGTTTAAATTAGGAGGTCTTTGATAAGATAGGATTAGAAAAGGTGGTTGTTGATTATTTCTCCAGAATTAATTTAGAAGGAGAATAATCTATGCCTATTAACAAGAAATACTGGTATGAGTTACTCATGTCATCTAGAGCCATCGAATTCATTGTCCTAGGATATGTAGATATCCATAATTACCTTCCATGCCACCAACTCTGTCCTAAAATGATGTATAACTAAAGAAAGAAGTTCTTTTCTAACCTTAGAACTATGATTGAGACGATCATATCTTACTTAGGAAGTCCATTGAAAATCTCTAACACATGTGTACTCAAGAGGAGGAAGCTATACAATTTCTTTACAAATGCCACGTCGCCCCTTCCGAAGGACATCTTTTGTAGAAGGCATATCTACAAAAGTTTTACAATCTCGATTCTAATGGACTTATTTGTTTAAAGATTCTCATTTGTATATTAAAGCATGCAACAAATGACAACAAACATACATCATTTAAAAGAGAATCAATAGGCCTTTGGTTGACTAAATTGAAGTTACAATATACGATGTTTGGGGAATAGACTATATGGGACTATTTCCATCTTATTATGAGAATCAATATATCCTCATACAAGTTGACTATGTGTTGAAGTGTGTAATGACCTCACTTTCAATGACCCCCAATTAAGGAAAGGCCTTCAAGTTGAGAGCCAATATCTACATTCACAAGGATCCAGATATACCTAATAAAATATAATAGTAAACAATTTCCATTTACATCAAAAATATTGTTTACACGATATACAATGATACTCCTCTATTGAATTCCATTCACCTTACATGAGAATTGATTCTTATATTAAGAATAAGTGCTCATCTATCCAATCCTCCTTGGTATAGATTTAGTACCTTCATTATCTTTCATCTTATCCTTCATATCCTTTATCATGTGTATCATATACCTAAACGCCTACAAACAAAATGCTGTTAGCATATTGCTATACCATGTATGTGGGGTGCAACCACAATGTGTGCAACTAAGATAATATTATATAAAGAATCAAATGTTGCAAAGAAGAACTGGTAGTCTCTTTACATATTCTGTCCCTTACTAGATATATTACATTGGATGTGGCCACTGTCCCTTCCAGGGCTTGTGTGCATCACCACTTGATACTCATTAGCCTAGGGTTCAATCCTAGGGAAACACTTAACAAATAACTATTCCAGGTAGTCATAAGCATAACCACATACCTCAATGGTGAGCCGTACAAATTATGCAATTATACTTCAAATATATTCAATCAATCCATCCAATAGAGCCAAGCAATTCAACATTTTAATCTGCACATATGTAAATCCTAAAGTGTCACCATCACATTAATTAGATCAAACCCTACTCGAGTCCTAATCTACGGTTTAGGGTTTAGACAAGTAATGAGGGTATAAACCTTATTTCCATTGTATGTTAAACATTAGGTGAAACCCTAATTACTATATCCAACTATCCTTTTATTATGATCACTTAGATTCAATCAACATTGCATGTTATAAACCTTGTTTTAAAAACACTAATTTGTCATAGGCATAATTATTCATATTAGAACCCCTAAATATCATCATTATGATCAAAATCATATTAAATTACCATTATATTATTCATTATTAGTTTACATCTCAAGGAAACATATATAACATGATTAACAACGTATTATCAAGAACTAGGGTTTTTATGCATTAATCTCCACTTTAACACATATTAGCACCACTTATAGAATTGGAATTAGAGTTATGCCCTAATAATATTTTATTCAGGTTCCTCTCATTTTTCTGATCAATTTTCTTATAGGGCTGGTGTTAATATGAGTTAATGATTAATTACTATAATTCTTTCAAGTTAACATTATTTGGACCAATAAACAACTGGCACATCAACAATCATTGGGTTATCCATGATAATCGACGTGGCTAAGAAGGCCAATAGACACATTCCATAGTGGTATCTCATTCCCACATAGCTGGGGGTTAAACTCAGAACCAAAAGATAGTGTTACCCCTTACTTTGAATAGTCAATACAATGGTAGGAAGGTGATTTCACTGAGCTTCATCTTCTCCCCCCTGATCTCACCATTCCATGTTCCACAACTCTAGAGCCACAGTCAACCCATAGGTTGATTTCTCCTCCTTAAGCATCGATGATGCGAATGATGGACCAATGACGCTCACCTCAGTCCTCCAGACTTGGTTATGAATTTTCCAGTGAGAAAGGGTGGTCGACGTGGTATGGGCCAGAGGCCGTCTGAAAGGGTAGGAAGTTAGAGAAGATGATCCAACCATCGGGTGTCTTTTTGGGTTCCTTGAGTCCTCTGGTCCTCATGGATCAAGTCCTGGTGTTGTGAAGAGTAGTGACCCCCATTTAAATAGGCATGGTTGTCTCTCTGACCATCCATGGGTTCACACGCTAACTGGGAATTGGGGAAATCCCAATACCAAGCAAAATCATAGACATATAGGGGGTAGTTAGATCTAGTTAAAGGAGAAAGAAATAGGGTGAAAGAATAAGACTAGAAAGAGATCACAATACTAGAGGATTGTAGGTACTATAGACTCAGACTTCATTTTTAGTTGCGAGCTAGAGAATGATCCTCATACTTTGGATCTTGGATCAAACTACAAGTAAGCTGTTGGTATGTATGCCCAGAGAGCCAATCGTATGATGATTGGATTGGCATATGTTCTGATTGATTTGATAAATATCAAAGGCAAGCTTCCTATTCATTCTAGTTCAATCAATTATGAGATAAATGATGGAGCAGAATGAATGTCTAAAGAATGAAAATACTCAATAATGTATGTCTTTGAGTTAAGGACTTGAACATTGAGATCATACATATGCTAAGAGTATGTACATTCTTGTTATGTCCCTAGTCGGATGTCATTGTGGAAGGTTGATAGACAACAATGACACATCAAGACTAGAGTGTGTGTTGGTTGATGATAGTGTCTCATTAGTCATGATATATGATATCAAAGCAAGCACATAGATGAATGTTGGAGAACAATGTATCAGACAGACCTACCATGAGAGTGACACATGGAACCATGACATGGTAGTGAAAATCATCTCTCATAGTGATGGCGGTGATTGTGATTCTTAGACCTGAAATCACTGCACTTGTCGAATGTGATTGGGTACACTTTGACATCATCAAACACAGTCCTGAAACATGGGTTTTTATAAAGGTGATGATTTGGTGGCTTTAACACATGAGATAGACTATGGGTGATAGAAATGGGATTTGTCCCTCCTAAGGGAGTATGATGTTTAGGGCACTTGATAAGCGAGATTGAGAATAGCATGCACATGCACATGTGAATCAATATATGATATTGAGTTCACATATATCTCAGACAGTCTGCTCTAGTTCAAGAAACATGAATGAATGTTGAAAGGATGACAACTCCATGCCTTGAGTTCATTCAGGATACCAGAGATAAAGAAATTATACATTTATTGGAACACCAATCACAGACTGTAGGATTGAAAGTTGTTTCCCAACTTTCCATATCACTTGGGTAGCACTGACGTGCGACTAGGCACCTATCTTTACTTGTGATGTCATAAGCTAGTTATGGACATTCACTACCAATGTGATATGGGACCTATAGGTTCACACACATAGGATTCACCTGGAAGAGGAGTTTATCCATGAATGATGTTTAGATTGATTATTAAAGTTTTTAGGTACTCAATCAAACATTGAATCAATAGACCTGACTCAAAATCATTAAGTTCAAGTGTTGAACCAAATATTTAGAGTGTCAGATTGATTGAGACCTAAATTAACTGAGTTCTGCACAATCTGGATCACCAACCGACTGGTTCACTAGGTGAACCAATCAGCTCATGGTCAGTGGGATGACCGGTTCACTTGGACCAAACAAGAATGTGTTGGGTTTCCCGATTCAAGAGAAAAAAATTCCTGTTTCACTTGTTCAATTTGATTGGGACAAGAATTAATCTTTGCATTAATTAGAAACGAATTAGGGAAGTCAATTGCAAGCAGGTTTGGCTTGTGAACCACCTGATTCACTATCCTCACTGACCGGTTCACTAGTGAACTGATTGGTTCACTTGCCATAGTGTAAATTATTCATGGGGAATTCATATCCTTCTACTCCCACACAGACTGGGAACCCTGACCCTAACCTATACTATAAATAGGGGGGGGGGGTACATGGGGCTTCTCCAGACACACAACAGAGACACAACTCAGAACATCAGTTGCTCTGCAAAGTTGTTGTCCACTCTGGTTTTAGTAACCGTGAGAGCCCAAACAATTTCTACCCGTCCAGGGAGGAACAATAAGGGAAAGACAACTACAAAAAAGCAACTGGTTGTGAGAGTATGTGTTGGGGACTAATATGCCAACAGAAGGAGACAACTCCTTCTAGTCTGTTCTTTAGGATGACTAGAGTTCCTGATAGTCCATCTGGACTATCTATAGAGGAGGGAGACTTCTGCCGCTCAGGAGGATGACAGTCAACCATAGTCTGGGACAAGACCAGGAGCTGCACAGATACCGTAAAAGATAGGTGGTTGAAGACCACACTTGCTGTGAGGTATAGTCACTGAGAAAGCCTCAGGACCAGATATAACTCACTAAAACCATCCTTCTAATTACATAGATGTTGATGCGATCTGCTGGTTATGGGTTTATGGTCAAGCAATTTTGTTTCTGCTGCCTACTCTGACCACGTAAAACCCAATAGTGGTATCAGAGCCACACCAATACTCTATATAGGGATAATTGATATGATCAGATTTTGGTTTTACATTCTTTTATTTATTGCATACGATGCGAATATTTAAATGACTAATGTGAATATCCAATTAATACCACATGATACCAAACTAATATATATATATATATATATATATATATATATATATATATATATATATATATGCAATCGTTACGCGTTGCCCTAAAATGGTTTTGATGGTGGATGTGTAGCATGATCATGGCCTATAAACCCTATGTGCATGTGTGTGGTTGGTTATGGTTGTTTGCATCTCAGTCTGTGCATCAAGCCCTCTTCTTCTATTCTAAATGTAACTCAAGATAACTCAAGATTCTCTTCTACCTTTGCTCCCCTCGAATGTAACTTGAGGTTTCACAAAGATTATGTAAAATAGGATTAGCTTTATTTCTTGTTAAGACAAAGACTAAATATGACCGCTTGATGGACCAAGACGACCAACTGATGAGCATTTGGTGGACCGACGAGAAGCCTAGATGACCGGATGAGCCGACCATCTAGAGGAGCTAGACGACTAGATGGAGGAGACCAACCGACCGACCAAGAGGTGAGTCAAACGGTTCAATAGTTGAACCAGTCAACCCAGATTGGCAATATCTTCATCAATAATAGGTTGGAACTATAATAGGATGGCCATAATGCTTGCTTTTAACATTATTGCATGTTTTTGTTTGTGGGATATAATATGTATATGATATGTACTATATATGTGGTGATCAGATACATATATGCATATATAAGCATATTAGAACCCCTCAACAAACATATTAAGTTGAATACGACTTCCAAAAGCACTACACATGAAAATCTTGATCGACTAAGTGTGGGCATTCCTTCATGTGGTGCACTGTCTATCTCATACAAGTGTGATGGTGAATATGTGGGTCTGCCTTCGCAGGGTGCATATTCATTGTGTTGGCTTTTGGGTTGGACTTAACAAGGTGACCTTGATCGGATCAAGCACCTTGAGGCATAAAAATGAACATGGAAAGGAGTTGTGCATGGCATCTATCAAGAGTTTCATATGATGCAATTGGCAAAGGTTGCCTACCTGAAAGACTCTAGTTGTGGATGAAAGACCTAGCTGGTCCATGGCTTAGATGAAATCATGATCTTGGTCACTAGAAGGTTGTACACTACAATCTTCTGAATTGATAATGAGGGTTATAAATTTGAGATAAAATAGTGAGAAGCGAACATTAATTAAAGACCTAATTAAACATCGTCAAGTTTAAAATAAAATAAAATCAAAATATTTCTGGACTAAAATTGCAAATTTCCTTTTTGTAGAATAAATGGCTACCAACAACAATCACTTTTCATTGTGATCGGTCGTTGAGAAGAACAAACTAAATGGGAACAACTTCCACATCTGGTTTAGGACATTGAGAATTGTTCTCACTCAAGAGCAAAAGCTCTATGTCCTAGATACACCAGAGCCAGAAGAACCCGCTCCCACCACACCAAAGGCTGAATGGGATGCTTACAAGAAGCATATCGAGGATACCATTGATGTGAAGTGCTTGATGTTGGGCTCAATGGACTATGAGTTGTAGAGATAACATGAGAACATGGATGTCATTGAGATGGTTCAACATCTTAAGAACATGTATCAAGAACAGGCACGAAAAGAGAGACATGATGTCTTCAAGGCACTATTCAAGTGTGTCATGACAGAAGGTGACCCAATAGGCCCTAACACACTCAAGATGATTGGGTATGTGGAGAACCTAACTTGACTGGGATTCCCTCTAAGCTAATAGTTGGCTACTGATGTGATACTATAACCGTTGGCAAAATTCTACAGTCAGTTTGTGATGAACTACAACATGAACAACTTTGACAGGTCACTGATAGAGCTGTTGGGCATGTTGAGGATAGCCGAGGAACATTTGAAGAAAGACAAACCCAAATCTATGATGATGATCAGTAGAAAGAAGGGAAAGTCTATTGGTAAGGGAAGGGGCAAAGCAAAGAAAGGTTCTAATGCTATCCAACAGCCCAAGTCATATTCAACACTCAAAGCCAAGGGAGGGGTGAACAAGGGAGGCAAATGTCACCATTTTCATGATCCAGGACATTGGAAGAGAAATTTCCATCTCTACATAGATGAACTAAAGAAGAAGAAGAAGGAGGGGATGGAAGTCTCCACCTTTGGTATTATGAAATAAACTTAAAATACTTCTTTATCTCAGGTATGTGATACTAGGAGATAGATCTGACATATTTGATGTGTAGAATCTGAAAAGAAATGAAGGCCTTTATGAAAGGATCAAGAAGGAACACTCATCAAGAATGGAGCAAGTTTTTCTGCCATAGATAGTAGTACCTTTAGTTTATTTCATCCCAAGAGGCATGTATTAGAGTTATGAACTGCTATTTCATTTTTCCAATACAAACATTTTTTATTTTTACATCTTCTAATGACAAGGATGTCTATCAATAAAGTTCATGTTTTGATTTCAAAGATATGATCTTTTATGGCGATGCCTTATTTACCTTGTGGTACTTGGTATGCATGAGATAAAATAATAATACCTAAAAGTTATTGATATCTCAAACAATTAACATTGTCATCTAAACAAATGAATAAGAAATTCATCTCTAGGTTCCATGTTGATGGATAAACTAGACCTTTTTGTTAATGAACCATTAAGAGATATGAATGTCTTGTTTATTGGGCATGATGACAAGTCAATCTTCACTATATGTAGTGGGAGAATGACTACTCTATTAGGTATAATACATATTGATGTATATACATACCTATTGGAATAAATTGTAATACTTCAGATTTGGTATTTAATGAAATACAAATATGAATATCTTGAAGTGTTCAAGAATATCATAAATGAAGAACAAACTTGGTAAAAGTATCAATTCTTTGATATGATCAATGTACGAGATACTTAAACCAAATGTTTGAGGACCTTGTGAGTAACTTTGATAGTGTATCATAGAGAACTCATGATTAGGGCATAATAATATCTAAATCAAAGAAGGAGTCATACTCTAAATAGTAGGAGCATGATCATCAAAGAAATAACTAATCTTCTAGAATTCTTATAAAGAACATGCTTTACACTAAATAAATGTACCATTCAAAAGGTATAAAAGGCACCATATGAGATATGGTATTGGAAATGTTTCAATATGTCTTTTAGTGATTGAATGCTCATATAAGAAAACTAGTTTCTTAGAAAGAGCTTTATTCACAAATCACATAATGTTAGTTGAATACTAATCTCAATCCAATAACAAAATGTTTTTTATAAGGATATATGAATTCCAAAAGAATCAGTGGGAGAGAAGTAGAACTCAAAATGTTCGAGATCAACATAATAACATTGAAACCTGATAAGGTACAAAAGGAGATTATGAATCACAAGTGTTGTGGAATCTCAAATTCCTTATGTAACATGTACACCTCATATATCTAGTAGAGAACACCTTGAGATTGATGGATAATGATATCCTACAAACTAAAAGGTGATGAATTGGTCATATAATGATGAGTCAATAATCTATCTAGATGATGTTGAGGAACCGGATTTTGAGTTATGGCTTGAAGCCATAAGATCTAAAATAATTTCCATGTGAACCAAATAAGGTTTGACCTTAATGGTAGCACTTATAGGGATAAAACCCATAAGTGAAATTGTGTCTTAAGAGTTAAGACCGACATGGATGACATTTGAAGAGATGATTGTTTGAGATGAGTTCAAGTGAGTTCAAGGTGTTGAACCTAATGAATTTATTTAACCAATTGTAGTGGTTATAGGCCATAAGGATCATGATTGCTATTGGAACTTTAAGACTATGAAATTTGGCATATGAATATTAAAACCACATTCCTAGAAGGAATAACATGAGGCTGTGTACGTGACACAGCTTGAAGGGTTTTATGATTCCATTAATGCAAATGCAGTCTATAAGTTACAAGAGATTAATCAATATGATTGATTAAATACAAGCACCTCAGAAATGGAGTCTTTATTTTTATTATATAGTCAAAAGGTTTGATTGATATATCAAAACAAAGAAGGGATTTGTGATTACGAAGATTTAGTGGGAGCATATTCATATTCCACATGATGATGAGGAATAAAAATTCTAATATTAAAAACTAGTGTGGAAATACTTTCTTTAAAGAATAAAGAGAAATGTCCTATGTGATAGGAATAGAGACCGATAGAGATAGTTATGGAAAATATCTTAACTTGATAAAAGAGAACATACATTGGCAGTCTATGCTTAAGGATTCAGTAGGCAAAGAGTGAGTGGGAGAAAACTTGTCCATGTTGCATGGAGTTAGTCTCTTAGATGCCTAGTGTCCCAAATTATTATGAAGAATAGGAACACATAGATAGATGCCTTATGCATTCGCAATTGGATCTATCATGTATGTAATCATCCCATTATCTTGTATGTATCAGACATGAGAAGAAAATATATATGCATTCATAATCTTGTATGTATTGGACATGACAATATGATATGCTCATCCTGTTATGTCGTATGTAATGGACATGGTGAGTGGAGGTATGTCTACTTCCAGTGAGATTCACTGGAATGCCATAAAGAACTTATTTAAGTACTTATGAAGTATTAAAGGATTAGTTCTATGGTAATATAAGTAAGAGTTGAGTGTAAATTAGTTACACTGATGCAAGATTCTGAAATGACAGAAATTGATCATAAAATGCAAAAGTGAATGTGTTGATAAATGGAAACGTTCTGAGTAAAATTAAAAGGCTATTTAATTCTAATAGGAATTCTGAGTATCCTTGTATTTTGAACACCATAGGATACTATATGGATCTAGAAGTTCATACAGATGAACTTATAGATATTCCAACCATTGATGACAAAGTAGAAATACTAAGTCAAACTATGGAGAAAATTGTTAGGCAAGGAATATCAGATATAATATTATGGAAACTCCATCTCATACAAAATGCCATATAGCGAGGAGATGTGAAACATGCAATATACCAACTCAAGCAAAATGTTGCTGACTCATTGGATTTGCACTAGTGCAACATAATCATGTTGGGCATGTTTAGAGATCACTAAGAATATGATTCAAAGGTGATTGGCTCTAAGTGCAAGTGAGATTCTATTGGTATGTATGCCTAGAGAGCCAATCATATGATGATTGGATTGGCATATGTTTTGGTTTATTTGATAAATATCAAAGGCACACTTCTAATTCATTATAGTTCAATCAATTATGAGATAAATGATGGAGCAGAATGAATGTCTAAAGAATGATAATACTCAATAACGTATGCCTTCGGGTTAAGGAACTAAACAATGAGATCATACTGATGCTAAGAGTATGTACATTCTTGTTATGTCCCAAGTCAGATGTCATTATGGAATGTATATAGACAACAATGACACATCAAGACTCGAGTATGTGTTGGTTGATGACAGTGCCTCATTAGTCATGATAATGATATCAAACCAACTACATAGATTCATGTTGGAGAATAGTGTATCAGACAGACCCACCATGAGAGTGACACATGGAACCATGGCACGATAGTCAGAATAATCTCTCATACTTATGGTCGTGATTGTGATTCTTAGACCTAAAATCACTACACTCGTTGAATGTGATTGGGTACACTTTGACATCATCAAACGCAGTCCTAAAACATGGGTTGTTATAAAGGTGATGATTGGGTGAATTTGACACATGAGATAGTCTGTGAGTGATAGAAATGTGATTTGTCCCTCCTAATGGAGTATGATTTCCATGTCACTTGATAAGCGAGACTAAGAATAGCATGTGCATGCACATGTGAATCAATATATGATATTGAGTTCACATATATGACATATAGTATACTCTAGTTCAAGAAACATGAATGAACATTGAAAGGATGACAACTCCATGCCTTGAGTTCATTTAGGTTATCAGAGACAAAGGAATTATACATTCACTGGAACACCAATCATAGACTGTAGGATTGAAAGTTGTTCTCTAACTTTCCATATCACTTGGGTAGTACTGACATGCGACTAGGCAATTATATTTGCTTGTGACGTCATAAGCTAGTTATGGACATTCACTGCCAACGTGATATGGGACCTATAGGGTCACACACATAGGATTCACCTGGAAGAGGAGTTTATCCATGAATTATGTTTGGATTGATTACTAAAGTGTTTAGGTACTCAATCAAACATCCAATCAATAGACTTGACTCATAATCATTAAGTTCAAGTGTTGAACCAACTGATTAGAGTGTCAGATTGATTGAGAACTGAATTGACTGAGTTCTGCACAATCTGGACCACCAACTGACCGATTCACTGGGTGAATCGATCGACTCATGGTCAATGGGATGACTGGTTCACTCTAGTGAACTGATTAGTTCAATTGGACCAAACAAGCATGTGTTGGGTTTCCCAGTTCGTGAGAAAAAGTTTCCCATTTCACTTTTTCAATTTTATTGGGACAAGAATTAATCTTTGCATTAATTAGAAATGAATTAGGAAAGCCAATTGTAAGAAGTTCTGGCTTGTGAGCCACTTGGTTCTCTAGTGAACTGACTGGTTCGCCTACCATAGTGCAAATTATTCATAGAAAATTTAGACCCTTCTACTCCTGCACAAACTGGGAACCCTAACCATACCCTCTACTATAAATAGAGGGGTACAAGGGGGCTTCTCTAGATACATAATAGAGACACAACTCAGAACATCAGTTACTATGCAAAGTTGTTGTCCTCTCTAGTTTTGGTATCCGAGAGAGCCCAAGTAAGTTCTACCCATCCAGGGAGGAACAACGAGGGAAAGACAAATACAGAAAAGCAACTGGTTATGGGAGAGTGCATTGGTGACTAGTACACCAACAGAAGGAGACAACTCTTTCTAGTCCATTCTTCAGGACGACTAGAGTTCTCGGTAGTCCATGTGGACTATCTATAGAGGTGGGAGACTTCTGCCGCTCAGGAGGATGACAGTAAACTGTAGTCTGGGTCAAAACCAGGAGCTGCACAGACACGACCGAAGATAGGTTGTTGAAGACCGTACTTGCTGTGGGATATAGTCACTGAGCAAGCCTCAAGACCAGGTATAACTCGCTAAAACCATCCTTCCCATTACATAGATGTTGATGCGATCGGCTGGTTATGGGTTTATGGTCAAGTAATTTTTTTGTTTCCGCTACCTACTCTAACCACATAAAATTGAACATAAGCTACGTGTGTAAAGGGGGGATATGTTATCTTGTAGAGTTCTAGTCACATTAAATGTGACACGTTGTTCATTAATCACTCACTTTTAGAGAAATCTCAAAAAATCCATAACTCTATCCTCTCTTCTCCTATTGATCCCAAAATTTAAAGGGAACCTTGTAACAACAAAATCATAGATTGGGAAATATTGTATATCAAAAATATATTTCTATATGCCCCTTTTTCTCTTTCTTCAAAAAGGAATATAATCCATAAATTTCAACTAGGTCCCTCTATCTTCATGGTTTTCTATAGGCATCTAGGAATATCCTTTTTCTATGAAACTTGGAGGGCAACTCATTAACATCTTTCCCAACCTTTATCTATTTTGTGGGATTTATTAGGATAACTTTTATGCACAGAACTTACTCTTTTAGCATATTCTTAAATTAATTACCCACACCACATGAAAAGTCCTTTATCTTCCAAATTCTAGAGTTCTCTTCTTTCCTTATTGTTTTCAAGTATACCAAAAGTCAAGACAAGATGTTCTTGTTTGATGCCTTAAACATAGTGTTGCCATTCTTGGCTAGATAAGTACTCCTTTATTTATCTAAAACACCATATGTTTGATTTCCTTTTGGAAACTTGCACATTATCTCATACTTCTATTATTAAACAACTAATAAAGCCATTGCTATATATTTATGCATGAAATATATTATTTCTTTAAATTGTGCTACAAGGACCTATTTGCAAAGAAAATAGTCTTGTGGGCCCACTTGGGCCATGAGTTACACCCACACAACAAAGTGAAAGGCTTTATTATTTGATAAAAAAATTCACAAACTCACTTATTAATTCAATCCTTATATTTATATAATTCAAATTCACCAAATTTGAGGAGATTACATTCACCCCTCCTTAAAAGGAATTTTGTCCCCAAAATTCAACCCTAGTAAGGTTAAGGTGAATGATACTCAACTTAGCTTCAACCTCAAGGTTAAAACCCTTCTTAGATATCTTTAACATATTTTATTGGTAGTAAAATTCCTCACACTATTACTAAGATTGATACCTGAACTCAATTCAAGGTATACCCATATCCTCGGTATATACATGATACCATCTCTTGGTGATTACTTTTCTTCCACTTGGTGACTACCTTTTCACCTAGGTTTTCAACCTATTACTCATATATTTTCACATAAGGGTGAGGTAACACCTAAGATCCAAAATTATTTAATTAAACTTAAGGTATTCATTCTCATATGCCAATTTTGAGCATAACATATGTCTACCCAATATCTCTCACTCATAATAAGATGAAATAAGTATTTGAATACAACCCAAATACAAAGTTCATCTCATCCCAAGAGTAGAGATGATATATTTCATACATTACCTTCTAATTCCACATTTTAGGTTGAATCACTCTCAATAATGATTCCAAACCATAAGGGGCCATTTGGGTGGCCCATTTGTCACTATTGTGGTAATTAACAAATTACTAAATTCTGATTACCAAATTAATAAGTCCCATGATTCTTAATTTTATTGTTTGGATGAGTGATGATTTTAAAATGTAGTAATTATGCCAGAAGCGGGGACTATTCATGAAGGCCAAATTGTGCGTGCTCAGACACTCCTCGGCCACAACGAGGAGGACATGTCAAGAATAGGGTGAAATCCTAGACGGAGGAGAAGTACATGGGAGTCGTGTTTGGCATATAGGTGGACTAGAGTGTGATGGAGCGGCTTCCCCTTTTTGAGGAGGTGGAGCTGGCCGATGATGGGAAAACACCATGGTGGGCTTGGTGGTTTCTCTAAGCCGCTGCTATAGTTTTTCTTCCATGAGAAGCTCTGGAGTGATGTGAAGGTTAGGAAGTGGACTAACCTAAATCTATACAGCCTTGACGGAATAGAGGTTGCCCACTACGGGGGCCTAATGGGAGGAGGACGCGAAGGCTATGGTAAGGGAAGAGGAGGGAGATGATGATGAGGGCTAAGCAGATGCAGACCACAACTAGGGAAAGGGGGAGTGTGGCGGTGGTGGTGGAGATTATGTCCTCATTTGTCGAAGCAGTAAGGCGTGTTGGGAGATATAGGGGGAAGAGGAATATGTCATGGTGGTATAGGTGAGAGAACGTGGGAAGGAGAAGAGAGGCGATGGTATCGACGGAGACAAAGTTCCATCCTTCATGAATCTACAAATAGAGGAGTAGATCTGGAGGGGAGGGGGATAGATGGTAGTGGAAGGAGGAGGATCAAGGGCACCACAGAATTGACAAAGGGGAGAGCGATGTCGCTGTAAAAGTGATAGGGATGAAACCCTGGGGCCAAAATATAGGGTATTAGAAGGTCGGGGGTGGAACCTTCGGTCCTAGATTTAGAAAGCTCGCCAATTTTGGCGATCTTTGGGAGAGCCGTCAAATGCAAGGTGGGTGGAATACCACATTCTAACTACTGAATTTTATAAAATCAGATACATGCATCCAAACTACGTGACCATCAATACAACATTTAAAATACCTTATCCAACTACAAAACCACTGTTAAATACTTCACTCAAACAACCCCTAAGTTACTTTTCAAATCCCCCAAGGTTTTTATATTTCATGAAGTCAGGTACCTTTCCCATCTTGAGTTTGTGCACAACTTATTTAAGTTTTCATTATTAACTGAGTTCTTGTATCTTTTACATTTGAACCCCATGTTTCATTAGCCTTAGTCATTTCCTCAAGGTCTCAACGGGTATACATACCTTTGGAGTGATCTCCTCCTATCCTTGTGGGCCTTACATACTTAGGGAGTGCCTCTCAAATTTACTCCTTGGGCCTCATGAACTTATGAAGGTGGCCAATCTCCTGGCCCATGGTCCTAGGCAAACATGCATGAATATCTCATGACCTCATGGTCTTACGCATTTAGGGCATGATCACTTCCTAAACTTATAGGTCTTATGTACACTTAAACATCCCTACTTTGCCTTAGAATTGACTTAGGGATTTACACTGCCTAGGTTTATTGAGATATCACAACTTTATCTATTTTCGAGCATGTTATATTCTTATGTAATTCTATAACCCAAATTTCCTTCATCTCTTGGGCTATACATTTTCACTTTATGTCCATGCATTGGGCTCATGTCAACCTTCCCTTCTAGGCTAGGTCTGCATGGCGACCTTCCCTTCCAGACTTGGCTCCTATGTCACCTTCCCTGTCGGGCTTGGTCTACATGGAGGCCTTCCCTTCCAGGCTTGACCTATTAGCGACCTTCCCCTCAGGGTTAGGTCTTCATGGCAGTCTTCCCTTCTGGGGTTGATGTATTAAAGACCTTCCCCTTCGAGCTAGGTATTCATGAAGGTCTTTCCTTCTAGATTTGACCCATTAGTGACCTTCCCCTCTTGGTAGGTCTTTGCGATGGTCTTCCCTTCTAGGCTTGTCTTATTAGCGACCTTCCCCTTTGGGCTAGGTTTTCATGGCAGTATTCCCTTATGGGCTTGACCTATTAGTTACCTTCCCCTCCGGGATATGTCTTTGTGTCCCTCAGAGATGGTATACTTAGGTTCAAAGAATTATGCTCAATACATGTACTTTCATGTTTTGTGTACTTAATTTTCTAATCTTTAGGTGACATTCAAGGTTAGCTCAATTTTCAAGCTGATTGGTCAACTCACCTTCAAGGGAAGGTCCTATCATAGGGTGTCTTCTCGACTCACATGATGAGGTTAGGTTCTCTATCCACAAGCTTATCCCACAAAATTAGGGTTTTATCTCCCCCATAGGTCCTTTTCCCACTTTTGGGTTAACCCACCCCAAGTCAGGACACCAACCCTAAAAGTTGAATTGAGGGTTTCATATTTTCATTTTTGTATAACCATTGGTTTCCATTTACATGAATGCCTTTCTACACATACATGCATGCATGGAAGACTGGGTCACCTAAATTCATTTATATTTCCTCTTTCCTCTTTCCCTAATCAGGGTTCATATGCGTAGGGTTACTATATCACCCACACTACTCCCATTTCCTAGGATTAGGGTTTTGGGTTAGGCTTAGAGTACACCCCGTATCTAGGGTTTGATGATTCCGTTGACCCACTAAGGGTATATCCTAAACCAACCCAAGCTCCATCTAGGGTTTATTTTTGCAAGGAAAAATCCATAAATCACTTTTCTATTTACTTTATCATTATTTCCACATCAAATGTACATTAATTGGTGGAGGATGCCTTAATCCTACTTCTTCTCAAAAAGCATAACTTGAGATGAGTAGGGGAAGTTCCTTTTAGGGTTTATTAAGAAAGATATGAGAAGTGGACGAATCAAGATGAGAATAAAGCTTAAAGGTATTTTACTTTGGGCAAAATTGTCAAACTTTTTCCAGGTAGGATGCACGGGCCTGAGAGTCATCGTAAGATGACTAGCGGTACTGAGGAAAGTTTTTCCAGCTCCTGGTTCGTGGTCCCTTCGAGACACCATCATGTTTAGAAAATGCCCTAGTATTTCTCACATATTTCTTCATATTACTTGAAATTTTAAACTATTAAATAATACTAAGAAAATTTGGAGCTCTATACTAAAAGTAATGACCTCACTTTTGGTGTCCCTCAATTAAGGAAAGACCTTCAACTTGAAAGCCATTACTTACATTCCCAAGGATCCATATTTAGAAAATAACAAATAATAGCAAATAATTTCCATTAATTTCATTAATATTATTTACATGATATATAGTGATACTTCTCTAAGAAATTACATTCACCTTACATGAGAAATGATTCATATAATTAGAAGAAGTGCTCATCTATCTAATGCTCGTGGGTATAGATTTAATACCTTCATAATCTTTCATCTTATCCTTCATGTCCTTTATCATGTGTATCATATACCTAAAACATTGAAGAATAGAAGCGGTCAGCATATTGCTTTACTATGTATATGGGGTGCAACCACAGTGTGTGCAACTAAGATAATCACATATAAAACATCAAATGTTGCAAATAAGAGCTGATATTTTCTTTACATATTCATGACTTTGCTGGATATATTATCTCGAGAGTGATCTGTTGGATTAAGGGCTCTAGAGGGGGGTGAATAAAGATTAACAAATCTCACAAAATAAATTAGATCTTCAAATTATATTAAGTGCAAAAGCTTAAGCATACATCCAATTTGAAGTCCTAACTAGCAAGCGTAGCAAGGATGAGAGACAAGGATAACATACACTTGGACAAAGTGGTTTAGAGTGGTTCCACACTTCAAACTAGAAGTGAGTCAGTCCACTACCGAGAGGTGGTTAATCTCTAGGACTTTGAAATCTTGATGCTCTTATATTCATTCATAAGATTACAAGGCAAAACCACATTCATCCAAGGACTTAATACCTCAAGCAAGGATCTTCAACCTACCGAAGGAACTTACCCACTTGAACCAGGGAGTCTTCAGCCTTCAACAAGGACTTACCCACTCCATCTTCAAGTCTTTGGCCTTCCAGGAATTACCTATCCTTCTTGAACGTCTGCCTTGCCTATCTCCTTCACTCAGAGATCTTGATCACCAGCTTTCTTCAACCTTGAAGAACAACAACTCCTTCTCCTTCACTCAGAGAAGATCTTCAAGCCTCTTCTTCAATAAGGAAAGGGGATAGGAATATGGAGATGGAGAGATTTACATGGATATAAGGGATAGCTCTCTTACAACAGATCCTAACTCATCATATTCATGGATTTGAATTGAAAGTAGAGAGAAAAAGGGGCTCAAAGGGGTGCAACACAGTCAACTAAGCAAGAACCAAGCATATATAGAATGAGAAACCTTAAAATGAACTCCAAGTGGTCCTATTTATAGCTGGGGGTGCCCCTTTGAGTTGGGGAACAATTAGGGCCGAATTATAGCCATTTTTGCACAAAACAATGTATCTATTTTTGTCCAAACAAGTCACCAATGATTAGAATCACTTTTTTTGCATTTTCTGTACAATACATATGGCTGAGATTCAATAAAGGTAACTTGACTGATCGGCTAAAAGACAAACCCAATTTAAACCATCAGTCGAGTTTGTCCTGGGGAAACTCGACCGACCAATGAAAATAGCATTTGGTCAGTAACCCGATCGGTCGAGTTCTGTGAATGCACAAATCGACTGATGCAGTCTCCAGAAAATAGATCCAGTGGATCGGTCAAAATTGTAACTCGATCAATCAACAACCTGTGATCAATTTTCTAAAGTGCTTAAAGAGTGATTAAAACTTGGTACTAAGTGTCCCACATAATTTTCTCATCTTAGTTACAGGTCCTATCATCAATACAAGTGATTATAAAATTCTTCTAAGGCCATTTACATGGATTTCCTAATTAGCACACTTGCATAACTTTTGACTTGAACTTTGACAAGCTAGGGCTTGTGTAATTTGATCCTTTTCATGTACCTAACACCTAAAATCAATCTTGAATACACATATTAGATACATATGAATGGAATGATTAAGTCATCATCAAAATATGGACAATGTATAACCTCTAGGTCAACATTCTCCCCCTCTTTGACAATGACAAACCATTCCTCAAACATATTGAAAAGGATATAGAAATTATACCTTTACCTTGTGAGTTAGGGGGAATCAAGATTTGAACAATGTGAATTGCTCCCCCTCAATCTATGATTACTCTAACCTGCATAGTCAGTATATCTAGACAAAGCAGTTATAGCATTCATGTACTATATGGTCCTTTACAAGTCACATGATAAAACATAAAATGAACAAGAAAAGGATTTCAAGACATTGAAGTTCTCTCCCCCTTTTGATATTATCAAAAAGTGAGGGGGGTAGAAGAGCATATAACCAGGTCTTCTCCAAACGCAAGCAAGCAGATATTTAAACATGTAATCTCATATCATATATCAACCAGAGATGAAAGAAACGTACACGCTAAGTCATAATCAAAATATGATGAAATATGGCACCAACTCATAGGATATAACTGATCAAAGAGCAAGAGTCTACATAACATAGATTACAACTCAGAAACATGTTCTCATGAAAGTAGCTACAAACAAGAAGCGATGAAAAACTAAAGATAAAATAGTACATCTCAGATAATGTGCTTAGATGTTACTAATACATAATATAGCCTAAAAAGATATATATGATCAGAAAACTAGACTAAAAACTAAGAAACAATTAGACATCTAGACTATCTATGTCTGCATCATCATCATCGGCTCCAAGCTTGTAGTCCTCGTCTCCATCTGAAGGTGCAGAAATAGTGCCTTCATCACTGGAATCAGCACCAGAGCCATCACCATCATCAAAAGCATCCTCACCATCACCACCATCATCATCAGAAGCAACAGTCTCAGCATCCTCCTGGTTAGGCATCTCCTCATCCACAGTAGGACCAAAACCACGACCGGGCCAACGAGCATTCTGCTCATCCCAAGTCATACCAAGAGCATAGAGCTCATTGGCCTGAGGGAAGGAAGTAGCAGAATTGCCAAGACTGGCAAGCAGGGTGGCCACAGCGCTAGCAGGTAACGGTAGGTAGATGGGAGTAGAACCACCAATAGAAGAGGGTGTGGGAGCAACAACAAAAGGCTTAGGGGTAGGGTAGTAATTATGATATGCATAGGAAGCATAATCACTATCGGGGAAAGGCTGGTAGGTGGGGTATGGGTGTGCACATGATAAGTTCATGTTTGACATGATTGAACATAAATCTTGGTGCAGGTGCTCCAGATTTTGAAGGCTATATGCTTGTTGGTGCATCATGTAGCCCATAAGGGTTTCATTTGATACACGAAACTAGGCACAGTGAGGTCGAGGTGGCTGAGGAGGTGGAGCTCGGGTAGAGGTAGAGGCATGGGCTATAGAGGCGGAGGTTGAGGGTGAAGCATCAGGTGTGGTGGAGGCAAAGATGGGCACAAACTTATGAATTGTGGTCTCACTGATACATACACCTTTCTGACAAGTTTGTAGTGGAAGTCAGAAAAGAGTGATTTCTTAGTGGCGAATTGAAACAAACCACAAATCAGGGATGAATAAGGTGGATGGGTGCTGCAGGTGTTCTTACCAAAGTCAAAATAGATCATGTGGTGGAGAATGTATTGTGACCATTTGACTTTGATATTCTCTAGAATGCAGTACATTATAACCGCATTATTCTATGCAATATCCATTTGATTTTTCTTCAGATGGATGTTGTAGTTGACCACTAGGGCTAATATACACTTTTTGAGATCAAGGGAGGAGGAGGGTAGGTTGCTCTTCTTCTTGTAAGGAACATCGAGTTTCTTCAGGGTGCGATGGATATCAGGAAGAGTGATCTCATTCTGCTTGTAGAAACCCTCAGTATCCAAAAGGTCAAAATACTCCCTGTAATCCTTACGCCAGGTGTCATTCTCATCATCTCTTGAGAATAACACATTCATGATATCTTTAGAGACTTGAAATCTATTCACGGTGATCATGGATGTAAGGATCACTTGAGTATTTGAAGGGGGTATAAGGGTGTTGTAATTCCAACGCAAGTTAGCATAGAATTCATTACCTACTACTTTTGTGCTTGTCATAGAATTATGAAAGCAGTCACGTTCGACAGCCAGGGCATAAAGGTGACGAACGGCTAAAAACCTTGCCACTTGGTCTATGATAGCTTGATGCCTAGGGCTAGGCTCAAACAAGTCTCTAAATGGAAAAGGACTCCTAGGAAGAAGGTCCTTATACCTATTTACAACCTCTATTGAGACAACGGAGGTATCATCAAAAGGAACCAAGCGAGATGATGAAGAGGATGATGGATCATTGCTAGGGGTGGGTCTCTTTCTTCTATGAGAATCCATGGAGGTGAAAATAAGGAGAATAAGAGAGAAAACACACAAAGCAAACCATAAAAACCATCCAAACACCAAGGAAGAGCAAGAGGGAAGGTCTAAGGAAGCCTATCTAGGTCGAAAAAGGGCTAAGATTGGGAAGGTAAGGGTTGGGGATGAGAGCTTAGGGCTATAAGAGGGGGAATCAGTCAACTATTCTCTAGTTGAAAGGGAGAATAGCCGATCGAACCCAACTTAAGTTGGCTTCAACCCACTGATCGGTCGAGTAGAGTCAGAAACTCGACCGATTGGTCCATTTTAGAATAACTCTTGGCCACAGATCGGTCAAGTTTGTCTTGGGGGAAACTCGACCGATGGTCAACCTGACCTAAAACCATCAAACTCAATTTCTAGCCATATGAATGCTAATTAAATTCATTTTTCAAGTCTATTATGTATATTGAACATAGTTAGGCACATATCACTCATCATTGGGTACAATTTAGTGATAAAAGCTTGAAATTCAAGAAATGCCCAAAAATAAATGAAACTAAGCATGCCACCAAGCAAATTTTAGCAATTTTAGGCAGGCAAGGTGATTTAAGCATGAGAAAGACATATAGGATAAAATCAACTAGCTAGATAACATGTCAATATCATCTGAAACAATTATGAGCAATTTAGATCTAATGAAGTTAAATTGCTCACTAGCTAGAGGTTTGGTGAAACTGTCCGACAACTGATTTTCTGTGTCCACATGCATGATATTAATATCCTTTTTGGCAATGTGATCATGAAGAAAGTGATGACGAACCTATATATGTTTATCCCTACTATGCAATATAGAATTATAAGATAGATTGATTGCACTAGTATTATCACAATAGATAGAAGAAGCATCAAAATATATGTTAAAGTCTTGGAGCATTTGCTTCATCCATAGGACCTGGGCACAACAACTTTTGGCTGCAATGTACTCTGCCTCAGTAGTTGATAATGCCACAATGCTCTATTTCTTGGAAAACCAAGACACCAAGCATGGTCCTAGGAGAAAGCAAGTGCCACTTGTGCACTTTCTATCAACCGAATAGCCTGTGTAATCAACATCACTATATGCTATAAGAGTAAAGTCCCTTGACTTAGGGTACCATAGTCTAAAGTTTTGAGTTTTGGCTAAGTACCTCAAAATCCTCTTAAGAACAGTAATATGTGATTTCCTATGACTTGATTGAAAGTGAGCACACAAGCCAACACTAAACATTATGTCAGGTATAGAGGCAGTTACGTAAAGTGAACTTATAATCATACCTCTATAGAGATTCTCATTTACCTTCTCACCATCTTCATCTCTATCAAGTTTGGCGGTGTTGGACATGGGTGTGTCCATCGACTTCATGTTCCCCATTCCAAAGCGTTTGAGTAGCTCATTGGTGTACTTGCCTTGGTTGATGAAGTTTCCATCTTTGGTTTGATTGATTTGGAAGCTGAGGAAGAAAGTAAGATCAGCCATCATGATCATCTCAAACTCACTCTGTATAAGAGAACTAAACTCTTGCAAAGATCAATATTAGTTCTGCCAAATATGATATCGCCAACATAAATTTGAATGATAAGGAAATTTCTAGAAGTGTGTTTTAGAAATAGGGTAGAATCAACTTTGCTCATGACATAGTCATTGTCTAACAAAAAGTTCTTTGTTGTAGGCAGCTCGTATCTTCACCCTCTCAAATGGATTAGCAATGATTAACTCTTTGGGATGATTCTTTGCGAAGCGAGGAGTGGGATCCTTCTTCTCTTCATCTTCTGCTTCAACCACCTACTTACCTTTGTTTTCGATGTTGAGGTCTTTTAAGATTGGAATTAAGTCATCTGCAACATCATTATCAACAACATTCTTTCCAATAATAGGGTTAGATTCAATAAATTTGACATTAATGGACTCTTCAATTTAGTCAATTCAATATTGAAAACTCTATAAGCCCTTCTTATAATGCTATAGCCTAGGAAGAAAGACTTGTACGATTTCATATCAAACTTGTCGAGGGAATCCTTCATGTTCAAAACAAAACAAGGACATATGAAAACATGAAAGAAGTTGATGGATGGCTTTCTACCACACCATAAATCATAGGTTTTTTTTTCAAAGATGGATGCGTAAAAACTCGGTTCTGCACAAAGCATGAGGTGCTAATAGCTTTAGCACAAAACTTCTTTGGAGTGTCATACTCTAGAAGCATGGTCCTAGCCATCACTTGTAGCGACCTATTCTTTCTCTCTACTACCCCATTTTGTTGAGGTGTACGAGGAGAAGAGAAATTGTGCGAGTAACCAGATTTTTTGCAAAAGTGCTCAAAGATCATTTTCAAACTCTCCCCCATGGTCACTACGGATAGAAACAATCCGACAAGAAGCTTTGTTTTCAACTCATTTACAAAAACTCGATAAAACATCTAGAGTATCAATTTTAGAAATGAGAAAGAATGTCCAAGTATAGCAAGAGAAATCATCGACAATCACAAGACAATACTTAGAACCACAAAGCGTTTGAGTTCTCATAGGTCCGAATAGATCAATATGAAGAAGCTCAAGGGCTCTTTTGGTACTAAGGACTCCTTTGGATTTGAAGGAGGACTTGGTTTGCTTTCCTTGTGTGCAAGGTTGGCATTCCTCATCCTTTTCAAAATCCAATTTAGGAAGTCCCCTAACCAATTCCTTTTTGCTCGATTTCTTCATTTGATGCATATTCACATGACCCAATCGGCGATGCCAAAGAGATATGTCATTTTTATCCACAACTAAGCATCTATCAAGTACGGGCTTTAGATCATCAAGCACAATAACATATATATTACCATTTCTAGTTCCCTTATATATAACATTATAAGTAAGGGAATCTGGTAGCAAATATTCTAAAGAAGTAAATAGAACAAGATAACCATTGTCACAAAGTTGGCTTACACTTATGAAATTGTGATGTAGACCATCAACAAGCAAAATACTTTTAATACAAAGCTCATTGCCTACATCACCCTCACCTATTACCTTACCATTTTTTTGTCCCCGAAGGTCATCGGTCCTCCTTTCTTCTTCATGAATTTGTTGAAATGGCTGATTTCACCTGTCATATGCTTTGAGCATTCACTATCAACAATCCACCTTCTTTTGACCTGCATGAAAGAAGGATGTCGGTGCCCAACTCAAACTTTGGGATCTAGGGTTAGCTTGGGGACCCATTTCATCTTTGGGTTGGTTCCCTTTGGCTTGTAAGGATAATAAGTAGAATAATGATCATCACATTTACAATGAACACATACCATTGGGTTCTTAGAGTCGGAAGTCTCTCCATGGAAGAAAGTAGGTTCCACACTCTTCTTCTTACCCTTACTATTATTCTTATTCTTACCCTTAGGAGCAGTCCCATCATATCCTAAACCACTAGTACCAATTTGTTTGGTGGAGTGTTCTAGAATAAAATTAAGGGATTTCTTTCCCATAAGAAACTTTTTCCAAGAAGCTCTCAATTTAGTATTATCATCACTAAGACTAATGACAGTAGAAGATAAGCTAGCAAGATCATCTCTAGCATGCAACAAATCAGCCTCTAAATAGAGGGCTTTAGTATGAAAAGAATTACGTTCTAGTGCAATGCTAGCTACCTCATTACTTTGCAAGATAGGTCTAGAGGATAGATCATTAACTTGAGCAAGCAACTTGATATTTTTAGATTTAAGAAAAAGAATTTCTTTTTGATAAGCATGCTTTTCTTACTTCCTAGCTTCATCGATGAGGTTAAGTTCTACATTTTTAGTTTTGAGAACATCAATCTCATCTTGGAATTTTTGGTTCTCTTCCTTAAGAGTAGCAATGGTCTTAAGGTAGACCCCATTCTCAACTTCAACTCAATTGTATTGGAGCTCAAGATCAAGAAATTGCCCTTGCAAAGTATCAATACTATCAAGATGTAACTTTTCATTTTGATCTAGAATCTCAATCTTAGCATAACGATCATCTATAATCTTTCCTAACCTTTTATTTTTATCTATGCATTTAGTAAAAGATGACCAGAAAGCATTAAGCATATCAATAAGAGTTTCTTTAGACAACTCATGCAAGTTAACTTCACTTTCCTCACTTACCTCACCTACATCATCACTTGTAGAGGCCATGAGAGAAAGGTGGCATTCTCCATCTTCAGAGCTAGAAGAACTTGAGGAAGACTCTTCCCAAGTTGCATGAGCTGCATCCTTGCTTCTTCTTTCTTTGTTTCTTCTCCTTCTCTTGTATTTGCCTTCCTTTTTATACTTGTTGTCCTTCTTGTGGCTGCTCTTGTGGTGGCTCTTCTTGGCCTTGGGGCAGTCGCTCTTGTAATGACATTTTTGGCCACATTCATAGCACCTAGGAGTAGATGAAGAAGACTTCCCTTTGAAGTGCTTGCCCTTGGAGTAGTTAGCTTCATGCTCATTTGGGCCTTCATCTTCACTTGAGGAAGGAGTAGGGGACTTGACATCAAGTTGTTGCTGCCGAGCCATCTCTTCAATTTGAGCTTTGAAGGCTATGCCCTTGATCTTCTTGGACTCCTCTTCTCTTCTCTCTTTTCTTCTTCTTCTTTCTTATCAAGGTTTGGTTCATGAGCTTGAAGGTTGCCAACCAGCTCTTCGGTTGACAATTCACTAAGCTTGTACACTTCTTTAATGGAGGTCACTTTGGGCTTCCATCTCTTAGGAAGAGATCTCAAGATCTTTGAGTTGATAGTGCCTTTGTCCACCACACTACCAAGAGCTGCCAATCCATTGATGATGACATTAAGCCTTGTGTACATGTCCGCCACTCTTTCATTCTAGCCCATCTTGAAGTTTTCAAGTAGACCACCAAGCATGTAGATCTTTACTTCCTTCACTTGCTCCGTTCCCTCATAGGTGACACATAGCTTGTTCCAAATCTCATGTGTGGTGTCCCATGAGGAGATCCAGTTGAACTCGGGTGGGGTGAGGGCTGCATAGATGATGCTCATAGCTTTGACATTGAGCTAAGATTGCTTCATTTGGGCTTTCGTCCATGTAGAGATTTCCCCCTTTGGATCTTCATACTTTAGGTGCACCACCTTCCACATTTCGTAGCTTACTCCTTGGAGGTAGAACTGCATTCTTCTCTTCCAATAGAGGAAGCTGGTGCCATCAAAGACCGAAGGTCGTATGGAGAATCTTCCCTTCACGTTGAGAGATCTAAGTGCTAAATCACCCATCTTCTCCTACTTGTGGAAGTAGCTTGGAGAAGACCTACTCTGATACCACTTGTTGGATTAAGGGATCTAGAGGGGGGGGGTGAATAGAGCTTCACAAATCTCATAAAATAAATTAGAACTTCAAATTATATTAAGTGCAAAATCTTAAGCATATAACCAATTTGAAGTCCTAACTAACAAGCATAATAAGGATGAGAGACAAGGATAACATACACTTGGCAAAGTGGTTTAGAGTGGTTCCACACTTCAAACTAGTAGTGAGTCAGTCAACTACCTAGAGGTGGTTAATCTCTAGGACTTTACAACCTTGATGCTATTATATTCATTCATAATCACAAGACAAAACCACATTCATATAAGGACTTAATAGCTCAAGCAATGATCTTCAGCCTATCGAAGGAACTTACCCACTTGAACCAGGGAGTCTTCAGTCTTCAACAAGGACTTACCCACTCCATTTTCAAGTCTTTGGCCTTCCAGGAATTACCTATACTTCTTGAACATCTACTTTTCCTATCTCCTTCACTCAAAGATCTTGATCACCAACTTTCTTCAACCTTGAATTAACAACTCCTTCTCCTTCACTCGGAGAAGATCTTCAAGCCTTTTCTTCAATAAGGAAAGGGGGTAGGAAGATGGAGGTGGAGAGATTTACATGGATACAAGGGATATCTCTCTTACAACAGATCCTAACTCACTCATATTTACAGTTTTGAATTGAAAGTAGAGAGAGAAAGGGGCTCAAATGGGTGAAACACTCTCAAATAAGTAAGAACCAAGCATATATGGAATGAGCAACCTTGAAATGAACTCCAAGTGGTCCTATTTATAACTGTGGTGCCCCTTTGAGTTGGGGAACACTTAGGGAAAAATTATAGCCATTTTTTCATAAGGCAACATATCTATTTTCGCCCAAACAAGTCACCAATGGTTAGAATCATTTTTTCTACATTTTCTGTATAGTACATTCGGTCGAGATTCAACAAAGGTAACTCGACCGATCGGCTAAAAGACAAACCCAATTTTCAAACATCAGTCGAGTTTGTCCTGGGGAAACTTGACCGACCAATGACAATAGCATTTGGTCAGTAACCCGATCGGTCAAGTTCTGTGAATGCACAATTCGACCGATGTAATCTCCAGAAAATGGATCCAGTGGATCAGTCAAGATTGTAGCTCGACCGATCAACAACCATTGATCATTTTTCTAAAGTGCTTAAAAAGTGATTAAAACTTGGTACTAAGTGTCCCACATAATTTTCTCATCTTAGTTACAAGTCATATCATCAATACAAGTGATTACAAAATTCTTCTAAGGTCATTTACATGGATTTCCTAATTAGCACACTTGCATAGCTTTTGACTTGAACTTTGACAAGCTAGGGCTTGTGTGATTTGATCCTTTTCATGTACCGAACACTTGAAATTAATCTTGAATACACATATTAGATACATATGAATGGAATGGTTAAGTCATTATCAAAATATGGACAATGTATAACCTCTAGGTCAACATTCTCCCCTTTTTGGACAATGACAAACCATTCCTCAAACATATTGAAAAGGATAGAGAAATTATACCTTTGCCTTGTGAATTAGGGGGAATCAAGATTTGAACAATGTGAATTGATCCCCCTCAATATATGGGTACTCTAACCTGCATAGTTAGTCTATCTACGCAAAGAAATTATAGCATTCATGTACTATATGGTCCTTTGCAAGTCACATGATAAAGCATAAAATGAACAAGTAAAGGATTTCAAGACATTGAAGTTCTCTCCCCCTTTTGACATTATCAAAAAGTGAGGGGGGTTGAAGAGCATATAATCAAGTCTTCTCCAAACGAAATCAAGCAGATATTCAAACATGCAATCTCATATCATATATCAACCAGAGATGAAAGAAACATACCAGCTAAGTCATAATCAAAATATGATGAAATATGGCACCAACGCATAGGATATAACTGATCAAAGAGCAAGAGTGCACATAACATAGATTACAACTCAAAAACATGTTCTCATGAAAGCAACTACAAACAATAAGTGATGAAAAACTAAAGATAAAATAGTACATCTTAGATAATGTGCCCAGATGTTTCTAATACAAAATAGTCTAGAAAGATATATATGATCAACAAACTAGACTAAAAACTAAGAAACAACTAGACATCTAGACTATCTATGTCTACAAAATCATCATCATCAGCCTTAGGCTCGTTGTCCTTGTCTCCATCTGAAGGTGCAGTAGCAGTGCCTTCATCACCGGAATCAGCACCAGAGCCATCAACATCATCAGAAGCATCCTCACCATCACCACCATTGTCATCAACAACAATAGTCTCGGCATCAGCCTAGTCAGTCATCTCCTCATCCACAGAAGGACCAAAATCACAAATAGGTGAAGGAGCATTTTGCTCATCCCAAGTCATACCAAGAGCATAGAGCTCATTGGCCTGAGGGAAGGAAGGAGAAGAATTGCCAAGAATGGCAAGTAGGGTGGCCAAGGGGCCAGCAGGTAACGACAAGTAGATGGGAGTAGAACCACCAACAATAGAGGATGTGGGAGCAACAACGGAAGGCTCAGGGGTAGGGTAGTAATGATGATATGCATAGGAAGCATAATCACTACTGGGGAAAGGCTGGTAGGTGGGGTATGAGTGTGCACATGATAAGTTCATGTTTGACATGATTGAACATAAATCCTGGTGCATGTGCTCCTGAACCTGAAGGTTGTATGCCTGTTGGTGCATCATGTAGCCCATAAGGGTTTCATTGGATACACAAAATGAGGCACGACTAGGTCGAGGTGGCTAAGGAGGTGGAGTTCGAGTAGAGGTAGAGGCAGGGGCCGTAGAGGCAGAGGTTAGGGTGAAGCACTGGGTGTAGTGGAGGCAAAGACGGGAACAAACTTCTAAATTGTGGTCTCACTGATACATACACCCTTTCTGGCAAGTTTGTAGTGGAAGTCAGAAAAGAGTGATTTCTCAGTGGGAAATTGAAATAGATCACAGATCAGGGCTGGATAAGGTGGATGGGTGCTACCGGTGTTCTTACCAGAGCCAAAACATGTCATGTGGTGGAGAATGTAGCTAGATAACATGTCAATATCATCTGAAGCAATTATGAGCAGTTTAGATTTAATGAAGTTAAATGGCTCTCTAGCTAGAGGTTTGGTGAAAATGTCCGACAACTGATTTTCTGTGTCCACATGCGTGATATAAATATCCTTTTTGGCAATGTGATCACGAAGAAAGTAATGAAAAACCTCTATATGTTTAGATCCACTATGCAATATAGGATTATAAGATAGATTGATTGCACTAGTATTATCATAATAGATAGGAGAAGCATCAAAATATATGTTAAAATCTTGGAGCATTTGCTTCATCCATAGGACCTGGGCACAACAACTTTCAGCTACAATGTACTCACCTCGACAGTTGATAATGCCATGATGCTCTATTTCTTGGAAAACCAAGACACCAAGAATGGTCCTAGGGGAAATCAAGTGCCACTTGTGCACTTTCTATCAACCAAACAACCCGTGTAATCAGCATCATTATATGCTATAAGAGTAAAGTCCCTTGACTTAGGGTACCATAGTCTAAAGTTTTGAGTTTTGGCTAAGTACCTCAAAATCCTCTTAAGAACAATAATATGTGATTTCCTATGACTTGATTGAAAGTGAGCACACAAGCCAACACTAAACATTATGTCAGGTCTAGAGGCAGTTAAGTAAAGTAAACTTCCAATCATACATCTATAGAGCTTCTCATCTACCTTCTCACCTTCTTCATCTCTATCAAGTTTGGCAGCGTTAGACATGGGTGTGTCCATCGGTTTCATGTTCTCCATTCCAAAGCATTTGAGTAGCCCATTGGTGTACTTGCCTTGGTTGATGAAGTTTCCATCTTTGGTTTGCTTGATTTCTAAATTTGTGTGATATTCATAGTGGCATTATAATTGAATATAAGGTAAATAAACACTCAACAATTTATTTAGTCAATCATTGGGAAACACTCAAAAAACACCGTCAAACTATTGTAGGTAGTCATAAGAGTAACCACTTACCTCAATGGTGAGAGATGCGGATTATGCAACTATACTTCAAGTATATTCAATCAATCCAATCAACAGATCTAAGCAATTCAACATTTTAATATGCACCTATGTAAATCCTAAAGTGTCACCATTACATTAATTATATTAAACCCTAATCGGGTCCTAATCTAGGATTTAGGGTTTAGTCAAGGAATACGGGTATAACCCTATTTCCATTATATGTTAAACATTAAGTGATACCCTAATAGCTATATTCAAAATATCCTTTCATTATGATAATTTAGAGTCAATAAATATTGCATGTTATAAACCTTGGTTTCAAAAACCCTAATTCATCATATGTAGGATTATTCATATTAGAAACGCAAAATATCATTATTATGATCATAATATGTTACCATTATATTCCATATTATCAGTTTACATCTCAAAGAAACATATTTAACATGATTAAAATCATATTCATAAAAAATGGGGTTTTATGCATTAATCACCACTTCAACACATGTTAGCACCACTTTAAGAATTGGGATTAGAATTAGGTCCTAATCATATTTCATTCAAGTTCCTCCCATTTGTGTTCAATTTTCATATAGGACTTGTCTCAATCCGAGTTACCAATTAATTACTACAATTATTTCAAGTTAACATTATTTGGACCAATCAATAGATGACACATCAGAAATCATAGGGTTATCTAAAATAATAAGCATGGGTGAGACCGCCAACAGACACATTCCATACTTACATCTCATGACCGCATAGCTGGGGGATAAACTCAGAACCAAAAGACAATTTTACCTCTTACCTTGAATAGTCAATACATGGGTAGGAAGGTAATCTTGCCAAGCTTCATCTTTTCTCCCTGATCTCACGATTCCACATTCCACAACTCCAGATCCTTAGTCAACCTAGAGGTTTACTTCTCCTCCTCTTGCATTGATGATGCAACAGATGAACTGGTGACACTCACCTAAGTCCTTTGGACCTGGTTATGACTTCTCTGGTGAGAAAGGGCGGCTGGGGTGGTATGGGCTAGAGGCCAGCCAAAAGGGTAGGAAATCATAGAAGATGATCCCTCTACCAGGTGTCTTAGGGATGGAATTGGATATAGAGTTGGGTTCCTTGTGTTCCTATGGTCCTCATGGATCGAGTCTTGGTGTTTTGAAGAGTAGCGATCCCCTTTTAAATATGCATGGCTATCTGGTCGACCATCCATGGGTTCACACGCTAAATGGGAATTGGGGAATCCCAATCCCATGCAAAAACATAGACATATAGGGGGTAGGTAGATGTGGCATACTCTCCCGAAACCAAAGGAGAAACAAACATGGTGAAAGATTGAGACTAGAGAGAGACCGAGATACTAGAATATTGTAGGTACTGTAGACTTAGACTTCCTTTTTAGTCATGAACTAGAGGATGATACTCATACCATGGAGCTTGGATCAAATGACCAATAAGACACACACATAAAGGAGGTGGGGGGTGGGGGTGATATCTTTAATCCTAAAGTTCCAGTCACATTAAATGTGACACATTATTTGTTAATCACTCACTTTTAGGGAAATCTCATAAAATCTATAACTCTCTCCTCTATTCTACAATTGATCCCAAAATTTTTAGGGAAGCTTATAACAACTAAATCTCTGATCGAGGCAAAATTGGATATCAAAAATATATTTCTAGATGCTCCTTTTTCTCTTTCTTCAAAAAAGAGTATAATTCATTTCTTTCAAGTAGGTTCCTCTATCTTCAAAATTTTCTATAGGCCTATAGGAATCTCCTTTTTCTATGAAATTTGGAGGGAAACTCATGAAAGTATTTTCCAACATTTATCCATATTTTGGTATTTATTGGGATACATTTTATTCATGGAACTTTCTCTTTTAGCATATTCTTAAATTAATTACCAACACCACATGGAAAGTCCTTTTGCTTCCAAATTATAACATTCTCTTCTTTTTCTTATTATATTCAAGTATAGAAAAAGTAAGGATGAGATATTCTTATTTGATGCATCAAGCATTGAGTTGTTATTCTTGGGTAGATAATTACTCCTTCATTTATCTAAAACACCATATTTTGTTTCCTTTTGGAAACTTGCACATTTTCTCATACTTATATTATTCAATAACTCATAAAGAAATTACTATTTATTTGTACACGAACTATTTTATTTCTTTAACTTGTTCCATAAGGACCTATTTGTAAAGCAAATAGCCTTATAGGCCTCACTTGGGCTATGGGTCACACCCCATGCCACAAAGTAAAAGGCTTTATTATTTGATTAATAATATTCTTGAATTTACTTATTAATTCAAGCCTTATATTTTTATAATTGAAATTCACCAAATTTGAGAATATTACAAAGTGGGTGAAGGCAATGGATACACTGTCATGTGATTGAAAATCAATCATAAAAATCTTCAACAAAATAATCTTTCTCAGAATTTGAGTTTCCCACACTGTTATAAGTGGCAGAGGCTCACACTTTGTGAAACGACAATTCACAATTTTTTTTGAAAAAAGTAAGTAATAATACATAACGTTGCTACATACCTCACATACATCAGGTAATGTTGATGTGTCAAAGAGACAAACAAAAAAATTCTATAGAAGAGATAGGGAAATAAAAAAAGGATTGGGAAGCTAAACTAGGCAATGCTCTTTAGGCATATTGGATTGCACATATGATGTTAATTGGGAACACACCCTAAATTCTAATATATGACATGTCATATACCATTATATCTAGACCATAAGGATATTAGGTCTATCAACTCTCTCAATAGGAACCCAAACCTTGCTAACAAGAAAAGGTTTCTCCAACTCCAAGAGTTGGAGGAGCTCAAGCTACATGCTTATGAAAATGCCAAAATATGAAAAGAGAGGACGTATGTTTTCCATGACTTACAATTGAAGAGGAAACATATCAGTGAGGGATACAAGGGTTTTCTATTCAATTCCTCTATACATCTATTCTCAGGCAATCACAAATATCATTGATCTAGACCATTCACAGTTTGAAAGATACATCCTTCGGGGATGATGGAGATCCACAATGACAAATATAGAACATTTCTTGTAAATGGGAAGAGAGTAATGTGATATCATGAAGATGAAGTACTTGCAAAGACATTTGAAATCCCACTCTGCGACCCACATATCAAGATTTGATATGAAAAGAGTCAAGCTAATGACTTGAAATTAGTGCTTCGTGAGAAGAAGCCCAGGTCACCTTTTTGATATTCTAATTTCTAAATTTTAAGTTTACACTTATTAAACTCTAGTTTGTTATCATAATTTTATATTTTATTGAAAATTTTAGTTTTAATTTCTTAATATATAATGCATATGTAATTAAATGTTTTACTATAAACAATTTTTTTTTCTTTATTGAAGGTCACTAGACAAATAAGATTTCCATCATACTATGGAGATATAACCCCCATTGATTTTTTAAACCAAGTCTTCATTGGTCTATTCATCATTAGTCTGCATCATCAAAGAAAGGAGGTGAACAAATCACACATATTGTCACAAGTCTTCCATTGGTTTATGAATAAGTTGGAAACTGAACAAGTCCATTGTCTAGGATACCTATTGGATAGGTGTTTCAATGACCAAAAAAGTCCATTAGGGAAGAACCTTACTGGTTGACCCTTTTTTGGTAGCTATGAAGAACACTCATTGGTTCCCTTTTTTCTGTAGTCAAGTGGGCTATCAGTCTACATCATAGAGGCATGCCCATCTACATGACCCTAACCTACATTCAAAGGGAAAACAAGGCCCAAATATGCCAATACCACAAAACCTTATAATAGGGATACAGATAAACTAAATGTAAAACCCTAGAATATAGACCTTAACTCTTTGATCCCTCATTGAGAGGCACCTTCCTCATCCATTCATCATTGACTCTCTCCCTCGTAGTATTTGATCAATGACTAATGACAAACTATCTCTCTCACGCTAACAAATGAACATCATAGGATGTGTCCATCGGTCCCCATCCAAACTTCACACTCGTTGATGCACATGAATACTACCGCAAGCAAAGGATGCTGCACTAGAAAAGTAATCCAAGATCAGCAATCTAGCCTAGTAATCAAGTGAGATCCTGCCTCATCGAGGAGGTAATTCATGTCAGAAAATCTGTGAGAACTCACCAATCTTGCTACTAGTTGTCTCAATGCCATGACTAAGAGGTCTTCTTGTAAAGAAAGATGATAATCCTCAAAGGATGAAGATCCTTGGTCCCTCTCTCATTGTTTGTATTAAATGACCATAAATGAGTCACATTAGTTGATAGTAAACTTGTCAATGGGTTCTTATTGAAACCATTTTCATTGGTGTAGAGCTTTGATGACCTTTTTTGTCTATCTACACTCCCCATTACTTGACAAGTTTATGATCTCATTGGTCAACACACATACTTCATTATTAGTGTGCCCCATTGACAAGCTTCTATCCTCATCGGTTGCTATTATGAGCATGTCAATGACCCCCTCCCGTCATTGTGTCACTGGTGTATGACTACATAAACTCATAGGTTTTATCAGTTGATTATCTTAGTCTAATGACGAAACTACATGAGTCTGTGTTGTCAGCAACCACCACCAGTCTTACTTCATTGATCAGTACTTTCTAAAGTCACCATCAATCTATTTATTCATCGATAACTATTATCTATCACTAATACCCATTGATTTGTTCTGACCCATTGATTAGCAAGATAAAGAACAAATCTTGACCAAATATAGAGATGGAAAAGGGCATGTCATCAAGGATGTTGGGGATAACTGAGACCATGGATAGAATGAATGAAACAAAATTAAAATAGAGAATGATGAAGGATTACATTGCTGTCAATAGGATCCCACAACATAGACTATCTAGCACAAGCATTTGAGCACATATCTCTCAAGTAGATCCCTATAGATGTAAGTGAATCTCTAGTAACATCATATTACTCTCGTTCTAAGGCATTGTTGATCAGAAACTATTGGTTGTTGCCCATGCACCTGGGACCCCAAACAAGAAGAATACCATTGAAGGTAAGAAATCAGAGGTCAAGTTAGAAACACAAGAAACTATAGATCATTCCATATGAAGGGCCTATAATGGAGAAGTTAGTAGTTGAAGCCAAAACATCTATACCTGTGGTGACAACATCAACCGTCAGTTCAGTAATCACTTCAAACCACAAAATGATGATCACAAACAAACCATGAAGAAATGAGCAAACAAGCTTTCATGGAAACAAGGTTCGGGTGTGAAAAACATTTGTGAAATATTCGTATCTTTTCTAAGGTGGAATGGCTCCTAACTGTTGCATACATTTTCAATATCCATTTCCTTGGGAGGAAATTCTACACTGAGTTAATGAGAGATTTCACTTTCATCTTTTATTATGGTCCCTATCCCAACTAACAAACAAAAGAAGTGTGGGGGACCGTCCAAATCATCTATAAGAATGTTCAATAAAGGCTATAATCCGATAGAAAGGATGCTAAATAGAATGTTATACATGTATAAAGAGGAAGAAAAAAGAGAGTATGGACACCTATATGACATACAAGCCAGGGCTTCATCACTAAAAAAGTCTGGGAACATGTACCTAGAGTGTCATTCAATTGTCCCAATATTCACTCTAGTCTGATACATGTTATCCACAAGCTGATTTGAAGTGCAATTTTCATGATGTTAGTCACATGCCATGCTGATTGAAAAAACCTCCACCTTCTCTGATGTGTTTTGTATGGGAATCCTATTAACAATGAGAGAATGTTAATAGAAAATGGGATCTAGCTACTAACACCTAGGACAGTCTAAAAGACCTATACATGGGAGGACAGATCACATTGTTTGGTCATCTTCCTATCTATTCTAGGCCGATGAAAAACTTTTGTAAATCAAAAGGAGGATGTCTTCTTGATACAAGTATTTTATCTCCAATGGGATCCTAGCATGAAAGAAACAAATGTTTTCAATAGATTCCAAAATTCAGATATGTTACTGTTGGTTGTATACCCTGTGAGCCATCATAATATTGATACTTTGCAGTTGACTTGATTATCAATGAAAGTCAATTTTACTTATTATGGCTATTTCAATATTTCGATAATGAATAAACCTAATAATGTCCTAAGAATGATATGACTTGATGAAATATGGTGTGGGTTAAGGACTTGAGCATGAGATCATATGTATAATAAGAGTACTCATTCTTGTTATGACTAGTCAGTAATTTTGTGGATAATATGGGATAAGAATAATACTCAACAATAACATGTATTGTGAGTGAAAATTTTTAAACATTCCATCTTATTATGCCCTGCAAAGATGGGAATATACCTTCCATCTCCAACAGACAACTCCAAAGCTAGCATCAGTACCATATAGGTCTACGGAAGAGTCGGAATCCATGGCCTTTCCTTTCTTGGTCAGTACAAGAGTGGCAGTGACATTATGAGTCATTCTGTATTTTAGCTATCCTGGAGTATAGAGGCTCTTTGCTATAGAGATACAACATGTAGCATGTTCTATGTCTAGGGTATGACCTACAGTCAATCCTTCTTGTATATATTGAGTTATGGCCTGCAGTCATACTCTTCTGGGGGTATGTCTTTACCGCCAATCCTAATGTTTCAATAGAGCTACGACCTACAACTGCATTCTTTTTAGGAAAATGTCTCAAGGACAAATCCTAGGGTTTGAAGGAAGCAAGGTAATACTCATCTTGCACCCTTGCATATTCAAAAATATGCACTCCAAGTAAAACTTGTTTCATCATTTATAAGATCCTAACACTGAATGATTCTATGGATAGGGCAACTACATTTTTAGTTCACTTGATAGATTAAGTACACTACAACATATTTTAGCATCAATCAAGTTACAAGAATGAATTATAGATAAATGCTATATATAGAAAAGTTTAACATATTTTCAAGAGATCTAATATCAATTGGTACATATCTTGTTCACTTATCTTGGGATCTTAGTCCCCTGAACACTTCATTGGGAATTTCATACCTTCAACATTATCATTATAATGATCATATGATTTGGGTATTAAACTCTCAGACCATTATTGAACAGTGCCACCTTTTACTAGGTACCAATCATCTCTAGGTCATCAGACCCACATGTAAGTCATACATGTAGTAAGAGTATAACACATGGCTCACAAGGCCTTATATAATCTATACTATGCTAAATCATCATAGCTCATACCTGGCTATGTTCATCTTCTCATAATACCTGCATGGTTAGGATTTCATAGAGAATGCAATATCAAGCAAATATCATGGCCATGCCATAAAGATAATTATTCAAATTGCAACCCTCTCATAATTAGGGTTAGGATTTTCCCTTGTAACTGATTTATGGTTTCCAAGTGCATATTTATCAATCAAACCCTTATTCACATTATAAGAGCTATTTAATTGCCTTAAATTTTCAAGCATACTTCATCAAATATCATTAATTGATTATCAACATGAGGTACACGTTTCTTTCTCATCCTTACTAGAATATTGACTTCAACATACTTATTACATTGATTTAACCTTCTTTAGGGTTATCAACCTACACTTATTAAAGTGTATTCATCTCATTACTTTCATGATGTATTCACTGATTGTATTCAAGATGTATCGACCTACACTCATAAAGGTGTATCAACCTCCACTAATCAAGGTGTATCAACCTTCATTCTAATCTATGTATAGGCCTAGACACATATACTTGTGTCGACCAAGACACATCTACTTGTGTCAACCACAACATATCAAATACTATCATTTTAGAGATTCTTAGAGTGGTATCATTTCTATAGTGCTTGAGGTATATTTGCCATAAAGTATTCTTGTGTGTGTCGTCCATACCATCATGTTGTATATTGGCCACCTCAACCAACTAGTGTATCGGCCACCCAACAACAACTAGGGTATCGACCACACCATCAACTTATGTATTGGCCTCACCAACAACTAAGGTATTTTCCATTTCAACCCCTTGTATATCAGCCTCACCTTCAACTAGGGTATCAACCTCTTCATCAGTTTAGGGTATCGGCCACTCAACATCAACTAAGGTATCGACCACCCCTTCAACTTTTGAGTATTGGCCAGTAAACATCACTTAAGGTGTCAGCTTTGCTATCCCTTTGAGTATCAACCATTTCTCACTATGGGATATCGACCTCTAGGATTTATATTGTATTGGATGAACCCTCATTCAACACCTTAGCTTTTTCACCTATTGACCTCAACACTACTTTGTGTATTGGCCAAGGCTTCTAAGAAAGTATTTTATATACTTTCACAAAGTATGTCGTGCTAAGGGTGTCACCCATCACACATACATTTTGCAAAAAGGAATATCGGATTGTGAGTGTATCGGATTTAGGGTTAGAGTAGACCATGTCGGCCTCTACACTCAACCAAAGTATCACCATTTGATATTCTATCTTCACTAGAAATCTCTTGGTCATGACAAGCTAACGCATTTGATGCATATCATTTTTATAACAACTAACATATTGTCCTAACAACAACATATTGCTTTAAAGCATCACAAGTCATATCTTCCATCCATGTTATGATGCAAACAAATGTGTAAACTTGGATATCTTATAGATATCGGCCTGTCATATTCTTAGCATTAGGTGAAAGGTTAAACACTTAAGAGAATAGTAGTCCTACTCAAGAAATCAACCCAAAAGGATAGGAGTTCATATGTATCGGTTTCCATACTTATACCCTTATATCGGGTTAGGGTTTCCCACAAACCAATATCGATTTGTGCATATCAATTTCATCATCTTCAAGCTCAAACTCTTCATCCATAACTACTCTAGTTCATGGACCACAAATGTATATATTCACTAGAACTCATAGAACCATCATTCAAACTAGAAAATTGAAGTAGAAAAGGAATCACCAAGTATTGCATGATAGAAAGTGGATAATAATAAAATTGGGTTCAAGTTATATAACCCACCTCAAGATCAACTCAAGAGCTTCAAGATTCAAAACTCCACGTTCCAAGGTTGAAGATGACTTATCAAAAGTCCAAGACTTGATTCCAACACTTCTCTATGAAAGAAGATATCATAGTTAGGAACTTGGTGAGGAAAAAAGAAAAGGAAAGAATCATGATCCAAGAAGCATAGTCTTTCCAAGGTTGAAGACAATCATGGATTCACCTTAGGCAAGATGCTCAACCTTGTCTTTGTTCCTTGAGCTCCTAGGGTCATCCTCTAATCAAGAAGTAGTAAAGGAGTCGAAAGGTTTACTAGTAGGTGAAAAGAGAGGTATATATAGTTGATGTTCATGAAAGAGAGTGTGTATAAGGTGTCATCACTATGTGTACTTAAGTGACACATGTCCATGCATGGTAACTTCATGCAACCATATTATCTTACCATGCAAAACTCTTGAGGATAATCCATATGCATGATATCGACCACTTGGGTATCTTTCTTGACAAGATATCATCACCCAATCTTGCTTTATGTGCGAATCGATACCACTTTTGCAAGGAACATGCAAATCATTAGGCTTCACCTACTTGAGCTGCTTAGCCCGTCATGAACACCTTCAAAGGTTAGCAAACTTATATGGGACCTTCTCTATGGTTTCCAAGTCGATATGCACTCCCATATATACTTCAAAACTCGATACAACCTCATCTAGGGTTCAAGACACTCAACACTTCTTTGGTTCTTTCACCTGAAAGAGTGTTATCATTCAACCAAGACTCAAACAAGGCACCCCCATCTTTCTGTTTCATTTAGTTGATACTAAGAGAGAGAGAGAAGGAACATTCTAGAGGTGATAGATTGCATATAAACCCCTTCATTTGGGTGAACTGCAATTCTTACCAAAGTTATCATATAAGGCACAAACAATTTACAAATAAGTTCAAAATTGAGAAATAAACTCTTCTCAAGTATTAATTACTTTTCAAAAGATTAAGACAAGGTTCTAAGCAACTTACTTAAGCAAAGTTTCTAGGGTTATCCCAAAACCCAGGTCAGGGGTGTTACATCATGTGTGGCATTTTTAGGTATAACACACACACTATTATAGTTGTGAATTTGACACAATGCTTGATTAAGTAATGGTTATTTCGTTTGAAATAAACATAACATCTTTTTTTTTAAAATTGTTTTTCCTTGAGCATTTTTTTGGATTTCAAAAATTTTAATCCTCCTTTACATCTATGTACACTTTAAATCATTATTTCTATCATATCGTTTTCATTTCATCCATGCCAGTGAGTAATTTTGCACCTCTCTCAAGTGTCAATTTGGTGTAATACTTGTAAAATAACATTATTTAACATTTCTTATAGAAAAATGGGAATATTCTTTATTGGTTTGTTTGAAGTCAGTCTTTTTGGGGGATAGTTTGATCCCTGGAATTTTTGGTGGAAAGATTGATCCTTAAATTAACATACCAGGATAATTATAGAAACATGAAAGTTAAACGTGTACCTTGAAAACCATGTTCTATGTAAGCTTCTTTTGGGAAATGCATAAGTTCTCATATTAGTGCATTTGTGTAAGAATATATACACAAAGAGCATGTTGCAGTGATAACTTGCTGATATTAAGTACGATTTTTTTTATACATCAAAATATTAGTAATTATACATTCACAGGCTTGCGACATGCAAGAAATATATCCTTTAGAGGAGATCCACTAGCCTTAGACAACAGGATATGAAGCTACCATAGCAATGCCACATAAACCTTTCCCACCAACACCTCTCTCCATCCGTATGTAACCATTCTCTCCCCATGTTGTGCCCCAAGAATTATACTTGGTACCGTCATTTGTAATCCCGTACCCCACTACAGTAACACCGTGGTCTAAGTCATGTCCCACATGAACCCGTGAATACCCCATTAGAATACATTTGAAAATCCGTACCCCCTGCATCGATTGCGACAGAAATAGGTTGAAAGGCTACAGCCTTCAAAAGAGCCCCCTCGTTATTTGTAGGTACATCTTCATACGATGTAATGGAAGCAACACTCTCTGTGGATTTCTTGCAAGAGCCATCCACTCCTTTGTAGGGGTAGTTGGACTCTGTTGTGAGCCCACCATTTTGTATGATGAATTTAAATGCATCATCCATAAGACCACCTTCACACCCTTGGTCTTCACCTTTGACATCGCAGTCCACAAGCTCTTGCTCTGACAATGACAACAGTTTACCTGTCTTAAGCTTTGTTGCTCCCTCCATTGCAGCAACAGCAACAGCAGAGAATGCCCAGCAACACCCTGTCATATGCCAACATGTAAAGATTGACATTGCAAATCTGAAGCTAATACAGAATAAAAGACACTGAAGTAACTATGGGCATGTTTGGTTATCTGGATTTTGCCGTATTGGATTGTATTCTGGACTCCAGTTCAGCAAATTTTATATTTGATTTGCAGGATTAGAGAAATGTGGCTAATCCCGGGATTTCCAGACATAATAAAAATCCCGTATTTTGGTCTCCATCAAAATTCTCCCGGACGCCAAAATTCATCATGGGCAAGATGGTAGACACGAAAAAAAATCCCACACTTACAAAATCCAACAAACCAAACATAAAATTTTATTTTGTGGGATTTTAAGAATGCAATATTTCAGTAATACAGGATGGACGGACAGAATACAGTATTTCATTAAATCCTGCAAACCAAACGTGCTTGTTTCAGAATGTAATTTTCCCATATATAGTGGACTTACCACATTGACCTTGATCTTTAACAGGGGTGACAACACCTTTGGCCCTCCAATCCATGCTTGGGGGAACCACAGTTATATTCTCGTATCTAAAGGGAGTTGTTGTTTTCCTGGAATGGGTTGACCTAAAACTAGGGGTGAGCATAATTTGGTTAATAACCGATTAACCGAACGGTTAATTCCGAATGGTTAATTTTATTGGATCAATTTGGTTAATTCGGTTAATTTGGTTAATTTATTTCGGTTACGGTTAAATGGTTAATTTGACGGTTAAAGATATTTTTGGTTTGGTTAACCAAATTAACCGAATAGTCAGAATTTATTCATAAATAATATCCTACACATGCATATATACATATATAGTTGTACTTTTATTTCAAAATACTTCCCCATATATATAGTAATCAAGTTTTTACGATCCATATAGAATTAATTTATAAAAATACTACTATAATATAACAATTGTCCCAAATTTTATGAGTATTTCAAAAAATATTATTACACGAGTGTTATTTGGTTAACCAAATTAACCGACCAAATTAACCATTGACCGATTGGACAATAACCGAATTAACCGACTCAATTTGGTTAGATTAATTGTTAAAATCTCAAACCACAAATTAACCGTTTAACCGAACCGAATTAACCGTAACCGACCGAATTAACCGAATGCTCATCCCTACCTAAAACCATTGAGTTTAGCTTTCATCTCCTTGCTGGTCATATCTGCATACTGATTGAGCCCAAGAGTATACTTGCTGCTGCTTCGAGCAGCGGCTTGGTTGAACGACTCAACATGGTGAACATTCTGCTGAAAAATCTGGAACCGAGCGACCTTCTAGGCCTCGTCTCTGTAGACACGCCCATGTTGAGCCATCCATTGCTCGAAAAGCTCAGACATGGTGACGCCATTGAGATTGTTGAGCAAGCGAGAATGAGATGAAGAAAAACTCAATGCGACTACAAAAAATAGGACAATAACACCACATATTGCAGAAGCCTTGGAAGATTGGATTGTCTGTTGGCAATAGCAACCAAATGGAAGAAACTCAAAGGTAGCTTTCCGTTCTTTGTTGGATGTTTAAGACCAGGTTGTAAGCTTGCTTATATAGATGCCTCCCACCAATCATATTGCAGCAGTTTCAAAACTCAACCTGCCGTGGAGACGGCTTCCGTATAGGTAAGCCCCATAAGGCACGGCGTTATTTGATGAATCGAGTACTCCTATTCGTTTGGATTTTCCTTCTGTTGGACAGCGAAAGATTCCATTCATTGTACATCTGAAATGCTGCAGCTTTTCATTTGTTACGTGACTCGAAGTAATGTCCTTATCCAACTATATATTCGATTTAGAAAATTAATAGATCTTCGCCGACCCGTTTACGGGGCACCCGCGGTATGGTACAACTTGGATTTTGGATCCAATTAGGAATCCGATTACTCTTTCTGTATCTATATGTATGTACATCATTGTTAGGGTTCGACAATCATCCTGTATTCTTCTTTGACGGCTGCCGCCGTACACATGGTGTCCCTTTGTAATTTTTTTTCTGAAATAGTAGAAATCTCGCCCCCTCCCGTGGATGTAGGTCATCTCGACCGAACCACGTAAATCCTGTGTTTTGGTTGTGTGATTGTTTCTCGTTTTTTGTTCTTCCGCTATGAAATCGTCATATTCTCGCATTCAACTCTTAACATCATTGACTAACTAATCTTATTATTTTTGTTTGATGAATGATGACCCGATTCAATAAAATTTTCTTTATTTGTCTACTGTGAGGTGGTGGCAAGATCCCCAAAAGTGACATGCGACTAGAGAGAGTAAGCTTGGAAAACCAAAACGATGTGGTGCTAAGAAGCGGTTTCCTTGGGACGTTAGGAATGTAATCAGGACTGTTCGGCGCAAAAATGGAACAATGGACAGTTGCATGTAGCGTGTGGACTTTTTGCTATAAAAAAATAAATAAAAATAAATTGTTACTGGCATTGTACCTCAAAAGCTATAGCTGATCGTCCGAATAGAAAAGGACGGTCAAAATGTAATTCTTGATCTATTGGCGTTGTACCTCCAAAGCTATAGCAGATTTGTAGTAAGTGTTTGTCTGCACCGTCATTATAGAATTTGACATTTAAAATTCTTTTTTTAGGGAAGTCAGGAGTTTTTATTCATCTTACCCTCTTCTAGTAAGTATATTCAACTGAATACATGCGTTTAGGGATGAGCATCGGGCCGGGTTATACCGGGTTTTGCTTGTCCCAAACCCAAACCCACATTTTAAAGTGGGCCACGGGCCGAGTTCAGGCCCGGATAAAAATGAAAAATGTCAGCCCATACCCGACCCATATAAAAATGTTGGGTTTCGGGCCGGATTCGGGTTTGCCCATATAACATCGAATGAGCATATCAAATTTTGCTAGATCCAACTTGCTAACATGGAAACTAAACTAGTATGATATGTATTTTGTGATCAACCTTCAAAACAATATATATATTTTGTGATAAATGTAGCCGGAATATGCACACCTTAGTTGTATGATCCCCTACAATAATGAATGGATATTGAAAGAGCAACAAATCATTTTCTCATACATGGAATCTATGATGTTGTGGTTTTTTGCTTCTCATCCTATATGTATATACAACGAAATGGGTTTTGGAAGGGTAAGAGATCATTTGTCTCCTACATGTGGTCATATGAGAAAAAAAATGAGCATAATCTACTATGCATTGAGCAAAAGATCATCTGTCCCCTACATGTGGACAGAGTGAGATCAAAATAATGAAATCAAGTATGTCTATCTATGTCAATGATAGTTATCTTACTAGTATCAATTCACTAATCATGTTGATTGATTACAAATTTTCTATGTTGCCATTGGTTGGATACATACTACATATTGCATCAAGATATTTGTATGTTTTTCTTTCAAGACAAAGATAGATGTATGCATCTATAATGTACATAAAATCTAATCTGGGTATTCGGGTTTTCGGGCCTGGGTTTACCTCCGTCCATACCCGGCCTAAATAAAATATGGGTTTAAATTTTAGGCCCGACCCACCCATATTATAAATCGGGTTCGGGTCTGGATCAGGTTATGTGGGCTGGGTCGCGGGTCGGATCGGGCCGGCCTGACCCGATGCTCATCCCTACATGCGTTTGAGTTTGGACAAAGGAAAACTATGGTACTACTACTACTACTATATCTAGCTTTTTCTAAGAATGTTTTCGCAGGAGGGGTCTTGTGTGGTTAAGTACCCATTTTTACTTACTAAGTGGAGTTTGTCCAAGCCTTCGGCAACAACATGGCGTGCATTCCCTACAGTCAAACATGACCTTCTAGTTGCTTCTCATCTTCCCCTGAATCTTAATGATGGAATTTGTGTACCTTGGATTTTCCTTCAATAACAACTCTATCATCTCTTTTGCATTCCAACCAATCTGTCTCAATAGTAATATATTGAAAGTTTGCATTTGAAGCAATCATTAGAGCCACCATCAGTTCAGCCTGGAGTCACATCTTTGAGAATATTGCCATGTCCGCCCAACCAAACACTTCATTCATCTCTTCTGACTATAGCGAGCAACTCATACGTGTCAAAGAGCACATCAATTCACTAAATTTTTTTATCTTAGAGTCATGTTTTACTTTTCGATTAAGGCTAGTATAGAAGGGTCGATCTCACATTACAACGTTTTTAAGATTCATTTCTTTTAAACCCAATTTATTTTTGAAACTATTTCTTTTTGTTATTTTTGGAAGATTTGTAGAAAATAAAGTCCGATTTGAGGGGTTGATTAATCTAATGTGAGAAAGTAAAGTACAAGAAGAATAAACGATTACACTAATGCAAAGAAAGTAAAAGATTATTCTAAAATAAGAGAAAGTAAAAGAAGAAGATTGTTAGTACGCAATATTATCTAAATAAAAATAAAATGCTGAAATTTAAAAAGTGAATTGAAAGCAAACGTTTAAAACTGGTTTGAAATCAGGAAGGAAGACATCGAGACTTATGGGTTTTACCACCTTAACCCTTGTGAAAATAGAATCGACACGATACACAACAAACAAGATAGAAGCAGGTATGTGATTTATCCATAAACAAAATACACAAGAGGAACTCCATGTGAACTCGTTGATCTTGGTGTTCACATATCCTTGTTCTTCATCCTAAAATAGATTTTTCTACAGCCGCATCCAAATCCTCACGAAATCAGTTTAAACGTTCTAAATCTCAATTTCTATGGTCACATCTGCCAAGATTAATAAGCGATTAAAATGATTAATTACATCATTCAAATCTGTGATTTTTAAATCGAAAACCAGCCGTCTAAAGTAGTCATGTAAAAGATCGATCCGATTAACACATGGCTAAGGGGCTACTCCCCTCGTCTCGATAAGAGAACACTCGCTATTCATGATGAGGATGAGAGAAATAAAGAAAGAAAGTAAAGGAGGCATAGACCACACTTTCAAGATCTCTGTAGAGTCTAAGGCGGTGACAGTTAAACGACTCGTTTGCTTTTTCTCTTGCTCCAAAAGGAAAACATAAGAAGAAGAATGAGAAAAGGGAGATCCAAATGTAGAATAAAAGAACCAAATTTATTGCACTTAAATGTAAAATTACACTAGAAAGAAAATGATAGAATTTCTCTATTACTTGCATAAAAAAAATCAAGACCCTTTTTCTTATTGGAGTCCCCCTCCTTTTATAGGAGGAGGGGTGTAAACCCTAAAAGGGAGGAGAAGAAATCAAGGAGGTGGATGTTTTTTGTATCTTTATTCAAGAGAAGAATTTCCTTCCTTAGTAGACAATAAAAAGAATCATTGATTGCCTTCTTTTAACTCTTCAAATTCTGACTTTCTATCTGCATATTCCCATTCCCAAAATTTCTTACAAACTGGCCAAAAGCTTTAAAGCATGCCCGAATATTTTTTTTCCTGTAGATCTTTGAATTTTCTTTCCAACCCATATTTTAACATTAAATTCTGCCTTGGGATGTGAGAGTTATGCCAATTTTGGTGCAATGTATATACTTAAATCAGGCACTACTGAAAAACATACTAGTATATCACCGGTTGGTTGGATAGTCAAATGATTACCAATGTAATCGGAAAATATGTTTTTCCTGTAGAAATTGAAATTATATTTTCAAAATATATCTAAACTCCAAATTTGGAATTTGTATGTTGGAGTTATGACAGTTTTGGTGTCATCTATTCATGAATTTCAGGCACTGCGGGAATCGTACAAAACATCTTCCAAGAGAAATTAATGATTGGAGTGATCAGACCATTTTCCTACAAAAATCAAATCAAATATAATTAAAACCCCACATAAAGATAGAAAATACAAAGTAATACAATTAATTATAAAACTAAGAAAACAAACAACAAATTTATCCTAAAAAGATATCTAAAGGATGTAAAAAAAGGATAAATACACATTTACCAAAATACCCCAAACTAGAATCTTTGCTAGTCCTCAAGTAAATAAAATTACAAATAAAATAACAAATAAAGTCAAATTTATACCCCCAATATCTCATTACTCACCCTTGTAACATCATTATAATCCTTTCCTCCAATTTATGACCAAGTGACCCAATCTCCTAGAATCACGGAGCATAAAGTTCTATATTCCCTATAAAAATAACTATCACATCTTGCTTCAAAAATGAGATTTTACAGAATAATAGGCTTCATCTTACTTTCGTTTTGGCACTCTCAATTTTTATTTTTTTATAAGTTGTTGCAAAATAACATGACGAAGGGGAAGTGTGAAACAAAAAAAGAAGTGAATTTTTTTTATCCCTCCTCTATTCGACTCAGTATTTGAATTTGTGGAGTTGTGGCTACATCGGTTATTTTTTCATGTGCACTTTTGGCATCTTTTGATGGTATGCCCCTTTGTGGGGTATGAAATTTTTATTTTGGGAAGCATGCCACCTCGGACTTGATTTTTATCCAGTGATGATTCTTTACTTCTCTTTTCTAGAAGAGAAATAGAGAGAAGGAAGAGATGTTCTTATGCTTATAGCTTTCAACATTTTTTTCTTTAGAGAGTGTCATTGATCTAGTTAGAATATTCTTATAATTCACATAATACACGTTTTATAACAAGATAATTCATTTGTTTAAATATAGGAAAAATTATGCTTGGTTCTTATCGATTCCTTATGACTTACCAACTATTCCAATGAGTGATGTTATTAGGGGTCCTATGTGACATGGTGGTTTCATACATGGTAATTTGTAATAGATTTTGCAAAAAGTTTACTAAATTTAATTTGGGGTACAATGATATATGTCTACTCAATGGGCCAACTAAATAATGGCCTTTTTACAACTAAGAAAAAAAAGAATGGACGACTAGATAAAGGCCATAAACTAAAGCAAATACATGCAAAACGATGAAAAGAAAAAATAAAGCAAATAAGAGAAAAGACAGGGGGTGGAATAGAATCGTACCATCAACCTCCACCCTAGACTTAGACTTTTGCTCATCCTAAGCAAAATCTAAATATGAGATGGAGGGAAGAAAATTACTCTGGTAGAGGAAAGTGTAAAGATGAAGGAGGATTGTAGTAGTAGTTCCCCCAATAAGGGGATTTGGGGTCAGGGTAGGCCTGATGGGGTAGCTGGCTCTCGATTTTTTCTTTCTTTCATTTTTTAGAATAAGAACTGAAATTGAAACACAAATATTAGCTAAGACAAATATAGAAGAAAATTGCAAAAATTAAATGATTGGGTTGCCTCCCAATAATCGCCTAGTTTTATGTCGCAGGTCCGACATAGTTAGATCATGGAGCCTTGTTAGGATCGGGAGAGGGAGTTGGGGGTTCATGCAAGTGGAGGTCTTTAATTAAGAAGAGTTGATTGGGAGAGCGAGTTGGGGGTTCATGCAACTATGGTATGAGGTACCCCAAATCGAGGAAAAGTGATATCTTTGAGGAGTTTCTTCACAGGCTTGGAATCACATGTTTTGGTGGAGATGGCTTCAACACATTTGGAAACATAATCAACAGCCGCCAAGATATATTTGTTCCCACAAGAGGAAGGGAATGTGCCCATATTATCTACCCCCACATGTCAAAAATTTCAATCTCATGCCAAGAAGTCACAGGCATTTAGTCTCTCTTAGATATTTTGTCAGTCCATTGACATTCATCACAAGCAAGGACAAAATGGTATGGATCTTTGAATAGAGTAGGCCAGAGAAAGGATTGTAAGACCTTCCTAGAAGTTTTTTGAGAACTCATATGCTCTTGATGCAGGGATTTTGAGTCATATATAGGCTGATTTCATACTTGTTTTGTGTGTTTATTTGTCAATTTTGTGACTATAATGGTATGATTCATTTCCGTCGGCCTATAATCACTATATGCATCAAATTTATCTTATTTTATTCTATTTTGAATGAATTACTAAATCCCATAGACTAACTTGTGTTTTTTTCCGCTTTTTTAGGTACCTATTGTTCCAGGAAGTGTCGATACCATCGACACTCCGTCGATACTATCAACATGGCAACAACAACCAAGATGGAGAGATCACACCCCATTGATGTCATCGACACATCTGTCGATGGTATCGAGAAGTCAACATGGGAACCTTGTTTTGAAGAAAGCAGATGTCGCTACCATCGACCATCCGTCGATGGTATCGACTAGACGTAGGAAGCATGAGTGCCTTAAGGTGTCGATACTATCGACACAGCCGTCGATAGTATTGATGCCGTCAAATTAGAGCTGGATTCAGAACTGCACAATCTAACGGTCGGGATAGATCAGAAGCTGTAAGTCATACCTATACCTAAAGAAAGACGACCCAAACCAGGGTATCACATTCTATTCCGTCGCACAAGTCCCGAAGGGAGGAGAGCAAAGAACAGAGCCGAGAGCTACGCCCTGGAGGATTCCAGAGCCGCAGACATGCGATTCTACCGCCGAAAAGTTGCAGAACACGCGTCACGCACCGAGGATCATGTTGATCTTCTCTGTTTCAGGGGTTACATCATATTCTCATTCGTTTCCCCATATTTTCCCTTTTCTTCTCCATGTGTATCATTGAGATGAACAAGCAGGGCTAATCCCCATTGTCCTTAGGACCGGGTAGCCTGGGGAATTATTGTATGACAATTTTCCATTGATTATTATAATTCTTCTCATTTTTCCTGGATATGTTATTGTATTTCTATCGCAATTTTCTATGCTTGATCACCATAGTTGATTTCTAATACTGTTAATTGCTCTTGATGGAGAATTAGTGGTTGAAAAGGCAAGATTGACACATTAACCTATAAATTCCTTAGACAAGGTAATGTACGGTTAATGGTGGATACCCAGAGTATTAATTAATGCACTTAGATCTAGGGTATAAGTTACTACTGGCATGGAACTGGCCTAGAGCTAGGTAGTAGATTGCATCACGGAAGCGAGCAATTCTAACTACATGCCTCTATCTAGGATAAGAGATGAGTTATGTTAGTTGTATAGAATTGCATGTAGTGAGACCTTGCGGTAAAACCGTAATCTTAAGGATTCCCATTCCATTTGATTAAACCAAATATTTAATGTAACATCCCTGACCTGGGTTATGCTTTAACCCTAGATGTTTTGCTTAAAAAAGATAACTATATGCTTGCTTTTATCTTCTGAAAAGTAATTAAGGCTCAAGAGGAACTTATGTTTCAATTTTAGTCCTTTTTGAATAATGTTGAAAACAATATTTTACCTATTTTGGACTAATGTGAAAATTACCCAAGTTGAGGGGTTAACTTGCAAATGTTACATGATAAATGTTCCTCAAGTGTTGAAGCATCATAAGAATGGAAATTATGCAGAGGTATGGCTTGTGACAGCCTGAGTACCAAGAAAGAGCTTATTGAGCAATGTTTGTGCATTAAAACCTAGTTTTGGTATAATGTGCAATTTACCCAAAACCTAGGGTTCAATATAAAAAATACCAATTCTAGAGAGTACATAATGTTTCTTGGTATCAATTAGAGACAATAAAATCAGAGGGGAATCTCATTTGAATCTCTTTGGAGGAGAGAGAATCTTGATATTAAAATAATCAAGATTTAAGCATAATTGAAACCATAATTCAATTTAATGCAAAAATAAATATATTAATGGAAGTGTCCTTCAACCAAAAATGGATGGTTGAATTTACATAAGTATGGAAATCCTTATGCCTTACAAAGGCAACGAAATATCTAAAGTAAGTGGAGAGCCCACTCACATTAGTTAAAGAAAAAGTAATATCCACTCATTTTTTGATATTATTATTATATTGATTAAGGTGCTTAATTTGTTTTCTTTAATTCGTGGATAAAGAAGAGAATTTTTAAGGAGAGGATGATGGATTCGTATTCAAGGAAGTGAGGGGGATAAGTGGAACCAATTTTGGGAATTAAAGGATTTGTATAACACTTTTTCTCTCTTGAAATTCCCTTACATATATCCCATGTTCCACCCACATGAAAGACCCTTTTTCGACTCCACTTTCTTTCCTTGTATTGGCCGAACACAAGGAATCTTAGGAGAAATAAAAGTACGTATCCCAACCAATAGGTGAGCTCCATAGTCATCTTCAACCTTGATTTCATGGTGAAAATTGAAATTCAATGCTTATTTTCTTCTTTTCTCCATTCAATCTTCAACTTTAGCCAATCCTTTCACTCAAAGACTTGAGAATGGGCCTTGGAAAGTTGAGAGAGATTCATCCACCATTGAGGAAGTGAATCTTGAAGCTTGGATACAACTTTGAAGGTGGGTTAACTTGAACCCTTGAATATCATTATTGACTTCATTTCTTCATCATATGTTCATTCCCTTTTTATTCCCGAACTTCCTTTTGATTAGTTGATGAAATCACCATAAGAATCATAGTAAATTTCGAAGTATTGCAGCTTGAAGATGATGATGTCATCTTAGCACACACCTCAATAAAAATTATGAGCAAACGGTTTTGAGTCTTGATGACCAAACGGTCTCAAGACCGTTTGAGGGCAAACGGTCTCAAGACCGTTTGAGGTTAAACAATATCAAGACCGTTTCGGGTTAATTGTTGATGTGAATGATGAAGATCCAATGGTTCAAATTGATTTAATTATAATGGATTCAAGAATGGGTGATCTATTGATTACAAACCCTAATTGATTTGAATGGTTGAAACCCTAAATTGATTGAGTTGATTTCTATGTTGAATGGCTCAAACAGTCTCAAGACCGTTTGAGGGCAAATGATCTCAAGAACGTTTGAGGTCAAATGGTCTCAAGACCATTTGAGGTCAAGAGGAGTCATGGATGGATGGAGATCCAAGGGTTGTAGATTGATGAACCTTCAATAGTCTCAATGTTGGATGGTTTAATGAGTGCAATCCCTAAAATTGATTGATTGGTTGTAGGAAACCCTAATTGATCCATTCGGTTTCAAGGAGGTTTGGACCAAACGGTCTTGAGACCGTTAGACTCCAAACGGTCTCAGGAGCAAACGATCTTCAGACTATTTGGAAGGCAAAAAGTCTCAAACCGTTTGATGTTCAATCAGTTTCAATGATGAGTTGCTCTTGCGGTTTCAAACCGTTTGGAGTTAATTAATTTTTAATTCAAACGGTCTTAAACCTTTTAGAGTTTTTGAGATCAAGATAGTTTGGAGGTCAAGCACTTCAAGACCGTTTAAGGTCTAACAGTCTTTACACCGTTTGGAAGTGCAATTGATTCAAAGACCATTTGAAGGTCAAAATACTTCAAGACCATTTGAAGGACTAGTACCTCAAGACCGTTTGAAGGTCTAATTGACTCAAACCATGTAAGTACTATTGAACCCCATGATTTTTAATGATGTATATAAAAGATAATTACAATGGTTGTACCTTTAAGGTACTTAAGTGATTAGTACCTTTTGAGTGGTTAACTTTTGATGCTTATAAAAGAAGTAACTCAATACACTATGGTAATCATAGATGTATGTACTCGAATGAAGGGTTGACCTAATCAAATCAAGTTTGAAGTAATCAACATCCTAGAGAGGATGAGAGAGAGAGAGGAATTCATATATGTATAATAATCATGTAGTGGTTTAGCCCCTACACTTTCAATATGAATAAAATATGTAATTAGGGTATGATCCTTGATAAAGAGATCATGAAACCCTAATTAAGAATGTTGATGAGCCCTAACCCTTATTTAGGGCAATGCTAGGTGTAACCCTAATCTAGGGTAATTATGTAACCCTAATCTAGGGTAATGATGTAACCCTAATCTAGGGTAATGATATGAGAAATCCCAATTCAGGGTAATATAATGAAAAACCCTAATTTAAGAAGATGCTTCATGAAACCCTAATTTTGAGTAAAGTTACATGAAACCCTAATTTGGGGGAAAAGTTATAATGAACCTTAATTCAAGATAATGACATGTGGAACCCTAATCAAGGGTGATGGCATGTGAATCCCTAATCAAGGGTGATGACAAGTGAAACCCTAATCAAGGGTGATGTCATATGAAACCCTAATGCAGTGATGTGATGTGAAATCCTAATCAAGGGTGATGACATGTGAAACCCTAATGCAATGATGTGATGTGAAACTCTAACCCAAGGTGATACTATGAATGCTATATGAAACCTTGATATGAAATCCTAACCCTAATATAGGGTAAAGGTATGTGAAGCCCTAATTTTTGGTTATAGTGCATGAAACCCTAATCTTGGGCAATATGATGATAAACCATAACCCTAATTTTGGGTAATGGGATGAGTATTCCTAATTGATATGAATTTGGGAAATCCTAACCCTAATGAGTGAATAGTGATGCTACCATTACATTGCATGGTGTTGATATGTAATTGATATAACTGTTATCAAGTGTACTAATCATGTAGGTATCATGAGATGATGGACATAGCCAGGTATGAGCTATGATGTTCTATTATTGAAATTGTTTTATGGGCCTTGTGAGACATAATATGCTTTTTTGCCTAATAAGAGGTAATAATAGATTAATGGGATTTAAGAGCCATGTGAGATACCTGTATTACAAGTATCATGTTTACCTTGGTCAGATGACCTAAAGGTATTAGTTACCTGATAAGTGGTAACAAGTGTTCTTTAATGAACTGAGGGTTTGAATACCCATATTCCATAATCATGATGATGAGATGTTAAGGGATGAGGATGCCCCTGATGTGACAAGGGATTGAGATCCCAATGTTTTATAAAGCTTTGAAAAGTACTTGATAGAAGTATTACTCATTCTTTGTAGTTTTTATTATAATGATTTATGTTTGAAAACCTGACTGATGCTAAAAGAATATGGTAATGTACTTAATTAATCAAGTGAAATCTTATCATGTAGAGCCCTGGCCATAGATCCATCATCGTCAGTAGTTGGTGATGGTGAAATAGGTTTTCCTACAAGATCTCCTGGATGGCATACTGTTGAGTATGTGAGGGTTATGGGCGCGAATATCCTTACGCCCTAATGGAGGAATTGATGTGAGATAAACATTAAATCTCTCAATCCTTCATTATATATGCCGGGATGGATGTATCACTAATCTCCCGATGCCGGGATGGATGTATCATGAATCTCCCGATAATGTTAATGCCATATCGATGTGAGATAAACATTAAATCTCTTGATGCCGAAGGAGTACAGTTGACGCTGTAACTCTATAGAGAAGTTGCCAGGATACCCTGGAAAGATATTTAGCAGAGACACAAAATGTCCTGCATTTTGTCCTCACACTGACTGAGGAGGATGAGGTCATGGAAATCCAACTCTTCCTTGACCTATGTATGGTACCGATTTCAATTTTGCAATGGTAGGTTGGAGTATGAGCGGTATACCTCATCTCCTCAGGGCTTAAGTATGATTGTAAAATGTAATCAGCCGTGTAGCATATTTGCTTAAGGTTGAAATAAGAGAATCAATGGTTGATGTTACTTTGCTTAGCATATCCTAGATGGATGAATGTTATACATATTCTTCAATTCCTTATTCGATAAGTAACATGCTTCTTTAGCGAGATATAGCTGAAATGACTTGAATAAAGAATAATGCTCTAATCTGTTTAGAAATTGATTTATCTGTTGTTGAATACTTATGATTCTTCTGCGCAGTTTTATTCTATTAAACTACAATAATAATATTTCTAGCGGAGAGTTATATCTCTCGCTGGGACAATTTTCAATTGTCTCACCCCTGTGGGATCCAAATTTTTACGTAGACGCAAAAGAAGAGGCAGAAACCCTACAACCGGGGAAGAACAACAATATCAACAACAACAACAAGGACAATAGTGATATTCCAGGTGGAGGCACTGGCTGTCATGTTTTGTATAGAGAGTCCTATGTGTCATCTTTGTACTCTCAGGTCCTCGGAGTTAGTAGTTAGTACTTTTAATAAATTCGATCTGAGATTTTGGCTTGATGCCTCGAGGTTCTAATGTTGTCTATGTATAGTTTTAACAAGGCAGTTGATGCTTGAAATCCTCGAGAAGGGATGATACATGATATGTACTTATGAACCAGAATGTATATTTAATACTTTGGTTCTTGATGAAAGAGTTTTCCTATGTTTGGATCTCTTTGTAAATGGTTTTAATTTTTAGTAATTTTCAGTAATTCACTGTTAATGATCAATTCCGCAATTAATTACACTATGATGGTCTGATTTGGTGTCGGGTCGTCTCATTTAATCATCGCTCTCTTTTGTTTTCTCTTTATTTTATTTTCTTTTACAAAAAGCAGCAATCAACTTTTCCAATCGGTCTAGATGATCGTGACCAGTTAGTAGTATACTAAAATTTATGTTTCCCTAAGTTTGACTCGGGCCTCACAAGGCCTATATTACTTTGATACGTGCACTTGTGTTTAATGCACGCCTTAAGCGTGTCAAGTTTTTGGCACCGTTGTCGGGGACACGACAAATTTTAGCACTACGAGTGCTGCAAGCGGCCACTCTAGGCCACTTTTTACTACAATTTTATTATGTCGAACTTAATTACCTATCTTTCAGACTTTCAGTCATTCTAGCAATGTACTTACTTGATTCTTCATATTTCAGGTACTAGTGCATGATGAGGACACGCACTACGGACTACATAAAATCTTCTAATATCCCACCATCGGTTGAAGAAGACGAGCTGATAAATACGCCTCCTGAGGACGTTGAACAAGAACTCGAGGCTTTCACAATGGCCGAGGAACATACCAAATGGGAGAAGATTAAAGCTTCTTCTTCCTCAGTGCAGAAGGGGCCAATCAAGAAACAAGCTATCAACATACCCAGTTACAAGATTGATCCATGGCTTATTCAATTGGTCAAGTCGCGGGCATTCCATGGACTCAAAAAATGAAGAACCAGTAGCCCACATCAACACCTTTATGGAGAACTGTGATATGGTGAAGGTAGATAGGTTCCCACAGGAAGCCATTTATCTGAAATTATTCCCATCCTCTTTAGCAGGCAATGCAAGGGAGTGGCTATATAATCTAGATGATGAATATGTCAAATCATGGGATATGATGATTGAGGTGTTCTTTGAAAGGTATTTTCCGCCCAAAAAGACAAATGATCTCGTGAGGAGGATCCAAAACTTCAAATAGTAGGCCAGTGAGACATACTCGGAGATATGTGAACACTTCAATATCATGATACGAAAATTCCCACATCATGGGCTAAATTTAGAAACCCAAGTGAAAATCTTTTATTTTTCTCTTAAAAAAAATGATAGGAGTAATCTAGACTCAGTGGGAACATGTTTCTTTCTAAATAATAAAGGATCCAAGTGTTGAGAGATTTTAAAGAATATGGCTAAGAAGCAATCTTGGTGAAAGAGATGCACCAGAATATGTCAAAGTTGCAGGGGATGCCAAGGCCATTAAAGAATTAAATGAGAAGATGGATTTGATAGTGAAGAGACTTATAGAAAAATATGATGATGGGTCTGATGATGAGGCGTGGAGGAAAGATAAGAAATTCTCGTGGAAGGATCCAAACATTTTTATACAGGATCCAGATCAGAAACCACAACCTAGTGTGGAGGAAAAAAGTAATGAGTTGCTCAACCAAGTAATAAAGCAAAACCAAGAATTCATGAATACATTCGGCAAGCAAATTCAGTCACAGGGAGAATTTATGAACCAACTTGGTCAGACTCTATAGAGCCATGGGGCACAGATGAGGACGCTTGAGACGTCCATTGCGCAGATGGCAGCTAAAATTGCAAGCTTGAAGAAGCTGACAAAGCAGGGTTTTCCAGGGAATACTGATGTTCTAGGAGGGAGCCATCAAGACAAGGCTATTTTTCTGAGGAGTGGAAAGAAAATTTTAAACTCTAAAGCTAATGAACCAAACACATTACAGCCAGAAGCAACATGTGAGGCCGCAGAGGAAGCCGAAGTCACTGAAACTACTAAGGACAATGTAGAGATTGCTACGGAGGAGCCCATTGCTGAGAAAGATGCATGAAAGAGGACACCATATATGCATCCACATCAGAGAGCACAAACAGTCCCGGTTCCATATCCGAACAACCTTAAAGCAAAGAAGGTGGATCAACAATTCAAGAAGTTCTTGGACATCTTTAGGAAATTATCTATCAATATTCCACTACTTGATGCAATTGAGCAGATACCTTCTTATGGTAAGTTTCTAAAGGACATTATCACTAAGAAGAGGAAGATTCCAGACACGGAAGTAGTGGTGCTCAAAGAACAGGTGAGCATGTTCATTCTAGGGACATTGCCACAAAAGAGGCAGGATCTAGGGTGCTTCAACATTTCTTGCTACATCGGGAAGGTAAAGTTTGGAGAGGCCCTTTGTGACTCAGGAGCGAGCATCAACTTGATGCCTCTATCCACCTTTAAGAAGCTTGGTCTTAAAGAATCCTAGAGGAGAAACATGACGATCCAACTTGCAGATAATTCAGTCGTAAGGCCTTATGGGATTTGCAAGGATGTTCTGGTCAAGGTGGACATATTTGTTTTTCCGATAGATTTTGTTGTGATGGATATGCAAGATGAGCAAGGGAACAAGATGCTACTAGGTAGACCCTTCTAGGCTATAGATGACATGATTTTGGAAATGGGTAGAGGCCGATTGACCATGGGCATAGCTGATCACCGATGTGAAATAGTAATGCCGAATAGCCCAAAGTCGTCAAAGGAACGAGGGCAGTGCATAAAAGTTAGACACTTTGATCACAATGTTTCCATTTATCTAGGGAAACCCTTTCTCGACATGGCGCATGTGATGGCCAAGGTGGACAGGGGAACACTTGCCGTAGATATCATGGAGCAAACTACGGTGGTCTCTCTTGCTAAAGTCGTGGGATATCCAAATGATGAATATGAAGAACTTTGCTTGTCTACTGAGGATGATGTTGTGGAGATTTCAATGCTAGAATCTTATCCTCAATTGCCTCTTAAAGCTTGCTTGTTCAATATTATGGATAACTGAATGAGGAGCACATCTCTACAGACTGCGTGAAGATGCTTCAAGTTTTGCCTTGTTACTATTCTAGGCACTTTGAAGATCTGGGACTACTGTCGCCCCCATTGCAACCTTTGTTGGTGAATCTGCCAGATTTGGAGCTAAAGTCGTTGCCCCCTAATTTGAAGTATGCATTCTTAGAAGTGGATGCAAAGCTACCGGTCATTATCTCAGCATATCTAAGTGCCGCTGAAGAAGAACAATTGATGGTTGTATTGAGGAACCACCATGGTGCTTTCGGGTGGTCAGTTTCTGACACCAAGGGGATCTCCCCTACTCTATGCCAACACAAGATCTGACTTGTTGAAGGAGCTAAGCCTGTGATTCAGCCCCAATGCTGCCTCAACCCTATCATGACAGAGGTAGTCAAGAAGGACATGATCAAGTTGCTTTTAGTGGGAATTATCTACGCCATCTCAGACTCTATGTGGGTAAGCCTGACACAGGTAGTTCCTCAAAAGGGGGGAATTACGATAACTACAAATTTTTTAAATGAGCCAGTGACCACCCGGTTGGTTATCGGGTGGTGGGTTTGCATAGATTACCGTAGATTGAACACTGCAATGCTAAAGGATCATTTTCCTCTACCTTTCATTGATCAAATTTTAGAGCGACTGGATGGTCGCTCTCATTTTTGTTTTTAGATCGATATTCCGGCTACAACCAAATTTTGATTGAACCTAAGGATCAAGAGAAATCTACTTTCACTTGTCCTTACGGTACCTTTGCTTATCGTCGTATGGCTTTTGGATTGTGCAACGCACCGACCACTTTTTAACATTGTATGCTTGCCATTTTCTCTGACATGGTTGAACATTATTTAGAGGTGTTTATGGACAATTTCTCACTCTACGGTGTGTCATTTGATGAATTCCTTTATAATCTTGATAAAGTTTTGCAGAGATGTGAGGACACTCACTTGGTCCTCAATTGGGAGAAATGCCACATGATGGTTAGCGAGGGCATTATGCTAGGACACAAAGTGTCTAGCAAGGGACTGGAGGTGGATCCAGTAAAAATCGAGGTTATTTTCAAATTTCCTCCACCGAACTCGGTGAAGGGAGTTAGAAGTTTCCTTGGTCACGCGGGATTTTATCACCGATTTATTAAGGATTTTTCCAAAATCACTAAGCCACTATCTGAGTTGCTTGAGAAGGACGCAGTTTTTGATTTTAATGGAAAATGTATGAACGCTTTTGAGATCCTTAAGGAACACTTGATTTCTGCGCCTATTGTGCAAACTCCGGATTGGAGTCAACCATTTGAGCTTATGTGTGACGCATCTGATTATGCTGTGGGGGCCGTTCTTGGGCATCACCTTGAGAACCGACCCACAATCATTAATTATGCGTCGAAAACTTTAAATGATGCACAATTAAATTATACCACCACTGAAAAAGAATTACTTGCCGTGATTTTTGCTTTTGAGAAATTTAGGCAATACTTAGTGGGATCTAAAGTGGTGGTATGGATGGATCATTCTGCAATATAATATTTAATGGAAAATAAGGACACAAAACCTAGACTCATTAGGTGGATACTTCTTTTACAAGAATTTGACATTGAGGTTAAGGATAAGGTGGGTATTGAGAATGTGGTTGCAGACCATTTGTCTCACCTTGAGAGGGTAGATGAGAAAGATACTAATATACCCATTACTGAGACTTTTCCAGATGAACATATTCTTTCCATTAAATCCAAAGATCTATGGTTTTTGCACATAGTCAATTATCTTGTGTGCAAAGAACTACTTGAGGATTGGAGTTATCAAGAGAAGAAGCAAATTTTTCCATTCATTGAGATTTTAATTTTGGGATGACCCTATTCTTTTGAGATAGTGCAGGGATGGGGTTTAACACATGTGTGTGCCATAGTTTGAATATGACAGCATGCTCATCCATTGTCATCCATTGTCCACCGGCGGCCATCATGCTAGCTCGAGGATGGCTGCGAAGGTATTCGAGAGCGGCCTATATTGGACCACACTTTTAGAGATGCCTATGATTATGTGAGGAGATGTGATGCGTGTCAGCGGGCAGGTAACATCTCAAAAAGACATGAAATGCCCCTAAATATGTTTTAAGAGGTTGAAGTCTTTGCGTTATGGGGTATAGATTTTATGGGACCCTTTGTGTCCTCAAATTCTAATTTGTATATTTTACTTGCGGTTGACTATGTTTCAAAGTGGGTCGAAGCAATACCCACTAGGACTAATGATGCTATGGTAGTGTGCAGGTTTGTGAAAGAGTACATCTTCTACATGTTTGGAGTGCCCCACATGATCATCAGTGATGGAGGCACACATTTCACAAACATGAAGTTTGCTGTGCTTTTGAGTAAGTATGGGGGTAAAGCACTATGTGGGCACCCCATACCGTCCGCAAACACAGGACCAAGTAGAAACTTCCAATAGGGAGATAAAGAAGATTTTGGAGCGTACTGTCACCGCATCGAGGAAGAACTGGAGCATGCTCCTACCAGACACACTTTGGGCGTATATGGCCGCATTTAAGACTCCTATAGGCACTACACCTTTTAGGCTGGCTTATGGGCGTGCATGCCACTTGTCGGTAGAGCTGGAACACAAGGCGCATTGGGCACTCAGGAAGTTGAATGTGAAAATTGATGATGTAGGGAAGAGAAGGTTGCTTGAGCTCAATGAGTTAGATGATTCAAGAATGAACGCTTGTGAGAATTCCCAGATTTACAAGGAAAGGACAAAACATATAGATGATCACCATATCCAAAGGAGGGTTTTCTCAAAAGGTGAGAGTGTCTTGCTATTCAATTCACAGTTAAAGCTACATCCTGAGAAGTTCAAGTCCCAGTGGAGTGGACCATTCATTGTTGAGGAAGTGCGTCCACATGGATCTGTGATGGTAAGAGATGGTGAGAGGATGTTCTTGGTGAATGTCCAACGTATAAAGCACTACTATGGAGAGGATTTCATGAAGAAGGTGCATGAGGTCAAACTCATCACACTTGATGAAGATTGAGCATAATTGCGTCTAGCCTAAGACGTTAAAGAAGGGCGCTTGTTGGGAGGCAACCCAACTTAGGTTATCATTCTTAATTTCTTTATTTTTCATTTTCATAGTTAGTTGTTAGGTAATTTCTACTTAGTTTGTAAAAATGATACCCTGATGCGTGCTTTGAGTGTGCATGCCTAAAGAACTGTCGATACTATCGACACTATTGTCGATAGTATCGAGTTGGGCTCAGAGAAATGACTACAAAATCTTCATTTCGTCGACATTATCAACGAAACCATCGATAGTATCGACAAGGGAATAGAGGTGCGAAGCAAAATGTCGCTACTATTGACTCAATTGTTGCAACTATCGAGATGTCTAGAGATTTTCAGAAAACTTTGTCTCAGTAATTCGATACTATCAATGGCCTTGTCGATGGTATCGACATACCAACAGCAGACAGCAACGCCAACACCTCACAAAGATAAAAAAACATACGTAGGTGTCAATACCATTGACCGAACCATCGATAGTATCGACAAACCATGTCAACAATCCATACATCTTCATCGAACGGTCTACAGTGACGATCTGTGGATGACGTCGATACTATCGATGACTGTCGCTACTATCGACGCGTCATAAATCTGTATCTTCAAAAGCATCAATCGATGGCTGTCGATACCATAGATCCTCAGATTTCACTGTTTTGTCGATACTATCGACGAACTCATTGATAGTATCGATGCACTGACAGCAGCGGTGACCGACTCTTATAAAAGGAGATCTATTCTTTCAATCAAAACACACCTTCAAGTTTCATATCTCCCACTTCCGAACCCTAGTGTCTCTGGGAACCCGAAAGCTACAAAGATCTTCACCAACAGTCATCTCTGAGTGTCTCCATCGACTCCGAGGCTCTGTCTTCTCCGAGCCTCACCGACCATCTCCTACGAGCTCTTTTCTCCATCCTTTTTTTTCTTTTTCACCTATTACCTCTTGCAACAATGGTGAGATCCGGTGCTTCCTCCTCAAGGGCTGCACCACCTACCCTACCTACCCCAGTTCAAGGACTAATTCCTCGATCGAGGATAGTCCACACCTCACCGAAGATCAAGAAGGTCTATGATGATCTATGGAGGTGCACGATCGAGCCCACCTGGTATGGCGACTGGTAGTTAATTAAAGATCTGGGGTTCGAGGCAAACATGGCGTACATGCTTCAGGGGAAAATTAGAGAATCCCCAATGCTATGCCATGACCACGTCGAGGGTCATCTGCTCTTCAGTGGGTGGCCAACATACAAAGATACCATCATTGAGTTTATGGCATCTTTGGATATCTGTGTCATCCCCAACGAGCTTCACCCAACACAGACTGAATGGAAAGAGGGGCAAGTTTCTTTCTACCTCTACAATAGAGATTACACCATGTCCCTTTGTGAGTTCAATGAGATTTATGGGTGGTCTCATGGGGATCTACGCCAACCGCCGCATAGACCAGACTACGACACCATGTATGCGGCATTGGTCACTGTACCTGAAGGCTATTCGATCAGCTAGCACCACACCTCCATTGCTGACTTCAACCATTCGTTTGTCCGAATCTTGCACCGTATTCTTTATAACACATTCTTTGTAAGATCCCGATTGTCACAAAGCAAGTTTCAAGAAACGGATCTCTTCTTCCTCAACAATCTGCTATTGGGGGAGTGTTTAAATTTTGGAGCCTTCTTCCTCATGTGAGTCATGGCAGTGAAGAGGAACACGTCTCGAAAGGCCCCAATCTATTTCAGAGGCCTCATTACTCCTATCGCCATCCACCTCAGCCTAGATCTTTCTGGGTTACCAAAGTTGGAATGTAAGAATACGCTGAATCTGAGCCATTTGTAAATGTTGGCCTCCTCAACGTCCACCACGACACTGTCTTCACCACCTGCCACATACAAAGAGTCTTTCAGAAGAGGCAACTGCCTGACCCCGCCTTCAACCTCAGGCATGGCCAAAATTATAGGTGGCCAATCATTGACGTTGATACTGATGAGGAAAAAGGAGGCGATGACGTAGAAGTAGACGTATAAGAAGGTGACGATGATGAAGAGGAGGAGGAAGCTGCCATTCCCATATGATGATGAGTTGCTCCACAGAAGCAACCCTGACATTTTGGAGCACCGTCTTCTTCTGAGCCATCTTCCCAACAACCCTCTCAAGGTGGAGAGGATGTCTACTCCATGCAGGACATGTACACCATGCTCTAAGATATTCAACAGACGCATCATCAGCATACTGCGTCTTTTACAGGTATCTAGGATATTCACAACAGGTTGTACGTCAACTAACAAGCCATCTATGAAAATGAGCGCCTCCTCTTTACGAACCATGAGAACATACATAACCGGTTGTAGGGGATGGAAATGCAGCAACAACCGTTCTACGATCATTATTGGAGCCAAAACTATTTTGGAGGGTACCCGCATCCACCGCCGATGCCGCCCACCGACCTGACATTCCAGGGGCTATATCCTACTTGGTACCCCATCCAGTTCCCACCACCACCTCCGCAGTAAAGGGTATTGCTGTTCCACTTCTTAAGTCTGGATTTTGACTATGAGGCCATAATCTAATTCAAGCTTAGGGTGGGTGATGGAATAACATTTATCTAGATTTTATTTAGTTTTTATTTCAGTATTTGTTTTTTACTTTTGAAAATTTAGTTGTCTTTGTTTCTAGGATTTACTATTTTCTAGGATCCACTATCAATCTAGTGTAATCAATGGATTTAATGTAATTGCATGCCATCTCGATATTTTCATTTGGGGGTTTGTGAGAGAATGATTTTAAATGAAAATCTTTAAGAATTTGTAAGCTAGTCTTGTGAGAACTTGAGGACATCACTTGTGAATCTGATTGGGTAGGTTAACTTTAAAACATATGAACATGATTGTGTATCCTTATGGTTCATGTTAAGAGGATTGATATGGATGTTGAGCCTAAACTGACCAAACATCAATGTGACTTTAACTTGAAGTGAGAGAGAGAAATCCCTTGATTAACTGGTACACAAGTCAGTAAGGAAGGACATATAATTCTTTTTGAAGGTTCTGTCAATTAATCTTGTGATCTTTCCACCGTATTTTCATTCACACTCCACCATAAGAAATTGGAGAACATTACTGTCTTTCACTCTTTGATTGCATCCCATGTAGATATGTCTTGCATTAAAGTTATTTTCGCATAGTTTTGCATGAGAATAAAAAAATAGATAAATTAGTCATCCATGCACGTTATCCTTAGGTGCATGTCATAGTAGTGCATAATTGTCATTATGTAGTTGCATTCACATCTTTTGGGCCTATAGTACATCATGTGTTTTATGTTCTTCTGAAAACATTAAAGCTAGTGAACTTGTTCCATACCCTCCGAATAGAATGCATCAAATGTACAAGTTATGTAAAAAGATGGAAGCCTGACAAATAATCTATTGTCATTTATGAAAATGAGGGCCTTGAAAAAAAAATGAAAAAAAGGGATTGAGAAGTAAGTAGGAATAAGAGGGAGAAAGGAACATGTTTTCACCTGAACATTAAGAAGAATGGGAACATGATGCACTTTTCTTAGATATTCCATCTCACTCTGAGATGGAATGATAGTGCATGCATCATTTCACCAAAAATGTTAGCATTAGGATCATTATCATCTCCATTTTGCATCATCATAGGTTATCATTTTTGTATTGAATGATTTACTGCAATGCACTTCCATTTCTTCCACAATTGCCTATTCCATCCACCAGTTGCTCTAAGTGGTAGGCCACCCATGATTTTCTCCTCTCATACTTGTTTTGTGTGTTTATTTGTCATTTTTGTGACTATAATGGCATGATTCATTTCTATCGGCCTATAATCATTGTATGCATCAAATTTATCTTATTTTATCCTATTTTGAATGAATTACTAAATCCCATAGACTAACTTGTGTTTTTCTCTCTGTTTTAGGTACCTATTATTCCAGGAAGTGTCGATACCATCGACACTCTGTCGATACTATCGACATGGGAACAACAACCAAGCTGGAGAGATTGCACCCCTTCGATGCCATTGACACATCTGTCAATGGTATCGAGAAGTCAACTGGGGAACCTCATTTTGGAGCAAGCAGATGTCACTACCATCGACCATCCATCGATGGTATCGACCAGACACAGGAAGCGCGAGTGCCCTAAGGTGTCGATACCATCGACACAACCATTGATAGCATCGACTCCATCAGATCAGAGTTGGATTTAGAACCACACAGTCTAACGGTTGGGATAGATCGATGGCCGTAAGTTGTACCTATACCTAAAGAAAGATGGCCCATACCAGGGTATCACATTATATTCCACTTTACAAGTCACGAAGGAAGGAGAGCAAAGAACAGAGCCAAGAGCTATGCTCTAGACGATTCTAGAGCCACAAATGGGCGATTCTACCACCGGAAGGTTGTAGAACACATGTCACGCATCGAGGATCATCCAGATCTTCTCCGTTTTAGGGGTTACATCATATTCTCATCCGTTTCCCCATGTTTTCCTTTTTCTTCTCCATGTGTATCGTTGAGATGAACATGCAGGGATAATCTCCATTGTCCTTAGGACTGGGAGTAGCCCGAGGAATCACTGTATGACAATTTTCCATTGATTATTATAATTCTTCTCATTTTTCCTGGATATGTTATCATGTTTCTATCACAATTTGCTATGCTTGATCACCATAGTTGATTTCTAATACTGTTAATTGCTCTTGATGGATAATTAGTGGTTGAAAAGACATGATTAACACATTAACCTATAAATTCCATAGATAAGGTAATGTATGGTTAATGGTGGATACCCATAGTATTAATTAATGCACTTAGATCTAGGGTATAAGTTACTACTGGCATGGAACTGACCTAGAGCTAGGTAGTGGATTGCATCGCGGAAGCGAGAAATTATGACTACAGACCTCTATCTAGGATAAGAGATGAGTTATATTAGTTGTGTAGAATTGCATGCAGTGAGACCTCACGGTGAAACCATAATCCTAAGGATTCCCATTCCATTTGATTAAACCAAACATTTAATCATCACTCTCTTTTGTTTTCTCTTTATTTTATTTTCTTTTACAAAAATCACCAATCGACTTTTCCAATCGATCTAGATGGTCATGACCAGTTAGTAGTAGTCTACTAAAATTTACATTTCCCTGAGTTCGACTCGGGCCTCACAAGGCCTATATTACTTCGATACGTGCACTCGCGTTTAACACACAACTCAAGCGTGTCAGCCCTCCAGTGGGACTAGCATGGCATTGCTCGAGTATTTCATGATCTTCTTCCTCAGTAACACACCTGTGATAAAGTCTATCTGAACATAATCTAAAAAGATATGGATCATCCCAATATTATTGTTTAACATCATGTAAAAACTTATCCTTAGAATGTCCCTTATATTCAGGGTGCAAACACCTGCGGCAAGAAAACTTACATAATCTACAAACCAAGGATATTGGGATTCCATCTTTAACATTTTATCATTGGGAAGGGAGTCATTTTTTTGGGTATGCCATCATCATCGATGAATTCAAGGCAACTAAGATGGTCAACAACTACTGACCAAAAAAAACATGGTCAACAACAACATTTTCGCCACCCTTTTTGTCTAAAATCTCTAAGTCAAATTCCTAAAGTAAAAGAACCCAACAAAGAAGGTGAGGTTTGGAATCCTTGTTGGTTATCAAAAATCTAATGGTTGCATGGTTTGTGTAAACAATGACTTTGGAACCTACCAAATATGAGAGACATTTGACAAAGGCATATACTATAGCTAGCATTTCCTTTTCAGTAGTTCTGTAATTTTATTGGGCTTCATCAAGAGTTTTGGATGCATTGTAAATCACATGGTGTTGTTTATCGACAGGTTGTCCAATAATAGCACCAACATCGTAATCACTTGCATCACACATTAACTCAAAAGGTAGGGACCAGTAAAGGGCCTTAATGATGGGAGTAGAAATGAGGGCATCCTTCAAATAAAGAAAATTGGCCCTGCTATCTTTATCAAATACAAAAGGAGTGTCTTTTCAAAGGAGATTAGTTAGTGGTTTGGTGATCTTAGAAAAATCATGGATGAATCATCTATAAAAACCCACATTCCCAATGAAGGCACAAACGTCCTTAACGGGAGAAGGTGGTGGAAGTTTTTAGATGACCTTGATCTTGGCTCTATCCAATTCAATGCCACATTTTCTCACCCTATGGCCTAAAATAATTCCTTCTGTCACCATAAAGTGACACTTCTCCCAATTTAGGATCAAAGCACATCCCTACTCAACCATGGTAGAGTAGTTCGGAAACTATTCAAAATGAAGCATCATAAGTTCTAATTTTCATTTGATGATTGTACTCCATGTTGTCATCCAGCCGACCACACAAAGTGTGGTTACTTGAGGCTTCAATATTTCCTTTAGTAGTACCACTTTGATCCTTTATTAGTAACTATTTTTTTTCCTTTTATGTATGTGATACATGATTTTAGTACATTTGTCACAATTTTTCATATTCTCGCATCAACTTCCCAACTAGGATGTAGCTATGTGTCAATAGAAATATCATTGTAGGATAGTTTTGAGGTGTCCTACATGCCGCTCGTGGAAGTAGTAATGCATAGTAGGACTCTCTATGAAGAGACTTCAAGAAATATTGCCACTTTGGGTTATTCACATTGTGAAGTTCCAAATGTGTTGGCTCACTCATTCTTGATAACTTTGGGGTATTTCTACTTGTGATAAGAAACACTAGAATGGGCACATTTTTATATTTTGGGTAATGACTGACTTGGGTTCATTAAGGAGTTTCCAATGTGTTTAGAAGCACAACTTATTGATGCTAGACATAATAAGCTAATGCAACATGTCTTTGATGTTAACATTAACAAATCTATGTATCTACCACAACAATTTTTGTAATTATTCTCATTTGAGAAAATTTTCAATGTAATTAACCTGTAAATATTAAGATGAGATTAATGTTTATATGCATATGTTTTACCTTGTGACATAATATAATTGATTCATGATTAATATAAGGTCAACATAGAATTCATAGGATTATCCATTAGGATAGCTTTTAACCATAGAGAGCATTGTTTTGTGTTTATAGGAGGATTAATATAATATAAGTGAAATTGATACCATCATTGACAACATGAGAGGCTGTAGGACCAATCTTCGTACACAATGTTTGAGTTGTTGGCACGCAATTTGGTATGAAAAATCATTCAAATAGGTATAACTTGGCGAGCATTCTTGGTGTAGTCAACATTCAATAAAAAAACCAAATATTAAATTCTCAGGTACTCATTAATAGAAAATAATTATAATATAATAACATCATTCAATCATATTAAGAAGGGGGATAGAATATCTCAAAAGAGAAAGGTGTCACTCTGCTAGGGCTTCTCTCTGGGCGATCAAAGCGTGTAGGCGAGGAGGAGGCACTAGCAGACGTGGAGGCCGCGGGGCTGGTTGTGGATACTTCAATGTCCCCCATTCACACACAGTTGAAGGTGGGGAACAACCACCGGAAACATCTAATAACGTAGGTCCTCCATTGATGAGTGTCGTGGGAGAATAGGAGGTCAACGTGAGTATGGATATGGATGATTCCAATGTTCATGAGTGCCAAGTTCTGGTTTCTTTTTGTGACATGATCACAGGCGGTCACAGTGCTCCATTAATCAAACCGGCCTCACCCGATGCCTTGAAGGCAGAGGATATTCACGATGACAAGAGTGGCACCATCACAAAGTTCACGGAACCCAGATGCTTTACCACTGCTTCTGGAGCCCTAGAAATTAGCGGTAGTGGTCAAGGTAATCGAGATCAGTGTTGGATTCATGACCCTTGTCAACCGAATCACATCCCTATGGAGGCTCACAGAACATTTTTGTGTCATCAATCTTGAGACGGGTTATGTAATCGTTCAACTTGGCATCAAGGAGGAATTCTAGCGAGCCATGACCGAGGGCCCTTGGACACTATTTGGTAACAACTAGTCTGTCCAATTGTGGTCACCTGAATTTAGACCAATTGATCACATACCCAGGAAGCTTGTTGTTTGACTGAGAATTCCATAACTTCTAGTCTTCCTATATCAGAACCAATTGCTGTCAAGCATTGGTGAAGTCGTTGGGAAAACAATCAAGGTGGACACAACAACTCTATCCGAACATCGTGGAAAATTTTCACATACGGCGGTAGAAGTGGACACCCTGAAACCTTTATTACCGACAATATATCTCAACGGAGAACAATATACATTGGAGTATGAAAATTTGCCAGTGGTTTGCATGAAATGTGGTAGGGTTGGACATGACGACAAAGCTTTCACATTTGTCATTCTGTTCTCCACTTCTGAACCTTCTTCTTCATCAAATGCAACCTTATTAAATCCAGTCCAATACACACAACAAATCCATGCAAAAAAGCCAGAGAAGCATGTATCAGCTACCAATAAATTAGCACAGGCATGTACAGAGCCAACCAAATAGACTGCTGCACAAGCCGAGCATGAGATCTCGCCTAATGACACCTCAACGGCTACAATACATGTCCAAAAAGGGGCTGAGGAGGACTGGCAAACGGTTCAATCCGGGAAGTAGAAAAAGAAAAGCCTTTGGGTTAAACAACAACACCCAACGGGTACAGGAAACTCTCTGCCCCCTAAGTTGCCACCGAATACAAACACTGCTGCAACCAACACCATGGTGACACTCCTGAATGATGAGACTTGCGAGGCTAGGACACATGATGTTAATTCTGATACACCCTTCCAGTTCGTAGCATTAGAGGCAACATCGAATAGCCATCCCCATCAATCCTTTCATTGGGGTGATAAGGGTGGCAGTGGTGGAGTTCTACTTAGGAGCAGGAAAGTCATATACCAGACTGTAAGTCCTGGTAGAGAAAGGAAAAAGGGAAGCTAGCCCAAGTTGTGGGTAACATATACCAGGGGTCAGAGGCGAAACAAACCATTGACTTCAGCAAGGAGTTAGTTGAGATTTTTGATGATGAGATGACCGACGAGGATCAATCCGTCGGTCTTTGTGTAAAGAGTGTAAGCCACCCTCTACCAGATATGGTAAACAAAATCCAATTTGGATAGTAGTGGAATTTTAAACTTTGACTATATTCAATTGTATAAAGAGTACATTACAAATTTCCTAATAAGAGTGTACAATATTTATACATACAAAGTATCTAGGTAGAGGAAGACTAAAACTACATCAACATGTCTCCAACGAAAACAACATAATGTATAGTTATGTCCATGCTAGAAGGTTGAACTCCTTCCTCTTAGCCGTAGGTTGGTTCACCATGCTTCTGATACACACTCTGATCCTATACCTGGGTTGTTGGGGTCACCCAACAAGAGGAGAGAAAGTATGTGTCAAGCAAGAGAAATAAGGACAATTATAATTACAACATTGCATAATAAAAGATTCACTATACTATGAGGGTCAGAAGTATGAGGCAAGTAACACAATAAAGAATTTCTGCCAAGTTAAACAGTAATAAGTTGCATGCATGATTAAATGTGACTATATCAAACTAATATAGGGCTGAGTCACCTACCTAACCTCAAACTCTAGGTGAGGGAGAATTTACACATTCCCAAGCACCCGAAAATATTTATAAAGTGGGGAGAATGGTCACATTCCCCTAGAGAGAATTATCACATCCCCCAAGGGTGATATTGCACATGCCCTCTATGGGTGGTTGTACAAATGTATACTATATTAGTTAATTTGTCATTTTCATCATCATGATAAATAATTCATTTGGAAGAGTGAAAATATAAAGAATATAACATCATAACATTGGGGTTTTAAAACCCAATAAGTAATTCAATCAAATGAGCCAAAGAATGTTAATAGAAGATTTAAGTAATTCAAATATATGAGCCAATGAAAGGAAATAGAAAGATTCCAAGGCTAGCACATGCCTCATTCAGAATTTAGGACTGGATAAATACCCAACGAAAGGATAAGTGTACAAGATTTCACACTCATAGGTTTGCACATACATCATAGGGTTCACATACATAAATAGGGTCCACATACCTTATTGTAAATTCATAACATCACTTTGACCAATTAGATTGTATCCAATTTCACTTTTTCCTAGTACAATTATTTCACATGGATTAGAGTTTATAAATCATAAAGTATAATGCAAACCTAATTTTGAACTTTTTATGAAAACCTTCGATTTAGGACTAAAAAATTAGGCCAAAAGATTAGTTAGACTTCACTAATTAATAAAACATATTATTTCATATCTCAATTTGGAGTTAAAATGCAATTAGATTCTCATTTCATACCTGTTTAGACCCTTATTTAACATATTGGCTATTAATGCATATATTAATGTATAAAAAAGGTGAAATAATATTAAAGGCTTTTATAATTAAATATTAGATGAAGATTCGAGATAGTAATTACTTAATCATATTCAGAGCAATATATCACCATAACACCATCTTTACATGTATTATTATCCACTTTGGAGGAGAGTGAAAGAATTAAGTTAATTACTCTCATTCATTAACTCTAATACACGTAATTATTCATATCTTATCCAAAACGATATAAAAACTCCAAATTAACATTATCCACTTATTATCTCTCACTTATGGTCATTTTACATTATAGACTCCAATTAACACATTAGTTGGAACACTTGTGCAAAAACCCATTCATTGATATTAATGTGGGTAAATATAGATTACACCATCAAATAATGCTCAAATTCAATATTGAGGCCAAAAAGGATACCAAAGATAGGGAAATTTAGGAAAAAGTCCCAAAAGGACATAAAGGAAATAAAAAGCTTGAATGTGGGTAAATTGCAAAGAGAACCCAGAAATTCAGTTTGTTACGACACTCCACCCCTTAAAGAGGATTTCATCCCCGAAATCACAACAAGAGGGAAGGGTGAGTATGTAACATCCCAACATTAAGCACAAAACATATATATTTCCCTTATTTATCTCATTAAGGGTTTTAAGCACAATTAGAGTTTACTAAGTCATCTCAACTTTCATTAATGTATTAGGTCACAACCTTAATAACTTGAATTCAATCTCTATTCTCCATAGAGTATCATCATGTAGAATTATCACATGTTATTTTGTAATAATTAGATAACATTATCCAACAAGTTATTAAGTCTACAACAATACCTAATAATGTCACATTCATTTCTTATCTCCATATTACACATTGTCTCATCACCTTCCATACTCATGTTAATGACATCATTGACCATTTTCTCTAATTTATACTTCATATTATACATTATTCATTTAACACCACATTCAACATATTCATGTGAATCCAATTACTCTTTATCATATTCGAATCGTTATAGGTGTTTTAGTGAATAAGATGGAACACGTTAAATATGAATGAATTAATTCATATACCAAGTTGTGCTAAGGCGATTAATGAGGTGTGTATTAGAGAACTAGGTAATATGCCTTACATATATTGATAACTTGATCGTAATTATGATTAGGTGAATATCCATTTATATGTATCAAGGTATATTATGTGATGATGACACCTATAGTCACTAATGTATCATGAAAGGCATTAAGGATATATACACATATATATTGTTAAGGCTAGATGATTACATATTAGGGTTTAGGTCAACATGACCATTACATGTTATGCCTTTATCTTTTCATTAGGGTGACATGGTCAACATTATGTGTATTCACAATTAGTGATGAGTAACTCATTATTATGTGCATCAAGAATATGTGAAGGTTAAAGCATATGAACTATTCCTTAGATGACTTATTATATATTCATTTGTGTATCAATAAACAAGTTAAATTATAAATATAATTTGTTTGGTCAATACTAATCATATAGGCTTACTAATCTCTTGTCTATGGAGTTAGGGTTTATAATTCCAAAGTGACTAGATTTTTCTATGTATAGGATTCCATTCCCCTAAAAAGGGATTTCACCCTCAAAATCAGCAATTGCAAAATCTATCAAGGTACTACTACTACTACTACTACTAACTACTACTACTACTACTACTACTTCTACTACTACTACTACTTCTACTACTACTACTACTACTACTACTACTACTACTACTACTACTACTACTACTACTACTACTACTACTACTACTACTACTACTACTACTACTACTACTACTACTACTACTACTACTACTACTACTACTACTACTACTACTACTACTACTACTACTACTACTACTACTACTACTACTACTACTACTACTACTACTACTACTACTACTACTACTACTACTACTACTACTACTACTACTACTACTACTACTACTACTACTACTACTACTACTACTACTACTACTACTACTACTACTACTACTACTACTACTACTACTACTACTACTACTACTACTACTACTACTACTACTACTACTACTACTACTACTACTACTACTACTACTACTACTACTACTACTACTACTACTACTACTACTACTACTACTACTACTACTACTACTACTACTACTACTACTACTACTACTACTACTACTACTACTACTACTACTACTACTACTACTACTACTACTACTACTACTACTACTACTACTACTACTACTACTACTACTACTACTACTACTACTACTACTACTACTACTACTACTACTACTACTACTACTACTACTACTACTACTACTACTACTACTACTACTACTACTACTACTACTACTACTACTACTACTACTACTACTACTACTACTACTACTACTACTACTACTACTACTACTACTACTACTACTACTACTACTACTACTACTACTACTACTACTACTACTACTACTACTACTACTACTACTACTACTACTACTACTACTACTACTACTACTACTACTACTACTACTACTACTACTACTACTACTACTACTACTACTACTACTACTACTACTACTACTACTACTACTACTACTACTACTACTACTACTACTACTACTACTACTACTACTACTACTACTACTACTACTACTACTACTACTACTACTACTACTACTACTACTACTACTACTACTACTACTACTACTACTACTACTACTACTACTACTACTACTACTACTACTACTACTACTACTACTACTACTACTACTACTACTACTACTACTACTACTACTACTACTACTACTACTACTACTACTACTACTACTACTACTACTACTACTACTACTACTACTACTACTACTACTACTACTACTACTACTACTACTACTACTACTACTACTACTACTACTACTACTACTACTACTCCACCCTATAGAAGGGTTGACCTACCAAGTCAGTATAAACTAGAGGTAAACGAGAAAGTCTAATTAAAGCATGTATAGGATCCAACACTTAGTTGTTGTACTAATCACCAAACTTCAAAGTCTAGTATAAGGTAGACTATTCCCAAACATGGAAGTCTAAGGCCTCTATAAGGGACTTTTGGGACATAAAATGATCTTTATTTGGGTAACCAAAACATCATATATTAGGTTCATAAGGATTCTCAACAAAGAGGTTATTAGCCTAAATGTATGCTATTTCGAGCATTCCGTATCAGATCAGGCCAGACCAGTGTCATATGAACTCGAAAGTCCCCATAAACCAAGCTAGTGGCGCGGAGAAAAATATTGCCAACCCCCAAGTTCTGACCCGTTTTAGATGCCATCACTTTCAACTTCATGCCCTAGTAGCTACCTAATAGGCTAATCACCTAAAAGTTGATAAGAGACGTATCTAATATGAAACTATTATGGTTCCAGATCAACCTTTTATCATGGGTTAATTCTAAGGTGAACTAAAGCAAAAACTAGATGAGGTATGGGTTTCTAGCTAAGGAGACAATTGAAATAGTCAAGACTCCGACTACCATTGGCTCTGAAACCATGCTGTAAAGAGTGTAAACCACCCTCTACTAGATATGGTAAACAAAATCCAATTTGGATAGCAGCATAATTATAAACTTTGACTATGTTCAATTGTATAAAGAGTACATTACAAATTTTCTAATAAGGGTGTACAATCTTTACACATACAAAGGATCTAGGTAGAGGAAGACTAAAACTACATCAACATGTCTCCAATGAAAACAACATAATATATAGTTATGTCCATGCTAGAAGGTTGAACTCCTTCCTGTTAAACTTAGGTTGGTTCACCATGCTTTTGATGTGCACTCTGATCCTAGACCTGGGTGGTTGGGGTCACCCAGCAAGAGGAGAGAAAGTATGTGTCAAGCAAGAGAAATAAGGACAATTATAAATTACAACATTGCATAATAAAATATTCACTATACTATGAGGGTTAAAAGTATGAGGCAAGTAACACAATAAAGAATTTCTGCCAAGTTAAATAGCAATAAGTTGCATGCATGATTAAATGTGACTATATGAAACTAATATAGGGCTGAGGCACCTACCTAACCTCAACCTCTATGTGAGGAAGAATTTACACATTCCCAAGCACCGGAAAATATTTATAAAGTGGGGAGAATTTCCACATTTCCCTGGGGAGAATTATCACGTTCCCCTAGGGAGAAATTACACATGCCCTCTATGGGTGGTTGTACATATGTACACTATATTAGTTAATTAGTAATTTTCATCATCATGCTAAATAATTCATTTGGCAGAGTGAAAATATAAACAATATAACATCATAACATTGGGGTTTCAAAACCCAAAAGTAATTCAATCAAATGAGCCAAAGAATGTCAATAGAATATTCAAGTAATTCAAATATATGAGCCAATGAAAGGAAATAGAAAGATTCCAAGTCTAGCACATGCCTCATTAGGAACTTAGGACTGCATAAATACCCTACTGAAGGATAAGTGTACAAGATTATACATTCATAGGTTTGCACATCCATCATAGGGTTCCAATACATAAATAGGGTCCACATACCTTATTGTAGTTTCATAACATCACTTTGACCAATTAGATTGTATCCAATTACACTTTATCCTAGTACAATTATTTCACATGGATTAGAGTTTATAAATCATAAAGTATAAAGCAAACCTAATTTTGAACCTTTTATGAAAACCTTCAATTTAGGACTCAAAACTTAGGCCAAAAGATTAGTTAGACTTTACCAATTAATAAAACATATTTCATATCACAATTTGGAGTTAAAATGCATTATTTACATATTTTAGAACATTTTACATAATCTAAATGGTATACAAGATAAAATTTGAAAAATGAACGGGAATCAGGACTTGAAAACCACAAATTTGGATTGTACATGAAAAATCCTTTCCAATGACTATTTATTGGTATTTTTCTGACAAGGTATCAATTTATAATGAAATAAACAAAACTGACCAATTAGAATTCGTGAAAATGCCACATATGCTACTAAAAGATTTGTAAAGAGCAAAAAGACCGATATACCCTTGCAATATAAATAAATTAATTAGATTTGCAAGGGTGCTAGAGTCAATTAGACTCCAACAAAGACCTGCGGCTGATAAAACAAAACTAAGTGTGAGAAGTCACTAATGCCCATGCTGGTTAAATCGTCCAATTATAGGGGCATGGCTACCTTGGTCATTCCATGACCAGGTATCTTGCTCTCACTTCCATGTAGGGTCTGGACCCGACCCGACCCAGTTTTTTTTAAAAATGAGGACCCAAAATTTACCCGACCCGAGTTTGCCCGACCCAAAAGTCAAGACCCGTCGGGACCCGAAATACCCGAACTTTATTTTTTTTATTGTATTTGTCCTACCCATTTTGGACCCGACCCAAGGGATTGGACCTGACCTGTACAGACCAGATGCCATGTTTAGCATCTTATACCGGCTTATGAGATTATTAATATTTAATATCACATACAAATCAGTTGGAAACACACACAAGTAGTAGCTGGAAACACGTTACATTCTGTTCATGGAAACTTGTAGCACCGTATACAAGTAGCAGCTGGAAACACGTTCACGTTTACATTCTGTTCTTGGAAACAAGTAGCACCGTTATCCAATAAATACTAATAATATAATAATAGAATCACATACAAGTAGCAGCTGGAAACACGTTTACATTCTGTTCGTGAAAACAAGTAGTAGTTGAAAGACAAAGCTTTGTTAGCTCAAAAAACAAAGCTCAAGCTGCCTTTGGTACTAAAAGCAACACATACAAAAATTGTTTGACATTCTGTTCATGACAAACACCTTTTCAAATTTGAACACAACTGTTAGAAACATACATAAGTAATCCAGCGAGGATTAGATTCCTAAGTTTTTTAAACTACAAGTCTACTTTCTAATTAATTGATAAGTTTGAAACAGCTCTTCAACAGTGAGGATTAGATTCCTAAGTTGCTTCAAATCCACTTGACGGCCTACTCCACAACATCAGATTCTACAATGAAAAACCATCAGCTTTAGAATTTGGTCCCAATACCAAACATATAATAGCAGCAAATGAAGTATAACTAAATGTACATGGAGTCTCCACATCGACAGATTCAAGGAAAGTACCAATATTTTCAGACCCTATTTCAAAATTATAATATATCAATTGAAATTGAAGGATAACAATATATATATATATATATATATATATATATATATATATATATATATATATATATATATATATATATATATATATATTCATCCATACCATGAGTCATGGACAACCCACTTTGAAGGCACATTAGTGGTTCAACTATTTTTGGAAGAAGACTACTATGATGAGGGTTGATTAGTCGACCTCCTGTGCTGAATGCTGACTCAGACGCCACTGTGGATACAAGAATTGCTAAGATGTCTCAAGCTTTTTTTTTTAAAATTAAGCAAGGGGTCACTTTTATTCATCCCACACCCCTCTTGTGGGCTAAATCACAACAAAATTACATCTCCCGCACTTATAACTCGGGTATCATCCCAAGATCCCTCAAGGTCAGCCCTTACATCCTGAAAAATAAAAACAAAGACAAACAAAACAAGGGACTACGATATCAAGCATTTTCCTCTCCAACTTCTGTTCTCTTGAGTATCACATAGGGAGTTTCTCTTTTTTCCAACAACGCCATGCCTCTAATCCTCATCGGCATATTGGATACATCTGAAGAAACTACCATCTCATTCAAACGACATCCCCACCTACCTAACTCACGAGGAATCGAGTTGATAGCCTTGTGAACTAGGGCTCCCGAAATCATAGAGGATATTAACTCATCTCGCAGCTCTCTAACAAAAGAAGTTATCCGCCATGGCTCTTTACCACCATTCCAAAGAATCTCATGTGTAAGAAAATCATCTACTTCTCTACACGAGATGTTCAAGGCATGGTCACCCGCTAGCTTTAGACCTATAGCGCATGCTTGCATGTATGCAAGAAGGTAATCCGATCTCCTTATCCAGGCTCTGAACACAAGACAAATATTGGCACTGTGGTTATGTATGATACCAGCTGCCCACCTTTTGTGTGTGCCGTGGGAGTCCCTATCCCTACCAACCGTGATGTTTAGCTTGAGATTATGTATATCCGGCTTCTCCCATCGCAACAAAATCAGCTGGTTCATCATTGACTTTGGTTCGTTCAAGCCCACCATCTTCATTCTGTCATATATATCACTATTTATAGTGATAGGGAACGTTGTTATCTTCAACTGATGATTAAGGATTCTAAGGATATGGTCCCATTCATGGTTGAACGGCTTCCTTGTACCATCATAGTTAGCTCCACATCTAATGCGCCATATACTGTGGGGGATGAAAATCGCCATATTACCTGTCAGCCATTCAGATAAACCTTTCGCCTTTGTCATCTTGCACATGTTCAGAAGGGATCTCATATCATCAGGCGGCTCCATTTCAAGCAAATCTTTAAACTTCTGCCAGAAGAAAGCAGCGGTCTGGCCTTTAAACAACATGTGATCTATATCTTCCTCCTGGGGGTTATCGCAACAATAGCATATAGAAGCAAGGGATATACCACATCTAAATTTAATGTTATCATCAGTGGGTGTAGCTCGTCTGGCTAATTTCCAGATAAATTCCGCCTCCTTGGGATATCCGGCCTGCCATACCATCCATAGCCCATCTGGGCCTTCCCTACCACCCTGCATCAGCACCCTTTTCACAGAACTCATAGAAAATCTGCCACTCCTCTCAGGACTCCATACCAGCCTGTTGTCTACGTTGGCTATCCAAATGCCAGCATCACGTATCATCTTCATACCTTCATCATCCACGACCACCCTGAGAGAATCCCAGTCCCAACTGTGTCCATCCAGCCAAAAGTCCCTGACCGTAAATGAGTGTCTTCTATCACTGGGGACTAACGCGTGATCCGCAAGGCGAGATTCACACCACCAAGAATCCCAGAAGGACAAATCTCCATCCCCAACCACCCATCGACATAAAGGAAAAATACGAGGGAACATATCCCACATTCTTTTCCAGAAAGGTGAAGGTAATAAACCTCTTCTCAAGGTACCAGGATACATATTGTCTCGGCCACCAACCAAGTTTGCATACTTAGCCCTGCAGAAAGAAGCCCAGATGGAGTCCTTCGTCAGCACCTCCCAACATGCTTTTGCAACAAAGGCTTCATTGATCGTCTGTAAAGAGGGAAACCCTAGACCTCCAAGTGAAAAAGGCCTAGCAACTCTGTGCCATGCAACCCATGCCTTCCTGTGGTTATCCTCCCTATCCCTCCATAGAAATTTGGATAGCTTGTTCTCAATTCGCGTCATGATCCCCGCAGGGATTCCCACCGCAGCCGCCGTATACACTGGGATAGAAGTCAAGACGTGTGCAATCAGCAATCGTCTCCCTGCAAAAGATAGTAGTTTGGATTTCCACGTAGCAAACTTGTTATTTATCTTGCCCCTCAGGAACTCAAAATCAGCGAGCCTCATCACTCCTTTCTTGATCGGTATGCCAAGATACGTCATTGAGTTCATGGCAGAAACCACCCCCATGGATGCGGCTATATCTTGAGCTAAAACCAGATCCTTGCCTCCTACCACGCATGTGGACTTGAGCTTATTTATTCTCTGCCCGGTTGCCTTTTCGTATGCATCAAAGGTGCTGCAGACCTTGCCCATTGATCTCTGGTCAGTGGATAAGAAGACTACAATATCATCCGCATATAGAAGAATGATCGGGGGACAACCACCCCTTTCACCTGAAACTTGGAAATGGCCCCTTCCTCATAAAGTTTTAAGAATCTTCTACATAGCATCTCCTCAAACAGAATGAAAAGAAATGGAGAAATTGTACTTCCCTGCTTCAAGCCTCTACTCATCGGAAAGAAACCAGCCGTTTCCTCCCCTAGCGTCACTGTTGCCCATGAGTTTGAGAAGAAGCTCAGGCATAAGTTTATCACTTCTTCTGTAAAACTAAATTTCTCCAAAAGTCTTCTCAGTATAGACCATACCACCCTGTTGTAAGCCCTTGACATATCATACTTTAGAATCACATTAGGATTGTCTCGCCCTCTGTTAATGTCATGCATAAGCTCCTTAGCTATCTCTCTCAATGTTGGATAACTTCCTCCATGCATTTTCCACTAGTGTAAAATTTTAAAGTTGTCATATATGGATAGCATGTCCTCCTCTAGATAGATATCCAACTCGGTTTTGGTGGCAGTTAGTGTCCTTTTTTCTTTTCTTATGAATTCTTTGAATTCGATATCAATTGGTCTTGCTGTTTGTAATACATTAGGAGACTGTGAACATACCAATTCACTAGAAGATACATCATCATGTTTTGCTTGATACTATAACAACAAATCAGAGCATGCTTTGCGAACTTTGTCTTCCTCAGACTTTGCAGTTTCTTTATCATACAATTTTGCATAGCAGAACTTGATCATCTTCATCTTAAATCTAGGATCTAAAACTGTAGCAACCGCCATCAAAACATGGATGTCATTCCAATACTTTAGAAACTTTTCCATCATAGCAGTGGCCATTTTTTTATTACATCACTATCTGATGTAGACCAACTGTTCAAATGCAACCTGATGCTACAAATTTTGCTAAATCCCAAATTTGATGTCAGATATAATCTTCCAGATAAAGTCTCAGTAGCATTGAGAAAAATTCGAAGTTTATCACATATCTCAGAAGAGAAATCCCACTCATCATCTGAGGGTAGTGATTTATAATTTGGTTCACATTGGCTCAATCAGAAAAAAAAACACTCCGATAAGTGGATGCGATTTGGAGCATCAGAAGTGTAAAGTTCCAACGTGTAGGACAATCGAGAACAAGTTTTTTTGCAGTTGAAACTTTCAGCAATTTTGCTGTGTCATTGAATTGTTTTGTTCTCTTTGGTGTAGCCATCCAATAGGCTACACTATCACAGATCTTTTCCGTTCCACCTTCAATGACAGATAACCCATGTTTTACAATAAGATTCAGAATATGGGCGCAACAACACATATGTAGGGTTTTTCTAGATAACATTAATGAATTAAGAGGAATGATTTCTCTGATTTCTCTAATCATGGCATCGTTTGTGGAACAATTATCCAAAGTGATTGTGGATACCTTGTTATGGACCTTCCAATCCATCAACCCTTCCAATAGAGAAGAACCTAATACTTCTCTAGTATGAGGACATGGGACATAAAGGAACCTCAAGATCAAACTACATAGCTCCCATGCACTATTGATGTAATGCACGGTGATGACCATATATCCCCTCTTTTGATGGTCAGAAGTCCACATATCTGTGGTGATTGCAACCCTAGAATCATTATCAACGAACACTCCCATCATCTTTGACTTATCTAACTTAAATGTAGTTAATATGTCACTCTTCGCTGTATTTCTAGATGGACATGTGAACTTAGGTTGAAGAGTTTTTATGAATTTCCTAAATCCAACATGATCCACCATTGATAGAGGGTACTCATGCATTACAATCATGCGAGCCAATTCTTTCCTAGCATCTTCTTGACTTAAAGAACCAGTTGGTATAATCATTCCTCCGGCTAGGTCATCATTGCTTGTCACACTCTGTTCAACCAAACCTTTCCTAGCAGGACAGGAACGGAGAAAATGTTTGAGCAAATGACTGGTTCCATTTTTGGAACCTCCAGATAGTGGTTTGCCACAATGGTTGCACACAACCTTGGCCTCTCCATCTATTATGGTCTTTGTAAATTCTTTCCATACATCAATTTTACTTTTTCTTTTCCTACTAGTGGATCCTCCAACATTACTTTGTATTTGACTTTCTTCTTCAGCTTGATCAATAGGAATAGAAGTAGACTCACCAACAATGGGTTCAGTATCCATATTCAAATAATCTGAGAATAGATAATACCCAAAACAAGTTTATGTTAACTATAGATTCAACCACATATTATTACAACACTAATGGTTATATCATGAACGTGTACACTATAGGTGTGTAGATTTTCAGATAGGTCCTAACCCATTTTTGAACGTGTGACCACACTAGCTAACACATACTTATTTCTTAATTCTAACAAAAATCCGACATCATTTCCCCCCAGTTCTTCAAATACACCCCGATGTAGAGTTATAAATAACTCTACATGTGTATCCAGAGAACGAGTAGGGAAATGTTGCCAAATTTTTATTAGAATTAAGAAATAAGTATGTGTTAACTACCTAAGTGTCATCACAACGTTCAAAAATAGTCCCAAGTTTCGGGGACTGTTCATATACAACCCTAATGGTTATATCATGAACGGGTACACTATAGGCGTGTAGATTTTCAGATAGGTCCTAACCCATTTTTTAACGTGTGACGACACTAGCTAACACATACTTATTTCTTAATTTTAACAAAAATCCGGCAGCATTTTCCCCCAGTTCTCCAAATACACCCCGATGTAGAGTTATAAATAACACTACATGTGTATCCTAAGAACGAGTAGGGAAATGCTGCCAGATTTTTATTAGAATTAAGAAATAAGTATGTGTTAATGACACAAATTTACCGTGTGTAGAAACGCAAGTATACGCGTCAATGTAATATAGGCCTTTGTGAGGACCGAGTCGAACTCAGGGATATGTGAAATTGTCGGAGACTCCTACTAACTACTCACGATCAGCTAGACCGATTAAATAGTTGAGAGTTGTTGTTACAATTAAAAGAAAATAAAAACAAAACAAAACAGAGCAATCAATTAAATGTTTGGTTTAATCAATTCAAAATGAGATCTTTAGGATTGCGGTTTCACCGTGGGTTTTCATTGTATTAAATTCTATGCAGTCACTTAATCTTATCTCTCTATCTGGGTAGTGGCCTGAAATCAGAATTGCCCACTGTCGTGGTACAATTCACTACCTACGTCTAGGTCGGTTCAACCATCATAGTAACCTATACCCTAAATTAGGTGCATTTAAAACAATCTCTCAGTATCCACCATTAACCTTACACCACCTTGTTCAAGGGATTTGTCAATTAATGTAAATTCCGTCTCTTTTCAACCATTAATTCTTCTTTCAAAGCAATTAAGGGCATTAGATTATTATTATGGTGATCAAGCATAAGAATATAATTGAGAAAACAAAATTATACCATAGATTTAAGAGATAAGATATGAATTACTATGATAAAATTGTCATACAATGAATTCCCGGGCTACTCCCGGTCCTAAAGACAAAGGGGATTAGCCCCGCATGTTCATCTCAGAGCAAAGCGTGGAGTAGAAAAAGGGAAACATGGAGAAAAACATGATTGAGTGGTGAAACCCCTGAACGGAGAAGATCCAAGTGATCCTTGGCGTGGAATACGCATTCTCCCGCCTTTCGGTGGTGGAAATTGTCTTCTTCAGCGTCCATATCAGCTGGGGTGTGCTTCTGGGCTCTGTTCTTCTCTCCAAACCTTCTCGGGATGTGTGCAGTAGCTAATGACGTGATCCCTCCCTCTTGGGCACCGTCATTAGGTATAATTCTCGAGTTAGGTCGCCAATTAATCATAGCCGTCGGATTAAGATCAATCTGAAGCAAACTCATATTTGACGGTGTCGATACCATCGACGCGGGTCGATGGTATCGACCTAGCGTGATATCGGCAGTTCTTCTTTTCTTTTATCTTTGCGCCTGATGTCATCTCGATACCATCGACGCGGGTCGATGGTATTGACATTCAAAGGCGTCGGTTTTGTCCTTTTACCGTCGCTGAAGCTCCACTAGTCGATGGTATCGACATATGGGTCGATAGTATCGACTCACTTCTCGCCAGCAACCTGATGGTATCTCGATACCATCGACATCCCTGTCGATAGTATCGACTTTCTTCTGGTCCTTGTGGCTGGCAACCTGTGGTTTGGTCGATGGTATCGACCACTGTTGATGGTATCGATAGTAGCAGATACTTGTTTTTCCTGAAATTAACACACGAAACCACATAAGTCTACACAAAACATATTGTTTTGATAATTAATACTCAAAATGATGAAATAAGGGAAATTTGACATAAAGAAGTAGCATAGACCAAAGTAGATGAATTATGCAACATTAACCATGAAAATGACTAATAAATGCATAAAACACATATCAAACCAATCTATAAATGTGACTCAAAATCATCGCATCAAACTCCCCTAAGATTGAACATTACTCGCCCTTGAGCAACTAAACCTTAGAATAGAATTGCCAAAGTCAACTAAAGAACAAAGCATCACAACAATCATCCCATATGACTCCCACCGGATATTCGCATATCGACCCTCGCTAACCACATAATGATAATTACCCTAAAGGTGACATTAATCATCCATAAAAGATGTCTACCTCAAAACTGATGAACACTATCACATAAGGCAGTTAACATAATAAAATTCGTAGGTCCATACTTAGTGCATCTTGTGATCTCCTATACTATGTTGCTCTCCCTAACTACCATCTACATGGAAGTAGTTCTCCTGATATTCACAAGTGAGGAGAAAATCACAGTGGCCTACCAATTTGAGCAACGGGTGGATGGAATGGGTGGCTAATGAAAGAAGTGGAAGCATTATACGATTTCAACATGCATAAAACAAAAATGCCCTAAATGATGCAAATGCACATGAAAAATGCCCTAATGCCTAAGATTGGGTGGAATGATGCATGCACTAACATCCCATCTCAAAATGAAATGGATATCTAATTGAGCTACATCATGTACTCACTCATCTTAAAATGCAAGTGAGATTATGCTCCTTTCTCCTTCTTATTCTACTTGCTTCTTAATGACTTTTTTTTTTCAATCTCATTTTTTTTCTAGATTTTTTTTCAAGCCCTTATATCCATAATTGCCAATGGATACTTTATTGAACTTACTTTTTCTGCATTACTCAAATATTTGAACTATTTAGAAGGTATGGAACAATTTAATTCACCATTAAGGAAGAAATGAGGTACATGATGTACTCTATGCATAAAAGTTATGAATGCAACTAAATGACATGCACCTAAGGGTAATGTGCATGTATAACTGTTCTATTTTTTTTTCATGCAAAACATATGAAAATGGTTGCAATGCAAGTCCTATCTACATGACATGCAATAAAAAAAGTTGAAACCGTACTTTACTTCCAAATCTTGTGGTGGATTGTAAAAAGCAATGAGGTGGACAGATCACAAGACTAATTGACTGAACCTTTGAAAAGTATTATGTGTCCCTCCGTACTGACCTGTGTAGTAGTTAAGAGGTTTCTCTCTCTTACTTCAAATTAGAGTCTCATTATCATTTGATCAGTTTAGGCTCAAACAACCAATTCCGTCCACTTTCATGAATCATTAGGAATGTACAGTTGTGATTTTCTATTTTAAAGTTGACAAAACCAATCATTTTCTTAAATTAAGTGATCAAAGTTGAACAACACTCAAGCTTGCGAACACTCAAATTTTTTTTAATTTCCCCTTAATTCCCATGCACATGCAACTAAGATGATACAAGACTTAAGACATCCACGATTACACTAGATAGAATGTGGATCCTACAAACAACTAAGATTGCAAGAAACAAATGACCAGAACAAAAGCAATAAAACTAAAAATAGAGAAAATAAAAGATAGAGCTGTTCCAACACCCCCCCTAAGCTTGAATTTGACTATGGCCTCATAGTCAAAAACAATCTTAAAGGTTGGAACAGAGATAACGATTTACTCTTCAGGCGGAGGTGGGTACTGTGGAGCCGTGGGGTCCCAAGATGGATACTCCCCCTGGAAGCTCGGATCAAACTGGGCCCTAGGTGGAGGTTGCGGATAGCGTCCAAAGTAATTCTGGCTCCAATAGTGATCGTAAAAGGGCTGCTATTGCATCTCCATCCTATGCAACCAATCATGAATCTGTTGTTGGTTGTTGAGGAGAAGACGCTCATTTTCGAAGATTGCCCTTTGATTGTCCAGTAACCGATTCGTAGTTTCCTGAACACCGGTATACAACGTCATGTGATGCTGCTGCGTCTGCTGTATGTCTTGCAGCATAGCATACATGCCCTGCATTGAATAGACATCCTCACTTGGCTGTGAGGGCGGTGGTGGTGGCGGAGGCTGTGAAGATGAATATGCACCCAGATGCATGCAAGGATGCTTCCGTGGTGCCACTCATGCCCGAAGAGGGGTGTAGGCCTCCTCTTCCTCTTCAGCCTCATCGTCATTGTTGTCATCGTCGTCGTTGCCGCCATCTTCATTGTAGTCAGCAATGGCTATGATAGGCCATCAGAAGTGTTGCGCCCCTTCGATGTTGAAGACCGGATCGGGAAGCGAGCATTCTTGGTAAGCATGGTTGACGTGGCAGTGTGCATACGCCAAGCCATTTCGAGGAAGGATGAGGTTGGAGCGGTGCAAATGTTGCAAGTTCACCTTGCTCCTGTTGGAGAGAGGAGTAAGCTGCTGGAAATTCAACCCAAGGTAGGAGGCCAGCTTGGTGATAAGTCCTCCAAAGTGAATTGGAGCTTTCCATGTACTCCTCTTCACTGCCAAAACCCACTGCAAAAAGAAAGCTCCCCACTTGCATTCTTGGCGCTTCAGGAGTTTATACAAGAAAAATAGGTTCGTCTCCTGAAACTTGCTGAGAGCTAGATCACCCCTAGAAAACAACGTAGAACACACATCCGGTGGAGTATCCGGACAAATGGATGCTCAAAGTCGGCTACCGCAGCATTGTGGTAACTCACTGACTTTCCCGGCGGCACCGTCACAAGCTCGACAAAGATTGCATCGTAGTCGGTGCGGTTGTTCGACCACCGGTAGTCAGACCGTGAATGATTCCAGTTGAAGATCTTGTTGAACTGTCGGAGTGTAATGGTGTAGTCATTGTTGTACAGCCAGAAAGACACCCGGCCCTTGATCCACTCATGGTCGGTGGCTATGACGTCATTGGGTATGACGCAGACGCCAAGCGATGCCATAAACTCAGCCACCAGCTCCTTGTACGTAGGCCACTCGCCGAAGAACGGATGGCCATCTGCATGAAACTCCAGCTCGTCAGGCCGTCTTCCCGTGTGTCGGGCCTGTCCCTTCAGAACGTAGTCGAGGTTAGCTTCGAACCCGAAGTTGCGGATGGTTTCCCGTTCAACATAACGGGTCGGCTCGATCTTTCTGTTTAAGATCTTCTCATATATCTTCTTGACCTCCGTGGATGGATGAATCAACCGTGGGTGTAGAATCGACGTGATAGGTGGTGGCACGAATTCTGGGATTTTTATCGGGTCGACGCGTGACAACGATGCACCAGCAACATGCACCATGATCGCGACAGAAAGAGGAAAAGAGAGAGAGCTCGGTGAAGATCGGAGAAAGGAATCTCCGCTCGATGAAGAACGTGCTCGGTGTTGCTCGTCGTCGGGCTCATATCACTCTGTAATACGATCGACACAGGTGGAGGAGGATTGCTCTGGAGTTGTGATGTCATCTGACACAAATCTTCTCATATATTGCCGTGGCCGGCGCTGCCGCATACCCGTCGATACCATCCACGTGAGTCGATGGTATCGACACGGGTAGCACAATCCGTACTGCTGCGACTATCGACAGTCGTCGATGGCTGGATCTGTGGGGCCCGAATTGCTGACACATCGATACTATCGACGCGAGTCGATGGTATCGACTTGTCCCCCAGATCGACTTCCTGGTCGTTGCGATCGCCGTAGATCTTTCCTCGTGAATTGTTGATGTGGCGCATCGATACTATCGACGCGATTCAATAGTACCAACTCTCTGATTAGGGCAAACCCTCGCGAGGTCTGGCCGCCACCTTCAGTGTGTGAATGTGTCAATACCATCGACAGGGCCGTCGATGGTATCGACTTTACTGAGACGATTTCTTCTGAATATCTCCAGAGATCTCGATGGTATCGATTGGAATGTCGATACTATCGACCTTGACTTGGCGATCAACATGTTGGTGTGTCGATACTATCGATGAGGTCGTCGATAGTATCGACGCAGTGCGATTTATGCAGTCGCCAACCTGTACCACAGTCGATACCATCGACTCAAGGGTCGATGGTATCAACTCTGCCTCAGTCTTGCACAATGAGCAAACAATCACGATATCTTTTTTTACACTAAACTAGGTTAAAACAAATCAAACTACGAATGTAAAGGAACTAAACTAAAGTACCAATGGTTGGGTTGCCTCCCAACAAGCGCCCTTATTTAACGTCTTAGGCTAGACGACTTGAAGCACGTCATGCATCCGAAAGTGAAATGAGTTTGACCTCATTCACCTTCCTCGTGTAATCTTCACCAAAATACAACTTCAACCTCCGTCCATTCACCAAAAATGTAGTCTCCCCATCGCGCACCATGATTGCGCCATGTGGTCTGACCTCTTCTACTGTGAATGGTCCACTCCATCGGGATTTTAGCTTCCCGGGATGCAACTTCGACCTCGAATTGAACAAAAGCACATGATCTCCTTTCTTGAAGGTGCACATCTGAATGTGGAGATCGTGGATCAACTTTGTGCGCTCCTTGTATATCCGCGAGTTCTCATATGCATTCATTCGCAGCTCATCCAGTTCATTTAATTTAAGTAATCTCTTCTTCCCCGCTTCATCATAACTTAAGTTGAGCTTCCTCAGCGCCCAATGTGCTTTGTGCTCTAACTCCACCGGTATGTGACAGGCCCGACCGTACACCAACCTAAAAGGCGTGGTGCCTATAGGTGTCTTGTATGCCGTCCTGTATGCCCACAACACATCCGGTAGTAAGGCACTCCAATTCTTCCTCGTGGAAACCACAGTACGCTCCAAGATCTTTTTAATTTCTCGATTGGAGACCTCCACTTGTCCTTGAGTTTGCAGGTGATACAGGGTACCAATGTTATGTTTGACCCCATATTTTTTCAATAATGCCGAGAACTTTTGATTCCGAAAGTGCGTACCCCCATCACTAATGATCATTTGGGGCACACCAAACCTGCAGTAGATATTTTCCTTAACGAACCTACACACTACAATGGAATGGTTAGTCCTCGTGGGTATTGCCTCCACCCACTTCGACACATAGTCAACAGTTAAAAGGATATACAAATTAGAATTTGAGGACACAAAGGGTCCCATAAAATCTATACCCCATAAATCAAATACCTCAACCTCCTGGAAAACATTTAGGGGCATCTCTTGTCTCTTTGAAATGTTACCCGCCCTTTGGCAGGAATCACATTACCTCACAGACTCATAACCGTTCCGAAACAAGGTAGGCCAGTATAGGCCACTTTCCAGTACTTTGGCTACCGTACGAGAACTTACATGGTGTCCGCCCGTCGGTAGTGTGTGTCAATGACGAAGAACACTCTCGTATTCCACCTCAGGTACACACCTGCGTAGGACACCATCCCTGCATTGCTTCAAGAGAATAGGGTCATCCCAAAAATAATATCGTAGAGAATGGAAGAATTTCTTCTTCTCTTGATACGTCCAATCATCCAGGATGATCCTGCAAGCAAGACAGTTCACAATATATGAAAACCACAGATCTTTAGAATTCACTTTCAAAAGTTGTTCATCCGGAAATGTCTCGGTAATGGGTATGTGTAAATCTTTTTCATCTACCCTCTCTAACCTAGACAAATGATTCGCTACAACATTTTCAATCCCCGCCTTGTCTTTGATTTCGATATCAAATTCTTGTAAAAGCAAGATCCACCTAATCAATCTAGGTTTGGCATCTTTTTTCTCCATCAAATACTTAATAGGGGCGTGGTCAGTCCAAACTACGACTTTCGATCCAACTAGATATTGTCGAAATTTTTCAAAAGCGAAAATAACGGTAAGCAATTCTTTTTCGGTAGTCGTGTAATTTAGTTGGGCATCGTTCAAAGTCTTAGAGGCATAAAAAATCACAGCGGGTTTATTATCCACCCGCTGTCCCAACACAGCTCCAACAGCAAAACCGGATGCATCACACATGAGTTCAAACGGCTTAGTCCAATCCGGTGTTTGCACAACTGGTGCGGAAATCAATTTTTCCTTCAGCACGTTGAACGCGTGTAAACATTTGTCATTGAAATAAAGAACAACATCCTTTTCTAGAAGCTCAGATAAAGGTTTGGCGATTTTTGAAAAGTCTTTTATGAAACGACGATAGAAACCGGCGTGAACTAAGAAACTTCTTACCCCTTTCACCGAATTTGGTGGGGGCAATTTGGAAATTACTTCAATTACCGGATCTACCTCCAAACCTTGGATAGACACTTTATGTCCTAGCACTATCCCTTCACTCACCATCATATGACATTTTTCCCAGTTGAGGACCAAATGTGTGTCCTCGCAACGTTGTAACACCTTATCTAGATTGTAAAGGCATTCATCAAACGATGCACCATAAACCGAGAAATCATCCATAAAGACCTCTAGACAACGTTCTACCATATCAGAAAAAATGGCGAGCATACAACGCTGAAAGGTCGCCGGTGCGTTACATAATCCAACGGGCATGCGGCGGTACACAAACGTTCCATAGGTACAAGTGAAGGTGGACTTCTCTTGGTCCTTAGGATCAATCGAAATCTGATTGTACCCTGAATACCCATCCAGAAAATAGAAATGTGATCGGCCGACTAAGCACTCTAGAATTTATTCAATAAACGGAAAAGGAAAGTGATCCTTTAGCGTAGCGACATTCAGTCGTCGATAATCTATACAAACTCACCACCCGGTTACCAAGCAGGTGGTGACAGGTTCATTTAATAGATTATGAGTAACAGTTATTCCCCCCTTTTTAGGGACTACCTGCGTGGGACTCACCCATGTCGAGTCTGAAATTGCATAGATGATACCTGCGGAAAGAAGCTTAATCACCTCCTTCTTCACAACCTCCATCATGCTTGGATTTAGTCGACGTTGTGGTTGAATCACCGACTTGGCTCCCTCCTCGAGCCGAATCTTATGCTGGCACAAAGTAGGGGAAATCCCCTGGATATCTGCAACAGACCGCCCAAATGCTCCCCGGTGGTTCTTCAGCACTATCAGCAACTGGTCCTCCTCCTCAACACTCAGATAAGCCGAAATAATCACATGCAACTTTTCTTCCTCAGCTAGAAACGCGTACTTGAGGTGCGCTGGCAGCAACTTCAACTCCAATTCCGGCGGGCTGATTAAGGATGATTGAAGCGGAAGTGGTAGTTCACCTAAATCCTCATAGTGCCTCGCATAGAAGTACGACAACATTTGAAGCATCTTGGCGCACTCCTTCAGTGATTTGCTTCTCATCCAATCATGAGTGATATTGACTAAACAGGCCTTAAGTGGTAATTCTGGATATGCATCAAAAACTGAATTTGCTATAGCCTCATCTTCAGTAGAGGAAGGAATGTCCTCATCCTCATCGTTTGGAAAACCTACATCCCTACAAAGGGATACCACCTTGGTCTGCTCCATGATGTCCACAGCCAAAGTCCCTTTTTCCACCTTGGTCATTACATGGGCCATATCTAAAAATGGCTTCCCTAGACAAAGTGAGATATTGTTATCAAAATGTTTTATCATGTGGCATTGCTCCTTAGATTTAGGTGAAGTGGTGTTGGAAGGCATGACCATCTCAAATCGGTCATCGGCTATACCTAAGATCAAACGACCTCTCCCCATCTCAAGTATCATGTCAGCCGTAGCTTGGAAGGGTCGTCCGAGCAGTAGCTCATTGCCGTGTTCATCTTACATCTCCATGATGACAAAATCTGCTGGGAATACAAATCGATCCACTTTCACTAGCACATCTTCACAAATCCCATATGGCTTTACCACTGAATTGTCTACCAACTGGATTGTCATGTTGCTCGGCCATGACTCTTTTAATCCCAGCTTCTTGAATGTAGAGAGAGGCATCAAGTTAATGATCGCCCCTGAGTCACATAATGCTTCACCAAACTTAACTTTCCCAATGTAACATGAGATGTTGAAACAGCCCAGATCTTGCCTCTTTGGTGGCAACGTGTCCATGATGAAGGCACTAACCTTCTCCTTAAGCACAACAACCTCTGTGTCTGGAATTTTTCTCTTCTTGGTGATGATGTCTTTCAGAAATTGCCCGTAAGAAGGGATCTTCTCAATAGCTTCCAATAAAGGGATGTTGACTGAAAGCTTTCTAAATCTGTCTAGAAACTTTTTAAATTGAGCATCCACTTTCCTTTCCTTAGCACTGTTCGGATATGGGACTGGGACAACCTTTACCCTTTGATGCGGTGGCACATAAGGTGTCCTTCTCTGAGGCTCCTCCTCCTATGAAATAGGATTGTCAGTAGCATCCGCTGCTATGTTCGCAACTGGTTCTGTGACCGGTATGGGCAGCTCCTCAGTGGCCTCACCTTCAAATTCTGCTTGGGGTTTGCTTGGTTCATCGGCTCTGGGGTTTAACAGTTTCTTGCCACTTCTTAGCAAGATGGTCTTCGCCTGCTGGTTTCCTCCTGGAACATTAGTATTACCCGGAAAACCTGGGTGCACCAGCTTCTTCAAATTGGCTATCCCTGCTGCCATTTGTGCCATGGACGTCTCTATTGTCCTCATTTGAGCCCCATGGCTCTGTAGTGTCTGCCCAAATTGGTTCATAAACTCCCCTTGTTGCTTTATTTGCTGGCCAAAAGTAGTCATGAGTTCTTGATTTTGATTTGTCACCTGATTGAGCAGCTCTGTGCTCTTATCCTCCGCTATCGGCTGGGGTTTTGCATCTGGATCCTGCAAGAAGTTGTTTGGATCCTTCTAGGAGAACTTCTTATCTTTCCTCCATGAATAGTCATTATTCCTGTAGCCTTGCTGCTGCCTCATGAATTTAACTTGAGCCTCATCCTCGGACTCAGTATCCTCCTTTGCAAGCAGTTTCTTTGTGAGAAGATCCATCTTCTCATTCAGCTCTTTGATTGCTTTAGATTCCCCTGCCACTCGAACATACTCCACGGCGTCTCTTTTGCCCCACGATTACTTCTTGGCCATGTTCTTTAGGATTTCCCAACACCTGGTGTATGTGTTGTTCAAGAAGAATTCTGAGCCGACTGAATCGAGGTTGCTTCTATCATGCTCGGAGAGAGCAAACTAGAAGATCTTGACATGTGTCTCCTTGTCAAGCCTGTGATGCGGGCACCGCCTGAGCATGATCTCAAACCTTTCCCAGGTCTTAGAGTAGGTCTCTCCTGCTTTTTAGGTGAAGTTGTGGATCTTCCTGATCATGCCATTGGTCTTCTCGGGCGGGAAGAACCGTTCAAAGAAAACCACCACCATGTGGTCCCAAGATTCCACATATTCATCGTCCAAGTTATGTAACCACTCTCGCGCATTTCCCGCTAGAGAACTCGGGAAGAGCTTCAAGTAGAGCACATCTTGTGGAAATCTGTCTATTTTTATCATATCACAATTCTCCACAAATTGACTTATATGCACGATGGGGTCTTCATTCTTGAGCCCATGGAAAGCATTCGACTTCACCAAGTTGATTCAAGCCGGATCAATCTTGTATGTCAGAATATTAACCGCCTGCTTCTTGATCGGCCCCTTGGAAGTGGATGAGGAAGAAGCCTTGATCTTCTCCCATATTGTCTATGGCTCTTCCATTTCTTCTTGTTCGGATTCTGATTCTGTTTCTTCTAAGTGGTCTTGATTGTGGCCTTCCTCGTCATCAGGTCCCGTCAGTGGAACCTCTGGTGCTTGTTGTGTGTAGTCGGTACTACGCGTCTGCACCATGCACAATACCTACAAATAGAAAAATTTAATTTTAGTACAGTGCTTGACGATTGCAAATATTTATAAAATAGACTATGAATTTTTTTTTAAATGATAATAAAAAAAATAAAATGTGGCCTAGAGTGGCCGCTTGCACCACTCGTAGTGCTGACAACTTGTCGTAGTATAGTGGTGAGTATTCCCGCCTGTCACGCGGGTGACCCGGGTTCGATCCCCGGCAACGGTGCCAAAAACTTGACACAAATTTACCGTGTGTAGAAATGCAAGTGTACGCATCAATGTAATATAGGCCTTTGTGAGGCCCGAGTCGAACTCAGGGATACAGGAAATTGTCGGAGACTCCTACTAACTACTCGCGATCAGCTAGACCGATTAAATAGTTGAGAGTTGTTGTTAAAATTAAAAGAAAATAAAAATAAAACAAAACAGAGCAATCGATTAAATGTTTGGTTTAATCAATTCAAAATGAGATCTTTAGGATTGCGGTTTCACCGCGGGTTTTCATTGTATTAAATTCTATGCAGTCACTCAATCTTATCTCTCTATCTGGGTAGTGGCCTGAAATCAGAATTGCCCACTGTCGTGGTACAATTCACTACATACGTCTAGGTTGGTTCCACCGTCGTAGTAACCTATACCCTAAACTAGGTGCATATAAAACGATCTCTCGGTATCCACCATTAACCTTACACCACCTTATTCAAGGGATTTGTCAATTAATGTAACTTCCGTCTCTTTTCAACCATTAATTCTTCTTTCAAAGCAATTAAGGGCATTAGATTATTATTATGGTGATCAAGCATAACAATATAATTGAGAAAACGAAATTATACCACGGATTTAAGAGATAAGATATGAATTACTATGATAAAATTGTCATACAATGAATTCCCGGGCTACTCCCGGTCCTAAAGACAAAGGGGATTAGCCCCACATGTTCATCTCAGAGCAAAATGTGGAGTAGAAAAAGGGAAACATGGAGAAAAACGTGATTGAGTGGTGAAACCCCTGAATGGAGAAGATCCAAGTGATCCTTGGCGTGGAATACGCGTTCTCCCACCTTTCGGTGATGGAAATAATCTTCTCCAGCATCCGAATCGGCTGGGGCGTGCTTCTGGGCTCCATTCTTCTCTCCACACCTTCTCGGGACGTGTGCAGCAGCTAATGACGTGATCCCTCCCTCTTGGGCACCGTCATTAGGTATAATTCCCGAGTTAGGTCGCCAATTAATCACAGCCTTCAGATTAAGATCAATCTGAAGCAAAATCATATCTGACGGTGTCGATACCATCGATGCGGGTCGATGGTATTGACCTAGCTCAATATCGACAATTCTTCTTTTCTTTTGTCTTTGCACCTGATGTCATCTCGATACCATCGACGCGGGTCGATGGTATTGACATTCATAGGCATCAGTTTTGTCCTTTTATCGTCGTTGAAGCTCCACTAGTCGATGGTATCGACATATGGGTCGATAGTATAGACTCACTTCTCACCAGCAACCTGATGGTATCTCGATACCATCGACATCCCTGTCGATAGTATCGACTTTCTTGTGGTCCTTGCGGCTGGCAACCTGTGGTTTGGTCGATGGTATCGACCACTGTCGATGGTATCGACAGTAGAAGATACTTGTTTTTCCTGAAATTAACACACGAAACCACATAAGTCTACACAAAACATATTCTTTTGATAATTAATACTCAAAATGCTGAAATAAGGGAAATTTGACATAAAGAAGTAGCATAGACCAAAGTAGATGAATTATGCAACATTAACCATGAAAATGACTAATAAATGCATAAAACACATATCAAACCAGTCTATAAATGCGACTCAAAATCATCACATCAGTTAACTACCTAAGTGTCATCACAACGTTAAAAAATAGTCCCAAGTTCCGGGGACTATTCATATACAACCCTAATGGTTATATCATGAACGGGTACACTATAGGCGTGTAGATTTTCTGTTAGTATAAGTCTAATGTATAAGTATGAAGTATACAGAAGCCATACCAACCCTAATGGTTATATCATTATCCCTTAGTATAAGTCTGAAGTATACAAAAACCATACCAACCAGCTATTCAAAAGCATTAACAGTTGTAGTTATAAAAAACATCATGAATAGTGTTATAGTAGCAAAACAAATTAGCATGCATCTAGCTAACCAAAAGACATTTTTAGTACCGAAGGACATTTTTAGTTGGCAGTAAATGGAACCAACATAGTTACTGAACCCAGGCATTTTCAATTGGCAGTAAATGGAACCAACACAGTCACTGAACAAATGTATCTATGAAGAACCAACAATTCAATCAGTAACGATTTTAACAAAGAATGAAAGCAAATATTTCTAGAAGTAGATAAATAGGTGGGAAATAAAAGAATGTCAATAATTTAGGAAGGGGGAGAAATGGAACAGGACCAATATGTGGTGTGGTGGTGGATAAAAAAGTAGATCATGGTTTACTACAACTAATGGCAAGAGGTAAATCTCAGATCGTGATTAAAAAGAGAACACTCCACTTCTTTGTACGACTCTAATTAACAAAGTGTCACTGTAACAATTTCAACAAAGAACAAAATCAAATATTTCTAGAAGTATATAAATAGGTGGGAAATAAAAGAATGTCAATAATTTGGGAAGGGGGAGAAATGGAACATGACCAAGACGTGGTGTGGTGGTGGATAAAAATGAAGATCATGGTTTACTGCTGCTAACAAAGTGTCACTGTAAAAAAGTCACGAAAACGGGAAAGCCCAGCAATGGCAGCAAGTAACAGTCGCTCTCTCTCAAATGGGATTGAGTTGGTGGTGGATCTTGTAAATCTCAAATGGGATTGAGTTTATGGCTCGCTCATGCAATGCTACTCATCTACGTTTAAGTAGTCAATAAGAAACGCACGGGGACTTCACCATTTGCTTTTCCACCCAAAGAAGAGAAGGAGAAGACATACACAATCAGGGTAGCAAACCGGCGAGGAGACGGTGGCTACTACTATTGGGCATGGCTCTGGGGAACGAGTGGGTATGTGGGGTATGGAAAGATGGGGTTCAGTCGAAGTAGACAAAATGGAATCCCTTCGATTTCAGTTTAATTTGTGTTCTACCAATTGGATTGAAGGAAACGCCGACCTCTCTGTTGTAATGGAGGCGGCGATTTTGTACTGACGAAGGAGGGGTTTTGAAACAGGGAAAAAGGAAAGAAAGGAAGGGGACTACCCCGCCGCTCTCTACTACTCGTGAAGGAAAGAAAGGATTGGGAAACCGTGTTCTACTCCATTAACACCGACACCTGGAATCGAGAGGGGAGACAGAGAGAGAGAGAGAGCTAAGAGGGAGACCGGGGAGGTAGAGAGGCGACCAACCTGGCAACTAGAGATGCGTGAAGGAAGCACACCGCTACACATGACCTCGAACCGTCGATCGGACCAAATCCCAACTCGCGCTCTACTTGCCATGCCGTTGGTCGCGTCGCCGTCCCCCTCTCGAGCCTTCATGCAGATCGCGTCGCCGTCCCTCTCGCAAGCCCTCACGCAGGTCGCTCCTTCTTCAAATCCTTGCCTCCTTGGGGTCGCAGACTCGTAGTCGCGGACCTCGCAGATGTAGGGTTCAGACTTCGGAGACGAGAGCCGAGACTGAGTATTGTGAAGCTAGGGCACCCAAATCCATATGAGTCATAAGGATAAGCGGAAGCGGGCCAATGCTGTGTCTGCCCCTGGGTCCCTCGGGTCCATGGAGTTCCATGGTGAGGAGGCAGACTACCAGGAACCCAGGCATGAGCATCTTGAGCCGTGGTGGTGTTCAGGTCTAGGAAATAGGCCTATTGCCTTCGCTAGACCTTAGTGATGAAGTTGGAACCAAAATGCTAGACATTTGGTGCCAAAAAAGCACTCAAAACCATGGAGAAAAGTCGGAGAACAGAGAAAAGAAAAACCGTAATCAACAACATTGAGGATGAGGAGAAGAACCGCATTTAGAGTCTTCGACTCGATCGTGGAGTCAGGAGGAAGTCAAAGCGGTGATTGCGAGGGAGGATGTAACACCCGAGCCCATTATACAAGACTCTAGTAGAGTTTCAGGAATGACGACTGGCCCCACATACCACCACTAGCCTTAACTGCGCACTTTGCCCACATTGACACGCAAGCCATAATCAACTTCCCGACTGGTCACCCATCCTAGTACTACTCCAAGCTGAGCACACTTAACTATGGAGTTCTTTAGTGATGGGCTCCCGGAAAAGGAGGTGCACCTTGGTGATATGGGTAGTCCAATCATTCCTTATAAGATATTTTTATCTGAGGCCTCAAATATTGGGATGTTACAATCTCCCCTACTTAGACTCTTGACGTCCTCATCAAGGCTCAACTATAAGGCCTCATAATCTCTTCCCCATTTCAGTGCAGACCCACAATGGCCCATGGACACCCAGCTACCGATCACAGAATACCAGCACAAGGGTGGCTACATCAACCATGGACATCCCTTTCCTACATGCCTGGACCACATGGCTCAAGAATGGCATGCCATACCCATGTGGGCCCCACCTACTGGAGGGGTTATGGCTCTGATACCATTTGTAACACCCGAGCCCACTATCCAAGACTCTAGTCGAGTTTCAGGAATGACGACTGGCCCCACATACCACCATTAGCCTTAACTGCGCGCTTTGTCCACATTGATGCGCAAGCCAGAATCAACTTCCCGACTGGTCACCCATCCTAATACTACTCCAAGCTGAGCACGCTTAACTATGGAGTTCTTTAGTGATGAGCTCCCGGAAAAGGAGGTGCACCTTGGTGATATGGGTAGTCCAATCATTCCTTATAAGATCTTTTTATCCGAGGCCTCAAATAATGGGATGTTACAGAGGAGGAGCATGGAAACGCGACAAGCACTGAGCGCCGGTGAGGCACAAAGCTCGCGGCATACCGAGGTAACCCCGGGTCAGAGGAAGAAGGGAAAGGGAAGAAGGATCTCCTAGGGTTCTTACCCGATCGTCGATTGCGCTGAAGGTGACGAGGAGGTCAGTGATTGACGTGGAGCTCACCGGAGTGAAGAGGGAGTAGGTCAGGGAGCACAAGAGTAGATGGGGAACAATTAGGTGAGGAGAAGCACTGCACGATGACCGAGGGTACTTTCCCCAACCTTAAATAGGCGTGAGGAGGGTTCTAGTCCCTTCTACAACCCCAAGGTGGAGAGGAGGAGAAGAACCAGATTAGGTGTTTTATACATGGTGAGAGAGAGGCGATGAATTAAGGCCTGTTTGAAGCGGCAGAGAGAGACAAAGCCAAAGGAAGAAGAATAGCCTACAATGGTGCTTCGTGGAGGGAGAACATGACCGAGGATCCTAGGGGTCAGGACGGTTCCCTGACCCGCGACTGGCTGGAGGAAGGGGACGACTCCCCGGTCGTTGGAGCAGAATGAGATTAGCCTAGAGCCATCAAATGGCTATCCATAGTGGAGCCGTGTGCGTGACAGGTAAATTAAATCAAACTTTGGCATTTCACATGAAATAAATGAAATCGATTTACTGCAGTATAGTTACACTATATTAAAGCTTATAAAATAGATTTGAGGGGTCAAATGAAGTCCAAAAGACATCAAATTTTATCCACATGCTCACATTAATGTCTATCACCATGCGATGAAATTAGATTCTCGTTTCATACCTATTTAGTCCCTTACTTAACATATTGGCTATTAATGCATATATTAATGTACAAAAAGAGGTGAAATAATATGAAAGGATTTTATAATGAAATATTAGATGAAGATTTGAGATAGTAATTATTTAATCATATTAAGAGCAATATCTCACCATAACACCATCTTTACATGTATTATTATCCACTTTGGAGGAGAGAGAAAGAATTAAGTTAATTACTCTCATTCATTAACTCTAATACACATTATTATTCATATCTTATCCAAAAAGATATAAAAGCTCCAAATTAACATTATCCACTTATTATCTCTCATGAATGGTCATTTACATTATAGAATCCAATTAACACATTAGTTGGAACATTTGTGCAAAAACCCATTCATTGATATGAATGTGGGTAAATATAGATTACACCATCAAATAATGCTCAAATTCAATATTGAGGCCAAAAATAATTCCAAAGATAGGGAAATTTAGAAAAAAGGACCAAAAGGACATAAAGGAAATAAAAAGCTTGAAAGTGGGTAAATTGCAAAGAGAACCCTAAAATTGAGTCTGTTACACTTTGTGCGGCCATTGTCTAACTGTCCGCACATCATTGTCCCTTTTTGTGTTAAATGATCAATATCCTTTGCTGGAATATACATGGTGCTTGTTTCAAGAAGAAAATCCGTCTCCTAAAAGAATACAAATGACGTTACAAACTTCACATTATGGCTATAGTGAAACCTCGTATCAGTGGGTCCAAGGATGAAAATGTCATTAAGAATTTGGATTTCTCATCCTCTCACCGTGTGGAAGCCATTGTTTTCTCTAGCAGAATATGGATTCTTTGGGACAATGCTTGCTTCTATGTTAATATCCTATTGAATCACCGTCAATTTATTCACTATTGCATTGATAGTTCTTGGTGCCTAACCATTGTCTACGGTATTCCTAACCCTTGTCGACGAGAATTCCTTTGGAACTGTCTACAAGAGATCTCTTCTTCTGTCTCTGGTGCATGGGCTGCAGTTGGCAATTTCAACACGATGCTAGACGTGTCGGAAAAGAATAATCGACACTCTTTTGATCGTCGTTCTAGTAGGAAAGTCAATACTGTACTCCTTCATACTGGCCTTGTGGACATGAAGGCAGACAACCCTTTCTTCACCTTCAACCATCTTCAGTTGCTAGAACATCTGGACATGGTCATTGCAAATGATTCTTGGATGTCTATGACCAGTAATACATCTATCGTGGTACTCCCCCGTCTTTATAGCGATCACAATCCTATATTGCTCCAGGAGCCACCGAGCCACCAGCGTCGGGCATGACCTTTTTGAACAAAGGAAAGTTGATCCCTTATATCATCCTTCAAGGACGTCGTCTACAATAGATGGGACTCATCGAAAAGCTTTCTGGATTCTCTACCTTCCTTCCGATACACTGCTATGGAATGGGATGCAAATCTAGAAACCACCAATAGAAAGAAGAAAATTCAATTATGTGATGAATTAACAATCTTCAGGTATCCACCCCCAACCAATGTGCTATTAATTTTGATCTAACCTTGGCCAATTTGCAATATGAGTACAGTAACATCCTTCTCCAAGAGGAGGCAGACTGGTGTCAATGAGAATATATCAACTATTTAAGCTTGGGTGATGACAACACAAAATTCTTTAATACTTATGCCAAAGCAAGGTGTCTCTTTAATAAAATCTCCCATCTCAAGACTGATGATGGTGATTGGGTAGACAACCCAGAGTTAATGAAGGTGCGTGTACGTGATTTCTTTATTGGTCTTATGAATGCTCCGATCCAAAGTGCTGTGGCCCAAGGTACTATTACATCCTACATTGGTGAATTCCCTCACCCACACGACAACACTCTTTGTTCTATTAGCATGATTCCTTCTACAGATGAGATTAGGAAGACCATGTTTATGATGGCCCCTAACAAAGCTCCTGGACCTGATGGTGTCTACAACTCCTTTGTCCAAAAGAACTGGCCTATGATAGGCCAATCTATTACCCACACAGTCCAAGAGGCATTTACTACTGGCATCATCGATGATCATCTTGCTGATTCGTATATTTTCCTGATTCCAAAGATAAAGCAACTGCAGACATGCAACGACCTCCGTCCAGTTTCCCTGAATAACAAATGCTTCAAATTAATATCTAAAATTATTGTAGAACACATCAAACCTCTTCTACAAGGATGGATTTCAGAAACCCAATCTAGCTTTCTACTGGGCAGGAGAATCACAGATAATATCATCCTTGTTCAGGAAGTTATACACTCTATGCGTACAAAGCACAACGAGAAGGCAATGGCCTGCATCAAACTAGATCTTGCAAAAGCCTTCGATAAAATGAGTTGGGGCTTCATTTCTAATACACTAAAGAAAACATGTATGTCGGAGAAGATCATCACCTTGATCATGCAAATTATCACCAAGGTATGCACTTCGATTCTATGGGAAGGATGCTCTTTGGACCCGTTCAAACGAACTCAAGGTGTGCGACAGGGTGATCCTATCAGCCTGTATATCTTCATCCTTTGCATGGAAAGACTTAGCCAAGCTATCTCACACTCGGTTACTATGGGTGACTGGAAGTTGATTCGGTTATCACGTCACAACCCTCCTCTTTCACATGTTCTTTTTGCTGACGATATCCTACTCTTGGATGAAGCTAGCATTGCCCATGCCTGAGTTATTGATAAACTTCTGAAGGTGATTACACGTGTATTAGGCCAGACAGTTTCTAAGGCCAAATCACATTGCTTTTTCTCGCCTAATACACCACAACAGATCAACTCATCTTTCTGTAGATGGTTGGGCATCCAGAGTACATTGGATTTAGGCTGCTACTTGGGAGTATCCATCATCCATCATCGAGTAAATAGATCTACACACTCTTCCATCATCTCCACATTAAAAGACTGTATGACCAACTGGTCCACTCGACAACTGTCCCTTACAGGCCTGATAACCTTAGCCAAGTCGACACTCCAGGCCATACCCAACTATGCCATGCAATCTATTCAGCTTTTGCCATCTTTGTGTGACGACATCAATAAGCATGTTAAAAATTTCATTTGGTCTGGGGGAAGAATGCACCATAATCTCTCCTTGGTTTTGTGGAAGAAGGTTGTTTTGCCCAAAGAAGAAGGAGACATGGGAATAAGAGAGGCTCATTCTCAAAACTAAGCACTTATGCTCAAGAATGTATGGCTGTTCCTAAAAAATAAAAATGTCCTCTGCGTCCATGTTATGAGAGCCAAGTATATGCACAATGAAATTCCAATCAAGAAACCATGTTCTTCTGTTTGGTCCTTCATTCATAGAAACATCATGAGCATAAAATAGGCCTCAACGATCACCATTTATTCAGGCACTTCTACTAATGTCTGGTCTAGCAAGTGGCTTCATGGTATTTCTATCAAGGATCTGGAACCTAACTTCACACCACCACCTGAGCTAGCTGATCTCAATGTTGCATCCATGGCTCTAGACGATGGCAACTGGGACTGGTCTATCATCCACAATTATCTTCCCTCGTCTACTTGGAAGCATGTTCAACATGTATATACTCCTAACCCTTCGGCAGGTAGTGATGGTTGGTAGTGGCTAATGACCTCGACAGACATCCTCTCTGCCACATATGCATATCAGTGGCTGCGCTGGGACCTGTACCCTCCTATGAATGGAAATTGGTCTGTTGCATGGAAACTACCTATCCTATTAAGATTTCAAACTTTCACCTGGCTCCTATTACATAAGGATCTACTCATGAATGTGGAGAAATCCCAACGACATATCCCAATTGATGATCTATGTCCTGTCTTCTCCAATGAACGAGATACTTTGCTTCACTGTTTGAGGGACTATCCTGCTAGTAAGGAGGTTTGGCTTGCACTGCATGTTGGTACTAACTTCTTTATGTTAAGCGAAGACGAATGGATCGTGCATATCTCTTCATCCCCATTCCACGATATGAACTCCCTTCTGCCCGTCATTGCATGCTGGGCTATATATCATCACAAGATTGATTTCATCCATAATCAAAAGAGCCACTCCGTCAGACAAAGGATCTCATGCATTATGGAAAAAGCTCGTGCCATTCTGGCCCTCCCTCACTCAGTCTCCCGCCCCCCAGTGGTTGTACCCAGTGAGAGGCCCTCTAGCTCACCCAGTGTCATTTGGTTCGTGGATGCTTCTTTCACCTCACCTTCCTCCCCTGCTAGGATCGATATTCATGTAGTCGATAGACAAGGCAATTTTTTCCCGGGTCATGGATCACCCAGCCGTGCTAGTTCAACATTGGAGGTAGAGATACAAGGCATCATCAGTGCGTTGGAACTCTACAAAATCTCAGGATGGCATTCACCCGCCATCTTGTCGGATGCAACTTCAGCAGTGCACATCACTACCAAGGTCATCCCTACAACAACCATGTTCACCCCACATATGAGGCATCTTCATAGGATCTACAAAGACGTTGACCAACCACATATCTCTCATGTCCCTAGAGAACATATTTATGTAGCTGATAGCATAGCTCGTTACTCTACTTCTGTTCATCCTTCTTTGTCTTTCAATTCTAGTATCCCACATTGGCTCAATATGAGTCTCAATGTATGCTTTTCTGATATTTGGCCTGCAGTAGAGAGCGGGATGAATAATATCTAATCTCTATATTTTTCCAAAAAATATTAAGAAGGATAAATATATGAAGTACATAAATGGTCAATTCAAATGAAGACTATGATTCAATGGAATGTTTTATGATTATTGTGTATTTTTATAACTTACCTTCACAAGGAATAAGTAAAGACAAAAAAAATATTAAAATTTTCTTAGGATTCAATAATGATTTTACCTAGATTAAATATTAACATAACTATCATTCAAATATTAAGCACATCATGTTGATATTTATGTGTAAGATGGTGGAATAAGATTGCTACCATTTATTTTCAATTAGAGATATTGTGAATCAATTACACATATTGGGATTCACATACATAGAATTAAAGTATCACATTAAATAAAATGCACTTACTTTTAAATTAAATAAATTTTGATTCAACTCAATTTATACCAGGATTTAGTGTGATCTTAATCAAAATCCAATTTTTACCTCACTAGGTTTCATTTTGTTAGGGATCAATATAAGCCATAATCCAACAGACTCTCATCATTGTGTTTTCTATTTCTTTACAATGACATATATGTTTTAAATGGAATGATGTGATAGGTTATAGTGGTAGAATCATTCCTCATTCATATATTTTGTTTTGCCTTTAAATAATAGGATATATGTATATATATAATTGAAACTTTATCTGGTTCTCTCCCTTTCACACTCCATTAGATATGGATTTTAAGTTAAATACAAGATTTTGAGTTGTTGAAACATCCACTTTTGTTTGTGCTTGAGTGCATCAATTCGATTGATTGCAATCCATTTTTTGAGATTTTCCTCTTCCCATAAGAACTATCTTTTTTAGGTTAGTATATGGTATCCAATACATATTCACAAAATCTATTAATATTGATGAAACCCATACTGAAATCTAGTCTTGAATTATTTTTCTAACTTAAAACAATAATCAAATGGAAGCATATTTCCAATACAAATCTAGGGTTGTGCTAGTCAATGAGGAAAATCAATATCTATAACTATCTGGACCGATACATGAGTTGTGTATGTTATTGGAGGTAATAGTCTTTGCTTGTATTTAGGAGATTAGATGAAGAACATGCTCAATCAACTGATGTAATATTTATGAATGAGAAACTTTTGGTTCAAATTTTATGAGCATGTCTTTCACAAAGAGCAGTAGGCTAAACATTTGTGTTCATGATACACATAGATTATATGGCCTCCTCAAATGCAATATTGAAGTCAAGATTGATGACATAATTCATGTAGAGAAGAAGAACATTTTTTCATTGGTTCTAGAAATTGATTTAAAACTTAGCTTAAACTCTTTGGTAGATTCAATAGAATTTAATAATATTATAAATTGTGACACTAACAAAAACATAAACATGATGTATGTTTCACTAAACCTTAAGGTTCTTACTCTAAAGTACATGTGAATAATAATGATATGATTGAATGTTGTTGGCATGCATTAGGTACTCAATCTTTAATTCGTTCAGAATTGTCAAAACTTCTACATTAATTTGTTCATTGAATTTTAGAAGTTCATTCTTTTGACTAACAAATATACAACCATTTAGGAAAAGTTTATACAACATTATGCTCATGAATGATATCATCACTCAATGTGATAAATATTCTATTGAAAAGGTTACACTGTCCTAAAGTTTTATATAGTATAAAAGACAATAGAATTTCTTATAATTATGTAGAAGCAAAATTATTAACAAGTAAAGATGAGAAGTATGGGGTAAAAGGTTGTTTTTTCTATTCCGAATGATTCTAGAATAAGGCTTCATTCAAAATAGGAAACAACAATGAGTGATCAATATTTTATAGAAATTGGTGATGAAATGACATCTAGTATCTTGTTATAAAATAGCAAGCACTAAATTCACTTCAATATACACCTAATTTGCATTTTGAACAATGATATGTGATAAGGGAAGATTTCTTATCATGTCAAAATTATGAATAAGGATATGGCTAGTTGTAAATTAATGTGATGCACAATGGCTTTATCAAACATGCATAATTACTCAATCAAACAACGTTCAACAACAAGTCTAGAAACCATAATTTATTTTTTTGTAGTCCATTATAGCCGTAAATATAGTCCATTACATGTAGGAATACTTCCTTGTACATTATAGAATCTATTGCTTGTGGGGACACTATTTGTACTTCAAGAGTGCTTTGCTCACACATGACACAAAAACACATGGTTATGGGGGTAACGAACCAACCACCTTCGACTAATGATCATATATAGACATCAATAATAGCATTTATACATCTCTTAATTATTTTAAACTACTTAGGTAAAACTAATTTGTTCACTATATCAAAATTATGTGTTAAACACATTCTGAATGTCTACTTTCCAACATTTAGTTGTCTTGATTTTGAACTAGTACCACCTCCAAGATGGCCCTTTCCTCCTAAGTTTTCCTCAAGCAATTCTCTTAAAAGTTGTATTATGGTCTTTAATAAAAAATAATAACAATAATATCATCTTAAGGTTTAAATAGTTTCATAGAAGAATACATCATATTACAAGTTAAAAAGAATATTCAATTTTTGGTTGATTTAGTTAACTTCTTCACTAAAAAACATATCTGAGTGTGTGATATTCCAAATAAAACATGTGAGTTTTCTTATACATCTTAGGATTTAAAAATTTTCCATTATTCTTGAGTCATGAATTGGTAAATGTCATCATTAACATATTGTTTTAGTTGGCATCGTATTGAGTCTACTATGAAATTACACATTGGAAACAAAAAAATAGGTTTTAGATACAAGTACTAAATTCTATATCAATTTCACATTCACTAATCTACTAGATGGACACATATTATCATTGTTAACAACACTCCATTTAACATATATACTTTAGAACTCATTACATTATCGTTGAGTTTTTTGTTGCAGATGAGACTATCTAGTGGTTCTTATGCTTTATTTTTCTTGATCTAGGCTAATAAACCCTTGGTTGAGTATTTTAGAGACAAACATGATTTTTGGTTAAGATTCATACATGTTAGTCATGTATTGATTTATCACAATAAAGGATTTGGTGAGCTCTAATTTGCTACAATGGCATGGTCATTTTTTCTTGTGTTTTTTTGGAAAATGAAAGACTTTATCTATCCAACTCAATATAGGGGTTGAGAAACCAGAAGCAATGTTTATGTTGGGACTAAGACAATGTGGCTAGGTTGAAGAAAAATAAATAACTTAGTTAATGGATAGGAAGTGATTTGGAATAGCATCTGTAACTTTGTTCATGTTGGGTGGGATGCATAGGAATCCAAGACATGTGGTAGATCTAGATCTTCTTCTTTCTTGCTTTACATAAAGTCTGAATTGTTGGTGCATGGTTTGAGTGTCACTCAAGATGGATACATGTTGATGGGAGTCTGATATGATTAAAGCATCAAACCACATATGATTTTGACATAGCCCTAGTGTTTGGAGAGTGGCATAAAATTCTGCCTCGAGGGCATATGTTGCTTTGATTGGGAAACAAGTTCTTAAATTGCAATTTCCCTAAGGATTTACATCATAAATGCGAATACTAACCAAACCGGATGTTGGTTGAAAAGAAACATCTATAAATACACATATCTTGGGATGTCAGGGAAGCATGATTGGCACCCATGATTTAGGGGAATCAGTAGTAGGTAGTGACTTCACAAAATTGAGGATAGTCGTAGTATGCTCCTCTATGAACTTTGTCTTGATCTCAACTAGTTTTATAATGCCTTGGTGAACCTGATCTTTCCTGTAGGATCATATGTTCCAGCATGAAACTGACCATTTCACAAAGGATCTCATGCCATCTGATTTTGAGTTTATTAGCACATTGATCCAGTATGCTTCATCCAGTGTAAGGGTGGTAAAGTGCATCTTGAGGCAATCAAGACACATCTGTTGAAATGGAAACCTCTAATGGCATGGAGAATGGAGTCCTCATCATTATTGCACAGAGGGCAGTTGTTGCTTACCTCAACGTCTCAGTTTCTCTTGATTAGTAAGGAGAGATCTGTGTAGAAGGATCCAAGAAAAAACACGAATGCAAGATGGAAAGTTGTTTTGCCAAATGTTCTCTCACCAAGCATGGATTGTAGATTCCTCATTGCTTCAGAGCCAACGGTAGGCTGATCGAGATGAGATTTGATGTTTGATATGTAATGCAACTCCATGCATCCTCCTAGACAACCACATCAGGATGGTAATGGATTCAATTGCTTGCGACGTGCTCTTGAATAGGTATTCATAATTAAGTTTTAGTGCCAGTTGCTTAAGTCCAACTACATTGACCATACTTGGTGAGATTGTAGTTGTGGATGGTGTAGGAAACCATTGTGATAGTCATTGACTGATTTTCCTATAATCTGTTTGAAAGTCCACAAATTGGTGCTTAAATCATTGTTGATAATTTTATAGCTGGAGGCTTGAATGGTTGAAGTATGCTTCTTAATCAAGATCCAAGATGAAGACTACGACTTATAAGAGAAGGAAGATCTTGAACATACTTCTCTTTCATAATTCAAAATAATAGCTTGTTTGCTTGGTTTATGAAGGATCAAATATTTTCATCATTAATGCATGCTTATAGTCCCTTGAATTATTTATTCTGAGACTATTGATGTCTTTATTTGAAGTAATTTTTCTCCACACAACTAGAGATATCTTCTTATGCTCCCAATTTCCTGATCAAATAAAGCATATAATATGATTGTTGATTTCATCGTAGAGATGAGGTGATAACCATATCGTCTGCATTGTGTACATGAGGATATCTTGCAAAGTAGATTTGGCAAGAATTATCTACCCTACTAAGGAGAGATGATGTAGTGTCTATCTATTCTTCTGATCTTTGATGAAGGTAATTATGATGGCATGTGTATGCTAGTTGATTGTGAAGGAGAGGGACGCCAAGGTGCTTCCCCATGTCTCTGGTCTAAGGGAACCCAAGTTTTCAGCTAAAACATTTTAATTGAAGTTGGGTATGTTTGCACTGCATAAGCATTTCGAATTTCCCTTTGAGACCACCTGTCTCGAGACTATGCCATAGGAATTTAGGATGTCATTGAATATTACATCTTGTTGTAGCAATTCTTCACTCATAAGAAGGATGTCATCAATGATAAAAATATGGGAGAGCTTCATGCCTTCTCTCGAGAGGACTATAAGTTTCCATGTGTTTGTATTGACAGCAATGATGATTGACTGGCTTAGCCTATCCATACATTAAATGATGACATAGGGGCTGATTAGATCTCCTTGCCTCACCCCCTAGGTGGCCTTGAATGGTAGGAGTGGCTCTCCTTTCCATAGGATGGTTGTACATCTGGATGTTATTATTTACAAAATCAAGTTGCATAAATTTTGGAACAAATTAGTTCTTCTGAGGGTCTCATGAATGAAGTTCCAACTCATTTCATCACACACCTTAGAAAGAACTGGCTTGATACACATCCATTTCTTTCTAATTTCTTTGGCCTTCATAGAATAGATAACCTCTATCATTAAGAGTATATTGTCACCAATGGATCTTCCATGGATGAATCTTGACTGATATGGGGAGATCCATGAATTGATATTAAGGTTTAATCATCTAAACTAGAACCTTGGACGACAGGTTGAAACAACCATTATTGAGTAAGCCTGAAGTCTTTGCATACTTGTGGGGTCTTGAATTTTCGAATACAGACCATATAAGAGTTGTTCTGTTCTAATCAATTTGCTCAGTTGCAAAATCATCCTTGACGTATTTACAGATATAAGGGTCAACATAGTTCCAGTTGCATTGTATGAACTCATTGTGGACACCATTGGGGTCAGGTGGTTTAGATGGATCCATCATCAACATGACTTATTTGATTTCTTCAGAGGATGGAATGAACACCATGGCCTGAATTTCATTAGTCAAGAGCATAGGAAAATGGGCAACATAATTGTTAATGCATTGTTGAGTGGGGGTCCATTCGTCATAATTTTGAGAAAAACTTGACAGTCAGCACCTTGATTGTCTGTGTTGAAGTCGTGAGTTGCCTGAGTCATCCTTTAGGTGAGTAATTTTGTTGTAGCGTCTACACACTTTTGACACAGGCTTGGTAGAGCTTAGTGTTCTAGTCTCCTAATTGGAGCTAATCGATATGAGTCTGTTGTTTCCAATCAGCCTCCTTGCGTACAAGGATCTAGTTATATTTCTCCTAGATCACAATGCATCGTGTGTCAGCATGACGGAAGTTTGAGGTTTGGGCATTTACCTAGTTATGTTCGATTTTATTGAGTAGTTTGTACTTTACCTTGTGTTGTTTTTGAGTATGTTTGGCGCCCCGTTCAAGTGCTATCTACTTGAAAGTAGTGAGAAAAGAAACAAAATACTCCTCTTGGTTCTCCAGTGAGGAAGGAGATGGGATTTGAAATCATGGATGAGCTTCCATGATTCTTTGGTCTTGAAGACTAGGCTATTCAGTGAGGGTTTCTTAGCAGACGATGGGAGGATAGGGTTGTGGTTGGAGTCCAATCTTGGTAAGATGGTGATGGAGGCATCGAGAAAGGCATATATCCATTACACATTTGCAAAGACTCTATCAAGTCTCTCCCCCAAGCTTCCTCTATGAAATGTGAAGAACTGGCCTTGTGATTTCTTATCACCGAGTCATGTGTCCATAAGACAAAAGTTGAAGTTCATACTAGCCAATTTATCAAAGAAACTTCTATCACTCTTCCTGACGTAAATAACATTGTGTTAAAGTCCCCCTACTACCTAGGCTCCATTAATATATGTTCAAATTTCCTCTAGTTTGTCCCAAAAGTACTTGTGCTTTGTAGGGCCCAAATTGGAATAAACGATGGTGATGTACCATCTATTGTTTACTATGTAGTGAGAAAATTGGCGGTGTATCTCCACATTGCACTTATGGCTATTTAACATAATTCGATTCCACCAGAAAACCCAGTGGCTTCTATGTTATTTGAGGAGGGAAACCCAATTTCATGGATAGTACTCTTAGTAGAGTTGCCACTACACTTGGGTTAAATAATATCTAGGATGTATACTCTGTGACAGACTTTGAGTTCCTTCATGAGTCTGATATTGTTGCCCAAATAGGCACTGTTATATTCTAGCAACAAATCATTGACATGGGCGCCTTAATTAAAGGCTACACACAGTCCCATGAACTACTCTTCAACTTCATCATTACATTGCATTTGTAAATCTAGTTCAATGGTTACATTTGGATCTTCTCCAAAATTGAGATCCTCTTCTCTCCACAAGTAGATTCATCTTGTGGATCTTCCTTTTCAACAATAGATTCATGGGTTCTACCCTTCTTCCTTACCCAATCTAGGCTTAGGATGGATTGGTAGACAAATTTTCTATTTTTGAGCATAACATACCCATTACCAGTAGGGCCTTGATTAAGGAAGGGGACACGAGGTTGGTCTCTTACTCCTATCTTTCTAGCTTGGAATTGGTAGGGTTGACCAGATTGGGTGTTCTAGACACAAACCTAGCTAGTTTCATTGTAGTTGAGGTGGACAACGATGTTGTCTTGTTTATTGGCTAGATTCTATGAGGTGGTATTTGTGTTGTTACTCGCAGAAGCTTTCTTCTTTGCATTCACTCTTTTCTTCTTTGTCATTATTTCTTTCCAATCATTTGTGATGTTGTCTGACTTAGCCTCATCATCAGAGTCAGGGTTTGGTATAACTCTTGGTTCTTTGATATTTTAACAGTGTCAACTTTCTTTGGTGGGGGTTTCATGACTTGATTAGGCTTCAATGGTGGTTTCCGATCCTCAAGCTTTTGGCTGTGGATTTCCATGGTACAGATGATTCCTAGTGTTGGAATGTGTGTTGAGGCTGTGGCGGCCGCCAATTGTGGATCAACAACGTGCTTACAATCAACGTCAACATAGCCTAATCGTCCACACTTCATGCAGACAGTGAGGATGTTTTCATATGGGAGTTTAAATTTCTCATTATTAATGAAGATGTCCGGAAGAAGGGGCTTGGCAGTCTCTACTTTGCCAATAATTCTACCAAGCTTGCCTTGATTTCCTTGTGACGTGTTAATATTGATATGATTGTCTTTCCTATCATGTTTTTAATCTTCCATAAAAGATGGGTATGGTAGAGGAACATCGACATATCTAGAACTCAAACCCAAAACTACGACCCTTTAAGGGACAAGCTTGGAGCATCTGAAGGAGGGGGTCATGACTGGACAAGAAGGTAAATTCCAAAGATAGTCCAAGGTCTATCAGTCATGGATGTTAGGTAGTTTTCATGGTTGTAAAATTGGATAATGTAGTATCCATGTTCCAGATCTATGAATCTAAACTTCTTAGAGGGTTTCTAGAGAAGACAGATCCTATTTACCAGGGCTTGGAATCCTAGGTTGACGTTGGTTAATTTAACAACAACCCCATGTTACCAATGTTGTAGGAGAGGTTGAAAGATGTCATTCTTGACAAAGAATGATGGCCAAATGCTTGTTAGGTCGATGTTGATGTCTGTTTCCTTGAGCATATCCAATGATATAGGATTCAAGTATGTCAGGGTGCCTCTTGAAGGATTTGTTGTCGCTTCCTTGTAGGATGGTTTAGGGTTTACCCCCTTATCTTCTGAAGATGTCATATTAACATCATCGCCGCTCGCCACTACTTTGTTTCCGTCTCACTGGCTCTCAAAGTGAGTTTTAATGATTCTGTCATCCATGATGTCCCCTTCAAAACCTTCTTTGCTCTCCAATGGTCTCCCAGATCCTTTAACACCATGGCCATGGTGGCGGCCACGGTCGCGGCCACAGAAACCCTAGCACTAGGCAAATTAGAATTTTCCAATGGCCATTTTTTCTCTTTCAACATATGTTTTCTTCATAATTTTATTTATTATTTGAGCATAAAAATATTTATATATTGATGACTCCTACTTTACATCTATCTAGATTCTATCTCCATCATATTTTTTTAATATAATATGCACCTATCCTTGAGTCTATTTGTGTATCACATACAATACAATGTGTCATTCTTACCATTTCATTTAATATACACACATGAGATAATTTCCTCAACTTCGAGTTTTTTCAATCCCTCAATCTTTTTTGTAAAATTGCATATGTATATCTACTATCTTACTCTACTAAGAGCCCAGACTCGTCTCTGCCCTTCCTGATCCCAATAAATAACTGGTCTCCGTCGTATCCAATTAACAAATGGACTTCTTCATCAAATTATCCTATTCCTTTTTTAAGGATGTTTCTGCAGTGCAATTATCTCATAATCGGAGCCTTTAGGACTCTGAACGGAGGCTTGCATTGTTGTCTCACATCCCACGTCCATCGTGCTCCTATCCTTTCTTCTTCTCCTAACCCTCTAGCTCTCAACACTTTCCTTGACCTCGACATATTATAGAGCATCCTATGCATCGGAAAAAGGCACTTGCGGAATATGTGGACTCGTCTCTGTCCCTTCCTTATCCCAATAAATAACTGGTCTCCGTCGTATCCAATTAACAAATGGACTTCTTCATCAAATTATCCTATTCCTTTTTTAAGGATGTTTCTGCAGTGCAATTATCTCATAACCGGAGCCTTTAGGACTCTGAGCGGAGGCTTGCATTGTTGTCTCGCATCCCACGTCCATCGTGCTCCTATCCTTTCTTCTTCTCCTAACCCTCTAGCTCTCAACACTTTCCTTGATCTCGACATATTATAGAGCCTACTATGCATCGGAAAAAGGCACTTGTGGAATATGTGGATCGGGTCACGATGAAAATATCTAATCATCATCGCAATGGGTACAACAAATTATGATTCCTGGCGAAAACGATCAGCACTGCTGAATTTGTTGATGCAAAGGCCTTGTTGCGTATGCAATTGCTATTCCAGTTGACTGTTCACAACGTCTCTTTGACTGCGCTTGGATGGAAATACATCAATTGTGTTGTTAATATTTGTTATTGTCGTTCATGCAACAACGACAGGTGCAATGTAATTAACAATTCAGACATATCCAAAATAAGAAACGAAGTTCAAATAAAGCAGGAAAACAGAAAACATGAGTTAGATTCGCAAATCAGATCGTTCGTTGAGAAACGAACGTGTTACTTAAAGAAATCAGTGCCCGGCAATCCTTGCGGATAGGCACCGTTCTCCCAGTCGCGATCTGACACGAACCTGGAACTTGCACGTCTCGCTCACGCTCGACGTAGTTGCGTTGCACTGCTACCAGTGCAACACAGCAACCGCAGGAACCACCGCCTGACAGCTGCGTCTCAACGACAGGAAGGAGGAGTCGCGCTTCGCACAGGAGGACAACTCCACAAAGTAAATCCGGGGACGACAACAATTGCACTCTGGATTAGGGCTCTCAAAACACACGACGACAGAAGATTGATTGTTTTTGGTGTGTTTAACCCTAATGACCGGATGCGTATATATAGCCATGCACATCCCTAATCCTATTCCCAGTAAGAAGCAAATACTCGGTTGCTCTTGTACACAATACAGAATAATCCGCAAAAGAGAAACACTTTCTAATTAGGATTAAGAAATTCGAATAAGAAAGTAACAATTAATTACACGAGTAATTAATTACTTAGTCGTATTCTAGTGCAAAAAGAAGACGGAAGGCGAAAGACATTCTCTACAATCCACAAGCCACAAGATACAAGACACAAGCCCGAGCCCGGCCCAACCAGGCCAGGCGAGGCGTGGCGTGGCGCGTGCGCGTGTGCGTGCGTTGTGATGTGGCAATCCCACCCACCATGGAGGTGAGCATACCTCCCTCCTAGGACTCCTTTGGACACTAGTGCCCCATATGATCCTACATATAAGGACAACAAAAGTTCTAGGAGTGAGCAATATGGAATAAAACTTCTTTTCCATTTACACTGGAAACAACACAACATTCTCACATGTACTTGCTGCACTACATTGGGCTTAACCCATGCTAAATAAATGATTTGCTACAGTAACGACACTACAGTAATTACGTGCTACAATAATTACGTGACGCTACAGTAACTACCTATAACGGTAATCATCATTTATCTAACAATCCCCCACAGTCCAATGTGTAGTGCACTATACTATTCAATCCTCCATACGGTGCTTTCAGCAGATACCTTTCGGTTTGAATCTACCTGAGTTATCCAACTGTGACCCTCGCATGAACTAGGTGAACAAAAGTCTTGAACCTGAACCTTGGGTACAAGAGTATAGGTTGGTAACAACACAATAAAGACATGGTAGTAAAGAAAACAATGCATTAAGGCCATGCATACAAAATTTTATATCATGATTGATAACAGAGAACAACCCAATTCTCCTGTTGCGGCCTACACAACATCAATCACTTAGCTGGAGTCTCCAAGGATGTACTTCTAACATCCTGTCCTAAGACTTGACACCATTAAGAGACTACTCTCTTACTAACTTGTAGTCATGACACTAACAGGTTTCCAGGGAATAGACACACAGATGCAAGAAGCATCAAACAAGAATACATAGTTTCATCCGATTTGCCCGACAACTTATTATTACCACACTGAACCCAATTTGTGGGATCTCCACTCTTTTGGGTTGAGTTGCTACTGCCTGCAAATCTATAGGGGTTTCAGTCCCATCCCCAACCTGAATTTTTCCACTAAAGCCAAGGTAAGACCTTTAGTGAAAGGATCAGCTGTATTATCTTTGGTACCGACGTAGTCCACAGCCACGACCCCATTAGACACTAACTCCCTTACAGATTTCAATATGACTTGGATGTGTCTACGCTGTTTTTGATTGTACTTGGAACTCTTTATCTTAGCAATAGTTGTAGTTCTATCACAGTGAACTGAAATTACAGGAAGCGGCTTCATTACCATAGGTAAACTAGACATAAGTCCATGTAGCCATTCAGCTTCCAATCCAGTTTCATCTAAAGCACACAACTCTGCTTCAAAAGTGGACCGAGACAATATGGTCTGTTTCTTAGACCTCCAGGAAATAACTCCTCCTCCCAATAGGAATGCATATCCTGAGACACCATTACTCCCATAATTCACGGCAATCCAACTTGCATCACTATATCTTTTGACTACGGAAGGATGTTTACCATAATGCAGCCCAAGGGAACGTGTTCCCTTGATATACCTCAGAACTCTGTCAAGAGCTTCCCAATGGGTCTTGTCGGGACAACTGGTGTATCTACTTAACTTGTTCACGGCAAACGCAATGTCTGGATGTGTACAGTTCATAAGATACATCAAACTTTCGATAATATGAGAGTATCGTAATTGAGACACTGGAACCCCAGTCTCATTCTTGAATAAGGGCTTGGATGAATCATATGGAGTCTCAACAGGTTTACGTGATGTGTACTCAAACCTCTCCAGTATCTTCTCAACATAATGAGACTGAGAGAGAGTTATACCATCAGTAGACCTTATGATTTTAAGCCCTAAAATCACATCAACGACACCCATATCTTTCATCTCAAACTTTCTACACAAGAATGACTTTGTCTCTTTTACTACTTTCATATCTGAACCAAAAAGCAGGATATCATCGACGTATAAGCATAACAAAATGAATCCATTATTGACAATCTTACAGTAGAGACACTTATCAAATTCATTAGAAATAAATCCAAACGATGATATCACAGAATCAAACTTCTCATGTCATTGCTTAGGGGCTTGTTTCAAGCCATATAATGACTTAACAAGTTTGCACAATTTGGACTCATTCCCACGACCCACAAATCCCTCAGGTTGTTCCATATATATCTCTTCTTGAAGATCACCGTGTAATAACGCAGTCTTCACGTCCATCTGATGGATATAGAGATTATAAATGGAAGCTAATGCTATAAGCACTCAGATTGTGGTCATACGGGAAACATGTGAATATGTATCAAAATAATCTATTCCTTTCCTTTGTGTGTAACTCTTAGCAACTAACCTAGCCTTATACTTATTGATTGTCCCGTCTGCATTAAGTTTCTTCTTAAAAATCTATTTGCAACCAACTGCAGAACAACCAGGAGGCAAATCCACCAATTCCCAAGTTCCATTCGAAAGAATTGATTGAATTTCATCATTAACGGCTTCTTTCCAAAACTTAGCTTCTGGAGATTCCATAGCTTGTTTGAAAGTAACATGATCATCCTCAACATTGTAAGTAAGAAACTCACTTCCAAAATCTTTGGATGTCCTAGGCCGTTTACTTCTCCTTGGTTCAACTATGTCTTCAGAATCATCAGATTCAGAAATAGCATGTTCTGAGTCGCCCCCACATTTGTCATCCTTTCCACGTGCTCGGGAATGGAACCTATGGTAAATGAATCTTCTTGAGAAACTTCATTGGGCACACCAGTTTTCATAGGAAACACATCCTCAAAGAATGTAGCATCACGTAATTCCACAATTGTATTGACCTCAATGCCAGAGATATCTGATTTTACAATCAAGAATCTGTAAGCATAGCTTGTCTCTACATAACTCAAGAATATGGCATCAACCGTTTTCGGTCCTAATTTCTTCCTTTTGTGTTCAGGGACAAGTACCTTTGCAAGGCACCCCCACACTCGAAGATATTTAAGACTCGATTTCCTTCCTCTCCACAACTCAAACAGACTACTCTCTGAATGTTTATGGCGAACTCTATTCAGAATATGACAAGCCATATTCAAAGCTTCCCCCCACATAAAGTTGGGTAATCTAGATGTTTGAAGTAAGGTATTTACCATATCTATTAAGGTTCGGATTTTACGTTCAGCTATCCCATTTGATTGTGGTGAATAAGGAGCAGTTACCTCATGAACTATACCATGCAATTGGCAAAATTCCAAAAACAAGTTCGAGGTATACTCTCCTCCCCTATCAGACCTTAATCACTTAAGTACTTTACCAGTTTGAGTTTCAGCTTCTTTCTTATAAATTTGAAATTTATCTAATGCCTCATATTTACTTCTAAGTAAAAAGACATAACAGTATCTACTCGTATCGTCAATAAAAGTTATAAAATAACGCTTTTGATCCCTCGTAGCAACACCATTAAATTCACAGATATCTGTATGAACTAAATCCAAAATTTCCAAATTCCTATTCACAGAATGAAAAGGCTTCCTAGGCAATTTAGCTTGTACACAGATTTCACATTTATTGTTGCTAATTTCACATTTAGGGATCAAATCTAGATTTATCATACGCTTCATTGAGGCAACATTAACATGTCCCAAACGTGAATGCCATACATCGAATGAAACAAGATTCATGCAAACATAACTATAATCATTCAAATTTAAAACGGAATTTGAAACAGGTTCAACATGAATCTTAAATAAGTTCTCCACATCACATAAGTACCCCTTGCCAAAAAACAAAGAATCACAAAGGCGTGTAATAATAGCCTTATTACATTTACAGTTTACTCTATAACCTTATCTAACTAATATGACGCCACTAAGGATATTGCGTCGAATGGTTGGAACATGTCTGACCCTGTTAAGAGTCAAAACCTTCCCCGAAGGGAACTTCAAGTCCACCTGTCCTTCGCCTTTGACTTCTGTAGAGCTGGAATCGCCCAAAGTCACGGACCGACCTCGAGAGGCCTGATAAGACACAAACATGGATTTATCAACACACACATGTACATTAGCCCCAGTGTCAATTATCCAATAAAGTAGTTCAAAAATAGAAAGGATTTCAGGTTTAATAGACACGTACCCATCATTGAGGTTCAAGGATGTAGTCATCATGTTGACCACAGCCTCCTCAGTTGCAGATGCGGTAGCTTTCTTTGCCTTCTTAGTAGGACAATCCTTGTTCCAGTGTCCAACCTGTCCACAAGTCCAACAAGGTTTGTTCTTCGGTTTCTTTTGGATCTTTGCCTTGGGTTTATGTGCATTCTTAGATTTCTTATCTTTGGTGTTTTTCGTAGAAGTAAGATTAACAGTTGGATTTGCATTAGTAGGCACCTAGACCCCTTTCTCCTTTAAGTGTTCTTCTTGTATATTAATATCCATCATTAATTCATCCATGGTGTGTGTCCCTTTGCGATGCTTCAGAGACATACCAAACGATTCCCATGACTTAGGGAATTTTTCTATGATAGACATAACAACAAATTTCTCAGGCAACACCATCTTGGCATATGAGAGTTCATGAACTAGGAGTTGTAGATCAGGTGTTTGATCAGAAACTGACTTACCCTCAACCATCTGAAACTTAAGAAATTTAGACACGCAATATTTTTCAACACCTTGATTTTCAGTGCTAAAATTCTTAATTAACAATTCCCATAAAACCTTAGACGTAGTGATTGGCGGCTTTGAGTAAGAATCGTACAGTTTGTTATTTAAACCAAACAGAATCAAACCGCGGTACGTTTTATCACCATTCTTCTAATTAGAAATTATATTTGTATTATCAGGAATTGTTTCATCAGATACATGTTTAGTTTCAACTAAATACTGATCATAATCCGCAATATTCAACCAAATTTCTATACGACTCTGCCAACGGGCAAAGTTCGTACCAGTAAACTTTTCAGGCATATTGGTCGTATCAATTTTACATCCCAAACCACCCTGACCGGCCATTGTTAATTAACGACAGAAAGTGATTTCTTTAAGACTGTTGTTAATATTTGTTATTGTCGTTCATGCAACATCGATAGGTGCAATGTAATTAACAATTCAGACAGATCCAAAATAAAAAACGAAGTTCAAACAAAGCAAGAGAACAGAAAACAGGAGTTAGATTCACAAACCAGATCGTTTGTTGAGAAACGAACGTGTTACTTAAAGAAATCAGTGCCCGGTAATCCTTGCGGATAGACACCGTTCTCCCAGTCGCGATCCGGCACGAACCTGGAACTTGCACGTCTCGCTCGCGCTCGACGTAGTCGCGTTGCACTGCTACCAGTGCAGCACAACAACCGCAAGAACCACCGCCTGACAGCTGCGTCTCGACGACAGGAAGGAGGAGTCGCGCTTCGCACAGGAGGACAACTCCACAAAGCAACTCCGGGGACGACAACAATTGCACTCTGGATTAGGAAGATCGATTGTTTTCAGCGTGTTTAACCCTAATGACCGGATGCGTATATATAGCCATGCACGTCCCTAATCTTATTCCCAGTAAGACGTAAACATTCGGTTGCTCTTGTACACAATATAGAATAATACGCAAAAGAGAAACACTTTCTAATTAGGATTAAGAAATCTGAATAAGAAAGCAATAATTAATTACACGAGTAATTAATTACTTAGTCGTATTCTAGTACAAAAAGAAGACGGAAGACATTCTCCACAATCCACAATCCACCAGCCCGAGCCCGGCCCGACCCGACCCGACCAGGCGTGGCGTGGCGCACGCGTGTGTGCGTGCGTGCGTTGTGATGTTGCAATCCCACCCACCAAGGAGGTGGGCATACCTCCCTCCTAGGACTCCTTTGGACACTAGTGCCCCATGTGATTCTACATATGAGGACCACAAAAGTTCTAAGAGTGAGCAATATGAGATAAAACTTCTTTGCCATTTGCACTAGAAACAACACAACATTCTCACATGTACTTGCTGCACTACATTGGGCTTAACCCATGCTAAATAAATGATTTACTACAGTAACGACGCTACAGTAATTACGTGACGCTACAGTAACTACCTATAACGGTAATCATCATTTATCTAACAAATTGTACCATTAATCGCAGTTGGTGGTAGGGGAATTAGGCTTTAGCAAGCAATTATTAATTTTCTTGGTTTCGGATAATGAGCTACCTGATGATGTTACCACAGTCGCAATGTTTCAGGATGATGGTCGCACAATTGTTTAACAAGGCTGGGGTGTGCAGTCAAAGTTATGGTCTAGAATTGCGACAATGCGTGAAGGTGTGTATAGAACATCGAATCCCCATCTGTCTGCTACCGCTTAACTGCACGGTTGATCAGTATGAATCATTTCTGGAAAGTTATTTGCTGTTTTATATTGGAATCCTTAAATTGGCAACCGACCATTATGCCGATGCCAATCAATTTTTTTCCACTGAAGATCTTGGTTTTTCTACCATGGTACTTTGGATCATACAGGTGAGTGTTTTCTTATGTCATTCATGTGGCTTGTTCATAGACCTGTAGTCATCTCGTGGTTTTTACAGAGTTACCCAGTTCTTGTCAACTGTAATATGTTTATAGAATTGTAATGGACTTGCATTCTTTGCGAAGACTTTTGTGCGATCTTGATGTTCTCCTCTTGTATGTATTTCACACAAGATTAGGCTTGGTCATTGAAGTATGTCGGTATTTTACTTTTTAATTGGACAAGCGCTTTTGTTTCCTTGCACTTTTGAATCTACATTTTTTTTTTGGATATAAAAGGGCCATTAGGCCCCCCTCTCTAAACAGGTGCCAGAACCCGGATGACCCAAGAGGTTGTAAATACGCTGTGAAATGACAGGTTTCGAACCCGGGACCCCCGGGGGGGCCAAGCCGTGCATAACCAACCGAGCCACAGCGGCCGGGTTTGAATCTACATTTTCATCGACACTGGATGGAACTAAAATTGTTGAACTTTGTTATGTGGACAAAGCTAATCTTGCTTTTAACAACCAGATCCACAATTATCAAAATGATCCCTACTAACTTGCTTGATAAGTATACACCTTTTGAGATGTCATGCTGTTGAATAATTACAGTTATTTAAAGCATGATTAATGTTTCTTACAAATCAAACTCCACTATGACCGCTACCAACGGTAATTTGGTTATCTTTGAGATATCAGATACAAGGGTGTATAGTATCTATTTGGATGAAGGATAATTATCATGACTGCTGCTTTTCATATTTGTTGTAAATGATTTGAACTTGTACATTACCTATCCTGTTTGGTTTTGACAGCGACCATATGGTAGGTGATGTTCATGAAGATTAGAACGAACCCATGAACAAAAGCTTATTAAAAATGTATCACGTCACTAACACATTTGACTATGTTCACTATTAAAGCATCATATTGGTGAGGTACAACAAGAGTGCATACACACTGAAGTTGACTTTGAAGATGTTGAGCTTCTAGAATGGAATTAAGCTTACCCCTCTAACATGTATATATGCAATAAAAAGGCACAATAGTTAGAAAAAATAAGTTCTGAAATATAAGAAAAAGGTGCTTATTTTTCAAACAATGAATATGCATTCGAAAGCGAAACCATTTGTTTCCCTTTATTAATTTCTATAACTGCATCATTGATATTTATAGCATACACAGTTGCCAAATGAGCACATTTCTTAGCCAAATCTAATGAGCGGCTTCGTAGTTGAGTTTCAATTTAGCCAATACGTACCACATCAACAAAAAGGTTAGTCAAATCAATTGCTTTACTTTTTAAATCCAATCATTTGTTTTTGTGTAATTAATATATAACATATTATCGGGTACTTCCAACTGTGATTCTTGTTGTGCGTCGTTGGTTATCCTTGCGCTTGTCTAACATGCGTGGTACAACTTTCAATTACATATGCATACTCAGCCCAACACGATATTATACACTTTTTATACATCGAAGATATTTAAAGCTGAAGCATACAAAGCGGAACGAGTGCAAATGTCAGTTTGTTCCAATCAAACAATTGAGGGTACGCTTGTTTGACTGCCTTTAATTTGTTGAGTTTAAATTCATACTATGAAAACCATTTACATCTTACCAAACATGCCCAAACATGCAATTTGTTTACAACCCATTGCATGGATATGAAAGTTAAGTTAGGAAACTGCAACAATTAAAATACTCAGTACATCCATAAGGACGGTTTAATTGTTTATGTTAACTTGGTTGAACTGGTATTCGTGAAAAAGAAAATTGACCGTTTTTCTGCAACTACTTGCGAATGCATATACATATTGCTATAACGAAATTAAGATATAATTTTGTCTCGTATAGTTCTTATACTCCATAATGTGCACATGGCACATTCTCCAACTTTTTGCAATGTAGAGATAGATTCTTTGTTATTTTCTAATCCACCGCTTTTTAGCATATTGGTGCGCACATCATATAAAACTAGGTGATGTTCCCTAGGTGCACTAAGCCTAAGGAATCTTCCTACCTAAAGTACACTTTGATTTCTTTGAGCATAACTCAATTACTACTACTAAGAAGAACAATTTGTGATCAACTTATTACAAACTAGCTCATATTACTTGCAACTAATAGTAATATATACAATGTTTTTTTTACTAAAATTGTCACTAAAGACTGTCAATCTAATATTTGAACTCTTTATGTGTCTTAAACTCCTTCAATGAACATCAGATGTGCTCCAAGGTAAAACTATCTTCATTCACTATGCTATGGATTAATGGACAAGTATTTCATACATTTGGCTCATATCACTAACAAAAATTATTCCATCTGGCTGAATTGGAACATTTACAAACATGTTCTTTTAGAAATTAAGCATGCAACCACATGTGAATTTATTAATATAATATTTTTGTGATAAAGTTGAATATGTACATCATATTAGTTTCACGCCATAGTAATTGCACACACAAAAAATGTTCATCTGTATGTGTAGCTAAGCTTACATAAATAGATACTAACCTGTGTAAAATCCCAAGATAGTTTTTCTATGTTCAATAAAACATTATGAATTGTCGCAATATGTCAGTATTGATCATATGAAAATAACCAACATAAGTAGTCATACAGATATCCTCTCTACTCTTCGTGATATCCTAGAATTTTTGAAATATATATATAAAATTAAGCGTGAGCCAAAAGATATTAAATTTGGCAATAATAACAAAAGAATATTAAATTATTTAGAATTTTCATTGTGATCTCATTTTTTGTCAGAAAGTTGAATTAACTTCAGTCCAACTAATTTATCCATCACTTAAACTATTGAAAACTTATTTCCCTAGAAAAACAACAGATATATTCTATTTATAATATACACTTAATGTGAATGGAAGTGAGCCTGATTATATTATAATAATGACTGATCAAGTTGTTTGCACTGACATGTGTTATTGGATGGTGGTTATCCTCATCGATGAAGGGTTTTTATAGATTTTCATATTCACAAAATATTGTCTTTATCAAAATTGTATCATTATGTTTATTTAAATATATTACATTTTATGACTAATATAATAATGATGTTCACTGTGATGACCCGATTACAAATCAAGCCATCACCAGTAAAAATCACAGAATAACCCTAAACAACATAATTAATAAAAATGACTAAGAATTAAAACTATTTTTTACACATAGATCCTTTTCCAGTAAACTCTTACAAAAGGAACCAAAGCTTTATATACCTGCGATTCATATTGTACATACAATATACCGTCTCTTCTCAAGGGTAATAAGTACCAACTGCTTTACTCTAATTTATACAACAACAACATAAACTTCGAGATAAGCAAACTAAAATCTCAAGTCGTTTGTAAAAACTACTAAGAACTATCTCCAAGGACTTGAGAGTACAGAGATGACACATAGACTTCTATCTACAAGACCCTGATAGACAACGTACTCAACCTGAGATACTATTACTGTCCCTACTGATATGATCCTTCTTCTACAGTCCGGTTCCAAGTCCCTCATCCGCGTCCACCTAAAAATTTTGGATCCCACGGAGTGAAACTATTATCCCAGCGAGAGATATAACTCTCTGCCAACAATATTATTATCACAGGAAATAGTATAAAACTAAACAAAAGATATTTACGTGATTAGCAAAAATATTTACAGTGCAAAGTATAACTATTGATAACAGATCTTTAAGTCATCTATTTGCTTTAAAAGGAATATGAAGAACATGTATAACATCTATCTACTAAGATGTATAAAAGTAATGAAGCATCAACCAATATTTTCTGTATTCAATTCCTTAAACAAATATGCTACACGACTGATTATATGTTTACATTCACACTTATGCCCAAAGGAGATGAGATATACCGCTCATACTCCAACTGACCACTAGTAAGTCGAAATCGGTACCATACAAGGTCAATGGCAGAGCCAGCTATAAAGACCTCACCTTGTCTCGGTCAGTACGATACCACTTAGATTTAGCATATCTTGTGTATGCTGTAATTAGCTATGCCAGGCTATAGGAGCATCTTTTCTATAGAGTTGCAACTGTAGCATGTACTCTCTTCGGGAGAAGACCACTTAGCTTTCCCAGATTATCAGGATGACCATTGAGCTATCTTGGTTTAATTTCATCAGGAAGTCCACTGAACAACCTGGTGTATTTGGGGAGTCCACTGAGCACCCTTATTTAGTTTAGAGAATCTACCAGACACCCTTATATAATTACATATTAAAAATATGCATTCCGAGTAAAACTCATTTCACCATTCAGAAAATGCTGACACTGAATGGATCTATGGTCTGGGCAACTACATGATAATATTTGTCTTGCTTAATTAGATGCATTACTATATCTTTTAGCATCAATCAAGTTACAAGTAAGAATTATATCAAATGCTACAAAGAAAAGCATAATTTCATTTATCAGGTACTTTTCATATTCACTGAAACACATAGATCACTTAGAATCTCAATCTCTTATCATCATCATACTTGGGTATTCAAACCCTTAATTCATCACTGAGTATGGTCACCACTTAGCAAGAAACAATTACCTCTAGGTCATCAGACCAGGGTATTTATTTACATAGTAAATAGCTCATTGAATCTGCGTCATATAACATCATAACTCTTACTTAGCTATGCTCATTATCTTATGATACCTTCCTGGTCAATATACCATGATTTCAACAATTTCAAACACATGTCATAACCATGAAATACTAAAGAACACATTCTCCCTAATGAATTAGGATTATAATAAACCGATTAGGGTTTTAAGATTTCATTAGCAAAGATTAAACCCTAACTAATACTCCACTCATCTTAGGAGTATTATAATATGTTCATCACAATATTAACTTTCTAATCTTAGTTTCTCTTTCATGCTCACAAGGATGTTGATCACTTAATTCACCTCTTAAGGTTTATTAGCTTATCATTATCAAATTGAATTAAACTCATTGTATCTCAATATTGCATTAATCATATACATCACTTAAACAAACCTAATGAATAACAAAATGTCTACCATATCAGGTAGCATGGTGGATAATGTTATATTATGATGCTTGAAAATGCATATATCATCATAACAAGTATCCATATTAATCACGTTGTAAACCACACCATCATATCGGGTTTAGGTCATATCCCTTAACACCATATCGTGTAGTCATGTTGGTTTGGCTATCACTTTAACTTTTATCATTTTTAGTCAACCTTATATCATGTATAGGTTAGACTATTACCCTCATATCGGGTATAAATATATAGTGGATTGTCATGCCGTGTACCAATGTACACCATATCGAGCATATCATAATGGCTTTACCATGTATCATTCAAGTAATATAAGATAATATTATATTGGTTTCCTACCTTAGATTGTCATATCGGTTTTCCATCTCAACTTCCATATCGGTTTTCTATCTTGGATTCCTATATAGGTTTCCTTCTTGGGTTATCATATCGGATTTCATCTTGGGTTTACCATATCGGGTTACCTATAAGAGATAAACCTTTGAACTCATAGACTTTTTATATTTTCAAGGTTCATTTCTTTCACTATATTTACACGACAAGATGGATACTTAATTTCTCTTCAACCTATCAAAAAGTAATAGGGTATATCAGGTTTCAAGGATAATTGGTTTTCAAAGCATATCAGGTTTCTATTTCTTTACTCTAGGGTTTTGCCCATATCATGCAAAGGTATTGCTTTACCCTTGTATCGTGTATAAGGCATAAATAGGTATCTTCCATATCGTCTATAGGACATGTCTTATATAATATATAAAGTATTACCTACCTTCATATCGGGTGAACCTCTATATCAGATTCCATATCGGTTTTCAAGAGTCTTCAACCCATATCGGGTTGTTCAATGATGATATCAACATCATCAACCTCAACGTCCTTGTCTTACTATTCTAAACCATGGAAAACAGTCCTAATTACTTATTGGAACTCATGAATATATAAATAAATAAAAGGAAATCCGAATTTTGACAATAATCAACAAGTTGAACAATATTGAAGAAAAGATAATAATATAGATGGGTTCAAGTTATATAACCCGCCTCTAAAGCAACTTCTAAGCTTCACGCTTCAACTCCTCACATCCCAAGGTTGAAGATGAACCTCTTCAAGATCCAAGAATTGAGCTCCTAGCTTTTGCACGATATCTCCAATCCCAATAGGCGATATCACCTTACTTGGTTGCTATGACCTTTTTGGCCGATATCCTTTATCCTTGGTTGATATCAATCTCTATCACTTAACTCTCCTCACTATGCACGATAAAAGAGGGTATGCATGATACAAGAGGAAAGGTTGCTAAAAAGATTCGAAAATCTTACTAACAAGTGAAGGGCAAGGTATTTATACTTGAGGTTTACGAAAAAGAGTGTAAGAGGTGTCATTAGCTTAAGCTACTTCATGCCACCTAGCCATGCATGGTCGACACATACATTTGCATGCATCCCGTTATTATCTTGTCACACAAAAACAAAAACTCAAGGATAATGTAGAGGATAAAGATCGTCTCTTTTAGTTATCTTCTAGGACAAGTCTTCTTCCACTCACTATATTATAATATTCAATTCCATCTTTTCCAAGACAAGTTGCAAGCTAATTCATATATCTTCTTTGAAGTTTCTTGCCCGTCATGGGCAAAGCTAAACTCAACAAAACCGATAAGAGACCCCTTTATGGTTCTATGGCCGATAGGAACTTCCATTTCTAAGTCCACAACTCGATATAGCTCATATGTATAGCTTTCAACTTATATATTTTCTTGGTCTCTTCATTATTAAGAGTGCTAATACTTTAAGATGTTTCAAACACATTGTCTCCTTCTTTCTCTCTCCTCTAGATAATACTAGGTAAGAGTAAAACAATCTAGAGGTGGTAATTTACACATCAACCCTACATTTTGCATATATTATGATCTGTACCACAATTGATGCACCAATCACTTAGCATTATTTACACAAGTTCTCACTTAGAATTTAGGTTTGCACAAGCCACCACTTAGAATCATATTCTCTTTCATGATATTAAAACACTTAGAATACATTCAACATGTAATATTTACAATATAACCCCTCATCTTAGATAAATTGCACTTTTCACTTAGATTATCATATAATGCACACATAGTTTGCATATAAGCTCAAATTTGAAAATAAACTTCACAAAGGCCTTAATTACTTTTGTAAGTAACTTACTTAAGTAAAACTTCTAGGATTAGGCCATAACCCAGTTCATGGGTGTTACATTCATATTCCTATATTATGAAGTATATGTGTTTCTTTGCACTATTAGGACACACATGGAGATTAGAAAAATACTATTTAAGGGAAAATCATGTGATCAAGTCCTCAAACTATCGCAAATTTTGTCAAATGTATCTTATAGAGTTAAAATTATTGATTTTTTAAATAATGTTTCCTCTTTTAGAAGAAATCTACCTATAATTGAAGGCATGAGATATAACATATCCATGTGTCAATAATAAATTTATGACACAAAGTTTAGGAGATATGCACATCCATATTGAAAGGAAAAAATACAAACAAGTAACATGATTAAATAACTTTTAGTATATTTTTATAAAAAAAATGGTGATTTCACCATGATGCCTAATGGTTCTAATTCAAAATATTGAATATTTTTATACTTATGGTGGAAACATGAATTTAGAAAATGTCTACGTATTGGATCTTGAATGCATCCATTAGATACAATATCACTAAGGTGCAAAGGCGGCAATGTAGATCAAATTGAAGTAATCATGTAGTAAAGCATTTCAAATTTGCAATAGGATATTGAATGACTTTGCTATCATCACCTTCACGCTTATTTGATGGCGTGCATTGAACATTAGTCATATGCCCAATTCCCCATGTCAAGAGGTACTAATCACAAATGTGTTAAGTGATAGTTGTTACTTTTACCAATACTTATCAAGTAGTCCCACAATATTTATAACTTTTCTACGATGCTACTTACTATGAAGTGGTTTTGCATCATATAATTTTTAATACTAGAATTGAGATGATTAAATACAATTATAATTTTGTCAATTTATGTTAATATAGGAACATTTGAAGGGAATTACTTGAACTTTTTGGAGCACCACTTTATTTAGTTATATATATTTCAGACATATTGAAATAACAACGTCATGCGATACACTATTTAGAGCGATATCTCATATATAGAATAATTCAACTCAACAAATAGATTATGCCTCACTTACTGCAATCCATTCTAATAAATTAAAGCATGTATTTTTTTTATTCACCCACTCAACCAACAAAAATATATATCCATATATTATGCATGTTAGGTGTGTGAGGTATGGAGGTTTTATGTATATATTATGGATAATAAGTTCTTTGAATACACCGCAGGATAATTGGAGTATCATCCATCATGAACTAACTAGTCTAGAAAATATGTAGAAAAAATGCTTAATATTATTATTAGTGAAGTACATAATCGACATTTCACTAATGTGAATGTTAATTTCCTATTACTTTTGAAGAAAGTGAGTACTTATTATAATTTTTCTTCCTTTTATGTTATGAAAATTTTAATATTGTGAAGGAATATGTGGTAATAATGTTATGTAGATGATTTTGTGCAAATTAAAGTTCAATGATGTATATGGAAGCAATAATGGCTATGCAAGGATAGTTATAGATAATATTCATATTTTTGTTAAGGAAAACATGGAAAATATCTAGAGGAGTTCATGGCTATTTAGGGGCAACTAAAAACTAGATAAAAGGAAAAATATGAAAAATAAAAAGAAAGTGCCATAATCTAATCAGCCAAACAGTAAGGATAAAGTGACAAAAGCACGATAATATGAAGTTAAAGAGTGACATTTCAAAAGCAAGAAGTTAATGCAACCACATACCACAATGGTGTATCACATCACTATTTTTATAGACGTTTGATATACATTAATGGTATAGTATGTTTATATGCTTGTGTTATTTTTTGTTATCAAAACAGTTATAGGTAATAATACTACGTTTCAAAGCACGTGCATATACTAGTCAATTTATAAGTAATAAATATTTTGTTATAATACCAAGGCTTCAAAAACATTATAAATGAGCATATTTTGATTAATACAAATAAATATCAAATCATTTTATATTCTCCATAAAGATATCATATACAAAGGTTATGTTGCAGCGATGATACTAGTATTAAGGCTGGAAACTTTCATATACCATTGTAGTTATAGAATTACATACATAGCTAACATGAAGAATGACAAGAAGAGTTGTCATGCAAATAACACTTTCGACTAAGGAGATTTACCAGCCTTAGACAACCGGGTAAGAAGCTGTCGTAGCAATACCACATAAACCTGTGCCTATAACACCTCTCTTCATTCTTATATAACCATTCTCTCCCCATGATGTACCCCAAGAATTCTTAACCAGCCAATACTTGGTCCCATCATTTGTTGTCCCATATCCCACCAAAGTAACGCCATGGTCCAAGTTTGTACCACAGGAACCTGTGAATATCCCACTAGAATACATCTGAAAATCCATGCCACTAGCATCAATCGCAACAGAAATAGGTTGAAAAGCTGCAGCCTTCAAAAGGGCATCCTCGTTGTTGGCAGGAACATCTTCATAAGATGTAATGGAAGCAGCACTTCCCTTGGGCATTCTGCAAGAGCCATCAACACTTTTGTATGGGTAGTTGGACTCGGTTGTTAGACCAGCAATTGGGATAATGAATTTAAATGCATCATATATGAGACCACCTTCACGCCCTTGGTCTTCACCTTTAACATCGACTAGCTCTTGCTCTGACAATGACAACAATTTACCTGTCTTAAGCTCAGTTGCTCCCTCCATTGCAGCAACAGCAGAGAATGCCCAACAACACCCTATCGCGTGACAATATGTAAGACGTCATTGCAAGATTGAAGTTAATACATGATTAAACTGCATTCAGGAGGATAACTTGAATATAGTGGACCTACCACATTGACCTTGATCCTTGACAGGGGTCACAGCACCTTTGGCCCTCCAGTCCATACTTGGGGGAATGACGGTGACATTCTCATACCTAAATGGGGTTGTACTTTTCGATGAATCGGTTGGCCTAAACCCATCGAGTGTGGCTTTCATCTCCTCGCTGATCATGTCTGCTTATCGATTAAGCCCAAGAGTATACTTGCCGCTGTTTTCTGCTGCGGCTTGGTTGAAGGACTCAACGTAGTGAACATTCTGTTGAAAGACCTGGAACCGAGCAGCCCTCTCAGCTTTGTCTTTGTAGACACGCCCATGCTGAACCATCCATTGCTCGTGAAGTTCGGAGATGGGAGACTCATTGACATTGATGAGCAAGCGACTGGAAGCTGGATGCGGTGAAAAAAGAATCAGCGCCATCACTAGCAGAAGGACAAGAACATCATACATTCGAGAAGCCATGGAAGACAGGAAGGTCTGTTGGCGATATCAATCAAATAAAAGATCAAATACTAGCTTTCTTTTGTTGGTTGTATACTCATAATCCACTTAGAGGACTTCCACGGAGCGTGTTGTAACAACTACAGTACCTCAACTTATCAACTTGCCATGGAGATATATTGACAATAACAGGGGAATATGTACTGCAGAGTGCAGACCCCACAAGCCACGGCGTTATAGGAACAGCGAAAGATTCCGTTTCTTGTGTAAGACGAATGCTACACATACTTCACTTTTTTTAATCAAGTTTGTTTTCATAATTAGACTACGAATCTGGAATATGTTAATTAAATTCGTAGACATAAATATACTACATAATTTGAACATGTGGTCCTCTTTGTGACCCATCCAGGACGAGCTAATTTATGACCAGTGGCGGAACCAGAGGGGGCAAGCGGGGGCCACGACCCCCCAAAAAAAATTAAAAGATATTAATTTGTGTATATATAAGTGTATATGTATGTATATCCGTATATATATATATATATATATATATATATATATATATATATATATATATATATATATATAGTTTGTCGCCTCTATTGTCAAAGATAGTTAAGAGGCTCAGTGGTTTGGGTGTGGATTTTGTTTGTGTTTGTCCTAGAGACCAAGGTTCCAAACCTGCCGTCCACAATTTTTAATAAAATCCGTTTCGAGTCACCCATATGTACTGCATAAATAGAAAAGTTACACATATGGAAGCTAAGAAGAGAGAAGTGGTAAGCATCCTTTCCATAAATGTTTGCTTGTGCAAGGAACCCAAATTCAAGACTCAATTTTTTTTTCCATACATTCTATTTTTATTTTTTAAGATTTTATTGCCCCCCCCCCCCCCCCCCCCCGCTATGAAGTGCTGGCTCCGCCCCTATTTATGACCCATATATCCAATAACATAAAGCCTCTAGCCTCATACATCCGGTCATTTTGGGAGGGCAAAGTAGGCCAATGCGACGAGCCCAACTCTGAACCCTTCATTGATGAGAACCAAGCTCTACGACCTGAACTATCCCACGCCGACTTACAAGAACATCTTTTTTAATAATGATCCATTACGATAAAAGATGGCAGTGTTGATATAAAAGATTTCCGATCTATTGATCGCCATTATTATACATGAGTGCTGTATAATTTAATCTATATTGTATACCATGCTAAAGCGCACACTAAACACCACGGACGAGACCTTTCAAATTAAAAAAATCACGTACGGTTGCACTCGTTTCTGTCTTGTGTGCCAAACATGTTCGGTAAGGTACTTCTTGTTTACGTGATGTAAATTATTCAATTTTATAGACTAAAAAAATATTATATTATAATATTGAAAAATTCAAATTAATATATTTGAATTCGAAAATATAGTTTAGTCTTATTTTCTCCTCCTGCCTTATTTAGTTTGACACTAGTTAATTCATGTGCTTTGTACATGGTATTTTTTGAAGTTTAATATGCTATTCAAATATATCATCTTTTCCATTAAATGTTTTTATACCAATAACAAATTATTTTTATTCCTTTCAAAAAAGTATATATCTAGTTTCATCCTATTCTAGATTTGATATGATTCTGTCATTTTCTAACAAAAGCATCATTTATGTTTTGATAGAAATAAAGATTCTTCAAAGGATCAACTTGTAAATCATTGTTAAGGCTTTTGTATTAATACATTTGAGTTATTCATCGCTTTTTGCTTCCCCCAAAAAAATGTGTGTGTGTTTAATGTTAGATTTTCCCTAAAAAGATACATAACAAATAATATATAATGCTTAGATATGCTTTTTGTAGTGTTACATAAAATTCTTGTTATCATATCTTTCTATTGCTTTGAGCAATATTAAATTTTATTTAAGAAATATCAAACACATGTTTTTCTTGTCTTTTTAATTTATTACATATCTGAGAAAATAATTTAAAGTGACCTTGTTGTAAATTTTATTAAGATAATGGTTAATAAGAAATGGTAGATCTACATATAATGGATGATCCTACATCCACACTTGCAAATTCATGTAGTGATGATATCATATCATATAAAGCTCTAGTATTTTAGTTTTTTACCTTGATTTTGCACTACTAGGATTGTATTAAAAGTTTTTTTGTAAATCTATATCAAATTATTCTTATTCATCATCTACTCCTGAAGTAGGAAAATTGAAAGTACCTACACTATTGTGGATAAATGAAGATTCTTTTGTATTACAAACTTAGTCTATCACGAATGGTGAGAACTCCAGGCATTTGTTCCACCTACCACACTTCTCTATTTGTCTCATTGTTAACTTGTTTAAATATTGACAACTTTATTAGAAGCACTTCTACTAAAAGTAAACCTAATTGATGAAAACAAATATATATCTCACAGTTATTTGATACAGTGGTTAGTACTTTAAAGGTTTCTCAATTTATCCTACCGACATCTTGTGTGCTTGTTGGTGGTTTGTGGCTACAATGACATAAAAATGGTTGTTGTAGCATTCATGTATTCCCAAGGATATACCTTACAATTTGGCTTCAAGTGTATCATGTCCAACTCAATATCAAAATCCAACAATGACTGCAATAGAAGTTTTAACAAAAATTTCTCTTTCAAAAATATGTACACCAAGTTGAAGGATATATGTATATATTTTCTAATCTAATAATACTGTACAATGTTAAATATGTATTGTGCATGTAAAGATGAAATATAACAACTAAATAAATACTATCACATAGAGCCAATTATCATATATGTGTTTTTTTTATTCTAATTCAAATACAACTATTTACTTAAAAATATGTGAAATGGGCTTCATATAAATTACCATGAATAACAATCAATGAAATGTTATATGGTGCCAATGTCTATAAGTACACCTAAGTTTCTAACATACCGTGTCATAATATTTCATAAATGTTTTCAAATCAATAATTGCAAAAACATGGTAGTGTTTGGATAATATGATGTTAAGATTTTACTGGGACTTTTGATAAAGAAAAATGTGATACATTTATTAATGAGAATCAAGAATCATATGAAAGTTCCATGGAATGAAGGTAATATGGAAGATACATATTGATGTATGTCATCTACAAAAAGGGACATAAATAATAAAAAAATTGATCAACCAAAAATGCTTGATATGGTCCAAGGAAATAATAACACAAAGAGCATGGAGCCAATCATTTGTGTAGTGACACATGGAATCCTAGGGTTTGTCATTTCTAATCAAATTTAACCAATAGATTACTGCATCATTCAGTTGTCCTTGATAACATCCATTCAGGCCCCATGCAATGGAAAAAGAGAAAACCCCTCAGCCTAGTGCACCCATCAAACCAAGTCATATGCGCATACAACACGTACAAGACAAAAAATTAAGATCAAACATTCACGTGTGTACTGAAGCAATATATCCATTTAATAATATTGACAACAATAATTTCTGGCAATATATTTTATTGACGTTCTCAACTGTAATTAACATTAAGGATTCTTTACACTAAGAATAGAGTTCACAAACGTTTATGATTCATTGTTAGCATTTGCATTAAATTAGAAGAAAATCCTTGGTACCTTTGTTCTGCAATGCTTCTGTCACTAAGATCATGTGATACTTCTTCACTCTTGTCAAACTTATCATGTAAATGGCTACAATATAATCCTTGGACATTCCGTTAATGATACTATGCCCGGAGGATAGTTCCCTTCAGACTCTCGCTTCAGACAGATCTGTGCCTTGATCTCCTTAAAAAAAAAGAGGCACATTCTTCAGTTAGCCACATCATGAGATTCCCACTTCTGTAAATGTTGAATAGTTATTTAGCTAGTCGTATGTGCAAAGCTCACACACAAAATCGGGGATCATTCTCCTCTTGAAGGCCAGTATAGATTACCAAGTGGCAAGTAGCAAGTCTATATATTGTGTTACGAGTACTGAAAATAATCAGCCTTTGATCATGTTGTCTTGAAAATTACTTTAAGCATGTGTCATATGTGTAGCCATGAAAGTCTTCGGTCATGCATCGTTGAGACCCTCATTCTGATTAATTTCATCATGTTAAACAACGCTAGAAGAATTAAAGAAGACTCTAAGAGCAGATATATAAATTCATCCAATGAGGAAGGCAATAGTTATGGAAGACCTGAAACGTAAGAAACAAACTGGTATTGTGGAGTGCACCAAATCCAACCAATTGGTGTATATCCAATAAATTGATAATATCATCCTTATCAGGTCACGCTGATAAGAAAAACCATTGAAACTAATCCAAAATAGCATAAGCAGATTAACTTCCGTTGAAATTCAATAGAGGAGAAACGTTCTTCCACCAATTAAACAATGATGCATTTCTATCAATATTAATATACACACAGAGCTAGCCCGTGAAGTAGAGTTCCCGTTAGAGTATCTCTGAATCCATCCTAGCAAGAAGTAAGGTGCTTCTTCAGGATACCCGAGGGTTGATCTAGTTGACCGTATATCAACAGATTCATGGACATGTAGTTGCTATTAGATTTCCCCTAAAGTCAATTCTTGGTGGATCTTTCATCCCTTAAAACTAAATACCTAATGACACTGGGGTGTCGATTGACTGATGAAGAGGGATCTCTACCTCCAGTTGTGGAAGCAAAAAGTGATGATGTTGCCATGATTTCCAAGCGACAAGCGTAAGCATTACTCCTTCACATGTGGTTCCACAAAATAGGGACGGTTGACACAATGTTTGGCTATAGACCCTTGTTGACGGAGCAACAACAGCAGACCCCTTTCTGAGATTGGCCTCTAAAATTGAAACCTAACATTTTCATACAAGTTTATAGCTTGAATTGACAGTAACAATTTAGTGTGGAGGGATGGACAGTTAACCAGAAAAGCCACCAGCACAGAGGTGATGGTGTAGACGATGAGTATGTCAGATGGCAGCACAGATTTTAGGGCAACATAACACAAATGCAACATTTAGTAATTGTCTATTAAAATAAGGCACTTTGCAAAACATAATTAAGCATGTGTTTCTTTCATGCAAGGACAAAAATGAGTGGATTTTGTTTCATACTTAGTATGGTAAGATAGTATATTATTACCTCATTGTCCTATCATATAGTTTGGTTGTATCCTATTATCCTATCTTATCAGGTCTGCTCCTATCTTTTAGTTTAGTCTTATCTAGTAATATGGAAAATAGAACTAAAGGTTATATGATATAATATGTCAAAGATCATCAATAGGAGCCAAAAATAAAAAGATAGCCAAAGATGAGCAAGAATGAACATGGGTTTTAGGATTTTGTTTTGCGGTGTAGGATTGTGAGAAAACGACAATTTATTTCAACTTTTCAAAGCTGTTAACAGAATTTGTGGTCTTCTTTATCAAATATGCTCTCTCGTTTGATTTTTTCTTGGTGATTATTAGCTTTATTGATTGGGTCGTTATTCTTATCATTTGTATATATTTGGATTGTATCTCACATAATGATTTTCTTGTTCTTGAATCTTCCACAATTGGCTTCAAGCAGAATTAAGGTGAGATTGTTGTTGCAAGATGTTCAGAAACTATTGGTGGCATATAAAAACACAACACCATCGATTACTACTATTGAGAGACATCCCGTACAAAATATTGACAATAAAATTACTATAGATGGGTACTTCTAACGGAGGGATATTAAATTTAGATTTTTCTTTCATTATATATCTTATCAAGATTGATGATCAAACAAGTCATACATTATATGGGTTGATATGTCCTGGATTCCAAGACTCGCTTGATATCCAAGAGGGCACTCAAATCCAATGATTGTAAAATACCAACACAAGGTGGAGTTGTGCAAGTCACTTGATATGACTTAAAAATGTATATAATATGCAAGTGCATGTGTTAGAGTAATAAGGAACCCAAAGAGGCATGGCTTGTCGATCTCAGGGAATCATGACTACTAGACTACTTCTAACCAAAATAGATCACCTAGAACTAAGAAAAGAGTTGGTTGGTTAATTAAATTGGGAACGAAAAGTGAATAATAAATATTAAAATGGTTTGAAAATCATATTATGGGATCTTTAGGACACCAGTTTCACCATGATGTGATTCATGTATGAGTTATTTTCACTGAATATAAATCATATCAGCTTGTTTGAATTAAATTTATGTATCTTGTACTACCCTCTCTCGTAGTGTAATACACTATTTAACCTAATTACTAACCAGATCTCATAGTATCAATATGGTAAAATAAATAAAAGGCATTTTTCTGGACAATCGATCTCATAATGGTTAGCTCACTCTCGTAGTACATTATTGATTGTATTGATAATAGCTTTTCTAATTATAAATCCCCCTCTCATATTGATTAACAATATAACTCGTAGCCATGGTGATCATGTACATATATGACAATTCGATGAACCTCCATTATCTAAAACAAAGAATTCTATATCAAGTTGACAATAATCATGCACAAAGTCAACATCGAGATACTTTTGGGTCCTAAAAAAGAGGTGGTCTAGCCCCTCATGCTTGACATGAGATCAATGGAAGGTTCATAGAAGAAGAACATAATGAATGGAGAAAACCCTATTGATAGGAATGAGGATGATCCCCTCTTAAGATTGTTGCAACCTGACAACATTTCAGCCATTGAGCTACCTCTCAAAGGCATCAAGATGGTCCTTGCTCCACGTCTTTATGTCTCCATATTCTCCATCTTTGGTCTCTCATAGAACAATTGATTCCTTCATTTGTCTTGTTGGATTTTGAGCAAAGAAGCTAAAACACAACTTATCTAACAAATTATTGGATGGTTTTTCTCTTAATTGTGATTGTCAGAAAAATCACAATGCCACTAACTTGGAAGTCGGTGCCACTAACTTGGTTTTTTTCTTGACTTGGGATGTGCTATCTTGGTTCCATTGGGTTGAATGTCGATGGTACGAAGATTCTACTCTACTTAGTCTTTCTGGCCCTTTGATGCGATGATTTTGAGTCGCATTTATAGACATATTTTACTTGTGTTTTATGCATTTATTGGTCATTTTTGTGGTTAATATTGCATGATTCATTTACTTTGGTCTATGATCCTTCTCTATGTCAAATCTCCCTTATTTTAGTGTTTTGAGCATAAATGAATACAATAATATGTTTTATTTCGGCTTATGTGGTTTTGTGTTGCAATTTCAGGAAAAATGAATATCTGCTGCTGTCGATACCATCGACAGTGGTCGATACCATCGACACGACCAAAGGTTGCCAGCCGCAAGGAGCATCGCAAAGTCGATACTATCGACAGGTGTCGATGGTATCGAGATACCATCAGGTTGCTGGCGAGAAGACAGTCGATACTATTGACCCTAAAGTCGATACTATCGACACGAGGAGCTTCAGCGACGGAAAAGACAAAAGTGATGCCTAAGAGAGTCGATACCATCGACCCTCGTCGATGGTATCGAGTTAGCATCAGTCGTGACAAAGAAAAGAAAAGAAGACCAGCCGAAATCGTGCAAGGTTGATACCATCGACCCGTGTCGATGGTATCGACACCGTCAGATACAAATTTGCTTCAGATCGATCTAAATCCGATGAATGTGATAATTTGGCGACCTAACTCGGTGATTATACCTAATGACGGCGGCCAAGAGCAATCTATCATGTCATTAGCTGTTGCACACGTCCCGAGAAGGTGTGGAGAGAAGGACGGAGCCCAGAAGCATGCCCCAGCCGTTCCGGACGCCGAAGAAGACGTTTTTCACCACCGAAAGGCCGGAGATCGCACATTCTACGCCAAGGAACGCTTGGATCTTCTCCGTTCAGGGGTTTCACCACTCAATCACATTTTTCTCCATGTTTCCCCTTTTCTCTACCATTTTTTGCTCTAAGATGAAAATACAGGGCTAATCCCCTTTATCTTTAGGACCGGGAGTAGCCCGGGGAAGCATTGATGACAATTTTATCATAGTAATTCATCGTTTATCTCTTAAATCCGTGATATGATTTCATTTTCTCAATTATATTGTTATTCTTGATCACCATAATAATAATCTAATGCCCTTAATTGCTTTGAAAGAAGAATTAACGGTTGAAAAAAGACGAAATTTACATTAATCAATAAATCCCTTGAACAAGGTGGTGTAAGGTTAATGGTGGATACCCAGAGGTCGATTCTAATGCACCTAGTTTAGGGTATAGGTTACTACAATGGTGGAACCGACCTAGACATAGGTAGTGTATTGTACCACGACAATGGGCAATTCTGACTACATGCCACTATCCAGATAGAGAGATAAATCTGAGTTGCTATATAGAAATTCATATAATGAAAACCCACGGTGAAACCGCAATCCTAAAGATCTCCACTTGAATTGATTAAACTAAACCGTTAATTGATTGTTTTGTTTTGTTTTATTTCATTTTCTTTTAATTTTACAACAACTTCCAACTTTATAATCGGTCTAGCTGATTGCGAGAAGTTAGTAGTAGTCTCTGATAATTCAGTGTCCCTGAGTTCGACTCGGGTCTCACAAATGCCTATATTACATTGATGCGTACACTTGCGTTCTACGCACGAAAAAATCGTGTCATGTTTTTGGCGCCGTTGCCGGGGATACGACAATTGTCGGCACTACGAGTGCTGCAAGCGGCCACTCTAGGCCACATTTTTATTTTATAATTTTATTTTCACTTTTAAAATTTATAGCTTATCTTTCGCATTTTGTAGTTGTCTAGCACGGTACTGAACTCAATTTACCATTTTGCAGGTACTGTGCATGGTGCAGATGCGTAGCACCGACTACACACAACAGGCACCAGAGGTTCCACTTCCAGGACCTGACGACGAGGAGGATTACAATCAAGACCACTTGGAAGAAACAGATTCAGAATCCGAATAAGAAGAAATGGCAGAGGAACAGACAATATGGGAGAAGATCAAGGCTTCTTCTTCATCTGTGTCAAAGGGGCCAATTAAGAAGCAGACGATCAACATTCCAACTTACAAGATTGATCCTACATTAATCAACTTGGTCAAGTCAACTTGGTCAAGTCTAATGCATTCCATGGGCTAAAGAACGAGGACCCAGTCACTCATATAAGCCAATTCATGGAGAATTGTGACATGATTAAAATTGATAGATTTCCACAGGAGACGCTCTACCTAAAGCTGTTCCTGAGTTCTCTGGCAGGAAACACATGAGAATGGTTGCACAATCTAGACGATGAATATGTGGAATCATGGAACCACATGGTGGAGGTATTCTTCGAAAGGTTCTTTTCGCCCCGAGAAGACTAATGACATGATCAGGAAAATCTACAATTTCACCCAGAAGGCAGGAGAGACCTACTCTGAGACCTGGGAAAGGTTTCAGATCATGCTTAGGAGGTGCCCGCATCACGGGCTTGACAAGGAGAAACAGGTAAAAATCTTCTATTTTGCTCTCTCCAAGCATGATAGAAGTAACTTAGATTCTGCAGGTTCAGGGTTCTTCTTGAACAACACATACACGAGGTGTTGGGAAATTCTGAAAAACATGGCAAAAAAGCAATCCTGGGGCGATAGAGACGCCGTTGAGCACATGCGAGTTGTGGGAGAGTCGAAGGCCATCAAAGAGCTGAATGAGAAGATGGACCTTCTAGCCAAGAAACTGCTAGCAAAAGAAGATACTGAATCTGAGGATGAAGCTCAAGTCAAATTCATGCGCCAACAGCAGGGGTACAGAAATAACAATTACTCATGGAGGAAGGACAATAAATTATCATGGAAGGATCTGAATAACTTTTTGTAGGACCCCGATGCAAAACCCCATCCAGTGGCGGAGGATAAGAGCACGGAGTTGCTTAACCAAGTGATAAAGAAGAACCAAGAACTTATGAACACTTTTGGTCAGCAGATCAAGCAACAAGGGGAATTTATGAATCAGTTTGGACAGCCATTGCAGAGCCATGGGGCTCAGATGAGGACAATAGAGACGTCGATGGCACAAATGGCAGCGGAGATTGCCAATCTGAAGAAGCCAGCACAACAGGGTTTTTTGGGTAACACAAACATTCCAGGAGGAAACCAACAGGCGAAGGAGATCTTGCTAAGGAATGGCAAGAAAATTTTAAACCCCAGGGCCGATGAACCAAGCAATAACCAGTCAGAAAATGAAGGTGAGGCCACTAAGGAAGCACCAATTTCAGTCGCAGAGCCGGTGGAGGACATAGCAGATGATGTCACAACAATTCCCATTGTAGTTGAGGAGGAGACTCAGAGAAGGACACCATATGTGCCACCGCATCAAAGGGCACAGGCTGTCCCGGTCCCCATATCCGAATAGTGTGAAAGCAAAGAAGGTGGACACCCAATTTAAGAAGTTTCTGGACAATTTTACAAAGCTATCTATCAACATCCCACTATTAGAAGCAATAGAGCAAATCCCCTCTTACGACAAGTTTTTGAAGGACATCATTACTAAGAAGAGGAAGATCCTTGACACTGAGGTAGTAGTTCTCAAGGAGCAGGTGAGTGCCTTCATCATGGGCACATTGCCACCTAAGAGGCAGGATCCGGGATGCTTCAATATTTCATGTTACATTGGTAATGTGAAATTTGGAGAAGCACTGTGTGATTCCGGGGCAAGCATAAACTTGATGCCTCTCTTTACATTCAAGAAATTGGGATTAAAAGAATCAAGGCCGAGCAATATGACAATTCAGCTGGCGGACAATTCAATGGTGAAGCCTTATGGTATTTGTGAAGATGTTTTGGTGAAAGTAGATCGATTTATGTTTCCAGCAGACTTTGTTGTAATGGAGATGCAAGATGAACAAGGCAATGAGTTACTACTTGGACGACCCTTCCAAGCTACAGCTGACATGATACTTGAAATGGGGAGAGGTCGTTTGACCTTGGGTATCGCCGATGATCGGTTTGATATGGTCATGCCTTCCAGCACCACGTCATCTAAAACTAAGGAGCAATGCCGCATGGCAAAGCATTTTGATCACAATATCTCACTTTGTCTAGGGAAGCCATTTTTAGATATGGCTCATGTAATGACCAAGGTGGAGAAAGGGACATTGGCTGTTGACATCATGGAGTAGACCAAGGTTGTGTGCCTTAGCAAAGCTGTGGGTTTTCCTAACGATGAAGAGGAGATTCCCTCCTCTACTGAAGATGAGGCCATAGCGAGTTCGGTTTTCAATGCATATCCAAAATTACAACTTGAAGCCTGCTTGGTCAATATAACACATGATTGGATGAGAAGCAAGTCACTACAGGAGTGTGCTAAGATGCTTCAGGTGCTTCCATGCTTTTATGCGAGGTACTATGAAGACCTTGGTGAACTCCCACCACTGCTTCAGTCATCCTTAATTAGCCCGCCAGATTTGGAATTGAAGCCATTGCCACCGCACCTGAAGTACTCATTTCTAGTTGAGGAAGAGAAGCTGCTTGCGATTATATCGGCATATCTGAGTGATGAGGACGAAGACCAACTGTTGATTGTGTTGAAGAACCACCGAGGTGCATTCGGGTGGTCGGTTGCAGATATCAAGGGGATCTCCCCTACATTGTGCCAACACAAGATTTGGCTCGAGGAGGGAGCCAAGCCGGTGATTCAGCCACATCGTCGACTAAATCCTAGCATGATGGAGGTCGTCAAGAAGGAGGTGATCAAGCTCCTTCCTACAGGGATCATCTATGCTATATCAGACTTGACGTGGGTGAGTCCCACACAAGTAGTCCCTAAAAAGGGGGGAATTACAGTTACAAATAATTTGTTAAATAAACCTGTCACGACCCGTTTGGTAACCGGGTGGAGGGTATGTATAGACTACCGCCGATTGAATGCTGATACACTTAAGGATCATTTCCCTCTTCCATTCATTGATCAGATTTTAGAGCGTTTAGCCAGCCGATCACATTTTTGTTTTCTTGATGGTTATTCGGGGTACAATCAGATTTTGATTGATCCTAAGGACCAAGAGAACTCCACCTTCACTTGTCCTTACGGAACATTTGCATACCGCCGTATGCCATTTGGGTTGTGTAATGCACCGGAAACCTTTCAGCGTTGCATGCTCGCCATCTTTTCAGAAATGGTTGAACGCTGCTTGGAGGTTTTTATGGACGATTTCTCCGTCTATGGAGCGTCCTTTGACGAGTGTTTATACAATTTGGACAAGGTTTTGCAACGTTGTGAGGATACACATTTGGTCCTCAATTGGGAGAAATGCCACATGATGGTAAGCGAAGGAATTGTGCTTGGACATAAGTGTCTAGAAAAGGGTTGGAGGTAAACCCAGTAAAGATCGAAGTTATTTCTATGTTGCCCCCACCGAATTCAGTTAAAGGGGTTCGGAGTTTTCTAGGTCACGTCGATTTCTATCGCAGCTTTATAAAAGATTTCTCTAAAATCGCCAAACCATTATCTGAGTTGTTAGAAAAGGATGTTGTGTTTGATTTTAACGAAAAATGTCTACATGTATTCAACGTGCTTAAGGAAAAACTGATTTCCGCACCAGTTGTGCAAACACCGGACTGGACTAAGCCGTTTGAATTAATGTGTGACACATCCGATTTCGCAGTTGGGGCTGTGTTGGGACAACATGTGGACTATAAACCCGTTGTGATTTTCTATGCATCCAAAACCTTGAATGACACTCAATTGAACTACACAACAACCGAAAAAGAACTTCTCACCATTGTTTTTGCTTTTGAAAAATTTCAGCAGTATCTTATTTGATCAAAAGTCGTGGTATGGACGGACCACGCCGCTATTCAGTATTTGATGGAGAAAAAGGATGCCAAACCTAGACTGATTAGATGGATCTTGCTTTTACAAGAATTTGATATTGAAATCAAAGATAAGGCGGGCATTGAAAATGTGGTCGCAGACCATTTGTCTAGGTTAGAAAGGGTGGATGAAAAGGATGTGCACATACCCATTACCGAGACATTTACTGATGAACAACTCTTATCCATGAAATTGAAAGATCCTTGGTTTTCTTATATTGTTAATTATCTTTCCTGTAAAATTATCCCGGATGATTGGACATACCAAGAGAAGAAGAAAATTTTCCATTCTCTGCGTTATTATTTCTGGGATGACCCTATTCTGTTGAAGCAGTGCAGGGATGGTGTCTTACGCAGGTGTGTACCGGAGGAGGAATACGAAAGTGTTCTTTGTCATTGCCATATACTACCGACGGGTGCCCCCCACACTAGTTCTCACACTACAACCAAAGTACTTGAAAGTGGCCTATACTGGCCTACTTTGTTCAGGGATGCTTATGATTTTGTGCGGAAATTTGATTCCTACCAAAGGGCAGGTAATATTTCAAAAAGACAAGAGATGCCCCTCAATGTATTTCAAGAGGTTGAGGTGTTTGACTTGTGGGGTATTGATTTTATGGGACCCTTTGTGTCCTCAAATTCTAACTTGTACATTCTTTTAGCTGTTGATTATGTGTCAAAGTGGGTAGAGGCAATACCTACTAGGACTAATGATGCTGCTGTAGTGTGCAGGTTTGTCAAAGAATATATTTTCTGCAGGTTTGGTGTACCAAGAATGATTATTAGTGATGGAGGTACGCATTTCCAGAATCAAAAGTTCGTGACACTGTTGAGAAAGTATGGGGTGAAGCACAACATTGGTACCCCGTACCACCCACAAACTCAAGGGCAAGTGGAGGTCTCCAATCGGGAGATTAAGAAGATCTTGGAGCGCACTGTGGCTTCCACAAGAAAGAATTGGAGCACCCTGCTACCGGATGCTTTGTGGGCGTACAGGACGGCGTTTAAGACACCTATAGGCACTACGCCTTTTAGGTTGGCTTATGGTCGGGCCTGCCATTTGTCGATGGAATTGGAGCATAAAGTGCACTGGGCGCTAAGGAAGCTGAATTTGAGCTATGATGAAGCAGGAAAAAAAGGTTGCTTGAACTCAATGAACTCGACGAGCTACGGATGAATGCATATGAAAACTCGCAGATCTACAAGGAGCGAACAAAGTTGATTCATGATCACCATATTCAGATGCACATCTTCAAGAAATGAGATCGCGTACTTTTGTTCAACTCCAGGTTGAAGATGCATCCCGGGAAATTGAAATCCCGATGGAGTGGATCGTTCACCGTAGAAGAGGTCAGGCCACATGGCGCAATCATGGTGCGTGATGGCGAGACAACATTCATGGTCAATGGAAAACAGTTGAAATTGTACTTTGGTGAATATTACACAAGGAAAGTGAATGAGGTCAAACTCATTGCGCTTACGGATGCATAACGAGCTTCATGTCGTCTAGCCTAAGACGTTAAATAAGGGCGCTTGTTGGGAGGCAACCCAACCATCGGTAGTTTAGTTTAGTTTAGTTTCTTTCACATTCGTACTTTGGTTTGATTTGATTTCATTTTTAGTGTAAAAAAGGTACCGTGATCGTTTGCTTTATGTGCAGGACTAAGGCAGATTCGATACCATCGACACTTGTGTCAATGGTATCAAGATGGGTATAGGTTGGCGGCTGCAGAAATTGCCCTACGTCGATACTATTGATGACCTCGTCGATAGTATCGACACACCAACAGGTTGATTGCAAAGTTGAGGTCGATAGTATCGACATGCATGTCGATACCATCGAGATCTCTGAAGATTTTTAGACGAAATTGTCTCAGTGAAGTTGATACCATTGATGGGCCTGTCGATGATATCGACCAAGTTATAGGCAGAAGGCGGCGGCCAAGCCTCACGAGGGTGTTGCCCTAACCAGAAGTCAATACTATCGACTCGCGTCGATAGTATCGACGCGACACGTCACCGATCCACAAGAGAAGATTAACGGCGATCGCTGCATCAGGAAAGTCGATCCGTGGGACGGGTCGATACCATCGACACCTGTCGATGGTATCGACACATCATCAATCCAGGCCCCCACATCAAGCCATCGACGACCGTCGATACCAGCAGCGGACGTATTGTGCTACAGGAGTCGATACCATCGACTTGCGTCGATAGTATCGACGTGCGTACAGCAGCGCCGACCACAATTATATAGGAGAAGGATTGTCATCATATGACGTCACACCTTCAGAGCAAACCTTCTCCACTTGTACTGAGCATCTTTGTGAGCAATCGGAGCCCGACTACGAGCATCCACGGCGAGTGTTCTTCACCAAGCCTTCATCGAGCGGAGATAATCTTCTCTGACCTTCTCCGAGGTCTATCTTCTAATCCTTCTTCTTCTTCGATAATGGTGCACACCGCCAGCACATTTTCTTCACGCACGACACCGATGGAGATCTCGGTGTTCGTTCCTCCACCGATTGCATCCATTCCACGTCTGTAGATTGTCCATCCTTCCGCGGAAATCAAGAAGGTCTATGAGGAACTGATGAAGTGCAAGATTGAGCCGACCCGCTATGTTGACCGGGAGATGATCCACAACCTGGGGTTCGAGGCTAATCTGGCCTACGTGCTTAAGGGACATGCAAGGCACACGGGCAGGAGGCCCGATGAGATGGAATTCCACGCTGACGGCCAGCCATTCTTCGGTGAATGGCCCACGTACAAGGAACTAGTGGCAGAATTCATGGTGTCACTGGATATATATGCGTCGTGCCAAACGACGTCATCGCCACTGACTGCGAATGGATCAAAGGCCGTGTTTCCTTCTAGCTGTACAATAATGATTACACTCTCACTCTCCATCATTTCAATGCTATCTATAACTGGAATCATGGGCGAGAGAAGTACCGGAGGCCAGACAACCAGACTGATTATGATGCTATCTTCACCGAGCTAGTAATTGTGCCGCCGGGCAAATCTGTGCGCTACCACAACGCGGCGGTGGTGGATTTCGAGCATCCTTTCATGCAGATTCTTTACCGCATGTTGTGCACCACTCTCTTTGCTCGTGGTGACCTATCTCTTAGCAAGTTTCAAGAGACATACATGTTTTTCCTGCATAAGCTACTGAAGCGGCAAGAATGTAACTGGGGAGCATTTTTCTTGCAGCACGTGTTGGCTGTAAAGAGGAGCACGCGGAAGGCTCCAATTCATTTTGGAGGGCTCATCACACCACTGGCCCACTATCTTGAGTTGAATTTCTCTCAGCTGACTCCTCTCTCCAACAGAAGCAAGGTCAATTTGCAGCACCTTCACCGCTCCAACCTCATCCTGCTGTGTGATGGATTGACGTATGCCCACTGCCACATTAATCACGCTTAGCAGGAGTGTTCGCTCCCCGACCCTGTCTTCCACATCGAGGGCGCTCAGCATTTTCAATGGCCTGTGATTGCCATTGAGAGTTCGGATGAAGACGGTGGCAACGACGACAATGACAATGATGGTGATGAGTCTGAAGAGGAAGAGGAGGCCTTCACTCATATTCGTGCATGAGTGGCACCTAGGAAGCGTCCTCACATGCACCCGGGTGCATCTTCTTCTTACCAGCCTCCACCTCCACAGTCCTCACAGCAAAGAGACGATGTTTACTCAATGCAAGGAATGTATGCCATGTTGTAGGATATTCATCAGACACAACAGCAACACATAGCTTCATATGCCGGTATTCAGGATACAACGAACTGGTTGCTTGACAATCAAAGGGCTATTTTTGAAAATGAGCGCCTCCTCCTCGACAACCAACAACATATTCATGACAGGTTGCATAGGATGGAGATGCAACAGCAGCCCTTCTATGATCATTACTGGAGCTAGAATTACTTTGGGGGGTATCCACAACCTCTGCCCATGCCCCAATATGATCCAAGTTTTCAGGGGCAGTACCCATCTTGGGACCCCACGGCCCCGCAATACCCGCCTCCGCCAGAAGAGTGATCGGTAATTCTGTTCCACCCGTTAAGGTTGTTTTTGACTATGAGGCCATAGTCGAATTCAAGCTTAGGGGGGGGGAGTTGGAACAGCTCTATCCTTTAGTTTTCTCAGTTTTTAGTTTTATTATTTTGTCTTTTGTCATTTGTTTTTTTAATTCTTAGTTTGTTTGTAGGATCCACACTCTATCTAGTGTAATTGTGGATGTCTTAAGTCATATGTCATCTCGGTTGCTTGTACATGGGAATTAAGGGAAAATTAAATTTTTTTTTGCAAGCTTGTGTTGTTCAACTTTGAGCATATAACTTAAGAAAATGATTGGGTTTGTCAACTCTAGAATAGAAAATCACAACTGTACATTCTCATGATTCATGAAAATTGGATGGAACTGGTTGTTTAAGCCTAAACTGATCAAATGATAATGAGACCTTAATTTGAAATAAGAGAGAAAAACCTCTTAATTACCACACAGGTCAATAAGGAGGGACACATAATAATTTACAAAGGTTCAATCAGTTAGTCTTGTGATCTATCCACCTCATTGTTTTTCATAATCCACCATAAGAATTGGAAGTACATTACAGTTTTAATCTTTTTGAATGCATTTCATGTAGATAGGACTTGCATTGCAATTATTTTCACATATTTTGCATGAAAAAAAATTAAATTAGTTATACATGTGCATTATCCTTAGGTGCGTGTCATTTAGGTGCATTCATAATTTTTATGCATACAGTACATCATGTATCTTATTTCTTCTGAAACAATAAGGGTGATTAACTTATTCCATACCTTCTAAATGCTTCAAGCATTTGAGCTATGCATAAAAAGTGAGCCCGACAAATAATTCATTGTCATTATTGGATATAAATGGCCTTTAAAAAAAGAAAAAAAAAGAGAATTGAGAAATAAGTAGGAATGAGAGGGAGAAAGGAACATGTTTTTCACTGCATATTAAGAAGAATAAGCACATGGTGTAGATTTTGTAGATATTCCATCTCACCTTGAGACGGAATGATAGTGCATGCATCATAGCACCCAAATGTAGGCATTGGGGCATTTACACTTGCATATGCATCATTTAGGTCATTTTTGTTTTGTGCATTTTGAATCTGTATAATGCTTCCACTTCTTCTATGAGCCACCCATTCCATTCACCCGTTTCTCGAATTGGTAGGCCACCGTGATTTTCTCCTCACTTATGAATATCAGGAGAGCTGCTTCCATGTAGATGGTAGTTAGGGCGAGCAACGTAGCATAGGAGATCACAAGATGCACCGAGTCTGAACTGGAAAATTTTATTATGTTAACTGGTTTATATGATAGTGTTCATCAATTTTGAGGTAGATATCTTTTATGTATGATTATTGTTGCCTTTAGGGTAATTATCATTTTGTGGTTAGTAAGGGCCGGAATGTGAATGTCTGGTGGGGATCATATGGTGATGTTTGTTGTGATGATCTGTTCTTTAGTTGACCCTCACAATTCTATTCTAAGGTTTAGTTGCTCGAGGGTGAGCAATGTTCAAGCTTAGGGGAGTTTGATGCGATGATTTTGAGTTGCATTTATAGACATATTTTACTTGTGTTTTATGCATTTATTGGTAATTTTTGTGGTTAATATTGCATGATTCATTTACTTTGGCCTATGATCCTTCTCTATGTCAAATCTTCCTTATTTTAGTGTTTTGAGCATTAATGAATACAATAATATGTTTTATTTTGACTTATGTGGTTTTGTGTTGCAATTCCAAGAAAAACGAATATCTGCTGCTGTCGATACCATCGACAGTGGTCGATACCATCAACACGACCACAGGTTGCCAGCTGCAAGGAGCATCGCGGAGTCGATACTATCGATAGGTGTCGATGGTATCGAGATACCATCAGGTTGCTGGTGAGAAGATAGTCGATACTATCGACCCTAAAGTCGATACTATCGACACGAGGAGCTTCAGCGACGGAAAAGACAAAAGCGACGCCTAAGAGAGTCGATACCATCGACCCTAGTCGATGGTATCGAGTTAGCATCAGTCGCGACAAAGAAAAGAAAAGAAGACCAGCCGATACCGTGCAAGGTCGATACCATCGACCCGTGTCGATGGTATCGACACCGTCAGATACAAGTTTGCTTCAGATCGATCTAAATTTGACGGCTGTGATAATTTGGCGACCTAACTCGGTGATTATACTTAATGACGGTGGCCAAGAGCAATCTATCACGTCATTAGCCGTTGCACACGTCCCGAGAAGGTGTGGAGAGAAGGACGGAGCCCAGAAGCACACCCCAGCCATTTCGGACGCCGAAGAAGATGTTTTCCATCGCCGAAAGGCCGGAGATCGCGCATTCTACGCCAAGGAACGCTTGGATCTTCTCCGTTCAGGGGTTTCATCACTCAATCACGTTTTTCTCCATGTTCCCCCTTTTCTCTACCATGTTTTGCTCTGAGATGAACATGCGGGGCTAATCCCCTTTATCTTTAGGATCGGGAGTAGCCCGGGGAAGCATTGTATGACAATTTTATAATAGTAATTCATCATTTATCTCTTAAATCCGTGATATGATTTCATTTTCTCAATTATATTGTTATGCTTGATCACCATAATAATAATCTAATGCCCTTAATTGCTTTGAAAGAAGAATTAACGATTGAAAAGAGACGAAATTCACATTAATCAATAAATCCCTTGAACAAGGTGGTGTAAGGTTAATGGTGGATACCAAGAGGTCGATTCTAATGCACCTTGTTTAGGGTATAGGTTACTACGATGGTGGAACCGACCTAGACATAGGTAGTGGATTGTACCACAACAGTGGACAATTATGACTACAGGCCACTACCCAGATAGAGAGATAAATCTGAGTTGCTATATAGAAATTCATACAATGAAAACCCACGGTGAACCCGCAATCCTAAAGATCTCTACTTGAATTGATTAAACTAAACCTTTAATTGATTGTTTTGTTTTGTTTTGTTTCATTTTCTTTTAATTTTACAACAACTTCCAACTTTATAATCGGTCTAGCTAATTGTGAGTAGTTAGTAGTAGTCTCCGACAATTCCGTATCCTGAGTTCGACTTGGGCCTCACAAAGACCTATATTACATTGACGCGTACACTTGCGTTCTACGCACGGAAAAATTGTGTCACCCTTTCTATTGGAGCCACCAAGCTTACCGTCAATGGTACCGATTTGGCATCTCAATGGTATTGATTCCCTTCTGGATGATACCTAGATGACTATGTGACTTTGTCTCTTCTCCTCCACTTCAGTGGTATCGACATTGATGTCAGTGGTACTGAATTTTTCTAATTTATACTTATTTTGTCTACAATAAATAAAATAGTGTAGTAGTATATAATAAAATACATAATTTTGAAACAAAATGCATTTAAAGTAGACAAATGGATGCAAATAGATATCACATGCTATTTATGTTGGGCTTTGTGGAGGAGACATGTGCAGTAGAAGCAACAATAACATTTCTCCACATACCCTACTAGTAGATCTCATCGATAATGGCTATTCAGAAAGAGAGTGCAAGGATATACCTCATCCTGGAGCAAGTCTGGAAACACCATTTTGCACAGTGATGTGCATTGCTCCTAGTGTGCACAGATGGTCCTCAGACGTCCTCCGAACATGGGCAAATCAACATATATGCCTCAACTTTGTCCACACAGATGGACTGAAACTTCACATCATGCTTCTCAAGCAAGAGGGAAGGAGAAACCATCTTCTTGAAGACATGCCATCATCGGTTTCTCTCCTTCTCTCTTGCTTGGGGACTATGGCGGTTAGGGTTCACATACAAGAGTGTGTCGTTGTGTTATCTCACAAAAGCTGGCATTCATGCCCCTATAAATATAAGAGGAAAGGAAACAATGTTTCCTTATACCCTCGGGAAACAAAATGTTGTAGATCCATATAAAAAGAGCCGCTCGTGGACTATGAAAAGAATATTCTGGAAACATTTAATTAACCATTTAATCATTTTTAATTGATTAACTAATCTTTTTTCCTCTGGATCAAGTCAATCGTTCAAGATTAGACAGCCAGCTAAAAAAAGGAATCTAATTAATTGACTTAAACACTTTAACCAATTAACACATATTACATTCCATATTAATTTAGTGGATTATCTAAACATTTTAGTAATCAATTTGATTTGGAACATTTCCAATCATGTCCACAAGTATACTCCTATTCCAATAACATCCTATGTGTGTGACCTAGTAGGCTCGAAATTATGGTGGAAATGATATTCATAATCGTATTATGATTTCACAAGCAATGATTGGTATCTAGAAAGACTTCATAGCTATCCAAGTAATTGGAGAAGTTGGAGAACAATTTAACCTACAATTTGTGATTGGTGTTACATGGACTATATAGTTCCTTTGTATCTGATATCCATATTGAACTCAGGGCATGGAATCGTCATCCTCGTCAATATTCAATCCATGTTCCTTGAACTAGAGAAGACTATCTGAGATATTTTTAAGCTCAATATCACATATTGATTCACACTAGCACGGCCATGCATTTATCAATCTCACTTATCAAGTGGTCGGGATATCTAACTCTTTTAGGAGGGACAAATCTCATCTACATCACTCACAGTCATCCCAATGTGTCATAGTGCACTCAAGTACCACCTTTATGGCAACCCTTATTCAAGATTATGGTGGATGATGTCAGATCACACTGAATGACATGTGATGAGTGTAGTGACATTAGGTCTAAGAACCACATTCACCACCATCACTGTGAGAGTTGACTCTGACTACCAACCATGATTGCCATGTGTCACTCTCAAGGTGGGTTTGTCTAATACACTATTCTCAAACAAGTATATATGTGATATCACATATCATTAATGAGATTTTTTCATCAACCAACACACACTCTAGTCTTTAGTGTTATATCTATCTATTATCCTTACACAATAACATCCGACTAGGGACATAACAAGAATGCATATACTCTTGACATCCATATGATCTCGTCGTCCAAGTCCTCAACCCAAGACATACGTCATCGACTAATATCATTCTTTAGACATTTAATATGTTTCATCATTATCTCATAACTGAGTAAGACAGAATAAGTTGGAAGATTGCCTTTATTATTAATCAAATCATTTATAAGTTATGCCGTTACAATCATCATATTATTGGCTCTCTGGGAATACATACCAACAATTTAGATAGAAGATACACAAATCATGTGAATATTAGAGATTTTATCATGAATGCATGCCTAAAATAGCCTCTAAAGTGGTAGTGAAAACATGTGCATTAAATCCCTATAAGCTGGAATATTGCTCATCCATGAGTAACACTACTTTGGATTTATTGAAATAGACAAGAGAAAGATGCATATGTGAACTATCTCATCTTAACCATTCTTGACTTGACAAACCCAGTTTGGTCCTCTCCAACCAAGACACATATGTAAACTATCTCATCCTAACCATTATTGACTTGAAAAACCCAACCTAGTTCTCTCCAACCATAGAGGAAATAACTACTCTACAAGCCTCCAATTATGAAGCATAAAACATTAAAATTAGACTGTGAAATACACAAATAAGACAAAGTAGAGAGATATCATGAAAAGTCTGAAACCTGGCTCCCTATGTACATGACTCTCTTCAAATATATCATCTAAGTGGATGAAGTTTCCTAAATATTCATGTGGCCTAGCATTTTGAGCAGTGGGTGGATATAATGGGTGGCATGGGAAAAGATTCACACATAATCCAAGTCATTTATGTAATCAAATAAGATGATGTACCTAAATGATGGATGTGAAATAAATATCTCCCAGTGCCTACTATTTCTCATGGAATGATGCATGATGTAGATGTCTCGTCTTACTAATTAATATAGGTGGAAGATATTTATAAGGAAAATTCCACACTCCCTATCCTTTATATGTTAGAGACATATAAATATTTTTCAAATCATTTTCCTCTGTTCTCCTTTTTACTTTTATTTATTATTATTCTTTTTTCTCTCTTCTATTAGCCATTTACATGAATAATATATGATCTAGGTCCTTTTACAAAACTTGGAGAAGGAGCAAGGATGCACAATATTTTTACTCTTTTAATTTTGAAAATATGTGGACTAGAATAAAATTACACCTTTAAGAATAATATTTTGTAACTTGCAAATTATATGAAATTTTGTTATGCAACTAATTTATAAAAATTAAACTATTCATGCAACTATCTTTTCATTTTCAGATGAAAAAATTACAATTATGCACTTCCTATCATGCCATGTAATGCAATCAATATAGAAAAATGACTTGGTTCATGTATTCATCCTAAGTTGGTGATGGAATTAAGTAAAGGTGGATCAAATCATATGACTAGGAGTCACAATATTCCAAACTATAATACGCCTATCCTCTATGAACTCATGTGCTAGAGTGATCCAAAATTTATTCTTGAACTAACATAAATGGTCATTCTACTGCTTATCTGATTGGACTCAAACACCATCTTTATTTCATAAGACAAAGGTAGAATTAGGTGTCAAGTTCTCTACATATGTCTATGGATTGACTATTCCACTCAATCCTTTATGTAGTGTTCTATTAAATAGGCAATTAAAAATTTTAAGGGGTACACAAAGACCAGTACTTAAATTGATACATGTGAGCATTTATGTCTAAATTCCATTTTACACTGGAAGATGTGGACTACATTAGATAAAGAAGAATTTGAATTGAAAAGAAAAATGAAATTAAAATAAGGATAACTAAAAAAAAAATATAGAAAGATGCAAAATGAGATTGATGTAAGACACATCTTGTTCCATAACCCTCTAGCATGAATTTGATATATACTCATTATCAAAATGCAAACATACAGGTGCAACAGGTGTACCATATACTTAGGCATTACACATGTCAAAAGTTCCCAGTGGAAAATGTGCATCCAGTGGATATAATGCTTTAGTGACTATGGTGGGTCTGATGGCATCAATGGCAGTTGTGGGTAGCTATAGAAGTTTGTCTGGCTCCAATAATGATCATAGAGAGACTATTGGGTGTACTCCATGCATTGCAAATATTGATGGATGTTCTCTTGGTTTCTCAACAAGAGGAGCTCATTATAATACATAGTATAATGTCATGTGAAGATATGCTCCTAGTTCTAGAAGATCCTTTATAGATTTGATGCTATCTAGGTCATCATCATTTGTTGTTGTTGTTGGCCCATATGAATGGAATTGAGCATGGTGTATATGCTCTCACAGGAATATGATCTCTCCTGAGGTTGAGTATAGAAGTGTGGAGTATTGTGTGGCCTCCTTCAAGTCCTCACTGGTGTAGTTTCTACCTCTCAATCTCCTCCTCATCGTCATTGTTGGCTCACTGATATACTCTTTCTCATCATTAGTACCCCTTACATCATCATCTGATCAACAAAGGTTGTCTGGATCAATGATGTTGAAGATTGGGTCTAGAATATCTCATTCGCTTGTTTTGCAAATGGTGTAGATTCAATCATCATAGTTGGAAAAGTGCTTGGTCTTGTGGAACTTGCTAAGGTCCAGATTTTTCTTCAATTCAATTGGATGGAGGTTGTAGATATCAAGGTTCAATTGCATGTTGATTTCTATGATGAGACTATAGAAGTGGATAGGCAGTTTCCTCTTCTCATTTTGACAACATAGTATGCATTCCCCAAGAATAATGTGTTGAGGTTGACCTTCTTACTTCCTTTTGAGAGAAACATCCAATAGAAAAAGAGGTATGTGACTTTAGACTTCCATTTCCCCTGTGTAGATCAAGCGCAGTCAAGGTGTTTGTCTGCAAGCAATGCATATGATGGGTGAAAGGGTTCTCAATGTCGATGACACTGGAATGATGTCAACTGATATTGGTAGGGGCCAATATCTATGTCATCTTACACCACATCATGGAATGGTCAAAGTTTTCTGGGTTGCAGCGCATTGCATAGTTGGCCCTCCAAAGATGGCATTGAATTCCTCCAGTGAGAGATAGTGGGTGGTGTTGTAAAGACAAAACTTGACCTAGTTGGCCTCCCACTCTCTACTCCTAGTGTGGTGTGCAAGGAAGCACACATCAAGTGATGCCAGTAACTCTAGCATGATATCCACATGTGTCTGCCATGCACCCATGAAAGGGTTGTTAGTTATCATCCCCTGGCCTATGCACACCTTGGTTGGTTGTTATCGAAGACAAACTACTCGATGAAGGTTGTGTCACTATAGCATGTTGCCTCCAAATCATGTTTCACTAACTTGGTATAGCTCTTCTTTTTCTCATCACTCCTAAGAGCTATAAATGGCTTGGGTTGAGTTAAGATGATGTTGCCACAGATGAAGCACCTTCTTGATGGGGTCACTTGCTCACCATTTATAGGAAGGAGATGAAGAATGGGAGCTTGGTGTGGTAGATTATCTTAAAAGAAATGCTCAAGGCATCTCGTAAAAGAGTGCTCAAGAGATGGGCTTATGAGGTGTGAAGAATACAAATGAAATCCCCTCCTTATATAGGAGGAGAGTCACCTCTTTAGCGAAAAGTGAGTGCCACCAACTTGGATGTTGATTGTACCAACTTGCAAGTCATAAGTGTGATCTTAGTATCTACTATTGGTACTAAATCTTTGCTTGAGTGAATTACTGACATGTGGACTTTTCCATATCGGTGGAAATGAATTACATCAGTGGTTTTGATTTTATGGGATCACATAGATTAGTATGTGGTCATTATTGGATTCAAAATCTTACAATCACTGGATTGGAGGCTATATATCACTTGTTGTCCTGGTGTTAGTGGTATTAAATGACATGTCATTCCACTAAGATGTCACTATAGCCTCCTACAATGATCCATCAATTCTTAATAAAAATGATGTTGGTAGTACCGACTCAAGGTTCGGTGCCCTTGATATTTACCTATATAAACATGTTAAATTAATCATTATCTCAGTGATACAGACTGGAATGTTGGTGTCACCAATATTTCACAGTAGGATCTTGCACTAAAGATCAGTAAGCATAATAATGTGTGTCGATGGTGATGACTAGGTAGTCGGTCCCACTGACATTTTTTATAGCAGTTCATCAGACATCAATAATTGGGTCGCTGCCACCAATTTGGAGGTTGGTGGTAACAATATTTCTAAAGAAAAACTACTAATTATGTCTCCACTTAACTGATAAGATTGTCAATGGTATCAAGAATAGTTTTGATGCTTCTAAAAATGAAATGTTGCATCATCAAGAACATTTCCTCAACAAAGTTTGAATCAGTGCCACTGACTTGGGAATTGATGGTACCATATTCTAGCATTTGAAGTCCTAGCATTTCACTGATGTGAAGTCAGTGTCAGTGACTTGCGATTCATTGGTATCAATATTTTATCTATTCCTGAACATGTGAAAAACTCATCAAGCATCTTATAAATTCATCTAAACTATGTGACAAAAACAATGATAAATATGTAAGATTGAGTGCAAAGCAACGAAACCTAAACATGTGGGTTGCCTCCCACAAGAGTTATTGTTTAAAGTCATTGACTTGAGTAAGTCATATTAAAACATGTGAGAGTATAGAGCTTAAGCTCTTCATGGTCATGGACAATATCTCTCCTCCCCATAATAGTGATTCAACCTATGGCCATTGGTCTTACAAAATCTCTAAGCCATATCTTAACTCTACAGATCCATGAAGGTATACCTTGACCATAGTGTAAGGTCAATCCATATAGACCTCAATTGCCCCATGTGCAATTTCATCCTCAAATTGAACAAAGCACCCATTTCTCTAGTTGAAATGTCATGTGTAAAATGTCCCGATCATGGATTTTATTTGTACGCACTTTGTAAAATCTTGATTTCTCATAGGTATCTAATATAATCTCATCCAATTCGCTCAACTCCAATTTGCCCTTTTCACTTGAAGAAGATAGATCAAAGTTAAACTTCTTAAGAACACATGTGATGATGACCCGATTACAAATCAAGCCATCACCAGTAAAAATCACAGAATTACCATAAAAAAAAATCACTAAGAATTAAAACCATCTTTGCAAATAGATCCTTTTCCAGTAAACTCTTACAAAAGGAACCAAAGCTTTATATACATATGGTTCATATTGTACCTTCAATGTACCATCTCTTCTAGAGGATGACAAGTACCAGTTGCTTTACTCTAATATATACAACAACAACATAAAAACTTTGAGATAAGCAAACCAAAATCTCAAGTCGTTTGTAAAAACCACTAAGATATTTCTCCCAAGGACCTGAGAGTACAAAGATGACACATAGACTTCCATCTATAAGACCCTGACAGATAGCGTACTCAACTTGAGATACTACTACTATCCCTGCTGATATGATCCTTCTTCTGCAGTCCGGTTCCTAGTCCCTCGTCTATGTCCACCTAAAAATTGTGGATCCCATGGGGTGAGACTATTGTCCCACTGAGAGATATAACTCTCTGCCAACAATATTATTATCATAGGAAATAGTATAAAACCGAACAAAAGATATTTATGCGATTAGCAAAAATATTTATAGTGCAAGGCATAAATATTGATAACAGATCTTTAAGTCATCTATTTGCTTTAAAAGGAATATGAAGAATATGTATAACATCTATCTACTATGATGTATAAAAGTAATGAAGCATCAACCAATGTTTTCCGTATTCAATTTCTTAAACAAATACGCTACATGGCTGATTACATGTTTACATTCACACTTATTCCCAGAGGAGATGAGATATACCTCTCATACTCCAACCGACCACTAGTAAGTCGAAATTGGTACCATACAAGGTCAATGGCAGAGTTGGCTGTCAAGACCTCTCCTTATCTCAGTCAGTACGAGACCACTTAGATTTAGCATGACATCTTGTGTCTTCTGTAATTAGCTATGCTGGGGTATAGCGACATCTTCACTATAGAGTTACAGCCGTAGCATGTACTGTCTTCAGGAGAAGACCACTTAGCTTTCCCGCATTATCAGGATGACCACTTAGCGATCCTGGTTTAATTTTATCAGGAAGTCCACTGAGCAACCTAGTGTATTTGAGGAGTCCACTGAGCACCCTTATTTAGTTTAGGGAGTCCAATGAGCACCCTTATATAATTATCACATATTCAAAAATATGCATTCTGAGTAAAACTCATTTCACCATTCAACAAATGCTGACACTGAATGGATCTATGGTCTGGGAAACTGCATGGTAATATTTGTCTTGCTTAATTAAATGCATTACTATATCTTTTAGCATCAATCAAGAAACAAGCAAGAATTATATCAAATGCTACAAAGAAAAGCATAATTGCATTTATCATGTACTTTTCATATTCACTGAAACACATAGATCACTTGAAATCTCAATCTCTTATCATCATACTTGGATATCCAAACCCTAAATTCATCACTGAGTATGGTCACTACTTAGCCAGAAACAATTACCTCTAGGTCATCAAACCAGGGTATTTATCCACATAGTCCACATAGCTCATTGAATTTGTATCATATAACATCATAGCTCTTACTTAGCCATGCTCATTGCCTTATAATACCTGCATGCTTAGTATATCACGCTATCAAAAATTTCAAACACATGTCTTAACCATGAAATATTAAAGAACACATTCTCCCTAATGAATTAGGATTATAATCAACCAATTAGGGTTTCAAGATTTCATTAACAAAGATTAAACCCTAACTCATACTCCACTCATCTAAGGAGTATTATAATATGTTCATCACAATATTAACTTTCTAATCTTAGTTTCTCTTTCATCCTCACTAGGATGTCGATCACTTAATTCACCTCTTAAGGTTTATTAGCTTATCATTATCAAATTGAATTAAACTCATTGTATCTCAATATTGCATTAATCATATACATCACATAGACAAACCTAATGAATAAGAGCATGTCTACCATATCAGGTAGCATGGTGGATAATGTTATCTTATCATGCTTGAAAATTCATATATCATCATAACAAGTATCCATATTATTCATGTGGTAAACCACACCATCATATCGGGTTTAGGACATATCCTTTAACACCATATCGTGTAGTCATGTTGGTTTGGCTATCACTTTAACTTTTATCATCTTTAATCAACCTTATATCATGTATAGGTTATACTATTACCCTCATATTAGGTATAAAGATATATTGGATTGTCATGTCGTGTACCAAAGTACACCATATCGGGCATATCGTTATGGATTTACCACATATCGTTCAAGTAATATAAGATAATATTATATTGGTTTCTAACCTTAGATTGTCATATCAGTTTTCCATCTCAACTTCCATATCAGTTTTATATCTTGGATTCCCATATCATTTTCCATCTTGGGTTTACCATATCGGTTTCCTTCTTGGATATCATCTTGGGTTACATCTTGAATATCATATCGGTTTACATCTTGGGTAACATATCAAGTTACCTATAATAGATAAACCTTTGAACTCATAACCTTTTTATATTTTCAAGGTTCAGTTTTTTCACTATAGTTACACGCCAAGCTGGATACTTAATTGCTCTTCAACCTATCAAAAAGTGATAGGGTATATCGGGTTTCAAGGACAATTGGTTTTTATAGCATATTAGGTTTCTATTTCTTCACTCTAGGGTTTTCCCATATCGTGCAAAGGTATTGCTTTACCCTTGTATCATGTATAAGACATAAATAGGTATCTTACATATCGTCCATAGGACATATCTTATATAATATATAAAGTATTACCTACCTTCATATCGGGTGAACCTCTATATCAGATTCCATATCAGTTTTCAAGAGTCTTCAACCCATATCAGGTTATTCATTGATGATGTCATCATCATCAACCTCAAGATCCTTGTCTTACTATTCTAAACTATGGACAACAATCCTAATTACTTATTGGAACTCATGAATTTATCAATAAATAAAAGTAAATCCAAATTTTGACAATAATCAACAAGTTGAACAATATTGAAGAAAAGATAATAATATAGATGGGTTCAAGTTATATAACCTACCTCTAAAGTAACTTATAAGCTTCAAGCTTCAACTCCTCACATCCCAAGGTTGAATATGAACCTCTATAAGATCCAAGACTTGATCTCCTAGCTTTTGCACGATATCTCCAATCCCAATGGGCGATATCACCTTACTTGGTTACTATGACCTTTTTGGACGATATCCTTTATCCTTGGATGATATCAAGCTCTATCACTTAACTCTCCTCACTATGCACGATACAAAGGGTATGCACCATACAAGAGGAAAGGTTGCTAACAAGATTCGAAAATCTTACTAACAAGTGAAGGGCAAGGTATTTATACTTGAGGTTTACAAAAAAGAGTGTAAGAGGTGTCATGAGCTTAAGATACTTCATGCTACCTAGCCATGCATGCTCGATACATACATTTGCATACATCCTGTTATTATCTTGTCATGCAAAAACAAAAACTCAAGGATAATGTAGAGGATAAAGATTGGCTCTTTAAGTGATCTTCTAGGGAAAGTCTTCTTCCACTCACTATATTATAATATTCATCTCAATCCTTTCCTAAGACAAGTTGCAATTCGATACATATCACTTCTTTGAAGTGCCTTGCTCGACATGAGCAAATTCTAAAACTCCAAAAAATGGTAGGAGACTCCCTTATGCCTTTATGGCAGATAGGGACTTCCATTTCTAGGTCCACAACTCGATATAGATCATATGTATAGATTTCAACTTATATATTTTCTTGGTCTCTTTATTATTAAGAGTGCTAACAATTTAAGATGATTCAAACATATTGTATCCTTCTTTCTCTCTCCTCTAGATAATACTAGGAAAGAGTAAAAACAATCTAGACGTGGTAATTTACACATCAATCCTACATTTTTCATATATTACAATTTGTACCACAATTGATGCACCAATCACTTAGCATTATTTACACAAGTTCTCACTTAAAATTTAGGCTTTGCACACGCCACCACTTAGCATCATATTCTCTTTCATGAAATTAAAACACAGAGATTATCATATAATGCACACATAGTTTGCATATAAGCTCAAATTTTAAAATAAACTTCACAAAGGCTTTAATTACTTTTGTAAGTAACTTACTTAAGGAAAACTTCTAGGGTTTGGCCATAACCCAGGTCAGGGGTGTTACAATTATCAACCCCTAAAAAGGGATTTCGTCCCCGAAATATCAAGAGAAAAGAGAAGGGTATTTCCTCCTCATCTCTTCCTCTAACTCCCATGTGGCTTCTTCAGTGCCACGATGATGCCAATGAACTTTCACAAGAACTATATCTTTCTTCTTCAACTTCTTGACTCTTTTGTTAAGAGTCATCATATGACCTTCCACATAGGATATATCTTCATTCAATTCAACCTCTATAGGTTGCAACATCATCTCTGTATCGGGATGACATTTTCTCAGCATAAACACATGAAACACCAGATGTAGTCGATGTAGCTCAGGTTGCAACTCCAACCTATAGGCTACTTTCCCGATCTGTGCTAACATTGGGTAAGGTCCCATAAATCTAGGAGCTAACTTACCCTTCTTCCCAAATCTAAGAACATCTTTCCAAGGAGAGACCTTGAGATACACTTTATCTCCAACTTGGAATTCTAAAGGTTTACGACATTTATCAGCATAAGACTTTTGTCTATCCTGTGCAGCCTTCAACTGTTGTTGTATAACTTTAATCTTTTCAGTTGTTTGTTGTACTAACTCAGGACCCAAAAGTTGGTATTCTCTAGTTTCAAACCTTTATAATGGAGATCTACACCATCTACCGTATAATGCTCCATATGGTGCCATATCAATACTAGCCTGGTAACTATTGTTATAGGTAAACTCTATCAAGATCAAGTGTAAGTCCCAACTTCCTACAAACTGAAGGACACAAGCTCTAAGAAAGTCCTCCAAAGTCTATATAGTTCTTTCAGACTGTCCATTTGTCTGAGGATGAAAAGTTGTACTAAATTTCAACTGTGTATCCAAGGCTTTATGTAATCACTCCCAAAAACAACTTGTAAACTGGGGACCTCTATCAGATACAATCGTAGTTGGAACTCCATGCAATCACACTATCTCATCTATATAAATCTGTGCAAGCTTCTCAGTAGTGTAGGTTGTTTTGACAGGAAGAAAATGCACTGTCTTAGTCAGCTAATCAACTATCACCCAAATAGAATCATGACTTTTGGCTGTCCTAGGTAGACCAACCAAAAAGTCCATTGTCACATGATCCCATTTCCACTGAGGTATAGGTAGGGGTTGTAACATTCCTACAGGCTTCTGGTGTTCTTCTTTAACCTACTCACATACCAAACATTGCATAATGAACTCAGCTACATCATTCTTCAAACCGGGCCACCAATACATTTCCTTTAAGTTATGATACCTTTTGGTGCTCCCTAGATGCATTGCATACATGGATGAGTGAGCTTCTTCCATAACTAACTTTATTAAGTTATTACTATTAGGAACTATCATCCTACCATGGTAACATACTATCCCGTCCTCTGACTCATGAAAACTGTCCTATTTCTCATTGCCCAACTTTGACCTAATCTGCTGAATCACAGTATTAGCCTATTACGCCTCTTTAATTTGTTCCTTCAGAGTGGGTTTCACATGCATCTCAGATAATAACCTTGCTAACAAAGATACTTCTAACTTCACATTCATCTTTCTCAAGGAGACAGGCATTTCCCGCTTACGTCATACTAAAGAATTCAATTGTGCATTATCTATGGATGGAGACGAGGATTTTCTACTAAGTGCATCAGCCACTATATTGGCTTTTCTTGGATGATAATCAATTGTACAATTGTAGTCCCAGATTGATTCCATCCAGCGATGTTGTCGCATATCTAGCTCATGCTGATAGAAAATGTATTTTAAGTTTTTATGATCTGTGAAGATCTGGTACATCTCTCCATAAAGATAATGCCTCCATATTTTTAACGCATGAACCATTACAGTTAACACTAGATCATGTGTCAGATAATTCTCCTCATGTTTCTTGAGCTGTCGTGAAGCAAAAGAAACTACATGATCACTCTACATCAACACACAACCTAGACCATTCTTAGAAGCATCACAAAATATCCCTTTCCCTGCTTAGGTAGAACTAACACAGGTGCACTAGTCAACTTTTCCTTCAACAATGGGAAAGAATGCTGACACTTGTCATTCCAGACAAAAGGAACTTCTTTCCTTGTCAACTTGGTTAGAGGTAATGCTACATAACTAAAATCTTTGATAAACCTTTTGTAATATCCCGCCAAACCTAGAAAACTGTGAATCTCAGTCAGTGTCTTAGGTTGTTCCCACTCCACAACCGATTCTACTTTCTTAGGATCAACACGAATACCTGAAGTAGATATAACATGTCCAATAAAAGATACTTCTAATAACCATAATTCACACTTGCTAAATTTAGCATATAACTTGTGTTGTCTCAATAAAGTCAAAGCTTGACAAAGGTGTTGTTCATGTTGTTGACCGTATCTACTGTATATCAAGATATCATCTATGAAAACCACTACAAACTGATCAAGGAAGGGCCAGAAGATTCTATTTATCAACTGCATGAATGCAACTGGTGTATTAGTTAGTCCAAATGACATAACTACAAACTCATAATGACCATACCTTGTCCTAAAGGCTGACTTAGGTATGTCACTCTCCTTGATACGCAACTGATGATATCCTGATCTTAGATCTACTTAGAGAACACCATTGCACCACACAACTGGACAAACAGATCATCGATCCTTGGTAAGGGATATTTGTTCTTAATAGTCACCTTGTTAAGCTGTCTGTAATCTATGCATAGTCTCATAGACCCGTCTTTCTTTTGAACAAAAAGAACTGGAGAACCCCATGGAGAAGTACTTGGTCGTATGAAACCTTTCTCAAGTAACTCCTGCAACTATTTCTTAAGTTCTTCCATCTCAGCTGGCGCCATCCTATAAGGTGTTTGGGCTATAGGTTGTGTATCCGGAACAAGATTAATTTCAAAATCAATTTCTTGGGGTGGTGGAATACCTGGATGTTCCTCAGGAAACACATCCTCATATTTCCTAACAATAGAAACTTCAAAAAGACTTGGACTCTTTATTCTGGTATCTACCACATGTGCCAAGAATGCAAAGCACCCTTGTCTCATCAACTTTTCTGCTACCATAGATGACACTAAACAAGTTGGAAGAATCTTTCTATCCCCTTGAAAGACCCATGTATTATCACTGCATGTAAACATAGCCTGCTTGGAACCACAATCCAAGACAACTTTATACTACTCTAAGGTATCCATCCTGAGAATTACATTGAATCCATGCATTTCAAGTGGTATAAGATCCACCTGAATGCTATGTTCTGAGAAAGAAAGAACATAGGGAGAACATACCTCCCTCAACATCGTAGATCCAACTAACAGAGTTTCTAATAACATATTATCCATTCTAGGATGGACAATCATATTACAGTCATGAGTCACTTCTCGAGTGATAAAAGAATGTGTAGCACCCAGATCAATCAAAATAGATACAAAATAGGATGAAGACATATCGGAATAAAATAATTCCATCTGACCTGTCACAACTCATGGGTTAACCACTGCCACTGGTTGATTCATAGCATAGAATCTTGTCATTTCTTGTTGCCGACCTCGTCCCCTATTGTATGGTGCAGATGATCCTGCCTGAGATGCTTGTCCACGTCCTCTAGTGACACTACTGAACTATTGTTTCTGAGAGCCCTGTTGACTCTGCCTCGGTGGTTGGGTCACTCCCACGTCCCTAACTAGACAATACTTTATCACATGACATGTCTGCCTGCACCTATAGAAAACTCTATCATCCCATTGTGACCTAGATGATCCTGTCACTGACATTGATGCTGAGCTATGGGCTCCACTTGATGGAAAAATGTTGGCTAAATGGACATCATTTAAATCCCTTTGTTTTGATAATGACAAACATTTCATTCTTGTAGATCTAACGTGCTACTTGAGTGTTGTAGGAACAAAGTGGATGACTAACCTTTGGAAGATCTATATGCTCAAAATGCTTTAAATTTAAGGTTTGTAATCAAATGTAAAAACCTGTACAAGTATATAATGTACAAGTACTTAGATATCATGTAAATAAAGCATTTAAATCTTCCCTAGCCATTCAAAACACTTAGATAGGTCATCCCCTACAATAGTGTCACAATTGCACACTCATACACACACTTAGTATTTATCTAGAACCACCAAAATAGAGACATTCTCGGTCGAACTAATTGTCGATTGAGACACACTCAATCAAACATCTTCTCGATTGAGAGTCACTCGGGTTAACTCTTCTAATAGGTTCTATAGCCATTAGAAACAATAAACAAGGTAGTTGGGAGTTGGAATCAAACATTATATACACTTGCTCTAGACTGTCCTTCGGTTGACAAAGAGTTTGACCGAAAGTCTCTCGATCGACAACGACTTTGACCGAGAAGGTGTCTGTCTGCACTTTTCCGAATTAATTAACTAGATGTTGCTAAAGCAGTTAGTGGATACCTAACGACTAGTTGAGCACTTAGAACCCCCTAAAAAGTGTCTAGAATGTCCTTAAGCATTCATAGGCCATTTCAATAAATAGGACATGCCTTAGGACACCCAAAATACACTTGTGCAACACTTGAGAATACATACTTGCAATTGACAATCTTTCTTGTGAGCAATTGAGCAACTCTATCATTTGCTAATCATTTCCATTGCTACAAATTCGTGTCCTATAGGCTAGCATCTCCTACCCACTGCACTTCCACTTCCATACATATTGGTTAGGAGATCAAAATGCTTGATATAGGAAATCAAGCCTTGTGCTACAACGGTAATTGTAATTTCCATTTTCCCTTCTTGTTCTTTCTTATTTGTTGTACTCTCCTTGCTAGTCCTAGGGTTGGAGGATGCAGATTGGAGAGGGTTTGATCTTCTCGGTGGATAAGGAGGACTTTGGACTACTTCAAGAAGGTTGTCTCAATGGGAAGCTACTTCAAGAGGAAGGCTACTTCAAGGGGGAGCTTGAAGTTACTTCAAGGAAGGCTGCTTCAAGGTTGGTGGGACTACTTCTAGGTGAAGGCTGTCCAAAGGGTGGTGAAAGTATTTGTAATTTTATGTAACATCCTTGCGAGGTAATAAAATTTAAATACTTTTAAAATCCCAATTGGAAACAATTGGGTAGTGGACTGACTCCCTTAGTTTTTGCTAAGGGTGGAACCACTCTAAACACCTTGCCTCTTTCTCCTTATATCAATTGTGGTTGTTTGAGTTGAATTATTGTTAAAATAATTATAAAACCCTATTAACCCCCCCCTCTAGTGGTTTTTCATTTGGTATTAGAGCAGGCTTCAAGGAACTCTAACAAAGTCTTGAAGAATGGGTGACATGGTACTCAACAACCTCAACTTGGAAGGAACACTCATGGCTAGACCTCCACGTTTTGATGGCACTAACTACACATACTGTAAGAGGAGGATGCAATTCTACTTCCAGGGAATTAGCTGGGATCTTTGGAGGTTGGTATCAAATCCATATGACTTTCCTCAAATAGAGTATGCTAATTGGGATGCTAATACGGTAAGATCAGCCGAAATGAATGCAAAAGCTGTAAGTATACTCTATTGTTCAATTTCCGTTGGTGAATTCAATAAAATATCAAATTGTGACACAACATATGAACTATGGCATAGATTCTCCATAACCTATGAAGGAACTGTTCAAGTTAAGAATTCTAAAATCGAAATGCTTAAGCAAAAATTTGAACAGTTTTGTATGGATTAAAATGATTCTATTAGTGAAATGTATGCAAAATTTTATTCTATTGTGAATGGTTTAAATGCTTTAGGTAAAGTGATCAGTGAATAAGATCAAGTATAAAACATTCTTAGGTCTCTTCCTCCCAAGTACAAGCCCAAGGTGACTTCTATTGAAGAAGCAAATGATCTCACCCGACTAAGGATGGAGCAACTCATTAGCAACTTAGAAGCACATGAGGCAACCTTAGAGGAAGAAGAATGACGAGAGCGTGAACTTCAACAAGGAAGAAAGAAAGATATGGCCCTAAAAGCTTCAAAAATCATGACGTAAGAAAGTGTTGAAAAAAGTGATGGAGAAGGAGAAGAATCTCTAATTGTTAATGGTAAGAAATATACAAGATTTAGATCTAACAAAGTTGTTGGTTCTTTTTCTTCCCCTCCTAGGTGTTTTGAATGTGGAAAGAAGGGACATCTAAAAAATGAATGTCCTAAAGCAAAGAAAGGAAAGAAAAGCTCGTCCAAGAAGAAGGGAGAAAAAGCATACAAAGCTGCATGGGATGCGTCAAGTGATAGTGAAAGTGGAAAAGAGAATGTGGAGTGTCTCATGGCCAAAGAAGATGATAGTGATGATTATCAAGAGGTAAGCCTTCTTGATTTGAAAAAAGAAGATCTAATTGTTAGTCTACAAGATACTCATGACAAATATGTTGATTGCAAAAAGAAACTAAAGAAGGTTACTAGAACTAATGAGGATCTATATGCTAGATTGAATAATCTTTCTTTTCAAAAGGACAGTATTGCTTCTGAAAATTTGACTTTGAAATCATCTTTAAATGATTGCAATATGAAGTTGCTCACTTTAGAAACAAATCATGATCTTCTTTCTTAAGAAAAGGTTGATTTGCTTGCAAAACTGTATAATTTTTAGACTCAACCTATTCTATGTAATCATCTAGATTATGATGCTGTCGTTAAGGAAAGAAACTCTTTATAATCTGATCTAGATCAAGAAAGGGTAGATATCAATAAGAAGATGAATGAGATTGCTAAACTACAGAGAGAAATTAATGGTTTAAGGGGCAATGATGTTCTTGATAATATTCTAAAATATTCTTCTAGTTACAATGGAAGAAGAGGTTTAGGATATGTTCCAAAAGAAAAATCCTATCAACCTAAACCTAGGAGAACGAAAGCATCCAAGACCAAGATCATGTTTGTACGTCCAAGAACACAACTCCAAATCCTAGAAAGAGAAATGAAATTGATTCTATTTGTTGTCATTATTGCTTGCGTCTTGGACATTACTCTTTTTCATGCCATTATAAGAAGAAGGATTCTGAATTAGTTTGGGTCCCCAAACCTCAAACTTAGAAGATTTGAATGTAATTTAGTTGGGATATGATCTAACACTTCTTTTGAACATCTATATGTCTTATCTCAACTAAGTAGACAGCTTCATGTATTGCTTTAAATTCAAAACTGATACAAACAAATTACTGAAACATACAGAAACATTCTCGGTCGACAACCAGTTCGATCGAGACATCCTCGGTCGAGAATATATTCCACCGAGGGAATGCCTGTGACAAATCAAAATCTACAGCAGAATTTATAGTGAAAACAACAACTATTCCGGTCGAAGAATTTTTGATCGGAGCAAAAATCGGTCGAGAAATTATCGACCAAGTGAATTTCTGTTCAATTTCAACCTGTACAATAGCAACCTTCTCGATCGACAAATTGTTCGACCGAGACATCTGTCGGTCGAAATATTTGTTGACCGAATGAAGATCTGTTCAGTTTAATTTGTTAAATCATCTTCAGTTTGTTGTTAAACGTACCTAACCATAATGGACAATCACATGGGTACCAAAACCTATATTTTATTGCAGGATTGGGTAGTTGACAGTGGATGTTCCAAACACATGACCGGGAACAAGGAGGCATTTCAAACTTTTGAGGAAAAGAAAAGCAGAACAATCACTTTTGGAGACAATGGTAAAGGTAAAATTGTTGGAATAGGTAATATTGGTACAAACCTTGAAATAAAGAATGTTTTACTTGTTCATGGTTTGCACCATAATTTAATAAGTGTCAGTCAATTATGTGATAGTGAATATGATGTTTTATTCAACAAAAATTGCTGCAAGTTACTAATAGAAAACACTAAAAATGTTGTTTATGAAGGAAAAAGAGTTGGAAATCTATATATCCTTAGACCTAACTCTATGCAATATGTAGTTGGAAAATACTTACTTGCAAAAGAAAATTCTTTACAACTATGGCATAGAAAATTAGGTCATGCAAGTTCATATGTTATCAACAATCTAGTTAAATATGATCTTATTCGTGGTTTGCCTAAGTTATCTTTTGATCAATCTGAAAATTGTGATCCATGCACTTTAGGTAAACAAACTAAAACTTCTTTTAAATCAAAAAACATGCTTAGCACAAGTAGATCACTAGAAGTTATTCATATGGATTTGTTTGGACCTATGAGGACACAATCTATTGGTGGGAAAAGATATTGCTTTGTTATTATTGATGACTATAGTAGATATACATGGGTACATTTTCTCGCAAATAAAGATGATACTATTCAAATTTTCATATAATTTTGTTCAAAGATTGAAAATCAATTACAAAACAAAATATTCACAATTAGGAGTGATCATGGTGGAGAATTTGAGAATCATCTATTTGAAGAATTCTACACATCTCAAGGCTACACTCACAATTTTTCTTCTCCACGCACTCCACAACAAAATGGCATAGTTGAAAGGAAAAATCGGTCATTACAAGAAATGGCTAGGACTATGATGCTTGAACATAATACACCTAAAACATTTTGGGCTGAAGTAGTAAATACAATTGTTATGTGCTAAATAGAGTAACTGTACATTCTTATTTGAAGAAAACCCCATATGAAATCATGTATACTAAGAAGCCAAGGGTTGACTATTTTCATACTTTTGGATCAACTTGCTATATCTTAAACACAAAAGATGATAGAGAAAAGTTTGACTCTAAATCACAAAAAGCCTTTTTCTTGGGATATTCAACTTCTAGTAAAGCATTTAGAGTTTACAACACTATCTCTAGAAAAGTTGAAGAATTGATTCACATTACTTTTCATGAAGAACTAAGAACTAAAAATTATGATGTAGTTGATATTACTCATCAAGTAGAAAATCTAACCATATCAACTAAATATGATTAAAATGCTACAAATGATCAACAAGTTGAGACACAACAACCCATTCCTAGACTCATTAAGGATCATCCTCAAGAACTAATCATTGGAAATCCTAATGACAAAATAAAAACCCGTTTATCTATTAGAGATGTTGCAAATATGGCATTTGTATCTATAATTGAACCTAAGAAGGTGACTGAAGCTCTAAAAGATGATTATTGGATAATGGAAATGCAAGAAGAATTAAACCAATTCACTAAGAATGATGTATGGGACTTAGTTGTTTTAAAAAAAAAAGTATGGGACTTAGTTCCTAAACCTCAAGATAAAACCATTATTGGAACTAAGTGGGTCTTTAGAAATAAGTTAAATGAAGTCGGGGAAGTAGTAAGAAATAAAGCTAGGTTGGTAGCACAAGGGTATAATCAACAAGAAGGAATAGACTTTGATGAAACTTATGCACCGGTGGCAAGACTTGAAGCTATTAGAATGCTACTAGCTATAGCTGCCCACAAAAACATCAAACTATTCCAAATGGATGTAAAAAGTGCATTTCTAAATGGAATAATACAAAAAGAAGTATATGTTCCCCAACCACCTAGTTTTGAAATTCCTGGTAAATACGATCATGTTTACAAATTTAAGAAAGCACTTTATCATTCAAAACAAGTACCTAGAGATTGGTATGAAAGGCTCAAACATTATCTCTTTGATAACCGTTTTTCAATTGCAAATTCAGATTCTACTTTATTTTTCAAAACATATGAATCTGACTTTCTAGTTGTTCAAATTTATGTTGATGATATTATCTTTGGTGCATCAAATGAATCTTTATGTAAACAATTTGGTGATATTATGCAAAGGAATTTGAAATGAGTCTCATGGGAGAATTGACTTTCTTTCTTGGTTTTTAAATAAAGAAAATGCCCGCTGGGATTTTTATAAGCTAAGAGAAGTATACAAATGAACTTTTAAAACATTTCAGGATGGAACATTGCAAACATGCTACCACTCCAATGGATACCTCTACTAAAATTGATAAGGATGAAAATAGAGAACCCATTGATGATTCCTTATATAGGGCCATGATTGGCTGCTTGCTTTACTTAACCACTTCTAGACCAAATATCATGTTTTCCGTTGGACTTTGTGCTATATTTCAAACAAAACTCATACAAACTCATTTTCAAGTTGTCAAACGGATTCTAAGATACTTAGCCGACACCACAAACTATGGTTTATGGTATCCTAAAAGACAACCTTTGGATTTGCAAGCTTATACCGATGCTGATTATGCTGGTTGTCGACTTGATCGAAAGAGCACAAGCGGAAGTTGTTTCTTGTTAGGAAGAGCCTTAGTATCTTGGTTTAGCAAGAAAAAAACATGGTTGCCCTCTCTACAACTGAAGCTGAATATATGGTATCCGAGTCTTGTTGTGCTCAAGTGCTTTATATGAAACAAGTTTTAAATGATTATGGTTTTACATTTTCATCCACACCTATCTTTTGTGACAATATAAGTGCTATAAACTTGGTACATAATCCTATTTTACACAGTCGGGCTAAACATATTGAAATCCGTCATCATTTTCAAAGGGATCTTATCTCTAAAAATCATGTATCCCTTCATCAAGTTGATACAGAAGATCAATTGGATGGTATTTTCACAAAACCGCTTCCATTAGATCAATTCAATAAAATAAGGAAGCAACTACTCATTACTCCCTTAGAAGATGTTTTCTTTGACATTTGTGCCTCTTAAATTGGTTGATTTTTCTAATCCTTACATTTTGGCTTCAAATGGACATCCTTTCAAATAATTTCATGGTTATCTTTTTGAAAGAGGAGTACAACTTCAGGGGGAGTTTTAACACATGATTTTAACGGCTATCTTTTTGAAATGACAAAGGGGGAGAAATACTATAAATATTAAATACTCAATCAATGAGTTTCATAATCTCTTGTCTTTACATTAAAAGTTGCTATATTCCCTAAGAGTTGGATTTTATGTTCCACACTTCTTTGGGAATAATAAACACACATTTTGTAAACAAAAGAAGAAATACACACGAAAAATCTTAGGTGTGAAACTCAACTCATTTTTATTTGATTTATATTTTGGAAATGTTTGTCATTTTCGAAAGGGGGAGATTGTTGGCTAAATGGACATCATTTAAATCCCTTTGTTTTGATAATGACAAATATTTCATTCTTGTGGATCTAACATGCTACTTGAGTGTTGCAAGAACAAAGTGGATGACTAACCTATAGAAGATCTATATGCTCAAAATGCTTTAATTTAATGATTGTAATCAAATGTAAAAACGTGTACAAGTATATAATGTACAAGTACTTAGATATCATGTAAATCAAGAATTTAGATCTTCCCTAGACATTCACAACACTTAGATAGGTCATCCCCTACAATAGTGTCACAACTGCACACTCAAACACACACTTAGTATTTATCTAGAACCACCAAAATAGAGACATTCTCGGTCAAACTAATTGTCGACCGACTCGGTCGAACATCTTCTTGACCGAGAGTCTCCTGGGTTAACTCTTCTAATAGGTTCTATAGCTGTTAGACACAATAGACAAGGTAGTTGGGAGTTGGAATCGAATGTTATATACACTTGCTCTAGACTGTCCTTCGGTCGACAAATAGTTCAACCGAGAGTCTCTCGGTCGACAAAGTCTTCAACTGAGAAGGTGTCTGTCTGCACTTTTTAGAATTAATTAACTAGCCATTGCTAAAGTAATTAGTGGATACCTAACGCCTAGTTGAGCACTTAGAACCCCCCTAGAAAGTGTCTAGAACGTCCTTAAGCATTCATAGGCCATTCCTATAAATAGGACATGCCTTAGGACACCCAAAATACACTTGTGCAACACTTGAGCATACATACTTGCAATTGGAAATCTTTCTTGAGAGCAATTGAGCAACTCTAGCATTTTCTAATCATTTCCATTGCTACAAATTCATGTCCTATAGGCTAGCATCTCCTACCCACTGCACTTCCACTTCCATACACATTGGTTAGGAGATCAAAACACTTGATATAGGAAATCAAGCCTTGTGCTACAACGGTAATTGTAATTTCCATTTTTCCTTCTTGTTCTTTCTTATTGCTTGTACTCTCCTTGCTACTCCTAGGGTTGGAGGTTGTGGATTGGAGAGGGTTTGATCTTCTCGAAAGAGAAGGAGGACTTTGGACTAATTCAAGAAGGCTATCTCAATGGGAAGCTACTTCAAGAGGAAGGCTACTTCAAGGGGGAACTTAAAGTTACTTCAAGGAAGGCTGCTTCAAGGTTGGTGGGACTACTTCTAGGTGAAGGCTATCCAAAGGGTGGTGAAAGTATTTGTAATTTTATGTAACATCCTTGCAAGGTAATAAAATTTAAATACTTTTAAAATCCCAATTGGAAACAATTGGGTAGTGGACTGACTCCCTTAGTTTTTGCTAAGGGTGGAACCACTCTAAACACCTTGCCTCTTTCTTCTTATCTCAATTGTGGTTGTTTGAGTTGAATTATTGTTAAAATAATTATAAAACCCTATTCACCCCCCTCTAGTGGTTTTTCAAAAACTACGACCTCTACCTCGGCTGGACATCCACTATGTCTGAGTATTGAACCTATGTGGTTCTACGGGTGTAATAAACCTCGTTTTCTTAAAACTACCAAACCTCTGATTCTGAAATTGTGCAGGTACTTTCCTACTGTTTGCCTCTCATTTCTCTATCATAGACCTCTCTATCTGTCTAACTAACTCCACAAAGGTGGAAAACCTTTCTCTATTCTCTAAAGTAGATACAAGTGTGGTTAATTGAGCGTTCAGACCTTTCTCAAAATGTAAAATTCTCTCCTCATCTGTGGTGGCATATGTGGATAAAACTACAGAAGCTCCATAAACTTAGCTTCATACTCGCTAACCTTCATCGGTCCCTGTCTAATCCGTTCAAACTACGAAATGATCTCATCAAGATAAGTCTTGGGGAGGTATCTACTAACAAACTCTTTTGGAAATTCCTGCCATGCAATATCCACACCCGATCTTTTCTCTTCTTCGATGGCCCACCAATGGCCAACACTTCCCTTCAGAAGGTATACAACATGCTTAACCTTATCATCTTTTAAAATATCAAGGATCCTAAAGGCTTTTTCTATCTCAGTAAGCCATGAATCTACATCTGCTGGGTCAGCGATGCCAGCATATTCAGTGGCTCCTACCCGACGCAACCGTTCAAAGGTCTTACCAGATCCATGTCCCTCACTAGACCCTGATGTCCTTGGGAGTGGTACTAGTATCCGGTTAGCCATATGCGTCATTGTATTCATAATCTACCCGAAAAGAGCATGAAAAGCTGGGTTCTCTAACAGGGTTTGGTGAAGCTGGGGGTTCTCTGGCATTGGTTCTTCTCTAGCCTGATCTCTTACACCACCTCCTAGTGCAGCGACACTGCTTTTAGCAGTGTGTTCTTCGTGTGCTCCATTCATCTTTTAATCTTTCTTCTTCTCCTGTATGAGGAGAATTTTCTATAAGGTACACTGGAGGATACTAGAACAGACTCAAAAAACTTAGGCTCAGCGAACCTTAGGCTCTGATACCAAAACTTTGTGATGACCCAACTACAAATGAAGCCATCCCCAACAAAAATCGTGGTATTACCATAAACAACAAAATTAAAAAAAACCACTAAGAATTAAAACCATATTTGCACATAGATCCTTTTCCAGTAAACCCTTACAAAAGGAACCAAAGCTTTATATACATATGGTTCATATTGTACCTTCAATGTACCATCTCTTCTCGAGGATAACAAGTACTAGTTGCTTTACTCTAATATATACAACAACAACATAAAAACCTTGAGATAAGCAAGCCAAAATCTCAAGTCATTTGTAAAAACCACTAAGAGATTTCCCCCAAGGACCTAAGAGTTCATAGACGACACATAGACTTCTATTTACAAGACCCTGACAGACAGCGTACTCAACCTAAGATACTTCTACTGTCCCTACTAATACGATCCTTCTTCTACAGTCTGGTTCCTAGTCGCTCATCCGCGTCCACCTAAAAATTGTGGATCTCATGGGGTGAGACTATTGTCCCAGTGAGAGATATAACTCTCTGCCAACAATATTATTATCACAAGAAATAGTATAAAACTAAACAAAAGATATTTATGTGATTAGTAGAAATATTTATAGTGCAAGGCATAAATATTGATAAAAAATCTTTAAGTTATCTATTTGCATTAAAAGGAATATGAAGAACATGTATAACATCTATCTAATAAGATGTATAAAAGTAATGAAGCATCAACCAATGTTTTCCGTATTCAATTCCTTAAAAAAATACGCTACACGAATGATTACATGTTTACATTCACACTTATGCCCAGAGGAGATGAGATATACCGCTCATACTCCAACCGACCACTAGTAAGTCGAAATCGATACCATACAAGGTCAATGGTAGATCCTGCTGTTAAGACCTCACCTTGTCTCGGTCAGTACGAGACCACTTAGATTTAGCATGACATCTTGTGTCTGCTGTAATTAGCTATGTCAGGGTATAACAACATCTTCACTATAGAGTTACAGCCGTAGCACGTACTCTCTTCGAGAGAAGACCACTTAGCTTTCCCGGATTATCAGGATGACCACTTAGCGATCTTGGTTTAATTTTATCAGGTAGTCTACTGAGCAACCTAGTGTATTTGGGGAGTCCACTGAGCACCCTTATTTAGTTTAGGGAGTCCACTAAGCACCCTTATATAATTATCACATATTAAAAAATATGCATTTTGAGTAAAACTTGTTTCACCATTCAACAAATGCTGACATTGAATGGATCTATGATCTGGGCAACTACATGATAATATTTGTCTTGTTTAATTAAATGCATTGTTGTATATTTTAGCATCAATCAAGTTACATGCAAGAATTATATCAAATGCTATAAAGAAAAGCATAATTGCATTTATCAGGTACTTTTCATATTCACTGAAACAAATAGATCACTTAGAATCTCAATCTCTTATCATCATCATACTTGGGTATTCAAACCCTTAATTCATCACTAAGTATGGTCACCACTTAGCAAGAAACAATTACCTCTAGGTCATCAGACCAGGGTATTTATCTATAGTCCACATAGCTCATTGAATCTGTATCATATAACATCATAGCTCTTACTTAGACATGCTCATTGCCTTATAATACCTGCATGATTAGTATATCATGGTATCAAAAATTTTAAACACATTTCTTAACCATGAAATACTAAAGAACACATTCTCCCTAATGAATTAGGATTATAATCAACCGATTAGGGTTTCAAGATTTCATTAACAAAGATTAAACCCTAACTCATACCCCACTCATCTCAGGAGTATTATAATATGTTCATCACAATATTAAATTTCTAATCTTAGTTTATCTTTCATCCTCACTAGGATCTCGATCACTTAATTCACCTCTTAAGGTTTATTAGCTTATCATTATCAAATTGAATTAAACTGATTGTATCTCAATATTGCATTAATCATATACATCACTTAGAAAAGCCTAATGAATAAGATCATGTCTACTATATCGGGTAGCATGGTGGATAATGTTGTATTATCATGCTTGAAAATGCATATATCATCATAACAAGTATCCATATTAATCACATGGTAAACCACACCATCATATCGGGTTTAGGGCATATCCCTTAACACCATATCGTGTAGTCATGTTGGTTTGGCTATCACTTTCACTTTTATCATCTTTAATCAACCTTATATCGTGTATAGGTTAGACTATTACCCTCATATCGAGTATAAAGATATATTGGATTCTCATGTCGTGTACCAAAGTACACCATATCAGGCATATCATTATGGCTTTACCATATATCGTTCAAGTAATATAAGATAATATTATATTGGTTTCCTACCTTGAAAAAAAGATAATAATATAGATGGGTTCAAGTTATATAACCTGCCTCTAAAGCAACTTATAAGATTCAAGCTTCAACTCTTCACATCCTAAGGTTGAATATGAACCTCTGCAAGATCCAAGACTTGAGCTCCTAGCTTTTGCATGATATCTCCAATCCCAATGGGCGATATCACCTTACTTGGTTGCTATGACATTTTTGTCCTATATCCTTTATCCTTGGCCGATATCAAGCTCTATCACTGAACTCTCCTTACTATGCACAATACAAATGGGTATGTACGATACAAGAGGAAAGGTTGCTAACAAGATTCGAAAATCTTACTAATAAGTGAAGGGCAAGGTATTTATACTTGAGGTTTATGAAAAAGTGTGTAAGAGGTGTCATTAGCTTAAGCTACTTCATGCCACCTAGCCATGCATGGTCGACACATACATTTGCATGCATCCCATTATTATCTTGTCACACAAAAACAAAAACTCAAGGATAATGTAGAGGATAAAGATCAGCTCTTTAAGTTATCTTCTAGGGCAAGTCTTCTTCCACTCACTATATTGTAATATTCATCTCAATCCTTTCCTAAGACAAGTTGCAATTCGATACATATAACTTCTTTGAAGTGCCTTGATTGACATGAAAAAAATCCAAAACTCCACAAATCGTTAGGAGACTCCCTTATAGCTTTATGGCCGATAGGGACTTCCATTTCTAAGTCCACAACTCGTTATAGCTCATATGTATAGCTTTCAACTTATATATTTTCTTGGTCTCTTTATTATTAAGAGTGCTAACACTTTAAGATGATTCAAACATATTGTCTCCTTCTTTCTCTCTCCTCTAGATAATACTAGGTAAGAGTAAAAACAATCTCGAGGTGGTAATTTACACATCAACCCTACATTTTGCATATATTACGATTTGTACCACAATTGATGCACCAATCAGTTAGCATTATTTACACAAGTTCTCACTTAGAATTTAGGCTTTGCACAAGCCACCACTTAGCATAATATTCTCTTTCATGATATTAAAACACTTTGATTATCATATAATGCACACATAGTTTGCATATAAGCTCAAATTTGAAAATAAACTTCACAAAGGCCTTAATTACTTTTTTAAGTAACTTACTTAAGCAAAACTTCTAGGGTTAGGCCATAATCCAGGTCAGGGGTGTTACAACACACATAGCCATATGTTGTAATTCAACAAGAAAGTGGTATGCCCTACCATAAAATAACCCATAGGAGGTGCAGTACTGGAAGGAGTCGTGAATTTGGTGTTATATGCCCAAAGCGCATCATTGAGTTGGGTGATTCAATTAGTTCTTATGTTGGAGATGATTTTCTCTGACATCATCTTCACCTCCATATAGGAGACCTCAGCTTAGCCTTGGGTTTGAAGATGGTAGGGTGTGCCTAACCACCCCACCCAACCTACTTATTTAACAAAACACAAAAGTGTTGGTTCATTAATGTGAACCCCCATCACTAATTATCATCCTCGGCACCCCAAATATGCAAAGAAATATTGTTCTTCACAAACATGTATAAAACTTGTGCATTATTGGTTCAGGTTGGTATTGCATCCACTCACATGTAAACATTGATCATTGAATTCAATTGCACACGTCCTTTTTTGTAAGTTTGGACAGAGGCTTATCCATTTGTCATATATCACATATAGAAACCTATGTGTCCTAAGAAAATCCTCACTGACTTCACTGACGATGGTGGAGGAACCTTGGAGATGACCTTAATTTTAATCGGTCAACCTCCATATCCTTATTGGACACCTTGTATCCATAAATTATCCCTCATTTACCATCATGTTGAATTTCTCTCAATTCAAAACAAGATGTGTATCATCACATCTTCGCAAAACTGTCCATACATATAAAAATATTCTAAGTAAATCTTACGGCACCACTCCATCATATCAGAAAAGATGGTGTGCATGCACCTCTAGAAGGTTGCAGACACATTGCAAAGACTAAAAAACATAGGGTGGTAGGCAAACATGCCTAAGAACAAGTGAAGGTAGACTTATCTTGATCCCTAGAATTTATTGATGTTTGTTTGTAACTTGAATAACCATCCAAAAAGCAAAATGAGAGTAGCCTACAAACAACTCTAAGATTTCATCAAAAAAGGCGACATCATATGGGTTTTAAGCCTCGCTGCATTGAGACGGCGGTAATCTATACAAACAAGACAACCCATCACTAGCCTAGAACACACTAATTCATTTGCAGTATTGATGGTTATCTAATATCACACTTTCATCGGAATCACCTATGTCAGATGTACCCATTTAAAATCATAATTTGTGAAAATTATACTTGTCTATAGGAGTTTGGTTACCTCCTTTTTTCACCACCTATGTCATGATTGGATGTTATCTCTTATGATTTTGAAATACTAGTTTATCTCCTACATCCAAGAGAAATTCATGTTTACAAAGAGTTAGAGAAACATCCTTGATGTCTGTGATTGACCGACCAAAAGCTACGCGGTGGTTCTTGAGTACAATTATCAATTGCTCCTCTTATGAGCTACTCAATGAAGAAGCAGTGATCACGGGTAGCTTTCTTCCACCGCCTATAAAGCATATATTATATGTGGGGGCAATTGATCTAAATCAAAATCAAGAGGTCACCCGAATGACATCACCAATGGAGGTAGTGGTGGACCCAAGTTCTCATAGTGCTTTGTGTAATATGTTGGTAATGTCTTTAGAAATAAGGCACATCCTTCATAAGATTTTCATTAATAGCAATCTCTATGAGATTAATCAAGTATGCATTATGTGGAAGTGTCGGATGTGAATATTTTAGAGTTTCCCCCACTCCTTCAGAAATATGAGTAGGCATGATGAAATCTTTTGGTTCCTCTAGATATCTCACAGATTTACTAACAGAGATTGTGTAAATTTTCTCTTAGCCTCCACCTACATACACCCATTATCAACTTATCACATGGTTTTCCATATATAAGAAAGGTTTTCTCAATAATGGGGAGACATCTGTATCAACATGTTGCATGGAGATGGAAGCAGTTGTAGTGCCCAACTTTGTTGGCTTCTTTGGCTATTGTGGGAGTTTGAAGTCTATCCAATCATCTTCAATGCTAAGAGTAACCTTCCTCTACCCACCTCTACTGTGACATCCAATTTGGCATAGAATGGTACATCAGACCCATAGTTCTCTAGCATATCTACAATTTCAAAGATTGCATGATATAAATATATCCACTTTGACTAAGACGTATTCACATTTGCAATTGGGTCATACAGAGGATTTATCTTTCAATTGAATAGTCATGTTGGTCTTTTTGGTTTGTTCCAACCCCATCATCTTCAATATCATAAGTGGCATCAAATTGATGTTGGCTCCTGAATTATATAAGGCATCTCCAAAATGGGAAGTGCATGTTGAATAGGGTGTGTTGAAGCACCCAAAGTCTTCTCTCTTCTTGGGTATCTTTCTTTGTATCAGCATGCTAGCCTCCTCATATAGCGCTACCATCTCAGAACTTATGTCCTCCTCTTCTTGGTAATTATGTCCTTCAAAAGTTTATCATAGAAGGTAATCTTATAAGATCCTTTCCTATCACAAGATTCACAAGAAGCTTGTAATAGATGTCCATAATCCTTTTTCTTGCCGATCATCCTTAGTTTTATTAAGGTTGTCTGGAAAAGGCATGGAAAAACAACCTTCCTGAGGTGAGGTGAATCATAGAATTTTTTGGGGGATTTTAATCCCTCTAAGATGGACTAAATGGAACCTTCACCTGGCACTTGCTCAGGTACCTGGAGTGGAACTACCTTCTTCCATTCAACTGTTGCATCAAAGTGACTCTAGTTGATATGCTTCTTATTCTTCACTTCTACCTATTCCCTCTATATCACCTTGCCACTGTGAATTCTATTGTCTTGGCTTGTTGACTATCTTGTAGGATGTAGGAGTTTCCTAAAAAACCTTGTTGAGTGGGGTTCTTCAAGTGTGCTAAGTTTGCTAATATTTGTGATATTAGAGTTTCAAGACTTCTAGTTTGGTCCCTCTGGTTCTGATGCTCTCTCTTTAATTGGAAAAGATATGACTACTTCTTAGTCATACATTTTCCAATTGTGTATTCTAACTTTTCAAGTCTATTGGGACCACTTTCATGTTGATTTTGTTAAGAATTGTTTCCATTAGTGCCCTTGAGGATGCTACATTTGTGACAGATATTGCTAAAAATTACTGGGATCCTTCCATTACAATTTAGGATTTCTCCTCCATGAGTACTCATTCCTTCTATTAGTAGATCTTTGCATGTACACACATTCTTCTTCCTCACCTCTAGATTAGGTGGTGGTTGTCTTCTCTAGTTGCTTTGTGATGTGGAGATCATTGCACTAAAAAATTCACCACAAATTTAACTCTCTAGATTTTACCAAAACAAACATGCAATAATTCCACCAGCAAGTGACGAGTCTTATTACAGTATAGTTGAGGATCAAATCCCAAAGGACAACCTTTTTAAAGAACCTTGCTAGTTAGTATCATGTTGAGATAAGAATAATATTTATAACTAAGATTTGATTGGGTTGAGTTAAACTATTTTTAAGAAAGTAAGAGGTTTAGAATAAATTGGGGTCTAGGTTAATGATGAAAAACATTGAGGTGGAATCGGTTTCACCGCCAAAATCTAAATCTACGCATTCATTCAAATCCAAACTTGTATGAAGATTTAATTGGATTTATGCAATTTTCCCCTTTTGGGGTTGGAAACTTGCATGAGCATATATCACCATTATGCTTCATGTCTCAATACTTATAGATCATACGTCAACTACTTTAGAGACTTCCCATTTGAAGTTCTCTTCAGTGCAACAACCAAAACCAATCGATATTTAAATCTTAAATGTTGAAGTTCTCATGGCCTAAGATCATAATTAATCAAACAAAGTGGGTGATCAATCCATTAAACATGCATTTAGCTATTGGTAATGAATTATATGAGCTTATATAAGAAATTGGAATGAGAATGAAATTGCAAGAAATGGGTAGTGGGGCTAATCCCTTCACCCCAGTGAAAATATTACTTAGTACTCATAGTGAGATTGTTACAACCAACTGGAGAAGAGAGGATAGTCTAAGACATCAGTAACAGTAGACAATAGTGGGTCTGGTCAATAGTCAGAGGTTTATTGACCTACTGGACTGGAGGTTGATCATTTTTAGTCGACGAATATGTGTGGGTAGTAACTTGGCCAAGGGGTCAATTAAAGAGGTTGATCGTCATTGACTTGTAGAGGTCAATTGCAAATCTCAATTCACATAGAGATCAATCACCTAGAGTTCGATAGTTTTAGAGTTGTTGAAGATCGATCAATGATGTATTGGATTTTAATTGCTTTTCACATGCTATTTTTCCTATGTATTTCATGTGTAATTTCTCATTTTGACATGACTTAGGCATGCTTTATCATCATTAGTGTGGAAACACTAGTACGTCAGATTATAAGAATTTTCACTGAATTATGTCAATTCATCATATATTATTTGGACTAAGGTTGGTTTCCCTTTGTTATACCATTTACAACACAACTCAGTGCTACCAACTGAAAGGTCCGTGGTATTGACACTAGGAGAAATCCAATAGGGAAATCTCAAAATATTGGCGCTATCAAAAGGATCTTCTATGCTACCAAAAGAGGGGGTTGGTTCTACTGACTCTCCAACCAGAAAGCATTTGGAACTGGACTTTATAGTTTCAGTGTGACCGACACCCTAGTGGTGGTACTGGGTTTCACATAAAGAACAAGTCAGAACTCATAGGAATCAACTTGGTGCTATCGACATATAAGTCATTAATACTAACACTTATCAGGGTTTTGAGTCACCCAACAACTCAGTGCCACATACTTTCCTATCAGTGGTACTGATATTGCACAATCAAAGTAGATTTAAGATAAAGACATATTAGATGGTTGAGACTTAATGACAGTTTGAGTCCCACTTAAGACCTAAGGGGAGTTTGTCTAGATCGATGTATGATGTTCTATCATGTTTCAACTAAGCATGGATCCAAGAGAGGAGGAGACAAATGTGACGACCATGAACCAGATCAGTCAGGCACCTCCGAAAAAAAAATTGCAGTTGAAACGATGCGGATCAAGGCATTCACTAGAAGAGATTATCAAGACTAGTTTTTCTTGAGTTTTTCATTAGCTTTCCTGATGTTTAGCTCTTTGTCTCTCTCTCTTCCTTGTTGTATTTATTGCTAGAAATCATGTGGGGCTAATCTCCTTGTTCCTTAGGACCCAGGAGTAGCCAACTTTTGCATTGTAATTGACTCTGATGATATATATATATGTATATATACATATATATATGTATATATATACGTATATATGTATATATATACATATATATGTATATATAGGGGATTTATTTAATACTCATGCGGGTAGCTACCCGCGCACCCTTCATGATATTTTTTTTAAAAAAAAATTCCGCAAATGTAGAGGAGAATTTTATCTAGCTCCCCAAAAAATTTCATCCAAAAACAATATCATTTGCCCCCCAAAATCAAAAATCCCGTCCATATATTTATTGACTGTATATTTTCTGCGCAGTTACTTTTTGGTCTTAGAGTTACTCTTGTGTACCACATAGTTACTCTGTTGATCTCAAAGTTACTCTTGTGTACCATATAGTTACTCTTTTGGATGGGCGGGTAGCGAACAATCAGGCTACCCACACGGGTAATAAAGATGAGCCCATATATATATATATATATATATATATATATATATATATATATATATATATATATATATATATATATATATATATATATATATATATATATATATATATATATATATATATATATATATATATATATAGGGTAGCGATCCAGTGAGAAACATCCTACAATGAACGCATGAGAGGCATTTGAATAACTACAAATTAGTAAGTATTTTTTAAAATCCAACCATTTAGATGGAAAAAGCATCATTTCATTTACCTTCTCACAAAAAATCATTGAAATCAAACATTGTTTACATGTCCATATGTACAATATACACTTTTTACATCCAACAGTGAACCTAAAATTCAATATAGAGCGTCAAAAAGTATTTAGTTCTTGTGAATGATCTACAAATTGGATGGTGCTAAAAATTTATAGGAAGGTAGATATTAAGGTATACTTATAATTTGTATGGTTGGATTATGAAAAAATGATCTATGTGGAGTGTTATTCAAATGCCGCTCATGCTCTCACCGAGATATGTTTCTCATTGGATTATTGCCCTATATATATATATTAGTTATGGACGTAAATATATGATTGTTTAATGAATTGCCTTTTCTTAATCACCACATTCATTTTCTTAGACCATTAATTACTTCTGGGGAGGGATCAAGGGTTGGACAAGTCATAGATTTACACAGCCAATACCGTGTCGTGGGAGAGGGGTCACGTCTGTAGGGGTGGGCAATACTTGCTATAGGTCCCTTGGTCCAAGGTTAATGGTAAATGACTATTAATTAAATGGATTTAAATGCAATGTATACCATGGTGAAACTGTAATCATAAAGATTCCACCATTTCTTGGTCACATTCCACTTAATTTAGATTTCAACTCTCATTCTTAGTTATAAACAAACAACCAATCACTCTTTTCTTAGGCTTAGATGATTAGGTTATATTTAGTAGTAGTATCTAGAGTATGTTTCCCTATGTTCGATATTCAGGCATCATAGGTCTATACTACTCGACACGTACACTTGTGTTTGGATGCACAATTTAGGTGTGTCAACCAACGCTGAAATATTCGAATTGATTTCTCCTAGAAAGAAGGTAAGTTGATTGCTCAAGAAACTCTAGAGGTAGATAGATCTCTCAAGAAAGGTCGATCTCTCTCATCAATATTAGGCCAGAGACTTGTCCTCTAATGGAGAAACAAGTGCAACTTGACTAGCGCGAGTCTGAGAGACCCTCCATTGTGGTTGTACAATTGATATTTGTAGGCATGTATACCTGAGAGTCAGTAGTTGGATTTGTGCCAAGATGATTGAGATTGTTTCTTGACAACAAAGGAGCCTAGGTGAAGTCAATAGATGAATGGTCTATAGTATGTTGCTCAAGTTGAAAGTCGATTGATATAGGTATATTGAATTGTTTGAGTTTTTGGCCGTCGATCTATTGGGTCATCTATCTTGAAGGTTGATGGGATGCTTGAGCATTAAGGTTGATAGTCCTCTTGTGATCTAGGTGAATATTGATTCATTAGGAGGTCGATATATAGAAGGTCAATTACCATATCTCTATAAATGATGATATTTTAAGGTCAATTGTGAGTTCGATCATTAGGTGGATTATGGATTCAGCCACAAAAATTGTGGATCGGTCTACCTTTTGGAGGTGCTTCAAATCCATTTCAGGTAGGGGCGTTGCCCCACACCTCATGAGAGGTGGCCTCCTCTTCACTCCTGCCCACTGATGGATAGAGGGGCCCCCTAGGCCTTCTTACTGTAGAAAGATAAGACTCAAAACCTACAAAAGGAGGTAAGAAACATGCCAAATTCCTACATATTATCATGAAAACCTAAGTAGGTCAAGACAAAGATATTTCTGATGAATGCAGAACTGGGATAAAAAATTTATTAAAACTATGATGAATACAAATTCATCAAACTACCCCAAACTTAAATTTTTCTCATCCTTGAGTCACACAAAATATGACGACATCACTGAATTAATACTTTTATCCCATATGATTGTCTCATGCTGCCATCATGTTGTTTTCCTTACCACAAGATATGATCAAGCTTCCCAACTTCCTCAGATCATAGTTGACATCATTCTATATTGTCAGTTCAAATTTCGTTTCCCAAAAACACTTCCTCACCACTACCCCAACATCAAGCATGTCAAGGAGTTCTATGAGAGTTCAGAGAGACACGTAGAACAACCAGTATGCACTTGAACTGACATTGGTTTAAGTCAAGAGGGCGATAAAATTTTAAAGCATTCATTGTTCCCATAGGTAGAAAACAAAGTGAATGGAGGTTTGAAAGGAAGAAGCAAATATCTTTTTTATTTGACTAGATATTGCATTTTATTTACAAAAATACATATATATTGTAGCATTTTTCTTGTACATATTAACATCTTTTCTTTGTGGTACGCCCCCATTACATAGTGAGGGGTATGGAAGAAGCAGATAGAAAAATAAGGGGGTGAGCCACCCCAAACTTAGGGTTTGATAAACTCTTATGGATTTTATTTATTTTTTGTGGAATGGAAGGTAAGAAGATGGAGGAAGAAGTGTAGAAGATGGTTCAGATCATCATGTAACTTGATTTACAATTCAATGCATCAGGTTGTTCTCCTTATCCCACTATGCTCAGATATTGACTTAAAGAGGGAAAAAGTGGTGATTTCTTATAATTGTGTCACAAGCCAGTAGGAAGAACAATATGTTTGATCCCTCTCATTTCCTTCGAATTTTTCCATCTTTTCCAAGCAAACATGATCTTTGGATTCATAGTCTACAAAGGATAATTTCCAACCATTGGTTAGTTTAAAAAATTAGTCTTTTGAGGAATTTCTTTGAATAAGGGGTTGAATGATGCAAACATATTGAAAAATAGAATCTAAGCCATCTAGGCAATGTTTGTACTTATTCTAAAATAGAAAAAAAGTTAAATAAAAATCACAAAATGCAATAATAGAATCTTAGTTCAGAAAGAGATGGATTTGGGTGGGAAGTAGGATATGTACCACCAACCATCCACCTCGAACTTAGAAGTTTGCTTGTCCCTGAGAAAACACTAGATCTAAGATGGAAGGGGAAAGTCCTGCTGACTGGACCGTAAGATGTAGTTTCATTCCTATTAGTCAGACATCCTCCATCAGAAATCTAAAATGAAATTGTCAAAAATTAGGATTTCATCTTGCAATGCGTTATCTTATGGAATAAAGGAGATGTCTTATTTCTAAATTTGAAACCAAGAGCTAAGGAAATGATTGGGTTGCATCCTAACAAGCACATGTGTTTTATGACTTTTGCTCGATGCATTTGATATCAATTGTCAGGTGGAGGAGAAGGTTTGGAGAGAATGAGGGTAGTTCAACATTCATGTCAACCATGGTAAAGTATCTTTTCAAGCATTGGATATTTCCACAAACACTCCAGACTTCTCATTCTACAAGATGAAAGCACCATGTGGGTAGATATGCTTTGCGATGTATGGCCCAACCCAGTGCAATCAGAGTATTCATAGAAAACATATCAGTTTTGAGTTAAAAAGAAGAATGTGATCTTCGATAGTTTGTCTTTCATTTTTAGATAGTCATCATTTCATAACTTTGTTTGCTCTTTATAAATTCATGCATTTTCATATGCAATTAATATAAGTGCTTCAAAATCTTGAGATGGTAATGTTCTATTCTATCCAACTTTCTTCAACTCAAAGTTCAAGTACTTAATTTCCCACCAAGCTATATGTTCTAACTCAATGGGGAGGTGACATGACTTGTTTTGCAAATGGTGTGGATTCAATCATCATAGTGGGAAAAGTGCTTGGTGTTGTGGAACTTGCTAAGCTCTAGATTTTGTTTCAACTCAATTGGGCGAAGGTTGTTGATATCAAGGTTCAATTGCATGTTGATTTTTTGTGGTGAGACTATAGAAGTGGCTAGGCAGTTTCCTCTTCTCATTTTGACAACCTAGTATGCATTCCCCAAGAATAATGTGTTGAGGTAGACCTTCTCACTTCCTTGTGAGAGAAACACCCAACTAGAAAAAGAGGTATGTGACTTCAAACTTCCATTTCCCATGTGTAGATCTAGCACATACAAGGTGTTTGTCAGCAAGCAATGCAGATGATGGGAAAAAAGGATTTCAATGTCGATGACACTGGAATGATGTCAACTAATATTGGCATGGGACGATATCTATGTCATCTTACACCATGCCATGGAATGGTCAAAGTTGTCTAGGTTTCAGTGCATTCCATAGTTGGCCCTCCAAAGATAGCATTGAATTCCTCCAGTGAGAGATAGTGGGTGGCACTATAGAGCCAAAAGTTGACCTAGTCGGCCTCCCACTCTCTACTCATGGTGTGGAGTGCAAGGAAGCACACATCAAGTGACTCTAGGAACTCTAGCATGATATCCACGTGTGTCAGCCATCCACCCATGAAAGGGTTGTTAGTTGTCATCCCCATGCCTATGCACACCTTGGTTGGTTGTTGTTGAAGACAAACTACTCAATGATGGTTGTGTCACTATAGCATGTGGACTCCATATCATTTTTCACTAACATGGTATAGCTCTTCTTTTGTTCATCCCTCCCAAGGGATAGAAATGGCTTGGGTTGAGTTAAGATGATGTTTCCACATATGAAGCAACTTCTTGATGGAGTCACTTGATTGCCATTTATAGGAAAAAGATGAAAAATGGCAGCTTATGTAGCAAATTATCTTAAAAAAGTGCTCAAGGCATCTCACAAAAGAGTGCTCAAGAGACAAGAATGTGAGGTGTGAAGAATACAAATGAAATCCCCTCCTTATATAGGAGGAGAGGTTCCTCTTTAGCGAAAAGTGAGTGCCACCAACTTAGATGTTGATTGTACCAACTTGCAAGTCTTTAAGTGTGCTCTTGGTATCTACTGTTGGTACTGACTCTTTACTTGAGGGAATTACTAACATGTGGACTTTTCCATGTAGGTTGAAATGAATTACATCAATGGTATTATTTTGTGGGATCACATAGATTAGTGTCTGGTCATCATTGCATTTAGAATCTTACATTCATTGAATTGGAGGCTACAGATCAGTTGTTGTCCTGGTGTCATTGGTATTGAATGACATGTTGTTCTACTAAGATGTCACTATAGCCTCCTACAATGATCTGATAGTTCTTATTAAAAATGATGTTGGTAGTACCGATTTGAGGTTTGATGCCCTTGATATTTACCTATATAAAATTTTAAATTAACCATTATATTTGTGATATCGATTGGAATGTTGGTTCCATCAATATTTCATAGTAGGATCTTGCACTAAAGATCAATAATCATAATAATGTGTGTCGATGGTAACGACTGGGTAGTCGGTCCCATTGACATTTTTGTATAACAATTCATCAAACATCAATAATTGGGTCAGTGCCACTAACTTGGAGGTTGGTGGTAACAATATTTCTGAAGAACAATTGCTAATTATGTCTGCACCTAACTGATAAGATTATTAATGGTATCAAGAATTGTTTTGATGCTTCTAAAAATGAAATGTTGCACCATCAAAAACATTTCCTCAACAAAGTTTGATTCAGTGACACTGACTTGGAAATTGATGGTACCAACTTCTAGCATTTGAAGTCCTAGCATTTCATTGATGTGGATTCAGTGTCCCCAACTTCCGAATCATTGGTATTAACATTTTGTATGTCCATGAACTTGTAAAAAACTCATCAAGCATCTTATAAAAGCATCTAAACTAAGTAATAAAAACAATGACAAATATTTAAGATTGAGTGTAATGAAATGAAACCTAAACATGTGGGTTGCCTCCTACAAGAGTTTTTGTTTAAAGTCATAGACTTGAGTAAGTCATATCAAAACACGTGAGAGTAAATAGCTTTATATCCTCATGGTCATGGACAATCTGTCCCCTTCCCATAATACTGATTCAATCTATGTCCATTGGTCTTAAAAAATCTCTGAGCCATCTCTTAATTCTACAGATCCATGAAGGTATGCCTTGATCATAGTGTAAGGTCAGTCCATCTAGACCTCAATTGCCCCATGTGTAATTTCGTCCTCAAATTGAACAAAACACCCATTTCTCTAGTTGGAATGTCATGTGTAAAATGTCCCCTTCATGGATTTTCTTTGTACACTCTTTGTTAAATCTTGATTTCTCATAGGCATCTAATATAATCTCATCCAATTCGTTCAAATCCAATTTTCCTTTTTCACTTGAAGAAGATAGATCAAAGTTAAATTTCTTAAGAACACACATAGCCATATGTTGTAATTCAACAAGCAAGTAGTATGTCCTACCATAAAATAACCCATAGGAGGTGCAATACTGGCGGGAGTCTTGAAATTGGTGTTATATGCCCAAAGTGCATCATTGAGTTGCATGATCCAATTAGTTCTTGTGTTAGAGACAATTTTCTCTGACATCATCTTCACCTCCATATTGGAGATCTCAACTTGGCCTTGGGTTTCAGGATGGTAGGGTGTGCCTACACCCCCACCTACTTCTTTACCAAAACACAAAAGTGGTGGTTCATGAATGTGAACCCGCATCACTAATTATCATCCTAGGCACCCCAAATATGCAAACAAATATTGTTCTTCACTAACATGCATACAACTTGTGCTTACTGGTTCAAGTTGGGATTGCATCCACTCACATATAAACATTGACCATTGAAATAAAATGTGCACGCCCTTTTTTGGAAGTTTTGACAGAGGCTTATCCATTAGTCATAAATCATGTATAGGAAGCTATGTGTCCTAAGAAACTCATCACTGACTTCACTGACAATGGTGGAGGAAGCTCGGAGATGACCTTAATTTTAACCGATCAGCCTCCGTATCCTTATTGGACACATTGTATCCATAAATTATCCCTCATTTATGATCATGTTGAATTTCTCTCAATTCAAAACAAGATGTGTATCATCACATCTTTGCAACACGTGATCCGAACTCGATACACAATATGCAAAAAACTCTCCATATAAATAAAAAGCTTCTATATAAATCTTAAGGCACCATGCCACCATATCAGAAAAGATGGTGAGCATGCACCTCTGGAAGGTTGCAGACATATTGCAAAGACTAAATGGCATAGGGGGGGTAGGAAAACGTTCCATAAGAACAAGTGAAGGTAGACTAATCTTGATCCCTATATTCTATTGAAATTTATTTATAACCCAAATAACCATTGAAAAAGCAAAATAAGAGAAGCCTAAAAACCACTCTAATATTTCATCAAAAAAGGCGGTAGAATAGGGGTTTTAATCCTAGCTACATTGAGACAGTTGAAATCTATACACACAAGAAAACCCATCACTAGCCTAGTACACACTAATTCATTTGTAGTATTGATGGTAACCTAATATCATACTCTCATCAGAGCCACCCATGTCAGACGTACCCATTTAAAATCATAATTTGTGTAAATTGTACTTGTCTATAGGATTTTAGTTACCTCCTATTTTTACCACCTATGTCATGGTTGGATTTAATCTCCTATGATTTTGAACTACTGGTTTGGATCCTTCATCCAAGAGAAATTTATGTTTGCAAAGACTTAGAGAGATATCCTTGATGTCTGCTATAGACCACCCAAAAGCTACACAGTGGTTCTTGAGTACAATTATCAATTTCTCCTCTTATGAGCTACTCATTGAAGAAGAAGTGATCATGGGTAGCTTGCTTCTACCGCCTAGAAAGTATACATTAGATGTGGGCGTAATGGCTTCAAATCAAAATCAGGAGGTCACCCGAGTGACATCACCAATGCAGGTAGTGGCGAACCCAAGTTCTCATAGTGCTTTATGTAATATGTTGTTAAAGCCTTTAGAAATAAGGAACATCCTTTATCATCCTTTAATTAATAGAAATCTCTATGAGATTAATCAAGTATGCATTATGTGGAAGTGTCAGACGTGAATTTTATAGAGTTTCCCTCACCCCTTCAGAAATATGAGTAGGAATTAGGAAATCTTTCGATTCCTCTAGATATCTCACAACTTTAGTAAGAGAGACTATGTGAATTTACTCCATAGACTCCACCTATAGACACCCATTATCAACCTATCACATGGTTTTCCATATACAAGAAAGGTTTTCTTAATAGTAGGGAGACACCTGTATCAACATGTTGCATGACAATGCATGCAGTTGTAGTGTCCAACTTTGATGGCTTATTTGGCTATTGTGGAAGTTTGAAGTTTATCCAATCATATTCAATTCTAAGAGTTGCCTTCCTCTTCCCACCTCTACTGTGACATCAAATTTGGCCTAGAATGGTACATCAGACCCATAGTTCTCTAGCATATCTACAATTTCAAATATTGCATGATATAAAATATATCCACTTTAACTAAGACGTATTTAAATATGCAATAGGGTCATACAAAGGGTTTATCTTTCAATTGAATAGTCATGTTGATCTTTTTGGTTTGTGCCAACTCCATCCTCTTCAATATCTTAAGTGGCATCAAATTGATGTTGGCTCCTGAATTGTATAAGGCATCTCCAAATGGGAAGTACATGTCTAATAGAGTGTGTTGAAGCACTTAGAGTCTTCTATCTTCTTGGGTATCTTTCTTTTTATTAGCATGATAACATACTCATATAGTGCTACCATGTCAAAATCTTATGTCCCCCTTGTAATGACCACATTTGTGTTTAATTAGTAAACCAGGGTTTACCTGAATGATTACATGCTTGATTGGATGGAACATCGTTTAGACCCGATTAATGATAGTAGCTCAATTGTGATGTTTAAAACCTAATTAGAAACTCTAATTATGATTTTATTTTGAAGAATTAGGGTTTGATAAATGTAAACCCTAATCGGAAAAAATTAGGGTTTTGATAGTACATGAATCTGGAATTTGATCAGGATAGAAGTGTGGTAAATGATTTTCCATATTTTATAAGAATTTTGTATTTAATTTAATTTTGTATATGATATGGATAACTCAATCATAAATATTAGAGTAAAATTTTAGAATATTTGGGTGTTCTCTGAATGTGGTTCTCAATCGAACTATACTTCAATCGAAATGCTGATAGAGTGATGTTCAACAGTGCAGTGTTTGATTTTTAATTATTTATTGGTAATTCTGAATGATTTGAAATTTATGCTGGAGTAATGAAATTATATTTTAGATATCATTATAAATTTTCATAATTTTTGAAGGATGTTTGACCTTTTAACTAAATGAATTACAATAACTTTTTTTATAACAAAAAAATCTACTGAAATAAGAAAAAGTATAGTGAGGGGTTAATGTGTAAATTACCCAAGCACCTAAATTGATCTATATGAACAATCTAGCACCCAAGTAGCTCTCATATTTTTTGATCCATTCTAGAGAAATGAAATCCTAGAGAGAGAGGGAGAGTAATGGTTTGAGAGAAGAAAGTGGTGGAATTGCTGATATAGGGTTTCTCTATCTGAGATATTGCTGATATAGGGTTTCTCATTTATTTAAGGTTATTCTTAATGCATGATATTTTAATGAGTATCTTGGAAACCCTAGTTAAATGAATTCTAGGGTTTCATATGCATGACTGATTGAAATGAGTTATGTGATAATTTGAGTTTCTAGCTGAATATCATTTTATATGCATACACATTTTTATTTGTGATGCAAAAATCTCTAACTAAGTTAATTGGCATGAAATGCATAAGTTGTTATGGAAATTTATGAAAATAGAAAATACATTTCCCTAATAGGGATGTCGTTGATGTCATGCATGAATATAAGAAATGTTGAATGTAAATGTTTATATCATTAGACATGATATCTATTTGAACATATGTGAATTCTTCTATGTGCATGAGAAATGAGAAACCCTGAGAGAAGGGTAATCAATATGTTAAGCATATGAGAAATGAGAAACCCTAAGAAAAGGGTAACCAATATGTTATGCATTCAACTAAGTATTATCAGTGAATTCAGTCAAATAGCTCAAGTAGTCAGTAAAACTACAATAGTAATAGTAAATGCCCTGAATACCATAGAACCCTCCCTGGAGGTTTGTACTAGGATGGGTGAAACATGCTATGGATGATCAAATATAGGAAGAAGTAGCCGAGAACTGAGTATCTAACATCAACTGATTGGATATTGGTGGTACTTTAGTTGAGTAGGATATTACCCAACAATAACCAGAGATACTGGTGGTACTATTTCAGTAGTAGGGGTATCCAATATTAATCAAAGATCTAGTGGTACCCACCAATTGAAGTATATAGCCCTTGTGGACCTACTTCTTCTAGAAGTTACTCTATTTTGCATGTCAACCCTAGTGGAACCGCATTACGTAGAGTTGAGGATTTTTAGCCTAGAGGCACCCCTCTTGAGTACCCAGGATAAGGGACCACCATTTACAAACATTGTTTAGCTACAGTCAGGCTAGACGTGGCAACCTTGCTGCAGTCCGAGGTAGTTAGTCATAGTCTTAAGGTCCTGGGTGTACCTTAAGACTTGTACAGTAAGTCACATAGTAGTGACTTTTGCTTGGATGTTACAATCTAAGTGAGTTCAGGGGAAAAGTAAAAAAAAAAGTTAATTGAGTTACATTGAGTTCAGATAAAGAGTACAGTAGTCAAATTAGTTGGTTATGTTTAGTTGGCCAACATAGTAGTAGTCAGTTCAGTCATCAGGTCAATTCAAGGTTAATGAAAGATTACTAAGAGAATAATGAGAAAAATGTTTAGATATTTGTATATTACTGTTGATGCATTATATGATGAATGAGAGGTTAACTAAGTGTGTGTAGTTATTCAATTATTCTTTATATGTTTCTGGATTATTAGTTTTCTTTGTGGTTAATCAAGCATGTTAATCTATTGATTCACTCTTGTAGATGTCTAAAGTGTTCTACCATATTTATGTTTGTGAATGATTAGTCTCTTTAGAGCTTAATGTTGTTATAATTGATATCAGTTGCAAAATAGTATATCTATAATTATATTAATGCTTTAGACTGTTTCTTTAAAGTACTCATTCACTGAGTGAGTAGGGTCACCCCTCTACTCATAATGTTTAGGGATAACTCGTGGAGTGAAGATGTCATTGCATCATAGTTGATCTGCCACAGGAGTTTAGTATGGAATTAATTAAGTTTAGTCTGTCCCTGTCACTCTAGGTCCTTGTATAAAAGTGAGAGAGTTGTAAATGATGATGTTTATCCTTGTTTCCTTAATAAGAGAGTATGTATATGATTATCATGTCATATGTAAACAGAATTGTGAGAAACAGAATGAATGTTTAGATATGTATCTTTAATGTTGAGATCATATTAGAGTAATCAAGGTTTAATTCCTTTGTAAAGTTTGTTTATGTGATTCAATACGAGAAAACAAAGAGTTTGAAATAAAGGAAAAAAAGTTGGGAGTTGACTTTGTATTAAGTATAATCCTCAAACTTATGCCCTACTCTCATGATTAGTGGTAATTGTGGGATGTGGGTGTAACAACTTGGTATTAGAGCTTAGGTTGAGTTGTTAGGGACCATTATGATAGAAAGTCAGAGTTATTAGTGTGGCAGTTGGGAGGTGATGCATCTATAGCTCTGGGAGGTCTAAGTATTTAGATACCCTGGCCCGATATCAAATTTCTTCGGTTGACCAGTATGAAGCTACTTTGTCTATTCTTCTCTAGATGCCCTCTCCAAGTATGCAGAGGAAGGATGGGATAGAGAGAAACCCTAGAAATATTAGGGTTAGAAGACCGAAAAGAAATGAATGAATTGAGCATAAGAATAGAATGTGAGGTAAATCTTGTTTTATATTGTTTCTTTGATTGAATATCAATGGAAATGCTCTTATATATTTGAATTTAAATATTCAGTTCTTAGAAATATATGTGGTCCTTCAAGATTCTTGTACACTATGAAGTTAATTCAATGATTGTTTACATTCTTTATATCAATCAAACCAGAAGTTATATTTAAATGAATTTACACTGAGTGGATATTCTTTCTATATGTTTGAGATATATAGAAGTTGATTAATCTTGAGTAGCTCTTAGCTTCGTGACTGTAGCTTCGGCCTGGTCCAGTTGGCAGGATGTGTTACTGGGATCTGATGACTCCTATTAACAATATAATAAGAGTTGATGCTGGATAGATCAGACCCACATCATAGTGAGAGTGTACATACACTAAGATGTCAAAATATAAGGGAAAGATTAGAATAGTTAAGAATCAATTGGAATTGATATCTGAGATCCAACTTTGGGGCGAAACCCTAAGTTGGGAATGAAGGAAGAGGGATATAGATACAAGACATACATTAGTATGCAACATACAAAATGAAGAAGAAAGGATGGATAAAGAGAACTGAACTACATAACTAATTGTGGCACGTTATCCAATCTGAAATCAAGGAAAGATAAGAGAAAACTACATGGAAAGGCAAGCTGAAAACAATCAATTAGAATGAATGGCTCATATAATTGAGTAAAATGTACTTATGTACTATACAACAAAAGGAAAATGGGAGAAGAAAAAAAAGTTAAGTATGCAATAAGTTCATAGAAGTGAAGTTTAGAAAAATGAAAGTGATGAGAACTAGATAAACATGTAAATTATAAGACCAGGATAAGAAACTAAGATGAAACAAAAAAAAGTGATGGAAATGATGAGTTTGATTTAGAAAGAAGGATTACATGATATAACGAGCAACATGGAATGTGTACTTTTATCATAAAGTTTAAAGTATTCATCCTTACTAGATTTTGATTCAATGTCTCTATTTAGTAGCAACCTTGTTTACATCAAGTGTGTTCAATAGGTTTCTAGTGATGAAATGGAACTAATTCTTAAAAGAAGAATAAAGGTGCAGCTTAATGAATGAACAACTCATATAAAGGTAAACTGTATTCAGAATATAAAGGTTTGATTTAAAGGAAACTATAGTTAACCCCTACATGAGCCATTTGATTTGAAATGAATCACATGTAATGTATTATGAATAATATGAAACTAGTAGGGAGAATATTGATTTAGAATTTTAACTAGATAAAAGTAAAAGGATGATAAGAAAGTTTATATGGCATGAAATATGGAATCATACACAAGAGTAAGAAAAATGATCATAAGAGATAAGTAAAAGTAAATATTTGGCATAGGGAAGAGTAGCAAATAGGTAGCGGATGATTGAAAATAAAGAAGGGGTTGAAACATGAGGGAGTAATATAAATGATAAAAGAGAGAGATTGTGAGATGTGAGGAAATGTGAAATAGTCTAGTCTCCTTGATGATGACTAATATGAGAATCGTGTTCAGTGAATACTCGAAGATTATAATTCTATGTCTCAAAATCAACTTCTCTTATGTATCCTCCTTACTGAGTGTAACATGGGATGTAGTGATAAGGAAATAAATCATGAACGATACACAACCGTCATGAGAGACACATCTATTGAATATACTAATGACACATAATATGATGATGAAACCCTAGAAGGGTAGATCAATAAAGTTATCTATCAAAATGGTCAAGTAAGATAAAGAAAATTCAAGTGGTAAAGACAAGGAAGACTTTAGTAAACCTCAAGAGAGCTAAGGTTTGCACATCAAAATAAGGGAGTAAAATAATGTCACTATAACATCATGTTATTGATAAGGATAAACCCTAGATAGTTTAGGGTTGTAACAGTTAAAGGTATGATAATAGTGATTTGACCTTGAGCATGAACATCTCTACAAAATAAAATCCCACGATCATCAATATGAGAAGAAAATAGCAGTTATAATATTCATGGGTTTAAAGGTTGCAAATGTGAAGGATAGATAAATAATATGGAAATGAGTATGAATGAAGGATAAGAAATAGATTTGATATATAAGAAGTGTGATTTGAACAAAAGGAGAAGTGCAAAATGAGAAATGTGTAATCTAAAATAGTTTTTTTTGCAGTGGAAAGAATGATGAATAACCTATTCTTACCTTGAATGTTATGTTAGGGAAGTTTATTCTAGATGATCAAAATGAGAAGGATAAGTAAGAAGAAGTTGTAATGAATAAGAAGAGAAATAAGAGAAAATAAATGACATTCAGTAATATCTGAATTTGTTTTAAAGAAGTATAGTTTGTTGAAGGCATATCAAGGGATGAAAATTTGTTTTACATATGACTTAAATTGTACATGTGTGAGAAATATACTAAATTGGAATGAGTTTTATGGTTTCAATCATTCGTATCAGTAGTCTGACTTAGCTTTATACAATTTTTGTTACTTCTAGTCTTGCAGTTCATGAGTGATTTTCTATTAGAGTGGCAAAATAGTGAAATTCAAAATAGAAAGGTGAATTGTCTTTTAATAACTCTGATGTGATGTAGAAAAATAAGTACATATTGATGTATATGAATTAAGATAGTGGGATCAGATTACCAGTACTGAGGTAACATCTCAACAGGGTATGGCATAAAGAAATAGTTGTTTATCTATCTCTTTCCTAGTACTAATTGTTTTAAAAAAATTCGACTATCATTTAGTAGTCTTGCTTAAAATATGTTGAGATTAGAAGAGAAACAAATAATTCAATGTTGAAAATAACATTCAAATATGAAATACAAGAGTATAGTGACACATAAGATTTTAAAAGTTTAAAATAAACTTTGAATATACTTTGTTTGCATATTTATGTTTTGGGGATGAAACTTTTTAAGGGCGTGAGAATTGTAATGACCACATTTGTGCTTAATTGGTAAACTACGATTTACCTGAATGATTACATGCTTGATTAGATTGAACATTGTTTATACTTGATTAATGATAGTATCTCAATTGTAATGTTTCAAACCTAAGAAGAAACTCTAATTATGATTTTAGTTTGAAGAATTAGGGTTTGAGAAATGTAGACCCTAATCAGAAAAAACTAGGGTTTTGATAGTACATGAATATGGAATTTGATTAGGATAGCAGTGTGGTAAATGTTTTTCATATTTTCTAAGAATTTTTTATTTAATTTAATTTTAGATATGATATGGATAACTCAATCATACATATTAGAGAAAAATTTCAGAATATTTGGGTGATCTTTGAATGCGGTTTAATCCTAGAGTTTAAACATTTTTTAACTTTCCAATTAAGGCTAGTATAGAAAGGATCGATCCCAAAGGACAACTTTTTAAGATTGTTTCTTCTTAACCCAATTGTTTGAAGAACTTACTTATTTGTTTTTTTTTTGGTATTTTCATATTTGGAACATGAATGTAAAAGTCAGTTTGGGTGATGATTGATTACACTAAGAAAGAAATTGTAGAAATTATATTGCACTTTAAACAAAATATTGTTTGCCATGCAAAAGGTAAACAAAGATTGTTGTTAGCACAAAAAAAATTATGAGTTAAAGGACTAAAAATTAAAGAAAATGAAAATGGTCGGTGATTGAAATCATAGGGAGTGAATCGAGGCGTTAGGGGTTTTCACCCCCTTAGCCATGGCAAGAAAATGAATTAATGATTAATCGACAAATAGGTGACGTTATGTGAATCATAAAAACCCACAAAAGATGAACTACACATGAGCCCGTTGGTCCTGGTGCTCATGTTTCCTAGTTCATCATCCGAAAAGAGATAAATCCATAGTCACTTCAGAATTTATATGTGAATTGGTTTAATCGTTCTAAACCCGGATTTCTATTGTCATTTCCATATGAGTTAACATATACATCTAAGCGAGTAATTACTTCGCTAGATCATCGATTAAATAAACCAATCGCCGTCTAAAGAAGTTGATTAAAAATGATTCTATCAAACCATGGCTAAGGGGATGAGAACCCTAATGCCTCGATTCTCTCCCTTTGATTTCAATCACCGATCATTTTCATTTGCTTTAATTTTTAGTCCTTTAACTCATAATTGCTTTTTGTGCTAACAACAATCTTTGTTTACCTTTTGTAGGGAAAATAATATTTCGTTTAAAGTGCAATTTAATTTCTACAATTTCTTTCTTAGTGTAATCAATCATCATCCAAACTGACTTTTACATTCACGTTCCAAATCTAAATTTTTTTTTAAGTAAGTTCTTCAAACAATTGGGTTAAGAAGAAACATTCTTAAAAAGTTGTCCTTTGGGATCGATCCTTTCTATACTAGCCTTAACTGAAAAGTTAAAAATGGTTAAACTCTAGGATTAACAATCTTAGTGATTGGTGTGCTAAGAGACACATATTAATTTGGCGTTGTTGCCAGGGACAATGAATTTGTTTTTTCGAACCCCAAAATTTTTGAAAAACTTTTTTCCTTTTTTTTATGCCTTCCGAGTAACATTCTAGAAGTGCTACTCCTCCTTCTGCCAAGTTTCCATTCCGACAGTCTATTTTTTCTGCACACGATTAACTGCTTAATTTGTGCATGTGATGCCTGAATGCTGATTTTCAAACATTTGATCTGGAAATAGAGAGAACTTTTCATCATTTAAATCGTCAAACAAAAACGAATGAAGAAGAAGTCGCCTATAGGATCGACCAAGCTCTCATAGCTCAAAGAGAGCTCATTCAAGCCAAACAAGAGGAAAGAGAAGCTGCTTTACGAGTAGGTTATAGGGCTAAACAAGAAACCATAGAAGCCGATAGGAGGGAAGCCGAAAGGCTAAAACAACTAAATGATTTTGTTGTTCCTAAAATCGCCTATGCACAACATCTGGTCATACCCCCTGACATCATTGCTCCCCAATTTGAGATCCGAACCCAATGGATCACCATGATGCAAGCCAATCCCTTCTCAGGCAATAATGGAGAAAGTTGCCAAGATCACCTTCAAAGGTTCATTGACCTTTACTCTTTGAACAAACTCCCCGACGTCTTTGAGGATGCCATCTGCCTTAGACTGTTCAAGTATTCCCTCTCCATCCAAGCTAGTAGCTGGTATAACACTATGGAGAGTGAAGAACATGTTACAACTTGAGAAGTTCTACAAAGCAAGTTTCTTGAGAAATTTTACCCCCCTTCTCTTACCTATGAACTCAGGGTACAAATCACTCACTTTTCCATGTCCCTAGGAGAATCTTTAGGAGAAGCCTGGAAAAGGTTCAAAGACTTACTTAGGAAGTGCCCTCACCATGATATCTCTCAAGCCTAGCTCATAGAGATCTTCTATCATGGTGTTGATGATGATACCAAATTCTTTCTCAATTCCTCATTTGGAGGAAATTTCATGCACCAAAGCCTGACTAGTGCACGGGAGGTCATCAAATGAGCTTCTAAAACAAGGGCTAGAAGGGGAATTGGTGGAATCCTTAAGGTAGCCAAGGCAGAAGTTAATCATGATATCCAAAGCATAGCAGAAAGCCTCAAATTAATTGCCTTAAAATAGGATCAGTTAGAGTCATCCCTAGGCACCCTTAGGGAGTCACCCCAAAAAATAAAAGCCATGGACTCTCTTTGTGGCATTTTCTAAGGATACGATCACACCACCCTTCACCGTCAATACCTCTATAACACCCCCATGCAGCCAGAAATGGGACAACAACTAGAAGACCTCAATTCAATCCATACCATACCAGGCCAAGGTTACTACAACCCCAACCAAACTAGAAACCACCCTGGTTTCCAATATGGGAACCCTACAGGTGCCGAAAACTCTAGCCAAATCCAACAAAGGCCTCCCTACCCTCAAGTCAACAACCGACACCACCTGGATTCCCAAACAACAACCAAAGGAACTTTGGATCCCAAGGAAACTACTAAGGAAATCATTCAACCCAACCACCATATCAAGGACAATAATTCCAAAACTTAAACCTTCCACCTCAAAATCTCAATCAGCCACCTCCTCAACCACCACCAAATGTTCCTACCCCACCCCCTCAACTGACGAAAGGATAGATGCCTTGGAGCAAATCATCATTGCCCAAAAAGCCCGTCAGAAGGCGACTGACGCCTAGCTAGATCGTTTGTTCGCCCAACAGAAACCACTGCCAGAACTTTTGTAGGGCAGCCTGAAAATAACCCCAAACATCCCGAACAACTCAAGGTTGTCTCCATTCATTCGGGAAAGGCACACTCCCCTCCCCCTCTAGAAAAACTTTTGGACCCACCTCTAGAATTTGAGAATGAGGACATAGTAGTTGTTGAACCTGAAGCTACACACAAACCATCCGTCATTGAAACCCCTAAGGTAGAAGATGAAGAACCAATCTACAAACCCCGACCTCCCTACCAAGCCCACCTCAAACAAACAAGACTTGAAGCCCACTTCATGAAATTTAGGGATGCTATTAAAAAACTACATGTCGACATCCCTTTCCTTGATGCTTTGGCAGACATGCCTACCTGGTCCAGATACATGAAATCCCTCTTGACTAGGAAGTATGCCAATAGAGAATACGAGACTGTTAAACTTTCTAGGATCACTTCAGACATAATCCTAAGTAAGATGCCTAAAGAATAGAAGGATCCAGGTTCTTTTGGAATAGGATGCTACTTGGGTGACAATGCTTGTAGAAAGGGCCTAGGAGCCAGTATATCCATCATGCCCTACAACCTTTGCAAAAGACTAGGATTCCATGACATGTTACCCACAAACATAAATATCCAACTGGCGGACTCATCCATGACCAAACCCATGGGAATCATAGAAGACATTCCGGTTAAAGTTGGAAAAGACACCTATGTCCCTTGTGATTTTGTGATCATGGACATCAAGGAAGATTTACACTACCATCTCATTTTCAGACATCCCTTCTTTGCCACTGCCCGTGCCTTGATTGATGTTGAGGTTGGTACCATTTTGTTAAGATTAGGGAAGCAAACCCTAGAGTTTAGGGTGTTTGAAAGCATGAGGGGACCTAGTCTTGAGGAAGAGGTCTTTTGTTTGTCGGCGTTTTAGGTACAACATTGAAAGGACTAATAGTAAATTGGCATATTGTGATTAAATGAATAAAAGTACAAGGAGGATTAGTTAGAATAATTTCCGTATGTGGATAGATGATTAGAAATCCAAGTTTTTCAAAAGGTATGCAAACTTTTATTTTAGTACAACTTTTCAGTATAGTCTAGTAGAATTTGATAATTATTATTGATTATTTGTCGAACCTTTGATCCGGAAATTGGGATAACGGCTTGGACCTCTTAGTCTCCCTTAATTGGGGGTTACCGAGAGGCGGGGTCATTACATATCAATGGGTGTTTTATAAGCAGTACGGTATGCCCACAGAGCGTCATTGATCTTTAACGCTCAATCTTTCCTAGTGCGTCCAACAGTTTTCTCTAAAATGGATTTGATTTGTCTGTTGCATACTTCAACCTGCCCACTGTTCTAAGGATGGTAAGGAGTGGTGACTTTGTGATAAACCCCATATGTTTTCAATAGAACCTCAAAACGTTTCTCCAAAAAATGGGACCCATCGTCAGAAATGACAGTGTGAGGGACTCCAAATCTGGGGAAAATAATGTCTTTAAAGTGCTTCTTAACATGTTTGGTGTCACATGTTTTAGTGGGTATGGCTTCAACCCATTTTGACACGTAATCGATTGTGACTAAGATGTAAGCAAACCCATAAGAAGAAGGAAATGGGCCCATGTAGTCGATTCCCCATACGTCAAAAATTTCTAATTCCTGCCAAGAGGTCAGGGGCATTTGGTCACACTTGGAAATGTTACCCATCCTTTGACATTGGTCACATGAGAGCACAAAATCATATGAGTCTTTGAAGATGGTGGGCCAAAAGAATCCACATTACAGGACCTTTCTAGTTGTTTTTTGGGAACTCGTATGTCCACCACAGGGGCCAGAGTGACATTGTTCCAGAATGTCAATGCTTTCTACTTGGGATACACAATGACGATATAAACTATTGGCACAAAGTCTAAAAAGATACGGTTCATCTCAATAATAATTTTTGATGTCATGTAAAAATTTAGCTTTAGAGTGTCCCGTATACTCGGGGTGTAATACACCTGCATCTAAATAGTTCACAAAATCGGCAAACCAAGGGAATTGGGAGTCTACCTTGAGTAGTTGGTCATCGGGTAAAGATTCATTTATGGGTTTTTCATCAATGGGGCTACAACATAGTCTACTTAGGTGGTCAACCACGACATTTTTAGACCCCTTTTTGTCTAGAATTTCTATATCAAACTCCTGCAATAACAAAATCCATCTTATGAGTCTAGGCTTGGCATCCTTCTTGGTCATGAGATAGCGAATAGCTGCATGATCAGTGTAAACAATGACTTTTGAACCAACAAGGTATGAGTGAAATTTATTGAATGCATAGACAATGGCTAGCATTTGTTTTTCAGTGATGGTGTAATTTCGCTGAGCTTCATCTAAGGTCTTAGATGCATAATAAATTACATGGTGTTTCTTATCAATTCGCTATCCTAAAATGACACCTACAACATAGTCACTAGTATCACACATGATTTCAAAGGGAAGGGCCTAGCCTCGTGCATGAATGATTGGAGTGGTTGTGAGAGCATTCTTCAAACATAGAAAGCTTTCCATGCATGCCTTATCAAAATGGAAAGGCACCTCCTTTTGAAGAAGATTGGTTGGAAGTTTTGTGATTTTAGAAAAGTCACAGATGAATTGCCGATAGAAGCCGGCATGTCCTAAGAAGGCTCGTATGTCTTTGACTAATGTTGGGGGAGGAAGCTTGGTGATGACCTCAATCTTAGCTTTGTCCACTTTAATGCCTTGGTTGCTCACCTTATGGCCTAAAACAATACCCTCCTTAACCATGAAGTGACACTTCTCCCAATTAAGGACTAAGTGTGACTCAATACATCTATCAAGGATAAGGGAGAGGTTTTTAAGGCAAGAATCAAAATTGTCTCCATAGACGGAGAAATCATCCTTGAACACTTCCATGACTGTTTTGGTTAATCCTAAAAAAATGACAGACATACATCTTTGGAAAGTGGTTGGCGCATTGCACAAGACAAAGGGCATTCGTCTAAAAGCATATGTACTAAAGGGACATATGAATGTGGTTTTCTCTTGATCCTCAAGATGGATAGGAATCTGATAAAATCCTGAGTAGCCATCTAGATAACAAAACTATTGTTGATGGGCTAAGCATTCAAGAACTTGGTCTAGGAAGGGAAGTGGGAAGTGGTCTTTCCTAGTTCCTTTGTTGAGCTTCCTGTAGTCAATGCACATTCTCCACCTTGTGACTGTGTGAGTGGGAATGAGCTCATTCTTCTCATTTCGAATGACAGTATCCCCCCTGTTTTGGGAAAAAACTTGAACTGGGCTGACCCATGGGGAGTCAAAGATGGGATAGATGATTCCTACAGTCAAAATTTTAATCACCTATAGACGGACTACTTCCTTCATGTTTGGGTTGAGTTTTCATTGTGGATATTGAGAAGGTCTGTGGTCGTCTATCATAGGGATTTTGTGGATGCAGATGGATTGATATATGCCAACTAGATCTACCATTTTGTACCCCAAGGCAGCTCCTTTTTTCCTAAGTTCACCCATAAGTTTGGTTTCTTGTTTGAGGGGAAGGGCATAATTTATTATGACAGGGTACAATTATAGCTCATCAAGAAAGACATATTTGAGGCCTATGGGGAGAGTCTTCATTTCTGGGGCCTTTGGCGGTTCAGGCTTTTCTTCTATGGTGGATATCATCCTAAGGTCTTCAATTTTAGCATTGGAGATCTCCTCAAAGTTATCTAAATGAATCTTGAATTGATTTAATGGTTCATTGTCAAAATCACATTCAGTGGGGATAGTGAGGGCGGTGTGTAGCGGATCATCAAATAACTCCCACTCCTGCCTTAGTTGGGATAATTTATCAATGCAAACAATTTTTTATCAAGAATTTTTTTTATTAACTATATATTTTAATACTAGTGATCAAGGGGAGTTTTGGCATCAATATCATTCATCTCAACCTCCTTCTCTTCTTCCTAAGTGGACATAAAGATGATCAAAGCCCATAACCATGGAATGCTCTACAATCTCCATATGTCTGTGATACTGATTTCTTGAGGTAACTAATTCTCCATTATAGTAACACAAAATAATAATATATAAATCAAATAAGATCAAGATGACAAGTTCAATTATAATTACTACTCATAAAAGGGATTATAAGACAAAATATTGATGCATAATCCATATCAGTTTTAAAAATTATTCTCTTGTGTTGTCTAAAAAGAAATAAGAAAAAATGTAGATGGTGTGATAAGACTAAGACAATAGTAGTTTAAAACATTTTTCAGATAAAGAAGAGAATAACACTAAGAAGGGATTTTTTAAAGAAAATACATTGAAATCACACATAAGAAAGAAAATAGAACAAAAATAGATATTGTCAAAAAGATAAAACACACAAGGAAATAAAGAAAACAACTTTAGATATAGACACAAGATTCCTTTATTTTTCCTTTTACCAAGGAAGAAGAGAAGGAAGACTTTCTTGTCCTTCATCAATGGGAGGTCATTCCTATAAGATTGTCCCTTGGGCTAACTTTAGTGTTTGAATGGAGATATCCTACATTTTTTTTCTTGTTTTTCGTGATAGTTTGAGTGTGTAAGTTGAGTTTCTAGGATTTTCACAAAAGTAATCTTATTTTTGTCTCAGTCATGTACGTGAGAATTTTTCATCTGAATTGTAGAGAGATCATATGATAAATGTTTGTCTCCCTAATGTTCTCTAGACTGATTTTGGTTTTTCCATGATGAAAATTTCATGTTGTTCCTCCATACAAGGATGTTGGTGTTGGAGAAGCGGTTGTTGCTTTAGTCTTTCTCAACATAGTTGACTTGAACATGTTAAACTTGGATGGACGTACTATATCACAATAATGTTCATGATTCATACATATGTGAAGTTCACATCTCAACAATTGGGGATTTTATTGACAGTCATGGTATTTAGTTGCATGGTGAGGTTGTAAATTTTAGCATTTGATATTGAAACATTATCCACCTCATAGTTTCCGCTGCTTCCATTGGCTCACTATTTAGCATGATGGAAAGTATGCTTAGGCTTCACTAACATGTCACATTCCTTGCATTCATTTCTTCTTGATTTTTACTGAGGGTATGGATGTGTATCCCTGCATTCTTATTTTAGAGGAAAATAGTTCAACCACATGATGTGAAAATGAATGATGAAAATGCATAAAGTCTACATGTGATTTTTATTGTTATGCAACTAGATCGATATACAGAGAAATTGTTTATGCATATTTTTTTCATTTTGTAACTAATGAAATAAAAGAGAAACTAACTATCATGTCAACTATTATGCCATGCAATGTAAACAAGAGGAAATAATTCAAATTACTTGATGATGTTAAGGTGGTGGTCAAAATGAGTGGACAAATGGATGGAATCACATAATTAAGAGACAATGCCTTTCATGAAATATGATATGTCCCTCTCTAATGACCTGTGTACATGGTAAATTTAGGATTGCTTTCCCAAATTTTTATTTTAGATCATAATTGTCTGATCAATTTAGGCTCAAACCCCATCTTCATCCACATTACATGAATAATTAAGATGTCCATCCACATCAAATATCCTTAAGATGACTATCCCATACACATCCTCTAGGTGGTACAACTCAAGAAATTTGCAACTAAGTAAAAAAATATTCCATTGCAAACACCTGAAAGCACATGACAATGACATGAATCATAAATTAAGCTCCACTTTTACACTAGATAGATTGTGGATCCTAAAACTTGGAAAAATAAAAGTTGAAAAAATATAAACTAAAATAAAAATAAAAACTAAAGGATAGAGTTGTTCTAGCACCCCCAAGCTTGAATTTGATTATGTTCACATAGTACAAATCTATCTTAAGAGGTGGAATAGTGGTACCAGATTAAAAGTGTAACGACCCCACCTCCCAGTAACCCCCAATTAAGGGAGACCAAGTGGTCAGAGTCGTTATCCCAATTTCTAGATCAAAGTTTCGACAAATAATCTATAATAATTATCAAATTCTATTAAACTAAACTGAAAGGCTATAATAAAAATTAACTTCGCATACATTTTTCAAAAACTTGGACATCTACTTCTATCCACATTCGGAGTCTATTTTAACTAATCCTCCTTTGCAACTTAATTCTCATTTAATTCCACATATGCCACTTTACTGTTTGTTCTTTTCACTTGTACCTAAAATGCCAACAAACAAAATGTATGTCAACATAAATGAATTATGCTGGTATGTGGGGGAAACAATAATCGTGCAATTAACTGTAACAACATATTGCAGTCAAATATGATTTAACAAACAACTTTACGTTTTCAACATAACTGCTCAATCCTTCCATACCCTAACCTCTATGTTGTCCTTGCAGTGGACCTGGATGCTACCTTCCTTATGGTAGATCCCCATTTAACCCCTCATGATCCTACCTAATAGGTGAATTCATTTCTACGATTGAGTCACAATGCACTACCCATAGGTAGCCCACTCCTTAACTCATGGTGTGCTAAATAGTTGCATGGAACTACACGTAGGTAGCCCAATCCCTAACTCTTGATAGCCTAGACCTTGCTATAGGTTAACCTTTTTAGCATTTGTAAAGCCACAAACGAGGACCAGGATCTGAGTCAGTCATGTATGCATATTTATGGTGATAGTTATAGTCACTTTATAGTTGCATGAAATAAAAGTCATCCAAGTAGTTATTTTTAGGAAACTGATAAAACATTCAGGAATCGCCATGAAACTAAAGTGATTATCCATAAGTATAAACACATACCTTTTCCATGCATATTTTATTCAATCATACTTCAAGCATATTGTCCAAGCAAGCAAGTAAATCAAGCAATCATCATATAATCTGTATTATGTAAATTCTAAAGTGTCACTAAACGTATCAAGTACATTATACCATACTTGATCCTAATCTAGGGTTTAGGTTTTGGATAAGGAATAAGGGCATTAACTCTATTTTAATTGCATATTTAACATTTGGTGAACCCTAGTTACTAAAACCATCTTATCCTCTCATTAAGATCACTTAGATCAAATATGTTCATCATGGCAAGTTAAGATCTTTAGCCCTAATTCCACACATTAAAGATTATCTCCGTTAGAGATCCTAAATACCTTGCCATTATTACCATGATTACATTTATCATGCTCAAAAAGAATAGTTAATATCATAAAAGAAAGGCTTTTGACATTTTGAACGTCTTAATACCCAAAACTAGGGTTTTTAAGCATTATTCCTTACTTTAATCTTTCTTTTCACTACATTTATAATAGGGATCATATTTTATTTAGATTCTATGTGTTCTCCTGATCAATTTTCATATATTATATGTTACAATCCGAGTTACCAATAATTAACTAGAATTATTTGAAGTTATCATTATCTGGACCAATCCCGTATAGCCACGTCAACATAAAAGAGATTAATTTGTATTAATCTGGCTCAACCCTTGATTAGGCATGAAAGGACTTATGCACCCTTGGCTATTGAACACGCATGTTGGGGTAAAGGAGTCATTTGACTTCTACCCTTCTCTGTCCTTCATGCAACACCTGTGACACTACTACAGAAATAGCATTCAGTGACACTTTTCTGGGCGTCGGTTATTAAGGAAAACCGACGCCTTCTATGTTAGGCGTCGATTGTTTACGAAAACCGACGTCTATATTCGAAGACCAGCCAGACACGGGTACCGCTTTGTCTTCAGCGTCGGTTGTTTATAACAAACCGACGCTTAAAGTCGCCCGCGAAATCCATATTTCGATCAAAAAAAATAGTGTCATTTTCAGCGTCGGTTATTAAGGTAGAAACCGACGCCTATGTGCGATGAAAATTTGCATGAAAAGTGTCACCTTCAGCGTCGGTTATTCAAGGATAACCGACGCTGAAGGTGGTTCCCGTCAAACAATTTCATGAAAATATCGTCCAATTGGACGTCGGTTTTTTCAAACAACCGACGCTAAAGAGTTTAGGCGTCGGTTGTTTTAAACAACCGACGCTATTTGGGAACTTCATTACCCTCGATCGCCCGACTCTTCTCCTTTCTTCTGTTTCATTGTGAGCGATTTCTTCTCTACTGCTGCCGATTTCTCTCCGGTGATTTCTTCTCCAGCTCCCCTTCTCCGGCGCCCCTTTCTCCGCCACCACTCCTGCTCGCCGCCGCTCCTGCCGCCGTTGGACACCTGCTAGCCGCCGCTCCTGCTCGCCGAAGATCCTGCTGCTCTGCGTCGCCGCCGCCTACTCGCCGCCGCTCCTGCTCGCCGCCTGCTCGCCACCACTCCTGCTCGCCGCCGCCGCCGCTTGCTCCTTCCTCCTTGTTGCTGCTCTGCTCTGCGTCTCCTTGATCACGCCCTAACTCCGTTGCTCACAAGGTACTAGCATCAAGCCCTTCCTCTGCCATTCTTTCCATTCAGTAATAGTCTCATCTCCTCGTTCCACACCATAACTTGGTTGATGTCAAGCCCATGCTCAAAAACATCTACCTATTCTATCCATGTTCGTGTGGCATTCCAATTTTTAGGAGTCAATGACCATCCTTTACAGAAATATCTGCATCTCAAGCATAATTGATCCAAAAAAAATACTACTAACTAACATGATTTAAATTGGCTATAATTAGAATCCCAAAACTCAAGAACACATATGTGTTTATGAATGAAACATTCTAAATAGGAGAATGTCAATTTAGACACATATACTATGTGGATGTGCACACAAGGAAGCATTCTAAATAGGTAGAAGATAGATTATCCTCCCGTGGACTAAGACCCAATGGTAACTATTTGTCGTGCATCAAAACAAAATCAGCAACCAAGGTATGATGCATAATATATATCCATTTTTTTACTTTTGGGGGTGCGCCTTATACTATTTGAAATCCTTGATTTTATCTTCTATCCTAAATAAAATTAAGGGACCCATGATTAGAAAACAATTCCAAACTTGGCACCCACACTAATTGGAAGGAAATAAAATATGATTATTGAAATGCACATTTGTGACGTGATACCTTTTTTAGGATGCATATATTAGATTCAACCTTTGAGACATCCTTTTATGAGTTCCAATACAATTAGGGTTTCATTTCATTGCCATTGTATGTATTATAATATTACATCTTTCACATAAAAATTAATTAAATTGAATCCTATTGGAACCATAATTTAAATCCTAATTTGATTTAAACTTGTCCATTCTAGCATCCTAATTTGATTTGATTAAACCCTAACATTGTTTAAACCCTAACATAAATTGTGATGAAACCCTAACATGTACATATCTATTATTGTGTTTGTTGGCCTAGAAACCCGTCCAAGATTGACTCATTAGGAGTAAATCTTGGATAGTCCCCGATTTGGGACCGTTCTTGAACACTTAATCTCACTTAGGATGTAAGTGTATAATGTGTATTGGGTTTTCGAGAAAATTTTGGTAGCATTTCCCCGTTTGTTCTCTAAGTACATATGTACTTAGAGAACAGCGGGGAAATGCTGCCGAAATTTTCTCGAAAACCCAATACACATTATACACTTACTAGTGAGATTAGGTGTTCAAGGATGGGATAGGTGGTACACATTTATTATATATAAGAATGACATCACATGTGTTTGTTGGCCTAGAATGTGAACAATCATTGTTTTTTATATTACTTGTACATTGGTATAAATTAGAATGAACAATCACTAAATTATATACTGTTTGTATGGAGTCCGGCTTCATTGTAGATATCTATTATTGTGTTTGTTGGCCTAGAAACCTGTCCAAGATTGACTCATTAGGAGTAAATCTTGGATAGTCCCCAGTTTGGGACTGTTCTTGAACACCTAATCTCACTTAGGATGTAAGTGTATAATGTGTATTGGGTTTTTGAGAAAATTTTGGTAGCATTTCCCCGTTTGTTCTCTAAGTACATATGTACTTAGAGAACAGCGGGGAAATGCTGCCGAAATTTTCTCGAAAACCCAATACACATTATACACTTACTAGTGAGATTAGGTGTTCAAGGATGGGATAGGTGGTACACATTTATTATATATAAGAATGACATCACATGTGTTTGTTGGCCTAGAATGTGAACAATCATTGTTTTTTATATTACTTGTACATTGGTATAAATTAGAATGAACAATCACTAAATTATATACTGTTTGTATGGAGTCCGGCTTCATTGTAGATATCTATTATTGTGTTTGTTGGCCTAGAAACCCGTCCAAGATTGACTCATTAGGAGTAAATCTTGGATAGTCCCCGGTTTGGGACTGTTCTTAAACACCTAATCTCACTTAGGATGTAAGTGTATAATGTGTATTGGGTTTTCGAGAAAATTTTGGTAGCATTTCCCCGTTTGTTCTCTAAGTACATATGTACTTAGAGAACAGCGGGGAAATGCTGCCGAAATTTTCTCGAAAACCCAATACACATTATACACTTACTAGTGAGATTAGGTGTTCAAGGATGGGATAGGTGGTACACATTTATTATATATAAGAATGACATCACATGTGTTTGTTGGCCTAGAATGTGAACAATCATTGTTTTTTATATTACTTGTACATTGGTATAAATTAGAATGAACAATCACTAAATTATATACTGTTTGTATGGAGTCCGGCTTCATTGTAGATATCTATTATTGTGTTTGTTGGCCTAGAAACTCGTCCAAGATTGACTCATTAGGAGTAAATCTTGGATAGTCCCCGGTTTGGGACTGTTCTTGAACACCTAATCTCACTTAAGATGTAAGTGTATAATGTGTATTGGGTTTTCGAGAAAATTTTGGTAGCATTTCCCCGTTTGTTCTCTAAGTACATATGTACTTAGAGAACATCGGGGAAATGCTGCCGAAATTTTCTCGAAAACCCAATACACATTATACACTTACTAGTGAGATTAGGTGTTCAAGGATGGGATAGGTGGTACACATTTATTATATATAAGAATGACATCACATGTGTTTGTTGGCATTTCCCCGTTTGTTCTCTAAGTATATATGTACTTAGAGAACAGCGGGGAAATGCTGCCTAATCTTTTCCTAATATATACTTGTTTCCTAATATATACTTGTTTTCTCTGATCATAGAATGGATAGATCATGGATGTCCATTCGTAATCGTTGCACCCCAAAGTTTATATCTGGTCTTGATCAGTTTATTAGATTTGCCGAGGAACATAGGAAAAAACCTACAGATAGGTTCTACTGTCCATGTAGGCATTGCGGTAACAACTTGAAAGTCAACACTGGTGAGGAAATCAAAAGTCATGTCATGTGCAACGGGATTGTACAAGGCTATACAGAATGGCACTGGCATGGAAAGATTTCAAAATCGAAACCAGTAGATGTCGATAGCAGTGCTTGGGTGGAAGAAGAAATTGCCTCTGATGACGTAAATGTGAACGAACCAGTTCCAGCAGACATCGTTGATGCGATGCTGGATAGTTGTAGGGTAGAGCACAATGATCCACCTCCTATCTTTACAAACATTGTGCATGATGCTAAGATACCGTTATACACAGGCTGTGCTAAGTTTACGAAGCTTAGCGCTGTGTTGAGATTGTATAAGTTGAAAGCTAACAATAGATGGAGCGACAAAAGCTTCACTTCATTGTTGACTTTGTTGAAAGAAATTCTTCCTGAAGGAAACGAGCTTCCAATCTCAACATACCAGGTAAAGAAAATGTTGTGCCCAATGGGAATGGAGGCCAAGAAGATACACGCATGCCCGAATGATTGTGTATTATTTCAAAAGGACTATGTAGATTTGAAAGATTGTCCAAAATGTGGTGCGTCACGGTATAAATTGACGACTTCGGGGGAGTCCAAAACTGGTTCTCCTACCAAGGTGTTGTGGTATCTACCTATAATATCACGGTTTCAATGCTTGTTTGCAAATCCGAAAGATGCGAAGAATTTGAGGTGGCATGCAGATGTTAAGAAAAATAATGATGGGATCCTACGACATGCGTCTGATTCCCCACAGTGGAAGAAGATTGATCTATTGTACCCTAAATTTGGTGAAGAAGATAGGAATCTAAGACTTGGGCTTTGTACATATGGGATGAATCCGTACGGGACATTGAGCAGCCAACATAGCACTTGGCCAGTCATGCTTGTTATATACAATCTTCCTCCCTAGATGTGTATGAAAAATAAGTACGTTATGTTGTCATTGTTGATATCGGGCCCTAAACAACCCGGAAATGATATCGATGTTTATCTTGAACCTTTGATTGATGACTTAAAGAAACTTTGGGCTGAAGGTGTGATGACCTATGATGCTTCAGCAAGAGAGACATTTCATTTGCACGCTATGTTGTTTTGCACTATTAATGACTTTCCAGCATATGGGAATTTGTCTGGATATAGTGTCAAAGGAGCTAAAGCGTGTCCTATATGTGAAGAAAATACTGATTCAATAAGACTAAAACATGGCGGCAAGACTGTATATCTTGGTCATCGAAGGTTTCTTTCAAAATTCTATCCGTATCGTAGGAAGCGCAAAGCATTCAATGGATGGAATGATGAACGGAGTGCACCTAAACCTATACCAGGGGATGTTGTTTATGAAAGAGTAAAAGACATTGTCAATGAATTTGGTAAGAAATCACAATGTAGTATGGCCACACGGAGTGACAATTCTTCATTCAAGAAGAAGTCAATATTTTGGGATCTTCCTTATTGGAGTACTTTGACAGTCAGGCATGGTATCGATGTAATGCACGTTGAGAAAAATGTCTGTGATAGCATCATTGGTACTCTATTAAATATACCAGGTAAGACTAAAGATGGGATAAAATCTAGACTGGACCTACGTGAAATGGGAATAAGGTCAGAATTAACAGAATTACGTGAAATGAGTAATAAAAGAACATACTTACCTCCCGCTTGTTACACGTTGTCTAGAAAGGAGAAGAAAACTTTTTGTGAATGCTTGGTAAATGTTAAGGTGCCACATGGTTACTCATCCAACATCCGTAGATTGGTATCAATGAAAGATCTGAAGTTGATAGGTCTTAAATGTCATGATTGTCACACTCTAATGCAACAAATATTGCCCGTGGCAATTCGATCTATATTGCCGAAGCATGTAAGGTTTGCAATTACCAGACTTTGTTTCTTTTTCAATAGTCTATGCAGCAAAGTTATTGACCCTGATACTCTCGATAATTTGCAAAGAGAAGTGGTTGTTAACCTATGTCAGCTTGAGATGTATTTCCCTCCTTCGTTCTTTGATATCATGGTACATCTTGTTGTCCACTTGACTAGGGAAGTGAAAATGTTGGGACCAGTTTTCTTGCATTGGATGTATCCCTTTGAACGATACATGAGCGTTTTTAAAGGTGATGTTCGAAACCGTTATCGGCCTGAAGGGAGTATTATTGAAGGTTATGTGGCGAGAGAGGTTATGGATTTTTGCAATGACTTTCTCAGTGGTAATGACACTCCTGATAATGACAAGAATATTGAGGAGGGCAAAGGAATTTTGGGATCACGGGTGAAAGTAATCAGCCGTGAGCAGTTGGAACAAGCTCACTTGTATATTTTACACAATATGGACGAAGTGAGTGTTTATATCGAGGAACATACCAATTTCATAAAGAGACAACATCCTCGAGCAAGTTCAATGTGGCTTGCTAGAGAGCATAATAAGACTTTTACTAAGTGGTTTGAAGATAAAGTCTTACATCAACTATCTCAAACACCAAATGATATTACAGAAACTATCAAATGCCTCGCCTTTAAACCAAAACCGAATGTTATGTCTTATGAAGGGTTTGACATTAATGGATTCACATATTACACAAAGCGCCAAGATGATAAGAGTGTCGTCCAAAATAGTGGGGTCACTCTTCAAGCGTCGACTATGTACTTTGCAAGTGCAAAGGATAAGAGTCCACATGAAGCTAAAATGTCATATTACGGTGTCATTGAGGACATTTGGGAGTTTGACTACATAGATTTCAAAATTCTGCTCTTTAAATGTAATTGGGTTGATAACACCAAAGGAGTTATAGTGGATGAATTGGGTTTCACTTTGGTGAACTTTGAAAATATTGGCGAGAAGGGTGAACCATTCATATTGGCATCACAGGCGAAACAAATATTCTATATCGATGATCCTGCAAATGATAAATGGTCGGTTGTTCTTCATGGTAAAAGATAGTTCATTGAAGATCCTATAGATGAAGACGAGTACTATGATAAGTATGATGACTCCAGTCCATTCTCAGTTGGGTTGCCAACTCCACAAAATATTGAAGCTAATGATGACTTATATGTGCGCGGATATCACAATGAAGGATTGTTAATTGATAAAAGATCACAATTTTAGAGACATGTATGTTTATACAAATGCTAAATGTTTGCCTTTTTCTAGTTAATACAAATGCTAAATGTTTGCCTTTTTAATGACATTTTCAGATGGCTGACCATGATGAGCATGATGTCCATGATGAGCATGAAGTCCATGATGAGCATGCTGTCCATGACAAGCATGGCGAGGATACTAATGTAAGTTCTAAAAACATATCCTGTATTTCTATAAAATTCATTATCTTCTAGTTATGTCATATATCCTATATTTCTATATTGGGCTAAGTTAGTGTGTTTTATTTTTGTCAAATTTTAGGTTGATGCACCTGTACCCACTGAAGCACTGGAGCAACTTGATGCGCAACACCAGACACTTAACAAGAAAAGGGGCATCACTCTGTTGAAGAAGTTATTAGCGCTAAGTGGTAGTGGATCCAAATTGGTGGTGGAGTTTGATAATGGAGGAAATCCAATTGGAGTGAACCGCAATAATTTTGTGAACTATCTTGGGTGTACCACTCGGAGCCATTGTGGTGTTAAGTATGACAATTGGCATAAAGTTCCTCAAGGGAAAAAAGACTTTATATGGAAGGATTTATGCGTGAGTTATTATTATTTGCAATTCTATTTTGTAGATTACAAATTCTATTATTTGCAATTCTATTTTGGATACTAGTTAATAACATTTCTATTTTACAGAATCTGTTTGCATTGGATGAGAAGTTGCATCGTAAAAATGTGATGCAACGTGCTGGAAAGATGCTTAGGAATTATAGGACAAATCTGAACAGAGAATACATAAAAGAGGGTGATAAGAAGAAGAAGTCAGCCCTTGAACAATGGAACTTCTTGGACAAAGAATATTGGGACAATTTTGTTGCTTCAAGAAAATCTGAAGAATTCAAGGTATTAGGCGTCACTCCTAATTTAATTAATATACATTGTATTCACCTATTCAAGATTAGCATTTAGTGCTACTAACCAAATCATTAATGTGCATACTAACTAGGCCCTCAGTGACGCACAAAAAGCAAGGCGTGCACTGAATGTGCATGACCACATTATGGGTCCAAAAGGCTATGCAAGCGTTCGCCAAAGACTACAGGCGGAGTCTGCGGCTACTCAAGAGTCTGCTCCTACTCAGGAGTCTGCCACACCCATGCCTCGCCATGATATCTGGATAGCTGGAAGGCAAAACAAGAAGGGTGAAATAAAGAAGCCTGTAACTGCTGAGGCGGCTGCAAAAATGGTAAAATACAACTCTTAGAGAAATCGTTTGAATATTGATTATTTGTGGTGTTAACTTACCAATTTCTGTTTATGGTGATTAGCGGGAGCTGCACGAGCAGAGGAAACAAGGCACGTTCATCCCTCAGGGCACAAGGGATGAATTGACAGTTGCTCTGGGTAACCCAGAGCATCCTGGACGTGTTAGAGGTGCCGGCGCTGGTGTTGGCATCAAAGCATTCTTTGGGCCATCCCAGCGCAAACCCAGAGCGGGACTTTCTCAAGAAGAGGTAACCTATTCTTTTTTTAGAATGTTACTGCAAAAGGAAATTCATTAATAAGAAGCTAATGTTTCTTTTATCCATGTATAGGAGAATAAGAGAGTTGAGGATTTAGTTGCTAAGAAGATCAACGATGTAGTTGCTGAGAAGGTCAAGGAAGAATTGCTGCGGTGGCAGGCATCTCAGGCTTCCAATACACCTATGGCGACCCACTCTTCTCCTGATGCACAGACTGCGAGTAATCCTGGAGACCCATCGCCTAGCACGTCTGCTGTAAGTATTGTTTATGGCATTGTAGTTAGTCTTTTCAAGTTGTTATGTTTTCAAGATGATATGTATATATGTATAATATTCTTTACGTAAATTTGTAGGCATTGAAGCCATGCCGCTTAAGAATGCAAGACTACGTTGTTGCAGAGGCGCAAGCTTACCCGTCCCTTCCTGGGGAAAGGTTTCACGGGACTCCAATGCCACAGGGCTATGTTCGTGTGGGCCCATTACGTGTGTTACCCGATTGGAGGGAAGTTGCGTTGCCATATGCCCACCCAGATATTGATACACTTGGTGAGGCAGAAGGCGGGGTGATATTGTGGACCAAAGCAGATGTCGTCTACACGACTGAAATTGTAAGATAAATTTACATTGATTTAGACTGTTAATGTGTATATATGATGTCAACTGATCTGAAATTATATGTACAGGTTAAAAAGAAGACACCAGGAGCACCTAGGCCTCCACTTCCACTTCCCGCATTACCCGATTGGGTTCCAACTGACCTAACATACCCGTTAGGTCCTGCTTGTAGGGGAATGGCATGTTGGCTACGGGCACATAATGTACATTGCCCTATAATTATTTCTTTAGATGCAGATTATGCAGGTCAATCATACGATAGCTCTTTATTTATACAAGATATTATTGAGTTGTTTATGTATGATTGGCTGAATACATCAATGATAGAGACATGGATAAGGTGAGATCTTGTTTATACATCCATATACCTTGTGTAAGATCCGGTGATCTGGTTTCTTATATATTAATGCATACGCCTATATGTTTTGCAGCTACCTACTCGAAGATCATTGCAAACAATTTGCATTTGATCATGTGGGATTTTTGATTCCATCATTGATTAGTTTGGTAGCTAAAGACCCTGATAATGTTCAACAATACTGTATAGATGCTTTTACAATTTTTGGTCAGCAAAAGAAGACGATAATAATAGCTCCATTCAATGTCAAGTAAGTTTACTTTATTTATAATTTGGACTTAAGAAAATTCCATTTTTATTTTGCATTTTGAGTTATTAATTGTTAACTTCTTACTTCTAGCGGTAGACATTGGGAGTTACTAGTTATTGTCCCCGGGACATTCACTGTTTATTATCTAGATCCTGCGGGGAGTACATTGAACACTAAAATTGGACACGTAATGAGAATGCCATTATTCTGGTGAGAAATATTTCATTTTTATATCCGTTAACATCTTTTATTACATTACTATTTACTTATGCAATTTATTGTGTTATATTAACATGTAGGGGTTTAGATGCATTCAAAAAGGCTGGAGGAACGGTCCCAAGGAAAAAGAACCAGCCAATAAATTGGCAGAACGTACAAGTAAGTTCCCGACTCGAATATATATATTATTGATGTGAATTGTGCTTAGTTGTATTATTTTGTATGTTTCAATTTATAGTGTGCTACACAAGACAATGGCTGGGCATGCGCATACTATGTGATGCGATTTATGCAGATGATTATCAAATATGCCGCATTGGACATCGATACCATACATGAGGTATTATATATACTCTCATTAGTTAGTATGCAATATATCAATCTTATCTTATTTTTATATTATTACTTATATATATACATCATTCTCTTTGCAGGTGTTTAAAACTGACAACACTACAGGTAAACGCTTAAAAAATATACATGCTCCATATACGATGGAAGCATTAAATGAAGTAAGAGAAGAATGAGCAAAAGCCATACAAGCAGTGGCAACTGTAAGATATAATTGGGATGTTGATAGCGATAATGAATGATACTTTGTAAATGAATATTTCTGAATGTTAATACATGTATTTGAATGTTTCTATATGTGTGAATGTGAGAATTGAATTGATGTTTGAATGTATGTACTTGTGTGAAATTTTGCTTATGACTTTTGCAGGTTTGCGGCCTGTTTGTAGGCTGATATCAATGGATGTCGTAAACCTGCAGTTCAGTTACTGAACTGCAGGTTCTCATCCTGCTGACCAGCCACAGCAGGCCTGCAAACTGATATGAAAAAAAAATAGGCGTCGGTTATTTATAAAAACCGTCAACAAAGATCTACAGCGTCGGTTATTTATAGATAACCGACGCCTTATGTGGCCAAAGCAGTCCTCGAAATGGCGTCGGATATACGTATCAAACCGACGCCTATTTAAATTAGAGGCGTCGGTCTTTTGGTATATAACCGACACCAAAAGTGTTCGCGCCACAAAAAATGGCGTCATTTAGGACACTTTATGCGTCGGTTATCTACTAAAGGACCGACGCTATAAGTAGTATAGGCGTCGGTCCGTTAGTAAATAACCGACGCAGAAAGTGCCCTAGCTGACGCCGTTTTATGTGGTGCGAACCCCTTTGGCATCGGTTATCGACTAAACGACCGACGCCGATAGTTTAAATAGGCGTCGGTTAAACAACCGACGCCGAAGTGTTCGACCTTTAGCGGCGCCCACATAGGCGTCGGTCGAAAACCGACGCCAAATGGGGTTAAACGCCGACGCCAAAGGCCACTTCTGTAGTAGTGTGACGACGTTAAGCTATGTGTACGCTGTCGCCTCTGCGGACAGGGCACTGGCTCTAGGTCATGCGTCAGCTAAGAAAGTCTGCCATCCCTTCATCGTCATTTTGCTGCCCTGCGTGACCCCTCGACACTATACCAAAACCTTCTCTGACACTCCACCCCTAGGTGGTCAGGTTTGCCTGTTGATGTTCACCTCCTCCTTTGTTGCCAGGTCCTAGTTTCATTGACGCCACAACCTATTGCCTTCATACAGACATGCACCACTCAATGCCACCCTCTCTCACCTACACTCATGACTGTAAATTTAGAAACCTTATGGATACAAAAATCCACCAAAGATACATCTTTCTTAACTCAATCATACATCTTTCCACTTATTTTCCACATGTTATCATTGTTTTCAATTTCTTTCTTAATAAAGAAATATTTAATTGATCTTTTCTTTTCTTGTTGCATTATCTTTGCAACTTTGGACTCCTTGGAACCCAAGGAACCCAATAGGTATGAAATCCAACTTTGGATATCATTCCTTTATCTTCTAGAGGTTTCCACACCTTTCATTTCCTCATTTTCTTATTTACTCATTTAATAATGGAATTTCTTGTCTATTCCTTGTTATTGGGCCCAATAGCCAATAAAGCCCACAAAACAATCAACAAGGCTATTGTAGACGAAATCCATTTATTCAAAACAAATTATATCATTATTTGTTCAAATATCTTTAATATGAGAAATTACATTTCTCACCAAAAGGACCCAAAAATTGGGGTTTGTAACATCCTTCCCCTCTTATAGGAATTTTGTCCTCAAAATTCCACCAAGCAACAAACAGTTCAGGATAAGACTTTTCCATGTCCATCATTGGCCCCTATGTGGCTTTTCCCTATCAATGGCGCTTCCAAAGAACCTTTATCATCACATATTACTTTATCTGAGTTCTTTCACCTTGGCATATATAAACCTCATAGGTGACTCAGGTCATTTCAGCCTCCCTAGGGGCTTACTAGGTTCATTGCTCCGCACATGGTCTGGGTACCTCACATAGTGCTCTCAATTGGACACATGGAACTCTATCACATTATCCTAAGGGGTATGGGCAAAACTTAACCTTCTCCCCCAAACCATGTCAAAAGAACCAATGCATCGGGGACTCAACTCTCTTAGTTATAACTTAGAGGGGTTGGATTTTCATGCCACATATTCCCCCCATAGTGAACTGCATGTCAGTCTACTTTGCATCAGCTTACAACTCATGTCGTCCTTGGGCTCCTTTCAGCCATTGCATGATCAAAGCAACTTCATCTGCACACACTGTGGTCCTTTCTTGACCTTCGTGAGGTCCCTTCACCAACATCATCTTAATGAAGTGGTAACCGACACAACCTCCCTTGCAGAGCTTCTTTACATCCTGATACTGGCTATGGTGGTTATCATCACATCTTATAAAGGACAAGATTTGTCTCTGTGTATCACATTGAACGAGCACACATGCTCTCCTTCGACCCTCTAGTCTGAATCATACTAACCATTATCTAGGGTGATAAACTGTACTAACATCAAGTTCTTCGTGTATCTACGTCCACCTCCTGGAAGTGAATCTTTAGGTTATACTCAAGAACCTTTGAACTCGCATCATGGTGTAGTTGAACCATCTCCCTCATATGTAGTTCAACCATATCTATCCCTTGACAATACTCTTTCTTGCTCATGTCATCTAGGTAAGGCGATCTACCATAACCCATATTGCATCTCGACCTTCCTTGGTCCAGGGAAGACTTACCACAACATCCATAGTGATGAACTCCCATTCCCTCTCAGGGACTCTTTAATCCTCTATATTGATACACTAGGTTACTGGTGTTCGTCCTTCACCTCTTGGCTTGCATGGCAACATACCCCATGCATATTTATCTTAGGCATCCAAAGTACTATTGTCACTTATTATCTTGGTAGTACCATGGTATATGGTGATCTTAAATCATGATCTCCCATATGTCATGATTCCTCAAGATCGATTCCTCAGAAACCCTAAACCACTCTAGTCAGGGTTTCATCACCTTCCTTTCCAGAGAAGTGCATATGAGGTTCTACAACCATCCTTTCATTACATCAAGGCCTAGGCTTGCTAACCAAACAACCATAATCTTGTTAAACATATCATGTTACCTTTGAGTGTTAGCCCAACTTATCTCCTTTACAAACTTAGGGTTAGCCTAACAACTTCTTCTAGCCTCTAGCTAAACTAGGCAACTACATCTCATCCAGAGCATCAATTACCACTTCACATCCTTAGGTGTGAGGTAACGTTGAAGACATACACCTCCATGTATTTCACTTATTACCTCATCTCAGCTCTAAGTCTATCTTTATCAAGAAAACTTTGAGCTTATTCTCTTGTTTTTGTTTTCGAACTCAAACTTGTATAACTCATAGCTCATGATAAAAACATCCTCATAAGTTGACTACCTTGTTTCTGTTAATTTTTGTAAACCATCCATGTATCATGCACTCCACCAGGGTATGTTATCATCTCTGTCCTCATACCTCATGGTAACGTTCCAACTCACATCATCTTTTATCCTTGGTGTATGGCATGCGTATTGTCCTATATCTCACTCCCATAAAAATAGGATATAAGCATTTAGCTGCAGTCCAAATATAGAGTTCTTCCTATTCCAAGAGTAGAGATGGTACATCCCACCTTGCCAATACACCTTTAAATCTAAGTTGAAACGTGCATCTTATGCCTCTACATCACAATCATCTTGATATCAAAGTTACTTTCATGGAAAACTGGTCTCGAACCTACTTGGGTCCACACACAATCCTTGGTCATTTCCTCTAGGCCTATAGGGTTCCTGCACTTTTGGGGTCATCCCTCTTCCCTCATGCATCCAGAGAGTTCCCTACTCATCTGCCCTTTAGGTCCCATGAGTTCATGAAGGTGATCAATCTCCTAACCCTTGGCCCTCAGACAATGATAGATGTTACTTCCCGACCCTATGGTCATGTGCAACTAGGGAATTAGGCAACTCCTACTTCCATTGTTCTTATCCCTACCTGACCCTGGGATAGACTTAGGATTCTAACATAGTACATGTTCAACTTAAAACCTTACCCAAGCCTTCATAATCTCTCTATGCATTCATGGGTTGACTTTCATCCTTTCATAGAAGTCATGGCGACATGCCTACCTTGGCCAGGCCCTCATACTAGTTACCTCCATGGTAACACATCCATATGAAATTTAGATATGGTTATCTATGGCTCTATTGGTTCATTCTCATACCATGTACTCTTCACTTAGCTTCTCAAGATCCTATGAGACCTCTTTAGGTTTCCTCAAAACCCACATAACTGGTATACACCCTACCAAAGGGTCTCACTCCCAGGATGGGAGGAAACTACAACTCTTGACAATAAGGTCACAAACATCCTTAGGGTTTACAGTCACATGAGCATGCTTAACCCAGCAACTACTAAGGCACAAGAAGACCACCTACTAAACCATGCTAGGTCATACTTGTTCTCTTTCCTCAACACTGGATCAAGATCATACTTTCCCATGTCATCAACTTAGCTGTGAGGGGCTCATCAAACATACCTTAAACTTAAGGGGTTTCCTTCTCCTCTAACCATGAGGAGTACCATGCTCGAATCTATAGAAACTCAAATCTTATCATGAGCATCAGGTACACCACTTCCCCTCTTAGGCCTAGGTTCACTTTCTGGGCATCTAACTACATGCTCAACCTATTAAACATGTCTAAGGTATGTCATGCACTCCCATGATCCTTTTATTCTAGCAACACCCTAGAATTGAGTCCTCCTCAAGGACAACCAACTAGGTATAAAGTCTCACAACTGGTTACTAAGCCTCTTCAGGTCTAAGGAACTCTTCTTCCTAGCTAAGAAGGTAAACACCTATTAGAACATAAGTAATAGTAACCTCATCCTATTTCTAGGGTTTGGTTCCTCTAATGGCAACCAAGATATCATCAGCATGAGGCAACCACTATCATCCACTTAGGTCGAATCATCCTCAACTCCCCACTTTTCCTCATATCTCAGAGTCTAGGCTTCCAACCTTCTTGTTTGGGTCCTTCTCTCTCTCTAGAGCTAATTCCACAACCAACGTTATACTAAAGGTCCTCTCTCCATGAAGATGGATCAAGCTCACATGCATACCTCTACATGGTGAAGCCTATGTTCATGGTTATGTTTGCTCAAGGTTATCCATAGCTCCTTATGCTTATCTCATAAGCTATCCAACATATTCCCTTGTCCAGGGTTTCGACCTACTACTCACACTACTGACATATTCTGGGTGCCTACCATGCCATGCTCATATAAGCTCATGGGGTTTCCATTGGTTCTTCTTTAGCCTCATCAATGAAGGAGCTATCCTTCACTCTAACATGCACGACCCTTCCCAGGGTTGGGTCGCCAAAGGTACTTGATCATCCAACCTCTCATGGCTCATATGGAATCCAAGGCATGTCCATCCAAACACCTGGTCTACCATACCATCTAACTCATCATACCATCTCTCTCTGTAACCTTCACTTACGGTTAGGGTTAACATCATTCTCAGAGGATGTGCCAGGTCTCCACTTATAATGGAGGTCTCTACATCTAAGACTAACTCTCTTTACTTATCCTCCTGACAAGAAGGTCTAGCCTCAGGTCTCTCCTGAGGGCATGACAACTTATGTCATATTACCTATGCATGTATCTATTCTTTAGTTTACGCTTACTATGAAGCTTATGTCCATGACATCTTATTTACATGCTTTTCATTAATTTGATGGAGGATTCCTTAAACCTTATCAACCTTGCCCATACCTCAAGAGTGTGAGGAAAAGAGAGAAAACCCTAATCCTTAAGGTCCTTATAATCCTTAACATCATTTGAGTTGAGAAGGGATGAACAATATGAGAGAGTCCTAAAGGTATCTTATTTCGAGTCCAATCCTAAGACATTGGCCAGGCAGTCACACTAATCTGGGAGTCCTCATATTCCGACTAGCGGTGCAGAGGAAAATCTTGCTAGCCACCAGATGTGATCCTTTTCTAAATACGTCTCTCTTTTGGAAAATCCTCTAATAACTCCCTTGGGTTCTATAGAGTTTGTAAAATTTAATAATTATTAAAGATTAAATGAGGAACCTAGGCTCTAATACCAAATGTAATGACCCCTCCTCCCAGTAACCCCCAATTAAGGGAGACCAAGAGGTCAGAGCCATTATCCCATTTTTCAGATCAAAGGTTCGAAAAATAATCTATAATAATTATCAAGTTCTACTAAACTAAATTAAAAGGCTATAATAAAAATTAACTTCGCTTACCTTTTTCAAAACCTTGGACATCTACTTCTATCCACATCCGGAGTCTATTCTAACTAATCCTCCTTTGCACTTTAATTCTCATTTAATTCCACACATGCCACTTTATTGTTTGTTCTTTTCACTTGTTCCTAAAATGTCGACAAACAAAACGTCGGTCAGCATAAATGAATTATGCTGGTATGTGGGGGAAACAATAATCGTGCAATTAACTGTAACAACATATTGTAGTCAAATATGATTTAACAAACAACTTTACATTTTCAACATAAATTCTCAATCCTTACATACCCTAACCTCTGCGCTATCCCTGCAGTGGACCTGGATGCTACCTTCCTTATGGTAGATCCCCATTTAACCCCTCATGATCCTACCTAATAGGTGAATCCGTTTCTAAGGTTGAGTCACATGGAACTACCCATAGGTAGCCCACTCCTTAACTCATGGTGTGCTAAAGAGTTCCATGGCACTACACGTAGGTAGCCTAATCCCTAACTCTTGATAGCCTAGACCTTGCTCTAGGTAACCCTTTTTAGCATTTTCAAAGCCACAGAGGAGGATCGGGATCTAAACCAGTCATGTATGCATACTTATGGGGATAGTCATAGTCACTTTATAGTTGCATGAAATAAAAGTCATCCATGCAGTTATTTTCAGGAAACCGATAAAACGTTCAGGAATCACCGTGAAACTAAAGTGATTATCCATAAGTGTAACCACATACCTTTGCCATGCAGATTATTCAATCATACTTCAAGTGTATTGTCCAAGCAAGCAAGTAAATCAAGCAATCATCATATAATCTGCATTATGTAAATTCTAAAGTGTCACTAAACGTATCAAATACATTATACCCTACTTGATCCTAATATAGTTTTAGGTTTTGGATAAGGAATAAGGGCATTAACCCTATTTTAATCGCATATTTAACATTTGGTGAACCCTAGTTACTAAAACCATCTTATCCTCTCATTAAGATCACTTAGATCGAATATGTTCATCATGGCAAGTTAAGATCTTTAGCCCTAATTCCACACATTAAAGATTATCTCCATTAGAGATCCTAAATACCTTTCCATTATTACGACAATTACATTTATCATGCTAAAAAAGATCAGTTAATATCATAAAAGAAAGGCTTTTGACATTTTGAACGTCTTAATACCCAAAACTAGGGTTTTAAGCATTATTAATTACTTTAATCCTTCTTTGCACTACCTTTATAATAGGGATCATATTTCGATCTCAAACATATTTTATTTAGATTCTACGTGTTCTCCTGATCAATTTTCATATATTATATGTTACAATCTGAGTTACCAATAATTAACTGGAATTATTTGAAGTTATCATTATCTGGACCAATCCCGTATAGCCACATCAACATAAAAGAGATTACCTTGTATTAATATGGCTCGACCCTTGATTAGGTATGAAAGGACTTATGCACCCTTGGCTTTTGAACAAACATGTTGGGGTAAAGGAATCATTTGATTCCTACCCTTCTCTTTCCTTCACGCAACGCCCGCGATGACGTTAAGCTATGTGCACGTTGTTGCCTCTGTGGGTAGGGCACTGGCTCCAGGTCATGCGTCGGCTAAGCAAGTCTTCCACCCCCTTTCTCGTCATTTTTCTTCCCTACGTGACCCCTTGGCACTGTACCAAAACCTTCTTTGACGCTCCACCCCCAGGTGATCAGGTTTGCCTATTGGTGTTCACTTCCTCCTTTGTCGCTAGGTCTTGGTTTCATTGACGCCACAACCTATTTCCTTCAGACGGATAGGCACCACTCAATGCCGCCCTCTCTCACCTACACTCGTGAGCGTAACTACTCATCCTCCTAGATGCACACACCCTTATTTCCCTACATGACCGGGCTTGGCCGATGGAGGTAACAACCTTGATCTTTCCTTCTTGCATCATCCCATTCTCCAGAAAACAAGGCGCCTCTGCCCAATCATGCTCCGACGAGGCTTTACATGCAACTTCCTCCATCCCACTCACCTCTGTGTCTGTCAGTGGTTCAGGGTGGCAGCTACTTCTCTGCCAAGGACCGGTTCAGTAGAACAACATCTCATCGGGAAAACTCCTTCTAATCTAAGGAAGAGGTCGTGAAAGATGATGGTAGAGGGTGTCACCTTAGAGATGAGGTCCTCAAGTCCCTATATATATACTTGCTCTAGTAGCAACTCTAGGTGTCCCGATGAGGGTAATAGGGAGAGCCAAGTTCCGTTCTTAAACACTCACAGATGGGAGAGAGAAAGACTCGATGGTCTAGAAGAGGAAACCTTCCTCATATATTCTCGAATGAAATCCAATGTGAGTCACATCTACCCAAGATGGGAAGGTATTTCCATATGTGATTTCCAAAGAATAAAAAGGCAAGGACTTAAATTATATCCCTCCTTCCTTTTCTTAGGATAAAAGGTATTGACCCAAAGATCACAAGAAGGTACAACCATATTGTAATTATTTAATATATTCCTTAAGCCAAATTATCATCATTCTATGGCAAGTCATCAAAATCTCCCTCAAGTTATATTCATTTAATTGAGACACCCTTTACATACCAAACTTGTTCCATCCTAACCACGAGGAAACAAGCCCCTTTCCCAATAGGAAACCTATTTTACTTAATTAAGAAGTAATATCTCTCTTAATTATATTCTTAATAATCCATATTCCTTAAATATCAAGAATTCAAAAATTATCTCTCTTATCTTCTTTGTGCTTGGCTTTTAATCCATTGGCCACGAAAAAATCACTTCCTTATAAAAAATAGTATTTCTTTATTAAAATATTCTTTTGCAAGGATTTCTTTTTATCTCTCTTTTAATTTTCCTTATCGGAATTCCTTTTAACATTAGAAACCTTATGGATACAAAGATCCACCAAAGATAACTCAATCATACCTATTTCCACTTATTTCCTACATTTTATCATTGTTTTCAATGTCTTTCTTAATAAAGAAATATTTAATTGATCTTTTCTTTTCTTGTTGTATTATCTTTGCAACTTTGGACTCCTTGGAACCCAAGGAACCCAAGAGGTATGAAATCCAACTTTGGATATCATTCCTTTATCTTTTAGAGGTTTCCACATCTTTCTCTTCCTCATTTTCATATTTACTCATTTAATAATGGAGTTTCTTTTGTCTATTCCTTGTTATTGGGCTCAATAGCCAATAAAGCCCACAAAACAATCAACAAGGCTATTGTAGACGAAATCCATTTATTCAAAAAAAATTATATCATTATTTGTTCGAATATCTTTAATAGGATAAATTACATTTATCACCAAAAGAACCCAAAAATTGGGGTTGTAACAAAAAAGGTGGTGGTGGAGGTTGTGGCATGGTGGAATCTTACAGATAGAAGGTCCCCTGGAACGTATGGGGTAGCGATGGAAGTGATGGTATCTCTGGAGGCTGTAGATATCCACCAAAGTAGCCCTAGCTCCAATAGTTGTCTAAGAATGACTGTTGATAATTCTCCATTTGATGTAGGCGTATGTGCATATTCTCTTGGTTGGCCAAGCGAAGTCACTCGTTTTCAAAGATCACCTAGTGACTTTGATGTATCCATCCTTTGACATCATGGATGCCCGCTAGTGTAGTAGCATGTTGTTGCTGTCGCTATTGAATCTCCCACAGTGTGTCATACATACCTGCTATTGAATAGGGATCATATTTATAAACTGGTACTGGAATAGAAGAACTGGAGGCTCCATATGTTCTCGATCATTTGTAGGGAACCTACCTCCTCATGATGGGGATGGTGGGTTCCTCATCCTCTTATTCTTCATTTTGCTCCAACTATGTTCTTCCTCAACATTGTCTTCTTCTTCATTATCTTACAAGTCACTCACATTCCATCTCATGAGGTGGAGTCCTTGCAAGTCGAAGACTGGATCAGGAAGCTCCCTCTCCTTGTAATGTCCACCCATTGTACAACATGTATATAATTTCCCTTGACACAGATTGAGGAGGTTGGATCTCTTGAAATGCTTTAGGTCTAACTTGGGAGTAGCCTTCAGGGACCTGGAGGGGAAGAGATAAAGGTTCAAATGCATTGCTATTGGAGTGATCAATCCTACAAAATGGATTGGAGGAGTCCTCTACACGAGTCTCTTCACCGAAATCATATGTTGGAGGAAGAAAGAACCAAATTCCAGATTCTTTCCTCATAACTCTAGCATTTGTAGAGGAAATAGAGGTCCACCCTCTGAGACCTCCCCTATGCCTGACTTGAATTGGCAAAGATTGTTTTGGTGAGGAATCAATGTAGGATGTGAGAAAATGGATGCTCGATGTCGGTGATAGAGTTTGTATGCAATATGATGTGTTATCCTTCTGGAACCTCCACCAACAGCTCCCATGTACCCTTGAAGTCAATGTTGCTGGGTACAAAGCGTTATTCACCCATTGGCCACCCGTAGATGGCGTTGAACTGTTATAGTGTGAGTTGAAAGTCAGTTTTAAAGAGATGAAAGTCGATGCAACCTTCCCTCCATTCATCCCCATGCTCGAGGATGCAACATATCTCCATCGAGGCCAAGAACTCACAAATGAGTTTCGGGAAGGTGAGCTAATCACTAAAGAACGGGTGATTGCCCCTTAGCCTCTGACGCTTGTAGTCTTAGCGAATATTCTCGATGAAGCCCAAATTCGCGATGAATGCATGGTCTCCAAACCATGTCACAGTGATCTCCCTTTTCATCAGGTCTACATATATCTTCTTCACATCAACGTCGGGGTGGGTGATGCAGCTTGGTTTGGGAATCAACACAACATCCCTCCCTTCCCCTGCTGAAGAAGCACCTCTCCTGGATGATGATGTATTCTCTTTTGTACTTCATTCTCATCCATTTGATGATATTTTAAATACATGCATCATTCTACCCAAAATATTAGGCATTAGGATTCATGCATTTTTCATTATATTCACCATATAGGTTCATCATCTTTTATTTTTGCATAAATAATTCAGATGCTACTTGTTATTCTTCATTAGCTACCTAATTAATTCCACCTATTGCACTCATTGGTAGGACACTTAAATTATTATTCTCCTCATTAATTTTTATAAGGAGAACTACTTCCAAGTTGTTGGTAGATAGGCAAGATCAACATTGATAGGGAATCACATGATGCATGAAGTCTATTGCCCAATTGACTATGATATTAACTTCTCTATTGATAGTGTTTCATTGATCTAAGAATGAACATTTTTTATGGATATTTTTGGCCACTTTAGAGTATTTGGTTGTTAATGGTCAGCATTTGATTATTCTCTGCATATTTGAGAAATGAAATTCATATTTTATGTCCTTTTTCTAACTTGTTTCAAATAGATTTGAGGGTTTGTTGATTGAGGATGCGTAACAATTAAGCTTAGGGGAGTTTGACGCACTAGATAGTTATCATTTTTGCAGGCTATTTAGTATTGATTTTTGTGCACTTATGAAACATTTTAATATTAATTTGTGCATTGTTAACTATCATTAGCCTGTGATACTTGATTGCATTAAATAATTGTAATTTTATTATTACTAAATGATTTAATATTATACCAGAGCTCATGTTTTCTTTTTGTGGATTTTAGGTAAATGTACAAGAATCTACACAATTCCGTACTACTGAGTTTCGTTGATGGTACCGACACTTGCTCAGTATGGGACATATGGAAACTAAGATGACTCGGTAGTACCAACTTAGAAGTCGATACTACCGACAACATCACAGGGATGAATCAAAATTTTGAATAAAATCTCGGTACTACTGACTTCAACTTGGTGGTACCGATAGATGCATAGGTAGACACAACTATCAAAGGATTTGGTAGTACCAAAACCCAGTCAATAGTACCGACATGGTGGGATCAGGCAGATTTATTCCAATGATTGGCAATTAATGATGCCCTAAGTCACTTCTATAACATAGAGGGATTTTGACAAAACCTAATTATCTTGCTCTATTATGTGGGACAGCAGACGAGAGCAAGGAGAAGAGAAAGCAGATAAGTAAGACATGTTCTAGGAGATTTGGGCACCTCTAGTGGACAGATTTGTAGCTGAAAGGTAGCAAATCGTCACGTTCATCAGAGGGGATCATCCAGACCATCTTCTTCAGAGGGTTTTCTAGTTAATAAATGTTCCCCACGTTTTTCTTCTTCTCTATCATATTATTGACAATGGAAACCATGTAGGCCTAAACCTCTTATTCCTTAGGACCTGAGATTAGCCCGACTATGCATTGTAATTGACTTTTATGCATTAATATACATGTTTCTCTTAATTTTTAGACATAATTCTATGAAATGAACTATCCATGTTTGATCACCATAGGTAGTTAATTGGACCGTTAATTGCTTCAAAAGAGGGACTAGGTGTTGAAAAATCATAGAATTACATGTTTTATAACACACCTCGAGAAAGGAGGCATACAAATGTGAATATATTATCCATAGTTTTTAGTAAAGTATCTAACTAATAACACAATTGTTACGAGAGTGGGATTGGTACTAGATTAGGTAGTGAATTATGTCATGAGAGTTGGTAATTCTTGCTACTAGTCTCTTTATCTAGAGTTAGGTAATTGCAATGTTAACTAAGGTGAAACTATAATCCTAAGGAATTCACTTCATTTGAGATCAAGCAGCCAATAATCTTATATTTCTTTTCTGCATCATAGTTAATTAAATCTTCAATCAAAGTTTTCATCAGCCTAGCTGATCGGATTATAGTTAGTGGTAGTTTTCGGATAATTTTTCCCTAAGTTTGACATCCGGACCTCTGAAGGCCTATATTACATTTATACATACACTTGTGTTTGACGTGTAGTTTGCACGTGTCAGATGGTTCCACTACTGCCACCATAGCTACTCGCCGCCAGCCTCCTTTGATGCATCCTTTATTGCCGCATGCTCAGTTCCTCCTCCTCCACTGCCGCCAACCACAACCACAAGTATTTCCTCTCCTCCTACTTCCTCACTTCCTTGCTACTCTCTCCTCCCTCAATTATATTAATCTCACTTTCATCTCTCCTTCCTCCTCTCTCCTCCTTCTGCTACCCTATGATTTCTTCTCAATATTGAGAATTTGTGAAGGGCAGGGGAAGGAGGAGAGAGGAGGAAGGAGAGAGGGAAGGGAGATGGATATAACTAAAGGAGAAAGGAGGAAGGAGGAGAGGGGGAAGGGAGATCGAGATAACTGAAGGATGAGATTGTGATTAAATGTATGAATTTTTTTTATGGTTTATACTTTTAGTGAATTGTGATGAAATTGGGAACAAAATGTATAATTGTGTCAAAATGGTGATGAATTAATGGATATGTGAAGAATTATTACATGCTCATTATTGATAATATGGCTTTGTTAGGATTATTACATGCTCATAGTGAAACTATAACTTAGATGAGGAGAGGATCAAATTCTAGGTCTCATTAATGAATTATGATAAATGTATTGTTTTTTGTAACTATAACCATAATTCTATATATTTGATAAGTGCAATGCTTAATATTAGCAGCTAAATGTTAATATGGATAAATGGTCAGACCTAGGAATTAATACACTAAAATTGATATGAAATGCTCTAAATTAACTTGATCTACATTGCAATCAATATAAATTTACCTTATTAACCCTAAATTGTAAAATTTTAAATAGTAAACTCTAATTTGTAAACCCTAACCCCTATGCTCTACGGACCTAGAAACTCATCAATATTTACTAGTTAGGAGTACACCTTGGATCACCCCAATTTGGGCTATTCTTGGTCGCTTCATCTCACTTCGGATATAAGTGTATAATGTGTGTTTGATTTCAATAAATTTCGACAATATTTTCCTTTTTTTATCTCGGTACATGTGTAGGTGGATATTTTCCCATCTACATGGTGTATTGGAGAACTGTGGGTAAATGTTGCCAAATTTTATTGAAATTGAACATGCATTATACAATTACTAGTGAGATGAAGTGCTCAAGAATGGGGTAGATGGTACACATTTATGGATGTGAATGCTAGTAGATGATTATGGCTCAATTAAAAAATATTTGTTTTTTCAAATTAAATTATTTCCTAATACCTGATCAATTGCTTGTTTCCCATCTTATCATAGAAAGGATCGATCATGGATGTCTAATATAAATCGCTGCACTCCGGAGTTAATTAATAGTCTCAATGAGTTTGTAAGATTTGTAGGGAAACACAACAAACAACACGGACATATGATCCTTTGCCTCTTCAGGAGTTGTAGTAACGACTTGAAAGTTGATAGTGTTGACATTTTCAAAGATCGTATCATGTGCAATGGGGTTGTATAGGGCTATACAAAATGGTACTGGCATGGAGAGGTTCTTAGTATGAGATCAATAGATGTTGGTAGTGGTAGTTGTTTCAAAGAAGAAATGTTTGATGATGTTGATGAGAATGGACCAATTACAACATACAAGATTAATGGATGCATTACAGGGTAGATGTCACTATTGGGAAATATAGGCACATAGGATAGAAGCAAAAAAAAATTATCTATCTATATTCCCATAACAAAAAGATTTGTCAAATACTATGAAATAGGAAGGATGCTTTTAGCAAGTTATACCTAGTCCTAGAGCAAGTCCAGTGACAAAACTTACTTCTTTGCAACTACTGATAAGTTTCTTGAGGATGTTGGCTATGCAACTCTTAGTCTTCACCATGAACAATGTCTGCGCAACCTCTACAGTGACTCTAGTGGTCTCTCCACAGACTGCAGGTTGACTTTGCTCTTTGAGTAGCAGCTAAAGGACTTCTGCCTCTAGAGTAGTCCACATGGACCATCTAGAACTCTTGTCGTTCACCAAGAATGAGAATGTCGGAGTTGTCCTTCTCTTTGGTGTACTTGTCACCAACCTACTCTCCAACAATGACAACTTCTCTATTGTTCTCTCTCGTTGATTATCCCTCCTTTTTCGATAGGACTTGCCCGAACTCTCTTGGTTACCACAACCAAAGAGGGAAAAAATTGTCAAAGGAACTTATTGTCAGTTGTTTATGTTGTAATTGTGCTCTAGGGAGCCCCCAATACCCCACTATTTATACTAGATGCCAGGGTCAAGGTTCTCGATTGCTATCCAATACATGATTAATATGCGGGAGTGGAAAGGACAAGAGGATCTTTAAATTTAGCAACTTGCAATAACCAAAACGGCCATGACACACACCTGGATGGTCTTCTAGTGTGTGAGACGGCTGTCTCGCACTACCAAATGACTGTTTGGAAGTTTCCCAATCTAAAACAAATTTGGCTATTTCAAATCCAATTAATATCTCATATTAATTTACTTACACATCACGTATATGCAATCAAAACTATTCGAGAAACTTCCTGACCCTTCCTTCGACCCAATCGGGCTGTCTCACACAAGTGAGATGCCCGTCTCACATCACCCAAATGGCCATCTGGTGGGTTGAGCTAAGCCAATTGGTTCAATCACATTGAACCAGTCGGTTTAAGGGAAAAACTAAGCCAAATCGATTTTCAACTAGCCTGACCCCCAAATGGCCATCTCAACTTCTTGAGACGCCCATCTAGCTTCCCAAAGGGCCATCTCACCCAGTGAGATGGTCCTTTGGTAGACCTGGTCAGCCAATTGAACAATCAGTTGCATGAATTGAATACCTAACCACTTTAGTAATCAATCCAATTGTCGTTCAGGATCAAACTCCTCTTCTAGATGAGTTCCTATGTGTGTGACCCTATAGGTTCCATATCATGTTGGTAGTGAATGTCCATAACTAGCTTATGACATCACAAGCAAGGAGTAGTGCCTAGTCATACACTAGGGCTACCCAAGTGAAATGGAAAGTTGGAGAACAAATTCAACCTACAATCTTTGTAAAGTGTTATAGTGATTGTATAATTTCTTTGTCTTTGATATCCAGGATGAACTCGATGCATTGTTGGTCATCCTCTCAATTTTCAATCCATATTTCTTGAACTAAGAGAAGACTTTCTGAGATAATGTGACATCGATATCATATATTGATTCACTTGTGCACGTGCATGCATTTCTCAGTCTTGCTTATCAAGTGGCCAACATATCATACTCCAGTAGGAGGGACAAATCCCATATCTATTACTCATAGTCTATCCCCATGTGTCAAAGTCACCCAATCATCACCGTTATAGAAATCCAAGTTTTAGGATTGCATTTGATGATGTCAAAGCGTACCCAACGATATGTGACGAGTGTAGTAATTTTATGTCTAAGAATCACGATCACCACCTTCACTATGAGAGATGACTGTGACCACCACAACCATGTGTCACTCTCAAGGTGGGTCTATCCGATACAATGTTCCCTAACATGTATCTGTGTGCTTGGTTTGATATTGCCATATCATGACATAGTGAGACTTAGTCATCAACCAACTCACACTCTAGTCTTATGTTTATTGGTGTCTATCTACATTCCACAATAGTAGCCGACTAGGGACATAATGAGAATATATATGTGTACTCTAAACATCCATATGATCTCATTTTAATAAGGATAATACTTGAAGACATACATTATTGAGTAAAATTATTATCTAGACACTCACTATGTATATTTCATAACTGAGTGAAAGAAATGAATTGTAAGCTTGCCCTTTATAAATGTTATTATTATTATTAATCAAATACTTTTAGGTAATTATGCCATGTCAATCATCATAGAACTAGCTCTATGGGCATTCCTTACTAATAAACTCCCACTTTCATTTAGACCCAATCACTAATAGATCTCATCTTCAGTGATCTAAACATGTCCAACACGCTTCTGCTGTGCTAGTGCCTTTTCAGCAGTTTAGCAACACTTTGCTTAGTCAGTATATCGCATGTTTCCTATCTCTTCTCTCTGAGATGAAACCATCGTAATATGGTTATGATGTTCCTTGCCTAACAATTAGCTCCATTTTTATTACAATATTTCTACTGAGTCATCAATGGTTGGAACATCTATAAGTTCATCATATGAACCTTTTATATCCATATAGTATCACTTTGTGTTTACAACACAGGTATACACAACTTTTATAGTAGATTAGTATTTATGGATATTAGTTCAAAACCTTTCCAACTAATCATCACTTATTCTTTTAAATCAAATAAAGTTTCATTTTCAATCAATTTTTTCATTTATGGAAGCTTGCATCGATGTAACTCTTTACATCAAACTCTTCCAATTATTTCTATCATCATTGACTAGCAATCATTTCCTTAAGTACTTGATCAGTACTAATGGATATCTTTTAATGACTTTCCAATAACCCTTATTAGATTTATATAATCTTGTCATGTCCAATAAATACAAGATTATATGGGATAAGTGTGTTAATATCTTATATGATAGACCCACTATTGGGGTAGGCCCATGGAATCTTATTCATGATATTTCCATTGTTCACAAGAATCGGAATATGGGGTTCTTAAGAGACTTATCTGGATTATCCCTTATTGAATGCATTTGTGTTGAACTCTTTCAACACACTGCTATTGTATGTGCTTAAACTTCCATTGTGAAACATTCAAGAGCTATCCCATAGGTCTTGATCATTACTTCATAAGATGTTTCACCTTATCCTTCATAGCTGAAGGTGTTTTCATGCCAGTTCTCAATATTCACAATATTGAGATGTTATTCCTCATCATATGTGAAATATTGATATATGCTCCCACTAAATCTCTTATAATCACAAATTTCATCTTTTTTCTTGATTCAAGACAAACTCTTTGACTATCTTATCCAATCAAAAGATCCCTTTTCAGAGTTGCTTGTTTTAATCCCAGATTGATCTTTGTAGTTTATAGACTTAATTTGCCTTTTTGAATTTATGAAACATGTTTAGATTGTGTCACATACACATCCTCTGATGTATTCCCTTAAGGAATTTGATTTCTTTCTTCATATGCAAAATCATATATCCCATTCTAACTACAACAACAAGCATGACTTGGTAAAGAAATTTCTATCAATTTCAACAACTTGAACTAATTTGAAGATCGATACAACCAATCTATCCTTTATGTTATCCATGTAGGTCTTTGACACAAGACCCTATTTCACCCTTAAGGTATTACCCTTTTAGGTAGCGCTATGAAGGTCCTACCTTGTTAGCTTACATGGATTCCATATTAATCAGAAATAGCTTCTGGTTAACTAGTTGACTCATTATGTATGACCAATCCATCTGAATTATAGGATTCACAATCCTCTAATCTCAGATGTGTTCTACTAGAAATATTTTGTTATGTGTTATATGATGAACCTAAGATCCACAATAAATTGTGATTATCATTGTTATCATTGCACCTCTTTGTTGGCCTCAAACACTTTGAGTTCTACTCTTGCTCCCACTAATTCTTTAGGAACTCAGTTAATTTATCAACAAAACAATTTTGTTTATTGGATTGGGATCAATAGTAGTATTCAACAATCATGGTTTGTGGATAAACCTTCTTCAAGAAGCTACTTTCTTAATGTAGGTTTTAATTATCCAGACATATTGGGATATTCCCAAATCATATCATATATGGTGTCTAATGAACCATTCAGACGGTACATTATTTAGTGATAGGTATATATTGTGAGGACATAAGAAGATTAGATTAATTGAGGATTATATCATGACTTATCATGGTACAATTCCTTCAATCTAACACATCAACATGTTCATATGAATTTCACTTGCGATACATTATCACAGTTCATTCCTGAAGGTACTCAAAGTATTTCAACATTTGATCATATCAAAGTATCTTAATACTTTCTTCAATGTCACACTTCACCTACAATCTCCTTTAACATTTTCAAGAGATCAATGCTTTCATTTCATTTGGTACTAATTATCATATTACAAGTACATGAAAATGAAGTATTAGTTAATTATTTATATCATTCATTCCATAAGATCTTCATGCATCATATGCATAAGGTCTAGTGAAAGTTTTATTGTCTCACTACTTTTAGTGAAGGATGTTATGTCATATTGTGCATGAATAAGACTTGCATGTTTCCTTAGGTTCAATAAGCAAGGGAATCTAGAGCAACATCAATAAGTGTTCTAGGTATGCACCTCTCATATTCGTATAAGATGACTAATGCTAATTATAATCTTGAGTTATCAATTATAATCATTTGGTATAAACATTATAAACATCCATCTTTGGGTCATTTCAAATATATATCACATGATGTTTTTCAGGCCCAATAGCATACAAGATCATATCTTTGAAATAGAAGCACTAATAAATCTTTATTGGTAAACATCCTTTTCCATACAAGATGCATAAAGAAAATGTTTCTATTCTAATGGCATAATGAAATAGCAGTTCTAGTAACTCTATTACATTCCCATTGGGCTAAGATAGATTTAAATGTAGACTATGGATTTCATAACCCTTGCTCCTCCTTGTCCAACTTTGTCCTCTTATGAAGGCCTTTACTTCTTATCAGATCTTACACTCCAATATGTCATATCTCTATTCGGTTCATATACTAGAATGAAAAAGTAATCAAATCTATCTTATGTTGTTTATACCTAGAGTGGAGGCCTCAACGCCTTCCTTCTTCTTATTTAGTTCCTCTAATAAGAGTGGGCAATTTCTTCTCCAATGTCCAGGACAGTGACAATGGTGACAATCGCCCCTTACTTTATTCACTCCACCTTTTGCCTTGAGATCTGAAGACTTGAGATTCTGGCTAGCTTTAGAACTCTTCTTAGCTTTTCCTTTTCCTTTAGACTTTCCCTTTGTCTTGTTGATCATCATCACATACTTTGGATTGTATTTCTTCATTTGTGTCTCAACTATCCTCAACATGCCCAACAACTCTGTCAACAGTTTGTCAAAGTCGTTCATGTTGTTGTTCATGACAAACTGACTATATGATTCAGGTAGGGTCTGCAAAATCATGTTAGTGGACAACTCTTGGCCCAAGGGGAATCCCAGTCTGGTTAGGTTCTCCAAATACCCATTGAGCTTGAGAACATGAGGACCTACTATATCTCCTTCTATCATGCTTCATTTGAACAACACCTTAGAGACATCATATCTCTCATGTCTTTCCTGATCTTGGTACATGGTCTTACGATGTGTGACCATCTAAATCACCCCCATGTTTTCATGTTGCCTTTGCAACTCATGGTTCATGGAACAAAGCATCAGACAGTTGACATCGATGACATCCTCAATATGCTTCTTATAAGCATCCCTATCAGCCCTTGGAGCATTTCGAGCAGGTTCATCTAGTTCTGTCATTTCCATGACATAGAGCTTGCGCTCCTACATGAGAACAATTCTTAGGATCCTGAACCAGTCATAAAAGTTGTTGCCAACAAGTTTGTCCTTCTCAAGGACCGACCATAGAGAAAAGTGATTGTTTGGCATGGCCATTTAATTCTACAAAATATTTTGCAATTTTGTCAAAACTCAATTTTGATTTCATTAAAATTTGGTGATAACAATTAGGTTTTTAATTAATTATCATTCTCAATCTTTTGTTCAAATTGATAACCCTCAAGTATCAATTTAGAAAATTACAATGAACAATTTTCTAATGAACCAAGATCCATATTTCATCAAGTCATGAGTTAGCTTTGGATCGCCCACAACCTGACTATTTAGGTAGGAAAACTTGCCAATTGCATCATATGAAACTCTTGGATAGATGATATGCACAACTCTTTTCCACAATCATATGCATTCCTCAAGGCCCAGACGCTCTGAGAATCACCAGTTAAGCCTGACCCAATAGCCAATATGATAGTAATGCACCCCGCTTTGGCGACACCTGTATTACTACCATCACACTTCCATGAGGTAGACAACACACCACACTTTGGCATCCCCTGTGCTTGGTTGAACAAGTTTTTCATGTGTATTTCTATTGGAAAGCATCTAAGAATTAATATGTTTGATTGATAGGTTATATATATATTCTATCCAATCACCACATATATAGTACATATCATATACATGTGATATCCCACAACATAAACATGCAATATAAAACAAAAAGTGATGGTTATGGCCATGTCTACTTATAATTCCTTGGAGCCACAAGGAATTACTACCACCTAGGTCAATCATCACATCACATGTATGAACCTATAGTTGATGTAGATCTGTTCTTGCCAATCTGGGTAGATCAGTTCAACCCTTGAACTCGTCATCTCGCCTCTTGGCTAGTCAGTTGGTCCTCCTACGCCTCTTGGCTGGTCAGTTGGTCCTCCTATCCAACCAATGTTTGGACTTCTTCCAAATGGTCAGATGGACCCACTGGGATGGTCTCCTAGCCTCCTGTCCAACTGATGTTTGGATTCCTTTCAAATGTTCATTTGTGTCCACCAGACAGTTGTCTGGTTCCTTCACTTTGTCCTCCTTTGTCCTTCAGACGATCATCTCGTCTCATGAACTGGTCGTCTCAACCGACAATGGATATCTTCAACGTCATTGTATGAAAAAAAACTATCATGTTGCTACTTTATTACATTGAATAAGAGAAACCTTGAGTTACATTTGAGGGGAGAAAAGGTAGGAAAGCATTAACTTTACATCGGGAAGAGAGAGGTAGAGGATCAGTATACAGACTGAGATAAACAAGAACCAAACCATCCAATCACACACAAATAAAGGGTATTGGACATAACCACGCTACACATACACCATCAAAACTACTTTTAGATCAATGTGTGTAAATTATATATATATATATATATATATATATATATATATATATATATATGCATATGCATATATATATAGAGATATAATATATATATATATACATATATACACACACACATATATATATAGAAATATATATATATATATATATATATGTATATATATATATACACATATACATATATATAGGGATTATGTGGTCTTTGATCGGATACGCATATGAGAGCAGTTCAAATATTCACATCGTATGCAATAAATAGATGATGAAACCAAAATATGATCAGATCGATTATCCTAAAATATAGTAAATTGAGGTGGCTCTGATACCACTATTGGGAAATACATGCACATAGTATAGAAGAGGAAATAATAAAAAAATTTATCTATCCATATTCCCATAACAACAAGATCGAGTAAACTACTGTGAAATAGGAAGGATGGTTTTAGAAAGTTATACCTGATCCTGGAGAAAGTCCAATGACAAAACTTGCTTCTTTGCAACTATTAATAAGTTTCTCTTGGACAGTGGTTGTACATCTCCTGGTCTTCACTAGGAACAACATATGTGCAACTGTTGCAACAACTCTAGTGATCTCACCATGGACTTTAGGTTGACTTTTCTCTCCGAGTAGCAGCCAAAGGACTCCTTCCTCTAGAGTAGTCTACATGGATCAACTAGAACTCTTGTCATTCGCAAAGAATAGCCCAAAAGGAGTTGTCCCTTCTATTGGTACTAGTCACCAACCTGCTCTCCCACAATGACAATTTCTCAGTTGTTCTCTCCCGTTGGCTATCCCCCCTTTTTAGGTAGGATTTTCCTGAGCTCTCTTGCTTACCACAGCTAGAGCAGACAAAAATTTCCAGAGGAACTGAGGTGTGCTATGGGAAGCCCCCAATACCCCTCTATTTATAGTAGAGGCCAGGGTCAAGGTTCCCAGTTTCTATCTGATATGAGATTAATATGTGGGAGTGGAAATGACTAGATGATCTTAAATTTTCGCAACCTACAATAGATGAAATGGATGTTTCACACATCTAGATGTTCCTCTGGTGTGCAATACAGTCGTCTTGCCACTACCTAAATGATTGTTTCACAGTTTCCCAATCTAAAACAAATTTGGCTATCCAATTAATATCTCATATTAATTTACTTGCACATCAAGTATATGCAATCAAAACTATTCGGGAAACATCTCAAACCTTCGTTCAAACCAACTGGGCCATCTCACCCAAGAGAGACACCCGTCTCACTCACCCAGACGGTCATCTAGTGAGTTGAGCCGAGCTAAATAGTTTAATCACATTGAGCTGGTCAGTTCAAGGGTAGAACTAAGCGAAATCAATTTCTGATCAACTTGACCCCCAAATGATCGTATCAACTTATTGAGATGCTCATCTGGATGCCCAAACGGCTATCTCACCCAGTGAGATGGTCATTTGGAAGATCTGGTCAGCCAATCAAGAAATCAGTTGCGTGAATTGTATATCTAAACACTTTATTAATCAATCCAACTGTCGTTCAAGATCAAAATCCTCTTCTAGATTTGTTCCTATGTGTGCGACCTATAGGTCCCATATCACGTTGGCAGTGAATGTCCATAACTAGCTTATGACATCACAAGCAAAGAGTGGTGCCTAGTTGCACATCAGTGCTACCCAATTGAAATGGAAACTTGGAGAATAACTTCAACCTACAATCTGTGTAAGGTGTTGCATTGATTGTATAATTCCTTTGTCTCTAATATCCAAGATGAACTTGAGGCATGGTTGGTCATCCTCTCAATGTTCAATCCAAGATTCTTGAACCAAGAGTAGTCTGCCTAAGATAATGTGACATCAATATCATACATTGATTCACATGTACATGCACATGTGTTTCTTAGTCTCGCTTATCAAATGGCCATGATACTCCAGTACAAGGGACAAATCCCATATCTATTACTCATAGTATATCCCTATGTGTCAAACTCACCCAATCATTACTGTTATAACAACCCATGTTTTAGGAATGTGTTTGATGATGTCAAAGCATACCCAATGACATGTGATGAGTGCAGTGATTTCAAGTCTAAGAATTACGATCACCACCTTCACTATGAGAGATGGGTGTGACCACCACAACCATGTGTCACTCTCAAGGTGGGTCTGTTTGATACACTGTTCCCTAACTAGTATCTGTGTGCTTGGTTTGATATTTCCATATCATGACTTAGTGAGACTCAGTCATCATCCAACTCACACTCTAGACATATGTGTTACCAGTGTCTATCTACCTTCTATAGTAATAGCCGACCAGGGACATAGTGGGAATATATATGTATTCTTAACATTTGTATGATCTAATTTCAACAAGGCTAATACTTGAAGACATTCATCATTGAGTAAATTTTATTCTCTAGACACTCACTTTGTATTCTCATTATCTCATAACAAAGTGAAACAGATGAACTAGAAGCTTATTTTTTATAAATGTTATTATTATTATCATTAATAAAATCCTTTTAGGTGTTTATGCCATGCCAATCATCATATGATTGGATCTATAGGCATACCTTACCAATAGTTACAGATCCACCTCCCTTATTTAGAAACATTGTGCATGATGTTGAGAGATCATTATACTTAGCTCGTACTAAGTTGACGAAGTTGAGAGCCATGTTGAGATTGTATACTATGAAGTTTAAGAATACACGTAATGACAAAAGATTCACTTCTTTGTTGTCTTTATTGAAAGAAATTCTACCTGAAGGCAACGAGCTTCCAATCTCAACATACAAAATGAAAACAATGTTGTTCCTAATGTGAATGGAGGCTAAGAAGATACATGCATGCTTGAATGATTGTGCATTGTTTCAAAAGGACTATATCAATCTCAAAGAATGTTCAAGATGTGGGGTGTCTAGGTGCAAAAGGATGACATCAGGTAAGACAAAGATCGAGTCTCCTACCAAGGTGTTGTGGTATCTTCCTATAATACCACAATTTCAATGTTTGTTTGCTAATATTGTAGATGCACAATATTTATCTTGGCATATAGAGGTAAAGAAAAACAACGATGGTATGCTATGAGATGAGTTCATTCCCTACAATGGAAGAATATTGATTTATTTTATCCTAAATTTGGCGAAGAACCTAGAAATTTAAGACTTAGACTTTGTACCTATGGGATGAATCCATTTGGAACATTAAGCAGCCAACATAGCACTAGGCATGTCATGATTGTTACATACAATCTTCCTTTGTAGTTGTGTATGAATAATAAATATGGCTTGATGTTCTTGACTATTTTGGGCCCCAAACAACCTGGGAATGATATTGATGTTTACCTTGAACTTCAGATTGATGATCTAAAGAAACTTTGGGAAGAATGTGTAATGACTTATGATGTTTTACACTAATAGATGTTTAATTTATGTGCTATGTTGTTTTGAATTATTAATGACTTTTCATCTTATTAGAACTTGTCTCGCTACAACATCAAAGGAACCAAGGCATGTCCTATAAGCCTTTTCCATTTTTTGTTTCCATTTGGATTTTCTCTGCTTTTAATGTTTTGGGGCATCTTGAAAATTATATACCTACTAATTTGATGTCTACCCCACCTCATATTGTATCGAAATGGTATTTCCTACCGATCTAAAATACTTATTCATCTGACTAAAACATTGGGGTAAGGCTCAATATCTTGGTCATCAAAGTTTTCTACATAAGGTGCATACATACGTAATGTTACACCCACATCCCACAATTACCGCTAATCATTAGATTAGGGAATAAGTTGAGAATTAGACTTAATACGAAGAACACCCTTGACTTTTTTATTTATTTCAAACTCTTTGTTTTCTCATATTCAATCACATGAACTAACTATACAAGGCGATTTAAAACTTGTCTACTCTAACCTGATTTCAACAATAAAGATACATATCTAAACATCCATTATGTTTTTCACACTTAATGTTCATATGACATGATAAACACATAAATCATCTATTATTAAGAAAAGAAAATTTCACACCATCATTTACAACTCTCTCACTACTCTACAAGAACCTAGAGTAATAGGGATCAACTGAAATTCACTAATCTAATACATAACTCTTATGGCATATCTACTATGGCATCAATATTCTTCAGGTACACATGGTTTCCCTCAAAAATAGTAAGTAGAGGGGTGATATACTCGTTCAATGAATGAATACGTCAAAGAAATATTATAAAGCACAAAATATATTATTGAGATACTGAATTTAATGTTGGAAAATAATGAACTATTGAGGAACTAATCATTCACATACACATATATGGTAGGATAATCTAAATATCCAAAAAGAGTAGATCATTATTTGAGCATACTTGGCTAGTCACATAAGAAACTAGTAATTCATAAACATATAAATGGCAAGCTATTGGGGATAACCAAAAAGAATATATGAATATCTCCACATTCTTATGCCCCAAACCCACATGCATTGTATCATGACATGTGAAAGCATCACAACAAGCAATGATCTCATTGTACAAGGCTTAGAAGCATGCCTGAGTTCCTAAGCCTATAGTCTCATCTACCCTGTCTATAGTGGCCAGTTGCCACATTTGGCTCTTAGTGGCTAATGGATGCAGCCAAATATCTATAATCCTCATATAAATTTGGGTACTCATGTGGATAGTCAAAACAGTCTGGCTTACTATGCATTAGTAGAACTACTGACCATTAATCACTACAAATTGTAACATAGGTACCACCAGTGGTTGGTGTTGGGTACCACACAATTAATAAGGAGTCAGCCCTATTGGTCAAGACTCCCACACCCTACTAGTATGATCTGGGTTACATCAATATGGACTACCTTTAGTCGTGAAGCCATTTCGTCCTCACAGTGTAGGCCTCATCTTGTGAAGATTCTATAGTGTTCAAGTCTTTAGATTCATAGATCAATCATCAAATCAACTTTTCTTAGTTCATCTTTGTAAATTATTCTTTTCATAAATTATCATCAATGTATATTGTAAACTGAGAAACTATGCAACACCACATATCATGTTGAAGAACACTATATTGAAAACACTTGAATCACTAAATACCCTATTTATAGGTATTCATTCACCTCATTCACATATCACATAACTCACATAAGGATTTTATGCATTCATAATCTGTCATTGATAAAAGACTACTTTCAATAGTTCAAATACAACCAACACATATATGAAACCTTGGTATGTAATGAACTAGGGTTTCCATGCCATTCACTGAAATATCATGTATCAATAATAACCTTGAATAAATGAATTTATAATGATAAAAGAATCACATTAGTTGAATTTCATGATATCTATTCATAAACATCCAACTTTCCATTCATCTAGGTTTCACCCTATTTACTTAGATATCAAGAAAACATAGATAACTTCACATAAAATCCAAGATAGTATCTAACATATATATACTAAGCAATCAGATAAAGCAAACATTAATAAAGAAGGAGTTTCAAACATGAAAAGTTCTTTATTCAATTAGACAAAAATTTCAGACATAATCGAAAATACTAGGTTTTAGTATATTCTTATAACTTATGCAATAACTTTAGGAATTCTAGTTTAAATGATTCATATCCATTTCTAGTATGATGTTATCATCAGAAATTCATCACAATAGGTAAACAATACATTTCTAAATCAACTTTCATAAGCTTAAACTAAAAGGCATATTTAGGGTTTGTAGTCACATACAAAGGAACTAAAGATTATTGAGGTTTTGATTCAATTTAGTGCAATATACTATTCAAAAGAAGTACTTACTTACCTAAGGTTTGAAAACACCTTAGAAACATAGCTCAAGAACTGAAATTTTGCAATCCATATGAAAACCCTATCAAGTCACCAATTTCTTCTTTCTTTAATTTGAAAACCCTAGAGATGGAGAATTCTGGGGAAAGAGTGAGAAAAGATGGATATTTGATATCATTTCGAATCAAATCATAGGAGGGAAATAATCTTAACATGTGAGAGATGAATCACTAAGAAACATTATCTAGAGATGACAAACATACTTGATTTCATGAACTCTAGCAAGAGAAAACCCTAGATCTCCATCTTCCCCGCTTTCTCCATCCAAACCCTAGCTCTCCCTCTCTCTCTCTCTCGAATTTCATTTCTATGGATTGAATTAAGAATTATGAGATCTCCTATTATGTTAGGATGATCATATAGAGCAATTGAGATGCTTAGGTCAATTACAAATTGACCCTACTTATACTTGCTTTTATTTCAGCAGAATTTCCTATCATAAAATGTTATAGTCAATCATTTACTAAATAGGGTAAAGATTCTCCAAAAATTATCAAAAATTTGAATGTTGTCTATAATTGTGTTTAAGACCTCCAACAAAAATTTTAGATCATTCTCAACTGTGAAAAAAAATCAAAATTAAACACTACATTGCTGAATAATAGTTTACAACATGATCTGTCGAAGTATAGTTGGATTGAGAACCAGATTCAAAGAATATCCAAATATTCTAGTATTTTGCACTAATATGCATGGTTGAATTATGGATATCATATCTAATAGAATATATGATTTTTTTTACCATACTGGTATACCTATTAAAATTTGTATTTATATACTATCAAAACCATAATTTTGGCAATTAAGGTTTACATTTATCAAACCCTAATCCTTAAAAGTAAAATCATGATTATATTTACTTATTAGGTTTGAAAGATCACAATTGAGCTACAATTATTAATCAGATTGAGATAATCAATCTAATTAAGAATGTAATCATCTAGGTAATCCCTAGTTTACCAATTAAGCTCAAAAGTGATTATAACAATTCCCTTCCCCCATAAAAAGGTTTTGTCTGTGATACATAAACACACAATAAAAGTACTTTTATGGTTTCTTTTAAATTTCTCAAATCTTATATGTCACTATGTTCTTGTATATCATATTTGAATAGTGTCCAACATTGAGTCCTTTATTACTCTTCCAACCATAGTAAAAAATTAAAACAAGTCCTCTCAATGACAACAGAAGAATTTTCTATGTCACAATCAATATTTGGAAAGAGAAAGAAAAATAACCAATTTTAACATTATCATACTCGCTTGAGGTGTTGCCTTAATATTGACAATTCGATCCAACTATCTCAATTCATACAGTTCAATCTATACTATTTTTGAGCATCACATCAAAGTTACTAAAGAGAGTTCACCTAGATATTTTGAATTTCACTATTGTGCTACTCTATAGAAAAGCACTCATAAGATGCAAGACTCAATTTAATGAATATTATAATACTATTGAGCCAAATTACTAGTATGAATGACTATCAACCATAGCACCCTTTTCATTTAGTATTTTGCTTGCACCTGTATAACAAAAATCATATGTAAAACAAATTTACATCCCTTAATATATCTTCAACAAATTATACTTATAAAGTAAATTCACATATTATAGAAACCCATTTGTTATCTCTGACTTCTCTTCTTATTTATTGATATTTGCTTCTTGTTACTTATCCTTGTCATTTTAATCATATCAATTAAACATCACTAACAATAAAAAAATTAAGGTAAGAATGGATTATTCATCATCCTTTCTATCGCTACAAGAATTTTGTTCAGACCATAGTTTGCTCATGTTGCACTTTTCCTTGTGTTCAAATCACACTCCTTACATTTCATATCTATTGCTTATCCTCTATTTTTATTCATTTTCAATGTTGTTTATCTAACTTTCTCATTTTCTTCCTAAATCACTATCACTGTTAATTTCTTCTCATAGTATTGATCTCAAATTTTATATAATGATGTTAGTACTCAAGGTCAAACCACTAGTCACATCCCTCAAGCTACTATAACCCTAAACATTCTAGGATTGACCCGTATCAATAAAATGATCTTATTGTGACATGACATTACTCCCTTATTTTGATATGCAAACTTTAGCTCTCTAGAAGTTTACTAAAGAATTCCTTATCTTATCACTTGAATTTTCTTTCTATTACTTGGCCTCTCTGACAGATTACTTTCCTAATTTATCTTGTTGGAGTTTCGTCATCATCCTATATTGTATTATATTCAATATATGTATCTACCATGGTGGTTATGTATGATTTAGAATCCATTCTCTTATCACTTTGTCCCCATATTACTCTCATTAGGGAGGATACAAAAGAGTAGGTGATTTTGAGATTTAAAATTCCAATCTTCAAGTAATTCACTACACATTTCTCGTATCCAGGTTTAGTTACTCATTTTCTAGGAGACTAGACTATTTAGCATCTTCTCACATCTCTCAATCTCTCTCTTTTATGATTTATATTACTCCCTCATGTTTCAACCCCTTCTTTATTTTCTATTATCGGCTGCGTATATGCTACTCTTCCCTATGTCATTATTATCTTTTACTTATCTCTTATGATAATTTACTCACTCTTGTATATGATTCCATATTGCATGCCATATATACTTTTTTATCATCCTTTTACTTTTATCAAGTTGAAATCCTAAATCAATATTCTCCCTACTAGTTTCATCTTATGCATAATACACCATATGACCCTTGTTTCAAATCAAACAACTCATGCATGGGTCAACCATTGTGTTTCTCTTTCAATCAGGCTTTTCTATTCTGAATATTATTTACCTTTTTATGATTGTTCATCTATTTAGTTGCTTCTTTGTTCTTCTTTTGAGAACTAGTTCCATTTCATCACTAGGATCTTATTGAATACATTTCATGCCAACTAGGTTCTTACTCTATAGAGACTTTGAATCAAAAGGTAGTAAGGATAAATACATTAAACTTAATAATATAATTACACATTCCATGATCTTAATTATATCATGTTACCCTCCTTCCTTAATCAAACTCATCATTCCAATCACTTCCGTTTAGTTTCATCTATGTTTCTTATCCTAGTCTTATAGTTTCCATGTTCATCTAGTTCCTTTTCTTTAATTATTGTGAAGACTCTTCACTTCTATGTACTTATTGTATACTTAACTTTTTTCTCCTATTTTCCCATTGTTTTGGAGTACACAAACACATTTTACTTGATTATATGGTCCATTCATCATAATTGATTCGTTCTATCTTATCTTCCTATGTAGTTTTCTCTTATTTTTATTTGATATAAATTGAATAAAGTGTCTCAAGTAGATATATAATTCCGTTATCCTTATCCATCCTTTGTTATTCATTTTGTATGTTGCATACTAATATATGTCTTGTATCTATACACGCTCTTCCTTCATTCCCAATTAAAGTTTCTTATCTAAGGCCCCAAAGTTTGATCTTAGATATTAGTTACAACTAATTTTTATCTATGCAATTTTTACCTTATATTTCAACATCTTTCTATATATAGATTCTCACTACAATACATGTCTAATTTATCTAGAGCCTACTCTTAATACATCATTAATTGAATATTTTCATATTCTAGTAACACATCTTGCAGTCAGACCAAGTCAAACTTGCAGTCCAAAAGTCAAGAACTACTTAGGATTAATTGACTCCTATTTATCTCAAACATGTGGAAATAATATCAACGTAGGGAAATCTCATTTAAATATTAATTTTGGTCTAATTGATGCAAATAATATAGAAAATAAGTGAAATAATTTTTGAAAACTGAATATCTAATTCAAATTTATAAGAGCATTTTTATTGATCTCTAAATCAAGAAACATATAAAAATTGAGTTGTATCCCAATCTATCTTGATTCTCGTATTCTTTCATAACTTTCTACTCTTCTGACCCTAATATTTATATGGTTTCTCTCTATCCCATCATTCCTCTGTATACCTGGCTAGGGCATCTAGAGAAAAATAGATAATGTAGCTTGATACTGGTCAACCTAAGTATTCAAATATCGGGCTAGGGTATCGTAATAATCAAATATTCAAGAACTATTGACACATCACATCTTAACTACCACACATATGACTCCAACTTCCTATCTTAATGGTCCTTGACAACTTAGCCTAAGCTCTAATACCAAGATGTTACACCCACATCCCAACAGTTACCACTAATCATGAGATTAGGGCATAAGTTGAGAATTAGACTTAATACAAAGAACACACTTAATTTTTTAATTCAAACTCCTTATTTTCTCACATTCAATTACATGAACTAACTATACAAGGGTATTTGAAACTTGATTACTCTAATCTGATTTCAGCAATAACGATACATATCTAAACTTTCATTCTATTTCTCACACTTCCATGTACATATGACATGATAAAAGAACACATTCTTTATTATTAACAAAACAAAGTGACACATCATCATTTACAACTCTCTCGCTACTCTACAAGGACCTAGAGTGACTGGAACCGACTAAACTGCACTAATCTTATACTTTACTCTGTTGGTAGATCTACTCTGATGTTGATATTCTTTAGGTCGACATGGTTTCTCTAAAAGGTTGTGATTAGAGGGGTGAGCCTACTCACTCAGTCAATGAATACTTCAAAGAACAATATAAAGAACTTTTATATCCAAAGATATATTATTGAGAAATTGAATTTAAAGTAGGACAATAATAAACTATTGAGGATCTAATAATTCACAGCCATATATATGGTAGGATACTCTAAATATCCAAAATAATAACATCATTATGTGAGCATACATGATTAATCACATATGAAACTAGTAATTCAGAAACTTACAAATGGAAAGTTATTGGGATAACCACAAACAATATATGAATCAATAGTTTTGAGGACATCTAAATGTCTAATTCACTCTTTAGATTCATCATTCAATCAACAAATCAAAATTTTCCAATTTAACCTTATAAACAATTCTTTTCATAAATTATCATTAATTTGTATTGTAAATTGAGCATTGTGCAACAACATTTATCATACCAAAGATTAACACTGAATTGAAAACACTTGAATCATTGAATTCCCTATCCTTAGGGTTTCATTCACCTCATTCACATATCATTGAACTTGCATAAGGACTTTATGCATCATAATATGTCACTGATAAAATACTACTTTCAATAGTTTAAATACAACCAACAATATATATATATATATATATATATATATATATATATATATATATATGAAACCCTAGTATGAAATGAACTAGGGTTTCCACTCCATTCATTGAAATGTCATGTATCAAGAATAACCTTGAATAAATGAATTTATGATGATAAAAGAATTACAGTAGTAGAATTTCATGATGTCTATTCATAAACTTCCAACTTTTCATTCATCTAGGGTTTCACTCTCCTTACATATATATCAAGAAAACACCAATAACATCACATGAAACTTCCAACAATTTCAGACATAACCAAAAACCCTAGATTTTAGTATATTATTATAAGTTCTTTAATAACTTTAGGAATTCTAGTTTATATGATTTCAGTATATTCCATTTCTAATATGAATTTATCATCTGAAATCTATCACAATAGGAAAATAATTCATTTCCCTATGTCATCGTTATTAAGCTTAAAGTGAAAGGTAGATTTATGGTTTGCAGTCTCATACAAAGGAACTAAAGATTATTGAGAATTTGATTCAATTTTGTTCAATATACTATTTAAAAGAAGTACCCACTCACATAAGGTGTGAAAACACCTTACAAATGTACATTAAGAATTGAAATTCTATAATCCATGTCAAAACCCTAACAAATCACCAATTTCTTCTTCCTTTCAACATGGAAACCCTAGCAAATCACTGATTTATTCTTCCTTTCAACACGAAAACCCTAGAAATGGAGAATTATGGAGAAAGAGTGAGAAAAGATGGAGATTTGATATCAATTCAAATAAAATTAGAGGAGTTTCAAATTCTTGGCATGTGATAGAAGAATCACTAAGAAAATCTATCTGGAGATGACAAACTTACTTGATGTTATCAACTCTAGATAGAAAAATCCTAGATCGCCATCTTCTCCACTTTCTCCATTCAAGATCTAGCTCTATCTCTCTGTTAGGGATTTTGATTATTTGAATTTAATTAAGAATTATGAGATCTCCTAGTTAGTTAGGTTGATAATATAGAGCAATTGAGATGCTTGGGACAATTGGCAATTGACATTTCTTATACTTTCTTTTATTTGAACAAGAATTTTTTGTCATAAATGTTACTATAAATCATTTACTAAAAAGGTTAAATATGATCCAAAAAATATAAATAATTATCATGTTGTCTATAGTTGAGTTTTAGATATTAAACAAAATTTTCAGATTATTCTGAGCTATCAATAAATAACAAAAAATCAAATATTGCACTACTGAATAGTAGTCTGTAACATGGTTGGTTGAAGTATAGCTCGAACAAGAACCACATTCAATGAACATCCAAATATTTTGATATTTTACACTATTATGTATGATTGATTTATACATATCATAACCAAATTTCAAGTAAATCCATGAAACACATAAAATATGAAAAATTATTCACCATACTGCTATACCTATCAAAATTTGTATTTATATACTATCAAAACCCTAATTTTGGCTATTAGGGTTTACACTTATCAAACCCTAATCCTTAAAAGTAAAATCATAATTAGATTTTCGTATTAGATTTGAAACATCACAATTGAGCTATGACAATTAATCAGGTTCAAGCAATAATCAATCCAATCAAGTATGTAATCATCTATATAAACTGTAGTTTACCAATTAAGCTCAGACGTGGTCATAACATCTAAAGTTATGTAAAATATTGAATGGATCAACTGAGGAATGGAGTTCTTGTAAACCTATTTTAGGGTAGGAGGTATATACAAGAGTAAATAATATTGTAAATCATTTTGGTAAGAGACCATGTACAACTCCCATAGGTGAAAAGTCTTTATTCAAAAAGCATTTGATATTCTGGGATCTTCCTTATTGGAGTTCTTTGATAGTTTGACATTGTGTCCAAGTCATGCATGATCCAAAAAATGTTTTTGATACCATTATTGGTACTATGTTGAATATACTTAGTAACACTAAAGATGTCATAAAATCTAGAATGAACCTAAGTGAAATGGTCATAAGGAAAGAATTAACAAAAGAAGTTACCAAGGGTTGTCGCACATATATACCTCCTTCTTGTTACAACTTTTCTATACAAGACAAGAGATATTTGTGTGAGTTCTTGATAATATTAAGGTGCCACATCGATAATCAACCAATATCATAGATTGATACCAATGAAGGATTTGAAGCTGATAGGTTTTAGATCTCATGATAGTCACACTCTGATGCAAAGTATATTGACTGTGGCTGTTCGATCTATCCTTCCTAAGCATGTAAGGTTTGCAATCATTAGGCTTTGCTTCTTCTTCAACACTCTATGCAGCAAAGTAATTGATTTTGAGATTCGAGATAAGTTGCAAAGGGAAGTGGTCTTTACCGAATGCCAACTTCAGTAGTACTTTACCCATTCATTCTTTGATATCATGGTACATATGGTTGTCCATATGACTAAGGAAGTGAAAATGGTGGGTCAAGTTTTCTTGCATTGGATGTATCCTTTTGATTGATACATGAGTGTTTTTAAAGGTTATGTTCAGAACCGTTGTCGCCCCAATGGGAGTATCATTGAGGGCTATGATTCTGGGGAGGTTATGGACTTCTGCAATGACTTTTTGAGTTGCAACAAAACTCCTGCTAATATTGTGAATTCTGCCATTTGTTCTGACAATGGTATTTCAGGAGAATGATAGATAAATATCAGTTGTATGCAGTGGGAACAAACACACTTGTATGTTTTACATAATACTGATTATGTGGGTATTTATATCATCGAACACACCAACAAGCTCAAGACAAGTTATCCCCAAGCTAGTCCAATTTGGCTTTCTGGAGAGAATAATACGACATTTATTAGGTGGTTTGAAGGGAAATTTTTCAACCAACTCACTCAAACAATAAATAATGTTACATAAACTATCAAATGGCTCTATTATAAGCCAAAGAAACATTACATCTTATTAAGGGCTTGAAAAAAATGGATTTTAATACTACACAAAATGTCAAGATGATAAGGGTGTCATCCAAAATAGTGGGGTCACCCTTCAGGCATCTTCATTATATTTTTCTAGTGCCAAGGACTAGAGTTCAAGTGAAGGAAACATTTATTATCATGGTGTCATTAAAGACATATGGGACATCGACTGCATAGAGTTTAAGTTTCATTATTTATGTGTAAATGTGTTGATAACAAGAAAGGAGTTGTAGTTGATTAACTCAGTTTTACAATTGTGAATTTTGACTAGATATATAAGAAGGATGAACCCTTCATCATCACATCATAGGAAAAACATGTATTATGTATCATCCAGGGTGATGAAAATGATGAGAAATCAAAAATTGCCACAATTGGGGAAGTGAAGAATGGCATCGTTGAATCTAATGAAGCATGCACGCAAATTACTTAAGAGTTTATCAGGTACTATGGGGTCCTTGCTCAAAGCAACATGCCTCTCTGTGTTGGGGATTAGAGACAAGTGAGTATGACCAATAAATACCTCTTCTAGAGGGAGTTCTAGGTTAGACAAATGCATTTAAGTTTTTATAGTTTTCTCTTATTATTTCTTTTCACATTTGTAAATAATATTGAATGTTGAACTTTTTAAGGGCAGATATGAGCTTGATGAAAAGGTGCATCACATGCCTATTATGCATCTCGTTGGGAAATGACATAGATATTGGAGGACAACCTCACAAGAGACTACATCTTTAGAGACAATAGGATAAGGACCCCACTTTTAAATGGGACTATCTTAATAAAAAGGATTGGTTGGAGTTTTTTTAGCAGAGTAGAATAGATGCACTAAAGGTATTGAATTTATTACATTTTATGATTTCTTATGGTTACTTAACAATATTTTGTATTGAAATAATTAGGCCATCATGATGCTAAAAAAATAGGCATGACAAGAATGTGCACAACCACTGGTTGGGTTAAGTTGGTTATATTAAATGCCACCAGTTGAGAGAGCAAGAGAAAGGGACTTCTACTTCTATTCCTTACACTTTTGTGTTTTCTAATGCTTTTGGACGATTTCCTAGCTATGTTGAGTGGATAGATGCAAGGAAAAGACAAAGACAGAGAATCCCCATCTAAGAAACCCAAGAGATGGCTTAAAAATGGTAAATTTCTTGGTCTCATAATATGTTCATGTTTTTTTTCCCACTAGATTGTTAAGTTTTATTGATTAATAAGTTTTGATGATAAATAGTTGGAGCTAGGTGAGCAAATAAAGGTGGGAAACTTCACCCCTCAGGGAACACGATGAATTGATGATTTCTCTAGGGATGGAAGATAACCCTCGATGTGTTAGGGCCACTGGAGGTGGGTTTGGGATAAAACTATTTTGGCACATCCTAGCATAAGTGCAAATCTACTAAGAAAGGTGGAATGTACACAAAGGAAGTGCAATGATTGATAGTTTCACCATGAGATGATTTTAAGGCATCTCAAGCGGCACAAGTTCCTCCAACAATCATAGAATATGTACAACTCACATGCTCATGGAGTGTATTGGGAGTAATCCTTCAAATTCACATGGCATGAATGGGATATGATATAACTTAAGTCAATTTTATATATAAATCATGCAAAATAATCCCTCACGTCAATATATATGTGTGTGTCAATTTAATTTTTTTTGATAAAATTGTAGGTGGCCAGAAAATGTCATCTTACCATCAATGTTCCATCATACAACGTCATGGTAGATGATGAGACTTATTCACTTGATGATATGGTTCATGGTATTCCCCTTCTCATTGGTCACACTCATGTGAATGGCATACATGTCATTCTAGCATTGAGAGACGCACCTCTCCCATGTGAGCACACATATGCCACAACAGTTATAGAGGCAGAAGGAGGCTTTACTAGTTGGCCCAAATGACTCATTGTATTTCTTTAGATATGACAAATGTATATTGAAATTTATATAAATAATCAAAAGCTAATATGATCATATATGCATGAAACCCACAACACCTAAGAAGCCCCCTAGGATTCCAAAGCTTCCTCCCACACATTTATTCCACTGGAGTTGTTCATCTCTTTAGGCCCTACTACAAGGCATTGACAAGATGGTTAAACAATATCGAGCAATCAAATACCATGGTTATCAACCTTTTGGAGGAAGTCTTAGGTATAGATCGTGGGACTATTATAGTGTTGATAGATGTTTCTAGGCTATTTTAGTATTAGTAGTTGAACACATCAGTGAATAACTTTGGATACGATGAGTTTGAATCCTTGTCAAAGGTGAAAAATACATATTTTTGAATTGTTTCCTATATATTAACTAATTATTGCATATATATATAGTCCAATCATATGTATTATGGGGCTACTGATTTCAGAATATCAAATGTGGCATTTGTAATACTATCATTGATTAGCAATGTACTTAGAGATCAAAGTGGCATCAAAGATTATGTGAGTACCACGATGAAGATTTTTGGCTCTTCCAAGATAGTGATGATAGCTCCCTTCAACATTGTGTAAGTTTTGGTCTTGTTGTTTATATGTCTAACATATGAATACACTTTGTGGTGGAATTTAATTTTTATTTTATTTACCTTCTATTCACTCAGAAATTAACATTGAAAGTTGTTAGTGATTGTTATCGAGACTTGGATTGTGTATTTTTTTTATCCTTCATGTGTAAAATTGACTCCAAATGAGGGATGCCCAACTAAATTAGCGATTCACACATAGTAATAGTTTTTCGTGCTCAACATATTTATCAATATTTGCATCATATGATAGTTTAATAATGCAACATATCTATTAATTTAACATATAGGGGTGTGAAAGAATTCTGTAGGTGGTGAAGGGAATGGAGATAAAAAATGAAATCAATATCTTGAAGGAGTCTTGATGTAGTATTCTCATTCTAATGAATATATATTACCAACTATTCTTAATTACATTTATTAATGTAATTGTAAATCTTTAGTGCCTTGTATAAAAGAATAATTGGGCACACACATATTATGTGATGTTGTACATTGAGATATTTCCTATGCACATGTAACAAATCAAATGTATAGAGAAGGTAACATTATTAGTCTTGGATCATAATTAATGAAATAGACTCATTTGATAATACAAACAATCAAATCTAATTAGAATTATGTCTCATTCTCTTTGCAATGTTTTAAAAATATTGAACCCTATACATTGCAGTAGTTGAATGACCTACACAAACAGTGGACAAACTTCTTCATCAAACATGTGGATTTGACAGGTGAATGGGAGAGTTGATTGATAATTTGTAATCCAAACTTTGATGTCAAATTCATGTCTATTACATTATTATACATTGTGGACTTAAACTGTATGACATTTGATGTTGATATGTATTCATGCATATGTGTGGATGAACAAAATGTTTAGTGAATGAGGAGAATGATGTGTATTTGTGCATATCTAAGAAATTGAAAATGTGGCTGAGAAATGAAACAATTGATCTCTGAGTTCATAGATATGTGTGTGCATTTAAAGTGAAAAATGATAGACTGTTGTGGTTTGCTGGCATGTTTGTGCATACTGTATCAAATGCAAGTCTATTTGTATATATATCTTTCATCTTGCAGGTTTTCAAGCCATTTTAAGCTACGATGCTTGCATAGGCCTATAGTCCTAATGAACTTTTTGATTCTGAAGATCTGTAGGTAGCAGGTATGCTAGAAGTTGGACAACAAATCTGCAAACCTGCCATATAAAAAAACATAGACATTTCTCATCGATTATCTCTAAATAACAGACTACATACACGTTTAATGTTGGTTATTTATAGTAAATCAACATGATATACCTAAAATTTTCATTTTTTCAATCATTGATACAACTGACGTCATGTAATTAGGTGTCAATTATTTCTCATTAGTTAATTGACATGGAACTGCCAAGGAAACTATTTTCACTACACAATTATCTTTAAGTTGTCAGTTGTTATTAACATAACTGATGAAGAAAGGCTAATGGAAACCACAATTTCGTCGCCCGTTGTGTGATACATTGTCAATTTTTCTATAACATGGAACCCATAATATATATTACTATCATCGGTTAATTTAACAAATGATATATGCCTTGAGTTTTAGCATCGACCACTTACTCATCAGTTGGTAACTGACGTCGTATGCCTAAAATAACTGATGGGATATCTCATTTTTATAGTGGTGGGGTATATGCTATAGTTGGGACACAAGACAACTTTTTGAGTATAAGGGGGGGTGAAATACCTAAGACAACTTTTAAGAAAATGTATGTTCATTATGAGTTCTTGGTTATGCCTATGGGTTAGTCAACACACCTACAACTTCTAAGTATTTAAAGAATTGAGTGTTCAAGCAATACCTTCATCAGTCTGTGGTAGTGTTAATAGATGATATTTTGATCAAATCTATGTACAAGAATCAGCACAAAAAAGATTGAAGGTGGCCTTTGGAGTTGTTGAGGAAGCATTGATTGTATGCTATGTTTAATAATTGTGTGTTTTGACTGGACAAGGTGTCTTTTCTTGGTCATGTCATTACGGGGAAGGGGTTTCGTGTAGATCCCAAGAAGGTGAGGTTTGTGTTAGACTAAGATCATCCCAAGATGTTCATAGAGAATAGGTGTTACACCCCGATCTCACAATTACCATTAATCATGAGATTAGGGCATAAATTGAGGACATATCGTAATACAAAGTTCACGCTTAACTTTTTCTTCTTTTCAAACTCTTTGTTTTCCCTCATAGAACCACATAAACTAACTTTGCAAGGGAACCTAAACATTGATTTCTCTAATCTGGTTTCAATAATAAAAATGCATGTATGAATATTCATTATGTTTCTCATACTTTTAAGAAAATAAGACTTGCTGATTCACATATATTGCTAAAAGAGGAATAATGTTATACATCATCATTTACAACTCTCTCTTATTTCTTTACAAGGACCTAGAGTGACAAGGACTGACTGAACTCAACTATACTCAGACTTAACTCTTGTGGCAGATCTACTCTGATGCAATGATATCTTCAAGTCCATGTTGTTTCCCTAAAAATTGTGAGTAGAGGGGTGAGCCTACTCGCTCAGTGAATGAGTACTTTAAAGAAACAGTCTAAAGCACTGATATAATCACAATTATATTTTTGAGCAACTGATATCAATTATAACAACAGTAAGCTTTAAAGAGACTGATCATTGACAATCATAATTATGGTAGGATACTCTAGATATTAACAAGACTAAATCAATATATGAGCATGCTTGATTAATTTCAAAGAGAACTAATAATTTAGAAACATACAAAGAATAATTGCTGGGAAAATGTACTCAAATCTTTCTTAGTCTTTCTTACTTATAAGAAACTCTTTAAACCTATATGAACATATTCTAGCTTATGCCCTAATCATATGCAATGTACTCTACATATGAAGACTTGTACCGAACTACGATCTCACCATACAAAACATAGCAGACACACCCGAGAATGCTAAGTCTGACTACTCTCTGGTCTGCAATAGGAAAATGGCTCTCTAGACTCAACACATCTATTATTTCGTAAAACTGGACTCCTCCTCTAACCTGAGCACACAGGCAGAGAGTCAAGCCACCTATTGGCTTTTTCTGTACTCTAGTGCCATCGGGATCTCTGGTTGATGTTGGTTACTACATTCTGTAATTTAAGGAGACTTCCACTAGGGCTTCGTCCTCCATACCACCTATTTGTATGTTCTGACCCTCGTATACTAGACACACTTCTAGGGTTAAGTTGTTTCATCCCCAAGGTGCAGACCTCTCATAGGGATTCTACAGTGTTCAGGGCTCTTAAGTCTATTATTTTATTATTCTTGGAAAGCTCTTACTATATTGTATCTTTTCCTTTACTTATACTTGACTCTAGTATCTCTATGGTACCATGTCTATTTATTTGAAGTTTATAATGCAACATGTATATCATTCTAAACTTGGCAGAGCAATATACTCAAAACACTATAATATACTGAGAAATCAACATTTTATACCTATAGGTAGACTAAAATTCTTAAATAACAGAATACATGTCCACTTGATACTTTATACACTAGAATCATGCAATTGAACTTCTTAATACAATTATAGGAGTTAATTACTTGACATACAAGTAATCGTCATTTGCACCTGTAAATTATTTGTACTTTCTTGGAAAACATGCACCTCAACCCAAATCTTGAGTTGTGCATCACCACATCTCATACTAAGAACATTGATATCAAAATACTTGATTCAATGAACACCCTATCCTTAGGGTTTCATTTACCTCATTCACTTATCACATAGCTCTCATAAGGATTTAATATGTCATAAACATCCACTAAATATAGTTTGCTTTAAAAAAGTCATATACAATCAACATATGTATGAAATCCTTGAATTGAGCTAAATTAGGGTTTTCCATGCCATTCATTGAGATATTATTAATCAAGAATAACATTGCATAAATAGAGTCTATGATGCCAAGAAAAACACTTCAAATGGATTTCACCATATTTATTCACAAATTTCCAACTTTCCACTCATATAGGGCTTCACCCTCTTTACGAAGATATCAAGAAAACACTATTCACATCGCATGAAATCCAAGATAGTATCTGACATATATGTACTACCATTCAGATAAACAATCATTCATAACAAAGGGGATCTAGATAAACAAATTTCTCTATTTAATTATACAACAATTTCAGTCATAGACAAATTCCCTATATTTTAGTTTACTCTTATAACCTTTTCCAATACTTAGGGAATTCTCATTAGGATGTCTTGTATTCATTTCTAATATGAGTTTATCATATAAAATTCAAACAAACAGAGGAAGAATCTATTTCATATCATTTTGCAACAACTTAGATCAAACAGACAATTCAGGGTTTGTAGTCGCATACTAAGCAATTAAAGATTATGGATGATTTAACCAATTTTTTTGCAATATACTATTTAAAGGAAGTTCCCACTCACCCTAAGGTGTGAAAAAACCTTCCTAGGACAACCAAGGGATATGATTCCATATGGGTAATCATTGATTGTTTGATAAAGTCAACATGCTTCATACTAGTCATGACTTCCTAAATGATTGAGTAGTTGTGGGATAGTTTTTCTGCACTATGTACCATCTAGGATAGTTTAGATCTAGGGAAATAGTTCACAACTAAGTCTTGGGATCATCTAAATGGAAATTTTGGGACATAGTTGAAGTCCAACATATCTTTTCACCATAGAATGATGGAAAGTCTAAGAGGGCCATATACAAATTGGAAGATCACTTGAGGGTGATTGTTCATCAGTTTTGTGGTAGCTAGGATATTGAAATGAGTTTGGTAGAGTTTGTATATAATAAAGTTATTAGAAAATTATATACATGGAACCATACATCATTTTTTTAAGGCATTGTAGATCAACTCTTTCATAGAACAACGCAAGTGAGTGCCATCCTTTAGGGAATGCATTTGTGTAGAAAGTAGTTATTGGAGGCAAAAAAGTTAAGGGAAAGTTATATGCATATGAATAAAGGATTTTGCTTGATTTTTAGGTTTCATATGTTTTGTATCATAAGGTCTCATTGTGGAAGGCTGTTATGAGTTTTGAAAAGAGGGGGTGAGTTGGATCCTAAGTTTATGAGACCATTCTCCATCACTAGGAGTGTTGGAAACGTTTCCTATAGGTTGCAGTTACTGATGCATTGGATTTTGTTACTTTTTATTGCCTATTTTTCATGTATTTATTGTAGAATTTCTCATTTTGGTACTATTTATGCATTGTTTATCATTATTAGCCTGTGGTACACTATTGCATCAAGTAATAAGTACTTTACCGAATTAGGGTAAAATTATTAGTTTTTATTTGGAATTATATTGGGTTTTCCTCATTTCATGTTGTTTGAGAACTTTAATTACAACTCACCGCTACCGACATGAAAGTCAATAATATTGACATTAGGCAAAATCCAACATGAAATCATGGAAATCTTGTTTCTACCGAGATTTTAGTTGGTGCTATGGATATGGTGTTTGATGCTAGCATGATGAAGACTTAGTGCAATTGACTTTTCATTCATAAACATCAGTGGAGGATTCTATGGCTTCAGTTCCACCAACATGAGTGTCGATGGTACCAAATTTTACACCTAAACAAGTCAGACCTCGTAGGAATCAACTCAATGATACTTAGATACTTGTTGATAACCTGGCCAGTGTGGCTCATGTGGTTCGGTCTGGCTTGTCCTCCCTGGGGGACCCGGGTTCAAATCCCCCTGAGCGCACTGTAATTACCAACTCCTTGGGTCATCCGGGCTCTGGCACCTGTTTGAGGAGGAGGGGGAGCGGGGTCTCCCTAATACTAAAAAAAAAAAGATACTTGTTGATAGTACCAACACTTATCAAGGTTTTGTGTTAGCCAACAAATTGGTGCAACCAACCTCCAGTTAGTGATATCGACTTTACACAATCAATGCATATTAAATATAAACACAGATGCAACAACTGAAAGATAAGGACGGCCTGAGTCCCACTTATGACCTAATGGGAGTTCGGCCAAAAGAGGACGTCATGTTCTATCTTGTTGCAGTAGAGAATGAAGCCTAGAGGGAAGGAGACTAAGGGGACAACCATGCATGGGACAATTCAGGCACCACAAGAAGCATATTTGCAGTTAGTATATTGTGGATCGAGGCTCTCACCAGAGGGGATCATCCAAACTAGTTTCTCCAAGAGTTTTCATTAGATTTCCTGATGTTTAGCATGTTGTCTCTTTCTTCCTCTATGTATTATTTGATATAAATTGTGTGGGGCTAATCTCCTTGTTCTTTAGGACCTAGGAGTAGCTAGATTTACCATTGTATTTGACTTCCATGATTTAATAAACATATATCCTTTAATTCATGACATAGATCCATGATTGTTTGATGAATTTCACGTAGTTGATCACCGTTATCAATTTCTTAGATCATTAATTACATTGAGAGACTGACAAGGGGTTGGACATGTCATACATTTATACAGCCAATACCGTGTCTTGGGAGAGGGCTTATGTTGTGAAGGGAAAAACATAGACTTTTCATTAATGAACCTATCTAATTCCTAAATCACTATGAAAGCAAGATTTATCTTTGTATAGGTAGTGTGTTATATTGTGGGAGTGGGTAATACTTGCTATGAGGTCCCTTAGTCTAAGGATAGGGGTAAATGATTATTCATGAAGTGGATTTAATTGAAATGTATAAGTTGCTAAAAGTCTAACACTAAGGAATCCACCAATTCTTGATCACATTTCACTTAATTTAGTTTTCAATTATTGTCATTAGTTATAAAAAGACAACCAATCACTTTTTCCTAGGCCTAGATGATTAGATTATAGTTAGTACTAGTCTCTAAAGTATGTTTTCCTAGGTTTGACATTCGGGCCTCATAGGCCTATACCACTTGATGCGTACACTTGTGTTTTGAATGCACAATTTAGGCATGTTAAGTTATGGAACTGTTGCCTGGGAAGTGACAACTCCAACACTACGATTGTTGTGACTAGGCACTCTAGGCCATCTTATTTTCCCTTTCATTGTTTACTAAATCCTTTCTTTGAGATTCTACAAAATGGAAAATCATATATTTACATCAAATTAACTAGTATTCAGTCTCACCCATTGCTATCTCATTTTTAGGTACCGGTGCGTGGTTCATATCAGATCACAAATTAAGGGAATCCACTCAAATGGGTACAGGCCCAGAGGACATTTTTCATAGAGTAAGAGAGTTTGGGGCTTCAGAGGAGAAGATTATCCAAACCCCATGAGTAGAGGTAGAGAAGGTACCAATAGTGATTATGGACCCAGACTATAAAGAGCATGTTGGGGCCGAGCTTGAGGAACAAATAGTCTGGAAAAAGATTAAGGTGTCTTCAACCACATCACAGTTTGGATCAATTAAATAGAAGACAATTATCTGAAACTCATGATGCTTATTTAATGTCAACCATTTAATGGACAAAGTATGGAGGAACCTATGGCACACATCAACAAATTTGTGGAGAGTTGTGATATGTTGATGACTATGGGTCCCAACTATAGTGATCTATCTCAAGTTGTTCTCCTACTCATTATTAGACAAGGTAAAAGCATGGTTTCTCAATCTTCTTTTAGAATGCATAGAGACATGGTTTGAGATGATAGATGCATTCTTTGATAGGTACTTCTCACCATTGAAAATGCATGACTTGATTGGTAAAATCTACAATTGTAAACTACATGTTGAGGAATCCTATTCAGAAGCTTAGAAGAGATTAAATAATAAGATATGAAAGTTCCCTCATCATGGTATTGATCTTTATGGCCAGACAAAGACATTTTATTATGGGCAACACAAGGGGGAGAGAACTAGACTTGATAGTGTAGGGGCATTTTCTTTCCAAATATAAAGTTATGAGGTGTCACAAGATAATAAAGAACATGGCCAAAAATTAATAGCGGGGAGAAGAGTGTGACTTGCCAGCAACCGTTTAAAGTTTTGTGGAATTAAGGGATATCACATACTTGAAGAAAAAATGGAGAGCCTCACAAGAAGGCTTGATAAAAATCTGGTACCTCATTTAGAGGTGAAGGGGATGAGTGCATGTACTCACATAAGCAATTTTAGCATGGTAGTGGTCCTAGTGAGATAGAAAAAATTGAAGACATGCTAGGCAGACTAGTGACTCTTAATGAGGCCTTGCAGGATCAGACTAAATTGATGCAGCAAAATGATGGAGCTCAAATCCACAACATTGAAAATTAGATTTGTCAACTAGCAATAGAAGTGACATCCATGACGAAGCCCATCTAGTAGGGATTTCCTGGGAACATAGAGATAGATCATCAACATCATCAATTAAATTTCCTATCTTTTATCAAAAAACCATAGCATGTTACTTACAAGTCAACAAATCAGTAGACTCTAGAGCCAGATTGGATATATGTGCCAAAAGTTCAATTTCCCCACAACCTACATGGAAAACCAACATGATGCAGAATGTCATTGCCTACACTCACACATACACCTCAGTCAATACATGATCAACAACAAGCAACAAGGACACCCCATTTTCACTGGATATGCAAGATAAGGAACTTCTTGGATATATGGTATGCGATATTTGACAATTGTATCTCATACAATTCTTGGATAGATGGTATGCACAACTCCTTGTCATATTCCATCATCATGCCTCTAGAGACTTAATCTAGTTAAGGTCACTTACTTGAGCCTGATCCAATATCCAACTTGATAGTAATGCACCATGCTAAGGTAGACTGACATAACTACCATCCAACATAGCTACCATCACACTTCCATGAGATAGACATGGCACCATGATAGGGCATGCCTACTCTTGGTCAGTCAAGATTTTCATGTGTGTTGATAACGAAAGGCATCTAAGACTTTATATCTATTGAGGGATATTATTTATAAATACATATACATATCCAATCACCACATTTATCGATTTGTGTGTGTCAACCTTGTGCAGGGGCCATGCTAATCTTTTCTGTATCGTTCCAACTTTATCGAATTTCTCCAAAGAGACTATCCAATCACCACATACTACTAATATGTATCATATACATACTATATCCCCAAATGAAATACGCAATCACAAAATACGAGCGATGCTTATGGCTACTAAAATAGTTCTTTTGAGCCGCAAACAACTATTGCCCACCTGAGGTCATACATCACATGTAGCAACCTGCACTATAGTTTTGTGTTGTAAACAAGCTGGTCAGTTGATTTGACTCTTCCAGTCGATCAATTTGTCCTCCTATGATATGATTGGTCTTTGTTGGTTGGTTAACAAGTTCTTGGCTCAACGGCTGGCTGGACTCCTCCAGTCAGTTGTTTGGGCCTCAAATTGATCCATTTGCTCATCCGATTTGTTTCCTCTTTGGTCCTATGGTTGATCAAATTGACTCCCAGTCACTCGACTCACCTGGTGCAGAATGGCTTCTCTTTTGTCAAAATAGAAATTAAAGCTAACCCTTTTATGCATTACATTGTAAAAGTGAAACCTCGAATTATATTCGAGGGGAGTATAGGGAGTAAAGAATTATTTTACATATGGATAATGATAGAGCGATGGAGTGCAAATTAAATTCAAAAATCAGAAAATAAACCATTCAAATATGTACATATATCAAGGGGTATTGGAAATAACCACACATACATCCGCCATCAAAACAATTTTAGGGTGATGTTTGTAGATTTCATATATATGAAATAATATATATAGGATCTACATGATATTCCCTAGAATGTTTGGTTTTAATCAAATATGCATATTAATCATTTTGCATTGCATGCAAAAAATAAATGATAAAACAAAAACCAATCATATCAATTAAATCCCTTTTTAACATAGTAAACTTATGAGTCTCAGATCCCGCTGTAGGAAAATATGGCAGCTGAGATGGTAGTGGAAACAAAAAGTTTTATTTACCACATCCCCCATAACTATCAAATTGCCTTGATAACTCTATGACATGAAGGAAGGTGCTAGGAAAATAACTGGTCCTGGAGCAAGTTCAATGACACTGCTTGTAGAGTTGTGCTTCTTTCTCAAGAAGTAGCTAGACATCAATTTAATATAGCTTATTAGTATAACACCACAGATGGTGGTTGATGACGTCCTCATAACATAGTGAAAATGGCCTCCACCACTCTATGTAGTCTACACAGACCACTGGGAACTCCTCATCATGCTTCTTGAGCTAGAGGCAGGGAGTTGTCCCTTTGTGTTGTCAACATGCTAGTGTTGATTTTTCTCCTCATGGCTATCTCTCCCTTTTACGAGTAAGATACCTCTAGTCGTCATGGTACCACAACTATTAGATGAGGAGTCTTGTCATACAAGTGTGTTGAGAGCCTTGGCCACCCCCACCTTTATATAGGAGTGAATGGGCTAGGGTTTCCACAAACCCTGGGGATACGAAAGGTCAAATATCATGGTTTGACGGCTATTGTGAATTACCAATTTTGGTTGAATATCATGCCAGTCGACCGACTAGAACATCGAGTCAGTCGATTGAATTACTTTCCTATTCATAAACATATTGTCTTTTAATGGGATAATTAATGTAAGTTATTACGTTAGCAACAATTGGTTGACCCAATCGTACTGTTCATCCATTTGATTGACTTGAGACTCCAATTGGTCAATTGACATTCCCAATCAGTCGACTAGGCACTCTAATCAGCCAACTGATAGCGAGTGTTGTTCAAGTTCATTACCTAAACACTTTAGTAACCAAGTTAAACCTTTTCCATGAGTAAACTCTTATTTCAAGTGCAACCTATGTGTGTGTATAAGTCCAAAATTATGTTGTAAGTGCATATCCATAATTAGATTATCACATCACAAGAAATGAGTGGTATCTAGCAACACTTCATTGTTATCCAAGTAATTGGAAAGTTTCAACATGAGGCATATAATCATCATATTGTTAACTTTAAATACATGTTCCTTGAACTAGAGAAGACTGTGATATGCATGTCATTTCACATATCATGACTCACATGAGTATGGACATACATTTCTCAATCTTGCATACTAATTGGTTAGGATATGAACTCATATAGGAGGGACAAATCCCATCTACATCACTTACAATTGATCCCCATGCATGACAACGTACCTAAGAACCACCTTATGCCATCCCTTATTCAAAGTTAAGTTGGATAGTATCAAAGAATGGCATGTGATGAGTGCAGTGAATTCATGTCTAAGAAGCACTATCACTACTATCACTTTGAGAGCTCATTTTGACTACCATTTGGTGGTCTCCATGTATCACTCTCAAGGTGGATCTATCTAGTATTCTATTCCCCAATAGGTACCTATATGTTTGACTTGATAACCAATAACATGGCCAATGAGACTCTATCATTAGTCAACACACATTCCAGTCTTATGTATTAATTGTTGTCTATTTTTATTCCAGGATAATATCTGACTAGGGACATATAAAGAATTTTTGTACTCTTATCATACATATGATCTAATTGTTTAGGTCCTTAACCTTAAGACACATGTCATTGGACAATATCATTCTTTAGACTCTACCATGTTTGCATAATTATCTCATCTCTTAGAAAAAACATAATAGACATAGTTATCTTTAACATTATCAAATCATGTACATGATGCCCCAATATAATCATCATATGATTGGCTCTATGGGCATATATACCAACAGGGGTATCCACTCACTGAGGATATATATGAGTCTTGTGTAGTTGTTTGAAATATTTTTAGGTATAATGTTATCCAACAGACATGCACTGACATCTAAATAGAATAATATAGACTATAATGTCCCTATATTCCCTCTATCTCAGGATAGGTAGTATGCCATGTTTGGTTCTTTCATGTATATATAATTGACAGAAATTGAACTACAAATGATCAATAAGATTGTGATTCTGGTTTTGTGGTGTTAAATATGATTTGTGATAACTAAAAGCATTGTCCTTGATCTGACATTGGTTTACAAATTTTTATGAGAAAGAAAAAAGAAAAATGTATCGGTGATTTTCAATATTGCTTTAATCGTGTTTGTCTAGAACTTGGTGTTCTGTTTCATAATCTGGGTTTAGATTTAGGTTTTGCTCTAATGGTCAGAATTTATATAGATTACAAGAGAGGTCCCGAAAAATATAGTATATGTGATTGTGGAGATTGGAAGCAAAAGGTTGACACTAGGCATAGTGGATGAAAACTAGAAACCAAACTCCTAGAACAAGCCAAGCTAGGGGTGGATTTGTACGATGCATTGTTATTGAGAACATGAGTTTTGATATTTATGTGGTTTTATGGTTTCCATTTTTGGATGTAGTATTATCAAAGGCACACGTTGATAGAGATTCCCTACAAGTATAATACATAAATCAAGTGGTTATGATTTCCATCATAGTGTAATGAGACATTTGATGCAACCATTAGATGATTTCCTACCTTATGCACATACACATGTTGTTCTAGAAGACATTAGTGTTTGTATCCTAATCTACCACTGAATATTTTTTTGATAAATCTTAATATAACTATCATCTAGAAAGATCTATCAAAGGATTCTGAAACAAACCTAACAATACTCACTACATACTACACCCATACCATCAACATCATTGAAGTAGGCATTGCAGTGCCTATCTTAAGTTAAATCCATTTCATGCACATTTGAGTAATTTTCTAACTAGGGAGGAGACACCAGTTGTGATTTCATAGCTTTATTTGACCACGAATGAAGCAGAACAACTGATGTCAACCCTGCACCAACATATAGAGAACTTGTGTGGTCTATTATCGTTATAAAGGAGATCCCTCCTAGCTTGAGCAAGCACAAAATTCAAATCTAGGAGAAAGATAAGTTGAAGACACATCCATAAAATTGACACAACTTGATCATGAAAGAGGTCATCAAGAAATAAGTAAACACACTCGTTAGTGCACATATAACTATGCAATATATCATAGTGTACAAGTGTGTCTGACTCATGTGGTGCCCAAGAAAGGAGGCATTACTATAATAAAAAATTCTATTGTTGAACTAATGCTGACTCACATAGTTACTGGGTGGGGATTTGTATTGATTACCACTAATTAAATACAACCACCTAGAATGATCATTTCCCCTTCCCTCCTATGATGATATGTTAGAAATGCTCACTAGATTCTCCTACTTTTGGTATCTAGACAGCTATTCGGGTACCAGTTCAACATAAAGCCTAAGGACTAGACAAAGACCACCATCACCTATCCTTATGGTGTATTTTATTAAAAATAAAGGATGTTTGACCTATGTAACACATCATCTACATTCAAGAGGTGTATGCTTGTCAATTTTTTTGGTAAAATGGAGCATTGCCTCAAGGTTTATATGGGTGACATTTTGTTCTACAATGAGTCTTTTGACGCATGTACAAAAAGTTTGGACCAACTTTGCAAAGATACAAGGAGACTCACCATATGTTAATCTTGGAGAAGTTCCATACCAAGGTGAGTGAGGGGATCATGTTGGGAATGGGGTGTCCATAAGAGGGATGGAGGTGGACCCAATCAAGAATGAGGTTATTTTACAATTGCGACCACCCAATTTTAAAGCTTAGTGTATTCTAGGGCAGTCTAGATTTTGAGGGTTCTTCACAAAATGTTTCTCAAAAATTGAAAAATATCCCTCCAAATTTATACAAAGTATGCGAGTTTTTGTAATTATGAGTGTTTGGAAGCATTAAAACACTACAAACCAAAAGTATGTTTAACTCCTTTGGTTGTTTCGCTTGATTGGAGACAACCTTTGAGCTTATATGCGATGTGTCTGACTATACATATGGAGTGGTTTTGGGGAAGCACATAGATCATGTTTTTTTAGTCATTTTTTCTATCGAGCTGCACACTCAATGATGCACAAATACATTATACTTACAATTTTCTTTTCATTGTTCTTGTTTTTTTAAATTTTATAGGGATTAATGTTGTAGTATGGAATGATCATACAAAAATTAAATATTTTATTTTGAAAAAATGCAAAGATCCACCATTTGATTAATCTTTCTTTTATAAGAAATTGATATTGCGGTCAAGGATAAGGTGGGTAGAAGACCACCTCTCTCATCTATAGAGAGTGAATGGGAAAGGATTGGAGGGATGATATGAAAAATATTCTCTTAAGGAGAACCTTTTTGAATAAAAAGTCCAAGATCCTTAGTTTTCCTTAGATTTTTAGCTACTTGGTTAGAGCTGTGTGGCTTGATGAATGGTTGTACCACAAGAGGAATAAGTTCTTCCATGAGTGCATTACTAACTTGGGATTCATCTCAACTATTTCACATTTGTAGAGATGGGCTAATCTATACACGTTTTCTGAGTGGGAAGTTGGGAGCATCATGTCTCACTTCCATTCACTAGACATTAAGGTCATTATACTAGTTTTAGGAGTGCAATGAAGGTTTTGTAATGTGGATTCTATTTCCTATTCTATTTAAGGAATCATATAGTTTTGTCATAGTGATTCTTATCATCATATAGGTAACATCTCTAAGAAACGAGAGATGCCAATTAAGGCTATTTTAGAAGGTAAGGTTCTTGATGTGTGGGTATTGATTCATTTCCTTTTATTTCTTTGAATTCGAATGTATACATCTTAGTTGTAGTTACTCATGTTTCTAAGATGTTAAATTCAAACCACAACGATGATGGAAATGATGAATGCAAGTTTGTGTCGAGCCTTATGTCTATTGGTTTCGAGTACCATACCCATGGTTAGTGATGGCATTTCATACTTCAAGAATTGTTGATTCATCACATTGTTAGGTACATATGGGATGAAGAATATATTAGGAACACCCTACCACCCAAACCCAAGGTCAAGTGGAGGTCTCCAACATGGAGATCAAATATTTTTTAGAAAGATATGTGTCCACTTCTCACACCAGTTGTGTATCATTTTCTATTTATTTTCTTGTATTTTTGGCATATTTTATCACAATATTTTATGTCCTAATTATCTCCATGTTTTGATGATAGATTAAGTTGTAACCCTGTCAAAATAGTCAGTGACATTGACAAGTGATTGACAACACTGCCATTTTTGCATGAAGATCACACACTTCTATAAGCCCGAGTCTATGCATCAACTACCAAGACAATAACATGGACATTATTTTCAAGAGCACTGACCTAAAATTTAGTGGTACTACGATCATACACAAAGTTCAATCCATCGACATTATTAAATCAAGATCACACACTTCTCAATCTCTAAGTAGATGCATCGACTACCAAGTCAATAGAAACAACTTTATTATCAAGATCACTTACATGAATCTTTTTGAAATTGGGATTATATACAAATACAATAGTAAACTTGATCACTAAAGTCAAGGTCTTGACTTAGAAGTCAATATTATCAACCTATACAATGATTTCTAGCCAAGATTGATGTAAGAAAGATCCAATGTCCACAGTTTCTTCTCCCAAAATTATATATGCAGGATGTAACTTTAGATGAGGATCCACTCATCTTATTATTTTGTTTTCTTGATGGTTCTATAAAAAATAAGAAGGAGAAGATTAATGAACTTTGATGCCTACAAATTTTTAGTTGATGATTCAATCGATGAAAATCATACCCATTTGTGATAGTGTTGTTGCGGGTATCTACTACCAATTCCTCATTGTTTTCCCTCATTTTGATGTATTTTCTTCTTTTTCTCCAAATTACCCTAATACCATGTTAAAAATGAGGAACTTATCCTCTTTACCCTTCACATCTTGGAGTAGCCCGTTGTGACTTATTGTGTGGTAATTGTTATTCATTAGTATATTTTTTTGCTTAAATTCTGTTGAAATTGATTGTTTATGTATTGATTGTGCTTGATCTTCATCATGCATTAATAAGATAATTATTTTGTCTCAAAAATACATTAGTGTTCTATTGTTTCTATTAAAATAATTCATGGTGCTTAGTTGTAGTTCCATATTTATATAGATTCATATTTGACTTTCTTTTATTGATTGATTCAATTGGGAAAAAATACAATTAACGTAGGGTGGTGGAATATAGCACTACCCTCCAGAAAGACTTAATGTTAATTTACAAACTCTTATTCTATTTACAACTATAGTATGCTAGTGAATTATGTTAGTGATAATTGATCACTAGGGTGAAATAGATGCCCTGAGAATTTCTTTTCTAAAATTTAAAATAATAACTAATTATTTTTAAGTTAATCATTAGTTCAATGATACAATCAAATGAATCTAGTTAATCCAAAATTGTTACTAATAGTCTGTAGTGGATAAACTCCCTGAATTTGACAATTTGGGACATCAATTTCCTCTGTTACATTGGTTGTAAATTTGTGTAGTATATGTACAATTTTTGCATGCGATAGCACATGACAACATCTATAGATGCTATGATGCTTATCACTTTCAGACACGAATGTACCGACTATCACAAATTATGACGTAATTGATAATATGTCATGTTTTTATTACATATATGGTAATTATGAGTTCTGAAGGTGAGGTGATACATTAGTATTTCACATAGTAACTAATGGGATATTAAATGATTCTTTCAAAATGTATTGTGAGTATATCTTTGGTTTTCCAAGCCTACCCTCTCTAGCTGCACATCACTTTTGGGACCATCTTTTCACCTTACTATAGACAAATAGTAAAGAAAAATTATTAACAATACACTACCTACACCAAATTCGGCACCCCTACATCAACAAAAAGCGAATTGGCAACAATCCACATTGTACAACACGACTGCTGAATTCCTAAATGTGAAACGGTGTCTACTATTCATGCAACATATATTCATCATGCATCCGCATGCACTGCTGCAGACCAATTAATTCCTGACCAATCACAAATAGACTAAATACTTCTTGACCAATCACAAATGCCACATTTTATCTTTTTAAAATATCACCAATTTGACGACTATTCAACTTCTAGTACTGCTTAGCTACAAAATACACAATGTCTGCCATTTTCTTTTTCAAATTTCTACAGTCACTTCGTTCCTTCCATTTCTCTATCATATATATACTTTTTTTTTCACCCTACATGAATCTTCTATTGTCGTCTTTTCATCCAGTACCCACAAAGCTCAAACTATAGTTAATATCTTCTATCTCCACTATACCAATAAAAGATGTGTTACTGACATGTGACAGACGTTATCTATCTATATTCTTCCATATTTTCTTACATTCAACTAATGTGCGCACATTTTACACCAAAATAGGATGCCCAAAATACTATGTTCAATGTTATTCGTTCCTTAATCTTAATTTTTGAATGTGCTCTTCTTACTAATTCCCAACTATCACTCTATGTTCATATGATTATAGGATCTGCCTCATTTTTCAAACAATGGTTCATTTTATGCTATTATCGTGTACTTATTACCATTTGCATTCTAGTTTTTAATTTTTCAGATGGACAATTATTAGTGATCGTTCATATTCCTATCATTATGTGCTCATAACAATACCACACAACATTCACACTAGTATAATTGTCTCCATGAAAATTACAAATATTTCTATCCTCTTTTTATGGATGCCTTTAGACGACATAGATCTAAATTTGACCGTTAATAAAAATCAATAAGATATCATCGACAACGAAAGTGACCCATCTGTACTAAATATTCAAAACATTAAATCTTCTAAAATTTTTATACAAAGGACTGATGTAGGGGTTGTAAAACCTAAAGTTGGCATCATATTTGATTCTATTAAAGAAGCCAGATCATTCTATGAATCATATGTTGATGCTTGTGGATTTGGAGTTTCAATAACACATTCTATAAAATATCCTATCAGTTATTCTACAATGAGGTTAACACTTTCTTGCCTTAAAGTTGGTAGACCTCCTAAAATATCTAATAATGCTATGTACTATCGTCGTCCAACTGCTAAGACTAATTGTGTTGTACATATTAGATTTTTCCATGACATATTTAGTGATAAAATTGTTGTCACTATTTTTCAAGAGCAACATAATCATACCCGTTTAGAACAAAGTATTCTACAGTTTTTACCTTCAAAGAGAAAGATCCCTAAATACATTACAAGGAGGATTGATCAAAATGAAAGGGTAGGAAAAGTTACTTGAAATGCAAATTTTATATTCAAACAATGCTAATTTTTATTTACATCGTACCAATATTTACAGGGATCAATGTAGCAAAATCAATGTCTAGTTTTGCTGTCGAGGTTGGAGGTTACGATAACTACCTTTTACTGAGAGGGATATTGGAAATTATATTGTCATTGATAGATGTCTAAATCTTAGTAAAAGCAATGCAAAATCCATCCAAGAATATTTTATTAAAATGCAGAAGAAAAATTCAAAAAAAAATTATATCATGAACTTAAATGATGATGGTGTTCTTTGAAATGTATTCTCGGCCGATTCAAGATCTATTGACGCTTACAAATACTTTGGTTCTATAATCACATTAGATACTACATATTTGACTAACTGATAAGAAATGGTGTTTGCCCCATTTGTTGATGTGAATGACCATTCTCAAAGCATTCTTGTGGTCTTTTATGTGAAGAAACCACTAAAATCTATATATGGATTTTCCAGATCTGGCTAAAATACATGGATAAGTTACGTCTGAACGTATTAAATTTATATATATGCACCATTATGTTATATATTTGGTACTGCTATACTTTACATAAAGTATTGTTCTCAAATATTTAAAATATGAACATCTCAATTACCACTACATGTGTTCTCCCAAGGGTATAATAACAGATCAGACACAACACATTATGAATACAGTGAAAGTGTCTATCTCAAATACCCGTAATCGTCTTTGTTTGTGGCATTATTATGAAAAAGATATCCGATAAACTTGACAAGGATTCTTCAACTTCATTTATGGTGAAATGTGTTATTTATGATAGTGTTATAATGGACGATTTTGAGTCAAATTGGGACAAGGCTATACATAATTGTATTGTTAAGGAGGATGGAGGCTGAATAGGATGTACTGATTGAGGGAAATGTGGGTTCTGGCCTACATTAATAATTATTTTTAGGCTGACAAGACAACCACACAACACAATGAATCAATGAATTCATTTTTTAATAGTTATGCTAATTCCCATACATCATTGAAGTAATTTGTTTACTAATATGAACTTACTTTTTGCTAAAAAAATTAGAGAAAGAGACTTATCGAATATGAATCTATGCACAAAATAGAAACTACAATAACATCTTATATGATTGAATTGCAATTCTGAAATGCCTACACAGTACCTCTATCTAAAAAATTTCAAGATCATCTTTGTGGTATAATTTCATGGGATACCAAAGTCATGTTTAGTGATGAAGTAAATGCTACTTTTAATGTGATTGAGCATTGTAGAATAATAATTTATTCAAATCAATCAAAAATCATTGAAAGACATTTCAACTTCATGCATGAATATTCGTCACAGAAGATGAATTGCTCATGTAGATATTTCAAATCTAGTGATATTCTATGTCGTCGCATACTATGTGTTATGATTAGAATATTGAAATTTGAAAAAGTTCCCAAACAATACATATTGGACTGCTGGAGGAAAGACAAAACTCGTGTTTAGGATGATCCAAATTCAGACTCACTGCAAAATTCAGACAGTGCAAATAGTAAGGCTTAAGACATAATTAAATTTTGTCAAATATTTGCTAATTTTGCGAAAACATCAAAGGACAATTGTGAACATATCAAACAAAGACTAAGTGATGTATACAAAATATAAAAGTATTAGATTCCACTAAAAAGGCAAGTGTAACCACACATTTTATATGCAAATTTTATGTACTTTTTACATTATTCCTTACTTACCAATTTTAATTATTATTTTTTCAAGGATGAACATCTTGCAATACCATCAGTACATGATCCCTTTGTATGTAATAGAGTTGGACGCCCATCCTCAACAAGATAAAAATCATTTAAAGAGGGACAATCATTGAAAAATTCGAAGTCCAAGAAGAAAAAGATGAATATGTTTCCTCCGTCCAAGAAATGTTTTGTGTTGCTGCTGACACCAACATTGAAACATATGGAGATCAACCAATATTTCCCCACATTTGGAGACCCTCCATGTCGAGAGTCTAGAATAGAACCAATCAACATGGAAATCAATGCTCATAAATACTCAAAACAATATAAGATATGGAACCACCCTCAAACAAGATGCTAGATTGATCTATGTTCAATGTCAAAAGAAGCAATGTTTGACTGTAATATGCTCATTTTTATGAATGTAGACCGTATTACTTTCATGTTTATTAAATACAAGTCTATATATAACAAATGCTTCTAGTTAAAATCATACTAATAAATCTAAAAATATGTATCAATAGGCATTCTTCACACACCCTATCATAGAGATGTACAATAATAGTGAATGAAAAAACCTTATAAAACTAAAATCCCTTCTACATTTAATGGTATTCATACTCTTATTTACTAATAATTTTATCCAAGGTCCTAATATCCAAGGTTGAAACATTTTAACTAAGGTGATAATCGTTGTATGCTACAAATAATATATAAAATAAAAACTAACTCATCATCAAATGTATACTGCATCTTATAGAATATCAGTGCCAAATCATATAGAACAACATATCAAAATATATACCTCAATGGTAGTGTATAACATTAAAATGCATAGTACGGATAAAACATCGAGACTACGTTTAAAAACCTTTCTATACAAATGTAAGTGTGGACAAATCATCTGGACTATGCAAAAAACATATCTATATAAATTAAATAATTATAGTATTTATAAAAATCAAATCTCAACAACCTTGCTAATAATTATAAAAGCAAGTACCAACACATGTGCTTCACGTAACATAACATAGACCCAAACAATACCAAACATAGCCAATGCCTACATTAAAATCATTTTAAGATATAAACAATATGTATAACAGAAATTAACTTATCATCAAATGTTTACCAAATCATATAGATTTATAAAACCAAATCGTATCAGGCAACAATACCAAAATGTATAATAAAACATTCATAACTACATTTATGCTCTTCATCTGATCAACTTGGATAGCACATACGTCATAAGCTTTTATATAAACCTACAAGGATAATTACTTAACTAAACAACCATATTTTCCCAACTATTTATCTTCTTTGAAGATCCAAAGTTTACCCATCAAAATTTAACCATTGATTCTATATTATTAATCAACAATAGAGATGTACTCTTTCTCTTGCAGTAGTCTACTTACATAAGTCTCTCTCAATAGGTGCACATTATCTCCCCTTCTTTCTTCAATTGCATAATTCTACAATAATTCTTCTATCACTATGATCACTTAGAATCCACAATCATTGCTTGTTGGATCTTGTTGTGGAGCTCTTCCATCATAATCTTTATCTAATATTCCAATTTTAATATTCAACGCATACTTTATTGCCTGCTTCTAAGTCGTCACACACAAAAAACATACTTAGCACAATACTCAATGATGATTCTATAAACAAGCTTTCAAAATTATTCATTTTAAGTTCATTCAAAAATTATTTTCATACCATCAGATGTGCATCTTGATCATATATAGTGTACACCACTCTAGTATCAACATTCCTTTCTTCCTCTAGATTGTTGTAGTGAATAAAAACTTTTTGTTCCAAAGAACCTACCAGCAAGTGCCAGTGTGATGTTGTCAATATAGAAAAAATCATAGTTTTTATTTTAAGACTTTCCCCATATGTTTCAAGAAATAATTCATCAATCTTGAAATATTATGTTTTCTAATTGTGTCTAGCAACAATGAATGGAAAATGAAGCACTTTTTAGGATTTTCTTTACTGTCATTCCTCTTTAATTCCATTATCGCCTCCAAAACCTACCATGGAATGCCAAGATAACAACCAATTATCATACTATTTTAACAACAAGAACATACTAATTTATATGAAGAACACTGCCAATCACATCATCAATTAAATAACTTCAAACCTGATTTCTCAACATTCTTCCCTTCTTGACAATGTGTTTAAAATCATTCCTCATCAAAGTTGCATGTGGTGACATGAATACAATATCCCTATAATTGATTCCTTCCCTTGTTATCTACAACAGAAGAACAATATTATATCTAATCACATTATTTCATATTACACTACAACAAAATATTATTACCATTTCAAGCATTTTAATTTCATCTTCTGACAGTGCTTTCATTGCACTATTATCAAACTCTCTCATTATCCTAATAACTGATAGATCACCATCATCTCCCTTTGCTTTTCTCTTCAATCTCATTCATCTATCCGCGGGTATTTGACTTTTTCCCTTTTATTTTATATTTGAAGCTTTAATATAAACTTCTAATCTATCAACATGCTCACACACTGCAACAATCCAATCTTGAGTGTGCCCCTATTTCAATATCAAGTTATTATATTTTTCACAATAATAATTATTATACAAGTTATCTACATACCACATTTGTCGTTGTAAGGTCATCAATCAAAGATTTTTACTCATGCTCTTAGCTAGTGTTTCACTAAAACCACATGGCATCATCTTACTGATGATATCATCAATTTATTTATCTAGCTTTTTGCTAGAATACTCATTAATCTGTAATAATTTAACAACAATAACTTATAAATAGTTCCAAATTTCATATATTTTAGAATCATATTTCAACAACAATGTACCTTTTGTTTATGCAACCCCTAATTTTGTTCATCTTCATAATCAATTGGTGTGTCTCTTCTAATATGAGTTATATAGGAACTAATCTCATTAGCCATAGTTTCATTTTTGTTTTCTTGAACTTGCAATAATTTAACCAACATAACCTACAAATGGTACCAAATTTTGTATATTTAGAACCACATTTAACAACAATGTACCATTTCTTTTTGCAACCCCTGATTTTGTTCATCTTCACAATCAATTGGTGTGTCTCCTTTAACATGACTTATATAGGAACTGCTCTCATCAGCCATAGTTTCATTTTCCTTTTCATGAACCTGCAACAATTTAACAACCATAACCTATAAATAGTATCAAATTTTGTATATTTTAGAACCACATTTCAAAAACACTGTATCATTTCTTTTGCAGCCCCTAATTTTTCTCATCTTCACAATTAATTGGTACGTCTCCTCTAATAGGAGTTTTATATAGACTACTCTCAACAGCCATAGATTCATTTTCATTTTCAAGACTTTTCAAATTTTATCCTTCATGAATATGACCAACTTTAGTATTAATATTCTCTTTGACCATAAAAAACAAAATGACATGTCAAACAAAATTTCTTAATTAGATGACATAATGCTATGCAAATTAATCAAAGCAGCACAAAATCAATTTCCCATTGAAATTGACAAATTATCTCTTTACCGTCGTCGTCTCCACTTTATTGTCTTCGTTGATCTCACAGATCACTTTTCCAACTCCACTAATAAGAGATTTAAATGGATCGCATTCTACTATCAGAGTCACATTCTCCTTTTCATTACTGATAATCACACACTCCTTATCATGCTATACATTTTTTGATGCATATCACGTTCCCATATATATATATATTTGTGTGTGTGTGTGTATATATATATATATATATATATATATATATATATATATATATATATATATATATATATATATATATATATTGATCTATCATCCCCAACCCCAATACTTATAATTAAACATAACAATACTAACTATAGGAATATTTGCATTAATGCTTTTTGAAAAGAGAAAAAAACTTACTCTATCAATCTTATTGTCTTCCTCATCAATTTTCTATACTTGAACATGTGCTTCACATCTAACAACAGATTGTGGACCTCCTTTCCTATCATTTGGATCATTTTGATTCTTCTCTTTGTTGTTTCCTTGTTCCTTTTTATTAAAGAAAACATTTTATGAACATTCAATACATTTACAAATAAAACTATTAACAAATAAATCACTATCGATGTACTAACATTTGCAAATAAATTCAAGCTTAATTTCGAAGAACAAGCCCTTGTATTGATATGTGGTTTCATATTCTTCACATCATATCTTTTTTTTTTCCACGCAAAATCCTACACAATATGAAAAGAAGTATTGTTTCAATTTTTATGTTAAAACAAAATATCTACAAAAAACTAGTATCAACACTAACATCAGTACCATCACTGACAGGATCCTCATTTGATTCTTCAACCTTTCTTTTGTTTTTCCTCTAAAATTCATTTATATCAATCATTATATTTGACCAACCCATACTATTTTAAGTATTAAACAATACCAAACATAATACAATAGTATACCTTCAAAATATCCTTCATTTCTACTAGTGTACCTCGGTCTAATTCTTCTTCTTCTTGGTAGTCACTAGTCACTTGTCATCAGCATTATCAGTGCCCACACTACTTGTGTCCTCCATGGTTGGATCACGTATGCCATGTGCAGCGAGTTCCTCCCAAATAGGAATACACAATCGATTGGGCTCTCATCCAAAACACTCTTTAATCCATCAAGTATTAATTTCAAATCATCATTTTCTGCCATTAACCTTCACATATATTTCTCATATTTTAATTTTAACTTTTTCAATTCTAATCCAAATTGCATCTTACCAACCTCTAGATTTGCTAGTTTCACCCTAGTTGAATCTAGAATATGACTGTCCTCAGCAACAACCATTTTGTTTCTTAACTCCCCAACCTTTCAATCGTCATGGATATATAATATTTTTGTCATTCTTTGCCAAGTAGTTGTTGAACTTGTGTTCATACTTCCATTTTTTTATATTAGCCATTCCATTTAGATTACCTTCTGGAAACACCTTCTGACATTTCTTAAACCAAATCTTGAAAATAACAGTAACAATGTTTAAGTCTTGCAAAATAACATGTCACAAATAAATAATACAAAAAATAAATAACTATAATACCAAAACATACGATTAACAGAGCACTACAACCTTTCAAATACCTCTTTCAATTTATACATTTCTCCATCATACCGAAATGTAGGTACTTGAGTATGGATTCAACCCAATTAAATCCATCTATTTTTTGTAGATCATCAACCAAATTGAACAATACTTTTTAAATTTCAAACTTACCACGCAGTAATAAAAAATTGCTTAAAAGTACTAAAATCTAAATTTTTACAAAGTCTTCTTTGCTCTTAGCATCTTCTTTAACTATTAGTTCCTTTAGAATTTCTATAGCATCATTCACCTTGGGGTCTCCTTTAAAATATTCACACCTAATTTTACTATCTTTACCCATCAATTTTCCACAAGTAAGAAGAAATTAACACCTAAAGAAATACAATTTTTTTTATAAATTTCAATACTTCAAAATTCACAATTAAAAGTGTTTAGGTGTTAAAATAAGCTCACATGTTACAGGATATCCAAACATTGAGCACACCTATTGGGGGGTTAAATCCTACCAATGTGACACCAATCTTGAAAGCTAGTTTATTTCCATCATAGGCATAAACAAGATCCTCAATTAGATTCATGTCAAGAGAAGTAGGGCACACTCATATCAATGAAGACACCAATATAGTGTCCTTGAACATTGACCGTTCATGTTTAGCAATCCTTACTACAAGCTTAAATTTACTTATTCCACATCTACTTCCAAAATGTTTTGTTGTTATCTATTCCTCATTTGCCATGTTCAAAAGGGTAATATCTACAAAAAAAGTAGTTAAATAGTTTGCAGATAAAAAATAACAGTACCATAAACCTACAATAATAGTCTTCTATATTATAAACTATAAAGTTTAAATAGTGCACATATTCTAGATGTAAATGCCAATAAAATGCAACAATATCCGCATAAACATACTTTTTTAGCACAATGCCTTCATTACATTTTATTTTTCATACGACTCTATCAACAATCACAAAATTCAGTAACAAACTGACTATCAAAATCACCTCTATTTATTGTATGCTTAGTTATACTTAGTTGAGAAATATTTATAATTTTTGCAAAATAGTGCTTTTATTTACCAAAAAAACACCAAAACTATATAACAATTGTCTGCAGTTTCTTTGGTACGATCTTTTTTTGAAAATAGAGTTTGTATTGACACATATGCTCAATTGTGCTTATCCAAACAAAATTTATATTTTTCTAAATATAGTGATTATATTTATAAAAAAACATACCAAAGAAATTTAACAACAACCCACATTATCATGATTTCATAGCATGATGCCTATATTAATAATTATATTTTTAGACAGCTATGTTCACAATCACAAAATATAGTCACAAATCAAATAACAAAAGGATTTGTACTTATTTTTTGCTTACATTTTGAAAATTGTTATTTATGTTTGCAAAAAAATATTAAATATATAAACATCGAATGATAATGTGAACAATTCTTATAATTTATTTTGAACCAGTGATGATTTGAATCAAAGTAAATGGATGTCTACTATTCTACCATACTAAACACCACTACTCATCTCCGTCCTACACCTATCTTATTATATTTGGACTCTAACATGGTGCTTTGGGAGATAATATTACTTTTCAGCCTACAAATTACACGCAACACTAAGGCTTTTATCTTCCAGTTCCATGAAATTTGGACTCTTGCTATTTTCATTCCTGTTGAGATCATATTAAAGGTGGGACTCTTATCTCTTGCTTCTCCTTGTCGTGGCATTGAGATCGGGCTACAGGGTAGATGAGCGATGAGAACATAACCATGTTGAGATCTTCTACGACAACGCACAAAAGAACACCAACCGCCATGAATGAGACTACTTCGAGCACTACACGTCAGTATGGTAGCAAGAATGTGGACAAGATGCTTTTCTTTCATCATTGATGTTTGTAATTTATGGTGCTAATCGGTGTACAAGAATTATCTAAGAAGTTAACGGTCAACCTACAACAGATGCCAGTTCCACCTACTATAACAATACATATCCGTGAATTTGACTAGCATCAAAAGGAGGCAGATGAGAAGTGCATGTGCATGCTTTTTCATATGAGAGAAAACCTAAATCTATCTATCTACTTATTTACAGTGCTTTTGTGGATAACTTATCGTCCAGATTCAGTCAGATGTCCGCAAGTACTTCGGGTTATTCACTAGTGCTTAAATCAGAGCAGACGATTCGCATGTATATGTATGCTTCAGATGGTAAAATATACCTATGCCAAAAGTATCTAATATAATATAGGGCGATTACGATCTGCATGTTCCTTCTGGACAACCGTGCGAAGAGGTGCACCTAGACAAGAATGACACATTGAGAGTGAGAAAATAGTCTTACGGATGGAAATCTATGGCGGTGAATTTTGATCAGTTCAGTGTCTGCCTGATGGATTTGTGTATCAGATGCCTCCCCTACGATAAACATGTCTGCTAGCTCCAATCGTTATGGCTAGCAACAAACTAAACTTTCTCTGAATTACCTACTCCATTCTTAGATATCCGTGAATATATACATCAAAACGGCAGCCACAACTCCTCCTAGACAGCCAGCTTTTCATATTCCATAGTGGCAGCTACAAAGTATCCGTTCTCAATTGAGGTCTAATATTCAACCACATATGCATCATGCACATGAAAAATCAAACAAAAACATCATCATGCAAGTAAGATATTGAACATACATTCTTGGCTTTTATGAAGATTAATGTTATTTTTCTATTCATTTCTGATTCTTTTTGTATACTTTTTGGTTAAGTTATTTTAGCAAATTTGTCATCTATATTGTAAGGGATATGTATGGTCAATGCACTCACGAAGTTAATGTCTCTCCTTGATAGGTGTATTAATCATCAAGGTTGTTTGTACTGGCTCCTTAATACCAAATTGTAGTTTTTCCAAGTGATAATATTTGTGATTATATTTCACATATCTTAATTAAGAGTGTAGTGCGTCATGTGCACATGTGGTACATGAATAGATGATTTAGGATGAGAAGAATCAATAATGGTTTATTAGATGGCTATCATCCATAGACTACATGTAGATCACCAACGCATGGAGTGTAGAAAACTCTATAAATGAAATTGTTTAGCTCATGTGGTTTTACAAGAAACTTCTAAGAAATTGTGTTATGGGGCGTACAAGTACGATGCATGAACCAAATTGTCAATGATTTACCATCAAGCTATGACATAGATTATAGTTGTGGCGGCAGTAATGTGGCAGTGATCAACATAGTTGGAATGTTTTCTGTTGTGTAGCCATGATGGTTATTCCTTGGAACAATGCCTTCTCCCTTCCTTCACTTCGACCATCGCGTTTAAAAGACACCACCTATATCTAATGTAAATTGCAGATGCCGATTTATTTCTAGCTATCATGACAAACTCTCTACTGTCTACGCAAATCTTGGTCACAAACTCCACGATTGAAGGCTTCTCCAATTTCATGCCCAGTCCTCAGTTGTTAGTATCAAATGCCACAAATATTCATTCCCCATCCTTCTTCCGATTCCCTAAAGAAGCCATATAGTAACTGCCGCACAAGTAATGGTATTCATCCTTAATATAAAATCTTTGTATCCATGGCAGGGGAGGGCATGTATTATATAATTTGTTGTGAGTAACTATCCCCAGGCTTCTCAGGCCGCTTATCTTGCAGATCAAGTACAACAATAACTACATATAATTTGTGGCTCTCTAGCTTATGCATCTTAATGATCATTTACAAGCTCACCAACCACATATTGTTACCATGTTTTATATTATTAAGCTGCCATGGATTTGTTAGTAGCATGTGAACTTTGTTGCCGATGTGATAATGGACCATCAACCACATTTGCATGACTCTCAGCATCAGTACTGCAAGTAAGATATTGAACATTCAAACTTTGAATTCATTCTGGACATTAGTGTGACTGCTACTCTATTTTTTCTTGAATTTATACTGATTATGGTATTTTATTTGACTAATTCAAGTAATTTAATCATTGCTACTTATGAGAAATGTATGATGAGTGTCCTAGTGATAATGTTTTCTCCCCTTGATAGTGACCAAGCATGAAATACAACATGTTTCTGGTTGTAGCACAAGTCATGGTTTTAAAATCCACTATCGCATATGGAGGGAAGGTTTATACCAGCAATTCAAGGCCCTTCATCACGGTTGTGATGGGGTTGGCCATTTCATATTCAAACCATTATCAGTAAGTCTTCATTTTTAACATCTTTTTATATGTCTCCAGTTTATATGACTCCTACATATTGGTTATGATGATATTATAGGTTGTAACAAAGCATAAATAATATATGTTTGAAAATGTTTAAAACTAAAAATTACTGAACAAAAACTAACTTTCACGAGTGATTAAACTATAGAAATAAAAAACTACTACAATTTTTTTTCAATTTATCCTCTATGTATTGAGTCATAATTACAAAGCTTGCATGTCATGGAGACTCGATATATGTCAATAATGTATATCATCATAAAAAATGTTCACTTGGATAATTTCCTTAGTTTGGTATAATCTATAACAATACAACCAAATTGAAATATATGAAAAAAGAAGCATAAAATATTTCAATTCAATGTGTCAAAAACTTCCCATTATTTTAGTATATTCGTACAAAAATATGATTTGTTGAACGATTTATGAATTATTAAACTGACATGTATACCAACTATAAGAATACTTTCTCCTATAAATTAAATATGCACATATTTTTTTTTCTTATTTTGATGATTTATGTTGATGTAGTATGTAAAACATTTGGTTATCAATGTATATTTCTTGAATCCTCATAGATTTAAATTTCTTTTAAATTAAAATCCCCTTACAATTATTTTATTATAAATAGGACACACAAGGCAATAGATATTATCGCTAAGGCTCTATGTATACTTATTTATGATGAGGACATTGATTTTATTAAACAATAAAAAATTTCATAATGCCTACTATAGATAATTAAAGAAGTGGTCATAATATCATGCAATCATTCTTCATAGGATCTCTCTTGCACTCTGTTATATGTATTTTTTATTGTATAATAAAAAAAAATCTATTTTTTAGGATGAAGTATTTTTGTATATTTACATTAACAATTTGTAATGTCATATGATGAATCTATTGTCATTTTTAGTAAACCTAATATCTAACACATAAACTGATTTCATGATTATTCCACAACTAAGAAACTACACATTTCTATTGCATCAAACTCTTTGAACATTTTTTAGTTTGTATTTATATATGGTATAATTAAAATGGATACATTCAACATATATATATCGAACAACAATGCAAGAATGGTCTATGTCGTTCAATACAAAGCATGGAATATCATTTAGTTTCTTATCTAATTAATGGATTTAGATTGGTAACATGTCAAATTTTCTTTAGACACCCTTCCATTACATTTCACAAAATGGACTCAGTTTGTGACTATCTTATTAGATATATCTTTCTATAGTTTTATCAACTTTAAATGGTCAATTTTATTATTAGAATTCTCCATTATTACTACAACTACGTTTTTTTCTAGAAATTTAGATATCAAAAAATCTTCCACGCAAGGTTTTTGTTGCAGCATTGTAAAAGTGGAAAATTATAAAGGAAGGTCAGTTAGTTGAAACATATACTAGAAATATGCTATATGTAGTAGGAGTTTGTATTTGAGGATCAAAACAAGGCTCTATGAAGTAGAAAAAATATTGAACATGCTTAAAATTAAGGTATTTAGTTACGAGGATACATTTACATGCTATCATAAAGTACAAAAAAACTATTCAAAGTTTTATATCTACATAACCATATGTATATTTTAAACAGTGTTCAAAGATAACCATAATAGGTTAATTGCATTTAGTTATATGTTATAATTTCACTCATACGATAAGTTCACAAATGATGCTATTAATGAAGTATAGTAGCACTATACAATTGATCAAATATATGTATTGTATGACATCACCATCAATTCTTTTTTTTTTATAAACATTATCATGCACAAAAAAGAGAATGAATTGATATCAAAAAATTAGTTTACTTGGTCACTATTGATTCTTTGATAACAATGGAGCTACTATGTTCAATTATATTGGAACATTGACAATTGGGGATTGAAAAATAGAAAATCTGAGATGTAGCAATTCTTTACTTGAAGTGAACTAGACAACATGTATAAGTATATATTGTCTAATTTTTTAATTGGAGATTAAGATTTTATAATCCACTTATTAATATTTGGACACGGTATGCATATCAAATGAAAACGTTTGATAGTAAATGTTGAAAATGAGATTTAAAAACCTTTGTACCAAAATTATCAATATGGTCACTTGAAAGAATTTATTCTAATATTTAGTAATAATTTTCATAAACTTTGAATTATGATCATTGGTATGATGATTATACAATGTTATGAAAAAATGCTCTGACTAATGAGCCACAAAAACATGTACGCAGTTTTAACTTCAAAATAATAATCACTATATTTGTCTATAAACCCAGGATTGAATGAATACACTATTGAGATCGATTTATCAAGATATGAAACAAAATGAATTCACAAGAAGTTGTTAATATGTTCATTTTTGCATTGAATTTGTGTTTATTAATTTTCTTTAAGTTAATAAAATAATTAAATTGATTTCTAATAAAGTTAAAGATATTTTCGTGATGTGAGAAGTAAATAAAAACAGAGATTGAGTTAACAACATGAAGAACAAGCTCAAATTGTTAGCTGACTAGCTAAAATTCTAACAAGTAAGTTATATTCATCCTCAACCACAACCAACTAGGCCACTACGTATGCAGATATCCCGACTATATATGATTAGAATATAATCTTCTATAAAAAAACATTTCTCATGTCAATAATATACATAAAAGATATTACAAATGATGGTAAGTCATGAACACTTAGTTAATAAGGTCAACCATAGATAACATTATTGTTAATATATCAGTTGTTTAAATTATGTAGTCCCTAAATGGGTTACCAATGTTATATTTTAATATATATTATACCTTTAGCCAAGTTAAGATAGTTTCCTATATCGGATAAAAATACACTTATTAGAAAGGATACTAAAAATGACATATTTATTGGTGACCTAGGAAAACATGAGTTATGACATTATATATTTTACATTATGTCTAAGATATAATATTTCAACTAATTTTTGCATGATATTTATTGTGACAAAAAATTATATTTTGGACATAATTCTAGAAAATGAAATTTAGTAGGATAGAAGTGTCTCATATAGAATTGCAGATGTTTTAGAACCTGACTAGAAGATGGCTCACCATTCGATTAACATAGAAGTTCAAAGAAGTCTATAATGGTTGCATATGAGGTTGAGATCATAAGATTTCTTACAAAGAATAAGTGATAAATGTTAATTAAATATGATGAAATATAATAAGCTAAGGAAAAATATATGAGTTAAAAACTAATATCACTATATAAAATTTTATGATTGTCATTAATATATTTATGATTCAATGTGATGCGATGATTTTGAGTCGCATTTATAGACTTGTTTTACTGGCATTTTATGTGTTTATTGGTCACTTTGGTGGTTAATATTGCATAATTCACTCACTCTAGCCTATAATCTCTTTTATTGTCAAATCTCTCATATTTTATCCTTTTGATCATAAATGGTTATAATAATGGGTTTTATCTCGGCTGATTTGGCTTTGTCTTGCAATTTCAGTAAAAACACATATATACAGCTGTCGATACCATCGACATCCGTCGATAGTATTGACACAGTCACAGGCAGACAACCTCAAGGAGCCAAGCAGAGTCGATACCATCGACTGGGAAGTCGATGGTAGCGAGTTACCCTCAGGTTGCTAGCGATCAGCCAGTCGATACTATCGACACAAAAGTCGATACTATCGACGTTCTACAACTTCAGTGTCGGAAAGGTGATAAACCGACGCCTAAGGGTGTCGATACCATCGACTCGTGTCGATGGTATCGAGTCTGCATCAAGAGGGACAACAGAAAAGAAGAAAGGCTTGTCGATATCATGAGGAGTCGATACCATCGACCCGCGTCGATGGTATCAACGCTGTCAGATTAGTTTTTGTTCCAGATCGGCCTGAATCCAATGGTGGTGATATTTTTGCGACCTAACTTGGTGTTTATACCTAATGACGGTGGCCAGGAGCAGGCTATCACATCATTAGCCACTGCACACATCCCGAGGAGAGTAGGAGAGAAGAACAGAGCTGAGAAGCATGCGTCGACCGTTCCGAGAGCCGAAGAAGACGTTTTCCTCCGCCGAAGGGCTGTAGATCGCACACTCTATGCCGAGGAATGCTTGGATCTTCTTTGTTCAGGGGTTTACATCACTTCATCCACATTTTTCTACATGTTTCCCCTTTCTTCAATCTTGTCTTGCTCTGAGATGAACATGCGGGGCCAATCCCCTTTGTCTTTAGGACCGGGAGTAGCCCGGGGAATCATTGTATGACATTTTTATCATAGTAATTCATAATTTGTCTCTTAAATCCGTGGTATAATTTCGTTTTCTCCATTATATCATTATGCTTGATCACCCTAATGATAATCTAATGCCTTTAATTGCTTTGAAAGAAGAATTAACGGTTGAAAAGAGACGAAAATTCACATTAACTCATAACTTCCTTGAACAAGGTGATGTACGGTTAATGGTGGAAACCCATAGGTCGATTTTAATGCACCTAATTTAGGGTATAGGTTACTACGACGGTGAAACCGACCTAGATCTAGGTAGTGAATTGTATCACAACAGTGAACAATTCTGACTACAGGCCACTACCCGGATTGAGAGACGAATTTGTTTAGCTATATAGAAATTCATACAACGAGAACCCATGGTGAAACCGCAATCCTAAAGATTCTCATCTAAAATTGATTAAACTCAACATTTAATCGATTATTTTGCTTTCTTTTATTTTTATTTTCTTTTTAATCAACTCTTAATACTTTTTAACCGGTCTAGCTGATTGCGAATAGTTAGTAGTAGTCTACCGATAGTTCAGTATCCCTGAGTTCGACTCGGGCCTCACAAAGGACTATACTACATTGACGCGTGCACTTGCGTTTTACGCACGGAAAAAGTGTGTCAAGTTTTTGGTGTCGTTGCCGGGGATACGGAAATTTTCGGCACTACGAGTGCTGCTAGTGGCCACTCTAGGCCAAAATTTTATTTTATTATTTTTGAAATTTATTGTTTATCTGTCATAAGTAGTAATCGTCTAGCTCTGGACTGAACCAGATTGATCACTTTGCAGGTACCATTGCATGGTGAGGATGCATAGTACAGACTACACACGACCTTCACCAGAGGTTCCACCGTTGGGACCAGACGACGAAGAGAACAATATTCACGATCAGCCTGAGGATATAGATTCAGACTTTGAAGCAGAAGCCATTGCGGAAGAACAGACAATCTGGGAAAAGATTAAGGCATCTTCTGCATCTGCATCAAAAGGACCGATCAAAAGGCAGGCTATCAACATCCCCAATTATAAAATTGACCCTGGCCTAATCAATTTAGTCAAATCCAATGCATTTCATGGGCTCAAAACGAAGACCCGATGACTCATATAAGCCAGTTTGTGGAAAATTGTGACATGATCAAGATAGACAAGTTTCCGCAGGAGATGCTCTACTTGAAGTTATTTCCTAGTTCTCTAGTGGGAAATGCTCGAGAATGGCTGCATAATCTGGACGATGAGTATGTGGAATCTTGGGACCACATGGTTGAAGTATTCTTCGAAAGATTCTTTCCGCCTGAGAAGACAAATGATCTTATAAGAAAAATTCATAACTTCAGCCAGAAAGCAGGTGAAACATATTCTGAGACCTGGGAGCACTTTCAAATAATGCTGAGGAGGTGCCCACATCATGGGCTGGACAAGGAGAAACAAGTCAAGATTTTCTATTTTGCTCTTTCTGAGCATGATAGAAGCAACCTGGATTCAACAGGTTTGGGGTTCTTCTTAAACAACATAGGCACAAGGTGTTGGGAGATTTTGAAGAACATGGCCAAAAAGCAATCATGGGGTGACAGAGACGCAGTAGAGCAAGTTCGAGCTGTAGGTGAGTCAAAGGCCATCAAGGAGCCAAATGAGAAGATGGACCTTCTAGCCAAGAAATTGCTAGCTAAAGAAGATGCAGAATCTGATGAGGAAGCACAGGTGAAATTTATGCGCCAGTAGCAGGGGTACAGAAACAATGACTACTCTTGGAAGAAAGATAAGAAATTCTCACGGAAGGACCCAAATAATTTCCTGTAGGACCCTGATGCAAGACCACAACCATCGAGAGAGGATAAGAGCTATGAGTTGCTCAACCAAGTAATCAAGCAGAATCAAGAACTCATGAGCACATTTGGCCAACAGATTAAGCAACAAGGAGAATTTATGAATCAATTTGGACAGACCTTACAAAGTCATGGGGCTTAGATGAGGACTATAGAGACATTGTTAGTGCAGATGGAAGCTGAGATAGCAAATTTGAAAAAGCCAGCGCAACAAGGTTTTCCTGGAAATACAAACATTCCAGGAGGAAACCAACAAGCTAAGGCAATTCTGCTACGGAGCAGTAAGAAGATTTTAAACCCCAGGGCCGATGAACCTAGCACACCCCAACCAGAAACCACATGTGAGGCCACAGAGGAGGATACAATCCCAATCACAGAGCCAGTACAGGATGAGGTAGAGGATGTCACACCAGAACCTATTGCTGAGGAGAAGACGCAGAAGAGGACACCATATGTGCCGCCACATCAGAGGGAACAGACTATCCTAGTCCCATATGAAAACAATTTGAAATCCAAGAAAGTGGACGCGCAGTTCAAGAATTTCCAAGATAGCTTTAGGAAGCTTTCTGTCAACATTCCACTGTTAGAAGCAATAGAGCAGATACCCTCTTACGAGAAGTTTCTGAAAGACATAATCACAAAGAAGAGGAAGATTCCTGATACCAAGGTCGTGGTTCTTAAGGAACAGGTGAGCACTTTCATTATGGGAACATTGCCACCTAAAAGACAGGATCCAGGCTGATTCAATATTTCATTTTACATCGGTAAAGTGAAATTGGGTGAAGCATTGTGTGATTCCGGGGAAAGTATAAATTTGATGCCTCTTTCTACTTTCAAGAAGTTGGGACTGAAAGAATCAAGACATAGCAATATGATGATTCAGTTGGTGGACAATTCTGTGGTTAAGCCGTACGGTATTTGCAAGGATGTTTTGGTTAAAGTCGAACAGTTTGTATTTCTAGTAGATTTTGTGGTAATGGAAATGCAAGATGAACAAGGAAATGAGCTACTCCTTGGAAGACCGTTCCAAGCTACTATAGATATGATACTCGAGATGGGAAGAGGTCATTTGACTTTGGGAATCGCTGATGACCGATTTGAAATGGTTATGCCCCCTAGCCCAACACAATCAAAAGATAAGGAGCAGTGCCGCATAGTGAAACATTTTGATTAGAATATTTCTCTTTGTCTAGGGAAGCTGTTTCTAGATATGGCTCATGTAATGACCAAGGTAGAGAAGGGGACATTGGTCGTAGACATTATGGAACATACCAAAATTGTTTCTCTTCACAGGGTTGTGGGTTTTCCGAATGATGAAGAGGAGGAAATCCATCTTTCTACTGAAGATGATGCCATAGCAAGTTCTTTCCTCGATGCATATCCAGAACTGCCTCTCAAAGCTTGCCTTGTCAATATAACGTATGACTGGATGAGAAGCAAGTCGCTACAAGAATGTGTCAAGATGCTTCAGGTGCTGCCGTGTTACTATGCTAAGTATTATGAAGATCTTGGGCCGCTCCCACCACCGCTTCATTCATCTTTTATCAGTCCACCTGAGTTAGAATTGAAGCCACTGCTGCCTCATTTGAAATATGCATTCCTAGCCGATGGTGAAAAACTACCGGTGATTATCTCGGCATATCTGAGTGCTGAGGAAGAGGATCAATTGATGACTATGCTGAAGAACCACTGTGGCGCATTCGGGTGGTCAGTCGCAGATATCAAGGGGATCTCCCCTACACTTTGCCAGCACAAGATCAGGCTCGAGGACGGAGCCAAACCTGTAATCCAGCCACATCGTAGACTCAATCCAAGCATGATGGAGGTAGTAAAGAAGGAGGTGATCAAGCTTCTTTCTGCAGGCATCATCTACGCTATCTCCGATTCGATGTGGGTAAGCCCCACACATGTAGTCCCTAAAAAGGGGGGAATTACTGTTACTTACAATTTGTTAAATGAGCCAGTCACGACCCGTTTGGTAACCGGGTAGCGTGTGTGCATTTATTACCGTAGATTGAACTCTGCTACGTGAAAGGATCATTTTCCTCTTCCGTTCATTGATCAGATTTTAGAGCGTCTAGCAGGTCGATCTCACTTTTGTTTTCTAGACGGTTACTCGGGCTATAATTAGATTTCCATTGATCCTAAGGACCAAGAGAAGTTCACCTTCACTTGTCCTTATGGAACATTTCCATATCGTTGTATGCCCTTTGGATTATGCAACGCATCAGCAACCTTTCAGCGTTGCATGTTTGCCATTTTCTCTGATATGGTTGAACGTTGTTTAGAGGTCTTCATGGACGATTTTTCCGTCTATGGTGCGTCTTTTGATGAATCTTTATATAATTTGGATAAAATTTTACAACGATGCGAGGAAACACATTTAGTTCTCAACTGGGAAAAATGCCATATGATGGTTAGTAAAGGGATTGTGATTGGACATAAAGTGTCTAGCAAGGGGTTGGAGGTAGATCCATTAAGATTGAGGTTATTTCCAAATTACCCCCACCGAATTCGGTTAAAGGGCTAAGGAGTTTTCTCGGTCACGCATGATTTTATCACCACTTTATCAAAGATTTTTCAAAAATCGCTAAACCATTATTTGAACTGCTTGAGAAAGATGCGGTGTTTGATTTTAATGATAAGTATTTGCATGCTTTTAATGTGCTCAAAGAGAAATTAATTTCTGCACCGATTGTGCAAACACCGGATTGGACAAAGCCTTTTGAATTAATGTGTGATGCTTCAGATTTCGTAGTAGGGGCCGTTCTAAGACAATGTGTTGAAAACAAACATGCTGTGATTTTCTATGCATCCAAAACTTTGAATGAAGCACAACTTAACTACACTACAACTAAAAAAGAACTTCTTGTTGTCGTTTTTGCATTTGAAAAATTCTAGCAATATCTTGTAGGGTCAAAAGTTGTGGTATGGACGAACCACGCCGCCATAAAATATTTGATGGAAAAGAAAGATGCCAAACCTAGATTGATTAGGTGGATCTTATTGTTATAAGAATTTGACATTAAAATTAAAGATAAGGTGGGAATAGAGAATGTGGTTGTGGACCATTTGTCTAGGTTAGAATGGGTAGATGAGAAGGACATTAATATACCCATTATCGAGACATTCCCTGATGAGAAAATCCTTTTTGTAAAATCCAAGGATCCATGGTTTTCATATATTGTTAATTATCTTGCCTGTAAAATTATCCCAGATGATTGGACATATCAAGAGAAAAAGAAAAATTTCCATTCTTTGAGATATTATTTTTGGGATGACCCCATTTTGTTGAAGCAATGCAGGGACGGCATTTTGCACAGGTGTGTACCGAAGATAGAATATGATAGTGTACTCTATCATTTTCATACTCTGCCAACTGGTAGCCATCATGCTAGTTCCAGAATGATGGCCAAGGTGCTTGAGAGCGGCCTTTATTGGCCTACACTTTTTCGGGATGCATATCATTATGTGCGAAGATGCGACTCCTGTCAAAAGGCAGGTAATATTTCAAAGCGACAGGAGATGCCCCTCAACATGCTTCAAGAAGTTGAGGTGTTTGATCTGTGGGGTATTGATTTTATGGGACCCTTTGTGTCCTAAAACTCTAATTTGTACATTTTATTGGCTATTGATTATGTATCAAAGTGGGTAGAGGCAATACCCACTAGGACTAATGATGCTGCTGTAGTGTGCAGGTTTGTAAAAGATTACATTTTCTGCAAATTTGGTGTACCAAGGATGATTATCAGCGATGGAGGTACCCATTTTAGAAATCAAAAGTTTGCTGCGTTGTTGAGAAAGTATGGGGTAAAGCATAATATTGGTACCCCGTATCACCCGCAGACACAAGGGCAGGTCGAAGTGTCCAACAGAGAAATTAAGAAAATCTTGGAGCGCACAGTGGCTTCGACAAGAAAGAACTGGAGTACTTTGCTGCCGGATGCTTTATGGGCATATAGGATGGCATTTAAGACACCTATAGGCACTACACCTTTTAGGTTGTTTTATGGATAGGCTTGTCATTTTCCGGTAGAATTGGAGCATAAGGCACACTGGGCGCTAAGGAAGCTGGACTTGACTTATGATGAGGTAGGGAAGAAACGCTTGCTAGAGCTCAATGAGCTAGATGAGCTGAGGATGAATGCCTATGAAAGCTCGAGGATTTACAAGGAGAGAACAAAGCTTATTCATGATCGACACATTCAACAGTGTGTCTTCAAGAAGGGAGATCGTGTTCTATTGTTCAACTCGAGGTTCAAGTTGCATCCCGAGAAATTGAAATCCCGGTGGAGTGGACCTTTCATTGTGGAGGAGGTACGACCACATGGTTCCATCATGGTGCGTGATGGAGAGATAACATTTCTGGTCAATGGACAAAGGTTGAAGCTGTACTTTGGCGAGGATTACACAAGGAAAGTGCATGAGGTCAAACTCATAGCACTTAAGGATGCATGATGAGCTTGATTTTGTCTAGCCAAAGACGTTAAATAAGGGCGCTTGTTGGGAGGCAACCCAACCATTGGTAGTTTCATTTATTTTTGTTCGCATTTACAAGTTAGTTTGGTTTCATTTTGTTTTTAGTGTAAAAATGATACCTTGATCGTTTGTTCAGTGTGCAGGGTTGAGGCAGAGTCGATACCATCGACCATTGTGTCGATGGTAGCGACATGGGTACAGGTAGTCGACTGTAGAGAATTTTTTGAGTCGATACCATCGATGGTCTCGTCGATGGTATCGACCTACAATCAGTGACGCTGAAGAAATCGCCATATTGGGGACGATAGTATCGACTAGGATATCGATACTCGTGAGATCCCTGAAGATTTACATACGATTTTGTCTCAGTGAAGTCGATACCATCGACGGGCTTGTCGATGGTATCGACACGGCTACAGTCAGAAAGCAGCGGTCGGGCCTCGTCGGGGTGTTAGGCATATGAAGAGTCGATACCATCGACTCGCGTCGATGGTATCGACGCGACACGTCACCGATCCACGAGAGGAAATCAATGGCGGTCGCTACATCAAGGAAGTCAATCTGTGGGATGGGTCGATACCATCGACACCCGTCGATAGTATCGACGCGTCATCGATCTGGGTCCCCACATCAGGATATCGACAGCCATCGATACTCGTGAAGACCTAGATTGTGCTATAGGTGTCGATACCATCGACACCCCATCGATGGTATTGACGGGTCCACAGTAGCGACGAGCTCAGTTATAAAAGGAAGGATTGATTGTCAAATCTCTTCACACCTTCAGAGCTTCTTCCTTCTACTTGTGCATTGAGCATCGCGGTGTGATTGGAGGCCAACTACGAGCGTCCAAGGATCACGATCTCTTCATCGAGCATTGCACCGAGCGGAGATCATCTTCTCCGACCTTCACTGAGCTCTCTTTCCTATTCCCTTTCTTTCTGAGACAATGGTGTAGACAGACAGAGCTTCTTCTTCACGAGCGGTCCTGATGGAGATCCCAACCTTCATTCCTCTGCCACCCTGATCGATTCCTCATCCGAGGATTGTTCATCCTTCCGCGGAGGTCTGGAAGGTATACGAGGAACTGCTCAAGAGGAAGATTGAGCCAACCCGATATGTTGATCCAGACATGGTTCGTTACCTTGGGTTCGAGCCCAATCTTGCCTATGTCCTGCAGGGGCAGGCAAAGCATATGGGCAGGAGGCTCGACGAGTTGGAGTACCACGCTGATGGCCAACCATTCTTCGGTGACTGGCCGACATACAAGGAGCTCGTGACGGAGTTCATGGCGTCATTGGATATCAATGTCGTGCCCAATGATCTGATCGCCACCGATCGGGAGTGGAAGAAAGGGCATGTGTCTTTTCAGACTCTACAATAACAATTACACCCTCACTCTCGACCAGTTCAATTCTGTGTATAACTGGTATCATGACTATTACCAGCACAGGAGGCCGAACAGTCTGATAGATTACGAAGACATCTTCACCTACCTGGTGACTGCGCCTCCAGGCAAATCAGTCAGCTATCACAATGATGTTGTCACTGACTTCGAGCATCTTTTTGTGCGGATTGTGCATCGCATGCTTTGTACGACACTTTTTTCTCGCGACAATCTTTCTCTTAGTAAATTCCAAGAAACGGATTTGTTCTTTTTGCATAAACTACTGAAGCGCGAGGAGTGCAACTGGGGCGCGTTCTTCTTGACGCATGTGTTGGTTGTGAAGCGGAGTACACGGAAAGCTCCTATCCACTTTCGGGGGCTTATCACACCGTTGGCCCTCTATCTTGGGTTGGATTTTTCCCAACTTACTCCGCTTTCCAATTGGAACAAGGTCAACCTACATCATCTACACCGCTCCAACTTCCTTTTGCTCTGTGATGGCTTGTCTTATGCACATTGCCATGTCAATCATGCATATCAAGAATGTGCACTTCCAGACCCCGTCTTCAACATCGAGGGAGCTCAGCACTTCAGGTGGCCTGTCATCGCCATCGAAGACTCTAATGAAGACGGCGGTAATGATGACGGCGACGAGCATGAAGAGGAAGAGGAGGCTTTAACTCCTCTTCGGGCATGAGTAGCACCGCGGAAGCGACCCCGCTTCCACCCGGGTGAATCATCCTCTTCACAGCCTCCGCCACCTCAGCCTTCTCAACAAGGAGAGGATGCCTATTCGATGCAGGAGATGTACTCAATGCTGTAGGAGATTCAGCAGACCCAGCTGCAGCATACTGCTTCCTTCGCCGATATTCAGGATACCACGAACCGGCTATTCGAGAACTAGCAGGCCATCTACGAGAATGAGAGCGTCCTCCTCGCCAACCAACAGAACATCCATGACAGGTTGCATAGGATGGAGATGCAACAACAGCCCTTCTAAGACAACTACTGGAGCCATAATTATTTTGGGGGGTATCCTCAACCTCTGCCAATGCCCCAGTATGATCCGAGTTTCCAGGGCCAGTACCCGCCACCACCTGACCAATGATCGGTATCATTGTTCCACCTTTTAAGGTTGTTTTTTTACTATGAGGCCATAGTCAAATTCAAGCTTTGGGGGGGAGTTGGAACAACTTTTATCCTTTATTTCTCTTAGTTTTTAGTTTTTATTGCTTTCTCTTTTATCATTTATTTCTTTTAGTTATTAGTTGTTTTTTTTAGGATCCACACTCTATCTAGTATAATTGTGGATGTCTAATGTCACGAGTCATCTCTATGTTTGTACATGGGAATCAAGGGTAAATTTGAAAGTTTTTAGTGATTTTGCAAGCTTGTGTTGTTCAACTTTGAGCACATGACATATGAAAATTATTGGGTTTGTCAACTTTAAAACAGAGAACCACAACTGTACATTCCTATGATTCACGAAGAGTGGACAGAATTGGTTGTTTGAGCCTAAACTGACCAAATGATAATGAGACCTTAATTTGAAATACGAGAGAGAAACCTCTTAATTATTACACAGGTCAGTAAGGAGGGACACATAATATTTTCTAAAGGTTCAGTCAATTAATCTTGTGATCTATCCACCCCATTGTTTTCATACTCCACCATAAGAACTGGAAGCACATTATGGTTTTCATCTTTTGATTGCACAACATTTAGGTAGGAGTGCATTTTTGGTAGATTGTGCATTAAAAAATGGAAAATGAAAAATTTGTAGATAAAGCATGCATCCATACATTCCTGAGTGCATATCATCGTAGTTGCATAATTAATCTCATGTAGTTGCATTTGAACATATTTTTGAGCATGTAGGATGGTATGTGCCTTATTTCTTCTGAAAAATAAGAGAAGCGAGTGACTCGTTCTATACTCTCTGAAATACAGTTGTAATGACTTGAGGATTACAATTATGTGAAAGTAAGCCCAAGAAAAAAAAAGAAAAAAAAAAGAATTCTAAAAACAATATTGTACATTTTGCAATTCGAGAGAAAAAAGGGCTTTAAAAAAAGAGGCTGATTTTAGAGGGAGAAAAGAGCTTGTTCCACCCGTGTAATAGGAAGAATAAGCACATAACGTAGTTTTCTAGACATTCTATCCCATATAAGATGGAATTGTAGGAACATACATCATTCCACCCAAAATGTAGGTGTTAGGGTATTTTCATTTGCATATGCATTATTTAGGTCATTATTGTTATTTGTGCATGTTAAACTGTATTGTTCTTCCATTTTTTTTCTACAACCACCTATTCCATCCACTTGTTGCTCGAATTGGTAGGCCACCGTGATATTCTCCTCACTCGTTAATACCAGGAGAGTTGCTTCCATTTAGATGGTAGTTAGGACGAGCAACGTAGATAGAAGATCACAAGATGCACCGAGTCTGGACCGGAGGATTTTATTATTTTAACTACCTTATGTGATAGTGTTCATCAATTTTGAGGTAGATATCTTTTATGGATGATTCTCGTCGCCTTGAGGGTAATTATCATTCTGCGGTTAGTGAGGGCCGAAATGTGAATGCCTGGCGGGGATCATATGGCGAAGTCTGTTGTGATAATATGTTCTTTAGTTGACCCTCGCAATTCTATTCTAAAGTTTTGTTGCTCGAGGATGAGAAATGTTCAAGCTTAGGGGAGTTTGATGCGATTATTTTGAGTCGCATTTATAGACTTGTTTTACTGGCGTTTTATGTATTTATTGGTCACTTTAGTGGTTAATATTGCATAATTTACTCACTCTAGTCTATAATCTCTTTTAGTGTCAAATCTCTCATATTTTATCCTTTTGATCATAAACGGTTATAATAATGAGTTTTATCTCGGCTGATTTGGCTTTGTCTTACAATTTCAGGAAAAACACATATATACAGCTGTCGATACCATCGACATCCATCGATAGTATCGACATAGTCACAGGAAGACAGCCACAAGGAGCCAAGCAGAGTCGATACCATCGACTGGGAAGTCGATGGCAGCGAGTTACCTTCAGGTTGCTAGCGATCATCCAGTCGATACTATCGATACCAAAGTCGATACTATCGACGTTCTACAACTTCAGTGTCGAAAAGGTGATAAACCGATGCCTAAGGGTGTCGATACCATCGACCCGCGTCAATGGTATCGAGTCTGCATCAGGCGGGACAATAGAAAAGAAGAAAGGCTTGCCGATATCATGAGGGGTCGATACCATTGACCCGCGTTGATGGTATCGACGCCGTCAGATTAGTTTTTGTTCCAGATCAGCCTGAATCCAACAGTGGTGATATTTTGGCGACCTAACTTGGTGTTTATACCTAATGACGACGGCCAGGAGAGGGCTATCACGTCATTAGCTGCTACACACATCCCGAGGAGAGTAGGAGAGAAGAACGGAGCTGAGAAGCACGCCCCGACCATTCCGAGGGCCGAAGAAGATGCTTTCCACCTCCGAAGGGTTGTAGATCGCACACTCTACGCCGAGGAACGCTTGGATCTTCTTTGTTCAGGGGTTTACATCACTTCATACATGTTTTTCTCCATGTTTCTCCTTTCTTCAATCATGTCTTGCTCTGAGATGAACATGCGGGGCTAATCCCCTTTGTCTTTAGGACTGGGAGTAGCCCGGGGAATCATTGTATGACGTTTTTATCATAGTAATTCATAATTTGTCTCTTAAATCCGTGGTATGATTTCGTTTTCTGCATTATAACATTATGCTTGATCACCCTAATGATAATCTAATGCCTTTAATTACTTTGAAAGAAGAATTAACGGTTGAAAAGAGACGAAAATTCACATTAACTCATAAATTCCTTGAACAAGGTGATGTACGGTTAATGGTGGAAACCCAGAGGTCGATTTTAATGCACCTAATTTAGGGTATAGGTTACTACGACGGTGGAACCGACCTAGATCTAGGTAGTGAATTGTATCACGACAGTGAACAATTCTGACTACAGGCCACTACCCGGATTGAGAGACGAATTTGTTTAGCTATATAGAAATTCATACAACGAGAACCCGTGGTGAAACCGCAATCCTAAAGATTCTCATCTAAAATTGATTAAACTCAACATTTAATCGATTTCTTTGCTTTCTTTTATTTTTATTTTCTTTTTAATCAACTCTTAAGACTTTTTAACCGGTCTAGCTGATTGTGAACAGTTAGTAGTAGTCTACCGATAGTTTAGTATCCCTGAATTTGACTCGGGCCTCACAAAGGCATATACTACATTGACGCGTGCACTTGCGTTTTACGCACGGAAAAAGCGTGTCACAATGCAATAGTTATATATAGTTATATACTTCAACCCAATGCTAAATTAAATTAGCAAATATGGTTTTTGTTTTTTATGAATAATGTATTTACCATAGAACACTTTATTTTTTCATAAATTATTTTTATTTTATGGTGATTATATAAGTTATACACAAGAGTTACGTGCAAAGCACATACACTTACTAGTAAATACTAAGAAATATAATCAAACAAATTCCACTACACACCAAATCAAATGAACTCGGAAATGGTGCTAATAGTTTATACTTCTGTACCAATCTATATAAAATTACAATTCTAAGAAATCATTAAATTCCATTTGAAGAGAAGCTAAATGACTTGATAATACTCCGTATACCATTTTTTTGGTATAAAGATATGATGCTACACAACAAAAAAAAGCAAATAGTAACGATTTGAAAAACTTATTTTCCCCCCAAAAAAATATTTTTTACGAACTATCAACAATTATGTCACTGTTTTTATACCAAATCGTTCAAGAATGACTTTTCTGAATATTTTTATCCTTTATTTTTAAATCAAAAATTACACTTTTTGTACCCAAATTTACAATTTTAGTACATGTAACTCGAAAGAAGAACCCTGTCAGTTGACATATTTTGATTTCATCATATAAATCAAACATGCAGCCAAAAATTTTGAATGTATTCAAAAAAACTATATTTGATTCAATAATTACATGTCGTAGATACTTTAGCACTGTCCCTCTTAGTCTTCGACAAAACTTTTGACTTGCTTCCTCTCCAGACCTCTGGAGAAGCTCCCACTTCCACCGCTCCCACCTTCCGCTCCAGCAGATATGTTGACTTGCTGCCGCCTTCGCTTCCGACGAAGAAACCGAGCGCCACACAGTGTGCCTTCAAACTCCGACAAGAGAAGTTGGTCGCTTTCAAGCTTGGCGAGAGAAACTCTAGCTCAGGGAACGACCGCCAGAGAGGGAGATGAGTGAAGAAGAAAGAGGAACAAGAGAGAGAGGAAGAGCGTTGAAATAAAACCACACACAAAAGGCGGGAGACTACTTTTTCCTTTGTGGGTCACACATTTTTGGGCTCCGGAGACCGACGCCTGTTCAACTTCTGGTATGATTCAATTACTAAATCAACACAGTGCAAATAGATCAACAGGACCAAGCGAAATCCAAAAGTCACATTTGCGCGGGATGTGAGGTGCGGGTTCCCGAGGCTGAGGTGTAGATGTTGGTATAACTAGTGTGTTTTATATCAGTACTCAATAGTAAATATTGGTCCTGTCCAACACGATTGAAGGAAAGCCACAACCTTCATGGAGTTCACCATCCCCTTGCCCGCGTGAGTAATTTATATCCTTGTATGTTGTATCAATTGTGCGTTTTAAGCGATGGAATTCGTCACACGAATTGATGACATGGTTAATACCAGAAAAACACTACTGACCTTTTCTAGATTATGTAGTATACGAAAAACATAGAACTGAAGTAAACCATTCTCAATTTCGCTACCAAAACATAGCGTGCATATAGTCTATAGGAACACAGACTAGATGGCCTTGTAAAGGAAATTTTATTGAATCGGGTCATCAGATAAAAATAATAAGATTAGTTCGTTACTTTTTAGTCAAAGTAAAACTGCAGTGTTCCAGATGTACAATGAATCGAATCTTTTGCTGTCCGACACAAGAACAAAAATCCAAACGAATAGTAGTACTCCATTCTTTAAACACCGCCGTGCCTTGTGCGGCTTATACCTATACGGATGTCGTTAAAATCAGAACAATATCTCCACGGCAAGTTGAGTTTTGAAACTGCTCAACACAATTGGTGGTAGGCATCTATATAAGCAAGCGTACAGCCGGGTCTTAGGCATCCAACAAAGCAGGGAAACCTAGCTTTGAGTTTCTTCCATTTGGTTTCTACGGCAAACAGACCATCCAATCTTCCATGGCTTCTGCAATATCTGGTGTTCTTGTCCTATTTCTTGTGGTGGCATTGAGTTTTTCTTCACCTCAGCAAACTTCTGCTCGCTTGCTCCACAATCTCAATGACGCCACCATGACTGAGCTTTTCGAGCAGTGGATTGCTCAACATGGGCGTGTCTACAGAGACCAGCTGGAGAAGGCTGCTCGGTTCCAGGTTTTTCAGCAGAATGTTCACTATGTTGAGTCGTTCAACCAAGCCGCAGCTCAAAGCAACAGCAAGTATACTCTAGGGCTTAATCAGTATGCAGATATGACCAGCAACGATATGAAAGCCAAACTCAATGGGTTTAGGTCAACCCATTCTAGGAATGCAACAACTCCCTTTATGTACGAGAATGTGACTGCCGTTCCCTCAAGCATGGATTGGAGGACCAAAGGTGCTGTCACCCCTGTTAAAGATCAAGGTCAATGTGGTAAGTCCACTATATATGGGCAAAAGTACACACTGAAACAAACTTTATCACTTTAGTGTCTTTAGTACTGTATTAGCTTCAGTTTCACAATGTCATCTTTTACATGTTGTTATATTATAGGGTGTTGCTGGGCATTCTCTGCTGTTGCTGCAATGGAGGGAGCAAATAAGCTCAAAACAGGTGAACTATTGTCATTGTCAGAGCAAGAGCTTGTGGACTGCGACGTCAAAGGTGAAGACCAAGGGTGTGAAGGTGGTCTTATGGATGATGCATTCAAATTCATCATCCTAAATGGTGGGCTCACAACAGAGTCCAACTATCCCTACAGAGGAGTGGATGGCTCTTGCAAAAAACCCCAGGAGAGTGTTGCTTCCATTACATCCTATGAAGATGTCCCCGCAAATAATGAAGGGGCTCTTTTGAAGGCTGCAGCTTTTCAACCTATTTCTGTCGCAATCGATGCAGGGGGCATGGACTTTCAGATGTATTCTAGTGGGGTATTCACTGGTTCTTGTGGGACAGACTTAGACCACGGTGTAACTGTAGTGGGGTACGGGATTACAAACGACGGGACCAAGTATTGGCTGGTCAAGAATTCTTGGGGCACAACATGGGGAGAGAATGGTTACATAAGGATGGAGAGAGGTGTTGGAGGAAAAGGTTTATGTGGCATTGCTATGGAAGTTCCATATCCTGTTGTCTAAACTAGTGGTTCTTCTCTATAGGATATATTTCTTGCATGTAGCAAGTCTGTGAATGTATACTTACTAATATTTTCATGTATAAAAAATCATACTTATATTAGTTAAGTTGTCACTGCAACGTGATCTTTGTGTAGCTTATATTCTTAAACAAATGCACTAATATGAGAACTTGCGCATTTCCCAAAATAAGCTTACATAGAACATAGCTTTTAAGGTACACCTTTAACTTTTATGTTTCCATAATTATTGTGGTATGTTATTCCAAGGATCAATCTTTCCACCAAAAATTCCAGGGATCAATCTATCGCCCAGAAAGACCGACTCCAAAAAAACTAGTAAAAAATATTCATATTTTCCTCTAATAAATGTTAAGAAAATGTTATTTTACAAGTATTACACAAAATTGACATTTGAGAGAGGTACAAAAGTACTCATCGGTATGGATGAAATTAAACCATATGATAGAAGTATTGATTTAAAGTGTACATAAATGTAAAGGATCCAAATCTTTTTTTTTTTTAAATCTCAATGACAAACAAAAAATATACATGACGAGTAGGTCATTAGTTGAAAATTGAGCTCACTAAATCCAATTCTTAGATGCTTGAGATATTGTTGATTCTACAATATAATGACTAACAAACTTTTTAGACAAAAAATAGCCTATTGTATGATATCCTTAATCATGATAAAAACTAAGTAAGGCGTTATATGTCCTATTTCGATAACTAATAAACTAACCATAACCTTATAAACATTAGAAAGGGAATAAGTTCCTTTGGGTTTTCTACTTGGAGCTTCCAAAAGAGAGAAGTATTCTCCGAATAAGATAAAAGATAGACATTCATAACAAATTAGTGAAAATTTAATATCCATAGGACTTAAGAATTAGTTGTTAGTTATATTCATTATTTTTAATTAATAGTTAGTGTTCCCATGGTATCATATTCCCTAGTACACTAAACCATGGTTTCTTCACCATGTTGTCAAAAAAGATTTTATGGTTATTTCATACGAAATAATAATACTTGATCAAGTATTATGCCAAATTTGCAAATACAATAATGCATGTGTTCTACCTATAAAATGCCACACACGATGTAATCTATTATGAATAATAAATGATAAGTATAACAATAAAGATAATGGAGAATAAAGAGAAATCAATGAAAAGGGAAAAGAGCATTTGAATCCACCGTGTTGTGTTAATGCAAAAGAGATTTAATAACTTGAAGCAATCAAACTAGCAAAATGATAATTTTTATTCCAAGGATCATAGGTTTATGATCTATCTAATTACATTTTGGGGATATTTGAAACCATGGACTTTGTCAAGTGAAGTGTACCTTTTTGTTGCCTTATCTTTGAAAATCTTTTAAGGTTTTAACAAACAAGTTATCTTAAAATTTGGAATCAAATTATTATTAAGAACTATCTTCAACGGATTTGATGGAATGAACTTTTGGGGTTCCTAATGACCAATTAAATAATTAATCATAGTTTATTGAATTTGGAATGACCGATCTGAATTCATAACAATATTTATGAGAGTTTATGTGTTCAAAATAACATGTACAATCAAATTACAACAATACATCCAGTTTGACAATCCATTAAACTTGCTAGCACTAAGTTGGGTCGGTGCTAACAACTTTCTTATTCCTTAGGTGATCAAGACTGAGTTTGTTCTAACAACAACAAAGTTGGTAGTACCAAGATTTCTATATGAGATTTTGAACTTTGGGTTGATACCATTGAGAATGGTGTTCATTATACTAACAATGGCTCTTGATGTACTGAGAGATGTCTATGGCATTGAATTTATCCATTGAATCTCCTATTTTGGCGACAAATTAGTTGTTTTGTGATTTATCTCAGTGGTGTATACCTTTCTTAAAGATGGACAAGTTACTTGAAGTTGTACAACCAATGCATAAAGACAAGATATAATTTTATAATTTTGTGGAAAATGCATGATAAATAAGAAATATTGATACACAATTCATTACAGGATAGTTTGACACACTGTGAGTTAAAATATATAGATTCTGAGAACGATCATCATATATAATCACCATAATATATAATAAAATAACAGCAAAAATGTGTGTATAAATTACTTTATTAATAGTCATCTTGTGAGCATAGAATGCTATTTGTTACTATATAATATTTTTGGTACATGGGTCTCACCCTCATAGTTATCTACATCTTTTAGGTGTTCTACACAGTAACTCGATTTTGAGTGGTGATCAGACTCCTTTTGGAGGGTAGGACTACAAAAAGGTTGGTGGTGTCTTAGAGTCGTCCATCTGTACTCATTTGTGGGTAGGGTGTTGTATATCAGATGTATCCATGACTCATGTGTTTGGCATGCATTCCCAATATCTAGTTTCTCATGTTATAAACTTTTCAAAAATATAGCCTTTGTATACCAGTTGTGACATAGGTAATAGAATAGTATCATGCATGTTAATGAATGAAAGAATGGTTGGTGGTTTCATGTGTATCTTATGTAAATGGATCTAAATTTTTATTAAGTGTTTTAATACTCTGATATTTATTATCTTTGATTAATGAAAGATTGGCATTCATTTAGAGTAATACCAATCTCAAGTGGCAGGTTGTAACATGTGATGGTGTTAGTGCTTGTTGAATCTATGTAGATATAGGGTATCGTGTTTATTCTTGTGTGGTTTCCATATCTAACTACCATTTATGATTATGTAGATATGGTTGAACCACATGAAGATCGTGTAGAGAGTAGTTATGTAGTACTAGGAGGTGGTGAGTAGGAGAGGCTACCATATGATAGATTACTAGGAGAAGGGAGAATGCATCCTATACTACATCCCCTGAGCTCATCCACACTAGATGCACCAACATTACAAGTGATGTTTGGACAACCAATGTCTACCTTTAGCACTTGGTTGAGAGAATGTCACTTCCTCATCCAAAGGAATCAACACAAGTGTATAGTCTTTGTAGGGTCTAGGGACGACCTTTGAGAGGATGGAGGGGTTGGTGTCAGGGAGTATGCTAGCATGACATCCAGTGGATGAAAACATTTGGATGATGAAGTTAGAGAGTTCTTTAAGGATGTTAGACAAAGTTTAGAAGGATAAGATATAGTGTGATTCCTACCTATGAAAGGGTATTGCTAGATATTAGTAGAAAACTAGGGACGAGAAGAGGCCTAGTAAGGTGATTGTGGGTTGATTTTAATAAGGAGCTTGTGAGCAGATATTTCCCACAATCTTACCTGGAGGGAAATATGAATCATTTTAAAAAAACATCATCAAATGATGTGATTTATGAATTGTTATAAGTTTTAGTGAATGTAGTTGTCAATGTTTTGTCCTCATTTATACAACATGATGAAGGAGAGTTCTAAAGGTTTACAAAAGGATTGAATGTTGAGTTGGGTCATTTGGCATCCACCCTGGAGTCACCTAAGAAGTTTTCTACCTTAATGGGAGTAGTTAGGATGATAGACTGGACAACAATTATCCAACATTATGTTGATTCCAAGAAGAGGTTAGCTCACTGATGTGGACATATTTATACCCTCAAATTCACTATAATATGGAAATCATATACTTTATCCAAGAAAATAGTATGACAATCCCACCCACAAGAGGATAGATTTATTGTAATATTAGGATGGATCACATCCTAAAGAATTGTTTTATGAATCTTACTAAGCTTATTACATTGAAGTTGAGATAAATATTAAAATACAAACGTTTAATTGGTTGAATTAATCTACTTGCAACAAAAGTAAATATCAAACTAAAGTGAAACATGAAACAATTATCAGAAACACTAGTATGGAATGAGTTTCAACACCAATACTCACATTCAATCAATCACATTGTATCATTGTTCGTATGAATATTAGACTAAGACCAAATGATTCCCTATACTTTCAAATATAGAAATGGTAAGGACACATATCACCATAGACTCACTATCACGTTACCTACAGAATAAATATCCATTACCAAAAAAATCACCAATCTAGACTTTTCATCAAGGGTTCAACTGGAATTATTGAATATTCAACCTCTAGGATTTAGAGTTCTATTCACCTACATTTTTAATGGACATGCAACACAAGTGATCAATTTATGCAATAACAAATAAACTATTAAATCGAATAAATGGTTCATATAGTAGGGAATAATAAAAGGATATCATGAAGTATGGGTGGAGGTGCTAATCCCCACACCACATTGAATAATCTAATCATTCCTCATAGAGAGATCAACAAGAATTATGGAGGAAGAAAATTAAGTCATGGTCATGAATGCAAGAGGGAGGCGACATGATGTGATGTGCGATGGGTTGTCTCCTTCTATCATCTTATTCCTTAGCTTGACCCTAATATACTGGGAGATTGTAGATGGCTAGACAAAAATGTGGAGGATGGCTAGAGTATTATCTGTAGAGGAGGAGGACACCATTGGAATATGTGTTATTAAGAGGTTAAAATTTGTCTAGATTTTGATCCTTTTAGACTGAATGATCTCAAAAGTTTTATTACAGTTGTGAGTAATCTAGACTTGTTATTGCATTGGATTGAGACATTGGAATTTGCCTTTGAGTGCTTTGGATGTATGGGTTCCAAATCCTCACATTTTTTCATGGAGGCAGTTGTTCTTGTATTTATAATATGGCTAACATCATTACGATCTATTTCTAGTGCACCACGAGATTTAGGTCAATATATCAAAGGATAGAACTATCATCGTGATGGATATTGAACTATGGTTGTCAATTGGTTCCTAATGATAGGTGTAGGTTATTGATCATGCCGTTGAGTATTAGGTCATGTTCATGATCATTGGCATGTGGAGGCTATCAATTGTTTTTGATGTTGTGGAATTTTTGTGGGAGTAGCTAGAATTTCCATGACTCAATAGGCATATTGAAATTCACCAATAGAATAGGTGAAGGTGCTCGTCCTAGAGGTACTGAGCACACACCTTGATCAATTCATGTCAATCAATGGATTTCAAGGTTAGGGCACTAGAGTTGAATAGGAAGTGATCCTTCTACCATATGAGGTGTGGAGTGTCATGTAACCCATATAATGCCATAGAGATGTTGAAGGCCTAGTTGTGTGGTGGTTGTTGGTCTTGACAACAAGCAAGGTTAAGAGCATATCAATGGTGTTGATGCTAAATGATTATTGAAAGGGAAGTTGCTGATGTCAAGTGGTATGGCTTGGTTTTGTATCTTTCAAGAGAGATCTTGATACTTTTCTGGATAAAAAGTTAAAGGAATGTCTAATATGTGAGGAAAATACTTATTCAATTCAACCAAAACATGGTGGTCAGACTGTATATGTTGGTCATCAAAGGTTTCTACCCAAGGTGCATCCTTACCGAAAGTTGCACAAAATATTCAATGAATCAACTGAGGAATGGAGTTCCATTAAACCTATGTCAGTGGAGGATGTTTATGTAAGAGTAAACAACATTGTAAATCATTTTGGTAAGAGACCATGTACTACTCCCATAGGTGAAAAGTATTTATTCAAAAATAGGTTGATATTCTAGGATCTTCCTTATTGGAGTTCTTTGAGAGCTTGACATTAGATCGGTGCCAAGCATGTTGTGGAAATTGTTTGTGATAGCAATATTGGTACTCTATTGAATATACCTACTAAGACTAAAGATGGCATCAAATCCATAATGGATCTACATGAAATTGGTATAAGGAAAGAATTAACAAAAGAAGTTACCAAGGGTCGCCGCACATATCTACCTCCTACTTGTTACACCTTTTCTACACAGAAGAAGAGAACATTTTGTGAGTAAATGTGTAATGTTAAGGCATCACAAACATACTCAACCAATATCCATAGATTGGTATCAATGAAGGATATGAAGCTGATAGATCTAAATCTCATGATTTTTGCACTCTAATGTAACATATATTGCATGTGGCTATTCAATTTATCCTTCCTAAGCATGTAAGGTTTGCAATCACTAGGCTTTGCTTCTTCTTCGACACTCCCCAACAAAGTAATTGATTATAAGATTCTAGATAAGTTGCAAAGAGAAGTGGTTGTTACCCTGTGCCAACTTGAGTTGTACTATCCCCCTTCATTATTTCATATCATGGTACATCTGGTTGTCAATTTGACTAAGGAAGTGAAAATGTTGGGTCCAATTTTCTTGCATAGGATGTATCCTTTTGAGTAGTACATGAGTCCTTTTGAAGATGATGTTTGCAACTGTTTCCACCTCGAAGGGGGTATCATTGTTGGCTACATTGCAAAGGAGGTTATGGACTTTTGCAATGACTTTTGGAGTTGCAACGAAACTTATGCTAATCTTGTGAATCCTTACATTTATTCCTAGAAAGGTATTTTGGGAGAACGACAGATAAATATTAGTCATGAGCAGTGGGAAAAAGAACACTTTTATGTTTTACACAATATTGTCAATGTGGGTATTTACACCATCAAACACAATTATCCTCAGCCCAGTTCAATGAGGATTGCTATAGAGCACAATCGAACATTTATTAGGTATTTTGAAGAGAAGGTATTCAATCAACTCTCTCAAATACCAAATAATGTTATTGAAACTATAAAATGGTTCACGTATATGCCAAAGACACATGTTATATCTTACGAAGGTTTGACATAAATGGAGTTTCATACTACATAACATGTCAAGATGATAAGAGTGTCATCCAAAATAGTGGGGTCAACCTATAGGAATCTTCATTGTATTTTTCTAGTATCAATGATAAGAGTCCATGTGAAGGTAAGATTTCTTATTATGGTATCAATGAAAACATATGGGAAACTCACTACATAGTGTTTAGAGTTCCATTATAGGTGTAAATGGGATGATAATAAGAAAAGAGTTGTAGTTGATGAACTCGGTTTTGAAATAGTGAATTTTTAGTGGATGGGAAGGAAGGATGAGCCCTTCATCATGGCGTCATAGGTAAAACATGTATCTTATATCGACTAGAGTGATACAGTGTTGATAAATCAAAATGTAAGACAAGGATAACTTTGATTAAAATTTCCACAAATAGGAAAGGAAGAAGGGTTCCGTTGAATTTAATGAAGCAGGTATGCTGATTACTAAAGAGTTTGTCAACTACGATGAGTTCCTTTCTCAAAGAAAAGTTCCTCTCTATTTTTGGATAGGAAACAAGTGAGTACAACCAATAAAGACCTCATCTGGAGGGAGTTAAAGGTGAGATATATGCATTTATGTTTTTCTAATCTTTCCTATTCTTTCTTTTCACATTTCTAAATAGTAGTGAATGTTGAACCTTTTTAAGGCCAATATGAGCTTGATGAAAAGCTACATTGCAAGTATGTCATGCTACTTGTCAGAGAAGACATAGAGATTGGCAGACAATCCACACATGAGACTACATCTTTGGAGACAAGCAGGATAAGGACCCACTCCTAAATGGAACTATGTTTTTTTGGAAAAGGAAAAATATTACTCAACCAAGAAATAGTATAGGGATACACGAGCTCCCGTATACTATATAGCCAGTCTCTCAATCCCCCACATCTCCAAGATGTATAATTTGAGGCAACAAAAAAGCTTGGGCTTAGACTTGCACACACAGATAATACTATTTACAAAAAGGTCAAAAAATATAAGGGAATATTTCGCCCCTTTGCCATGTAATCTAGCATTCCTCTCATACCATAGGTGGTATATTAAAGTAGAGAAAATGAGGCCCCCAAAATTCCTCATAGGTTTGTCTAAACGATTCACCTCCAAAATCCATGCCACTGTCAAATGCAAATATGTGGTTGGGGGTACACCACCCCACCCACATTTTAAAGAAGCTCATGTCCAACAATACTTAGAGTACACACACTCAAAAATGAAATGTTGGTGCGATTCAGGGGCATTACAGTATAGGAGACGGAGAGGGATTGGGCTCAGTCCCCATTTTATCATCCTATCAGTAGTAGGTAGCTTGCCCATTAACACACAGTAGGAGAAGATTGCCCATTTGGGTTGGTGGCTCTTATTCCACATAATACCATGCCATGAGACCTACGGGAAGTGTCTGTCCATGACCTAAGGAATCATATTAGGGTTGACAAACCACCATTGGTTATCACTGAACTGATATTCTTATTTCAAGTCAATCTAGGTGTAAACCATGGCTCAAACAGATTTGTACATATTTGTTCTTTTTGGATTCATCTCCAGTAAATTGGTTGCATATCTAAGGCATATCCATCTACTCCAAGGTGAATCCAAGAATCTCAGCAAATGATCCACACGTTTGGTGGTAGCTAAAGAAGAAATATCAATAAGGTGTTTGATACTCAAACCTCCTACATACATCAGCTTGGCCACCCTATCCCATGCTATAGCGTAACCTCTGCCACCCCACAAAAAACCAGCCATGATAGCTTTGCATTTATCCATAATAAAATTGGGTATCTCAGCTTGTGTGCACCAAAAATGTTCCTTCGCCATCAACACACTTTTGATTAAGACAACTCTGCCCGCCATAGACAAATTAAGTAATGCCCATTTTTCAACAATAGTACGCAAACTATCAATGCAATCACTGTAGTTCGTTCCTTTCCCTTTACCTCATGATAAAGGAATCCTAAGGTATTTGGTAGGAAAGGATCCCTCCTCCAAGCCCAACGCATCTTTGAGTCTGCCTCTTCTGGCATCACATGATCTTGAAAAGAAGACCTTAGATTTTAGTTCATAATGAAAATACTAGTGGGGTTACTGAAGAGATCCAAGACCTTCTTGGTACCTCTCATGAACTTACCCCTTCCAACAATGAAGAAAAGGATGTCCTCTGCAAAGATCATATGGAATGTAAAACTTATTTTATTGTGGAATACACTTTGTTATGGAATTTAATTTTTATTTTATTTACCTTCTATTCAATCAGAAATAAGTATTGAAAGTTGTTAGTGATTGTTCTCGAGACTTGGATTGTGTATTTTTTTTATCCTTCGTGTGTAAAAGTGACCCCAAATGAGGGACACCCAACTAAATTAGCGGTTCACACGTAACTATAGTTTTTGATGCTCAACATATTTGTCAATATTTGCATCGTATGATAGTTTAATAATGAAACATATCTATTAGTTTAACTTATAGGGGTGTGAAAGCATTCTATAGGCGGTGAAGGGAATGTAGAGAAAAAATGAAATTGATATCTTGAAGGAGTCTTGATGTATTATTCTCATTCTAATGCATATATATTACCAACTATTCTTAATTACATTTATTAATGTAATTGTAAATCTTTAGTGCCTTGTACAAAAGAATAATTGGGCACACACATATTATGTGATGTTGTACATTGAGACATTTCTCATGCACACGTAACAAATCAAATGTATAAAGAAGGTAGCATTATCAGTCTTGGATCATAATTGATGAAGTAGTCTCATTTGATTATACAAACAATCAAATCTAATTAGAATTAGATCTCATTCTACTTGTAGTGTTTTAAAAATATTGAACCCTATACATTGCAGCAGCTGAATGACCTACACAAATAATGGACAAACTTCTTCATCAGACATGTGGACTTGACATGTGAATGGGAGAGTTGATTGATATTTTTTAATCCAAACTTTGATGTCAGATTCATGTTTGTTACATTATTATACATTGTGGACTTAAATTCTATGATAGTTGATGTTGATATGTATTCATTCACATGTGTGGGTGAACTAAATGTTTAGTGAATGAGGAGGATGATGTGTATTTGTGCATATGTAAGAAATTGAATGTGTGGCTGAGAAATGAACCAATTGAGCTCTGAGTTCATAGATATGTGTGTGCATTTGAAGTGAAAAATGATAGATTGTTGTGGTTTGCTGGCATGTTTATGCATATTGTATCAAATGCAAGTCTATTTGTATATATATATCTTTCTTCTTATAGGCTTGCCAACCAGTTTTTAAGCTATGATGCTTGCATAGGCCTACAGTCCTGATGAACTTTTTAGTTCTGAAGATCTACATATAGCAGGCATGCTAGAAGTTGGACTACAGATCAGCAAACATGCCATATAAAAAACATAGACATTTCTCATTGATTATCTATAAATAACTAACTACATACACATTCAACGTCGATTATTTATAGTAAACCGACATGATATACCTAAAATTTTCATTTATTCAATCGCTGATACAACTGACATCATGTTATTAGGCGTCAATTATATCTCATTAGTTAATTGATGAGGAACTATCAATGGAAACCATTTTTGATACACAATTATCTTTAAGTTGTTAGTTGTTATTTAGATAACTGATGAAGAAAGGCCAAGGGAAACCACAATTTCGTCGCCCGCTGCGTGTTACATTGCCAATTTTTCTATAATGTGGAACCCATAATATATATTATTATCATCGATTGCTTTAATTGATGACGTATGCCTTGAGTTTTAGAGTCGTCCACTTAGTCTTCAATTTGTAGCTGACACCATATGGATAAAATGACTGATGAGATATCTCATTTTTGTAGTCATGGGGTCTATGCTATAGTTGAGACACAAGAAAACTTTTTGAGTATAAAGGGGGTTGAAATACCTAAGACAACTTTTAGGACAATGTATGTTCATTATGAGTTCTTGGTTATGTCTATGGGTTAATCAACACACCTACAACTTATAAGGATTTGAAGAACTGAGTGTTAAAGAAATACCTTTATCAATTTGTGGTGGTGTTAATAGATGATATCTTGATCAAATCTATGTACAAGAATAAACACAACAAAGATTGGAGGTAGCCTTTGGAGTTGTTGAGGAAGCATTGATTGTATGCTATGTTTAATAATTATGTGTTTTGACCGGCCAAGGAGTCTTTTCTTGGTCATGTCATTACATGGAAGGGGTTTTGGATAGATTCCAAGAAGGTGAGGTCTGTGTTAGAGTGAGATCAGCCAAATATGTTCATAGAGAATTGGATTTTTCTTGGTCTGTCTCGATAATACAAGAGCTTCATCTGGACCTTTTGTGTAATATTTTTTTTTATTTATCTAGGCTAACTTAGAAGAATTTATCAATTTTTTGGAGAAAGGGTATTGGTGTAACTTTTAGTTTCTAAGTGAGAATTTGATGTATGCACCTATGTTATTTTTTTATACCAAGGAAATGGCTACATCATCTTTTGTTGTGCTTCAAAGATTGATTTAGGTTGGGTGGGGATGTAGGACACATGATCTCCTTAGCTTATATGTGGCTCAAGAAACATGAGGATAGTTACATGACACATGATCTCCAGTTGCAAATTGTAGTATCATCTCAGTAGATATGGATGTACCATCATTATGGGGAGAAGTGTTAGATATTCATGACCACATGAATCATGATTATATATTTCTTTAGCAAGAGTTGAACATGAAGCCACAAACCAAGCGTTGGAGATGAGGGAGTACAGATGGCTAGAGTTGAGAAAGGACTATGACTATACAATTTAATATAACTAGAGAAAGGAAAATCTCATGGATGATGCTTTGTAATAAAGTCATCGTCATCTTCTTTTACAAACACAATAAATTTGTAGTCCATGTCTTGCAATAAGGCCATGTTGACATTTCTTTGAAAAATGAATGTCAAGATGGAGGTATCTTTGTTAGGAAGTTTGCTTCTAATAAAGATGATGTTTATATGAAAAATTAATGATACGAAACAAGATCATACCATGATACAAAATATCATATCCTATTTTGGTAATAGGAAGAGTTATGGGTTTCATGAGTGACATGATGGGAAAATTTGTTTTCACAATAGGATGGTGATTCCCTATGCTTGAGGTTTGAGAAGCATGTTCTTGGGGAGGCACATTCATTGATGTATACTATGCATATTGGAATTCTCAAGATGTATCAAAGTCTAAGAGACCTATATTGTCATCCAGGGATGAAGCATGACATGGTAAAGTTCATGGACAATTGTCTAGTTTGTCAATAGGTTAAGGTAGAGCATCAGAATCCTATAGGATTGTAGCAACTACTATCAATTCATGAGTAGAAATGGGATCATATCACCATGGGCTTTTTCGTTTGTCTTCCTAGGACAACCAAGGGATATGATTCCATATGGGTAATCATTGATTGTTTGATAAAGTCAACGTGCTTTATACTGGTCATGACTTCCTAAATGAATGAGTGGTTTTGGGATAGTTTTTATACACTATGTACCATGTATGGTAGTTTAGATCTAGGGTAATAGTTCACAACTAAGTCTTGGGATCATCTGCATGGAAATTTTGGGACATAGTTGAAGTCCAACATATCTTTTCTCCATATAATGATGGAAAGTCTAAGAGGACAATATAAAAATTGGAAGATCACTTGAGGGTGATTATGCTTCAATTTCATGGTAGCTAGGATACTGAAATGAGTTTGGTAGAGTTTGTATATAATAAAGTTATTAGAAAATTATATACATGGCACCATACATGATTTTTTTAGAAGGCATTGTAGATCAACTCTTTCATAGAACAAGTCAAGTGAGTGCCATCCCTTAGGGTATGTATTAGTATAGAGAATAATATTTGAAGGCAAAAAAAGTCAAGGGAAAGTTATACACATATGAATAAAGGATTCTATTTGATTTATAGGTTTGATATATTTTGTATCATAAGGTCTCATTGTGGAAGGGTGTTATGAGTTTTGAGAAGAGGGGGTGAGTTGGATCCTAAGTTTATGAGACCGTTCTCCATCACCAGGAGTGTTGGAAAAGTTTCCTATAGGTTGCAACTACTGATGCATTGGATTTTCATTACTTTTTATTGGCCATTTTTCATGTATTTATTGCACAATTGCTCATTTTAGTACTATTTATGCATTGTTTATCATTATTAGCCTATGATACACTATTTCATCAAGTAATAATTACTTTTACCAAATTAAGTAATATTATTAGTTTTTATTTGGACATATATTGGGTTTTCATCATTTCAAGTTGTTTGAGAACTTTCATGACAACTCACTGCTACCAGCATAAAAGTCAGTAATACTGACATTAAGAAAACTCCAACATAGAATTATGGAAATCTCGTTGCTACTGAGATTTTAGTTGGTGCTATGGATACAATGTTTGATGCTAGCATGATGAAATGTCAGTGCAACTGACTTTCCACACATAAATATCAATGGAAGATTCTATGGCTTCAGTTCCACCAACAGGAGTGTCGATGGTACCGAATTTTGCACCTAAAACAAGTAAAACCTTGTAGGAATCAACTCAACGCTACTTAGATACTTTTCAATAGTACCAACACTTATTAGGGGTTTGAGTCAGCTAACAACTTGGTGCAACCAACATCTAGTTGGTGATATCGACTTTACATGATCAGAGCAAATTAAATATAAAGACAGATGCCACAATTGAGACTTAAGGACGGCCTGAGTCCCACTTATGACCTAACGGGAGTTCGGCCAAAAGTGGAAATCATGTTCTATCTTATTGTAGTAGAGCATGAAGCCTAGAGGGGAGGAGACGAAGGAGACAACCACGTATGAGACAACTCAGGCACCACTGAGAAGCATATTTGTAGATAGAATACTATGGATCAAGGCTCTCACCAGAGGGGATCATCCAAACAAATTTCTCCAAGAGTTTTCATTAGATTTCTTGATGTTTAGCATGTTGTCTCTTTCTTCCTCAATGTATTTTTTGATAAAAATTGTGAGTGTCTAATCTCCTTGTTCTTTAGGAACTAGGAGTAGCCTGATTTACCATTGTATTTGACTTCCATGATTTAATAAACACATTTCCTTTAATTCTTGATGTAGATCCATGATTGCTTAATGAATTTCATGTAGTTGATCAGCGTTATCAATTTCTTAGATCATTAATTACATTGTGAGAGTGAATAGGGGTAGGATAAGTCATAGATTTAAATAGCCAATACCGTGTCTCGGGAGAGGGCTTATGTTGTGACGGGAATAACCTTGAATTCTCATTAATGCACCTATCTAATTCCTAAATCACTATGAAAGCAAGGTTTATCTTTGTATAGGTAGTGTGTTATATTGTTAGAGTGGGTAATACTTGCTACAAGGTCCCTTCGTCCAAGGATAGGGGTAAATGATTATTCATGAAGTGGATTTCAATGCAATTTATATGTTGCTAAAACTCTAATCCTAAGGAATCCACCAATTCTTGATCACAATTCACTTAATTTAGTTTTCAATTCTTGTCGTTAGTTATAAACAAACAACCAATCACTTTTTCCTAGTCCTAGATGATTAGGCTATATTTAGTACTAGTCTCTAGAGTATGTTTTCCTAGGTTTGACATTCGGGCCTCATAGGCCTACACCACTCACGCATACACTTGTGTTTTGCACCCACAATTTAGGCATGTTAAGTTATGGCACTGTTTCCAGGGAAATGACAAATCCAACACTATGACTATTGTGACTAGGCACTCTAGGCCATCTTATTTTTCCTTTCATTATTTACTAAATCCTTTCTTTGAGATTATACAAAAATTAAAATCTTATATTTACATCAAATTAACTAGTATTCATTCTCACTCATTTTTAGGTACTAGTGCATGGTTCATATCAGATCACTATTTAAGGGTATCCACTCAAATGGGTATAGGCCCAGAGGAAATTTGTCGTAGAGAAAGAAAGTTTGGGGATTGAGAGGAGAAGCTTATCCAAACCCCATAAATAGAGGTAGAGAATGTACCAATAGTGAATATGGACCCAGAAAGTAAAGAGCATGTTGGGGCCGAGCTTGAGGAACAAACTGTCTGGAAAAACATTAAGGCATCTTCAACAACATCACAGTTAGGATCGATAAAATAGCAAATAGTTATCCCAGATTGGTGATGCTTATTTAATGTCAACCACTTAATGGCCAATGTATGGAGGAACTGATGGCGCACATCAATATCTTTGTGAAGAGTTGTGATATGTTGATGATCTACGAATCCCAACTATAGTGATCTATCTCAAGTTGTTCTCCTACTCATTATCAGACAAGGAAAAAGCATGGTTTCTCAATCTTATTTCAGAATCCATAGAGACATGGGTTGAGATGATAGATGCATTCTATGAGAGGTACTTCCTACCCTACAAAATGTATGACTTGATTGGGAAAATATACAATTGCAAACTACATGCTGAGGAATCATATTCAGAAGTCTAGAAGAGATTAAATAATATGATAAGAAGGGTCCCTCATCATGGTATTGATCTTTATGGCCAGGAAAACACATTTTATTATGGGCAATAGAAGGGGAAGAGAACTATCCTTGATAGCGTAGGAGCATGTTTATTTCTAAATATAAAGGTACAAGGTGTCATGAGATAATAAAGAACATGGCCAAAAATTAATCGTCGGAAGAAGAGTATGACTTGCCATCAACTGTTAAAAGTTTTGTGGAATTAAGGGATATCACAAACTTGAAAAAAAATGGAGAGGCTCACAAGAAGTCTTGATCAAAAATCTGGTGCCTCATTTGGAGGTAAAGGGGATGAGTGCATGTACTCACATCAACAATTTTAGCACGATAGTTGTCCTAGTAAGATGGACAAAATTGAGGAAATGCTAGGCAAACTAGTGACTCTAAATGAGGCCTTACAGGACCAGACTAAGTTGATGTAACAAAATGAAGGAGCTCAGATCTACAACATTGAAAATCAGATTTCTTAGCTAGCAATAGAAGTGACATCCATGAAGAAGCCCAATCAGTAGAGATTTCCTGGGAACACAGAGATAGATCATCAACATCATCAATTAAATTATTCTCTTTTATCAAGAAACCATAGAATGTTACTTACAAGTCACCAGATCAACAAACTCTAGAATAAGATTGGATATATGTGCCAAAATTCAATTTCCCCACAACCTGCATGGAAAACCAACATGATGCAGAATGCCATTGCACGACACTCACACATACACCTCTGTCAATACAGGATCAGCAATAAGAAACAAGGACACCCCAATTTCACTGGATATGCAACATATTTGACAATTGTATCTCACACAATTCTTGGATAGATGGTATACACAACTCCTTGTCATATTCCATTTGCATGCTTCTAGAGACTTAATCCTATTAAGGTCACTTAGTTAAGCCTGACCCAATATCCAACTTGATAGTGATGCACCATGCTAAGGCATACTGACATAACTACCATCCAACATAACTACCATCACACTTCCATGAGATAGACATGGCACCATGCTAGGGCATGCCTACTCTTAGTCAGTCAAGATTTTCATGTGTCTTGCTTATGGAAATCATATAAGAATTAATATCTATTGGAGGATGTTATTTATAAATACATATACATATCCAATCACCACATACTAGTAATATGTATCATATGCATACTATCTCCGCAAATGAAATATGCAATCACAAACTATGAGTGATGCTTATGGCCACTAAAATAGTTCTTTTGAGCCACAAACAACTGTTGCCCACCTGAGGTCATACATCACATGTAGCAACTTGCACTATAAATCTATTTTGTGAACAATCCGGTGAGTCGATTGGACTCTTCCAGTCGATCCATTTGTCCTCCTATCATTTGATTGGTCTTTGTTGGTTTGTCGACATGTTCCTGGCTCAATGGCTAACTGGACTCCTCCAATCGGTTGTTTGGGCCTCAAATCGATCAATTGGCTCTTCCGATTTGTTGCCTCTTTGGTCCTTTGGTTGATTAAATTGACTCCCAGTCACTCGACTCACCTGGTGCAAAACAACTTCTCTTTTATCAAAATAGAAACTAAAGTTAATCCTTTTATGCATTACATTGTAAAAGTGAAAGCTTGAGTTATATTGGAGGGGAGTATATGGAGTAAATCATTAATTTACATATGGAGAAAGAGAGAGTGATGGAATGCAAACCAAATTCAAAAATCAGGAAATAAACCATTCAACTATGTACATATATCAAGGGGGTATTGGACATAAACACACATACATCCACCATCAAAACAATTTTAGGGTGATGTTTGTAGATTTCATATATATCAAATAATTTATATAGGATCTACATGATATTCCCTAGAATGTGTGGTTTTAATCTAATATGCATATTAATCATTTTTCATCGCATGCAAAAAATAAATGATAAAACAAAAATCAATCATATCAATTAAATCCCTTTAATATAGTAAACTTACGAGGCTTAGATACCGCTGTAGGGATACATGGTGGTTGAGATGGTCGTGGAAAGAAAAAAATGTATTTACCACATCCCCCATAACTATCAGATTCTGTCAATAACTATGAGACATGAAGGAAGGTGCTAGGCATATACCTGGTGCTGGAGCAAGTTCAATGACAATGCTTGTACAGTTGTGCTTCTTTCTCAAGAAGCACCTAAACATCAGTCAAATGTAGCTTATTAGTATAACATCACAGATGGTGGTGGATGAATTCCTCCTATCATAGTGGAAATGGCCTCCACACCTCTATGTAGTCCACACAGACCACTGGGATCTCCTCATCATGCTTCTTAAGATGGAGGCAAGGAGTTGTCCCTTCGTGTTATCAATGTGCTAGTGTTGATTTTTCTCCTCATGGATATCTCTCCCTTTTATGAGTAAGATACCTCTAGTTGTCATGGTACCACAACTGTTAGATGAGGAGTCTTGTCAAACAAGTGTGTTGAGAGACTTGGCCACTCCCCACATTTATATAGGAGTGAATGGGCTAGGGTTTCCACAAACCATGGGGATACGAAAGGTCAAATCTCATGGTTTGACGACTATTGTGAATTACCAATTCTGGTCGAATGTCATGCCAGTCAATCGACAGGAACATCCAGTCGGTCGATTGTCTAACTTTCCTCTTCACAAACATATTGTATTTTAATGCGATGATTAATGTATGTCATTACATTTGCAACAATTGGTTGACCTAATCATATTGTTCATCCATTTGATTGACTTGACACTCCAATTGCTCAACTAACATTCCCAATCAGTCAACTAGGCAGTCTAATCAACCAACTGACAGCCAGTGTTGTTCAAGTTCATTACCTAAACACTTTAGTAACCAAGTTAAACCTTTTCCATGAGTAAACTCTTATTCCAAGCACAATGTAAGTGTGTGACCCTATAAGTCCAAAGTTACATTGGAAGTGCATATCCATAATTATATTATGGCATCACAAGCAATGAGTGGTATCTAGCAACACTTCATTATTATTCAAGCAATTAGAAAGTTTCAACACAAGGCATGTAATCATCATACTATTAACTTTCAATCCATGTTACTTGAACTAGAGCAAACTATATGAGATGCATGTCATTTCACATATCATGATTCACATGAGTATGGACACACATTTCTCAATCTTGCTTATCATGTGGTTAGGATATGAACTCATATAGGAGGGACAAAATCCCATCTACATCACTTACAGTTGATCCCCATGCATGACAACATACCTAAGAACCACCTTATGTCAACCCTTATTCAAAGTTAAGTTGGATAGTGTCAAAGAACGTCATGTAATGAGTGTTGTGACTTCATTTATAAGAAGCACTATCACTACTATTACTTGAGAGCTGATTTTGACTACCATTTGGGGGTCTCCGTGTATCACTCTCAAGGTGGATCTGTCTAGTACTCTATTCCCTAATAGGTACCTATTTGTTTGACTTGATAACCAATATCATGGCTAATGAGACTCTATCATTGTCAACACACATTCCAGTCTTATGTATTATTGATGCAACCATTAGATGCTTTCCTACCTTATGCACTTACACATGCAGTTCTAGGAGACATTAGTGTTTGTATCCTAATCTACCATTGAATATTTTTCTGCTAATCTTAATAATACTATCATCTAGAAAGATCTATCAAGTGATTCTAAAACAAACCTAGCAATACTCCCTACGTACTACACCCATACCATCAACATCATTGAAGTAGGCATTGGAGTTCCTATCTTAAGTTAAATCTATTTCCTGCACATTTGAGTTATTTTCTAATTGGGGAGGAGACACCAGTTGTGATTTCATAGCTTTATTCGATCATGTATGAAGCATAATAATTGATGTGAACCCTGCACCAACATAGAGAGAACTTGAGTGGTCTATTATTATTATAAAGGAGATCCCTCCTATCTTGAGAAAGTAGAAAATTCAAATGCAGGACAGAGATAAGTTGAAGTTGCATCCACAATGTTGACTCAACTCGATAATGAAAGAGGTTGTCAAGAAACAAGTAAACAAACTCCTTAATGCACATATAACTATCCAATATATCATAGTGTACAGGTGCGTCTGACTCATGTGATGCCCAAGAAAGGAAGCATTACTATAACAAAAAATTCTATTGTTGAACTAATGCTGACTCACATAGTTACTGGGTGGGGATTTGTATTGATTACCACTAATTAAATACAACCACCCAGAAGGATCATTTCCCCTTCCCTCCTATGATGCTATGTTAGAAATGCTCACTATATGCTCCTACTTTGGGTATCTAGATGACTATTCAGGTACTAATTCAACATAGAGCATAAGAAATAGAAGAAGACCACCTTCACCTATCCTTATGGTGCCTTTTATTAAAAATAGAGGACGTTTGATCTATGTAACACATCATCCACATTCAAGAGGTGTATGCTTGTCAATTTTGTTGGTAAAATGGATCAATGCCTAAAGGTTTATATGGGTGACATTTTGTTCTACAATGAGTCTTTTGAGACATGTACAGAAAATTTGGACCAACTTTGCAAAGATACAAGGAGACTCACCATATGATAATCTTGCAGAAGTTCCATACCAAGGTGAGTGAGGGGATCATGTTGGGAATGGGGTGTCCATAAGAGGTATTGAGGTGGACCCAATCAAGAATGAGGTTATTTTACAATTGCGACCACCCAATTTTAAAGCTTAGTGTATTCTAGGGCAGTCTAGATTTTGAGGGTTCTTCACAAAATGTTTTTCAAAAATTGAAATATCCCTCCAAATTTATACAAAGTATGCGAGTTTTTGTAATTATGAGTGTTTGAAGCATTAAAACACTACAAACCAAAATATGTTTAACTCCTTTGGTTGTTTCTCTTGATTGGAGACAACCTTTGAGCTTATATGCGATGTGTCTGACTATACATATGGAGTGGTTTTGGGGAAGCACATAGATCATGTTTTGTTAGTCATTTTTTCTATCGAGCTGCACACTCAATGATGCACAAATACATTATACTTACAATTTTCTTTTCATTGTTCTTGTTTTTTTAAATTTTGATAGGGATTAATGTTGTAGTATGGAATGATCATACAAAACTTAAATATTTTCTTTTGAAAAATATGCAAAGCTCCACCATTTGAGATTAATTTTTCTTTTACATGAAATTGATATTGAGGTCAAGGATAAGGTGGATAGAAGACCACCTCTCTTATCTATAGAGAGTGAATGGGAAAGGAATGAGGGAATGATACATAACATATTCTCCTAAGGAGAAGCTTTTTGAAGAAAAAGTCCAAGATCCTTAGTTTTCCTCAAATCGTTAGCTACTTGGTTAGAGATGTGTGGCCTGATGAATGGGTGTACCACAAGAGGAATACGTTCTTCCATGATTGCATTACTACACTTGGGATGAATCTCTACTATTTAACATTTGTAGATATGGGCTAATCTATATGTGTTTATTGAGTGGGTAGTTGGGAGCATCATGTCTCTCTTCCATTCCCTAGACATTGAGGTCATTATACTAGTAGTAGGAGTGTAGTGAAGGTTTTAGAATGTGGATTCTACTGCCTAGTTTATTTAAAGAATCATATGGCTTTTTTAATAGTAATTCTTGTCATCATATAGGTAACATCTCTAAGAGAGAAGAGATGCCCATTAAGTCTATTCTAGAAGCTTAAGGTTCTTGATGTGTGGGTTTTGATTCATTTCCCTTTTGTTTCTTTCAACTGAAATGTATACATCTTACTTGCAGTTACTCATGTTTCTCAGAGGGTGGACTTAAATTGAAACCACACTGATGATGGAAATAATGAATGCAAGTTTGTGTAGAGCCTTATGTCTATTGGTTTTGAGTGCCACACCCATTGTTAGTGATGGCATTTCACACTTCAAGAATTGTTGATTCATCACATTGTTAGGTACATATGGGATAATGAACAGAGTAGGAATACCCTACCATTCCAAACCCAAGGTTAAGTGGAGGTCTCCAACATGGGGATCAAAAATTTTGGAACGATCTGTGTCCACTTCTCACACTAGTTGTGTATCATTTTCTATTATTTTTCTTATATTTTTTGGCATATTTTATCACAATATTTTATGTCCTAATTATTTCCATATTTTGATCAGTGATATTGATAAGTGATTTACAACACCGGCATTATTGCATGAAGATCACACACTTCTATAAGTCCAAGTCTATCCATGAACTACCAAGACAATAACATGGACATTATTTTAGAGACCACTAACCTTAAATTTAGTGGTACTAAGATTATACACAAAGATCACACCATTGACATTATCAAATCAAGATCACACACTTCTCAATCTCTAACTCAATGCATCGACTACCAAGTCAATAGAATCAACTTTATTGTCGATATCACTTACATGAATCTTTTTGACATTGGGATTATACACAAATACAATAGTAAATGTGATCACTAAAGTCGAGATGTTGACTTAGAAGTCAATATTATCAACCGATACAATGATTTCTAGCCATGATTGATGTAAAAAAGATCCGATGTCCATGGTTTCTTTTCCCAAAATTATATCATGTAGGACCCAACTTTAGTTGAGGAGTCACTCATCTTATTATTTATTTTCTTGATGATTCTATAAAAATAAGGAGAAGATTAATGAACTTTTATGCCTACAAATTCTTAGTTGATGAATCAATCGACGTAAATCATCCCCATTTGTGATAAGTGTTGTTGTGGGTATCTACTACCGGTTCCTCAAAGTTTTCCTTCATTTTGATGTAAGCTTCTTTTTCTCCAAATTACACTAATACCATGTCAAAAATGAGGAACTAATCCTTTTTATCCTTAAGATCTAGGAGCAGCCCATTGTGACTTATTGTGTGGTAATTGATATACATTAGTATATTTTTTTTGCTTAAATTCTGGTGAAATTTATTGTTTATGTATTGATTGTGTTTGATCTTAGTCTTGCATAATTAGACAATTATTGTGGATAGAAAATATGGTAGTGTTGGATTGTTTTTGTTGAAATAATTCATGGTGCTTAGTTGCAGTTCCATATTTATATAGATTCATATTTGTCTTTCTTTTCACGATTGATTCAATTGGGATAAAACACCATTAATGTAGTGTGGTTGAATATTGCACTACCCTCCAGAAAGACTTAATGCTAATTTACAAACTCTTATCCTATTTACAACTATTGTAGGCTAGTGAATTATGTTAGTGATAATTGATAACCATGGTGAAATAGATGCCCTGAGAATTTCTTTTCTAAAATTTAAAATTATAACTAATTATTTCTAAGCTAATCATTAGTTCAATGATATAGTCAAATTAATCTAGTTAATCCAAAATAGTTACTAATAGTATCTAGTGGACAAACTCCCTGAATTTGACAGTTTGGGACATCAATTCCCTCTGTTACATTAGTTGTAAACTTGTGTAGTACATGTACAATTGTTGCATGTGATAGTGCATAACAACAGTTGTAGCTGCTATGATGCTTATCACTTCCAGGAACGAATGTACCGACTACCACAAATTTTGACGTGATTGATAATATGTCATGTTTTTATTACATATATGGTAATTGTGAGTTCTGAAGGTGAGGTGATATATTAGTATTTAACATAGTAGCTAATGGGATATTAAATGATTCCTTCAAAATGTATTGTGAGTATATATTTGGTTTTCCAAGCCTACCCTCTCTAGTTGTGTGTCACTTTTGGGACCATCTTGTCACCTTGTTGTAGACAAATAGTAAAGGAAAATTATTAACAATACACTACCTACAGATGTTGAAGGTGAAGATCAAGGGTGTGAAGCTGGTCTCATGGATGATGCATTTAAATTCATTATCCAAAATGGTGGTTTAACAACTGAATCCAACTACCCATACAAAGGTGTTAATGGCTCTTGTAGAATGCCCGAGAGAAGTGTTGCTTCCATTGCATCTTATGAAGATGTTCCCGCCAACAACGAGGATGCCATTTTGAAGGCTGCAACTTTTCAACTATTTCTGTGGCAATTAATTGATGTTGTTAGATTGTTTAGGTGTAAACGTCATTACATGCAACAACAAACACTTGTAAATAATTAACAATTACAGATAGATCAAGATAAGATATACAAGAATAAAATATTGTAGGAGAACATAAATAAATGAGTAAGAAACTCCTGACCGGATCGTCCCGTTGAGAAACAAGACATATATATTTATATACTAATATACTTAAAGAAATCACTGTCTTGCAATCCTTCAGATAAGCGATGTTCCTCCGGTCCATCCAGTCATTAAGAATGCATCAAAGTCTATATCATTGGCTCGTCTCGCTAACGCTTGATGCCAAGTCGTTTGTCTAATCCCACTGTTGTTAGAAGTCAATAGCCTTGCTTGTTACGTTGACGCCTAATGCCATGTCGTTTGGTTGTCATGTAACAGATGACTTCACGTCGTTTGGCTCGTTTGGCTAACACTAGATGCTGAGTTGATCTGCATGTCTGCTTGCGTTTAATGTCGCTCTTCTAGCACGTCAATTTGATGCAAAAACATTTACACCACTAGTGCAGTCCAGCGATCGTAGGTACCACCACCCAGACAGATCGTGTCAAAGGAATAGAAGGACGACGTTGTTCATCTGTGAATGCTCGATTCGTTCCGAAGACAAGTCTCTACGAAGAAACAAATCAGATAGGCGAAGGGAAAGAATAGAAACACTCCGTCATAGAGACACATCTCTCGTCTCTTGCAAACAGCAGATGACGGTTGTGCATTATGTGGAGAGAGGCTGAATTCATCGTGTGTTCAACCCTAATGACATGTTTCCCTTTTTATAACCCTTTCACGCCCCATGTCCTAATCCTAGATGGACATGATCACTCGATCACTCTTGTACATGTGACGTACATGTCTGTACCGTTACGGAAAGGAGACCATTAATTATATAAATAATTAACTTCATCTCTTATTCACATAACGGAAAGTTGTTGAACCATTTTAGAAAGATATAATTAATTAAATCATTAATTAATAATGTATTTATCCTTTTATACAAAAGAGTAACTTACGTTCCTTTTCATTATGTACTGGCTTCACTACATTGGACTCAACCCATGCTAAATAATAGCTACAAAAGTTATATATCCAATAGATGCTAGTGGCTTGAATTTTCAGATGTATTCTAGTGGGATATTCATAGGTTCCGGTGGTACAAACGTGGACCATGGTGTTACTTTGGTGGGGTATGGGACAACAAATGATTGGACCAAGTATTGGTTGGTTAAGAATTCTTGGGGCACATCATGGGGAGAGAATGGTTACATAAGAATGAAGAGAGGTGTTAGAGGCACATGTTTATGTGGTATTGTTATGGCAACTTCTTACCTAGTTGTTTAAGGTTGGTAAATCTCCTTGGAAGAATGTGTTGTTTGTATGACAACTCTTCTTGTCATTATTCATCTTGGCTATGTATGTAATTCTATAACTACAATGGTATATGAAAGTTTCCATCCTTAATACTAGTATCATCGCTGCAACATAACCTTTGTGTATGATATCTTTATAGAGAATATATGGTTTGATATTTATTTATATTTATCAGAATATGCTCATTTATAATATTTTTGAAGCCTTTATGTTATGACTTAAACATTCATTACTAATAAGTTATAACTTGATATACATATGAAATTTTTCCAAAAGGATTGACGGATTGAAAAAACTCCAAGTTGAAGAAATTATCTCATGCGTGTATTAAATGAAATGGTAACAATGACACATTGTATTGTAAGTGATACAATAAATAGACTCATCGGTAGGTGCATTTTATATTAAAAAAACACTATGGAGCTAGAATCTAGATAGATATAAAGTAGAAGTCTTCAATCTATAACTATTTTGATGCTCAAATAATAAATAAAGTTACGAAGACAACATAGGTTGAAAGAGAAAAAATGACCATTGCAAAATTCTCATTTTCCCGATGCTAGGGTTTCTGTGGCCGCGATCATGGCCACGATGGTAGAGGATTTGGGTGACCATCAGGGACCAATGGAGGTTCTGAAGGGGACATCATGGATGACAAAACCATAAAAACTCACTTTGAGAGGCAGGGAGATGGAAACAAAGTAGTGGCAAGTGACTATGATGTCAACATGACATCATCAGAAGATAGGGGGGTAAACCCTAAACCTTCCTACAAGGAAGCGACAACAGATTCTTCAAAAGGCACCCTAAAATAATTGAATTACATTTCATTGGATATGCTCAAGGAAATAGACATCAACATCGATCTAACCGGTATTTTGCCAACGTTTACCACTTTGTAGAAGACATCCAATAAACAAGACAACACCACAGTCCACCTCAACAACAATGAAACTAGCTAGGGCTGTGTCCAGAACACCCAATCTGGTCAACCCTACCAATTTCAATCCATTAAGACATGAGTAGGAGACTAGCCTCATGTCCCCTTCCTTAAAAGGATAGGATGGTAATGGGTATGTTATGCTCAGAAACATTAAAATTGTCTAGCAATCCATCCTAAGCCAAGATTGGATAAGGAAGAAGGGTAGAACCCACAAATCAGTTGTTGAAATGGAAGATCCACAAGATGAATCTACATGTGGTGCCAAGAGGACTCTCAATTTTGAAGAAGGTCCAAATGTATCCACTGAACTAGATTGAATATGCAAGGTAATGATGAAGTTGAAGAGAAGTCCATGGGATTGCATGTAGCCTTTAATTAAGGTGCCCCCTCCAACATTTCAATGATTAGTTGCCAGAATATAATTGTTCCTGTTCGAGAAACAATATAAGACTCATGAAGGAATTCAAATTCTCTCACAGACAACACATCCTAGCTATTATTGAACCAAAGTATAGTGGGAGATCTACTAAAAATACAATTTGCAAAATTGGTTTTCTCTCCTCACATCACGTAGAAGACACTAGTTTTTCTGGTGAAACTGGATAATATGGAATAGCAATAAGTGCAATGTGGCGATCCTATACAACCACCACCAATTTGTTCACTACAAATTGAGGAATAGTTGGTACCTCACCATTGTTTATTCTAGTATGAGCCCTACAAAGCACAAGTACTTGTGGGACAAACTAGACGAGATTTGAACACATCTTGATGGATCCTGGGTAGTAGGGGGACTTTAACACCATGTTAAATACCTCAGAGAAGAGTGGCAAAAGTTTCTTCGATAAATCTGCTAGTCGGAACTTCAGCTCTTGTTTTATGGACACATGACTTAGTGATATGAAATCACAAGGTCAGTTCTTCACATTTCTTAGAGAAAGCTTGGGGGAGAGACTCAATAGAGACATTGCAAATGCACAATGGCTATATGCCTTTCTTGATGCCTCCACCACCATCTGACAGGGTTGGACTCTGACCAAAACCCTCTCCTCCTCTTATTTGGGAAGCTACCCTCATAGAAGCAACTACAATTTGCTTCTTGTTTCTCCATGTTACCAAGTTACCACCTTTAAAAGTGCAGTATGCAGAGGTAGATCTACAATCTATCTTTCTCCCAACATAGTCATAATCAGAGTAGCCAGTAATATTACAGTGTCCATGTTTCTTATATAGCAGGCCTTTGCTAGGAGAAGTTTTCAAATACTTCACAATATGACAGACAACATCCCAATGGATTGGCGGGGTTATGAGACCAACAACAGAAGTGATATCAGCCCTAGTGACAATAAGGTATATGAGTTTTCTGACCATTTTGTGATAATGATGGTGGTCAAGAAAAGGAGGAGAAGTGTCATCATGCCAGTTAGTGTTGGGATTCAAGGGTGTTCTAGCTAGCTTAGCCCCCAACACTCCTATATCTAATAGGAGATGTAGAACATACTTGTGCTGAGACAAAAATAGACAATAGGATGAATGAGAGACCTCAATTCCCAAAAAATACCTCAATTTGCCTAAATCTTTGGTAATAAAGTGCTTTTCCAAGTATGTCTTAGTAGCATGGATGCATGCATAGTCACTTCTAGATAAGATGATGTCATAAACATAGATAATGAGAACTACAAAACTAGATGTCGTTTTCTTAACAAACACTGAGTGATTAGACTGAGAGCAACAAAACTCAAATGTCAGAAGAATACGGTTAAGCTCATCAAACTAGGCTTGGGGACTTTGCTTAAGGCCGTAAATTTCTTTACAAAGGTGACAAATTTTTTAAGACTCCCCCTGACTCACAAATCTAGGAGGGTGCTTCATGTAACCCTCCTCATGCATGTCACCATACATGAACGCTCTAAGTGTAGCCCTTGGCTACTAGGTGAGTTTTGAATCATTCAATAGTGCCATCTGGTTGATATTTGACTGTGAAAATCCACCTACAACCAACTAGTGAACAACTAGAGGGTGCATCAACCAAATCCCAACTATGTCTATCAGTGAGGGCATGCATTTCAATTTCCATGACTTGACGACATGTTGGATGCTGGAGAGCCTAAGTAGCATTCTTAGGAATAGTAACATCACATAGGGCAGAAGTGAAATTCGTAAAATATCTCCCAGATTAGAAGTAGTGAAAAAATTCCCAATAGGATGTTGCATGCAAGACCGAGTGCCTTTATGTAAACTGATAGGAATGTCTAAGTCAAAAAATACATAAGATGTTGGTTGATCTTCTTACAAGGTTGGAAGACTTGGCTGGGCCATAGAGGGAGTAGGTGTCTTTGGTCTTCTTTGGTAGACTTTTCATGGAGGAGTAGTTCTAACTCTATTATCTGACGATGCAATATCAACATGCAGAGGTAAAGGTGTTTTCGACAGTAAGTTAGAAGCCAAGCTAGATCCATTAGAAGAATAGAATGACATATGTTCAAAAAAGACAACATCAGCCGTGACCATCCATATTTTTAGTAAGAGGGTCAAATTAGAGATACCCTTTTTGTGTCCTAGAGTACCTGAGGAAAATACACTTGGTAGCACGAGGGTCCAATTTAGTAAGGTTAGGAAGCATTTTTTTCACAAAATATGTACTCCCAAAAATATGAGGAGGTACAATGAATAAATTAGCATCAGGGTATAGAATTTGAAAAGGCACTTGATTACCAAGAATAGAAGAAGCCATGCAGTTAATAAGATAGCATGCAATGGAAACATCTTCTGGCCAAAAAACATGGGGAACATGATAGTGAACGAGAAGAATGCATGCAACCTCAAGAAGGTGTCGATTCTTGCATTCATCAATGTCATTCTGTTAAGGTGTATATGCACATGAGGTTTGGTGAAGAGTACCCATTTTGGTACAAAATAGATTGATAGACTTTTACATGAACTCAAGGGCATTATTAGTCTGAAAGATTTTAATATGTTTACCAAACTGGGTATGTTTCTCAGCAAAGAATTATGTAATAGTGTCAAGTATATGAGATCTATCTTTTAACAAAAACAACCAGGTGGTTCTAGAAAAATTGTCAATCAAACTCATAAAGTAACAAAATCTAGAAATACTAGCAATAGAGCACGGGCCCCAAATGTCATCATGCATAATATCAAAATATTCTTTTGAGCTAATACCATTTTTCTTAGTAAAAGTAGCTCGAGATTGTTTCCCCAACTGGCACGTCTCATAATGAAAAATTGACTAAAAATGTCAGGTAATAAATGCTTCAATTTTGCTGGTGAAGGGTGCTCCAAGCAGTAGTGCCACTGAATGTTGGTAACATAAGTAGTCAGGTAAGCCTTCATCTTTGGTGCATCTAAATAGTAGAGTCCATTTGGTACCTCATGACCCAAGTCAGTCTTCATCCTCGTGCGCAGATCCTGAAAGATAACACCATCCGAGTCAAGCTTAATTGAACACTATAGGATCTTAATAGTTCTACTCATAGATAATAAGTTGATATGGAATTTAGGAACAAAAAGTGTCGAGTTCAAAACAAGACGACCAACATTATAGATATTTCCTCATTTGGAAACAAACATTTGCTAACCATCAACTATTGTTAAAGGTGAATATCAACGGTTTTATGCAAGGTATAAAATAAAGACTGATTACCAGTAATATGAGAAGTGGCACCAGAGTCAATAACCCATTTATGTTTAGCAGACTATGCCAGAGGAGAAGATTGTGTCAGAAGAGTAGAACTTCCAGCAGTGGAAGTATCAGCAGAGGAGGTCAGTTGTGCTTGGAGCAATTTTTCGACCTCAGATTGGATCCAATCAACAGATGGTGGGGCTGACATAGAAACATAGGTGTCAGGCTGGTCTGAAGAAACCTGATTTGTCTAAGTAGGTTTACAATGCTTGATTCAGTAGTTGTCTTCAGTGTGATTGTTGTTCTTGCAAAAGTTGTAGTAACGTGGTTCAATAGAGGAGTCAGAAATAGAGGAGCATGAACCATGACTAGCACCTCGAGTTGATTGGCCTCAACCATGAATAGGACCTTGACCACTTCTACGGAGGGAAGCACCAGAAAAAATAGCAAGGGAAACACTATTAGAAACATCAAGAGTTACTTGAGAGATAGAAGGTAAGTGTTGGATGAATTTCAAAAAATTGTGTAAGGTGGGAAACAAATCAATGGAGAGAAACTGATCAACTACACCTGCAAAGGATGGTGGTAAGTCGGCTAGGAATTGAATGAGTTGTAGTTCATTCCTTTATTGTTGTGATTCCTTAATATCTGAGGATAGCATATGATAAATTTCTAACTCATCCCAGAGAGCACATCACTATTTGTAGTAATATTCAACAACATATGTGGTAGAATACTCCTTCTTGTCCAGGTACTTGAAAATATCAAATACCTTCTTGGGATTTTGTTGATGAGAATATACATGAGACAATTAATCCCACATATCTTTTGTCGTGCACACGTGCAGAAGAGATTGGTTGATTTTGGGTTCAACATTGTTGACCATCCATGTCATAACCCCATAGTCATCCTTGGACCACAGATCATACACCTATTAAGTCTTGTCATCAGCAATAGTAGTTGGTACATCCGATCCTTTAGTAGAAAGATGGGAATAATGCCCCTAAGCCTTGACGTAGAGTTCAAAGGAGGCTTCCTAGGTATGATAGTTGGAGTCGTCCAACTTGTATGTCGTCACACAAAGATTGTAAAGTGGATCTGAGGATGCTATTCGGTACACAAAATGTAGGATGACAAAGTAGACCGAACAAGAAGGACAGAGTGAAGTTAGGAGACAGATCAGTAGGCACGTAGCAGCAGTAGGCATGTAGCAGTCAGTAGACGAAAGTGGCAGAAACCCAACCTAGGGGTAGAGCTAAGAACACCCGTACATGGGCAGAAAATAGCATAGGGAGATCTGACGTATCAGATCCCAGAAACCCACAGAGGAGTAGAAATGTATATCAAAAAACTATGCCAACATGGAGGAAAACTTACTCCACCATGAGGCGTAGGTAGAAAAAGAAGAGAGATCCAGTTATACCGTCAACATGCTATGATTGGAAAGTTACCAAAGATGTTCAGAGATGAACAGAAAGGGAAGGAAGTAATACAATGGTTACCTGGTGGGAAAGATGAGATGAAGGGGTGAAAGGAGGTGGTGGTGGGTGTGTGGAGGTGGGAAGGTGGTGGCAAGAGGTGCCAGCCACAATGACATTGGCCTGTTGGTTGTTTGGTGGCGGCCTGATGGCTATGGCTGGTGGCCCAAGTGGGCTGGGGTGGTGGGTGTAGGGGAGGGAAAGGGTGAGGGTGGTGATGGGGATAGGATAGGAGGAGGGTGGGGGAATGAGAGAGAAAGAGTGTGGGCGTCGAACAATGAATAAAAGGTGGAGGAGAGGCGGCAGGTGAGGGGCTGGGTGGGGGCGGCAATAAGGAGAAGATGGAAGAAGAGGGGTGGCATCAAGATTTGGGTTTATGGAGGCATGGATATGGTTAGGGTGGGAGGGTCTCAAGGTGGATCAAGCTATGATACCATCTAATATAATAAAAGGCTTGTATTAGATGATGGAAACAATTACAGGAGACTCTCTTACATAGGAAATTAGAGAGTAGGAATGATCTAGAAACAAGAATATTCTAGAATAAGGAAAAAGGCTAATGGGATAATAAACAAAGGCCCATAACACAATAATAAAGGAAAAACAAAGCCAGGAATATATGTATATACTAATAAGACCAAAGCATCATGGAAGCTCATCCCTAATTTCAAACCTTAGCTCCTTCCTCACTGTTGAACCAAGAGGAGTACTTTGTTGCTTCCCTCACTACTTTCAAGTAGAAATCACTTGAATGGGATGCCAAACACACTAAAAAACAACACAAGATAAAGTGCAAACTACTCAAGCAAATCGACCTTTGTCAGGTAAATTCCCAAACCCCAAACTTAATATCATATTATCCAAACACTATCATATTTTTGCAATTATTGATTTGAAAACATTTACAAAATATTATTGCATGGGTATGTTAGTAACTTAGGTGTACTTATAGACATTGGCACTATATAATATTTCATTGATTTTTATTCATAGTAATTTATATGAAGCACATTTCACATATTTTTAAGCAAATAGTTGTATTCGAATTGGAATACAAGAAAAACACATATATGATGATTGGCTATATGTGATAGTATTTATTAATTGTTATATTTAATCTTTACCTACACAATACATATTCAACATTGTACAATATTATTAGATTAATATATATATATACATATATCCTTCAACTTGGTGTACATATTTTTGAAAGAGAAATTCCTTTGAAAACTCCTATTGCAATCATTGTTGGATTCTAATAGTGAGTTAGATATGATACACATGAAGCCAAATTTTAAGGTATAGCCCTGGGAATACATGAGTGCTACAACTGCCATTTTTATGTCATTACAGCCATAAACCACCAACAAGCATACAAGATTTCGGTAGGAGAAATTCAGAAATCTTCAAAGTACAAACCACTCTACCAAATAAGTGTGATATAAATATATATTTTTAATCAATTAGGTTTACTTTTAGTAGAAATGCTTCTAATAAAATTTTTGATATCTAAAGAAATTGGCAATGAGACAAATAGAGAAGTCTAGTGGGTGGAGTAAATGCCCTGAGTTTGTCTCCATTCATGATAGTCTGCATTCGTTATAGGAAGGAATCTTCATTTATCCACAATAGTGTAAGTTCCTTCAACTTGCTTACTTTAGGAGTAGATTGTAGCATGTGATGCCCCACGTCACACAAAGTGAGATTACTCAAAATAAAACCGTAGAAGAGATTAACAAGTGTGTTATTAGAAAACACAAAAAATTAAAACCATTTTCATAAAACTACCAAATAACAAGAACCTTCTCATATAAGTCCTTTCATGCCTCAAAGAATATACAAGGTATGCTATCAACATGTTTATGAATAACTATTCTAGAACATATATATACATGATTCCTAAATAGTTGTACATAATAAGTAAACAACCAACCACATAGAGAAAGCACGTTCACAAAACACCTACAAAACATTCCTAATGACCCGAGTGTAAAGGGATGACTCTAGGACTCTATCAACAAAAGACATCTAGCAACATAGCCAACCTCGTCAGCTACTAACCCTCCTGTTACTCCTCAACCTCCGTTGCACAATCTCTACCTCTTCATGCTCATTAACCTGAAAAGGGTGTGGGAAACGCATAGGGTGAGATTCCAAATCTCAACGAGAGATATAAATCACCACCAACTCTATTATTATCACAGATAAGATAAACAGAGCAGTAGTAAAGTTATAGTTAAATGAAGTAGGTAATCATTACTAATAGGAAGGGCAAAAACTATTGAATTATGAAACATCTTAATAATTTAAAAGGAATATTAAGAACATTTGCATTCCCTATCAACAACATTGTATAAAGATCAAGCAAGGCCTCATCCAATGTTTCCATATTTTGATCCTACACAAGTATACTACATGGCTGATTATGTATATTATTATGCCCAAAGGATTTGAGTTGTGCCACCCAAATCCAACTGACCACTTGATAATTCGAAATCAGTATTATACAAGGTCTAATAGAAGAGCCAGAATCCACAACCACACCTTCCTCGATCAGTATAGTGAATATGTAGTGACATCATAAGTCAACTGCTTCCAACGACATATAGTCTAACTACGTAGATTTAGCCCACCTTGGTACAGGTCACGATGCTAGTGAGTTATGATTGTAGTCGTACTCTTCCAGGTATGGCATGCAACCAATCTTGTGTTATATTTCATGGAGCTATGGTCCAAAGCCGTACTCTTCTAGGCATGGCTCATAGCCAATCATGTGTTACATATACATGCGGGATACAAGGAGATACCTCAACTTGGACCCCGCATATTCAACAATATGGGTTCTGAGTTAAACTCATTTCACCATTCAACAAGTATTGATACTGAATGGATCTATGGCACAAGGCAAGCTACACTATTAGATTCCACTTGATTAATTAGACCAATTTAAGCATCTTCCGGCATCAATCAAGTTACAACGTACAACCTCTAAACAAAATATACATAAACAAGGGTATGACACATCACCAAAACATATTGTAGCATACAAGATGTGATCTCATCACTTCCTATCTATTTTTCAACATGTGTACATCACAAGACCACATATCTTAGGGTGACAACCCCTCACCTCGTCATTTGAGTAAATTATCTCATGTAAGGGAATAAGCCATCATTAGGTCATAAGATCATTTACCTTATCAATACTTTATGCCTCACAAGGCCCATTCCAATAGATCATAACCACCATACCACATACCTATCTATGCACATCAACTGGTATTACCTACACGGTTAGAAATTGATAACAAGAAGACAATACATCATCAACACCATCATCTCATAAGGCTCATGTCATACATATTACATCATTAGAATTACAGTTTCTCTTTACTAGATTAGGGTTTACAAGGTTGTATCAACAACCAACCTTAGACCATCACTTCCATCATTATTATGAGGTGTGTTATGAGATATAGAAAATAGTTCTCATTTTAATAATAATAAATGTTATGAGGTATAGGAACATAACTCTCAACATCATTTGTACAACTTCTTCATAGGGTATAAGATCATACCATGTAACCCTAGAATCAACATGGTGTATCTTAAACACCATCACAAGGTATCGATTAGGGTTTCCACATAGGGTATCAAATTATCCTTCAATGTGTCGGGCAGCCATACCAAGAGGGTTATTAGTTTAGGGTATATTGGGTGATCAACCAGGGTGTCAGCCTACCAACTAGGATGGTGTATCAGTTAGGAATCATGGGGGTATCAGGCACAAGCATCTCATGGAGAGGGCATCGACCAACCCCTCCTATCGAAAACACCATGATGTGGTATGACAGGCTTCAGGGGATATCAGGAAACACTCATCTCTCAATGCAACATGTGCTTGGCCATTCCCCAAACTGTGACGGTTGCAGGTGTGTCGGGTAGCAACACCCCCAAGGGTATGACGGTCCAGCCGTAACAACCAAACATATTGTTCTAAGTGTTACCAAGACATGATGGCCATTAGGTGTGTCGGGCAGCAACGCCCCAAGGTGTGAATCTCAAGGCCATAACGGCTAACACTCTTTGTATCACAATCAACATCATATTGATTCAACAACCATTCAATAAACTAACACCCTCATCTCACATTGGTCTGCTCATACCCAAGGCATGGCGATCTAAGCAGCATCAGAACATGTCAACCTAGACCTAACCAAGGTCATGACTACCTACCACAAAAGGGTGATGGTCAGTGGCATCATAGGTCATGACGACCACCCAAGGTATATCAGCCTATCATACATATTGTCACACTCATCTTCAGCCTTAGGGTGGGAGTTACAAGCAAGGAAAAGAGGGAAACTTCAAGAGAAGCAACTAAGCAAGGTTCTTCTTCCAAATAGAATGCAAAACTAGAAAGAAGAAGCTATTAACATGCAAGATATAACTATCCAAAGATAAAGAGAAAAGATAGAAAGTAAAAGGTGATAATAACAAAGAAGGTTTAGAGTTATATAACATGCCTCAAGGATCACCACCAAGCTTTGAGCTTTAAGAGCTCAAGGTAGAAGAAGATCTTCCAAGCTTGATCACCAAAACACCTCCAAGAGAGAAGATGGAACCAAGGTTAAGATAGCATGAGAGGGAAAGGAAAGTAACCAAGGTCCATGGTCGAGAAGAAGAAAGAAAGAGAAAAGGAAAGCTAAGGAGCATGGCTTATCAAGGTAGAGAATGAAGAGAGAACCACAAGCATGGGGCTCATCCTCTAAGCTCCAAGGGAGAGACTCCTCTATCTCAAGGTCGTCCACCCAGGAAGAGGAAAGAAAAGATGGCCAAAAGGATTCTCTTGCATGGAGGGAAAGAGGTATATATACAAGAGGGATGAAAGAGAGAGCAAGGGGAAGGTTTCACAACCTTAGAACCCTAGGTGACACTTATCCACGAAGAAGGAGCCACATGTAACACCATGAAACAAGGTGATAAGATCTATGTCTCGCCCACTAGGTCACTTAAGATGATCAAGGCCGACACACACATCTACCCTCTTCACAAACCGATAGGGGTAAATCCTAGGTACCACAAACCAATATGGTGCACCTCTAGGTACCACAAAACCAATAGGATTTCACTCAATACATCAACAAACCGATAGGATGTCCCTCAAGACATCCAAAAACTGATACAAGGCATCTCCAAGGCTCTCAAGTCTGAGACAACACTTCTAAGAGCAAGGCACACCTTAAACATGTGTCCAAAACACCACCAAGGATATCACTACAGAACCAAGGTCCAAACAAGGTGTCCATATCTTTCTTTTTCCTCTAGATGATACCAAGAGAGAAAATGAACACTCTAGAGGTGGCAAACTTACACATCAACCCCTACTCTATGTAAACTATAATTTTCCCCAAACCTCTCCACAAAACACAAGCATCAAGCTCAAATAAGATCAATCATGAAACTCAAGCTACCAACATGCCCTAGGTACATCTCAGGTGATTAGAACAAGGATATAAGCAACATACTTCAGAAAAACAATTTGGGTTATCCCAAAATGCGGGTCAGGGTCCTTACAAGCCACAAACCCCAAATAGGGATTTTCCCCCCAAAATCCTAAGAGAAAAGGGAGGGATATTTCCTCCTCATCTCTTCCTTGAGATCCCATGTGGCTTCCTCAACACCATGATGATTCCAAAGAACTTTCACAATCATAAGGTCCTTCCTCTTTAACTTCTTCACTCTTCGATCAAGGATCAGCACTGGACCTTCTACATAGGTCACATCATCATCAAGCTCCACCTCCACATGTTGCAACACCAACTCTGTATCTGGATGACAATTTCTCTACATACTGACATGGAACACTGGATGCAACCTACGCAACTCAGGTGGCAACTTTAATCGGTAAGCCACCTTCCCACAATGTGCCATCACTAGGTAAGGTCCCATATATCTAGGAGCCAACTTACCCTTCTTCCCAAACCTCAGAACACCCTTTCAAGGAGAGACCTTCAGATACACCTTGTCTCCCACTTGGAACTCCAAGGGTCTATGATGATTGTCTGGATATGACTTCTATCTGTCATGTGTTGCTTTCAACTGTCACTGTATCGCCTTGATCTTTTATGTCATCTATTGAACAAGATATTGACCAAGAAGTTGATACTCACCTGTCTCATACCAACACAACGGAGATCTACAACGTCTCCATTACAACACCTCATACGGTGCCATGTCAATACTACTGTGATAGCTGTTGTTGTAGGCACGATAGTTGTTGGAACCCCTATCAGACACGATAGTTGTTGGAACACCATGCAAACACATTATCTCATCAACATAGATTTGGGAATGCTTCTTTGTTGTGAATGCCACTTTCACGGGAAAGAAATGCACTAATTTGGTTAACCTATCAACGATCACCCAAATGGAATCATAACCTTTGTTTATCCTAAGAAGACTAACCACAAAGTCCATAGTTACATGATCCCACTTCTATTGATGTATAGGCAACGGTTGCAACATTCCTATTGGCTTCTGATGCTCAGCTTTAACATACTAACTCACAACACATCTTACAACAAACTCAGCTACATCTTCCTTTAAGCCTGGCCACCAGTACATATCCTTTATATTGTGGTACATCTTGGTAATACCTAGATGCATAGCATACATGGATGAAGGAGCCTCCTCTAGCACCATCTTCCTTAGGTTATCAGCATTAGGAACCACTAAGTCATGATAAAAAACTATCCCATCAGCTGACTCATGAAAAGCATCATGCTTCTCACTATCGAACTCTGATCTAATCTGCTATATCACATTATCCATCTATTGTGCCTCTATGATCTGTTGTCTCAATATAGGCATCACCTGTAACTATGTCACAAACTAGCTAACAAAGAAACCTCAAACCTGACATTCATCTAACACAAGGAGACCAACATGTCTCGCTTGTGGCACATCAAAGAAATCAACTGGCCTTTATCCATGGATGAGGATGAAAACTTCCTGCTCAATACGTCTGCCACGGCATTCACCTTTCTTAGGTGATAATTAATTGTGTAGTTGTAGTCTTTGATCAACTTCATCCAACGGCATTGTATCATGTTCAACTCCAGTTGTGAGAAGATGTACTTCAAGTTCTTGTGATCTATGAATATCTGACACTTCTCCCCATATAGATAGTGCCTCCAAATTTTCAACGCATGAACCACTACAACTAATACTAGATCATGGGTTGGATAATTCTCTCGTGTTTCTTAAGCTTTTTGAAAGCAAAAGAAATTACTTGCTTGTCTTGCATCAACACACAACCCATACCATTCTTGGATGCATTGCAGAAGGCTATATATCCTTTTCCTTGCTCAGGCAGGACCAGAACGGGTGCATTTGTCAACTTTTCCTTCAACGTCTAAAAAGGATGTTGACATTTTTTGTCCCAAACGAACAACACATCCTTCCTCATCAACTTAGTTAGGGGTCGGGTGATAGCACTAAAGTCCTTAATGAACCTCCAATAATGGCATACCAAACCTAGAAAACTATGCATTTCTGTCAGCATCTTAGGTTGTTCTGGATCTACCACAAACTCCACTTTCTTAGGATCAACACGCACTCCTTTGACAGATATAATATGCCATAAGAAAGCTACCTCCTTCAACCAGAACTCACACTTGCTAAACTTGGCATCGAGTTGGTGCTATCTCAACATGATCATTGCCTAATGAAGATGTTGTTCATGCTGTTGACCATCATGACTGTATATCAAAATGTCATCTATGAAAACCGCCACAAGATGATCAAGGAACGGTTGGAACACTATGTTCATCAAATCCATAAATGTTTTTGGTGCACTGGCTATCCCAAATGACATAACCACAAACTCATCATAACCATACCTCATCATAAAGTTGGCTTAGGTATGTCATCCTCCTTGATCCTCAACTGGTGATATCTTGATCTTAGATCTATCTTTGAGAACACCATCATGCAACACAACTGATCAAACAGATCATCTATCCTTGACAAGGGATACTTATTCTTTATTATGACCTTCTTCAATTGTCTGTAATCTATGTACAACCTCATAGACCCATCCTTCTTCTTCACAAACAATACTAGAGCACCCCATGGTGACGTACTCAGCCTAGTGAAACCTTTATCAAGCAGTTCTTGCAACTGTCTCTTCAACTCTGCCATCTGTGTTGGTTCCATCCTATATGGTTCCTGAGCTATCGGTTGTGTACCAGGAACCAAATTGATCTCAAAATCAATCTCACGGGGTGGGGGAACATTTGGAAACTCCTTAGGAAACACATCCTCAAACTCTCTAATGACTAACACTTCAGGAATACTAGGACTACTTGCCTCAGTATCCATCATGTGTGCCAAAAATGCCTCACAACTCTGTCAGAAGCTTTCTCACTACCATAGCTGATACAGGGCACGTTAGAAGAATCTTCCTATCTCTTTGGAAGACCCACGTCTCACTACCATCTACAAATGTCACTTTCTTGGAACTTCAATCCCAGACCACTGTATACTTCTCCAAAGTATCCATCCTAAGGATCACAACGAATCCATGCATGTCAAGTGGTATGAGATCCACTTGAAAGTTGTGTCCCAAAAAAGAGAGAACACAGGAAGGACACACATCCTACAACACTACAAAACTAACCAATGGAGTTTCTAGAAACAAATTATTCCTCTTACAACTAATATGAAAAAGACAACTATTAAGCACTTCATGAGTGATAAAAGAGTGTGTTGCACCCGAATCATCCAAAATAGATATAAATCAATAAGAAAACAAATCATAATGAAATAACTCCATCTAACATGTCAGCACTTGCGGGTTGGCCACTGCCTTTGGCTAACTCAGAGCGTAGAATCTAGTCATTTCTTGTTGTTGCCCCCATCCTCAGCTTCCCTATGCAGACGATCTAGCTTGTGATGCTTGGCCACATCCTCATCCTCCTTCACCACTATTCTACTATCTCTACGAGCCCTTCTGACTCTACCTTGGTTGTTGGGTCACTTCTTCACCCCTCATTGGACATTCTCGCCACACTTGTGGCAAGCTCAGTTCCCATACTATGGCATAGATGGCCTTGTCACCATTTCTAATACAACACTCTAGGTTCCTGTGGACGAAAAACTATGGCCTCTGCCCTTACTTGGTGACCACTGTGTCAAAGCACTAAACCTCTACGATATTGGTGATACGTAAAATCTCATATCCTTAAAGCCTCATGATGACTGCACCTTAGACTTTGCAGACCTCTTCTTGGTAATTGCCTCTCTTTTCTCCTTCATAGACCTCTCTATCCTCCAAACAGACTCCACAAACATGACAAACCTCTCTCAATTCTCTAGAGAAACAACTAGGGTAGACAACTCAGTGTTCAGTCCCTTCTCAAAATGACGAATTCCCTCATCTTCCATGGCAGCCATGTTCGGATAGAATCTCAACAACTCCATAAACCTTGCCTCATACTCGTTGATCGTCATAAATCCATGTCGAATCCTCTCAAACTGACTGATCTTATTGTCAAGATACGTCTGAGGAAAGTACTGACTAACAAAATTGTGTCAGAACTCCTCCCAACCAACCACAACACATGTTCTCTTCTCTTCCTCTATGGCCCACCAATGGCCAACACTTCCCTTCAAAAGGTACATGGCATGCCTCACCTTATCCTCTTCAGGAATATTCAGGATCTTGAAAGCCTTCCCAAGCTTAGTCAGCCAAAGATTCGCATCTTCCAGGTTAGCTGTCCCCACATACTAAACCTCTCTAACATGGAGAAGCCACTTATAAAGTCTTCCTAGTACCCGAAGATTCAGTATGGGGAACCAATGCCCTAGGTTGAGGTGCAGGAATCCTATCTTCCATATGAGTCATTGTTGCCATAATTTAGCCAAAAAAAGATTGAAAGGCAAGGATTTCTATCATGGTTGGGTCAAACTAGGGCACTTCAGGCACACGATCTTATTGTGTCTGGTTCCTTGCACCATCACCTGGTGCAGCAACACTGCTCTCGACAACATGTTCCTTGTGTTCTCCAAACATCTTTAAGCTTTCTCTTCTTCTTTTGCATAATCCAAAGTGACTATAAGATAGACCGGAGGATACTAGAATAGACACAAACCCTAGTCCTAGGTCCCTATAGACTCAGTGAACCTAAATCTATGATACCAATCCTGTAGCATGTGACGCCTCATGACACACAAAGCAAGATTACTCAAAATAAAATCATAAAAGAGAGATTAACAAGCATGTTATCAGAAAACACTAAAAATTAAAATCGTTTTAATAAAACTACCAAATAGAAAGAACCTTCACATATAATTCCTTTCATGCCTCAAAGCATATACAAGGCATGATATCAACATGTTAATGAAGAACTATTCTAGAACATATATATACATGATAACTCCATGACTGTACATAGAAGGTAAACAACCAACCACATAGAGAAAGTGTGTTTAGAAAACACCTACAAAATGTTCCCAAAGACCTGACTGTTCAAGATGACTCTAGGACTCTATTCGAAAACAACATCCATCACGATAGCCAACCTCATCAACTATTGTCCCTCCTACTTCTCCTCAACCTCCACTGCACGATCTCTACCTCTTCGTGCTCGTCCACCTAAAAAGGGTGTGGGAAACCCACAGGGTGAGATTCCAAATCTCAGTGGGAGACATAACTCACCACCAACTCTATTATTATCACAGATAAGGTAAATATAGTAGAAGTAAAGTTACAGTTATGTGAAGTAGGTAATCATTATTAATAGGAAGAGCAATTATTATTGAATTAGGAAACATCTTAATAATTTAAAAGGAATATGAAGAACATGTAAATTCCCTATAAAATAAATTGTATAAAGATCAAGCAAGGCCTCATCCAATGTTTCAGTATTTTGATCCTACAAAATATACTGCACAACTGATTACGTATTTTATTATGCCCTGAGTATTTGAGTTGTGCCACCTAAATCCAACCGACCACTTGATAAATCGAAATCAGTGCCATACAAGGTCTAATGGAAGAGCCAGAATCCATGGCATCACCTTCCTCAATTAGTATGAGTATATATGTAGTGACATCATAAGTCAACTACTTCCAGCGACGTATAGTCTAACTGTGCAAATTTAGCCCACCTTGGTACAGGTCACGACGCTAGTGAGTTACGACCGTAGTCGTACTCTTCCAAGTATGGCATGCAGTCAATCCTGTGTTATATCTCATGGAGCTATGGTCCAAATCGATACTCCTCCAGGCATGGCTCATAGCCAATCATGTATTACATATACATTCATGATACAAGGAGATACCTCAACTTGCACCCCACATATTCAACAATATGCGTTCCGAGTTAAACTCGTTTCACCATTCAGCAAATACTGACACTTATTGGATCTATGGAATATGGCAAGCTACACTACTAGATTCCACTTGATTAATTACACCAATTTTAGCATCTTCCAACATCAATCAAGTTACAACATACAACCTCTATACAAAGTCTACATATAGAAAGGTATGACACATCACCAAAACATACTATAGCACATAAGGTGTTATCTCATCACTTCCTTTATTTTTTTCAACCTGTGTCCATCACAAGGACCACATATCTTGGGGTGACAACCCCTAACCTCATCATTTGAGTGAATTATCTCCAAGGCAATAAGCCATCATTAGGTCATAGGACCATTTACCTTATCAACACTTTATTCCTCTCAAGGCCCATTCATATAGATCATAATCACCATAGCACATACCTAGATATGCACATCAACTGGTATTACCTACATGGTTAGAAATTGATAACAAGAAGGCAATACATCATCAACACCATCATCTCATAAGGCTCATGACATACATATTACATCATTAGAATTAGTGTTTCTCTTTACCTGATTAGGGTTTACAAGGTTGGATCAACAACCAACCTTAGATCATCACTTCCATCATTATTATGAGGTGTGTTATGAGATATACAAACATAGTTCTCATTATAATAATAAAACATGTTATGAGGTATAGGAACATAACTCTCAACATCATTCGTACAACTTCTCCATAGGGTATTACACATACCATGTGACCCTAGCATCAACATGGTGTATCTTGAACACCATCACAAGGTATCAATTAGGGTTTCCATATAGGGTATCAGATTATCCTTCAATGTGTCAGGCAGCCACACCAAGAGGGTTATCGGTTTAGGGTATATTAGGTGATCAACTAGGGTGTCGGCCTACCAACTAGGATGGTGTACTTGTTAGGCATCATGGGGGTATTGGGCATAAGCATTTCATGGAGAGGGTGTCAGCCAACACCTCCTATAAGTAACGCCATCATGTGTTGTGATGGGCGCCAAGGGATATCAGGCAACACTCATCTCTCAAAGCAACGTGTCCCTAGCCATACCCCAAACTGTGATGACTGCAGGTGTGTCGGGCAACAACGCCCCCAAGGGTATAACAGTCCATCCGTAACAACCAAATGTATCGTTCTAAGTATTACCAAGCCATGACAACCATCAAGTGTGTTGGGAAGCAATGCCCTCAAGGTGTGATGGCCAAGGTCATAACGGCTAACACTCTTTGTATCACAGTCAATATCATATATGTTCAATAACCACTCAACAAATTAACACCCTTGTGTCACATCGTCCTGTTCATACCCAAGGCGTGATGATCTAGTCAACATCAGAACACATTTCCCTAGACCTAACCAAGGTCGTGTTGACCTATCACAAAAGGGTGACCCTCAGTGGCATCACAGGTCATGATGACCACCCAAGGTATATCAGCCTAACATATATATGGACCCACTCATCTTCAACCTTAAGATGGGCGTTACAAGCAAGGCAAAGAGGGAAACTTCAAGAGCAACAACTAAGCAAGGTTCTTCTTCCAAATAGAATGCAAAACAACCAAGAAGAATCTACTAAGATGCAAGATATAACAAGCCAAAGATAAAGAGAAAAGATAGCAAGTAATTGGTTATAATAACAAAGAGGGTTTAGAGTTATATAACCTACCTCAAGGATCACCACCAAGCTCCGATCTTCACAAACTCAAGGTAGAAGAAGATATTCCAAGCTTGATCACCACAACACCTCTAAGAGAGAAGATGGAACCAAGGTTAAGAGATCATGAGAGGGAAACTAAAGTAACCAAGGTCCATGGTCGAGAAGATGAAAGAAAGAGAGAAAGAAAGATAAGGATCATGGATTACCAAGGTACAGGATGAAGAGAGAACCACAAGCATGGGGCTCATACTCTAAGATCCAAGGAAAAGACTCCTCCAGCTCAAGGTCATCCACCAAGGAAGAGGAAAGAAAAGATGGCCAAAAGGATTCCCTTGCATGGAGGGAAAGAGGTATATATACAAGAGGGATGAAAGAGAGAGTAAGGGGAAGGTGTCACCACCTTGGAACCCTAGGTGACACTTGCCCATGAAGAAGGAGCCACATGCAACACCATGCAAAAAGGTGATAAGATCTATGTCTCACCTACTAGGTCACATAAGATGGTCAAGGCCGACACACACATCTACCCTCTTCACAAATTGATAGGGGTAAACCCTAGGTACCACAAACGGATATGGTGCACCTCTAGGTATCACAAAACTGATAGGATGTCCCTTAAGACATCCATAAACTGACAAGATGTCCCTCAAGACATCCACAAACCGATAGGATGTCCCTCAAGACATCCAAAAATTGATAGGATGTCCCTCAAGACATCCACAAACCGATACAAGGACTCTCTAAGGCTCTCAAGCCTGAGAAAACACTTCTAAGAATATGGCACACCTCAAACATGTGTCCAAAACACCACCAAGGATATCACCACACAACCAAGGAACAAATAAGGTGTCCATGTCTTTCTCTTTCCTCTAGATTATGTCAAGCGAGAAAAGGAACACTGTAGAGGTGGCAAACTTGCACATCAACCCCTACTCTGGGTAAATTGCAATTTGCCCCAAACCTCTCCACAAAACACAAGCATCAAGTTCAAATAAGGAACTTAAGCTTCCAACATGCCCTAATTACATCTCAAGTGATTAGAGCAAGGAGCTAAGAAACATACTTAAGAAAAACAAATTGGGTTATCCCAAAACACGGGCCAGGGTCCTTACATAGATGATTAATAAGAAAAATTTAATGTAGATTTACAAAAAAACATTTAATACAATCTTAGTAATACAAAATCAAGGTAAAAAAATTTAAATACTAGAACTTTATAGGATATGATATCATCAATACATTAATTTGCAAGTGTGGATTAAGGATCATCCATTATGTAGATCTATTTTTCTTATTAATCATTGTCTTAATAAAATTTACTACAAGATCACTTTAAATTATTTTCTCATATATGTAAATGACACGGGTCTAGGTGAACCGGTGCCCATGCACCCATCCAACAATCTCCCACTGACACATATGGGCAAACACCTGCTCAATCTCTTTCGACAATGTATCATTTCCTCAAATCTGTATCTATTGGTTGATATTGTGATGAACTGATAACAAATCAAGCCATCACCAGTAATAATTGCGGAATAACCATAACAGTGGAATTAACACAAATCACTAAGAATTAAAACCATTTTTCACATAGATCCTCTTTCCGAAAACTCTTACAAAAAGAACCAAAACTTTATATTCTATGCTTCATATAGCACGTACATTGTACTGTCTCAACTCAAGATTAACAAGTACTAGTTGCTTTACTCAGATATATACAACAACAACATAAAACCTCGAGGTAATCAAACCAAAATCTCAAGTCATTTGTAAAAACCACTAAGAGCTATCTCCCAAGGACCACAGAGTACAAAGACGACATATAAGACTTCTGTTTATAAGACATGATAGATAGTACACTCAACCTGAGTTACTACTAGTGTCCCTATTGATGTGGTCCTTCCTCTACAGTCTGGTTTCTACCTCCTCATCCGTGTCCACCTAAAAATTGTGGATCCCATGGGGTGAGACTATTGTCCCAATGAGAGATATAACTCTCTGCCAACAATATTATTATCACAGGAAATAGTACAAAACTGAGAAGAGGATACTTTATGAAAGTAAGCAGGTTTATTTTTAGTATAAAACATTAACATTGATAACAAATTTTATGAGTCATATATTTGCTTTATAAGGAATATGAAGAACATGTATAACATCTATCTACTAAGATGTATGAAAGAAATGAACATCAACCAAAGTTTTCCATATTCAATCCTTAAGCAAATACGCTACTCGACTGATTACATGTTCACATTCACACTTATGCCCAGAGGAGATGAGGTATACCGTTCATACTCCAACCGACCATAACTACGTTAAGCATTGGTACCATAAAAGGTCAATGGCAGAGCCGGCTGTCAAGACCTCACCTATCCCGGTCAGTACGAGATAACTGGCAGGACATCTTGTATCAACTACAATTAGCTTTGTGGGGGTATAGTAGCAACTTCACTATAGAGTTACAGCCGTAGCATGTACTCTCTTCGGGAGAAGACCACTGAGCTTTCCTGGATTATTTTTCATCAAGAAGACCACTGAGTGATCCTAGTTTAGTTTCATTAGGAAGACCACTGAGCGATCCTAGTTTAGTTAGGGAGTCCACTGAGCCCCCCTATTTAGTTGGGGAGTCCACTGAGAACCTCGGAATAATAATTACATATTTAAAAATATGTATATCGAGTTAAACTCATTTCACCATTCAGCAAATCCTAACATTGAATGTATCTATGGTCATAACAACTACATGATAACATTTCTCTTGATTAATTAAGTGTATTACAGTATATTTTAGCATCAATCAAGTTACAAGCAAAAATTATATTAGATGCTACAAAGAAAGATAAAATATGTTTATCAAGTACTTTCATCATCTTTGGAACACATATATCTCTTAGGATCTCAATCTCTTATCATCATCATTGTAGGGTATTCAAACCCTTAGTTCATCACTGAGTACTGCCACCACTTATCAGGTAACCATTATCTTTAGGTCATTAGACCAAGGTATTAATTCACATAGTTCACAAAGATCAATAAATATGTATCATATAAATATCATAGCTCTTACTTAGCTATGCTCATCATCTCATGATGCCTGCATGGTTAGTATTTAATGATAAAAAAATATCACATACATGGCATTACCCTGCAATGCAAAAGAAACATATTCTTCCCATTAATTAGGGTTAGGGTTTCCCTTTATCAACCGATTAGGGTTTCATATCATCTCTTCACCCATTATATAAGATTTACCTTTAATAATCACTTAGGGTTTTCAAGATCACATCATAGAGGATTAAATCCTAATTCATACTCAATTCATACTAGGAGTATCACATAGACTCGTTACATGTTTAACATTCAAATATGAGTTTCTCTCTCATCCTCACTAAGATTTTGATTCCACCATACTTTTATTAAGTTGGCTCCATTCTCCTTTTAAGGTACATTTTCTCATAATTATGAAATTGCATTAAACTCATTACCTTTTAATGTTACATTTAACATAACACACAACATATATCACTTAGTCAAATACATTGGATTGAAGCATACCTACCATATTGGGCATCATGGTGTATATATGCTATCATATTGTGTTTGAGATACAACCTTCACATCATATCATGTATCCACATTGGGCATGTGGTGTAACCACATCATCATATCATGTTTTTGGGTGTATCCCCTAACACCATAATGTGCATCCATCTCGGGTTGGCTATCACTTAGTTCTTATCATCTCATGTTAACTCCATATCTTGTATGAGCTAGATGCTTGACCTCATATCGGGTATAAGGGTATACATGCTTCCATATAGTGCACAAGGTGTGCACCATATTGGGCATAGGGTGTATGCCTCATCATGGTATCGTTCAAGTGGGACATACATAATACCATATTAGGTTCTCACCTTGGATTGGTATATTGGGTTATAATATTGGCTAATCATATCGGGTTAGCATATCGGGTAGACCATTATGTTCATAACTCTTCATTCCTTAAAGGAATCAGTCCTATTATATTTTTGAATGTCATCTAGATATCAGGTTGAGCTCTTTCACAACAATCCTTTACACAAAATGATAGGGTGTATCGAGTTTCAATCTATCTTTTAGGATTTCAACTCTATATCGGTTAGAGTGTTCAATTGGGACTATAACGTGCATGAGGTATGGTCTTAACCTTGTATCATGCACAAGGTTTAGGTAGGTACCTTCCATATCATGCATGATATATCACCCATATCGTTCATGTGGTATCACTCACCACTATATCGGATTACCCATCATCATGGGTTTCATATCAGGTTTAAGGAACTTTAACCCTAAATCGGGTTGTACCATGATGATGTCTCATCATCAACCTATAGATTGTTGTTCCTACTATAATAGTTCATGGAAAACAGTCCTAAAAACTTATTGGAACTCAAAAGTATATCAACTAATCAAAAGAATTCAAAATTTGAAAGTAATTCAACAAGTTCAACAATATTGAAAATAAATAATAACACAGTTGGGTTTAAGTTATATAAACCACCTCTAGAATGACTTCCAAGATCCAAGATGCAAGTACTCACGTTCCCAAGGTTGAAGATGAGCTTATAAAAGTCCAAGGCTTGAGTTCCTTAGCACTTTGCACGATATCTTCACCACATATGGACGATATCACCTTACTTGGCTGATAACCCTTCTCTATGACCGATACCAAGCTCTAAACATGACACTCCTTCACTTATGCATGATACCAAAGTGGTATGCACGATATCTAAGGGAAAGATGGTAACAAGATCTGAAAATTCTACTAATAGGTGAAGAGAAGGGTATTTATAGTTGGGGTTTATGAAAAAGAGTGTAAGAGGTGTCATTACCTTAAGCTACTAAGTGCCACATGGCCATGCATGGATTGACACATGTATTTGCATGCATCCCATCTTTATCTTGCCATGCAAAAATAAAAACTTAAGTATAATGCAAGGGATAAGGGTCGATCCCCTTGGTTATCTTCTAGGGCAAGTTACTTCCACTATTATTATATTCACAATTCCACACAACCTTTTCCAAAGAAGTTGAAAACCAATATATATGACTTCCTTGTGGTTCTTATCCCATAATGGGAAAAGACAATAGTCAAAAAACCAATATGAGACTCTCTCTATGGCTCCTTGGCCGATAGGGACTCCCATTCCAAGTCTACAACTTGATATAACTCATATAAAGCTTTCAACTACACATCTTCCTTGGTTTTTTCATCACCAAGAGTGCTACCACTCTAGGATGATTCAAACATAGTGTCTACTTATTTATCTCTCCTCTAGATGACACTAGGAAGGAGTAGAGACACTCTAGAAATGGTAATTTGCACATCAACCCTCCATTTTAGATAATTAACAATTTGTACCATAATTGATGCATAAAGCACTTAACATTATTCAATCAAGTTCTCACTTAGAATTTAGGCTTTCTACGAGCCAACACTTAGTATCATTCTCTCTCTCATGATGTTAGAACACTTAGGGTACATTCAACATGTGACATTTTGCAATATAACCCCTCACCTTGGGTAAATTGCACTTTACACTCAAATTATCATATAATGCACAATCAGTTTGCAAAATAAGCTCAAACTTGAAAATAAACTTCATAAAGAGTCTTAATTACTTTTCAAAAGATCAGAACAAGCTTGTAAGTAACTTACTTAAGCAAAACTTCTAGGGTTACGCCATAACCCAGGCCAGGGATGTTACAATTATCAACCCCTAAAAAGGATTTTATCCCAGAAATCTCAAGAGAAAAGAGAAGGGTACTTCCTCCTCATCTCCTCCTCTAGTTCCCATGTGGCTTCTTCAATGCCACGATGATGCCAGAGAAGTTTCAAAAGAACTATGTCTTTCTTCTTCAACTTCTTGACTCTTCTGTAAAGAATCATCTTTGGACCTTCCACATAGGATATATCTTCATTCAATTCAACCTCTATAGGTTGCAACACCATCTCTGTATCACGATGACACTTTCTTAGCATAGATATATAAAACACTACATGTAATCTATGTAGATCAGGTGGCAATTCCAACCTATAAGCTACCTTTCCAATCCGTGTTGTCACTGGGTAAGTTCCCATAAATCTTGGAGCTAACTTACCCTTCTTCCCAAATCTGAGAACACCTTTCCAAGGAGAGACCTTGAGATACACTTTGTCTCCAACTTCGAATTCTAACGGTCTATTGCATTTATCGGCATAAGATTTCTATCTATCTTGTGCAACTTTCAACTGTTGTTGTATTACTTTAATCTTTTCAGTTGTTTGTTGCACTAACTCAGGACCCATAAGTTGGTATTCACTTGTTTCAAACCAACATAACAGAGATTTACAACGTCAACCATATAATGCTTCATATGGTGCCATGTCAATACTAGACTGATAATTATTGTTATAGGCAAACTCTATCAAGCTGAAATGTAAGTCCCAACTTCCTACAAACTGAAGAACACATGCTCTAAGAAAGTCCTCCAAAGTCTGTATAGTCCTTTCAGACTGCCCATCTATCTAAGGGTGAAAAGTTGTACTAAACTTCAACTGTGTACCTAGGGCTTTATGTAGTCGTTCCCTAAAATGACTTGTAAACTGGGGACCTCTATCAGACACAATCGTAGCTGGAACTCCGTGCAATTGTACTAGTCTATGTAGATCTGTGCAAGTTTCTCAACAGTATATGTTGTTCTCTTAGTCAACCTATCAACTATCACCCAAATGGAATCATGACTTTTGGCTGTCCTAGGTAGACCAACCACAAAGTCCATCGTCACGTGATACCATTTCCACTGAGGTATAGGTAAGGGTTGTAATGACCCTACATGCATCTGGTGTTCTTCTTTAACTTGCTGACACACCAGACACTGCATAACAAACTCAGCTACATCTTTCCTCAGATCGGGCCACCAATACATATCTTTTGAGTTATTATACGTTTTGGTGCTCCCTGTATGCATTGCATACATGGATGAATGAGCTTCTTCCATAACTAACTTCCTTAAGTTACCAACATCAGGTACTACCATCCTACCATGGTAACAGACTATCATGTCCTCTGACTCATGGAAACCATCCAATTTCTCACTGCCCAACTCTGACCTAATCTACTGAATCACAATATCAACCTGTTGTGCCTCTTTGATCTAGTCTTTTAGTGTAGGTTTCGCATGCATTTCAGCTAACAATCCGGCTAGCAAAGATACTTCTAACTTCACATTCATTTGTCTCAAAGAGACAAGCATGTCCCGCTTATAGCATACTAAAGAATTCAATTGTGCTTTATCCGTGGGTGGAGACAAAGATTTTCTACTGAGTGCATCTTCCACTACATTGGCTTTCCCTAGATGATAATCAATTGTACAATCATAGTCCTTGATTAATTGCATCCAGTGACATTGTCTCATATTCAACTCATGTTGTGAGAAAATATATTTTAAGATTTTATGATATGTGAAAATATGACATGTTTCTCTATAGAGATAATGTCTCCAGATTTTCAACGCATGAACTACTACAGCTAATTCTAGATCATGTGTCAGATAATTCTCCTCATGTTTCTTAAGTTGTAGGGAAGTAAAATAAACTACATGATCACTCTGCATCAACCACACAGCCTAGACCATTCTTAGAAGCATCAAAGAAAACAACGTATCCCTTTCCCTTCTCAGGTAAAACCAACACATGTGCACTAGTCAACATTTCATTCAACAACTGGAAAGAATGTCGACATTTGTCATTCCAGACAAAAGGAACTTTCTTCCTTGTCAACCTGGTTAAGGGTAATGCTACAGAACTGAAGTCTCTAATAAACCTTATGTAGCAACCTACGAAACCTAGGAAACTGCAATCTTAGTCGGTGTCTTGGGTTGTTCCCACTCCACAACAGACTCTACTTTCTTAGGATCAACACGAATACCCGAAGAAGATATAACGTGTCCAAGAAAAGATACTTCTGACAACCAGAATTTGCACTTGCTAAACTTAGCATATAACTTGTGCTGTCTCAACAAAGTCAATGCTTGACGAAAGTATTCTTCATGTTGCTGACCATCTCTACTGTATATCAGGATGTTGTCTATGAAAACCACTACAAACTAATCAAGGAATGGCTAGAAGAATCTATTCATCAACTCCATGAATGTTGATGGTGCATTAGTTAGTCCAAATGACATAACTACAAACTCATAATGACCATACCTCATCCTAAAGGCGATTTAGGTATGTTACTCTCCTTAATACGTAACAGATGATATCCTGACCTTAGATCTATATTAGAGAACACTGTTGCACCACACAACTGGTCAAACAGATCATCTATCCTTGGCAGAGGATATTTGTTCTTAATAGTCACATTGTTAAGCTGGCTATAGTCTATGCATAATCTCATAGACCCGTCTTTCTTTTTAACAAAAAGAACTGGAGCACCCCAAGGTGAAGTACTCGGTTGAATGAAACCTTTTTCAAACAACTTATGTAACTATTTCTTTAGTTCTACCATCTCATCTGGAGGCATCTTATAAGGTGTTTGGGCTATGAGCTGCATACTCGGAATTAGATTAATCTTGAAATCAATCTCTCAAGCTGGAGGAATATCTAGAAATTCCTCAGGAAACACATCCTCGAATTCCCTGACAATAGGAACTTCAAAAAGACTAGCACTCTCTACTCTGGTGTCTACCACATGTGCCAAGAATGTTTCACATCCTTGTCACAACAGTCTCTCAGCTACCATTGCTGACACTAGATAGGTTAGAAGAATCTTTATGTCCCCCTAAAAAAGCCATGCCTTATCATCGTTCGTAAACATAGATTGCTTGGAACTACAATCCAAGACAACCTTATACTTCTATAAGGTATCCATCCTGAGAATTATATCAAACCCGTGCATTTAAAGTGGTATAAGATTCATCTAAATTCTATGTTTAGAGAAAGAAAGAACATAGGGAGAGCATACCTTCCGCAACACTGCAGATCCGATTAACGGGGCTTCTAATAGCAGATTATCCACTCGACGAATGACAGTTATATTGCAGTCATGAATCACTTCTTGATAAAGGAATGTGTAGCACATGGATCAATCAAAGCAGATATGAAATAGGATGAAGACATATCAGAATGAAATAATTCCATCTGACATTCACAATTCATGAATTGACCACTGCCTCCGGCTGATTCATAGCATAGAATCTGGTCGTTGCCTGTTGCCAACCCCGTACTATGTTGGCCGGTGCAGATGATCCTGCTTGGGATGCTTGTCCACGTTCTCATGTGCCACTACTGAACAGTTGTCTTTGAGAGCCTTGTTGGCTCTGCCTCGGTGGTTGGGTTACATCCATTTCACTAACTAGATAGTCCTTTATCATATGTCAAGTCAGCCTACACCTGTAGCAGACTCTGTCCTCCCATTGTGACCTAGGTGGTCCTGTAACTGACATCGATGTTGAGCTATGGGCTCCAGTTGGTGGAAAACTATAGCATCTACCTCTGTTGGACATCTACTGTGTTTGAGCACTGAGCCTCTATGGTTCTACTGGTGCAGTAAACCTTGGTTTCTTAAAACTTCCAGACCTCTGATCCTGGAACTGTGTAGTATTTTCCTACTATTTGCCTCTTTTTTCTCAGTCATAGACCTCTCTATCTGCCTAACTAACTCCACAAAGGTGGCAAACCTCTCTCTATTCTCTAGAGAAGATACAGGTGTGGTTAATTCAGCATTCAGACCTTTCTCAAAATGTCGAATTCTCTCCTCATTTGTGGCATCCATATGTGGACAAAACTGTAGAAACTCCATAAACTTAGCTTCATACTCGCTAACCTTCATTGGTCCCTATCTAATCCTCTCAAACTGTGAGATCTTATCAGCTAGACAAGTCTTAGGAAAATATCTACTAAAAAAACTCTAGTCGGAATTCTTTCCATCCGACCTCAACACTAGGTCTTTTCTCTTCTTCGATGACCCACCAATGGCCAGAGCTTCCTTTCATAAGATACACAACATCAGCCTCCAGAATGTCAAGGATCCTAAATGATTTCTCTATCTCGATAAGCCATGAATCTACATCTGTTGGGTCAGTTGTACCAGCATATTCAGTGGCTCTTACCCAACGTAATCACTCAAAGGTCTTACCATATCCATGTCCCTCATTGGGTACTGGTATTCTAGGTGTTGGTACTGGTATTCAATCAGCCATATGCGTCATCGTGGTCATGATCTTCCCAAAAAGAGCATGAAAGGATGGGTTTTCTAGCATATCTTGGTCAAACTAGGGATTCTCAGGCACTGGTTCTTCTCTAGCCTGATCCCTTACACCACCTCCTGGTGCAGCAACACTGCTCTCAACAACATGTTCTTCATGCGCTCCAGCCATCTTTCAATTTTACTTCTTCTCCTGTATGAGAAGAAGTCACTATAAGATAAACTGGAGGACACTAGAACAGACTCAACAGACTCAATCCTATGTCTCTGTAGACTCAACAAACCTTAGGCTCTGATACTAAAAACTTTGTGATGAACCGATAACAAATCAAGCCATCACCAGTAATAATGGTAGAATAACCATAAGCAGTAGAATTAACACAAATCACTAAGAATTAAAGCCATTTTGCACATAGATCCTCTTTCAAGAAACTCTTACAGAAAGAACCAAAACTTTATATTCCATGGTTCATATAGTATGTACATTGTACCTTCTCATCTTGAGATTAACAAGTACCAATTGCTTTACTCAGATATATACAACAACAACATAAAACCTTGAGGTAATCAAAACAAAATCTCAAGTCGTTCGTAAAAAACCATTAAAAACTATCTCCCAAGGGCATGAGAGTATAGAGATGACATATAGGACTTCTATTTACAAGACACGACAGATAGTACACTCAACCTGAGCTACTATTATTGTCCCTACTGATGTGGTCCTTCCTCTACAGTCTGATTTCTACCTCCTCATCCGCGTCCACCTAAAAATTGTGGATCCCAAGGGATGAGACTATTGTCCCAACGAGAGATATAACTCTCTGCCAACAATATTATTATCACAGGAAATAGTATAAAATTGAGAAAAGGATACTTTATGTAAGTAAGCATGTTTATTTTTAGTATATAACATTAACATTGATAACAAAGTTTATGAGTCATATATTTGCTTTATAAGGAATATGAAGAACATGCATAACATCTATCTACTAAGATGTATAAAAGTAATGAAGCATCAACCAATGTTTTCCGTATTCAATCCTTAAGAAAATACGTGACTCTGCTAATTACATGTTCACCTTCACACTTATGCCCAGAGGAGATGAGGTATACCACTCATACTCCAACCGGCCATGACTACATTAAGCATCAGTACCATACAAGGTCAGTGGCAGAGCTGACGATCAAAACCTCACATGTCTCAGTCAATACGAGATAACTATAATGACATCTTGTGTCAACTGCAATTAGCTTTTCCGGGGTATAGCCGAATCTTTGCTATAGAGTTATAGCCACGACATGCACTCTCTTCGGGAGAAGACCACTGAGCTTTCATGGATTATTTTTCATCAAGAAGATCACTGAGCGCACCTGGTTTAGTTTCCTCAACAAGACCACTGAGCGATCTTGGTATATTTAGGGAGTCTATTGAGCGATCTTGGTTTATTTAGGGAGTCCACTGAGCACCCCGGTATAATAATTACATATTCAAAAATATGTATATCGAGTTAAACTCATTTCACCATTCACCAAATCCTGACACTGAATGGATCTATGGTCTGAGCAACTACAGGATAGCATTTCTCTTGATTAATTAAGTGTATTACTATATCTTTTAGCATCAATCAAGTTGCAAGCAAGAATTATATCGGATGCTACAAAGAAAGATAAAATATGTTTATGAAGTACTTTCATGATATTTGGAACACATATATCTCTTAGGATCTCAATCTCTTATCATCGTCATGCTTGGGTATTCAAACCCTTAGTTCATCACTGAGTATTGTCACCACTTTGCAGGTAACCATTACCTTTAGGTCATCAGACCAAGGTATTAATCCACATAGTTCACAAAGCTCATTAAATTTGTATCTTATAAATATCATAGCTCTTACTTTGCTATTCTCACCACCTCATGATACATGCATGGTTAGTATTACATGATAACAGAATTATCACATACATGTCATTACCATGCAATTCGAAAGAAACATATTCTTCCCATTAATTAGGGTTAGGGTTTCCCTTTATCAACCAATTAGGGTTTCAAATCATCTCTTCACCCATTATATAAGATTTACCTTTAATAACCACTTAGGGTTTTCAAGATCACATCATAGAGGATTAAATCCTAATTCATACTCCATTCATACTAGGAGTATCACATATACTTGTTACATGTTTAACATTCAAATATTAGTTTCTCTCTTGTCTTCACTAGGATGTTGATTCCACTATCCTTTTAAGTTGGCTCCATTCTCCTTTTAAGCTATGATAGCTCATAATTATGAAATTGCATTAAACTCATTACCTTTTTAATGTTGCATTTAACATAACACACAACATATATCACTTAGTCAAATACATTGGATTGAAGCATACCTACCATACTGGGCATCATGGTGTATATATGCTATCATATTGTGTTTGAGATACAACCTTCACATCATATCGTGTATCCATATCGGACATGTGGTGTAACCACATCATAATATCATGTTTTAGGGTGTAACCCCTAACACCATAGCGTGTATCCATCTCGGGTTGGCTATCACTAAGTTCTTATCATCTCAAATTAACCCCATATTGTGTATGAGTTAGATGCTTGACCTCATATCGAGTATAAGGGTATACCTGTTTCCATATTATGCACAAGGTGTGCACCATATCAGGCATAGGGTGTATGCCTCATCATTGTATCGTTCAAGTGGTACATACATAATACCAGATCATGTTCCCACCTTGGATTGGTATATCGGGTTATCATATTGGCTAATCATATCGGGTTAGCATATCGGGTAGACCATTATGCTCATAACTCGTCATGCCTTCAAAGAATTAGTCCTATCATATTTTTGAATGACAACTAGATATCAGGTTGAGCTCTGTCACAACAATCCTTTATGCAAAATGATAGGGTGTATTGGGTTTCAATATATCTTCTAGGGTTACAACTCTATATCAATTAGAGTGTTCAATTGGGACTATATCGTGGATGAGGTATGGTCTTAATCTTGTATCATGCACAAGGTGTAGGTAGGTACCTCCCATAGTGTTCATGAGATATCACCCATATCATTCATGTGGTATCACACACCACTATATCAAATTACCCATCATCATGGGTTTCATATCGGATTTAAGGTACTTTAACCCTATATCGGGTTGCACCATGATGATGTCATCATCATCAACCTCTATACTATTGTTCTTACTATACTATTTCACGGACAATAGTCCTAACAACTTATTGGAAATCAAAGGTATATCAATTAATCAAAAAAATTAAAAATTTGAAAGTAATTCAACAAGTTCAACAATATTGAAGATAAATAATAACATAGTTGGGTTTAAGTTATATAACCCACCTCTAGAACAACTTCCAAGCTCCAATCTCCAAGTCTTCACGTTCCCAAGGTTGAATATGAGCTTATCAAAGTCCAAGGCTAGAGCTCCTTAGCACTCTACATGATATCTTCACCACTTATGGTCGATATCACCTTGCTTGGTCGATAACCCTTCTCTATGGCTGATACCAAGCTCTAAACTCGACACTCCTTCAATTATGCATGATACCAAAGTGGTATGCACGATATCTAAGGGAAAGATGGTAACAAGATCTGAAACATTCTACTAATAGGTGAAGAGAAGGGTATTAATAGTTGGGGTTTATGAGAAAGAGTGTAAAAGTTGTCATTACCTTAAGCTACTAAGTGCCACATGGCCATGCATGGATTGACATGTATTTGCATGCATCCCATCTTTATCTTGCCATGCAAAAATAAAAGCTTAAGGATAGTGGAAGGGATAAGGGTCGAGCCCCTTGGTTATCTTCTAGGGTAAGTTACTTCCACTATTATTATATTCACAATTCCACACAACCTTTTCCAAAGAACAGTTGCAAAACGATACATATGACTTCCTCGAGGTGATTAGCTCGTCATGGGAAAATCCAAGAGTCAACATACTTATAGGAGACTCCCTCTATGGCTCCTTGTCCGATTGGGACTCCCATTTCATGTCTACAACTTGATATAGCTCATATAAAGCTTTCAACTATACATCTTCCTTGGTCTTTTCATTACAAAGAGTGCTACCACTCTAGGATGATTCAAACATAGTGTCTCCTTCTTTCTCTCTCCTATAGATGACACTAGGAAGGAGTAGAGACACTCTAGAAATGGTAATTTTCACGTCAACCCTCCATTTTAAATAATTTACAATTTGTGTCATAATTGATGCACAAAGCACTTAGCATTATTCAAACAAGTTCTCACTTAGAATTTAGGTTTTCCATGAGCCACCACTTAGTATCATTCTCTCTCATGATGTTAGAACACTTAGGGTACATTCAACATGTGACATTTTGCAATATAACCCCTCACCTTGGGTAAATTGCACTTTACACTCTGACTATCATATAATGCACAATTAGTTTGCAAAATAAGCTCAAACTTGAAAATAAACTTCCCAAAGAGTCTTAATTACTTTTCAAAAGATCATATTAAGTTTGTATGTAACTTACTTAAGCAAAACTTCTAGGGTTAAGCCATACCCCAAGTCAGGGATGTTATAAATAGTGTATATGCAATCTTTGACAACAGGGGATAAGAAGCCACTATCCAAACCTTTAGACTTCATGTTCCCGAAGGCAATGCCTCCCTTCATAGCTTCAGGAAGTGAGAAATGGTCGCATCCGGATGCAAGAGTGAGGCGCAACTACCCTCTAGAATATAACTCATGCAAGGCAATCCTAACGAGTCCGAGTTAAGAGTTTCATTTTAGCTATCTTGACAAGAAAACCATAAGGAAAGGTGTCACAACCCCAAATTCATCTCTCATAATTCTCTCATAAATAGACTAAACAAAAACGACAAGTAAAACATGTAATTGATATTTCTTAGATAAAATGAAATATATCTAATAGAAATATAATGTAGATTAGAGATATAATACCAAGAATTTTATGATTAAACTTCAAAAAATATCATGTGCAAAGCACGTGAATTAACTAGTGTCAAACTAAATAAGGCAATAGGAGAAAATAAGACTAAACAATATCTTTGAATTCTAATATATTAATTTGAATTTTTCAATATTATAAGACAATATTACTTTAGTCTATAAAATTGAATAATATACATTATGTAAACAAGAAGTACCTTACAAAACATGTTTGGCACACAAGACAGAAACGAGTGCAACCGTACGTGATTTTTTTAAATTTGAAAGGTCTCGTCCGTGGTGTTTAGTCTGCGCTTTAGCATGGTATACAATATAGATTAAATTCTACAACACTCATGTATAATAATGGCGAACAATAGATCGGGAATCTTTTATATCAACGCTGCCATCTTTTATCGTAATGGATCATTATTAAAAAATATGTTCTTGTAAGTCGGCGTGGGATAGTTCAGGTCGTGGAGCTTGGTTCTCATCAATGAAGGGTCCAGAGTTGGGCTCGTCGCATTGGCCTAATTTGCCCTCCCAAAATGACCAGGATCTATGAGGCTAGAGGCTTTATGTTGCTGGATATATGGGTCATAAACTAGCCCTTCCTGGATGGGTCACAAAGAGGACCACATGTTCAAATTATGTAGTATATTTATGTCTACAAATTTAATTAATATATTCCAGATTCGTAGTCTAATTATGAAACAAACTTGATTAAGAAAAGTTAAGTATGTGTAGCATTCGTCTTGCACAAGAAACGGAATCTTTTGCTGTTCCTATAACGCCGTGGCTTGTGGGCTCTGCACTCTGCAGTCAGTACGTATTCCCCTGTTATTGTCAATATAATCTCCACGGCAAGTTGATAAGTTGAGGTGTTGCAGTTGTTACAACACGCTCCGTGGAAGTCCTCTATATAAACAAACTCACAAGTGGATTATGAGTACACAACCAACAAAAGCAAGCTAGCATTTGATTGATATCGCCAACAGACCATCCTGTCTTCCATGGCTTCTCGTATGTATGATGTTCTTGTCCTTCTGCTAGTGATGGCGCTGAATCTTTCTTCACCGCATCCAGCTTCCAGTCGATTGCTCATCAATGTCAATGAGTCTCCCATGTCCGAGCTTCACGAGCAATGGATGGTTCAGCATGGGCGTGTCTACAAAGACGACGCTGAGAGGGCTGCTCGGTTCCAAGTCTTTCAACAGAATGTTCACTACGTTGAGTCCTTCAACCAAGCCGCAGCAGAAAACAGCGGCAAGTATACTCTTGGGCTTAATCGATATGCAGACATGACCAGCGAGGAGATGAAAGCCACACTCAATGGGTTTAGGCCAACCCTTTCATTGAAAAGCACAACCCCGTTTAGGTATGAGAATGTCACCGTCATTCCTCCAAGTATGGACTGGAGGGCCAAAGGTGCTGTGACCCCTGTCAAGGATCAAGGTCAATGTGGTAGGTCTACTATATTCAAGTTATCTTCATACTGATACGGCTAAATGCAATTTAATCCTGCATTAACTTCAATATTGCAATGATGTCTTACATATTGTCACGCGATAGGGTGTTGTTGGGCATTCTCTGCTGTTGCTGCAATGGAGGGAGCAACTGAGCTCAAGACAGGTAAATTGTTGTCATTGTCAGAGCAAGAGCTAGTGGACTGCGATGTTGAAGGTGAAGACCAAGGGTGTGAAGGTGGTCTCATGGATGATGCATTTAAATTCATTATCCAAAATGGTGGTTTAACAACCGAATCCAACTACCCATACAAAGGTGTTGATGGCTCTTGTAGAATGCCCAAGGGAAGTGCTGCTTCTATTACATCTTATGAAGATGTTCCCGCCAACAACGAGGATGCCCTTTTGAAGGCTGCAGCTTTTCAACCTATTTCTGTTGCAATTGATGCTAGTGGCATGGATTTTCAGATGTATTCTAGTGGGATATTCACAGGCTCATGTGGTACAAACTTGGACCATGGTGTTACATTGGTAGGGTATGGGACAACAAATGATGGGACCAAGTATTGGCTAGTTAAGAATTCTTGGGGCACATCATGGGGAGAGAATGGTTACATAAGAATGAAGAGAGGTGTTGGAGGCACTGGTTTATGTGGTATTGCTATGGCAGCTTCTTACCCAGTTGTCTAAGGCTGGTAAATCTCCTTAGTAGTGTGTTGTTTGTATGACAACTCTTCTTATCATTCTTCATGTTGGCTATGTATGTAATTCTATAACTACAATGATATATGAATGTTTCCAACCTTAATACTAGTATCATCGCTGCAACACGATCTTTGTGTATCATGTCTTTGTAGAAAAGATGAAATGTTTTAGTATTTATTTATATTTATCAGAATATACTCAATTATAATATTTTTAATGCATTTGCATTATAACTGAAACTTTCATTACTTATGAATTGAAATACATATGCAATTTAACTAAAAAGATTGACAGATTGAACAAGCTCCAAGTTGAAGAAATTATCTCATGGGTGTATATTAAAGGAAATGGTAAGAATGACACATTGTATTGTAAGTGATACAACAAATAGACTCAAGGGTAGGTGCATGTTATATGAAAAAAGAATATGGAGCTACAATCTAGATAGTTGTAAAGTAGGAGTCTTCAATCTATAAATATTTTATGCTCAAACAGTAAATACACGAAGACAACATAGGTTGAAAGAGAAAAAAATGGCCATTGCAAAATTATGATCAACATGGTGCTAGGGTTTCTATGGCCGCAACCATTGCCATGGTGGTAGAAGATCTGGGAGACCATCGGAGAGCAAAGAAGATTCTGAAGGGGACATCATGGATGACTAAACCATCAAAACTCACTTTGAGTGGTAGGGAGATGGAAACAATGTAGTGGTGAGCGGTGATGATTTTAACATGACATCGTTGGAAGATAAGGGGGTAAACCCTAAACCTTCCCACAAGGAAGCGACAACGGATCCTTCAAAAGGCACCCTGACATATTTGAATTCTATATCATTGGGTATGCTCAAGGAAATAGACATCACCATCAATCTAATAGGCATTTTTCCATCATTATTCTTTGTCAAGTATGGCATCTTTCAACCTCTCCTCCAACCTTGGCAACATGCGGTTGTTGTTAAATTAATGAGAGTGAACCTAGGATTCCAAGCTCTGGTAAATAGGATCTATCTTCTCTAGAAACCCGCTGAGAAGTTTAGAGTCATAGATCTCAACATGGATACTACATTGTCCAATTTTCCAACCATGATGACTACCTAACATCCATGATTGGTGGACCTTGGACTATCTTTGGAATTTAGCTGCTTGTCCAGTCCCCTCCTTTAGACCCTCCAAGCTTATCCCACAAAGGATCGTGGTTTCAGGTTAGAGTTCTAGATATGTCGATGTTTCTCTACCAAAACTAACTCTTATGGAAGATCGACAACGTTATAGGAAAGACAATCAAGATCAATATTAATGCATCACATGGCAATTGAGGCAAGCTTTCTAGTTGGCGAAGTAGAGACTGCCAATCCCCTTCTTCCAGACATCTTATCAACAATGAGCACTTTAAACTCCAATATGAAAACCTCCCCACTATCTGCATCATGTGTGGATGATTCGGCTATGCTGACTATGACACCTCGTCACGCTTAACGAGATTACTCAAAACACATAACACGATCAACTACTAATTTATCACATAGTCAAAAATGTGGAATAATTAAAACTGATTCCAACAATGTAAATAAACTCTAGAACATTTACAAAAGGTCCATCATTCCATTCTCATATATTGTAAAAAGTATTTACATATGGGTCCAAAGACCTCAGTCACATCCTGCATACAAAAGATATTTCACATGTACATGCCATATATTTACAAACATTGGCATACTACAAAAATCTCTTGTCGATACGAGTATATCATTTAGAAATCACATCTCATACCCGGGCCTGAGAATACAGGGACGACACTAGGACTCTACTACTAACATCTACAACTAACCAACCTTCTGAATTTATTGCTCACCAGGTTGGTTCTCTTCCACAGTGCGACATCGACCTCGTTGTCCGCGACCACCTAAAAAAATGTGGTGACCCACGGGTGAGACCCAGTCCCAGCGAGAGATATAACTATTTCCAACATATATTGATTATAACATATTGATTGACAGTAAATGAACTGAGCAGATACATTAATGAATAAGCAATTTAAGCAGATTGAATAGGTTCAACATACTAAGCCATTAAGAAAATTATCTTGACAAGAAGTATAATTATTCAAAGGTCATATGATATCATCTTGTAAACACTAAATAGTATAAAGACAAGTAAACACTAATCAAACAATGTGAGATATATTTAACCATAGTTTGTATACTACACGACTTATATCACTTCATTTATTACATTGCTCTGAGGGATTTGAGAAATACCACTCAAGTCCCAAATGAACACTACTAAGTCAAAATCAGTACCATACAAGATCTAGGAAGAGTCAGACTCCTAAGATCTTCTCCGTCCCTGGTCAGTACGAGTCTGCCACAGCGACACAAGGTCAAGCTACTAACAACCTAGTCTATCCTTGGTGCATGTAACATCTCATGATTTAGGCATCGGATAACATGATCTTAAAAGGAATGATTGGACTACTCATATCACCAAGGTGCACCTCCTTTTCCGGGAGCTCATCACTGAAGAACTCCATAGTTAAGCGTGCTCAGCTTGGAGTAGTACTAGGATGGGTGACCAGTCGGGAAGTTGACCCCGGCTTGCGCATGAGTGTGGATAAAGCGCGCAGTTAAGGCTAGTGGTGGTCTGTGGGGCTAGTCATCATTCCTGAAACTCTACTAGAGCCTAGGGAAGTGGGCCCAGGCATTACAAATGGTATCAGAGCCATAACCCCTCCAGTAGGTGGGGCCCACATGAGCATGTGGCATGACAGTCTTGAGTCGTGCGGTCCAGGCATGTAGGAAAGGGCTGTCCATGGTTGACGTATCCACCCTTGCACTGGTATTCCGTGATCGGGAGCTGGGTGTCCATGGGTCATTGTGGGTCTGCACTGAAATGGGGTCAGATTATGAGGCCATATAGTTGAGCCTTGATGAGGACGTTAAGAGTCTAAGTGGGGGAGATTGTAACATTCCAGGATTTGAGGCCTCAGATAACATGATCTTAAAAGGAATGATTGGACTACCCATATCACCAAGGTGCACCTATTTTTCTGGGAGCCCATCACTAAAGAGCTCCATAGTTAAGCGTGCTCCGCTTGGAGTAGTACTAGGATGGGTGACCAGTGGGGAAGTTGACCCCGGCTTGCGCATGAGTGTGGATAAAACGCGTAGTTAAGGCTAGTGGTGGTCTGTGGGGCCAGTCGTCATTCCTGAAACTCTACTAGAGCCTTGGGAAGTGGGACCGGGCATTACAGTACAGGTCATGACACTAGTGAAAGGAGGTGGGTACGCATACCCTACCATCTGAGGTACAACCATAATTGTCCTCCAATCTCATCATCATATATATATAATCACCGAGACATGAACGCAGCCATTCTCAAACTGAGGGCTATGTATGACCACTATCATCCTCCCTAACACTTGAATTCAGGATGGCAATCACCCCGCATACTCATCAGTATGCGCTTTGAGTATCCCTTAGGAATACTCATTTCACTATCTGGCAATTTCTAAAAGTCAGATAGATCTATGGCACAGGGGACTACATGATTAGAGTTTCACTTATTTAGTTATTCCAATTGGGTGAATTAAGGCTAAATCATACAAATGGGCATTCAAACCCTAATTCTTTTCTAACAAGAGTATAAGTATAACAAATTCAAAAAATATAAAACATTTGAGATAGAAATCTTAATCACATTACTTGCTATCATTCATTGCAAATTAATGGACCACACTTATTATCATACTTTGACAAGATACCAATATCTTATCACAAGTTCCAAGGTTTTAACCCGTATTGGAACATGAAGAGGATTTCACCTCAATAATGGCTTCAAACATGACCAAAGGTCATTAAGACCATCACTTTATTCATAGTAAGGCTATCATCATCATTCCATGCCTTAAACAAGGATCAAAAGATCATTAGCACATATGCGTCTATAGATACTAACATGGCAAGTCACTATGATATTCAAATAGTACTACAATGTGGTTTCAACACAAGAAGAGTGTAATTTATTATCACATTAATCATTCATGAGGTTTGATTATAACCAATCAACATCATATAATTACACTAAGGTTAGGTATAACAAGCTATATCACATGGGAGTTACACATCCACTTATTATAGCGATTTATCAAATATAATTATATGATGGCAAAGGTAAGACTACAAATTAATGGTATTGAACCATCAAATTATCATCACTAGGACCCACATATAATACCATGTGATTTATTCTAATCCATTGGATGTTGAAGCATCCAATATTATTCATTGGATCAGGTTCATTGTTCAAGGTTATCAATTGAAATATAGGTCTAACCATTAGATCAATTGAACCAAGTAACCATTGGTTCAAGGTTTAGTCAAATCTATAATTACATTCTTAACTCATCATATATGGTGATGACCTGATCCACCATTAATTGTGAATATTAGGTCACAATTGGTTGTTAGATCAGTAATACATTCAGTTAACACCATCAAATATTAAGCTAATGTCATCATCAATTGATAACATCATTATAATACTTCGTAAATGATAATTGAACATATAATTGAGCCAAAGCCTGACCTAAGGGGGTAACCATAGGTTGTCACCATAAATTTGACACCCTTGATCATGAACATCAGTTTCCAAGATAACAACACCATTGGTTGTTGAATGGTATAACCATCGATTGTGTGATAGGGAAGGAAATAGCTTGACAACCCTAATTTGAACCATCAATTGTTTTGTGCTTAGCACCATAGGTTGTTTCTATCAACCTATCCCAGAACATGTTACACCTTAGAAAGGTTGTAGACATGTTTACAAGTTCATATAGAACTGGAACAAAATAGGAAACACCACAAAAATTCGTAATTCTAAATAAGCATGGTTTCTCTATGCTTAATTCAACACATTAAGGCATAAACATGAACTAACAAGCTTCTAGTAAGTAATATAAGTGAAGAATATTATATATGTAACATCCCTGACCTGGGTTATACTTTAACCCTAGGTGTTTTGATTAAGAAAAGTGATTAAATTTTTAATCTCATCTTGTGAAAAGTAATTAGGGCTCAAGAGGAACTTATGTTGCAATTCTAGTCCTTTTTGAACATTGTTGAAATCAATGTTTTGCATGTTTTGGACTAAAGTGCAAATTACCCAAGTTGAGGGGTTTAAGTGCAAATTGTGCATGATAATATGTTCCTCATGTGTTGAAGCATCATGAGAGTAAAGATGATGTTGAGGTACGGCTTATGGAAGCCTAAATACCAAGAAAGAGCTGATAAAGCAATGTATGTGCATGAAAACCTAGTTTTGGTGTAATGTGCAATTTACCCAAAACCCAGGGTGTAATATGTAAATTACTACTTCAATAAGGTCCCTAATGTTTCTTGGCATCAAGTAGAGAAAATAAAATGAGAGGGGCACCTCATTTGAATTAAGTTGGAGGAGAGAGAATCTTGATATTAAAATAATCAAGATTTAATCCTAATTGAAACCCTAACTCAATTTAGTGCAAAAACAAATATAATAATTGAAGGGCCTTCAACCAAAAACGAGATGGTTGAATTTTATCAAGTGTGAAAACCTTTGTGCCTTTGCTAGGCCACGAAAATATCTCAAGCAAGTGGATAACCCACTCACCATTATTATAAAGAAAAGTAATATCCACTCAAATTGGGATATTATTATAATATGATCTAAGGTGCTTAATTTGCTTTTCTTTAAATTGAGGATAATTGAGAGGAATAAGAGGCAAATGGGATAGACTCGTATCCAAGGAATTAAAGGGGGAAGAGGCGGCACTAATTTTGGAATTAAATGCATTTTTATAAGGCATTTTCTCTCTCATGGAATTTCTTATAAAAGTACCTTTACCAAGCCAAAACAAAGACCATTTTGGATTCTTTTCTTTCCCCTTGCTTGGAAAACGACTAAGGAGGTGTGGAGGAGCAGGAGGACGACCCCAACCTGTTGGTAAGGTCCTTGACCTTCGTTGTCCTTGATTCCATGGTGGAAATAAAAAATAAATCATTGATTTCTTCTTATTTCGATCTCCTCTTCAACCCTAGACAACTTTTTCATCCAAAATCTTGGGGACGGGCCTAGGGGGAGTTGCAAAAACTTCATCCACCATTGTTGGCGTGAGCTTGGAGCTTTGAAGCTCAATTGGAGGCGGGTTTTATAACTTGAACCCTTAATATTGTTATTGCATCTAATTCCTTATCAAATGTTGATGCTTTCTTCATTTCCAAAATTTATTTTGATTGATTGATGAAACCACCATGGAAATCACAGCAAATTTCGTGGGTTTGTAGCTTGAAGATGATGATGTCATCACAAGCACACACCTCAAATAATATCTTAGGCAAACAATTTAAAAATTTGGGACCAATCGGTTTCAGTGAAATTGGTTAAACGATTTCAACAAATTGATTGAAACCAAACAGTTTCAAATAGTTTGGAGTGGTTAACCATTTTCAATGGTTGACCGTTTGAGGAAATATGTTGATGTAATTGGATATTGATCCAATGGTTTCAATGGGTTTGATCTTAATGGTTTCAGTTGTGAATGATCCCTCAAATGCAAACCCTAATTGTTTATGGAAGCAATAACTCAATATACTATGTCAAACATAGTTGTTTGTATTTGATTGGATGGTTGATGTAACCGAATAAAGTGGAGAGAATGATAGAAAGTAATTCATACATGAGTATGATTCATATGGTGATTTAGGGTATGATCCTTAGTAAAGAGATCAAGAAACCCTAATCGAGAAGGTTAATGAACCCTAACCCTGAGTTAGGGAAATTCTGAGTAAAATCCTAATCTAGGGTAATAGTGTAACCATAATTAAGGGTAATAGTGTAACCCTAATTAAGGGTAATGACTTGGGTAACTCTAATTTAAGGTAATGAAATGCCAAACCCTAATTGTATGAATAATGAATCGCTAATTTATGGGTAATTGAATGAAACCCTAATTGGGATGATTAATGAAACCCTAATTGAGGGTGATTCCATGAGAAACCCTAATTGAGGATGATTCCATGTGAAACCCTAATTGAGGGAAATGTCATATGAAACCTTAAACCTAACACAGAGTAAAGCTATGTGAAACCCTAAATTTGGGCTATAGTGCGTGGAATTCTAATCATGGGCAATATGATGATAAATCATAACCCTAATGTCTGGGTAATGATATGAGTAAACCTTAATGATGAAATAATGGGTAATACCCTATAACGATGAAATATCTTAAGTGGTTGACTATAGGCAACCGTATAATAAGCAATGCCTTAACTTGATATGAGTCCATATCATTGAAGATAGTTGGAAAATCCTTGTGTGTGATCTATGCACATCATGGTAAAGGTGATAGTTTGGTAGATGAAAGTATTAAGATGTGAGATTCCTTATTATAAGATAAGTTAATAAACTCAAGTAAGATAGAAGTGATGAGGTGTAATCCTCTTGTGTTGATAAGGGTTGATTCCCTATGTTATTGTGAAAAGGATTTATATCCTGTGATAGTATGATGGTCTTAATGACCTTTGGGCATGATTGAGCCCTGAATGAGGTGTAATCCTCTTATGTTGATAAGGGTTGATTCCCTGTGTTATTGTGAAAAGGATTTATATCATGTGATAGTATGATGGTCTTAATGACCTTTGGGCATGGTTTAGCCCTGAATGAGGTGTATTCCTCTTATGTTGATAAGGGTTGATACCCTGTGATATTGTGAAAAGGATTTATGTCCTGTGATAATATGATGATTGGTGTAGTCTCATGAATGGCAAGTGAATATTACCATGTGATGATGAGATGAGAAATTATGTTTCATATGTTTTATATCTTTTCAGATTTTGATATTTATATGCTTGCTAGAAGTGAATTAGGGTTTGTATGTCCACTTGTTTGATGCAACCTTAATTCACCCAATTGGCATAACTAATCAAGTGAAACTCTAATCATGTAGTGCCCTGTGCCGTAGAACCATCTTCAGTGTCAGAACTTGCTGGATGGTGAAACGAGTATTCTTAAGGGAAACTCGGAGTGCATATTGTTGAATATGCGGGGGTGGCAGGTTGAGGATATATCCTTGTCATCCACAATACAGATTGTGGACGTTGGCTATGGTCATGCCTCATACATCTGATGTGATTGAGAACGGCTGCGGTAGTGTCTCTGTGGTTATAACATGATGTGATTAGAGGACAACTGCGGTTGTACCTCAGTGTTTGGGTTTGAATACCCTGGTTTCTAGTGTAGTGACCTGTACCAAGGTTGGACTAGTGGTTTTCAGCTTGACTATATGTCGATGTAGCGACAGCTTTGATTGATATGTCACTGCCTTTTTAATCGTACTGACCGAGGGGAAGAGATCTTAGGATGCCGGTACTCCTAGATCTTGTACGGAACCGAATAGCCCTTCGTAGGGGTCGGTTGGACTTTAAATGGTACGATTCAAATTCCCCAGGGCATAATAAAAGATGTAATACAACCGTATAGCATATCTGTTTAGGGTTATACATGACGCTTCACATTGAATGATAACCCTTTTTTGTTCTCTTTGCATAAAGATGATGCTTAGTGCAACTAAGAGATAGTAATTATACTTATGTTGTGGATATGCATAAGACTGTAAATGTGTACATACAATAGTCATGCTTAGGTTGATATCTTACTGCTACTATTGATTATAATCATGATGCTAGATATCTCATGTTGATAGTTATGTTTCGCATGCTATCCATGCCTCTATAATTAGAAATACCTGGCAGAGGCTTAATGCCTGTAATTAGGGTTGGTTAAAGTCCAATGCCTGGCTGTGTAATCAGGCTTGGTATAGTCCAATGCCTGAAACATTTATACCTGATTGATATAGTTTAATGCTTGAATAAGACATGATGATATATATAATCACATGTCTGGCATAAGTGAATACATGTTTAGAAGATTGGCTAAGGCCAACAAATAGAAACAAGAATGAATCATGGGTGACAAATCAGAATAATGAATGACATGAGAAAAGCTTGAGATGTTGAAAATGTATGGTAGATAAATGTTATACATGTTCTTTCTTTTCCTTATAAAGAGAATAGATGAATTACTGTTCAATCATAGATAGGTGTAATACTTTGAAAGATGAGAATGATCTAAACTGCCTATCATCTGCTTAGTTTTATATTAATTAAACTACAATAATGATGTTTCTGCGGAGAGTTATATCTCTCGCTGGGGCAATTTTCAATTGTCTCACCCCCGTGGGAACCAACATTTTTAGGTGGACGAGTGTGAAAGAGTCTGAGAATATCTTGCAGAGGAAGAACATCAGCAGCAACAGGGACAGCAGTGACAACTCAGGTTGAGTGTTTTGTCTGTCATGTTTTGTAGATAGAAGTCCTATGTGTCGTCTCTGTACTCTCAGGTCCTTGGAGTTAGTACTTAGTGCTTTTAATGTATCGTTTTGAGATTTTGGTTTAATTCCTCGAGGTTATTATGTTGTCTGTGTTTAGCTTTTAACAAGGCAGTTGATGTTGTAACCCTCGAGAAGAGATGGTATAAGATATATACTTATGAACCATGATGTAAATGTAATACATTGGTTCTTATTGAAAGAGTTTTCCTATGATTGGGTATCTTTGAAAAAGGTTTTAAATTTTTAGTGATTTTCTGTAATCCGCTGCTTAGTGAACGCTTCCGCATTAGTTAATTATGTTTTTGTGAGTTGGATGCTACAATTTAGTGGTATCAGAGCCCTAGGTTCACTGAGTCTACAGAGACATAGGACTAAGGTAGTAGAGTCTGTTCTGGTATCATCCAGTGTATCTGATAATGTCTTCTGCTCATATAAGAGAAGAAGAACTTAAAGATGACTGGGTCACATGAGGAGATTGTTGCTGAGAGAAGCAATGTTGCACCAAGAAGAGTTGCATGGGAGTAGGTAAGAGAGAGACAATTGCCTGAGAATCTCCTAGTTGATCCATCTATGATAAGAAAATCTTTCTTTAATTATTACTGTTGGAGAATTTAGGACAACAGTAATGTATATAGTGGATCAAGCATTGGCACTGTAACCTAGATTACCAACCCCAATGATGATGTTTTAGATATCAACATGATTTGTAATCAGCATCTGCAGGTTGAAGCAAAAGGAAATGATGAATTTCTGGACTTAAATTGAGTCTGTGCTCAACCTTAGCCTGTTGAATCAATCTTTGAGGCAGAGTTATCCTGAGATAGTGAATAATCCATGAATTATGACAAGTTAGACAAGATAATGTTATTCAAATATGTCATTTTATGAATTCCTGGATTAATTGAGAAAGGAATTGATTGAACTCTTCTTGATTAGTCCTATGAGGACCTATGTTTTGCATAGTAAAACATTACAAATGTTTTATGTGGTTCTTACCTCCTTGAGAAATGATGAGGTACATAAGAGATGCCTGAATGAAATTCAGGGATGTTAAGTCTTATGCTTGTGATAATATGAAAAGAAGAAATATGATAGTATACAAAGTGCATACCACTTAATCTCAGTATTTATATACCCTGGCCAGGTATACAACTGTTGATGATAAAGTGGGTATGGAAACTCTTAGACTGTTGTCTTTTTGATTGCTCTGATCAAGTAGTCATTCTGAGACAATCTAATGAGTATCATGAAATTAGAAATATGGAATGAATAAATGTGTCATATCCCATGCATAAGAAAGAGAAGTCTGAGATAATCTAAGATGAGTATGTTGTATGAGGAACTAAAAGTGTACTCCTCATAAGATAAGAATAAGAATGAGGGAGATGAACCCTGTTCAATAATGATGCTAGCATAATAAAGATATTTCCCATAATAAGGAAATGGGAAATGTGATGAGATCATGAGATAATCATAAACATGCTAGATAATAATAAAGAAAGGGATAATGACATGCAGTCATCCTTACAAATTTCGATGCTAAAGGCAAGGAACCTAGGATGAGATAAAGAGTAAATGGTTCATGAATAGTTGAAAACACACAAATTAATAAGAGGAATATGAATCCTTGTTTTCTTTCCTTTCAGAGACATGGCAATCAAGTGGGTCTTAGGACACTTGATGTGCATAAGATAATTGTGTTCATGTGATGGATACTTAGAAAAGTATCAGTTATCTTGGACTTTGGTCCCAAGATGAGGACATATGAAACAATTAATGTTCCAATATGAAAGGAAGAGATATATATGATGTGTTTCCAACACATGTGATAGATACCAAGGTGAAAGATTTTGGTATCTGAGAGTTATCAGATGGGTTAGGTTGGCTACCTGGAGTGGTCAACTGTGAAATTAGTCTGATTATATAAAATAATATGAACATCATATGTTATAGGTTTATTCTCTGCATAAACATGATACTAATAATGAATGTATGATGCTTCTCTGAATAAGAAAAGTGTTATTTGACACAAAGTTGACTCTTTAGTCAATGATGAGAGACAGTGGGGCATGTGCCTTGTGTATTGATTCTATGAGAATCTTATATGGAAACACTTGGTGCTGATCAAAGTTTTATGGTGTCTCTATAATAAGGAGATGATATGTGAAGACTAGATAGTATGATGAATAAAATACATCTGTCTTCCTTTATCTGGATTTCGAGGACGAAATCCTTGTTAGGGGTTTATAATTTGTAACATCCCAAACCTGGGTTATACTTTAACCCTAGGTGTTTTGATTAAAAAAAGTGATTAAATGTTTAATCTCATCTTGTGAAAAGTAATTAGGGCTCAAGAGGAACTTATGTTGCAATTCTAGTCCTTTTTGAACATTGTTGAAATCAATGTTTTGCCTGTTTTGGACTAAAGTGCAAATGACCCAAGTTGAGGGGTTTAAGTGCAAATTGTGCATGTTAATATGTTCCTCATGTGTTGAAGCATCATGAGAGTAAAGATGATGCTGAGGTATGGCTTATGGAAGCCTAAATACCAAGAAAGAGCTGATAAAGCAATGTATGTGCATGCAAACCTAGTTTTGGTGTAATGTGCAATTTACCCAAAACCCAGGGTGTAATATGTAAATTACCACTTCAATAAGGTCCCTAATGTTTCTTGGCATCAAGTAGAGCAAATAAAATGAGAGGGGCGCCTCATTTGAATTAAGTTGGAGGAGAGAGAATCTTGATATTAAAATAATCAAGATTTAATCCTAATTGAAATCCTAATTCAATTTAGTGCAAAAACAAATATAATAATTGATGGGCCTTCAACCAAAAACGAGATGGTTGAATTTGCTCAAGTGTGAACACCTTTGTGCCTTTTCTAGGCCACGAAAATATCTCAAGCAAGTGGATAACCCACTCACCATTATTATAAAGAAAAGTAATATCCACTCAAATTGGGATATTATTATAATATGATCTAAGGTGCTTAATTTGCTTTTCTTTAAATTGAGGATAATTGAGAGGAATAAGAGGCAAATGGGATAGCCTCGTATCCAAGGAATGAAAGGGGGAAGAGGTGGCACTAATTTTGGAATTAAATGCATTTTTATAAGGCATTTTCTCTCTCATGGAATTTCTTATAAAAGTACCTTTACCAAGCCAAAACAAAGGCCATTTCGGATTCTTTTCTTTTCCCTTGCTTGGAAAACGACTAAGGAGCTGTGGAGGAGCAGGAGGACGACCCCAACCTGTTGGTAAGGTCCTTGACCTTCGTTGTCCTTGATTCCATGGTGGAAATAAAAAATAAATCATTGATTTCTTCTTATTTCGGTCTCCTCTTCAACCCTAGCCTACTTTTTCATCCAAAAGCTTGGGGGCGAGCCTAGGGGGAGTTGCAAAAACTTCATCCACCATTGTTGGCATGAGCTTGGAGCTTTGAATCTCAATTGGAGGCGGGTTTTATAACTTGAACCCTTAATATTGTTATTGCATTCAATTCCTTATCAAATGTTGATGCTTTCTTCATTTCCAAAATTTATTTTGATTGATTGATGAAACCACCATGGAAATCACAGCATTCGTGGGTTTGTAGCTTGAAGATGATGATGTCATCACAAACACACACCTCAAATAATATCTTAGGCAAACAATTTAAAAATTTGGGACCAATCGGTTTCAGTGAAATTGGTTAAACGATCTCAACAAATTGATTGAAACCAAACAGTTTCAAATAGTTTGGAGTGGTTAACCATTTTCAATGGTTGACCGTTTGAGGAAATATGCTGATGTAATTGGATATTGATCCAATGGTTTCAATTGGTTTTATCTTAATGGTTTCAAGTGTGAATGATCCCTCAAATGCAAACCCTAATTGTTTATGGAAGCAATAACTCAGTATACTATGTCAAACATAGTTGTTTGTTTTTGATTGAATGGGTGATGTAACCAAATAAAGTGGAGAGAATCATAGAAAGGAATTCATGCATGAGTATGATTCATATGGTGATTTAGGGTATGATCCTTAGTAAAGAGATCAAGAAACCCTAATCGAGAAGGTTAATGAACCCTAACCCTGATTTAGGGAAATTCTGAGTAAAATCCTAATCTAGGGTAATAGTGTAACCCTAATTAAGGGTAATAATGTAACCCTAATTAAGGGTAATGACTTGGGTAACTCTAATTTAAGGTAATGAAATGCCAAACCCTAATTGGATGAATAATGAATCCCTAATTTATGGGTACTTGAATGAAACCCTGATTGGGATGATTAATGAAACCCTAATTGAGGGTGATTCCATGAGAAACCCTAATTGAGGATGATTCCATGTGAAACCCTAATTGAGGGCAATGTCATATGAAACCTTAAACCTAACACAGAGTAAAGCTATGTGAAACCCTAAATTTGGGCTATAGTGCGTGGAATTCTAATCATGGGCAATATGATGATAAATCATAACCCTAATGTCTGGGTAATGATATGAGTAAACCTTAATGATGAAATAATGGGTAATACCCTATAACGATGAAATATCTTAAGTGGTTGACTATAGGCAACCGTATAATAAGAAATGCCTTAACTTGAGATGAGTCCATATCATTGAAGATAGTTGGACAATCCTTGTGTGTGATCTATGCACATCATGGTAAAGGTGATAGTTTGGTAGATGAAAATATTAAGATGTGAGATTCCTTATTATAAGATAAGTTAATAAACTCAAGTAAGATATAAGTGATGAGGTGTAATCCTCTTGTGTTGATAAGGGTTGATTCCCTATGTTATTGTGAAAAGGATTTATATCCTGTGATAGTATGATGGTCTTAATGACCTTTGGGCATGATTGAGCCCTGAATGAGGTGTAATCCTCTTGTGTTGATAAGGGTTGATTCCCCATGTTATTGTGAAAAGGATTTATATCATGTGATAGTATGATGGTCTTAATGACCTTTGGGCATGGTTTAGCCCTGAATGAGGTGTATTCCTCTTATGTTGATAAGGGTTGATACCCTGTGATATTGTGAAAAGGATTTATGTCCTGTGATAATATGATGATTGGTGTAGTCTCGTGAATGGCAAGTGAATATTACCATGTGATGATGAGATGAGAAATTATGTTTCCTATGTTTTATATCTTTTCAGGTTTTGATATTTATATTCTTGCTAGAAGTGAATTAGGGTTTGTATGTCCACTTGTTTGATGCAACCTTAATTCACCCAATTGGCATAACTAATCAAGTGCAACTCTAATCATGTAGTGCCCTGTGCCGTAGAACCATCTTCAGTGTCAAAACTTGTTGGATGGTGAAACGAGTATTCCTAAGGGAAACTCGGAGCGCATATTGTTGAATATGCGGGGGTGGCAGGTTGAGGATATATCCTTGTCATCCACAATACAGATTGTGGAGGTTGGCTATGGTCATGCCTCATACATATGATGTGATTGAGAACGGCTGCGGTAGTGTCTCTGTGGTTATAACATGATGTGATTAGAGGACAACTACGGTTGTACCTCAGTGTTTGGGTTTGAATACCCTAGTTTCTAGTGTCGTGACCTGTACCAAGGTCGGACTAGTGGTTTTCAGCTTGACTATATGCCGTTGTAGTGGCAGCTTTGATTGATATGTCACTGCCTTTTTACTCGTACTGACCGAGGGGAAGAGATCTTAGGATGTCAGTACTCCTAGATCTTGTACAGAACCGAATAGCCCTTCGCAGGGGTCGATTGGACTTTGAATGGTACGATTCAAATTCCCCAGGGCATAATAAAAGATGTAATACAACCGTATAGCATATCTGTTTAGGGTTATACATGACGCTTCACATTGGATGATAACCCTTATTTGTTCTCTTTACATAAAGATGATGCTTAGTGCAACTAAGAGATAGTAATTATACTTATGTTGTGGATATGCATAAGCGTGTAAATGTGTACATACAATAGTCATGCTTATGTTGATATCTTACTGCTACTGTTGATTATAATCATGATGCTAGATATCTCATGTTGATAGTTATGTTTCGAATGCTATCCATGCCTCTATTATTAGAAATACCTGGCAGAGGCTTAATGCCTGTAATTAGGGTTGGTTAAAGTCCAATGCCTGGCTGTGTAATTAGGATTGATATAGTCCAATGCCTGAAACATTTATACCTGATTGATATAGTTTAATGCTTGAATAAGACATGATGATATATATAATCACATGTCTGGCATAAGTGAATACCTATTTAGCAGATTGGCTAAGGCCAAAAAATAGAAACAAGAATGAATCATGGGTGACACATCAGAATAATGAATGACCTGAGAAAAGCTTGAGATGTTGAAAATGTATGGTAGATAAATGTTATACATGTTCTTTCTTTTCCTTATAAAGAGAATAGATGAATTAATGTTCAATCATAGACAGGTGTAATACTTTAAAAGATGAGAATGATCTAAACTGCCTATCCTCTGCTCAGTTTTATATTAATTAAACTACAATAATGATGTTTCTGGCGGAGAGTTATATCTCTCGCTGGGGCAATTTTCAATTTTCTCACCCCGTGGGAACCAACATTTTTAGGTGGACGAGTGTGAAAGAGTCTGAGAATATCTTGTAGAGGAAGAACATCAGCAACAATAGGGACAGCAGTGACAACTGAGGTTGAGTGTGCTGTCTTTCGTGTTTTGTAGATAGAAGTCCTATGTGTCGTCTCTGTACTCTCAGGTCCTTGGAGTTAGTACTTAGTGCTTTTAATGTATCGTTTTGAGATTTTGGTTTAATGCCTCGAGGTTATTATGTTGTCTGTGTTTAGCTTTTAACAAGGCAGTTGATGTTGTAACCCTCGAGAAGAGATGGTATAAGATATATACTTATGAACCATGATGTAAATGTAATACATTGGATCTTATTGAAAGAGTTTTCCTATGATTGGGTATCTTTGAAAAAGGTTTTAAATTTTTAGTGATTTTCTGTAATCCGCTGCTTAGTGAACGCTTCCGCATTAGTTAATTATGTTTTTGTGAGTTGGATGCTACAATTTAGTGGTATCAGAGCCCTAGGTTCGTTGAGTCTACAGAGACATAGGACTAAGGTAGTAGAGTCTGTTCTGGTATCATCCAGTGTATCTGATAATGTCTTCTGCTCATATAAGAGAAGAAGAACTTAAAGATGACTGGGTCACATGAGGAGATTGCTGCTGAGAGCAGCAATGTTGCACCAAGAAGAGGTGCATGGGAGTAGGTAAGAGAGAGACAATTGCCTGAGAATCTCCTAGTTGATCCATCTATGATAAGAAAATCTTTCTTTAAGTATTACTGTTGGAGAATTTAGGACAACAGTAATGTATATAGTGGATCAAGCATTGGCATTGTAACCCAGATTACCAACCCCAATGATGATGTTTTAGATATCAACATGATTTGTAATCAGCATCTGCAGGTTGAAGCAAAAGGAAATGATGAATTTCTGGACTTAAATTGAGTCTGTGCTCAACCTTAGCCTGTTGAATCAATCTTTGAGGCAGAGTTATCCTGAGATAGTGAATAATCCATGAATTATGACAAGTTAGACAAGATAATGTTATTCAAATATGTCATTTTATGAATTCCTGGATTAATTGAGAAAGGAATTGATTGAACTCTTCTTGACTAGTCCTATGAGGACCTATGTTTTGCATAGTAAAACATTACAAATGTTTTATGTGGTTCTTACCTCCTTGAGAAATGATGAGGTACATAAGAGATGCCTGAATGAAATTCAGGGATGTTAAGTCTTATGCTTGTGATAATATGAAAAGAAGAAATATGATAGTATACAAAGTGCATACCACTTAATCTCAGTATTTATATACCCTGGCCAGGTATACAACTGTTGATGATAAAGTGGGTATGGAAACTCTTAGACTGTTGTCTTTTTGATTGCTCTGATCAAGTAGTCATTCTGAGACAATCTAATGAGTATCATGAAATTAGAAATATGGAATGAATAAATGTGTCATATCCCATGCATAAGAAAGAGAAGTCTGAGATAATCTAAGATGAGTATGTTGTATGAGGAACTAAAAGTGTACTCCTCATAAGATAAGAATAAGAATGAGGGAGATGAACCCTGTTCAATAATGATGCTAGCATAATAAAGATATTTCCCATAATAAGGAAATGGGAAATGTGATGAGATCATGAGATAATCATAAACATGCTAGATAATAATAAAGAAAGGGATAATGACATGCAATCATCCTTACAAATTTCAATGCTAAAGGCAAGGAACCTAGGATGAGATAAAGAGTAAATGGTTCATGAATAGTTGAAAATACACAAATTAATAAGAGGAATATGAATCCTTGTTTTCTTTCCTTTCAGAGACATGGAAATCAAGTGGGTCTTAGGACACTTGATGTGCATAAGATAAATGTGTTCATGTGATGGATACTTAGAAAAGTATCAGTTATCTTGGACTTTGGTCCCAAGATGAGGACATATGAAACAATTAATGTTCCAATATGAAAGGAAGAGATATATATGATGTGTTTCCAACACATGTGATAGATACCAAGGTGAAAGATTTTGGTATCTGAGAGTTATCAGATGGGTTAGGTTGGCTACCTGGAGTGGTCAACTGTGAAATTAGTCTGATTATATAAAATAATATGAACATCATATGTTAGGGGTTTATTCTCTGCATAAACATGATACTAATAATGAATGTATGATGCTTCTCTGAATAAGAAAAGTGTTATTTGACACAAAGTTGACTCTATAGTCAATGATGAGAGACAGTGGGGCATGTGCCTTGTGGATTGATTCTATGAGAATCTTATATGGAAACACTTGGTGCTGATCAAAGTTTTATGGTGTCTCTATAATAAGGAGATGATATGTGAAGACTAGATAGTATGATGAATAAAATACATCTGTCTTCCTTTATCTGGATTTCGAGGACGAAATCCTTGTTAGGGGTTTATAATTTGTAACATCCCAAACCTGGGTTATACTTTAACCCTAGGTGTTTTGATTAAGAAAAGTGATTAAATGTTTAATCTCATCTTGTGAAAAGTAATTAGGGCTCAAGAGGAACTTATGTTGCAATTCTAGTCCTTTTTGAACATTGTTGAAATCAATGTTTTGCCTGTTTTGGACTAAAGTGCAAATTACCCAAGTTGAGGGGTTTAAGTGCAAATTGTGCATGATAATATGTTCCTCATGTGTTGAAGCATCATGAGAGTAAAGATGATGCTGAGGTATGGCTTATGGAAGCCTAAATACCAAGAAAGAGCTGATAAAACAATGTATGTGTATGCAAACCTAGTTTTGGTGTAATGTGCAATTTACCCAAAACCCAGTGTGTAATATGTAAATTACCACTTCAATAAGGTCCCTAATGTTTCTTGGCATCAAGTAGAGCAAATAAAATGAGAGGGGCGCCTCATTTGAATTAAGTTGGAGGAGAGAGAATCTTGATATTAAAATAATCAAGATTTAATCCTAATTGAAATCCTAATTCAATTTAGTGCAAAAACAAATATAATAATTGATGGGCCTTCAACCAAAAACGAGATGGTTGAATTTGCTCAAGTGCGAACACCTTTGTGCCTTTGCTAGGCCACGAAAATATCTCAAGCAAGTGGATAACCCACTCACCATTATTATAAAGAAAAGTAATATCCACTCAAATTGGGATATTATTATAATATGATCTAAGGTGCTTAATTTGCTTTTCTTTAAATTTAGGATAATTGAGAGGAATAAGAGGCAAATGGGATAGCCTCGTATCCAAGGAATGAAAGGGGGAAGAGGTGGCACTAATTTTGGAATTAAATGCATTTTTATAAGGCATTTTCTCTCTCATGGAATTTCTTATAAAAGTACCTTTACCAAGCCAAAACAAAGGCCATTTCGGATTCTTTTCTTTTCCCTTGCTTGGAAAACGATTAAGGAGCTGTGGAGGAGCAGGAGGACGACCCCAACCTGTTGGTAAGGTCCTTGACCTTCGTTGTCCTTGATTCCATGGTGGAAATAAAAAATAAATCATTGATTTCTTCTTATTTCGGTCTCCTCTTCAACCCTAGCCAACTTTTTCATCCAAAAGCTTGGGGGCGAGCCTAGGGGGAGTTGCAAAAACTTCATCCACCATTGTTGGAATGATCTTGGAGCTTTGAATCTCAATTGGAGGCGGGTTTTATAACTTGAACCCTTAATATTTTTATTGCATTCAATTCCTTATCAAATGTTGATGCTTTCTTCATTTCCAAAATTTATTTTGATTGATTGATGAAACCACCATGGAAATCACAGCATCCGTGGGTTTGTAGCTTTAAGATGATGATTTCATCACAAGCACACACCTCAAATAATATCTTAGGCAAACAATTTAAAAAATTGGGACCAATCGGTTTCAGTGAAATTGGTTAAACGATCTCAACAAATTGATTGAAACCAAACAGTTTCAAATAGTTTGGAGTAGTTAACCATTTTCAATGGTTGACCGTTTGAGGAAATATGTTGATGTAATTGGATATTGATCCAATGGTTTCAATGGGTTTGATCTTAATGGTTTCAGTTGTGAATGATCCCTCAAATGCAAACCCTAATTGTTTATGGAAGCAATAACTCAGTATACTATGTCAAACATAGTTGTTTGTATTTGATTGAATGGTTGATGTAACCAAATAAAGTGGAGAGAATGATAGAAAGGAATTCATGCATGAGTATGATTCATATGGTGATTTAGGGTATGATCCTTAGTAAAGAGATCAAGAAACCCTAATCGAGAAGGTTAATGAACCCTAACCCTGATTTAGGGAAATTTTGAGTAAAATCCTAATCTAGGGTAATAGTGTAACCCTAATTAAGGGTAATAGTGTAACCCTAATTAAGAGTAATGACTTGGGTAACTCTAATTTAAGGTAATGAAATGCCAAACCCTAATTGGATGAATAATGAATCCCTAATTTATGGGTAATTGAATGATACCCTAATTGGGATGATTAATGAAACCCTAATTGAGGGTGATTCCATGAGAAACCCTAATTGAGGATGATTCCATGTGAAACCCTAATTGAGGGCAATGTCATATGAAACCTTATACCTAACACAGAGTAAAGCTATGTGAAACCCTAAATTTGGGCTATAGTGCGTGGAATTCTAATCATGGGAAATATGATGATAAATCATAACCCTAATGTCTGGGTAATGATATGAGTAAACCTTAATGATGAAATAATGGGTAATACCCTATAACGATGAAATATCTTAAGTGGTTGATTATAGGCAACCGTATAATAAGAAATGCCTTAACTTGAGATGAGTCCATATCATTGAAGATAGTTGGACAATCCTTGTGTGTGATCTATGCACATCATGGTAAAGGTGATAGTTTGGTAGATGAAAATATTAAGATGTGAGATTCCTTATTATAAGATAAGTTAATAAACTCAAGTAAGATAGAAGTGATGAGGTGTAATCCTCTTGTGTTGATAAGGGTTGATTCCCTATGTTATTGTGAAAAGGATTTATATCCTGTGATAGTATGATGGTCTTAATGACCTTTGGGCATGATTGAGCCCTGAATGAGGTGTAATCCTCTTGTGTTGATAAGGGTTGATTCCCCGTGTTATTGTGAAAAGGATTTATATCATGTGATAGTATGATGGTCTTAATGACCTTTGGGCATGGTTTAGCCCTGAATGAGGTGTATTCCTCTTATGTTGATAAGGGTTGATAGCCTGTGATATTGTGAAAAGGATTTATGTCCTGTGATAATATGATGATTGGTGTAGTCTCATGAATGGCAAGTGAATATTACCATGTGATGATGAGATGAGAAATTATGTTTCCTATGTTTTATATCTTTTCAGGTTTTGATATTTATATTCTTGCTAGAAGTGAATTAGGGTTTGTATGTCCACTTGTTTGATGCAACCTTAATTCACCCAATTGGCATAACTAATCAAGTGCAACTCTAATCATGTAGTGCTCTGTGCCATAGAATCATCTTCAGTGTCAGAACTTGCTGGATGGTGAAACGAGTATTCCTAAGGGAAACTCGGAGCGCATATTGTTGAATATGCGGGGGTGGCAGGTTGAGGATATATCCTTGTCATCCACAATACAGATTGTGGAGGTTGGCTATGGTCATGCCTCATACATCTGATGTGATTGAGAATGGCTACGGTAGTGTCTCCGTGGTTATAACATGATGTGATTAGAGGACAACTGCGGTTGTACCTCAGTGTTTGGGTTTGAATACCCTAGTTTCTAGTGTCGTGACCTGTACCAAGGTCGGACTAGTGGTTTTCAGCTTGACTATATGTCATTGTAGTGGCAGCTTTGATTGATATGTCACTGCCTTTTTACTCGTACTGATCGAGGGGAAGAGATCTTAGGATGTCAGTACTCCTAGATCTTGTACGGAACTGAATAGCCCTTCGCAGGGGTCGTTTGGACTTTGAATGGTACAATTCAAATTCCCCAGGGCATAATAAAAGATGTAATACAACCGTATAGCATATCTGTTTAGGGTTATACATGACGCTTCACATTGGATGATAACCCTTGTTTGTTCTCTTTACATAAAAATGATGCTTAGTGCAACTAAGAGATAGTAATTATACTTATGTTGTGGATATGCATAAGAGTGTAAATGTGTACATACAATAGTCATGCTTATGTTGATATCTTACTGCTACTGTTGTTATAATCATGATGCTAGATATCTCATGTTGATAGTTATGTTTCGCATGCTATCCATGCCTCTATAATTAGAAATACCTGGCAGAGGCTTAATGCCTGTAATTAGGGTTGGTTAAAGTCCAATGCCTGGCTGTGTAATTAGGATTGATATAGTCCAATTCTTGAAACATTTATACCTGATTGATATAGTTTAATGCTTGAATAAGACATGATGATATATATAATCACATGTCTGGCATAAGTGAATACCTGTTTAGCAGATTGGCTAAGGCCAACAAATAGAAACAAGAATGAATCATGGGTGACACATCAGAATAATGAATGACCTGAGAAAAGCTTGAGATGTTGAAAATGTATGGTAGATAAATGTTATACATGTTCTTTCTTTTCCTTATAAAGAGAATAGATGAATTAATGTTCAATCATAGATAGGTGTAATACTTTAAAAGATGAGAATGATCTAAACTACCTATCCTCTGCTCAGTTTTATATTAATTAAACTACAATAATGATGTTTCTGGCGGAGAGTTATATCTCTCGCTGGGGCAATTTTCAATTGTCTCACCCCGTGGGAACCAACATTTTTAGGTGGACGAGTGTGAAAGAGTCTGAGAATATCTTGCAGAGGAAGAACATCAGCAACAATAGGGACAGCAGTGACAACTCAGGTTGAGTGTGCTGTCTGTCGTGTTTTGTAGATAGAAGTCCTATGTGTCGTCTCTGTACTCTCAGGTCCTTGGAGTTAGTACTTAGTGCTTTTAATGTATCGTTTTGAGATTTTGGTTTAATACCTCGAGGTTATTATGTTGTCTGTGTTTAGCTTTTAACAAGGCAGTTGATGTTGTAACCCTGGAGAAGAGATGGTATAAGATATATACTTATGAACCATGATGTAAATGTAATACATTGGATCTTATTGAAAGAGTTTTCCTATGATTGGGTATCTTTGAAAAAGGTTTTAAATTTTTAGTGATTTTCTGTAATCCGCTGCTTAGTGAACGCTTCCGCATTAGTTAATTATGTTTTTGTGAGTTGGATGCTACAATATAACTCACCTTTATAGAGTAGGTTAGATCCCAAACAGTAAGAATCTCGAGCAAATAGGGCAAGAAAACCTTGGATTCAGATCTGAACTTGGCCAAATAGGTACTTCTCTCTACAAAGAAGCAAAATCCTATAAAAAGAAATAAGAAGGATAGAGTTTTTAGTTCTAATGCCACTTTCACCATGGAACAGCAGGGTTCCGACCTAGAGGAAGGTCTAAGGAAGGAGAAGAGTAAGAAAAATGGAGAAGGAAGGAAGAAAACAACTTGCCTTGTTCGAAATCCCTAGAAGATGACCATGGAAACCCTTGGTAGGGCTAGATGGAGCTCTAGGAAACCTTGTTCTCCAAAAAGGGGTTGTATTCTACCTTAGAGCACTTAGTTCTGTAGAAAAATAGAATGGATTCATTGCTCCAGGTTAGAAGAAAGAGAAAGCAAGCATAGTTTCGTACTTGGGCAAGGAAGGGATAAATATATCCCATGGATAAGGATAGAAGCAAGCATGAGGTGTAAAAGTAGCTTCCCCAGGTGTCTATAGCTTTAAATTATTAAGAATATACAAGCACACACACAAGCAGATCCTGCACCATCCCTATTGACATGCTTAGCTTTCCTTTGTCGAATTTCCCAGCCAATCACATAATTCATTAGTTGGTAGATACTAAAGGTAGCTCATCCATGAAGGGGTAAACCCTAAAATACCCTTGATGAAAATGCCTTCAAACCATGGCTCAACTAGGAGCCCTGCAATGACTCCGCTTCCCAGTAACCCCCAATTAAGGGAGACCAAGAGGTCAGAGTTGTTATCCCAATTAACCAGATCAAAGGTTCGACAAATAATCAATAATAATTATAAAATTTTACCAAACTATACTGAAAGGCTAGAATAAAATAAAACCTTGCATTCCTTTTAAAAATTTAGATATCTAACTTCTATCCACAACTGAAATCTATTCTAAGTAATCCTCCTCGCACTTTAATTCTTATTTTCACAATGTGCCACTTTACTATTTTCCCTTTTTAATATTGTACCTAAAATGCCGACAAACAAAATGTCAGTCAGCATATATCAATATGCCGATATGTGGGGACAATCAAAATTTTGCATATATGGCTAACAACCTAAATATCACAATCAAGTTAATTAACAATTCAATTTACATTTTTAGTGTGTCAATCTCCACCGCTTTTTCCCTAACCCTAGAATACCCTCCTTAGGGTTTCTCTTTTGCAATTGACTTAAGCCCACCTTCTCCATCCTGAGCTTGGTGCCTGGGTTCACCTCTCACGGTGCCCATTAGTCATGTAATATCATAAGGCCACCTTCTCTATCCTAAGCTTGGTGCCTGGGGTCACCTCTCATGGTGCCCATTGGTCTTCCCTCTTGGGCTTGACCTCATTGCATCTTACATCAGGGTGGCATGTAGGTGCGAAAATACACACTATATCATAATTTCGATAATCATAGTGTCTTTATAATTTTCACATATGAACATCCAAAAAGATAGGTTGCATTCAATGTGATCAAACATCTGGAAAACCTCCATGAAACTAAAGTGGTTAACCATAAATAACCACATACCTATTTTGCAGATCTTTGAGATAGAATCAACCAATAAGAAAATAAATCCAATCTAAGCAAGCAACAAAGATTCTGGAAATAACATACAATTTCATTTTTATTAATATTTACCCAAACCTTCTTGCTTCTTAGGGTTTCTATCCACTTTTTAGGTTTTCTACCTCTTTTAGGATTTCGTATGCAATTAGGGTTTTGTCATACTTTTAACACCCTTAAACCCTAATTATACAAAATTACTCACTAACCCTAATTTTCTCATCTACTTCTCATGAAAGATCCTAAGATCATCTTTTAACTAAATATTCTCATATTTTCATATTTTCTCCTTTTATCTACTTTTAGGGTTTCTACATATATTATCCACTGAATTAGGTTTAAAACCGTAAATCATGTAATTAACCTTCTAAATTCGGTTAAGACTCAACATTATCATTTAACAGGTTAATATTACTTGAATTAACCTATTGTTCCTCATAAATCCATCCATTAGTCTTAATTAGGGTTTCTAACCTAATTTTAATACACCTTCCATTAAAATAAAATACTTTTGCAAAAATATACGGATTCTAGACTTCAAACAATTTTTAACTTATTCCTTGCATTTTTCTGATCAACTTTCATGTATAAAGTTTATTCATTTAAGTTTTCTATTAATTTCTACGATTTTAGCAAGGAAAACCCTTTTTCAGTATTAATTGAGCAGAAAGGGAAATTATCCGAAAATCACAGACCGCTAGATCGGTGGACCGGTGATCCGCTCCCTGGATCAGATGGTTCCTATTGCGCGCACCTAAGTTATCCGCTCTCACTCTCATTTGTTGGATCTCAGCCCGAGATCATCGTGGACAGCGATCGGACGATCTTCGGTCATCGTCTTCCTTCAATCGCTCGTAGGGCTGCGGTCAACTCCTCAGTTGACTTCGAGCTCCAGGCTACCAGCAAAGAAACGGAGGTGCTCAGAAGCTCTGCCGTCGTCTCCTGAACTTGATGAGTCATTCAATTGATCGATCCCACTTGACCTTCACCGTGAACGAGTCATTGAAGTTCCTCCATGGCCAGCAGGTTGCAGAGGGGGTAGGTTAGGATGAAACTCACAATTGAGGTTGTTGCTCGACTCATCATTGCTCTCCGCAACAGCTGGGATAAGAATTAGGTCTATTGGTACCCTTGAGTACCCCCCCCCCCATATATGGTTGGGTCTGGAAGCCCGAAGATTTGGGAACTTCTTCCCTCATCAACGATAGCATGTGAACTTAGGGTCTAGATCCTTCGGATCACTCCCCCAAAGTCGATGGACTAGTTTTTTCTTAGAATTATCGCCTCATTTGATGAGAATTCAAATTCCCAATTCTTATCTCAATTCTACTGTGATTTGGGGTAGATGTGAACGAATACCCTTAGATCCGTGGTTCCTTGGACCACGCGGGTCATCCAACGGCAGTCATCGCTCCCCGAAATCCAATTATCTTAAAATTGATTTAAAAAGGTGTTTTAACAAGATAACTTGGAAAATTTGTTTCTGTCTCCTCGATTAATATTTTTCTCTCAAATTTAGTGAAAACTCCATCTTGGCATTATCTAATCTAGTATTAAATTTGAAATTCAAATTCCAATGGATGAGAGTGTTTCCTTCACATCCAAGTTATCCATTAATTAAACCAATTTTAATTAATATTTCTTTTTTCCTTTGCCATTATCATATTATCTCGAGTCTCTTGGTCCTCAAGGAACCCTAAAGGTATGAGATCTCCCATTGGGAAATATCCTTTTTCCTTTTCCTTTTATATTTATCCTTTTCTTATATTTCTCCTTTTATTAGATAAATCTTTTTTCTTTTTATTTCTCTTTTCTTTTCAATTGGGCTCAATGGCCAACAAAACCCATAAAGCAACTAACAAGGCTATTGTAAATGAAATTCATTCATTCAAATCAAACCACACTATTATTTCTTCATATATATATTAAGAGAAATTGCATTTCTCGCCAAAAGAACCCAAAATTGGGGTTGTAACATCCTTCCCCTCTTATAGGAATTTTGCCCTCAAAATTCCACCAAGCATACAAACAACCAGGATAAGACTTTCTCATATCCACCATGGCTCTCATGTGGCTTCACCCTCTCCATGGTGCTTCCCAAGAACCTTCATCATCTTATATTCTTACATCTGAGTTCTCTCTCACCTTGGTATCTTATACCCTTGTAGGTGACTTAGGACATTTCAGCCTCTCTTGAAGCTTAATAGGTTCATGGCTCAACACATGGCTTGGGTACCTCACATAGTGATCTAGATCAGACTCATGGAATACATCACACATGATGTTATCATGAGGGGTACGGCTAAACATAAGCATCTCCACCGATCCATCTCAAATGGACCTATGTATCAGGGACTCAGCTTTCTCAGCTACAACTCAGAGGGGTCGGTTTTCATAGCACATATTCTCCCACAGTGAACTGCATGTCAGTCTGCTTTGCATCAGCTCATGACTCAAGTCTCCCCTGGGCTTTCTCAGCCATCGCATGATCAAAGCGACTTCATCTGCACACACTGTGGTCTCTCTCAAGGTCCTTGCACCGACAAAATCCCAATGAAGCAGTGACCGACACAACCTCCCTTACTGAGATTTTTACATCCCAATATTGGCTATGGTGGCTATCATCACAACTTTCATAGGACAAGAACTGTCTCCATGTATCACCCTGAATGAGCATACATGCTCTCATCAAACCCTCTAGTCTGGATCATACTAACCATCAGTTAGGGGTGATAATTTGTACTAGCATCGAGTTCTTCATGTACCTACTTCCACCACATGGAAGTGAGTCTTTAGGTCATACTCAAGAACCTTTGAACTCGCATTATGGTGTAGTTGAACCATCTCTCTCTCGTATATAGTTCAACCGGATCTGTCCCCTGACAGTAATCTCTCTTTCTCTTAGATTATGTCATCTAGGTAAGGCGATCTACCATAACCCATATTGCATCTTGACCTTCCTCGGTCCATGGGAGACTTACCACAACATCCATAGTGATCAACTCACATTCCCTCTCAGGGACTCTTTATCCTCTATATCAACTCACTGGGTTACTGGTGTTCGTCCTTCACCTCCTAGCATACATGGCGACAAGCCACATGCAACTTCATCTTAGGCATCCAAAGTACTACTGCAACTTACTATCTTCGTAGTACCATGGTGTAGGGTGAACTTACAATCATGATCTCCCGTATGTCATGATTCCTCAAGGTTGGTTCGTCTGAAACCCTTAAACACTCTAGTCTTGGGTTTCATCACCTTCTCTCCCGGAGAAGTGCATCTGAGGTTATACAACCATCCTTCTATCACAACAAGCCCTAGGCTGGCTAACCAAACAACCACTAACTCGATTAATGGATCTTGTTACATCTGAGTGTTAGCCAAACATATCTCACAAACTTAGGATTCACCTAACCACCTCTTCTAGCCTTTCCACTAGCTAAACTAGATAGTTGCATCTCAATTAGAGCATCCATTACCACCTTTAATCTTTATGTGCTAGGTAACAGTGAAGACATAGACCTCCATGTATTCCACTATTCATCTCATATCGGACTTTAAGTGTATCTTCATCAAGAAAACTCAGATCTCATCTTCCTGGTTATCAAACTCAAACTTATATAACTCATAAATTCCATACAACTCATGATAAGAACGTCCTTATAAGATGACTACCTTAGTTCTCTTGGTGTTTGTAAACCATCCACACATCGTACACTCCACAAGGGAATGTTATTATCTCTATCCTCATACATCATAGCCACATTTCCACTCACATCATCTTTATCCTTGGTGTATGGCATGCATACTGTCTCATCTCTCACTCCCATAACAAGAGGAAATAAGCATTTGGATGCAGTCCAAATATAGAGTTCTTCCCATTCCAAGAGTAGAGATGGTACATCCCACATCTCCAGTACACCTTCAAATCTAACTGGAAACATGCATCACATGTCTCTACATCATGAACATCTTGATATCAGGTTTTCTTTCATGGAGAACTGGACTCAAACACACTTGGGTCACCACACAATCCTTAGTCATATCCTCTAGGTCTGTAGGGTGCCGACACTTTTGGGGTCATCCCTCTTCGCTTATGCATCCAGAGAGTGCCCCCTTCATATGTGCTTTGGGTCCCATGAGTTCATGAAGGTGATCAATCTCCTAACCCATGACCCTCAGACAATGATAGTTGTTACCTCCCGACCCTATGGTCATGTGTAACTAGGGAATTAGGCAACTCCTACTCCCATCGGTCTTATCCCTACCTGACCCTAGGATAGACTTAGGATTCTAACATAGTACATATCCAAATTAAAACCTTACCCAAGTCTCCATCATCTCTCTCGGAATTTGTGGTCTGACTTACATCCTTTCATAGGGATCAGGGCAACCTACTTGCCTCAGTCCGGCCCCATATTGGTTACCTCCATGGTAGCACATCTACATGCCCTTAGTGATGGTTATCTATGGGTCTACAGGTTCCTTCTCATACTATGTACTCTCCACTTAGCTTCTCAAGATCCTATGAGACCTCTTTATGTTACCTCAAACCCCACAAAAGCTGGTACATACCCTACAGAAGAGTCACTCCCCCAGGATGGGAGGAAACTATATCTTGATAGCAGCAAGGGTCACAAACGTCCTTATGTCCAGGGTTTACATCCACATGAGCATGTTTAACCCTAGCAAGCTAATAAGGCACGTATCTAACAAGCAGACCACTTACTAAACCATGCTAGGTCTCCATGATAGGTTCTACTTATTTCTATTCCTTAACATTGGACCATCATCATACATGCCCATGTCGCCAACCTATATGTGGGGGGTTCATCAAATAGATACCTTAGTCTAAGGGGTTTCCTTTTCCTCTAAACATGAGGGGTGTCATGCTCCCATGTGTAGGAACCCAAGCATTCGTGTGAGCATCAGGTGCACCAGGTACTACTACTTCCCCACTTAGGTCTAGGAACCCTAGGTTCACTTCTTATAAAAGAGCTATCCAACTGCATGCTCATCTTTTTAACAACAAAACAAACATGTACGAGGTATATCATGCACCTCCTACTATCCTCCCACATGAACAACACCTCATAGTCGAGCCCTCCGTAAGGAAAACCAACTAGGTATGATGCCTCACAACTTTTTACTATACTTTCTTGGTCTAAGGAACTCTCTTCCTATAACTAAAAGGTAGGCATCTATATCATCTGTACATTGGTACCATCAGCCTCATCCTTCTTCTAGGGTTTGGTTCTTATAAAGGAAACCAAGATACCACAAACATCCAAGGATCATGCACGAGGCAACCACAACCATCCACTTAGGTCATCCATTCTAGGTCATAACATACCTGACTTCTCATGGTTTCTTATATCTCAGAGTCTAAGCTTCCAACCCTCTTGCTCGGGTCTTACTCTCTCTCTCAAGAGCTAACCCTACAAACAACCTTAATACTAGAGGTTCTTTCTCTAAAAAGGTGGATCAAGCTCACATGTATACCCCTACATGGGTGAAACCAACGTTCACTCAAGATCATCCATAGCTCTTTATGCTTATCTCATAAGCTATCCAACATGCCCTTCTGGCCTGGGTTTTAACCTACTGCCATTACTATGACGTACTCTAGGTGCATACATTGTCATGCTCATACAAGTCCATAGGGTTTCTATATGGTCATCACTAACCTCAATGATGAAGGGGTCATCCTTCACCCTAACATGCACCACCCTTCCCAGGTTGGGTCGCCCAAAAAGGCACTAGGTCAACCAACCTCACACAGTTCACACTTTTCATAGGTATTCAAAACCAAAAGCATGTCAACCCACACACATGGTTGACCATTACATCTAACCGATCATGTCATCTCTCTCTAACCACCACTTAGGGTTAGGGTTAGCATCATCCTCAGAGGATGTGCCAGGTCTCTACCTTTAGTGGAGGTATCTGCCTCCATGACTAAATCTCTACTCATCCTCCTGACAAGAAGGTCTAACCTCATGTCTCTCCTGAGGGCATGACAACACATGCCATGCAACCTAAGCATGCAACTAACCTCTAGTTTATGCATAAACTATTAAACTTATGTCCATGACATCTTATTTACATGCTTTTCATTAATTTGGTGGAGGATTCCTTAACCGTATCATACATACCCTATCCTCAAGAGGGTGAGGAAGAGAGAGAAAACCTTAAACCTTAGAATCTTAACAGAATTAGGGTTGAGAAGGGATGAAAATAGATGAGAGAGTCCTAAAGGTATCTTATTTCGAGTCAAAACCTCAGACATTGGCCAGGCAGTCACACTGCATCTGGGAGTCCTCATGACTGACTAGAGGGGTAGAGGAAAATATTGCCATCCCCCAGACTGTGATCCTTTTCTAGAAACCTCTGTCTTTCGGAAAATCGTCTAATAACTCCCTCGGTTCTACAGAGTTTGTAAAATTTGATAACTATTAAGGATTAAATGAGGAACCAATGCTTTGATACCAAATGTAACAACCCCACCTCCCAGTAACCCCCAATTAAGGGAGACCAAGAGGTCAGAGTCGTTATCCCAATTAACCAGATCAAAGGTTCGAAAAATAATCAATAATAATTATAAAATTTTACCAAACTATACTAAAAGGTTGGAATAAAATAAAACCTAGCATACCTTTTAAAAACTTGGATATATAACTTCTATCCATAGCTAAAATCTATTCTAACTAATCCTCCTCGCACTTTAATTCTTATTTTTACAATCTGCCACTTTACTATTTGCCCTTTTCAATATTGTACCTAAAACATCGACAAACAAAACGTCGGTCAGCATATATGAATATGCTGGTATGTGGGAACAATCAAAATTTTTCATATATGTCTAACAACCTAAATATCACAATCAAGTTAATTAACAATTCAATTTACATTTTTAGTGTGTCAATCTCCACCTCTTTTGCCCTAACCTTGGAATACCCTCTTTAAGGTTTCTCTTTTGCAATTGACTTAAGGCCACCTTATCCATCCTGAGCTTGGTGCATGGGGTCATCTCTCATGGTGCCCATTAGTCATGGAATATCATAAGGCCACCTTCTCTATCACGTGCTTGGTGCCTGGGGTCACCTCTCATGGTTCCCATTGGTCTTCCCTCTTGGGCTTGACCTCATTGCATCTTACATCAGGGTGGCATGTAGGTGCGAGAATACACACTATATCATATTTGTGATAATCATAGTGTCTTTATAATTTTCACATATGAACAACCAAATAGATAGGTTGCATTTAATGCGATCAAACATCCAGAAAACCTTCGTGAAACTAAAGCAGTTAACCATAAATAACCACATACCTGTTTTGCAGATCTTTGAGATAGAATCAACCAATAAGAAAAGAAATCCAATGCAAGCAAGCAAGAAAGATTCCTGAAATAACATACAATTTCCTTTTTATTGATATTTACCCAAACCATCTTGCTTCTTAGGGTTTCTATCTGCTTTTTAGGTTTTCTACCTCTTTTAGTTTTATGACTGCATCTGAGCTTAATAGGTAAACTAGGGTTTACCTGGATGATTAAATGTTTAATTGGATTGATCATTTCTTAAATATAATTAATGATGATAATTCAATTATAATGTTTTAAACCTAATAAGAATTTTAAGTATTCTATTGTTTGAGAAATATTATCCCTAGTTGGCTGAAATTAGGGTTTTTATGGTACATGAGTATGGAATTTGATCAGGATAGCAGTGTGGTATATGATTTTTCATATTTTCTACAAATTTTTTATTTAATTTAATTTTGGATATGATATGAATAACTCAATCATGCATATTGGAGAAAAATTTCAAAATATTTGAATGTTCTTTGAATGTGGTTCTCAGTCGAACTATACTTGGACCAAAATGCTGACAGAGTGATTTTTAGCAGTGTAATGTTTTATTTTTATTTATTTATTAGTAACTCTAAATCATATAAAATTTTATCTAAAGATATGAAACTCAATCATAAACAACAATTAAAATTTTCATAATTTTTAGTTGCGTTTATACCTTATCAGTAGATGAATTATAGTAACTAATATTTCTGCAGAATTTTGGATAGCAGTGCACTATTCGATTTTTAATCATTTAATGGAATCTTGTAATGATCTCAAATTTTAAATTAATCTTTGTAACTCAATTATATACATTCTAAATTCTCATAATTGTTTGAGAAGGTTTGATCTCTGAAATACACAAATTCACATAAATCTTTTTATAACAGAAAAATCTGCTGAAATAAGAAAAAGTTTAGTGAGGGGTCAATGTGTAATTAACCCAAGCAGCTCAATTTCTCTATATGGTCAACCTAACACACAAGGATCTCTCATAATTCGTGATTCAATCTAGAGAAACAAAATCCTAGAGAGAGAGAGTTAGGGTTTGAGAGGAGAAATTGATGGAGATGATGACCTAGGATTTTGTGATCCGAGGAATGATGAAATCATGTAAGTTTAGCTTCTTTGGATATAGTTTCATGGTGAATCTTCTCTCACATGTCAAAATTCCGTCCCTCCTCTGATTTGATCCAAAATGGTATCAAAATGTCTCCTTTCTCACTCTTTCTTCATAATCCCTCATTTTTAGGGTTTCCTAGTTGAAAGGAAGAAGAATTGGGTAAATTGCTAGGGATTTGATATGGATTCGAGATTTTTAGATATGGGATATGTTTTTAAGGTGTTTTCACACCTTAGGGTGAGTGGGAACTTCCTTTGAACATTATATTTCATGAAAATTGGTTAAATCAACCATAATCTTTAATTGCTTAGTATGCGACTACAAACCCTGAATTGTCTATTTGTTCTAAGTTGTTGCAAAATGATATGAAATGGATTCTTCCTTTGTTTGAATGAATTTAAGATGATAAAATCATATTATAAATGTATACAATGCATTCTAATGAGAATTCCCTAAGTATTTGCAGAAGTTATAAGAATAAACTAAAATATAGGGAATTTGTCTATGATTGAAATTTGTTGTATAAGTAAATAGAGAAAGTTGCTTATATAGATTCTCTTGGTTTTGAATGATTGTTTATCTAAATTCATAGTACATATATGTCAGATACTATCTTGGATTTCGTTTAAAGTGAGTAGTGTTTGTTTGGTATCTTAGTGAAAAGCGTGAAACCCTAGATGCGAGGAAAGTTGGATATTTGCAAATAGATATCGTGTAATCCATTTGAAGGGATTTTCTTGACATGACAGACTTTATTTATTCAATGTTATTATTGTTGCATGATATCCCAATGAATGGCATGGAAACCCAAATTCAGCTTAGTTCCAAGGTTTCATACATATATTGATTTTATATGATTTTTTGATAGTTGTCTTTATTCAATGAATGTTTATGTCACACAAAATCTTTACGGGAGCCATGGGAAAAAGTTGTTGCCTAGTGAGAGGTGACAAGATGTGTGATGGCCTTGTGAGTAATGAGAATAATTGTGCAACCAGTGAAATTAATACCTTGGTCTAAGGACCTAGAGGTAATGGTTACATGTTACAGAGGTAACAATGCTATGTGATGATCTAAGGGTTTGAATACCCAGATCCAGTAATTATGATAATGATGTGAAGGGATGAGAATTCCCCGTAATGTGATAAGGGATTTAAATCCCATGTATCATGTGTTGTAAAGATTTGAAAAGTGCATGATAGATGTATTACACCTTTCTTTGTAGCATTTGTTGTGATTAAATGAAACCCTAAGAGTAGGGTGTTCAATGAATCAAGTATTGTGATATCAATGTTCTCAGTTATTATTAATAATTCTTGTCATGATAAGTAATTAACTCTTAATTGGGTTATGAGAGGCAAAACTCAAGATTTGGGTTGATATGCACATTCTTCGAGAAATTATAGATAAGTTGCATGTGCTATTGACGATTACTCATATGTCAAGTAATTAACTCTTATCAGTGTAATAAGATGATAAATTGCACGATTCTAGTATGTATGTGCCAAGTGGACATGTAATCTGTTTATTTAAGAATTTTAGTCTGCCTACATGTATAGTATATTGATTACTCAGTATATTACAGTGTTTTGAATATACTGCTCTGCCAAGTTTAGAATGATATACATGTTGTATTATAACATCAAATAAGTAGATGTGATACCATAGAGATACCAAAGTCAAGTATAAGAGAAGTGTACAATGTAGCAAAGAGCTTTCTAGGAATAATAAAATAATAGACTTAGAAGCATTGAACACCATAGAACCCCTATGTGAGGTATGCGCCTTAGGGATGAAACGACCTAACCCTGGTAGCGTATTATATATGGGGGTCGAAACGTGCTATCAGGTGGCATGGAGGATGAAGCCCTAGTAGAAGTCTCCTTAAATTATAGTTTGCAGTGTCCAACATCTGCCAGAAGTCTTGGTGGCACTAGAGTACAAAAAATCTAAGAGGTGGCTTGAATCTCTGCCTCTGTGCTCAGGTTAGAGAAGGAGTCCAATTTAGGCCAGAGAGCCATTTCCCTATTGCAGACCAGGAGAGTAGTCAGACTTAGCATTTCCCAGGTGTGTCCGCTAAGTCTTGTATAGTGTGATCGTAGTGCACTATGAGTCTTCATATGTAGAGTACATTGCATATGATCAGGGCATAATAAAATGAATGAGCGGTCAAACAAGTGTGTAAAGTTATTCAATTATTCTTTGTATGTTTCTAAATTATTAGTTCTCTTTATGATCAATCAAGCATTTCATATATTGATTCACTCTTATAGATATTTAGAGTATCTTGCCATATTTATGATTATCAATTATTAGACTCTTTAAAGCTTAATGATGTTATAATTGATATCAATTGCTCAAAAGTATATCTGTAATTATATTAGTGCTTTAGATTGTTTCTTTGAAGTACTCATTCACTGAGCGAGTAGGCTCACCCCTCTACTCAGAATTTTTAGGGAAATCACATGGACTTGAAGAAGATATCATTGAATCAGAGTAGATCTGCCACAAGAGTTAAGTCTGAGTATAGTTAAATTTAGTCGGTCCTTGTAAAGAAATAAGAGAGAGTTGTAAATGATGATGTATAACATTATTCCTCTTTTAGAAATATGTGTGAATCAGTAAGTCTTATGTGCTTAAAAGTATGAGGAACATAATGAATGTTCATACATGTATTTTTATTGTTGAAATCATATTAGAGAAATCAATATTTAGATTCCCTGTAAAGTTGGTTTATGTGGTTCAATATAAGAAAACAAAGAGTTTTGAAAGAGAAGAAAAAGTTAAGGGTGATCTTTGTATTACGTTAAATCCTCAATTTATGCCCTAATTTCATGATTAGTGGAAATTATGAGATTGGGGTGTAACAACTTGGTATCAGAGCTTAGGCTGAGTTGTCAGGGACCATTAAGTTAGTATGTTAGAGTCATACGTGTGGAAGATAGGAGATGTTATGATGTTAGCTCTAGGGATTTGAGTATTTGGATATCTTGGCCCGGTATCTGAGTACTTGGATCAACCAGTATCAAGCTACTATGTCTATTCTTTCATGTATACCCTGGCCAGGTATAAAGTGGAAGGATGGGCTAGAGAGGAACCCTAGAAATATTAGGGTTAGAAACAAGATAAGTAAAATGAATTAATAACATAAATATAAAATGAGACATAACTTTCATTTCATATTGTTGTTTTATTGGAGATGAATATAAATGCTCTTATATGTTTGAATTCAGATATTCAATGTTTTGAAATATATATGGGTCTTTAAGATTTGTTGTACACTATGCAGTTGTAGCATTTATTGATTACATTCTTTGTATCAAGTAGCCTAGAAATGATCTTTGAATGAACTTTCCTAAGTGGATATTCTTTCCACATGTTTGAGATTAATAGGAGTTGGTTAATCTTAAGTAGGTCTTGGCTTCAGGGTCGCATGTTTGGTCTGGTCCGGCTGGCAGGATGCATTACTGGGATCTAATGAATCCTATTAACAATATGACAAGAGTAGACTCTGGATAAATTAGACCCACATCATAGTGATAATGTATATACACTAAGATGTTGAAACATATGGGAAAGATTAGAATAGCTAAGAATCAATTGGAATTGATATCTGAGACCCAACTTTGGGGCTTCATATGAGAAATTCTTAATTGGGAATAAAGGAAAATGACGTAAGGTTCAGATTAAGTTTAATGATTAATATTATATGAACTCTAAATATGAAATATGGAAAAGATATGAGAAAAGTATGTAAGGGCCAAGGTAGTAAGAATTAATCATGAGGAATGGATTATATAACCGAGTAAAATATTTTTATGTACTCCAAAGCAAAGGAAAAATAGAAGAAAATAGTTCAAGTATACGATAAGTAAATATAAGTGAAGAGTCTTCAGAAGAGTTAAAGTAAAGAGAATTAGATAAATATGTAAATCATAAGACTAGGATAAGAAACTAAGTTAAAACAAAGATAAATGTTGGAAATGATGAGCTTGATTAAGGAATGAGGGTTATGATATAATTGAGAGCATGGAATGCATACATTTATTAATAAGTTTAATACATTCATCATTACTACCTTTGGATTCCAAGTCTCTATAGAATAACAAACAAGTTTCTAAAAAAAAGAACAAAAGTGTAGCTTAACAAAATGAATAAGTTATACAAAGGTAGACTATACTCAGGAAGGAAAAACTTGATATAAGAGAAACTATGATTCACCCATGCATGAGCCGTTTGATTTAAAATGAAGGGTATGTAATGTATTAAACATGAGTTGAAACTAGTAGAGAGATTATTGAATTAGAATTTCAACTTCACATTAGTAGAAGTGTGATGATGCGTCTTGCAAAAACAAGATCAACGAAAGCAGAAGCGATTAACTAGCAGCAGAATTATGGAAATTCACTAAAAATTAAAACTTTTCATAAAGAGATTTATAAATGATAAAACTCTTTCATAAAGAAACATGATAAGTTGTTTACAGACTGATCCATCATTACAACTCTGTCATATCACATCTTGAGTATTACAAACATCAACTACCTTGTTAGCTATACAAGGCAAGATACAAAAATCTCGAGGCATTAAGCCAAAAATTTCAGATCTATCTTTAAACATCTACTGACTCCTAGGACCTGAGAGTACATAGACGACACATAGGACATTCTATCTACAAGACTTGACAGACAATGTCTCCACCTGAGGATCACTACTGTCACTGATGTTGCTGCTGTTGTTGTTGCTCACTCACTGATGGGTTCCTTTGTCCTCGGTGTCTACCTAAAAAGTCAAATCCCATGGGGGTGAGACAATTTGAATAATTGTACCAGCGAGAGTTATAACTCTCCGCCAGAAGCATTGTTATTGCAATAAAGGAATAACATTAAGCAGTAGAAATGTAAACATTCAACAACAGGTTTAACATTGTGTAAACTAAGTGAAGCAACATTCTTTTAAGCAATCATTTCAATTATAACTTAATTGAATGACAAGGCATATATCAATAAGGAATATGAAGAACATGTATACTAGTTATTTAACTAGAACACTATAAACAATGTAACATCATTCATTATTTCTCGTAGTTCAACCTAAGCAAATATGCTACACGGCTGATTACATTTTACAAACATTTTTATGCCCTGAGGAGATGAGTTACACCTCTCATACTCCAACCGACCATTACGAAATCGCAATCGGTACCATACATAGGTCATTAGAAGTGCCGGATTCCTATGACCTCATCCTCCTCAGTCAGTATGAGGAACAAAATGCATGACATCTTGTGTCTCTACTATAATAGCTTCACAGGGTATCCTGGCAACTTCGCTATTAGAGTTACAGTGGCGTTCTATACTCTCTTTGCCATCGAGGGATTTCTTGTTTATCTCACATCGATGCGACATTAACAACATTATCGGGAGATTAGTGATACATCATCCCGACATAAACATATAACGAAGGATTGGGAGATTATAGATACATCTCACATCAAATCCTACATTAGGACGTAAGGATATTCGCATCCATAACCCCCACATACTCAAAAGTATGCTCTCCAGGAATTCCCTTAGGAAAACCTATTTCACCATCATTTAACTTCTGACAATGATGGATCTATGGTCAGGGCTCTACATGATATCATTATACTTGATTATTTAAGTTCATTATAGCATTCTTTTAGCATCAGGCATGTTTTCAAACATAAAACATTGAAACAATTGCTATAAAGAAGGAGTACTAATTGTATCAAGTTCATTTCTCATCCAGTTATCATTGGGATATCAATCCCTAACCATCTCATCATTATGATTCAGGAACATGGGTGTTCAAAACCTTAGATTATCAAAACACTTGTTACCAAGTAACATATTGTCATTAAGTCATTTTAACAGTATGACCTTGATTGTGACAATGCAGATATTTCTCATGGCTATCACAACCTATCAATCTCATGTGTTACCTCTTACTAGGCAACATAGCATATTATTACTTTCAAGGCTCATAAAGTACTCTTAATGAATATGACATCATAACCCTTACCTGGCTATGATCACTTCTATATAAAAAAAACTGTATGATTAGCAGAATTGATAACATGCACATTCTGTCTATATAACCACAATACAAAATATCTCCTAATTCAATCATAGAGTTTCTTACTTAAAAGCATAACCCAGAATTAGGGATTACTGTTCATATCATCACATTACTCTAAATTAGGGCTTCCTATTCACATTACATCACATTACCCTAAATTAGGGTTTACTATTCACATTACATCACATTACCCTAGATTAGGGTTTACTATTCACATTACATCACATTACTGTGAATTAAGATCATACCATCATCATGTATGAGGATTACTTCCATTAATGCCCTCAAATTAGGTTAAGATTCATTAACCCTCATAATTAGGGTTTCCATGATCTCACCATAAATATTCATACCCTAATTAGGTACATTCGTACACATTGGGAGTTTGTTACTTGATTCTCATACATGTTAAGAGTTTTCTCTCTCCTTTTACTATTGAATGATGTTTACATCACTCATGATTAGACTAAGTCAAATCAATCTTGACAACATAAATTATGTTATCACCATTATGGTCATTAGGGTTTACTTGATCAAAGGGTATAGGTTACTCTATACCATCAAGGGTACTTTTGTAATATTCACCATTGATCATAACATGCATCAATCCACTAATTACTTGGTCCCTTAATCACTTTAGGTATCTATAGGGTTTAGGTTAATCAACTACAAAACTATCTTGACTACTAAGGTATCAAACGATCTTGACCTTTTTAGACCTCAAACGGTCTTGCACCCCAACCCCCCAAATAGTCTTGGAAGTACCTTGAAACCGTTTGGTGGTGTTGACCATTTGGTCTAGTTTGACTTTGAAACCATTTGATGAAATGTACACTCAAAACGGTTTGCCCAAGATGGGGTGAAGACCGTTCGGTCTTGTTGACCGTTTGGCCAACTTTGACTTTGAAACCGCATGGGAAAATTGATCTTGAAACTAAATGAGCACCAAATGGTGTGGGATCGTTTGGTCCCAAATGGTCTTGAGACCGTTTTGGTCCAAACCATCTCAAAACCGCATGGACCGAAAAGTGTCTCAATCATTCCAATTGAGTTAGGTTTTCCAATGTTGAACCCCTCAATCGTTCATGCACTAGTTAGCCACTTATCAATTGAGTCAATTAGGTCAACCCTCTACTGATTTGACACTCAATTGACCCTCAATTGATCACCAATTAGGGCTTGGATCAATTGAATTAAGGTTTAGAATCGATCACCCTTCAACATGTATCAACATGAGTCTAATTGACATTGAAACCATTGAACCATCATTCAATTTGGTCATGACCTGACCCCAAACGGTCTTGGGATCATTTGGATGACCTACAAACGGTGTTGAGACCATTTTCTCAAGTCAACATCAAAAACTAACTCAACCTATTAAGGTTTGGCTCATAGATTTGATCATTAGGTTACTAATCAATTATACTTCAACTTGTTGCCTTTCAATTTTCAACCACTTAACCATGGTCAACCCTAGACCTCCAAACGGTCTTGGGTGACCCCCAAACGGTCTTGGGATCATTTTGACATCCTCCAAACGGTCTTGAGACCGTTTTCCCATTATTTCATCAAAAACGAAGTCATTCACTTAAGGGTTGAACCCTAGATTTGGTCATAAAATCAGCACTTAATTGTTTAACAATTCAATATCATTGGACCCTCAATTGGTCAACCCCTCTTAACCCTAGACCTCCAAATGGTCTTGGGTGGTCACCAAACGGTTGTGAGACCGTTTGGGTGATCCTCAAACAGTTTTGAAACCGTTTGGGCCACTCAACCCAAACTTCAACATGATTATATTATTGAAAACATCAACTAACCCGATTAGGGTTTAGGTGACTAATGTGTCTTCAATAAGTGATTTACTTGGAATTATATGATGATTTTTGGTAGGTGATTAGTCCACATTGTTTACAACAGACCTCCAAGTGGTCAACACATGGTCAACGCACCCAAATAGTCTTGGACCGTTTGCTTTCATGTGGTTTAGTTGAAACTGTTTGCATTCAAACGGTTTGAAACAGTTTGCTCCCAAACGGTTTGGGAAACTGTTTGTGCAAGAGGTGGAAGACCGTTTGCTAAAGCAAGATTAGGATAAACTTTTGAAATAATGTCATCATCTTCTACCTCAAGAACAGGGGCTGTTCTTCATGTATTTGCTAGCAAGAACACTTAGAAGTGTCTAAAGAAGAAGAATAAGCAACGATTCTAGGAGAAGAAGATGCATTAGCAAAACTTAAGGGTTAGAGTTATAAAACCCGCCTTTAGATCTGATCTAGAGCTCCAAGATTCGTAGATCTAATGGTGGCTTGAGCTCCAAAGGTCGTCCAAGGTCCGTTCTTTAAGATTTGGTTGGAGAAGAGGGATAGAAAGAAGAGTTGTGTAAGAAAAGTTAACAAACCAACCTTGTATTAGGGTTTTCTCCAAGAATTTGAGCTAGGTGATGATCAAAGCTTACCCAAACCAGCTTGGTCGTCCTCCTCTGTTCCAGAGCTTCCTCTTGGTTGGTCCAAATAAAGAAGATGTGAAAAGAAACTAAGGGAACGATCCTTTGCTTTGTGTAAAAAGGATTCTTATATATTTTATGGGTATTTTCAAAGCAAAGAAAAAGATAGCTATTTCTTTTATTTCTTAAACCCATCCACTCATGCACACTCCACCCTTAGCCACGTTTCTTCCTAATTTTCTCATGCAAAATCTCTCTTTTATCCAAGTTTAAGAGGAAAATAAACCAAACACCTTATTAAGCTATACATGTATAAAAGGGCCATTTTGCTTAAAACTTGGTTATTTAATTATTAAGGTTATCTTTCTTACTTGGTCATTCAAATGAGGCACACCTCTCATTTTATTTGCTTGACTTGATGCCAAGAAACATGATAGATACTCTAGAGGGTATATTTTACATGTTGCACCCTATGTTTTGGGTAAATTGCACTTTACTCCAAAACTAGGTTTTAAAGCACAAGGATTACTCTACAAGCTATATCTTGGTGATCAAGCTTGTGGAATCCATCCCACCATATCATATGCATTCTTATGATGTCTTATCATCATAGGAACATTTCAACATGTGCAATTTTCAAGTTAACCCCTCTAATTGGGTAATTTGCACCTTAGTCCATATTTAACAAAACAATATTACAACATTGTTCAAAAAGGACAGAAATGGAAATATATGTTCCTCAGAAGCTTTAATTACATTACACAAGATAAACACAAGTATCTAATTACATATTTAAGCAAAATACCTAGGGTTAGTTCATAACCCAGGTCAGGGATGTTACAAATTATCCACCCTTTACAAGGATTTCGTCCTCGAAATCAACAAAACATATTAAGAGAAAAGAGCAGGGTATTTCCTTCTCATCTCGCCCTCTAGTTCCCATGTGGCTTCTTCAACACCACGGTGATTCCAGAGGACTTTCACAAGACTTATGTCTTTCTTTTTCAGCTTTTTAATTCTTTTATCAAGGATTGACATAGGTCCTTCCTCATAAGACACATCATCATTCAGTTCTACTTCCATAGGTTGCAGAACTAATTTTGTATCAGGGTGACATTTCCTAAGCATGGAAATGTGGAACACAGGGTGTAACTTCTGTAACTCTGGTGGTAGCTCCAGCTTATAAGCTACTCTTCCAATCCGTTCAATGATTGGATAAGGCCCCATAAACCTAGGAGCTAACTTCCCTTTCCTTCCAAATCTCAGAAATCGTTTCCAAGGTGAGACTTTAAGGTATACCATGTCTCCAACCTGGAATTCTAAAGGTCTACGACACTTATCAGCATATGATTTCTGTCTATCCTGTGCAGTCTTCAACTGATGTTGTATTATCTTAATCTTTTTTGTAGTCTGCTGCACAAGATCAGGACCTAAAAGTTGATATTCACCAGTTTCATACCAACATAGGGGTGATCTACAACATCTACCATACAAAGCTTCATAAGGTTCCATGTCAATGCTATGTTGATAGCTATTTTTGTAGGCAAACTCTATCAAGCTTAGGTGTAGATCCCAACTCCCTATAAACTGAAGAACACATGCTCTAAGCAAGTCCTCCAAGGTCTGTATAGTCCTTTCTGACTGTCCATCAGTCTGAGGATGAAAGGTTGTACTAAACCTTAACTGTGTGCCTAAAGCTTTATGAAGTCGCTCCCAAAAATGACTCGTAAACTGGGGACCTCTATCAGAAACAGTGGTGACTGGGACTCCATGTAGTCGTACTATCTCATCTACATACAACTGTGCTAACTTCTTGACAAAATAGGTTATTTTGATAGGCAAGAAGTGAGTTGTCTTTGTCAACCTATCAACTATTACCCAGATGGAATCATGTCCTTTGGCTGTCCTGGGTAGACCAACTACAAAGTCCATAGTTACATGATCCCACTTCCATTGTGGTATGGGTAAAGGTTGCATTGTTCCTGCAGGCTTCTGGTGTTCAGCTTTAACTTGCTGACACACAGGACACCGCATAACAAACTCAGCAACGTCCTTCTTCAAACTAGGCCACCAATACATATCTTTCAAGTTTTGATACATCTTGGTGCTTCCTGGATGCATGGCATACATTGAAGAATGAGCTTGTTCCAGGACTAACTTTCTTAAGTTATCCACATCCGACACTATCATCCTATCATGATAACAGGCTACTTGATCATCTGAGTCATGGAAACCATTTTGTTTCTCACTACCATACTTTGATCTAATCAGTTGAACTGCAGCATCAACTTGTTGTGCCTCCTTGATCTGCTCTCTCAGAGTAGGTTTTATATGCATCTCAGCTAACAACCCGACTAACAATGATACTTTTAATTGTACATTGTTTCGCCTTAAGGAGATAAGCATATCTCTCCTCGTGCACACTAAGGAATTCATCTGTACTCTATCTAGGACTGATGTTGCTGATTTCCTACTCAAAGCATCAGCAACCACATTGGCCTTCCCTGGATGGTATTCAATTGTACAATCGTAGTCCTTGGTTAACTCCATCCAGTGGCGTTGCCTCATGTTCAGCTCGTGCTGAGAAAAGATATATTTAAGGTTCTTATGATCTGTGAAAATCTGGAATGTCTCTCCATAAAGATAATGTCTCCAGATCTTCAGGGCATGAACCACATCAGCTAGCTCTAGATCATGTGTAGGATAATTCTCCTCGTGTTTCTTAAGATGTCGGGAAGCAAAATAAATCACTTGTTTATCCTGCATCAACACATATCCTAGTCCATTCTTGGAAGCATCACAGAAAACTATATATCCTTTCCCTTGTTCAGGTAACACAAGAACAGGTGTTTGTCAACCTATCCTTCAACAGCTGGAAAGATTGTTGACACATGTCACTCCAGGTAAAAGGAACATCCTTCCTTGTCAACTTAGTCAAGGGTAAAGCTATAGAACTGAAGTTCTTAATGAACCTCTGATAATAGCCTGCCAACCCTAAGAAACTACGGATCTCTTTCGGTATCTTCAACTTCTCCCATTGCAAGATATATTCTACCTTTTTAGGGTCAACATAAATACCTGAGGTAGATATTACGTGTCTAAGGAAAGATACTTATGGTAACCAGAACTCACACTTGCTAAACTTAGCATATAATTTATTCTTTCTTAGAAAAGTTAGAGCCTGATGAAGATGTTGCTCATGCTGCTGAGCATCTCTACTATAGATCAAGATGTCATCTATAAAGACAACAATACTTTGATCGAGAAAAGGTCAGAAGATTCTATTCATGAGTTCCATAAATGCAGCTGGTGCATTAGTTAGCCCAAACGACATAATTGTGAACTCATAATGACCATACCTTGTCCTAAGAGAAGACTTTGGTATGTCACTATCCTTAATACGTAGTTGATGATATCCTAACCTCAAATCTATTTTTGAGAAGACGGTTGCACCACGCAACTGGTCAAAGAGATCATCAATCCTCGGTAGAGGATACTTATTCTTTATCATTACTTTATTTAGTTTTCTATAATCAATGCACAACCGCATTGAACCATCTTTCTTTTTAACAAAGAGGACCAGAGCACCCAAGGGTGAAGTACTCAGTCGGATAAAACCCTTCTCAAGCAACTCTTGTAGTTGTTTCTTAAGTTCTTCCATTTCAGCAGGCGCCATCCTATATGGTGTTTGTGCTATAGGTTGTGTGTTTGGGATTAGATTGATCTCAAAATCAATTTCCCGAGGCGGTGGCACACCTGGAAGTTCTTCAGGAAATACATCTTCAAATTCCCTAACTACTGGAACTTCAGCAGGGTTAGGACTATCCATGGTAGTATCTACCACATGGGCCAAGAATGTGTAACATCCTTGCCTCATCAGCTTCTTAGCAACCATAGCTGACACAAGACAGGTGGGTAGAATCTCTCTGTCTCTCCTTGAAAGATCCATGTGTCACTATCATCAGTGAACACAACTTGCTTGGACTCACAATCCAAGACAACCTTATACCTTTCTAAGGTATCCATCCCTAGGATTATATCAAATCCATGCATCTCAAGTGGTATAAGATCCACTTGAATGCGATGTTCAGAAAAGAAGAGGATGCAGGGAGAACATACCTCCTACAACATAGCAGATCCCCTTAACGGAGTTTCTAGAAACAAACTATCTGCTTTATGACTTAAAGTCAAATTGCAGTCAAGAATCACTCTTCGAGTGATAAAGGAGTGTGTAGCACCTGGATCAATTAAAATAGATACAACACAAGATGTAGACATATCAAAATATAACAATTCCATCTGACCTGCCACAACCCGAGGGTTGATTACTGCATCAGGTGGATTCCTAGCATAAAATCTCGCTGTTGCCTGTGGTTGATTCGGTGCTCGTTGACTGGGTGTCGATGATCCAGCTTGGGACGCTTGTCCACGTCCTCTAGCACTTCCTGGGAACTGTCTCCTTTGAGATCCTTTCTGACTTTGCCTCTGGGGTTGTGTCACACTCACTTCTCTAGCTCTGCAATCTTTCATCAAATGTCCCATCTTTCCACATATGTAACAACTTATGTTTAGTTGTTGTGGTCTAGGTGGTCCTGTAACTGACATAGATGTTGAACTGTGAGCTCCTTCTAGTGGTAGGCTTCATCCTCTACCCCTATTCGACGTCCACTACGTCTGGGTACTGAATCTAGGTGATGGTGTAGGCACAAAAAATCTAGGTTTCTTGAAACCTTTAGATGAAGATCCTTGGAACTTGGGATACATCCTCTTATTCTGGGTCTGTCTCTTCTCTTCTACAAACCTTTCTACCCTTCTGACAGACTCTATAAAGGTAGCAAACCTTTCTCTGTTCTCTAGGGCAGACACAGGAGTAGTCAACTCAGCGTTTAGCCCTTTCTCAAAATGCCAAATACTTTCTTCATCTGTAGCTTCCATATGCGGACAGAACCGCAAAAGCTCCATGAACTTAGCCTCGTACTCGCTAATGTTCATTAGACCTTGTCTTAACCTCTCGAACTGAGAGATTTTCTCATCCAGAAATGTCTTAGGGAAATATCTATTGATAAATTCCCATCGAAAAACCTCCCATGCAACCTCTACACCAGGCCTCTTCTGTTCTTCCATGGTCCACCAATGACCAGCACTCCCCTTGAGAAGATATACAGCATGTCTAACCTTCTCAGTTTCTGGAATGTTTAGGATTCTAAAGGCCTTTTCTAGTTCAGTTAACCATAAGTTAGCATCCGATGGGTTAGTTGTTCCAGCATACTCTGTGGCTCCAACTCGGTGAAGTCATTCAAACGTCTTGTCGATTCCTTGTCCTTCAGGATGGGTAGGTGCCCTAGGTGCGGGTATAGGCATCCTATCAATCATGTGTTTCATGGAAGTCATAAACTGCCCAAACATGGCTTGGACGGTTGGGTTCCCCATGTCAGTTGGATTGAACTGGGGTGGTTCAGGAACAAGTTCTTCTCTTTCTTGGTTTCTTGCACCTTCTCTGGGTGCAGCAACACTACTTTCTGCAACGTGTTCTTCGTGTTCTTTGTGTGGTCCATACATCCTTAGTCTTATCTTCTCCTCCTAAATGAGCAGAAGACACTATCATACATACTGGAAGACACTAGAACAGACTCAACATCCTAAGTCCTATGTCTCTGTAGACTCAGCAAACCTAGAGCTCTGATACCACTAAATTATGATGATGCATCTCGCAAAAACAAAATCAACGAAAGCGGAAGCGATTAACTAGCAGCGGAATTATGGAAATTCACTAAAAATTAAAATTTTTCATAAAGAGATTTATAAATGATAAAACTCTTTCATAAAGAAACATGATAAGTTATTTACAGACTGATCCATCATTACATCTTTGTCATATCACATCTCGAGTATTACAAACATCAACTACCTTGTTAGCTGTACAAGGCAAGATACAAAAATCTCGAGGCATTAAGCCAAAAATTTCAGATCTATCTTTAAACAACTACTGACTCCTAGGACCTGAGAGTACAGAGACGACACATACGACATTCTATCTATAAGACTTGACAAACAGTGTCTCCACCTGAGGATCACTGTTGTCCCTGATGTTGATGCTGCTGTTGTTGTTGCTCACCCACTGATGGGTTCCTTCGTCCTCGGTGTCTACCTAAAAAGTCGAATCCCACAGGGGTGAGACAATTTGAATAATGGTCCCAGCGAGAGTTATAACTCTCCGCCAAAAGCATTGTTATTGCAATAAAGGAATAACATTAAGAAGTAGAACTGTAAACATTCAACAACAGGTTTAACATTGTGTAAACTAAGTGAAGCAACATTCTTTTAAGAAATCATTTCAATTATAACTTAATTGAATGACAAGACATATATCAATAAGGAATATGAAGAACATGTATACTAGTTATTTAACTAGAACAATATAAACATTGTAACATCATTCATTGTTTCTCGTAGTTCAACCTAAAAAAATATGCTACACAACTGATTACATTTTACAAACATTTTTATGCCCTGAGGAGATGAGTTACACCTCTCATACTCCAACCGACCATTATGAAATCGCAATCGGTACCATACATAGGTCATTAGAAGACCGGATTCCTATGACCTCATCCTCCTCAATCAGTATGAGGAACAACATGCATGACATCTTGTGTCTCTGCTATAATAGCTTCCCAGGGTATCCTGGCAACTTCGCTATTAGAGTTACAGTGGCATTCTGTACTCTCTTCACCATCGAGGGATTTCTTGTTTATCTCACATCGATGCGGAATTAACAACATCATCAGGAGATTAGTGATACATCATCCCGACATAAACATATAATGAAGGATTGGGAGATTACAGATACATCTCACATCAAATCCAACATTAGGACGTTAGGATATTTGCGTCCATAACCCCCACATACTCAAAAGTATGCTCTCCAGGAATTCCCTTAGGAAAACCTATTTCACTATCATTTAACTTCTGACAATGATGGATCTATGGTCAGGGCTCTACATGATATCATTATACTTGATTATTTAAGTTCATTATAGCATTCTTTTAGCATCAGGCATGTTTTCAAACATAAAACATTAAAACAATTGCTATAAAGAAGGAGTACTAATTGTATCAAGTTCATTTCTCATCCAGTTATCATTGGGATATCAATCCCTAACCATCTCATCATTATGATTCAGGAACATGGGTGTTCAAACCCTTAGATTATCAAAACACTTGTTACCAAGTAACATATTGTCATTAAGTCATTTTAACAGTATGACCTTGATTGTGACAATGAAGATATTTCTCATGGCTATCACAACCTATCAATCTCATATGTTACCTCTTACTAGGAAACATAGCATATTATTACTTTCAAGGCTCATAAAGTACTCTTAATGAATATGACATCATAACCCTTACCTGGCTATGATCACTTCTATATAAAAAAAACGGTATGATTAGCAGAATTGATAACATGCACATTCTGTCTATATAAGCATAGTACAAAATATCTCCTAATTCAATCATAGAGTTTCTTGCTTAAAAGCATAACCCATAATTAGGGTTTACTGTTCATGTCATCACATTACTCTAAATTAGGGCTTCCTATTCAAATTACATCACATTACCCTAAATTAGGGTTTACTATTCACATTACATCACATTACCCTAGATTAGGGTTTACTATTCACATTACATCACATTACTGTGAATTAAGATCATACCATCATCATGTATGAGGATTACTTCCACTAATGCCCTCAAATTAGGTTAAGATTCATTAACCCTCATAATTAGGGTTTCCATGATCTCACCATAAAGGATCGTACCCTAATTAGGTACATTCATACACATTGGGAGTTTGTTACTTGATTCTCATACATGTTAAGAGTTTTCTCTCTCCTTTTACTATTGAATGATGTTTACATCACTCATGATTAGACTAAGTCAAATCAATCTTGACAACATAAATTATGTTATCACCATTATGGTCATTAGGGTTTACTTGATCAAAGGGTATAGGTTACTCTATCCCATCAAGGGTACTTTTGTAATATTCACCATTGATCATAACATGCATCAATCTACTAATTACTTGGCCCCTTAATCACTTTTGGTATCTATAGGGTTTAGGTTAATCAACTACTTAACCATCTTGACTACTAAGGTATCAAATGATATTGACCTTTTTAGACCTCAAACGGTCTTGCACCCCAACCCCCCAAACGGTCTTAGAAGTACCTTGAAACCATTTGGTGGTGTTGATTGTTTGGTATAGTTTGACTTTGAAACCATTTGATGAAATGTACACTCAAAATGTTTGCCCAAGATGGGGTGAAGACCGTTTGGTCTTGTTGAACGTTTGGCTAACTTTGACTTTGAAACCGCATGGGAAAAATTGATCTTGAAACTGCATGAGCACCAAACGGTTTGGGATTGTTTGGTCCCAAACGGTCTTGAGACCATTTGGTCAAAACCATCTCAAAACCGCATGGACCAAAAAGTGTCTCAACCATTCCAATTGAGTTAGCAAGGGTTTCCAATGTTGAACCCCTCAATCGTTCATGCACTAGTTAGCCACTTATCAATTGAGTCAATTAGGTCAACCCTCTACTGATTTGACACTCAATTGACCCTCAATTGATCACCAATTAGGGCTTGGATCAATTGAATTAGGGTTTAGAATCGATCACCCTTCTACATGTATCAACATGAGTCTAATTGACATTGAAACCATTGAACCATCATTCAATTTGGTCATGACCTGACCCCAAACGGTCTTGGGATCGTTTGGATGACCTCCAAATGGTCTTGAGACCATTTTCTCAACTCAAAATCAAAAACTAACTCTACCTATTAAGGTTTGGCTCATAGATTTGATCATTAGGTTACTAATCAATTATACTTCAACTTGTTGCCTTTCAATTTTCAACCGCTTAACCATGGTCAACCCTAGACCTACAAATGGTCTTGGGTGACCCCCAAACGGTCTTGGGATTGTTTGGACATCCTCCAAACGGTCTTGAGACCGTTTGCCCATTATTTCATCAAAAACCAAGTCATTCACTTAAGGGTTGAACCCTAGATTTGGTCACAAAATCAGCACTTAATTGTTTAACAATTCAATATCATTGGACCCACAATTGGTCAACCCCTCTTAACCCTAGACATCCAAATGGTCTTGGGTGGTCATCCAAATGGTGGTGATCCCCAAACAGTTTTGAAACCGTTTGGGCCACTCAACCCAAACTTCAACATGATTGTATTATTGAAAACAACAACTAACCCGATTAGGGTTTAAGTGACTAATGTGCCTTCAATTAGTGATTTTCTTGGAATTAGATGATGATTTTTGGTAGTTTATTAGTCCACATTGTTTAAAACAGACCTCCAAATGGTCAATGCATGGTCAATGCACCCAAACGGTCTTGGACCATTTTATTTCATGCGGTTTAGTTGAAACCGTTTGCATTCAAACGGTTTGAAACTGTTTGCTCCCAAACGGTTTGGGAAACTGTTTGTGCAAGAGGTGGAAGACCGTTTGCTAAATCAAGATTAGGATAAAATTTGTAAATAACTTCATCATCTTCTACCTCAAGAATATGGGCTGTTCTTCACGGATTTGCTAGCAAGAACACTTAGAAGTGTCTAAAGAAGAAGAATAAGCAACGATTCTAGGAGAAGAAGATGCATTAGCAAAACTTAAGGGTTAGAGTTATAAAACCCAACTTTAGATCTGATCTAGAGCTCCAAGCTTCGTAGCGCTAATGATGGATTGAGATCCAAAGGTCGTCCAAGGTCCGTTCTTCAAGATTTGGATGGAGAAGATGGCTAGAAAGAAGAGTTGTGTAAGAAAAGTTAACAAACCAACCTTGTATTAGGGTTTTCTCCAAGAATTCGAGCTAGGTGATGATCAAAGCTTACCCAAACCAGCTTGGTCATCCTCCTATATTCCAGAACTTCCTCTTGGTTGGTCCAAAGCAAGAAGATGAGAAAAGAAACTAAGGGAACGATCCTTTGCTTTGTGTTAAAAGGATGCTTATATATTTTATGGGTATTTTCAAAGAAAAGAAAAAGATAGCTATTTCTTTTATTTCTTAAACCCATCCACTCATGCACACTCCACCCTTGGCCACGTTTCTTCCTCCTTTTCTCATGCAAAACCTCTCTTTTATCCAAGGTTAAGAGGAAAAGAAACCAAACACCTTATTAAGCTATACATGTATAAAAGGGCATTTTACATAAAACTTGGTTATTTAATTATTAAGGTTATCTTTCTTACTTGGTCATTCAAATGAGGCACCCCTCTCATTTTATTTGCTCTACTTGATTCCAAGAAACATGAGAAATACTCTAGAGGGTATATTTTACATGTTGCACCCTAAGTTTTGGGTAAATTGCACTTTACTCCAAAACTAGGTTTTAAAGCACAAGGATTACTCTACAAGCTATATCTTGGTGCTCAAGCTTGTGGAATCCATAGCACCATATCATATGCATTCTTATGATGTCTTATCATCAGAGGAACATTTCAACATGTGCAATTTGCAAATTAACCCCTCTAATTGGGTAATTTGCACCTTAGTCCATATTTAACAAAACAATATTACAACATTGTTCAAAAAGGATAGAAATGGAAATATATGTTCCTCAGAAGCTTTAATTACATTATACAAGATAACCACAAGTATATAATTACATATTTAAGAAAAATACCTAGGGTTAGTTCATAACCCATGTCGGGGATGTTACAAGAAGGATAAAAAGAAATATGTGCAACATGGTATACATGGTCATACACATGAATAAGCAACATGATCATAAGAGAAAAGTAGAAGTTAAAGATAATAGGTGGAAGAGTAGTATATGGTAAGAGGATTATGAAAAGTAAGGAAGGGTTTGAAACATGGTGGAATAATATAGATTATAAAAGAAAGAGGTTAGGAGATTCAATCAAGTGCTAGTTAGTCAAGTATCCTTGTTGATAACTAATTAAACCTACATACGACAAATGTATTAATGAGGTGTTTGAAGATAAGAATTCTAAGCCTCAGAACCATCTTCACTTCCATATATTACTTAATGAGAGAAATGTGGGAATGAATTGATAAGAAAATTAATCATATATGATGCATAACCACTATGGTAGAGGCATCTAGTGAATGTAATAATGGCACACAATATGGTGATGAAACCCTAGAAGGGTAAATTGAGAATGTAATCTGTCTGAATGGCCAATTAAGATGAAGGAAATTCAATTGACAAGATAAGGAAGACTTTAGTAAAAACTTGTGAGATTCAAAGTTTGAATTTCAAATTAAGGGAGCAAAGTCACACCACAATAATGTCATGCTATTGATAAAGGACAAATCCTAGAATGTTTAGAGTTGTAGTAGTTCAAGGGTTGTCACTAGTGATTTGACCTTGAATACTAGCATATCTATAAAACAAGATCATGAAATTTTCACTATGAGAAGTAAACTAGCACTGATAGTAATCCTAGCTAATCTGAAAAGTAGATAAACAATATGGAAATGATTTAGAGCAAAGGATAAGAAATAGATTTGAAATATAAGAGGTGTGTTTTGAACAAAAGGAGAAATACAATATGAGTTAAGTGTGATATGAAATAAATTCTTGGAGTAATAGAAAGAATGATGAATAATCTATTCATACTGTGTATGTTTCAATTTTAGGGATGTTTAATCTACATGATTAAAATGAGAAGGATAAGTAGCAAAAAGTAAGTAGTAATGAATAAGGAGAGAGATAAGAGAAAACAATGGCTTTTAGTAATATGTGAATTTGTTTTTAGAAGTATAATTTGTTGAAGGTATATTAAGGGATTTAAATTGGTTTTATGTATGATTTCAGTGTACATGTGCAAGCAATATGTTAATTAAAGGTGTCTGATAGTTTAAGTCATTCATTCCAGTAATCCATCTTCATATTGTACAATTGTGGTATGGTGATATGGGTTGAACAATGATGGAACAAATGGAGGGTTACCCTTAATAAGGTAGTCTTACCTATTCACTCATATGAATAGAAGGGATGATAACCATATTGTATTTATATGTAACCCTAATGAGGTGTAGCTTGTTATACCTATATTTAATATAACTAAGTGATGGTAATTGGGTATGAATAGTCCTTGAATGACTAAGACAATTATGGAGTACTCTGTTACTATTGTTGAAACCCTAGTATGCTATAACTCGATGGTTACACCTTGAATTATGTGTGGGTTCATACTTGAGAATAGTATGGAATTTGATGGTAATGCTTCACCTTATGCATACATGATCCAATGGGGATGACATGAGTAGTAATGTACAATTGTTGTTGAATCTAGTCTTTTAACTCAAGACTGTTTTGCTATTTGAGTAGCACAATAGTAAAATTCAAAAGAACATGGTGAACTCTCTTTCGTGATTTAGAGGTAATACATAACAATAGTACATATTTAGCAGTATGAATTGAGATAGTTGGATCAGATTATCGATGTTGAGGTAACACCTCAAGAGTATGAAAATATTGAAATGGTTGTTTCTCTCTCTATCCTATGATTGATTGTGTCATAGAGAATTTGTTTGTTATCATTGAGAACTATTTCAAACATGTTGTGATTTAGTAAAGGAATAAAGGACTTAATGTTGAAAACTGCATTTAAGTATGAAATATAAGAATATAATGACATGTACGATTTTAGAAGCTTAAAATAAACCTTGAATGTACTTTACTGGCACATTTTATGTTTCGGGGACGAAACCTTTTTAAGGGGGGAGAATTTTTATGACCGCATCTGAGCTTAATTGGTAAACTAGGGTTTACGTGGATGATTATATGCTTAATTAGATTGATCATTACTTAAATCTAATTAATGATGATAATTCAATTACGATGTATTAAACCTAATAAGAATGTTAATTGTTCTATTGTTTGATAAATTAGGGTTTGAGAAATATAAACCCTAGTTGGCTGAAATTAGGGTTTTGATGGTACATGAGTATGGAATTTGATCAGGATAGCAGTGTGGTAAATGATTTTTCATATTTTCTAAAATTTTTATATTTTATTGAATTTTGGATATGATATGGATAACTATATCATGCATATAGGAGAAAAATTTCAGAATCTTTTAGTAATCTTTGGATGTGGTTCTCAGTCAAACTATACTTTGACCAAAATGTTGACAGAGTGCTTTTCAGCAGTGTAGTATTTTATTTTTAATTATTTATTGGTAACTCCAAATGATCAAAAATTTAACTGTATATCTGAAACTCAATCATAAACAATATCTAAAATTTTCATAATTTTTGGATGTGTTTAGACCTTATCAGTAGACGAATTACTATAACTGACATTTCTGCAGAATCCTAGATAGAAGTGAACTATTCGATTTTTATTTATTTAATGAAATATTATAATGATCTCAAATTTTAAATGAAGCTTTATAACTCAATTATACACAATATTATAAATTCTCATAATTTTTGGAGAAGGTTTGATCTCTAAAATAAACGAATTCACAGAAACCTTTTTATAACAAAAAAATCTACTGAAATAAGAAAACGTTTAGTGAGGGGTCAATGTGCAATTAACCCAAGTAGCTAAATTGATCTATATTGTCAACCTAACACACAAGGAGCTATAATAATTTGTGATTCAATCTAGAGAAACGACATCCTAGAGAGAGATAGAGTTAGGGTTTGAGAGGAGAAATTGATGGAGATGTTGACCTAGGGTTTTGCGATTCGAGGAATGATGAAATCATGTAAGTTTAGCTTCTTTGGATATAGTTTCATGGTGAATCTTCTATCACATGTCCAAATTCCGTACCTCCTCTAATTTGATCAAAAATGTATCAAAACTTCCCTTTTTCTCACTCTTTCTTAATAATCTCTCATTTTTAGGGTTTCTGAGTTGAAAGGAAGAAGAATTGGGTGAATTGCTAGGGATTTGATATGGATTCGAGATTTTCATATATGGGATACATTTTAAGGTGTTTGCACACCTTAGGGTGAGTGGGAACTTCCTTTAAACAGTATATTTTAGGAAAATTGGTTAAATCAACCATAATCTTTAATTGCTTAGTATGCGACTACAAACCCTGAATTGTCTATTTGTTCTAAGTTGTTGCAAAATGATATGAAATGGATTCTTCCTTTGTTTGAATGAATTTAAGATGATAAAATCATATTAGAAATGTATACAATGCGTTCTAATGAGAATTCCCTTATTATTCACAGAGGTTATAAGAGTAAACTAAAATCTAGGGAATTTGTCTATGACTGAAATTTGTTGTATAAGTAAACAGAGAAAGTTGCTTATCTAGATCCCCTTGGTTTTGAATGATTGTTTATCTAAATTCATATTACATATGTATAAGATACTATCTTGTATTTCATTTAAAGTGAGTAGTGTTTTTGTGGTATCTCAGTGAAGAGCGTGAAACCCTAGATGCGAGAAAAGTTGGATATTTGCGAATAGATATTGTGAAATCCATTTGAAGGGATTTTCTTGACATGATAAACTTTATTTATTCAATGTTATTATTGATGCATGATATCCCAATGAATGGCATAGAAACCCAAATTCAGCTCAGTTCCAAGGTTTCATACATATATTGATTTTATATGATTTGTTGATAGTAGTCTTTATTCAGTGAATGTTTATGTCACATGAAATCTTTATGGGAGCCATGGGAAAAAGTTGTTGCCTAGTGAGAGGTGACAAGATGTGTGATGGCCTTGTGAGTAATGAGAATAATTGTGCAACCAGTGAAATTAATACCTTGGTCTAAGGACCTAGAGGTAATGGTTACATGTTACAGAGGTAACAATGCTATGTGCTGATCTATGGGTTTGAATACCCAGATCCAGTAATTATGATAATGATGTGAAGGGATGAGAATTCCCAATAATGTGATAAGGGATTGAGATCCCAGGTATCATGTGTTGTAAAGATTTGAAAAGTACATGATAGATGTATTACACCTTTCTTTGTAGTTTGTTGTGATTAAATGAAACCCTAAGGGTAGGGTGTTCAATGAATCAAGTATTGTGATATCAATGTTCTCAGTTATTATTAATAATTCTTGTCATGATTAGTAATTAACTCTTAATTGAGTTATGAGATGCACAACTCAAGATTTGGGTTGATATGCACGTTCTTTGAGAAATTATAGATAAGTTGTAGGTGCTATTGATGATTACTCATATGTCAAGTAATTAAATCTTATTAGTGTAATAAGATGATAAATTGCACAATTCTGGTGTGTATGTGCCAAGTGGACATGTAATCTGTTTATTTAAGAATTTTATTCTGCCTGCATGTATAGTATGTTTATTATTCAGTATATTACTGTAACGACCCCACCTCCCGGTAACCCCCAATTAAGGGAGACCCGAAGGTCAGAGCCGTTATTCAATAAACAGGATCAAAGGTTTGACAAATAATCAATAACAATTAAGAAACTTTACCAACTAAACTATAAACTGGTATAAAATAAAACTTTGTTTACCTTTTTAAAAGATGGGATTTCTAAACTTCTATCCATGAAGATGCTACTCTAACTAATCCTCCTGTGCACGTTAATTCTCATTTAATTTCCACATATGCCACTTTACTGTTTGTTCTTTTCATTGTACCTAAAACGCCGACAAACAAAACGTCGGTCAGTATATCAAAATATACTGGTATGTGGGGTCAACCAAAAGTTTGCACATATGACTAACAATTTAATAATCACAAGCAAATTATTTAACAATCCAGTTTACACTTTTCAATATGACATTCTCCACCGCTTTTGCCCTAACCCTGGCATACCCACCTTAGGGTGCCCTTTTGCCAATGACTTAAGGCCACCTTCTCAATCCCGAGCTTGGTGCCTGGGGGTCACCACTCATGGTGCCCACTAGTCATGCAATATCATAGGCCACCTTCTTGGTGCCTGGGGTCACCACTCAAGGTGTCCATTGGTCTACCCATCTAGGCCTGACCTTTGGCATCATCCATCAGGGTGGCATGTAGGTGCGAGAATCCATAATTCTATTATTAATGTGATAATCATAGTGACTTTATAATTTGCAAATATGAATCATCCAACCAGTTTAATTGCAATCAATGCGATTAACCATCCGACAAACATGCGGGAAACTAATGCGGTTATTCATAAGCGTAACCACATACCTGTTAAGCAGACTTGAAATAGAATAGTCCAATCAACAAGGCAAGCAAGCATTCAATAAGATCCTGAAACAAACATCCAATATCTTCTATCATGGATCATGGTATCCAAGTCTAATAGACTTATTCGAGCCCTAGGGTTACTATTCATTTTTAGGGTTTCTATTGCAATTAGGGTTTCCTTTCATCTTTCACTATTTTAAACCCTAATTATTCACAAAGATATTAAGGTTATCCCTTAACAACATTTAACCTTATTTTCGAATTAAAGGCGTCATTGTCCATTAATTAAACCCACAAAACTTATCTTACATTAAAACTGTCATTTTTATCCTTTTAATCTATGGCAAGATCATTATGCTTATTTATCATCATTTGTAATTCATTATGCTCTATTACTCATATGATGTTATTTAATCATTAATTCTACCTTGATTCATGAGAAAACCCTAATTACTACATTTAGGGTATTTATCCACAAATTAACAACTTTTAATGTTCGAAATAGATTATATCCCTAAAAACTTAATTCTATTCATGAAATCGAACAATTAAAGTCATTAGTAGTCCTAAGTACCAACATTAGGGTTTCAAGGCCCATTAAAGCCTTATTCATGCACATTAAACTCGCAGTTAAACTAATTACATGAAAATTCATCCTTTTCTAATCTTAATAATCCTTTTTATCATTAACAGGATAATATCACTTTTATATACTCAATTAACCCTTTCTAACACATTAATCATCAAAGGTTAGGTTTTTCATTGATTAAACTATAAAATATAGTATCTCTATATACTTTTCGAATTGCATAGGGAATCAGGTTTCAATTATATTTTATTTCGATTCCCCTCGATTTTCTGATTAATTTTCATGTATAACATGTTCTCATCCGAGCTACCAATCTTTAATAACGATTTTAGTAAGTAAATTACCTTCCGGCCAATAAGGGATTGACACGTCGCCAAGCTCCCATGCATCGTTGGTTTGAAAATATAACCATATTACCAAAATGCCCCCGCATTAGTTGCTTCTTCTTCAGCCCACGGAGGGGCATTCTCGTCCAACGCGCCTTTGGTTGTCTTCCACATCCAGCAGCGCCGCGGCTGCTACCCTAGGCGCCATGGACGGCGCCTGTCTTCTCCTCCTGGACCGCGACGGTCCCCAGGGATAGGTCCCCTTGCTACGCATGTCTCCGCCGCCCTTACAAGTTCTCCAAGCCACCGTCGAAGTGATGGGTATTGGAAGCAACCAGAGCTGCAACTCTGCCGCCAAGCGTAGCCCTATGCAGGGTTACTCCTTCCTGCCCGAGGCACGAGGGTCACCGCCGACCCTTCCTCACGCTCCGCCGCACACCCAAGAGCACAAGGTGCCTACCTGCTCGCGCCCAACGCAGTTGGTCGATGATAGGTCAGCCTGTAGTTCGCCGCTCATGTGCAGCCTACTCATGGTGCAGTTCTCACGGGATAGCCCAGGGAGGAGGGTTAACCATATGTAGTCGTTGTGGGATCATTAATCCACCATCCAGGCCACTCTGCAGCCTTTCCTTGCATCGGGTTCTCTCTATACTCCATGCTTAGGATTTGCATGGACAAGAAGAAGAAGAAGAAGAAGAATAGTAGAGAGGGGCGCATGGGGTCCTTCTTGAACTCACTCCTGTGCTCTACCCCTTTTAAAAGGGTTGGGAAACGAAGCCCTAGGTTATCCTATTCACAACTCGTAGAGTTATTTCCAAAAAGAATCATATTCCTTTAAGGATATGTAATCCTTCTCTCTCTTTTCAAACCTTTTGATATTCTCTAACATTTGATTATTTAGGAATTTCGAAAACATTTTCCTTTATTCTTTTTATTCTTGGCTCTTAATTATCCATCATGAAATTATATTTTCCTCAAATAGGAAAATACTATTTTTATCAAAATTACATAATTGATGGATCATGTATTCCCATTATCTCTTTATTTTATAATTATGGTATTTTCTCTTTCTTCTCCTTTATTGGGGTCCCTTGGATCCCAAGGAAATCAAAGATCTCGAAATTCCTCATTAAGGATACTCATTATCCTTCTAGATGCATCTAAATGCATTATTCTCATTATCTTGTTTTATTTCTTATTAACATATTTCCTTTTGTGGATTTCTCTTTATTTCTCTCTTATTTTCCTCATTAGTATTCCTTTTTCCATTAGGAATCATTGGGATACGAAATCCCACCAAGGATTTCCCATTTATTCCTCTTTACACATATTTTCCCTATTTCATCAATGTTTTCAATTTCTTTATTAACAAGGAAATACTTAATTGCTATTTTCTTTTCTTATTGCCCTTTCTTTGCAACTTTGGACTCCTTGGAACCCAAGGAATCTAAGAGGCACGAAGTCCTCTTTGGATTTGCCTTCTAGAGGTTTCCAAACCTTTCTTATCTCTAAATCTCAGTTATTCCTTAATTAATTGAATATCCTTGTTATTGGGCCCAATAGCCAATAAAGCCCACAATCAAACAACAAGGCTATTGTAAATGAAATCCATGCATTCATCCATTATTTGTTCATTTATCTTTATTATGAGAAATTAAATTTCTCAACAAATGAACCCAAAATTTGGGGTTGTAACATCCTTCCCCTCTTATGAGAATTTTGCCCTCAAAATTCCATCAAGCAAGCAAACAAACAAGATAAGTCTTTCATATGTCCATCATGGCTCCCATGTGGCTTCACCCTTTCCATGGTGTTTCCCAAGAACCTTCATTATCTCATATGCTTCCATCTGAGTTCTTTCTTACCTTGGTATATCGTACCCTCATAGGTGACTCAGGATATTTCAGCCTCTCAAAAGCTGAATAGGTTCAGGGCTCAACACATGGCTTGGGTACCTCACATAGTGCTCTAGATCGGACTCATGGAACACATCACACATCATGTTATCCTGAGGGGTTAGGCTAAACACAACCATCTCCACCAATCCATCTCAAATGGATCCCTATATCGGGGATTCAGCTCTCTTAGCTGTAGCTTAGAGGGGTCGGATTTTCACATTATTCCTCCACAGTGAAGTGCATCTCAGTCTGCTTTGCATCAGCTCATTACTCATGTCACCACTGGGCTCTCTCTCAGCCATTGTGCGATCAAAGCGACGTCATCTGCACACACTTGGGGTTCTTTTATGACCTTCGCGAGGCCTCCTTCACCAACATCATCATAATGAAGTGGTGACCGACACTACCTCCTTATTAAACATCTTGCATCCCGATAAAGGCCATGGTGGTTAACATCACATCTTAGGAATTGTCTCTATGTATCACCCTCAATGAGCACTCATGCTTTCATCAGACCCACTAGTCTGGATCATACTAACCATTAGTATGGGGCGATAAACTGTACAAACACTGAGCTCTTCATGTATATACTTCCACCTCATGGAAGTGAACTCTGGGATCACATCAAAAACTTTTGAATTCACATCATGGTGTAGTTGAACCACCTCTTTTCATATGTAGTTCAACCAGATTTGTCCCTTGACAGAACTCTTCCTTTCTCATGTCATCTAGGTAAGGCGATCTACCATAACCCATATTGTATCTTGAACTTCTTGGTCTAGGAGAGACTCGCAACATCCATAATGATGAACTCTCATTCCTTCTCGGGAACTTTTTATACTTTACATCCATGCACTGGGTTAATGGTATTCGTCCTTCACCTCCTGGCTTGCATGGCCACATGCTACATGCTACCATCACTTACTACCCTGATCTTCTGTGAGTCATGATTCCTCGAGATCGATACCTCAGAAACCCTAAGCTATTTTTATCGGGGTTTTATTACCATCCTTTTACTACAACAAGGACTAAACTGGCTAACTTGTTCCACATATTTCATTATATTTGTGTGTTATCCAAAACTCATCTCCTTTCCAAACATAGGGTTAGTTGAACAATCTCAACCTCATCTAGCCTCTAGCTAAACTAGACAGTTATATCTCAACCAGAGTATTCAATACCACTTTACCTCCTTAGGTGTCAGGTAATGTGACGATATACACTTCCATGTATTCCACTTATCGCCTTACCTCAAACCTTAAGTTTGTCTTCATTAAGAAATTCTGAGCTCGTCCTCATGGTGATCAAACTCAACCTTGGTAAATTCGCACATTCCACATAGTTCATGCTAAAACATCCTCACAAGATGATATCCTTATACTCTTAGTGTTTGCACACCATCCATGTATCATTCCTTCCACAAAGTTATGTTATCATCTCTATCCTTGTTCCTTACAGCAACGTTCCAACTCACAACATCTTTGTCCTTGGTGTGTGGCATGCATACTGTCCTATCTCTCACTCTCATAACAAGAAGAAATAAGCATTTGGCGGCCGTCCAAATACATAGTTCTTCCTATTCCAAGAGTAGGGATGGTACAGCCCACCTTGCCAGTACACCTTCAAATCTCAGTGGAAATGTGCAACTCATGTCTCTATATCACAATCATCATTATATCAAAGTTACTTCTATGGAAAACTAGCCTCGAACCTACTTGAGTTTACACACAATCCTTGGTCATATCCTCTAGGTCTATAAGGTGCCGACACTTCTGGGGTCATCCCTCTTCCCTTATGCATCCAGAGAGTGCCCTACTCATCTGCCCTTTAGGTCCCATGAGTTAATGAAGGTGATCAATCTCCTAACCCATGGCCCTCAGACAATGATAGCTGTTACCTCCCGACCCTATGGTCATGTGCACCTAGGGAATTAGGAAACTCCATCTTTCATCAGTCTTATCCCTACCTGACCCTAGGATAGACATGGGATTTTCTTATAGTACATGTCTGACTTAGAACCTTACCCAAGCCTTCATCATCTCTTTCTGCATTCATGACTGACTTTCATCCCTTCACAGGGGTCATGGCAACCTACCTACCTTGGTCAGGCCCCATACCGGTTACTCCCATGGCAACACGTCCATGCACTTAGAGATGATTATCTATGGGCCTATAGGTTCATTTTCCTACCATGTACTCTTCACTTAGCTTCTCAAGATCCTATGAGACCTCTTTAGGTCACCTCAAAACTGACAGAACGGGTACACACCCTACCAAAGGATCCTCTCCCAGGATGGGAGGAAACTACAACCTGTGACAGCAAGGTCACAACCATCCTTAGGGTTTACATCCGTATGAGCATGCTTAAGGCACAAGCGTACCTACAAAACCATGCTAGGTCACACTCGTTCTCTTTCCTCATCATCGGGTCAACTCATTCGTGAGGGGTTCATCAAACATACCCTTACCTGAAGGGGTTTTCCTTTACCTCTACACATTAAGAGTACCATGCTCGAAACTATAGAGACTCAAATCTCAACATGAGCATTGGGTACCTAGGTTCACCTCCGAGTATCCAAATGCATGCTCATTCTCTTAACCAAGAATCTAGCATGTCCAAGATATGTCATGTACCCCCATGATCTTTCCACTCAAGCAACACCTCAGAGTTGATTCCTCTTCCTGGAAAAACTACTAGGTATAAACCCTCACAACTGGTGCCTTAACCTCCTCAGGGTCTAAAGCACTCTCTATCACATCTAGTAGGTAATCACTTATACCTTAGGTACCAGAAGCACCATCCTCCCTCTAGGGTTTGGTTACTCTCAAGCTAGCCAAGACATCATCAACCTCTAGGGATCACGCATGAGGCGGCCATTATCATCCACTTAGGTTGCATCCTTCTCGACTCCCACTGTTTCTCAAGTTTCGGGGTTTTAGGCTTCCAACTTTATTGGCCGAGGTCTGCTCCCTCTCTCTAGAGCTAATCCTACAACCAACCTCTCTATAAGAGGTCATGTCTTTATGATGGATCAAACTCCTAAGCATGCCCTTACTTGAATGAAGCCTATACCCAAACTTATGTTTACTCAAGGTTATCCATAACCCCTTATGCTTATCTCATAAGCCATCCATCATGATCCCTTGACTAGGGTTTCGTTTAATGTCACCACTACTGATGCACTCTGGGTACAAGTTATATCCTACTGGTAACAACCCTATAGGTTCTTCTCTAACCTCATCCATGAAGGAGTTACCCTTCGCTCAAACATGCACGACCCTCTCCAAGGTTGGGCCGCCAAGGTACTAGGTTATCCAACCTCTCATGGCCCGTATGACGATCCCAAAGCATGTCTAACCAACCACTCAGTCTAACTCATCATGCCATCTCTATCTCTACCCTTCACTTAGGGTTAGGGTTAAGATCATCCTCAAAGGATGTGCTAGGTTGCTACCTTTAATGGAGGTCTCCACCTCCCAGACTAACTCTCTCTACACATCCTCCTGCCAAGGAGGTCTAACCTCAAGTATCTCCTGAGGGCAATGACAACTCGTGTCATACGACCTAAGCATGCATCTATTCCTTTACGCTTACTCTATTAAGTTTATGTCCATGACATCTTATTTACATGCTTTTATTAATTTGGTGGAGGATTCCTTAATCCTTATTAACCTTACCCATACCTCAAGAGGGTGAGGAAAAGAGAGAAAACCCTAATCCTTAAGGTCCTTATCAGAATTTGAGGTGAGAAAGGATGAACGAGATGAGAGAGTCCTAAAGGTATCTTACTTCGATTCATACCCTAAGACTTTGGCCAGGCAGTCACACGGATCCGGGAGTCCTCGTATTCCGACTAGCGGTGCGGAGGAAAATCTTGCCAGCCCCCGGTCGTGATCCTTTTCTAGACACCTCTGTCTTTCGGGTAATCCTCTAATAACTCCCTTGGGTTCTACGGAATTTGTAAAATTTAATAATTATTAAAGATTACTTGAGGAACCTATGCTCTGATACCAATTGTAACGACCCTGCCTCCCGATAACCCCCAATTAAGGGAGACCCGAAGGTCAGAGCCGTTATTCAATAAACAGGATCAAAGGTTCGACAAATAATCAATAACAATTAAGAAACTTTACCAACTAAACTATAAACTGGTATAAAATAAAACTTTGTTTACCTTTTTAAAAGAAGGGATTTCTAAACTTCTATCCATGAAGATGCTACTCTAACTAATCCTCCTGTGCACGTTAATTCTCATTTAATTTCCACATCTGCCACTTTACTGTTTGTTCTTTTCATTGTACCTAAAACGCCGACAAACAAAACGTCGGTCAGTATATCAAAATATACTGGTATGTGGGGTCAACCAAAAGTTTGCACATATGACTAACAATTTAATAATCACAAGCAAATTATTTAACAATCCAATTTACACTTTTCAATATGACAATTGTCCACCGCTTTTTCCCTAACCCTGGCATACCCACCTTAGGGTGCCCTTTTGCCAATGACTTAAGGCCACCTTCTCAATCCCGAGCTTGGTGCCTGGGGGTCACCACTCATGGTGCCCACTAGTCATGCAATATCATAGGCCACCTTCTTGGTGCCTGGGGTCACCACTCAAGGTGTCCATTGGTCTACCCATCTAGGCCTGACCTTTGGCATCATCCATCAGGGTGGCATGTAGGTGCGAGAATCCATAATTCTATTATTAATGTGATAATCATAGTGACTTTATAATTTGCAAATATGAATCATCCAACCAGTTTAATTGCAATCAATGCGATTAACCATCCGACAAACATGCGGGAAACTAATGCGGTTATTCATAAGCGTAACCACATACCTGTTAAGCAGACTTGAAATAGAATAGTCCAATCAACAAGGCAAGCAAGCATTCAATAAGATCCTGAAACAAACATCCAATATCTTCTATCATGGATCATGGTATCCAAGTCTAATAGACTTATTCGAGCCCTAGGGTTACTATTTCATTTTTAGGGTTTCTATTGCAATTAGGGTTTCCTTTCATCTTTCACTATTTTAAACCCTAATTATTCACAAAGATATTAAGGTTATCCCTTAACAACATTTAACCTTATTTTCGAATTAAAGGCATCATTGTCCATTAATTAAACCCACAAAACTTATCTTACATTAAAACTGTCATTTTTATCCTTTTAATCTACGACAAGATCATTATGCTTATTTATCATCATTTGTAATTCATTATGCTCTATTACTCATATGATGTTATTTAATCATTAATTCTACCTTGATTCATGAGAAAACCCTAATTACTACATTCAGGGTATTTATCCACAAATTAACAACTTTTAATGTTCGAAATAGATTATATCCCTAAAAACTTAATTCTATTCATGAAATCAAACAATTAAAGTCATTAGTAGTCCTAAGTACCAACATTAGGGTTTCAAGGCCCATTAAAGCCTTATTCATGCACATTAAACTCGCAGTTAAACTAATTACATGAAAATTCATCCTTTTCTAATCTTAATAATCCTTTTTATCATTAACAGGCTAATATCACTTTTATATACTCAATTAACCCTTTCTAACACATTAATCATCAAAGGTTAGGTTTTTCATTGATTAAACTATAAAAGATAGTATCTCTATATACTTTTCGAATTGCATAGGGAATCAGGTTTCAATTATATTTTATTTGGATTCCCCTCGATTTTATGATTAATTTTCATGTATAACATGTTCTCATCCGAGCTACCAATCTTTAATAATGATTTTAGTAAGTAAATTACCTTCCGGCCAATAAGGGATTGACACGTCGCTAAGCTCCCATGCATCGTTGGTTTGAAAATATAACCATATTACCAAAATGCCCCCGCATTAGTTGCTTCTTCTTCAGCCCGCGGAGGGGCATTCTCGTCCAACGCACCTTTGGTTGTCTTCCACCTCCAGCAGCGCCGTGGCTGCTACCCTAGGCGCCATGGACGGCGCCTCTCTTCTCCTCCTGGACCACGACGGTCCCCGGGGATAGGTCCCCTTGCTCCGCATATCTCCGCCGCCCTTACAGGTTCTCCAAGCCACCGTCGAAGTGATGGGCATTGGAAGCAACCAGAGCTGCAACTCTGCCGCCAAGCGTAGCCCTCTGCAGGGTTACTCCTTCCTGCCCGAGGCACGAGGGTCACCGCCGACCCTTCCTCATGCTCCGCCGCACACCCAGGAGCACAAGGTGCCTACCTGCTCGCGCCCAACGCAGTTGGTCGATGATAGGTCAGCGTGCAGTTCACCGCTCATGTGCAGCCTACTCATGGTGCAGTTCTCACGGGATAGCCCAGGGAGGAGGGTTAACCATATGTAGTCGTTGTGGGATCATTAATCCACCATCCAGGCCTCTCTGCAGCCTTTCCTTGCATCGGGTTCTCTCTATACTCCATGCTTAGGATTTGCATGGACAAGAAGAAGAAGAAGAAGAAGAATAGGAGAGAGGGGCGCATGGGGTCCTTCTTGAACTCGCTCCTGTGCTCTACCCCTTTTAAAAGGGTTGGGAAACGAAGCCCTAGGTTATCCTATTCACAACTCGTAGAGTTATTTCCAAAAAGAATCATATTCCTTTAAGGATATGTAATCCTTCTCTCTCTTTTCAAACCTTTTGATATTCTCTAACATTTGATTATTTAGGAATTTCGAAAACATTTTCCTTTATTCTTTTTATTCTTGGCTCTTAATTATCCATCATGAAATTATATTTTCCTCAAATAGGAAAATACTATTTTTATCAAAATTACATAATTGATGGATCATGTATTCCCATTATCTCTTTATTTTATAATTATAGTATTTTCTCTTTCTTCTCCTTTATTGGGGTCCCTTGGATCCCATGGAAATCAAAGATCTCGAAATTCCTCATTAAGGATACTCATTATCCTTCTAGATGCATCTAAATGTATTATTCTCATTATCTTGTTTTATTTCTTATTAACATATTTCCTTTTGTGGATTTCTCTTTATTTCTCTCTTATTTTCCTCATTAGTATTCCTTTTTCCATTAGGAATCATTGGGATACGAAATCCCACTAAGGATTTCCCATTTATTCCTCTTTACACATATTTTCCCTATTTCATCAATGTTTTCAATTTCTTTATTAACAAGGAAATACTTAATTGCTATTTTCTTTTCTTATTGCCCTTTCTTTGCAACTTTGGACTCCTTGGAACCCAAGGAATCTAAGAGGCACGAAGTCCTCTTTGGATTTGCCTTCTAGAGGTTTCCAAACCTTTCTTATCTCTAAATCTCAGTTATTCCTTAATTAATTGAATATCCTTGTTATTGGGCCCAATAGCCAATAAAGCCCACAATCAAACAACAAGGCTATTGTAAATGAAATCCATGCATTCATCCATTATTTGTTCATTTATCTTTATTATGAGAAATTAAATTTCTCAACAAATGAACCCAAAATTTGGGGTTGTAACAATTACAGTGTTTTGAATATACTACTCTTCTAAGTTTAGAATGATATACATGTTGCATTATAACTTCAAATAAGTAGACGTGACACCATAGAGATACCAGAGTCAAGTATACATAAGAGAAGGGTACAATGTAGAAAAGAGCTTTCTAGGAATAATAAACTAATAGACTTAGGAGCCCTGAACACCATAGAACCCCTATATGAGGTTTGAGCATTAGGGATTGAAACGACCTAACCCTGGATGCATCCAGTATACGGGGGTTGGTTCCTAATAATGTGGCACGGGGGACGAAGCCCTAGTGAAAGTCTCCTTAAATTATAGTTTGTTGTGTCCAACATCAACTAGAAGTCTTGGTGGCACTAGAGTACAGAAAAGCCAAGAGGTGGTTGGACTCTCTGCCTATGTGCTCAGGTTAGAGGAGTCCAGTTTAGGCTAGAAAGCAATTTCCATGTTGCAGACCAGGAGAGTAGTCATACTTAGCATTTCTTGGGTGTTTCCACTAAGTCTTGTACGGTGTCATCGTAGTACACTACGAGTCTTCATATGTAGAGTACACTGCATATGATCAGGGCATAATAAAATGAATGAGAGGTCAAACAAGTGTGTATAGTTATTCAATTATTCTTTGTATGTTTCTGAATTATTAGTTCTCTTTGTGATCAATCAAGCATTTTGTATATTGATTCACTCTTGTAGATATTTAGAGTATCCTGCCATATTTATGATTGTCAATTATTAGACTTTTTAAAGCTTACTGCTGTTATAATTGATATCAATTGCTCAAAAATATATTTGTAATTATATCAGTGCTTTATACTATTTCTTTGAATGACTCATTCACTGAGTGAGTAGGCTCACCCCTCTACTTACATTTTTTAGGAAAATCACATGGACTTGAAGAAGATATCATTGCATCAGAGTAGATCTGCCACAAGAGTTAAGTCTGAGTATAGTTAAATTCAGTCGGTCCTTGTTACTCTAGGTCCTTGTAAAGAAATAAGAGAGAGTTGTAAATGATGATGTATAACATTATTTCTCTTTTAGCAATATGTACGAATCAACAAGTCTTATGTGCTTAAAAGTATGAGGAACATAATCAATGTTCATACATGCACTTTTACTGTTGAAATCAGATTAGTAAAATCATATTTAGATTCCCTTGTAAAGTTGGTTTATGTGGTTCATTGCAAGAAAACAAAGAGTTTTGAAATAGAAGAAAAAGTTAAGGGTGGTCTTTGTATTACGTTAAATCCTTAATTTATGCCCTAATCTCATGATTAGTGGAAATTGTGAGATCGGGGTGTAACATTTAGGGTTTCATATGCAATTAGGGTTTTGTTGTACTTTTAACACCATTAAACCCTAATTATACAAAATTACTCACAAACCCTAATTTTCTCATCTACTTCTCATAAAAGATCCTAAGATCATCTTTTAACCAAATATTCACATATTTTCATATTTTCTCTTCTTTTATCCATTTTTAGGGTTTCTACATATATTATCCAGTGAATTAGGTTTAAAACCCTAAATCATGCAATTAACCTTCTATACCAGGTTAAGATTCAACATTATCATTTAACAAGTTAATATTACTCAAATTAACCTATTGTTCCACATAAATCCATCCATTAGTCTTAATTAGGGTTTCTAACCTAATTTTAATACATTTTCCATCAAAATAAAATACTTTTGCAAACTAATATGGATTCCGGCCTTAAAACTATTTTTTTCTTATTCCATGCATTTTTCTGATCAACTTTCATGTATAAAGTTTATTCATCTGAGTTTCCTATTAATTTCTACTATTTTAGTAAGGAAAACCCATTTTCAGTATTAATTGAGTAGAGAGGGAAATTACCAGAAAATCGCAGACCGCTAGATCGGTCGACCGGTGATCCGCTCCCTTGTTCGGACGGTTCCTATTACTCATGCCTAAGTTAGCCGCCCTCGCTCTCACTCATTGGATCTCAGCCCGAGATCACCCGCGATCGGACGATCCTTGGTCATTATCTTCCTTCGATTGCTCGTATGGTTGCAGTCAACTCCTCCATTGACTCCGAGCTCCAGACTACCAACAAAGAAATGGAGGTGCTCAGAAGCTCTGCCGTCATCGCCCAAACTCGATGAGTCATTCAATTGATCGATCCCACTTGACCTTCACCGCGAACGAGTCATCGAAGTTCCACTGTGGCCAGAAGGTTGCAGAGGGGGTAGGTTAGGATGTAACTCACAATTGAGGTCGTTGCTCGACTCATCGTTGCTCTCTGTAGTGGTTGGGATAAGAATTAGGTCTACTGGTACCCTCGATTACCCCCCCACCCCCTTATATATGGTTGGGTTTGGAAGCCCGACGATTTGGGAACTTCTTCCCTCATTGACGATAGCATGTGAACTTAGGGTCTAGATCCTTCAGATCACTCTCCTGAAGTCAATGGACTAGTTTGTTCTTCGAATTATCGCCTCAGTTAATGAGAATTCAAATTTCCAATTCATCTCTCAATTCTACTATGATTCGGGGTAGACGATGAACAAATACCCTTAGATCCATAGTCCCTTGCAACACGCGGGTCATCCGACGGCCGTCATCGCTCCCCAAAATCTAATTATCTTAAAATTGATTTAAAAAGGTGTTTCAACAAGATAACTTGGAAAATTCATTTCTCTCTCATCGATTAATATTTTTCTCTCAAAATTGAGAGGAAACTCCATCTTGGCATTATCTAACCAAGTATTAAATTTGAAAGTCAAATTCCAACGGATGAGAGTGTTTCCTTCACATCCAAGTTATCCATTAATTAAACCAATTTTAATTAATATTTCTTTTTCCTTTTCCATTATCTTATTATCTCAAGTCGGTTGGTCCTCAAGGAACCCTAAATGTACAAAATCTCCCATTGGGAAATATCCTTTTGCCTTTTCCTTTTATATTTATCCATTTCTTATATTTCTCCTTTTATTAGATAAATCCTTTTTATTTTTATTTCTTTTTTCTTTTCAATTGGTCTTAATGGCCAAAAAATCCCATAAAGCAACTAACAAGGCTATTTTAAACGAAATTCATTCATTCAAATCAAACCACACCATTATTTCTTCATATATCTATATTAATAGAAATTGCATTTCTCACCAAAAGAACCCAAAATTGGGGTTGTAACAACCCCCATATCTCAAAAATATCAAGAATGATAATATAACATCTAAGGAACATAATGTATGCGATAAATTGCAAAGAAAACCCCTCAATTGGGTAAATTGTTGAAAAGTCCAAAATGTACAGAAAATTGCATAACTTGCTCAAATAGTGTCTAAATTGGACCAAATTTGAAACTTAAGCTTGTATTATGATTTAAAAACATATGAAAAGGTTATATTAAGGTTATAAGCATTCAATTATGGTAATTATTCTCATTCAACTCATTAATCAAGTTCAGGGGCCTTACAACTATAAACCCCAAACAAGGATTTCGCCCCAAAATCCTACGCAAAAAGAGATGGGTATTTTATACGCATCTCATTATCTAGTTCCCATGTGGCTTCCTCTATGCCATGATGATTCCACAAAACTTTCACTAGTATTATATCTTTTCTCTTCAACTTTTTCACCCTTCTATCCAGGATCAACACAGGACCCTCAACATAGGAGATATCCTCATCTAACTCAATCTCTATTGGTTGGATTGTCTGGTTAGTATCTGGATGGCATTTCCTCAACATAGAGATGTGAAAGACATTATGCAATCTATGTAGCTCTGGTGGTAGCTCCAACTTATATGCTACCTTTTCAACATGAGCTAGGACAGGGTATGGTCCCATAAATCTAGGAGCCAACTTACCCTTCTTTCCAAACCTCAGCACACCTTTCCAAGGAGAAATTTTAAGGTATACTCTATCTCCCACTTTGAACTCAATTGGTATACGTCGGTTATCTGCATAAGATTTCTACATGTCCTGGGCTACTTTCAACTGTTGTTGTATCACTTTAACCTTTTCTGTAGTCTGTTGTACTAGCTCAAGACCCAAAAGTTGATATTCACCTATCTCATACCAGAAAAGAGGAGACTGACATCGTCTCCCATACAGAGACTCATAAGGAGCCATATCTATGCTTCTTTGAAAGCTATTTTTTTATGCAAACTCTATCAAAGTCAGATGTACATCCCAACTACCAAGAAATTGTAGCACACATGCCCTCAAGAGATCCTCTAAAGTCTAAATAGTCCTTTCAGATTGGCTATCGGTCTGTGGATGAAAAGCTTTGTTGAATCTCAGTTGTGTTCCCATTGCAGAATGTAGATGCTCCCAAAAATGACTTGTAAATTGTGATCCTCTATTAGAAACTATAGTCACTGGAATGCCATGCAGATGGATTATCTCATTAACATATATTTGTGCCAATTTCTCTACTATAAACGTCGTCTTAACTGGTAGAAAATGAGTTGACTTTGTCAATCTGCCTACTATCACCCATATGGAATCATGACCCTTGGCTGTCCTAGGAAGACGAACCACAAAGTCCATAGTAATATGATCCCATTTCCACTATCATATTGGCAAGGGTTTTAATGTCCCTACAAGCTTCTGGTGCTCAGCCTTCACCTGTTGACAAACTGGACATTTGGCAATGAACTCTGCCACATCACGCTTTAGACCTAACCACCTATACATGTCTTTCAAGTTTTGGTACATCTTGGTACTTCCAGGATGCATTGCATACATGGAGGAGTGAGCCTCCTCAAGTACCATCTCCCTCAACCCATCAACATCAGGAACTACTATCCTCTTGTGGTAATAAACTGTACCATCATCTACCTCATGAAAGCCATCATAATTTTCACTGCCAATCCCTGATCGGATATTCTGTTGTGCATCATGAATTTGTTGTCTCAAGGTAGGTTTCACTTGTAACTCTGCCAACACGGAAACTTCTAGTTGTACATTCATTTGGCAAAGAGACACTAACATATCTCTCTTATGGAACATCAAGGAATTTAACTGTGCATTATCTACCGTTAATAATGAAGATGACTTTCTACTCAATGCATTAGCTACCACATTTGCTTTCCCTAGATGGTAGTCTATTGTGTAATCATAAACCTTAATCAGCTCCATCCACCTCTTCTGCCTCATATTCAACTCCTATTTTGAGAAGATATATTGTATATTCTTGTGGTCAGTGAAGATCTGACACTTTTCTCCATAAATATAGTATCTCCAGATCTTTAAGGCATGGACCACCGCTGCAAGCTCCAGATCATGTGTTGGGTAATTCTCCTCATGTTTCTTAAGTTGTTGCGAAACAAAAAAATGAAATTTTTGTCCTACATCAACACGCATCCCAACCCATTCTTTGAAGCATCACAAAAGACAATATAGCCTTTTCCTTGCTCTAGCAGTACTAACACTGATGCACTAGTAAACTTTTCTTTTAAAAGCTGGAAAGAATGTTGAAACTTGTCATTCTAAGCAAAAGGAGCATCCTTCCTAGTTAACCTAGTTAGGGGTAACACTATAGAACTGAAGTCTTTGATGAACCTCTTGTAGTAACCTGCCAGACCTAGGAAACTACAGATCTCTATCGGTGTCTTTGGTTGTTCCCATTCTAGTACATATTCCACTTTCTTGGGATCAACACAAATACCTTTTGTAGATATAACATGGCCCAGAAAAGACACTTCAGATAACCAGAATTCACACTTGCTGAATGTAGCATATAGTTGATGCTGCCTCAACAACGTCAATGCCTGGTGAAGGTGTTGCTCATGATGTTGACTATCCTTGGAGTATATCATGACATCATCTATGAACACGACCACACACTAATCAATATAAAGTCTAAACACCATATTCATTAGTTCCATAAAAGCTATATGTGCATTGGTTAGCCCAAACGACATAACCACAAACTCATAATGACCATACCTAGTCCTAAAAGCTGACTTGGGTATGTCATCAGCCTTAATTCTCAACTGATGGTAACTTGACCTCAGGTCCATCTTTGAAAACATAGTGGCACCTATCAACTGATCAAAAAGATCATCAATCCTCGGCAACATATACTTATTCTTTATTGTCACCTTGTTCAACTATATGTAGTCTATACACAGCCTCATTGAACCATCCTTCTTTTTAACAAACAACATGGGAGCACCCCAGGGGGAAGTGCTCGGCCTGATAAAACCCTTCTCTAACAACTCTTGTAACTATTTCTTTAACTCATGCATATCTACTGGTGCCATTTTGTATGTTGATTGTGCTATGGGTTGTGTTCTAGGAACAAGGTTGATCTCAAATTCAATCTCTTTAGGAGGGGGAATGCTAGGAAATTCCTCAGGAAATACATCCTCAAATTCTTGCACCATTGGTACCTCATGGATACTAGGACCTACTTCCTTGGTATCCACAACATGAGCTAAGAAAGCCTCACATCCTTGTCTCATCAACCGCTCAGCTATCATAGTTGACATCAAATATGTAGGAAGAATCTTCCTATCACCCTGGAAAATCCACTGTATACCTCCATCATGGAACGTCACCACCTTAGTACTATAGTCCAAGACTACCTTGCATTTTTCCAAGGTATCCATTCCTAGGATTACATCAAAACCATGCATGTCAAGTGGCAAAAGATCAACTTGAATGTTGTGTCTAGAGAAAGAAAGAATACAAGAAGGGCACACTTCCCGCAACTCGGCGGAATCAACCAAAGGAGTCTCTAGCCACAGGCTATCAAATCTAATACTAACATGTAGATAACAACTATCTATCACCTCTCTAGTGATAAAAGAGTGTGTCACACCTGGGTCTACTAACACAGATATGAAATAAGAAGCTCACACATTAGAATGAAATAACTCCATATGACCTGTCATGACTCCTGGATTGACAACTGCTTTCAGATGGGTCATGGCATAGAACCTAGCTATCACCAGTTGTCGTCCACGTCCTCTGCTCGCCTATCCTGAGGATCCTACATGGGATGCCTGACCACGTCCTCTACCACTACCAGTATCAAATTGTCATTGTTGTGATCCCTGTTGATTCTTCCTTGGCTACTGAGTCACCTCCTCCACCTTCATAGGGCAATTCCATCTAATATGCCCTATCTGTCCACATTGATGACACACTCGGTTATCACTATGTGGTCTAAATGGCCCTGTAACTGAGACTAATGATGAATTGTGAGCTCATGTTAGTGGAAAATTGTGACCTCCACCCCTACTCGGGGTCTGCTGTGATAGTGCATGTGATCTTGGTTCAGTGCAGGTTGACCTTGGTTGTGACAACGGTGGGAAAAACCTTGGCTTCTTAAAGCCTCCAGATGATTGCCTTTGAAACTGCATAGGTCACTTCTTAGCATTAGATTCACGCTTCTCTATGGTAGATCTCTCAATCCTCCTGACAGATTCCACAAAGGTGGAAAACCTTTCCCTATTCTCTAAGGCTGATGTTGTAGTAGTCAACTCTGTACTCAGACCCTTCTCAAATATCTGGATCCTTTCCTTGTCTATTGCTTCCATGTGCGGGTAGAACCTCAGAAGTTCCATAAACTTTGATTCATACTCATTGATGGTCATCGCTCCCTGATGAATCTTCTCAAACTGAGAGATTTTCTCATCTAGGTAGGTCTCTGGAAAATATCGACTAACAAATTCCCTCTGAAACTCCTCCCATCCTATCACAACTCCTAGCCTTTTCTCCTCTTCTATGTCCCACCAGTGGCCAACACTACCCTTCAACAAGTATATTGCATGTTTAACTTTGTCTTCTTCAGTGATGTTTAGGATTTTGAATGCCTTTTCCAGCTCAGTCAACCACATGTCAGTGTCTGCTGGATCAAAAGTACCTACATATTCAATCACCCCAACACATATAAGACGTTCAAATGTCTTCCCGACACCTTGGGAATCCACATTAAAGGTGGCTGCCCTAGCTTGAGGTGTTGGCGCTCTGTCAGCAATATGTGTAATTGTGGCCATCATCTGTCTAAACATATGCAGAAACTCAGCATTGGCCATCATTGTCAGATCTCGATGAGGCATTGCGGGCTGCTTTCACCCTACTTCTATCACTCTCTCATCACGTTCCTGCCTCCCAGCGCCTCCTCCTGGTGCTACATAGCTACTCTCAACATGTTCCTCATGTCTTCCAGACATATCTACATAAGCATAAACTATGATCAGATATGTTGGATACATAAGAACAGACTCAAACCAAATTCATATGTCCCTGTAGACTTAGTAAACCTAGAGCTCTAATATCAACTTAACTATGACACATTGTCATGCTTAACAAGATTACTCAAAACACAAAACACGATCAACTACTAATTTATCACATAGTTCAAAATGCAGAATAATTAAAACCAATTCCAACAATGTAAATAAAATCTAGAACATTTACAAAAGGTCCATCATTCCATTCTCATATATTGTAACAAGTATTTACATATGGGTCCAAAGACCTCAGTCACATCCTGCATACAAAACATATTTCACATGTACATGCCATATATTTACAAACATTGACATACTACAAAAATCTCGTGTCGATACGAGTATATCATCTAGAAAACACATCACATACACGGACCTGAGAGTACAGGGACGACACTAGGACTCTACTACTAACATCTACAACTAACCAACCTTCTAAATCTATTGGTCACCAGGTTGGTTCTCTTCCACAGTGAAACCTCGACCTCGTTGCCCGTGACCACTTTAAAAAAATGTGGTGACCCACTAGTCAGACCCAGTCCCAGCGAGAGATATAACTCTCTCCAACATATATTGATTATAACATATTAATTGACAGTAAATGAACTGAGCAGATATAATAATGAACAAGCAGTTTAAGCAGATTGAATAGGTTAAGCATACTAAGCCATTAAGCAAATTAACTTGACAAGAAGTATAATTACTCAAAGGTCATATGATATCAACTTGTAAACACTGAATAGTATAAAGACAAGTTAAAGACTAATCAAACAATGTGAGACATATTCAACCATAGTCAGTATACTACACGACTTATATCACTTCTTTTATTACATTTCCCTGAGGGATTTGAGAAATACCACTAAAGTCCAAAATAACCACTACTAAGTCGAAACCAGTGCCATACAAGATCTAGTAAGAGCTGAACTCCTAAGATCTTCCCCGCCCCTGGTCAGTATGGGTCTGCCACAGTGAAACAAGGTCAAGCTGCTAACAGCCTAGTCTATCCTTGGTACAGGTCACGAAACTAGTGAAAGGAGGGGGGTAGACATAGCCTACCATCCGAGGTACAACAACAGTTGTCCTCCAATCTCATCATCATATATATATAATCACCGAGACACGACCACAGTCGTTCTCAAACTGAGTGCTAGGTGTGACAACTGTAATCCTCCCTAACACTTGAATTCAGGATGAAAAGCACCCTGCATACTCATCAGTATGCGCTCCAAGTATCCCTTAGGAATACTCATTTCACTATCTGGAAATTTCTGACACTCAGATAGATCTATGGAACAGGGAACTACATGATTAGAGTTTCACTTAATTAGTTATGCCAATTGGGTGAATTAAGGCTAAATTATAAAAATGAACATTCAAACCCTAATTCTTTTCTAACAAGAATATATGTATAACAACTTCAAAAGATATAAAACATTTGAGATATAAATCTTAATCACATTACCACATGCTATCATTCATTGCAAATTAATGGACCACACTTATCATCATACTTTTACAAGATACCAATATCTTATCACAAGTTCTAGGGTTTTAACCCTTATTGGAACATGAATAGGATTTCACCTCAATCATGGCTTCAAACATGCCCAAAGGTCATTAAGACCATCACATTATTCATAATGAGGCTATCATCATCATTCCATCCCTTAAACAAGGCTCAAAATATCATTAGCACATATGCGTCCATATATACTAACATGCCAAGGCACTATGATATTCAAATAGTACTACAATGTGGTATCAACACAAGAAGAGTGTAATTCATTATCACATTAATCATTTAAGAGGTCTGATTATAACCAATCAACATCATATAATTACACTAAGGTTAGGTATGACAAGCTCGATCACATGAGAGTTACACATCCACTTATTATAGCGATTTATGAAATATAACTATATGATGGCAAAGGTAAGTCTACCAATTAATGGTATTAAACCATCGAATTATCATCACTAGGACCCACATATAATACCATGTGATTTATTCTAATCCATTGGATGTTGAAGCATCCAATATTATTCATTGGATCAGATTTATTGTTCAAGGTTATCAATTAAAGTATAGGTCTAACCATTAGATCAATTGAACCTAGGAACCATTGGTTCAAGGTTTTGTCAAATTTATAATTACATTCTTAACTCATCATATATGGTAATGACCTGATCCACCATTAATTGTGATCATTAGGTCACGATTGGTTGTTAGATCTGTAATACATTCAGTTCACACCATCAAATATTAAGCTAATGTCATCATCGATTGATAACATCTTTAGAATACTTCATAAATGATAATTAAACGTCTAATTGAGCCAAAACCTGACCTAAGGGGGTGACTATAGGTTGTCACCATAAATTTGACACCCTTGATCATGAATATCAGTTGCCAAGATAGCAACACCATAGGTTGTTGAATGGTATGACCATCAGTTGTGTGATAGGGAAGGAAATAGCTTGACAACCCTAATTTGAACCATCAATTGTTTTGTGCTTAACACCATAGGTTGTTGCTATCAACCCGTCCCAAATTATGTTACACCTTAGAAAGGATGTAGACATGTTTACAAGTTCATATAAAACTGGAACAAAATAGGGAACACCACAAAATTCGTAATTCTGAACAAGCATGGTTTCTCTATGCTTAATTCAACACATTAAGGCATAAACATGAACTAACAAGCTTCTAATAAGCAATATAAGTGAAGAATGTTATATAATTCGACTCTATAGAGTAGGTCAGATCCCAAAAAGCAAGAATATTGAGAAAATAGGGCAAGAAAACCTTGGATTCAGATCTGAACTTGGCCAAATAGGTACTTCTCTCCACAAAGAAGCAAAATCCTAGAAAAAGAAACAAGAAGGATAGAGGTTTGAGTTCTAGAGCCAATTTCACCATGGAACATCTGGGTTCTGACCTGGAGGAAGGTCTAAGGAAGGGGAATAGTAAGAAAAATAAAGAAGGAAGGAAGAAAACAACTTGCCTTGGTCAAAATTCCTAGAAGATGACCTTGGAAACCCTAGGTAGGGCTAGATGGAGCTATAGGAGACCTTCTTCTCCAAAAAGGGGTTCTCTTCTACCTTAGAGCACTTGGTTCCAAAGAAAAACAGAGTGGATTAATTTCTCTAGGTTAGAGGAAATAGAAAACAAGCATAGTTTCGTACTTGGGCAAGGAAGGGGTAAATATAGCCCACGGATAAGGATAGAAGCAAGCATGAGGTGTAAAAGTAGCTTCCCCATATGTCAATGGCCTTAAAATATTAATAATATACAAGCACACACACAAGAAGCTCCCCCACCATCCCTATTGACCTGCTTAGCTTTCCTTTGTCGAATTTCCCAGCCAATCACATAATTCATTAGTTGGTAGCTACTAAAGGTAGCACATCCATGTAGGGGTAAACCCTAAAATACCCTTGATGCAAATGCCTTCAAACCATGGCTCAACTAGGAGCCCCATGGATCAAAAATCTCAAGAATGATAATATAACATATAAGGAACATAATGTATGTGATAAATTGCAAATAAAACCCCTCAATTGGGTAATTGTAGAAAAGTCCAAAATGTATAGAAAATTGCATAACTTGCTCAAACAGTGTCCAAATTGGACCAAAATTGAAACTTAAGCTTGTATTATGATTTAAAAACATATCAAAAGGTTATATTAGGGTTATAAACATTCAATTAAGGTAATTAATCTCATTCAACTCATTACGCAAGTGTAGGGGCCTTACAATGACTATGACGACCCCAATTCATGTATACTTTCCATAATGACATTGCTTAGATATGCATGCACTCATATATATAAGATGCCAAAAGAGAAAATATAAGGGATTGTGATTGTCAAATATCATATAATAAGAAGTCGGATCATTTTTCACAACATCATTGAAATAGTCACGCAACCATCATTCAATAGAATAAAAAGTCATGGTACATTATGCATTGGAAGATGAAATAAGTTTTAAGGAATAAGAAATACATAGGACATAGACATCCTACAAATCATCTAATGAAATGAAACAGCTAACTAAATAGAAAAGTAAGGTGATAGGCAACCATTTAGCTAATCATCCTCCATGAAATTTATTTAGTTTTTTCAAGTACTTTGAGATGCATTACTTGTTCCTTGAACCTAGAAAATATGAGAAACAAACAATAACATGAAGTTGGTACATGGTTGAAAGATACTATACTATGCTAAAATATTTAAAATACTTGAAAAAGAAGAAAGGAAAAGAAAACATTATTTAAGGTAGAAAATTAGGTAAACCAATGTTCTTAATCATATTTTAATGGACATGTATTACTTTGGTGGACTTAGCACAATCAACAATTATATTATTGGGCCCTATCCCCGCATACATTGTACCATTAGGGATCTCCCCGTGTACATTGTACCATTAGGGAGGTGCTAGTCAACATTAATACTTTCCCTCTCATATAGGGAGATTAATGAACCATCAATAACTATATTCCATTTCCTTTCCTTAGTGTTTTTTAGTGTTCAATGTGAAAAAATGGCAATATGTATATATATACATCCAACAAAATTATACAACTACATGCAAGCATTTACTCTTAATTATATCATCCAGCAAAATCTAATCTTATACTTATATCCACATACCTTTAATCTCATATCTGGATTTCAATAAGCCTATATTAAGAGAGTAGATCACCCAGAAAGAGAAATAAGATTTAAAGTCATTATGGGTTCTCATCATCCCATATTAGGGTTTTGGACTCACTAGGGTTTTCATTTAATGTCTTGGGTTTAGATCAGAGTATTACAGAGAGGTTCTTTAGGTTAGCGATTAGAGTGTGGATTCAATTATTTAGGATCGTTAATTTCTCCTCTAATCACCATTATTGAAAGAGAGATAAAATACACCATTCATGTGGCATTAGGGAGGGTAAGTCCATTATTGATCAACAACCTAGGGTCTCAGGTTAGATGACACAAGATTAGATTGATGTCTTAGGTTTTATTTCATAGATATTGATCCCTATTTTTATATTCATTTTCTAAAAGTTTATAAATCAAAGAACATTAATTAAAGCCATGAAAGGGTAAATAAATTCTAGGATTGGACTTAGGTGCAAATAATAATTTATATAGGTTCGCCTCATTTTTTAGAAAACATAGGTATTTTATGGGGAGTTTTTGGATATTGGAACTATATATAACGGGATTTACAAAATTGAGTCATTAGGTAATTTCTAGAAGAATAAAACAAAAAATAAAAAAAGAATTCCAAGCTTGGCTTCGCGGATCAAGCGAGGGATATCACTTCCCAGATCCTCCCACTAACCTACGAGCCATAGCTTAGCTCAGTGTTGCCTCAGTGGGGTTAGTGATAGGAGGCACAATGGCAAAAGTGCCCATGCCAGTAAAAATCATAGGTGTGACAGTGTCTGGGCATATAGTAAAACATGGCCCATGATTGTTCGCTCAAAATAGGGGACTTGGTCCCTATTCACACCATTACTGCCCTGAGCAGAGAGGTTGAACAAGGAAGAAGAATAAGAGTGGGTTGAAGGGTGCAAGATGATCAAGAAATGGTGTTGTTGCCTTTATAGAGGCACTGTGAAACTGTGGAGTCAATATGTGGCTAAGACAAAGAGCAGGAACTAACGATGGTTGTTCTAGCTGCCGATGAAGGTACATAGAAGGAGGGAAAACTCAGTTTGAGGGTTATACCTCACATGGAGTTCAACTGGGAGTCGGTAAAGCTCTGTGGACCTTCCTAGAGTCCTGTGCGAGCCTCAGTTTTATGCAGAGGTGATGAACGAGGCATGTGAAGGTGGTCGGAGCCAGGTCAGGTGACATAGGGGGGAGCTTTGTCGATGGCACCCTCTAGACCATTGCACCTCCACACAAGGGTTAGGAAATCTCCACCTAGGTCTAGAGATGGTAAAAATGTAGACAGTTGGAGGGAGGATTTCAATGGTGAGAGCTATAGATTTTGTTACAAGTGATACAAGGTGGCATTGGGCGGAGCAAAGGGGAGCTAAAGGCAATCAATTGGCAGTTGGGTATGGATAAAAGACTGGTTGTAGAGCTTCTGAGTCCCTTAAATAGGTGTCTGCACACCTAGGGTTGAGTCAATGTCGATGGTGACATGTATCACTCGAGAAGCACTTTGGGTGTTTCTTCTTTTCCAATTGTTAGGGATATTTTTAGGGATCATTGAGTAGAGGAGAGAAAATAGGATCTGAAGCAATGAACTCGACCAGGAAAGGATTAGTAGGGAGGGAGATATGGCTATTTGTAAATCAACACTAATGTACACATTATATTCCATGATAAGTAGGTGAGGAGGATGACTCAGTCCTCTCCTCTATCGAGTCTGGATCTGGGTCAGGGTCCAGGTCCAACTAGATTAGAAAAAAAGGATTTTGGGGCATTTCTTCATAAATTCATAACTTTCAGTTGAAAAGATCAAAAATCACAAAATTTGGAACATTGCCTCAAAATAACATATTCTAGTTATATAAAAAGTTTAGAGTTAAAATGATGTAGTTTGGTCCACGAATAAAACCAATTGATTAATAACAATAACTTGGCTAAATAGAATTCCATAAGGTACATATTAGGCATCATAAATGAAATTTTTGTGTCGACAATTGTTCATTGATCATGATAGTGATGAAGTGAGGTCAATTGGGCAATATTGGATAATCAAGGGGCATAATTGTAGTTTGGTCATTAACTGTAGAAAAATCCACTTCATCACACTGACAGAGATTTTAAGCACATTTTTGAGCCGCAATCGGTCACTGCCACAACCTCAACACCAATTCCAACACTAGGAATCACCTATACCATGGAAATTCACACCCCTGATGTTAACGATCAGAAACCACCATTGAAGCTTGGTCAAGTCAAGAAATCTCGACCAAAGAAAGCTGACACGAGTAACAACTCAAAGAACCATGAATGATACCAATCTCAGACCCTGATGAGGAGGCTAAGTAAGACAACATAAAGATGATTGGAAAGAAAAAATGACCAAGAAGAAGAAAAGAGTGCATTCAAAGAAGAAAGCTTCTGCGAGAAACAATAGAAATACCACCTCATAGAAGCCAACCAATAAACAAGACAACATTGCAGTCCACCTATATAACAATGAAACCAGCTAGGGTTGTGTAAAAAAATGAAACCACTCCTCTAATAGAAAGAAAAGATCACATCCCGTGAACCAAACACCACAAAAAAATTCACCAAAGGGATGGCGACCAATTCAATCAACATGTATGTATCATTACACAATGAGTAGCAGCGGAAAAAATGTCATTATCTAACCATTTACAAAGTTTGATAACTTGATACATCACTTCACCACACATGGGTGTCTAAAAGGAAAACTAAACATATAAGCTAAAGATCAAGTTGAGGGTCATCTAACCTGAGGGTCATCTAACCACCTCTTCAAGACTCCCAAAAGCTCAACTACAAGGTTGATGTCAAATTCACCTCTCCTTGGTCTAACCTGGGGTTGGAAGCATACTCCACAAAATAAGAGAAGAAAAGAAATACATCAGCAAAAAGTTGGTATGTGTATGCTAAAGGAAACTTTGAGCAATTAAATCAATAAGGACATAAAAAGTAAAATGCATCCCATACAAGAGATAAGGACTACCCACATGGGCATAAAAGAAAAGAAATATTATAACTTGATAAAAGAGGATACTTTCCATGAACAAATAATAAAATTTGTGCAACAAAAGCACATAGATGGGTAGTAGGGCACACACCCCACAAACATCATCAACCTACATGCATTTGAGACAAACATAGTCCTAAAACAATATAAACACAAAGGAGGCCAAGGCTTCACATCATTGAAAACTTGATAGAGAATGACTCACCGTCAATCTCCCAATATATATAAAAGTTAAGCCAAGGCTTCACATCCTTGAAACTCAGGTATGGGGCACCACGACCACCATCCCATAAAAAAAAAGGGCACACACCCAAAAACCAAAGTAATTTACATTATTCTAGTTCTATTGATTCACATTGCATGTAAATATAGAGGCAAGTAAATAGTTTAGTCAGAAGATGAAACAAAGGTTGCCATCACACAATGGACAACACAAACATATAACATCCACTTCAAAGTGGCACATAACAATAAAAGAGACCAACATGCACAACGACACAAGATATGATATCAAGAAATTATCCAAGTTCATAACAATCAAGATAGTTCACAGGAACAATGGTATCAAAAGATAAGACATATTATGTAGGCCAAAATTCAAAAGAATGATAAAGTAGGTGAATTTCTCAATATGGATGAATAGGGGATACAGCATACCTCAAATCAGAGTCCCAACTATAAAGTACTCCTAAATCCAAGTCTAGGTCACCAAAGGCCTATTAAACACATATACAGATTTTATGTCAATTTCATATATATCAACCAAACCCTAAAAACTACCTCTTATTATTATGTGAATTAGGTTATGAAAACTATGCCACATTTTAGTTTATTAGGAGCCTAAAACATATTTATTATGTTTTTCTGACCTATATATAATTAGTTATAATTTTTTACAAGTTAATTCATCCTTAATTAGATCCATTTAAACACCTATTATTAATATTTAGATCCAATTATCAAAACATATACCATCTGTTAGATCTTTTTTTTTATTCCAACGAATATTTTTCCATATTTTTCTGATCATCCATTAATTAGTTATCAGTTTTTTAATTACCAACCAATCAGATAATTACAGATTAGCAAATCGGTTGCAAAGCAAAGAGAGAGAAAGTCCATGCGGACCTGGGCAGGCCAATCAAGGCTGCCCATGTCAGTGGACAAATTAAACCAAGTCATCGAAACCAGGTGCTAAACAAAAGAAAGAGGAACACACAAAATGATGAAATTACCCTTTGGTCATTAAACTAAATCAAAGATCAGAGAGAGGATAGAGAGGACAATCAACCATGGGGCTTGTTCCCTTGCGAACACCCTGTGAACAACCCAACACAGAGAAGGGATCTTCGAGATCCAATTCACAAATCAAGGGAAATTAGGTGAAGAGTTCAACATGACACTTGTTCATATGACTCCGGTGAACTCAAAGAGCTAAACTCTTGCAACCCACTGGACAAACTAGGAAACATGGGCAGAGAAAGCAAGCAAATGAAGAACAAAAAAAAGCAGAGAAGGTTAAGCACCCAAAAATGAAGCGAGAAGGAAAGAAACCCGGTGAGAAAAGGAACCGACTTCCGACTATTCCAAAAGAAGAAAAAACCCAATCAAAAGAGGGAATTCGCCCATACCTGAAATTCGAGCAAGGTAAGAGCTCACGAAGCTTGCCCACACCTTCACGACTCGAAGACAATAAAAAATGAGCCCCACCGATGACTAGGATCCCCAGATGAACTCAACACCGCCGGAACATGTAGATGGAGTAGGGAGAGATGGATGCGGAGAAAACCGGATCAATGTGTCTTTTGGAGATGGTTTCTACAGGTTCAAAGATTGTGGGGGAGGCCCTATATATAGGGGCGGAGTTAGGGTTCAATGAGGAACCAACAAGAACCAGAAAATAGAGGAGGGAAAGGAAAGCCCTAGCTGACACGGGTCCCTATTGAGGGAAACCCTATCAAAGTAGGGATCGACCAGTTTGGAAAGTTGCGGATATGGAGGAAATCAAGACTTGAGGTGCCAAAAAGGAAAGATGGAAAAGGAAAGCACAGAAGAAAACTCACGTCACTGTATCCGCGAGAAAGAGTCCGACTGGAGGTAGGAGACAACTCCTCCTCCATCAGATTCTCATCCAAGGGCTACAATTCAGCCCGATATAAGTGGGTCGCGTGACAACCCAAGCTTAGGAAAATTGAGAAATTGAATTGAATTAAACAAAGTGAAATCCAAATAATTTATGTATTTTCTCTTTCCTCAGTTAGGGGTTCTATAATTATCCAAATTAAACCAAATTTTGTGCATAAGTTAAATTAAATGTGTAGATTTCGTATATACACTTAGTTTTGCCTTTTGGAAACCTTTAATGGGTGAAATAATTAAAATCACATTCTCTCTTTCCTCCTTCAAAAGAGGTGATAATATACCTTAAAATTTGTGAAACTTCACCCATAAGTCTTCCTAAGAGACTTGGATACGATTTTATCATTAATTTCACAAGTTGAGATTATTTCTTTATTTATTTAATAAATAGAAGATTCTACACACTTTCTCTCTCCTAAATATACTCATTAATCAAACATTATCCAAATTAGTTGCAAATTTTCCTAAAGGCTTATTTTTTATGTTTAGATTACAAATTTGGAGTTAATTTTCCAATTTGAGGGCATTAACTATTTTATTTCACTTTATTGGCCTAATTCCTATTTTCTTTTGATAAGAACATTAATATATGCATTTATCTTCCAATTTAGATGATACTTGGCCCTTAAGTTTCTTTTAGGTCAAGAAAATGAGATTGGGTGCCAAATTAAATTTGTGGTTTCCATTTATGATTTTTGGAACAATATATTCCTCATTATCTTCTTTTATCCATTAAATCCCATATTACCTCCAATTATTGCATTTACCATCTCCTTTATATATAGTTTGGATTTTCTCTTCTTTTTCGTATTCTAAAATTAGTAGAAAGTTCTAGGACGAAATATCTTATTATTTTTATTATTTAGTGACAAATTACACTTCAGACCCATTAATTAAAACCCAACTGGTGTATATGTGCATATAACCCTATATTAAGAATATATTGGAAATATTTATCCAATTAAGTTCTTTAATTTCTTATTATCATCCAAACGAATCATTATTAAGCAAAAAGTATTTTGTATTCCCTTAATTACATGTATTAGCTTATCCTTGTTTGGCTAAGTCAAAAGGGTAAAACTATTAGGGTAGGGTTCTAGATTTGGTATGTTACAACACACCACCCCTTAAAGGGATTTCGTCCTCGAAATCAAAACATTCATAAGAAAACTTATCCACCACCCCCTAAAAGGGTTCATCTCATAAAATAAAACTTAACTTCAGTTACAAAAGTTTCAACTATACTTCTTACATCCATTACATAAGCAACATGCAAAAGGAAACATAACTTGTAAAGACTAATCTAAGGAACTATGGGTTAACTTGCTCGTAATCTTTGTCATTAACTTCTTCACCATCCAAAGCAAAAACTCTTCCAGCTCTTCTTTCCACATGTCTTCCTCTATTATTGTTACGATTATTGTTGCCCTGATTTTGAGGAGGTGCTTGTTGTTGCTGTACTAGAGCTTGACCATTACAACGCTTAGGTCAATCAGGTCGGATTTGTCTAGGTTCATTGCAATAATGACATACCATTGGTGTATTATGATGAGGCTTATCCTAAGAACAGTTTCCTGGAGGATGGTAACCATTGCACTTAGCACACTTGTCCCTTTTCTGTTCATCACCTGAGGACTTCCTTTTCTTATCGAACTCCCTATGTTGAAGCCCTGGGTAAGACTCCACAACCAAAGCTTTATCAACCATATATTGAACGGTCAAAGGCAATTGTGGGATAAGAGCACGACCCACATTGTAGTTGAGTCCCTGAATGTAATGACCCTCTCACTCAATAACCCCCAATTAAGGGAGACTAAGAGATCAGAGTCATTGTCTCAATTAACAGGACCAAAGGTTTGACAAATAATCAATAATAATTATCAAATTCTACTAAACTAAACTAAAAATTGGTATAAAATAAAACTTTGCATACCTTTTACAAAAATAGGGATATCTACTTCTATCCGCATCAGGAGTCCATTCTATCTAATCCTCCTTTGTAATTTACTTCTTTTTTAATTCCACATGTGCCACTTTACTATTTGTCCTTCTTGATCTTGTTCCTAAAATGCCGACAAACAAAATGTCAGTCAGCATATCAGAATATGCTGGTATGTGGGAACAACCAAAATTTCACAAATATGGCTAACAATTTAATTATCACAATCAAGGTAATTAGCAAACCAATTTACATTTTCAATGTGTCATTCTCCACCGCTTTTTCCCTAACCCTGGAATACCCCTCTAGGGTTTCTCTTTTGCCATTGACTTAAGGCCACCTTCTCAATCCCGAGCTTGGTGCCTGGGGGTCACCTCTCATGGTGCCCCATAGTCATGCAACATAGACCACCTTCTCATTCCCGAGCTTGGTGGTTGGGGTCACCTCTCATGGTGCCCATTGGTCTACCCTCTTGGGCCTGACCTTTATGGAATCTTCCATCAGGGTGGCATGTAGGTGCGAGAATACATATGTATTTATAATTGTGATAAACATAGTGACTTTATAATTTTGCAAGTATGAACATCCATCTGTTTAGGTTGCATTCAATGCAAGGAAACATTTGGAAAACCCTCGGGAAACTAATGTGATTAACCATAATTAACCACATACCTATTAGGCTGAATTCAGATAGAATAGTCCAATCAATCAAGACATCCAATCAAGCAAGTACAAGAGTCCTAAAATTACATCCAATTCCTTTTTATCAAAAACAATTCAAACCATCTTTCTACTTAAGGTTTCTATTCCTTTTTAGGATTTCTACCTCTTTTAGGGTTTACTTTGCAATTAGGGTTTTTAATTCATTTTATTCTTTTAAACCCTAATTTCTCATCTATCCTTCATGAAAGTTATTAAGGTTACCTTTTAACAACATATAACCTTAATTTCAGAAACAACACAATTAATCATCAACTAAGTCCATTAAGCCTCTTTTACATTAAAGCTACCATTTTTATCCCTTTTATTCCATGATAAGATCATTATGCTCATTTATCATCAATTCATAGTTCATTATGGTCTAATTCACATATGAATTCTAATTGTCATTAATTCTACCTTTATTCATTGGAAAACCCTAATTTCTACATTAAAGTTATTTGTCCACAATTAGAAACTGTTATACTCAAAATAGCTTAGAATCATCAAATCTTAGCTTTATTCACGTTTTTAAAGCCATTAAGAGTCACATTTACCAATATTAGGGTTTCAAGGCCCATTTAAGCATATTCATGCATATGAAACTCTAAATTAAACCAATTATGTGCAAAGTTCATCCTTTTTGTTCCTAATGTTCCTTTTTATCATTAACAGGTTAATACCAACTTTAATCATCCATTAAACCCTACTAAATATATTAATTATCTTAAAATAGGGTTTCTTAATCTTTAATTCATCAAAGTTGATAAGTTACCCTAATTTTCCAATTTCAAGAGAAATTATCTTCTAAATATATTTTTATTGAATTCCTCTCATTTTTTTGAGCAATTTTCATATTTTATGTGTGTCCATCAAAGCTACCATTAAAGAGATATGATTTTTGCAAAAGTTACCTTTTTGGACCAATCAGAAGCTGCCACGTAGTCATTTCAATGCCATGTTGCTTGATGGCTTTGCAAACATAACGGATTGTCAGAAATACCCTCGATAAGTCGACTGCTCCTTTAGTACCCAGAGGGGTAGGACGGTCCAATGATCGATTCACCTTCTTCTTCCTCCCGACGGCGCTGCTGCCGCCCTAGCTGCGCCTCGCGTGGCTTCTCCACTCTCTCTTGGACCCCAATGACCACCCGAGTTGGCTCCTTTGCCTCTGACTCACCGTTGTGCTCCCAAGGATGCCTTGATCATGTGGCTAAAGTGACTAGCTCGCACTGGCCAGGTCTGCCTATGCGGATGACCTTGCAACCATCCAGTGGCTGCTGCGGCGGGGTTAGAGCAGAACGACGATGGCAAAGTTTCCTTTTGGTTAAAGTGGAAGCATCATGCCCCATTGCAACCCCTTCACGACTCCCAACTTCTCTAGAGATAGAGCTTATCTAAGATTAGGGTTTTTGGACAAAAACAAAGAAGAGAAAGAGAGAGTTGCGTAGGATCTCTCTCCTGGACTCATCTCAGGGCTCTCTCTCCTTTTATAGATGAGGGTAACAATGCCCTATGATGCTTGCTCATGAAGCAATAAGGTCCTTTCCTACTAGGAATCTGATTCCTTCATGAAAAAGCAAGCTTCTCTCTCTTAATCATCCTTTTGATATTCTGTATTATTTGGATAATTAGGAATTTGGAATTTCTCTCACTTATTCTTGTTATTCTTTCTTTTTAATCCATTGGCACAAATTTCTATTTCTTTTAATACAAATTACTTCCTTTTAAACAATATTACAAAAGCATGCGTCTCGCTCGCGTTTGGAGATAGAAGGAGCGACTAGGGCCGACGCTCCTGTGCACGGAGGCTGGCTTGGGGGAGGGGTTCCGGCTGCCGGTGTGCGCCGACCTGCTCCCCCTGTCTCTCTCTTTGCTTGGGTAGGGCGGATCCAGATCCTGGTGGTCAGCTGTGGCTGGATCGGCTTCCTCCTCTTCTGCTCCGAGCGGCGCCAACTTCTGGACTCTAGGGTCTGGTTCTCGACAGTACTCACGGTGGGGGTGGTAGCTGCGGCGCAAGGGGCGCTGAGGCACACCTCGACTCCCCTCTTTCCTACTGTGATCGCTTTCTGCCACAGCTTGCCGGCTTTCTGGGATCGCGTAACCCAAGTTTCTCATTCCTTTGTGCATTTTTTAGTCTACGTTGTTTCCCTTTTTTCGTTCTGTCTTGGCTTGTTTAGCCAGTGGTTTTTGGCAGTTGATCTGCCTATTTTGTCGCCGCTAGTCGGCGTTTATCTATCGCGCTTCGCTGTGACCTCTCTTCAGGAGAGCGATGAGATATCTTGCTACGGCTAGATCTCATCTTTGCTTTGGATTGATCTTATTACTCAGTTGTATGGCTTCATTTGAGTTGATATATGAGCAGAATATCATCTTGTTCCAACCCCTCTACCACTACTCAACGCTCAGGTTGAAGGAATTCTTCTTGGAAAGATGCTAAAGACAGCCTCAAGGAAGAAGAATCAATGCAGAAGTGTCTTTCTCTTGTTCCAATATGAGTTGTAGTGTCCTTGGGTTACTGAACATGATGTTTGTATGTTCTGTCTGTATGTTTCTTCTCAATTGTAGATGTCGTATGGCTAACAAGTAATGAATCGATCCATTTGCTCCCAAAAAAAAATATTACAAAAGCATTCATTATGCAGCATATTATTCTCTTATTTTCTATTTTTGGTATTTTCTCTTTCTTTTTATCCATTGTGGCTCCTTGGACCCCAAGAAACTCAAATATTTCGAAATTCCTTTTTAAGGATACTTATTATCCTTCTAGATGCATTTATATTCATTATTTCACATTATCTTGTTTATTTCTTATTAAATATCTCTTTTTGAGGATTTCTCTTTATCTTTCTTTTTATTTTCCTCATTGACATTCCTTTTAACATTAAGAATCCTTTGGATACGAAAATCCATCAAGGATAACTCAATTGTACCTCTTTTCACTTATTTTCCACATTTTATCATTAGTTTCCATTTCTTTCTTAATAAAGAAATATCTAATTGATCTTTTCTTTTCTTATTGCTTTATCTTTGCAATTTTGGACTCCTTGGGACCCAAGGAACCCAAGAGTCACGAAATACACCTTTTGATTATACTCTTTTTCCTTCTAGAGGTTTCTACATTTTTCTTTTCTCCATTTCTTATTATTAATGGAGTTTCTTTTGTCTTTTCCTTATTATTGGGCCCAATAGCCAATAAAGCCCACAAGTAAATCAACAAGGCTATTTTAAACGAAATGCATGCATTCAATCAAAAGACATCATTATTTGTTCATTTATCTTTATTATGAGAAATTACATTTCTCACCAAATGAACCCAAAAATTGGGGTGGTAGCATGCTTCCCCTCTTATAAGAATTTTGTCCTCAAAATTCCATCAAGCAAACAAACAATTCAGGATAATCCTTTCTTATGTCCATCAGGGCTCCCATGTGGCTTCACCCTTTCCATGGTGCTTCCCAAGAACCTTCATCATCTCATATTCTTCCATCTGAGTTCTTTCTTACCTTGGTATATTGTACCCTCATAGGTGGCTCAGGACATTTCAGCATCTCAAAAGTTGAAATGGTTCAGGGCTCAGCACATGGCTTGGGTACCTCACATAGTGCTCTAGATCAGACTCATTGAACACATTATATGTCATGTTATCCTGAGGGGTAAGGCTAAACACAACCATCTCCACCAATCCATATCAAATGGACCCACATATATCGGGGACTCAACTTTCTCAACTGTAGCTGAACCATCTCTCTCTCTTGTAAGTAGTTATACACTATAAATAGAAGAAGAAGAAGAAGGCCTAAATTAACATGGGATGAGCTTATAAAGAGATATTTTGAATCTCTACATCTCAATCAGAATATGGCCCATGATAGAGCTGAATGGAAACGAAGGATCCATGTAGCCGATCCCAACATAGTTGGGATTGAGGCTTAGATGATGATGATGATGATGATGATAATCTCCCATAGTGAACTACATGTCAGTCTGATTTGCATCAGCTCACGACTCATGTCGCTTCTAGCTCCCTCTCAGCCATTGCATGATCAAAGCGACTTCATCTGCACACATTGTGGTTCTTTTCTAACCTTCATGAGGCCTCCTTCACCAACATCATCTTAATGAAGTGGTGACCGAAAAAACCCCTTATATAACTTCTTGCATCCCGATAAAGGCTATGGTGATTAACATCACATCTTAAGAACTGTCTCTATGTATCACTCTGAATGAGCACACATGCTCTCATCAGACCCTCTAGTTTGGATCATACTGACCATTAGTATGGGGTGATAAATTGTACTGACATCGAGTTCGTCATGTATCTACTTCCACCTAATGGAAGTGAACCTTTAGGTCCTACTCAAGAACTTTTGAACTCGCATCATGGTGTAGTTGAACCATCTCTCTCTCTTGTAAGTAGTTCAACCCGATCTATCCCTTGACAGTACTCTTTCTCTCTCTTGTCATCTAGGTAAGGCGATCTACCATAACCCACATTGTATCTTGACCTTCCTTGGTCAAGGGGAGACTTACCACAACATCCATAGTGGCAAACTCCCATTCCCTCTCAGGGACTCTTTATCCTCTATGCCAAAGCACTAGGTTACTGGTGTTCGTCCTTCACCCCTGGTCTTGCATGGCCACATGCCACATGCAACTTCATATCAAGCATCCAAAGTGCTACTATCACTTACTATCTTTGTAGTACCATGGTGTATGGTGATCTTAAAACCATGATCTCCTGTATGTCATGATTCCTCAAGATCGATTCCTCAGAATCCCTAAATCACTCTCATCAGGGTTTTATTACCTTCCTATCCAAAGAAGTGTATCTGAGGTTTTTCTACCATCCTTCCATCGCATCAAAGACTAGGTTGACTAACCATTAACTTGATCAATCAGTATCGTTGCATCTGAGGGTTAGCCAAACCTATCTTCTAGTTTCTAGCCAAACTAGGCAGCTATATCTCCACTAGAGCATCCATTACCACTTCACATCCTTAGGCATTAGGTACTGTTGAAGACATACACTTCCATGTATTCCACTTATCATCTCGTCTCAAACTCTGAGTCTATCTTCATCGGAACACTCTGATCTCATCCTCTTGGTTATCAAACTCAACCTTATATCACTTGCAAATTCCACATAGCTCATGATAACAAATTCTCACAAGATGATTAACTTAATACTCTTATCATTTGTACCTATCGTTTACTTCGCCAGGGTATGTTATTGTCTCTCTCCTCATACCTCATAGAAACATTCCAACCCACATCATCTTTATCCTTGGTGTATGGAACGTGAACTGTCCTATCTCTCACTCCCATAACAAGAAGAAATAAGCATTTAACAGCCGTCCAAATACAGAGTTCTTCCTGTTCCAAGAGTAGAGATGGTACATCCCACCTTTCCGGTACACCTTCAGATCTAAGTTGAAACATGCAACTTATGTCGCTACATCACAAACCATGATATCAAAAATTACTTCCCTGGAAAACTGGTCTCAAACCTACTGGGGTTTACACACAATCCTTGGTCATCTCCTCTGGGTCTAAAGGGTGCCGACACTTTTGCGGTCATCCCTCTTCCCTCATGTATCCAGAGAGTGTCTTACTCATCTTCCCTTTGGGTCCCATGAGTTCATGAAGGTGATTAATATCCTAACCCATGGCCCTCAGACAATGATAGTTGTTACCTCCCGACCCTATGGTCATGTGCAACTAGGGAATTAGGCAACTCCTACTTCCATCGGTCTTATCCCTACCTGACCCTAGGATAGACTTAGGATTCTATTATAGTACATGTCTAGCTTAGAACCTCGCCCAAGCCTCCATCATCTCTCTCTCTCTCTGCATTCATGGGCTGACTTCCATCCTTTCATAGGGTCATGGCTACCTACCTACCTTGGTCTGGCCCCATACCGTTTACCTCCATGGTAACACATCCACATGCACTTAGAGATGATTATCTATGGGTCTACAGGTTCATTCTCATACCATGTACTTTTCACTTAGCTTCTCACGATCCTATGAGACCTCTTTAGGTTTCCATAAATCCCACAAACTGGTACACACCCTACCAAAGGGTTCCTCTCCCAGGATGGGAGGAAACTACAACTCTTGACAACAAGGTCACAACCATCCCTGGGGTTTATATTCACATGAGCATGCTTAACCCAACAGCCACTAAGGCACAAGCAAACCACCTACTAAACCATGCTAGGTCATACTTGTTCTCATCCTCAACATTGGATCAAGATCATACCTTCCCATGTCATCAACTTAGTTGTGGGGGGGGGGGGTTCATCAAACCTGTTGTAATCTTAAGGGGTTTCTCTTTCCTTTAAACATGAAAAGTACCATGCTCGAATATATTGAAACTAAAACCTCATCATGAGCATCAAGTACACCACTTCCCCTCTTAGGCCTAGGAACCCTTGGTTCACCTTTCTGATGTCCAACTGTCTACTCAACTTTTAAACCACAAACCAAACATGTCCAAGGTATGTCATGTACTCCCATGATCCTTTTATTCTTGCTGCACCTTAGAGTTGAGTCTTCCTCAAGAGCAACCAACAAGGTACAAGGCCTCACATCTTGCTACTTAAACCTCCTCAGTGTCTAAGGCACTCTTTGTATGATCTCAGTAGGTAAACTCCTATACCATAGGATCATAGGTTCCAGAAGCATCATCCTCTCTTTAGGGTTTGGTTCCTCTAAAGGCCACCAAGATATCATCAGCCTCTAGGGATCAAGTCATGAGGCAACCAAAAACATTCACTTAGGTCACATCATCCTCAACTCCCCACTTTTCCTCATATCTCAGAGTCTAGGCTTCTAACCTTCCTGCTCGGGGTCCTGTTCTCTCTCTAGAGCTAACCCTACAACCATCCTCACTATTAGAGGTCCTCTCTCCATGAAGGATCAAGATCACAAGCACACCTCTACATGGGTGAAGCCTATGTTCAAACTTACATTTGCTCAAGGTTATTCATAGCTCTTTATGCTTATCTCATAAGCTATCCATCATGCTTACTGGCCAGGGTTTCAACCTACTGCCGCACCACTGACGTACTATAGGTGCATGTTATCCCCTACTTGCATAAGCCCATAGGGTTTCTATAGGTTTTTCACTAACCTCATCAATGAAGGAGCTATCCTTCACACTAACCCGCATGCCTCTTTCCAGGGTTGGGTCACCAAAGGTACTAGGTTATCTAACCTCTCATGGCTCGTATGGCATCCTACGGCATGTCCATCCCAAACACTCAGTCAACCATGACATCTAAGTCATCATGTCATCTCTCTCTCTAACCTTCACTTAGGGTTAGGGTTAACATCATCCTCAGAGGATGTTCCATGTCTTCTACCTTTAATGGAGATCTCTACATCCAAGACTAACTCTCTCTGTACTTATCCTCTTGACAAGAAGGTCTAGCCTCAGGTCTCTTCTGAGGGCATGACAACTTATGTCATACGACCTAAGTATGTATTTATTCTTTAGTTTGCGCTTAATCTATTAAGCTTATGTCCATGACATCTTATTTACATGCTTTTCATTAATTTGGTGGAGGATTCCTTAAACCTTATCAACCTTACACATACCTCAAGAGGGTGAGGAAAAGAGAGAAAACTCTAATCCTTATAAACCTTAACAACATTTGAGGTGAGAAGGGATGAACAAGATGAGAGAGTCCTAAAGGTATCTTATTTTGAGTCAAAACCTGAGACATTGGCCAGGAAGTCACACTAATCTGGGAGTCCTTGTATTCTGACTAGTGATGCGGAGGAAAATCTTGCCAGCCCCCGGATGTGATCCTTTTCTAGACACCTCTGTCTTTCGGAAATTCCTCTAATAACTCCCTTGGGTTCTATAGAGTTTGTAAAATTTAATAATTATTAAAGATTAAATGAGGAGCCTATGCTCTAATACCAATTGTAATGACCCTCTCTCCTGATAACCCCCAATTAAGGGAGACCAAGAGATCAAAGTCATTATCTCAATTAACAGGATCAAAGGTTCGACAAATAATCAATAACAATTATCAAATTCTACTAAACTAAACTGAAAATTGGTATAAAATAAAACTTTGCATACCTTTTACAAAAAAAGGATATCTACTTCTATCCGCATCAGGAGTCCATTATATCTAATCCTCCTTTGTAATTTACTTCTTATTTAATTCCACATGTGCCACTTTACTGTTTGTCCTTTTCGATCTTGTTCCTAAAATGCTGACAAACAAAACGTCAGTCAGCATATCAGAATATGCTGGTATGTGGGAACAATGAAAATTTCACAAATATGGCTAACAATTTAATTATCACAATCAAGGTAATTAGCAAACCAATTTACATTTTCAATGTGTCATTCTCCACCGCTTTTTCCCTAACCCTAGAATACCCCTCTAGGGTTTCTCTTTTGCCATTGACTTAAGGCCACCTTCTCAATCCCGAGCTTGGTGCCTGGGGGTCACCTCTCATGGTGCCCCATAGTCATGCAACATAGACCACCTTCTCATTCCTGAGCTTGGTGTATGGGGTCACCTCTCATGGTTCCCATTGGTCTACCCTCTTGGGCTTGACCTTTATGGCATCTTCCATCAGGGTGGCATGTAGGTGTGAGAATACACATGTATTTATAACTGTGATAACCATAGTGACTTTATAATTTTGCAAGTATGAACATCCAACTGTTTAGGTTGCATTCAATGCAAGGAAACATTCTGAAAACCCTCGGGAAACTAATGTGATTAACCATAATTAACCACATACTTGTTAGGCTGAATTCAGATAGAATAGTCCAATCAATCAAGACATCCAATCAAGCAAGTACAAGAGTCCTGAAATTACATCCAATTCCTTTTTATCAAAAACTATTCAAACCATCTTGCTACTTAAGGTTTCTATTCCTTTTTAGGATTTCTACCTCTTTTAGGGTTTACTTTGCAAATAGGGTTTTTACTTCATTTTACTCTTTTAAACCCTAATTTCTCATCTATCCTTCATGAAAGTTATTAAGGTTACCTTTTAACAACATATAACCTTAATTTCAAAAACAACACAATTAATCATCAATTAATTCCATTAAGCCTCTTTTACATTGAAGCTACCATTTTTATCCTTTTTATTCCATGACAAGACCATTATGCTCATTTATCATCAATTCATAGTTCATTATGGTTTAATTCACATATGAATTCTAATTTTCATTAATTCTACCTTTATTCATTAGAAAACCCTAGTTTCTACATTAAAGGTATTTATCCACAATTAGAAACCTTTATACTCAAAATATCTTAGAATCATCAAATCTTAGCTTTATTCACATTTTTAAAGCCATTAAGAGTCACATTTACCAATATTAGGGTTTTAAGGCCCATTTAAGCATATTCATGCATATGAAACTCTAAATTAAACCAATTATGTGCAAAGTTCGTCCTTTTTGTCCCTAATGTTCCTTTTTATCATTAACAGGTTAATACCAACTTTAATCATCCATTAAACCCTACTAAATATATTAATTATCTTAAAATAGGGTTTCTTAATCTTTAATTCATCAAAGTTGATAACTTACCCTAGTTTTCTAATTTCAATAGGAATTAGATTATAAATATATTTTTATTGGATTCCCTTCATTTTTCTGAGCAATTTTCATATTTTATGCATGTCCATCTGAGCTACCATTAAAGAGATATGATTTTTGCAAAAGTTACCTTTTTGGACCAATCGAAAGCTGCCACGTAGCCGTTTCCATGCAACATTGCTCGGTGGTATTGCAAACATAACAGATTGTCAGAATTACCCTCGGTAAGTCGACCACTCCTTCAGTACCCAGAGGGGTAGAACAGTCCAATGACCGATTCACCTTCTTCTTCCCCCCGACGGTGCTGTTGCCGCCCTAGCTGCGCCTCGTGTGGCTTCTCCACTCTCTCCTGGACCCCAACGACCACCGAAGTTGGCTTCTTTGCCTCTGACTCACCGATGCGTACCCAAGGATTTCTTGATCACGCGGCCAAAGTGACTGGCTCGCGCTGGCCAAGTTTGCCTATGCGGCTGAACATGCAGCCGTCCAGTGGCTGCTGCGGCGGGGTTAGAGCAGAACGACGATGACAGAGTTTCCTTTTGGTCAAAATGGAAGCATCATGCCCCATTGCAACCCCTTCACGGCTCCCTGCTGCTCCAGAGATAGAGCTTCTCTAAGGTTAGGGTTTTTGGACAAAAACAAAGAAGTGAAAGAGAGAGTTGTGTGGGATCTCTCTCTTGGACTCGAACCAGGGCTCTCTCTCCTTTTATAGATGAGGGTAACAACGCCCTATGATGCTTGCTCACGAAGCAATAAGGTCCTTTCCTACTAGGAATTTGGGTCCTTCATGAAAAAGAAAGCTTCTCTCTCTTAATCATCCTTTTGATATTCTTTATTATTTGGATAATTACAAATTCAGAATTCCTCTCACTTATTCTCATTATTCTTGATTTTTAATCCATTGGCACGAATTTCTATTTTCTGTTAATAGAAATTACTTCCTTTTAAACAATACTACAAAAATCATTCATTATGCATCATATTATTCTCTTATTTTCTATTTTTGGTGTTTTCTCTTTCTTTTTCTCCATTGGGGCTCCTTGGACCCAAAGAAACTCAAGTATTTCGAAATTCCTTTTTAAGGATACTTATTATCCTTCTAGATGCATCTATATTCATTATTTCACATTATCTTGTTTATTTCTTATTAAAATATCTCTTTTTGAGGATTTCTCTTTATCTTTCTTTTTATTTTCCTCATTGGCATTCCTTTTAACATTAAGAATCATTTGGATACGAAAATCCACCAAGGATAAGTCAATTGTACCGCTTTTCACTTATTTTCTACATTTTATCATTGTTTTCAATTTCTTTCTTAATAAAGAAATATCTAATTGATCTTTTCTTTTCTTATTGCTTTATCTTTGAAATTTTGGACTCCTTGGGACCCAAGGAACCCAAGAGGCACGAAATCCACCTTTGGATTACACTCTTTTTCCTTCTAAAGGTTTCTACATTTTTCTTTTCTCCATTTCTTATTATTAATGGAGTTTCTTTTGTCTTTTCCTTGTTATTGGGCCCAATAGCCAATAAATCCCACAAGTAAATCAACAAGGCTATTTTAAATGAAATTCATGAATTCAATCAAAAGACATCATTATTTGTTCATTTATCTTTATTATGAGAAATTACATTTCTCACCAAATGAACCCAAAAATTGGGGTGGTAACACTGAAGGAACAGGTCAGCCCTATGTTCCTCACCCAAATCAACTACATACCGTTCCAACAGTAGAAATTTTTGCACGTAAGAAGAAACTGATAAGGAACCTTGCTTCAAGCTATAGAGTTCTACTTCTTTCTTCTTCAATGCAGTAGTACAGATGTACATCCCTTGGAAGAGAGTCAAAAGCTCTGCCCAAGTCATGGTTGAGATATCTCTAGTCCTTGCAATTTCATTCCACCAAACTCTTGCTGGTCCATCCAAGACATAGGAAGCAAACCTAACCTTTTGACGTGGAGGACATGCCAAACTGTCAAAAGTCCTCTCTGAAGCTAACACCCAATCATTAGCTTTATCAACCATCTCTATCTCACCTTCACCCTTGAAGGAAGGTGGTTGCATCTTCATGAACTTCGTGATCGAGAACTCCTTAGTCTTTTCAGGTACAAACGAGTCTTTCATCTTCCACACCATGGAAGATGCAAAGAGTTGTCAAAACATGGCCAACTCTTGCTCTGGAGTCATAGCTCCTTCCGAACCAACAGAAGTTGAGGTCCCCTGACCAAACCTAGCATTTTGAGGTGTCTCATAACCGTACTGGTTGTCAACCATTGAGTTATCTCCCGCCATTAGGGTTCTTCCTACACAAGGTAAGGACACTAGGTATAAGTAACCTAAGACAAAGGTAAACATCCTAAGGAAGACGAGTTTGAAATAGTTAGATAACCAACTTCTAGTGGCTCTGATACCATGTTGTAAAGAAGTGAAACCACTCCTCTACTAGAAAGAAAAGATCACATCCCTTGAACCAAACACCACAAAAATAATTCACCAAAGGGATGGAGACCAATTCAATCAACATGTATGTATCATTACATAATGAGTAGCATTGGAAAAAATATCATTATCTAACAATTTAAAAAGTTTGATAACTTAATACATCACTTCACCACACATGGGTGTCTAAAAGGAAAACTAAACATATAAGCTAAAGATCAAGACAAGGGTCATCTAACCCCTCTGCAAGACTCCCAAAAGCTCAACTATAAGGTTGATGTTGAATTCACCTCTCCTTGGTCTAACCTGGGGTTGGAAGCATACCCCACAAAAGAAGAGAAGAAAAGAAATACATCAGCAAAAAGTTGGTATGTGTATTCTAAAGGAAACTTTGAGAAATTAAAGCAATAAGGACATAAAAAGTAAAATGCTTCCCATATAAGAGATAAGGACTGCCCACATGGGCATAAAAGAAAAGAAACATCATAACTTGATAAAAGAGGATACTTTCCATGAAAAAATAATAAAATTTGTGCAACAAAAGCACATAGATGGATAGTAGAGCACACACCCCACAAACATCATCAATCTGCATGCATGTGAGATAAACATAGTCCTAGAACAATATAAACACAAAGGCAGCCAAGGCTTCACGTCCTTGAAAACCTGATAGAGAATGACTCACCGTCAATCTCCCAATATATATAAAAGTTGATCCAAGGCTTCACATCCTTAAAACTTGGGTATGAGGCACCACCGCCACCATCCCATAAACAAAAAGGGCACACACCCAAAAACCAAAGTAATTTACATTATTCTAGTGCTACTGATTCACATTGCATGTAAATATAGAGGCAAGTAAATAGTTTAGTCAGAAGATGAAACAAAGGTTGCCATCACACAATGGACAACACAAACATATAACATCCACTTCAAAGTGGAACATAACAATAAAAGAAACCAACATGCACCATGACACAAGATATGATATCAAGAAATTATCCAAGTTCATAACAATCAAGATAGTTCACAAGAACCATGGTATCAAAAGATAAGACATATTGTGTAGGCTAAAATTCAAAAGAATGAGAAAGTAGGTGAATTGCTCAATATGGATGAATAATTGATACAACATTCCTCAAATCAGAGTCCAAACTGCAAAGCACTCCTAAATCCAAGTCTAGGTCACCAAAGGCCTATTAAACACATATATAGATTTTATGTCAATTTCATATACATCAACCAAACCCGAAAAACCACCTTTTTATTATTATATGAATTCGGTTATGAAAACTATGCCGCATTTTAGTTTATATTTTTAGGAGCCTAAAACACATTTATTATGTTTTTCTAACATATATATAATTAGTTATGATTTTTACAAGTTAATTCATCCTTAATTAGATCCATTGAAACACATGTTATTAAAATTTAGATTCAGTTATCAAAATGTATACCATCACTTAGATCTCATTTTTCTGATTCCAACGAATATTTTTCCATATTTTTCTTATCATCCATTAATTAGTTACCAATTTTTTTAATAACCGACCAATCAAATAATTACATATCAGAAAATCAGTTGCAAAGCAAAGAGAGAGAAAGTCCACACGGACCTGGGCAGGCCAATCAGGGTCACCCATGTCAGCAGACAACTTAAACAGAGTCATCAAAACCAGACACTAAACAAAAGAAAGAGGAGCATGCAAAATGATGAAATTACCCTTTGGTTGTTAAACTAAATCAAAAATCAGAGAGAGGGTAGAGAGGACAATCAACTAGGGGGCTTGTTCCCTTGCGAACACCCTACGAACAACCCAGCAAAGAGAAGGGATCTTCGAGATCCAATTCGCAAACCAACGGAAATCAGGTGAAGAGTTCAACATGAACCTTGTTCCCATGACTCCGGCGAACTCAAAGAGGTAAACTACGAAGGAAACAGTCATGACTAGCTCGAGAAAATCTCGCCGCAACCCACTAGACAAACTAGGAAACGTGGGCAGAGAAAGCAAGCAAATGAAGAACCAAATGAAAAGTGGAGAAGATTTAAGCACCCAAAAATGGAGCGAGAAGGCAAGAAACCTGACGAGAAAAGGAACCCGCTACCGACTATTATGAAAGAAGCAAAAACCCAATCAAAAGAGGGAATTCGCCCATAACTGAAATTCGAGCAAGGCAAGAGCTCACGAAGCTTGCCCACACCTTCACGACTTGGAGCCAATAAAAAATGAGCCCCGTTGATGACTAGGACCCCCAGACGAACTCAACGCCGTCAGAACATGTAGATGGAGTGGGGAGAGATGGATGCGGAGAAAACTGGATCAATGTGTCTTTTGGAGTGGGTTTTTGTGGGTTCCAAGATCATGGGGGAGGCCCTATATATAGGGGTGGAGTTAGGGTTCAACGAGGAACCAACAAGAACCAGAAAATAGAGGAGGGAAAGGAAAGCCCTAGCCGACCCAGGTCCCTATTGAGGGAAACCCTATCAAAGTAGGGATCGACCAGTTTGGAAAGTCGCAAATGTGGAGGAAATCAAGACCTGAGGTGCCGATAAGGAAAGACGGAAGAGGAAAGCACGAAAGAAAACTCGTGTCACTGTGGCCATGAGAAAGAGTCTGAGTGGAGGTAGGAGACAACTCCTCCTCCGTTAGATTCTCATCCAAGGGCTACAATTCAGTCTGATATAAGTGGGTCACATGACAGCCCAAGCTTAGGAAAATCGGGAAATTGAATTGAATTAAACAAAGTAAAATCCAAGTTATTCATGTATTTTCTCTTTCCTCATTTAGGGGTTCTAGAATTATCCAAATTAAACCAAATTTTGCGCATAAGTTAAGTTAAATGTGGATTCTGAATATACACTTAGTTTTGCCTTTTGGAAACCTTTAATGGGTTAAATCATTAAAATCACATTTTCTCTTTCCTCCTTCAAAAGAGGTGATAATATACCTTAAAATTTGTGAAACTTCACCCATAAGTCTTCCTAAGAGACTTGGATATGATTTTATCATTAATTTCACAAGTTGAGATTATTTCTTTATTTATTTAATAAATAGAAGATTCTACACACTTTCTCTCTCCTAAATATACTCATTAATCAAACATTATCAAAACTAGTTGCAAATTTGCCCAAAGGCTTATTTTTTATGTTTAGATTACGAATTTGGAGTTAATTTTCCAATTTGAGGGCATTAACTATTTTATTTCACTTTATTGACCTAATTCCTATTTTCCTTTGATAAGAACATTAATATATGCATTTATCTTCCAATTTAGATGATACGTGGCCCTTAAGTTTCTTTTAGGTCAAGAAAATGAGATTGGGTGCCAAATTATATTTGTGGTTTCCATTTATGATTTTTGGAACAATATATTCCTCATTATCTTGTTTTATCCATTAAATCCCATATTACCTCCAATTATAGCATCTACCATCTCCTTTATATATAGTTTGGATTTTCTCTTCTTTTTCCTATTCTAAAATTACTAGAAAGTCCTAGGATGAAATATCTTATGATTTTTATTACTTAGTGACAAATTACACTTCAGACCCATTAATTAAAACCCAACTGGTGTATGTGTGCATATAACCCTATATTAAGAATATATGGGAAATATTTATCCAATTAAGTTCTTTAATTTCTTATTATCATCCAAACGAATCATTATTAAGCACAAAGTATTTTGCATTCCCTTAATTACATGTATTAACTTATCCTTGTTTGGCTAAGTCAAAAGGGTAAAACTATTAGTGTAGGGTTCTAGATTTGGTATGTTATAGGTTGTGTCCATAACACCCAATTTGGTCAACCCTACCAATTCCAAGCCAACAAGATAGGAGTAGGAGACTAGCCTCGTGTCCCCTTCCTTAAGAAAGGCTTGACTGATAATGGGTGTGTTATGCTAAAAAAATAGAATAATTGTCTACCAATCCATCCTAATCCTAGATTGGGTAAGGAAGAAGGGTAGAACCCACGATTCTATTGTTGAAAAGGAAGATCCACAAGATGAAACTACCTGTGGAGACAAGATGATTCTCAATTTTGAAGAAGGTCCAAATGTATCCACTGAACCAGATTTGCAAATGCAACATGATGATGAAGTTGCAGAGTAGCTCATCGGATTGCATGTAGCCTTTAATTAAGGTGCCCCTTCAATGATTTGTTGCTAGAATATGATAGTGCATGTTTGGGCAACAATATCATACTCAGGAAGGAACTCAAAGTCTCTCACAGACTACACATCCTAGCTATTATTGAACCCAAGTGTAATGGCAGCTCTACTAAGAATAAAATCCACAAAATCGGTTTTCCCTCCTCATAACACATAGAAACAAATGGCTTTTCTGGTGTAATCTAGATTGTGCAGTAACAATAAGTGCAATGTGGAGATCATATACAACCACTTCCAAATTTTTCGCTACAAAGTGAACAATAGATGGTACCTCACCATGGTTTATTATAGTCTGAGCCCTACAAAGCATAAGTACTTGTGGGACAAACTAGAGGAAATTTTATCACATATTGATGGAGCCTAGGTAGCACGGGGACTTTAACACCATGTTAAATACCCCAAAGAAGAGTGGCTGAAGTATCAATAAATTGGCTAGTATGCACTTCAACTCTTGCCTTATGAACAAATGACTCATTGATATGAAATCACAGGGCTAGTTCTTCATGTTTCATAGAGGAAGTTTGGCAGAGAGACTCGATAGAGTCATTTTAAGTGTGCAATGGCTATATGCCTTTCTTGATTCCTCCATCACCGTCTTACCAAGGTTGAACTTTGACCACAACCGTCTCCTCCTCTTGTATGCTAAGCCAGCCTCACAGAAGAGCCTAGTCTTCAAGACCAAAGCATCATGGAAGCTCATCCATGATTTCAAATCCCAGCTCCTTCCTCACTGGAGAACCAAGAGGAATATTTTGTTGCTTTTCTCACTACTTTCAAGAAGAAATCATTTGAATGGGGTGCCAAACACACTCAACAACAACACAACACAAAGTGCAAACTACTCAAGCTAATCAACTATTATACTAGATAAATGCCCAAATCTCAAGCTTCCCTCATGTTGACACACAATGCATTCTTCTCTAGGAGAAATATAACTAGATCCTTCTACGCAAGTGGTCATAAGTACGTAGACACTACAACAAAATTACCTTCCTAAAGATGACTCAGGCAACTGTACGACTTCAACACTGACAATCAATGTTCTGATTGTCAAAGTTTTTCTCAAAAACTTATGATGGCTGGACCCCCACTCAACAATGCATTAACAATTATGTTGGTCAATTTCCTATGCTCTCGTCTAGTGAATTTAGGCTGTGGATTTCATTCCATCCTCTAAAGAAATCAAATAAGTCATGTTGACGATGGATCCATGTAAACCACATGGCCCCAATGGTGTCTAGAATGAGTTCATACAATGCAATTGGAACCATGTTGGCCCTTCTATCTCTAAATATGTCAAGGATGCTTTTGCAATTGAGAAAATTGATTAGAACGTGATAACACTTATATGGTATGTATTCAAAAAGTCAAGTCCCCACAGTTGTGCAATAACCTCAGGCCTATTTCAATCAATAATGGTTGTTTCAAGTTGCCATACAAGGTCCTCTTTTGAGAGGACTAAACCTTATATTAATTCATGGATCTTCCCCTATCAATAAGGCTTCATCCTTAGAAGATCCATTGGTGACAATATCCTCTTAGTGATAGAAGTTATCTATTCTATGAAGGCCAAAGCAACTAGAAATAAATGCATGTGTATCAAGTCAGATCTCTCTAAGGTGTTTGATCAAATGAGTTGGCACTTCATTCACAAGACCCTTTGAAGAACTATTATGACCAAAAAATTATGCAACTTGATTGTGCAAATAATAACATCCAGATGTACATCCATTTTATGGTAAGGAGAGCCACTCCTACCATTCAATTACATCTAGGGGGTGAGGCAAGGAGATCCAATCATCCCCTAAGTCATCATTTTATGCATGGATAGGCTTAGCCAGTCAATCATCAATGATGTCAATACAAACACATGGAAACCTATTGTCCTCTCGAGAGAAGGAACGAAGGTCTCCCATGTTTGTTTCGTTGATGACATCCTTCTTATGAGTGAAGCATCACTACTGTAGGATGCAATATTCAATAAGATCCGAAATTCCTATGCCATGGTCTCAAGACTGGTGGTCACAAAGGGAAAGTCAAAATGCTTCTTCAGTGCAAGCATACCCAATTCAAAGTAAAATCCATTAGTTGAAAACTTGGGTTCACATGGACCAGAGACTGGGGGAAGTACATTGGCGTCCCTTTCCATCACCATTGGGTCAACTAGAAAACCATGCCATCATAATCACCTTCATCACAGATTAGATGAATATCTAGACACTATGTCATCTCTCCTTAGCAGGCTGGATAATTCTTACCAAATCTACTTTGCAAGATATCCTCACCTACACATTATAGACAATCTTGTTATCACCTCATCTCTTTGGTGATATCAACTAGCATATTAGATGCTTTATTTGATCAGTGACTAAGAGCATAAGAAGTTATCTTTAGTTGCATGGAGAAAAATTACTTCGAAAAAGACATCGATGGTCTCAGAAAAAAAATTCTAGGGACTATAAGCATGCATTGATGATGAAAATATCTGACCCTTTCTAAACCAACCAAACAAGCTATTATTCTGAATTTTGAAACATAAGTATTTTATAGGATCTTCCTTCTCTTACAAGTTGTGCTCTTCATCTTGGAGCTTGATTAAGAAGCATATTCCAATTGTTCAAACCTCCAACTATGAAATTATCAACAATGATTTAAGCATCAATGTGTGGAATTACAAATGGAATTTAGACAAATTAGTTAATGACTATCATAGTGGTTTCCTACATCATCCACAACTAGAATCCTGCCAAGTCCAATCAATGTAGTTGGACTTAGGGAATTGGGACTGAAACATCATATATGAATACCTGCTCGAGACCACGTGGCCAGCAATTGAATCTGTTAGCACCTTGATGTGGTTGTCTGGGAAGATACCTAGAGTTGGCCATTAGGATCAAATGTCAAGTTTCATCTCGATCAACCTATCATGGGCTCTGAAGCAATGAGGAAACTACAATCCACACTTGTTCAAAAAAAATGTGGCAAAATAACTTGCCATCTTGCATCTATGTTTTCGTGTGGCTCCTTCAAAACCGAGCTCTCCTCACTAATCAAGAGAAACAAATACATCATATAGAGGTCAGCAACAACTTTTCCTTGTGCAATAATGATGAGGACTCCATTCTCTATGCCATTAGAGGTTTCCATTTCAGCAATTTATGTTTAAACTGCCCTTAAGATGGACTCTACCACCCTTGTACTAGATGAAGCAGAATAGATGAATGTGATACTAAACTCAAAATCATATGACATGAGTTCCTTTATGTAATGGTTAGTTGCACTCTCGTACATCTGATCCTATAGAAATTATCAAGTTCACCAAGGAGTTATAAAACTAGTTCAGATCAATGCAAAGTTCATAGAGGAGCATACTACAACTATCCTCAATCTTGCAAAGTCACTACATACTATTAATTCTCCCAAGTAGTGGGTGTCGATCATGCTTCCATGACGTCCCAAGATATGCATCTTGGTAGATGTTTCTTTTCAAACAACATCCAGTTTGGCTAGTATTGGCATTCATGTTGTAAATCCTTAGGAAAATTGCATTTTAAGCATTTGTTTCCCAATCAAAGCAACCTATTCCCTCGAGGTGGAATTCTAAACTATTCTCGGAACAATGGAGCTCTGTTAAAATTATATGTGGTTTAATGCTTTAATCCTATCAAACTCTCATCAAGTTGTATCCATCTTGAGTGACACTCAAACCACAAATCTACAATTCAGACCTTAAACAAGGCAAGCAATAAGAAGAGCTATTTGCACCCCATGTATTGGATTTTGAAGCATCCCACCCAACATGAACAAAGTAGTAGATGTTATTCCAAAGCACTGCCTATCCGTTAACTTAGTTATTTATTTTTATTCAACCTAGCCACACTAGCTTAGTCCCAACATAAACATTGCTTCTGGTTTTTAAACCACCAAATAGAGTGGGATAGATAAGATTTATCCTCTAGTTTTTCCAAAAAAATATAAGAAAAAATGGCCACGCCATTGTAGCAAATCAAAGTTGACCAAATCCTTTGTTGTGATAAATCAATACATAGCTGACATGTATGGATCTTAACCAAAAATCATTTTTGTCTCTAAATACTTGATCAAGGGTTTGTTAGCCTTGATTAACAAAAATAAAACATAAGAACCATTAGATAACCTCATCTTCCACAAAAAACTTAACAATAATGAATTCTCAGCTATATCTGTTGCATGGAGCATTGTCGACAATGATAATATGTATCCATCTAGTAGATCAGTGAATGTGAAGTTGACATAGAATTTATGTACTTGTATCTAAAACCTATTTGTTCAATCATACATTTTGTTTCCAAGGTGTAATTTCATAGTAGACTCAATTCGATGCAAATTAAAACAATGTGCTAATGATGACATTTACCAATTTGTGACTCAAGAATAATGGAAAATTGATCAATCCTAAGATATACAAGAAAGCTCACATATTTTATTTGGATCACACACTCTAATAGGTTTTTCAATGAAGAAGTTGACTAAATCGACGAAAAATTGAATTTGTTTAAAACTTGTAATATGATGTATTCTTCTATGAAACTAGTTTCAACCTTAAGATGATATTATTGTTATTATTTTTTACATCAAAGACCATAATACAAATTTTGTGAAATTGTTTGAGACAAAACTTAGGAGGAAAGGGTCATCTTGGAGGTTCCACTAGCTGAAGATCAAGTCAGCTAATTCTTGGAAAGTAGAAGTTTTGAATGTGTTTACCACATTCATTCTGATATATAGAGAAAATTTGTTTCACCTAAGTAGTTTAAAATAATTAAGAAATGTAGAAATGCAACTATTAGTGTTTGTATATGATCATTAGTCAAAGGTTTTTGGGTTCCTAACCCCATAACCATGTGTCATTGTGTCATGTGCGAGCAAAGTGATCTTGAAGTAGCAGCTGTGTCCCCACAAGATATAGATTCTATATTGTATAAGGAAGTATTCCTACATGTAATGGATTGTATTTATGACTATAATGGACTACAAAAAATAAAATATGGTTTCTACACTTGTTGTTGAATGTTGTTTGATTAAGTAATGATGCATGTTTAATAAAGCCATTGTGTGTCACGTCAATTCACAACTAGCCATCTCCTTACTCATAATTTTGACATGATAAGAAATAATGTAAATAAGGTGTAAATTGAAGTGAATTGATTGCTTGCAATTCAATAATAAGAAACTAGATGTCATTTCATCACCAATTTCTAGACACTATTGATCATTCATTGTTGTTTCCTCTTTTGAATGAAGCTTTATTCTAGAATCACTCAGAATAGAAAGAACAACCTTTTCCCCCATACTTCTCATTTATTACTTGTTAATGATTTTTCTTCTACTTAATTAAACAAATTTCTACTATCTTTTATACTACGTAAATCTTTAGGACAACATAATTTTCATAACATTTTTGATAGAATATTTATGATGTTGAATTATGATATCATTCATGAGCATAATGTTGTTTATAACCTTTTTTAAATGGATGTATATTAGTTAGTCATAAGAATGAACTTTGAAAATGTTGTGAATAGATTAATGTAGAAGTTTTGATAATTATGAATGAATTACAGATTTAGTAACTAATGCATGCCAACAACATCAATTTCATCCAACCCACGGTGAGGTTCTGGGAAGCAATGAGAGACATTCTGAATCATGTGCTTGACACCATTAGATCCATGACCGCGAACTTCTTATGGGGGGAAGGGCCATGGGATAGCTTGGGACACCATTGCTCGTCTGTTTAAAGAGGGTGGGATGAATGTGGTAGATCCGAAGAAGATGTTGTTGTCTGAAATGAAGAAAAGGGTGGACAGCTTCCTGTTAGAAGGTGATAATGTTTGGACGAAACGGCTAAAGAAGATCTATGGGTGTGAATTAAATTGCCACAACATAGTTGCTATCTCTAGAGCTTGGCGCAGCATGGTCTCCTTCTTCGAGCAAGAATCACACCTGTATAGTGTTGATGCAGATGGTGAGTGGACTGCTGTGAGTCCTTCACCACTAATCAACATCCAAAGAGGTGAAAATGAGGTTGTTAAGGTGGTGGGCAGCATTTGGGGTAGGCACCACTGTTCCAAGTGGAGTACGATGGTTTACAGGTTTGTCCTTAATCGTCTACCCTCCTTTGATCAGATGTCTGGGTGGGGGTTACTGGTTGATACCCGATGCAGATTGTGTAACGGGGAGGATGAGTCTTGTTGGCACCTTTTCTTTGATTGTAGATACTCCAAGCAGATCTGGCGGATCACTTGTTTGAGGAACAGTTGGGGCCCCAATTTACCTACGGAGATGAAAGATAGCTATGCTTGGGTGGACACAACCTTCAAGCTATGTAAAGCCAAAAGAAGCTATGCTAACCTGTGTATGTCAGGCCTTTGTTTTTTTGTTTGGAAAGAACAGAATGGGCGGGTTCATGGGCAGAAAGCTAGGGAACCTCTTGCTCTTCTGGAAAATTTTGTTGCAGTTTTTAAATGGCATGTAATGCATAGTAAAGAGATAATGGGTAGCATTAGCAACAACAACAAAGTATAGTTGGGTTTTTTTAGATAACCCCCTTTGTACAGTGTTTGGAATGCTTCTTAGTCTGTAGCTTGGTTGGGGTGTTGTAGTTTTATACAACATCCTTTGGAATATATTTACCTTACTCTAAAAAAAATCAATCATATCATTATTATTTACATGTTCTTTAGAGTAAGAACCTTAAGGTGCGATAAAACATGCATCATGTTTTTGTTTTTGTTAGTGTTCATGTATAGTACATAGAGTGATTGTCTACTTGAGTTCCTCTACATTTCCATGTTCTCTCAACTTAAAAATCTTCTATAAATATATCCAATCCTAGAATAAAAAATAATTCTTAGTGTATTATGATGTTTATGTGATTTGATATTTTAAACAAATGTTTTCTAAGTTATATTAAATTCCAAATATTGATTGTTTTCTTGCTACACTTGCATGGCTATGTATGAACTTTTGACATAGTAGAAATCTTGGTTAGCACCAAACACATTGGAGAAATGAAGATTTATATAGAGTATTTCCATCTCTTCAATTATAATATTAAATTATTTTTTGAATCAGATTATATTTTAAATATATTCTAAAACCAAATAGATGGTTTAAGCATTCTCATTGAAACATGCATGCGATCCTTTTTATTCAATATATCTAGAATGAAATGTTTTTATGATATAAAGTCTTATTGTGGTAGTACAAGATTTTGATCGTGATGGTTTGGTTGTTTTTGCTTACATGTAGTTGTGAATTGACAACACTTGGCCTTTTAGACAATTTTTTTACCACAACAATAGTATATATGCACACTAGATAAATCTTCTCAAGTCTGTATGTAGTATTCTCCCCCTTTTTAGATTTCCTTCCAAGACTAGGAAACAAGACCTCATGTTCTTATTTTGTTTTAGGAGTATGTGAAGATAAACACCGTGGAATGGAAATGACTTTGTCCCAATAGTATTATGATTTGTTCCCCTATTCATTAAGAGTAACTTATAACTTATGGTAGACTAGTTTACTCTCATAGTAAAAGTATGAGAATTTATTAGTTAACAACATCTCCATATAGTTTGAATACAATTCTCACTATATTACTTGAGTATGATGGCAAATAAATTCTTTGAGATGATCTCACACTTAATAGCTCATGGATCTTGCATACTCTATGCACTAGTGGTAGATTATGGATCTTTGGATTGTCCTTATTACAATTTTCCACACTGATCTTATTTTTTTTAAATAAAATTAATCTCATGTCTCATTATATGAACTAAAAATGAAAAGTCTTTTCAAGGACTTCTAAGTACGAAATGTTCTAACTCTTTTGAGAAAAGATGAGGTTTTAGTGGATTTATAGCTTTTATAATTGGGTAAATACAAAAGTGCCGACGAGGGCTGCTTCAACCGAGCAGACGGGTTCGGGTAATCACGATGAGGTTGCACGACCTTTGCATGGCGATACGACTTCCGCAAGGTCAGGAGGGCAGATGAACCTGCCGGTGTTTCCCGCTAATAGCAGCCGTCTGGAAGAGGAGGGAGGACAGAGACCCCGGGAGACCCATAGCAGCGACGACGTGCTGGTCCGAAACCCTAGATCGGCTGTCAAAAATCACGATCCTAGAAGACCATCTCCAGTGCAATGGGAGATAGGGGTTCCAAAGGACACGTGCTACAGATGCTTGGGGAAAGGACATTGGCAGTCCCAATGTCAAAACGCCATTGTTTGTTACAAGTGCAGAAGACCGGGTCATGTTGCTAGGCGATGTACCTTCGTCCCTCGTCCTCAACCACCCAACATCTTTTCCATGGAGGAATTCCCGGCGATGAGAACTGGCGTTCCGGCTCGAGGTGGACCTCAACATGTTCCCAAAAGAGTTGCAGTCAATCTAGGACCTGATACAGAAGAAAGGAAGAATAGAGCCGTGGCTCTTGGTCGTGCAGTGGAGATAGCATGGCAGTCCTGTACTACCTGGGAGGCTTTGGGTCCTGTGTTGCAGAAGATGTGGCCGCACGCGACAGATATATATCGTCATGCTCGTAGCAAAGTTGTTGCCTTCTTTGAATCTAAGGAGCTAGCGATGGATGCTTGTAAAAATGGTAGTTTCCAGTTTCAAAACAACAGAGTTACCCTCAAATCCTTGGAGGACGGAGAGCCTTGCTCCAAGAAGGAAGCTTTATGGTTCTGGATCGCCAATCTTCCTATTTTCTGTCGTGACGATGATGCCATTGACAGTATTGTTAACAGCTTTGGCAGACTGGTCCTTGTTTCGGACTGGATGCGTAACCACGACGACATTTCTGGTATCTTGGTCCTTGTTGAAGCCTTCAGAGAGGATGTACCACAATACGTGGCCCTTACTTATGGCGATCGGAGGTCGGATGTGATGTTGCAGATGGTAGCAAGAGGGAGTCCTAGATCATCCCTTTTCTCACGCACTGAGATTGGCGAGGAGCTAGGTATTCCTATGGAAGCTCTCTCTATCCATAGAACAGCTTACGTAAATGAGGCACTACAAATGGAGGTTCCTGCGAATACAGCCGTTCTTACTGAGCCAGAAAAGAAGGATGAGCAGCCGCTGATTGCCGTTGAAGATGAGCCAGCTAGTGAAGAAGATAGCCAGCAGCAACGTGAGGCACAACACAGTAGAGTCATGTTCGATGATGAAGGGAATAGGGTCTGCTTACAGATGAGCAGAGTTCAGGACTTCATTCACCTAGGCGATGGGAGTTCAAGGGCAGGCCATAATGGCAGCAGACGTCGGCCAAGATTTGCGTGTGAAGAGGGGCCTTCTTCTCAGTTTGATAGTCGAGTACATGGGCAGCGACTACATGGACACAGAAGACGTTTATCAGAAGGCGAGACCCCGTTCTCGGATGATGACTGGATTGATAGAGACAGTGATGTTTGTCGTGGTGGCTGCTAGCCGTAGTATCATCCTTGTTTCTTCTCTATGGATTCCAAAACCTTATTCTGGAATATTAGAGGAGCGGCGAACAACAAAACTAGAAGAGTCCTGGGCAGACTTTGTAGAAGACACTCCCCGAAGATTGTTTGCATTGCTGAACCTTTCCTACATGCTCTTGTTGCGGAGGAGCTTCTTGACATTGTTAGGCTTGACTGGACTTCCAGTAATGAGGAGGAAGGTGGTAAGCTCTGGCTTTACGTTGATAATGAGCTAAACCCCACTGTGGTCTGGAAGCATAGACAACATATTACTCTTAAGCTCAATGTGGCGGACAATCCTGTTTTATTTATTACTTTGGTTTACGCGAGCTGCAATCATGTGTCTAGAAGGAATCTTTGGGAGGATATCAACGATCTTTCTAATATGATGGGTGATGAGGCATGGCTGATTACAGGTGATTTTAATACCATCAGAGATAATGCTGAAAAGAGAGGGGGCCTTGACAGAAGCTTCCAAGATATCATGGAGTTCAACTCTTTCATTCATGATGTTAATATGAGGGAGGTTCCTTATGAAGGCAGCAAGTACACCTGGGTTGACAAGCAGTACGGTACCCCTTCTATCTGGGAGAGGCTGGACAGATTTTTTCTCAATGAAGCTTGGTGTAATTTTTTTCCTAATGCTTTATCCTCTCACCTTACCCGGTACAGGGTTTCTGATCACTGCCCGATTCTTTACCAGCCTGGGACTATGAGAAACTACAGAGGCCGTAGATCCTTTTCTTTTATGCAGATGTGGCTGAGCCATGAGAGTTGTCGTAATCTTATCAATGAGACTTGGGATTTGGTTTCGTGGGGGAACCCGTCCGAGTCTTTCTTCTTCAAGCTCAAGATGGTCAGAGAAGCCCTTAAGACGTGGATCAAGTAGACTTATGGTGATATTGAGCAGAGGAAAAAAGATCTGGAAGACATTGTTCACACTACCCAGATTGCTTATGATGATAATCCCTCGTTAGATAATGAAACAAATCTCAGACAAGCGGAATATGAGTTTCAGGAGGTCCTGGATACTGAGGAAAGCATCTGGAAAGAGAAGTCTCGTATTAGCTGGCTCAATGAAGGCGAAAGGAACACCAGATTATATCATGCTATCGTGAAGGCTAAGAGGAATCATAACAGTGTTCGTAGCTTGTTGATGGACGACGGTTCATTTTTGGATGACCCTCGTGAGATTGCAAATCTAGCTGCTGCGCATTACAGAGACTTCTATAGTGACTGTTCCACGTACGATGATGATGTCCTTGATGAGATGTTGCAGGCCATTCCGGAGATGATTTCTATGGATGATAACAGCTCCCTCACTGCTATTCCTATGGAGGATGAGGTCCGTGTTGCTCTTGCACAGATGGACACGCAAACTGCCCCAGGCCCTGACGGTTTCACAGTTCCTTTCTAGACTGCTATGTGGGATACCATTAAGAAAGACTTCATGTTGTTGACTGAGATGTTCTTTACTGGCCGTGTTTGTCACCGGAGTCTCTATAGCTGCAGAATCCTTCTTGTTCCGAAGGTCGAGAATCCTAAAAAGATTGATAAAGACTTCCGTCCTATCTCCATTGAAAACGTTTCCTTGCGTATTCTTGCTAGAGTTGTTAGTAACCGCATGACCAAGTTGATGCCTTCTATTATTTCTGAGGAGCAGGCGGCCTTCATTCATGGCAGGGAGATAACTCATCACATCAGGATGACCAAGGAGTTAATGCATGATATTCACAAGGGCGGACAGCAGCCTAACGTCATGATCAAGCTAGATATGTCGAAGGCTTTTGACAGGGTAGAATGGCCAATTCTCAAGAAGATCTTGATGAGATTTGGGTTCTCGGATGATTTCTGCAAGTTGTGTCTTAGTTTCTTCTCTAATGCATGGGCTACGGTCTCCATCGGGGGTGAGTATGATGGTTTCTTTCCCATGCTCAGAGGCCTCAAACAAGGGAATGCGATCCCCCCCTTCCTGTTTATCATTTATGAAGAGCTTCTTAGTAGATACATCCATCACATTGATCATGTTCACAAGTTGGAAAGATTCCGCACTCGTGGCAACGGCTCTGCTCCTCTGTTTCTTCTCTATGCGGATGATGTGGTGATGTTCCTTAATGCTCATCCTGACACTTTGCAGCGTGTACATCAGATTATGAAGGCTTATGAAGCGGCTTCTGCACAGAAGATCAATCGTGCCAAATCCATCTGTACTGTGGGCAGCAAGAGTGATGCTACCATCTCCAACATTGCGCACACTCTTGAGATAGATACTACTGCGGATTCGTTTATATATCTGGGAGTTAACATAAGAATGGGTAGATATGGTCTTAATGATTTTGAGGGGTTGTTTCATAAGATCAGACAGAAGGTAGCATCCTGGAAGTCGAGGCTCCTCTCTTTTGCTGGTCGGAAGTTGCTCATTGCACACGTCCTCTCGTCGACGACTGTTCATACTGCTGCTGCCATTGGTATTCCTTGTGGAGTCTCGGATCGTATAGACGCTATCCTTGCTCGGTTTCTTTGGGCAGATAGAGAGAATAACCATCGTAAGGCGTGGATTGGCTGGAACAAGATTGCAAAGCCTGTGGAGTATGGTGGTTTGGGCCTTCATAATACGAGAATTGTTGACAAAGCTTTCATGGCTAAAGCGTGCTGGGAGATTTTAGCAAAGAACACGATTTGGGCAAGATTCTGTAGAGAGAAATATGCGAGTAGGGCGCATAGTAGATCTGAGTTTTATCCGCACAATGTTAGATACAGCAGTTCTGCTTCTTCTTACTGGAAACATCTTTGGAATCTGTTCCCTATGATTCTTCCTTTCTGTAGATGGCGAGTTGGGAAAGGTCTCATCTCTTTCTGGGATTCCTTATGGTGTGATGAGAGACTCTTTGATCATGCCTTGCATACCAGTGATCGCAACCATCATTTCCTTGTTTGTGACTTCTGGATCCAAAACGAAGGTTGGGACTGGATTTCTTTGAGGCAGCTTCTCAATGAGGATGGTATTTATCTGATCAAGAAAGCCGACCAGCAGATAAATGATGATGATGATATGCTTGTTTGGTGTCCGGAGGTGACGGGTATGTTCTCTATCAAATCTGTGAAGAAGATATTGACTATGAATCAAAATGATGCTCCATCTGCCGTTCAGAAGATTTGGCACCTAGATGCACCCAAGGCTTGCACGCTCATTTGGAAGCTTTCCCATAGAGCTCTTCCTACTGATGACAACATTATTAGGTGCCATATTGCTATTTCTTCTAGATGTGATTGCTGCGATGACCCCAATACTGAAGATATGGATCACCTTTTCTTCCATGGTTGCCTTGCTACTGCTTTCTGGAACAAGTTCTCTCTTCTTACTGCTAGAACCCGGCCTCATAATACAGCTGAGCTTTTATCTATCTATTCGCGGGGGAGATCTTCCATTGTTATGGAATGGATTGCAGCTTGCCTTGCTACGCTTATTCCTTTTTACATTTGGAGATGGAGATGTCGTGCTAGATATGATGGTTGTAAGGCCCCCATTGCCCATGATATGAACTGCATGATTGCACAGCTCAACACCATGTTGAAAAAGAGATGGTTCCGCGCCCTCGCCCAACCGGAGGAACATAGGCACCTTAATCATCACGGTATTGATGACCCTAACTATGCTCTTAGGGAGGTTCACCTTTTGAGATGGATGACCCCTGACCTCAATTCCTTGAAGATGAACGTCACGATTGGTAGGAGTAGAGACTCTTCCGGTCACCACAGGTGGTGGATGGCTAGTATCATCAGGAATCACCGGGCTGCTATTTGTCAGATTGCTAGAGCATGGTTAACTGCAAATGATCATCTTTCTGCTTCCCTTCAAGCTTGTGCAGTTGGGTTGAAGCTGGCTGAGAACCAATCCTTGCGGATTGCTGTTTTGGAGATTGATGACGAGCATTCTTATCGCATGCTTTGGGGCACTGCTTGTGTTCCTTGGAGGATTTCTCGTATTGTCGGGGAGATAAAGAGCTACATGGAGGACGAAGGTATTGTTGGTTCACTTGTTCACAGGGCCATCAATTCTATTCCCAGAGAGATTGGTAAATGGGGAGTCCTCAGTCAAGATTTGATTGTGATTTCTGATCCTAGTTGTTTTCCGCCTAGAGTTCGTGGCATGGCTCTTCTTGAGAGGAACCACACTCCCTACGTGGTTTTGAGGTTTAAGCATCCTTAATGCTCAGGTTGGGTTGCTGCTCGTATATGTCCTGTTGTCGTCTTGGCTGTTCGGGGTTTTTGCTGTGGTCTTTGTGATGTGAGTCAGTCATGTTGGGGTTTGACCTGCTTTTTATAAGCAGGAGCTGTACTTGACGATTTTTTAGCTCACACGAGGAGGGTGAGATGAATAGACGACCTCCTGGCTTAACTAAAAAAAAAAGATAAACAATAGGCCAAGCAACAAATAACACCCAGGTCAAGAGTCTACCTATATTAAGGTATGAGTATCAATTCAACATTAGATTGTAGTACACATGCTTCCCTCCCCAATAATTTGTGATAAAAATATACTTGGGGTTGTGGAAGAAATGTTATGATCATGATATTTATTATACCACACATCCTCTCCCAAGTCCATGTCACATGGGACACATGCAACACCCATGTACATGAAAAAGGAGATTATAAGGTATATACGGAAAACATTAGATATGTATTTCTATACCCACAATATTTATCTCAAGGTGCTTATTTTCTATTACTCAAAAAATAAAAAATGCATATTCACGAAAAACTAATTGTATTAGAAGATGTAGGTCTACAATCCATTCCAAGAATTTGTACATTGAATGGTCTATATATCACTAGAATAAGAATGCTCTTTATACATACGGGTATTATCAATCATACTCCTTATCTTTTACAATCATTCAAAAAAATCCCAAGATTTTTTTTTAAATTACAAAGGAACACTGGTGTTCTATTTGGTTCACAAAATGAGGTACGCAATGGAAATCTTTTCATGAACAACTACATGTAGAGGTGAATAAGATAACTAATACGTCTTCCTTCCAAGATCATCAATCTTTTGATGCAATGTCGAGGTTTGGAACTATTCCATTTACATAAAGAATATTTTGATTTATTTTAGTATACATGATTTGGGAAGAGATGGATGTACAATTAGTTTAATAATGTAACCCTTCAGTATTATGTTTGTTGTAATTATATTGAGGATAATCCAGGTTTCAACCAAAAGACTGCTTTTGTACATTAGAATATAAAATGATGGTATAAGATAGCCTATTTCTTTCTAATGTATTCATGTTCATGAATTTGGATTGGTGAGATCATGATGACCATTGGAATAAGGTGCTAATGATACTATTGAATGCTAACAAATTGAATAACCATATGATGTAGAATAACTACTACACATGGTACATGTAGGTTGATAAAAAAGAATGAATAGTATTTTAAAGTGTAAATATAAGTTCATCTTGTTTATATTGCCTGGTAATATGTTTTACCACATATAAGGTGAAATCCTTTCTAAATATAAAATTAGTAAAAGAAACCCATATATTTATTATAAATCATACAATTTACATCCAAGTACATTTCTTTGAAACAATTGCAAATACAACCATACAACCAAAATCAAGTTCATTTCTTTGCTTACATGCTTGTAGCTTTTCTTGGTAGCCTTTCATTCTATTTTTGAGAATAGAACCTTGTTAAGTTGTAGTCATGAGACACACCTTTTTTTGTCTTGGTAGCATCATACTCTTGAGGTAGAATATAACTTAACCCATACGAGTTGCTCTTTGCCAACTAATATGGTATACCAGCATATATGATGTACAACCCAACATACAAACTGATATGCCTTGTACAGACCAATATACCTACCATGATGGGATGTGTTATTACATTGTGATGCCTTGGGAGGGATAGTGTTGAGTCTCCATGTTTCTAGTTGAGTGTGGAAGCCGACATGGGTAACTGTTGGCTAAATTGACATTATGATAAATCCCTTTGTTTCGATGATGACAAACATTTCATTCTTGTCGATCTAACGTGCTACTTGAGTGTTGCAGGAATAAGGTGGATGACAAAGTACTAGGGTATCTATACGCTTGAATATCTGTAAATTTCATGAAATGTAATCAATTATAAACTTGTACAAATATATAATGTACAAGTACTTAGACTTCATATAAATCAAGCGTTAGATCTCCTCTAGCCAATGACTACACTGAGATAGGTCATCCCCTTCAATAGTGTCACATATGCACACTCATACATACACTTAATGCCTTAAATTGAAACATTGAAACAGGGGCAATCTCGGTCGACAAACTCCTCGACCGAGACACTCTCGATCGACAAACTTCTCGACCGAGAATGACCCAAGTAGCCGTTAGACACAGCTGAGAAAGTAGTTGGCAGTTGGAGATGAACGTTGCTAACACTTGATCCAGAGAGCCTGTCGGTCGAAAAAACTTCGACCGAGTAGGTATCTCGGTCGACAATTTCTCGACCGAGATGGACTCTGACAGCAACTGCAGAATTAATTAACTAGTCGTTGCTAAAGCAACTAACTTGTACCTAACGGCTAGTTAAGCACTTAGAACCCCATAGAAAGTGTCTAGAACGTCCTTAAGCACTTGTAGGCCATTCCTATAAATAGAACATGCCTTAGGACACCTAAACACAACTAAGATACACTTGTGATACAATTGAGCATACACTTACAATTGGCAATCTGTTTTGAGAAACTGAGCAACACTTGCATTGGCGATCCCTCTACTTGCTCTAATTTCATGTCCTATAGGCTATTATCTCCTATCCACAACAATTACACGTGCATATACTTTGGTTAGGAGATCTACACGCTTGATATAGGCAAATCAAGCCTTGTGCTTCAAAGGATAAGTGTAATTTCCATTTTCCTTCTTGTTCCTTTTATTCTTTGTATTCTCCTTGCTACTCCTAGGGTTGGAGGCTGCGGATTGGAGAAGGTTCTTCTCGGACGAGAAGGTGGACTTCAAGCTACTTCAAGAAGGCTATTGCAATGGGAAGCTACTTCAAGAAGGATATTGCAACGGGAAGCTACTTCAGGAGGAAGGCTGCTTCAAGGTTGGTGCAATTACTTCTAGGTGAAGGCTGCTTCAAGGTTGGTGCAATTACTTCAAGGTGAAGGCTGCTTGAAGGGTTTAGAGAAAGAATTGTAATTTTATGTAAAGTCCTTACGAGGTAATAAAATTAAATTCTTTCAAAATCCCGGTTGGGTAAGCAACCGGGTAGTGGACTGACTACCTTAGTATTTCCTAAGGTAGGAACCACTCTAAATCCTTGTCCCCTTGTCCAATATTCTTGTGGTTGGTTGTTTTGAGTTAAATAATTGTTAAAATATTTAAAAACTCTATTCACCCCCCTCTAGTGTTTTTCAATTGGTATCAGAGTAGGCTTCAAGGAACCTTAACAAGGTCTTGAAGAATGGGTGACGGGGTGCTTAACAACCTCAATCTTGAAGGGACACTTGTTGCTAGGCCTCCAGCGTTTGATGGAACAAACTACACATACTGGAAGAGAAGGATGCAGTTCTACTTCCAAGGCATTAGTTGGGATCTATGGAGAATGGTGTCAACCCCATATGAGCTTCCTCAAATGGAATATGCAGCTTGGGACACCAATACGGTAAAATCAGCTCAAATGAATGCAAAGGCTGTAAGTATTCTTTATTGTTCAATTTCAGTAGGAGAATTTAATAGAATATCAAATTGTGAAACAGCCTATGAAATATGGCATAGACTTTCTATAACTTATGAAGGGATGGTTCAAGTTAAGAATTCAAAAGTTAGTATGCTTAAACAAAAGTTTGAACATTTCCGTATGAATCCAAATGAATCTATTAGTGAAATGTATGAAAAATTCTCTTCTATTGTAAATGGTTTAAATGCTCTAGGTAAAGTTGTTCTTGAGGAAGATCAGGTATCAAAGATTCTTAGATCACTTCCTCCCAAATACAAGCCCAAGGTGACGGTCATTGAAGAAGCAAATGACCTCACCCGACTAAAGATGGAACAACTCATTGGCAACCTAGAAGCTCATGAGGCAACGTTAGAAGAGGAAGAAAGAAGAGAACGTGAAACTCAACAAGGGAAAAAGAAGAACATTGCATTCAAAGCATCAACCAAGAATAATCATGATACAAGTGAAGATGATAGTGAAGAAGAAACTCTAATTGTAAATGGTAAGCAGTATAAAAGTTTTAAAACTAATAAAACTTCTAGTGGTTCTTCTTCCAGGTGTTTTGAATGTGGCAAAAAGGGACATATGAAAGGTGATTGTCCAAAACTCAAGAAAGGGAAGAAATCATCTCACAAAAAGAAGGAAAGAGCATATAAAGCTGCATGGGATGATTCAAGTGATGATAGTGATGATGGAAAAGAAGAAGTAGAATGTCTTATTGCTACAACAAATGAAGAAGAAGAAGAAGAGGTAAGTCTTTTTGACCTACCAAAAGAAGATCTTATTTCCAGTCTTCAAAATACACATGAGAAATATATTGAGTGCAAGAAGAAATTTAAGAAATCAAATAAAGTAAATGATGACCTAAATGCTAAACTTCTTGCTCTCACATCTGAAAATGAAGATCTCAAAAAGGCTATTGATGATCATGATGCTAAACTAAAACCTGTAGAAGCAAATTGTAATCTTCTCTCTCTAGAAAAGCTAAACTAGAAAACTCAAGTAAATGTTCTTCAAAGACAATCTATTATGTGTTCACATCTAGACTATGATGTTATTGTGAAAGAAAGAGATTCTTTATTATCTAGTCTAGATCAAGCTAAGTTAGATATCAAGAAGAAAATGGATGAGATTATTAAGTTGCAACAAAAAATTAGTAGCTTGAGTAACAATGATACTCTTGATAAAATCTTAAATAATTCTTATCGTCAAATTGGAAGGAGAGGTCTAGGTTATAAGCCTAAAGGAAAATCTTATCAAAAACCTAGTTGGAGAAGGACACAAGTGCTAGAGAATCAATCCATGTATGTACCCAAGAACAACTCAACTCCTAGAAAAAGAAATGAGATTGACTCTATTAGTTGTCATTATTGTATGCGTCTTGGACACTACTCTTTTACATGCACATACAAGAAAAGGAATGATGATCTAGCTTGGGTTCCTAAAACTTAGAAGGTTTATATTTGACTGGTTGAGATTTGACCTAAAATGATATTTTTGATATACAATTTTCATATCTCAACACAAACAAACTTTAACTTTCATATTCTTGTTTTTACTTGTAAACAATTTCTGAAAACAGGACTGAAACAATACAGAACCTTTATCGGTCGAGAAACTGTCGACCGAGATAACTATCGGTCGAGAAATGGTCGACCGAGCATGTTTATGTTGTCAAGTCTGAACTAAAACTGCTGAACTCGTTTTCAAATAATCTATTTGCTATCAATTTGCTATCAATAACTGATTTTACATGCAAATCAAGAATAAATGGTGAAAACCATCCTTGAAACAAAATATATAAATCTTTTGCATCATGAGTTAAGATAAACATTATGATTATGAAAATCCTTAAACATATTGCAAAAGTGTTATATGCAGACTGATTTTGAACAAATCTTATTCATTGATTGAAAAAGATTATTAAGCATGATCATTTACTTGGTTTGTCTTAAATTTGAACATTCATCATGAATGAGATTATCTCAGTTTATCCTCTACATAGCTTGGCTTAAAACTGAAAATTATAAACCATGTTGATTTATTTAAAGAAATTACTATTTTATCATAATCCACATGGTTTATCCTAAGTATTTCTTGGTCTATCTAAGTAGGAACCATGTGTATTACAATTTAAATGGTCATAATCATTGTATTTTACATGACTCTATCTTGATCATTGCATTGTGGATACACTGCTCCTGTTCTTGTGCCATATGTTTCATTAGTTTGTCTACAATAATATTTGATTCATATATACAAACCATGAATATTATTATTGATCATTGTAATTCAGGTCATATGAAGATGCCATTACAGTAAAACTTCATGGCATAAATACATTTTCTGCAGAAATTATACTTCACATATAAGTGTTCAAATTGAAAAATCTGCAGAAATTGCCTCTTGGTTAAAGTTAAAATTTGACCAAGGGACGCTATGGTCGTAGTCAAGGTCGACCTAAAATAAGCTTGACAAAATGCTTATTTGTACATCATTTTATTGTACTTAATCTTAGTATCAAAATGTATTTTTGATAAAGGTCAAAATCAAATTTTAGAAATCATTTGTGACCTTAGAAGCTTTAAATTGCTTTAAATTATAAGATTAAGGGGGAGCTCATAAAAACAATTTTGATTATTTGATTACAAAAACATTGTAAACATCATTTGAAGCTTGTTATGACCTTAGTATTTTTACTCTTGGTTATGAAGAAATCTACAAATTTCATAAAAATGATATATCTTGTTCTTAAAGGAACTCTCTAAACAAATTAGGGCTTAACATCCCGTGCATTTGGTTAGAGACATTTTTATGTACTCTAAGATTAAAGGATTCTCATTTCATTTTTAGGGCTTAACATCCCTTGTAAAATGGGTGAGAAATCAATACACAAAAGCCATAAACTTAAAAGAAACTCATATCATTTCAAGGCTTAACATCCTTTGCAAATGATTGAGAAACAAATTGTGGCTAAATTTGACAATTAAATCCCTTGATTTTAAATTGGATATCTCTTTAAGGGGGAGCAAAGCTTAAAAAGATAGACACAAAGTCATACTAAATGATTGTATTGGATATCTTTTTGAAATGACAAAGGGGGAGAAATAATATAAAATCACAAACATAAAATTAAAATGAGTTTCATAATATCTTGGCCAGCAGTCACTTGCAAAACCAAAGATGGCTACAAAGGTAAATTTCAGGCATGAAACTCACATGTTTTATATTTCCTTATTTTATATTTAGGAAATGTTTGTCATCTTCAAAAAGGGGGAGATTGTTGGCTAAATTGACATTATGATAAATCCCTTTGTTTCGATGATGACAAACATTTCATTCTTGTCGATCTAACGTGCTACTTGAGTGTTGCAGGAATAAGGTGGATGACAAAGTACTAGGGTATCTATACGCTTGAATATTTGTAAATTTCATGAAATGTAATCAATTGTAAACTTGTACAAATATATAATGTACAAGTACTTAGACTTCATGTAAATCAAGCGTTAGATCTCCTCTAGCCAATCACTACACTGAGATAGGTCATCCCCTTCAATAGTGTCACATATGCACACTCATACATACACTTAATGCCTTAAATTGAAACATTGAAACAGGGACAATCTCGGTCGACAAACTCCTCGACCGAGACACTCTCGGTCGACAAACTTCTCGACCGAGAATGACCCAAGTAGCCGTTAGACACAACTGAGAAAGTAGTTGGCAGTTGGAGATGAACGTTGCTAACACTTGATCCATAGATCCTGTCAGTCGACAAAACTTCGACCGAGTAGGTATCTCGGTCGACAATTCCTCGACCGAGATGGACTCTGACAGCAACTGCAGAATTAATTAACTAGTCGTTGCTAAAGCTACTAACTTGTACCTAACGGCTAGTTAAGCACTTAGAACCCCCTAGAAAGTGTCTAGAACGTCCTTAAGCACTTGTAGGCCATTCCTATAAATAGGACATGCCTTAGGACACCTAAACACAACTAAGCTACACTTGTGATACAATTGACCATACACTTACAATTGGCAATCTGTTTTGAGAAACTGAGCAACACTTGCATTGGCGATCCCTCTACTTGCTCTAATTTCATGTCCTATAGGCTAGTATCTCCTATCCACAACAATTACACGTGCATATACTTTGGTTAGGAGATCTACACGCTTGATATAGGCAAATCAAGCCTTGTGCTTCAAAGGATAAGTGTAATTTCCATTTTCCTTCTTGTTCCTTTTATTCTTTGTATTCTCCTTGCTACTCCTAGGGTTGGAGGTTGCGGATTGGAGAAGGTTCTTCTCGGAGGAGAAGGTGGACTTCAAGCTACTTCAAGAAGGCAATTGCAACGGGAAGCTACTTCAAGAAGGCTATTGCAACGGGAAGCTACTTCAGGAGGAAGGCTGCTTCAAGATTGGTGCAATTACTTCTAGGTGAAGGCTGCTTCAAGGTTGGTGCAATTACTTCAAGGTGAAGGCTGCTTGAAGGGTTTAGAGAAATAATTGTAATTTTATGTAAAGTCCTTGCGAGGTAATAAAATTAAATTCTTTCAAAATCCCGGTTGGGTAAGCAACCGGGTAGTGGACTGACTACCTTAGTATTTGCTAAGGTAGGAACCACTCTAAATCCTTGTCCCCTTGTCCAATATTCTTGTGGTTGGTTGTTTTGAGTTAAATAATTGTTAAAATATTTAAAAACTCTATTCACCCCCCCCCCTCTAGTGTTTTTCAGTAACCATAATCCCATATGCATGCAACCTGACACACCTTGAAAACCGATACAACCAACCCTATGTGGCTGATACCCTAAAGGATGGTGAGGTCAATACCCTAGTTGAGTGGGTAGGTTGATACCCTAAGGGATGGTGAGGCTGATACCCAAGTTGAGTGGGTAGGTCGATACCCTAAGGGATGGTGAGGCTGATACCCTAGTTGAGTGGGTAGGTTGATACCCTAAGGGATGGTGGGTCGATACCCTAGTTGAGTGGGTAGGTCAATACCTTATGAGATGGTATAACAGATATACCTTTTCCATGCACCTCTAAGATGATACCCATTGTTGTGTCTTGGCCGACACCCTCTCATAGAAGTGTTGAGGCTGATACAAGGTGATGATGAACTGATATCTTTGTGATAAACTGATACTCATCTTTGAGTTGGTAGGATGATACCATACCTAGATTGGTTGCCCGATATCTAGGGTTAATCGATGCCATATCTAAGTGTGGTGGTCGATACCCTAACTCCAACTGATACCCTTATGTGGTGTAGTGATGCATATTTTTGAGTACTTATTACATATAACAAATTTGACATGATCTTTGGATGTGCATTACATATGTTAGAGGAATAAATTCTAGTAATAAATGCAGAATCACTGTCTTTCAAAACTACCACATGGATACCTTTATTAGTGTACTAAGGACTCCAACACATCCTAGTTGTACCATTTGTTTCATTAGACGGCTCTAGTGATCATGAAAGTTGACCCTAATGTCATTAAGAATCCAACTCATAGGTCACCTGCAAACATTATCATATTGCTAGGATTATCCTTTGAGCTTATGAATAAAATCATTATTCTCCATAATTAATCCTAGCATTACTCATGTTACTACTCTAGACGTGCATTATTATTTTCTCACATACTATGACCCACACTTCTGAGAAAACCAATATACTTATGCTATGCTTAGTTTGAGCCCAAAAAGTCATCTCGCCTATTAAGATTGTTTCTTAGCACTAAGTTGCACTACGTTGTTACCATGAAAGTAACTATTGTCTCAAACCTTTACACTCAATGAACACCTACATGCAAGGTCTATCATTTCATATTATCACAAAGTAGGATCCAAAAATGGAATGAATGCACTTGTATACTGAAGTCCTTGCCACATTCTTATCTTATAACCATATTATATACTGACTTAGGTTATGAAATAACCTTTAAGTGTGGTTAGAATCTTGGAGTTTTGATTATTCTATAGGTAGTAATAATCCTTAACCATCTTACTAGGAGTTTTCCGCTATCTAACACTATAAAGGAGACAATATAACAAATATCCTTTCTTTCAAGGAAAAGAGCTAAAGTTCTACCCAAAATTATAATTGCTAGGGCATCAATATTTTTAGGGGATAAAGTTTCCTTCTTGACTTAGAATGCACATTATCTTGTCTCGTGGTTCATTATTATTAGCATGGACCTATTACTTATAATTAACGAGTCAACAAAAGTGATTTCTCCATATAAACCTGCATTGAAATTCTCCTTATCCTTGGAGAATAACTATAAAAATAACATTACTTACTTAACATTACTCTTAATAACTTTATCCATCTTTCCAAGGTACTCTAATCTAAATAAGCCCAAGGTACTTGTAGTCATCATCTTACTATAACACCATTTTTAACCTTAAGGAAACTAAATAGAACATTAATCATGTCATCTTTTCTAGGATCTATCTTATATCAACATCATGAAGAACATCATTAATTGTGATCCTAGACCACTGATATATACTACATACGTTATACCACCACATGCTTAAAGCATAATCTTGTCTAGATACCTGTAGAAATCATCATGATATTATCTTACCAGTTTAACCTTGGATCATAGCATGACTACTATTATTTTCCACTATTTATCCTAGCAAACATCATAATTAACTTGTGTCATAAGTTCCTCCTTGGAACTATGGTTTTAGGGCTTCCTCATTCTCACTAAAGGTATAGTATATAGAGACCATATCTTCCTATAATCATTAAATTGGTAAACCAACAAGGGTGAGATCTACTCCTTCAAAGTATACCTCTATATATCACATTACTTAGTGTGTCCCCACTTATCATTCTTAATATAAACTTTCACTTACAACATTATCATCATTAACACCTCTGACAATGATTCATTAAATAGATTTAAGGATGTATCTTCTCATTACTTAACCATTACATGAATTGTATGTATGGACATCTACACATGGAACTGATTTGATCTAATACACAACATGGTGCACGAAACATAGGTTGGACTCCATCTTGTGATGTGATCCACCTTAAACATAAGTTGCTATATCTCCACTATATGATGTCAACGGCTACAACGGCCGAGTCCCTCCATAGAGTTCAATAGTTGAAAGCCAAGGTAGATTCCTATATACAATCTTCTTCATTAACTTAAACTTTAGGATTTTCATCCACATAAGCATTTATGTTCATGAAACATACTGTAGACACATGCTACATAGTTCTGATCTTAAACTTTTAACATGTACAAGGACATATACATTAATGAAAAGAATTTATATTCATTTTCTTTAGAGGTTAATTACCTTAACATGTTCCGTGATATATGTACATCTAATTTGCATAAGTATGAAACATAATCTTGTTTGGATTTAAATCAACCATAACATTGGTATTTTCATAATCCTCTCCACACCTTAAATCTGCATACACAAAAGTATTAGGAGATTCCTCCTTAAGAAAACATAATATCCTTTTTTTAGGTTAGTATTTCTAGGTATCACAATAAATCCTCAAAGTATGTGTGGATGTCATATTCTAACATGTCACATAAAAAGAAACCCTTGAATTAAGACAACACTGGCTATTACCCTTACATACATTCCATAATTTGTAAAGGAAATGTATTCATAAAGACTTTTGTTTTTGAATTACTTATTTATCATCATTCCTCAACCATTTCTAGATAATCTAGAGTATGCATTACCAGATGAACCTGTATACTAAGAACCCTTACTATTGCAACCTTGGGGTATCCTGAACCCCTAGGCTATTACTCTAAGCCCATTATTCTATTCTTTATACCAAAGAATCTACTATCAATCATGAACTATGAACTTCTACATAGTTCTAGTACCATCAGGTGCAAGTGACCACATGTATGGGTTCCTAGAATTAACTCTTGATGTCGTCTCATGGCACAAACTCACGAACATATGTATCTAGAGATGCTAGATCATATTATACTTATGTCCAATATCCCCTAGTACAAGTATTCCATACCACAAGCACTGTGAGGAAAGGAGATTAGCATAATAAGATTATTTGTCTCATAATATATCCTTTACGGTTCTCAATTTATCTGTGTCCCATACCACAAACTATTTAGAAAGAGAGAGGACATGTTACGATCTATGAAGTCATTACTCAAGACCCGCAATAAAAAGACACTTAAACCTAAAGCCACTTATCCCTCTTTGGCTTTTGCATTCAAATATGTAACAACTTCCATTTCTAAAACACTAAATCTCAACAAAATCTTTCTTTCATTCCTTCTTCAAAAAGATTTTGAGAGTTGAAAACATCCACAAACTAGAACATTTTATGATACAATAATTATAAGAAAAATATTATCTGTTCGATTACAATCAATGCATTCAAGAGGAATTCTAAATCCTTCATAAAATGTGGATCCAAAATCATTATTCTGGAAAGAATAAATCAATAGTTGTGCATGACTGCTAGCCATGTATTAAGGGTGATGGATATTTTCCTAAACAAAAAGATATAGTCATCATCAAGTCACTATTTTACATCATCCTCAATTCTAACTTTTTAGATATTTTATCCTATTTTATCTCTAGATGATTATCTTCTTAGAAATGTTGACTTTTCATCTAGGGTATACCAACCCCATGAGTTAGTATTTCTATACCCAGAAACTCCCATGATTCATTATAGTCGGGGATAAAGATAACACAAACCTATACCTTTATGAGGATCTTATTACTAATACTTGGTCTGACTTCACTAAGTCTTACACTTAGGACTCATCTAATAGGTGAAGACTACAAGAATGTGAGAATCTTTCCTGGTGGCCATCTATATTATTGCTCTGATACCACTTTTGTAACATCCCCCAAGTATAATCCATATATAACAACATCAAAAGCATGGACCATCAAAAGATTACACCCAGAGATTGTCCCCAAAGCATATATCATTCATTGCAATAATATAAAACAACTTTACACAAGATATAGATACATTGATTCTCATACATATTCTTTTCAAAAAGCTTACAACAAAGAACATTATACATGATATAAATGGTAAACTAATTAAACCTCCTTGGGTCTTATAGATGGCACCCCACCAGGTCTTGAACTTATAAATAGATGTTCGAGCTAGTCTTGGCACGTCAGATAGCTTTATCCTCTAAGCTTGCTCCTTACTTGCGGGTATAACACCCTCAGTCATGCATTCAACAAACCAATTGTAAGTGGTTGGGTTTCAGTAATAAAAAGAAGATAACACAACATAAAGCATAGAAACTGATATGAGCTTACTTAAACATTATTCATGACTTCAAGATACATTGTTAACCTGATTAAGCTTTCTTATTAGAGTACCTACTCAATGAACCATAAACATACCGAACACACTAAAAATGAACTATCATCTGAACACACTGAATGTGAACAGGAACATAAACATATTGAACACGATGAAAGTAAACAATCTTCTGAACACACTGAAAGTGAATAGGAACATAACATACCAAACACACTGAAGGTGAACCATCTTTTGAACACAATGAAAGTGAAAATGATTAGACTTGAACCCAATAAAATGAAGGGGGCTCATCATACACCAACCTTCCATAAAATTTCATGAGTAGGGCCTAATTAGTTGTTCTTAATCTAATCTGATCTTACACAGCGTGTAAGGACCCTGATCCACATTTTGGGCTAACTCTATTTGTTATGCTTAGGTGAGTTGCTTGGATCCTTGCTCTAAACATCTAAGATGTAATTAGGTCATGTTGGAGGTTGGTGTTCCCTGTTTGAGCTTGTTGCTTGATGCTTGTTCTTTATGGTGAGGTTTTGGTGCAACTTGCAATTTACCCGGAGTAAGGGTTGATATGCAAGTTTTCCACCTCTAGAGTGTTTCTTCTCTCTCTTGGCATCATCTAGATGAGGGAGAAAGTGATGGGCTCCTTGTTTTGGCCTTGGTTGAGTGGTGACATCCTTGGTGATGTTTTGGGCACATGTTTGAGGTGTTCTTCGCTCTTTAGAGTGTTGTCTCAGGCTTGGGAGCATTAGTGAGACCCTATATTGGTTTGTGCTTGCCTTGAAGAGGTTTGGTATCAATTTTGAATGTCTTGAGGGTCATTCTATCAGTTCGTGGCACCTTGAGGATCACCATATCAGGTTGTGGTGACTCTAGGAGGAATGCCATATTGGCTAGTGACCTAGGGTTTCATCCCTATCGATTTTTGAAGGGGGTGGAAGGGTGTGTCGACCTTGACCTTCCTTAGTGGCCAAATTGGTGAGACATAGGTCCTATCACCTTGTTGCATGGAATGTCATGTGTCCCTTCTTATTGGACAAGTGTCTTCTAGGGTTCTAAGGTGGTGACACCTTTCCCTTGTTTTCTCTCTCTGGTCATGTATATATACCTCTTCCTTCGCATGCAAGTGAACCCCTTTAGCAATCCTTGCTTGCTCTCCTTGGTGTCTGACCTTGAGCTTGAAGAACCCTCTCCCCTTGGAGCTTGGTGGTCAAGGTAGAAGCTTGTGGTGCTCTCTTTCAGCTTCTTCCTTGGTAAGCCATAGTTTTATTAGCTTTCCTTCTCTTCTTCTTTCTTCATCTAGGCCATGGACCTTGGCACCTTCTTTTCTCCCTTTTACTTTGTTGACCATGGTCCTATCTTCCTTCTTAGAGGTATGGTGAAGATCGATCTAGAAGGACCTTCTTCTACCTTGAGCTTGGGAAGCTTGACCTTGGAGCTTAGAGCTTGGTGGATGTTCATGAGGCGGGTTATATAACTGTGACAGAGTGGAATTTTACATAAGTATAAATTAATTACTCTTTTGACCTCATTATATCCACTAATGGTCCCAAATTATTTTTCTTGGCACCTAAATTAATTTTCAGACTCAAATCCAAAATATGGTGATCAATGTAAATTTTATACACTTTGAGACCCCACATATTTGATTTATTTGTTACTTTGTCCAATGAAGTAAATTGATCCATCAAACTTCATAATTCTATTCTCAAACTTTTTATAAAGGTTCTTCATGTTTTTTTGAAGTTGTGATCCAAATTTGAGAACAATTGGACATTCCTACAATTTTCTATGATTTCTTGAAGTTAATGTGTTGAAAATCCTTTGATTTGCCTTTTAATTGGCCTTTTCCATGTCAGAAATCCGTGGCAAATTATCAGGGGTGAGTCATAGCCCTTGGATCTGACCCACGTGGATTGTGGCCAAATCTGACAGCTGATGGGTTGTCTCCTACCTCCCGCAATCAATGGGGAGGAGTCAATGAGGAGCGAGACTCTGTATCACCCGCCTACGACCCCGATTCAAATTTCTAATCGAGCCAAAATGGTCTCCTCACGATTTGGTGCTCAACAAGCCCTAGTTTGACCACCTTTATTGGGCCATTACTCCCTCCCAGCGAGTCCCTCACCTTCCCTTCTCTCTTCGGAGGCCATGGTTGCTGCCCCAATCTTAGTTAGCCCTAAGATCTACCCTCGGTGCTATAAAAGCAACCCCCAAGGATGACCTTCACTCTACATTGCTAGAGGGCTTTCTATTGATCCCCATCGTGATCCCAAATGCCCCAATTTTGCTCCTTGACATCCATACTATCAGTACATCACCGCCAAGCAACCCACCTTCGGCATTCCTCTTCCTCAGTTCTTCGCCTCAATCCACCACTGTCGCACAACTCGCGAAACCCCGACGATCCCCAACGGCACCATGGTGGCATCCACTTATCCCTCTCTTACGTTTACCCTTTTTCTCCAACCACTACTCCGTAGTGGCACCACCTTGATCACGCATAGGCTTCCACGGATAAGGCCACAACTCACGACCGTTAGATTGTGGTCAAAGGTTGACCAACTCGGGGAACCAACGGCCACAGATCGAGCCTGCCTCCTCCCCACCCTCTTTCCCTTCTGGCTCACAAAAAAACTCCTAGCTGCTAGATCACGGCCTGGTCAAAGTTGACCAAGAGATCCTACGGTCTCTACTTTTCCAATTGAAGGTATTTCTTCTCCCCTATGCTCATAAATTAAATTAAATGCCCAGATCTTGATAAAATCATAGAAATTACATCATATCTCCAAATATATCAAAATTATAGTCCATTTTCATCAAAAACATTAGCCTGATCTAATAACATGGTTTTATAACTTATTTCATATCCATGGTCTCTATTTTGGTACAAGTATCTTTGAATAGCCTTCTTGAGTATAAATTAGACATTCTTCTTGATATTTGTAACTATTTGACCTTAATCTAGTCCCTGATTCATCATGCAACCCTAATATGATATTTAAGCACAAACCTATCATGATGATCTAGAAACTTGAATGATGACTCAAATATTGATGATAATAATTAGGCTTAGCAAATATATTCCTAAAATACCTAGGTAGATCGTCCATCCTCGAATATGCTTGACACTTGAGTAAGTATTGAAATCTTAATATAATGTTGACTATAAATGAATGATCTACGTTAGGGATGAATAGGAATGGAAAACCCTAATTTGGTATACTTAGTATGTGTGTATAATATGATCTTGACCCTTGATCCATATCTTGATTGATCTAGGAACTACTTGAGACCCTGATCTTCTACTCTTGTTGATTTATACTTGAAATATTTGGTGAAAGGTACGCTATTATATAACTCCTCCTTGATTGTATTAAAGATACTTTTATGTATCTCTTGACTGTATACTTAGCTACTTACTGGGATGAGCTACTGTTCCCTATGATTAGTCTTCCATTTTTCTATACTATATTTTGAAAAACAAAAAAACATAAGTTGCATGCCCATTATGACTAGAAGTTTATTGATAATGATGATGATGTTGATAATATTGATCATGTTAATATTGAGTGCAAGCGACCCCCCTCATTGAGAGGTGGGACTTGTACATTTACCTACTACCTCATATGGAAAGAAGGAGCCCAATGACTTCCCAGATCGCGTTGGGGTGATAAAGTCACACAAAAATATATAATCATGCTTCTCAAATTACACCATAATGGGAACTCGTAATAAAAATCGAATCATTTGAAAAACTTGTCAAATAACTTTTGGTTCTTGCAAATTTCTTGTTATACTTTCAAAATATAAGTCCCTCCAAGTACACTTATTTTCTTATAAACTATTTTACTTGATTTTGATAGTGTACCGTGCAATTGCATGATTGTATCTCAATTTTATTGATTTTAGGTAATATAAATGGAATATTGAATAAGATTGTTTCCACACTCCACATACTCTGATGACAAGAACATATTGGAAAAATCTCCATATTGGGTTAGTTTGTTCTTTAAATATCCAGTTTTTGAGTTATTGTTTCTTATTGTATATGCCAATGTGTTAGATCCTATCGGGCCACTCAGGGATGGGCGTTTCAATCCTTTTACTACTGTTTAGGCAGTAGGATTGGTATTGGGGTAAAATGGTTCTGTGATAGTTGGTATCAGAGTGTACACACTCTCATATACTTTATGTAAATAATTTCTCAAGTCTCTTACACCCAAGAAACCCTAAAGTTCATAATGGTGAAAATTGGGGTGTCTAGGCTCGGGGTCGTGGCATAATTTCTCCTATCTATCTTCACAGTGGTTGAGATCCCCCGCTCTACCTGGCCTCAATTGATCCAGAACTGGACCTAAAGGTTCTCTTGTGAAACCCTAGAGATTCTTATGGCATCTCATCTCTTCTTTAAGGACTATCCTAAGCCACCTATTTAGATGAAGATTAGGTAGTCTTCTCATCTCCTCATGTGGTCCTTCTCTTCTGACCTTTCACCACATGATTGCTCGATTATAGGTAGCTTATGCATGGGAAAAATGAACATCACTAAATTTTGAAAGTTGATATCGTGATCTGACCTTAATTTGAGAACTCGATTTTGATAAATTAAGCTTGAAATCAAATACTCATGTATGACCCCTAATATCATGAACACTCAATTTTAGCTATATGCTTCCTATGTTTGAGGTAAATGATATGGATTATGATATGGTGAAATAAGGATGACTTACACCTTATACCTTATTGTTGATAAGGTCCCTATTTGATTATGTCCATGTTGCCCCATTATTGATTAAACGTCAAACATAGTTAAGTAAAATTTTTCCCTATTTGATGTACATCATGACTATGCTATCAAGTGACTAAGTCTATGACTCACAAAATCATGATGTAAGACTATGATGCAAAAAGTAGTTTTCCTATTGACTATTGATGTCTTTTGCAGTCTAGATTGTGATATGATGATTATGGACCATTTTTAATAGTATGAAACCATACATGTGATATACTCTTAACTCGACCTATATGATTAAAGGACACAAATCAATATACCTTGTAGATGGCCCCACAAACCCGAAGTCAAAAAGCAAGGTCCCTTAGAACCAATGGTGATCAAGGAGAAAGAATTGATACAAGGAAGATTGATGAAAAAAAAGTCAAGGATGATATAGACAAAGGAAAAATACCTAGGCTTGATGATGGTAATAGGGATGATGCTTGGGAAATGTAAAACAAGTTATTTATGGATGTTATGACCAAATGGGTGAGATATGCAACATCAATAATTCCTGGAGGAGTCCAAGTTATCATAACTGCCTTTACCCCTACATCCAATCATGTAGTATTGGAGATAGAGACAAAGATGGAAGTTGGAATTCTAAAGGAGGACATATGCATTCGCAACCTTTGAAGTCACCACTAGATCTAGATTTTGATATGGCAATTATGTAAATCTTTGTAACCTTTCATTTTTGAAATAAAACCTTGTACTCACTATATTTCGAGAAATGGAAATGTGATGCCTTTTTGGGAACCTATATTTGAATTTGAAAATTCATGTCTGGTTTGAATTTTGACTCCCATACTAAAATTTTGAATTTTTGACTCGATCATGTTGACCAACAAATGGACCATCCATTGTTGTAATACTTGACTCAAAATCATGAGTTCTTGACTAGTTGTATTTTGAGGATGGTAACACTGAAAATATGTACAGGGTTAATTTCCTAAAATGACCTAGGTATGGATCACTTGCCCCCTCGAATATACTTGATAAATAAATGGATGTTGTAATCTCAGCAATTTTCCTAGATTGTTGATATGGGTGAATGACCACACCAGTGGTCTGGATAGGAATAGAAACCCTAGATTTGCATGTTTGAAACCCAAAATACAAATATTGAATCTTGACTCTTGAATAACAAACTTATTAGTGCATGACCCTTTTGGTCCATGACACTTATTATCGACTATAGATCACAATTTTTCTCTCAGACATGATTTGAGAGTGAACTCAATTGGTGAATTTTGACCTTTGACCTTCATATTGATCAATGCAAATTTATGAGAAATTATTGATAGGTGATAATGTAGAGGATATAATTTTGATTATATAATTGAGGACACTCCAATATTTGAGGATATGACCTAGATTTTGATGATCCTAATTTTAAGGATTTTTTGAATTTGGGGGACAAAAGTCCTTTTTAAGGAGAGAAGGATGTGACAAAGTGGAATTTTACATAAGTATAAAGTAATTAATCTTTTGACCTCATTATATCCATTACTGGTCCCAAATTGTTTTTATTGGCTCCTAAATTAATTTTGAGACTCAAATCCAAAATATGGTGATCAATGTGAATTTTATACACTTTGAGACCCCAAATATTTTATTTATTTGTTACTTTGTTCAATGAAGTAAATTTATCCATCAAAATTAATATTTTTGTTCTCAAACTTTTTCTAAAGGTTCTCCATGTTTTTGTGAAGTTGTGATCCAAATTTGAGAACAATTGGACATTCCTACAATTTTCTATGATTTCTTGACGTTAATGTGTTGAAAATCCTTTGATTTGCCTTTCAATTGGCCTTTTCCATGTCAGCAATCCATGGCAAATGATCAGGGGCGAGCCATAGCCCTTGGATCCGACCCATGCAGATCGCGGCCAAAGATGGCGGCTGATGCATTGTCTCCTACCTCCCACAATCAATGGGGAGAAGTCAATGAGGAGGGAGACTCCCTATCACCCACCTACGACCCTGATTCAAATTTCTAATCGAGCCAAAATGGTCTCCTTGCGATTTGCCACTCAATGAGCCCTAGTTTGACCACCTTTATTGGGCCATTACTCCCTCCCAACGAGTCCCTCACCTTCCCTTCTCTCTTCAGAGGCCATGGTTTCTGCCCCAACCTCGGTTAGCCCTAAGATCTACCCTCAGTGCTATAAAAGCAACCCCCAAGGATGACCTTCACTCCACATTGCTAGAGGGCTTGTTATTGATCACCATCTTGATCCCAAATACCCCTATTTTGCTCCCTGTCATCTTGACTATTGGTACAGTACCTCTGAGCAGCCCACCTTCGACATTCCTCTTCCTTGGCTCTTCAACTCAATCCACCACTGCCACTCAAATCGCAAAACACCGATGATCCCCAACGGCACCTCGACGGCCTCCACCTGTCGCTCTCTTGCGTTTACCCTTTTACTCTGGCTGCTACTCTTCTATGGTGCTGCCTTGCTCACGCATAACCTTCCATAGCTAAGGCCACAACTCGTGACTGTTACATCGTGGTCAAAGTTTGACCAGCCCAGGGAACCAACAGCCGCAGATCGGGCCTGCCTCCTCCCCACCCTCTTTTACTTATAGCTCACAAATGAACTCCTAGCCACTAGATCATGTCCTGGTCAAAGTTGACCAAGAGATCCAATGGTCTCTGCTTTTCCAATTAAAGGTATTTCTTCTCCCCTCTGCTCAGAAATTAAATTAAATGCCTAGATCTTGATAAAATCATATAAATTGCATCATAGCTCCAAATATATCAAAATTATAGTCCATTTTCATTAGAAAAATTATCCTGATCTAATAAACATGGTTTTAGAACCTATTTCGTATCCATGTTCTCTATTTTGGTACAAGTATCTTTGAATATCCTTCTTGAGTATAAATTAGACATTCTTCTTGATATTTGTAACTATCTGACCTTAATCTTGTCCCTGATTCATCATGCAACCCTAATATGATATTTAAGCACAAACCTATCATGATGATCTAGAAACTTGAATGATGAATCAAATATTGATGATAATAATTAGGCTTAGCAAATATATTCCTAAAATACCTAGGTAGATCATCTATCCTCGAATATGCTTGACACTTGTGTAAATATTAAAATCTTGATATAATGTTGACTATAAATGAATGATCTACCTTAGGGATGAATAGGAATGGAAAACCCTAATATGGTATACTTGGTATTGGTGTATATTATGATCTTGACCCTTGATCCATATCTTTATTGATCTAGGAACTACTTGAGACCCTGATCTTCTACTCTTGTTGATCTATACTCAAAATCTTTGGTGAAAGGTACGCTATTATATAACTCCTCCTTGATTGTATTGAAGATACTTTTATGTATCTCTTGACTGTATACTTGGCTACTTACTTGGATGAGCTATTGTTCCCTATGATTAGTTTTCCATTTCTCTATACTATATTTTAAAAAACATGAAAACATAAGTTGCATGCCCATTATGATTGTCTATATATTGATAATGATGATGATGTTGATAATGTTTATAATGTTGATATTGAGTGCAAGTGACCCCCTTCATTGAGAGGTGGGACTTGTACATTGACCTCCTACCTCATATAGAGAGAACGAGCCCAGGGACTTGCCTTATCGTGTTGGGGTGATAAAGTCACACAAAAATATATAAGAATGCTTCTCGAATTACAATATAATGGGAACTCATAATAAAAATTGAATCATTTATAAAACTTGTCGAATAACTTTTGGTTCCTGCAAATTTCTTGTTATACATTCAAAATATAAGTCCTTTGAAGTACACTTATTTTCTTATAAATTATTTTACTTGATTTTGATAGTGTATTGTGCAATTGAATGATTGTGTCTCAATTTTCTTGATTTTAGGCAATACAAATGGAATACTGAATAAGATCGCTTCCGCACTCTACATACTCTGATGACAAGAACTCCATATTGGGTTAGTTTATTCTTTAATTATCCAGTTTTTGAGTTATTATTTCTTATTGTATATTCCAGTGTGTTAGATCCTATCAGGACACTCAGGGACGAGTGCTTCAATCCTTTTACTACTATTTAGGCGGTAGGATTGGGATTGGGGTAAAAATGGTTCTGTGACAATAACTCTAACCCTACTTTGTTATTACCACCCTTGTACTTGTTATCTTGCTAGTTGTTCTTAGGTTGTTTTTGCTTGCATGCTTGTAGCTTTTCTTGGTAGCCTTCCATTCTATTTTGGAGAATAGAACCTTATTAAGTTGTTGTCATGAGACACACCTTTTTTTGTCTTGGTAGCATTGTCATCTTAAGGTAGATTATGACTAAACCGATATGAGTTGCTCCTTGCAAACTGATATGGTATGCCAATCTATATGATATGCAACCCGTCATGCAAATTGATATGCCTTGTTTATAGAGATATAACTACAATGATGGGATGTGTTATGACCTCGTGATGCCTTGGGAGGGATATGGTTGAATCTCCATGTTTCTAGTTGAGTGTGTAAGCTAACACGGGTAACCCTAATCCCATATGCATTCAACTTGACACACCTTGCAAACTGATACAACCAACCCTATGTGGCAAATACCCTAAGGGATGGTGAGGCATATACCCTAGTTGAGTGGATGGGCTGATACCATAAGGGATGGTGAGGCTGATACCCTAGTTAAGTGGGTAGGTCGATACCCTAAGGGAGGGTGAGGTTGATACCCTAGTTGAGTGGGAAGGCGGATACCCTAAGGGATGGTGTATTGATACCCTAGTTGAGTGGGTAGGTTGATATCTAATGAGATGGTATAACCGATACACCTTTTACATGCACCTCTAAGTTGATACCCTTTGTTGTGTCTTGGTCGACACCCTCTTATATACATTTTGAGAGTGATACAAGGTGATGACGAACCAATATCTTTGTGATAAACCAATACTCATCTTTGAGTTGGTAAGTCGATACCCTACCTAGATTGGTTGCCCGATATCTGGGGTTAACTGATATCATATCTTAGTGTGGTGTTTGATACCCTAATCCTAACCAATACCCTAATGTGGTGTAGTGATGCAACTTGTTGATGCTAGGGTTACATGGTGTGATGTAATGCTCTATGGTGATGGTTGAGACATACCATGTTCATGTTAGTGTTTCATGGTGGTGATGTGATATCCTATGGGAAAGTTCTACATGTGATGGGAAGGTTATGTTTCTAAACCGCCTAACATGTTTTATAATAATAATGAGAAACGTTCTTCTATGTCTGGTAACATATCTCATAATGATGAGGAAGTGATGACCTAAAGATTGTTGGTGATCCAACCTTGTAAACCCTAATCGGGTAAAGTCAAACCCTAATTGTTATAATGTAAAGTGTATGATGTGAATGTATGGCATGGGTTCTATGAGATGATGATGCTTTCCCTTCTTGTTATTAGTTCTAACCATGTAGGTGATATTGATTGATGTACATAGCCAGGTATGAGCTATGGTGGTCCTTTGGATGGATAAGTGGTTCTTGTGATGGACAAGTGGTCCTTATGATGCACATGTGGTCCTTGTGATGGACATTGGTCCTTGAGATGGACATTTAATGAATAATGGGCATAAAGTGATGATGTGATTGAATGTGTTCCGGTGATGAGTCATACCCTAATTATTTAGATCTTGTTTAGAGGTTATAAATTGTAACTTGATTGATGCTTAAAGATGTTGAAATTGATCTAATTAATCAAGAGAAATCTAATAGAGTAGTTGCCCTATGCCATAGATCCATTCTAGTGTTAGCTTTATTGCTGGATAGTGAAATGAGTTTAACTCAGAGCACATATTTTTGAATATGCAGGGTAAGTCAAGTAATTCCTTGTATCCTTAATACACGATGTGTGAGATAGCCATGCGTGAGCTGATCTCGGTGTCAAATGGATGGCCATGCGTGAGACACTCCTTTTGTTAGAATGGCCATGTGTGAGCCTATTCTCCTAGCGTCGTACATGTACCAAGGTGGGCTAGTTATGTTTATATATGTGGATGGCCATGCATGAGCCAATCCCTAATCTTGGCTATATGCCAATGTTGCAGCTGACTGATATGTCTCTACGGTGTTTTCTCTTGTGCTAACTAAGAGGTGTGGTGAGGTCATGGATTCCAACTTTTCCATTAGACCTTGTGTTGCACTGACTTTGACTATATACATATTGTGGTCGGTTGGTTTTGGATGGTATGATTCAAATCCTCAGGGCATAATAATTACGCAATTAGCCATGTAGTATCATTGTATAGGATCAAATACAAAAACATTGGTTGAGGCCTTGTTTGATCTTTATACAATGTTGTTGGTAGAAAATATACATGTTCTTCATATTCCTTTTTAATTATTAAGTTGTTTCATAATTCAATAGTAATTGTTCTTCCTATCACTCAATTTATCTTATCTGTGATAATAATAGAGTTGGCGGAGAGTTATATCTTTCGCTGGGACTGTGTGTCTCACCCTATTGGTTAAGAACTTTTTTAGGTGGACCAATATAAGGAGGTAGAGATCATGCATAGGAGGTTGAGAAGTAGCCAGAGAAGTAGTAGCTGATAAGGTTGGAAATGATGTTGGATGTCTTTTGTTGATAGAGTCCTAGAGTCATTCCTATACACTCGGGTCTTTGGGGAGCATTTTGTAAATGTTTTGCGATTGTGTTATCTTTATGAGCCTTTGTATATTAGATATCATGGAATCATGTATATACATTTTGGAACAATGCCCTTGTTACAGGTTGATAACATGTTTTGTTGATGCTTTGAGGCGTGAAAGTAATCATGTGTAAAGGTTCTTTCTATATGGCTATTTTATGTAAAAAGGTTTGATTTTTAGCATTTTCTACCAATAAGTTTGTTAATTTCTTTTCGCAGTTTGTTTTGAGTTATTTCATTTTGTTGTGGCATGGGGCATCACACAACTACGCGACATAGCATTTCCACCCATAATCACATTATTGATCTTAAACATGACGGGGCATATTCTTTAACCGACTTGATCTTATCTTACTTAGGGTTTTTACCCATGATTTCCTTACTGGTCCTAAACATGCAAAAGTATATTCTTCTAACTTATCTAATTTGAACATATAACATGTATATTGTAAATCTAATAAGATGTGCATATATGAATACCTCTTAAACATTAAGGTGCTCACATGATAACAAAATGTAACATGAACTTTAAATAGGATTAAGTGAGAAAAACTGAATGAGTGTAGTAAATAAAAACCCAAGGCATGGACCACTTACCTAGTCTAATAGGAACGCTTGCTCCTAGGTTCTTGATCTCATAACTTTAGTCTTCCTATAATTTTAACCCCAAAACCCTAATTACTTTCTCATAAACCTTAATTAGGTTAAATTTTGAAATATGAGAAATCATAGTCATAATCATGACTCGTAACCTAGCCCTATGGCTAGACCTCAAAACCTGATCAAAAAACATATATTACTCGACCCCATTGGTAAAACCAAAAAACGATATTAATTATCTTGTATCGACCAATCATGGCTTAGATAAATCATTTAACCCAAAATTGGAACGAATAATCAAAAAGCAAAAGACCAAAGCACCCTTAGACCAAAATTGGGACCTTGAGCATAACATGGGGTATATCAGTAACATCCACTTCATTAAAGTTATACATTAAAAACTCATATCACCCTAAGATCTTGGTTTGATCAAAGACAAAACATGAGACATAAAAAATTTATGCTACAGTGACCCATCGTCTCCTTCAACATCTTGCCCCTGACTCTAGACTCCTTGTTCCTCCAGGAATCATAGACTCATGGTGCAAGGCCTTACCTTCTGGGGGTACAAGCTGCCACCAGCATGGGCACCCCGCCAAGATGAACAACCACACCCTTCGTGGGGTTCTGAGACTCCGCATGAGCAAGATGCTCTTAAACTCCACCAACCAGTTCTCACCATCAGAGAAGATAGCACAAAGGATCTGAGATTGAAATGACAAAAGAGTGGCCCAAACCAAAACCAAAGCATGGAAACATCTTCCTCACAACATGCCGACGGTGTACAAGGGGAAAACTAGTCAGAAAGATTAACACAGGCACCATGTCCGTAGTGTTGTTTCTGGAAGTAATGCTAGAGTTTAGGGACCGTCACTTGGACAAATCCAATGGCACATAAACACCACAGAAAGGAAGAAAGATGGTCCAGCAAGCTTACCGTTTAACTAATTTGGTAAACGCAGTTGGAGCTCCCCTATCGAGCCCACCAATGTCGAGGATGAAGAAGGCATTTGGGAGGATTCCATAGTGGCGAAGAGTGTGTATTGGGGGTTGAGTATGTTTTTTTGAAGTCATATGAAGCCTTAGGGATCCCCACTAGTGCCCGAGATAGTGAATACACCCACCTCAGGTAGTCACCGAAAGAGGAAGGAATTTGTTTGGGCATTTTCATCCATGAGAGAGTTAGAGTTGCACATTAGGTACTGATAAGTTCGTAATCTCTCCTTGATCCGATTGGGACACTTAGTTTTTGAGGAAGATCACCAAGATTCATGGATATCGTGAGGGTTATCATGTAGTTTTTGGACTAGCAGAGTCCAGAGGTTGAAGGCAACCTATGGACGACGCTGATTAAGTGCATCCCCTAGAACCCGCATCCAAAAACCTGAAGCAAATCTGAAATCAAAGAAAAACCAACGCATGTGACAGCTTATAAATGACCGGGACATTGGGCGAGAAATAGAGAGATGTCTCGTTACATTTGAATATACTTTAAACCATACGAAATCAAGTTCATTAATCTGAAAACTAGGGTTGTTTAAGTCCTTAATATATAAAACTTATAAAAATCATTTGAGGGGCGAAATAAAGGTCGAAAAGGTTCCAAATTTTAACCATGGATTCCCATTAACATTTTGACCATTATTGTGGACTTACATACCCAAATTTCTTAATGGATATGTTTAAGTATTTCAATTTTGTTCAAAGCCACCATAGTTCCTAGTAAATCGTAGGAATGACATTAACTTGCCAAAATATCCCAAATTTATCATAAAGTTTGTTTCACCACTTAATATTCCCTCAAAAGGGATAAATGTCACTTGAGGCATTCAGACCTAATAAAGGAGTATAATATATAATACTTTAAATTACATAAAAATGAGGATCTGACACAACATGCTTCACTTGTTATAATAGGTACGGTTGTAATACACCACAATAACACAACTGTTGCGTTTTATGGCCTTAGAGTAGGCAGCGGAAACAAAACTTTTACTAGCCATTAACCCATAACAGAAGATCGCATCAATGACTATGTAATGGGAATGATGGTTTTAGCAAGATATACCTGGTCCTGGGGCTTTCCTAGCTTTAATATCTTGCATCCATGTGCGGTCTTCAACGCCATGTCTTGGATGGTGTCTGTGCATCTCCTGGTCTTCGCCACGGACTCTGGCCTCCACCAAGGACTATGGCTGACATGTCCTCATGAGTGAAAGACATCTCCCACCTCTACAGATAGTCCACACGAACGTCCTAACACTCCTTTCGTTCTAGAAGAACTGGAAGGAAGGAGACGACCCTACTATTGGTGTACTAGTATCAACCTACTCTCCCAAACTCAAACTACTTTTCTACAATTGTCTTTCCCTCACTGTGCCTCCCTAGTCAGGTAGCACTTCCTCAGGCTCTCTCAGTTACCAAAACCAGAGAGGACAACAAATTTGTAGAGTAATTGATGTTTTGAGTTGTATGTTCCGATAATCCCCCAATACCCCTCTATTTATATTAGAGGGTAGGGTCAGGGTTCCCAGTCTGTTCGGGAGTAGAAGGATCTAGAAATTCTATGAATAGTTTGTACTGCGGTAGGCCAGCCGATCGGTTCATAACTGAACCAGTCATTTGGGCAGGTGAGCCAATCAATTCATAATTGAATTAGTCATTTGGGAAGGTGAGCCGATCGGTTCACCTAGTGAACTGATCGTTTCACTTCCCAGACTTGCCCACAACTGGCTTTCCTCAATCATTTCCAATTAATGCAAAGATTAATCCTTATTCTAATTTAATTGAACAAGTGAAATGTGAAAGTTTTCCTCCAATCGGGAAAATCCTTATTTCCTCAGTTGGCAGGACTATGAGCCTCCCGGTTCACCAAGTGAACCGGTTGGTTGGCTCACACCAGTTGATCGGCTCATTAGGGTGAACTAGTCGGTTGGCAGTCCTGACATTGCCAATGCAGTCTCCAATCGACCTGACACTCTAACTAGCAAGTTCAACACTTGAACTTGATAGTTCTGAGTCCATTCAGACAATTGTATGTTTAATTTAGTACCTAAAAACCTTTAGTCTCAATCTAAACATCATTCATGGACAATATCCTCTTCTAGGGGTATCCTATGTGTGTGACCCGGCATGTTCCAATTTACATTGGCAGTGAATGTTCATAACACCTTATGACATCACAAACAATGAGTGGAATCTAGTAACTCATCATTGCTACCCAAGTAACTCAGAAAGTTGGAGAACAAATTCAACCTACAATCTGTGATTAGTGTTATAGTGATCGTATAGTTCCTTTGTCACTGACATCCGAATTGAACTCGAGGCATGTAACGTCATCCTCTTCAACATTCAATCCATGTTCCTTGACCTAGAGCAGATTGTCTACGATGCATGTGAATTCACATATCATATATTGAATCAACATGAGTATGGCCATACAATTCTCAGTCTCACTTACCAAGGGGCCCTGGATGTCATACTCCTTGTAGGAGGGACAAATCCCATATCTATCACTCAAAGTCAAGTCCCCATGTGTTAAAGTCATCCAATCATCACCGTTATAAAAACCCATGTTTTAGGACTGTGTTGGATGATGTCAAAGTGTACTCAATCACATGTGATGGGTGCAGTGATTTTAGGTCTAAGAACCACAATCACCACCATCACTACATCATACGATTGTGACTACCATTCCATGGTATCCTGTATCACTCTCAAGGTGGGTTTGTTTGATATACTGTTATCTAACATATATCTGTGTGCTTGACTTGATATCACATATCATGACTAATGGGACTTTGTCATCAGTCAACACACACTCTAGTATTATGTATTATTGTTGTCTATTTTTCTTCCACTTTAATATATGACTAGGAACATAACAAGAATGTATGTACTCTTATCATACATATGGTCTCATTATTCAGGTCCTTAGCCTGAAGACATATGTCATTGAGTTACATCATTCTTTAGACATCTATCATGTATGTGTCATCATATCATGAGTGCTAGAAACATAATAGATGGAATTACATTTATCATTATCAAATCAAGTATCATATGACTCATTACAATCGTCATATGATTGTCTCTCTGGGCATACTATACCAACAGACTCCCACTTGCACTTAGAGCCAATCAGCCACAAGTCGTATTCCAAGTGATCTTAACATGTCCATCATGTTTCTGCTGCATAAGTGCTTTTATAGCGGGCAAGCAACATTTGCTTCAAGTCTGTATATTGCATGTTTCACATCCCCTCGATATACGACAACTCGTATGAGATAGAATTTCCATAGTATGATATTTGAAATTCCTTTTCCTAACAAGTAGCTCCACTATTTTCACAATATTGCTACTGAGTCACCAATGGTTGGAACCTCCCATAAGATCATCCATATGAACTTCTAGATCCATACAATATCCTTTACAGTGTTTGTAACACCATGGTACTCAGCTTCTTATTGTAGATTTAATCAATTGTTTTATGTTGGAACATTTCCAACTAACAATTCTTATTCCAAGGTCAAACACAATTTTTTCATTTCAAAAGCTTGCATCGGTGTAACTCTTTACACCAAATTCTTCCTTATTACCATATTTTAAGAACTAATCCTTTTAGTACTTCACAAGTACACAAAGATGTCCTTCATGGTATTCCAGTAACTCTTACTGGAGTTTGATAAATATCCATTTGTCATGTCCAATAGATATGAGATAATGGATATTTATATCATCTAATCATACAAGATGATGATTTCATATCTTCTTTTCATGTCCAATACATATAAGATGATGAGTTCGTATATTCTTGTCATGTCCAATACATACAAGATAATTAGTTCATATTTTCTTGTCATGTCCAATACATACAAGATAATGAGATGAGTTCATACGTGATAGATCCCATTGTGAATGCATATGGCATATATCCATGTGTTCCTTATTGTTCATAAGAATTGGGACACTTGGCTCTTGAGAAACTAACTCCATGGACATGGATAGGTTTTCTCTCATCATGCAGAACCCTTTCAACATTTTGCCGATGTATGTTCTCTTTCTTAGGTCAAGGAGCCCTCCTGATCTATCTCTATAGATTTTGATTTCTATAACATAGGATGCTTCTTTAAAAACCTTTTAGAATGTACTTTCTTTCCAGATTTTGTAGTATAAGGATGATACTCCCCATCAATATGTGGAATATATATATGATCCCACTAAATTCTTGTAATCACACATTACATCTTCATTCTGACCCAAGTCAAACTCCTTGACTATCTTGTCAAATTGAAGATCCAATTCTGAGGTGCTTGCTTCAATCCAAAGATTGATCTATACATCTTTATAGACTTTATTTTCTTTATTGGATTTATAAAACCTTTAGGTTGTGTTACATACACATCCTGCACAATAATCCATTTAAGGAATGTGGTTTTAACATCCATATGGTAAATCTCTTAGTCATATTAAGCTACAATGGAAAGCATTATCTAGATGGATTTATCAATGGTAACTGCTGAAAAGATTTCACCATGTTTAACACCTTGAACTTGTTAGAAACTCTTTTCAACCAATTTACACTCCATGTCAGACTTCTTATGGAAGACCCAAAAGTACCCTATGGGTTTTACCACTTTAGGTGGATCAACCAAGGTCATACTTTGTTGATGTACATGGAGTCCATCTTGGATTTCATGGCTTCAAGCCATATCTCAGTTTCTGGTTCTCATTAGCATCTAGGTAGTCTGTTGACTCATCATATGATCAACTAACTACCTTTTTGTCCATAAGATATCATATATCATTCAAGCTCTAGGAGTGTTCTACCAGAAACATGAGTTCTATGTGTTACTTATGGAACTTTGAGATTCCACAACATTTTGTGATTCTCTTTATTCCCAGTGTAAAGCATGTGCCCAAAAGGAAATTTGAAGTTTTAGCTAGTAATCACACTCTGACTTATCAAGGTGTGATTTCTTCTTTCTGATACACTTCTCATGATACACTATCATTGTGTTTCAGATGGAGTCCATCATTATACATTATCATGATCTTCCAGAAGGTCCTCAAACTCTTGGTTCATAGTATTTCCATATCAATCATATCAAAATTTAATACTTATACCAAGTTTGTTATGTACTTCATTTATGATCTCCTTGAACAATTCAAGAGATTCATGTTTGTATTTTATTAAATACAAACTACCATATCTACTGAGGTCATCAATATATATATTGAAGTACTATTCATTACCTTTAGCATTTATTCTAAAAGGTCTATATACATCAATATGTATAATCCTTAATAGAATAATCATTCTCCCGCTACATCTAGTGATGAACCTTTGTCATTTTGCACAATAAATGAGAATAGCATGTCACTATTGGTTCAACAACCAAGATGAGTCTAGATAACCATCATATGGATTTCTAGAAATGCAATTCTCATTTATGCACTACAAATGACTATGCTATAGGCATTCAAGTTTGAGTTATCATGTCATTCATTACCTATTTCATACACATTTGTCTCTTTAACTATCAAGTATAGTTGATGAGACATAGGCATTTCCATCAAATATCATTTCTTTGAAATGAAACATCAGTCCATTACACTCTTGTCCACACAAGATGTATGACGATTTTATTGATGGCAGATGTATAATAGCAATTCACTAATTATATTATATTCCCATGAATGTCATATTGTAACTGTAATGGTAGCAACTCTTGCTCCATACAGTTTCTAGCTTACTTCCTCTGAGGTCCTGAAGTAGAGATCTCTATCTGTTAATTCTGTCGGAGATCCTCTATAAAGATGTTAGTTCCCTTTCCAATGTCAAACAAGTGACAATGGTGGCACTTTTTTTCCTTATCTTTATAAGTGAAAAAGGACATATTCCCTTTTACACTTACCCCTTCTCCATATCTTGAGTGATGAAGATTTGGACCTTAGCCTGGCTTCAGAACACTTCTTGACCTTGATTTAGTCAATGGACTTTACTCTGTTGATCATTATCACATATTTGTCCTTTCTTCATTCATGCTTTGGCATCATCATGCCAAGCATTTCAAACAGTGGTTTGGTCAAGTTACTCAACATTTGATAAACTGGCTATATAATTCGCACAACAATTTGTAGAATCATATGTTTGGTTAACTCTTGACCTATAAGAAATCACTGTTAATCTGTATGCACATTCATATTGAGCATATGAGATTATACTTGATTTCCATCTATTTGATTATACTCAAACATCACTTTGAAGACATTATACCTTTCATGATTTACATGATTCTTAAGATGTATAACTATCTCAAAAATGTCCATGCTTCAAGCTATTTATGCAACTCATAGTTCATATAGCTTAGCATAAGGTTCTTGATGTATTACGAAACATTGGGATACTTCAAGTAAGCATCCAATTTTAGCCTTAGGCGCATTTGGAGTTGTGCAACTGGCTCTGTTCTTTCAAGGACTTTAGAGATTACACTCACCATTGAGAACACTTCTCAAAAGCCCCAAACTAGATTTGAATTTTATCCGTTTATGAATTGATCACAATGATAATGTATTTGTGTTTTCCATTTGGATTCTACAAAAGAATTTTACAAATTTTCAAAACATTTTTTATTTGTCTGATTTTATAAATTTGATGATATTAATTAGGCCTTTAATTAATTATCACTCCCACTATTTTTTTCAAATTGATAACCCTTGTGTATCAATTCATAAGATTGCATCGTACAATCTTCTAGTAGCCAAGATCCATATTTCATCAAATTATGAGTCATCTTTGGTTGATCACCCACAACTTGACTATTTAGGTAGGCCATCATGTCAATTGCATCATATGCAACTCTTGGATAGATGACATTCACAACTCTTTACATGATCATCTCCATGCCTTTGGAGCTTAGACTCTCTAAGAGTCACCAGTTAAGTCTGACCCAAAAGCTGACACAATAGATATGCACCATGCTTTGTGCAAATCAACATATCTACCATCACACTTCCATGAGATGGATGGCGTACCATGCTTTGTGCAAATCTACGCTTGGTCAATCAAGATTTTCATGTGTGTCACTTATGGAATACATCTAAGACTTTAATATTGTATTTGAGGGATTTTATATAAGTACATATACATATTCAATCACCACATATTTATAGTATGTATCATATACATGCTATAACTACAACAAGAAACATGCAATATCGATAAAAGTGATGATTATGGCCATCCTATTGTAATGCCTTGGAGCCACAAGGAATTACAGTCATCTAAGGTCTACATCATATGCAACATATTGTTGATGAAGATCTTTGTGATTGAACCATTCTGGGTTGATCGACACATCCTTCGACACGATCAGCTTGCCTCCTGGTTGGTTGGTTGGTTGGTTGGTTGGTTGGTTGGTCAGTCAGTCTGGCATTCGATTTCTGGACACCTCCAACAAGTGGTTGGGCCATCATCCGGTCGATCTGGCTCAAATTTAGCAATCCTCCTTGTTCCTCCAGGTGGTTGGTTCATCTGGTGTTGAGCGTCTTCTTCTTCAATGTAATAGAAAATAAATTATCCTACTTTTACATAATCTTTGGGAAACCTCAAGTTACATTTGAGGGGAGCAAAGATAGAAGAAAAAGGATCTCAAGTTATCTCGAGTTACATGTGGAATAGAAGGTAGAGGCTTGGTATGCAAACTAATATGCAAACAACCATAACCAACCAAGCACACATAGGGTTTATAGGCCATAACCATGCTACACATCTACCATCAAAACCGTTCTAGGGCGACGTGTACCAATTGCATATATACCCATATCATATATGTATATTAGTTTATGGTCGCATGTAATATTTATTCAGATATGAACATTAGTCATTTGAAATATTCGCATCGTATGCAATAAATAAATGATGATAAAACCAAAATCTGATCATATCAATTTATCCCAAAACACAATACGTTGATGTGGCTCTGATACCACTGTTGGGTTTTATGGCCTCAGAGTAGGTAGCGGAAATAAAACTTTTACTGGCCATTAACCCATACTAGAAGATCACATCAACGACTATGTAATGGGAAGGATGGTTTTAGCGAGATATACCTGGTCTTGGGGCTTTCCCAGCGGCAATACCTCACAGCCATATGCGGTCTTCAACGCCATGTCTTAGACGGTGTATGTGCAGCTCCTGGTCTTTGCCATGGACTCTGGCCTCCACTATAGACTGCGGTTGATGTGTCCTTCGGAGTGGTTGATGTGTCCCGCCTCTACGAATAGTCCACACAAACCACCTAGAACTCCTGCCATTCTAGAAGAACTAGAAGGAAGGAGACGACCCTCTTGTTAGTGTATTAGCACCAACCTGCTCTCCCGAACTCAGACTGCTTTCCTACAGTTCTCTTTCCCTCATTGTGCCTCCCTAGTCAGGTAGCACTTGCTCGGGCTCTCTCCATTACCAGAACCAGATAGGACAAAAACTTTGCAGAGCAACTGATGATTTGAGTTGTATGTTCAGAGAAGCCCCTGGTATCCCTCTATTTATAGTAAAGCGCAGGGTCAGGGTTCCCAATCTGTTCGAGAGTAGAAGGATCCAAAAATTCTATAAATAGTTTGTATTGTGGCAGGCAAACCGATCGATTCATAATTGAACTGGTCATTTGGGTAGGTGAGCCTATTGGTTCATAACTAAACCGGTCATTTGGGCAGGTGAGCCGATTGGTTCACCCAGTGAACTGGTTGTTTCACTTCCCAGACTTGCCCATAATTGACTTTCCTCAATCGTTTCCAATTAATGCAAAGATTATTCCTTATTCCAATCGAATTGAACAAGTGAAATGTGAAAGTTTTCCTTCAACTGGGAAAATCCTTATTTCCTCAGTTGGCAGGACTGTGAGCCGCCCAGTTCACCAAGTGAACCGGTTGGTTGGCTCACACCAGCCAATTGGCTCACAAGGGTGAACCGGTCGGTTGGCAGTCCTAACATTGCCAATGTAGTCTCTAATCGACCTGACACTCTAACCAGCTAGTTCAACACTTGAACTTGATAGTTTTGAGTCCATTCAGTCAATTATATGTGTAATTGAGTTCCTAAACACCTTTAGTCTCAATCTAAACATCATTCATAGACAATCTCCTCTTCCAGGGGTATCCTATGTGAGTGACCCTACAAGTTCCAATTTACGTTGTAGTGAATGTTCAAAACAACTTATGGCATCACAAGTAATGAGTGAAATCTAGTAACTCATCATTGCTATCCAAGTAACTTAGAAAGTTGGAGAACAACTTCAACCTATAATCTGTGATGAGTGTTGCAATGATCGTATAGTTCCTTTATCACTGACATCCAGATTGAACTCTAGGCATGGAACACCATCCTCTTCAACATTCAATCCATGCTCCTTGACCTAGAGCAGACTGTCTAAGATGCATGTGAATTTACATAACATATAATGAATCACATAAGTATGGCCATACAATTCTCAATCTCACTTAACAAGGGGCCCTGGATATCATAATCCATGTAGGAGGGACAAATCTCATATCTATCACTCACAGTCAAGTCCCCATGTGTCAAAGTCACCCAATCATCACTGTTATAACAACCCATGTTTCAGGACTGCGTTTGATGATGTCAAAGTGTACCCAATCACATGTGATTAGTGTAGTGATTTTAGGTCTAAGAACCACAATCACCACCATCACTATGAGAGACAATTATGACTACCATTCCATGGTATCCATGTATCACTCTCACGGTGGGTCTGTCCAATATATTGTTCTCTAACATATATGTATGTGTTTGACTTGATATCACATATCATGACTAATGAGAATCTGTCATCAGTCAACACACACTTCAGTCTTATGTATTACTATTGTCTATTTTGCTTCCACAGTAATATCCAGCTAGGGACATAACTAGAATGTATGTACTCTTATCTTACATATGATCTCATTTTTGAGGTCTTTAACCTGAAGACATATGTCATCGAGTCACATCATTGTTTAGACATCTATCATGTATGTGTCATCATCTCATGAATGAGATCAAGAAAAATAGATAGAATTACATTTATCATTATAAAATCAAGAATCATATGCCTCATTGCAATCATCATATGATTGGCTCTCTGGGCATACTATACCAACAACAACATGTTGAAACATATCATTTTATACCAAGATCACACAACAGACTCTGATCTATTGTTATATACTATAATTACACAACATGTTGAGACCCATTGTAATAGCCTCACAAGATAAATTGTTGTGATAGATCATCATTACACAACGTAGACTAACTAATTGTAATATACTATAATCACACAATAGGAGTTTACCTGTTCTAATAGCTACATGTTGTAATAGACCACAATCACACAACATGTTGTTATATATTAAGATCATACATCAAACTCTGACTTGTTGTTATAAACCATAATTATACAACAAACTCCAACCTGTTGTATAATCACATGTGACCTTATTATTCAGTCTTAGTACAAAAATACAATCTTCTGGTCGCCTTGAGTCCTTGACTCTAATTTTTAATTTGATGTGATGCATATGTCCTCTCTACTCCTCTCATTCATCTTTCTAAAATATGTTACTAGAACTTTTGTGGTTACATCTCGATTTTAACATTCTCTATCGGCCAAATGTCATTCCCAACTCTTAGTTAACTGATTGGTTATAAATATCATAACAAAATTGTTGTCCTTTTACAAAAGCCTTTGATTAGTAAATATGTCATTAATTCAAAATTATATATTAAATATAAAAATTATTACAGACAAATTATATTTTAATTGTATTTTTTCTTTAGATGTGTATTGTAAGTCTTTTTTCTTATTTTCAATTCAATAAATAATAGTAAGGCAAAAAAACCACCTAAACATTTAGTCACACACTTTTTCCCCATTACGCGCGTCGAGCCCCTATTCCCAAATTCTGCGTCAATTGCCCACTTGTGACTCACGACTTCCCTAAGTTGTTGCAGTTATCGCCTGGGATCTAGGGGTGAGAAAATCTTGGTCCAGACCGTAAAATAGGACGGTACTATACATTCAGTCCGGTCCTGGACCGAATAATAAATCAGTTCAGTTTGTGGTCTAAAAAAGCAAAATTTTTGTTCTGCCGTTCAGTCTGATCCAAATCAGACAAAACCGCAATCAGGACTGCGGATTGGGTTAGTTGAGTAAATGTTTAAACTGATCAATATTCCTACCTAACGCCCAACCATCTTGAGTAATTCGCAACCCGTCTATCCCGAAAAAAAAAACATCGGCCATCGCGACTAAACAAGACACTAGGGCTGTCTCGACGTATCGCCGCTGCCTAGGAGTTTAGCATCGCACGTCATGGGCAGCATACCGGAGTTAAGATCAACAATCTTGTTTCCACCCAGAGCGCATCACCGACCGGCCTGTATGCAATTATCGAACTCTAGTCAACACTGTACGCTTGGTGATTCCACTTCTGTTAACTGTAAACGCATCACATGTTGGTGTCCGTGAGTGCAGACAGACCCAGTAGAATAGCAAGTGAAGAAAGGGCCTCGACTTTGTGCGATCAGACGATAGTGCTATCAGTCGTTCACACTAGAACAAATGCCTATTTTAGCTACCAGTTGTTCAATTGGCCACCGTTTCTCAGATTAATTCGCTAATAGTTTGAAAAAGGCCCGGATTAGGATCGAAGCCTTTTCAATTTTCAGACCAGCCTTTCTTAAGTCACGGTTTGGCAAATTTTTATGCCACCACATTCCCGCCAAAGGCAAAACTTCGCTACCTAATTTCCCTCGGCCTCCGTCTTCTTTTCCTGCCAGGCTGCCACGCGCCACTCTACTTCACCCGTTGAACGACGCTTCATTCCGCACAGGTCTTCTCTTTTGTTTCACACTTCTACCACCGGATGTTCTATTGTCAATTCCTCTCCACCAGTCTACACCGTCAGCCTCTCCAGGAAGAGGTGGTGCCCGGCTCACCCTTTCCATCCCGCATTAGAGCATCCACCATTGTTACCCACACCTCCGCACTCGACCTCGCAGTTCGAGCATCACATCTGCCTTTGTTAGAGCCTTTCCTGCCGCTGCCATCACTGTCATGTGTAAGCCAAGTTACTCCAAGAAGGTAGACAGATTGGGGATTTTGTTCATTTATTTATTTGCTATTTCGTTCCCCTTTTCTCATTATTTGATACAGTGTCATCTTCCGTTAGTTTGGTACGTGCTGTGATTTTAGTTTGAGTTTCATATTTAGTTGTCCATTTTCTCGAAAACATGATCTATATTGTAATCTCGTCTCACATTTTCATATGCTCATTGTGTAGGGCACTGCCTTGCGATCTCTTCGCCAAAATCCCATTAACTCAGAACTTCTTCACAGATTTTCTATACTAGTCGAACTTGAATGAAGGTAGATCATATGTTTTATTATATCTATTCTGTGTAATTTAACTCAATAAATTGATTTGCCTACTATTTAAGTTCGTATACCATCTTTGTGTTTAGGTATTAGTTGTGACTTGATGAACGTATTTATTGTTGTACAGACACAATTCCTGAATCGATATTAGAACGTTGACTAGTCTTTCAAATTCCTTTTGTAAAGGTTACCAAAAGAAAATAGCAGCCCTTTAAAATTCCAGGACAATCTCAAAACTGGGTTACTAAATATTCTTGGGTTTTTGGCCATAAATTTACCATATCTTGGTGTTAAAAGTCATGTAATCTTGTTAGTCATGTTTATATTTTAATAGGGAGCAGCAATTACTTTCACATGCTAGTTCGAGGAGAACGCTCCTCCGGCCAGGCAACATTTTCAGCCAGTCGGACCTAGTACAAGGGTGCCGCTTCCAGCCGCCTGACGTGGCCTTCATTCTAGCACCAGTAGCTCACTGGCCCGGCTCCGTCCTGTTTAGAAATTACATGTGGACTTGTAGTACCTCTCCCATCTCGAGAGGTAAGCTATAGAATTGGGCCATTGGTGTTAGTGTATCCATGTGTTGATTTGTCGGCTTAAGTAGGCCCCTCATCATCCTCCTAAATACCTAAATTGTTATTTATATATTGTTGGAGCCACATTGTGCATGCGTAGGCTCTATCCAACCTATATGAGTCCTGTGTTTTGTATACTCTCCAATGCAAGCTGTTTTTAAATAAAGAAATTTTAAAGTAGCTCTATTTCCAAACAGCCTTCTAAACTAGACCCTAGCATCCATTGGGAAAATATGTGATGATGTTCTTTTGTAATCATTAATGACCTCAAGCTTGGGTTGCAAACTATGTTGTACATTTATACAAAGCAATGCAAAATACACGATCCAATTTGTGATATATAGTTTTAGATAATCTAATAGCACCTCTTATCATCAACATCAACATACACAAGATTTGTTTAAAATGTATCATTGATTTGCTAACTGATAGATGTTTCCCTTCTCCTAAATATTAACATGTCTTATTTTTCTATCAATCTGTCACCTTGCTTTCAATTTTTGTTTCAATCAAAATAATGTTATTTAGCTAATTAGATTCTTCGAATAATTGAAACAAGAGATCAATTGAAGAACCAACGTTGCATTGACTGGTTCTCTCAATTTCCTCATCTATCTAATTAAGTTCCTCGAATACCTTCTCTTGTTAGATTCCTTTCCGACTACATACCTGATTTACATTTTTTTGGATATCATCATCTTATTAACTAATGTGTAACATATATTTCTCTTAAGGCATGTTATTGAGACCATCTATTCAGATAAATCATATAGTTCTATTTGATCAATAAACTAAAATACTTGTAACACTATATCAGATCAGTTAAAATGAAGGATCATTGTGACTGCACTTCATACATTTTTGTCAATTTCCCATTGTTCCTTTATTTTAAATGTTGCTAAAATATATATTTTTTAAATGTAATGCTTTGTATGTGTAGGGGGACATTGGATACATTGTGTCCTCGACCCTACATGGGGGTAGATGCTACTATATTGATCTGTTAAGATGAAATTTACACGGGAACATGGAAAAACTTATGAATTTGTAAGTACTTCATACATTTTTTCATTACATAATAAACGTTTGAAGACTAGCATATACTTTTACTAATGCATAGAGGTATGGTTTTGAATTTGAATAGGACTCATAAGTTGTATTAAAAGAGAGGTGTGCAATATATGAAGAATTTGAAATGGGAAATTATCAAGGTAAGACACCATTTTCTTTGTTTTTGTTGCAAATTTGGATACTTGCATTATACTTACATGACTCTCTCCCACAAATTAGAGAAAATTTGTATTCAATCTTTTCCTGTCTAGTAGTTACATAATAATTTTTGACTTGATGACATGTATTTTAGTATGATATATAAAATAGTAGACATTAGATCCATATCTCAGATGCATCATATTTATAGATCCATATCTTAGACGCACCAATCCAGTCATGATATTCTATATGAAACAAACGTAATGTTAAACATTGCCTAGTGTTATTCATTAGCCTTCTGCCATTAGAAGCATTAGACACCACCCTCTTTTGGGGCAAGTTACTTCCATGTGGTCTAGTGAAGGATTTCCAGCCATAGAGGCATGATATTGCACAGAGAAGTACTTAAATACCATGGAGAGGTACTTTAGTTTCATATAGGGTACTCTTATAATAATAAAGACTGATAACTATGAAGAAGAACATAGGCACCCTAAACTTGAGTTATTGATCAACCATTCATCATCATGTCAAGTTATTTCATTATACAATTATATAAATTTTACTTCAGTTTTAAGTCTTTAAATATAACAACAAGCTCCAAGCGTTCATGTAGTTTCTTTATCAACTATCTCACTTATGCCAATGCCAATGGATATAATGTTAATTATATATGCAATATTTTATATGTATGGTTGATCTCACATTTTATCTCTCTTGGTTGAATAAACTTAGAAGTTCAAGAGAAAATATGTTAGAATACTCTTGAAACATTAGCACATCAAAATGGTATTTCTATTTATCTCATATTTTACTATACATTGTCCAAAGCAGTCAAACAACACAGATTGTGGGTATTATGTGTTGAAGTACATGAGAGACACCGTTGATGAGAGAATTAGAAATATTCTTCAATGTGTATGATATTAATCATTATATTCTTTTCATTTTTTCAAATTTCTAAATACATTGAATAAATGACAATATGTTGATATATTTGACATATGATGACAATAGTATTCAAAGTATATTGGTCATTGCTTCAACCAAGAAGAGATCGACGAGGTCTGAAATGAGTGGGCAACATGTGTTCTTGAGCAGACATTAGATTATGTGACATGATGGGAAGACATTTGATATTTATCATAGACCAATATGAACCTTTGTAGTTAATTTTCAGTTCGATTCTAGAGTGCGTACTTACTACTTTGTATAACTGAATCTTTGTATGGATGGTTGATTATTTATTAAATATGGTACAAGTCTTTTTCAAGGTTTATGAAAATTTTAATTCAATATTTTGGTTGATTGTGAAATGAAAAAAGTATAATTTCATATTCATTATAATATTTGTAAAATATAATTAATTTGATCACTAAAATTGGTTCTATATGACCTGTCAAACTCTAATCAAATAAAATAGTTGATGATATGTTGTAAATGGTGTGATACTGCAACAAACAACATATGTTGTGTTATCCACACTTATCACAACGGGTGTGTCTAGAAAATAGACCCCTATTACAACAGGTGTCTCTAGTGAACTACAACATGCACCACTTCTTGTATAAAATGTGTATATTATAGCAGGCACACCACATGTTATATAAACACCCCTATTACAATAGGTGTATTTACCAAAAGAAAACATGCTTTAATTGTTGTATAAACATATATATTACAAGAAACGAGCTACATGTTGTAAAAAACACCCCTATTACAACAGGTGTATTTAGTGAAAGACAACATGCTTCAATTGTCATATAATATATATTGCAACAGGTGCACCACATGCTGTAAAAAAAAACCTATTACAACAAGTGTGTTTAATGAAAGACAACATGCTTCAATTGTTGTATAGTATATACTACAATGGGTGCACCACATATTGTATAAAACACCCATATTAAAATAGGTCATTCATTGAAAGACAACATGTTTCAACTGTTGTATAAAATACATGTATTAGAACATGCACATCACATGTTATATAAAGCACCCCCCATAACACCACGTGATCTAGTACAACGGTTAACATATGTTGTAAAATGGAAAGATGAATTATTTTAAAAAACATTTTTTGTAGTAGTGTTCCTTTAGTAGGAACTATATGGAGTAGCTCCATACTTCTGATAGGTTGATCTACTATTAGGATCTGGTTAATAATAATCATGTCCCTTGGATTATGGATAGGCACTAATTGTAGGTTTCTTGGGACAACCTTCTGTGGAACAAAATTCACCATCCAAAGTGGAGCATATGTTCTACCGCGCTCTCATGGGTAATCTCCCTACTGCTGATAGGTTGATTAAGTGGGGTTTGAATACGAGACCCTATGTCTCCTATGTTGTAAGGCTGATAAATCACATGAGCACTTGTTTTTTGAGTGTGAGTACTCTAAGTACTGCTGGACGCGTGCATCCTTGAAGTGTGGGTGGGGTGGTTTACCACCCACTTCTCTGGCATCTATTGTGGATTGGATCGTGGAGATGACTCGTTGTGTTCACCCACTTAGGTGTTTTGGGGGTCTCATTTTCTTTATGATGATTTACCAGCTATGGCATGAAAGAAATGCGAAACTTCATGGAAAAGGAGAGAAAGAGTCCCTGAAGTTTTTTTTATCTTTTTGTAAATAGCATAGTTTGGGTTTGCAAGTCTAAGCCCAAAAATTTTGTTGCCTCAAGTCTGTTTGGTCGAAGGGTGCCATGCCGAGAGGGAGAGGCGGAAGGGGGCGAGGGCGAGGGTGACTTCCTAGCGTGAGAGGGGGGAGGGGAAGGGAGAATCCTTCTGCTGAGCACTCATCTGCTCCTCCACACCGCCAACCAGAGGCTGTTGGAGAAGGAGGCAGGAAGATACCAGACTCTCCTCAACCGCCGCAATCGCCTAGGGCTGAAAGCGCCGACGCCAGTCCCTCAAAGCTGTCTTCGGGTAATTCTGCGGAAACCTCGGCTCCTGTCCGATTTGGAGACTGGCTTGCTGCTAGTCAACATGAAAGGGCAGAAATCGAAGTGGAAGTAGACTATATTGAGCCAAGCATACGAGATGGGGAGAAATGTGCCACAATCTCTAGCCAAGATTGCCCGATTCCCAACTGGAACGAATATCTTTCTGTGAGATTTGTGGGTAGGAAACCTTTTAGCGGTCAGTTAAGTGGTTGGATGCGGCGACTCTGGCGGCCCAGCGGCCCTGTCGAAGTCATAGCTGAGGAACGAGATGGCTTCATCGTGAAGATGTCGACTGAAAGCGAGAGGAACTGTGTGCTTGATGAGGCACCGTGGTTCATGGATGGAGCACTGATCATCGTCCACGCGTGGAAGCCAGGGTCTATTCTCCATCCGCTCTCCTTTCAGCGGGTCCCAATCTGGTTCAAGATCGAGAACCCTGGGTTGCCGTGGTCCAGGCGACATGTCATCTGTGTCGCGAGTGCTATGGGCATCCCAGTCGACGTCGATGAGTGATCCTTTACTGCTAGCTGTCTCGGAGATGCAACTGCCTGCATTGAAGTCAGCTGTGAGCATAAGCTCCCTAGAGCCGTGAAGGTGGAGGTTGATTCGTCGCTGAAAACCTTGAAGGTGGAGCCAATTGCCCGACCAGTGACCTGCCCCAGCTGCAAGAAGTTTGGGCATAAGGGGATGTCGTGCCCCCTGCAGGCAAGGAAACCGCCACCTGGGAATGACGTTCAAATCAGTTTGGGCAAATCAGATATTCGACGTAATGCCAAGGAGACTATCAAGTCTGCAAAGCTTCCATTGAGCAATGCTGGTGAGGTCCACTCAGATGAGGATGACAATCTACGTGATCTGATCTTTCAACAAGTCAAAGACATTGTCATTGACAGTGAACGTGAGATCCATCTGTCCCACTGTTCTTCTCCCAACACTCAATTAGAGGAACCTAACTTGTTTGGGGGCACGCCTAGTTGTAATGTTGGTAGTAGGAACGTTGACGGGGAGTTGGAGATTGCCAAAAAGGGTGAAAAATTCTCCGGATCTGGTTCTTTTCAGCTGAATAAAATCTGGAACAGCTGCAGCTTCTCGAGCCACCCCAAAGAGGACCTGCTCGGAGAAGATGAGGTATCCAATGCCTCTGACTGTGAACCAGAGCACTGGGATGCATCCTCTATGGACTACGATCAAGTCTGGTCAAAGAGAAAGAAGAAGTCAGGAAGAAAGAAGCTGGTTGGGTACTAATGTGCTCATCGGCCTTGTGTAAGCTTGAGCCTCTTGCTTCCTTTATGGCTGCAGTTTGTTATCATTTGGTCCCTAAAGAAGGGTATGTTGATAGCTGATGAAGATGGGTGGTACGCCCCTAAAATCCATTCTTTTAGAAGTGAGCAGAATGCAAATGGAGGTCAGGGGGGTCTCCCCTCCATGGACAAAAGCTGTCTATCATAATCTTTGGATGGGCTATGTTGATTCATTCTCTGTTGTTTCGATTGCATGCCTGTAAGTAGTTGGGGTCTGGTGATGGCTTGCCTTTGACGTTGCTATCTTCTTATGTAGTTTAAGGCTACCTCGGGCGGCTTGATGTCACACTTTGAAGGTGGTCATACTGTCAGTGATGTGGAGTCGTTTGTAAGCAGCTCTTAAACTGCGTATTAGATGCTAGCATTGTTTAGGGGTTCTTTTTCATCTCTCTCTCCTTCTACCTTTTAGGAGGTCTTGGAGTAGGACCTTTGTGTTTCTTCTGGATTGTTTTATCCTAGCTGTATGGGGTGCTCTCTAGTGCCCAAAGTTTTGGACTTCATTTAATAGTAACACGCTTTTTGGACCGACCAAAAAAAAAGTTTTGTTGCCTCAAACCAAACATCTTGGAGATGTGGGAGCATGAGAGAGTGTTTGTATAGTATACGAGAGTTTTTCCCTATACTTTTCTTGGTGGAGTAATATTTTACCTTATCCAAAAAAATAATATGGAGTAGCAAACCTTATGTTAGGTTGTTTGAAGGTGGTTTTGGAGTGTGTAGCTTGAATCCAAGTTGAGTAAGCCAACATCCGGACATTACAAGTCTAGATTTGAGATCAATAAGCTGGGATTAGATCCAAATGAATGAAATTTATCTTTAATCCATGATTTTCAATAAACTTCAACCATGACATTAAGAAATTGTATTGGCTTTACTACTTTACAAAGTTTAGTTCAGTAATCCCTAATTCAGATTTATAAGTTATGAAATATTGAAATAACTAGAAAATATACTGGAGTTGAATGATTTCAGTTATTGAATGTGCATATATGATTTTCATTAGTTCTAAACATAATTAAATCTAGAGGTATCTATATATCTTGATTTTCCTTAAATCCTTAGTAATAAAATACATGCTAGAAAATGCAATTACATAGTTTGATTTATTTTCATCTATGAATGTTATATGATTAAATGTATACTTTCTTGTAGTGTTACTTATTTTATTCACTTTAAGCTATAATATAGTTCTATACATCAAAAGAATAAAACAAATTAGTTAGATCATAATAACTAGCATTCCTATGAAATACAAATGGTATTGTGATAGTATAGATCATACCAGCATACTCAAATTTGCTCAGATTATTAACTGCAAGTAAATACAATGCCCAGTTCAAGTAAAAATACAATATTGAAAGATAGTAACTCAGTTGTGACAATAACTTAGTTCATGTATTTTTAGAGTACCAGAATTGTCGATATTTGTTCAAGTTTGAATTCAACAGTATAAATACTTTATATTATATAAAATGAAAGAGGAATGATCTAACTAAATGATAAATCTAAGAAATGTTTCGTAGATCACTGAACAATGAAAGTAAATATTCATATAGACTTTTAGATATCGTAAACACTATAGACTGTTTGTGTAGGTCTGTGCTACAATGGAGCAAACAACTTACCCATTGCTAGTGTCTAAGAAAGGAAACTGGAGCATAGCGGTGGGGCACTAGGGGTTAAGCCCAATGTGGACAAGCTCTTGAATTATACTACGAGTATTCAACATTATCTAGATATTCCATTTATACCCACTAGTACCCAGTGGTAACCATTGATTGTGGAGGTCCTATGTTCTTAACACAATTACTAACAGGTACCATATAGTAATTGGAGATTCTGGTGGTTCCTAGTTTAGTTACTATTTTGTGATTCAGTCCCTTTGGAACCAATGGTGAATGCAGTTTAAGATAGAATACTTTAACTCTTCTCTTGAGTACCCAACTTTATAGAGGAGTTTAGTTTATCTGGCCATTTGATATAGCCATTGACGCTAGACGTGGCGAGACCCATTTTAGAAGGGTGATAACATTTAATTTTGTGGATGTATCTTGCCTAATTTAGTCCTTATTTCCACCCATTACATAATTTTGCATTAACTTTCTCACATTTTACTCATGTTTGCCATTTATGCCTTTATTCATTGTTAACCACTCATTTCGATGAAGGTAACTCACCAAATGATGTTTTTAACCATTAAAAAGATTCCCCATCTATTTCCACAACCGGTGGTGACCATCCACCCTTGGCATCAAACTATAGTCCATTGATCTGACATTCCATCGATTCCCCAAACTATTGGCCTTTGGTAGTACCCAAATGCCCATCCATTGGAAGGTAAATAGAACGACCACCCGACCATCACAAGATGATCAGTCAGATTAACCATCAGTTCCTAAATCTGATTTCTAGTTTCAAGACCCCTATGGGTAGACTAGGTACTCATCAACTAATGGAACACCTATGGATGCTCTTGATATCCCACTAGATGCCCCTACCAATAGTGGATATGTTAACCCACCTACCAATGGTCTACTCATAAACAACGGACCAATGGTCATGTGGAATGTCTACTGGTGGTCAAGCTTTGCTTCCGCTAGAAGGATTGGGCAACATCAACCAATGTTTAGGCAAAAATGATGACAAGCATGCATTCCCTATCCACCAATGGTAGTAATGCACAAATTCAACATTCAGAATGGTGTGTGTGTGCCTTGAGGCACATGCTCAAAGGACTTGTGGGGTAAGTAAAGCACCACCTCAAGCCTCGTGATGTGGGATATGTATAGGATACCCCTTGCTACATCCTAGGGGGTCAAGCACAAAGGAGGCAATGGAGGGCTTCCTCCAAGCCACTCTTCCATTGATCTTTGATCTGATCCATCGGTCCATGCATCCTGAAGGTGAGAGAACAAGGATCAGAGCCTCCATCATTGTCGAGTTGTTCCAGATTTCTTCTTTGATGGAAGGAGAAGGACGAGTAGTCATCCACACTGCCATCACCAGATTTCAAGAGGAGAAACTCTTCTTTGACCTTGACCAGTTTCTGGTCACTATGGGTGTATCTTTATCCTTTTTCTCTGAATATGTTCATCCCCTTTCCCCATTCATCTCCATCTCACTTTCCATCTCCATGTCTCACCATACTTTTAATTTTGCCATTCTACCCAACACCATGAGTGGCTATTCATCTAACTTGGACTGAGAGTAGACACTAAGGCTCTCCCAACATTTAAATGCTTACTTGTATTTCTATATGCTCTAATACATGTTTATCTCCATACTCTCATTCATAATTATCTCGTGCATGATTAGCTACCATATTTTGTTATTTGATTGTTAATGCCTTGAAAGAGTAGTACTAACCTATATATAAGTGGTATGAAGTTGCATGAATGCATGAGAACTATGGAATTATTAATCTAATGATTATATAATTTTTCTTTCATTGTTTGTTTTCCATCGATAGAGAGAGAGAGAAACTTATAATCTAGATCTATTGTAAGCTAGACAGAGGAGGGAATCGACACTTACGATGATTCCTTGTAAACTTGATAAGGGTTTATAATAGATGTGAGTGTTGCATGTTGGATAGAGATATTAGATGGTGAATCCCAATCCAAGTTGCCCCATCCATCTTATTTAACCATTTGAACTATTTTGTTTCATTTTGTTTTACTTTCCATTTTGGTATTTTATCTTGTTATCCATCATCGCTCCCTAAGGAACACTTATCTTATCCTTTTTGGTTGGTGTAACTAAGCCATGACTTTTATATCTTAACACATACCACCCTTGTCCCCATGTTTAACTATGATCTACTACATGGTACCCTGTTATTGTTTTTGTGGGGGGCTGAGTATCTGGTTATAAATTTTAATATGGTCGGATCCCTTCACTGCATCAAAGATATATCCATCTAGAATTAAGGAATTATTCAGTAAAAAGATAGGAACCTTTCCTGTGAATGGGCACAGAGTAAAAAGATATTATGAGGATGAAACATTTACTAGAAGAGTCGAGGTTCATTTAGATGAACCATCACTAGAACCATCGTAGGAAGAATGATGATGCTACCCAGAGAGAGCCAAGATAAAATTTATAAATTAGAGATTCTTGGGAGCCAACCTAAGGATTTCTTGAACATGCTTTATTGGATTCTAGTCATTAGATTTTACTAATTTTTTTCTAGGGGTTTTATTGTTTTGCTAATTTTAATTACTTTTGTTTCATAGTTTTAGTGTATAAAGCATAAGATTAATGAAGAATCTCAGATAACTCTTTCTATTTGAAGGTACCATTGTTTGGTTAGTTCTAGTGAAACCATTGGTTTCACACTAGCATGTGAATCGATCAACCACTGGAAGGTGTTCAGTTGATCCATGAGAAGCTTAAGGCAAAGGGCAACCATCAAGTTTACAAGCATTGTTGAACCATTGGTAGACACAATGATGGTTGAACCATCAGAAGGAGGGTAAGCAGTTTATCTATCAGAAAACACAAAGTCTGAGTAGCCATCAGATCTCGAAAATTAGTCTATCCATCAGAAGATGTGGTATGTCAAACTATTAGAAGAGATGCCAGCATCACTACTCTAACAAAACCATAAAAATATAGATATTCGTTAATTAGAAGAGACATGTCTCAATATGAACCATTAGAAGACCCTAATCTAGTAAACCATCAAAAGGAAAGGCTCTCTAACAGAATCATCAGAAGGCTAGGATGCACGTGTATCACCTCACTTTATGGAAGACTATAAAATCACAAATATCCCTAAAACTTATGTTATAGTCATACAAGAGAGTAAAGGCAAAAGAGAGAGAAAGTGAACCCTATCCACCTAGACCCATCAAGCTAATGTGATTAACTTCATCATTCCACCACCATCAAAAGATGTGCATTCATCTTCCACCCTTGCCATCGGAAGATGTCGAACCAGAAAGGGATCTCTTCAACACCGACGATGCATATGAGCTTAGGTCAGATGCACCTCGTACAAGAAGTGGGGCTCAAAAACTAACGATGAATAGATCCCAAATGACTAGGAGAAGGAATCAAGGTAGGGTGAACTACGCTGATGACAACTGGTAAACCCTTCCCTCTTAATCTTTTTTTTCGACCTTCTCGTTGCATTGTCAATCATCATCTTTATCTATTTGACCTCTTCTTATTCATAAAAACTATCGTGGACATTTTCTGGTTTACTTAACCCATACCTTCCAGTCTTTGAAGTACAAACCTTCCATCATAAGGTGATGACCATCGAAAGGTATCTCATATTCCTGCCACCATCTTCCCTCTATCTCCTCTCACCATTGTAAGACAATCCTCCACTTCTTTCCTTGAACCTAGGGATACCATTGATTCTATGAGCCCCCTTCACTGACCATCGATTCACTGACTGCCACACCATCATCTTTTTTAACCATCGAAAGACACCCTCTTATAAGAACCATCAGTTCTTTGATCACCATCGGAACACTATTTATTCCCTACACCCACCCATCGGATCTCTGATCTTTGATCCTTGGCAGACAATCAATTAATAGACTTTCCAATATACCATCAATTCATTAGATTACCATTGGTCCTTCAATCCATAAATTCTTTAACCTACCATAGGTTTACATTTCCCCTTCTTGATATTGATTATATATTTCAAAACTTTAATGTTGTCCTGACCTTTGCACGACATATATCAATATTAAAATTTCAACCAGATTTACATGGTAGGAAATATAGGTAAGGAGCAAGTTTTCTGCAAGGGACTTGTCAAGAGGGTGAGTGAAACTAGTAAAATTAGAGAAACACTTAGCTAAGAAGAAATAGATAGAATGAATAGATTAAAGGATGAAGTTGTTGCATATATCAAAATCATGGGGAACTAAGACCATCTAGTATACGAGACAAGATGGAGGTAGGTAGATTAAAGAGTTTGGAGGGAACATTTCCCAAAGAGTCCTCCATCTCTAACGAGTTTGTAGGGATAGAGACTTTAGAGTATACACCCTCTAATAAAATTCAGAACCCAAAGAAGGGAGGAGCACTGAGCCCCCTTCCAAAAGACAAACCAAGTAAAGTGGTCAAAATGTTTCACATATAGTATCAGAGAATGAACAATGCTACAATTAGTAATAACCAAAATTACTAAAACATATACTAGGACTGTTCCACAAGAAATGAATGTGGTCTATAAGAAACAACTTGACAACTATTTCTTACCTAGAGATGATGACCATATAGATGTCTAGGAAGAGATGTACAACAATGAAAACTTTAAGGCCACAAGATTTGGAGATGTGGACATCCTAAAACAATTGGGAATATACCAAAGGGTGAAGGAAAATTTGGAAAAAGTTGGATTCTATAAAATTTTGTGCAACAACCACATCTCCTATGACAAACTCACCTTGCAGTTCATGATGTCTATGAAGAACCTATCAGTTTCCAAAGAATAATCCAAGGAGTGTGGGGAGATTATAAATTGGCAGTCTAAATTATCAAGGAAGACTACATACTTATTGAGAAATGGCTAAATTCAATCTTGACTAACTCAAATAAAAAAGATGGAAAAACCAATAGATCTAAAGGAGATAATAGGTTTGAGGCTTTTTCACTAAAAAACATGGGATAAATTGTTAGGAGAAAGCCAGTAAACTCAAGGCAGTCAAAGGCTACCAAGATTCAATTAGGGATCATCTATGTCATGCATAAGATCTTCACCAACGCCATGTTCTTCAAGACAGACATAGGAAATGTGAACATGATTGATCTCCACATTTTGTGGAGCATCATAGAGAAGAAGTCAGTAAACATTAGATGAATATTGATTCACAGACTAGTAGTAGTAGTGGGACCCAAAGTCTCACATGATTTTTGCTTGGGTGGCCTTAGTACATATATTGCCAATCGAGTAGGCTACCCCAAGGAACTAAAATTCTTCCTTGAGTACATCGGGGACAAGCTAGTAGACGTCAAGTATCTAACTGCTAAAAGCATCTTGAATATATAGAAGGAGAACTACTTCTAAAAATTAAGCAAATCAAAGGAGTTACTCCTCCTGCACAAAATGAAAAATTATGAATATGGCGAACTCCTATTCGGGGATGGTAAAACTTCAAAAATTACATATGGAGTCAAACCCCTCCCACCTCTAAGTGTACAAGCATTGTTTGAACCACAAATAAAACATACAAATGATGCAGCTAAGAAGCTGACACAAAAAAGGATAACAATCCACTTCCTAAAGAAGGTGACAACTACGCAAAAATGCAAGAAATCCCCCAATTATGAGGCAATAAATCTAGAAGAAGAAGGGGGTAGAACCTCTGGAGAATACACCTACAACCAATGTGCCAAATACACCTGAATAAGTTTTGGCTGGAGCTAGCCCAATATCTAACTTTGTTGATATCAACAGAAAAGCTATATTGGAGATGCCAGTGGAACCAAGACAGGAGGAGATGAGAGAACCTTCCACCAATGTGAGTGTGGCATCATGCCACAATACTTCTAGGGAAGCCCACAAAAATGTCATGGCTGATACACCATACAACCAAGGTGTTGATAAAGAAATAATGGATACGATAATAAATGAGCCCCTATCAAACTACGAAGCCAAAAAAGAGGCACCAGAAAAGGAGATCTCAAAAAAAGTAGCCCCTACCAAACTATGAGGCTGAGCATGGACTAAACATTAGCAAGAGGTAGGAAATATATGGTCAAGAGAAGGAGCCCGAGTAGGAGGCAAGCTCAAAGAAGTGTGAGGAGCAATCACAATGAACCCCTACTACATCAAAATTCATGGACATAGGGCACCAAATAGACGATCTCTTTGAGATCATTTCCAACTCTACCTTAAATATTTTAAATTTAACTTCAAAAATGTCTACTATAACTTTGTAGGTTGAGAAGCTAACAGCTAACATGCAGCCATTGTTGTGCCTACCACAACAGATGTAGCTCTTGGATGTAAATCATATACAGGTCATGGAAGCTTTGGTCGGCATGTCCAAAGAGCTCACCTATCACGGAACTAGAATCACAGTCCCATAAACCAAATGAATACCAAAGGCAACTGTAACATCCCAGGATTTGAGGCCTCGGATAACATGATCTTAAAAGGAATGATTGGACTACCCATATCACCAAGGTGTACCTCCTTTTCAGGAAGCCCATCACTAAAGAACTCCATAGTTAAGCATGCTCAGCTTGGAGTAGTACTAGGATGGGTGACCAGTCAGGAAGTTGATCTTGGCTTGCACGTCGGTGTGGACAAAGTGTGCAGTTAAAGCTAGTGGTGGTTTGTGGGGCCAGTTCTCATTCCTAAAATCTTGCTAAAGCCTTGGGCAGTGGGCCTAGGCATTACAAATGGTATCAGAGCCATGACCCCTCCAATAGGTGGGGCCCACATGGGCATGGCATGCCAGTCTTGAGCCGTGCGGTCCAAGCATGTAGGAAAGGGTTGTCCATGGTTGACGTAGCCACCCATGCGCTGGTATTCCGTGATCGGGAGCTGGGTGTCCATGGGCCATTGTGGGCCTGCACTGAAATGGGGTCAGATTATGAGGCCATATAGTTGAGCCTTGACGAGGACGTCAAGAGTCTAAGTGGGGGAAATTGTAACATCCCAGGATTTGAGGCCTCGGATAACATGATCTTAAAAGGAATGATTGGACTACCCATATCACCAAGGTGTACCTCCTTTTCAGGAAGCCCATCACTAAAGAACTCCATAGTTAAGCATGCTCAGCTTGGAGTAGTACTAGGATGGGTGACCAGTCGGGAAGTTGATCTTGGCTTGCACGTCGATGTGGACAAAGTGTGCAGTTAAGGATAGTGGTGGTTTGTGGGGCCAGTTCTCATTCCTAAAATCCTGCTAAAGCCTTGGGCAGTGGCCTTGTCATTACTGCAACATGCTAAAGTGTGAAATGCTTAGCATACATGAATAAATAATAATATAAAGTCACCAACAATAGTCTCAACATTCAACAAGATATATTAAATAACATTATCTTATTACAAGATTTCCATTACATATTCAAGAGTATAATTTTACCAATTTGCTCATGTATACTAGGGATCCTACAACAAGTACACATTACATAGCTCACCAAGCTCATCAACTTGTAGCCATCTCTGAACCTATAAAATATGTGAAACAAGGTGGGTCAAGCACATGAGGTGTCGAGTACAAGGCTAAAAGATACATGCACATAAGCTTTGTATAATTGAAAAGATTTCTAGAAGTAACCAAGAAAGAATGAACAAGTTAAGTATTTAGCAAAATGAGAGACCATGTTTTATGTCATTTCACTCCAATTATACCATCATATCATGTATTCATAAGGACTTTGATCAACTTCCCATTGGAAGGATCCATAAGGGTGCTCAAAATAAGCTAACCCTTTTATACGTGAGGGACCTCTAGGCCATTGCCAAGAGCTAACCCCATTTCTTCATGAGGTACCTAAATGGCTAAATTCATAGAGCAAAACACTATTTCAACATTGTATAATGGATTTTCTACATATTATGTTTGCAAGTTACAAAACAACGATACAAAACAAACATTGAGTACATACTAGGATACTACATGCAATATGTGAGCAAATAAACAAGCATACATATGTATCTCATTTCAAGGAAGATAACATAGTCATATGATTTTTAAAGCCTATAACTGATTTTAGATATTTAATAACCTATCCTTGACCATCTAGATCTCAAGCAACACCTAGTTAAGCATATGATTGCATACATGTATTAGATTCTCAACATTAACTCTAACTAGATTCATTTTAGGGTTTTGGCCAACTTAGGTTCATAGTTGGTTAATAGTGCATTTTATGATCTCTTATTTATCTAGATGTCATCACAAAGGAGTGGTTCAAGTTTTGATTCATTCTGAGTTTCCATGCATTTGATATGGTCATTTCAAGGTCCATGTTATGTATGCACATTTTTGGGTCAAACGACTCATAATAGGGCAATCAAGGTTCATCATCATCAAAATAAGGGATCCAAGAAAGAGAAAGTATATATTAGGAAATTAGGGATATAATAAGCACATTATAATATAGGGGGATGTCCCCTAGGGTCGAGGCATCATAAACCAACATTGGTACCAACATCTAAAAGATACATGCTCTCATCACAATGGTTTACTTATGCCATCCAGATTCAATATGTACCTTAAGTAGGACATACACAACTAATATATCATAAGGGATAGAGTATTCCCTAATTTGAGAGAGTAAGACAAGGGAGAAGGATCCACATAAGCATTAAGGTGCAAGAACCACAATTCAAGGTACCAAGGCTACATTAGGCAAATTAGGATATCAAGCATATTAATAAAGAAGATGGTGGACCATAGTCATTAAAGTCACAACACATCATAATGTTACTGATTTGAAAGACATAAATGAGTTGCATGCACAAGATAGGTCAAACATAACACTTGAAGCAAGAGTATAACATGCATTCCCATAAAAGGGTAATACCATGCCTTTAGAGCCATATGAGTAAAAATAAAAAATGTGCACTTAGGGATGATATTATAGTCCATAAGAGACATAGAAAACTGATATTTGAGGTTGATTAAACATTAGTCCATATGAAGGGGCATGATTAGCAATCTAGAACAAAGTTCCTCATTTACATCCAAAACATGTCACATGAGTACATTAGAGTTCATCATTAAGCAAGAAGGGTGATTAGGATTATCAATATACTCAGCATGTATGCAAGTTACTGACGTGGTGGATAGAAATAGTAGGGTTGCATCGTACCTTCAATATTGCACATAGTCATGCATTTATTTCATTCAAAAGATCAAATATTACACCTTTTATGAGAAACATGGGAGTACACGAGTGAACCAGGGTCTGAAACTTATTCCATTGGATAGGTCTTCTCGAGAGGATCAAAATGATATAGAGATTTGCTATATTTTGTCAAAGGATGAGGAAGTTATGCATTTTTAAAGATTTACATGAAAACTATAGGGATTTGGTGCATATTACCTTGACATTATGCATGCGATGGTACTTGTTGGATCTTCATCCTCTGGCTATAGGTGCGTGCACCTCGTGTGAGGGAAGATAGGGCACATGAGAAGGAGAACAGGGAGTGGTGGGCCACCGATGTGTCACGCCGCCATGGGCCCACATTGGCCTTGTCTCAGACAGCAACTAATGCTCAAACTGGAAGGGAGCCCGCACTAAGGATCATTGGATGGAGCCGACTGTGGCTGTAGCCACCCATGAAAAGGCCTACGAGATCCATAGGAGCTTGGCTCCTTGCTTCCTTTCCATGGTGGAGGACTCGTCGACATTCTTGGGTCACCCAACACGAGATGTTGATGGCCCCTAAAAAGTGTTGTCGATGCACTAAGAACCCCCATGAGTCGAGATCTAGTCGTGAAGATGACGGTTAGAGTTTAGGGGCCAAACCCCTAATCTGTCCATCCATGGTGACGTCCATGGAAGAAAGGAGAAGGAACCAGTGCAGGGAGGCTGCTAGGGCATGAAAGAGATGACAAAGGAGTGTGAGTGAAAGAGAGCAAATGAAAATGAAGTTTTGGGGGATTCAATTTCCCAATAAGATTGAGCATCGAATTCTATTGGTTTCTCTGCTACAGTAGCAGACACCTTGTACGAACCAAGGCAGAAGTGGGTACGTAGCCATTAGATCCTTGGATAATTTGATCCAACAACCAATGAAAGGAGGTACATTAGGGCTTCCAAGGCATGGGTGGTGGTTGTTGGGCCGCGTGTCCAAGAAATGGACCCATTAAGGCCAAAAATCAAATTAAATTGTGTTAAAACGAGGATTAAAGTAGGAAAATTCAAATGTCCATATCTTGGTCTAGTATGGTCCAATTGAAGCCATTTTTGTACCGTTGGAAAGATATTTGAGTGTACTACAACTTGGTATACATTATATTGGGTTTTTGTTCATATCTTCATATGAGATAAAGGTGGATTATCAAGATCTATGTTGTCAATCCTCAAGCAAACATGTTCATTGTCAAGAATTTCAAATGAGATTATCATGAACATGCATTTCATCATTATACTAGATTTCAAGCATGTTTTCATTTCCCCAAGTTGTCTTACTCATCAATAATTATGTTCATTATCCCTCATTAGGTTTTATTTATATTAAGCAATCCATTCATCATATTATTCGATTTAAGACCCCAAGAGCATCATCATATCGAGTCAGTCATTTTTTATTTGGGTATGAGATTAGGCATGTTACCTTGATTGTTCAAGCTAAGATCTCTATGCATCATCGTATCATTTTCGTGATTCCAAATTACATCTTTCATGTATGGTATGGTTCATACTAGGTCTAGCTTAGGAGTGTGACTTAATGTAACTATTTACGTTTAACATAAGTGAGATTTTTTTCATGTATGATACATTATTCAAGGAACAACATTATCATCAACATTAGGGTTTCATAGTCATCTAACATGTATTTTGAAGAGCTCCATTAGCTCATGCCACTCAAGCTAAGACCTCAATATATCCAACAAGACTTGTTAACCACAACCATCTACCCATAATGAATTTCTAACCAACATACCATACAAAGGCACCCGCCAGATTCCCTTACATCAAACCACTAACCCAAGTAGGAGGCTCATCATGGAGATTGCAAGTCACGTACTTCATCTTAGGGTATTCAGACATCTCCCTCACCTATATAGAAAACATCATATATTCAAATGCCTCTTTCTATAGGGTTAGGTCTTTTCATAGGAAATCTAGGGTTCAACCTTATCGAGGGGACTGCAACTAGGTGACTCAACTCATATACTTAGAAGTATTCTAGCTAGGGATTCATCATCATGTATTTCATCGTGCATATTTTTAACATTTCACATAATTTGGAGTTTAGGTATCATGACCTTCTCCTGTGATGGGTCGACTCATAATAAGAATTCACCCTTTTCATATGTCCCATGCTAGAGGTCCTCCTTTATAAAGAGATTGAGGCCCGTGTTGGTCTCAAACCATATATCACATATCATTTCTCAATACGTACAAGACTAGGTACAAGAAAGCATGCCAACCCACTATCTATGTTTGGTACATCAACCAAGTCATATGTATCATACAAGGTGCTAAGTCTAGACATGGTTTCATGGTCAAACACATATCATTTCATCAAATATAACTTGAATCACCTTGAACCATCTCATAACATCACATCAACATCATCCTCATCATCATCGTCATCAACGTAGGTCATCTAGGCTACTTACTAGCCAAACCTTTATCATGGCTCTAGACAACTATAGAGATGACAACTATCATCTAAACACTCTCATCTAGACTTGATGTTACATATCTTTCTCTTAGGTTTCATTGACACTCACTGCCTTTCTGCGTGCGGTAACATTTTTCATATGTACATATACTAATAGTTGAAATAGGCTTTTTCCAACATTAAAACAAGCGATGAAAGCCAACATGCTCCATTTGATCAAAACCAAAATCAAAACAAGTTACCAAACTTATTAGGCAATCTAGTACCATGACACCTAGAGAACTAGCAAGAACATGGTGCACACCTATGTAGCTACCCCAAGCACATGCCCAAAACATATGTCTAGGATGGTAATAAGAACTCCCTTTTATTACCCTCCTGAACCTACAGCCCATACTACAGGACATAAGCAGGAGAAAAGAAGGATTCTAGGGATTACACAAGTGTACACCTAGTTCTAGAACATCTAGGCTCTAACCTAGAAGCTAAGTCAACTTAGTCCACAAAGGAAAACACATTAAGTTTCTAGATTTGAGATGTAACGTGAGTTTAGTTTGTGTTTCATGTGAGCAATGTTGGTGAAGTTATTATTCATGCTCTGATACCATATATCACGGAACCGGAATCCTAGTTCCATGAACCAAACAAATACCAAAGACAACATGCAGAATCGTGAAATGCTTAGCATACATGAACAAATAGCAAGATAAAGGAACCAACAATAGTCTCAACATTCAATAAGATATATTAAACAACATTGTTTTATTACAAGATTTCCATTACATATTCAAGGGTATAATTTTAATAGTCTGCTCATGTATACTAGGGATCCTACAACAAGTACACCTGACATAGCTCACAAACTCCATCAACTTCTAGCCATCTCTGAACATATAAAATACATGAAACAAGGCGAGTCAAGAACACGAGGTGGCGAGTACAGGGCTAAAAGATACATATATAAAAGCTTTGCATAATTCGAAAGATTTGTAGAAGTAAAAAAGAAAGAATGAACCAGTTAAGTATTTAGCAAAATGAGAGACCATGTTTTATGTCATTTCACTCCAATTGTACCATCATATCATGTATTCAGAAGGCCTTTGATCAACTTCCCATTGGAAGGATCTATAAGGATGCTCAAGATCAGCTAACCCTTTATACGTGAGGGACCTCGAGGCCATCACCAAGAGCTAACCCTATTTCTTCATGAGGGACCTCAATGACTAAAGTTATAGAGCAAAACCCTGGTTTCAACATTGTATAATGGAGTTTCCACATATTATGTTTGCAAGTTACAAAACAACGATATGAGACAAACATTGAGCACATACTAGGATACTACATGCAATATGTGAGAAAATAAACAAGCATACATATGTATCTCATTTCAAGAAAGATAGAATAATCATATAATTATTAAAGCCCATACCATATTTTAGAATTTTCATAGCCTATCCTTGACCATCAAGATCTCAAACAACACCTAGTTAAGCATAAGATTACATACATGAATTAGATTCTCATCATTATCCCTAACTAGGTTCATTTTAGGGTTTTGGACAAGTTAGGTTCATAGTTGGTTAATAGTGCATTTGATGATATCTTATTCATCTAGATGTCATCACAAAAGAGTTGTTCAAGTTTTGAGTCATTTTGAGTTTCTGTGCATTTGATATGGTCATTTTAGGTCCATGTCATATATGCACATTTTTGCGTCAAAAGACTCATAATAGGGCAATCAAGGTTCATCGTCATCAAAACAAGGGATCCAAGAAAGAGAAAGTATAGATCAGGAAATTAGGGATATAATAAGGACATTCAAATATAGGGGGATGTCACCTAGGGTCGAGGCATCATAAACCAACATTAATACCAACATCTCAAGCATACATGCTCTCATCACAATGGTTTACTTTTTCCATCAAGATTCAATATGAACCTTAAGTAGGACATACACAACCAATATATCATAAGGGATATACTACTCCCTAATTTGAGAGAGGAAGACAAGGGAGAAGGATCCACATAAGCAATAATGTGCAAGAACCACAATTCAAGGTACCAAGTCCACATTAGGAAAATTAGGATATCAAACATAATAATAGAGAAGATTGTGGACCATAGTCATTAAAGTCACAACACATCATAATGTTACTGATTTCAAAGATATAAATGAGTTTCATGCACAAGATAGGTCAAACATAACACTTGAAGCAAGAGTATAACATGCATTTCCATAAAAGGGTATTATCATGCCTTTAGAGCCATATGAGTAAACAAAATGAAAAGGTCACTTAGGGATGATATTATAGTCAAGAAGGGGCATAGATAACTGATCCTTGAGGAACATTAGTCCATATGAAGGGGCATGATTAGAAATCTAGGGAAAAGTTCCTCATTTACATCCAAAACATGTCACATGAGTACATTAGAGTTCATCATTGAACAAGAAGGGTGATTAGGATTATCAATATACTCAACATGTATGCAAGTTACTTATGTGGTGGTTAGAAATAGTAGGGGTGCATCAAACCTTCAATATTGCACATAGTCATGCATTTATTTCATTTAAAAGATCAAAGATTACACCTTTTAGGAGAAACATGGGAGTAAACAGATGAACTAGTATCTAAAATTATTCCATTGGATAGGTCTTCTCGAGAGGATCAAAATGATATATATATTTGCTATATTTGGTAAAAGGGTGAGGAAGTCATGTATTTTTAAAGTTTTACATGAGAACTATTGGGATTTGACGCATATTACCTTGACATTATGCATGCGATGGCAGCCACTGGATCTTCATCCTCTAGCTGTAGGTGCATGCACCCTGTCTGAGGGAAGACATGGCATGCGAGAGGGAGACTAGGGTGTGGTGGGCTATCGAAGTATCGTGCCTCCATGGGCCCACATTGTCCTTGACTCGGTCAACAACTAATGCTCGCACTAAGGATCGTTGGATGGAGATCCAACTGCGGTTGTAGCCACCCATGAAATGGCACGTGAGATCCACATGAGCTTGGCTCCTTGCTTCCTTTCCGCGGTGGAGGACTCATTGGCATTCCTAGGTCACCCATCACGAGATGTAGATGGACCCTAAAAATGTTCCACCGATGCACTAAGAAGCCCCATGAGTCAAGATCTGGTCGTGAAGATGATGGTCAGAGTTTAGGGGCCAAAGCCCTAATCCATCCATCCATTGTGGTGGTCATGGAAGAAAGGAGAAGGCACCGACATAGGGAGGGATCTAGTGCATGAAAGAGATAGAAAAGGAGTACGAGTGAAAGATGGCAAAGCAAAATGAAGTTTGGGGGATTTAATTGCCCAAAATGATCGAGGATTGGCTCCTATTGGTTGCTCTACTATAGTAGAAGGCACCTTGTATGGACCAAGGTAGAAGATGGGTCTGTAGACATTACATCCTTGGATCTTTTGATCCAACGACCAATGAAAGGGGGTGCATTAGGGCTTCCAAGGCATGGGTGGTGGCTATTGGGCCGCATGTCCAAGAATTGGGCATATTAAGGCTGAAAATAAAATTATATTGTGCTAAAACAAGGATTAAAGTAGCAAAATTCAAATGTCCATATCTTGGTCTAGGATGGTCCAATTAAGGCAATTTTTGCATCGTTGGAAAGATAATTGAGAGTACTATGACTTGTTACACATTATAGATACAAATAATATAGTAATAACGTTCAATTACAAATTAGTGTCACATACAGTGAAATTGAGCATTGTAGTGGACAAATTGGAATATCAAAACCCTCTAGTTATGAAATTGACATGAAATTGATTAATAGACCACTTGACGAGAGTTATATAGAATGATATAGGAGGGAGAAAAGTTAGGTTTTCACATCAACCTACTATGCCAGGAGTGGGATGACCTACAAAGAGAGAACGAATGACTATGCACCAAAACAAGAAAAGGAAGGAGATACCAATGACATCACTTTCCCATTAGGAAGAATTGTACACATGACAATAGATTGTTGACAAGAAGCCCTACTCCTCATATTCATAGAGACAATCGTGAAGTTTAAGGCATATATGGTTTTTGCCAAACTAGCTATCAGAAAGGCTACACCATCTCCCGAACAAGAAGACAAAATAGAACTATCTACTGAATAGGGAGATGAAAATTTTGTGAGGAACATGAATTTTCTCACTGGGGAGAATGATGATGCCAATTCCCCTACCTTGCCAGGACACTCCACCAATAAGGCACAAGGAAGAAGAACATATTAACAAGGCAGATTAAGGTCTCACATAAATATCAGAACAATAAATCCCTACCACAAATATCAAAGCAAGGTGAGAACAATGTCATCCTAAAATAACTAGAGGTAAGGGAGGAGGCCTGGAAATGACTGAGGACATAATAAATAGGCTAGATCCTCTTTCAGATTACAAGGCTCCACCACCTCTAACAGACTATGAAGACTTTGTCAATGACTTGTTGTTGGATGGACCGATCGAAGGAAGAGTTCATACAAATCATTTTGAGGAGGAAATGAAGGAGTAGATTTTGAACAAGTTAAAGGAAACAAGAATCGGATGTTCAATAATGCCCAAAGGAAACAAAAAAATATAGTGTTTCCCAAACCACCAGTGGTAGCTAATATAAACTCGGTAACACCTCCACTATTGCCATATAAAATGAAGGACATGGATATGACGTAAGTGTCAGGGATGTTACTTTGTGACATCCATGTCCTAGTAGATATTATTGATGATGATAAATCAGGGGAAGACATCGTCTACAACAACAAGAGACACTACCTGACAAGGGACAACCTGCGATCAGTCTTTAGGTATAAGGTGTCTATTAAGAGAATACTTTTCAAGGTCCTCTATGGAACTGTAATTCAAGAATATATGTACAAGAATAAAATAGTTCCAATGATAGATCAACTCTTTCTACCCAACTATACATGGAAAATTACAAATCTACCTTGGTTGAAGAGTTGCAAGATACACTACCCAAAACAAGGAAGCTAGAATTCATAACTCTCCCTTTCCAGTCCTTCAACCATTAGCTTCTAACCATGGAGAACTCTCCTAAAAGGTGGGAAACTCTTTACAACTACACTGTCAAAGACCTACTATGTGAAGGGATTATCTTTGAAAAACCTGAGACACGGGCAATCTAGATGGTCCCAATCCGCATGAAATGCCTCATGTAGAGGATAGATGGATGATACTACCCATACTAGAATGAGTTTCACACTCATTGCACTGGATCCCAACAATAACCCCATTCAGGAGACAACGTCTTCATTGTGCTGAGGACCATTAAAGAACTAAACAATGGAATTCCCCTTGAGAAAATAGCCAATGAGGATTTTCATGTGTTAAGAGAGAACTATGTCATGAAATTATCCATGATAGACAACTTTTATATGATGAACACATGGAAGACATCCCAAGGAGAATGTACTCACTCATACCCCTCCCTGAATGAACTCCATGGAGGGAACAACTAAAAGTTTGAAGAAGGAAACTGGAGCCCCTCCTTTGAAAAATAGTACAACAAGCTTGGTGGTTCCTCCCTCCCAATCAAAGCCTCCAAAACCCCTCCCACTGAAATAAACATACCACCCAACCCGTCCATAGATGAAAGGCAAGCTGAACAAGTGGTTCCCAAAACAATTACTGAGTAGACCTAAGCTAACTCCTCAGAAGTACCTTCATCTTCTTATGAAATTGCAGGAGATACTTCCTGCCTCAAGTCAATATCAACAAACCAGAAGTAGAAGAGCAAGTAGCCAACTATGAAGAAATTGATGATCCAATCCCTTCTAACCAAGGGGCAGATAAAAAAGGGGCAGATAAAAAAGGGGTAGATAAAGAAGTTCATATAAAGATGATGCCGCCAATGAACCTGAGGATAAAACTACAGATGAACTAGTACCGACCGATCTGATACGACCCACATTCACAATTTTTGATAAATGCTTGTCATGGGTTGTCACTAGAATATCTGACTTTCATCATTGAAGAATCGAGGCCGCAAGAAGATGAATTTGTCAATGTTTTGAATGGAACAATGTTTAGGTCCTGTAACCATAAATATGTGAGAGACTTACGATCGGAGGTTATATGATAGTTGATGCAAGTTTACTACATGTATTAAATGCAAGTGCATGTATCAAAGTAATATAGGCCAAAAGAGGCTCATATATTGAATAAGGGGAAATGTGAATCCAAAGACTACTACAAACTATGACTCAATTAGCTAGACCTATGAAAAAGGAGATTGGTTGATTAATTGACTAATTACAAGAATTAAAACTAGGTTACTAAGACTGTTATCATAGTGGAATAGATTCCTTAGGAATACAACTTCACCATGGTTTATACTATAATTAACATTATTGTCAATATTCAATTCACCTAACCCTGGACCAAGGCCCCTGTAGCTAGAATTGCATGCTATCACAACGTAGTTCACTATCTAATATAATACAAATCCCACTCTCGTAGCGATTTAATTATTAGTTAGGCATTTTAATGATACCTTTGGGCTATACCCTTCACAGTCATATGCCTTCTCTCGAAGAAAAGTCTAGTCTATATATTATGACCTATCCAAGCCTTAATCCCTCTCCTGAAGAAATTAACTGTCTAATAAATCACCTATGGTGATACAACACAGATAATTCATGAAGAAATCATAGAGATTTGTCCAGAAATTAGGGAAATATAAATATTAACTCATAATTGTCTATTACAGTACATAATTGCACCACTCACGGTTCCCAAGGAATTATGGGTTTACTTTCACATGATTTCTGTTAATTTACAAATAGATAGAGAAGGAAAAGATGTGAAAAACATCAAAGAATCAATGAAAACCCCTGGAGAAAATGATCTAGATGACTCCCTTTGACGAATGTGGTGATTTGATGTCTTTTAGCTACAAATCTATCCAACAACATGCTTGAACCGCCTAGAATGTAGATTTCTCATCTCATTTCTCTCCTTTGTTGTGCAACAAAATAGAATGTGATGATTAGGTATGGATTTCATCCTCTCTAGTCATAGGATTGACTTAGGGCACCATAAAGTTGTGGTTGTTAGATTAAACACTATCTTTAATCTCGTCTGATCATGACAAGTCGATACCACTGATAGGGTGTCAGTGGCACTGAGACCTTCTAAGGATCGTGATTCCTTGTTAAGTGTTAGTACTATCGGTTGTAAGTTGATAGAATTGAGTTTCACTCTAACATCTCTTGATGACTTTCCAAATAGAATTTGGTACTAGTAAGTTGATGTCATTGGCACTGAGATGCTTTGTGTCAATAGCACTGATTCTTCTACTGGTACCATCGAGTTTCTTCAACTCATCCCTATTCTTTTCTTCAATTGTCATTACCAAATGACAAGGTTGTCGGTAGCATCGAGCTGATTCAATACTTGTCAATTTTTCCTAAAATTTAACAAGAAAGAACAAACGTCTGTCAATGGTGATAAATCACTATGAAGTGATAGAAATAACAAATACTTGATGAAAATGTATGTCATGTGGTAATGATGATAAACTATGCACAAATAATATAAAAATGAGAAAATGTGCACAAAATACATAATAAAATAGCCTATGAAAAGTGACTAATAATTAGTGCATCAAAATTGCCTAAGCTTAAATGTAGCTCTTCCTCAAGCAACACACCCTCAGATCTGTTTGAAATATGTCAAAAAAAGGACAGTTAATATGAACTTCATTTCTCAGCTAGCCCCACTTGGAGGCCACAAACTGGCCTTTATTGACCACTGAACAAATAACTACTCTTTAAGTGATAAAAATATTCATTAAAAATTTCCACCCTTAGATCAATGAAACACTATGAATAGAGTAGTTAATATCATAGTCAATCAGGCATTTACTTGGTGCATCATGTGATTCTCCCTCTACATTTCTCTTTCCTAACTGCCAAACTAATTGGAAGTAGTTCTCCTTATAAGAATGAATGAGGAGATCAATCATATTTGTTGCCTACCAATAAGAGTAATGAGTGGAATGAATTAGGTGGCTTATGAAGAATTACAAGTAACTTTCAAATCATTTATGCAAAAACAAACATGATGAACCTACTAAATGATGGTAATATGGACTGTGTGAATCCTAATGCCTAGTGTTTTGGGTGGAATGATGCATGCACTAAAAGTCTGATCAGTTTGATAATCGTGAAACAAAAGAATACATCATGTAACTTTTTTCATCACTTTTTAAGGAAAAATTCAGAACTAAGCTCAGGTTATATATCCTTTTCTCCCTCTTTATTTCATGATAATTCTTTTTCTTTTTTCTCCTTCATTTTCCTATTATTTTAGCATGATTGAAGTTTATGCTTGAGATTCACTATAATATCGTATTCTATTTTTAGGAGTATGGATGTGTATCCTTGAACTTTATTTTCAAAAGAAAACAACATGGGTACATGATGTAAGAATGAATGGTGAAAAAGATATGCAATCTATATGGAATTCTTATGCAAAGAATTAATCTGCATAAAAGTTATTTTTTTTTTAATTTGTAACTAATGCAATAGAAAGACTGGCTATTATGTTTTCTAGTATGCTACATAATGCAATGAAGAGGACATAATCTGGGTTACTTAATCATATTAAGGTGGTGGATCAGATGTATGAAAAGTGGATTGAATCGCAAGATTAAGAGACAATGTCTTTCTTAAACTATGATATGTCCGTCTGCTATTGACCTATGCACAAGGTAACCTTAGGATTCTTTCTAAAACGTCCATTTAAGATCTCATTAATTGTTTGGTCAGTTCAAGCTCAACCCTATCGTCATCCACAATTCATGGATAATTAAGTCTTCCATTCAAATCAAATGTCTTTAAGCTGACTAACTCACATACAACCTCTAGGTGATGTTCCCTTTAGAATATGCAACTAAACTTTCAAAGATATGACATATTTGCAAAGACACATGAGAACACACTCTATTGTAAAGGCAGATACCATGATGATATTACTCCATGAATGATAAAAACTAAAAAGCAAATAAAGATAGAGTTGTTCCAGCACCCCCACTAAGCTTGAAGTTGACTATATCCTCATCATCAGAATCTAAATAAAGAGGTGAAACAATGGTACTGAATCAAAATGGTGGTGGTGGCATGTTTGGATCTTGCGAATAAAAAGTGTCGGTGAAACTAGGTGGTTGTTGTGGCATCTGTGGAGATTGTGGGTAGTTGCCAAACTACCCCTAACTTCAATAATGATCACAGAATAGAAACTGGTAGTGTTCAATCCACTACAGGAGAGTGTCCATGTTCTCCTGATTGGCCAGGAGAAGACCCTCATTATCATAGATGGTCCTTTTTTGTTGTAAAAGTTACCCTACACATTGTGGATCTCTACCAATGTAATCGACCATTGTTGTTTCCCTTGTTGAATTGATTCCAGCATCCTGTACATACTTGCCATAGAGTATGGGTCTTCTTACTGAGCAGGAGGTGGAGGTGGGGCAGAGAATCTTGAATCACCATACCTTTGTCAAGACTTGTAGATGACCCACTATTGTGTGAAGGCTATGGTTGCATCTTCCTCTTCTTCTTCACCTTCACGACCATGTTGTGGCTCTATCTCGGCTTGTTATTCCTTGTCCTCCTTTGCATCCTCCTCTGGCCACCTCATGTGTTGCACCCCTCGTAGGTTGAAGATGGGGTCAGGGAGAGCCCTTTCCCATCATTGGTCATCAACTCTTAAACAAGCATACACCTTTCCTTGGTGCTCCCTGAAAAGGTGTGCCCTCTGGAAGTGCTTGAAATCTAGCTTGGTGGTCCTTAGAGGATTGGAGGTGGAGAGGTTGAGGTTGAGATGCATGTATATTGGTGTAATAAGCCTCCAAAATGGATTGGGGGCTTCCTATTCACTTGGCACTTAGCCTCTAGCATGTGTTACAGAAAGAAAGAGTTGAGGTCGACATTATCTTCCCCTAAAGACAAGAATGCCCAAAATGATGTAAAGGTCAACCTGTTGCACCTTCCCCTACCCTTGTGTGGAACTGGAAAAGATGGTGTTGGTGAGGTAGCAGTGCATGATCCAAGCAAAGGGGTGCTCGATGTTCATGATGGAATTCTTGTGCTAGTTGATCAAGAATCCATGTGGAAAGTCTATCAAGAGACTCCACGCCCCTGAGTAGTTGAATTCGATGGTTATGTAGTGCACATCCCCAACTGGAAACCATAGATGGCGTTGAATTCCACCAAAGTGAAGTAGTGTGTGGTGTTGAAGAGACAAAAGTGCACCCAAACTTCTTCTAAACCTTCCTCATGCTATAAAATGTAGTAGACCTCCAAGGATGACAAGAACTTGCAGACAACCTCCTAGAAAGTGGCCCATAACCTAAGAAGGGGTGATGCCCACCATGCCCTGGCCATTGCAGACCTATTGGAGACTCTCAATGAAGCTTGATATGGCTTGGAAGGCACAGTCACCATACCACATGGGTATCATCTCCCTCTTCATCAAGACAGTGTAGAATTTATCTGGTCATCATTTATGTGAGCCTTGCATGTTGGCTTGGGCAACATCATGCTGGCTCCTTCTGGTGATGAAGTTGTCCTCCTTGTTGCCATCAGTCATGGATGAGATAAAGATGGGGGAAATAGAGCTTAGGTAAGACTCTGATCTCCTAGAAGCTTTGGTACTTCTCTTGTTACATAGAAGGTGGTGTGGGTGTGTTTGAAGCACAAGCCACTCCCTTCCTTGCATAGCCTATGATCATCCCTGATGTGCCACGTCAGTACCACTGACGAGATGTTGGTGGCACAAACTCATCCCCCACAAGCCATGTAAAATTGATATCAATCATTCATACTAACATCACTCATCTATCGATGTCACAACACACATATCATACTAAGTCGATAGTACCAACTTGTGTCAGTGGCATTGACATCTAAAAGAACAAAACGATACCACCAGTCATTGGATGGATATGATTTGGTCCATTTATTCAGCCATCCACAAATTTTATGTTTTCCTGTGTCGATACCACCGACTGCTGTGTCAATGTTATCGAGTTGCTATTTGGCCACTCCTATTAAAAGGTGTACCATGTCTTTATTTCTCTAGGTACTCTCGAATGGATCCTCAATATCTTGAGCATGGAGGATCATGCGAGTATCGGTGCCAATGACATTGTGTCAGTAGTACCAAGCATGCACATTGAATCCAGTCTCTCTCTAGAAGAAATATGTGCCACTGACGGGTGTGCCAGTGGTACCAATTTGATTTTTGACCAACCCTATTGAAAATAGTCGGTGCCACTAACTTTTTGGTCAGTGGTACCGAGTTGATAAATCTCACCCCTATTTCATTCTATAAATTTCGATGCCACTGACTGCCTTCTCAGTGGTACCGAGTCTTTCTTGAAACTTCCATGTTGATCTGCACCCATGGTGTAAGTGCCATCAATTTAGTGTCGGTGGTACTGACTTTTCTACTACGTGCACACTAAATAAAACGATCATGGTACCTTTTTTCACATCTAAAAGTTAGAATGAAAATAAAAGGTAAAATTGGTTTGTCTCCCAACAAGCACCCTTGTTTTAGGTCACATGCTCGACAATAAAATCAAATTGACATCAATGAAGCTCAAGGAGCTTCAACTCCTTTCCCTCATATATCAACTCTCCCCAAAGTAGTGTTTCAACCTCTACCCATTCACAAGAAATGGATCAGCCCCATTAGCTCCATGAGGAAATTGACCACCACAAATGGCCCCCTCCATCTAGACCTCAATTTCCAGGGGTGCAATTTCATCCTAGAATTGAATAGAAGAACCTTCTATCCTAAAGTGAACACCCTATGCAAAATATGATGATCATGGATCTTTTTGGTTCTATCGTTATATATCCTTGAACTTTCATATGCATCTATCTTGAGCTCATCCAATTCATTGAACTCCAACATGTGCTTTTTTCCTACATCATAAAGATTGTAATCCAACTTCCTCAGAGCCAACTTGTCTTTGTGTTCCAATTCCACAATTAAATGACATGCTCTTCCATAGGCCAACCTAAATGGAGTGGTTCCTATAGGTGTTTTATAGGATTTCCTACATGCCCAAAGAGCGTGATTTAATTGCATGCTCCAATTGGTCCTATTTGTTGAAATTGTCTTTTCTAAGATCTTCTTAATCTCCCTATTAGACACCTTAATTTGACCTTGGGTTTGTGGGTAATAAGGGGTTCCTACTCTATTCCTCACTCCATACTTTCTCAATAAATCTCCAAACTTCTTATTAGTGAAGTGAGAACCCCCATCACTTAATCATTAACCATGGCACCCGAAACCTATAGAAAATATATTCCTTCACAAATCTGTAAACAACATGTGCATCATTAGTACATGTTGTAATTGCTTCCACCAACTTAGACACATAGTCAAGAAAGAAATATATATAAATTAGAGTTAGAAGACACAAAGGGTCCCATAAAATCGATTCCCCAAAAATGAAAAACTTCAATTTTTGAATAATGTATGGGGTATTTCATGTTTCCTAGCTATATTTCCTACTTGTTGAAGTGCATCAAAATTATGCACAAAATTGTAAGCATCCTAAAAAAGTGTTGAGACAATAAAACCCACTTTATGAAACCTTTGATGTTGTCCTTGAGTTAGCATGGTGTCCCCCAGTAGGTAGGGAGTGACAATGTTCCAAGATACTCTCCATATCTGACTCATTCACACACTCCTCAAAATGACATCCATGCATTGTTTAAGAAAGATGGAGTCAACCCACAGATAGAATCTTAAGGAATCAAAAAAATTCTTCTTGTCTTGATATCTCCAATCTTCTGGAAGCTTGCCACAAGCCAAGCAGTTCACAGTATTTGCAAACCACAGGTCCTTACTTTTCATGACGAACAACTGCTCATCCAGAAATTTCTCAACAATGGGTATATCTAGATCCTTTTCATCCACACTTTCCAACCTAGACAAATGATCTACCACCACATTCTTTGTCCTTGCCTTATCCTTGATTTCTATATCAAACTTCTACAATGGCAAAATCCTTGATTTTTATAGTAGATACTTTATCGTTGCATAGTTGGTCCTCAAAATTACCCTTGCCCGAATCAAAATTTAGTGACATTTTTCAAAAGCAAAAACTATTTGGAAAAGCTCTTTTTTAGTTGTTGTGTAATTAAGTTGGGCATCATTAAGGGTTTTCTATGCATAATAAATAATGGTGGGGTTATCATCCTAGTGTTGTCCTAGAATGGCTCCTACCACATAGTCTGATGCATTAGACATAAGCTCAAATTTTTGGCTCCAATCTGGGGCCTGAACCATAGGTTTGGAGACCAATTTCTCCTTCAACGCCTCAAAAGCTTTCAAACACCGCTCATCAAAACTAAATTCAACATCCTCCTCTAACAATTTGGAAAGTGGCTTTGCAATCTATGCTAAACCTTTATGAAACATCGATAAAAGTGGAATTGTCTTAAAAGACTACTAACCCCCTTCATTTATGATGGTGGAGGTAGCTTAGATAACTTCAATTGTAACCAGATCAACTTCCATTACTCTATTGGACACCTTGTGTCCCAAAACTATCCCTTCACTCACCATCATATGGCACTTCTCCCAATTCAACACTAGGTGAGTGTCCTCACACATTTGCAAGACTTTGATAAGAAAGTCTTCAAATGACTCTCCGTACAATGAAAAATAATCCATAAAAACCTCGAAACAATGCTCGACCATATCTAAAAAATCGAAAGAATACATATCTGGAAAGTAGTTGGTGCATTACAAAGGCCAACCAACATCCATCGGTAAGCGAATGTGCCATAAGGACAAGTGACGGTAGACTTATATTGTTCTTGTGGCTTAATAGAAAAAAGATTATACTTGGAATACCCATCGTGAAAATAGAAATGAGAACGGTTAGTGAGCCTCTCAAGGATCGGATCAATGAAGCGTAGTGGAAAATGATCTTTAAGTGTGGTGACATTCAAATGATGATAATCGATACATACACACCACCTAATCACCAGTCTAATATAAACCAATTCACTCACTAAATTTGTTGTGACCTTTATTCCCCCTTTTTTAGGAAACACTTGGATTGGATTAACCCGATTTGAACTAGAAATGGCATAGATTATACATGTCGATAGAAGCTTCACTACCTCTTTCTTGAACACCTCCATCATGAATGGATTGAGACGTCATTGATGTTGTACTATTGGTTTGGCTCCTTCTTCAATTTGGATCTTCTCCTGGCAAAAGCTAGGCGGGACCCCCTTGATTTCTGCGACAGACCACTCAAATGATGCTCGGTGGTTCTTCAGCACCACAAGCAGTTGCTCCTCCCCATGAATGCTCAATGAGGCTAAGATAATGAATGGAAGCTTCTCATTTTCCACAAAGAAATGGTACTTCAGATGCGGTGGGAGTGGCTTCAACTCAAGCTCTAGAGGACACTACAAAAATGGAATCAATAGCGATACAGGTAGTTCTAAATCTTCATAGTTCCTGGTGTAGAAACATGACAATTCCTTTAGAAACAAAAAACACTCCTCCAAAGAACAACAATGAGTGTAGTCATCTACCAAATTCATGATGCACGCCTCCAAGGGTAGTTGTGGGTATCCTTGAGTAAGAGTGGAAGATGTTGCCTCTTCAATTGTCATTGGGAAGGCATCCTCTTTATCATTGGGATATTGTATTGCTTTTTTCAATGACACTCCCTTGGTAGATCCATGTTGTCCACTTCTAAAGTGCCTTTCTGTACCTTTGTCATGACATGAGCCATGTCCAAAAATGGCTTCCCTAGAAACATAGACACATCTCCTTGTAAATTCTACAACATGTGACATTGTGCTTTATCACCAGCTGAATGTGTAGAGTCTGGCATTTTGATTTCAAAATAGTCATCCTGAATGCCAATTGTCAGTCTTTCTCTACCCATCTCTAGGATCATGCCGGATGTAGCTTGGAATGGCCTCCCTAAGTTTAGTGTAAGGCCATGATCATCCTGCATCTCCATAACTACAAAGTATGATGTAAAAACAAATTTGTCAATCTTGACTAGAACATCTTCACAGATAGCATATGGCCTAATCACTGAATTATCTGCTAGTTGTATGGTCATATTGCACTTCCTTGATCCTTAATCCCAACTTATTAAAAGTGTTCAAGGGTATGACATTAATGCTTACCCATGAGTTTCATAGAGCTTCACCAAACCTGGTCCTACTGATGTAGCATGGTATATTGAAACAACTTGGATGTTGCCTCTTCTATGGCAATCTCCTCTAAATGAGTACACTGACTTCCTCTTTCAACAACACTAAATCTAAGTTGGCTATCCTCCACTTTTTATTGATGATGACCATCAAAAATTTTCCATAGGATAGAATATGCTCTATTGCATCTATAAGAGGGAAGTTGACATGAAGTTTTCTAAACATGTCTAGAAATTATTGGAATTTTTGGTCAATCTTCTTTGCTTTCAAGATATTTGGGAATCTTACTAAAGTCACCAATTCCTTTGTTGATGTGGAACATATACTTCCTTCCTAGTCTCCTTTGGCTCTTGAACTTCCTCTTCAACTTTCTTCTCCTGAGATGTGGTTTTTGGCACAAGTGGATTAGTAGTCAACACTGGTCCCACATCACCTGCATTGTTGTTTGATTCTAGAATGGTCATTAGTTCATCCAAAAATTTCTTCCCACTATGTAGTAACACTGCCTTCACCTGGTGGTTGTTGGATGGTATATAAGTATTTCCTAGAAATCCCTATTAGCCTGGTTTCTTCAAAGAAGTCACTTCTATTTCTATTTAAGAGATTTGGTTCTCTATGATGCACATGTGTGCTCCTTGATTATGCAAGTCTCTTTGTGTTTGGCTAATGATTGGCTCATTCTGACTAACCAGCTTGCCTAACATGTCTTCTATGTGGTCTATCTTATTGGGGCCCCTATCTTGCTGATACTACTGATGTGCACCGCCTTGTTGTGGCTTGCCCTATTATTCTTGAGATGGGTCCTGCTGAAAGTTGTTGGGATCTTTCCAAGAAAATTTAGAATCCTTCCACTAAGAATAGTCATTGTCTCCCATGTAGTCTATTGCCACATATGCATGCATTCTTCTTCCTCACCTTCAAATGAATTTCTAGACTTCTGATCTAACTTTTCGGCAATTTTATCTAATTTCTCAGTCAATGTCATGATGACTTTGGCCTCTCCAACACTTTCAACTTTTACTAGAGATTCTCTTTTCTCTCCCCATGGCTGATTTTTTGCCATGTTCTTTAGAATTTTGTGACACCTGAACGCCTTTTTGTTGAGGAAAAATCACGATCCTATGCTATCCAGTGATGTTCTTTCCCCTTTATGCATCCCATAGTAGAATGTCTTTGCTTGGCCATAAAGATCAATCCCATGATGAGGTAACTTCCTCAACATGTTCTAAAATCGCTCCAACACTTCTAAATACAACTCCTCTACCTACTTCTTGAAATTATAGGTCTTCCCAACTAGATCATTCATCTTCTAGGGTGGAAAATATTGCTCGAAGAAGACATCAATCATCTAATCCTAGGTTTCTATTGACTCTAGTGGAAGGCTAAGGTCTAGTTTAGCCGCTACCATCACAAATCCTAGTAGTTGCCTATAAATTTTCAGTGCTTGTCATTGGAATGAAAGGATGCCAATTACTGTGTGCTTGGTGTCATACCTGCACCCTAAGAAAAATGGCACAAAGATGGAAGTTGAGAAGCACCCTATTACTGACAGGATTTAGAATCTAGAAAAGTTCTGTATCAAAGACTATCTTATGGTAATCATAAGTACAGAATATAGAGGTCTCAAATATCATTTATTACACCAATTACTATGAGTCAAAATGATTTCATCCAAACTAGGCCTTAGTTTCTTTGTTTCCTTCTTGCGAGCCCTAAGAAATCACAACTTTGCATTATCTAACCATGAGGAAGGAAACAACTTCTAATATATAACTATAGTTGGAATCATGTCAATCTTCACCATACCATAGTTTTTACAAAGTTGATGATGTGTGTCATTGGGTCCTCCATATTGTGGCTGTAGAATGCTTGTGATTTAACCAGTGCCCCCAGACTAGAATCTATCTTGTAACTTCCCACATTGATGGCATGCCTTTTGATTGGCCCCGATTGAATTGTGTGAGAAGATGCCTTTATTTTTCCCACAGAGTATTCTCTTCAGGTTCCACACTAGGATCAACTATCTCTAGTTGTTCGAGTTGAGTCTCCTGTGGTGGTGGAGTTGGGATGAGGCCTCCCACAAAATCACTATACTCTCTTGCCCTACATAAGAGTTCCTCATGGAGGAAACTCTATGGAATTGACTCTACATAGTTGGTGGTTCTGGTTTGAACCATACACTAGTACCTAAAAATTGTAAGATCACGGTGAGAAATGGGTACTAGTAATTGAATGAAGATTTGAATTTTTAGATTTAAAAATGATGAAAAAAAGAAAGAAGAAAACATATTTGTGGACTTGAGTGGCCAGTAACAACACTCATCACTACGAAAAATATGGTCTTTAACTACAAAAAAAATTGTAGCAAAAAACCCAAAATTTGTAGCTAAAAGCTTTAGCTACATTTATCCTTACATTTAGAATATGAAGCTAATACCCGTGTAGCTAATTATTTAGGATAAATTTTTCAAAGTTGTAGTTATTTATTCCTATGGATACAAATTCATATGTAACCCTAATTGTAGGTAAAAAATGTCCTTACACATAAAAATGTGGTTTCCATTGTAGCTAAATATATGACTACAATTCAATTTGTAGCTATGATATGTAGGGAGGGATGACATTGGTTACAATTTGTATATGTAGTTTATGTATACCAAAAATTAGAACTTACTACACATGTAATTATAGCTAGTGTGTAGTGAAAGACACCAGTACTACACATACATATGTAGAAAGAGACATTATGTAACCAGTCAGTCTCTTGCCAATAGAGGGGTTTTCAAAAAGAAAAAAGATGAATGTTAATCAAGATCGAGTTGTGCTTACAATGTCAACAATGATACTTTTATTTATATTTGAACAATGAGTACACATGGGGAGGATATTAACCTATCCCCTATTTTATAATATGCATGGAAAAAAGATACATGTATACAATATCTTCTTCTGACTATCTCTATCCACTACAGACTCTATATGCCACATGATCATGTGCATCTTCTTCTATCTTGATTTTTCATTTGTATTAATTTTGCCACTTGTATCGTCAAAGAATATGATAACATTGATAAACTCATAAGAAGAGAAAGATTGCTAAGGTATTGCTCTTCTTGATTGAAAATAGAGAACTTCTCTGTGATCTGCTTCTGATTGACCATAGGAAGCTCATGTAGTTAATATTGATATTCATGGAGATTCTTGAAAGACAAATCATTCTCATCAACAATTGGCAGTTCCACCTGGTCCCCATGTTTGAGGTTTCCATATATCTCAGCACATATTTTGTGAATCTAAGACTATATATTGGATAATTCCTTTGTCCTTTCTTCCTTTTGTTGTAGCAGTTGTTCCTGTATAAGAGATATGGCAGCCAGTTATAACTTAATCTGCAGTAACATAATTTGTGTTATGTGGGTGAAAGTAAGTGAGTATGACACAAATTTTGATAAAATGACGTGTACTGGAACAAACCAATGAAATTGTTACATAGTTTACCTTTCACATGTACATGAACAACAATTTATGATACTCCAATCAAGGTTATGGAATGGGTTATTTTGTCTAGGATGAAGATGTGATACGAAGGCCTTCTCTACAATCATTCTTGGCATCAAATAACTTGAACTACAAAAAAGGTCATAGTGAATGATCAAGTTGCCTTGATAACATCTCAAAACACATAGACTATGAATCATTGCACCTTCTCAATGATTTAGCTAAGACTTCTAGTAAATGTGTTACCTTTATTGTACTAGGTCTTCCATTTGACATGGATTTAACTACTGCAATAGGGACGTTAGAGAAGTAGAGTAGAAACCTTACAAATTGTTCACTAGATACTAGAGTAATTAAATAACATTACCGTTGGCATTATTGTCATGAAGGATTTTTTTCTGGTTAAAATAATCCATTATTTACAACCAATTACTAGACCAATTATCACATATAAAACTTTTTAAGCATAAGCCCATAATATGTATGTGATTTATTGCATTAACAACCCAATGACATACCAAGAGACTCCACAATCATTTCTAAAGTACTCGGTTCTAACTAAACTCAAGGGGCTGCTCATTTAGAACTTATTCAAACTGTCTTGCTGCTTGGAAGTCGTGAAATGAATCTAGTTTCTGCAATATTCAACCAGAAATATTATTGATAGCACCTGATTTTAAATATTGTATAAAACAACACAAGTCCTTGAACTATAAGTTTCTGATTGGAACTGTAAGCCTTCTTATTGTAATACAACATGTTGGGTCCCTCTGGCTTTTGGCACCATGAAAGAAAACACTAAAGCTGCTTGCTTTCTTGGTAATAGGGTTACCAACTTCAACTTAATATTTAGAAATTATAAAGAGGAGCTTATTACAAAGTTTTCTAGAACAATGTTTCAGGCGTGGTTTATTCTAAAGTAATATACGTAGAAGTCCTTATAGAAGAAATAACAAAAATTTGGCGTAAGCCTTCGTAGAAAAATATAATTAAAGAGCTTGAGCTAGAAGAAGTTATTTGAAAGACTAAGGGAATATAGAATAACACATGTCACACAAATAAAATATATTAAGACTGACACTATGTGAAACATGATACAAAATTAAAAATAGTGTACACCAAATACCTTCTAGTCTTTTTGCAGTGCATTCAAAAATAGACCATTCTTGATCTTTTATTAAAAACACTCGTGATGATCCTAGAATGATTGATCAATAGGGCATATGAGATGCAACTTGAATGCCTTAGAGTTCAGATCTTATTAAAAAGGAACTTTCCTTCTGCTGATTGGTAGAGACTCAAGCAATCATTTGTAACCAATTAGCTTTATAATTGGCCGCCTCATGCACATCATCCAACTGTAAACAATATATGTTATCCTCCATCTCCAATCTCTTACTTATGGTATCAATGGTCGTATAGACCAACTTAAAGTGAAAAGCTAATCAAATAATTTAAAAATGTGATAGATGCAAAGTATCAATGTATGTTGACCCTTATTGCTTCATTGATGTGCATTTGAAAGGAGAAATAAGGACCATATCTATCAATTTGTATGTTTGATTAGGTTCAAGTAATCCAAACACAAGAAATGGTTTAGCAAGGTGATAATCAGATATCTGTGACAGAGTAAATGACAATATAGTAATTATTAGATCACTAATAGACATGTAACAACATAAAATGCAAACATATATTATAGATTTTTTATTTGTACATTTGCATAATGATTCTAGTTTAAACAAACATTTTCCATCTTCTAACCTTCAGATGGTTCCTTGCCAACAACATCTTTTGCCTTGATAATACCAAAATAGATTTAATCCTGGAAACACTTTTTTCCCTTGGTTTCTGCAAACATATGTGGTTCCTTGCTGAGATATATCTAGCCAAAAGGATTCTCCATCAACACTAAATAACATTGAGCTATGCATCTGCAACAAAATTAGAATAGAAACATACTGATGCAAATATCTTCAGATCACAAGATGGCAGATCCTGTTAGAGAAAGGTCCAAATGATATGCCATCAAAAAATTATATAAAAGACTAAACAATGATTCCACTCATGGAATGAACTATAAGGAATGTAAGTATCAATACCTAACCCCATTCGTTGGGTATATAGATAACTAATAACCAATATGTCATCACAAAAAGCAACCAAGCAACAAGATACGTATACAACAATGAAGAACAAATGGAATAAATTGAAAGTAACTGTCCATGTAGATATTTATAAAGAAATTATTTCAAGATATGTATAGGAGGAAGTACTCACCCTCATCTCCAAGAAGCAACATCCTCATAAGGGGTCATATTCATAGATAGGGTTTGTTGGCCATCAGGAAACTGATCCATATTCTCAACGGTTAATAAAAAAAGTAAATTCAGTACCAAAAAATAATGTCAAAAAATGCTCATAAGAAGAAATCCAAGAAATAGACTTTTTGTGATCCACGAAGAAGCACATAGTTGTACTTTATTTTCTTGGGTTCTACTATCTTCCTTCCCCTTTGATTATAGATCAGGTTGTATGTTATTGCATTCTAAGCCTCACAATATAGGTAGATAATAAATATGACAATCCATAAAAGAATGTAAGTTGGAGTTCTTATACAATGAGAAGAATGTGTAATTCATCTAAGTGGAGGTCATACAAAGGTCCAATATGACTCCTAATCAATGGAAAACTCTGTAATGCATATGGAAAAATCCACCTTCATCATATTTTGTTGTACTATAGCAATTTTCTTTGCATATTAACCAACAATCATAAATATTTAACTTCCATACTACCCATCTCTACTACAAAGTAACACTATCTGTATGTCTCCATGAAACTCACTAACAACACTTATACTAAAGAAATCATACACATAAACACATCACATATTCAAATAAAGGCCTTCAAATCTTCATAAGGCAGTAATATACAATAGAAAACCAATATGATTATCTATTGAATAAAAAACAAACGGTGCACATCAGATCACAACACATCATGAGCGTCAAAGAAATGTTCAAACCTGAAGGAATCCAACTCGGGATAAATCTCAAACTGTATATTCAAAGATGTAAAAGATTTGGATGTACAGAAACAACCATATGGAACCAACAATAGCCCCTGCAAAATTAGTTAGAGTTATCTTACATTGTAGTAGAAGAATGGGTGGTTGGCACAATATTTTCTTCTTGAGAATGAGTTTAGTTCTAAGATAACAAGTTGTCTATCATGGTAATGATGTATATGTTGTATACTGTAACCTTAAGAGTTAGAAAATTTTGACTCATCGTGGTATATATTATAGATTAATCTTACCTTACACCCCTAAGAGTGTTGGGTGCAATCACCATCATGTTGTCTAAAGTTCAGCCCCTCTCAATTAAGATTGATACAACTCATCCTCCCTAAGTTTTGTGAAAAGATCACAACACGGTTGTCTTGTAGCATACTCATCTCTCCAATTCAAGACACTTATATTAAGTCCCTTTTTAGAGAGATTCGTATATCATTTTTATGACTCACTACAACCCCCTCAATGTAAAGCCTTGTAACCCACAAGCTTCCTACATATATTATGGAGATCAATGCATCACCCATGTTGAAGCCAACAAAGAACCTAGGGCTCACCTTTTTTCTCACACTCACTCAAGAATCCATCATCAAGCTGTAATGACCCACATGGATTCCCTTTCTCCTCGCCATACACAGATGATATTGCCTGATACAAGATCATCGTCTATTTTTGCATAATGGATGACTTGCAGCCCTATCTCAATTGAATCGCATAGCATTTCCTATCACCAACAGTCCACCTGAAGTCTACACATGTTTATTTGGGATTTCATATAATATCTCTTCCATCATATCCTTATTCCTTCTAATTCTGTACACTATACTAAATCTTTTTTCTTCTTCTCTATTTGTGCTTCTCCTCCTCTTTATTGTTGTTGCTTTTGATGCAAAAATCATTCAACAAAATTGGGTTCAAGTTGGGATAGTTGGGGAAGCAAGAAACCTACTCGAACCAGTAGGATAGCAAAATATAACACTAAATAGTAGCATAGATAAATTAAGCAGGAGAAATAAAATGGCTAGCATAGAAACACTAAGCATATTATGACACAGTCTCAACAAAATAGTAGCATGATCATACCATCCTATCTAGACAAGTTGAGTATCTTAATTGAAAAACTAGTGAACTTGCCTAGAATTTTCATATAGAACAAGATTCATATACGAATTGCAGTCACTCTAAGGATGATTCTGCAATGTTATTCAAATAAGGAGGCTAACACATAGACCTCACCATATTACAAGTAGTACTAAAATTTATAACTATATAAGGATGAGCCTAGGCCAAAAGACACAACATGAAACCTTTTAGTCACTCCACTTTAATACAACTAGTTCTGGATGCCATCATGAATAGCAGAAGAAAGACTTACATGAAAGTTCAAAACATATGATGACATATCGTTGAAAATTGTGATAAATCTTATGTTATAATGATATATTTAGAACATAGTATGCATGTGGAGATACAAATGCAATAAAAGAGAAAGAATGATAAGTCAATTTTATATTATATTCCTCTTCCTCCAAATTACAATTACATAGAATTTAAGTTTTAACAACAATTGACATGTCAGTGCAAGATGGCAATGAAAATATATTGAAAAGGATACCTCCAGTATTTATGAATATATCTGAATCCCTTGACTAAGAGTGAAGCTACCACATGATGAATGTGTCATGTTCATTCCTTGTTGTTCATTTTGTTGGAAGTAACATCCATAAGTATTAGAGATCAAATACTTATTGAAACTTTTTGAAGCTCAATATTGAAGAATGATAATGCATTAAGTTGATAAAAGAAGGTGTATCATATTTTGTATGATGTGTAAGCATGAAAAAATATAGAAATCTAAAGAAAACCTTTCATAAGGAATGCTTTATCACTCTAATAATGTTCTCAAGAATATCAGACATTAGTGATGGTAGCTTAATGACAAGTAGCCAACACGATTCTATCTTAACAATCAAACTAAGGAACTTTGGTAACTGTTTTAAAAAACTATGTATGATGGTGGATTCATGACCTATTCACTTAACCTCCTATTTTGGTAATGTTTGCACATGGGTGAAACAAAATGGTTGACAGCTGGAATGATTATTAGTGTTAAACTCATAGACAAAGTTAGGAACAAACAAGATCAAGCAACATATAACTTAGTATACCTAATGATGCAAAAGACTAAGGAGGTTGTGCAGTGCTGGTTCAACTGTAAGTTCACACTTTTATCATCACAAATCCCCTGCATATGCTACTAAAATATGAAGAAACAACATACCATAAGACACATGATCCTTCAAATCAACAAATACCCTACATATCATCCCAGAACACCCATTGTTGGCCTACCTGGTTCGTATGCCATACACAATGACATGCATCTTGGGGGGGATTTATAGCCATAATCTCCACAAAGCTTCCATTACTGTTCTGTATTCTCAAAAACTTCAATGCCCTATTAACTATTTTCTTTTAATGGACATTCCATAAAGACTTAAGTAGAAACGAATTTGCAAGTAGATGCTTGAAGAAGACTCAAGAAATTAATCTTACAGTCACTTGTAGGGCAATGATATGGTCTGCGTTTACTGTAGATAATGATAATCACAAGACATTTCTCAGTAGTAGAAGACAATGGCATCTAAAAGAAGACAATCTGATAAAAATGAATTTACAAAGAAAGAAGGAAGAATAGAAATTTTGTTCATGAAAACTTCAACAAGTCAGATTATTAAGCAGTATGTATCTTAATCGAGACCTCACATCACAGACTAGCTAGATCCTAGTTTCGAGCTAATTAACCTAATTGAAAGCAATCCAATATTAAAGCATATATAAACAAACATTAAAATTACTAATGTTGAGTTGTCCCAGTGCCAACTATGATGTGTGTCAATTGGAAACCTCATCTTTATCAGTGGAAATTGATAATAAACCATATCACTCCATATGAAATTCAACCTATCTGTAAGGAAGGAAAAAGAACTCCACTTTATGTAGCTTTACATTCGTAAGATAGAATAAAATCCAAGATTCCAGAACAGAGAACACGATGTCTTGTGTTGAATCTGACTGCATTTCCTATAAAGTTGATCGATGGTGAATAATGCCATAGGAAAATATTAGTTTATTATACTAATATGGCATTGCATTTTTTACTGATAAATGTTAGTTTCTATAGTATAAAGACTTGGTTTATCTTCTAACTCGAGTAACAAGTGAGATCTAACATTGGAGCTGACCCTTATCTGGAAGAAGAAGAAGAAATAGCAACAAACAAAACATCCTAGGAAGCTTAAAAAGAAAGTGGTCATACTAAATGTTTTCAACGAGCCTTGAAATGTACATAAGAAGAAGAAATAGAAGTAGGAAAAACATCATTTGAGCTTCATTAAAGATTTATCATGTCTTCAATGAGCCTTGAATTGTACTTCACAATTTTATAGTATCTAACTAGTTGCATATGGTGAATGAAGAAAATGCAGTAAAACACAAAGTCATACTAAATTTTGTAAAAAATATATTCTACTTGGTGTGTTGAACACTACCAAAGTCCTATGCATGGCCAATCAAGAATGACGTAACGACTACTACATTACTACACCATCAGCCCATAAACTAGCACATCCTTTCATAACAACTAATGATTAGTGGAGATGGCACACTTATAGATATACATGGCCCATGTATTCCTCTAATGTGCATCGATCATATCCCAAACCCATATCTATAAACAACTTCATATCAAAAAGGTATGATAATTATGACAAAAAATAGAGGAACCTAAATATTACAAAAATGAAAATTCTGAACCTAATGCTGAACTAATTCCTAGTAAAGATCAGTCAACCTAAATATCCTAAACCCATGTTATTATGGTTTGTTTCTGCATATTAAAATAAAGCACAACTTCTTAACCTTTGTGCAGAAGATCAAGGTGAGAAGTACTCACTCAATGTTAGTTCTAAAGAGTGATAAAAAAAGAGACAAGCCAATAAAACATTGCATTGATAACAACACCTACATTGAGAACTTTAAAGACCTAACCCATGAGTACACCACCTGCAATATGTCGAATCATATAACTTGGACCTCAATGACCATTAAGCATATTTCATTCCCATTTTCAACTCTAGAACTCAACCAAAAAAATTAGTGGTCATAGAGAGGACCATTGGAAGCCCACTCTGATCATTCTATGTTCATCACTGTCCAAAATGACCATATGTTAGTATATCTATATAAATCACAAGATAACCCCATTCAAACAAAAATAATGAGGAACCTATCTTTAGAGATTATATCATAACAAATTGAGTCATGAACCTAAATGTAAATTTTTTGCACAAGCAACATTATACGTTAGTATGATAATAGACGTTGCAGTATGATAGCATGGGTAGAATTTGATGTTAGGGAAGCTGAATGATTTAAACCAATCATAATAAATTACAATCATTCTTATTAATAGACGAAAAACTCATTATTACAAACTTTTTGAATGGTAAAATATATACTTTAATGGTCTCCTCCGCATCTCTCTTACCTTTGTTTCCAGATTGAACCACAACAAGGATGAAAACAACCTAAGCATTGTACTTCTTGCTATGCATATTGAGTAATTGGGTAAACATAGAAAGATGATTGGTTGTTGAACATCGTCAGTTTCAATTTTGGTAAGTAAAAATAGAAATATGTCATGTTCTTGGCTCTAAGCATCATGCTATGTATTGATTAAACAATATGTGGGATTCAAGAAAAAACATAGGAAAACCACTTCTTACCTAATAGTGAATGTTTAGGATTTTTAACCACCTCTCCACTGTTCTATGTCTGTCCATAATCAAAGCTAATAATGCAGTATCCTCGTCAGAATAAAAAGTAGGGAAATCATGTTCTTCACTTGCATCATCTGTCAGTCCATTCATCGCACACACTCTGTGTTCCTTAACTGCAATATGCTTCAAATGTAGTTCCCCCAACTCGAGGACTCTTACTCTATATTCAATTTTTTTTCATAACAAGATTATTTTAACATGTTTACTCTTAGTTTATTTTGTATGAAAAGACAAATACCTAAAGACCAGTGGCGTACTTGTGCATTATGATGGCTTACCACCTTTGTCAGTAGGCTTCCACCTGCCCTTGTTAAGGGAATTTGAAAATGACTTGGTGCTTTTAAGGATCCCTAAGCCTAATTTTAGTTTTTGCAACATATCTGTAAGTTTCTTGTTGCTTGATAAACATGGACTGGAATCTGTTTCTTATAATTTCAGTAATATTGAATTACACAGGTAGTAAGTTGGGTGCATGTTTTAATGGCCCCTACATCACTTGAAAACATTTATGGATCAAGAAAACACTAGATAGGCTTATATTCTATATTCAAATAGAGATCCTTAGACTCTATAAAATAATAGAGAAGCTACTAAGGTTGTTTTCGATATACATGTTTCACTCATTGCTAAAATAGAGTAGAAATACCCTCTTTAGCAACTTAGAATTTTGTGAAGGGGGCATTTTTGTGAAGGCACATTCCTGGGTTTGAAGGTGCCTCCAAAAATGGGGTGTGCAAGCATACATGAAGTTATATACACTCATTTTGTAATCAAAGGTGATATCAAATTCAAACAGGATAGAAAAACCATATTGTTTGCCGAGAACCTTGATGAGGATAGTGCTAGAATTTCTAGTAAGCTACTCAGAGCATATATATAGTAATATACATTTAAGACTGTCTGCAAATCAATTAATCCATTATAAATGAATCTTAGATTTAATATAGGAATTTACCAACCTAAAGCACTTTTCTCTATTTAATAATGAAGTACCAACATAGAATGGTATTTTGTCGTGCTTCTGGTATCTCTTCACAAACTTCTCCTAAGCATCCTCCTATCTTCTGAAACAACTAATTATGCTAAGTTCAAATAGAGTCATATGTATAAGAATTTAACACTCCAACAACCTCTATTCACTATGATGCTAAGTTCAAATAGAGTCATATGTATAAGAATTTAACACTCCTCAACTATATCTTTTAGATTCTATTTCCAAGGAGTTTTTACCTTCATTTTAGCACTTGTGGTTGTTTGAAAAACTACAAAAATAAAGAACTAATGATACCCAATGCAGGCTATTAAGTACCAAGTACAAAGGGAATGACTCTAAAATTATCAACATCCAACTAGGATGCAGAGAAGTTGTAATGATGAAATCAAGATGAAAAGCTAGATTTTTAATTGAATCTAGAAATTAATGACAAGAACAATACTTAGTCTGTGAGTGGATGCTAGTATGTGTAGGATTTCAATATTTAATAAGATTCTACATTGGCATACAATGAATAAGAAAAATGAGATGTAAATCCAAAGCAATATTAACTGAACTACAATAAAACTTCATTACAGATTTTTGCTATTCCAGAAATAATAATGCCTTATCAAAACAAGGCTCAACTTGGAGGAAACATAAGATGACAAAGACAAAGAATCCAAACCAAGGCAAAGAGAATTTGTATTCTCTAAAAGATTTACGTATATTTATGAGCTATGTTAGCACTGTCGAGTCTGTCTCAAAGGGTATATCAATGAACCCAAAGATGTTAACCAGTAGCAGACATGTTCTAGCTGGTTCAGATTTTGCTACTTCATTTAATACGGTGCAAGGGGTACAATACTCTACCGTGGAACACCAATCTATCAAATTCTTTGGTTTTTACATATATATGAGCTCTTCATCGTGTCATTTTCATCAAATGGAACATGCCTGTAACATCCCAGGATTTGAGGCCTCAGATAATATGATCTTAAAAGGAATGATTGGACTACCCATATCACCAAGGCGCACCTCCTCTTCTGGGAGCCCATCAATAAAGAACTCCATAATTAAGCATGCTCAACTTGGAGTAGTACTAGGATGGGTCACCAGTCGGGAAGTTGATCCTAGCTTGCGTGTGAGTGAGATTAAAGCACACAGTTAAGGCTAGTGGTGGTCTGTGGGGACAATCATCATTTATGAAACTCTACTAGAGCCTAGGGCAGTGGGCCCGAGCATTACAAATGGTATCAGAGCCAATTCCCCTCTAGTAAGTGGGGCCCACATGGACATTGCATCTCGTGCGGTCCAGGCATGTAGGAAAGGGATGTCCATGGTTGACGTAGCCACTCTTGTGCTAGTATTCTGTGATCGAGAGCTGGGTGTCCATGGGCCATTGTGGGTCTGCACTGAAATGGGGAAGAGATTATGAGTCCTTATAGTTGAGCCTTGACGAGGACATCATGAGTCTAAGTGGGGGAGATTGTAACATCCCAGGATTTGAGGCCTCGGATAAAATGATCTTATAAGGAATGATTGGGTTACCCGTATCACCAAGGTGTACCCCATTTTCCGGGAACCCATCACTAAAGAACTCCATAGTTAAGCGTGCTCAGCTTGGAGTAGTACTGGGATGGGTGACCTCTAGAAGAAGCCTTCATGGTAATAGGAGAAACACATCAAATGCTCAGTAAAAACCAGACATAGCACAGATCAACCACGAGATAGAAACCACCAAAGTAGAGAATGGTACATGCAACAATGTTGTTCAATAGGTTACAATAATGCACGCATTAGTGGTCACCCACGAATTCAAAGGTCCTATTTCATGTTGTGCACGTGTGTTGCCAATGATAGCAATGAATGTGAGCACAAATCTAGTCCTTGTCAGCAATGGTAATGATAGGTGGTACCAGTTTCATTGTTTGTCTTAAGTGGTGGAGCATTTCATTGTTTGGGAGGGGAGAAATAGTCACTTTTATGTTAGACTTTCTTTGTGTGTGGTTGGCTAGACTTCCCTTGGTTTGAGAACCTCTGGGTGTTGTATTATGCATAATATGTTATATCATATAGATATATTATGCATTCTATTAAACACAATAAATTATTTATATGTTTTCTAGAATAAAAACTACCTAAAGCACCTGGGAAGGTAATCTACTGGGGAGGGATGATAGTGAACAGAGCAGTGGGTAGTGGGAATCAATAGGCATGGTAGAATTAACCCATGCATGAGGTGCTAGGGAAGGAAAAGGTGGAAGTAGTTTCTATCAGTTTTTATACATAGTTTTGGCAGGAAAATATGTTAACAACTCATGTGGACTTTGTAATGTTTCTATACATTATGGAAAATTTTACTATGTAAAGTTTCCTAATAAGCAACATGATCATACATGATGCATATATATGTCTTATTTCCCCCATATTTTGCTCATGCGGGGGTACAAAATGCTTCAATGGTTACTCCTACAATGTTCCATCCAAACCCAGAAAAATCTCTACACAGACCATGTGGTCAACATTACTATCAAATCATGTATATGGACTTGGCTTAGATAATCTATCAGTGCAATTGGTTTCTCCTACAATGCTAAGTAATCAAGCTGCATCATCCATGTAGCTATTTGTGGAGTATAAATCCAAGAAAAAGTCATTATGGTAACCACAACAACAACACAATATCAAGTCCACAACAGAAGCAAGCAATAAGACATTCATAATTTGGAGTCAAAAGAAATGCTACTAGGCAGAATGTAACGACCCCACCTCCCAGTAACCCCCAATTAAGGGAGACCAAGAGGTCAGAGCCGTTACCCCAATTTCCGGATCAAAGGTTCAACAAATAATCAATAATAATTATCAAATTCTATTAAACTAAACTGAAAGGCTATAATAAAATTAACTTTGCATACCTTTTTCAAAAACTTGGATATCTACTTTTATCCACATCTGGGGTCTATTCTAACTAATCCTCCTTTGTAATTTAATTCTTATTTAATTCCACATATGCCACTTTACTGTTTGTTCTTTTCACTTGAACCTAAAACACCAAAAAACAAAATGTCGGTCAACATAAATGAATTATGCTGGCATGTGGGGGAAATAATAATCGTGCAAATAACTGTAACAACATATTGCAATCAATTATGATTTAACAAACAACTTTACATTTTCAACATAACTGCTCCATCCATACATACCCTAACCTTTGCGTTGTCCCTGCAGTGGACCTAGATGCTACCTTCCTCATGGTAGATCCCCATTATACCCCGCATGATCCTACCTAACAAGTAGATCAATATCTAGGGTTAAGTCGCATGACACTACCCATAGGTAACCCAATCCCTAACTCATGGTGTGCTAAAGAGTCGCATGGCACTACCCATAGGTATCCCAATCCCTAACTCTTAATAACCTGATGGTCACACTTAACAAGTAGATCCTTTACCAGGTTACCCTTTTCATCATTAGCAAAGCCACAAAGGAGGACCATGATCTGATCCAGTCATGTATACATATTTATGGTGATAATCATAGTCACTTTATAGTTGCATGAAAAAAAATCATCCAAGTAGTTATTTTCAGGCAACTGATAAAGCATCCAAGATTCACCATGAAACTAAAGTGATTAACCATAAGCGTAGCCACATACCTGTCAGGCTGATTTTGAGACAGCATAATCCAATCAATCAAGAATTCCAAATATGCAAGCAAGCACACAATGAGATCCTTTTTGGACCAATCGGAAGCTGCCACATCGCCCTATTCATGAAACGTTGCTTGGCTAGTTTGAAAACATTTCGAAATGCCGATTTTGCCCTTGTTTAAGTTTTTGACGCTTCAGCCTGCGGAGGGGCAATTTCATCCAACGACCCCAGGGTCATCTTCCTCCTCGCGCAGCCCTAATTGTGCCGACCGCAGCGGCTCAGGGAAGCTTCCTCCTCTACCTCCTTGGTCCCTAGGGCATCGGAAACCACCCCATTACCTCTGCCGCACCCCTTCGTGCACTGCTATGCCCTCCAACACGGCTATGGTGGCTGAGCTTCAGCCCATAAGGTCTGCAACTGCGGTCAACTTGTATCTCTCTTTCCGACAATGTGCACATACTAGGGCCAAGAGCGGGTGTCCGAGCTTCCCTCTGGTGACGTGGGATCATCGTTCCTCCATCATACTCCCGTCCCAGGGCTCCTTGTTGCTCCGGGGTCGCATTACCCTCCATGATTAGGGTTTTACACGAAAAGGAAGAAGAAGATGAGAGAGAGAGGGTTGCGTGGGACTTTCTCTAGCCTTAGCCATGGGCTCCATCCTTTTATAGAGGAGGGTAACGAAGCCCTAGGATGGCTATCCACGAGATCTAAGTCTCTTTCCTACTAGGAAACTATATTCCTTCATGAAAAAGAAATCTTCTCTCTTTAAACAAAACTCTTTGATATCCTTGATTCCTTAGAGATTAGGATTTCGAAAATTACCTCTTTTATTCTCTTTGTACTTGCCTTTTAATCATTTTTCACGAAATTATATTTTATTTTAAAAGAAAATACCACCTCTTTATCAATACCACAAAATTCATTCATTATGCATCATATTATCTTCTTATTTTCTATTATTGGTATTTTCTCTTTCTGTTCTCCATTGGGGCTCCTTGGACCCCAAGAAACTCTAATATTTCAAAATCCTTTTCATTGGATCCTCATTATCCTTCTAGATGCATCTATATTCATTATTTCTCATTATCTTGTTTATTTCTTTATTATAATATCTCCTTTTGAGGATTTCTCTTTATCTTTCTTTTTATTTTCTTCATTGGCATTCCTTTTAAAATTAGGAATCCTTTGGATACGAAAATCCACCAAGGATAACTCAATTATACCTCTTTCCACTTATTTCCCACATTTTATCATTGTTTTCAATTTCTTTCTTAATTAAGAAATATTTAATTGATCTTTTCTTTTCTTGTTGCATTATCTTTGCAACTTTGGACTCCTTGGGACCCAAGGAACCCAAGAGGCATGCAATCAAACTTTGGATAACATTCTTTTGCCTTCTAGAGGTTTCTACATCTTTCTTTTCTCCATTTTCTTATTTACTCATTTATTAATGGAGTTTCCTTTGTCTTTTCCTTATTATTGGGCCCAATAGCCAATAAAACCCACAAAACAACCAACAACGCTATTGTAAACGAAATCCATTTATTCAAAACAAATTATACCATTATTTTTTCGAATATCTTTAATAGGAGAAATTACATTTCTCACCACAAGAACTCAAAAACTGGGGTTGTAACATCCTTCCCCTCTTATAGGAATTTTGCCCTCAAAATTCCATCAACCAAATAAACAATTCAGGATAAGATTTTTCCATGTCCATCATTGGCCCCTATGTGGCTTTACCTTATCCATGGTGATTCCAAAGAACCTTTATCATCACATATTCCTTTCTTTGAGTTCTTTCACCTTGGCATCTATAAACCTCACAGGTGACTCAAGTCATTTCAGCCTCCCTTTTTTTTAGAAGCTAGGGGGACATCTCTTCATCCCATCCCCTCATGTGGGAAAACTCCATCTCGAAAAGTTACAACTCCTGCTTATAAACACAGGTATGATCCATTCATAAAGAATCACCGCATATAAAGGTGTTATCAGCAGCCACAAGCACTCTCCTCTCCACTCTCAGATCGACATTCCTTGTAACTCATCACCACATAAGGTGTCTTCCTCTTCTCAAGGTCAATCATCCCTCTTATCTTTATAGGGAAGTTCTTGTAATCAGAACATATGTAAGGATCGCTCTCTCACCTTCCAAGCCACCCCAGAGTCTTGGGGATGGTATTCACCACCCTATGCACATGATAGCCAATGATGTCATCGTCCAGAAAAGCTTTTCTAAGCTCCCTAACCTCGGCGGTCACTCTCCAAGGCTCGTTCTTACCTTGCCACAAAATATCAAACACCTACCTTTCGTCAACTTCAATACATGTTACCTTTAGGTGTCTATCATGGGCCAGCTTGATGCCGACTATGCAAGCATGTATGTACGCCATCAAGTAGTCTCTGGTGCAAAGCCACACTCTGAATACCATACATGTGTCTGCCTCCCTTGGGGCTCACTAGGTTCATTGCTCCGCATATGGTCTGGGTACCTCACATAGTGCTCTAAATTGGACACATGGAACTCATCACACATTACTTTATCCTGAGGGGTAAGGTCAAACTTATCCTTCTCCACCAATCCATCTCAAATGGGCCCATGTATTGGGTACTTATCTATCTCAGCTATAGCTCAGAGGGGTCATATTTTCATATCAAATATTCTCCCACAGTGAACTGTATGTCAGTCTACTTTGTATTAGCCTACAACTCATGTCATCCGTGGGCTCCTTTCATCCATTACACGATCAAAGAGACTTCATCTGTACACACTGTGGTCTTTTACTGACCTTCGCGAGGTCCCTCCACCAACTTCATCTTAATGAAGTGGTAACTGACACAACCTCCCTTACAGAGCCCCTTTACATCCCGACATTGGCTATGGTGGTTATCATCACATCTTACAGAAGACAAGAACTGTCTCTAGATATCACCCTGAATGAGAACACATGCTCTCATCAGACCCTCTAGTCTATATCGTACTAACCATTAGTTAGGGGTGATAAACTATAATAACATCGAGTTCTTCCACCTTTTGGAAGTGAACCTTTAGGTCAAACTCAAGAACCTTTGAACTCACATCATGGTGTAGTTGAACTATCTCTCTTTCATATGTAGTTCAACCAGATCTGTCCCTTGGCAATACTCTTTTCTTTTTCGTGTCATCCAGGTAAGATGATCTACCATAACCCATATTTCATTTTGACCTTCCTTGGTCTAGGGGAGACTTACCACAACATCCATAGTGATCCACTCCCATTCCCTCTCGGGGACTCTTTATCCTCTATATCACTACATTGGGTTACTGGTGTTCGTCCTTCACCTCTTGACATGCATATCGACGAGCCACGTGCATCTTTGTAAACTTTTCATCTTAGGAATAAAAAATGCTATTGTAACTTACTATCTTAGTAGTACCACAATGTATGATGAACCTAAATCATGATCTCCTATATATCATGATTCCTCAAGATCGATTCCTCAGAAACTCTAAACCACTCTCATCAGGGTTTTATCACCTTCTTTTCCAAAGAAGTGCATCTGAGGTTCTACAACCATCCTTTCATTGCATCAAGGCCTAGGCTGGCTAACTAAACAATAACTAACTTGTTAAACAGATCATGTTACATCTGAGTGTTAGCCAAACTTATCTCTTTTTCAAACTTAGGGTTAGCCTAACAACTTCTTCTAGCCTCTAGATAAACTAGGCAGCTGCAACTCATCCAGAGCATCCATTACCACTTCACATCCTTAGGTGTAAGGTAATGTTGAAGACATACACCTCCATGTATTCCACTTATTATCTCATCTCAACTCTAAGTCTATCTTCATCAAGAAAACTCTGAGCTTATTCTCTTGGTTTTTCGAACTCAACCTTGTATAACTCCTAGCTCATGATAAAAACATCCACATAAGATGACTACAATATTCCTCTTAGTATTTGTAAACCATCTATATATCGTTCACTCCACCAGGGTATGTTATCATCTCTATCCTCATACCTCGTAGTAATGTTCCAACTCACATCATCTTTATCCTTGGTGTATGGCATGCGTATTCTCCTATCTCTCACTCCCATAGCAAGAGGAAATAAGCATTTGGTTGTAGTCCAAATACATAGTTCTTCATGTTCCAAGAGTAGAGATGGTACATCACACCTTGCCAGTACACCTTTAAATCTAAGTTGAAACGTGCCACATATGTCTCTACATCACAAACATCTCGATATCAAAGTTACTTCCATGGAAAACTAGTTTCGAACTTACTTAGGTCCACACACATTCCTTGGTCACCTCCTCTAGGTCTATAGGGTGCCGACACTTTTGGGGTCATCCCTCTTCCCTTATGCATCTAGAGAGTGCCCTACTCATCTGCCGTTTGGGTCCCATGAGTTCATGAAGGTGATCAATCTCCTAACCCATGGCCCTCAGACAATGATAGTTGTTACCTCCCGACCCTATGGTCATGTGCAACTAGGGAATTAGGCAACTCCTACTTCCATCGGTCTTATCCCTACCTAACCTTAGGATAAACTTAGGATTCTAACATAGTACATGTCCATCTTAGAACCTTACCCCAGTCTCCATCATCTCTCTCTGCATTCTTGGGCTACCTTTCATCCTTTCACAGGGGTCATGGTGACCCACCTACCTTGGTCAGGCCCCATACTAGTTACCTCCATGGTAACACATCCATATGCACTTAGAGATGGTTATCTATGGGTCTACATGTTCATTATTATACCATGTACTTTTCACTTAGCTTCTCAAGATCCTATGAGACCTCTTTAGGTTACCTTAAACCAGCAAAACTGGTATACACTCTACAAGAGGGTCTATCTCCCAGGATGGGAGGAAACTACATCTTGACAACAAAGGGCACAAACGTCCTTATTTCTAGGGTTTACATCCACATGAGCATGCTTAACCTTATCAAGCTACTAAGGCACAAGAAGACCACCTACTAAACCATGACAGGTCATACTGGTTCTCATTCCTCAACATTGGACCAAGAACAAACCTTCTCATGCCACCACCTTGGCTGTGAGGGGTTCATCAAATATACCTTTGACTTAAGGGGTTTCCCCTTCCTCTAAACATGAGGAGTACCATGCTTGAATCAATAGAAACTCAAATCTCATCATGAGCATCGGGTAAACCACTTCCCCTCTTAGGCCTACGAACCCTAGGTTTACCTTTATGATGACCAACTGCCTACTCAACTTTTAACCATGGGCCAAGCATGTACATGGTATGACACACACTTCCCATGATCCTCCTACTTGAATAATACTTCCGAGTGGAGTCCTTCTCACGGATGACCAACAAGGTATAAGGCCTCACAACCTGTTACTAAACCTCTTTAGGGTCTAAGGAACTCTTCTTCCTATCTGAGAAGGTAAACACCGTTACCATAGGCACATAGGTACTAGAAGCCTCATCCTCTCTCTAGGGTTTGGTTCCTCTAATGGAAACCAAGATATCATCAGCCTCCAGGAATCAAGCAAGAGGCAACCACTATCATCCACTTAGGTCACATCATCCTCAACTCCCCACTTTTCCTCATATCTTAGAGTCTAGGCTTCCAACCCTCTTGCAAGGGTCCTGCTCTCTCTCTCTCGAGAGCTAACCCTACAAAAACCTTACTACCCGAGGTCCTCTCTCCATGAAGGTGGGTCACTCTTACAAGCATACCCCCACATAGTGAAGCCTATGTTCAATCTTATGTTTGCTCAAGGTTATCCATAGCTCCCTATGCTTATCTCATGGGCTATCCCGACCAGGGTGTCAACCTATTGCTCGCACTACTGACGTATTCTGGGTTCCTACTATGCCATGCTCATATAAGCCCATAGGGTTCTATAGGTTCTTCACTAACCTCATCATTGAAGGAGCTATCCTTCTCTCTAACATGAACGACCCTTCCCAAGGTTGGGTCGCCAAAGGCACTAGGTCATCCAAGCTCACATGGCTCATAACATCATGGGCATCCAAAAGCATGTCCACACACCTAGTCTATCATGACATCTAACTCATCATGTCATCTCTCTCTAACCACCACTTAGGATTAGGGTTAGCATCATCCTTAGAGGATGTGCCAGGTCTCTACTTTTAATGGAGATCTCTGCCTCCATGACCAACTCTCTCTACTCATCCTCCTGACAAGAAGGTCTAGCCTCAAATCTCTCCTGAGGGCATGACAACTTATGTCATACAACCTAAGCATGTATCTATTCTTTAGTTTACACTTAATCGTTTAAGCTTATGTCCATGACATCTTATTTATATGCTTTTTATTAATTTGGTGGAGGATTCCTTAAACCTTATCAACCTTACCCATACCTTAAGAGGGTGAGGAAAAGAGAGAAAAACCCTAATCCTTAAGGTCGTTAACAACATTTGAGTTGAGAAGGGATGAACAAGATGAGAGAGTCCTAAAGGTATCTTATTTCGAGTCAAATCATGAGACATTGGCCAGGAAGTCACACTAATCTAGGAGTCCTCATATTTTGACTAGTGGTGTAGAGGAAAATCTTACCATCCCCCAGATGTGATCCTTTTCTAGACACCTCTGTCTTTCGGAACATCCTCTAATAACTCCCTTGGGTTCTACGGAGTTTGTAAAATTTAATAATTATTAAGGATTAAATGATGAACCTATGCTATGATACCAAATGTAATGACCCCGCCTCCTAGTAACCCCCAATTAAGGGAGACCAAGAGGTCAGAGCCGTTATCCCAATTGCCAAATCAAAGGTTCAATAAATAATCAATAATAATTATCAAATTCTACTAAACTAAACTGAAAGGCTGTAATAAAATTAACTTTGCATACCTTTTTCAAAAACTTAGATATGTACTTTTATCCACATCTTGGGTCTATTCTAACTAATCCTCCTTTGTACTTTAATTCTCATTTAATTCCACATATGCCACTTTACTATTTGTTCTTTTCACTTGAACCTAAAACACCGACAAACAAAATGTCGGTCAACATAAATGAATTATGTTGTTATGTGGGGGAAATAATAATCGTGCAATTAACTATAATAACATATTATAGTCAATTATGATTTAACAAACAAATTTACATTTTCAGCATAACTGCTCAATCCATACATACCCTAACCTCTGTGATGTCCCTACAATGGACTTGGATGCTACCTTCCTCATGGTAGATCCCCATTAAACCCTGCATGATCCTACCTAACAGGTAGATCAATATCTAGGGTTGAGTCGCATGGAACTACCCATAGGTAGCCCAATCCCTAACTCATGGTGTGCTAAAGAGTCACATGGCACTACCCATAGGTAGCCCAATCCCTAACTCTTAATAAGCTGATGGTCCCACTTAACAAGTAGACCCTTTACCAGGTTACCCTTTTCATCATTAGTAAAGCCACAGAGGAGGACCAGGATCTGAGCTAGTCATGTATACATATTTATGGTGATAATCATAGTCACATTATAGTTGCATGAAATAAAAGTCATCCGAGCAGTTATTTTCAGACAACCGATAAAACATCCTAGAATTGTCGTGAAACTAAAGTGATTAACCATAAGCGTAACCACATACTTGTCAGGCTGATTTTGAGATAGAATAATCCAATCAATCAAGAATTCCAAATTGGCAAGCAAGCACACAATGAGATCCTTTTTGGACCAATCAGAAGCTACCACGTCTCCCTATTCATGCAACATTGCTTGGAAAGTTTGAAAACATTTCAAAATGTCGATTTTTCACATGTTTAAGTTTTTAATGCTTCAGCCCGCGAAGGGGTAATTTCATCCAACGGTCCCGTGGTCATCTTCCTCCTCGCGCAGCCCCAGCTGTGCCAACTGCAACTGCTCGGGGAAGCTTCCTCCTCCACCTCCTTGGTCTCTAGGGCACCGACAACCACCCCATTACCTATGTCGCCCTTTGCCGCACCCCTTAGTGTATGGATATGCCCTCCAAAGCAGCTATGGTGGCTGAGCTTCAGCATGTAAGGTCTACAACCGCGGTCGACTTGCAACTCTTGTGTTGGTGATGCGCAAGTACCAGGGCCAAGAGCGGGTGGCCCAACTTCCCTCTGGTGATGTGGGAGCATTGTTCCTCCATCATACTCCCGTCCCAAGGCTCCTTGTTGCTCCGGGGTTGCATTCCCCCATGATTAGGGTTTTGTATGAAAAGGAAGAAGAAGATGAAAGAGAGAGGGTTGTGTGGGACTTTCTCTGGCCTTAGCCATGGGCTCCATCCTTTTATAGAGGAGGGTAAGGAAGCCATAGGATGGCTATGCATGAGATCTAAGTCTCTTTTTTGGTCAGTAAAAAACTCTGTTGCGATAATATTGCCAAAAAAACCTTGGGTACAAAGTCTTGCGCCCCATATTACAAACGAGGGTGAAAAAAATCACCAACCAAGAAAACAAAATAACAAACACAAACAATCTAGGTAACTGGGTCTACGAAAAGGAAGGGAAAAGATACTACGTAACTAACAGATTCCCAGGAAACCAAAAGAGATAGACCTAACTAGCCAAAGTAGCACTAGCATAAAAACCAAATCTCTGAAAGTGTGCATCCTTGGTAGAAGAGCTAAAGCACTAGTTGCATGAGCCTCCAGTACGCCCAGCAGATCCAAGCCCGACTTAATGAAAGAACCAGATCAGAGGCTACCAACTTGTAAGATATAACTCACCAAGTTTTCATACCCTGAATCACAAAATAGGTCCAAGCCCTACAAGCAGCCAATCAAACACTACAATAACTCCATTTCTCTGAAAGTTTGTTTACTAACCACCGGAAGAAGCTCGAACTGACCCATGGGATAGAATAGATTGCCTGAAGAAGATAGTATACAAGCAAGAAAACCTTGCCAACTCGGGAGAGAAAAAAGAGAGAATTAACCATCCTCTCTTTTTTTCCTAGTTGTTTTCCAATTTCTCTTAGACCACGATTCCTCATACTCTAGAGAAACATCTCTCAAGTGATCTGAATCAACATCAGAGTTGAACTCTCCAATGGATTCTTCATCATCCTTGAACATATTTTCTTTGCTCTGCTAGTAATCAATCGAGAACCCACAACTCTCCCAAATCTTGTTGATCTTCTAAGAGTCAGATACGCTTCTATTAAGCGCAAGCTCCCAATCCAAATTGATGTTTCTCACATTACAAATTGGAGAAGAGCCAAACATATCTGGATCAACCAATGAGATATGGGCCGCATTGGTCTGAACTGGAGGGTCTAATCCAATCCCTGTGAGAGCTATCTCTTCAACCTACTGCTCGATGACCTTCAACAGATTGTCTTCATCAGTGGTATGGGAGACAACATTCCCATCTTTCAATTGAGTAGTCTTATCCTGATCAAAGTCAACAACATTGCTACTCTTTGAGGCATTCTTACGAGCACCTGTGCTTATACCAAACCTCACCTATAGATCCTTGTCTGGGGGAGGCTTCCTTGCTTTCTGACGGCAGGAAGGTTGGCGATGACCAAATCTCTTATAGCACGGGAAGACAAGAGGCTTCAAGATGACTTCGACCTTCAGTTGCTTTATAACAGAGTCCACCATTGCCTTTGTGAATCTGGGTAGGATGGACTCGCATCTGACATCAACACAGACGAAGGTAGGGCCAAGGCATCCCACCGTGACAGAGGCATCATCGATATCAATAGGTCTCCCAAGAGTGTTGGCGACTCTAGCGATGTGGTCGTGAGACCAAGGAAGCCCTAGATTTTTAATCTTCACCCAGATGGGGACCTGCGAGAAGGATAGAGGTAGAAGAGACACTCCCGACCTCCATGAATGCGCCACAATCAATGATCCATCCATAAACCATGGAGCCTCATCTAAAACTCGATCCCACTCACTTTACGATGGGAGCTTGATGATGTAGCCTTCTCTTTCCTCCGAGAAGATCTCAACAGGTCCACTCGGCTGCCACTATCTTTGGATCCATCCAGCGAGCTGCTTGCGGAAGGGCTTCCTTCCAACGAACCTGATCGAGACAAACTCACCCCAATCAGGGATGGAGGAGTCTTGGCTAGAAAGTGAGGCACACTTCTCTCCATCTATGTAAGGACCCTGACCTTCGTTTAGGGTTTATCTTGTTTGCTTTGCTTAGCCATGATGCTTAGTTGCTTGCTAATCACCTTTGGTGGTGATTAGGGTTTGTTGGTGCTTTGTTGAGAGCTCGAGGTTCTACTTGCAATTAACCCAAGTCTAGGGTTTGTGGGCAAGTTTGCCACCTTGTGAAGTGTTCCTCCCTCTCCTTGCTTCCTCTAGTGTTGAGAGGAAGGTTTGGGCTCGTTTCTTGAGTTCCTTTGGGCTTGGTTGAGCTTGTTGGGCCTTGTGGTGCGTTGCCTTTACCTCTTTGGACCTTGTGTCGGGAAAGGGTGCCCTGTGTCGACCTAGGTGTGTCGACCCGTGCTTGTGTCGGCCTGTGGTGTGTCGCCCAGGGTGTGTGTCGGCCATGGTGTGGGTGTGTCGGCCATGGTGTGGAGGTGTGTCGCCCATGGATCCTTTAACTCTCTTTGACCTCGTTTGTGTCACCACTAGTGGACACTTGGTGCTTGATGCTTGCATGTGGCAATGGCCTTGGACATGTGTTTAGGGCATGTTAGAGTGGTGGCATTGCTCATGGACAAGTGTCCCTTGGTGGGCAACACCCTGCCTTGTCTTACCTTGGTTTCTCCTCCATCCTTTCCTATATATGTGTTCCCTTTCTCTTACTAAGGATCCCTTTAGTTCCATAGTCTCCCTCTCCCTTGGTGCATGACACCCCTTCTTTTGCAAGCTTGGTGGCCGATCCTTCTTGGAGTCTCCTTCTTCCTCTAGTGGTGGCCGAACCCTAGAGTGCCTTGCTCTCCTTCTTGTGGTGGTGCTTGGAGCTTGGATCTAGGAGCTTGGATCTTGCTTAAGGCGGGTTACATAACTCCTAACCCTAACTACATTACCATATTCTTTGTTCTTGTTTGTATGCTTCTTATGATCGGCTATGTATGTTGCTAGTTTAGTTTCTTGCTTAGTTGTATCTTGTTGGCCGAACCATGTTCTAGGGTTTCTTAGTGAGAAACACCCCTTTCTCTACTAGGTCTAGAGGAGTGAGCTTGAGTTCTAGTAATATGGGCAACACTCCTCTCTCGTTTGAGTTGAGAGGTGAGCTTGTGTTCTAGTTGCTTGAGCAACACCCTCCTCTCACCATGGACTTGAAAGGTGAGCTATGTAGTGGTTGTGGACCTTGGTTGTGGTTGTTCCTTGAGTTGCCCGATTGGTGATAAGAGGTGTGAAAGACCCCTCTCTCTTGGTTGTTGAGAGGTGAGCCATCTTCTTGATCCTTTAGGGTTTTGGTTCCCTTGTGCTTGAGGTTGATGACGACCTTCTTGTGGGTTGCATCTTGGCCGATATGGCTTGGGGTTGGCTTTTCTCGATACCCCTCTTGACCTAGAACCTTGGACGTTATGTTGTTGTGGTTGTGTTGGGTGATACACCCTGGTCCTTGACCTTTTGTGTGTCGGGCGTCACACTATGTTGTTTACCCTGCCCGATATGCTTAGCCTTGTTTGGTGGTAGATGTTACACCTGGTTGAGTATCCTACCCGGCCCACCTAGCTCAGGTGGTTTCTTGGTACTGTTACACCTTGAACGATAGGGGGCGTTGTGGGCTGATCTTGTGACGGGAGTCACACCACAGTCTTTTCCTTGTGTCGGTCGATAGGTCATGAATAGGTTGGTTGAATGACAGGTTCCTTGCTGCCCGTTTGAGTTGCACCTTTGGGCGTTGCTTCTTGATGAGTGGTGTTGCCTGATACACCTAACCTGAGACGGTAACCTAGAGCCCGTTATATCCTGGATGTTATGATGTTCAGTGGTTAACCTTGTACTGGGCGTCATGGTGTTGCACGTTACTCTTGTTTCACGACACGCCCTTTGGGCCTAGCTGCACGATATGCTGGTGGTCGTTATGCCTGGGTTGCCCGATACACCTTGCACGACACGCCCCTTGGGCTCAGTTGCACGATAGACCTTGTTGTACAATACACTTGGAGGTGCACGACACAACATTTCACGTTACACTCCAGGTGCTACCCGTTGTGTAGTTGTGTGTTGGGCGATAGGGGAGAGTACCCTACCCGATACTATCTTTGGTGAGGGTAGTGGGTGTTTCTAGTGAGGGTCTTGTTCCTTTTATAGAAAACTGATATGCTAGATCTTGTTTCATGCTGTTACGTTTGGTTATGATGGTGACCCTTGATATGCTCAATAATAGTGAGGTGCTTGATAGAATAGATCACATCTATGTATCTTGACTTGACATTTCATGTGTTTATGATCATCTTGATTATATACATGATGCTAAGTAAATGATAAGCATATAAGATGCTTTGCATGATGATATGGCCTCTGTCTATGGTCACAGGTTGAGGCATGATTGCTAAAGCATATAAGCATCGATGTTGCCCTATGTTTGATAATACGATCTTTCTGTACTAACCATGCATGATGTGTTTTGGTCTAAGGACCTGAGTTTGGCTAAAGTGTTTTGTTGAGGTGTTATCCTCTGATGATGTGTTTGGAATTGCTATCCCATGATGATGATGTAAGCCTTGTGAGGTAGTGGCACTATGTGATGAGGGATTGAGATCCCATGGCAATGTGATGATCCTTGTAATGGATCTAGAGGATTGGCAAGAGGCCAAGTGGTAACATGTAATGTTGGATCCTTGTGATGGATCAGGATGATGTTGATGAAAATAAAAGCATGATTTTGAGTTTCATGTTGTTTATTCTTGTTTTAGTTGCATGTTATACAACTTGACTGAATCTTGCAATCCACTTAAAATACATTACATAATCACAGTGGAACATATCATGTAGTTTGCCCTGGCCATAGATCCATCATCGTCGGGAGCTGGTGATGGTGAACGGGTTCTCCTGCGGGTTAACCCAGAGCGCATATTGTTGAATATGCGAGGTTTCTCCTAGCCTAAAATAGGGAGGATTTGAGTGCTGCTGCGGTTGCAGACTCGGGATATGTATAGAGCATGGTGAACAGGCCCATGGCTCAGGATATGTGATATGGGAGCATGAATGCGTTCATGGCTCAGAGCACGGTGAACAGGCCCGTAGCTCAGATATACTAGCCCCGAGACCTGTACCGAGGCGGGCTAGGTAGAGGGTAGCTTGTGGGAGCTGACCCTGTGGCTGAGGCCACTTAAGCATGGGACTGCAGTCCTGCTTGTGTTGTACTCGTGCACTAACCACAAGGTGGGAGTTCGTGGAGTCTGGCTCTTCCATTGACATTGTATGGCACTGGCTTTGGGTTTCGCAACTAAAGGTTGGATTTGAGCGGTACGGATCACTTCCTCAGGGCATAATAATATGTAATCCAGCCGTATAGTATTTACTGCTTAAGGAAAAACACAGAACATTGCTTGAGGCCTTGCTTGTGTAGTTAATCTTGTTATACCTTGCAGTTAATTATACGTTCCTTATGTTATGAGGTAAGATCTTATAAATATTATCTTGTTAATCATGTTCCATAAAGAGATATTGGTGATATGCCTTCCGTACATCTGGTAAGCTTGATGGTATGAATAGCTTAGTTATATAGATTGCTCTTGTTATACCTCTTATCAGTTATCTGCTATTGTTACTCTATCTTTATGAGGTTTTGTAGTTTTGGTTGGGAGTTATGTTTCTCGCTGGGACTGTGTGTCTCACCCCGTTGGTTTACAACCTTTTTAGGTGTTCGAGCTAGATGTGGTGGTGGTCACGGAGTTGCAGCCGAGCAGTAGAAGGCAAGAGATGGACATGCTGCTATTTTGGTTGTTTTGTAGTAGAGTCTTAGAGTCATCCTTGTACTCTTAGGTCCTTGGAGGTGTTTTTACATGGTTTCACTATGTATAGCCGATGATGTTTTGTATATCATGCTGCTGGCCGGATATGGGCCGTTTTATATGTATAAACATGTGATGAACTCATGTGATGAATAGACAGCTGATCTCCTAAGCTGTGGACACGTATCCAGCTTGTAAACGTTTGTATAACATGTTTTCTTGCAGGATGAGGACTTGAATGTAATAGTTTCTTAGTTATTCCGCTTTCCAAAATCAGTTTTAATTAACCCGTGTTTTTGATAAATTGTGGTTTATGGTGTTTTCCACACATTTTTGCATAACACCTCACTGTCTGTGCGATAGTGGGATGTGTTGCCACAATCTCCATCAATGGGCTCAATGAAATCGATGGTCGTGACTCCCTTAATGCCTCGACCTAGTCGACTGGACAAAATCCAGTCGGCAATCGTTGAAGACGAAGAGGCTGCGTCGCCATCAGTCCGATTCCTTGGGGGAGCTTTCAGTGAGTCGCTTGGAGAGGCATTAGCCGGAGCCACTGCTTCCTTCCCTTTGCGGTGCACTACCTTTTCTGGACCAGGGGGTTGGGCAGGGATGCCTCCATCTCCAGTCCTTGCCGATTGAGGAGTAGGAGGAGTCGAAGACGACTCTACAACACCACGATCCTTCTCCCCACCGGCACTAGGGTTGCGCCCATGACCGCGCCCTGTTCTGCCCTTCCCTTGAGCCATCCTCTTTTCAGGTATCCTAATGATGAAATCTTAGAAAAATGTTCATAAGAGATCTAAGTCTCTTTCCTACTAGGAAACTATACTCCTTCATGAAAAAGCAATCTTCTCTCTTTAAACAAAACTCTTTGATATCTTTTGTTCCTTAGATATTAGGATTTCGAAAATTACCTCTTTTATTCTCTTTATACTTGCCTTTTAATCATTTGTCACGAAATTATATTTTCTTTTAATAGAAAATACCACCTCTTTAACAATACCGCAAAATTGATTCATTATGCATCATATTATCCTCTTATTTTCTATTATTGATATTTTCTCTTTCTTTTCTCCATTGGGGCTCCTTGGACCCCAAGAAACTCCAATATTTTGAAATCATTTTTAGTAGATATTCATTATCCTTCTAGATGCATCTATATTCATTATTTCTCATTATCTTGTTTATTTCTTTATTACAATATCTCCTTTTGAGGATTTCTTTTTATCTTTCTTTTTATTTTCTTCATTGGCATTCCTTTTAACATTAGGAATCCTTTGGATACGAAAATACACCAAGGATAACTCAATTATACCTCTTTCCACTTATTTCCCACATTTTATCATTATTTTCAATTTCTTTCTTAATAAAGAAATATTTAATTGATCTTTTCTTTTCCTGTTGCATTATATTTGCAACTTTGGAATCCTTGGGACCCAAGGAACCCAAGAGGCACGAAATCCAACTTTGGATAACATTCTTTTGCCTTCTAGAGGTTTTTACATCTTTCTTTTCTCCATTTTTCTTATTTACTCATTTATTAATGGAGTTTCCTTTGTCTTATCCTTATTATTGGGCCCAATAGCCAATAAAGCCCACAAAATAACCAACAATGCTATTGTAAACGAAATCCATTTATTCAAAACGAAATCTATTTATTCAAAACAAATTATATCAAGAAAAAATGAGAAACCCCTAGATCTATATAAGAAAGTCATCTTTGGTAACAAAACATTCAAATCATGAAGTATACTTTCAAAATTGAATCAAACATGTAGAATTCTCATATAGGAAATTGAATATGCATCATTACAAGAAACTATAATCTTATGCATTTTACCAAGCATTAAGCTATTGATTAAGGATATCTATAGAAATATAATAGACTTGTGAAGTTGCAATACATGAGTTCACCGGTGTTTTTTACAAGAGAGATATAAATAAAATGCTATACGAGAAAATGGAAGAGTCAAATGTACTTCTATATATGTGCCCAACTTATTGTTTCCATGTGTGTTGTGATGTACTTCCTTGGAAAAGCACATGCAATGGATTCAATGTCCAGAGGTAAAATGTAAGCATGTAAGAATTTCTCTGAAATATGCCGATGAATATGGAAAAATGTAACTAGACTTACTTTGTAGTTGAACTAAAAATCAACTTCAATTTTGAGGTTGGAAATTGTAACTCCAATACTCAACTCAGTACAAACTTTTGTATGTTTGATAGGATGTTGTAAACAGGAGGACATCATAAGTGAAAGAGCAGTGGGTAAAGAGAGTCTGACGGGTAGAGAAGGTGGCATTGCTTAGACTGAGTTGGAATAAAGAGAATCATCAAATTAAACTCATTACTGTGATTGTAGATTAGAAACTGGTGAGAATGATCTAAAAATTAGGAAACATAAGTAAGCCTAATATATAATCACATAAGTATAAACAATAAGTTTAAGTCCTAAATTAATATCAATTCAAGTCTAATAATACTTGCATGGAGAGGGAAGTTTGAATGATAATTACTTTTAGTTTCCAATAAAGATACGATGAACTTCAAAATATACAACAATGAGAGGCAAATGCATTGATGATAGTGGAGTTGATGTGGTAGTTATCAATAGCTCTTATAATGTGCATTCTGAGAAGAGTTTTCCTACTCCTAGTAATACTTTTGGAAATAACATGTACCTCACCTATCCTCTAAAAAGGGTGCGACAAATTATTTCTTCTACATATTCCACTTGTCTCTAATACATTCATCAAGAGGCTTGACCCATACATCATCCATTGGCCTCGATTTATCATCAGGTTACTACCTTTGATTTCATGGGTTATGATGGCATATCTGATTCAAGCATGGACTATTATAAATCAAAAGGTTCCTCATGGGTTCCACATGGCATTGGCTTCATAGGGTTACATATTGAATTGTTAGCTACCAAGAAGATAGGGTCAATCAAGAACGTCAAATACAACAAAGAGAAAGTAAAAGGGAAGAAACCCACAATGAAAAATGATACTATTTTTTATGGAAATACAGAACGAATTGCAAGATGATTCTAAGCTCATCTCTCCTAGAAGTTTCTCTCATATGGTTGTCTCTCCTTACCAGGAGACTATAACTTCTGATCATTGTTCAAGGGAACATATAATGTCATCAGATGGTTGGGCACCTGGCCACAACCATGTTGTTCTGAATTTTCAAAGCCACTATTTTGTAATAGTGATTGAAAATATTGTTTCTAAAAAATAGGGCATGATTATTAATGAACGTGGCATGAATCTTTAATAAAATGATGGTGCTGGGAATAATTTAAATGTAACATTTAATACTCTGTTTAGTGTTGAAATTTAACCTGATTTCAAACCTTATATCAGATCTCAGATATATGCAACTTAGACCATTGTCGATGTTAATTTGGGGAAGTATGTGATGTGATAGGAAACACAAATGTTACTAATAGCTTATATACTACCAAGTCAAATCATATAAATCCCATGTTACACCTTTCTCTAAACCAAATCATAGTATTTCCTCAAATTTTGCATTCTCTACTTCACCTTCCTACTAGGCTTCTGTATTGTTATCCAAGAACCATAACAAATAATATGATGATATTCGATCCAGTTTCAATCGTTTATAGTCTGAATGAAAAGTTCCTTTGTAACTCCAATGAACTTCAGTAATCCTTATAATTCTAAGAGAATAAACATCACACAACTAAGTTCAGATGTTGGCATTCCATCAATATTTATTGGTGAAGAGAAAAAAGTTTGAGAACTAGATTGTAACAAAATAATTAGTATTGAAACTATTGGGATAGTGTATGTTGTGACTACTCATAAGGTTGTAATAACAGGAATAAAACTCATATTTGAGTTGTTTAGTTTCATAAAACTTCATCAAAAAGGACATCCAACTGCCATCGAAGATACAAAATTATTCAACCAACAACATTTAATCAGTAAAGAATAACTTGCAAAGTAAAATACTGAATTCTCATACTGCAAGATTTAGATGACAAAGTTTACAGTTATGTCCAATGTATAACGCCAATATGAGAAAATTTGAAAGGTCAACCAATATGTATGTCATGCAAAAATTGTTTACCCAATTAAAACTTAGATCATGGATATTTGAAACATTAAAGGGAAGGGTATACAATAAGCATATTTGAACATTAAGCTTGTATCCATGTTCATCGATCCACACTGGATCTTTGTTGCCAACAATTTGTTGGCATCGTGATCATTTAAATCCTAATTTTTTCCTTATAACACAACTTAGAAATTTGATTTGTCTCTACACCATAAGAGGACTCCATATCAATTATCTCATTTCAGGATTTAATGGATGTTATTATGGTAAAAGAAAAGTTGACTAGAGTAACTATGGAAATTTGTGAATTGCAAACAAACACGATAAGTAACTACGTGAAACAAGGTAGAACACATAACTTTAAAAATTGTCACATAATTAAACAGACGCACTAATTATCACCCTGTGAAGTGGTATTTTATACACTACAAGGAATTTATACAGAAGCATTTGCAAGATTGAAGATAAAAATTGACCTACAGTAGCAAGTATAAACTAGATTACAAATACCTATAAAGAGATTCACAGTGATGTTGGAAAACATGATACGGAATGTGAGTAAAAAATGTAGGTGCTCAAACCTTATTATTAACCATTTGCTATAAGAGATCCACAAATATATCCTCCTACAATATACTATTTCAATTTATAACCAATTAATAATATTGTTGCTTACTTAAACCAAACCAGATTCACATGAGAAAAGGCATCATTTTTCATCAAATAAGTGCATTGTGTGAATGTATTTACCACTCAAGCATCTTCTTATGACCAAATGAGGGGTTTCCACTGGAGTTGCAGGTGGGGCATTCTCCTTGAGGACCTTGAATATGGCATATGTTGACGTTTCTAATATAGAGGAAGCTATCTCAGAGTTGCGGGTGTGGTCGACCTTCCTATTTGCTTTCCTCATAGCTCTATGCCATTTTAGGACCTCCCCTCCTCCATGATGGTTCTAGCAAAGGGGAAGTGGCTCGGTTGTGAAGTAAGAGAAGGAGTCTAGGGGAGAGAGAGTGATCAGGACAAGGTTTGTTGGGGGGGAGAAAGTGAGGCAGAGATAACACCATGAGGGGGTGTCGGTGGAAGGGAGTAGATGGAGACTACAGAGCACAGGCATAATAGGAACCCATTTTGGAAAAGGGAGTACTAACTGTGCCAATAGTTGGAGGAGTATAACGTGGTGAACTTGAAATTTTTGGGCGTGTTGGTTATATGATAGCAGAGAGGATTGGGTAGAAAATTTGTAGTGGATGGATATATGTAGTCAAGTTTGTACTTATTAGAAATTACTACAAATACTTTAGTTATATTTATAGAAATTGTAAAGAGAAGTGTTTTTAGCTACAAATATAATATATATAGTTAGACAATATGTAGCTAAATCAACTTCTTTTTGTAGTGATAGTGTTGGATTTATTGTTTCTCTAGCTATGACACCAAAAACGTGATGTGTGCTTACTATAATATTTAATGCAAGTGCACATATCGAAGTAATATAGGCCAAAAGAGGCCCAAATATCAAGCATGAGGAAAATTAAATCCAAAGACTACTGCTAACTATGACTCGATCAGATAGACCTATGAAAAGGATGATAGGTTGATTAATTGACTAACTGCAAGAATTAAAACTAAGTAACTGAGGTTGTGATCATAGGGGGAATATATTCCTTAGGAATATAGTTTCACCATAGTTTGTACTATAATTAACATTAATTATCAATATTCAGTTCACCTAACCCTGGTCCAAGGGGACCATAGCAAGAATCACCCCCTCTCACAATGTAATTCACTAGGTAATCTAATATGAATCCCATTCTCATAGCGATTTAGTTATTAGTTAGGTGCTTTAATAAAACCTATGGGCTATACCCTTCACAACCGTAAGCCTTCTCTCGAAGTGTGGTCTAGGATTTGTAAATCTAGGACATTTCCAACCATTAATCCATCTTTTAAGAAATTAATGGTCTAATAAATCACCTATGGTTATTAGGCATAGGTAATTCATGAAACAACCATTGAGATATGTCCAAAAATTAGGGAAGCATAAATATTAACTCATAATTGTCAATTACAATACATATTCAGGCTACTCTAGTTCCTAAGTAATTAGGAGATTACTCTCACATGATTGCAGTTGCTGTACAAATAGAAGGAGAAGGAAAAGATGAGGAAAACATCAAAGAATCAATGAAAATACCCTAGAGAAGATGATCTAGTTAACTCCCTCTGACGAACATGGTGATTTGCTATTTTTTGGCTGCAAATCTGTCCACTAGAAGTGCTCGAACTGCCTTGAACATAGCTTTATCCTCTCCTTTCTCTTCTCACATCTATCCTCTATCGTGCAATGGAATAGTGTGTGAGGCTTAGGTCTGGTCGTAGTCCTATCTAGTCATAGAATTGACTTCTAGTGTCAATAAGTTGTGGCTATTGGATTAAACACAATCTTTAATCTCCTCTGATCGCAATAAGTTAGTACCATCGATAGGGTGTCTCTGGAACCAAGACCTTCTCATTATTGGGATTCTGTGTTAAGTCACAGTACTACCAATGGTAAGTCGATAGCACTGAGTTTCTCTTTGACATTTCTTAACAATTTTCCAAATAGAAGTCGGTACCACCGAGTTGATGTCGGTGGCACAAAGACACTTCAAATGGGTTATTGTTGACCATGTTCGTAGCACTGATTCTTCTGTTCATACCACTGAGTTTCTTGGACTCATCCCTGTTCTTTTCTTCAATTTTTGGTACCACTTACAGGGTTGCTGGTAGCATAGAGCTGATTCAATAATTGTCAATTTTCTTAGAAATTTAATAAGAAAGAACCTAAGTCTTGTAAATGATGATAAATCACTATAAAATGATAGAAATAAAAAATATTTGATGCAAATTTATGTCATATGCTAATAATGATAAACCATGCAAAAATAACATAAAAATGATCAAATGTGCACAAAATACATAATAAAATAGCATGTGAAAAGTGACTAGTAATTAGTGCATCAACAGTCAACATCACAACGGCTTGTTAGTAATTTTTAGTTTACGAGCTTGATGATTTTTATTTGGCCTTTTATGAAATCATAGGTGACATAATCCAAGAAGGATTTGGGGAAGCTCCGGTGACTACCAGATCACTTAAATTACAATGTCCTACACTTTATATTTGTACATATTCTACATGATGGACACTGGATATTTCTATTAGTTGATATAAAGGATCAAACGACGATCTTATACAATAGGTCAAGCACTCTATTTAACTCAAAAAGGATAGCATATCACAAAATAGAAAAAAGAAAAACTGAACATAAAACTACACATGATTCTACATGGATTGTTGAGATAATACAAATGTTTGTCAGGGGCCTCCCAAATGAAGTTTTGAAGTTCAAGAAACCACAGTTCTACCATAGGAACCCACAACAAGCATCAGGCTCCTACGAATGTGGTTTCTATGTATTATTCTGGATGCAAATGTTGGCTACATCAGATCACAAGGTGGAATATTATCATGAATATTGTTACCACCACCTTCACAGGACATACACAATATAGATTTTAACATCAGATCAAGAACTAACAAGCTCAAAGAATTAACTCACCTTTTCTCACTCAACCTCACTCTTTGACACCCTGAGGACAAGGCACATGATAAGTTTGTGGGAGTCCAAACATGTTAGCTAAGTATGTTTGCTTTCCCAACAACTCAATTTTTGATGTTATTTAATTTACTTCTTCCCATACCTACTTCATGCAAAAAAAATTACTAATTTTTTTGGATATCAGATGAAAATTTTGTCGTTGAATATATTTTATTCTTTTTAACCTTAGAAGGTAATGCTCAGATAAATAGGAAATTTTGAAGGCAAAGTTCTAGTCCAATTTTCGTAGGAGTTGTCACCACTATTACCTTAGAACTTCTTATCTTCATTCTACTTCTTAGTGTAATCAGCTACTAATTCACCTAATAAAAAAATCTACTTGACTATTCCTTTACATCACTCTTATCTCAAGATATTACAGGAGCAAAGGAACACTAGTATCCTAGGAAAATGCCTCTAAAATATGGAGGACCCAATCTGGTGCACTCCCGATCGACCTCATAACCTTCTAGTATGAGTTGAAAAATGCAAGCAGAAGCACAAGAGGAAACAAATACCTCATCAAGTGCTACATTCCCTTGAGATCAAAAGAGGCTTAGCAAGCCCAAAGAATCCTTAAAATCCTACCACCCCTAAGCCTATGAGAAGTAATAAAAGTTGAGCATGAATGAAAACATGATGGTTATGAATGTAAAGATGCCACAAAGCTCCACCCGATTGGTGTATAGATGCACTCAAGAATGAAGATATGTCATTCCCAGTAGTGAAACCTAGAAGCCAAACAAAAACCCACCTATCTTTCAATGGTTGTCTCACATAACCACCTAAATCAATATTAGTATTAACATTTGAATGACATTGTTTTATAACAGTACTCATGGTTAAGTCAACTTTAGAAAGGTAGGATATACCAACAACCTTAGCCTATCCATATACTATTAGTTAGTACTAACCTAAAAAATAAAAGTTGGGTGTGAAAGTTGCCTCTAGTGGTTTCTTTCACAATGCGGATTGAAAACTAGGTTGAGTACAAATCATGAAGGACATTCTCCTCCTAATAAGAGGATGCACCAGACAAAAGTGGTCATGCAACTATGGATCTCAGAGAATGGAACTTGGGGGTATAGTAAGTATTCTGAGATATTATGCAGAGATATTGATATATGGATGGTATGATGAAATATCTAATAGTTAAAAAACACTAATAAAATAAATCCCTTAACATTTACTCGATGTCTTGATTCTATTTATTAGCATGAGGAAAAGATGATTCTATGTTTTGGAGAATTGATAGCATCAAACTATGTGGATGTATCTTGCCTAATTTTTTCCTTAATTTCCTCCCATTTCATAATTTTTCTTCAACTTTCACACACTTTGTTCATGTGTTTACCAGTTATGCCTTTATTCAAATTTAACCACTCATTTCCATGTAGGTAACTCACCAAACAATGGTTTTAACTATTAAATAGATTCCCCATTGGTTTCAACAACTGATGGTGACCATCCGCCCTCAACATAAAATAATCACCCATTGAGTTGACCATACATTAGTTCCCAAAGTTAATGGCCTCCACCAGTAACCAGATGCCCAGTCATTGGAAGGTAGACAGAACGACCACCCGACCATTGGAAGATGATCAATCAGGACAACCATCGGCTCCCAAATTTGATGGATATCCTAAAAACCTCCTATAGGTAGACTAGGTGTTCATCAACTAGTAGACCACCTATGAATGCTCCTGATAGCCCAACAAACGTCCCTATCGATGGTGCATTTGTTGACCCACATATCAATGGTCTACTCCCAGATAACCAACTAATGGTCATGAAGAATGTATATTGATGGCCAACCTAAGCTTACAATGGAAGGATAAGGCAACATTAATTGATGCCTAGTCATAAATGATGGCTCTCCTGCACGAATTGCCACCAATTTTAGCACTACATGCATCAGTCATCCAGAGCGACAAGCAGATGCCTCAAGGGACGTGCTTAGAGGACTTGCAACACATGTAAAGCACAGCCTCAAGCCTAGAACCATGGGCTATAAATAGGATACCCCATGCTACGTCCTAGGGGGTCATGACACAAGGGAGACAATGGAGTGTTGTCACCAAGCCACCCCACCATGGACCTTCAATTAGAGCCATCGACCCATGCATCCTGAGGGTGAGAGCTCAAGTATTATAGCCTCTATCATTGCCAAGTTGTTATAGGTTTCTTATTCTACAAAAGAAGAAAGATGAGTAGTCATCCAAACCATTATTGCCAGATAATAAGAGGAGAAACTCTATGTTGACTTTGACAACTCGTGGTCATTGTTGGTGTATCTTTCTCATTCTTATTTGAATTTATTCATCCCCATTCATCTCCATCTCTCTTTCCATCTCCATGTCTCACCTTACATGTAATTAATTTTCCATGCTTCTCATCACCATGAGTGGATAGTCATCTAACTTAGGTTGGGGGTAGCCACTAAGGCTCTCCCAAAATGTAAATGCTTGCTTCTATTGAATATGTATTCTTAAAAATGTTTATCTACATACTCTTGTTCTTAATGCTTCACCTTCATTACTAGCTACCATCTTGTGTTGTTTAATTGTTAATTCTTTGAAAGAGTAGTATTAACCTATATCTAAGTGTTATGGAGTTTCATGAACGAATGAGAATTTTGGAATGCTTAAGCTAATGATCATATGGTTTTACTTTGATTATTTTTTTGCCATCTTGAGAGAGAGAAAACCTTATAATCTAGATCTACCCTAAGCTCGAGAGAGGAGGGGATAGATACTTATGATGATCTCTTGTAAATGTGGTAAGGGTATACAATAGATGTGAGTGTTGCATGTTGGTGAGAGATCTTAGATGGTCAAATCCAATCCAAGTTTCCCTATCCATCATGTTTAACCATGTGAACTATCTTGTCTTCTAGGTGAATTTCCATTCACTAAGCCAGTAGCTCACACTTGAAACAACAAATTTTTGGGTAACCTTGTTGAATATGGAGTTATCTACATAATTACAAGAATCATGTCACACAAGGATGTTAGTAGTATTTTGATGAAGAGTTAAATAGAGTCAATACATGTCCAGTCTCTAGGTCCTATTGTGAGAAAAACAAAGAGTTATATTACTCAAGTAATAAATTATTGCAATTTCCTTCCTTATAGTATTATTTTAAAATGTGTAGTTCATGTATGTCAATGTGTTGAACTATTAAGTGATGGATAAGAAAAATTCTTATTGTTTGATAGTGAGGTGCTTGTACATATGAAGGAGTTTGTTTAACTATGTGTCATAACTTTTAAATATAAAAAGGACAGGAAAAAACTAATTTGCATTTTTTGTTAGCCATCTTATTCACCTCATACCCTAATCATGTAGTCTAATAGAGATTATGGGATTTGGAGTCTAATAGCTTTGGTATCAGAGCATAGGATGAGTCACCACTAATCATTAAGTTAGATAGTTAGAGTCATAAGTGTTACATTTAGGAGTTGATGTGGTTATAGCTCTAGCAAGTCAGTGCACTTAGATTCCCTGGCCTGGTATCTCTATCCTTTTGTTGACCACCGTCAAGGTATTTTATCTAAACGTCTTTGTATAGCCTGGCCAGGTATGCACATGGAGGATGGACTAGAGAGAAACCCAAATTGTATTAGGTTTAGAAGACCAAAAAGTTACAAAAGAAATAAATCATATAGATAGAATATGATATCACTTTTGTTTTCCATTCTTGATCTTATTTGGTTTATTATTTTTAATCCTAGATGTTCCATTTTCAGAAGTATATGGTTTAGCTCAGATTGTTGTACTTTCAAAATTGACTTCATATATTATTAGTTATTATTAACATAAAGTAGGCCTCAAGTTATCTTATATAAGTCCTCATAAGTTTAATATACTGTTCATATGTTCTAGACAAATAGATGTTAGTTAACCTAGAGTAGCTCTTGGTGTCAAGACTATATGTTCGGCCTGGTTTGGTAGACAAGTTGTGTTACTGGGATCTAATGACTTCTATTAAGAATCTAACAAGCATGAGTTTTGGATAAATTAAACCTAGAATGTAATAAGAGTGTACATATAGTAAGATATTTAGACTAAGATGAAGGGTGGAATAACCAAAACTCTGTTGGAAATAATAACTATGTGCAATGTTTGAAAATAATATAAGAAACCCTAAATTGATTCATAAAGGGATAAAGAATATAATTTGAGTCTCATATTAGTACAAAGAATATTAAACAAGGAAGAGAATCTAAAATAGGATGATAACAACCCTTGTAACATCTAGCATGACAAAAAAAATTGAGCCAATTAACCCTAACATATGGCATAAAAGGAGAAGGAATGCAAAGAAGGTGGGAGTGTAGAAATATCAAAAACTAGTATTAAGGAAGAAATATAGTTTGCAATATAAGTGAATCAATTAAAAAAGATATTAAAATAATTTGGTGCTTTCACAAATGAGGGAAGTTGAGAAGAAGAAAAAATAGTCTAAAGAGAATGATAATTGGGTTAATCATAAAAGTTTTAGAGTAAATACCTAAACACTTTAGATAACATGCGAAAGACACAAAAAGGAATGTAATTAAGGTGCAATTAAAAGCTTGACAATAAAACTAGCATTAATAACTCTATACATGAAAGGTGGAACAATATGAGGAAAATGCATATAAACAAATGAAAAAGAAGAAATAGGCCAAGAAATTGGATTGCATAATTAACTGACAAATTATATTCAACAAATTAAATATAAGAAATTTCAAGGGCAATAGAGTTGAATATCAGTGAAGGATATATCAAGAAGGAGTATTTCCGTAAGGATTGAATAAAAGAATATTACTTGAACATATTAAAGATGAGATCATAATAAGAAATAAAGATGCAACAAATATGGACAAGGAGATACTAAACTTTATTAAAGAGAAAGGTTACATGATAAAAGACATATGTGATGATATGTGCCCTACTAAATAATTGTTTTTTCTCTTATTTGAAACTTAATACATTAACGAGTAATTAGTTGTTCTATTTTGATGTATTTTAGTGGATTCCTTGTGATTGTATGTGATTGTAATAGATAATGATAGTGCAAAAAAAAGAGTAAGATATATGAGTATGATCATGTTGAACAACATAGAGTTTAGTATGAAAAGAAAAGTTTGACCCTAATACTAGTTATATGACTTGGATAAAAGATATATTACGTATTAAGCTTAAATATGAATCCTCTATGGAGAATGTTGAATTAGTTATCAAAGTATGAAATAGTTAAGAGATATGGAGAAGCGTAATTATAAACTTAAATATTCATATTAATAAATGAGAACTAAAAGATAAATTTAATAATGCTAGATGGAAGGTTTAGAATATGAGTTGAAGAGATACATGGATGGTAACTTTAGAGATAATATAGTTGTTAAAGGAAAGGGAAGACTGAGAAAATATAAATAACTGAAGGTATGTCATAAACATTCATCACTTAGACTTGGATGAGAGAATATTAGTAAGAGAATGATTGAAGGGATATAATATCAAATTCAGACACACTCTTCTCTTCCATTTACATCTTGCATGGAAGTGACAAAAAAGAAACATTCATTGAATGTGAACTTATGAGAGAATGAGAGAAGCATACAAGGGGAGTTATTGAATATAAAAGTAAAAGTTGTGACTGTTGGGGTATGAGATAAGGACAAGTAACTTGTATGTAGCCCTTATTAGGGAAAATTTATGAGGAAGGGTCAAATGAGACGTTAAGATACAAGGACCCTAAGTTCCTAAGAGTACTAAGGATAAAAGAATGATTTCTAGATAATAACAACATATTGTCCTCTTTATCTGTAGATCCATGCAATCCATGTAGTCTTAAAAACTCTTGAACCTTTGGATAATCGTGAGAAACCTTCTATAAACATCGAGATAAGGTTTGTCACCATTCTTATCCAATTTTGCATAGGATCTAGAAATAATTTCTATATAACATAGTTTAGTACTAGTGATATTGGCACATATGGTCGATCCACCATCTTTATCATCAATAATGCTCTTGTATGGATCATCTATCCATGTCAAGATCCAATAGTGAAAAGTACAACTTAATATTCAAAAACATAGTAAGAATAATATAGTTGAGCATATAATCTTCCCAATAGGTGCACATGTTAGGATCCAAACCAAAACACCGGTGAGATCAAGCTTACCATGATTTAGCCACCTTATAGGTCAATGTCAAATAGAGTACACAAGGAATATTGTTTTTTACCATCTTTGAAGAAAAGTTGTGGAACTCCTACTAGTAGAAGGTAATAGGTTGATAGTTTTGTGGTGTAGCCCTTCTCATTATAGACGATAGTTAATTTAAATATCTAAGAGAATAATTATACTCCTACATATGTTGTGAACTTCAATCCCCTAAATCAACCATAAATAGACTATCCTTCTTCTAATGATGAAATTTCATATAAAGAAGTAATAGATTATCTCATCAGATGAGGAGAGTGATTCAGGAATGTTCCAACATGTTAAGTTATATGGTCATTCTTTAAAGTTACATAACTTTCAATTGTAGAGCTAAAGGAGAAAGATGAGTAAAGAGAAACAAGTAATAATGTACAAGAAGGAATGTAGAAATATTTGGAATATCTTGTAAATTAGTAAATTTCTATAAGTGTAATATTTTAGGGCACAACTAGGATGTAAAAGTATCTCATACAAGTGCATGTAGTATCCAATAAAAAGAGTAATATATTTTTATTTTGTTCTTTATTTGTTGGTAGTCCAGTACATCTCAATTTTGTTAATAAATGTTTATATTTTACGGGCTTGAAGTTTGGTAGCCTTGTGGGGTAAAGGAAAATGAGATATGTTTTACTTAGCTGAGTTATGATGTTCTCATAAGCGTAGTAAGACATCTTGTATAAGATAATATAATAAATATCATGATATCAACTAAGGGTGGATCCTTAAGAGAGAATACTTAGTATAAAGTAAGATCAATTTTTAGTAAGTTAGAATGATATAGAATGTTCTTGTTGTGTTTTAGATGGTTTATTACATCATATTTTACTTTTCAAAGATAATCAAAGAAGCTTTTAGGTGATAATTAGAAAATAAGCAATATGATATGAGTTGATATACAGAAGGATATTCTTATTATAATATTCTTGCATACCTATAAGTTTTGAGGACAAAGAAACTTAAGAGGGAGAGATTTTTACGGCCCATATCTTGCTTATTAGGTAATAACTCTATTCTTACTTACAGATTCATTAGTGCCTTGTATGAAATTCTAATTGATTAAACATTAAACTAATTCTAGGTCAAAAACACATGTCATGCACACATTGGGATCTGAACTTTAGTTTATGTAGAATGTACCCCACACATATATGTAGGAAGAACATCAAAGATATTAAGTATATAATTTATTAAGAATTGTATCTGAGACTTTTGTACAACTTTTCATATATAATTATAGATAATTCAAATATGAACCCAACATGAAAAGAATAAATGAAATTGGAGTTCAAACAAGAGCGTTCTGGCATTTTGATAATCACATAGAATTGACATAAGTTGGCAAAGAATGTCTCATTAAACGATGGGAAACCAACTGAAGGGGCCGTCATTTGACGGTCTACCAACCTATGAAAATGAGTTGTTCATATGCCCAACACTGCATTTGCAAAAAAGTGCATAACCATTTGATATGCATATCAAAATTTGAAAAAAAAACATCAAATTCTTGTTTCAATTTTGCACTAACAAAAGCCTTAAATCACAGAAAAAGTGAGGTGGAAGGTGATTTCTAAAAAAGTTATGGGGAAGAACAGGGAGAACAAAAGATCTAATTATAGATTTATTGTGGTAAGTTAGTTTTAGTTTTTGGTCCCTTCTTTCTTATACTTTCCCATTCTCTAAGTAACTTTTACAACTCATTAGAGTCTCTCTTTATTATCCCACTCTTTATCTTCTTCCTCCGATAGGCACTATTTGAAGCAAAATACCTATTGATATGTTGCTTGAAAGTGGTTTTGGAGCGCATAGCTCGAATTCAACATGAGTAGGCTAAATTAATGCATACCACACCTAGATTTGAGATTAGAAAGATGGGATTAGATCCAGGTGTATTGAAATTCATCTTTTGACCATGATATTCATATAACTTCATGCAAAACATGAATAATATGTATTGGCTTATTTACTACTTGGGTATGATTAGTTCAGTAAACCCCAATTTAATTTTGTAAAATATGAAAGATTGAAATTCCTAGAAACTTTATGGGAGAAAAATGATTTAGGTTCTATAATGTGCATATATGAAACTTAGAGGCACTATGTATTCAGGTTTTCCCTAAATCCTCTATAATGAAATACATGCTATAAGGTGTTATTGCATAGTTTGGTTTACTTCTGGTTATAAATCCAAGATAATAAAGTGCATTACTCCTTCTAGTATTACTTATTTGTTATTTTGTTTATTTATTTTAAACTACAGATAGTAATGAATATAACCAATTTAGAACATATCAATCAGATCAGGATAAATATCATTCACTATGAAGGATATATGGTATTGTTATTTGACATATCATACCAGTATATTAAGTGAAAGTGAAATAGATTATTGAATGATTGCAACTCAATTATGGTAGAAACTTAGTTTATGTCCTTTCTGAGTACCCAATTTATCTATATTTTCTTAGTATCATTTTCAATATTATAAATTTAGTATAAAATATATACAATTTGAATGAGGAATGACCTAAATATAGAATAAAGCTAATAAAAGTTTAGTATATCATTGAATAGTGAAACTAAAGAATCACATAGACTCTTAGATACCCTAAATATTGTATATTTCTTATGGAGGTGTGAACCACAATGGAGAAAATGTTTTAGCTGCTAGTAATGTCTAGGTGAGGAAAGTTGATCGTGATAATGGGGCACGAGGTGTTATGTAACGACCTCACTTTTTAGCAACCCCCAATTAAGGAAGGCAAAAAATATGAGAGTCATTACCTAAAATTTTCCCAAGGATCCCAATTTTAAACAAATAATAATTAATAGAAAATAATTTCATTCATTTCAAATGTTGTTTACAAGATGTTTTTACATGAAATTTGATTATCATAATTGTATACATGAAAATTATATGACAAGTATCTATCTAATCCTCCTTACAAATTAACTTTAATTCCCTTGAGTCGGATCTTCATATTTTGATATCTCCTTATCTAGCATTTACCTAAGACACCATGAAAGAAAATATAGTCAGTATAACAAGTTATACTCGTATGTGTGGGAAACAAAATATTCGCATGTAGGTGTAACAATATAGTCATCCATAGCAACAAATATGATTACAAAATTGAACATGCATTTTCATTCTAAATTCTCAACTTAATCTCTATGGGACACTCCCATGCTGGAGTATTCATGTGGGGAACCCTATCTCTAGCGTTTAATCCCTACATTGGACACATAATACATAGGCCTTGACCCAGTCATCGGTCACCATAGTGACATTTCATACATAGGCCTTTGCTCGAGGTGATTTTCTTTTCTGGGCCAGATATTCAGTCACCATAGTAATATTTCTTACATAGGCCTTTGCCTGAGATGATGTTCTTATCATGGGTTGATCATTCATCACCATAGTGATGTCTCTTACATCCCACATGTATCACTTACATCCATTAGAGATAGTTGAGCAAGTTATACTCATATAATTTGATATCCATAGTGACTTTATAGATTTAACCACATACCTCAATGGTGGGCCAAGTAGATTATGCATTTATACTTTTGGCATATCATCCAAACAAGTAATAAAAGAAGAATCCAACCATTTAATCTACATGGATGTAAACCCTAAAGTGTCACCAATCATGTCACATTAAACCCTACTTGGTCCTAATCTACAATTTAGGGTTTGGATGAGGAATAAGCGTATTAACCCTATTTCCATCACATATTTAACATTAGGTGGAACCCTAAGTACTATACCCAACATATCCCTTTCTTTATGATCACTTGGGTTAATCTGAGTTCATTAAATATATCACCTTTAACTTTAAAACCCTAATTCCTATTAGGTATTTCCATGATTATCAAATCTACCATATCATTTTTTCATGAGCACTAGGTTCAAATATGTTCCTTAATGACATAGAAAAAGTGATGTTGAACCCTAATTGCTTCATATGCATGATTACTCATATTAAAAACCTCAACAACTCATCATTATGACTATAATCATGTTAAGTTGCCATTTTATTCCTAATTATCACTTTACAACATGATTAGTGTACAAATTTAGGGTTTATTGTCTTTCATCATCACTTTAGCACATATTACACTAATTTTAGAATTGGGAGCATAATTAGACTCTAAAATTATTTTATTTGGATTCATGCCATTTTTCTCATCACTTTTCAAATATTACACTCCTTAATTTGAGTTAGCCAAAAGTTTCTACAATTTCCACAAAAATAAATGTAGTTGAGCCAATAATATGTTGACACATCAGAAACTACTTTCCTTTTGTTTATTTACTTGATCTGGCCCATTAAATAAATGAAAAGACACCACTACCCCTTGCGCAATGGCTTGGATTACCAAGCGCTCAGGGGTAATATAGTCAAATGGCATCATGTCTCCTCATACCTCCAAACGCGGCCAAGTAATGTCATGATAGAACTAACTAGGAAGCTAGCCCCCTAACCTTGGGGCTCAAGGAAACCAGAGGCATCAGAGCAGATTCCCAAGCCTCGGTCATACGCGGGCCAATTCTAGGGGAGCATTTTGATGGTCTTGTTTGTGGAGGTTAAAGGTGGAGGAACAATGTAGTAAGAGAAACTACTCCGCCCGAGTTCTAGGGTTACGAGGCATTATAGAGACAGATTAGAAGGCAATAGGATGCTCTTCTTGATCTTTGAACTCCATCTAAGGGTGCGAGCACCTCTAGTTGAAATTGTTACCAGGCCTTGCCCTTGGGCTGTTGACGAGGAAAGCTCTAGCTGGTGGATCATACAATGGTCCAAGAACCCATCCCATAACCAACATTAGATGTGGATGTGGATGAGGGTAGGAGAAAGAAGTGATTCGTCATCTACCATTCCTCTAGGAACTAGGACACCTTCTACAACTACTATGTAGATTTCTCCTTGTAGGTGAGGGTTTAGATAACAAAGGCCATTGTAGACCTTTCCATGGAAAATTGAGACGTATTCTTATAAACTACTACAGAAATGGATTATAACGTCACTTTTAAAGGTGTCAGTTGTAATAATACACCGACACCTAAACAATAAAGTGTCGGTTTATAAAATAAACTGACATCAATCTGTGAAGGGCGACCAGACACGGGTATCGCTTTTATTCGGTGTCAGTTACATAATAACACACCGACGCTGAAAATTAACCTCCAAATCCAAAATTTCCAATGAAAAAATTACCTCCAAAAATTTAACATATGGTGTCAGTCATTACCTAAAAAACCGACAATGAAAGGTTATTCGCGAAACAAAAATTGGGCACATTTTGATCGTCAGTTTTACATCAATGACCGACACTTAAGGGTTTTCCCGTGCTCTTCGCGGGAAATTTTTCACACCCTTTGAGCGTCGGATTTTCAAAACAACTGACAAATATGGTTATTAATTGAGAACCAATTTTTTAATCGGCGTATGTAGATATATGTCAGTTTATTTCTAGTTAAAACTGACGATTATCATTTGGAACAGGTGTCGGTTTGTGTTGTTAACCGACACTGTTAGTTTTATAAGTCGGTTGTGTTGAATAACTGACACCGAATGTTAACTTAATATCGCGCGAGTGAGCCTGACTCTTCCCTTTTCTCTCTGTGATTGCAATCCACTATTAGGGTCTGGAGATTCCGGCATTCTCCTTGCTCGCCACTGCCGATCTCCTTGCTTGCCGACGCCATTCTACTACTACTGCCATCGCCGCCGTTCGTGGAGCTTCCCGCCACCGTGAAGCACCGCTGTGGAGCTTGCCGTTTGTGGAGCTCGCCGCTGTTCGTGGAGCTCGCCGCCTTGGTGGAGCTCACCACCTCCGTGGAGCTCACCTTTCGTGGAGCTGCCACCGTCGTTGGTCCTCTCCTCCAGCCGGTCCTCCTCTCTTAGGTGCTAGCAGTCCTACTATCGGAGCTAAAGCCAGTGCCAGTAGCCACCGTGCTAGCAGTCCTACTGCCGGAGACAAAGCTGGTGCCAGTAGCCAGCGCCAACAGTAGTAGCCGGAACCAGAGCTGGCCATTATCATCACCACTGCCACTGCTAGAGGTAAAGCCTCTAATTGACTAGGTTTGCATCCTCAATTCATCCTTAACATGTGTTAACAAATAATCCCTATAAACATGTAATGTTTATTTAATAGAATTGATGATTGGCTTGGTTATTAATAATATATGACAAAAATAAAATGCTTAATTTTAACATATATCCTGGATAAACCTTGTATATATGTGTCTTTCCTGGAAACCTTATATTGGATCCCACATATATATAATATTGTCCACTATAGCAAAATCGCCCAATAGTGGCGCATGTTGGTGTATTATTTAGTTGTCTATCTATCTAGACTTGTCTGTATTAATAGTTATTTTAATTATGTGCATGTTTAGGGGTACACCAACCCATTTGTTTAGTTATTGTTTAGGGGTACACCCATGTGTGTGGATGTAAAAATAGATTAATGAATGGAACTGAAAGTTGCTACATGAATGCTTCTAACTAAAGTGTGTGTTTCCATGAATGTTCCAAATTCACAAATCCATCCTATCTAACGACACATACGAAACCAAACAACAAAAAGAAATATGCATATCCTATTATGTTACAAATTACTGATAAATTTCATTATAAATGTTCTTTTATCCTTATTATAACTATGTTAACAAATAATCCCTATAAACATGTAATGTTTATTTAATAGAATTGATGATTGGCTTGGTTATTAATAATATATGACAAAAATAAAATGCTTAATTTTAACATATGATTGTCTAGTATTTTTACAATGATAACTTCCATTACGGTTTAGGATCTCGCCGGCCTTCTGCCTGCCCGTTCGGATTCCAAGTGCACCCATCCATCTCACCTCTCTCCCTGCTCCAGAGCAAGACACCCGACTAGGCTCAAACAGAGGTAAACATCCCCAAAAACCCTCTGTCTCGCCCTCTGATTTGTATTTACTTAAATATTGATTTGTATTTACTTATCTACTCATTCATCTAATGATTTTTTATTCATCACACTATTTAAATTTAGGGCTTTATATTTAAATGCATCTAAACATTTATAAGTTATTAATATTGATTAATTTAGGAAGCATTGATATGTTGTTATGGCTGTCCACAAATGTTTTTATAAGAAATTGTGTGTTGAATGGGGTTGTGAACAAGGAATTGGTGTTGTATTTGTTGGCCTAGAAACCCGTCCAAGATTTACTCATTAGGAGTAAATCTTGGATAGTCCATGGTTTGGGACTGTTCTTGAAAACCTACTCTCAATTAGGATGTAAGTGTATAATGTGTATTGGGTTTTCAAGAAAATTTCAGCGGCATTTCCCTGTTTGTTCTCTAAGTACATATGTACTTGGAGAACGGCGGGGAAATGCTGCCGAAATTTTCTTGAAAACCCAATACACATTATACACTTACTAGTGAGATTAGGTGTTCAAGAATGGGATAGGTGGTACACATTTAAGAATGACATCACATGTATAAACCCTAAAGTTTTAACCATAAACTCTAATCTATTTACCCTAGACCCTAATCTTGTTGTAATATATACTTATTTTCTCTTTGATCATAGAATGGATAGATCATGGATGTCCATTCCCATTCGTTGCACCCCAGAGTTTATTTCTGGTCTTGATCAATTTGTTAGATTTTCTGAGGAACATAGGAAACAACATGGAGATAGGTTCTACTATCCATGTAGGCATTGCGGTAACAACTTGAAAGTCAGTACTGGTGACAAAATCAGAAGTCATGTCATGTGCAACAGGATTGTACAAGGCTATACAGAATGGCACTGGCATGGAGAGATTTCAAACCTGAAACCAGTGGATGTCGATAGCAGTGCTTGTGTGGAAGAAGAAATTGCCTCCAATGCCATAGATGTGAATGAACCAGTTCCAGTAGACATCATTGATGCGATGCTGGATAGTTGTGGGGTAGAGCACACCGATTCACCTCCCATGTTTAGAAACATTGTGCATGATGATGAGATACCATTATACACAGGTTGTAAGTTTACGAAGCTTAGCGATGTGTTTAACAATCGATGGAGTGACAAAAGCTTCACGTCATTGTTGTCTTTGTTGAAAGAAATTCTTCCCAAAGGAAACGAGCTGCCGATCTCAACATACCGGTTAAAGAAATTGTTGTGCCCAATGGGAATGGAGGCCAAGAAGATACACGCATTCCCGATTGATTGTGTATTATTTCAAAAGGACTATGTGAATTTGAAAGATTGTCCAAAATGTGGTGCGTCAAGGTATAAATTGACGACTTTGGGGGAGTCCAAAACTGGTTCTCCAGCCAAGGTGATGTGGTATCTACCTATAATACCACGATTTCAACGCTTGTTCACCAATCCTATAGATGCAAAGAATTTGAGGTGGCATGCAGATGTTAAGAAAATTAATGATGGGATCCTACGACATGCGTCTGATTCCCCACAGTGGAAGAAGATTGATCTATTGTACCCTGAATTCGGTGAAGAGGATAGGAATCTAAGACTTGGGCTTTGTACAGATGGGATGAATCCATACGGGACATTGAGCAGCCAACATAGCACTTGGCCAGTCATGCTTGTTATATACAATCTTCCTCCCTGGTTGTGTATGAAAAATAAGTACATTATGTTGTCGTTGTTGATATCGGGCCCTAAACAACCTGGAAATGATATCAATGTTTATCTTGAACCTCTGATTGATGACTTAAAGAAACTCTGGGGTGAAGGTGTGATGACCTATGATGCTTCATGAAGAGAGACATTTTGTTTGCACGCTATGTTGTTTTGCACTGTGAATGACTTTCCGGCATATGGGAATTTGTCTGGATATAGTGTCAAAGGATCTAAAGCGTATCCTATATGTGAAGAGAACACTGATTCAATATGACTAAAACACAGCGACAAGACTGTATATATTGCTCATCGAAGGTTTCTTCCAAAATTTCATCTGTATCGTAGGTTGCGCAAAGAATTCAATGGACGAAATGAGGAACGTAGTGCACCTAAACCTATATCAGGGGAGGATGTTTATGAAAGAATGAAAGACATCGCCAATGAATTTGGTAAGAGATCACAATGTATGATGGCCACAAGGAGTGACAAGTCTTTATTCAAGAAGAATTCGATATTTTGGGATCTTCCTTATTGGAGTTCTTTGACAGTCAGGCATTGTATCGATGTCATGCACGTTGAGAAAAATGTATGTGATAGCGTCATCGGTACTCTGTTGAATATACCAGGTAAGACTAAAGATGGGATAAAATCCAGAATGGACCTATGTAAAATGGGAATAAGATCAGAATTAACAGAATTATGTGAAATGGGTAATAAAAGAACATACTTACCTCCCGCTTGTTACACGTTGTCTAGAAAGGAGAAGAAAGCATTTTGTGAATGCTTGTTAAATGTTAAGGTGCCACATGGTTACTCATCCAACATCCGTACATTGGTATCAATGAAAGATCTGAAGTTCATAGGTCTTAAATATCAAGATTGTCACATTCTAATGCAACAAATATTGCCTGTGGCAATTAAATCTATATTTCCGAAGCATGTAAGGTTTGCAATCACCAGACTTTGTTTCTTTTTCAACAGTCTGTGCAGCAAAGTTATTGACCCTGATACTCTCAATAATTTGCAAAGAGAAGTCGTTGTTACCCTATGTCAGCTTGAGATGTATTTTCCTCTGTCATTCTTTGATATCATGGTACATCTTGTTGTCCACTTGACTAGGGAAGTGAAAATGTTGTGACCAGTTTTCTTGCATTGGATGTATCCCTTTGAACGATACATGAGCGTTTTTAAAGGTGATGTTCGAAACCGTTATCGGCCTAAAGGGAGTATTATTGAGGGTTATGTGGCGAGAGAGGTTATGGATTTTTGTAATGACTTTCTGAGTGGTAATGACGCTCCCGTGAATGACAAGAATATTGAGGAGCATTTTGGCAAAGGAGTTTTGGGAGCACGAGTGAAAGTAATCAGCCATGAGTAGTTGGAGCAAGGTCACTTGTATATTTTACACAACATCGACGAAGTGAGTGTTTATATCGAGGAACATACCAATTTCATCAAGAGACAATATCCTCGATCCAATTCAATGTGGCTTTCTAGAGATCATAACAAGACATTTATTAAGTGGTTTGAAGATAAAGTCTTACATCAACTATCTCAAACACCAGATAATGTTACTGAAACCATCAAATGCCTCACCTTTAAACCAAAATTGAATGTTATGTCTTATGAAGGCTTTGACATAAATGGTTTCTCATATTACACAAAGCGTCAAGATGATAAGAGTGTCGTCCAAAACAGCAGGGTCACCCTTCAAGCGTCTTCATTGTTTTTTGCAAGTGCAAAGGATAAAAGTCCACATGAAGCTAAAATGTCATATTACGGTGTCATTGAAGACATATGGGAGTTTGACTATGTAGATTTCAGAATTCCACTCTTTAAATGTAATTGGGTTGACAACAACAAAGTAGTTATAGTGGATAAATTGGGTTTCACATTAGTGAACTTTGAAAAGATTGGCGAGAAGGGTGAACCATTCATATTGGCATCACAGGCAAAACACGTATTTTATATCGATGATCCTGCAAATGATAAATGGTTGGTTGTTCTTCATGGTAAAAGACAGTTCATTGAAGATCCTATAGATGAAGAAGAGTACTATGATAAGTATGATGACTCCAATCCATTCTCAGTTGGGTTGCTAAAACCACCAAACATTGAAGCTGGGGATCACAATGACTTGTATGTTCACGGGGATCATAATGAAGGATTGTTAATTGATAAAAGATCACAATATTAGAGGCATGGATGTTTATATTTTTATTATGTTCCCATGATGACCATGTTGATGATCACCGTGAGGGTGAGGATGTGCTTGCACCGCCTACCAATGTAAGTTTTAAGAATATATCCCTGAGGTTTCAATCTATATGTTCATTTATAATTATATTATGTAAGTGTGTTTTTTTTTTAATTTTTAGGATACTAGTTAATAGAAATTCTATTTAATTTGCAGGCGTTCACAAAAGACTACAGGCTATGCAGGACGGCCATGGCATAGCTATGCAGGCCATCGACATTGCTTTGTAAATCCAAAGCGCAACAGTCGGAGAGAAAGCAAGCATCCCACACTAAGGTTATATAGATATATAGTGGGACTAAGGTGATGATCCCACCTACTAAAACAGGTTACCGACAACTACATGTTATGACTGGGAGGTTGTGATTCAGCAACCATATGCATTAGCAGGAGGATAAACATATTTCACCACGAGTTAACATTGAAGAAGGTCTACTAACCTTCTTCAATGTTAACTCATGGTGAAATCTGTTTGTCCTCCTGCTAATGCATATGGTTGCTGAATCACGACCTCCTAGTCATAACATGTAGTTGTCGGTAACCTATTTTAGCAGGTGGGATCATCACCTTAGTCCCACTATATATATGTACTAAGATATAGTGTTGTATGTAAATTCGGCACTGTTGTTATTATGCACTATATATGTGTTAGTCTGTCATGTTGTTATATGAATCTGAAACACTTGTGCGTGCTGCACTTTATGTATCGTATTTGTATCATGCTTCCCTTCATTGTGGCTTCTTTTGCTATTTCATGTATCTTTGAATATATGATTTTGTTGACAATGATGACAATCATGACAATGATGACAATGTGAATGAATTTTTATGAATTGTGTGTGAAAATCATCAATACATGAATGTTTCTACATGTGTCTGAATGTGAAAAGAGATGAAATAAATGGAACTGCAGGTTGCTACTAGTTTCTACATGTGTGTGATGAAAAAATTAATATGAATTAAATGTTCTTATACATGAGTGTGAATCACATATATATAATATTGCCCATCATGTTAATTTTGCAGGTTTGTGGCCTGTTGTTGGCTGATATCAATGGATGTCGTAAAACTTGCAGTTCATAACTGAATTGCAGGTTTCTCATCGTGCGACCAGCCACAACAGATCTACAGACTGACAGAAAAAAAACATCGGCGTCGGTTATATGAAAAGAACTGACAATGTATGGTTACAATGTTGGTTGCCATACTAGTAACTGATTTCGATTTCCCTAATGAGGCCAGACACCATGGTCGTTCTGGACAGCACGGCCGTGGCAACAGACCAGACATAAAATAGGTGTCAGATATTTGTATAAAATTGACGACATAGGATAACAGTGTCGGTTGCCCTACTAGTAACCGACGCCGATTTCCCTAGAGGCCAAACAACACGGCCGTGCTGGTCAGTACGGCCATGGCAGCGGGTGAGATGGCATCAGTTATCACTAAGAAACTGACGCCGATAGTGCCCCAGATGGCACCCTTTCTGTGGCGCGAAGGTATGTGGCGTCAGTTTCGAACCCAATAATCGACGCCTATACCCCCTGTCGGCACGTTTTCGACGTGTTTTCAGTGGCGCGCGAAGGGTTTTGGCATCCATTTGAGAATCGACGCGTAACGGTTGGGCTTTTAGCGGCCCCCACATAGGTGTCACTTAAGAACCGACACTAAAGGCCTTAAAAAACCAACACTAAAGGTCGGTTATGTACTAGTGATGTCTGGGATGCAAGAGGGTTCTTGGGACCTTTCATATACACAACCTTAGATAAACCCTAGTAGTTGCTAGGAAGATAGGAAGGTATAGAGGGAGAGAGGCACTGATAGGAAGCATATATTATCCACTCATATTATGATGTTTTAGTCATATTTAACAACTGAAAAATTACTCCTTTCCATATCTTTCTACTTATTTCTTTTGTTCTTCTCTTTGTTGCACAAAAGGCAAGGTATTCCATAAACACATATGACAACCTTCTTATGAGTATCCAAATAAAATATTTTTATTTTATTCAACACTTGGTCTCCAACTAAAATATGAGAATGTCAAGGTAGTTTTTAGAAAGCAATTAAATTTTTTTACCTTTTATTCATTTGTCATATGCACATAGAACCAAAGCATTTCTTTTACTCTCTTTCTCTCTCTATATTTCAGTAAGACATATACTAAATTAATATTCCATAATACTTGGTTGACACACCAAAAACCATTAAGGAATGTATATAAGTAAATACATTCTAGATCATCCATCTATTTCTCTCCTTAATACATTTATTCAATTTATTACTTGCCCTCAACATCTATTTCTGGAAAATTCCACACCATTCCTTACCAATTGTCCACTATTTTTGGTAATTCCTTTATCATTAGTTTTTCCCTATTTCTTTATGAAATATCTTTCAATTTATTATTTCAAACCACAAAACACATGAAATCCCATTTATTTCTTTAACTTGTGTCACAAGGACCAATTTGTAAAGAAAATGGTCTCATAGGTCTTACTTGGGCCATGGGTCAAACCCAGGCCCCGAAGGTGGATTCATTACTACCTCAATTGTATCATTAGGGATATTACTTATCAATTCGTGCATTAAATCTATATAATTCAATTTTATTAAAAATGAGGAAATAACATTCACCCCTCCTTAAAAGGAATTTTGTCCCCAAAACTCACATCTAGTAAACTTAAGGTGTATGATAATTCAACTTAATTTCAAACCTTAGGTTTAGCAACCCAACTTAGATATCATTAACTTCTTTTATTAATATGCAAGTTCCTCACATTATGGCTAAGTCTGATACCCCAATTTGAATTTAGAGTATATCCACATACCTATCATCTACATGATATCATCTCTTGATGATTTAATTTCCATTGTGAATTTAAATTTCACTTGGTGATTACCTTTTTGACCTAGTTTCTTCAACTTATTATTCATTCATTTTCACATAAGGGTGAGGTAACACCTCCAACCATAGGTCATGTCATTAATCTCAACTTAAGATATTCATTTTCAATTTTAAGCACAACATATGTCTACCCAATCTATCTCCCTAATAATGGGTTGAAATAAGTACTTGAATGCAGACCAAACACAAAGTTCATCCCATTCCAAAAGAAGAGATGGTGTATCCACATTTTATGTTTCAATTTCACATTTTAGGTTGAATCTCGACTTCAAACCCATACTTTTTAATTCCATGTCATTCTTGTATTTAATGAAGTGCAATGTTTTTCTCACTCTTGAGTTTGTTCATAGCTCCTCTCAAGATTTCACTATTACATGACTTCTTTGTATCTTTTACATTTACACCTCATATTATATGAGCCTTATCCACTTACTTTAGGTCTCTAGGGGTACAAGTCATTTTTGAGTGATCTCATCCTTATGCATCTACATAATTCCTCTCACATTCACCCCTTGGGCATCATCAACTCATGAAGGTAGCCAATCTCCTAGGTCATGGTCCTCGGGTAAACATAGTTGTTACCTCCTGACCAAATGGTCTTGTGCATTCAAGTAACAATCAACTCCTAATCCCATTAGTCCCATGTACCTTTCATACTCCCTACTTGACCTTAGGATTGACTTAGGGATGTACCCTTTCCCAGGGTTTCTTTGCGATATTACAACTTTAACCATTTCCAAGCTCATTATTTTCATATGTAATTCTTTAAATCAGATTTTCTCCATCTCTTATGATGCTCATTATTCTCTCTATATCCCCTCGTTGGGGTCATGGCAACTTTTTCTTCCAGGATCAGTCTCATAGTGATGTTTCCTTATGTTACTTAGAGATGGCATACTTGGGTTCAAAGAATCATACTCGATATATGTTCATTCTTATTTTGTATCTTTAATTATCTACCCTTTAGGTGAGAGTTAAGGTTACCTCAAGCTTTAAATTGATTTATCACCTCACCCTTCTAGGGAAGGTCCTAAACTAGGGTTCCCTCTTGGCTCGCAGGAGGAGGTTAGGCTCTCTAGACATACCCCAGACCTATAGGTCTAGGGTTTTCAAACCCCATAGGACCTTTCCCACTCTTGGGTTGACCCACCCTAGGACAGGACACTAGCCCTACAAGTCGAACTGAGGGTTTCATATCATCACTTTTTTATGCAACCTCAATAAGCATATCTTATTTGAACCTTTCGACCCTGTTCCTCTTTTCCTAGTGGTGTTCCCTCTCTAAGGGGATCCTCATCATGGGAACCTTCTCTAAAGGTTTGGTCACTACAGTGGACATCAGTCATCCCCATGTGATGACTCTATTCACCCCATGTTTTCTCTTTAACTCACCAGAGATTGATATAGGGCTTGATCAGGTTACATCCACAAAATGTGCTATTCATAGGTTGCTTATGTTTCTTAAAAAAATTAGTAACCATCATATGTTGAACATACATTTTATATTATAACTTCTCAATCTGTATTTGCCCAATCTCTTTGGTATACCCACTCATGGGGGGCATTCATACTCACTCACTAGGAGTGTTCTCAATGATCTACCCACTCTTTGAGGGTGACATCCATTCATACCCACTCATTGGGGGTGTCCATAGTATCATAGCCACTCGTTGGGAGTAGTTCAATGGCATACCCACTCACTGGGGGTAGCATGCTCATTCTCTGGAGATAATTTCATTCACATACCCACTCACTAGGGGTAGTTTCTATTGCATACCCACTCATTGGGGGTCCATCCAATTACACACCTATTCTCTTGGGTTAGTCTAAATAGCTTACCCACTTTCTAGGGGAATCATACCCACTCACTGGGAGTATTCTATCCATCCATTCCGCTATAGATAGTATTAGGACCATGAGCAAGGTATACTCATGTTTTCATTTTCATGTATAACCATTGATTATTTATATTTCCATGTATATGTAAATCATATCCACATGCATCATACATAAATTTCTCCACATTCATACATGGAAATCTAGAACACAAAGACTTATTTACATTTTTTTTAATTTTCAGTACTCTTACCCATATGGGTAGGGTTTCCATTTTAACCATTCAACTCCCATTTCCCATGATTAGGGTTTTAGGTTAGGGTTAGAGACTACACCCTACCTCTTAGGGTTTCTATGTCCTTTGACCCCATAGGGTTCTTGAAAACCAACCCTAGACCATCTATAGTTTACCCTTGCAACTCAGAAAACCATTTTTCTTTACTTCATTATTTTCAAATTGCATGTACATTATTATTTCCATAACACATGCACATTATTATTTCCACATTATATGTACATTATTATTTCCATATTACATGTACATTATTGTACATTGATTAGTGGAGGATTCCTTAAACCCAAACTTGAGATGAGTGTTGGGAAATATGGATACAAAATAGGCAACATAAACAAAAACAAATTATCTATGTTATTCCTCATAATCAGCAAATCACGTCAATCACTATAATATAGGAAGGAATACTTTGAGGATATACCTAGTCCTAGATAAAGTCTAGTGACATGTCCTCATCTTTGTAGTTGCAAAACTATCCTCTAGTTGCATTGGGCCTCATTTGACTACTGTGCTTTTTGGTTTGCACCAAGGACTGCAATCTCGAACGCCATTGTCTACAACAACTCCTCTCTCAACAGACTGTTGGTTGATGTTTTCCTCCTAGAGGCACACAATGGCCTCCCTCTTATAGATAAGTCCACACAGACTGCCTAGAACTACTATCATCCTACTAGAATTGACAGGAAGGATTCGTCCCTTCCGTTGGCATACTAGTCACAAACTTGCTCTCCCACAATAATGATCTTAGTTGTTCTCTCCTTTGCTATCCCTCCCTAGTCGGGTAGAACTTGCTTGGGCTCCCTTGTTTACCAAAACTAGAGATGAGAATAATTGTCAGAGAAACTAATTCTCAATTGTCTATGTTGCATTCTGGGAAGCCCGTAGTACCCCACTATTTATAGGCGGTTTTTGGGCCAGGGTTCCCAGTCGATGTAGGAGTGAAAGGGACCAGAAGTTCTTGATTTTTCACAACCTCTGACCACCCAAATGGTGGTATGGTGGCCCAAACAATCATTTGGCATGTGAGATAGTCATCTCACACTGTGAGATGGTCGTTTTGCAATTTCTTGATCGAGTATGAAATTGGCAATTCATTTCCCATTAATGCTAAACATCAATTCCTTGCACAACAAGTAATGTGCAATCCAAACGAATTTGGGAAAGTATCTAGAACCTTCCTCAAGATAGACTGGGTAGTCTCTCCCATTTGAGATAGATGTCTCACTCACCTAGATGATCTTCTGGTGAGTCAAGCCAAGCCAGTCAGTTCAACACATAGCCAATTTCAACTCAAATTAGCTTGGCTCTCCAAATGCCTATCTCAACCCTTAAGACGACCGGTTGGCACTCTAGATGGCCGTCTCACCCTGTGCGATCAGTGTATGGCAGTGTATCTAGTTGATATGTTGTATGAATCAATTACCTAAATGCTTGAGTAATTCATTCAATCATCATTCAAGATTAAATTCCTCTTCTAGGTTGAGACCTATATGTGTGACCCTATAGGTCTGATATCATGTTGGTAGTGAATGTCCATAACTTACTTATGATATCATAAGAAAAGATTGGTGCCTAGTCGCACATTAGTGATACCCAAGTGAATGGAAAGTTGGGCAACAACTTCAACCAATAATCTATGTATGGTGTTACAGTGCTTGTATAGTTCCTTTGTCACTGATATCCAAATTGAACTCGAGGTATGGAGTAGTCACCATCTTCAACATTCAATCTTGTTTCCTGAACCAAGAGTAGATTGTCTAAGATATATGTAAGCTCAATATAACATATCGACTCACATGCATTTCTCAATCTCACTAATCAAGAGGCCTGGGATATCATAATCTTGTAGAAGGGACAAATCCAATATCTATCACTCACAATCAATCCCCATGTGTCACAATCACCCAATCATCACTGTTATAACAACCCATGTTTCAGGACTACTTTTGATGATGTCAAAGCATACCGATCGACATGTGATGAGTACAGTGATTTTAGGTCTAAAAACCACAACCACCACCATCAATGTGAGAGCTGACTATGACTTCCATGATGATAGCTTCCATGTGTCAGTCTCACGATGGGTCTGTCTGATACAATGTTATCTAACATGTATCTGTGTGATTGGTTTTATATATCCATATCATGACTAATGAGACTCTATCATCAAACAACTCACACTCTAGTCTTATGTATCATTGTTGTCTATCAACCCTCCACAAAAACAATCGATCAGGGACATAATGATAATCTATATATTTACTCTTAACATCCATATGATCTCATTCTTCCAAGTCATGTACTTAAAGACATATGTCATTGAGTAACATTATTCTATAGAAATTTATAACTTTACATCATTATCTCATGACTGAATTAAACAGAATAAATTGGAAGTGTGCCTTATTTATTAATCAAATCATTAACAAATTATGCCATTACAATCATCACATGATTGTCTCTCTAGGCATACATACCAATAGACTCCCACTTGCACTTAGTGCAATCACCCACGAATTTTATTCCAAGTGACCTAACATGACCATCATGCTTATGCTGTGAAAGTGCCTTTGTCAAGGGATCAACAACTTTGTTCTCAATTGGTACTTTGCAAATCTTACATCTCCCCATTGTACAATATCTCATATAAGATGACATCACCTTTGTATATGATTTGAGCACTGATGCGATCTGGATTCCTTAGCTTGTGCAATAGCTCCATTGTTGTCACAATATAGCTCAATTGTTTCATAGATGCTTGGAACAACCCCAAGTTTTATAATGAACTTCTTGATACATACAACCTCCTTCATTGCATCCAATGTATCAATATACTCACCCTCTATTGTAGAATTGACAACTATATCTTGCTTGGAACTCTTCCAGCTTGCATATCTATTGTTTAGGAAAAACATGAATCCTGGTTGTGATTTGTAATCATCTTTATCAGTCTGGAAGCTTGCATCAGTGTAACCCTTTACCACCAACTCTTCCTCTCTACCGTAGACCAAGAACTAATCCTTAGTCCTTCTGAAATACTTGAGGATGTTCTTCACAGCTATCTAGTAAGCGTCACTTGGATCTGACTGATATATGTTCATCATGTTCAAGGGATATGAGACGTCTGGATAGGTACACAACATTGGATGCATGATTGATTAATTGATGAGGCATATGTAATCAAACCCATGCATTCCCTTTCTTCACAAGGATTGGGAAATTGATCTCTAGACATGGGGACACCATGGAGCACAATCATGTTTCCTCTCTTTGAGTTATCCATGTTGAACCGCTTCAACACTTTGTCAATATATGTGCTCTGACTTAGTCTAAGATGCCTTCTTGATCTATCTCTATAGATCTTTATCCCCAATATGTAGGATGCTTCTCCCAAATCTTTCATAGAAAATGTATTTCCAAGCCATGTCTTTACCTTTTATAAAATAGGAATGTCATTCCTCATCAATAATATGTCATCTATATATAATATGAGGAATGTCACTATGCTCCCACTAACCTTCTTGTACTCACAAGGTTCATCTTCATTTTGAATAAATCCAAAATCTTTGACTTTCTCATCAAGACAAAGATTCTAGCTTTGAGATTCTTGCTTCAATCCATAGATTGACCTTTGTAGCTTACAAACTCTATTTGCAAACTTTGGATCTATAAAACTGTTAGGTTGTGTCACATATACATCTTGAACAAGATTCTTGTTAAGGAATGTGGTTTTAACATCCATTTGCCAAATCACATAGTCATGATAATCTACAATAGCAAGCATGATCATGATGGACTTAACCATGTCCACTAGTGAAAAGGTTTCATCATGGTCAACACCTTAAACCTGTCTAAAACCCTTTGAAACCAATCTGCCCTTATAGGTTTGAACTTTTCCATCCATGTCAATCTTCTTCTTGAAGACCTGATTGCACCCTACTGGTTTTACCCCTTTAGGTAGATCCACTAAACTCCATACTTTGTGGGTATACATGAATTCCATCTCAGATCTCATGGACTCAAGCCATTTCTCTGACTCTGGTCCCTCTATAGCATCTTGATAGGTTATTGGCTCATTATCTATGACCAATTCACTGCCTTCTTGAGTTACAAGATATCCATATCTCTCATACTCGAAGTGTGTCTTATTAGAACTATGAGGTTCCTGTGATTCTTAAGGAATTTGAGATTTCATAACACTTTGTGATTCTCTTTGTTCCTCTTGTACATCTATTAGTGCAATGTTTTCTTGTTTCTCTCGAACCTCTTTGAGTTTTACTTTTCTCCCACTGATTCCTTTGGAAATATGTTCTTTTTTTAGGAACACAACATCTCTAGAAACAAAAAATTTGTTGTCAAATATGGAATAACAGTAATATCCTTTAGTCTCCTTATGATGTCCAACAAAATAGGATTTAGCAGATTTAGGACCAAGATTCTCAGAAAGCATTTTACCAACATAACCTTCACATCCCCAAATCCTCATAAAAGACATATTGGGATGCTTCCCAGTCCATATCTCATATGGTGTCTTTTGAACTGATTTAGATGGTACTTGTCTTAGTGTAAACACAAAAGTTTCTAGAGCATACCCCTAGAAGGTAGTTGGATGCTCGGCTAAACTCTTCATTGATTGCACCATATCTAGTAATGTTTGATTCCTTCTTTCTGACACACCATTAGTCTTCTAGGTGGAGTCTACTGGGATACAATCCCATGGGCTCTAAGAAGGTTCTCAAACTCCTAGTTTAAGTATTATCCACCTTGATAAGAATGAAGTGCCTTAATACATTTACCAAGTTGGTTCATACTTCATTGATAAACTCCTTGAAAATTTCAAGAGTTTCTGACTTATGTTTCATAAAATAAACATAGACATATGTATTGAAGTCATCAATGAAGGTAATGAAGTATTGATACCCACCTCTAACAGTTGTTCTAAAAGGTCCGCACACATCAGTATGTATGAGTCCTAATAGATCACCAACCCTCTCATTGTTACTAGTGAAAGGGGTCTTAGCCATCTTGTCTAATAAACAAGATTCACATGTCTCTAATGATTCAAAATCAAAAGAGTCCAGATAACCATCTTTATGGAGTCTAGATATGCGATTCTCATTTGTGTGCCCTAGACGACAATGCCAAAGGTATGTCTTGTTTGAGTTGTTTATTTTTAGTCTTTTAGTATTTACATTATAGACATTTGTCTTTAGATCTAACAAATAAGACCATAAGACATTGGGGCACTGCCATAAAAGATCCCATCTTTTGAAATAGAACATTGACCATTTTTAATATGGATTAAAATGAATCCTTGCCAAAAAAAGATACAAATATGATGTTTCTATTTTATCAAGTATGTAATAGAAGTTGTTTAACTCTATTACAAGGCTTGTGGGTAGAGATATACTATAGGTTCTAATTGTGTTGGCCACAACTCTTGAGTCATTTGCAACTCAGAGTTCCACCTCGCCTTTTTCCAAAGGCCTACTTCCTTTCAAATCTTGCATATGACAACATGTGTGAGATCCACATACAGTGTCTAGTACCCATGATGATGAAGTAGATAGATTTATCTCAAAAATATATATACCTAATGTGGAGATCACCATCCCCATCTTCTGCTTCCTAAAAGCCTTCAAGTACAAAGGATGAGTTCCTCTTATACTTTTCTTTCTCCTTATCTTGATTGTTGAAAATTGGATTTAGGCTTGACCTCATAACTCTTCTTGTTCTTTCTTTGATCCTTGAACTCAGCTCCATTGTTCATCATCACAGGCTTGTCCTTATTCAATTTTGCTTCAGAATGAATCAACATGGCAAGCAAGTCTGACATCTGTCCGACCATATTATACACATGATAACATGCAATTAAGCGACTATATGATTATGCCATTGACTTTAGAATCAAATCAATTCCCAACTCTTGGCTCAAGGTGAATCCCATTTCTTCAATATGATACACATGTCCAATCATATTGAGCACATGTTCTTCTACTGAGGTTCCCTATGTCAGCTTAGATTCAAGTAGCACCTTTAGGATATCATCCTTTTGTTGCTTTGTGACGCCAAGTGTCACTTTCTTAAGATGTGTTACCATCTCAAGAACACTCATGTCCTCACACTTCTCATGCAACTCATAGTTCATGCAACAAAGCACGATACCTTATCTCTAAAGCATTATTGGCCTGCTTCCAGTAAGCAACCACGTGTGACCTAGGTGCATCATGAGAAGGTATTTCTGACACTGGTTTGCCAAGGACGTAGAGCTTGCACTCTTCATTGAGAACCCTTCTCAAAGTCTAAAACCAGTCTTGGAAATTTGTCTCGTCAAGTTTGTCCTTCTTAAGGACCAATCCCAATTCAGATGTGTTTGTCATTTGATTCTATGATAAAAAATTTGCATTTGTCAAAAACTCTTGATTCGATTTGAAAATTTTGACAATATTAATTAGATCTGTAATTATTATCACTCCCACTATTTTATTCAAATTGATAGACACACATATCCATTTGGAATATTTTACTGTACAATATTCTAGTGGGTCAAGATCTATATTTCATCAAATCATGAGTCAACTTTGTCCGATCGCCCACAACTTGACTATTTGGGTAGGCAATCATGCCAATTGCATCATATGCAACTCTTGGATAGATGATATCCCCAACTCCTTGCCATAATCATTTGCATGCTTCTAGGCTTAGATGCTCTAAGAATCACCAGTTAAGGCTGAGCCAAAAGCCATAATGATAATAATGCACCCTGATTTTGGTGACACCTACATTTTTACCATCACACTTCCACAAGATAGATGGTGCACAACACTTTGGTGTCACCAATGCTTATTCGATCAAGTATTTCATGTGTGCCACTTTTTGAAAGAATCTAAGACTTAATATTTTATTTGAAGTAGTTTTAATAAATACATATACTTTATACAATCACCACATATATAGTATGTATCATATACATGCTATATCCCACAACAAAAACATGCAATAAACGAAAGTGATGGTTATAGCCAGCCTAATGTAATTTCTAGGAGCCACAAGGAATTACATCATCTTTGGTCCACATCACATGTAGAAACATGTTGTTGATGAATATCAACTCTTGCCAATCCGGGTTGATCAATTCAACCCTTGAACTGATGGCTCACCTCTTGGTCAGTCGTTTGGTCATCTTACATGTCGGCTGGTTTCGCTAGTCCACCAACTGACGGCTCCTCCTGTTGATCGTTTAGGTCCACCAGGCGGTTGGTTTAGCTCATCCTTCTAGTCCTCCTTGGTCCTCTATCCAATTGGCTTGTGTTTGGAATATCATCATCTTCATCATAATAGAATAGTAAACTATCCTATTTTTACATAATTATTGAGAAACCCTGAGTTACATTCAAGGGGATCAAGGGTAGGAAAGAATAATACTTTTACATTGGGAAGATAAGATCAAGGTTTGGTACACAGACTGAGATAAAAGGATAAACCAACCCCACAACCATGGTGGGTTATTGGTCATAACCATGCTACACATCCACCATCAAAATCACTATTAGGGAGATGCGTGTAAATTATATATATATATATATACATATATATATGTATGTATTTATATATATATATATATATATATTTATATATGTATTTATATATATATATATTTATATATATATATGTATTTATATATATATATATTTATATTTATATATCTATATGTATATATATTTATATATATATATGTATATATATATTTATATATGGGCGTTCATTCATTGCCCGCGCGGGTAGCCTAGATTTTCGCTACCCGGCAGCCAAAAAAGTAACTCTCCTGGCTAAGAAAGTAACTCTGCTGTAAAAAAGTAACTATGGTGTCAAAAAAGTAACTCTGCTGGCAAAAAAAGTAACTCTGTACAAAATATACAGCAGATATATATAAGGACGGGTTTTTTGATTTTGGAGGGGCAAATGATATTATTTTTGGCTAAATTTTTTTGGAGAGCTAGACAAAACAGTCCTCTACAATTGCAAATTTTTATTTTGAAAAAAAGTGGTCGGAAGGGTGGGCGGGTAGCTACCCGCGCGGGCAATAAAGATGGGCCCTTTATATATATATTTATATATATATATTTATATATTTATATATATATATATTTGTTTGGGATTATCGTGGTATTTGATTGTATAGATATTATTCTCATCACATGCAATAATAAAATGATAAAATCAAAATCTGATAATATTGATTATTCCATAATATAGTAAATAAATGTTGGATCTGATACCACTATTGGAAAATATGGCTACAAAGCAGGCAGTGGAAATAAAAAAATTATCTACCATATTCCCCATAATCAGCAGATTGTGGCAATTACTATAAGACGGAAAGGATGGTTTTGAGGATATACCTGGTCCTGGAGCAAGTCCAGCAACATCTACTCACCGTCATAGATGTACAACTATCTTTTAGTTGAATTGGGACTCGTATGACTATTGTGCTTCCTGATCTACACCTCGGACTGCAGCATCGAACGTCATCATCTATAGTAGCTCCTGGAAGACAATAGCCTCCCACCTTTAGAGAAGTCCAGACATACCACCTAGATCTCCTATCATCCTTCTAGAATGGATAGGAAGGAGTCGTCCCTTCCGTTGGTGTACTAGGCACCAACTTACTCTCCCACAACAATGATCTCAATTGTTCTCTCCCTTGCTATCCCTCCCTAGTTGGGTAGGACTTGATTGAGATATCTTGGTTACCAAAACAAGAGAGGACAACAATTATCAGATCGACTAATTCTCAATTGTTTGTGTTGTGTTCTAGGAAGCCCCCAGTACCACTCTATTTATAGGTAGGGTTTGGGGCAAGGTTCCCAGTCGATGCAGGACTAGAAGGGACTAAAATATCTTAAATTTTTGCAACTTACAACCACCCAAATGGCCGTTCAGTGACCCAGATGGTTTTCTGGCATGCGAGACGGTCATCGCATACTGTTAAATGGTCAGTTTGTAGTTTCCTGGTCAATTATAAAATTAGCAATTTGTTTTCCATTAATGTTAAATATTAATTCCTTGAACAAGAAGTAATATGCAATCCAAATGAATTTGGGAAGTGTCTAGAAACTTCCTTCAGCCAAATTAGGTAGTCTTGCCCATGTGAGATGGCCATCTCATTCCCCCAAACGATCATTTGGTGAGCTGAGCCAAGCCAGTCGGTTCAACCCATAGCCAATTTCAACTCGAACCAGCCCGTCTCTCCAAATGCCCATCTCAACCCTTGAGATGACCGTTTGGCAATCCAGAAGGTTGTCTCACCCTATGAGATGGGCGTCTGGTAGTGTATCTAGATGATATGTTGTGTAAATAAAGTACCCAAATGCTTTAGTTATTAATTCAATTATCATTCAAGGCTAAACTCCTCTTTTAGGTTGTGACTTATGTGTGTGACCCTATAGATCCCATATCACGTTGGTAGTGAATTTCCATAACTAACTTATGACATCCAAGCAAAGAGTGGTGCCTAGTTGCACATAAATGCTACCCATGTGAATGGAAAGTTGGGGAACAACTTCAACCTACAATCTATGTATGGTGTTAAAGTGATCGTATAGTTTCTTTTATCACTGATATCTAGATTGAACTCGAGGCCTGGAGTAGTCACCCTCTTCAACATTCAATCTTGTTTCATAAACCAAGAGCACACTATCTAAGATATATGTAATCTCAATATCACATATTGACTCACATGTGCATAGACATGCATTTCTCAGACTCTCTAATCAAGAGGACTAGGATATCATACTCCTATAAGAGGGACAAATCCCATCTATGTCACTCATAATCAATCTCAATGTGTCACAGTCACCCAATCATCACCGTTATGAAAACCCTTGTTTCAAGACTACGTTTGATGATGTCAAATCATACCAAATAACATGTGATGAGTGTAGTGATTTCAGGTCTAAGAATCACAACCACCACCATCACTATGAGAGCAGACTATGACTTCCATAATTATGGCTTCCATGTGTCAGTCTCATGATGGGTCTATCTGATACACAGTTCTCTAACATGATTTTGTGTTATTGGTTTGATATAGCCATATCATGACTAATGAGACTCTATCATCAACAAACTCACACTCAGATCTTATGTGTCATTGTCTGTCTATCAACCTTCCATAATAAAAATTGATCAGGGATATAATGAGAATCTATATATGTACTCTTAACATCTATATGATCTCATTCTTCCAAGTCACGTATTTGAAGACATACATCATTGAGTAATATTATTCTCTAAACATTTATAATGTTATATCATTATCTCATAACTGAATTAAACAGAATATATTGGAAGCTTGCCTTATATTTATTTATCAAATCATTTACAAATTATGCCATTACAATCATCACATGATTGGCTCTTTGGGCATACATACCAATAATGAGGAGGGAAGTTTTTTCAGTTATGTTAATCAACAAGGATGAGAAGTGGATGAATAAAGATGATAAGAAACCCTAAAGGTATTTTACTTTGGGCAAGGACTTCCTACTTCATTAAGAAAGGATGCATGAACCTGGGAGTCCTCATAAGCTGAGTAATGGTGCAAAGGAAAGTATTGTATGCCCCTGGGTGATGGTTTATACACCATCATCTGTAGAAAATGCTCTAATAATTTCCTCATAATTCTACAAATTACTTGAAATCATAAACTATTAACTATTATTAGAAAAATCTGGGACTCTAATACCAATGTAACAACCTCACTTTTCAGCACCCCCAATTAAGGAAGGACAAAAAGATGAGAGACATTACCTAAAATTTTCTCAAGGATCCAGATTTTAATAAATTTATAATCAATAGTAAATAATTGCATTCGTTTCAAATATTGTTTACAATATGCTCTTACATGAAATTTTGTCATTAGAATTGTACATATCAGAACTATATTAGAAGTATCTATCTATTCCTCCTTACAAATTAACTCTAATGCCCTTAAGTCAGTTCTTCATATTTTGATATCTCATTATCTAGCATTTACCTAAAATGATGTGAAACAAAAACACAGTCACTATAACAAGTTATATTGTATGTGGGGGAAACAAAATATTCACATGTAGGTGTAACAATATAATCATCCATAGCACCAAATATGATTACAAAATTGAACATGCATTTTCTTTCTAACTTCTCAACTTAATCTTTGTGGGACACTCCCTCTCTAGAGTATTTATGTGGGGAAACCTCTCTATGGGGTTTAGTCCCCATAGTGGACACATCTTACATAGGCTTTGGCCCAATCACCGTTCACCATAGTGATATTTCATGTATAGGACTTTGCTGAGGTGATTTTCTTTTTTAGGCCAAATCATCAGTTACCATAGTGAAATTTCTTACATAGGTCATTTTCTGACATGATCTCTTATCCTTGCCTGATCATTCATCACCATAGTGACATTTCTTACATCCCACATGTATTACTTACATCCATCATAGATAGTCGAGCAAGTTATACTTATACAATGTGATATCCATAGTGACTTTATAGATTGAAGGAATTAAATAAACAACCAAAAGTTATATGCAATCAGTATGAAAAACCTCAAAAAACCATAGAATCTGGTTAAAGAGATTAGTCATAGGCGTAGCCTACCTCAATTGTGAGCTATGCAGATTATGCATTTATACTTCAAGCATATCATCTGAGCAAGCAATCAAAGAAGAATTCAATCATTTAATTTGCATAAACATAAACCCTAAAGTGTCACCAATCAGATTAATCACATTAGACCATATTCAGTCCTAATCTAGGGTTTAGGATTCGGATGATGAATAAGGATATCAACTCTATTTCCTTGGTGTATTTTACATTAGGAGGAACCCTAATTACTATACCTGGTATATTCCTTTCCTTATGATCACTTGGATTAGTCTGAGATCATAAAATGTATCACCTTTAACTTTAAAACCCTAATTCCTATTAGGTGTTTCCATGATTATCAAATCTACCATATTATTTTGTCATGAGCACCATATTCAATTATGTTCCTTAATGACATAGAAAAAGTTATATTGAAATCTAATAACTTCATATGCATAATTATTCATATCAAAAACCTTAACTACTCATCATTATGACTACAATTATGTTAAGTTACCATTATATTCCTCATAATCAACTTATAACATGATTAGTGTACAAATCTATGGTTTATATGCTTTAATCAAAACTTTAGCACATTTTACACTACTTTTGGAATTGGAATAAAAACTAGAATATACAAATATTTTATTTGGATTCCTCTCATTTTTCTCATCACTTTTCACATATTACACGAGTTAATATGAGTTGCCCATCATTTTCTACATTTTCCCCAAAAATAAATAGAATTGGGACAATAATATGTTGACACGTCAGCAACTACTTTCCTTTTGTTTATTTACGCGTGTTGGACCATTATATAAATGAAAAAACACCACTACCCCTCATTCAGTGCATTTGATTACCATACACTCAGTCTGGTCAAAAGACCTCATGTCTCCTCCTACCTCCCGAAGCAGCTACGGAACATTGTGGGAGAATCAACCCACAGGTTGGCTCCCTGACCCTAGGGTTCAGGGAACTGGGAGGCCTCAAAGAAGCTCCGAAAGCCTCCTTCAGTCTCGGGCCTACCCTAGGGGAGCCTTCTGGTGGTATGGTTTTTAGAGGTTAAAGGTGAAGGAACATTTTAGTCAGAGAGGATGCTTAGCCCGAGTTCTAGGGTTACCTGGAATCACAAAGATAGATTATCAGGTAATAGGATGCTCTTCTGGATCATCAAACTCCATATAAGGGTGTGATCACCTCTACTTGGAATTGTGGCCAGGCCTTTCCCTTGGATTTCCAATGAGGAAAGCTTTGGTTGGTGGATCATACAGTGGTCCAAGAACCCTTCCCATAACCAACATTGGAGGTGGTCGTGGATGAGAGTAGCAGAAAGAAGTGCTTCATCATCTGACATTCCTCTAGGAACCCGAACACCTTCTATAGTTGTTGTGTAGACTTCTCCAAGTAAGCAAGACTTTAGAGAACAAAGGCCATTGCAGAGCTTTCTATGGACAACTGAGATGGGTTCTTATGTCTGGAATACAGGAGGGTTCTTGGAGTACTTGTATATCCACAACCTTGTAAAAACCCTAGTAGTTACTAGGAAGAGTGGAAGGTAGAGAGGGAGAGAGGCACCGAGAGGAAGCCTGGATTCTCCTCTCATACCATGATGTTATAGACATATTATACCACGAAAATTACTCCTTTCTATAATCTTTCTACTCATTTCTTTTTTCCTCTCTTTGTTGTAGAAAAGGCAACATATTCCATGAATAGATATGACCACCTTTTTATGAGTATCCAAATAAAAGACATTTCCTTTATTGAAAACTTGGTCTCCAACTAAAATAGGAGAAATACAAGGCATTTTGTTTTGAAAGAAATTAAAAATATTTCCCTTTTATTCCTTTATCATATGCACATGGATCCAAAGTGCTTCTTTTACTCTCTTTCTCTCACTATCTTTCATTAAGACATCTACTAAATTAAAATTCCATAATACTTGGTTGACACACCAAAAACCATTATGGAATGTATATAAGTATATAAATTCTAGATTGTCCACCTATTTCTCTCCTTGATACATTTCTTTGATTAGTTACTTGCCCTCAACATATCTTTCTAGAAAATTCCACACCATTCCTTACTAATTGTCCATTATTTTTGGTATTTCCTTTATCATTATATTTTCCTTCTTTCTTTATTCAATATCTATTAATTTATTATTGCAAACCACAAAACACACAAAATCCCTTTTATTTCTTTAAATTGTGTCACATGGACCTATTTGCAAAGAAAACGGTCTCATGGGTCTTACTTGGGCCATGGGCCAAACCCATTCCACAAAGGTGGCTTCATTACCCCCTCCATTGTACCATTAGGGAGATTACTTATCAGTTCATGCATTACATTTATATAATTCCCTTTTACCACAAATGAGGATATAACATGTTATCCAATATGGACGACCTTTTAAATTATAGTGAGGGTATCCAATATTAACTGGAGATTCTGATGATACCCAATGGTAACCACTAGTAACCAAGGATCCTAGTGATACTAATTTTCTAGTACAATTCTAAACATGTAGAAAACATGAACATGAGATCCTAATGGTACATAGTTTAGTTAATAGACAGTGAGTCAAGACTTGTGGAACCACTTATGTATGTAGTTTAAGATAGACTGTGTTGACTTTCTACATGAGTACCCAGGTTTAGAGGAGGAGTCCAAGTTATCCTACCAGATGATATCATTGTCGAGGCCAAATGTGGAAAGGCTCATTGTAGACTAGGTAGCTAGTTATCTTACATAGAATCATGGGTCAATTCTAAGCCTTACACGGTGAGGTTGTAGTTTGTTATCATGCTTCCACATGTTGTATTACATCTCATGTGGGTCCAGGGCATTAATAAAGTGATTAAAATATTATAGGTTAGTTATTCCTATTATTTTTTTGGTTAAAGGGTTTGATGGTGTTTCACATTAAATTAATTTTTTTTTGGTTTTTCTTATCTCTATACATCATAATTCACTAGATGTACTATGTCTCTATTATCTTGACTATGGTGAAATTTCCATTCACTGAGTCAGTATCTCACACTCTACTAAACAAATTTTTACTTAACCTTATTCAATATGGATATAGCTATAGATTTAGAAAACCCCTATCAAAATAAGGAAGTTAGTAGTGTTTTAAGGTAGAATTAGATAGTCTCCATCCCTATCCACTTTATGTCTTATAGTGAGAGAATGAAATATTTGAATTAGTGATGTAATGTTATAATTTCTTTCCTTGTAGAATGGTTGTAAAATATATGATTCACGTATCTAATACTAGTTAATGAATAAGAGAAGTTCTTGTGGTTTGGTTATGAAGGCATGAGATGTATGAAAGAGTTTCTTCTACACATAATAACTTTTGAAAATATAAAAATAACATGAAAAATCTCAAATGTAATTTTTTTAGCTAGCTTAATTACCTCACACCCTGATCCTTTGGTCGACCAAAGATTATGGGATTTGGGGTCTGAAAGAAAGCTCTTGGTGCAATGGTGCCATGGCTTATAGACATTTCCTACTACTTATATTGCTACCATATACCTTTCAACATTAGGTACAATGGGAAGAAGAAACTCTTCTCAAACCTAAATAAACTACTATTGTGATTACCCACTTCTATTCATAAAGTGTGTTGACAACCTCTATAGGAGTTACATACATGTTGTTGCATGCCCTTAGAGTTGATCATATTATGGTTGTAATGGAGCATCTTGTAATTTATTTGATTATTACTGAAGGCAATTCCTACTATAATGTTTGCTTTAATATGAGATAATGATTAAATATAACAATGTCCTTAGATTGTATTATTCAATGACATGTGATTTCAGGTTGAGGACCTAAATATGACATCATTTGTATGTTAAGAATATGCATTCTTTTAAAAGTCATTGGTAAGATATAAATGTGGAAATTAGAATGATAATAATATCTTAAGATTAATATGTGTGTTGTTTGATGACTACGTCTCATTAGTCAAGATATTGGATATCAAGTCAAAGACGTAGGTACTTGTTATGAACAACTGTACTTGATATACCCACTTTATGTGTGACATATGGAAGCCAATAATGGTGGTCAAAATCATACATTGATGTGATAGTGGTGATTTTGGTCCTTAGATATGAAGTCGCTAGAGTGATCACATGTTGTTCTATGTGCTTTAATACTACTCAAAGTGACCTTAAATAAGAGTTTCTACATAAGTAGTTCTTCGATGCATTGTGACACATTTGGAATTTTGTGGATGGTGTAGATTGAATTTGTCCCTCCCATTAGAGGGATATCCTAGCCACTTGAAGAATGGGACTATAAAATATATGGCCATGTTCATGTGAGTCAATATATTACAATAGGACAATGTGTATCTCAAATACTCTACTCTAGATCAAGGAAAAAAGATTAAAAATTAAGAGGATGGCATTTTCATGCCTCGAATTCAATCTAGATATTAGAGACAAAGGGAGTATACAATCATTATAACACTGGTCACAATACTTGATCCAAGTTGTTCTCCAACTTCTCCAATTACTTGGGTGGAAATAAAGTCTTGCTAGATACAAATCATTAAATATGAATTCATAATTTAATTATTGTCATTGCTACTAATGTAATGTGGAGCCTATAAGGTCACATGCATATGATGCATTGGAATAGGATTGAAATTTTAGACATGATGGGAAATTATCCAAGTCAAATTGATTACTAAAATGTTTACTTAATCAACTAGAACAATACTTTTTTGAAAACCTATATATTTGTCTAAAAGGTCTAAGCCATATTGGTTGGATAAAATTATCAACTCCAATGGTATCTTTATCAGATAAACCTGAGAGATTGGTTGAGATTTCCAATCAAGTTACTAAAAATTAGTTAATTGATTAATGTGATTCATTGGTCAATTACTTATTGGCATAATTCCATAATGTTTTCACGTAACTAACTAATTGGTTGGTCATCCATGTGTGAACTTCTTTTTCTTGTATCATAGCCTATTTATTCTCAAGATTTTTAGAAATCATGATTCCTTGTCTCTCCTTTTTAAAGGGCCATGACGGTTAGGTCATCGTTACACAGTTTTCCACATAAGAACCCCATCCGTCATTACCCACTACAAGAGAGAGAGAAGGTGGAGATAACAACATAGCACAATGATAACAAAAGGATGCTCCTTTCATGCCAACTCAAGAAGCACAATGAGGAGTTCATGTCCATCTGCATGGACTACGTACAGACACAGGTGCTATGCAAAGGCATTAGGATGACATCTTTGAGGATTGTTTGTGCAATACTATGAGAACATACACCACTATGTGAGGATGTCACTAGATGGATCCATGACAAGGTATACCTCACACACTCTCCTACATGGATAAATCATTGTTAAGAAGATCTTCTTCTAGGAAATATGAAGAAAACAAATATTGTTTCCTCTATGTTTTCCACCTCCAAAATTCCTAATACATACCCAAATAGGATGTACCATAACTCTTACATAAATGCCATGCCTTACCATACAATGAGAATTTAGTGACAGACAAAATTGTTGTAACACTCGGGCCTACTGCCCTAGGCTCTAGTAGAGTTTCAGGAATGATGACTGGCCTCACAGACCACCACTAGTCTTAACGGCACACTTTAATCTCACTCAGGCACAAGCCAAGATCAACTTCTCGAATGGTCACCCATCCTAGTACTACTCCAAGCTGAGCACCCTTAACTATGGAGTTCTTTAGTAATGGGCTCCCGAAAAAGGAGGTGCACTTTATTGATATGGATAGTCCAATCATTCCTTATAAGATCTTTTCATCTGAGGCCTCAAATCCTGGGATGTTACAATCTCCCCCACTTAGACTCTTAACGTCTTCATCAAGGCTCAACTATATGGCCTTATAATATTTCCCCATTTCAGTGCAGACCCAGAATGGTCCATGGACACCCAGCTCCCGATCACAGAATACCAGTGCAAGGGTGGCTATGTCACCATGGACAACCCTTTCCTACATGTCTGGACCGTACGACTTAAGACTAGAATGCCACATGCCCATGTGGGCCTCACCTACTGGAGGGATTCTGGTTATGATACCATTTGTCACACCCAGGCCCCACTTCCCAAGGCTCTATTAGGGTTTCAAGAATGACGATTTGCCCCACAAACCACCACTAGCCTTAACTGCACGCTTTAATCTCACTCACGTGCAAGCCAGGATCAACTTCCTGACTGGTCACCCATCCTAGTACTGCTCCATGCTGAGCATGCTTAACTATGGAGTTCTTAAGTAATGGGTTCCTAGAAAAGGAGGTGCACCTTGGTGATATGGGTAGTCCAATCATTCCTTATAAGATCTTTTTATCTGAGGCCTCAAATCCTAGGATGTTACAACTGTAGTCAAGGTTCTTCAATTAAGGTTGTATTAGCTTGCTTTATCTAAATATCATTTATATTTTATTAAGTCTTGTAATAAATTCCAAAGGATGGGAAATATATCAGTGTGTAATGAAATACTTATGTCTGATTGAATAGAAGTGTAAAATTTTTATGTTTGGGGAATTGATAATATGGGTCATTTCCTTTCATCATGCAACAACCGATATATTATAGTTGTAGTTGATTATGTATCTAAGTGGGTAGGAGCAGTGTCAAATTCCACTTGTTATTCAAAAGTTGTTATGAAGATATTTAACAAATGTATCCTTCTTAGATATGGGGATCCCAAAACTGTCATAAGTGATTTTGGATCCCACTTTGCTTAAAGGAAATCTGAGGCACTCCTATGGAAGTATGTAGTGGTGAACAAGGTTGCTATGCCTTACCACCCACAAATATGTTGGTAAGTATGCTCTTAGAGTCAGTCATATGATGATTGAGAGGGCATATACAAATATGTTGGTAAGTATGCCCTTAGAGTCAATCATATGATGATTGCGAGGACATATGACATAAAGGATTTGATTAACAATGACAAAGGCAAGCTTCCAATTCATTTTGATTCACTCAATTATGAGTTAATGAGGAAACACAATGGATGTCTAAAGAATGAAAATTACTCAATGATGTATGTCTTCAAGTATGTGACATGGAAGAATGAGATCATACAGATGTTGAGGGTAAGTATATTCCTTCTATGTCCCTAGTTAGATGTTTTTGTGGATGGAAGATAGACAATAATAACACATAAGACTATAGTGTGAGTTAGTTGATGAAAAAATCTCATCAGACATGATATGGTAATATCAAACCAAGTAGATAGATACATATTAGACAACAATGAACCAGACAGACCACCTTGAGAGTGACACATGGAAACAATACATGGTAAATCATGGTCATCTCTCATTGTGAAGGTGGTGATTGTGATTATTAAATATGAAGTCTCTACACTCATCACATATCATTCAATGTACTTTGAAATCATCAAACGTAACCATGAAACATGGATTTGCATAAAGGTGATGATTTGGTAGTTGTGACACATGGGGATAGACTGTGAGTGATGTACATGGGATTTGTCCCTCCTCCTGGAGTTTGATATTCATGGCCACTTCATTAGCTAGATTAATAAACATATGTGCATGCACATGTGAATTAATATATTATATTGAGGTCACATATATCTTGTAAAGTATGTGCTTGGTTCAAGAAAACATGGGTTGAACATTGATAGGATGACACTTTCATGCCTTGAGTTCATTTTGGATATCAAAGACAAAGGAATTATACAATTACTACAACACCTTACACAGACTGTAGGTTGAAGTTGTTCTCCAACTTTCCATTGACTTAGGTAGCACTGATGTGTGACTAGGCACCACTCTTTGCTTGTGATGTCATAAGCTAGTTATGGACATTCACTTCCAATGTTATATGGGACCTATAGGGTAACACACATAGGAACTCACCTAGAAAAGGAGTTTATCATGAATGATGATTGAATTGATTACTAAAGTGTTTAGGTAGTCAATTCAAGAAACAAATTAGCTGACTACACTGCCAACTGATTCACTCAAGTTCTGCATGGATTGAGGTACCAACAGATCGGCTCACTGGGTGAAATGATCAACTCAGGTTGGGTGAGAGGGTTGGTTCACCTGGTGAACCGATCGACTCAGTTGTGCCAACTGAAGGTTCTAGTAGATTTCCCAAATTCTTGAAAAATGTTGATCGTTACACTTGTTCAGTTCAATTGGTATAAGAATTAATGTTGTGCATTAATTGGAGACAATTTTGCCAAATTCATATGTGATTAGGAAATAGTTGAAATGAATGGTTTTTTGTGCGGTCCGAATGTCTCGTGTGTGAACCGACTAGTTTTGTTTCCAACCGACAAGTTTGACGCTCATAGGTTGCAAAAATTCATGATCTTTTGGTCCCTTCCATTTTCTCAATGACTGGGAACTCTGACCCTAACCCCTACTATAAATAGAGGGGTATTGGGGGCTTCCCAACACACACAATTGGAAATTATTTACTCTAACAATTGTTGTCCTCTCTAGTTGTGATAACTGAGAGAGCCCAAGCCATTCCTACCCAACGAGGGAGGGATAGTGAGGGAGAGAACAACTGAGAATCATTATTGTGGGAGAGCAGGTTGGTGACTAGTACACCAATGGGAGGGACAACTACTTCCTATCCAAGATCAAGTAGAAGATAGTTGCATGGACACCGTCCAAGATCAAGTAGAAGATAGTTGCATTACAACAAGTTGTAGTCACTAGATTTGCTCTAGGACCAAGTATAAACTTGTTAAACCATTTTTCCTATTTCATAGTTATTAATGTGATCTTACTATTCTGGGAATATGGATAGATAAAATTTTATTTATGCTACCTTACTCCGTGCCTATATTACCCTACAGTGGTATCAGAGTCACGTCAATTTACTATGTTTTGGCATAATCGATATGATCAGATTTTTTTATAATTTATTTATTGCATACGATGTGAATACTTAAACTTCTTAATGTGCATATCCAATCAAAGACCACATATAATCCCAAACATATATATATATGTATATATATTTATGTTTATATTTATATTTATATTTATATATATGAAATTTACACATGTTGCCCTAAAATCGGCTTTGATGGTGGATGTGTGGCGTGGTTATGGCTGATAACCCAAATATTTGTGTGTGGTTGAAGGGTTTATTTTATTCCTCTTTTATCTCGGTTTACATACTGAGCCCCTACCTTCTTATTCCCAATGTAAAGTTAATTCTTTCCTACCCTACTCCCCTGGAATGTAACTCGAGGTTTCTCATTACCATGTAATAAGTTTAGTAGTAATAGGATATTTTGTTTTCTTGCAATGATGAAAATGACGATCAACTCAGGAAAGATGACCAGCTGAAGGACTGAGAAGGATAGACTATATGAGGTGCGAACTGACCAACTGTTGGGTCCTACTCATTATTTAGAAGGAGTCTAGATACCAATTGGACAAGAGGCCAATCGATTGTTTCATGTGACCAAACAACCGACCAAGAGGCGAGATAACCGATTCAAGGTTTGAACCAATCAACCTATATTAGCAACCACAGATCTACATCAATAGCATGATCGTGCATGTGATGTGATAATAAATTAGGTTGTAGTAATTCCTTGTGGCTCTAAGGAATTACAGTTGTATGGCCATATCCATCACTTTTTGTTTTATATTGCATGTTTACGTTGTGGGATCTATCATGCATATGATATGTACTATAAATATGTGGTGATTGGATAAAGTATATGTATATATACATAAACTCCCTCAAATATAATATTAAGTCTAAGATTCTTTTCAAAAGCAACACGCATGAAAAGCTTGATCAACCAAGTGTGGGCATCCCAAGGATGGTGTGTCATCTATATTGTGAAAGTGTGATGGTAATAGTGTGGGCACCCCAGGGTGGTGCATTATTATTGTTTTTACTTTTGGGTCAGTCTTAAATGGTGATTCTTAGAGAATCTAAGACCATAGGAATGTAGATGATGATGGCAAAGAGTTGTGCATATCATCTATCCAAGAGTTGCATAAAATGCAACAAGAGTTGCCTACCTTAATAGTTGATTTTTGACCTTGGTGTTGGTCGGGTAATCATCAAACTATTTTGGATCTTGGCTCACTAGAATATTATATGCTGCAATATTCTAAATTGATATGTGAGTGCTATCAATTTGAATAATATAGTGAGAGTAATGATTAATTAAAGACCTAATAAACATCGTCAAATTTTATAATCAAATCAAATCAAAATGAGTTTTTGACAAAATTACAAATTATTTGTAGAATCAAATGGCAACACACAACAACACCTTTTCTCTATGATCAGTCCTTGAGAAGGACAAGTTAAATGGAAATCATTTTCACAACTGGTACAAGATGCTAAGAATTGTTATCACACAAGAGAACAAGCTCAATGTCTTGAAGATGCTAGTACCAGAAAAACCTCTTCCTAATGCAACCAAGGCTGACAGAGATGCTTACAAGAAGCATGTTGATGATGTCATTGATGTCAAATGCATAACTTTGTGCTCAATGAACTATGAGTTGCAAAGACAACATGAGAACATGGAAGTTATGGAGATGATCACACATCTCTCGAACATGGTCAAGGACCAAGCAAGATAGGAGAGATATGAAATCTTAGAAGCATTGTTCAAATGTGACATGGAAAAAGGAGATCCAATTGGTCCTCATGTGCTCAAGCTCATTGAGTACGTTGAGAACCTATAAAGACTGGGATTTGCCTTGGGTCAAGAGTTGGCCAATAATGTGATTTTGTAGTCTATGCCAGAGTCATACACTCAGTTTGTCATGAACTACAACATGAATAACTTTTACAAGCCTTTGGAAAAGTTATTGGGCATGTTGAGAACAACTGAGGCACAAATAAAAGAAAGAAAAACCTAAGTCTATGATGATGATTAGTAAGACAAAGGGAAAATCTAAAGGCGAAGGCAATGCTAAGAAGAGTTCTACAGCTAACTAGAAGCCCAAGTCTCCATACCTCAAGCCAAAAGGAATAATAAAGAAGGGAGGCAAATTCACCACTGTCACCAGTCTGGACACTGGAGAAGGAATGGCCGCTTCTGGTAGGGGGAACTAAAGAAGAAGAAGGAATAGGTAGAGGCCTCTACTTTAGGTATAAACGTTATAATATAATTCTAAATTTAATTCTTCATCTTGGTATGTGATATCAGATGTAGATCTGACATACGTTGACGTGCATGATCTAAGAAGTAAATCCTTTTTAAAAGGACACATATGGAATGTGATGAGAAAGAGTTTCTACAACCTAAGTCCACATTTAGAATTTATCTTAGCCTATAGGATATGTAATAGAGTTATTGAACTGCTATTTCAATATGCCAATAAATAGAAGCATTTTCTTTCTTGCATCTTGTAAAGAAATGGATGACTAAAAATGATTTATTAGGTGTTCTATTTCAAAGATATGATCTTGTGTGGGTGCACTACAAAATATCCTATGATTTTTTGATAACGACATAAATACCAAAAGGGATAATTGATAACTCAAACAATAAACAATCTAAAAGATTATCATTTGGAGAACACATGTGAGAAAGGCATATTCAGATGTTCATCTAAAATCTTTAGGTTATTAAACCAATGAGATACATGCAAGTCTTACTTGTGCACAATATAATAAAGCATCCTTCACTAGATATAGTGGGAGGATAATAATTCTATTAGAACTTATACATGTTGATGTATGAAGATCTTATAGAAATAATGCTATGGATAGTTACTTAGACTTCATTGTATTTGTTGATGATATAATGATATGCACTCAGAAAAATACAAACATAAGTGTGACGTGGTCTATTATCGCACTAACAAACTCACCCAGGGCTGAAATCCATGGGTTTTTAACCAAAACCTTATGCAATAATACCACCCGCAAGCGGACGGGTCTTATCACAGTATAGTTGAGGATCAATTCCAAGGGACAACATTTTTAAGAATCTTTTACTAGCTGAATCTAGTTGAATCAAGACTAATATTTAGAACAAAGGTCGATTTGATTTTAATTAATTAAACTAAATGCGAGGAAAGTAAAGAGCAGGATTTAAAGTTGATTAAAGATTAATGATGGGGATTGCTGGGATGGTCCCGAGTTTCACCACCACTACACATGCAAACACATCCAATCACAAACATCCAGGCAAGATATAACTATCCAAATAGAGCTACTGCAAAATCCCCCATACGGGCATCAGGTTCGAGTAAGCATCACCTTAGGTATCATATGTCTCGTCACCATCCGGATCACATACTTACTGCTCTGAAGATACAGAAATCCAACTAAAGTTGAGGGCCCCCTATATAATCGTTAGGCACACAAAAGCATCACTGTGGGCTAGATGGCTCGTCCCCTCATGAGTCATACACTTATGACCTCAAGGAATCCCATTCTATTTCTAGTCTGGGAGTCAACTGCAATAATCGACATTCAAATCCTACATATTGAAGTTCTTGCAACATAGGAAAAGAACAAGATAAATGCAAGCAGGTGATCAATCCACAAGAACACATCAACGATTAACAACGAAATGAAAAGTTATATACATGCCATGGAATGTTTGGTAAATGAACATGTAAGAAAGGGTAGTGGGGCTATTCCCCACACCCCAGTGAAAGGAAACTTCTCGCTCATGGTGAGAGAAATAAGAAGAACAAGAGAGAGAGAAGATTTCGCCATGAGCATGGTGAAGAAGATGATCGTAGCTCGGTGGAGAAATGGTCTTCTACACAACATCGAGGAAGATTTGGATGAGGAGGGAAGAACACCATGGCACACATGGCATATCTTCTCTCTCCACATTCTCTTTCTTCTCGTAGTCCTCGCTCATAGTAGGAGGAGAAGCTCGTGGACGTGATGGCGGCGTGGTAACGGCGTAGATGTAACAGATCTAGATCTAGATCTAGATTTAGATCTAGATCTGGATGGAGTGGCTTGCAAATATGAGTTTCCACTTCAGATCTGGGTGAACGAGGTGTAAGACCACCACAGAGGAAGGCTCTTAGTTGTGGAGATCGTCTCCTTAGGCTCAGGAGAGACCTGCAGCCTAACGATGTCTGGACATGTTGCCTTGAATGGTTGGAGGTATGTGCCTATTTATAGGCACAACTAGGTACTTGGGTTTGTTGCCTTTAGGCCTTGTTCATGGCACTTTGATAGCTGGGTCACGGTTCTTGCCTTTTCTTTTGGTCACGGTTGTGGCCATTGGCCTGGTCGCGGTTCTCATGGAATCATGGTCGCAATTTTGAGATGGAGGTTTTTGGATTCACGAGCAGGTAGAGAAGGGAACCGCGATCGTGGTCAGCAGGTCATGGTTACTTTCCCTACAGATCGCGATCTTCTCTGGCATGCAGTTGAGGTCACGGTTAGTGGCTCTGGGAACACCGATCGCGATCTTTGCATGGTTGTGGTTCCTCTTCATCTGGTCACGGTGTGTGATGATTGTGAATGTGATTATTGGGAACTTCAGTGGTGGTTTGAGGTGATCGCGGGCGCGGTTATTAGTAGGGGAGGTCACGATTGTTGGAGTAGCAGAGGACCGCAGGCACATTAGTTGGTTGAGGGAACTATGATCGTGGTTCTGTGTAATTGCATTCACGGTCATTGGCAGAGAGAAGAGGTTGCGGTTATTAGAGCTGATCATGATCAAACCAGCATGAAGAAGGAGGGCCAGCTTTTTAGCGGATGGGCCCTAGTGCTCGTGGGCCCAAGTGCCCAAAATGACCAGCACAAAGTTGCAAAAATTCAATAAAAATAGGGATAAATTTGATTAAACCAAAACAAGTCAAATGTTAGAAGATATGGTCAATAAGCGTGAGATTGTAATCAAAACTGGGCCAAACATGGTGACCGAATCTAGGTGAATGTGCATTCATCAGAATACCATGAACTTAAACATTGCTCATCCTCAAGTAACACAAAATCTAAAACGTTCATCAATGAATACTTCCAACTCATGTGATTGCCTCATCTTCACATCACGATTGTTTCTTTTCTGCTTGGTATGGCTAAGCATCTCAACATCCTGAGATCACATAACACATCTTATCATATCTTCATTCCTAAGTTCATTTCCCTAACACACTTCCTCTCCACATTTTCCAACATCAATCATGTCTAAGAGTTTTGTAAGGGTCCAGAGATACCCACAGAACAACAAGTGTGCAACTGATCTGACACTGGTATTTTTCAAGATAAGGGAGGCATTCATTGTGCCTTTAGATGGAAAAGGGAGTGAAGGGTGGTATGGAAGGAAGAAGTAAATCTCTCCTCTATTCGACTCAATATTTTTATTATATTGTTGTAATTTCATTGATTGCACTTTTTTCTTTTTTGTGCGAATCTCTCCTCTATTCGACTCGAGATTGCATTTTTGTGTGCACATTGGCATCTTTTCTTGGTGATACACCCCTATTACATAGTGAGGGGTATGGAAGAAGTGAATAAAGAGAGAGAGGGTGTGCCACCCCGAACTTAGGATTTGGCACTATATTGGCTATTTTTGTTTCTTTTTGATGAACGGAGGGGTAAGAAGATGATGGAAGCACAATGTGTTTGATCCCTCTCAGTTCAACAGATACTTGCCATTTTTACTGATCATGATGTTAGGATTCATAAGCTTCACACGGTGTTTCTAACCATTGCCTAGTTTTAGAAATTGTCCTCCTTGAGGCTTTGCTTCAGATAAGGAGGGTATAATGATTCAAAACTGCATGGAAAATGGGATAGTCGTCTAGGTAATGGCTTTGATTGAAACAAAAATGTAAAAATGGCATCAAGTTTCTATACAAAACTACTTTAAAAATTTTAAAATTTTGAAAATTTTTGAAAAAATGCTCAAAATTGCAACGATGAAATCTATAGTCTGAAACAGATAGGAGTGTGTGGAAAGTAAAGTACGTACCACCCACCCTCCACCTTGAACTTAGAAATTTCCTCATCCCGAGCATACTCTAAGATGGAGGGGAAAACTCATTCCAATTGGTCCACCAGATGTGGTTGCATTCCTTTCGGCGACGCATCCTCCATCTGATATCTCAAAAATGGAAACTATCATAATTTAAGACTACATCTTGTGATGCATTGTCTACCAGGTGCAAAATTTCCTAAAAAGTAAAAACAAAATTAAGGAAAAGTTCTAATTCAAAATTAAAAGTACAAACAAAATTATTGATTGGGTTGCCTCTAGACAAGCGCCTTTGTTTTACGTCGATGGCTCGACATGATTCCTTCAATTTTCTAGTAGATATGTTGGTTTGGAAAGATTCATTGATTCACCAGTTCTAGTATCATCTGTGGTGAAATATCTCTTCAAGTGTTGGCCATTTGCCACAAAATCACCTGACTTTTCACTCCATAAAACAAAAGCACCATGTGGGAAGATGCTCTTGACAATGTATGGTCCAGACCATTGAGAATGGAGTTTCCCTGAGAATAACCTCAATCTCGAGTTGACAGCAGAACTTGGTCTCCCACTTGAATGTCCTTCCTCTTCAGATGACCATCGTGCCACAACCTTGTGCGTTCTTTATAGATTCTGGCATTCTCATAAGCTATCATTCGGTGTTCATCCAGCTCCTGAAGTTGCATCATCCTGGCTTGGCCAGCTTTCTTCATGTTAAAATTCAGTTGTTTAATTGCCCACCAAGCTTTGTGTTTGATTTCTACTGGCAGGTGACATGATTTTCCATAGATGAGTCTGAAGGGTGTTGTTCCAAGAGTAGTCTTGAAAGCAGTTCGGTAGGCCCATAAGGCGTCATTGATTTTCACTGACCAATCCTTATGGTTGTGTCCTATTGTCTTTTCCAGGATAGCCTTGAGTTGAAGATTTGAAACCTCTACCTACCCACTTGTTTGTGGGTGGTAGGGGGAAGATACCTTGTGTGTTACACCATATCTTCTCAACAATGCTTCAAGGCTTATTTCCAAAAAATGAGAACCTCCTTCAGATATCATAGTGTGTGGGATTCCAAAATGGGGAAAAATAATATCCTTGAACATTTTGATGACAGATTTTGAATTGCTAGTAACCATTGGTATTGCCTCTACCCATATACATAATCAACCGCGAATAGGATGTAGGAAAATCCATGTGAGGATGGGAATGGACCCATGTCGTCCACTCCCCAAACGTCAAAAATCTCGATTTCTTGCCATAGCTTAAGTGGCATCTCATCTCTTTTCGTAATGTTTCTTGTTCTCTGACACTTGTCACATGATAAAACAAAATTGTAAGCATATCTAGATATGGTTGGCCAAAAGAAACCACATTGCAAAACCTTCAGAGCAGTTTTCTTAGAACTCATATGGCCTCCAACTAGGCCTGAGTGGCATTGTTCTAAAATAATACAAGCTTCTTACTCAGCCATATAACGTCTGTAGAGACCATCAACATAGAGCTTAAAGAGGTATGGCTCATCCCAGTGATATTGTATCACATCATGCATGAATTTCTTCAATGCATTGCCAGTACATTTAGGGCGGATGACACCAGCGATAAGGTAGTTCACATAGTCCGAGTACCAAGGAGTAGCTTCTAAGACTTTCATGAGATGGTCATCTGGAAGAGAGTCATTAATAGGAGTAGTTTCAGTGTCTAGGGTGTGGATACGAATCAAGTGGTCTGCTACAAAATTCTATGTACCTTTCTTATCTCTTATCTCTAGATCAAATTCTTGTAGGAGGAGAATCCATCTTATCAGCCTAGGTTTTGCATCTTTCTTTTTCAGGAGGTAATGAATAGCAACATGATCTGTATAGACAATGACCTTTGAACCAATGAGGTAGCATTTGAGCTTGTCAAAGGCATACACGACTGCTAGGAGATCCTTCTCAGTAGTTGCATAATTCCTCTGGGCTTCATCAAGGGTCTTTGATGCACAGTAAATTACATGATGCTTCTTCTCTATACATTGGCCTAAAACGACACCCATAGCGTAATCACCGGCATCACACATAATTTCAAATGGGTGATCCCAATTTGGAGCTCAGATGATGGGCGTTGTTGTAAGAGCATGCTTCAGGTTGTTGAAACTTTTGATGCATTCTTCATCAAAATGGAATCAACATCCTTTAGTAACAAGTTGGTCATAGGCTTGGTTATCTTGGAGAAATCTTTGATAAACCTTCTGTAAAAGCCTGCATGACCAAGGAATGTGCGAACCTCTCTTACATTGGTTGGGATAGAGAGTTTGAAGATCACTTCTATCTTTGCCTTGTCCACTTCAATTCCTCGATTACTGTCCCTATGACCAAGGACAATGCCTTCTTTTATTATAAAGTGGCATTTCTCCCAATTTAGTACAAGATGTGCTTCTTCACATCGTTTGAGGACCAGGGAGAGGTGCTTCAGGCATGAGTCATACAAATCCCCATATACAGAGAAATCATCCATGAAAATTTCCATAATGGTTTTAGTGGGTCTAGCAAATATGGCTGCCATACAGCGTTGGAAAGTGGCAAGAGCATTACAAAGTCCAAATGGCATCCTTATGAATGCATAGGTTCCAAAGGGGCAAGTAAAAGTAGTTTTCTCTTGGTCATTTCGATGTATAGGAATTTGATAGAATCCAGAGTAACCATCGAGATAGAAAAAATATTCCTAGTGAGCCAATCACTCTAAAACTTGATCTAGAAAAGGCATAGGGAAATTGTCTTTGCGGGTGGCCTTATTTAACTTCCTGTAGTCAATACACATCCTCCACCCGGTAAGTGTTCAAGTAGGGATGAGTTCATTATCTTCATTTTGTATCACAGTAGTGCCACCTTTCTTTGGGACAACATGTACCAGACTCACCCATGGCGAGTCAGAAATAGGGTAGATGATGCCGGTAGTGAGCAATTTAATGACTTCACAGTGGACTACTTCCTTCATATTTGGATTAATCTTTTGTTGATGTTCAACAGTCATTCCACCATAGGGATCTTATGCATGCAAAGTGCTATACTGACTCCAGTGAGATCACTCATCTTATAGCCGATAGCTTTCCTTCTTTCTTTTAATTCTTTCAGGAGTTTACCTTCTTGTTCAGTCATTAGATCAGAATTTATAATAACTAGGTAGACCTTGAGATCATCTAGAAACACGTACTTCAGTCCCTCGGAAGGGGCCTCATTTTAGGGGCTTCTGGCTTCTTGCGCGGCTCTTCAGTTGCATTCACAACCTTGAGTTCCTTGAATTTGGCTTCCAGATCTTCTTCGGCAGTGTTGAGGTGAAGAACACAATCTTTAACTTGTTCATCAATGGAGTTGTCAGCAGATGGGTTTGTAAGAGTCACTTCTAAAGGATCGTCTTGTTCATACTTCTCTTGTGTGAGGAGTGACATTTTCTCTATACAATCAATCAAATAGACTTCTTCCTTCATGCTCGGTCTTCACATGCTTTCAAAAACTTTAAACTCGAGAGTTTCTTCACCTAGTCTGAGCAACAAGGTTCCTACTTCAACATCAATCAGATCTCTTATAGTGGAAAGGAACGAACGGCCAAATATAATAGGGTATATGGAGTCCTCTTTTATATCCATGATGACAAAGTCGCAAGGGACATAAGAGTCTTTGCCTACCTTGATAGGGACATCTTCAATGATTCCCAAGGGAAGAGTCATAAAATTGTCTACAAGATGTATGGTCATGCCAGTTGGAAGAAGTTCTGCAAACCCTAGCCTCTTGCAAAGGCTAAGTGGCATTATAGATATGCTAGCATCAAGATCGGCCAATCCCTTCTTACATGAAGAGCCATCGATATGGTATGAAATCCCAAAGGATCCCAGATCTTTCTGCTTCTTAGGCATCTTGCTCTGGATAATATCAGAAGTAGTCGTTGCTAACTTCATTGTATTCTTCAGTTATATATTTCCTAGTGAGAAGTGACTTTAGGTATTTAGTCCAGGTTGGTATCTCAGCCATCACATCTAGGAAGGATATATCAACATGAAGCTTCTTCATAGCTTCCTTGAACTTGTTGACTCGAGTATCAAGCTTTTTCTACTTCAAACAAGCTGAGAAAGGAGGACGAGGCTTGTACACTAGCACATCCGACTCAGGTGTGTTTTCTGCCTCTACAGCAATTGATTCCTCCAATCTTGCTTTGTCTGTCTTATCAGCAGTTGGTGATTCCTTCGATTCAGACTCAGGTATTGTAGAGTCTTAGACATTCACAAAGTCATCATCGTTTGTTGCTACTATTGGTATCTTGGTAGGGGGGTCACAATAGTCTTTCCCGGACTTAGTGGTAATGACCTTCAGTTGTTCAGGATGCTTAGGATTGTTCTCTGGTTGGCCAACAAAAGTTCCAACAGGTGGCTTGAGGCTAGATGAAAGTTGAGCTAGTTGAGATTCAATAGCCTTCTAATGGGCTTGCTGGTTAGCTATCATAGTTTGTTGTGATTGCAACATCTTATCAATAGCTAACAATTTGTCATCGGGAGAGATGGGACCAGCTTGTTGCCCTTGTTGTTGATTCTGGTAAGGGACTTGGTTGGGATTCTAGGACTGAGAGTTATTCGGATAATTCTTGTAGTTCCTGTTCTGAAAGTTACCCCTATAATTCCCTTGATTTTTGAAATTTTGTTGTTGGTTATACTGGAATCTTGGTGGGCCTCGTTGTTGATTATTTGAACCAAGTTTTCATGAGTTTTCTACTCCTGAAGGATTTCCATATTGAAAACCCGAATGGTTCCTGCTCTGATTTGGGTTATAATATCCTTGACCAGGGATAGTGTTGATGGCATTCAGACTTTCCATTTGACAATTATCTCCTTGGGTACAAGTATTACCCAAAATGACATCATAGAGAATGTTACATGCTATAGTAGAATGGTCTGTTCCTTTACATGCTTCACAAAGTAGTGAAGTTGACTTAACCTGTTCTTGTTGTTGAGGGGGTGAATTTCTTCTTTAATAGGCGGAAAACGGTGATTCAAGTTGGTCTTTCTTGGCAACTAGAAGCTTTAGAGACTCACCAATAGACTTTTACTTAGGAGTATCTTTTTCCATAGCAACCTTCAGCACTCCTTTACTTACAGTTCTACCCCAGTTGGCTTGGTTTTCAGCTCCAAGGGTGACAACTTTCCATGCGCTATCATAACTTTGACGCATGAAGTTTCCTCCAGATGAGGAGTCAAAGATATCATCATCCACACCCCTATAAAAGATTTTGATGAGTTGATTCTTAGGAATGCCATGATGTTGACACTTGTGTAGGAGCTCTTTATTTCTTTCCCATGCTTATGCAAGGGTTTCACCGGGGACCTGAGTGAATTGTGTTATTCAGCCCCTAATTTCATAGGTGAGTGAAGGAGCATAGAATTTTTCCAAGAAAATGTTTTGAAGTTGTTCCCAGGTAGTGATGGGTCTGTATTGCAAGGAGTTATACCAACTCATGGCTCTATCGGCAAGAGAGTATTTGAAGAGACGGAGTCTGATGGCATCATCTGTGACTCCATTTTGCTTCATCATAGCACATAGATCTATAAACCTCAGAAGATGTTCTTGACTATCTTCTCTGTGTTTACCATAGAAATGACTATTCTGAAGCAGTGTAACCCAATGTGCTCTTATCTCAAAATTTGGAGCATTGATGGGAGGAGGATGTACTGGGTGGTGAACATCAACAGCTGTAGGGATTGAGAATTCTCTAAGGTCTTTTTGTAACTCAACTTGTTGAGTTGCTGCTTAAGCTACTTGGATTTCTTCTTGAACTGTAGCTCTGGTTTCTTGCATAAGCCTATGTCTTTGTGCATTAAGGGCTTGAGCTACCCTTCAATCTATTTCCTCCTCTTGTGCCATCCTAGCTTGGTTCTCTCTATTCTAATGATGAAAGGTTCTGTCTATCTCAGGGTCGAAGCTATCGGAGAGTTCGGGACTATCTGAACGACGCATACACTAGACTTTTTGGGTACCTAGGATGGAAAGATATTTTGGTAGTAAGATGGACGTAGTAGAGTCAAATTCAAGTAGATGCTCTATTGTATCAAAACTAAAAGAAAATCCTAGATTAGTCTCAAAAGAACTAGACTTAACTAGATGATTCTGTTGTCCCCGAAAACGGCACCAGAATTTGACGTGGTCTATTATTGCACTAACAAACTCACCCAGGGCTGAAATCCCTGGGTTTTTAACTAAAACCTTGTGCAATAATACCACCTGCAAGCAGACTGGTCTTATCACAATATAGTTGAGGATCAAATCCCAAGGGAAAACATTTTTAAGAATCTTTTACTAGTCAAATATAGTTAAATCAAGACTAATATTTAGAACAAAGGTTGATTTGAGTTTAATTAATTAAACTAAATGCGAGGAAAGTAAAGAGCATGATTTAAAGTTGATTAAAGATTAATGATGGGGATCGCTGGGATGGTCTCGAGTTTCACCACCACTATACATGCAAACACATCCAATCACAAACATCTAGGCAATATAGAACTATCCAAATAGAGATGTTGCAAAACCCCCCATATGGGCATTAGGTTCGCATGAGCATCACCTTAGGTATCAGATGTCTCATTACCATCCAGATCACATACTTACTGCTCTAAAGATACATAAATCCAACTGAAGTTGTGGGCCCCCTATACAGGCATTAGGCACACAGAAGCATCACCGTGGGCTAGATGGCTCGTCTCCTCACGAGTCATACACTTACGACCTCAAGGAATCCCATTCTATTTCTAGTCTGGGAGTCAACCACGTTAATCAACATTCAAATCCTACATATTGAAGTTCTCGCAACATAGGAAAAGAACAAGATAAATGCAAGCAACTGATCAATCCACAAGCACACATCGACGATTAACAAAGAAATGAAAAGTTATATACATGCCATGGAATGTTTAGTAAATGAACATGTAAGCATGGGCAGCGAGGCAAGTCCCCACACCCCATCGAAAGGAAACTACTCGCTCATGGTGATAGAAACAAGAAGAATAAGAGAGAGAGAAGATTCTGCCATGAGCATGATGAAGAAGATGATCGCAGCTCGGTGGAGAAATGGTCTTCTACACAATGTAGGGGTAGATTTGGACGAGGAGGGAAGAACACCATGGTAGACGGGGTAGATCTTCTCTCTCCACCTACTCTTTCTTCTCGTAGTCCTTGCTCGTAGCAGGAGGAGCAGCTCATAGACGTGATGGTGGTGTGGGAATGGTGTAGATGTAACAGATCTAGATATGGATGGAGTGGCTTGCAAATCTGAGTTTCCACTTCAGATCTGGGTAAACGAAACGCAAGATCACCACAGAGGTAGGCTCTTGGCTGTGGAGATCATCTCCTTAGGCTCAGGACAGACCTACAGCATAACAATGTCTAGAGATGATGCCTTGAATGGTTGGGGTATGTGCCTATTTATAGGCACAGTTGGGTACTTGGGTCTGTTGCCTTTAGGCCTTGGTCACGACCCTTTGATAGATTGATCACAATTCTTGCCTTTTCTTTTGGTCACGGTTGTGGCCATTGACCTAGTCACGGTTCTCATGGAATCGTAGTCGCGATTGTGAGATGGAGGTTTATGGAGTCACGGGAAGGTAGAGAAGGGAACCACAATCACGGTCAGAAGGTTGTGGTTAGTTACCCTACAGGTCATGATCTTCTTTGGCATACAGTTGAGGTCACGCTTAGTTTCTCTAGGAACACTGGTCATGATCTTTGCATGGTCGCAGTTCCTCTTCATCTGGCCACGGTATGCGATGATCGTGGGCATGATTATTGGGAACCGCAGTCACAGTTTGAGGTGATTGCGGGCGCGGTTATCAGTAGGGGAGGTCACGGTTGTTGGAGTAGCAGAGGACTACGGGCACATTAGTTGGTTGAGGGAACCACGATCGTAGTTTTGTGTAATCGTGGTCGCGGTCATTGGCAGAGAGAAATGGTTGTGGTTCTTAGGGCTGATTGTGATCAAACCAGCACGAAGAAGGAGGGCCGGCTTTTTAGCAGATGGGCCCTAGTGCTCGTGGGCCCAAGTGCCCAAAATGACCTGCACAAAGGTGCAAAAATTCAATAAAAATAGGGATAAATTCGATTAAATAAAAAAAATTCAAATGTTAGAAGATATGGTCAATAAGTGCGAGATTGCAATCAAAACTGGGCCAGACATGGTGACTGAACCAGGGCGAATGTGCATTCATCAAAGTGTCTTGACATGTTCAAAGAGATTATAAATAAAGTATAACTTTGATAGAAGTATTAATAAATTTTGATATGATCAAAAGTTGATAAGTTTGAGATCCTTCTGGAAGATGGTGATAGCGCATCACAATCAATTGTGAACCTAATGATGTGTCAAAAAGATGGAATCACATCATGAAGAGTCATGACATGATTCTCATCCAATCTTCTAATTTCCTTAAAAGAAATATGTTAAAGACTAAAACAATGTACCATTTAAATTGATTTGTAAAACAATGTCCTGATATGTCTTAAGGATTGTTACCTATATAAAGAAAGTAGTTTCTTAAAAGGTTTATCCACAAATGATAATTGTTGAATATTGCCTTTTATCCCAAATCTAATGACAAAAGTGCTTTCTTACCTGGATAACTGAGTTCCAAAAGAATCAGTGGGAGTAAAAGGATAACTTGAAAGGTTTGATCTCAACAAGGAGGTACAATGAGAACTAGTGAGAATCACAAATTGTTGTGGAATCTCAAGTTCATCATGTAAAACAGAACCTCATAGTTCTAGTAGAATAGGTCTAAGATTGAAAGATTATGAATCCAACAACTCATATTGGTTGGTCATAAGATGATGAGTCAATATATCAACTACAAGAAATTCCTTAACCAATTTCCATGCTTGTTGTTGCATCTAGAATAGACTATGAGATTTGACAAAAGAAGCTTAAAATCAGATTCATTAAAAGGAATGTCAGATGGGATGTGTACGTGATATAGTCTAAAGGTTTATAAATTCATTAATGTTAATAAAGTCTATAATCTACAAGGCTCAAAGTAAATATTGAAAAAAAACATCTTAGAGATGGATCATTTGGCTTGATAGTCAAAGAGTTTGACTTGAATCAAGAAAACAAGAAATTTATGATAACAAAACATTTAGTTGGAGCATATACAAATATTCCACATAATGATGGGGAATAACAACTGAATATATGATATTGAGATCTGGCATGGAAAAACACCTTCAACAATGAAAGATTGGATGAAACATCCTATGAAATAGGGATTGAGATCTATAAATATTAGCACATATGAATAGCAAGACTCTGAAAGAGTTCAGTATGAAGGATTTACTAAGAGAGAATTCAGATTAGTCTCTCATGAACTCCAAATTGTAGTTCTTATGAAGAATCGAAAAGACATGAGTGAGATACCACTTATTGTACCAATAGATATATCATGGATGATATAAATGTACTCATCCCATATTCTTGTATGTATTGGACATGACAAGACAACTTTTATTTCCAATAAGGGTTATTGGAACATCATTTGAATACATCCATTAGTACTTGAGAAGCACTCATGGATAAGTTTCTATCACTATGGCAATAAGGTAGAATTGAGTGTAAAGTGTTACACTGATGCAAGCTTCCATAATGACAAAAGATGGTCACAATATTAAAGTTGTGTGTTTAATATGAAGAGAACAATTATTCGTTGGAAAGAGTTCTGAACTACAAGACCATTAATTTATAGCTCTACAATTGAAGTGAGTATCCTAGTGTTATGAACACAAGAGTGGATACTATATGAATCTAGAAGTTCATACAGATGAACTTAAAGATGTTCCAACTATTTATGGCGCAGTAATGATACTGTGACAACAATGGAGCTACTTGTTAGGCAAGGAATACCAGTTAGCATATTATGGCAATTCTATCTCATACGAGAAATTGTACAATGAAGGGTCAAGGAACATGCAAAATACAGATTAAAAGCAATGTGTTGCTAACCTACTAGATTATCACTTACACATCAGAAACATGGTGGACTTGTTTATATCAATAAGGATAAGATCCATGGGTGATTGGCTCTTAGTGCAACTAGGAGTCTGTTGGTACGGATTCCCTGAGAGCCAATCATATGATGATTGTGAAGGCATATTACATAAAGGATTTGATTAATAATGACAAAGACAAGCTTCCAATTCATTTTATTCACTCAGTTATGAGATAAAGAGGAAACATAATGAATGTCTAAAGAATGACAATTACCCAATGACGTATGTCTTCAAGTACATGACATGGAAGAATGAGTTCATATGGATGTTAAGAGTATATACATTCTTTCTATGTCCCTAGTCAGATGTTATTATGGAAGGAAAATAGACAACAATAACACATAAGATTGGAGTGTGAGTTGGTTGATGATAGAATCTCATCAGTCATTATATGGTGATATCAAACCAAGAACACATATACATGTTAAAGAACAGTGTATCATACATACCCACCTTGAGAGTGGCACATGGAAACCATACTTGGTAAGTCATAGTCATCTCTCATAGTAAAGGTGGTGATTGTGATTCTTAGACCTAAAGTCTCTACACTCATCACATGTCATTCGATATACTTTAACATGATTAAATGTAATCCTAAAACATAGATTTCCATGAAGCTGATGATTGGGTAGTTGTGACACATGGGGATAGACTGTGAGTGATGTAGATGGGATTTGTCCCTCCAACTGGAGTTTTATATTCATGGCCACTTGATTAATGAGATTGAGAAACACATGTACACGCACATGTGGATCAATATATGATATTGAGGTCACATATATCTCATATAGTCTTCTCTTAGTTCAATAAACATAAATTGAACATTGATAGGATGACAGTTCCATGCCTCGAGTTCATTTTAGATATTAGAGACATAGGAATTATACAATTATAGAAACACCTTACACATATTGTAGGTTGATGTTGTTTTTGAACTTTCCATTCACTTGGGTAGCACTGATGTGTGACTAGGCACCACTCTTTTCTTATGATGTCATAACCTAGTTATAGACATTCATTGCCAACATGATATGGAACCTATAGGGTCACACACATAGGAACTCACCTAGAAGAGGAGTTTATCATGAATGATGATTGAATTGATTATGAAAGTGTTTAGGTAGTCAAATCGAGAAACAAATTAGCTGATTGGACTGCCAACTGATTGGCTCAAGTTTTGAGATGGTCATTTGGAGTGCCAAGTTGATCAGAAATTGAATTGGCTAAGTTTTGCATGGATTGAGGTACCAATTGATCAGCTCGTTGGGTGAACAGATCAGCTCAACATGGGTGAGATGGCCAGTTCACCTAGTGAATCAATTGGCTTAACTGTGCCAATCGAAGGTTCTGGTAGTTTTCCCAGATTCTTGAGAAAATTTGATCATTTCACTTGTTCACTTTGATTGGTACAAGAATTGATGTTGTACATTAATTAGAGATGATTTTACCAAATTCATATGAGATTAGGAAATAGGAAAAATGACCGGTTCACTATGCAAGCCGACCGTCTCATGAGTGAATCAGTTGGTTCACTTACCAACCAACCAGTTCAATGCTCATAGGTTGTGAAAATTCATGATATTTTGGTCCCTTCCACTCTTGCAACGACTGGGAACACTAACCCTAACCCCTCATATAAATAGTGGGGTACTGGGGGCTTCCCAACACACATAATTGAGAATCAGTTTCTCTAAAAATTGTTGTCATCTCTCGTCATGGTAATCGAGAGAGATCAAGCAAGTCCTACCCGACTAGGGAGGGATACTGAGGGAGATAACAACCAAGAATCATTGTTATGGGAGAGCATGTTGGTGACTAGTACACCAATGGGAGGGACAACTCCTTGTTTGTTCTAGCAGGATGATAGGAGTTCTGAGTGGTCCGTGTGGACTTCCATAGAGGCAAGGTGGCCTTTTCCTGTCTCTAGGAGGACATCGTCAGCCACAGTCCATGGCGAGACCACAGGAGTCGCTACAGACATTGTTCCTGTCTTCTATCCGTGGTGAAGACCATGAGATGCTTGGACACCATTTAAGAGAAACCAGAAGATAGTTTCTCCACAACTAATTGTAGTCATTGAACTTGCTCCATGACCAGGTATAAACTTGTTAAACCATCTTTCATATTTCATAGTTATTGATGCGATCTTGTTGTTCTGGGTAATAGAGATAGATAAAATGTTGTTTATGATACCTTACTTTGTGTCTGTATTACCCAAAAAATATATATGCAAGTTGAAATTTCTAATAGATAGATCAAGAAAGTCCTAGAAAAGGCAATCGTTAAGTCAAGAAAAGATGGGTCCACTAAACATGATGATGCATTACGGGTATACAAGTCAACTTATAAGACACCTATAGGAACCACTTCCTATAGGCTAATATTGAGAAAAACATGCCACCTATGTTGGTGTGTATGCCTAGAGAACCAATCATGTAATGATTGTTATAGCATATTTGTAATTGGTTTGATTTACAAATAAAGCCAAGCTTCCAATTTATTATGTTTATTTCAATTATGAGATAATGATGTAACATTATAAATGTCTAGAGAATAATATTACTCAATGACATATGTCTTCAAGTACGTGACTTTGAAGAAATGAGATTACACGGATGTTAAGAGTAAATATATACATTCTCATTGTGTCCCTGATCGGTTGTTATTGTGGAAGGTTGATAGACAATAGTGACACATACGATTGGACTATGAGTTGGTTGATGATAGAGTCTTATTAGTCATGATAGATCTATATCAAACCAATCACATATATACACAATATTAGATTGCTTGTGTCAATGGATAAATCATTTCATTTTGAATAATTTGATACCTTTATATGAATTTTGTGAGATCTCTTTATTGTTTCTATTTACCACTATAAAACTATCATACGTTTAGAAATTAACATGATAATGAGGCCATTCTCTTATTATTACCATACTCCACCAAGATACATGTTATAGAATTGTGTATCAGATAGACCCACAGTGAGACAGACACATGGAAACCTTTACCATGTTAGTCATTGTCAAGTCGCATAGTGATGGTGGTGGTTGTGATTCTTAAACCTGAAATCACTGCACTCATCACATGCCATTCAGTATGCTTTGACACCATCAAACATAGTCATGAAACATGGGTTGTTATAACAGTGATGATTGGGTGACTGTGACACATGGGGAATGATTGTGACTTACAGAGATGGGATTTTTCCCTCCTATAAGAATATGATATCCTAGGCCTCTTGATTAGCGAGACTGAGAAATGCATGGTCATGCACATGAGAGTCGATATGTGATATTAATCTTACATATATCTTAGACAGTCTTCTCTTGGTTCAAGAAAAAAATTAAATGTTGAAGAGGGTGACTGCTACATGCCTCGAGTTCAATCTGGGTATCAATTACAAAGGAATTATACAAGCACTATAACACCACACACAAATTGTAGGTTGAAGTTGTTCCCCAACTTTCCATTCACATGGATAGCACTAATGTGCGACTAGGCAACTCTTTGCTTGTGATGCCATAAGTTAGTTAAGGGCAATCACTACCAATGTGATATGGGACCAATAGGGTCACACACATAGGTATCAACCTAAAGGAGGAGTTTAATCTTGTATGATGATTAAATTAATTACTAAATCATTTAGGTAATTGATTCATGTAGCATATCCGTTGGATACACAGTCATACGCTCATCTCACAGGGTGAGACGGCCGTCTGTAGTGCCAAACGGTCATCTCAAGGGTTGATATGGGTGTTTGGGAGAGCCAAGTTGATTCAAATTGAAATTGTCTATGGGTTGAACTGACCAGCTTGGCTCACTAGACGACTATCTGGGTGAGAAATATGGTCTTCTCACATGGGCGAGACTACCCAGTTTGGCTGAGGGAAGGTTCTAGATACTTTTCGAGATTCATTTGGATTGTGCGTTACTTGTTGTGCAAGGAATTAATGTTTAACATTAATAAGAAATGAATTGCCAATTTCATATTTGATTGGGAAACTACAAAATGTCCATCTTGTAGTGTGAAACAACCATCACGCATGCCAAATGACCATATGGGTCACTAGATGACCATTTTTGTGGTCGTAGGTTGCAAAAATTCAAGATCATCTGGTTCCTTCCACTCCCACATCAACTGGGAACCCTGACCTTGGCCTCTACTATAAAAAGAGGGGTAGTAGGGGCTTCCCAAAACACAACACAAACAATTTAGAACCATTTGCTCTAACAATCATTGTCCTCTCTAGTTTTGGTAACCAAGAGAACCCAAGCATGTCCTACTTGACCAGGGAGGTAGAGCTATGGGAAAGAACAACTGAGATCATTTTTTTTGGAGAGCAAGTTGGTGACTATTACACCAACAGAAGGAATGACTCCTTCCTATTCATTCTAGTAGGACTACATGAGTTATCGACGGTCTGTGTGGACTTTTCTAGAGGCGGGAGGCCGTTGTTTGTTGCTAGGAGAACAATGTCAATTAGCAATCCTTTGAGAGAGGAGTTGTTGCAGACGATGACGTTTGAGGCTGCAACACATGGTGTAGACCGGGAGGTGCATCAATCATATGAGTCCCAGTGCAACTAGAAGACAGTTGCACAGCTATGACGATGAGGAGATGTAACTGGACTTGCTCCAGGACTAGGTATGTCCTCAAAAGTATCCTTCCTAACTTATAGTTATTGATGCAATCTGTTGGTTATGGGGAATGTTGTAGATAATTTTTTTGTTTCCGCTACCTTCTCTGTAGCCATATTTCCCTATTGTGGTATTAGAGACAACGTCAAATACTATATTATGGGATAGTTGATATGATCAGAATTTGGTTTTGTCATTTTATTATCACATGAGATGCGAATAATATATGTCCAATCAAATACCATGATAGTCCCAAACTAGTATATATATGATATATATGCAATTTACACGTTTCTCCCTAAAAGTAGTTTTGATGGCAGATGTGTAGCAAGGTTATGGCCAGTAAACCCTATTATCTATGCATGGTTGTGTGGTTGGTTTATCCTTTTATCTCAGTCTACGTTTTGAGCCTCTATCTTATCTTCCCGATGTAAAAGTATTATTCTTTCCATCCTTTCTCGCTTCAAATTTAACTCAAGGATTCAATAATTATGTAAAAGTAGGATAGTTTACTTTCCTATTATGACAAAGAAGATGACATCTTCTAGACTAGCCAACCATATGGAGGACCAAGGAGAACCAGTTGGATGAGTCAAGCCGATCAGCCTAGTAGACCCAATTGATCAGTTGGAGGAGCCAATGGTGGGACGAAAAAACCAGATGACCAAACAACCCACCAAGAGGTGAGCCCACCAATTCAAGGGTTGAACGAATCAAACTAGACTGGCAAGTAGGGATCTTAATCAACAACATGTTTCTACATATGATGTGGACCTACGATGACGTAATTCCTTGTGGCTCCAAGGAATTACATCAGTATGGCCATAACCATCGCTTTCATTTATTGCATATTTTTGTTGTGGGATATAGCATGTATATGATACATACTATATATGTGGCTATTGGATAAAGTATATGTATTTATAAATACAAACTCCCTTAATTAAAATATTAAGTCATAGATGCATTCCATTAGAAACACACATGAAAAGCTTGATCAACCAAGCATTGATTTGCATAAAGCATGATGTGTTGTCTATGTCATGGATGTGTGATGGTAGATATGTAGATTTGTGCAAAGCATGATGCATATATATCTTGATAACTATTGGGTTAGGATTAACTGGTGACTTGGAGAGCCCAATCCTAGAGCCACGTAGATGATTATGGCACAGAGTTGCACATATCATCTATCCAATAGTTTCATATGATGCAATTGGCATGATGGCCTATGTAAATAGTCAAGATGTGGGTGATCGATAAAAACTAACTCATGAATTGATGAAATATGGATCTTGGCACACTAGAATATTATACATTGAAATATTTTGAATTGATATGTGATGGATATCAATTGAAATTGAAATTTTGGGAGAGGTAGTACTTAAATACATAATTAATATTGTCAAAATTTTCAAATCAAATCAAAGGTTTTTGACAAATGCAAATTTTCTCTTATAAAATCAAATGACTAACAAATTTTTATTGATTGGTCCTGAATAAGGGCATACATGACGGGATGAATTTCCACAACTAGTTTTGGACTTTGAGAAGGGTTCTCAATGAAGAGTGCAAGCTCTACGTCCTTGACAAACTAGTGCTAGAAATACCTACTCATGATGCACCTAGGGCACAAGTGGATGCTTACTAGAAGCATGCCAATGATGCCTTAGAGATAAAGTACCTTATGTTTACCTGTATGAATTAAGAGTTGCATAAAAAATGTGAGGACATGAGTGTTCTTGATATGGTAACACATCTTAATAAAGTGGCACTTGGTCTTGCAAAGAAAGAAAGGGAAAATATCCCAAAGGTTCTACTTGATTCTAAGCTAATAGAGGGAAACTCAGTAGAAGAACATGTGATTAATATGATTGGATCTGTGCATCATCTTGAAGAATGGGGATTCACCTTGAGCCAAGAGTTTTCCACTGATATGATTCTAAAGACAATTCCAGAATCATATAGACATTTTATTGCATGTTATCATGTGAATAATATGTCTGGACAGATGGCACACTTGCTTGACATGTTGATTCATGCTGAAGCAAACTTGAAGAAAGACAAGCCTGTGATGGTGATCAGTAGCGTTGAGTCTAAGGATCAAAGTAAAAAAAAAGATTTCTGAGGTCAAGCCTAAATCCAAATCATCAACACTCAAGATAAGGAGAAAGAAAGATATAAGAGGGATTCAACCTTTGTACTTGAAGGAATTTAGGAAGAAAGAGATGGGGATGGTGATCACCACTTTTGGTATATATGTTATTGAGATAAATCCATCTACTTCATCATCACGGGTACTAGATATCAGATGTGGATCTTACATATGTTCTCATATGTAGGATCTAAAAAGTAGGCCTTTGTCAAAAGGCGAGGTGGAACTACGAGTTGTGAATGGAGCAATAGTTGTGGCCAGCATAGTTGTAACCTATACTTTATCTCTAACCACATGGCTTATAATAGAGTTACATAACTACTATTATGTACCTACTGTAAATAGAAACATCAGTTTTGTATCTTTTATGGACAAGGATGCATTTGAATTCCATATTAAAAATGGTCGATGTTCTATTTCAAAAGATGGTATCATTTATGGCAGTACCCTAGTGTCTTATGGTCTTTATTTATTAGATCTAAAGATAGATATGTATAACGTAAATACCGAAAAACTAAAACTCAACAAATCAAACAAAACATGACTTTGGAATTTTTGTCTAGGGCACATAAATGAGAATCGCATATCTAGACTCCATAAAGATGGTTATCTGGACTCTTTTGATTTAGAATCAATAGAGAAATGTGAATTTTGTCAATTGGGAAAGATGACTGACCCCTTTCACTGGTAACAATGAGAGGACTAGTGATCTATTAGGACTCATACATATTCATGTGTGTAGACCTTTTAGAACAACTTCTGGATGTGGGTATCAGTACTTCATTACCTTTACTAATGACTTCAGTAGGTATGGCTATGTTTATTTAATGAAACATCAAATAGAAACTCTTAAAAAGTTTAAGGAGTTTATGAATGTAGTACAGAACCAACTTGGTAAAAGTATTAAGACACCTCATTCTGATTCAGATGGAGAATATTTAAACTAAGAGTTTGAGAACCTTCTTAGAGCCCATGGGATTGTATCCCAGTGGACTTCATCTGCAATACCACAACATAATGGTGCATCAAAAAGAAGGAATCACATATTACTGGGTGATTGATGATGAGTTTAGTTGAGCTCGAAACTACCTTCTGGGGGTATGCTCTAGAAACTGTTACGTCTACACTAAGTTGAGTACCAATTAAATCAGTTCAGAAGACACCATATGAGATATGGACTGGGAAGCATCCCAAAATGTCATTTATGAGGATTTGGGGGTATGAATCTTATGTCAAGAAAATGTTCCTGAAAAGCTTGGACCAAGATCTGATAAATGTTACTTTGTTTGATATCCCAAAGAGATTGTGGGATACTACTTGTATAATCCATCTGACAACAAAGTGTTTGTTTCCAGAGATGTTGCATTCCTAGAAAGGGAATTTATTTACAAGTAATCAATGGGAGACAAGTGGAACTCAAAAAGGTTTGAAACCAACAAGAAAACATTGAACCATTATATGTACATGAGGAACCAAGAGAATCACAAAGTATTGTGGAATATCACATTCCTCAAGTAACACAAGAACCTCATAGATCTAACAGAACACACCTTGAGCCTGAAAGATTTGGATATCTTATGAATCCAGAAGGTAATGATTTAGTCATATATGATGAGTCAGTATCCTATCAAGATGTTATTCAGGGACTAGAGTCTGAGAAATGGCTTGAGGCCATGAGATTTGAGATGGATTCCATGTATACCAACAAAGTATGGACTTTGGTGGATCCACTTCAAAGGGTAAAACCCATAGGGTGCAAGTGTGTGACATGCCATGAATTGCTCTTCCGAAAGGGAGGCAGACTCAGAAGGAATCAAACTTTTGAATTTATAAGCCGAAACCTTCAAGGACCCCTGCAACTTTATTACAGGGTCGAAGTAGATATACGGGGTCGAACACAGGGACATGGTGACATTTAGGATGCTTAAGATTTCGCTCTTAAGTAAAATAAGCCAAGATGATAGTCGATAAAAGTAAGGAGCTAGAACTAGTCCAGCGGGTTGTCACGAATTAAAACAAAATAAAGAAAAGAAAACAAAACAAAGTTCGTCAGATTCTACTAATCAGAGAGGAGTTCTCGGCTATGTAACCACAAGTTCGGTAGTCTATGCACCCATTCTCAGGTATAGACAACCCTCGAACACCTCAGCAAGAAACCTACATCCAAACCTGGTGTGCACTATGGTATATGTTCCTGTGGGGTCATCCCACTCACTCTCGTGCAGCGTGACTAAAACACATTAATGATATGATACCTCTATTGAGGATGACAAACCAACATCCTAGAATATTCTAGATACCCTCTTAGGTCTAGAATATTATGGGATGTTAGGAACAGAAGAACATGAATTGTCATCCTTTCATATTCAGATCCAAACTATCTTCCCTTGTCTATTTCTACAAAAAATCTCTCAATATATGCAGAAATAGTAGTTCAAGCAAGAAAGAGATCAACCAAACTAGCGATCATAACCAGAAAGAGGAGATGGAACATAAAATGTGCTAGATCTGAAATGAAACTACTTGCTTAAGGTAAAAGTACATAAACATGCCCAAAGCGGGTTACATAGCCAAGAAGGATCTCAACTAGCCATGGACAAGCTTATTTGGCACTGAACAAAGATGAAGGAACATCATTTGTATAGGAACAAAGGAGAACAGTAGAATAAAGGAGAAGAAGAAGAGATTTAGCCCGTGGAGGAGACGTGGATCTTGCTCCCTAGTCTCTGTACATGCCAGATCTCATCTTTTGGGACGTCCTCCTTGATCTTCTAGACTCCTTGGCCTCCTTTCTCTATAGATCCATCCCAAACAGTAGCTCGGTGGATGTGTGGAGGTGAAAGATGGTTGGAAATGGTGGGGAATGGTGAACGGAGGTGGAAGTGATGATGGATGGAAGCTAACTGAAGAGACGGGTGTAGGACAAGTTCTTCGGCCTTCTTAGACCTCCAGACTCCCCCATGGGGCTCTGGGAACCTCACCAGGTCAGAACTACAAGATGGAAAGACTCCCCAGATCTGAACCCTTCTTCAGGTGGAGAGGGGCGGGTATTTACAGGTGGGGCCATCGCAGTTATGATCTAGGTCGCGGCCTTAATCACCACGACGTGGTGGTGACCACGAGTCGCGGTGCTCACTAGGTCGCGGTCTGTGGTTGAGGTACCTTATGCGGTTATGGTTTGAGGTTGTGTATTCACCATGGTCGAGGCTCGATCTACAGTTGAGGTGTAGGTCTCTATCATGGTCAGCTCTAAAATTGCGGCAGTGACTCAGATCGCGGTCAAGGTGGGTTCCTAGACCATGGTCTTGGTGGAGGCAAATACCACGGTTGTGGTTGAGGTGAGTATGGATATTGTGATTGTGGTCGCAGTGTATCCCTTTGGTCGCAGTCTCAGTGAAGGCCTAGCTGCTACAAAAACCCATGTGTTGGGGAGAATTCTTTAGAGAATAGATGTCTTTTCCAGTTCAGTGCTTGCAAGTCCCAAAATTGGCTAGTTCAAGCAACTTTATCTATGAAAAGATATAAATTACTAGAAGATAAGGAATATGGGATATTTAAGGCATATTAAGGCTATAGTGACACAAAACCATAGATAAATGCTAAGCATAAACACATAAATTTGGGTGTTATCAACCACCCCAAGCTTAAACCTTTGCTTGTCCTCAAACAAAAGCGTTCTCAAAGAACAAAAATATAACATCCAAATTAAACTTGGTGATGAGTGCAATGGTTATGAAAAATAGTTTAAAACATCATTTCTCTTGATCTATGTTGTTTCGAAGCTAACCCCCACCAATTGAGCACAATCCTGCCTAAGTAAGATCAAAGAGAAACCAGGCAAGATTAAGCTTGCCCACTGTAACCTGTCGATACTCATGAGGGTTTGAATCATAATTATACAACATATAAGCATTGTCATAAGGATGATCACTTGGGTGATGAGCCATGGGCCATCATCATGTATCCATGTAGACCAATCAGGGGTAACACACCTCTCACTTATTTAGGTCCTAGGAGGCAACAAGAGCAAAAAGACTCTAATGACTTCTGAGGATCCCGATTTGCGTCAGGCTGGTCCATGTAATGAGAAATAGTTCATACAGTCTGAGCCAGTTGGCCTAGAGTAGTGAGACGAACTCCTTGTACTGCACTCGAACCAACCCTACTACTGGGATGGTCTCATAGGTCTCCTAGGGATTCCTAGTGACTTTCTAATGAGCTTTTGGAGTGATACTACTAGGCACGACATACCCGCATTCATGAGCACAGTCATACGTCGGCTGGGCACCATTCTCAACTCTCCTGAAAGAGGAAAAACAAGTACTCAATTCTTCACACTTAGGCTTTTATTCTCCGCAATGTAATTTATAGGCCTGGGTGAGAACTCTTTTGATGTTTTTTTGGGATTTTGTGGGCATCCAAGCCTCTTTTGCAAATTTTTTATTTTTCATCTTTTTGACTCAATCTAAGGTGAGAAGGCGCATAGTCCATCAAGGAAAACATTTCAACTTGATTATGGCTCAAAAATCATCATGATCCATTTGACACATGTGCGAAAAGTAGCAATTATGATTCAAGGATCCTTAGAATAGAGGCAAGCTTGTGAAACCACAACTAGGAGTCTTTGATTGTGCTTTAGCTCATTCTAATGATCCTATACCTTAGATTTGTAAGTCACACATAAATCAAGGGAATAATGTTTTAAGCTATAAAAAAGGCACATAACCTTAGATTCATTACCAAACTTAAGGAAAGAGTCAAAGAGAAAGACAAGCAAAAGTCTAAGCAATTTATGATGAAAAAATTAGGCATAAGGATAAGCATTTAGATATAAGATTTGCATTGCACAGCCTTAATTGCAAAGCTACAAATTATGAAACAAAGTCTTATGAAGCTGAATTTACACTAAATTTTACGCTAAATGCAAGGAAAAAGAGGAATAATGCACACATGCTATGGAAGAAATAAAAAGGAAAGGAGGAAGATAAAGGGTGTACACACTGACCACCCCAAGCTTTAAAAAATTTCTCATCCTCGAGCAATTATTTTAGCTTCGGAAGGCACAAGAAGAAGCTTCTATTGGTAGTCGATATTTAAATATTGATCCATATTTCCTAAACTACTTGATGTGTTCTCATATTTCTAGTTTAGATCCTGCTAAAAATGACTTGACTGGTTGAAGCCTTGGGTCGGCTGATAGAAGGGCCCGAGGGGTTGCTAGAACAGTTGTTGATTATTCAGCTGAGGCTGTGGAGGAAAGGCTATGTCAAATCTCTCTCTTAGGTACTGCACATCCTACTCCAACGTATCAAACTGTCTGCCTGAGTCAGCTCTGAAATCTGTCATGAACTCGTAGAAGCTCTCTGAATTAGTATTTGGCATGTTTTTCTCTTGTTGAGGGGGTCGTGGGTAATCTATAGTAGGCATCTCTTCGTAGGATCCTCCCTTATAAGGTATGTTGTGGAATGTTGTCCCCATCTGCCACCCACCCTCTTGAGCCTCTGGCACTGGTGGTGCAGAAGTAGAAGCTCCTAAAGCTCCACCCATACAATGAATGTTACCATGAGCATCCAAAAGAGAGACGTCCATGAATGATGTTCTACATGCAAAATCTGCATTTGCTGGCAATAATATTTTGTGATTGTAGTGACCAATGATATATAGATAGCTTGTGTTGCACTATTTGATAACTCTTGAGTAGATCAAGTGGTATAACTCTAACTTGGACCACTCAGTTGTTTCTTGTATAAGTGCCAACTGTTCATCTCCAATTCCTAGATGGCGTGCCATAAGAGTGGTAATTCCCACCATCGGCATAAATTTGACTTATTTCTTAAAACAGTTGTGGATGTGGCAGATTATGAAAAGTGACACATGAAAAGATATTAATTACTAGAAGATAAGGAACATGGGATATTTTAGGCATATTAAGGCTATAGTGACACAAAAAATAGATAAATTCTTAGCATAAATACATAAATTTGGGTGTTATCAGTGGGTCTTCAAGAAAAAGACCGACATGGATGGAAAAGTTCAAACATATAAGGGCATATTGGTTGCAAAGGATTTCTGACAAGTTCAAGGTGTTAACTATGACAAAACCTTTTCTCTAGTGGCCATGGTTAAGTTGATCAGAATCATGCTTACTATTATAGCTAATCATGACTATGAGATTTGGCAAATGGATGTTAAAACTACATCCCTTAATGGGAATCTAGTTGAGGATATGTACATGACAAAAATTGAGGATTTTATAGATTCAAAATTTGCAAATAAAGTTTATAAGCTACAAAGGTCAATCTATAGATTGAAGCAAGCATCTCAGAGTTGGAATCTTCATTTTGATGAGACTGTCAAAGAGTTTGGCTTTATAAAAAATAAAGATGAACCTTGTGTGTACAAGAAGGTTAGTGGGAGCATAGTGACATTCCTCATATTATATGTAGATCACATATTATTGATGGTGAGTGACATCCCTACTTTATAAAAGGTAAATATGTGGCTTGGAAATACATTTTTTATGAAAGACTTGAGAGAAGCATCCTACATCTTGGGGTATAAAGATCTATAGAGATAGATCAAGAAGGCTTCTTGGACTAAGTCAGAGCACATACAATGACAAAGTATTGAAGCAGTTCAACATAGAGACCTCAAAGAGAGAAAACCTACCTATGTGTCATGGTGTCCCCATCTCTAGAGTTCAATGTCCCAATTCTTGTGAAGAAAGGGAATGCACGAGTTTAATTCCATATGCCTCATCAATTGGATCAATCATGTATGCAATGTTGTGTACACGTCTAGACTTCTCGTATGCCTTGAGCATGATGAGTAGATATTAGTTAGATCCAGGTTAGGCTCACTAGATGTCTGTGAAGAACATCCTCAAGTACTTGAGAAGGACTAAGGATCATTTCTTAGTCTACGACGGAGAGGAAGATTTGGAGGTAAAGGGTTACATCGATGCAAGATTCCAGACTGATAAAGATGATTACAAATCACAATCAAGATTTTTGTTTTTCCTAAACAATAGAGTTGTAAGCTAGAAGAGTTCCAAGTAAGAGATAGTTGTCGATTCTACAACTGAGGCTGAGTATGTTGCTACATCAAATGCAGCAAAGGAGGTTGTATGGATCAAGAAGTTCATTATAGAACTTGGGGTCGTTCCAAGCATCAGCGATGCAATGAAGCTATATTGTGACAATACTTGAGCTATTGCACAAGCTAAGGAACCCAGATTGCATCAGTGCTCAAAGCATATACAAAGGTGATATAATCTCATACGAGTGATTGTATAGTGAGGAGATGTAAAGATTTGCAAAGTACCAACTGAGAAATATGTTGTTGATCCCTTGATAAAGGCACTTTCACAGTATTGAGGGACCAGAATCTAAGAAATGGCTTGAAAACATAAGATCAATGATGGACTTCATGTAAACCAACAAGGTATGACCTTGGTGGATCCACATGAAGGGGTAAAACCCATTGGGTGCATTTGGGTCTTTGTAAGAAGACCAACATGGAAGGGTAAGGTGGGTGTAAAGAGTTTCAAACTAGTTCAACATGTTGAATGTGATGAAATCTTTCACTAGTTACCATGGTTAAATCCATCTGGATCATTCTTGTTCTTGCAACTTAGTATGAGTGTGAAATCTGGCATATGGATATTAAAACTACATTCCTTAACTATAATAATTAAGAGGATGTGTACGTGACACAGCCTAAGGGTTTTTATAAATCCATTAATGCAAATAAAGTCTATAAGATACAAAGGTCAATCTTTGGATTGAAGCAAGCATCTCGAAGTTGGAATCTTCTATTTGACAAGACATTCAAAGGGTTTGAATTGAGTCAGAATGAAGGTGGAATCTGTGATTGCAAAATATTTAGTGGGAAAAATTTTATATTCCACATAATGAGGGGGAATAACGTCCTTATCCTACATGTGTAAAAACCTAGCAAGGAAAATACCTTCTACGTGAAGGGTTTAGGGGAGGCATCCTATATGATACGAATCAAGGTCAATAAATATAGATCTAGAAAGCTTCTTGGCCTAAGTAAAAGCACAAAAATTGGTAAGATGTTGAAGGGTTCAGCATGCAAGACTCAATGAGAGAAAATATGTCCATGTTTCATGGAGTTAGTCTCTCAGGAACCTAGTGTCCCGATTCCTATGAATAATAGGAACACATGGATAAATGCATATGAATCCACAATTTGATCTATCATAAATGCAATGTTATGTACTTATCCCTTTATCTCGTATTTATTGGACATGATGAGAAGATATCCAGTAATCTCATATGTATTGGATATGACGAGAGGATATTCAATCATCTCATATGTATTTGACATGATGAGAAGACATTTTACCTGCCTAGCAATCTTGTATGTATTGGACATAACAATAAGGTATATGTCAGATGCTAGTGAAAGTCGCTGGACTACCATAAAGAACATCCTTAAGTGCTTTTGAAGTACTAATAGGATCGGTTCCTTAGTTATGGTAATAAGGAAGAGTTGGGTCTAAAGAGTTACACTGATGCAAGATTCCAAATTGAAAAAATGATCACAATATTATTTGACATTAAATGAGAACTATAAGTTAGAAAGGGTTTTGAGCTAATGATGGTTGTTCTAATCTACAAAAGAATTCGAGTATCTCTGTGTTGTAAGAACAACAGAGGACACTGTCTGGATCAAGAAGTTCATATGGGTGAACTTGTGAGGTTCCAACCATTGATGACATAGTAAAAATATTGATGACAATAATGGAGCTACTAGTTAGGCTGGGAATCTCAGATAGCATACTACGAAACTTCCATATCATACGAATAAGAGATGTGAAAATTGAAAAATACCAACATAAAGAAAACGTTTCTAAACCCGCTATAAAAGCACTTGCATAGGAGAAACATGATGGACATGTTAGGTCACTCAAAATAAGATTTGTGGGTGATTGGCTCTATGTGCAAGTGGGAGTTTGTTGGTATGTATTCCTTGAGAGCCAATCATATGATAATTGGGATAAGGCATTAGATACATGATTTGATTATTAACAAAGGTAAGCTTCCAATTTATTTTGTATATTCAGTTATGATATAATGAATAACATAATAAATGTCTAGAGAATCATATTAATAAATGACGTATGTATTCAAGTTACTAACCTTGCAAATGAGATCATACAGATGTTAAGAGTAAATATACATATTTTCATTATGTCTCTGATCGGTTGTTATTGTGGATGGTTGATAGACAACAATAACACATAAGATCAGAGTGTGAGTTGGTTGATGACTAAAACTCATTATTCATGATTTGGTAATATCAAAACAAGCACAAAGATACATGATAGAGAATAGCGTATCAGATAGACCCACGGAGAGGCTGACGCATGGAAGCCATCTTCATGAAAGTCATAATCAGATCTCACAGTGATGGTGGTGCTTTTGGTTCTTAGACCTCAAATCACTGCACTCATTACATGTTGTTGGGTACACTTTGACATCATCCAACACAGTCCTGAAATGTGGGTTGTTATAAAGGTGATGATTGGGTGACTTTGACACATGGGGATTCACTGTGAGTGATAGATATGGGATTTGTCCCTTCCATAAGAGTATGATATCCCAGACCTCTTCATTAGAGAGACTGAGAAAAGTATGGTCATTTTCATGCGAGTCAATATGTGATATGGAGCTTACATATATCTCATACAGTCTATTCTGGTACAAGGAACAAGATTGAATAATTATGAGGATGACTTTTCCATGCGTCTAGTTCAATCTGGATATCAGTGACAAAGGAATTATACAAAAATTGTAGCACCATACATATATTTTAGGTTGAAGTTGCTCCCCAACTTTCCATTCACTTGGGTAGCAATGATGTTCACATAGGCATCGCTCATTACTTGTGATGTCATAAGCTAGTTATGGGCATTCATTGCCAATGTGATATGGGACCTATAGGGTCACACACATAGGAACTCATCTAGAAGAGGAGTTTGAACTTGAAAAATGATTGAATTCATTACTAAATTGTTTAGATATTTTAGTTCACATAACAAAACAACTGACTAGACTGCCAAACAATCAGTTCAAGTGTTGAGACAGTCGTTTGGAGTGTCAGATTGATTGTATTATATATTGGTTAGAATTTTGCCTGACCTAGGCTGTGAGATGCCTGTTTCACCTATGTGAGATGTCCATCTGGGATGGTATGAGATGCTTGTCTCGTTTAGACTGGACATATGTTTTGGGGGTGCAATTTGATTGCACAAAGGATTCGTGCTGACATCAAGTTGAGTACTAATTGGAATTGAATTGTCGACATATGTGCATTACTAGAAAGTATGAAATGACCATCTCGTTGGGCGACATGACCATTTCATCACACATAGGTTGTGAAGCTTCCAAAATTGTTGCAAAAATTCAAGATCATTTGGTCCTTTCTACTCCCACTTTAGTCCTGCATTGGTTGGGGACTGGGAACCCTGACCCTAACTCCTCTTATATATAGAGGGGTATGGGTCTTCCCAGAACACAACTACAATACAGACAACTGAGAATCAATTGCTCTAAAAATTGTTGTACTCTCTAGTTGTGGCAACCATGAGATCCCAGGAAAATCCTACCCAAGTAGAGAGGGATACCCACATGAGAGAAACAACTGAGGATCATTATTATGGGAGAGTATGTTGGTGACTAGTACACCAACATGAGGGGAAACTCCTTCCTGACTGTTCCAGTAGGATGATAGGAGTTCTAGTTGGTCGGCATCAACTACTCAAGAGGCAGGAGTCCTTTGGCTACTTCTAGGAGGTCAACATTAACTCACAGTCTGTGGCAAGATTGGAGAGCTACTACAGCAGTTGTCTAAATCTGTTGTCCATGGAGGAGTTGTGACGACCATATCGCGAAAACAAGTTTAACTAATGTGGAGGCGATTAATTAGCAGCGGATATACTGAAAATCACTAAAAATTAAAACTTTTTGTACTGAGATCCACAAACTGTAAAACTCTTTCATAAAGAAACAAAGTAAGTTATTTACAAGCTGATCCATCAGTACATCTCTGTATCAACTCAACTCGAGAGTCATAACATTGACTGCCCTGTTAAACTGTACATGAGCAGTATACAAAAATCTCGAGGCATCAAGACAAAAATCTCAGATCTATAACAAGCTATCTATTGACTCCTAGGACCTGAGAGTACAGAGACGACACATAGGACTCTCTATGTATAGAACCTAACAGACAGTGTCTCCACCTGTGGATTACTGTTGTCCTTGATGTTGTTGCTGCTGCTGTGACTGTTGTTGCTGCTCTCCCACTGAAGGGTTTCTTCTTCCTCGGCGTCTACCTAAAAGTTGAATCCCACGGGGGTGAGACAATTAAAAATTGTCCTAGCGAGAATTATAACTCTCCTCCAGAAGCATTGTTATTGCTGATAATAGAATAGCATTGAGTAGTAAAATTATAAATATTCAACAGTAGATAATTCATTGAATAAGATATGTAGAGCAGTATTCTATATGCAATCATTTCAATTATAACTTGTTTAAGCGGCAAGCCATTCATTTAATAAGGAATATGAAGAACATGCATTTTAATTATCCAACTAGGACATATTAAACAATGTATCATCAAGAAATGATTCTCGTAGTTCAACCCTAAGCAAATATGCTACACGGTTGATTACATTTTACAAACATACTTATGCGCTGAGCAAATGAGGTATACCACTCATACTCCAACCGACCATTGTGAAATCAAAATCGGTACCATACATAGGTAAATAGAAGAGCCAGATTTCTATGACCTCATCATCCATAGTCAGTGTGAGGAACAACATGCAGGACATCTTGTGTCTCTGCTAAAATAGCTTTCCAGGGTATTCTGGCAACTTCACTATTAGAGTTACAGTGGCATGTTGTACTCTCTTCGCCATTGAGGGATTTCTTGTTTATCTCACATCGATGTGGCATTAACATTGTCATCGGGAGATTAGTGATACATCATTCCGGCATATACATATAATGAAGGATTGAGGGATTTAATGTTTATCTCGCATCAATTCCTCCATTAGGACGTAAGGATATTCGCGTCCATAACCCCCACATACTGAAAAGTATGCTCTCCAGGAGCTCCCTTAGGAAAACTTGTTTCACCATCATCCAACTTCTGACGATGATGGATCTATGGTCAGGACTCTACATGATATCATTTCACTTGATTATTTAAGTACATTACAACATTCTTTTAGCATCAGGAATGTTTTCAAGCATAAACCATTATAACATATGCCATAAAGAAAAAGTACTATTTTATCAAGTTCATTTCACAACTTTATAAACATTAGGATCTCAATCCCTTATCAATTCATCATCATGATTCAAGAATATGGGTGTAAAAACCCTTAGATCATCAAATCACTTGTTACCACCTTAACAGGTAACACAATGCCATCAGGTTATTTGACAGTGTAAACATAATAGCAGCAATGTAGGTATTTTACTTGGCTCATACAGCCTGTCAGTCTCTTTTGTTACCTTTTTTCTAGGCAATGTAGCATATCATTACTTACAAAACTTATAAATTACTTTCATTAAACAAAGCATCATATCTCTCACATGGCTATGTTCAATATCTCCTAAAACCTACATGATTAGTACAGATGATAACAGATACATTTATTTCATATCAGCACAATGCAAAATAATGATAACATCACTATTCAAGGGTTGCACCACTATGCCCTTATTAGGGTTAGGGTTTCCCTTTTCATTTCAATTAGGGTTAATCATCCCCTAAACTCAATTAGGATTAATGACTTATCATTTCATTATCCAATCATAGAGCTTCATGCTATAAAGCATAGCCCAGAATTGGGGTTTCACACTTTCATATACTTATTTGGAATTAGGGTTTACTATTCACATTGCATCACCCTTGATTATGGTTCATGTTCAACATACCCTGATTTAGGGTTTACTATTCATGTCACATCACCCTAGGTTAGGGTTTACTATTCACATCACATCACCCTAGGTTAGGGTTTACTATTCACATCACATCACCCTAGGTTAGGGCTTACTATTCACCCCAAGTAGGAGTGATCATCAAAACACATTAAATTTAGGTTTATCATGTCATCACTATGAATTGAGATCATACCATCACCATGTATTAAGATTATTTCCAATAATACCCTCAGTTAGGGTTATGATTCATTAACCTTCATAATTAGGGTTTCATGATCTCACTATCATGGATCATACCCTAATTAGACATCTATTCATAGTGAGAGTCCATTGCATAATTAACATTTATGTAGGTAATCCTTTCTCTCTCATCCTTTATAGGTTGGTGTTTACTTCAGCCTTGATTACGCTAAGTCAACTCAACATGAAAGAGAATTGGCATCATGGGTTATGTCATTATCATAATGATAATTAAGGCTTAACTACTTATTGGATATTAATTACACTATCCCATTAAGATACAAGTACCATAATCATCTTTGATTACATTCTTATATTATACAATTAATCAACTTGACCTTTAACCACCTTAGGTATCCATGCGGTTTTGGTTAATTATCCACCAAACGGTCCTGACTACAAAGACCTCAAACGATCTTGACCATAAACATCCAAACAGTCTAAGACCGTTTAGACCTCCATGCGGTCTTGCACAACCACTGAGACCGTTTTCTAAAGTTAGGGTTGAAATTGTTTAATAAAGTTAACCCTCAAGATTGTTTGCTAAAGTGAAACTTCAAAATCTTTTAGTAAAGTACATCTTAAAAACTGTTTGGTAAAGTTGCACACTTGAGACCGTTTAGCAAAGTAGGTGGTGTAGACCGTTTGCCAAAGTTGACTTCTGAGATCGTTTGCTAAAGGTGGTCAAATGAAACCGTTTACTAAAGTGGACCTTCAAAACCGTTTGCTAAAGTAGACTTTTGAAAATGCATGAACCCAAACGGTTTGGGGTCGTTTGGTCCCAAACCCCCTCAAAACCGCAAGGACCAAAAAGGGTCTCAACCACCTCAAACGATTTAGGGTTTCCAAGATCGATTCCTTCAATGATTGTAATCATGTTATCACTCATCAGTTGGACTTGTCACCACAATTCAATTAAGTTAATTAGGTCAACCTTCAACTGATTTGACCCTCAATTGACCCTCAATTGGTCATCAATTAGGGTTTGAATCAATTGAATTAGGGTTTGGGAACGTTGATCCTTCAACATTAATCAATGTGAGTCTAATTGATTTGAAATCATCGAACCATCATCCAATTTGGACATGACCTGAGCCCAAACGGTCTTGAGGTCATTTGGATGCCCTCCAAATGGTATTGAGATAGTTTTCCCAAGTCAACATCAAAAACCAAGTCAACCATTTAGGGTTTGGTTCATTGGATTGATCATCATATCAACATTTGATTGCTCTTCAACATAGCATCATTAGATCTTCAATTACCTAACCATAGTCAACCCTAGACCTCCAAACGGTCTTGGGTGACCCCCAAAAGGTCTTGGGATCGTTTGGATGACCTCCAAACAGTCTTGAGACCATTTTCGCATCACATCATCACTGACCAAGTCATTCGATAAGGGTTTGGATCCTAGGACTGGTCACCAAATCAGCAATTGATTATACTTCAACTTGATAACTTTGGATCTTCAATTGCTCAACCATACCTAACCCTAGACCTCCAAACGGTCTTGGGTGATCACCAAACGGTCTTGAGACCGTTTGGGTGATCCCCAAATGGTTTTTAAACCGTTTGGGTCACTCAACCCAAGTTTCAAACTTATCCAGTTATCAAATCAACAATTAACTCGATTATGGTTTAGGTGATTGTTGGACCTTCAACTCATGAAACAATTGAAGTTAATTAATAATTATTGATGGATAATTGACCTACATTATTCTCAAAAGGTCTCCAAACGGTCAACACTCGGTCAAAGCCACCAAACGGTCTTGGACCGTTTGCTTCTATGCAGTTTAGTGAAACTGTTTGCATTCAAACGGTTTGAAACCGTTTGCTCCCAAACGGTTTGGGAAACCGTTTGAGAAACAAAAGCAAACCGTTTGGTAAAGTAACTTTTTGGATATTTATCTAGGATGATGTCACCTTCATCTTCCTCTGTTCTACCAAGAACTGTTGTTGTTCTTCACAGAAGTTATAACAAGAACTCAAAAGAGTATCAAAGGAAGAAAGTAACCAACGATTATTAAAGGTATGGATGCATTAGCAATGCTTAAGGGTTAGAGTTATAAAACCTGCCTCTAGGACTGATCCAAAGCTCCAAGCTCCATGGCTTTAATGGTGGATGGAGTTCCATTAGTTTTCTAAGGTCCGTCCTTCGACTTTTGGATGAACAAGATGGCTAGAATTGGAAATCGTGTGAAGAAAACCAACAATTAACCATTGTTTTATGGTTTCCACCATGAATCTAAGGTAGATGATGATCCAAACTTACCAACAGGTTTGGTCATCCTTCCTCTTCTCCAGATCTCTTCCTTGGTCGACCAAAGCAAGGTGAAAATAGAAAGAAACTAAGGGAACGATTCTCATGTGTATTGCAAAAGATATACATAAGAGATATGTATATGGGTTTTTAAGGAAATAGAAAAAAAGAGAGTTATCTTCTTTAATTCCAACTAATTTCCACCAAAGCTTCCTCCATTCCTTGTCCACGTAGTCCCTTCTATTTTCCTTGCAAAACTTTCTCCATTATCCAAGAAATAATGGAAAAGGAACTAAGCACCTTAAAGAGATGTATATTAATATCCATCCTTTTATTGGATATTGTTTTATATTATATTAATGTGAATGGCTTCCACTCAAACAAAATCTTTTTGTGCCCAAACATGGAACAAGCTCGTCCAACACTATTTCAAGCACATCCTTCAACTTTTGGTTGAAGGGCTCTTTAATTAATATATTTCTTTTTGCACTAAATTATATTAAAGAGCCATTTATGCTCTAATCTTGATTACTTTAATGTCAAGATTCTCTCTCCTCCAAGATAATTTAAATGAGGTGCCCCTCTCATTTTATTTGCTCTAATTTATGCCAAGAAACAGGAGAGACCCTCTAGAAGTGGTATTTTGCATATTGAACCCTAGGTTTTGGGTAATTTGCACATTACACCAAAACTAGGTTTTAATGCACAAGGATTGCTCTACAAGCTTTATCTTGATGCCCAAGCTTGTGGAAATCATACCACTACATCATATTCATTCTTATGATATATCAACATCATAGGAACATCTTATAATGTGAAATTTGCAAGTTAACCCCTGAACTTGGGTAATTTGCACTTTAGTCCAATTTTAACAAAACAAAGTTTCAACATTCTTCAAAAAGGACCAAAATTGAAATATAAGTTCCTCAAAAGCCTTAATTACTTTTCAAAGTATAAGAACAAGCATCTAATCAACTTAATTAGGAAAAACACCTAGGGTTAGTACATAACCCAGTTCAGGGATGTTACACATTATCCACCCCTTACAAGGATTTCATCCCCGAAATCATAAACAAAACATTTTAAGAGAATAGAGTAGGGTATTTCCTTCTCATATCTTCCTCTAGTTCCCATGTAGCTTCTTCAATGCCACGGTGATTCCAGAGGACTTTTACAAGACTATTGTCTTTATTTTTCAACTTCTTAATCCTTCTGTCAAGAATCAACACAGGTCCATCAACATAAGATATATCATCATTCAATTCTACTTCCATAGGCTACAGAACTAATTCAGTATCAGGATGACATTTCCTAAGAATGGAAATGTGGAACACTGGATGTAACTTTTGCAACTCAGGTGGTAACTCTATCTTATATGCTACCTTTCCAATTCATTCAATGATTGGATAAGGCCCCATAAATCTAGGAGCTAACTTTCCCTTCCTTCCAAATCTAAGAACTCCCTTCAAGGGTGAGACCTTGAGGTACACTCTGTCTCCAACTTGGAATTCTAAAGGTCTACGACGCTTATCAGCATAAGATTTCTACCTATCCTGTGCAGTCTTTAACTGTTGTTGTATTATTTTAATCTTCTCAGTGGTCTGCTGCACAAGATCAGGACCCAAAAGTTGATATTCACCGGTTTCATACCAACATAGGGGAGATCTACAATGTCTACCATACAAGGCTTCATAAGGTGCCATGTCAATGTTGTGTTGATAGCCATTGTTGTAGGCAAACTCTATCAAACTTAGATGTAGAACCAAACTTCCTATAAACTGGAGGACACATGCCCTAAGCAAGTCCTCTAAGGTTTGTATAGTCCTTTCTGACTATCCATCAGTTTGAGGATGAAAGGTTGTACTAAACCTTAACTGTGTGCCTAAGGCTTTATGAATTCGCTCCCAAAAACGACTCGTAAACTGGGGACCTCTGTCAAAAACAATGGTAACTGGGACCCCATGCAGCCGCACTATCTCATCTACATACAACTATGCCAGCTTTTCAGCAGAATAGGTTGTTTTGAAAGGTAAGAAATGTGTTGTCTTTTTCAACCTATCAACTATTACCTAGATGGAATCATGACCTTTGGTTGTTCTGGGTAAACCAACCATAAAATCCATGGTCACATGATCCCACTTCCATTGTGGTATGGGTAAAGGTTGCATTATTCCTGTGGGCTTCTGGTGTTCCTCTTTAACTTGCTGACATACAGGACACCGCATAACAAACTCAGCAACATCCTTCTTCAAACTAGGCCACCAATACATATCTTTCAAGTTATGATACATCTTGGTGCTTCCTGGATGCATAGCATACATTGAAGAATGAGCTTCTTCCAGGACTAACTTCCTCAAATTATCAACATCTGGTACTATCATCCTACCATGATAACAAGCTACTTGATCATCTGAATCATGGAAACCATCTCGTTTTTCACTATCATACTCTAATCTAATCTGCTGAACTACAACATCATCTTGTTATGCTTCCTTAATCTACTATCTCAGAGTAGGTTTTATATGCATCTCAGCTAACAACCCAGATAACAATGACACTTTTAAATGTACATTGTCTTGCCTTAAAGATATAAGCATATCCCTCCTAGAGCACACTAAAGAATTCAACTGTGCTCTATCTAAGGCTGGTGTTGCTGATTTCCTACTTAAAGCATCAGCAACTACATTGGCTTTCCCTAGATGATAATCAATTGTACAATCATAGTCCTTGATTAACTCCATCCAATGGTGTTGCCTAATGTTAAGCTCATGCTGAGAGAAGATGTACTTTAGGTTCTTATGGTCTATGAAAATTTGGAATGTCTCTCCATAGAGATAATGTCTCCAGATCTTCAAGGCATGGACTACAACAACTAGTTCTAGATCGTGTGTCGGATAATTCTCCTCATGTTTCTTAAGCTCTCGAGAAGCAAAATAAATCACTTGTTTATCCTGCATCAACACACATCCTAGTCCATTCTTAGAGGCATCATAGAAAACTATATACCCTTTCCCTTGTTCAGGTAATACTAGCACAGGTGCACTTTTCAGCCTCTCCTTCAACAACTGGAATGATTGCTGACACTTGTCACTCCAGGCAAAAGGAACATCCTTCCTGGTCAACTTAGTCAAGGGTAAAGATATAGAACTAAAGTTCTTAATGAACCTCCGGTAATAGCCTACCAACCCTAGAAAACTACAGATCTCCTTCGGTGTTTTCGGCTGTTCCCATTGCAGTACAGATTCTACCTTTTTAGGGTCAACACAAATACCTGAAGCAGATATTACGTGTCCAAGAAAAGAAACCTCAGGTAACCAGAACTCACACTTGCTAAACTTAGCATATAACTCATGCTCTCTTAGCAAAGTTAGAGCCTAATGAAGATGTTGCTCATGCTGCTGAGCATCTCTACTATAGATCAGGATGTCATCTATGAAGACAACTACACACTAATCAAGAAAAGGTCAAAAGATTCTATTCATGAGTTCCATAAATGTAGTTGGTGCATTAGTTAGTCCAAATGACATAATTGTGAACTCAGAGTGAGCATACGTTGTTCTAAAGGAAGACTTAGGTATGTCACCCTTCTTAATATGCAGCTGATGATATCCCGAACACAAATCTATCTTTGAGAAAATAGTTGCGCCATGCAACTGATCAAAGAGATCATCAATCCTCGGCAAAGGATACTTATTCTTTATGGTTACTTTATTTAATTGTTTGTAATCAATGCATAACCGCATCGATCTGTCCTTCTTTTTAACAAGAGGACCGGAGCTGTAACATCCCAGGATTTGAGGCCTCAGATAACATGATCTTAAAAGGAATGATTGGACTACCCATATCACCAAGGTGCCCCTCTTTTTCCGGGAGCCTATCACTAAAGAACTCCATAGTTAAGCGTGCTCAGCTTGTAGTAGTACTAGGATGGGTGACCAGTCGGGAAATTGATCCTGGTTTGCGCGTCAGTGTGGACAAAGTGCGCAGTTAAGGCTAGTGGTGGTTTGTGGGGCCAGTCATCATTCCTGAAACTCTACTAGAGCCTACGACAGTGGGCCCAGTCGTGACAAATGGTATCAGAGCCATAACCCCTCCAGTAGGTGGGGCCCACATGGGCATGTGGCATGCCAGTCTTGAGTCATGCGGTCTAGGCAAGTTGGAAAGGGCTATCCGTAGAGACGAGATGGAGCCACCCTTGCGCTGGTAGCCGTGGACGGGAGCTGGGTGTCCATGGACCATTGTGGGTCTGCACTGAAATGGGGTCAGATTATGAGGCCATATAGTTGAGCCTTGACGAGGACGTCAAGAGTCTAAGTGGGGGAGATTGTAACATCCCAAGATTTGAGGCCTCAGATAACATGATCTTAAAAGGAATGATTGGACTACCCATATCACCAAGGTGCACCTCCTTTTCCGGGAGCCCATCACTAAAGAACTCCATAGTTAAGCGTGCTCAGCTTGGAGTAGTACTAGGATGGGTGACCAGTCGGGAAATTGATCCTGGTTTGCGCGTCAGTGTGGACAAAGTGCGCAGTTAAGGCTAGTGGTGGTTTGTGGGGCCACTCATCATTCCTAAAACTCTACTAGAGCCTACGACAGTGGGCCCAGTCGTGACAGGAGCACCCCAAGGTGAAGTACTCGGTCGGATGAAACCCTTCTCAAGCAACTCTTGTGGTTGTTTCTTGAGTTCTGCCATCTCAGCATTCACCATCCTATATGGTGTTTGTACTATTGGTTGCGTGCCCGAGATTAGATTAATCTCAAAATCAATCTCTCAGGGCGGAGGTACACCTAGAAGTTCTTCAGGAAACACATCTTCAAATTCCCTGACTATAGGAACTACAACAGGGTTAGATCTCTCCATGGTGGTATCTACCACATGGGCCAAGAATGCATAACATCCTTGCCTCATCAACTTTTTAGCAACCATATATGACACAAGACAGGTCGAAAGAATCTTTCTATCTCCATGAAAGATCCATGTGTCACTATCATCTGCGAACACAACTTGCTTGGACTCACAATCCAAGACAACCTTATACCTTTCTAAGGTATCCATCCCAAGGATTATATCAAACCCTTGCATCTCAAGTGGTATAAGATCCACTTGGATGTGATGCTCAGAAAAGGAAAGAATGCAGGGAGAACACACCTCCCACAACATAGAAGATCCCATCAAAGGGGTTTCTAACTTCAAACTCTCTGCCCTATGACCAACCGTTATATTGCAGTAAAGAATCACCCTTTGAGTGATAAAGGAGTGTGTAGCACCCGAATCAATTAAAACAGATACAATGCAGTATGTAGACATATCAAAATAAAACAACTTCATTTGACCTGTCACAACCCGAGGGTTGATCACTGCATCAGGTGGATTCATCGCATAGAATCTCATCGTCGCCTGTGGTTTATTCGGTGCTCGATGATTGGGTACCGATGATCCATCTTGGTACGCTTGCCCACATCCTCTAGCACCACCTGGAAACTGACTCCTTTGAGAACCTTGCTGACTCTGCCTTTGAGGTTGAGTCACACTTGCCTCTTTGTCTTTGTAATCCTTCATCATATGTCCCACTTTTCCACGTATGTAACAACTTCTGATCCCTTATTGTGGTCTGGATGGTCCTGTGACCGACATAGATGCTGAGCTACGAGCTCCTTCTGGTGGTAAACTTTGTCCTCTACCCCTATTTGATGTCCACTGTGTCTGGGTACTGAATCTAGGTGGTGGTGTAGTCACGAAAAACCTCAGTTTCTTGAAACCTTTGGATGAGGATTCATGGAATTGGGGATACATCTTCTTGTTCTTGGTATGTCGCTTCTCTGTCATAGACCTCTCTATCCTCCTGACAGACTCCATAAAGGTAGAAAATCTTTCCCTATTCTCCATAGCAGATACATGGGTGGTCAACTCAGCATTTAGCCCATTCTCAAAACGTCAAATCCTATCTTCATCTGTGGTTGCCATATGCAGACAAAATTGCAACAACTCCATGAACTTAGCCTCATACTCTCTAATGTTCATCATTCCTTGCCTTAATCTCTCAAACTGAGAGATTTTCTCATCCAAGAATGTCTTAGGAAAGTATCTGTTGAAAAATTCTCATTCAAACACTTCCCATTCAATCTCCACACCTGGCCTTTTCCCTTCCTCTATGGTCCACCAGTGACCAACACTCCCCTTAAGAAGGTACACAGCATGTCTAACCTTCTCAGCTTCTGGGATGTTTAGGACTCTAAAGGCCTTTTCTAGTTCTGTTAGCCACATGTTAGCATCTGTTGGGTCAGCTATCCCAGCATATTCCATGGCTCCAACATGGCATAGTCATTCAAACGTCTTGTCGACTCCATGTCCTTCTTGATGGGTAGGTGCCCTAGGTGCCAGTATAGGCATCCTATCAGTCATGTGAGTCATGTCAGTCATGAACTGCCCAAACATGGCTTGAAAGGTTGGGTTCCCCATGTCAGTTGGATTGAACTGGGGTGGTTTGGTTACATGTTTGTCCCTTCTTTGTTCTCCTGCACCTCCTCCAGGTGTAGCGACACAACTCTCTGCAACATGTTCCTCGTGTGATCCAGACTTCTTTAGTTTCTCTTCTCCTCCTATATGAGCAGGAGACACTATCAGATAGACTGGAAGACACTAGAACAGACTCAACGACCTTAGTCCTATGTCTCTGTAGACTCAGCAAACCTAGAGCTCTGATACCACTAAATTGTGAAGATCGTCTCATGAAAACAAGATTAACTAATGCAGAGGCGATTAATTAGCTGCGGAAATACTGAAAATCACTAAATTTTAAAACTTTTTGTACTGAGATCCACAAACTATAAAACTCTTTCATAAAGAAACAAAGTAAGTTGCTTACAAGTTGATCCATCAGTACATCTTTGTATCAACTCAACTCGAGAGTCATAACATTGACTTCCCTATTAAACTGTACATGAGTAGTATACAAAAATGTTGAGGCATAACGCAAAAAATCTCATATCTATAAAAAGCTATCTATTGACTCCTAGGACCTGAGAGTACAGAGATGACACATATGACTCTCTATGTATAGAACCTAACAGACAGTGTCTCCACCTATGGATCACTGTTGTCCTTGTTGTTGCTGCTGTTGCTGCTGCTGCTGTGACTGCTGTTGCTGCTCACCCACTGAAGAGTTTCTTCTTCCTCGGCGTCTACCTAAAAAGTTGAATCCCACGGGGGTGAGACAATTAAAAATTGTCCCAGTGATAGTTATAACTCTCCGCCAGAAGCATTGTTATTGCTGATAATAGAATAGCACTGAGCAATAAAATTATAAATATTCAACAGCAGATAATTCATTGAATAAGATATGCAGAGCAGTATTCTATATGCAATCATTTCAATTATAACTTGTTTAAGCAGCAAGACATTCATTTAATAAGGAATATGAAGAACATGTATTTTAATTATCCAACTAGGACATATTAAACAATGTATCATCAAGCAATGATTCTCGTAGTTCAACCCTAAGCAAATATGCTACACGGCTGATTACATTTTACAAAAATACTTATGTCTTGAGGAGATGAGGTATACCGCTCATACTCCAACCGACCATTGCGAAATCAAAATCGGTACCATACATAGGTCATTAGAAGAGCCGGATTTCTATTACCTCATCATCCTCAGTCAGTGTGAGGAACAACATGTAGGACATCTTGTGTATCTGCTAAAATAGCTTTCCAAGGTATTCTAGAAACTTCACTATTAGAGTTGCAGTGGCCTATTGTACTCTCTTCGCCATCGAGGGATTTCTTGTTTATCTCACATCGATGCGGCATTAACATCGTCATCGGGAGATTAGTGATATATCATCCCAGCATATACATATAATGAAGGATTGAGGGATTTGATGTTTATTTCGCATCAATTCCTCCATTAGGACGTAAGGATATTCACATCCATAACCCCCACATACTCAAAAGTATGCTCTCTAGGAGTTCCCTTAGAAAACCTGTTTCACCATCATCCAACTTCTGACGATGATGGATCTATGGTCAGGGCTCTGCATGATATCATTTCACTTGATTATTTAAGTACATTACAACATTCTTTTAGCATCAGGCATGTTTTCAAGTATAAACCATTATAACAGATGCCATAAAGAAAGAGTATTATTTTATCATGTTCATTTCCTAGCTTTATAAACATTGGGATCTCAATCCCTTATCAATTCACCATCATGATTCAACAATATGGGTGTACAAACCCTTAGATCATCAAATCACTTGTTACCACCTTAATAGATAACACAATCCCATCAGGTTATTTGATAGTGTAAACATAATAACAGCAATGCAGGTATTTCACTTGGCTCATACAGCCTGTCAGTCTCTTTTTGTTACCTTTTTGCTAGGCAACGTAGCATATCATTACTTACAAAACTTATAAAGTACTTTCATTAAACAAAGCATCATAGCTCTCACCTGGCTATGTTCAATATCTCATAAAACCTACATGATTAGTACAGATGATAACAAATACATTTATTTCATATCAGCACAATGCAAAACAATGATAACATCACTATTCAAGGGTTGCACCACTATGCCCTTATTAGGGTTAGGGTTTCCCTTTTCATTTCAATTAGGGTTAATCATCCCCTAAACTCAATTAGGATTAATGACTTATCATTTCATTATCCAATCCTAGAGCTTCATGCTATAAAGCATAGCCCAGAATTAGGGTTTCACACTTTCATATACTTATTTAGAATTAGGGTTTACTATTCACATTGCATCACCCTTGATTATGGTTCATGTTCAACATACCCTAATTTAGGATTTACTATTCATGTCACGTCACCCTAGGTTAGGGTTTACTATTCACATCACATCACCCTAGGTTAGGGTTTACTATTCACATCACATCACCTTAGGTTAGGGTTTACTATTCACCCCAAGTAGGAGTGATCATCAAAACACATTAAATTAAGGTTTATCATGTCATCACTATGAATTGAGATCATACCATCACCATGTATTAAGATTACTTCCAATAATACCCTCAGTTAGGGTTATGATTCATTAACCTTCATAATTAGGGTTTTATGATCTCACTATCATGGATCATACCATAATTAGACATCTATTCATAATGAGAGTCCATTACATAATTAACATTTATGTAGGTAATCCTTTCTCTCTAATCCTTTATAGGATGGTGTTTACTTCAACCTTGATTAGGCTAAGTCAACTCAACATGAAAGAGAATTGACATCATGGGTTATGTCATTACCATAATGATCATAAGGCTTAACTAATTATTGGATATTAATCACACTATCCCATTAAGATACAAGTACCATAATCATCTTTGATTACATTCTTGTATTAAACAATTAACCAACTTGACCTTTAACCACCTTAGGTATCCATGCGGTTTTGGTTAATTATCCACCAAATGTTCCTGACTACAAAGACCTCAAACGATCTTGACCACAAACATCCAAACAGTCTAAGACCGTTTAGACCTCCATGCGGTCTTGCACAACCACTGAGACCGTTTTCTAAAGCTAGGGTTGAAACCGTTTAATAAAGTTAACCCTCAAGATCATTTGCTAAAGTGCAACTTCAAAACCGTTTAGTAAAGTACATCTTAAAAACCGTTTGGTAAAGTTGCACACTTGAGACCGTTTAGTAAAGTAGGTGGTGTATACCGTTTGCCAAATTTGACTTCTGAGATCATTTGCTAAAGGTGGTCACATGAAACCGTTTACTAAAGTAGACCTTCAAAACTGTTTGCTAAAGTATACTTTTGAAAATGCAAGAACCCAAACAGTTTGGGATCATTTGGTCCCAAATGGTCTTGAGACCGTTTGGTCCAAACCCCCTCAAAACTGCAAGGACCAAAAAGGGTCTCAACCACCTCAAACGATTTAGGGTTTCCAAAATCGATTCCTTCAATGATTATAATCATGTTATCACTCATCAATTGGACTTGTCACCACACTTCAATTAAGTTAATTAGGTCAACCTTCAACTGATTTGACCCTCAATTGACCCTCAATTGGTCATCAATTAGGGTTTAAATCAATTGAATTAGGGTTTGGGAACGTTGATCCTTCAACATTAATCAATGTGAGTCTAATTGATTTGAAATCATCGAACCATCATCCAATTTGGACATGACCTAACCCCAAACGGTATTGAGGTCATTTGGATGCCCTCCAAACATTCTTGAGACTGTTTCCCAAGTCAACATCAAAAACCAAGTCAACCATTTAGGTTTTGGTTCATTGGATTGATCATCATATCAAAATTTGATTGCTCTTCAACATAGCATCATTAGATCTTCAATTACCTAACCATAGTCAACCCAGACCTCCAAACAGTCTTGGGTGACCCCCAAACGGTTTTGGGATCATTTGGATGACCTCAAAATGGTCTTGAGACCATTTTCCCATCACATCATCACTAACCAAGTCATTCAAGTAGGGTTTGGATCCTAGGATTGGTCACCAAATCAACAATTGATTATACTTCAACTTGATACTTTTGCATCTTCAATTGCTCAACCATACCTAACCCTAGACCTCCAAATGGTCTTGGGTGATCACCAAACGGTCTTGAGACCATTTTGGTGATCCCCAAATGGTTTTTAAACCGTTTGGGTCACTCAACCCAAGTTTCAAACTTATCAAATTATCAAATCAGCAATTAACCCGATTGGGGTTTAGGTGATTGTTGGACCTTCAACTCTTGAACCAATTGAAGTTAATTAAAAATTATTGATGGAGAATTGACCAACATTATTCTCAATAGGTCTCCAAATGTTCAACTCTTGGTCAAAGCCACCAAACGTTCTTGGACCATTTGCTTCTATGCGGTTTAGTGAAACCGTTTGCATTCAAACGGTTTGAAACCGTTTGCTCCCAAACGGTTTGGGAAACCGTTTGAGCAACAAAAGCAAACCGTTTGGTAAAGTAACTTTTTGGATATTTATCTAGGATGATGTCACCTTCGTCTTCCTCTGTTCTACCAAGAACTGTTGCTATTCTTCATGGAAGTTATAACAAGAACTCAAAAGAGTATCAAAGGAAGAAAGTAACCAATGATTATTAAAGGTATGGATGCATTAGCAATGCTTAAGGGTTAGAGTTATAAAACCCGCCTCTAGGACTGATCCAAAGCTCCAAGCTCCACAGAATTAATGGTGGATGGAGTTCCAGTAGTTGTCCAAGGTCCATCCTTCAACTTTTGGATGAACAAGATGGCTAGAATTGGAAATCGTGTGAAGAAAACCAACAATTAACCATTCTTTTTTGGTTTCCACCATGAATCTGAGGTAGATGATGATCCAAACTTACCAACAGGTTTGGTAGTCCTTCCTCTGCTCCAGATCTCTTCCTTGGTCGGACAAAGCAAGGTGAAAAGAGAAAGAAACTAAGGGGACGATTCTCATGTGTATTGCAAAAGATATACATAAGAGATATGTATATGGGTTTTTAAGGAAATAGAAAAAAGAGAGTTATCTTCTTTAATTCCAACTAATTTCCACCAAAGCTTCCTCCATTCCTTGGCCAAGTAGTCCCTTATATTTTCCTTGCAAAACTTTCTCCATTATCCAAGAAATAATGGTAAAGGAACTAACACCTTAAAGAGATGTATATTAATATCCATCCTTTTATTGGATATTGTTTTATATTTTATTAATGTGAATGGATTCCACTCAACCAAAATCTTTTTGTGCCCAAAAATGTCACAAGCTCGTCCAAAACTATTGCAAACACATCCTTCAACTTTTGGTTGAAGGGCTCTTTAATTAATATATTTCTTTTTGCACTAAATTATATTAAAGAGCCATTTATGCTCAAATCTTGATTACTTTAATGTCAAGATTCTCTCTCCTCAAAGATAATTCAAATGAGGCATCCCTCTCATTTTATTTGCTCTACTTGATGCCAAGAAACATGAGAGACCATGTAGAAGTGGTATTTTGCATATTGAACCCTAGGTTTTGGGTAATTTGCACATTACACCAAAACTAGGTTTTAATGCTCAAGGATTGCTCTACAAGCTTTATCTTGATGCCCAAGCTTGTGGAAATCATACCACTACATCATATTCATTCTTATAATGTGTCAACATTAGAGAAACATCTTATCATGTGCAATTTGCAAGTTCACCCCTCAACTTTGGTAATTTGCACTTTAGTCCAATTTTAACAAAACAAAGTTTCAACATTCTTCAAAAAGGACCGAAATTGAAATATAAGTTCCTCAAAAGCCTTAATTACTTTTCAAAGTATAAGAACAAGCATATAATCAACTTAATTAGGAAAAACACCTAGGGTTAGTACATAACCCAGGTCAGGGATGTTACAGGAGTAGTCAAATGAGTCTGAGTGCGACTAGGAGTTGCACAGACATCATCCAATACAGAGCGCAAATATACATTGATCAAGATTGTCATAAGACTTTCTCCAGGACTAGGTATATCTTCATGAAACCATCCTTCCCATTGCATAGTTATTTATGTGATATGCTGGTTAATGGGAAATATGTCAGTAAAATTTTTGTTTCTGCTTCCTATCTAATTTCATATTTCCCTAGACCAACATTTATACTTTCCTCACAAACCATAGCCACTTAAGATAGAGATTTTAGATAAATTCCAATTTTCACTCTAACCTTCATCTTCCATCAGTTGAACTACCCCTACTTCCTTCAATTAGTTGTTACCCATCTCCTACCTTTGGTAGGTAACCTCCAATTCCAGACAAACACACTCCACCTCCAAAACTCATAGTGGATCTAACCTCTTCTCACAGGAAGGCCATTCGCAAACCATAGTCTCTGTCAAGTGAGTCTGTAGGAAGCTACTCATCCTTACAGACAAATCTTCTAAGGTAATACTGAGATCATTTCCTTTGTAACCCAGATGAAGTTGCAGGCACAAGGGTATCAGGTGCAACTGATCAAGAATGATGGATCTACTAGAAAAATAACAAGTGGACTTGACCCTGTAAAGTAACACACATATGAACTTCTTCATATAATTTCCATATAATGTCTAATTTCCAAATATAGGGTGCCATCTTCTCCACATTTTTCCCTTTATTTTTTAACCAAAAAAACCCTAGAAGTTTTTCATCGGTTCTTCACAAATGATTTTCATTGGTTAGTACTTTCTTGATTTGTCCTTTCTTTTGATGAATCTATCAATCTACAACTAAACTGGCTTATCCAAATTTTATCATTTGTCACCATTTCGCAAGATCATTTCCTTTTTTTTCCAAAAGGGTAACTTGAGCCTTTTCAATTGTATATGGTGTTATATTTTCATTATTTCTCAACACCCTCCTTTCCCATTGTTGATATAACCCTCAATTTTCATATGTTAATTGAAGGTAACTTGGTTATATTTGACCCACTCTAACCTTTTGCACAACATATACTCATATATACATCACGTCTAGTTAAAATGGAAACAAATATAGTTTTTCCTAATTTGGACCTACAACCAGTCCTAGATGGAAGAATAAAGGAGGTGGTAACCTTAAGGGAACAAGATATGTCTACCAATCACAATAATTGATAGGTACCAAATGAATTATTTGAAAGAAACCCTAGCATTCATGGTTAAAGGTAATATTCATATAATATAAAAACCAAAATCCCTTAATGGGAAGGATTCATACCAAAATAGACATCAAATCCATTGATATTTAGTTTCAAACTACCTTGATTAGATTTTACCCTGAAAACCACCAACCCAAGACATGGTCCCCAACACCCTGAATGAGCTTTCTAGCTCAAACAATGGCATTGCTCACCAAACTCACATCCATTTTTATCCATGCTTACATCTAGGCTAGCATGCCATGCTAGCCTAAATAAACTATTCTAGAGACTTAATGACAAGATGACCACATACCAAACGTGTACCCCACCTTGGGCATCAAGGATTAATTACAATATAGTCAATGATATGATCGTTCAAACCACAAAAGACCCAATAATTGGGCCTACACCATGCACACACCTTGTCTTCCCATCTTTAACCAAGTCAACAAACAATCAATTTCTCGCACCCAAAAGGCTACAATTGATGGGGGGCACTAGGAAATGCACCCAATGCATATATAGACTCTTCTTGACTTATTAGAATGTTTAGCTCAACCCTAAGTCTAGGTAATCCCCTAGACCATATAAATACATCCCCTAGGACTCCATCTAATATAGCCCTGAGGTAGTCATTTTGAGAATCTAGAACACATTGGTAAATATTACAACCTATTTAGAGAGTCTATCTACAATGTATCAAAAGAGGCACCTTTCTCCCTCAAGTAGACATATAATCACACCCCCAAGAAAATACACCGCCCTCCATATCTAACCTTCAATCCCCACCAAGGAGAAATTTTAGGATCCATATCATATCCCTACCTAGAAAAAGTAGTATTTCATATCACATTCAAGCAAGGTAGATTGGGTCTAGAATCAATGATGTAAATCTGTACAACCCTTTTCAATCCAAAGGGATGTGATGATATGAGCACCTAAAAGTGATGATTCTACATATTGTATCCTTTTTATAACCTTTCTCTTTTATGTTATTATCATGCATCTACAATTATATACCTTTATATGTTCTTGGATACCATGGGAGTACCTCACACCATTCCCAATAGTAACTCAGTACCTTACCCTTTTCTTTAATTTGACCTTCATGGCTTATCCACCCATTTTCTACATCCATGCATGTTTCCTTTGAACATTTTTCCTTGTTTCCCCTATAAACGTGGTGGTGACTCTATTGTTTCACTTTTACATTTGAAATGGTCCCTCTTCATCTTTGTGTCACTCTCCACTGGTTTGTGAAATTCTATGACACTAGAATGGAAACTCAACTAGGGAAAAGCATCAAAGTAGATAAACATCCCGATGAGTTTGAGATTTTTCTTTTGTTTTAGTCTTTCCATTAGGCCATCCCCCATATGTGCTTCACATGTCCTTTTTATTTTTATCTTTTGATCGAGAACCATTTTGTCTTCTTTTATCCCATAGGGGCATCTAATTTTTTCACATCCCTAGTGAATCTCATTTATGACCCAAATATGTGGGAGGAACGAGGATGTTATTGAACTATGTTAGGAACCATACTTGATGATTGTTAGATCTACTTCCAAAGATAATTGACTATCTGCATATTCAAAAGGACACCAAGTCATTAAATGCCATCCCTCAATCATCTTTATGAAATTATGAGAATGGATAATGAACTAGATGATTAGATATCTAGGAAAGAGGAGACACACTCTTCAAACTTCATGGTATGAATTCCATGGTGGTCATTCTTATTGTCATGGGATATTAAATGCAGCATGTCCTTGTTATATGTTCCTCCTTGTACCCTTCAATCATCCTTTTTTCAATTACTCTCTATTTCTTATTTTTTATTTCTTTTTAGAAGTCATTTCTTCTTTATATATATATATATATATATATATATATATATATATGGCTAAAAGAATTGTGTACCTCAGTACATGTACCTTACATGAACCCACCTTCATTTATGGTAATTGTAAAATTATAATGAATAATCCAACCTTATGGATGTAAAGTATACCCCTTAGATAAGATGTATACAAAAAATCAACACAATTTGATATTCATAGATCATCAAAAGAAATAAAATGATTATTTTCTGGTCAACGGTAAGTTGCAGAAATTACATAAACCACTAAATGATTTATTGTTATATCTCATGATCTATATCAGATATGGTTATGATTTTTTAAACATTTCTAATCTATGTAGTGTTGAATCAATCCATATGGTTGTATTTTATCATCATACTCCACATGTGCTATTTCAATGGTCGGTACACGTAAGTTACATGTATCGGTCGGTACACACTTCCTAATATATATATATATACACACATATATATATATATATAGGATGTTCACTTATTGCTCGTGCGGGTATCCTCAGTTGGCTACCCGTGCCTGGAAACACGGTGGCATATTTTGTAAATATAGACACAGTTGCATGTTATCCTCCCGTGTCTCGTTCGGCCTCTTCATGGGCGAGCTCCGCTACGTCCCATTCCGCACTCCACGGGTGCTCGTTCACCCAGTCCATGCCCATCGGAAGCCCATCCCATGTAGCGTCATCATCATCCACATCCCGCCACCGGTCGCTACCGAGCTCTACCGTCAGGTGCTCCCACCCTTGGCAGCAGAGTTCGTCCTGGACGACCTCAAGGACGTCCTTCACGGCCCGCTCACCCCTCGGCACTTTCCTCGCCTTACTGTGGGAAGAGGCATCGAACTTCTATTTGGGGTTGGAGACGATGGAAACCGGCAATTTGGTCGGATCCTCGACCGCACTGCTAACTCTACCGTCGAGCTTTGCCATCACGAGCCTCTGGGACAGTAATTAGGTGTACAGGTTCAGCATCCGCACCGGAATCTCGACGCCGACAAAAGTCACGGCGGATGTTACGACCCCACCTCCCGATAACCCCCAATTAAGGGAGACCAAGAGGTTGAGCCGCACCCATTAATCCCGGATCAAAGGTTCGACATATAACCATAAACAATTATTAAATTCTAATAGACTATACTGAAAATGGTAATAAAATTTTTCTTTACATACCTTTTGAAAACTTGGATCTCTAAACTTCTATCCACACCGATACTAATCTATCTAATCCTCCTTTCACTTTAATTCTCTTTTAGTATCACATGTGCCACTTTACTATTTGTCCTTTTCATTGTACCTAAAACGCCGACAAACAAAACGTCGGTCAGCCGAAGCTGGTATGTGGGGGAAACAATAAACATGCAACTATGATAACAATGTAATCATTCAATTACTTATTTAACAACCAATATTACGTTTTAGATATAACTCTGTGATCCAAGGGTACCCTATCCTCTGTGTTGTCCCCATTAAACCCCTCATGATCAACCTATAAGTGAACCAATTTCTTGGGTTGAGTCACATGGCACTACTCGTAAGTAGACCACTCCTTAACTCGAGATTTGCTAAAGAGTCTCTAACTCACGGTAACCTAGACCTTACTTTAGGATTACCCCTTTTTAGCCTTTTTCAAAGTAACAGAGGTGGACCCGGATCTAGCCAGTTATATATGCACATTTATGGTGATAATCATAGTCACTTTATAGTGGCATGAAATAAATAAACATCCAACAGTTTAGTTGCATTCAATGCGATTAAACATCCGAGAATACATCGGGAAACTATAGCAGTTATTCATAATCGTAACCACATACCTGATCCATAGTAACTTGATGTCCATGCATTAACATTCAACACAATTAACAAGCAATCAACAATATCCTAAAAATAATGCATAACATCCAAGTGTCATTGTTTTATTCAAAACATCCACAAGATCAATCTTGGATTCCACCTTATAATTTCTAGGCCAACCTTAGGGTTTTATTAGGTTTTTAGCCTTCATTATGCATTTATCACTTTTAATGCTCTTTTAGTTCACAAACCCTAATTTCTGCATCATAGGCACAATTGAATGTCAAATAAGTCTAATATATTTCTTTTACACTAAAACTATTATCTTTATCCTTTTAGGTCATATCCAAAACATTAAGGCTAATTATCATCTTCAGTTTCTTTCAAATTGAAAAATCATATTTCATTGTAGTTCAACTCACATATATGAACCTTATTTATTACTATTTCCACTTTTATACACTAGGAAACACTAATTATACAAATAATTCACATTAAAGATCTTTGGTACTCAATTTATCTTCGAATCATAATATCTCTATTTTATTCGTCGATTTGTACAATTAAAACCATTAGAATTCATATCAACATAAATTAGGGTTTCTAATCCCATTAAGGCATATACATGTACATAGAACCCTAAATTAAACCAACTATATAAAAAGATCATCTTTTAAATCCTATTTTCACTTTTATTAACAACAGGTTAATATCAGCTTGAATAATCCATCTATCATCAAATCTAAGGGTTTTTCCTTAGTTAAATCATTAAAGATGATAACTTTATGTACTTTTCCAATTTCAAGCATATAAACTCTAAATTAGACTAATCATGTGCAAATTTCTTCGTTTTTGAACTCAATGTTCCTTTTTTACATTTAACAGATTAATATCAACTCTAAAGATCCATTAAACCCTATTAAACACATTAATCACATCAAAATAGGGTTTCTTAATCTTTAATTCATTAAAGATGATAATTTACACTATATTTAGAACTATGATCAGATTCAGGCTATAAAACTATTTTTATTGGATTCCTTGTGTTCTCCTGATCAAAATTCATATATAACTTGTTTTAATCTGAGCTATGGTTAATTATCTACGAATTTTGCATTAAAACACTCACTTGACCAATCGGATGGTGCCACGTCATCCAGCTCATGCAACGCGGCCCGCCTTCAGTTTATAACCGAATGTCGATTTTACCCTCCACTTAAGAGGTCCATCTTTTGTCACGCTGAGGGTAGAATCATCCAGTGGCGATGGGTTGTCTTCAACCTCGCGTGACCTAGGCTTGGGCGCCGACCTGCCGCAAACAGCGGCTGCTCTTCTTCACTCCGGACCACAAAGGCCATTGGGGATGCTTCTGCTGGCTCCGTCGGGGCTTGGCGCTCACAGGACACCGTCGTCCCATGCCTGAGGTGACTTCTCCCAAGCACGCCAAGTCTGTGACCTGCTGCGTGTTGCAGACCTTCGGTCGCAAGTTGTGCGAAGGCGCAGGCAAGGGGATGATGGACGATCTCCCCAACGCCATCGTGGGTGCGTTCTTCATCCATCGAGATCGGTTAATAGCCCCTGGTGGTGCCATGGCCACACAACTCCTCTATCTAGGGTTTTAAGCAAAACGATGTAGAAGAAGAAGGAGAGGAGAGAGGAACGGACGTAGGGATTTCCTTGGGCTCGACCCAGACTCCCTCTCCTTATATATAAGGGTAGCAACATCCTATGATGCTTGCTCATGAAGAAAAGATATCCTTTCCTATTAGGAATGTAATTCCTATATTAAAAGGCTAGTTTCTCTCTCTCTCTCTCTTATTTCTTCCTTGATATTCCTTATCTCTTGGATACTTAGAAAAACGAAAATCCTTTTTCTTATTATCATTATTCTTGCCCCTTTTATCCATTGGTACGAACTTCTATTTTCTTTTAATGGAAATTACTTCCTTTTTAATAATTCCCCCAAAAACATTAATAAAGTACCATATTATCTTTTATTTTGCAAGTTTTGGTATTTTCTCTTCCTTTTTCTTTATTGGGGCTCCTTGGCACCCAAGGAACTTTATTATTTCGAAATTCTCTTTATTGGATATTTATTATCCTTCTAGATGCATCTTTATGCATTATTTCACATTATCTTGTTTATTTCTCATTTAAAATATCTCTTTTGAGGATTTATCTTTATTTCCCTTATATTTTCCTCATGGGTATTCCTTTTATCATTAGAAACCTCATGGATACGAATTATCACCAAGAAAACTCATTTATGCCTCTTTCCATTCATTTTCCACATTTTATCATCATTTTCAATTTCTTTCTTAATAAAGAAATACATAATTAATCTTTTCTTTTTCTTATTGCTTTTCTTTGCAACTTTAGACTCCTTGGAACCCAAGGAATCCAAGAGGCACGAAATTCTCTTTGGATTTTCCTTCTAGAGGTTTCCTTTATTTCTTTTCTCGAATATTCAATTATCCATTTACTAATTGAATTTCCTTTGTTATTTTCCTTTTTATTGGGCCCAATAGCCAATAAAGCCCACAAATCAAATAACAAGGCTATTTTAAACGAAATCCAATTATTCTCAACCAAATATATGATTATTTGTTCAAACATCTTTAATATGAGAAATTATATTTCTCACCACTTGATCCCAAAAATTGGGGTTATAACAGCGGCACTGGCGAGGGTGGTCGATGCACGGTTGCCATGGAAGAGGATCCCGTCCGTCATGCCGGACATCATCAGTGCCGACGGCGGCATTGGGGGATGTTCATGGTTTGCTAAGACGACCCCAAGAGGTTACTCGTGTTCTTCCTGCATCTTCATATAAATAAGGCCTGCATATAAGAACCCTTCCATGATCACGTCCCAGATTCATAATGACTAGTGCACACTAAATCAAATCAAGCAGTGGCAACTAGAATGAAAAATAGGCAGAAGAGCTTAGTTGTCGACCATCAGTTCTTTAAATCTGAGTGGACGGAACAGGTTCTTATTATTTGGAGTCTGATTTAAAGAAAAAGTTGGATATTAGTCGTCTGATAATTCAGTGGCACTTGGATATCCTAACAGAGTGTTCCGGGTTGATCACGTCGGAGTTGCTGGGTTCGGTCACAATGTAGATTTGACCGATCTTGCCATCGATGGATTTGCGGCCGAACCCGACTGCACAGTCTGCCAGCCACTGGCAGTTCTTCTCCCAGTTCGGGTCACACCGCCAGCAGTCGTCGATTGGGTGTCCCGTGTCGTAGGACAACATGCCCAGCTGCCGATGTGCGGTGATGTTCTGTATGCTCATGTGTGTGACAAAGACCAGATTTTGGTGTTATTGGACACTCAGTTTGCTAAGTCAATAAAGACAATTTTGACAATGTGAGTTGTCGTGTGCTATGATATGCATGACTCCTAGATCGTAATGTTGTAGCTGCTTACCTCAAAAGTAACATCGTGACAAAAAAAAGTAATTATTTGATACTGAAAGTAACACTAAGACACAAAAAGTAACTATTGAATACTAAAAGTAACGCTAAGACATAAAAAGTAACTATTTGACAATGAAAGTAACATCAAAATACAGTAGGTAACTATATGGTATAAAAAGTAACTATCCAATACCAAAAGTAACACTGAAACACAAAAAGTAACTAATGGTACAAAAAGTAAGTATCCGAATAGTTTTTTTTGTACCAAATAGTTAATTTTTTGTGTCTTGTCGTTACTTTCAGCGTTAGATAGTTACTTTTTGTGTCTTTGTGTCACTTTTAGTGTGTGATAGTTACTTTTCTTACTATGTAGTTACTTTTTGTGTCATGGTGCTACTTTCAGTGTCGATGGTTATTTTTTTATCATGCTCTTACTTTTAATATCAGATAGCTATTTTTCTTACCATATAGTTACATTTTGTGTCTCAATGTTACCTTCAGTGTTAGATAGTTACTTTTTGGGTCATCCACAAGAGTTACTTTATAAAGTACAATAGTTACTTTTTGAACGCTAGAGTTACTTTTTATATTGTCACAGTTACTCTTAGTGTTGTCACAGTTACTCTTAGTGTTCTTACAGTTACTCTTAGTGCTTTTACAGTTACTCTTAGTGCTCTCACAGTTACTCTTAGTGCTCTTACAATTACTGTTAGTGCTCTTACAGTTACTCTCAGTGTTTGGAATCTATTGTTGTGTTACCTTGAGCTCCAGAAGCTGTATGTATACATTGATTATGTTATAAAGAATCTTTTCTGATCAGATGTTACTCTTTGAAGAATATTTGTCTCTCTATGTGTCCAATGAATACTCTTTCTTCTGAAATACTTACATTTTTGGATTAGAATAGTTACTTTCATGTTTGTACAGTTACTTACAAAATGTTAGTTTGTTACTATGTGATTCACATACACTGGTTTTGTCTATTTGACTTACCTTCCTCCACAAGAGTTACTTTATAAAGTATAACAATTACTTTTTGAATGCACAAAGTTACTTTTATGTTGTCATAGTTACTCGTAGTGCTCTTACAGTTACTCTAGGTGTTATTATAATTACTTTATCGATGAGGAGTTCATCTCTTTTATTTGACAGTGAGTTCTAATATAGATACTTTTTTTTTAATAGAACACTTGCTTTCGTGTTCGTACAGTTACTTACAAGTTGTCTCTGTTACTCTGTGTTCGATACACATTATTTTTGTGATATGTGTTTTACCTTTCTCTGTTAGAGTTACTTTTACAAATTATAAGAGTTACTTTTCTCTGCTGTCACAGTTACTCTTAGTGTTCTTACAATTACTCTTAGTGTTCTAACAGTTACCGTTAGTGTTCTTATAATTACTTTATGGGTTATGAGATCATCACTCTTCCTCTTTAATGTTCTTATAATTACTTTTAGTGTCAGATAGTTACTTTTTATACCATATAGTTACTTTTTGTGTCTTAGTATTACTTTCGGTGTTAGTTAATTAATTTTTTCTATTACAATATGTTACTTAATGTGTCAAATAGCTACTTTCTCTGACCAACATCTTGTCCATCTGTAATAGTTACTGTTCTTACTATATAGTTACTTTTTGTGTCATGGTGTTACTTTCAGTGTCGATAAAGTAACTATGCAGTACAGATTGTTTGTACTTATGATCATGGTACTAAACATCCTCGATTTCTGGCGATATGTCCTCGATGTTGCATACGTCTACGCCTTTCGACGTCGAAACTTAGTAAACTTCCTCTACATCGATGTTGCCTACTTGTGGACACGCGTCAATGAGTTCAGCCTACTTGGTGATGAAATTGACTTAGCTAGCTCAAAGCCTCCCATCTTTTCGATGATCTTTGTAGTTAATATTGTTGCACACATATTGAAGGCATAAAGAACTTGTATGAAACCATTCTTCACGTTGAGATGACTATTTCTTTGGTTCCTAACTAGAGAGTAATGTTAAGTTTATTCCTCTATTAGATTTCCACAAGTTTTGCAAAATTTGGTGTAGACCTAATAAAATTTCACCTATGTTACTTTTTCCCCTCTTGACAAATTGATGTATTTGAAAATAAGATCATGTTTTATAATTTTAGAATGTGATTCAATTGGGACTTTTGTACATATAGAACATATATAGAAGAAATCTAAGTTCTAAACATTTTGGATAGAAGATTATAGACGGAGTATGTGTTTACTAAACATTTGATGTTTTATGCCAAATTCTCTCTCAATCTCATTATTTTTTAGCTTATTTTGCATCGAAGTGTTAGTTCAAGACTTCCTCAAAGTTTCCTTACATGTTCCACAAACTTCCACTTTCGTGCTTGTCAAAGTTGACACTAAGACGTCTGTTACATTTGCATGTGACTGTGTTTTTTCTTTATATGTAAACATGTATGGATGAATATATACAGACATATATTTAGTTTTTAAGATAGATTTGATGAAATCTATCAAATTCATCATGAAATCACTATTTGAGCTTAATTTTGCAAAGATGTGTCGAATTTTGGTTGTAAAAATCCTTGAAGTTTCCTCAATGTTTCCACAAACTTCCACTTCCACACCTGTCGAAGTCAATTCGAAGTCGAAGTCTTGTTCCATGCTTATGATAGCTTTAAAAAATGTCAAGTTTTCACAAAGTAGGTATTGTCGATCCCAGCACATCAACATCAATACAGAACAAAATTAACAATATGTAAGTGACAAGTGCAAAAGTTGTTTGCAAAGGATTGAATTTTAAACGACCATACAACAATCACCAAACCATTAATTGAAACTATGTAGGCGCAATAGATGTGGTATTTTTTTGTCCTCGCCTGCCGACAGCGGTAGCATGAGATATACATTAGGATCTCGTCCATGGATGTGTTGGGTTTACTGGAGTGCAGCATCCTGGTGAACCCACCCATGTGTGACCTGGGCCTATCTTTGTGCTGCTTGTACACCACGCCCGTCGCCATCGACATTGTGTGGAATTAATGGATCTCGTCGCCACAACCTTTGCTGACTTTCCTCGGCCCTGGAATCCCTATCTGCAAGGACACTACTCTTGCTCTGGAAACAAGGCACCGCCTTTAGCAGGTCTGCTGGTGAGCTCCCTGAGTGCCCCATGCCACACTATTGAGGTATAAACCTCTCATCAGGTCTGCGGACATGTCCACAACACCTACAGCGTCCTCATCGTAGCTCCCTACCAAATGCCGAGATGGCATGGCTACGGTATCAAAGACTTTCACATGGATTAAATATCAGATAGATCACTTAAACCCCCTGAAGCTTTGGGCAGTCTCACATTGCAAAGTATCAAGAGAAAACCACGGCTATCTGTTTTCTTAATCAAGGCTCATCTCATGGTCATGATTGCTCCTAGTCCAAATGTGATTATGAAAGCAACCTTTTAGTATTAAGGTTGCAATGAACTCAGGATCACGATACATTTCTATCAATTGTTTGTTTAAATCAAATCCATCAGGCATTTCCTCGAGCATATGCATAGCACGCCCAAAGAGTCCAATCCTAGGACATATTCTGAAGATTACCAAGTGATCTGGAAAGGGAGAAAAGTTCAGATTAATCGGTATTGTCCGAGTATACAAACGTGTTAAGAAAATCTTGCAAGAGTAACATGAAGCCTATGCTGAGGCATAGTAGAAGAGTGGGTAGCCTTTGTCCCTAACGAGCCAGCCGACGACGCTAAATATGAGTGTGGCATATGAAGGGATTCAGTCAATTTTCAAGAACCGTCGCATGGTGGCGAGGTCGGGCCGGAACAGGTTATCTTCGAAGCCATTGAGGATGACATGGACATGTCTGGATGGGATTTGGTAGACGTCGTGGAGCATGTTGCCGCTAGAGCTGTTGATGGTGATGTGGTGGGCGTAGTTTTGGAAGAACCAGATCTCAGCTAGAAGGTTGACGACAAGGACCAGAAGCAAATCAGGACATACGCCAAGTGTGCCGCAATGGGGCTCTGTGACCTCCACTCCGCCAGGTTCATCCACGGCGACGTCAAGGGCATGAACCTCCTCATCGGCCACGATGAAGGTACTACCAAGCTCGCCGACCTCATTTCCTCTAGCAGGATCGAAATTAACAATATAGGCGGGTGACGCCTGATCTAGGGTACTTCTCTGTGGATGGCGCCAGAAGTCGTGAGGGGTGAGGCACCAACGCCCGCCTCGGACATCTGGTCACTGGGATGCACAGTCATCGAGATGGCAACAATGAGGGATCCATGGAGTGTATAGGGGCTTCCGGCATGCGACCCCGCCACCACCCTATTCCAGAACGCGTTCAGCTCCGGAGTCCCAGCGTTCCCCGCTGGGATGTTGAGCATCGGGAATGATTTCCTCAGCAAGTGCCTGAAGAGGGACCCCGCCTAGAGGTGGAGTTGCGAGCAGCTTCTTCAAAACCCATTCCTAGCTGCGGAGATTTATAAAAGTATGCCACCGCTATTTAGGACACTGGTAGCATTTGATATGTACCCGCGTGGGCAATGAATATGTACCCATATATATATATATATATATATATATATATATATATATATATATATATATATATATATATATACATATATATATATATATCTGTGTGTATGTGTATGTATATATATACATGTATATACAAATATATACATATTTATATACATATATACATATAAATATATATATATATACAAGAAGTGTGAAACAAAATATGAAAAGTATGTAGGTTCTCTCTAAGCATGCGCTAACATATAAAGGATTAAATTTACTTCATAGGTTACTACAATAGGAAAAATTTGACCAATGAAAAATGATTGTGTGAAGGTGTTTCATTTTGCATTATTTTGCATCATGTTCAGTATCTTGTAACATGTTTACATACACCCTCGTGCCAAAACATTAATGACAAAATGAATATTTTGATTTAAAAGACAATGCCTTTGCAATTCACATCCTTCCTTCTTAATGGAGGAAGGTAGTGTTGGGTTTTAGGGGAGGCAGAGAAGGCAGCGGAAACAAAATTGTCTCCCTCAAACCCGGAACAAGGAAACGTGTCAACGTCTATATAATAGGAAAGGATGGTTTGTGGAATCATACCTTGTCCCGAGGCTTTCTCGGCGACAATACCTCGCGCCCTGCGCGGTCTTCAAATCCGGTCTTGGACGGCGTCTGTGCAGCTCCTGGTCGCACCGAGACTGACTCCTCCTCCTCCTACTGGACTGTCAGATGACAGTTGTCCTCCAGAGCGGCAGTGACCTCCCGCCTCTGAAGTAGTCCACACGGACCACCTGGAACTCCACACTCCTTGTCCCACAAGGAAGTGGAAGGAGTCGCACCCTCCTGTTGACGTACTAGTCGCCAACACACTCTCCTGCCTCCAGTTGCAACTGCAGTCGTTTTTCCCTTGCTGCACCTCCCTTTTGCGGGAAGCACTTGCTCGGGCTCTCTCTCGATTACCAAAACCAGAGAGAACGACAACTTTGCAGAGCAAATGGTTGCACTGAGTTGTATTTTTAGAAGACCCCAATACCCCTATATATATAGGAGGGTCATGGGACAGGGTTCTCTATCCCGGGCAATGCGGGACTAAAAGCAGGAGTAGAAGGGTTCGAGATTTTCCACAAAAGCAACCAACTCGCAACCTGAACCGATCGGTTCACAAGTGAAATGGTCGGTTGGGAACCTGAACCGGTCGGTTGACACCTCAACCGATCGGTTGGGACGCATGAGCTGATCGGTTCACTTCTGAACCGGTTGGTTCGTGGTCCTGATCAGTTCCCGATTGACTTTCCTTCTTTTGTTTCTAATTGGTATCGAATACCAATCCTTGTTCCAATCAAATTGGGCACACCTTTCTCAATCCTACTCATCAAGTGGCCATGGATATCAAACTCCCTCAGGAGGGACAAATCCCATATCTATCACTCACCCCTCAAAAGCCCCATGTGTCAAAGCCACCCAATCATCACCTTTATAACAACCCATGTTTCAGGACTGTGTTTTATGATGTCAAAGTGTTCCCAACGACATGTGTTGAGTGCAGTGATTTCATGTCTAAGAATCACACTCACCACCATCACTGTGAGTACTGAATGTGACTACCATGTCATGGTTCCATGTGTCAAACTCACGGTGGGTCTGTCCGGTATACTTATTCTCTAACAAGTACCTATGTGTTTGGTTTGATATCTCTATATCATGACTAATGAGATTTTGTCATCGACCAACACCACAATCTAGTATTGGTGTGTCATTGTTGTCTATCTACCTTCCACAATGACATCCGACTAGGGACATAACAAGAATGTACAAATTCTTAGCATCTGTATGATCTCATCGTTCAAGTCATGAACCTGAAGGCATACGTCATTGGGTATTGTCATTCTCTAGACATTCAATCTATTCTATCACTATCTCATATGACTGAACCAGAAAGAATTGGAAGCTTGCCTTTGTTGTTTATCAAATCAATCTTAATGTATCCCACCAATCATCCCATGATTGGCTCTTAGGGCATACATACCAACAGACTCCCACTTGCACTGCGAACCAATCACCCTTGAATCATATTCATAGTGATCTTCAAACATGTCCCACATGTTACTGTGCTCTAGTGTGAACATAGTGAGTAATGGCAACATCTTGCCAAAGTTAGTGTAAATTGCATGTCTCTCATCTCTTCGCTGTACGTCACACGCATGAGATGGAGTTGTCGTAATATGTGATCTAGTATTCCTTTGCTAACCTTTAGCCACATTGCATGATCAAGGATTCCAGACTTGTCATCAATGAGAGGAATATCTATATGTTCATCTCATGAACTTTCAGATCCATATAGTATCTACTGTTGTTCTCTAATGCATAGATACTCGGCATTTCCTTTTAAACACTTCCAATCATCAGCAAACTTTCACTTTTATACATCCTATGTATAATTTGTGATTAATTTTCTATCCTTTCGGAAGTTCGCATCAATGTAACTCTTTACATTGAACTCTTCCTTATTTCCATAGAACTAGTACTTCTCAAGTACTTATCAAGTTCTTATGGTATTCCAGTAACCCTTACTGGAAGCAGACAGACATCCACTTGTCATGTCCCACATACGAGTTATCAGGATGAGCACATCATATTGTCATGTCATACATACAAGATGATGAATGCATTTTATTCTTGCCATGTCGATACATGCAAGATAATGGGATGATTACATACATGATAGATCCATATCTATTCTTAGTGTTCCCATTCTTCATAAGAATTGGACACTTGGCCTTGGGATACTAACTCCATGTAGCATGGACAACTTTTCTCCCCCTGAATCTGTGCACACTGAACACTTCAGTACAGATTGCCAATGTATGCTCTCTCTTTTCAGGTCAAGAGATTTTCAAGAACTATCTCTATAGATCTCTATTCCTATCACATAGGAAACATATCTATCTTCCTTAAAGATAATTTCCACTTTTGGATTTCCATTCTAGAACATTTCTATTTCACATCAACATGTGGAATGTGAATACGCTCCCACTAAATCATAGATCCCTTTTTTTATCTTTGACATATCAGTCAAACCCTTTGACTATATCATCAAAGTAAAGATCCAATTCCGAGTTGCGTGTACTCAATCAATCACATTGATTAGCCCATTGTGACTTATAGACTTCATTTTCATTAATGGATTCATAAACCTTATAGATTGTGTCACGTACACATCCTTGTTTTATTCCTCATAGGAATGCAGTTTTAGTATCCATATGCCAAATGCCTTAGTCCTTAAGTTACAATCAACAAGCATCATCCTTCTCAAAATGTTATCCATGTGTCTTAACACTTAAGACTCATTTTCACTTATGGATTTCATCCAATGAGTGTTACCATCAAGGTCATACCTTATGGTTGACATGGATGTCATTTAGGATGTCATGGTCATAAACCATAATTCAGAATTCAATTCCTCATATTCATCTAGATAGTTGACTCATCACATGAACAACTTATCACATAGATAATTGAGGTGTATCTGTTAAGGATATAAGAACTCACAACCCTTGTGATTCTTAATTTCTTTTATGGGGTATTCTTTTATTAAGAAGAATTCAATTATTCGATAATCATTCTCTAACTCCTTAGAGTATGATTCCTTCTTGATTTAGACATCACCATGCCTTAATCACGAGTTCACTATGATACACTATCATAATCACTCAAAAGGATCTCAAAATTTGGTCCAAGTATTTCATTCATTGATCTCATCAAGAATTAACACTTTACCAAATTTTCACTTCATTTGTGATAATCTTGAACACTTCAAGATATTCATATTGGTATTTCTCTAAACACCATTAGAAGTATTAGCATTTATTCCAATAGGTATGTAAATACATCACATGTATTATACCTAACAGGATAATCATTCTCCCACTACCATTAGTGAAGATTGATTAATCATGTCCAAGATATTCATATCTCTTACTGGTTCTCTAACCAAAAGAGTCTAGATTTATCCATCATATGGAAACTAGAAATGAATTTCTCATGATTGATGCTAATTTGATTGTTTGAGTTATCTATAACTTTTAGGTATCATTTTATCTCATGCATATCAAATACCACAAGATAAACAAGGCATTTCCACAAAGATCATATCTTTTAAGATTGAAACATCAACTTTTACAATATGCAAAAATAAAGTGTTTCTATCTATTGGCAAATATGAAATAGCAGTTCATAATTGTATTACATGCCTTATAGGCTGGAAATAAACTAAAGTACTCCTATCTATGGTGGCAACACTTGCCCCAATTATGAGTGCTTTACACTTTACATCTTGGTATCATATACCTCAAAAAGTGTTACAAGTTTACTTTCATGACACCTTTTAAGTAGAGACGTTTGTAGCCTCCTTCTTCTTTTGTTCTTCCAGATAGAGAGGACAATTCCTTTTCCAATGTCCTGGCTTTTGACAATGGTGGAAATTTCCTTTCTTGGTCACGCCTCCCTTGGCCTTGAGAGCTGAAGACGGCTTGGACTCCTGTCTAGCATCAGAACCTTTCTTAGCTTTGCCCTTGCCCTTGCGCTCGGACTTGCCTTTCTTGCTCGTGATCACCATCACAGCCTTAGGCTTGTCCTTCTTCATCTGTATCTCGGTTGTCCTCAACATGCCCAACAACTCTGACAGTGGCCTATCAATGTTGTTCATGTTGTAGTTCATCACAAACTGACTGTATGATTCTGGCAACGATTGTAGTATCACGTCAGTAACCAACTCTTGGCTTAGTGGAAATCCCAGTCTTTTCATGTTCTCCACATACCCAATCATATTGAGTGTGTGAGGACCAACTGGATATCCTTCTGTCATGATGCGCTTGAACAACGCCCTAGAAACATTGTATCTCTCTTGATGTGCCTGATCTTCATACATGTTCCTGAGATGCCGAATCATCTCAATGACACCCATGTTCTCATGCTGTCTCTACAACTCATGGTTCATAGAACATAACATCAAGCACTTTGCATCAATGGCATCATCGGCATGCTTCTTGTAAGCATCCCTTTCTGCCTTTGGTGCATTAGGAGTGGGTTCCTCTGGAATTGGAGTATCCAGGACATAGAGCTTACGCTCTTGAGTGAGAACAATTCTCAATGTCCGATACCAGTCGTGGAAGTTTGTCCCATTAAGCTTGTCCTTGTCAAGGACCGATCGCAAAGAAAAGTTTTTGTTGTTTGTCGTCATTTGTACTACAAAAAGGAAATATGCAATTTTAGTCCAAAAACTCATTTTTGACTTATTTGATTGATTTGAAAAGTTGACGATAAAATTAGGCCTTTAATTAATTATCGCTCCCACTATTTTAATTCAAATTGATAGCCCTCACCATCAATTTGGAAGATTGCAGTGTACAACCTTCTAGTGGGCAAGATCCTGAAATCCTCTAAGTCATGGACCAGCTAGGGCTGTCACCCACAACATAGATCTCTCAGGTAGGAAACTCTTGCCAATTACATCATATGCAACTCTTGATAAGATGTCATATGCAACTCCTTACCATGATCATCTCCATGCCTCAAGGTACTAGATCCCATCTAGATCACCTTGTTAAGTCTGACCCAAAGCAAACACGATGAATATACACCCTGCTAGGGCAGACCCACACATTCATCCTTCACGCTTCCACGAGATAGATGGTGCACCACGCTAGGGTGTGCCTACACTTGGTCGATCAAGCTTTTCACGTGTGTCACATTTGAAAGGCATCTAAAACTTAATATTTTAATGAGGGATTTGGTTTTTATATACATATACATATCCAATCACCACAATACATAGTATGTATCATATACATGCTATATCCCACAGAAAACATGCACAAACGATAAAAAGCGATGATTATGGCCATCCTAATGTGATTCCTCGAGCCAAGAGGAATCACGGTCATCTAGGTCAACATCACATGCAACATGTACAAGATGAACATCTGTGCCTTGCCATCCGAGTTGATCAACTCATCACATGAATGATCTATACTCTCCAGTCGGTCATCTGGGTGCCACCAGCCGATCGGTTGGCTCCTCCAACCGATCGGTTCGACTGGACGTCGTGCATCTCGTCATGTCCGCCACACTGTCATCTCGCTCCTCGATCGGTCATCTACCGATCGGTTCACTCCTTGAACCGACCGTCTGGAACGTCAACCGACTGGTTCACGCCTTGAACCGATCGTTTCAGCTATTGTCTGGATGTCCACCGGTCTTCGACATAACAGGAAATAAAATCTATCCTATTATTACATTGCTTAAAAGAAGAAACCCCGAGTTACATTCGGGGGGAGCAAAGGTAGGAAAGAATCTCGAATTATTTCGAGTTACATCAGGAATAAGAGAGGGAAGATCGGTGCGCAGACCGAGATGGAAGCAACCATAAACAACCACACACAGATAGGGATTTATAGGCCATAATCATGCTACACACATCCACCACAAAACTCATTTAAGGGCGACGCGTATCGAGTGCATTAATAATACATATCATATATGTAATTTGGGATTTGTGGATTTAGGATTGGACATGCAAAAAGTCGATATTATTCACATCGTATGCAATAAATAAAGGCGATAAACCAAAATCGATCATATCGATATTCCTAAAATATAGAACAATTGACGTGGCTTTGATACCACTGTTGGGTTTTAGGGGAGGCAGAGAAGGCAGCGGAAACAAAATTTTCTCCCCCAAACCCGGAACAAGGAAACGCGTCAATGTCTATATAATAGGAAAGGATGGTTTGTGGAATCATAACTTGTCCCGAGGCTTGCTCGGAGACAATACCTCGCGCCTTGCGCAGTCTTCAAATCCGGTCTTGGATGGCATCTGTGCAGCTCCTGGTTGCACCGTGACTGACTCCTCCTCCTCCTACCGGACTGTTGGATGACAGTTGTCCTCCTGAGCGGCAGTGACCTCCCGCCTCTGAAGTAGTCCACACGGACCACCTAGAACTCTACACTCCTTGTCCCACAAGGAAGTGGAAGGAGTCGCACCCTCCTGTTGACGTACTAGTCGCCAACACACTCTCCTGCCTCCAGTTGCAACTACAGTTGTCTTTCCCTTACTGCACCTCCCTTTTGCGGGAAGCACTTGCTCGGGCTCTCGCTCAGTTACCAAAACCAGAGAGAACGACAACTTTGTAGAGCAACTGGTTGCACTGAGTTGTACTTTGAGAAGCCTCCAATACCCCTATATATATAGGAGGGTCATGGGACAGGGTTCTCTATCCCGGACAATGCGGGACTAAAAGCAGGAGTAGAAGGGTTCGAGATTTTCCACAAAAGCAACCAACTCGCAACCTGAATTGATCGATTCACAAGTGAATCGGTCGGTTGGGGACCTGAACCGGTCGGTTGACACCTCAACCGATCGGTTGGGACCCATGAGCCGATCGGTTCACTTCTGAACCGGTCAGTTCGTGGTCCTGATCAGTTCCCGATTGACTTTCCTTCTTTTGTTTCTAATTGGTATCGAATACCAATCCTTGTTCCAATCAAATTGGGAAAGTGAAAAGCAAGGAAAATTCTCACTGACTTGACTTTCCCAACTTGCTCGGTTGCACCAGTTGAACCGATCGTTTCAACACTTGTAGCAATCGGTTCACCCTGGACTTGAGCCGATCGGTTCAACACTTGAGCCGACCGGTTCAACAACCTCAGCCGACCAATTCAACACTTGAACCGATCGGTTGGGAGTGCAGGTTGTATAGAATCAGTCAATCACAATTTCAATCAATCTGATACTCCAATCAAAATGTCCAACACCTTGAACATTATGATATTGAGCTATCAATTGATAGAGTATTTAATTGAACTACTAAACTCCTTTAGTAATCAATCTAAACATTGCTTGTGGACAAAACTCCTCTTCCAGGTTAAATCCTATGTGTGTGACCCTACAGGTCCATTTCACGTTGGCAATGAAAGTCCATAACACTTATGACTTCACAAGCAAAGAGCGGTGCCTAGTCACACATCAGTGCTACCCAAGTGAAAATAGAAAGTTGGAGAACAACTTTCAATCCTACAATCTGTGAATGGTGTTACAGTGAATGTATAATTCCTTTGTCACTGATATCCCGAATGAACTCGAGGCATGGAACAGTCATCCTGTCAACGCTCATTCACTTTCTTGATCTCAGAGTAGACTAGAAGAGATATGTAGGACATCAATATCACATACTGATTCACACATGCGTGCACACCTTTCTCAATCCTACTCATCAAGTGGCCATGGATATCAAACTCCCTCAGGAGGGACAAATCCCATATCTATCACTCACCCCTCAAAAGCCCCATGTGTCAAAGCCACCCAATCATCACCTTTATAACAACCCATGTTTCAGGACTGTGTTTGATGATGTCAAAGTGTGCCCAACGACATGTGTTGAGTGCAGTGATTTCAGGTCTAAGAATCACACTCACCACCATCACTGTGAGTACTGACTGTGACTACCATGTCATGGTTCCATGTGTCAAACTCACGGTGGGTCTGTCCGGTATACTTGTTCTCTAACAAGTACCTATGTGTTTGGTTTGATATCTCTATATCATGACTAATGAGATTCTATCATCGACCAACACCACAATCTAGTCTTGTGTGTCATTGTTGTCTATCTACCTTCCACAATGACATCCGACTAGGGACATAACAAGAATGTACAAACTCTTAGCATCCGTATGATCTCATCATTCAGGTCATGAACCTGAAGGCATACGTCATTGAGTACTGTCATTCTCTAGACATTCAATATGTTATATCACTATCTCATATGACTGAACCAGAAAGAATTGGAAGCTTTCCTTTGTTGTTTATCAAATCAATCTTAATGTATCCCACCAATCATCCCATGATTGGCTCCCAGGGCATACATACCAACAGGTAGGGAAGAGTAGAACTCATCCTACCCTAGTCTGAAAGACACTCGGGCATCAATAGTAGTAGAGACCACTGTTCGGGAAATTGGTCCGCACGGACGCATATACTCCCGCATATACCTATTCCGTCACCCTACCGCACCACATATTACTAATCAGTCCACTAAGCGGTCATGGGCCGCATATACTCCCGCTTGGCCGATTAAGCGGCCGATTAAACTCCACTTTTTGAAAATCCTACAACTAATGTTCATGCATTTCGTACATACATGCATATATATACACACATTTCATTATATATATAAATTGATATATATAGTCATTGAATTATTTGTATACATTGTAATACATATAAAATTTTTCCACATGCATTTGTACATTTATTTGAATACCTTTTGATATATTAACATGTATAGATACATATAAAATATACTTAAATATACAATCACATATTTGTGCATGTATATATACATTTTGATTTATTCACATTTATACACACTATACATATATTTGTACATTGATTTACCTACATTTTAGTATTTGTACATATATTACAAACACATTTTATATATAGACATATATACATATATAAGCATATCATACATCATACATGCATATTAATATGTTTATAAGTAAATAGATGTACGTGCCTATTCTATATATTTTAATTTATGATCTCGCTATATTATTTTATATATAATTATTTTATTGAAATAAAAAAATCCAAAACCGCATATACTCCCGTATATACTCCCGCATACCACATATACTCTATGTAGTACCCTCTCTGCCCGTACAACGCATACCGCTTTCCTGAACCATGGTAGAGACCCCATGCAAGTGAGGTATATACATTAATGTGTAATTAAATTTGAAAATATAACTCATTTAACACCTTTAGATTTCATATATAATAATCCTTTTAATCCTAGTGTACTTTATCGCCTTAATTATCCTAAAACCCAACAAAATATTTTATTTATGTCATATAACATCTAAAACACTCTCTTCAATTTTGTGTCCAAAACATTTGTAGATATTAGAAATGCAAGAAATTTCTTATTTATTCCCTTTTATAAATCATGATATTTAAGTTTATTAACAGATTATGATCCCTGGAACATCTAATACAATTATAAATTATAAATTTTATTATTGATTGAAATTTTGAAGAGTGAATTCACTTTTATACCCGCAAAAAATGCTAAGTTGGTTAAATATTCCCTTATGTATTTAACCACTAACCAAAATAAAAAAATCACATTTTATTTAAATATTCCTACTTCCAATATACCTCTCTCTATAATTGCATCGCATTTGAAGTTTATATGACCATGCAATTTATTGATAAAAAAAACAACACTAGCACATTGATAACAAAAGGATGCTCCTTTCCTCAACTAAATATTTTATTTATATCATATAACATATAAAATAATCTCTCCTCCATTTTATGGACAAAACATTTTTAGATCTTAGAAATTCAATAAATTGCTTCTTTTTTGCCTTTTTTATAAATCATGGTATTCAAATTTATTAACATGTTGTGATTCCTTGGGATATTTATACAATTAGAAACTCTAAATTTTATTATTGAATAAAATCTTGGAGATTGAATCAATATTTATACCCATGTAAAATCCTAAATTGACCAAATCTCCCCTTATGTATTAATTTACTGCTTAAAATGCAAAATTCACATTTGATTTAAGTAGTCCTATTTCCAATATATGTCTCTCTATAATTACATCTTATTTGAATTTTATATGACCATGCAATATATTGATACAAGAAACAACTCAATGAGCCACATTGATTACATTCATTAAGTACTTCATATTAAACTAATGTTATTTTCATCGCTTGTCATTTTCTTTATAATGTGAAATGCAACATTTCACCTCATGCTCTTCTGTTGATATGTATACCAGAGAGTCAATCATATGAAGATTGTATTGAGGTGTCGTGTACTTGATTTGATAATAATAATAAAGGTGGTTTTGTTTATTTTGTTTGTTTCAGACATGATATGATGACTCAAATATGATGGATGTATAAATAATGATGTTACTAGATGACATATGTCTTGAGGTTGAGGACCTGAACAATGAGATCATATGTATGATAAGACTACATACATTCTTGATATGTCCCTAGTAGGATACTATCGTCATAGAAAAATAGATGATAATATTACATAAGAGTAGATGTGTTTTGATTGATGGCAGAGTCGTATTAGTGATGATATTGGATATCAATTCAAAAACATAGGTACTTGATAGAAACAATGAACTGAACTGACCCACCTTGAGAGTGATACATTGAAACCATTGAATGGTCGTTAGAACCAGCTCTCAAAGTCATAGTGGGGATTGTAGTTCTTAAACATGAATTTGCTACACTTATCACATGTCCTTCAATGAACTTTGACACCATCCAATCTGATCTTGAATAATGGTTTCCATAAGGGTGGTGTACGGGTACATTGTGACACATGGGGTTTGATTGCGAGTGATGTAGATGGGATTTGTACATCCTATAGGACTTGATATCTTAGCGACTTGATAAGTGAGATTGTAAAATGTGTGGCCATACTCATGTGAGTCGATATGTGATGTGTGAGCTCACATGCATCTCAAACAATCTGCTCTAGTTCAAGGAGTATAGATTGAATGTTAAGAGGATGATGATTCCATGCATCATGTTTAATTTTCATATCAGAGACAAAGGAACTATACAATCATTTTACACTGATCAGATGTAGGTTTAAGTAGCTCTCCAACTTTCCAATGACTTGGGTAGCAATGATGTGTTGCTAGATATCGCTCATTGCTTGTGATGTCTGAATCTAGTTACGAACATTTACTGCCAACTTAATTTGGGACCTACATGGCCACACACATAGGATATTGTGACGTCCCCAGATTTTATAAAACTTAGTCTAATGTGTGACGTCGAAATTGAAACCCTCACCTTAGCGAAAATCCCAATTTGAGAACCACACACTAGACTAAGAAGAAGTAAATCAGAGGATGTCAGAAGGAAACAATAGTAGCACATGCACATGAACAATAATAAAGCCATACAACACATGTTCCCCATTCAGAATATAATTACAACATGAATTGTTACAACATTTTATATTACATATTGAATAGAAAACTATTACATATACATATACTAAAACTAGACAATAGGATCTTAAGACAATAGGTCCACCTACACATCAGCTCGCCACACAACTCACAACTATCCAGATCTTCAATATCATGTATCCACAACCTAAACAAAATATCATATGTAGTACACATCAGCACAATATTCAAGAATATTTTACTGAGTACGCCTACGTGTATTTTTATATACCTCTCGTTACTAGGCTTGGAAATAAGATAAAACTAATAATTGGTAGTAATAGAAGAATATAACAAAAGCATACTTGAATAAGAATGTTTATTAACAAAATAAAATGCATATCTTTTAGGAATATTTTCCATTATATCATCCATGCATTTACTACTTGAGAGTTGAATGCATTAAGGCCTTTATGATCTGCTACCAAAGAGTTGGATCATTTCATAGTGTGATCTACTACAAAAGAGTTGGATCACTTACAAGTACTTTACAACCAAAGAGTTGAAGTGCTTAGATATAATGGAAAAGATATATTATGTATCATGTGTTCATAGCCATAAGTATGGAAAATCAAGCAAGAAATTATACAAGAACAATCATTTCATCCAATATCATATGCTAAGTGTTTACTACACATATAATACAATCATATGATATCATAAGACAAGTAAGAGGTAATGGCGTACCTTGATCACATATATCCTAATCATCACACATCTAATATCAATTATGTCCTTTTTCAAACCTGATTAAGACAAGATAATGTACCATCATCAGGTTACCATCATCTTAACCCTAGTTATATCCATTTTAGGATTACTCAACTTATTAGGATATTCCCACTTTTACTTGTATTCTTGTCTTAGAATTATCTCACTGATGTCATAATTTTCAATTATGTCACAGATTAAGGTTCATAATCTAAACATTAACTTCCATAACATTTGTGCACATGTTAACCCTAGGTAACATGTATTAATCAAATTAGTGTTACAACCCATGTATTAAGGGTCATCTTCATATAACTTGAATTTTGTGCATTTAACCGATATCAAACTTACATATTAGCATCCAGTTACTGATATGAGCTTACTCTGTAATTTTTAGGGTTTCTTGGGCATCTTTGTAATTATTGCACATTAATTAGGGTTATTATCCCTAATTAACCACATTAAGCAAATTATATGATTTTGCATATCAACATCAAAATATTTGATCTCAAGTGGATTATACATACCATTTAGGAGTTATTAGCACATTCTCATAATTTTATACCATCATTTGATATTTATTATCCATTAAACAAGTATAACACATATTGCATTATATCACTGTGATTTAAGCATAAAAAGACTGATATAATGATCCATGTTATTCTATGCATTTTTCTAAAAAATTTGGTATATTATTTGTATTCTTTTGACAACGGAGCTGATTACTAGGAATTTTGCAAGATCTGACAATATATTGAGATTTTACCTTTTGTGGCCTCAGGTTCATGGCTCAAGGCTCTTGGACTCACATTGAGCCATGGTTCAATGGATCCGATTTAGCAGATAGCTCTCGGGTTGACTAGTTTGTCCAGTTTGTTGGTGATTTGTCCCTGAACTAAGCTGGGCTCGTTTCTTTCTCAGAACTCACCCTTCACGTGAGTGTGCACCCACCGCCGTCATGAGGGCTCTTCTCCTATGAGCCATCATGCTCCACCAGGTCCCCCTCATCTTCTTCAACCACCTCAAAGAAGTCTAAAACCTCCAGGTTACCTCCCACTGATGTGGTTTATTATCACACTAATAAATTCACTCGGGGTTCAAATCCCTGAGCTTTTACCAAAACCTCATGCAATAATACCACCCGCAAGCGGAAGAGTCTTATCGTAGTATAGTTAAGGATCGAATCCCAAAGGACAATGTTTTTAAGAATCTTTGTCAGTCGAATCTAGCCCAGGTATGACTAATATTTAGAACGATTGATGATTTGTGGTTAATTAAACTAATTGCAAGAAAGTAAAAGAGCAGAATTAAAGTTTGTTCTAGATTAATGATATGGAATCGTTGGGATGGTATCAGGTTTCACCACCACTGCACATGGAAACACATCCACACACATAACATCCAGGCAAGAATCTAACTATCCAAATGGAGTTGATGTGAACCTTCCGTGAGGATAGGCTCATGTAAGCATCACCTTAGGCATCAGGTTACTCATCAACCTTCGGATCACTCACTTACGGCTCTGAAGATACAACATCCAACTGAGGCTGAGGGCCCCCCTTGCGGGTAGGCACACAGAAGCGTCATCATCACACACTTACGACCTCAAGGAATCCTATCAGAAGTTCTCATCAAGGAGTGAACCATGTTAACCAACAAGTAGGTAGGTGATTAGTCTGTAAGCAAACATCGACGATTAACAAAGAAGATACAACATCCAACTGAAGTTGTGGGCTCCCCTTGGGGGTAGGAACATAAAAGCATCACCATAGGCTAAATGGCTCATCCCCTCACGGATCACACACTTACGACTCCAAGGAATCCCATTCTATTTCTAGTTTGGGATTCGGCCTCGTTAATCGACATCCTACCCTACATATAGAAGTTCTCACAACATAGGGAAGATCAAGATGAAAGCAAGCAGATAATCAAACTGCAAACATTATCAATTAACAACGAAATGAAAATTTATATACATGTTGTAATGTTAAATGTAAAGACATGAAAGCATGGGCAGCGGGGCTAGTCCCCACACCCCAGTGAAAGGGAACTACTCGCTCATGATGCAAGAAACAACAAGAACAAGAGAGAAGGAAGGTTCTGCCATGAGCATGATGCAGAAGGTAGTCATAGCTCGGTGAAGATGATGCGGTCTTCTATGTCGTGTCGGGGTAGATCTAGACGAGGAGGAAGAACCACCAAGGCAGAGCGGGCAGATCTTCTTCTCCACCTTCTTTCTCTTCTCGACCTCCTTGCTCGCAACAAGAGGAGGTGTGGGTGGCGTGACAATGGTGTGAGGATGGTGGAGTGGCGGTGGCGTGGAAGGGAGACCAATCCTTTACTCAAGCAGCTTCACGGCGTCCTAGAATCGATGCCCAAATGAGGACCCTACTGGTCCCATTTATAGACATGGATGGGGACCTCACATTTTTGTTGTGAATTCTTCTTCAAATGGTTAGGAGTACAAACGGTTTGGGGTAAGGTATCTCCAACCGGTCTTCATCCAAATGGTCTTGGTGACCATTTGGTGGCCAAACGGTCTTGGAGAATGTTTGATGGCCGAATGGTTTTGTAGACCGTTTGACGGTGAAACGGTCTTGAAAACCAATGGCCTCCAAACGGTCTTGGGGTTCTTCCTTCATACAGTCTTCACTTGATCAATCCAAATGGTTTTGAGACATCAGTGACCATACGGTCTTGGGAAGGGACTGCCCATACGGTCCTAGAACTTTGTTTCCTATCAGTCTTGAAACTGTATGGCTCCAAATGGTCTTGGGAATGTATGGTTCCAAACGGTCTTGATCTTCATCGGTCTTTGCTTGAGTGTCCAAACGGTCTTGATCCAATTAGTCTGGAGGGTGACTGGCCTATCGGTCTTGAGGACCATTTAGTATCCAAACGATCTTGGAGACCGTTTGATGGCCGAACGGTTTTGTAGACCGTTTGATGGCCAAACGGTCTTGAAGACTGATGGCCTCCAAATGGTCTTGGGACCATTTAGGTAGAGTAGTGATCAAAACTGTATGGGTAGATTGCTAGGGCAAACTGTTTGGTCAAGACCGATTGGTCAAGACCAGAGTGAGGGGATCTCGAGCAAATTCCATATGATATTTGAACCTATTCAAGACCTGCACAAAATCAATATAAATGTAGTTAATAATCTTGATAATTGAATTAGTTAAGAAATCTTGCATTTTGTGAGATTTATGAGATGAAATCGAAAGTATTGAATCAAATTGGTGCCAAAAAGGTGACTGAAAATCATGATGAATATGCATTCATCAAAACACCCCAAACTTAAATGTTGCTCGTCCTTGAGTAACACAAAATTTGAAACAGTCACCAAATGAATACTTTCTGATCATGTGATTGCCTCCTCTTCACATCACGATTGTTTCCTTTCTGCTTAGTATGACTAAGCATCTCAACTTCCTAAGACCACTGAACACATCTTATCATATCTTCGTTTCTGAGTTTGCTTTCCAACTTCACTTCCTCCTCACTTTTTCCAACAACAAGCATGTCAATGAGTTTCATACGAGTCCAGAGATACCCGCAGAACAACAAGTGTGCATCTGATATGACACTGGTGTATTTTAGGATAGTGTAGGTATTTATTGTGCCATTTGGTAGAAAAGGGAGTGAAGGGTGGTATGGAAGGAAGAAATAAATCTCTCCTTTATTTGACTCGACATTTTTATTATATTATCCACAATTTCATTGATTGCATTTTTTTGTGCAAATCTCTCCTCTATTGGACTTGATATTGCATTTTTTTGTGTGCGCTTTGGCATCTTTTCTTGGTGGTACGCCCCTATTAATTTGTGAGGGGTATGGAAGAAGTGGATATAGAGGGAAGTGGCGTGCCACCCCGAACTTAGGGTTTGGCACTATTTTTTCTATTTTTGTTTCATTTTTATGGATGGAGGGGTACGAAGATGATAGAAGAAGTGTAGAAGAGAGTTTAGATCATAATGCAACTTGATTTACAATTCTGTGCACTGGGTTGTTCCCTTTTTTGTACTCTGCTCAAATAATGACTTGATGAGGATCTGGTGGGGACATGTTGTTGTTCCACTAGTCAGTTAGGAAGCACGACATGTTTGATCCCTATCAGTTCGATAGACACTTGCCATTTTTGCGTAAAGATCGTGATGTTAGGATTCATAAGCTTTACAAGATGATTTCGATCAAAAGGCTAGTTTTCAGAAGAAGGTCCTTTTGAGGATCTGCTTCGAATAAGGAGGGTATAATGATCCAAAATGCATAGAGATCAAATCGAATAGTGTCAAAACTTCATCAAGTTTTTATGCAAAATCTTTGAAAACAAAATTTAAACTTTTGAAAATTTTGGTCAAAATGTAACGACTCAAAAATGCAACGATGAAATCTTAAGTATGAATTAGATGGGTGAAGGTGGAAAGTAAGATATGTACCACCCACCCTCCACCCCAAACTTAGAAATTTGCTTGTCCCGAGCAAACTCTAAATCCGAGATGGAGGGGAAATTTCATGTCAGTTGGACCACCAGATGTGGTTGCGTTCCAATCAGCATGCATCGTTCATCTGAAAATCTCAAAAATGAAGACCAATCAGAACTCAAGATAGCATCTTGTGATGCAACTTTTATTTGGTGCAAAATTTCTAAAAAGTAAAAAAAAAATTAAGCAAAATTTCAAATTCAAAATTGAAACTAAATACAAATTTATTAATCGGGTTGCCTCCTGACAAGTGCCTTTGTTTCACGTCGATGGCTCGACTTTATTGCTTCAACTTTTACGGTGGATGTAATCTGGTTTGGAGAGTTCTAGCAATGCATTGATGCATGTGTCAGTTGAAGTGAAATATCTTTTCAAACGTTGGCCATTAACCACAATATCTCCTGACTTTTCACTCCATAAAATGAAAGCACCATGCGGGTAGATGCTCTTAAAAATGTATGGTCCAGTCCAATGAGAATGGAGTTTCCTTGGGAATAACCTCAGTTTTGAGTTGATCAGCAGAACTTGGTCTCCCACTTGAATGTCCTTCCTCTTGAGATGACCATCGTGCCACAACTTTGTGCGTTCTTTATAGATTCTAGCATTCTCATAAGATATCATTCAAAGTTCTTCCAGCTCCTGGAGTTGCAGAATCCTATCTTGGCCTGCTTCTTTCATATCAAAATTTAGTTGTTTTCTTTCCCACCATGCCTTGTGTTCCATTTCTACCGGCAGGTGGCATGACTTTCCATAGATTAGTCAAAAAGGTGTAGTCCCAAGGGGAGTTTTAAAAGCAGTTTGGTAGGCCCACAAGGTGTCATTGATTTTTATTGACCAATCTTTTCAATTGCGACCTACTGTCTTTTCCAAAATAGCCTTGAGTTGACGGTTAGAAACCTCTACCTGTCCACTTGTTTTTGGATGTTAGGGTGAGTCTACCTTGTGTGTTACACCATATTTCCTCAGCAATGCTTCAAACCTTCATTCAAGAAAATGTGAACCTCTGTCAAATTTCAGAGTGCGTGGAACACCAAATTGGGGAAAGATAATATCTTGAACATCTTGATGATGGGTTTCAAATTGCTAGTAATGTTAGGAATGGCTTTGACCCATTTTGAGATGTAATCCACTACCACAAGGATGTAAGAAAATCCATGAGAAGATGGGAAAGGACCCATGTAGTCCACCCCCCAAACATCAAATATCTCGACTTCTTGCCATAGTTTAAGTGGCATCTCATCTCTTTTCATAATGTTACATGTTCTTTGACATTTGTCACATGATAGAACAAACTTGCAGGAGTCTTTGGATATAGTCCGCCAAAAGAAACCACATTGCAAAACTTTCAAAGCAATTTTCTTAGAACTCATATGGCCTCCAACTAGGCTTGAGTGACATTCCTCTAAAATAAGTTGAGTTTCTTCCTCAGCAATACAACGTCTGTATAGACCATCAACACAGAGTTTGAAAAGGTACGGCTCATCCCAGTGATATTGCTTCACATTATGTAAGAATTTCTTCAGTGCATTTCTAGTGTATTCGGGGTGGATGACACCAGCATCCAGGTAGTTCACATAGTCTGAGTACCAAGGGATGGCTTCTGAAACTTTCATAAGTTGGTCGTCTAAAAGAGAATCGTTGATGGGGATCTTCTCAGTTTCTAGGGCGTGGATACGACTAAGGTGGTCTTCTACGACATTCTCTGAACCTTTCTTGTCTCTTATCTCTAGATCAAATTCTTATAAGAGGAGGATCCATCTTATTAACCTGGGTTTTGCATCTTTATTTGCTAGGAGGTAACAGATAATGACATGATCTATGTAGACAATGACTTTTGAACCGATTAGGTAGGATCTGAACTTATCAAAGGCATACACGACTGCCAAGAGTTCTTTCTCAGTAGTTGCATAATTCCTTTGAGCTTCATCGAGGGTTTTCGATGCATAGTAGATCACATAATGTTTCTTTTCTATATATTGGCCTAAAACAACACCCACAACGTAATCACTGGCATCACACATAATTTCAAAAGGGTGATCCCAATCACGGGCTCTAATGATGGGTGTTGTTGTAAGAGCATACTTCAGATTGTTGAAACGTTTAACACATTCTTCGTCAAAATTAAATTCAGCATCCTTTATCAACAAATTCATCATCGGCTTGGTCATCTTTGAGAAATCCTTTATAAACCGTCTGTAAAAGCATGCATGTCCTAGGAATGCACGAACCTCCTTTACATTCGTTGGGATAGAGAGTTTGGAAATCACTTCAATTTTTGCTTTGTCTACCTCGATACCTCGGTTTCTCACTCTATGACCAAGGACAATGCCTCCCTTTACCATAAAGTGACACTTCTCCCAATTTAACACGAGATGTGCTTCTTCACACCATTTGAGGACAACAGAGAGGTTTTTTAGGCATGAGTCGAATGAATCTCTGTACATAGAAAAATCATCCATAAAAACTTCCATGATAGTTCCAGTGAGACCAGCAAATATGGCTGCCATGCAAAGTTGGAAAGTTGCAGGTGCATTACAGAGGCCGAACGACATCCTTCTAAATGAGTATGTTCTAAATGGGTAGGTAAAAGTAGTTTACTCTTGGTCATCTAGATGTATAGGTATTTTATAGAATTTGGAGTAACCATCGAGATAACAAAAATATTCTTGGTGAGCCAATCTTTCTAAGACTTGATCAAGAAAAGGCATTGGGAAATGGTCCTTCTGAGTTGCCTTGTTTAACTTTCGGTAATCAATACACATCCTCCACCCTATGACTGTTTGAGTGGGGATGAGTTCATCATTTTCATTTCATATCACAGTAGTTCCACCTTTCTTCGGTACCACATGCACGGGACTTACCCATATTGAGTCTGATATCGGATAGATTATTCCAACAGTGAGCAATTTAATGACTTCACGATGGACTACTTCCTTCATATTTGGATTCAATTTCCATTGATGTTGAACAATCGTCTTGTGATCTTCCATCATGGGGATTTTTTGCATGCACAACGCTTGACTAACCCCGGTGAGGTCACTCATCTTATAGCTGGTTGCTTTTCTTCTTTCCTTCAATTCCTTCAAAATCTTATCTTCTAGTTATGTTGTTAGATCTGAATTTATGATGACTGGGCAGACTTTGAGGTCATCTAGAAATGCATACTTCAATCCTTCGGGTAGGGGCTTCATTTTAGGAGCTTGTGGCTTTTCACATGCTTCTTCAGTAACATCCACTGCTTTTAGTTTCTCAATCTTGGCTTCAGGATCTTCTTTAGCTGTATTGAGGTGGAAAACACAACTTTTCACTTGTTCGTCATCTGAACTTTCTACATTCGTATTAGTAAGGGTCATCCCTAAAGTATCTTCTTGTTCATAATCCTCCTACGTGAGAAGTGACATCTGCTCTACGCACTCAATCAAGTAGACTTCTTCTCGCATGCTATGTCTTCACATACTTTCAAAATCTTTGAATTTGATAGTTTATTTACCTAATCTGAGTAGTAAAGTTCCTGCTTCAACATCAATCAGAGATATTATAGTGGTAAGGAATGGTCGTCCAAATATGAGAGGGTACCAAGTGTCTTCCTTTATGTCCATGATGACAAAGTCACAACGGTCATAGGAATCTTTTCCTACCTTGACAGGGACATCCTCAATGATTCCTAAAGGTAGAGACACAGTGTTATCTGCTAGTTGTATAGTCATGACAGTCGAGAGAAGTTCAACAAACCCTAGCCTTTTAAAAAGGCTAAGTGGCAGGATGGAAATGCTAGCACCAAGATCGGCCAATCCGTTCTTACATGAAGAATCACCGATATGGCAGGAAATCCCAAAAGATCTTGGATCCTTCTGCTTCTTGGGCATCTTAATCTGGATGATATATGAAGTAATTTTTGCCAACTTGACTATCTCACGCTCTTCAGTTATATATTTCCTTATGAGAAGTGACTTCAAGTACTTTGTCCAAACTGGTATCTCAGCCAACGCATCCAGAAAGGGTATATCAACAAGAAGCTTCTTCATATCTTCTTTGAACTTATTGAAATGAGTATCAAGCTTGGTCTACCTCAAACGAGTTGGTAAAGGTATACGAGCCTTGTACACAGGAACATCTGGTTATGGTGTTTCTATTTCTGCAACAGTTGATTTCTCAAAACTTTGCTCATCTGTCTTATCAGTAGTTGTTGTTTCTTTTGGTTGATACACATATGTGGTAGAGTCTTGTTTGATTACGGAGTCGCCCTTGTTTGTAATAACCACAGGTGTCTTAATAGGAGGATCAGAATAGTCTTTTCCTAACCTGGTGGTGATAGCCTTCAGTTGCTCAGGATGTTTAGGATTATTTTTTGGTTGGCCAGCAAAGGCTCCAGTAGGTGGCTTCATGCTAGCTGCAAGTTGAGCTAGTTGAGATTCAATAGCCTTCTGATGAGCTTGTTGGTTAGCTATCATAGTCTGTTGTGACTGCAACATCTTCTCAATGGTTGTTAGCTTGTCATCTAGAGAGACGGGGCCGACTTGTTTCCCTTGTTGTTGGTTCTGGTAAGGGGCTTGGTTGAGGTTCTGGAACTGAGAATTTTTCTAGTAACTATTATAGTTCCTATTCTAAAAGGTTCCCCTAAAGCTTCCTTGATTCCTAAAATTTTGTTGTTGATTGTACTGGAATCCTGGTGGGTCATGTTGTTGATTGTTTGAACCGAGTTGTCGCAAGTTTTCCACTCCTGAATGATTCCCGTATTGAAACCCAGGATGGTTCCTATTTTGATTTGGATGGTAGTATCCTTGACCAGGAATGGTGTTGACAGCATTAAGATTTTCCATTTGACCATTATCTCCTTGTCCATAAGCATTTCTTAAAACCACATCATATAGAACATTGCATGCTAAAGTGGAATGATTGGTACCTTTACATGCTTCACAAAACAATGAAGTTGACTTGATATGTTCTTGTTGTTGAAGGGGTGAATGTCCTCTTCCAAATGCAGCAAGGGATGATTCGATATGATCTTGCATGGAAACTAAGAGTTTTAGGGTCTCAGCGATAGACTTGTATTTAGGAATAACTTTAGCCACAACTACCGTCAATACTCCTTTGCCTACAGATCTCCCCCAATTAGCTTGATTTTCAGCCCCAAGGGTGACGACTCTCCATGCGCTGTCGTAACTTTAACGCATGAAATTCCCTCCGGATGAGGAGTCTAAGAATCTCTTGATATCATCATCCACACCCCTATAGAAGATCTCGATGAGTTGATTCTTGGGGATTCCATGGCATGGACACTGGCGTAGAAGATCTTTATATCTTTCCCATGCTTCAACAAGGGTTTCTCCAGGGGCTTGAATGAACATTGTTATTCGACCCCTAATTTCGTAGGTGAGAGAAGGAGGGTAAATTTTTTTCAGAAAGACGTTTTTGCAATTGTTCCCATGTAGTAATGGGCTCGCATTGTAAGGAGTTGTACCAACTTATAGCTTGATCAGCAAGTGAATACTTGAAAAGATGGAGTCTAATGGCTACGTCGGACACTCCATTTTGCTTTGTCATGGCACATAGATCGATGAACCTCAAAAGATGTTCTTGGCTATCTTCTCCTTGTTTACCATAGAATGGGCTATTTTGAAGCAGGGTAATCCAATGTGCTTGTATCTCAAAATTTGGAGCATGGATAGGAGGAGGTTGAACTGGGTGATGAACATCGACAGCTTTAGGGATTGAGAACTCCCTAAGATCCTTTTACAGTTCAGCTGCTTGTGCTATTGCTTGTGTTGCTAGGATTTCTTCTTGAACTGCGGCTCTGGATTCATGCATGAGCCTTTCTCTCTGTGCATTGATGGTTTGAGCCACCCTTCAGGCTATTTCCTCCTCTTGAGCCATTCTTGCATGGTTTTCTCTATTCTGACGATGAAAGGTCCTGTCTATTTCAGGATCAAAGCTGGCAGTGAGTCTGGGATTGTTCAAACGGTGCATACACCAGTCTTGGGGGTACATGAAATGAAAATATCTGAAGTACCATTGATAAAGTGGAGTGAAATTCAAGTAGATAATCGATTGTATCAAAAGAAAAACAAAATTCCTAGATTATCCTTAAAAGAACTAGATTTGACTAACTGATTTCGTTGTCCCTGGCAACGGTTCCAGAATTTGATGTGGTTTATTATCACACTAGAAAATTCACTATGGGTTTAATCCCTGAGCTTTTACCAAATCCTCATGCAATAATACCACCCACAAGTGGATGGGTCTTATCGTAGTATAGTTAAGGATCGAATCCCAAAGGATAATGTTTTTAAGAATCTTTTTCAATCGAATCTAGCCCAAGTAGGACTAATATTTAGAACGAATGATGATTTGTGGTTAATTAAACTAATTGCAAGAAAGTAAAAGAGAAGAATTAAAGTTTATTCTAGATCAATGATATGGAATCACTGGGATGGTACCGGGTTTCACCACCACTGCACATGCAAACACATCCAAACACATAACATCTAGATAAGAATCTAACTATCCAAAAGGAGTTGTTGTGAACCCTCCATGAGGATAGGCTCACTTAAGTGTCACCTTAGGCATCAGGTTACTCGTCAACCTCCGGATCACTCACTTACGGCTCCGAATATACAACATCCAACTGAGGTTGAGGGCCCCCCCTGTGAGTAGGCACACAGAAGCATCACCGTAGGCTAGATGGCTCGTCCCCTCACAGATCACGCACTTACGACCTCATGGAATCCTATCAGAAGTTCTCGTCAAGGAGTCAACCATGTTAACCAACAAGCAGGTAGGCGATTAGTCTATAAGCAAACATCGACGATTAACAAATAAGATATAACATCCAACTGAAGTTGCGGGCCCCCCCTTATGGGTAGGCACACATAAGCGACACTGTAGGCTAGATGGCTCATCCCCTCACAAATAACACACTTACAACTCCAAGGAATCCAATTCTATTTCTAGTTTGGGATTCGACCTCATTAACCGGCATCCCACCATACATATATAAGTTCTCACAACATAGGGAAAATCAAGATGAAAGCAAGCAGATAATCAAACTACAAACATTATCAATTAACAACGAAATGAAAAGTTATATACACTGCCTTGGAATGTTAAATGTAAAGACATGAAAGAATGGGCAGTTGGGCTAGTCCTCACACGCCAACAAAAGGTAACTACTTGCTCATGATGTGAGAAACAAGAAGAACAAGAGAGAAGGAAGGTTCTGCCATGAGCATGATGCAGAAGGTAGTCGCAACTCGGTGAAGATGATGCGGTCGTCTACGTCATATCTGGGCAGATCTGGACGAGGAGGAAGAACCACCAAGGCAGACTGGGTAGACCTTCTTCTCCACCTTCTTTCTCTTCTCGACCTCCTTACTCACATCAAGAAGAGGTGTGGATGGCGTGACAATGGCGTGAAGATGGTGGAGTGGAGGTGGCGTGGAAGGGAGACCGATCCTTTGCTCAAGCAGCATCTCGGTGTCCTGGAATTGATGCCCAAATGAGGACCCTATTGGTCCTATTTATAGGCCTAGATGGGGACCTCACATTTTTATGTGAATTCTTCATCAAACAGTTTGGAGTCCAAATGGTTTGGCGTAAGGTACCTCCAACCGGTCTTCATCCAAATGGTCTTGGAGACCGTTTGGTGGCCAAACAGTCTTGGCGACTATTTGATGGCCGAACGGTTTTATAGACCATTTGACGGCCAAACGGTCTTGGGGTTCTACCTTCATATGGTCTTCACTTCATCAATCCAAATGGTTTCGAGACATCAGTGACCATACAGTATTGGGAAGGGACTACCCATACGGTCATGGAACTTTGTCTCCTATCGGTCTTGAGACCGTATGGCTCCAAACGGTCTTGGAACCATATGGTTCCAAACGGTCTTGATCTTCATCAGTCTTTGGTTGAGTGTCCAAATGGTCTTGATCCAATCGGTCTTGAGGGTGACTAGCCTATCGGTCTTGAGATCGTATGGCTCCAAACGATCATGGGATCGGATGCCGTCAATCAGTCTTCGTTGTCAAATGGTTTTGAGGATCGTTTAGTGGCCAAACGGTCTTGGAGACCATTTGATGGCCGAACGGTTTTGTAGACCGTTTGACGGCCAAACGGTCTTGAAGACCGTTGACCTCCAAACAGTCTTGGGACCGTTTAGGTAGAGTAGTGATCAAAACTGTATGGGTAGATCATTAAGGCAAACCGTTTGGTCAAGACCAATTAGTCAAGACCAGAGTTGAGGGGATCTCGAGCGAATTCCATACGATGGTTGAAACTAGTCAAGACCTACACAAAATCAATATAAATCTGGTTAATAATCTTGATAATTGAATTAGTTAAGAAATATTGCATTTTGTGAGATTTATGAGATGAAATCGAAAGTATTGAATCGAATTGGTCCCAAAAAGGCAACTGAAAATCATGATGAATATATATTTGTCACCCACGACTTCCTCTAATGCCTGGTGTGCCTCTGGGGGGTTGTTGTTGTTGGCTCGTCATCGTTGGCTTTTGCTACAGCAGAACAAAGAAGCAGCCAACATCTACCCATCCTTGCACTAGTTTGAAACCTATATAAGCTTCTTGAAACCTTCATCAACTCCTTGAGACCATCCAACATTGATGAGAAAGCTAATCCTTGTATCCTCTAGCTTCCCCTAAATTGCAGCTCACTTTGTTACATTACAAGCCTTGCGAATTGGGCGTTTCTACAGTTGTGTACTTCCTCACCTTTGTTCTCAACCATGATCTCCATAGAGACCTACAAGCTCTCTTTTTTGTATCTTATATCCCCTAAATACCCCACTCTATCTCCTTTTACTACCTCCATTCCACTCCCAGCTATCACCTGCTCTTTGCGGTGGAGAGCCAGTGAGGAACATTGGCTCGTTCTCACTACTCACTAACTTACTAACCACCAGTGACAATTTGTGTTATTCCTCTTTACAATCTAAGAATAACCTACCATTTCATTTCTCTTTATGCCTCACGATCTGGACTAGTGGGGACTGGGATGGTCGGGGCAACTGATGATCCCTCTCCTTGCTCTAATCGCAAGGTGGGAGACAACTAGACAGCCCTCGATCTGCCATCCAAGGGTCAAAATCCAACATCCACTTAGATGATCTATGACTTCTCCTTCTTAAAGGCCACAACCATCAAATCTGAGATCTAAGGTCATAACTTGGCCACACAACCCAGTCTAGGATCCATGGGCATGACACAACCAAACTAAGGTCTAATAAAAACCAAAGATGGACATTATTTTCCAATTTTCAAACCTTAATAACTTCCTCTAGGATACTCCAATTGCCACCAAATTTTAACCATAATTTCCTCATAATTCAAGATACCTTGTAAATGAATTTGGTATCAAAATTAAATTGTCTTATTAGTCAAATAAATTCCTCAATAGACATAAACTTTAGGATCTTAATCAAGAAATTGTCATCAATCAACATTTCAAACTTTACCAAAATATTTGGAAATCTCCAGTATAGCTCAAACACATGAAATAATTATTTCAATTGGACATTTAAGGATTCCAAAAGTCCACTCCATCGCATCCTACACACCTTAAGAGAAATTTCATCCTCAAAAATAAAGCAAAAGTCCAGTCTATAACATCATATACATCTTAAAAGAAATTTTGTCCTCAAAATTAAACCATTCTCTTAATTTAAGGAAAAACTAAAATGTCTTAAAACATATGTAGGGCACCACTCTATGTGCAACATATTCAAAAACAAATCCCCATATTCATATCCAAACCACTATTAGGAGGTTTTAAAACATCTAGGTGAATCACCCCTTCATAAAAGATTGAAACAAGGGTTCAGAAACTCTGGTTATGTCATGACATATCTCATATGTTAGGATTGCGTCCTTATCTTTACCGATGCATTAGGGTTTCCACATTATATTACCATGTTCTAAAGGAGTTAACTAAAGTTAGTTAATTATATCAAGGTCTCATCAACATTTTATTGAGCCAATTGTTAGAGCATGTCCAATACTAAAATGTGCCTTTTAGGAGGGAGTTAATTATAATTAACCCACTTTATCCATATAGATCATATCAAGGTATCATAATAGTTATGTTGTGCTAACTGTCAAACTATATTTTTCATCTTTATTAAGAATTAAGATTAACACCTCATGTAACATGTTTCATTCATATGATTGTATTTCATTGCTCATAATAAATTGAAACATTTACTAGTGATTTCATTACAAGATTAACCAACAATATCACATTCATCATTATTCATGTTTATGGTTAAACATTTATGCATTGATATCTATTAAATCATCTCTAGGTTTCCATCATGTCATGTCTATATATCATGTCTCGAGATTAGATCACACCCTTACATAAATTATACCATGGTTGTTCTAAACAAACTTATATAAGTGTCTTGTTAAAGATATATCAAAACTTTATCTAGTCCAATTGAGGTTCTCCTAACCTTTATCATGAGGGTAGTGTCATTCTCAGTCTCTCTGAGCTCACTCATCTCTTTGAGTATCATGTACACACTAGCTCTATCTTCCCTCTTTGGTCTAGGGTTATTAGGTCTACCTCATTGGCACTAGTTGATCAACTTCACAAGATCTAGCCACATAAACACAAACCAAAACATGCTATGGCATTCTCTTCATAGGTCTCTACCCATGACATACTTTTTCTCAACTTTATCTCTTATACACATCCACTAGATTCCTATAAGGAACCACCAACCCGAGTATGAGGCTTCACAGAAACCAACACAGTTACCTCCTCCAGTGTCTTGGGACTCTCTCTCCCTCACCCAGATGGTAGGTACTCATATTCTTATTCACATGCACATGTATAACCAGCCTCTCTCTGTCTCTAGGGTTTGGTCCTAGGGTCCAACAAGACTATTGTAATGCCCGGGCCCATGCCCTAGGCTCTAGTAGAGTTTCAAGAATGACGACTGGCCCCACAGACCACCACTAGCCTTAACAGTGCACTTTTTCCTCACTCACGTGCAAGTCAGGATTAACTTCCTAACTGGTCACCCATCCTAGTACTACTCTGGGTTGAGCACGCTAAACCGCAGAGTTCTTTAAAAATGGACTCCCTAAAAAGGAGGTGCACCTTGGTGATATGGGTAGTCCAATCATTCCTTTTAAGATCATTCTATCCAAGGCCTCAAATCCTGGGATGTTACAATCTCCCCCACTTAGACACTTGACGTCCTCGTCAAGGCTCAACTATATGGACTCATAATATTTCCCCATTTCAGTGCATACCCAACATGGCCCATGGACACCCAGCTCCCGATCACGGAATACTAGTGCAAGGGTGGCTACATCACCATGGATAGCCCTTTCCTACATGCCTAGACTGTACGGCTCAAGACTAGAATGCCACATGCCCATATGGGCCCCACCTACTAGAGGGGTCATGGCTCTGATACCATTTATAATGTCTGAGCCCACTGTCCTAGGCTCTAGTAGAGTTTCGGGAATGACGACTGGCCCCAAAAACCACCACTAGCCTTAATAGCGTGCTTTTTCCTCACTCACACGCAAGCCAGGATTAACTTCCCGACTGGTCACCCATCCTAGTACTACTCTGGGATGAGCACGCTTAACCGCAGAGTTCTTTAGAAATGGGATCCTTAAAAAGGAGGTGCACCTTGGTGATATGGGTAGTCCAATCATTCCTTTTAAGATCATTCTATCCAAGGCCTCAAATCCTGGGATGTTACAACTATAGGAATCATGCATAACATAACTCATCTCAATCACTCAGGAGTATTCTAGTTTATGACATTATAATATCACATATTTTATAAAATTATCATATCTTGGTATAGGTCCTCTGACCTCCTCCCTATGGGTCTCATTCTCTCTCGAGTTAACCCTACAACTAATCCCAACACTAGAGGTCCTCCTTTGTAAAAGAGCTTGAGGCTCATGCTGATTTACAACTTTGTCTTAACTTAGCTTATCTTATCTTAAAAAAACATACATACATCATCAAATCCCATCTCAAGTCCTCAAAATTGAACCTTAATCCTTAAAGACAATATTGATCCAAATAAACCATCTTATATCATCTATATAAGACTTACATCATATCATCAAAACTTATTTCATATATTCCATCTACCATATATTCTAACAAGGCTCTAGACATCTAATATAGAACTACTCTCTCTTCTAGACTGATGTCATTCACTTTCACTTCGGTTGCATGACCACCTCCTACTCATACATGTGTGGGGACACATTTTGTAATACTTACATATATAATAAAATATTATATAGTTTTTCTCCAATAAAACATGTGTCAGGGAAAACTATCAAGGTTTGATTTGATTGGACTCAAAAACCAAATCTAGAAAATGAGCATCCCAGTCATAGTAGAGAATCTAGTATCATGTCACCTAGTGAAAGGGGAGATAATAGGGTGTAGACTAGTGTAGCTATCCTAGACAACGAGTGATATATGTCTAGGATTTCTCTTCCCTTGATGCACGTCATTTCGAAATAATGCAACGTCCCATACCGCTGCACTATAAGGAAAGAATGACATCTAAGGACCTACTATACAACAAGGACTAGTCTAGACCCAGTTCTCAGACATCTAGGTGCTAACCTAGAGGCTTGGTCAGATCTAGTCTCTAAAAGATGACTAATCTTACCCTAAGGATTTGTTTTATGTTCAAGGTTCTTTCGTTTTGAGTTGCATAGTGATCAAATGTCAGGTTTTTCTATTGTTCATGATCTGATACCACCTGTGACGTCCCCAGATTTTCTAAAACTTAATCTAATGTGTGACATCCAAATTGAAACCCTCACCTCAGTGAGAATCCCAATTTCAGCACCACACACTAGGTTAAGAAGAAGAAAATCAGAGGATGTCAGAAGGAAATAATAGTAGCACATGTACATGAACAATAATAAAACCATACAACAAATGTTCCCCATTCAACATATAATTATAACATGAATTGTTACAACATTTAATATTACATATTGAACATCAAACTATTACATATACATGTACTACCACTAGAAAATAGAATCTTAAGACAACTGGTCAACCTGCACATCATCTCGCCAGACAACTCACAACTATCCAGATCTTCAAGATCATGTGTCCACAACCTAAACAAAAGATTACATGTGGTACACATCAACACAATATTCAAGAATATTGCACTAAGTATGCCTACATGTCTTTTTATATACCTCTCATTACTAATCTTGGCAATAAGATAAAACTAATACTTGGAAGTAATAGAAGAATATAACAAAAGCATACTTGAACAAGAATGTTTATTAACAAAAGAGAACACATATCTTTTAGGCATATTTTCCATTATATCATCCATGCATTTACTACCTGAGAGTTGAATGCATTAAGGCCTTTATGATCTACTACCAAAGAGTTGGATCATTTCAGAATGTGATCTACTACCAAAGAGTTGGATCACTTCCAAGTACTTTACTACTAAAGAGTTGAAATACTTTACTTTCCAGCACTTTACTACCAGAGAGTTGAAGTTCTTAGATATAATGGATATATATATTATGTTTCATGTTTTCATAGCCATAAGTATGGAAAATCAAGTAAGATATTATATAAGAACAATCATTTCACTAATATCATATGCCAAGTGTTTACTACACATATAATGCAAGCATATTGTATAATAAGCCAAGTAAGAGGTAATGGTGTACCTTGATCATAGATATCCTAATCATCAAACATCTAATATCAACTATGTTCTTGGTCAAACCTGATTAAGACAAGATCATGTACCATCATCAAGTTCCCATCATCTTAAACCTAGTTATGTCCATTTTAGGGTTTACTTAACTTATTAGGATATTCCCACTTTTAGTTATATTCTTGTCTTATAATTATCTCATTGATGTCATAATTTTCAATTGTGTCACAGATTAAGGTTCATCATTTGAACATTAACTTCCATAACATTTTGTGCACATATTAACCCTAGGTTACATGAATTAATCAAACTAGGGTTACAACCCATGTATTAAGGGTCATGTTCATATAAATTGAATTCTATGCATTTAACTGATATCAAACTTGCATATTCGCTTCCAGTTACTGATATGAGCTTACTCTATAATTTTCTGGATTTCTTGAGCATCTTTGTAATTATTGTACATTAATTAGGGTTATTATACCTAATTAGCCACATTAAGCAAATAATATGATTTTTTGCACCAACATCATTATATTTGGCCTCAAGTGGATTATGCATACCATTAAGGAGTTATTGGCACATTCTCATCATTTTAGGTAATCATTTGATATTTATTATCCATTAAATAGATATAACACATCTTGCATTATATCATTGTAATTTAAGAATAAAAAGACTAATATGATAGTTCCATGTTATTCTAAGCATTTTTCTAATAATTTTGGTATATTATTTGTATTTTTTTGACAACGGATCTAATTACTAGGAATTTCGCAAGATCTGACAATTTATTGAGTTTTTACCTTTTGTGGACAATAAAGCACCACCACGTGGCCTCAGGGTCATGGCTCAAAGATCCTAGACTTATGTTGAGCCACAGTTCACTGGATCCAATTTAGCAGTTAGCTCTCGGGTTGACTAGGTCAGTCGGTTTGCTAGTGGTTTGCCCCTAAACCAAGTTGGGCTTCTTTCTTTCTCGCGACTCTCCCTTTACGTAAGTGTGCGCCCGCCGCCGCCGTAAGGTCTATGTTCTAGTGAGCCATCATGCTCTACCAGGTCCCCCTCATCTTCTTCAACTACCTCAAATAAGTATAAAACCTCCAGGTCACCTCCCTCGGCTTCCTTGAATGCATGTTGTGCCTCTAGGAGGCCGCTACCACTGGCTCTTCGTCATTTTTGCTTTGGCGGAACAAATGAGCATCCTACCTCTTCCCATCCTTTCACTAGTATGAATCCTATAGAAGCTTCTTGAAACCTCCACAAACTCCTTGAGACCATCCAATGTTGATGAGAAAGTTGATCCTTGTATCCCCGAGCTTCCCCTAAAATGTAGCTCACTTTGTGGCAGAATAGGCCTTGCAAATTGGGTGTTTTTACGGCCGTGTACTTCCTCGCCTTTGTACTCAGCTATGATCTCTATAGAGACCTATGATCTCTCTTTTCTATATCTTAGATCCCATCAATGCCCTCCTCTGTCTCCTTTCACTGCCTCCATTCTACTCCCAACTATCACCTACTCTCTGCGGTGGAGAGCCATTGAGGAACATTGGCTCATTTTCATTACTCACTAACTTACTAACCACCAGTGATGATTCATGTTATTCCTCTTGATGATCCAAGACTAACCTCCTAGTTCATTTCTCATTATGCCCCAAGATCTGGATGAGTGGGGGATGGGATGGTCAGGGCAACTACTGCTCCCCCTCCTTGCTCTGACCGCAAGGTGGGAGACAACTAGACAGCCCTCAATCTGCCATCCAAGGGTCAAAAGTCAACATCCACTTAGATGATTCATGGCTTCTCCTTCTTAAAGGAAACAACCACCAGATCTGAGATCCAAGGCCGTAACTTGGCCACGCTGCCCAGTCTAGGATCCATGGGCATGACACAACCAAACTTAGGTCTAATAAACACCAAAGATGCACATTATTTCCCAATTTACAAACCTTAATAACTTCCTCTAGGATACTCCAATTGCCACCAAATTTTAACCATAGTTTCCTCACAACTCAAATACCTTGTACACAAATTTGGTATCAAAATTCAATTGTCTTATCAGTTAAATAAATTTCTCAACAGACATAAATTTTGGGATCTTAGTCAAGAAATCGACATCAATCAACATTTCAAACTTTACCAAAATATTTGGAAATCTCCAGTATAACTCAAACAAATGAAATACTTATGTCAATTGGACATTTAGGGATTCCAAAAGTCCACTCCATCATAGATTCACATGAGTTAGGAGCTTACTCATGGATAAGATTTAACTTGGTTACGAAAAGTGTTTAGGTAATCAACTTAAACAACAATGGTTGTCAGTCAAATAAATGGAGTGTCCCCTCAACTGAGTGGTGTTCCTGTTGATCAATTAGAGTGTCCATTCAATCAGTTGGACTACATTTGACACTGGATTATGGAACTATCTAGTTGGCCTATTGGAGTATCCAACCAACCCATTGAACAATGTTCTAGTAGATGGTCAAAATACTCAGTCCACCGATTGGAATTTCCAACCAACTGACTGGATGCAAAATGACCAATTTGGTTGGTTCATATGATTGATGATGTGTATAATGATTTGTATTAATTATTTCATTAAAATACAATGTTATTGCAATGTTGACCACATGCCAGTCAATCAACTAGATGGTCCACTCAACAGCATGGATGTGTGCAGTAGACTTCAAACCATGAAATTTGTCCTTTTGAATCTTGTGGGTTTTGGAAATCTTATCCCATTCACTCCTATGTAAGGAGGGGGTTTCCAAGGCTCTCAAAACACAATACTTCTCTTTTCACAACTTTGATCATGTGTGAGAGAGTCTGACTAGTATTACCCAAGAAAGGGACATGCAACAAGGGGAAAGGAAGTAACATTGGTACATTGACAATCGAAAAGACAACTCCTTCTTATCGTCTCTAGAAGTGTGACATGTAGTTTACAGTGGTTTGTGTGGACTATTTAGAGGTGTGGAAGTTGTTTTTATAATGCTAGGAGGACATTGTCAACCGTCTTCTATGGTTGTTACACCAATAGGATGTCTTCGGCTACCGTTATTATACTACTTAAGAAGTAAGCACATAATCTATAGTGATAGTCATTGGACTTTCTTTAGGATAAGGTACATCTTTCACTGTCTTTCCTAATTCATTATTTTTGATGTAATTTTCTAGTTAGGAAATATGGACAAAAAAAATTATTTCTCTCTATCCCCATATTTCCCTACAATGGTATTAGATCCATGTCAATTTGAGGTGTATTGAGATTAAAAACGATATGATCAAATTTCATTTTATAATTTACTTTTCTACATACAATGCAAACCTTTAAATGATTAATATGCATATCAAATTAAATACCACATACTCAGGGAAATGTCATGTGATCCTCTATACATATATAATATGATATGTATGCAATTCATATGTGTCTCCCTAAAAGATTTTTTTATGTTGGATGTATGTGTGGTTATGGCCATAACCCCTTAGATTCTTGTGTGTGGTTGATTGGTTTATTTCCTGCCATATAAATTTGGTTTGCACATCGAGCCTCCTCTTTCTTCACTAAATGTGAATAATGCTTAACCCCCTATGCTCCCCTTAATTGTAACTTGAGGTATTCACTTTAATATGTAGTTAGGATTAGAGTTTCTATTGTTGGCAAGAGTAGGCATTATGTTCAGGAGAGTCAATTGATTGGAAGTCCAGTCGATTGAGTAAAGGTTCCAGCATACTAGAGATGCCAACCAACTAGAGGATCCAATCACCTGACTAGAGAAGGAGTCAACCAATTGACTGGAGGCCCAATCAATCATTTGGAGGAGTCCAAGCAACATCTTTAGCAAGGATCCAAATGACCTGACCAATTGGGACCAAGCAACTGATAGGATGTCCAACCTATTAATTGAATGAGTTCAATCAGTGAATGGCTTGTTCCCAGTACAAAAATTTTCTAGTAAAAGTTAATACAGGTGATATATGACCTTAGGTTGACAGAAATTCTTTATGATGGAAAAGAATTGCATTAGTGTGGCCATAACCATCGCCTGTATTTTTTATTGCATGTTTCGTTTATACATATAGCCTTTATATGATATGTATTATTAGTATGTGGTGATTGGATATGTATATTTATTTATAAGTAAAATCCCTCAATAAATATTATTTTAAATTTTTTTCATAAGGAGCACACATAAAAAGCTTGATTGACTGAGCGTAGGTTACGCCAAAGTATGGTGCATTGTCTATCTAATGGAAGTGTGATGGTACATATGTGGAGTTGCCAAAGCAAGGTGCATATTCTATCATGTTGGCTTTTGAGTCAAGCTTAACTAGGTGATCTAATCAGATTTAGTGCCTAGACGCATACATATGGAATATGAAAAGGATTTTTGAGTGCCATTTATCTAGGACTTGCATTGGATGCAATTGGAAAAGATTGCCTACCTAAATAGTCACATTGTGGGCGATCACCCAAAGATGACTCATGACTTGATATAATATGGATCCCATATTACTAGAGAATTGTACATTGTAATCTTCCAAATTTCTGGTGATGAACATTAATTTGAACAAAATAGTGGGAGATATAGTTAATTAAAGGCCTTATTAACATCATCAATATTTCAAATCAAATCAAAAGAATTTAGATATATGTAAATTTTCTTTACAGAAACAAATGGTAAAAAAATAATACTTTCTCATTGTGATTGGTCCTAAATAAGGATAAACTAAATAGGATCAACTTCCATGACTAGTTCAAGACTTTGAGAATCATTCTCAATAGTGAGCATAAGCTCTATGTCCTGGATACACCAATACCAGAGGAACTTGCTCCAAATGCTTCTAGAGTTGAACTAGATGCTTATTGGAAACTTGCCAATGTTATCACAAACATCAAAAGCCTTATTCTATGCTCTATGAACTATGGGTTGTAGAAGAAGCATGAAGATATGGACGTTCTCGAGATTATAAAACATCTCAAGAACATGTACCAGAATCATGCAAAGTAGAAAAGGTAATATATCTTCAAGGTGTTCTTTGAGTGCAAATTGGAAGAGGGAGATCTAGTAGTGCCCCATGTGCTCAATATGATTAAGCATGTGGAAGACCTAGAGAGACTATGATTTCCATTAGTCTAGAAGTGGGCCATCGATATGATTTTGCAATCATTTCATGAATCATATATCTAGTTCTTCAAGTGTTATTACATGAACAACTTGGCTAAATTGTTGTTTGAATTGTTTGACAAATTAATAAATATTAAAGCACAAAATGCAGAAGGACAAGCCCAAATTTGTTATGGTGATCAGAAAATGGGATTCAAAGGGTGAAGGAAAATCCAAGAAAATGTATGTGGCTAACCTAAAGCCCAATTCATTTGCACTAAAGATGAGGTGAAGGGTAAGTGTAAAGGAATTTTCCTTTTTCACTTAAAGGAAGTCAAGAAGATGAAGTAAGGGATAGAGATCTCTACTTTAGGTATATACATAATTGAGATTAACTTTACTACTTCTTTGTCTTGGGTAAGAGATATTGTATGTGGATCTGACATTTTCTCAAATGTGCAAGATCTAAAAAGAAGTAACCTTTAAGGAAAGGTAAGGTGGAACTACACACTGCATATGGAGCAAGGGTTGTTGTCAGTGCAGTTGGAACCTATCAGTTGTCTCTACCAACTAGAATTGTAATAGAGTTAGAGAACTGCTATTATGTACCTTCCATCAATAGAAACATCATATATGTATCTTTTTTGGACAATAATGAATTTGAATTTCTTATGAAGAATGATTGATGTTCTATTTCTAAAGACAAGATCTTTATGTAAGTGCTCATGTGCCTTATGGTAAGTACTTGTTAAATCTAGATACAAGTATATATAACATAAATACAAAATGGATAAAACTCGATAACTCAAAGAAAACATACTATGGCATTGTCATCTAGGGCACATAAATGAAAAACGTATTTCTAGACTCCATAAAGATGGTTATGTAGACACTTTTGATTTTAAATTAGTAGAGACATGTGAGTCTTATTTTTTGGGCACGATGAAAAAAAATATCCTTTCACTAGAAATAGAGAGAGGGATAGTGATATATTGGGACTCTTACATGTTAATGTGTATGTACCTTTTAAAATAAATTCTAGAGGTGGTTACCAATAATGTACCACATCTACTTATGATCTCAATATATATGGCTATGTGTATTTAATGAAATACAAGTCAGAATCCACTAAAAGTTCAAGGATTTTATGAATGAAGTACGGAACCAACTTGTAAAAGTATTAAAATACTTTGATCTGATCAAGGTGGAGAATATCTAACCCAAGTGTTTGAGAACCTTTGTGAGACTGTGGTATTTTATCATAATGGACTCCACCTAGAACACCACAACATAATGAAGTATTAGAAAGAAGGAATGGTACCTTATTGGACATGGTGTGATTATTGATGAGCTTTGTTGATCTTATGACTTCCTTTTGTGGATATGCTCTAGAAACTACAATGTTGACAATAAAATATGTACATCTAAATCGGTTCAAAAGAAACCATATGGGATATGGATTACACGTGTCCCAATATTTCTTTTGTGAAGGTTTAATGATGTGAAGCTTATGTGAGAAAATTGTTTCCTGAAAAGCATGGTTCCAGATCAGATAAATGTTTTTCTATTGGATATCCTAGGGAAACCAAGGGATATTACTTGTACAAGACATTTGACAACAAAGTAGTTGTTGACAGGGATGTTGTTTCCCTAAAAAAGGAATTTTTTTCCAAAGGAATCAGTGGGAGGAAAGTAGAACTCGAAGAATTTTGAGACCAAAAAAAAACATTGAACTTGTATAGGTATAAAAGGAACAAAGATAGTCACCAACAGATGTGGAATCTCAAGTTCCTTATGGAGGTCATGAACCTCATAGATCTAGTAGGACACGCCTTGATCCTACAAGAATTTGGGTATTTTGTGACTCAAGACGGTAATGAGTTGGTCATAGATGATGAACCAAAAACATATATAGAGGTTATCACTGGACCAAAGTCTGAGAAATGGCTTGAGGTCATTAGATTTGAGATCGACCCTATGTGCACCAACAAGGTATGGACCTTGGTGGATCCACCTCAAGGGGTAAAACCTATAGGCTGAAAATGGGTGTTCAAGAAGAAAACTGACATGAATGGAAATGTACAAACCTATTAAGGTATATTGATTGGAAAGGGTTTATACAAGTTCAAGGTGTTGAAAATGATGAAATCGTTTCTCCAATTGCCATGGTTAAATCCATTAGGATCATGTTTTTCATTACAACATTATCTACAAAGGTTAGTCTACAGATTGAAGCAAGCATCTCACAGCCAGAATCATTGATTTGATGAGGCAGAAAAAGATTTTGGCTTTAGTCAAATGAAGATGAAACATGTGTTTTGAAGAAGGTTAGCGTGAGAATAATTGTATTGGTCATATTGATGGGGGATGACATCCCTACCTAAAAATGGTAAAGACATAGCTATAAAGTACCTTCTCTACGAAGGACTTAGGAAAAGCTTCCTATATTTTAGAAATTAAGATCTATAGACATAGATCTATAAGGCTTCTTGGACTAAGCCAGAGTACATACATTGATAAGGTGTTGAAGAGGTTCAATATGCAAGACAGAAAGGAAATTTTCCCATAGAATTAGTCCTTCTAGAGCCAAGTGTCCTAGTTCTTGTGAGGAACGGGAATGCATGAGTGAGATGCCATATGCATATGCAACTGGATCTGTCATGCATGCAATGTTATGTACTCGTCTTGTTGTCGCATATGTTTTGGACATGACAAGCATATATTTTTCAGATCCCAGTGAAGGTCAGTGGAACTCTTTCAAGAATATCCTTAAGTACTTGAGAAGCACTAAGGATCATTTCCTTATTTATGGTGATAAGGAAGAGTTGGGTGTAAAGGGTTACATTGATGTAAGGTTACAAACTGACAAAGATGATTATCTGTTGAAATACATTTTTGTGTTTGGCCTTAAAATAGAATTGTTAGTTGTAAAAGTTCCGAGCAAGAGATAGTTGTTGATTCTACAATGGAATTTGAGTGCCTTGTTGTTTTGAACACATCAAATGATATTGTATGGATCAAGAGGTTCAGTGGATGAACCTGGGGTGATTCCAATCTTGATGACACATTAGAAATATTTTTACATCCATGAATCTATTAGATAGGCTAAGGAGCCTAGACAGCATACTACAACATTCCCATCTCAAACGATAGATCATAAGTAAGGAGAAAATAAGATTTGCAAAGTACCCACTAGAAGCATGTTGTTAAAATGCTTACAAAACCACTTGCACAACAGAAACATGATGGTAATGTTAAGATCACTTGGAATTAGATTAATGGATAATTGTCTCAAATTGCAAGTGGGAGTCCTTTGATATGTATGCCCAGAGAGATAATCATATGATGATTGTATTGGAGCACATGTACTAATTAGATAACAATAAAAATAATTCCATGTATTTTATTTGTCTCATTCATGATATGATGACACAAACATGATACATTTCTAAAGAATGATGTTACTTGGTGACATATGTCTTCAGGTTTGAGGGACCCGATCAAGGTGAAGAATACTTAAGCTAAGAGTTTGAGTACCTTCTGTAAGACTATGGTATTGTATCATAATGGACACAAGCTAGAGCAACCCAACATAATTCTTTGTGAGAAAGAAGGGATCGTACCATGTTAGACATGGTTCAATCAATGATGACCTTCACCAATCTTCTGACATCCATTTGGGGATATGCTCTAGAAACCATAGTGTTTACACTAAACTGTGTACCATCTAAATTGTTTTAAAAGACACCATATGAGATATGGACTGGGAAGTGTCTTAATATATCTTTTATGAATATTTGGGGATGTGAAGCTTATGTGAGAGAAAAATTCTGAAGCTTAATCCCATATTAAATAAATCTTATTTTAATATCCTAGGGAAACCAAAGGATATTACTTGTATAACCCATCTGACAACAAAGTAGTTTTTTCCAAGGATGTTGTTTTCCTAGAAAATGAGATTATTTCTAAAGGAATTTGTGGGAGAAAAGTAGAGCTTGAAGAAGTTCTAGACCAACAAGAAAACATTGAACTTGTAGAGGTACAGAAGGAATAAAGAAAGACACAAACTGATGTGGAATCTCAAGTTCCACATGTAACACATGAACCTCATAGATCTAGTAGGACACACCTAGATCCTGAAAGATTTGGGTATATTGTGACCTAAGAAAGTGAGGAGTTGGTCATAGATGATGATCAAAGAACCTACCTAGAGGCTATTGATGGATGAGAGTCTAATAAATTACTTGAGGCCATGAGATCTGAGATGGACTCCATGCACACCAACAAGGTACGGACCTTGGTGGATCCACTTGAAGGGGACAAACCCATAAGGTGCATATGGGTCTTTAAGAAGAAGACCGACATGGATGGTAATGTACAAACATATAAAGTATATTGGTTGAAAAAGGTTTCATACAAGTTCAAGGTGTTGAACATGACAACATCTTTTCTCTAGTTGCCATGGTAAAATCCGTCAGGATCATGCCTGCCACTACAACATTAGCTAAAAAGGTCAATCTATGGATTGAAGCAAGCATCTCACAACTAGAATATTCAATTTGATGTGTCAATCAAAGAGTTTGGCTTTAGTCAAAATGAAGATGAAATGTGTTTACCAGAAGGCTAGTGGGAGCATAGTTGTACTCCTCATGTTGATGGCAAATGGCATCCCCACCCTACAAATAGGAAAGACATGGCTAGGAAGTACCTTCTCTATGAAGGACTTACGTGAAGCAACCTATATCTTAGAAATTAAGATCAATAGAGATAGATCTAGAAGGATTTAGTCCTATGTCATATTATATATGTTGATAAGGTGCTGAAGAGGCGTAGCATTAAGGACTCAAAGAGAGCAAATTTTCCCATGGAATTAGTCTCTCTAGAGCCCAGTGTCGTGGTTCCTATAAAGAATGGGGACATCGAGTAAGATGTGATACGTATTCACAATTGGATCTATCACACATTCAATGTTATGTATGCATCCCATAGTCTCGTATGTTTTGCACATGATGAGCATACATCAACCAAATCCCAGTGAAGGTCACTTGATTGTCATAAAGAACATCCTTAATACTTGAGAAGCACTAAGTATCAGTTCATTGTTTATAGTGATACAGAAGAGAGGGGTGGAAGGGTTACAATGATCCAAGATTCCAAACTGAGAAAGATGATTATCAATTGCAATCTATTTTTGTATTTGGCCTTAAAAAGAAGTGTAAGGTGGAAAAGTTCCAAGCAAAAGATAGTTGTTGATTCTACAATAGAAGTCAAGTACATTTTTGTTTTGAACATAACAAAGGATATTATATGGATCAAGAAGTTCATTGGATGAGCTTTGGGTGGTTCCAACCATTGATGACACAGTGGAAATATTATGATAGCAATGAAGATATTGGATAGGATAAGGAACCCAAATAGGATCATCATTTCCATCTCAAATGAGAGATCGTACAACTAGGAAATATGATGATTTCCAAAAGTACAAACTAGAAGCAAATGTATCTAACCTACTAACAAAATCACTCACAAAGCATAGTCATGTTGGTCATGTTAAGATCACTTGTAATTAGATTTGGGGTGATTGGATCTAAGTGTAAGTGGGAGTTTGTTGGTATATTCCCATAGATCCAATCATATGATGATTGTATTGGGGCATCATGTACTTGATATATTAATAATAAAGGTAATTTTGTCTATTTTGTTTGTCTCAATCATAATATGATGACACACACATGATAGGTGTTTGAATAATGATGTTACTCAATGACATATGTCATCAGGTTGAGGACCTAAACAATGAGATCATATGTATAATAAGAGTGCATACATTCTTTCTATGTCCCTAGTTTAATACTGTTGTGGAAGAAAAATAGATGACAATAATACATACGACTTTAATGTATGTTGACTGACGAAAGAATCTCATTAGTCGTAATATTAGATATCAAGTCAAACACATAGGTACTTTTTAGAGAACAATGTAATGGACAGACCCACCTTGAGAGTGATTCTTGGAAACCATGGAATGGTAGTTAGAATCAGTTCTCAAAGTGATAGTGGTGATTGTGGTTCTTATTTCTAAAGTTGCTACACTTAGTACATGTATTTTGATAAACTTTGACACCATACAATGTGATATTGAATAAGGGTTTCCATAAAGGCAGTGCTCAGATACGTTGTGACACATGTGGCTTAACTATAAGTGATGCAAATGGGATTTTTCACTCCTACAGGAGTTGATATTTTGTCCACATGATAAGTGAGACTAATAAATGTATGGTCAAACTCATGTGAGTCAATATGTTATGTGCTAGTTCACATGCATCTCAAACTATTAACTCTAGTTCAAGGAATATAGATTGAATGTTAAAAGGATGATGATCCTCATACCTCATGTTCAATCTAGATATTAGAGACAAAGGAACTATACAATCATGGTAACACCAATCAAAGATGTAGGTTGAAGTTGTTCTCTAACTTTCCAATTACTTGGATAGCAATGATGTGTTTCTATATATCGCTCATTGCTTGTGATGACATAATTTGGTTATGGACATTTACTGCCAATGCATTTGAGACCTATACAGACACACGCATAGGATGCACTTTTAATAGGAGTTTACTTGTGGATAAGATTTAACTTGGTCACTAAAAGTGTTTAGGTAATAAACTTAAACAACACTGATTTTGAGTTGACTGACTGAAGTGTCCAATCAAATGAATGGTGTGCCCATTGATCAATTGGAGTGTCCAATCGACTGACTGGACTAATATTAACACTCAGTGATGGAACTAGGCAGTCAACCAGTTGGAAAGTCCAACCAACCGACTAAACAATGTTCCCATTGAATGGTCAAAATACTCAGTCAACCAATTGGAATGTCCAACTGACTGGTTATATGCAAAATGACTAGTTTGAATAGGGAAAATGATTAATGTATATGTAATGACATGCATTATTCATCGCATCAAAAGCTAATGTTATTACATTGCTGACCACATGCCATTTGGTTGATTGGATGGTCTAGTCGACTGATTGGATGCACACAGTAGTCACCAAACCATGTAATTTGACCTTTGTATCCCCTGGGTTTTAGAAACTCTAGCCCATGACTCCTATATAAGGAGGGGATGGCCAAGGCTCTCAAAGAACAAGACTTATGTTTTCATAACATTGGTAATGTGTGAGAGAACCTCAGAAGTCTTACCCAAGAAAGGGAGAGTCAGCAAGGGTAAAGCAAGTCGAAGCTAGTACGTTGACATATGGAAGGACAACTCATTTTGCATCGGATTTAAAAGTTCTACATGGAGTTCCTAGTTGTCTATGTGGACTATGTAGAGGTGGGGATGTCATTGTTTCCACTGTAGGAGGATGCCATCAACCTTCATCTTTGGTTGTTACACTAGGATGACAACATCAGCTACCATTCACGCACTACTTAAGAAGGAAGATTATCCTCTGTAAGGATAGTCACTGGACTTGCTCCAGGACAAGGTACATCCTACACCCTCTTTTCTAGTACATCATTTTTATGTGATATGTTGGATAGGGAATATGGACAATATCCATTTGTGCTTCCATTTTTGTCCCCATATTTCCTTACACTTTGCACGTCTCCACCTCCTAAATAGTAGCCACCAAAATAGCTTGTAACCAACGTCCTTCTACGCCCTCCCCTCTTCTTACCTTCCTTGCATCCTCCCTACTTCTCCCTCACATTTTATTCCTCTATCGATACCTAGGTGCCATTACTAGCTGATAGCCTTACTCTATTGGCCAAGGTAGCAAGCAAACTTTTACCACCCCTATCATGGTTGTCTGAGGCCCCAATAACCATCACTCAGCCATGAAACTTTGTCTCTTTTAAACTTTCAATTTTCCGCTAGCATTTTCATTTTCAACATCAATGGAGTGGTAAAAAGAGCACATTACCTCCTATCCCATCTACTGATTGAACCTTCTGTAAGCCAATATACTTCCTATGTTTCTAAACTAATGTTTTGAAGATAAATGAGTTTTCCTAGCTATCCAGTATGGACATAAATATTCAAGTCATTATTTTCTTTTCTAATGACCAAAGTATCAGAAAATCAGTAGCCTTTTGACTCCTCTAGGCCTAGTCAAGATGTTGGCAATGTAATGTGTTTATCTCTGATCGGAACTCTAGTCCTTGACTAGATCACAAGCTTTTCCTTTGGTTTCTACAATCCATTCTTCGAAGTGATATTTGAATTGATTCTTCTAGTGATTGTCACATCTATTTGTGAGGATGGGAACTACTACTCGAGCAAATTTGTTGGGTCATCATTGACCATGATAGTTGAGCCTAATGATAATAATGTTGGATCAAAGGGCTCTAAAAGAGGGTGAATAGAGCTAAATATACTCACAGAAAATTTGTTAGACCATCCAGTTACTTCAACTAAGCACAATTGCAAATAGTGAATTTGATGGCAATGTAGACATGCATAGCAAGGATGCGAGATATTGAAACCAGCACTTTAACAAGATGTTTAGAGTGGTTCCACTCTCCAAACTTGGAGAGAGTCAGTCCACTACCTAGAGAGGTCAAGCCATAGGATTTTGCAACTTATCTATACATATACTCCATTATAAGACATACAACTTGACCTTACTTTTTTTGTACAATAATACCCAACTTCCCTTTAAGGTTAAGGGATCCAACAACCTTACAACCAAGGAGTTACCTATGTGTATGATCTAGAGTCTTCTACCTCTACATGGTATTACCCACTCTTACAAGTAGTTGAACACCTTAGCGAAGGAGATCCCCTTCTTGCAACAAGTCTTTATCCTTGAAGGATTTACACACTCTACTTTCAGATCTTCATCCTTGTCCTCCTCCTTCACTCATATAAGTTTTTTGTACCTTCTTCTACAGCTTGAAGAAGCTTGCACCTTCACCTTCACTCAGAGAATCTTTCACCAACTTGATCTTGAAGAAAGGGGTTGGGGAAATGGAATCTTTGAGAGCTTTACAAGTGTACAATGAAATATGTCTCTCACACAAATCCTATGTCACTAATATGGAAAAAAATGAAGTGTAATCAAGAGAGAGAAAGGGGCACTGGTGGACTGGATGCACTCAACTATAGAAAGGACCTTGAATAGCATGAAAGAGTAACCTTGGAATGAATAAGAAGTCCTATTTATAGTTGAGGGTCTAGAGCCTAGGAACACTTAATAATGGTTTCTATAAATTTGGGGTGTTGCAATGGATATAATTTTGAGTTTTGAAACATTTCCATGGTAAGAATCACTTTTTCTGTGTTTTTCATATATTGCAGTCGGTCGAGAATTCATAAAGGTGACTTGACCGATTGCACTATGCGACAAAGCCAATTTAAAGCATCAGTCAAGTTTGTCCTGTGTGAAACTCAATCGATGCTTTAAATTATTTTTTCTCAGTGCAGGGATCAATCGAGTTCTGCGTAAGGAAAACTCGAACGAACCAAGGTATTCTCAAAATCCATTGAGGGATTGGTCGAGTTTCTATCTTGACCAGTTAACAACCTGTAATGAATTATGGAAAATGCCTTTTGAATGATCAAAGATTTGAATTAAGGGTTCTTGATTTTATATCATCTTAGTTACAAGTCATATCATCAATACCAATGATTACAAAAATCATTTAAGGTGATTTGAAGTGTTTTCCACAAAAGTGTATTTGCATTGCTTTTGACTTGAACTAGATTAAGCTAGGGATTGATAGATTTGATCATTTTCATGTACCTAATACCTAAAATCAATCTCAAACAAACATATTAGATACATATGAATGGAATGGTTGAGTCATTATCAAAATATGGACAATGTGTAACATTTAGACCAACATTCTCACCCTTTTTGACAATGACAAACCATTCCTCAACATATTTAAAAGGATATGAAAGTTAAACCTTTACTTTGTGAATTGAAATGGGATACATAAATGAACAATGTTAATTTCTCCCCCTCAAATCATGCTTACCTATGCCAGCATTGTTATTTTTTCCACAACTAATAAAATCATATCTATATACTATATGTTCCTCTAGAAAGTCATATGATATGCAAATAATTGACAAGAAAAGGATCATATAAAAAATACAAACAATATGATTGAGGTCATTTTTCCCCTTTGTCATATAAAAAAGGCAGGGGGTAGAAGAGCTAAAAGCTTAGATCTTCTCCATAAGGCACAATACTAAACAAGCAACCACATATAGCACACACCAAATTGAGACAAAAATAGAGAGAAATAAGCAATCTAGTATCATAATCAAAATATGGGAAAACATACCAAGAACTCATAAGATGTAGTCAATTCAATGAGTTAAGGGTACATGAGATTAAGATTACAACACTAAGCATGTCTCTCAGAATAAAACTACAAACCAATGAGAAATGACGAGATGATAAAATAGTGTGCCTTATATACACAATGCCCAAATGTCTAATACATGATAACCTACAAAAAGAGATATATAAGAGCATTCTAAAGACTATAGAACTTAACATCTATGTCATCTACTACATCAAATATGTCGTCATCTTCCTCGTCCTCAGGTTGATAGTCCTCATCATCATCAGATGGTACAGTAGATGTAGTAGCGGTAGCTTCACCATCATCACTAGAAGAACCAACAAAACCATCAAAACCATAATCACCCTTAGAATCCTCAGCATCATTCTCAGAATCCTAGTATGGCATCTCCTCATCAGTAGGAGGTCCAAAAGCATGACCAGGTCATCGGGCATTCTACTCATCACATGACATGCCACATGCATGTAATGCATTTTCTTGTGGAAAAGTAGGAGGATCAACTCCATCATAACCAGCGATCAGGGAGATAGTAGGGCCAGTAGGTAGATCTAGTAGAGCAGAGCACCAGGGGTAGGGGAAGGTCTACCATCAGTAACAGGGGTGGCAGTGGAAGAAACATGAGGCGGGGTTAGGGTAGAACTGAATGTATGCATAGGAGGCATGGTCAGCGTTAGGGTACGTCTAGTAGGTAGGGTTGGGATGGTTGCTGGATAGGTTAATGTGAGACATGATTTGGCAGAGGTCCTAGTAAAGATGATCTTGAACCCTAATATCATACATTTGTTGATGAATTATGTATTCCATGAGGGCTTCATTGGATATTGAAAAAGAGGCACGTTCAGGGAGGGGTGGTGGTGGTGGAGGTGGAGGCTCCAAGAGTGGTAGGGGAGGTAAGAAGAAAAGTCTTCTTGATTGTAGTCTCACTGATGAATGACTAGATTTGTAGTGGAGATCATGGAAAAGAGACTTCTGAGTCATGAAGACAAAGAGACCACATATAAAGGCTGGATAGGGGGATGGGTGCCAAAGGTGTTCTTCCTACAATGAAAGTAGGTCATATGATGAAGAATGTAGCAAGGCCACGTCACTCTGATATCTTTCAAAAGACAGTATATTATTACATTGGTGTTTTCTACAATGTCCATTTGATTTCTCTTTGGATGGATATTGTATTTTACCACCAATGCAGTAAGACATTTTTTTATATAAAGGGAAGAGGATGGCAGGGTTGACTTCTTGCTATGGGGGACATTGGGCATCTTCAAAAACTTATGAATGTTGGGAAGTGTAAGATCATAGCTTTTGTAGAATGCCTCAAGGTCATGTAGGACATGATACTTAGGGTAGTCAGACCTCCATGAGTCGATAACCTCAGTATCATTGAAATAGATATTCAAAGAATCTTTAGATATGGTAACTTTGGTACCGGCTTTCATAGAAGTCAAAACCACTTGTGTATTGGGTGGTGGCACGATTATGTCATAGTTCCATTAGAGATTAGCATAAAAATCATGGACTGTCTTAGTGCTAGTGATAGAATTTGAGAAGCATCGGTGTTCTATACATAATGAGCTAAGGTGATTGGTCGAAAACACCTCAGCGACCTCCTTAATAACATCGCCCCTTGAGAAACGAGGTTCATATAAAGCTTGAAATGGGAAAAGATTCCTAGGAAGGAGTTCCTTATAGTGATTTAAATCTTGAGAGGATATGAAGGAGGTTCCATCATGGGATATAAGGTGAGGAGTAGAGGAAGAAGATGGAGCTCTAGTTGGGGTATATCTTTTCCTATGGTTTGAAGCCATCTTAGGGCGGATGGAGATGTAGAGATCACCGAAGGAGAAAGAAACCACCACGAATAGGTCACCTAGTCACCTAGGTTGAGGTATAGAGAGGAAAGAAAGGAAAAATGAAGGTTGGGAAGGGAATGTCGGGCCTAGGTTTAAGTACTAAGGCATTGGAGGTCAGGATCGGTCATTTTTCTTTAGTTGAGAGGGAGAAAATTCAGTCGATGCCCTTTTAGTTTAGTCCAGTCGCATGATCGGTCGAGTTCTATGGGTTAGAAACTCAACCAAATAGGCAGTTCACCTAAGTCCTCAAATGGCGATTGATTGAGTTGTATCAGGACAAACTCAACCAATTGGTCAACCATCCCAAACATTAGAAAGTTCAATTCCAAGCCTCTATGGTGCAATATATATTTATTTTTCTATCCTAACATGTATTTTTGACATATTGAGTCACATTTCACTCATCATAGGGTACTATTTTGTTATAAATTAGTCATTTGCAAAAAGTACCAAAAAAAGCAAAATAAGGCATGAAAACATGTCAATTATAGCACTTTCAGTTAAGAGATGATCAATTTTAAGCAAGAAACATATATGTATGATAACATCTAGCTAGATTGCGTGTAAATATCATTAAGAGAAGTTATGATAAGTTTTGATCTAATGAAAGTAAAATGTTCTCTAGCTAGAGGTTTAGTGAAAATGTATGCAAGTTGATTCTCTGTGTCCACATGTGTGATATAAATATACTTCTTGGCAATGTGGTCACAAAGAAAGTGATGAAGGACTTCTATATTTTTATCTCTACTATGCCATATAGGACAGTAAGATAGGCTAATTGTAGTAGTATTATCACAATAGATAGGAGAGGTATCAAAGTGAATGTTAAAGTCTTAGAGAATTTGCTTCATCCCTAGGACTTGGTCATAAAAACTCCCAGTTGCAATGTTAAATTCTTAGGAAGAAGCAAGTTCCACTTGTGCACTTTCTATCAATCAAACAACATGCATAATCAGCACCACTATAGGCAGTAAGCGTAAAGTCCCTTGACTTGGGATACCATAGTCCAAAATTTTAAGTTTTGGCTAGATACCTCAAAATCCTCTTAACTGTTATGAGATGTGATTTTCTTTGAATTGATTGAAAGTGAGCACACAAGCCAAAACTAAACATTATATCAGGTCTAGAGGCAGTCAAATATAGTAAACTTTCAATCATACCTCTATAGAGATTCTCATCTACCATTTCTCCTTGCTCATATTTGTCAAGCTTGGCAGTGTTTGACATGGGGGTGTCCATTGGCTTGGTGTTCTCCATCCCAGAGCACTTAAGTAGTTCACTAGTGTACTTGCCTTGGTTGATAAAGTTCCCATCTTTCATTTGTTTGATTTGAAAACCAAGGAAGAAAGTAAGACCCCCATCATGTTCATCTCAAACTCACTCTGAATAAAAGAACTAAACTCCTTGCAAAGATCAAGATCAATCCTGCCAAAGATAATATCATCAACATAAATTTCACTAATCAAGAAATTTCTAGAAGTGTGTTTTAGAAATAAGGTAGAATCAAATTTGCCCATGATATAGCCATTTTCTAGAAAAAAGTTCTTTAGTTTCTCATACCAAGCTCAAGGGGCTTGTTTGAGTCCATAGAGAGCTTTATATAACAAATAAACATGGTTAGGCAATTATCATGTTCAAATCTTGGAGGTTGAGCAACAAATACTTCTTCCTCAATTGTACCATTCAAATACACACATTTAACATCCATTTGATAAATTTGGAAATTCCTATAACTAGCAAAAGCAAGTAACGTTCTAATTGACTCAAGTCTAGCAACAGGTGCATATATTTCGTCAAAATCAATACCTTCTTGTTGATTGAAGTCTTGAGAAACTAACCTTGCTTTTTTCCTTATGACTTTGCCATTTTCATCAAGCTTGTTGCGGTAGACCCACTTGGTGCCAATTATCTTTCTTTCACTTGGTATTGGTAGAAGAGTCCACATTTTGTTCTTCTCAAACCATTCCAACTCTTTTTGCATGGCTAGGATCCATTTATCATCCTTTAGAGATTCTTTGACATCTTTTGGCTTCAGTTCAGGGATGAACGCATTGGCGGCTTGTTCTTTGTTGAATGCATCCTGTGTCCTCGCCCTTTCAAAAGGATTACCTATGATGATCTTTTTAGGATGATTCTTTGCAAAGCAGGGAGTTGGAATGTTCTTTTCTTCTTCTTTCTCTTCTTTATCAACTAACACATATTTTCCTTTCTCAAGAGTGTTGAGCTCTTTCAAGTGAGGGATCACCTCATTTGCAACATCATCACTAACAATATTCTTAGAAATAGAGGTGTTAGTTTCAACAAATCAAATATTGATAGATTCTTCTACCTTACACAATTCAATGTTAAATACTCTATAAGATTTGGTAGTAGTACTATAGAAAAGAAAGAAAGCCTTATAAGACTTTGGATCAAATTTTTCAAGGGAATCCTTGGTGTTCAAAACAAAACAAGGACAATTAAAAACATGAAAGAATCAATGGAAGACTTACCACACCATAGCTCATAGGGGGTTTCTTCAAAGATGTATGAGTAAAAACCTAATTTTGTACAAAACATGAAGTAGTAACAGCTTTGACCCAAATCTTCTTTGGATTATCATACTATAGAAGCATGGTCCTATCCATTTCATGTAGTGACCTATTCTTTCTCTCTACAACCCCATTTTGCTGAGGTGTTTGAGGTGAAGAAAAATTATGTGCATACACATATTCCTAACAAAACTGTTCAAACAAGTCATTTTTAAATTCTCCCCCATGATCACTATAGATAGAGATGATTCAGAAAGGATCTTTGTTTTCAACTCATTTGCAAAAAGTCAAGAAAACATTAAGAGTATCACTTTTTGAAATAAGAAATAAGTCCAAGTATAGTGGGAAAAGGCGATGACAATCCCAAGGCAATACTTGCTACCACTAAGCGATTGAGTATGCATTGGTCCAAATAGATCAATGTGAAGAATCTCAAGAACTCTTTTGGTACTAAGGACTCCTTTGGATTTGAAGGAGGACTTGGTTTTCTTTCCTTGGGTATAAGGTTGGCATTCCTCATCCTTTCCAAAATCCCATTTAGGAAGTCCCTTGACAAAATCCTTTTTACTCAACTTCTTCAATCGATGCATATTTACATGAAGAAGCCTATGGTTCCATAATGGAATATCATTTGAATTGGCAATAAGACATCTACCAACAATACACTTAATAGAGTCAAGGACAATAACATAGAGATTACCATTTCTAGTTCCCTTATATATAACATTGTAGGATAGGGAATCTAGAAGCAAGCATTCAAGTGAGATAAAAAGAACAAGATAAGCACTATCAAAAAGTTGACTAACACTTACTAAATTGTGATGTAGGCCATCCACAAGAATAACATTCTTGATGCATAATGAATCAGCTACATCACCCTCACTGATCACTTTACCTTTTTTGTTGTCACCAAATGTCACTGATCCTTCTTTCTTCTTTGTGAAATGATTGAAGTGGCTGATTTCACCTGTCATATGCTTTGAGAAGCCATTATAAACAATTTATTTTCCATTTAACTACAAGAAAGGAAGATGTCGGTGCCCCATTCGAACCTTGGGATCCAGTGTCAGCTTGGGGACCCATTTCATCTTTGGGTTTGTCCCCTTCTCTCGATAAGGACAATAAGTAGAATAATGGTCATCACTCTTGCAGTGCACACAAACCATAAGGTTCTTAGAGCCAGATGACTCTCCATGGAAGATAGGAGGTCCCTATCTCTTTTTCTTATCCTTTCCCTTGCTTTTGCTCTTTGGAGCTCCCCCTACATATATCAAACCACTAGTATCAACTTGTTTTCTAGAGTGATCTAGAACTTCATTGAGGGACTTTTTCCCTTTAAGGAATTTTTACAAGGAAGCTCTTATTTTGTGATTATCATCACTAAGAGTAATGATAATATAACATAAGCTATGTAGATCATGTTGTGCATGAAGTATGTCGACTTCCAAATAGAGGGTTTTAGTAATAAAGAATCATTTTCTAAAGTAAGAGTTGTAACTTCATAACCATGCAATAAAGGTCTAGAATAAAGATCATTAACTTGAGCAAATGATCTAGAATTTTCATCTCTAAGCATAAAAATCTCATAAAGATAAATTCTATTATGATCCTTAATAGAATCACAAGCAAGCTTAAGATCATCATTTTTAGTTCTAAGTAAAGCAAGCTCATCTACTCAGTCTTGGTTTTCTTCCTTTAGACTATTGATGTTCTTAAGGTAGATGTTGTTTTGTACTTCAACTCTGTTGTATTGGAGCTCAAGATCAAGAAACTTCCCTTGCAAGGAATCAATGTTATAAAGATGCAACTACTCAATTTGATCAAGAATATTAATTTTAGCATACAAATCATCTATGATCTTCCCCAACCTCTTATTTTTAGACTTGCATTTAGAATACAAAGACTGGGTAGGATTAAGCATGTCGATGAGAGTTTCCTTTGATAACTCATACAAACTTACCTCACTTACCTCACCAATGTCTTCATTGTAGAGGCCATGAATGCAACATGGCATTCTCCCTCGTTGGAGATTGAGTCACTTGAAGAACATTCTCCCCATGTGGGATGGGTTGCATCCTTGCTTCTTCTCTCCTTCTTGTCCATCTTCTTGTACTTGCCATCCTTCTTGTAGTCCTCCCTTTTCTTATAGTTGCTCTTATGGTAGGACTTCTTGGCCTTGGGGCATTCATTCTTGTAGTGTCCTTTTAGTCCACATTCATAGCACCTTGGAGTGGAAGAGGAGGATGGCTTTCCTTTAAAGTTCTTTCCCTTGGAGTAGTTTGTTTCATGGTCACTAAGGACTTCATCTTCACTAGAGGAGGGAGAATATGACCGGAAAGAAAGTTGTTGTTGGAGAATCATTTCCTCCATTTGAGCTCTAAATGCACTATCCTTGATATTCTTTGATTCCTTGTCCTCTTGCTTGTCATCTTCTTCTTTCTTGTCTAGTCTTGGATCGTGTGCTTGAAGGTTGCCAATGAGTTCTTTGGTAGCTATGTCACTAAGGATTCTAACTTCTTCAATGGAGGTCATCTTGGATTCCCATCTCTTGGGGAGTGACCTTAAGATCTTGAAGTTGATGGTCCCTCTATCCATGGCGTGGCCCAATTGAGCAAGTCCATTAATGATGGTGTTGAGCCTTTTGTACATCTCTGCCACTCTCTCTTTCTTTCCCATCTTGAAGTTTTCAAGGAGACCCTTGAGCATGTAAATATTGGACTCCTTGACTTTCTTTGTGCCTTCATATTTGATGCACAACTTGTTCCAAATCTCATGGGATGTGTTCCAAGAAGAGATGAGGTTGAGCTTGGAGGGGTGAGGGCAGCATAAATGATGCTTATTGTCTTTGCATTTAGTTGTGCCTTCATGACTGTAGCTTCATCCCAATCAGATATTTCCCCCGCTGGCTCCTTGTATGGAAGAATCACCACCTTCAACATGTTGTAGTTCATCCTTTAAAAGTATAACTACATCCGTCATTTCCAATAGAGAAAATTGTTATCGTAAAAGATTGGGGGTCTCATGTAGAAGTCTCCCTCTAGGTTGAGGGACCCAAGTAAGTTGCCACCCATCTTCTTGTCTCGTGGGAGATGTGTTAGAGAAGATTGTGGCTCTGATACCACTTGTTCGATCAAAGGGCTCTAGAGGGGGTGAAAAGAGCTAAAAACACTTGCATAAAATTTATTAAACTTTCAAGTTACTTCAACTAGGCACAATTGCAAATAGTGAATTTGATGGTAATCTAAACATACATAGCAAGGATGAGAGAGATTGAAACAAGCACTTGAATAAGTTTTTTAGAGTGGTTCCACTCTCCAAATTAGGAGAGAGTCAATCCACTACCTAGAGAGGTCAAGCCCTACGATTTTGCAACTTATGTATACTTATACTCCATTATAAGGCATACAATCTGAACTAACTTTTCTGGGACAATGATACCAGCTTCCCTTTGAGGTCAAGGGAGACAACAACCTTACAACTAAGGACTTACCTATATGGATGAGCTAGAGCCTTCTACCTCTACAAGGTCTTACCCACTCTCTTGCAAGCAACTGGACACCTTCACCAATGAGATGTACTTCTTGCAGCAAGTCTTTATCCTTGAAGGATTAACCCACTCTACTTCCGAATCTTTAGACTTATTCTCCTCCTTCACTCGGAGAAGTTTTTTTCACCCTCTTCTACATATTGAAGAAGCTTGCACCTTCTCCTTCACTCAGAGAATATTTCACCCACTTAATCTTGAAGAAAGCATTTGGAGAAATGGAAGATTTGAGAGATTTACACATGTACAATGAATTATCTCTCTCACACAGATCCTATCTCACTCATAAGAATGAAATGAAGTGTAATCAAGAGCAAAAAAGGCACTCAAGTGGACTGGATGCACTCAACTATAGCAAGGATCTTGAATAGCATGAAGGAGCAACCTTGGAATGAAATCCAAGAGGTCCTATTTATAGTTGAGGGTGTCCACTAGAGGGTAGGAACACTTAAGAATGTTTTATGGCCATTTGGGATGTTGCAGTGTATATAATTTTGAGTTTTGCAACACTCCAACAGTTAGAATTCTGTGTTTTATGTACAATGTAGTCGGTCGATTTTTTATAAAGGTAACTCGACCGATTGCACTATGCGATGAAGCCAATTTGAATTATCAATCGAGTTTGCCCTGTGTGAAACTCGATCGATTGCATGAAATGAGTTTTTCTTAGTGTAGGGATCAGACGAGTTATGTGTATGGGAAACTCGATCGAACCAAGGTATTCTCAAAATCCTTCAAGGGATCAATCTCGATAGATTAATAGCCTAAAATGAATTTTGGAAAATGCCTTTTGAGTGATCAAACATTAGAATTAAGGGTTCCTAATTTTCTCTCTCTTAGTTATAAGTCCTATCAATACAAATGATTACAAAAATCATCTAAGGTGATTTTGAAGTGTTTTCCACAAAAGTGCATTTGCATTTCTTTTGACTTTAACTAGAACAAACTAGGGATTGATAGATTTGATCCTTTTCATGTACCTAATACATGAAATCAATCTCAAACAAACATATTAGATACATATGAATGGAATAGTTGAGTCATTATCAAAATGTTGACAATGTGTAACACTTAGGTCAACAAATAACCCAAGCACAGTCTAGTAACCTGATCAGGAAGAACTATATTCAGACTAGTAGAACCTCAGTATCTATGGGTTAGTTATGACGTTCTGAAATTTATTTTATTCATAAATTTACTACTCAAACCAATGAAAATGATAAAAAATAGTTATTTCAATCAAACTTCAAGTGACATACAATATGGATAATATTAGATAGAATTATTAACATTTAACCATGTACATTGTGAATATTTATGATTTTATTATGACATGCTTGACTGGCAAGTTAGACTAAAATCTTGTAGACTTACTGATAACACCCAAATTTATGCATTTATGCTAAGTATTTATTTATGGTTTTGTATCACTATAGCCTTACATATGCCCAAAATAACTCATGTTTCTTATCTTTTAGTAATTTATGTCTTTTCTTAGATAAAGTTGCTCAACTAGCCAATTTTGGGACTTGTAGGCACCGAACCTGAAAATACATCTATTCTCCATAATTTCTCCCCAACACATGGTTTTTGCAACAGCTAGACTCCCATCTGTCATGATCGTGGTGGACTAAGCATTGCACTATGTACACCATCTTAGGAGACGGTGGTCTCACTAACTGACTAGCGGGCCCAAGAAACTTTTGATATCTTGGACCCTATTTTCGATGGACAGTCCTTTATCAGGATGCATCCTCATCAATAAAAAAGGCTCATCGATGCGGGCCCCACAACCACTAGTAATACCCCCCCCCTTCGAGGTGGGTTCATTCCATAATACCACGACTGCGGCCAATAAGAAGTAACATTGACCGCGATTGAGGTACATCCTCCTCGGCCGTGACCATGGCCAAGAAGAAATAACCTCGACCACGACCGAGGTACTTCTTCCTCAACTGCGATCGCGATCTCGACTGCGACCTCGACTGTGACTAAGGTACTTCTTCCTCGATCGTGATCACGACCGCGATCTTGACCTCGACCTCGACCGCGACCGCGATCTCAACCTCGACCGCGACTGTGAGTGAGGTACATCTTCCGTGACTGTGACCTTGGCCTCAACCATGACCGATGTACATCTTCCTCGTCTGTGATTGCGACCGCGACCGCAGGGTGCACCTCGATCGCGACCTAGAAAGACGGTGGTCTAGATCAGTACTCGACCATTTCACCTATAAATACACACCCCCGCAACCTGGAGAGGGGTTCTGCACCTTGGGGAGTTCCATTTTTCTGTTCCACATTTTGGGAGGTTCCAGTTGTTGGTTCGCACCCTGTGTGGTTTCCAGAGCCCCGTAGGAGAGTCTAGAGGTCTGAGAAGGTTGAAGTGCTTGTTCTACACCCACCTCTTTAGTGTGCTTCCATCCTCCAATATCTTCCACCGTCATTCACTCACCAAGTTGTTGTTCAGGGGCAGGATCTAGAAAGAAAGGAGGCCAAGGAGTCTAGAAGATCAAGGAGGACGACCCAAAAGATGAGATCTAGCCTATACCAAGGCTAGGGAGCGAGAGCCACCTCTCCTATATGGCCTAAATATCTTCTTCTCCTATTTTCTTCCACTGTTCTCCTTTGTTTCTATACAGATGATGTTCTTCCATCTTTGTTCGGTGCCAACTATGCTTGTCCACGGCTAGTTGAGCTCCTTCTTGGCTATGTAGCCCGTTTTGGGCATGTTTATGTAATTTTGTCGTAAGAAAGTATATTTAATTCAGATTTAATATGTTAGTTGTACTATCTTCTCTTTCTAGTGATGATTTCTACTTTGGTTGATCTCTTTCTTTCTTGAACTACTATTTCTACCTATATCGAGAGATTTGTTGTAGAAATATATAAGAGAAGATAGTTTGGATCAGAGCATGAAAGGAGGACGGTTCAAGGTCGTCTGTTCCTAACATCCCAGAATATTCTAAACCTGAGAGGGTATCTAGAATATTCTAGGATGTTGGTTTGTCATCCTCGAGAGAGGTTTCATATCATCGATGGGTTTTAGTCACGCTACGCGAGAGCGAGTGGGATGACCCCATAGGAACAGATACCATGAAGCGTGCTATGTTTGAATGTAGATTACTTGCTGAGGTGTTTGAGGGTTGTCTATGCCCAAGAACGGGTGCATAGACTGCCCAACTTGTGGTTACATAGCTGGGAACTCCTTCTCTCTGATTTAGTAGAATCCTACATACTCTCTTTTATTCTCTTTTCTTGGTTTTGTTTTGTTTTAATTTGTGACAACCCGCTAGACTAGTTCTAGCTCCTTTCTTTCCTGACTATCGTCTTGGCTTATCTGACTTAAGAATGAAATCTCAAGCATCCTAAATGTCACCATGTCCCTGTATTCGACCCCGTATATCTACTTCGACCCCGTAATAAAAGTCATAGGGGTCCTAGAAGGTTTCGGGTTATAAATTTAAAGGTTCGATTCCTTCTGAATCTGCCTCCCTTCCGGACGCACGATTTGAGGCCGGTCACTTACTAATATTTTAAGGGTTTTATAATTGTATACAAAATGAAATCATGGAATTGGTATGGACTATTTAGTTTCCTCTTGAACACTAGTCATTATGAGCTATATAATTGTATATATGTATTTTAGTGTATTTACTAATAGACGAATTGCATGTATTATTCAATGGGTAGTCCATGTCCTTGATTGATTCCATGATTGGGTATTTGTCGGTCTATCTAATATAAAAACTAGATTATTGATTTGTTGTGGCCACGGAATGCATGACACCATATATTCACATAATTATATATGTAGTCCTTTATGGGTATATGAGTGTAAAATTTCCTTCAATATCTAAAACAACATGGATTTCCCTATAAATCAATTTGCTCCATTCACATTCACTAATTGATACTAATCAATCATTTGATTAAGAAGTTACAAGCATTCTATAGTGTACTCCCTGGCATATGAATCTAGTGTGCATGGAAGTTGAATGCAAACGATTTGATAATCCTACCTCGTATTTTGATTAAAATCCATAACACGCTAATTGATCATTAATGTGCTTTACTATTCCATCAGTCGAGTGATCATTGAGTGATGGAGCTTCCACTCACGTGGAATAGCACGCACCACTAAAAATCATAAAGATAGTAAGTCTTTAGGTTTTTCCTTGCTTATACTAGATTGAGAACTCCACCCATGTATGCTATGATACGTGGAAGTCCTATCATAGTATAGTTAAGGGTCGAATCCACAGGACAACAGTCTTGTTGGAAGCAACAAGATGGAAAACGTTAGAATTTCACTTAACCTCTCAATAGTTGGTATTTAGATCGAAAATTTGGATTGGTTGTTTTTAGACTAAGTGCAAGTAAAACAAAGCAAGAAAGAAAATTTAAGGTTTATAAGCAATGATAATAAACCACTAGGATGTGATCGGCTTTCACCACCACTACTCATGGATCAAAACATGCAACATAAAAACATAACCTGCAATAAGAGTATAAATAGTTAGTATCTTTGTAGATTTAGTTTCCTTTCGAAGAACTAACTACGAGAAGTGTGGGACTGTTGCAATGCCAGCCATCCCCAAATGAATGGTCACTTACTTTACATCATTCCCTTCGCAAAGTGTGTTCCTCGACTTATCAAGGTTGTACTTTCATACATCAACTGGCTCCATTTCATAGTATGAAAATAAAACGATGGAAGTGAGTTTACTCCACTTCTTGAAAAGCACTCCTAGATAATGAAACAAATGGATGGTGGATACATGCATCAAGAACCAACATTCAATCGAGATTCGAATCTAATAGTACAAACGTAGACAATTCATACTAAGAGATAAAAGGTAACACAAGTTGGTGATCAAACAACAAGCATTCATTAAACGATTGGTGTTGAACTGAAAAGAAAGTATATCTCTATTGCAAACTATGGATTACATTGCATGAAATGAAAACATGGGTAGCGGGGCTACTCCCCGCACCCTAGTGAATAAGATTACTCGCTCATAGAAAGGAAAAAGAAGGAGGTGAGAAGAGAGAGAGAGAGAGAACGTCATCCCCATGAAGGAGAGAGGAAGGTCAACCCCTTGGAGAGAGAGAGATGATCTTCACACTTTGTAGGTTGCTCAATGATGAATCCTTCTCTTCCCACCTTCTTTGGCAATGAGAGAGGAAGCAACTTCTAGATGGAGTATGGATCTCAGACTGGCAGCCTCGGGGTGGTGGATGAAGGATGAAACAGCTCTGGAGTAGCAGAGGCAGCCTTTGGACGTCTGAGACTTGATACTTTGTCAGGACCCCTTGGGTCTTATTTATAGGCTTTAAGTGAAGTCCAAACGGTTTGGGAAGTTTTGGGTCTAAACGGTCGTGAAGACCGTTTGGGCTCTGAGACCGTTTGGGTTCTGAGATCGTTTGGGTTCTAAGACCGTTTGGTCTCTACGTGGTCTCGGGACCGGTTAGCTTCATGCAGTCTCGGGACCGGTTGGCTTCATGCGGTCTCGAGACCGGTTGACTCCATGCGGTCTTGGGATCAGTTGACTCCATGCGGTCTCGGGATTGGTTGACTCCATACGGTCTCAGGACCGGTTGGTTTCATGCAGTCTCAGGACTGTGTGACTCCATGTGGTCTCGGGACCGGTTGGCTTCATGCGGTCTCGAGACCGTGTGACACCATGCAGTCTCAGGACTGGTTGGCTTCATGCGGTCTCGGGACCGCGTGAATCCATGCGGTCCTGGGATCGTTTAATCTTCATATGGTCTCCAAGACCGTTTGGGGCTTTTGTGATTTTTTTTTGTGTTTTTCTATAAGAAAAAAAGGAGAAAAGTTAGTCTACTGGTGTATTTGTAATAAAGGAAGAAAGTTAAGGGTTCTATCTAATTTATCTTAGAAAGTGTATGGAAAATTGCAGAAAACTATTAAGATAACATCACAAAATGGGAGGTTATCACCCCCCCAACGTAGATTCTAGCTTGTCCTCAAGCTAGATAGAGCTGAGGCATGTAATGGTGAGGTGATTTTATTTAAGATTTCCATACTCTTGCTCCAGTTCTAAACTAGAGGTCTCCTAAGGTTGTATCGGAGCTTTTGCTTGCCTTAACTCTTTTAGGTATTGAGAGTTTCTTAGATCTCAGGTTTCTACCATATCTCGTAGTCCACATTGGGACCACTTTTTACTCTGTGCATGTCGTTGACTCTAATCAGTTTTATACTTCTCTGAAAATCCTATCAGAAGCTAGAGTGGGTATGAGGGTTGGCTAAAGGCTTGTTGTGTAACTCCCCCTTCAAGTGGGGGAGGGGTTGTCTATGCTTTTAGGATCTCACTATCGGGCACGATACATCTGCCTTTGTGAGGGCAACTGTGGCAACACATCCCACTATCACACAGACAGCGAGGTGTTACGCGAAAACATGCAGAAAACACCATAAACCACATATTACCAAAACGCGAGTTAATTAAACCAATTTGCAGAAAGCAACCAATTTGTAGAAAGTAGATAAAAGAAGAAACTATTACATTCAGATCCTCATCCTGCAAGGAAACATGTTATATAAACATATACAAGTCTTGATATGTGTCCACAGCTTAGGAGATCACCTGTCTGGTCACCACTTGAGTTCATCACCTGTTTATGTACATAACGGCCCACATCTGGCCAGCAGTAGGACATACAAGCATCAATACCTATACGTCGTGAAACAATGACAAAACGCCTCCAAGGACCTGAGAGTACAGGGATGACTCCAAGACTCTACTACAAAACAACCAAAACAGCATCATGTCCATCTCTTGCCTTCTACTGCTCTTCTTGCTGCTCGGCCGCAACTCCGCAACCACCACCACGTCTAGCTCGACCACCTAAAAAGGTTATAAACCAATGGCGTGAGACACACAGTCCCAGTGAGAAACATAACTCCCCGCCGAAACTAAAAAACCTCAAAAAGATATAGCAGATAACTGATAAGAGGTATAACAAGAGCAGTTTATAAAGTAAAGCTATTCATACCATCAAGCTTACCAAGCTGCACGGAAGGCAGATAGCCAAGTATTCCTTTATGGAACATGATCCACAAGATAAGATTTATAAGATCTTACCGTATAACATAAGGAACGTATAAGTAACTGCAAGTATAACAAGATTAACTACGCAATCAAGGCCTCAACCAATATTCTATGTTTTGCCTTATGCAGTAAAGACTATTCAGCTGAATTACATATTATTATGCCCTGAGGAAGTGAGTCATACCACTCAAATCCAACCTTCAGTTGCGAAACCCAAGCCGGTGCCATACAAGGTCAATGGAAGAGTCAGACTCCACGACCTCCCACCTCGTGGTCAGTGCACGAGTACAACATAAGCAGGACCGCAGTCTCATGCTTAAGTGGCCTCAGCCACTGGGTCAGGCTACCCTCTGCCTAGCCCACCTCGGTACAGGTATCGGCGCTAGTGAAACTGAGCCATGGGCATGTTCACCATGCTCTGAGCCATGAACGCATTCATGCTCTTCTTATCACACATTCCGAGCCATGGGCCTATTCACCATGCTCCAACATATTGAGCTACGGGCCTGAAACCGCACTCTGGAGTCTACAGCCGAAGTTGCACTCAAACCTCCTCATTTTTTGCTAGGAGCAACCACACATATTCAATAATATGCGCTTCCAGGTTAACCCACAGGAGAACCTATTTCACCATCACCAGCTACTGATGATGATGGATCTATGGCCAGGGCAAACCACATGATATGTTCCACTGTGATTAGTTAGTATATTTTAAGTGGATTTGCAAGATTCAGCCAAGTTATATAATATGTAAATAAGAACAAGAATAAACAACATGAAACTCAATATCATGCTTTTACTGTCATCAACATCATCCTCGTCCATCACCAGGATCCAACCTTATGTGTTACCACTTGGCCTCTTGCCAATCATCTAGGTCCATCACAAGGATCATCACATTGCCATGGGATCTCAAGCCCTCATATCATAGTACCACTATATCTCAAGGCTAACATCATCACCATGGGATAGCAATCCCAAGTCATCATGAAAGGATAACACCTCATCTAAGCACTTTTTTCCATCCCAGGTCCTCAGACCAAAACACATCAAGCATATCATCTCATCATCAAGAGTAACCATCAAAGTAGTGTTACTCAAACATATATATACCTCATAGCCCTTATTCCTAGCTATGCAACTGTATGAGTCACCCACATAGTTAGTGTACACACTCATCATGAATTAACAGAAGATTCATATTATCAACATAGGGCAACATTGATGATTATATACATTATCATTCATGCCCCAACCTATGACCATAGACATAGGTCATATCATTAAGCAAAGCATCTTATATGCTTACCATTTCCTTAGCATTATAGATATGATTCAAGATTATCATAACACAGGTATTATCATGGCAAGATACATAGATGTAATCTACTATCACGATTTCCATCAAGCATGTCAAGGGTTACTATAAAAAATTAACGTGATTCATGAACAAGAGCTAGCATATAGGTTTTCCATAAGAGACAAGATCCTCACTAGAAGCGCCCACTATCCTCACCAAAGGTGTGACGGGTAGGGAACCCTCAATAGAGATGGTATCAGGCAGATCACTCCCCACATGTCGCCCAACACTACAACCACCTAACGGCCAAGCAACCGCTCTACATATCGACCAAGCACTTAGTAGGGTATCGGGCTACTACATGTATCGGTCAACAAGGGACCAAACCATCTCGAGCACTCATGTGTATTGTGCAACGCATGTCGTGCACCTCTGTGTCGTGCAACACTGTGTCATGCATCACATGCATATCGGGCAACTAAAGCGTAACAACCATCAGCATAACGTGCAGATCGGCCAAAGGGATATCGTGCAACGACGCGTGTGCGCAAGGTGTATATTGGCCTCAAAGCCTAGCGTGCAGCTCTTCTACAGAACAGGTCACACAATGATGTGTCGTTCCCTAAGCCTATATCATGCAATCAGTATCGGGCATCCATGTGCAATGGCACGTCGGGCAACAGGCGTAAAAGCTAGGGTTGCTATTGGTCATCACCACAACGCCATAAAGCCCAGCCCAAGCTAGCCACTAATATTCCTATCGTCCAAGGTGCAACGGGTACTAGGCTATCATCTCAAGGTTAAGTGCATCGGGCAGCACAATAGGGGACAACGCCCAAAGGTGCAACTCAGCCTGACGTTCTTCCAACCTAGCCATGACCTATCAGCCAACACTCAAGGCAACAACTGAGGTATAACACCCGACATACGAAGGTCAGCAACCAGGAGCAACGCCCGACAAAGCCACAACATCTGTCGTCTAAGGCTCAAGATCAAGAGGGGATATCGGGCAACACCAACCCCAAGGCCATATCGGTCAAGATGCAACCCGACAGGGTCACCACCGATCTCAAGCATAAGGGCACCAAAACCCTAATGGATCAAGAATATGACTCACCTCTCAACTATCAAGAGATAGGGGTCTTGCCAAGCTTCTTAACACCAATCAGGAAACACAAGGACCAACCCTAACAAAGGTCTACAACCACCACAAAGCTCACCTTTCAAGTCCATGGTGAGAGGAGGGTGTTGCTCCAGCCACTAGAACACAAGCTCACCTCTCAACTTAAGTGAGAGAGGAGTATTGCCCATATTACTAGAGCTCAAGCTCACTCCTCTAGACCTAGGAGAGAAAGGGGTGTTGCTCACCAAGAAACCCTAGAACACATGGTTCGGCCAACAAGAAGCAACTAAGCAAGAAACTAAACTAGCAACATGCATAGCTGAGATGATCATAAGCAACATATAAGAACATAAAAGAAGGTAGTGTAGTTAGGGTTAGGAGTAATGTAACCCTCCTTAAGCAAGCTCCAAGCTCCAAGCACCACCAAGGAAGAAGAGCAAGGCACTCTAGGGTTCGGCCACTACTAGAGGAAGAAGGAGACTCCAAGGCAAGGATCAGCCACCAAGCTTGCAAAAGAAGAGGGTGTCGTGCACCAAGGGAGAGGGAGACTAAGGAACTAAAGGGATCCTTAGCAAGAGAAAGGGAACACATATATAGGAAAGGATGGAGGAGAAACCAAGGAAAGACAAGGCGCCCACCTAGGGATACTTGTCCATGGGCAATGCCACCACTCCAACATGCCCTAAACACATGTCCAAGGCCATTTCCACATGCAAGCATCAAACACCAAGTGTACACTAGTGGTGACACAAACGAGGTCAAAGAGATTCAAAGGGTCCATGTGCGACACACCCACACCATGGCCGACACACACCCTGGGCGACACACCACAGGCCAACACAAGCACGGGCTGACACACCTAGGCCGACACAGGGCACTCTTGCCTGACACAAGGTCCAAAGAAGCAAAGACAAGGCACCACAAAGCCCAACAGGCTCAACCAAGCCCAAAGGAACTCAAGCAACGAGCCCAACCCTTCCTCTCAACACTAGAGGAAGCAAGGAGAGGGAGGAACACCTCACAAGGTGACAAACTTGCCCACAAACCCTAGACTTGGGTTAATTGCAAGTAACACCTCCAGCTCTCAACAAAGCACAAACAAACCCTAATCACCACTAAAGGTGATTAGCAAGCAACTAAGCATCAAGGTTAAGCAAAGCAAATAGGATAAGCCTTAAACGGAGGTCAGGGTCCTTACAGCAGCTGAATGTACTGGTCAGGTGAGTCCTTTGTCAGCCTTTCATATATTTGGATACCTTAGGGTTTCACTACCGGGAACGACACATCTGCCTTTGTGAGGACAGCTGAATGTACCGGTCAGGCGAGACCTTCATTGGCTCTTCATATAGATCCTTATTCATGGCACAACTCTCATGGTTTTATTCAACACTTTGGCTTTTATTCGTAAACTCACAGGCTTGGGATTTGGGTTTTTAGGGAAATTGATTGGGCGGCCAAGCCTCTTTTATTTGAAGAGAAAAAAGCTATTCTTAAAGTTTCTCGACATGCACTTATTTGGTTTCTACTTAGTGGTCCACTTGCGAGGCTTCTTGATTTGGATGTCACCTGATATCCCTCTCATCCCTGAGAGTGTTTGGCTTGTTTCGGCCCTGATGTTAACCTGTGGAGAGACAGACGTAGATTTGAAGCAAAAGCATGAATATTTAGTGTGAACATAATTTATTAATTTGCCATTACATGTCTATATGCTATTCTTGTTATTGCTCTTAAGGACTAACTGGATTCTAAAGTTAGCTGGGGATGACTTTTTCCAAGAGGGATGTTATTCTTATGTGCAGGGTTTATTTTATTGGAGAAATTACTTAAAACAAAATCTATATGTGCAAAGAAAACTAAAAAAATTGTACAAAATTGAAAAAGAAGGTAGAGAAGGAAGGATTTAAAAATGACACCTTGCCCTTGTCTAGTGTACTCCCCCCTAACTTATCACTCACTCTGTCCTCAGAGTGTCAAAGTGATAGGTTGAGAAGTACAAGGACAAGGGCATCAAGCTTCTGTTAGGCCTTTATTAGCGCCATGTGTGTGAAGAAGATTAGTAGGGAACTTTCCACATAACACGTGGTAATCCACGTTTGTCATGTCCTCTACTGGTCTTCCAAGGGCCATGATGGTGTACATCCAGTAGAGGATGTGGAAACCATAGTCGTTTGACTCGCAAAGCTGCTGGGGACATTTGTAGCTGAAGGTAGGGCGATGAAAGTGTTCTTTACCGTATGCCCGTGTGTGCTTGCTGAGAAGGTCATGTAGTTGGTCAGCACACTCCTTCGCCACCTCCTCTGTGGGCATTCTTGGTGTTGTAGTATATTGTTTCTGATTTGGATTGTACTAGCTTTCGGAACTGTTGTATATGATTGTTGTTCCATCATGAAGATTTGTTGCCAGCAACATCCAGTGCTCTAAATGAAGGAAGGGAATCATGATAAACTTCGGAGTCGTATGCTGGAAGAAAGAAATGAGCGCCTTAGTTGTTCTGAAGTTTTTTAGCTTTAGGAGATCATCCTTCATATACGTTGATGCCATATAGATCATAGGGTGATTCTGTCTGAGAAGATATTGATAGGCGGACATTAAACTTACAGATAGAGACCATTTTATCTGTATAGTTTCTCGTAGTGCATATGCCATGACCAGAATATCGTCGGCTATGAAAACAAGGTCATCTTTCTCGGCGTAAATCCTTGCATGATGAGGCGAAGTTCATTGTCGGAGAGGCTTTTGCAGGCACTGAGGTAAAAATTGGGGAATGTTGGTGGAATATCAGACAGGGGGACCATTTGTGAAGATGATCTATTGATGGTCGCCCCAGGCAACAACTCTGTAACCCCTTTATCATCCGCCAGATTGAAAGAGTAAGGATCCCATTGTGTCTTCTCGGGAACCTTGGTGGGCTGGTGTTTCTCCAACTCCTCTATTGTTTGCCGGAATGACCATTTTGGAGGACGTTGGATGGCCGAAAAGAGGTAGCGAGGAACGTCGTTAGATGCCATAGTTGGGTCCTTGAAGAACCGTCTATCACAAATTAGCTCCATGGCGTAACGACCTCATAGAGAATGAAAATCCTCTGTGGCCAGCTCAGTGAAAGGGATTTGTTGGTTGAGCGCTTGAATGTGACGTATAACGTAGAAAGCGCAATCCCTAGATCCCTCTTATGTTTGGGCATGTGGGTTGATGATTTGGAACCAGGGTTGGTTCCAACCATTGTGGAGGGATGGGCATGCAGCCCAGATTAATTTTAGTAGCTGGAAAGTGATGCATCTGGCCTCTCCGGCTTCGATACCAGCAAAATCAATTATTCTGGCTCTTAGTTCAATGGCGCAAAAATTGTACACCTTAGCGTCTCAAGCCGCGGTGTCTACGATCATTAGAAACCAGTGACCAGAGACTTGAAAGGGCATGGTAATATAGTGTGCCATTCTGGAAATCCCCTTCTACAATCACTTGATGGATTTGTTTTGTAAGTCTTTATATAAAAGACTCATGGCCAGAGCAGGTGAAGCATTAAGTACTGGTTGCTGTCATTTGGAGCTTCTATAGATTTCGATAGAATTGGCAAGGAGGACACGGAAGATTGTCATCTTCACCGCTGACTGTGGTCGAAGGATGGTGCAGAAATCTTCCCGGGTCAACTTGCGCTGAGTCTTTGTATTATGGTAGATAACATCTCCCCCGTCTTTGACATCATCTACGATAGTGTTTAAGATGAAGATATCTTGAGCATCTAGAGTATAGATGGCCGCCATGTCTAGATCGTGCATCTTGTGAGGTAGCGGTGGCAGCGGGGGGAGCTCTTGCGGAAGGTGAGAAGAAGTTTGCTCCAGATTGTCTATGTAGTGTTGTAGATCTTCGTCTTTGTCTGATTCAGAAGTAGATTCAAGATCATTGTCTGTATCTAGATTGACTCTTTCTAATTCTTCCTGCTCTGGGGGAAAGGGTGAAGATTGTTCCGGGACAGAGTGCTGAGGAAGTTGTGCTTGTGGTAGACTCGTGTTGGTTCCAAATAGGCATTGTTGGAACTCAGCAAAGGCTACTTCTTTGGCAGTTTCCCCCAGGGATCCCATCACAGAATAGTCAAGGAATTGATCCCCATATGACATGTTGACGTTGTCATTGTGAGGAGGGGATTTGGGATCTTTATCACCTTCTTTTTTATCTTTCTTTTGTTGTTGTGAAGCTCCTCGGATGGGGCCCTCCCTAGCATTGTTTGGGTCATCAGATTTATTGTCTGAGGAGGTGCTATTATTGGAATCAGCCGAGGAGTCAGAATCCTCATCTTCATTTTCTTCTTCATCATCATCTTCATATACCGCCTTATCTGTTGTCTTCTTTGGTGGAGGCTTCTTACACTGTTGGTGGAGTGCTTGTAACTTGTCGAAAGCCACTTGCATATGCTCATGTGTTTCAAGCAAAACATCGTGGGCTTCTTTGAGATCTGAATATCGAGCCTCGGCGGAGAAGAGTCATGCAAAGAGGTATGTCACTTGAGTTCTTAGTTGGGTGATTGCATTGTTGGATGACTCTTCTTGGCAGTTATTTAGTTGTGTGAGGGTGGTGCTGATGTCATCCAAGTGTGTGCTTAAAGAAGTTTGTTGCTGCTTAATCTCGCATAGAGTTTCTGGCAATGGTTGATGTTGCGCAGAAATCCTGTCGACTTGCTTGACCAGATCGTCTTGCTGGCCTTTCACTTCAAGCACCAACTGTGGAAGTTGTTGTAGGCAGTCATCGATGTGATCGATTTTCATGGTCGTTGCTTTCTGCTGTTGGTGGATGCTTGAGATGATGCCTGGCAAGGCAAGGTTTTGCACGTCAATCTTGGCGACATGTGTAGTTAGACCCTGCACACACAAAAAATAGATTGTAATATGTTAGAAGGGTAGGTGAGGAGGTTTTGAATAGCGTCGAATTGATGTCCGCATTCCTCATCGACGTTTGTGAAATGGACCCCATATGTGGAAGGGTGGGGTGGCTGGGGTCGGGGTGGAAAGGTGGTAGTGCCTTGTGAAAGAGACACTGGTGATGGTCCCGCGAACTACGTGGTGACCGTAGATGGAGTCACCAGTGGTGTTGGGGTGGTGGCAGATGAAAAAAATGTTGATTGTTTAGGTGAGAATTGTGGGAGTGAAAATGTTAACGAGAAAAGGGTGGAGATGGGAGCGGAGTAGGTGAAATCGGGTGTTGGAGTGGAGAAAGGGGTGCCATGGGAGGAAAAGGGGGAAGTGGAAGATATGGGTGGAGGAATTGTTGTTGGGATTGTTGTGGAGAAAGGTGGGAGGGTGGTAGATGGTGGGATAGTAATGGATGGTAGTGTGGTGGGGGTGGTGGTGGTGGTGAGCTCATCATGTAGGCTCATGATGAATGAGTCTAGTGATGAGATATTGATAAGTTCCTATGTATGAGGGCATTCTGTCTATGGATTAAGCTTTGATGTCGGCATCCCCGACAGTTGTGGTGGTTGTAAACGTGCCTTAGATGGTCGTTTTACTGGTATTTTTGTTACCCTAGTTGTCGGGGCGGTAATACTAAGCTCTGTATGCCCCACTTGGATCGTCTTCTCTTGTACTTTGACTGAAGCTAGGAGTTTGGTAAGCTCTTCGTCGGTAAAGAGTAGTTGTTCCTTGTCGTAATCCATGAGCTCTAGAAGCGGTAGAAGAGTTCTGGAGGATCTTACGGTAGGGTAGAAAATGTAGTGTAATTTCGCATCCTTTTCTTTGATAATGTAAGAGTTCTTCAAAGTTTGCTCGTTGGTAAGGATGTCACCCTTGATATACGTGCACCTGGGGAGTAATCTGTCCATATTGAGATATTTGATAATAGAAGTTATGTGCCCGTCCATGCAGATTTCTTTCCCTATGGCGTAAGCTAAAAAAAATTATATCATGTGCCGTCCAATGTTGACTGGCATTCCATGAAGAATGGACCAGAGAAGAAAAAGGCCAGCGGTGATAACATTTCCTCCTTCTGTTCTGGGAAAGAGTGCACTGGTGAGAATCTTATGAAGCATGCGCACTAACCCAGAATGAATATTGGAGGCCTTGTAGGTCTTTGCCTCATAAGTTGGGATCCCTATTAGGGTTTTCCAGAAGTTGTGTCTATTGAATTGGGAGCTCTCCGTTCTAACAACTTTGGCTTTTTTGAGCTGCTCCGGGTTATCTATGAAAATTTCATTCAATAGATTTTCTATTATGACCACATTGTTACCAAAAAGTTTGGTGACCAGCCTGAGGTCACCTCCGTCCCTTGCTCTGTCCATACTGTCCACCGCTTCTTTGGTGAGATGTGTAAAGAATTCTATTGTGGGCTTGACGTATGAAATCCCAGGGACAAAGCACAATCTTGAGAGATTTGCATTATCGAGCAGGGTGAGGATTTAGTCATATATATCCATCTTCATTAGTACGCTTGAGAAAACGTACTTTGTTGGTTTTAAAGTTTTGTCGATGGATGGGATGGTGTGGATGAAAAGGTTTTCTGGTGGTGGTGCGGTGGCGGTGATGACTGAGAAGACAGGGGTAGTGGTGGTTGCAGGAGTGGTAGTGGGGGTGGTGGTAGTGGTTGGTGGGATATATCTTGCTAGGGTTTGTTCCCTAGAAGTGGCGGGGTAGACCTATTTTCTTGCTCGTTTCTTTGTGGGTTGTTCGGTTGTAGTTTCCTGGACCTTTCATTTCCCCTTGGGTCTTTCGGTTGGGGATTCATCCTCAGAATTTGGCTAGTATTCGGAGCCTTCATCACTAGAAGAGATTTCTTCCACTTCTTCTTCGGGCTCCTCGGCTAAACACATGTTGAGGCGTTGAATTTCATGCATGACTTCGAGCAGGTTGAGCTTGGGTGGGACCTGTCCAGTATTTTCGTAGATGTCGACTATCTTTTAGATCTTGGCGTGGTCTTCCATGAGTTGCTCTGTTGTCCAGTGTGGGTCTTTGGAGGTTCCAGCCATATCTGAAAAATTTCGCATAAAATCATGTGTTAAGATGGTTTGCATTTACAAAGATATCAAGTGTATTAAAAAGAGAAGTTTATGTTATGTAAGTGTTAATGTTTTAGCGGAATTCAAGCGGTTTTATAAGACCAAACGGTTTTAAGACCGTTTGGCTCCAAACGGTTTCGGGACCGTTTGGCTCCAAATGATTTCGGGATCGTTTGGCTCCAAATGGTTTCAAGACCGTTTGGAAGGTGGAACGACGGGGGTGCAGCAGATTGGGGAGAAGCGATATCGGCGGTGATAGCGATGGCAGCGGCGATAGAGATGACAGCAGTAGTAGAGAAGGGGGTCGCGTCAGCGACGTAGACGTCGGTGATGGTAAAAATGGAGGTGGTGCAAAAACGGAAGTGTCGATGATGGTGGTGCGCTGGTCTACCTTGTAGTTGCGGGTGATGATGACGACGGTGATGCGAAGAGCGGTGGTAACGGAGGTGCAGACGTCGTGAAGATGTGTGGAAGCGGGAGTGGTGGTGGTGGAGAGAACCAGCATCGCGAGCTGCACGGGAGCAGGAACAGGGGAGATGAAACAGTTTTTGTGAGGGTTTAGAGGGTTCGAGAATCAAAAGAAAGAAAGGAGCGGGGGTAGGGTTATATTTATAGGATTTGGGGGTTGACCATACAAACTCCCGAGGTCAAACGGTTTGAGACCGTTTGGGCTCCAAACGGTTTCGGGACCGTTTGGCTCCAAATGGTTTTGGGACCATTTGGCTTCAAACGGTTTTGGGACCGTTTGGCTCCAAACAGTTTCAGGACCATTTGAATCCAAATGGTTTCAGAACCGTTTGACTCCAAACGGTTTCAGGACCGTTTGGCTCCAAATGGTTTCAGAACTGTTTGACTCCAAACGGTTTTAGGACCGTTTGAGATGGTTTATGTTTTTGATTTTTATATTTTTATGTTTGTTTTAGTTGTTTATGTGAATTTTTATATTTTCATATTAAAGACGATAAACCTAAATTAAACAAAAGAAATAAAGAAAAAAGATAAACAGTGATAACCAGATCTTGGGTTGCCTCCCAAGTAGTGCATGGGTTTTACGTCGCTGGCTCAATGAAGTTTTGATTTTGTTATGGTGATAGTGGTGGGTTTTAGGGGAGGTAGAGAAGGCAGCGGAAACAAAAAAAAAATCTCCCCAAACCCAGAAAAAGGAAACACATCAACGTCTATATAATAGGAAAGGGTGGTTTGTGGAATCATACCTTGTCCTGAGGCTTGCTCGGCGACAATACCTTGCGCCTTGCGCAATCTTCAAATCCGGTCTTGGACGGTGTCTGTGCATCTCCTGGTCACACCAGGACTGACAACTCCTCCTCTCACCGGACTGTCGGATGACAGTTGTCCTCCTGAGCGGTAGTGACCTCCCGCCTCTGAAGTAGTCCACACGGACCACCTGGAACTCCACACTCTTTGTCCCACAAGGAAGTGGAAGGAGTCGCACCCTCCTGTTGACGTACTAGTCGCCAACACACTCTCCTACCTCCAATTGCAACTGTAGTTGTCTTTCCCTTGTTGCGCCTCCCTTTGCGGGTAGCACTTGCTCGGGCTCTCTCTCGGTTACCAAAACCAGAGAGAAGGACAACTTTGCAGAGCAACTGGTTGCACTGAGTTGTACTTTGAGAAGCCCCCAATACCCCTATATATATAGGAGGGTCATGGGACAGGGTTCTCTATCCCGGGCAATATGGGACTAAAGCAGGAGTTGAAGGGTTCGAGATTTTCCACAAAAAAACAACCAACTTGCAACCTGAACCGATCGTTTCATTTCTGAAACGGTTGGTTGGGGATCTGAGCCAGTCGGTTGACACTCAACCGATCGGTTGGGACCCATGAGCCGGTCGGTTCACTCTCTGAACCGGTCGGTTCGTGGTCCTGACCAGTTCCCGATTGACTTTCCAACTTTTGTTTCTAATTGGTATCAAATACCAATCCTTGTTCCAATCAAATTGGGCAAGTGAAACACAAGGAAAATTCTCACCAATCCTACTTTTCCAACTTGCCCGGTTGCAACAGTTGAACCAATCATTTCAACACTTGAAGCAATCGTTCACCCTGTCCTTGATCCGATCGACTCACAACCTGAGTTGATCGGTTCACCAAGCTAAGCCGATCGGTTCATCACATGAGTCGATCGGTTGGGAGTGCAGATTGTACAGAATCAGTCAATTGTGATTTCAATCAATCTGATACTCTAATCAATATGTCCCACGCCTTGAACACTTTGATTTTGAGCTATCAATCAATTGAGTGTTTAATTGAACTACTAAACTCCTTTAGTAATCAATCTAAACATTGTTTGTGGACAAAAATCCTCTTCCAGGTTAAATCCTATGTGTGTGACCCTACAGGTCCATTTCACGTTGGCAGTGAAAGTCCATAACACTTATGACTTCACAAGCAAAGAGTGGTGCCTAGTCACACATCAGTGCTACCCAAGTGAAAGTAGAAAGTTGGAGAACAACTTTCAATCCTACAATCTGTGAATGGTGTTACAGCAAATGTATAATTCCTGTATCACTGATATCCCGAATGAACTCGAGGCATGGAACAGTCATCCTGTCAACATTCATTCACTTTCTAGATCTCAAAGTAGATTGAACGAGATATGTATGACATCAATATCACATACTGATTCACACATGTGTGCGTACGCCCATCTCAATCCTACTCATCAAGTGGCCTTTGATATCAAACTCCCTCAGGAGGGACAAATCCCATATCTATCACTCACCCCTCAAAAGCCCCATGTGTCAAAGCCACCCAATCATCACCTTTATAACAACCCATGTTTCAGGACTGCGTTTGATGATGTCAAAGTGTGCCCAACGACATGTGTTGAGTGTAGTGATTTTAGGTCAACGAATCACACTCACCACCATCACTGTGAGTACTAACTGTGACTACCATGTCATGGTTCCATGTGTCAAACTCACGGCGGGTCTGTCCAGTACACTTGTTCTCTAACAAGTACCTATGTGTTTGGTTTGATATCTCTATATCATGACTAATGAGATTCTGTCATCAACCAACACCACAATCTAGTCTTGTGTGTCATTGTTGTCTATCCACCTTCCACAATGACATCCGACTAGGGACATAACAAGAATGTACAAACTCTTAGCATCCGTATGATCTCATCGTTCAGGTCCTTAACCTGAAAGCATACATCATTGAGTACTGTCATTCTCTAGACATTCAATTTGTTCTATCACTATCTCATATGACTGAACCAGAAAGAATTGGAAGCTTGCCTTTGATGTTTATCAAATCAATCTTAATGTATCCCACCAATCATCCCATGATTGGCTCTCAGGGCATACATACCAACAGATAGTGTGGGGTCTCTGATCTCAATAGTCTATCTCAGAATTTTGTCTACTGGAGTATAGTATTTTTTCAATCTATGGCCATTGACGGTCCTTTCTCCTCCCTTGTCGTTAGCAATTATGATGGCTCCAGTCGAGTATATGTGCTTGATAGTAAAAGGGTCGGACCACTTTGTACAAAGTTTCTCGGGGAACATTTTGAGTCTGGAGTTGAAAAGAAGGACTTTGTCTCCAATGGCAATGTCTTTTCTTTTTAGATGGCCATTGTGCCACATCTTGGTTTGTTGTTTGTAAATCCTGGCACTTTGGTATGCGGTTATTCTGAGCTCCTCTAGTTCCTGCAACTAGAGTTGTCTGTTTTCTCCAGCGCTTTTAAAATCAAAGTTCAGTTGTTTAGTGGCCCACCAAGCCTTATGTTCCAGTTCTATTGGAAGATGCCATGATTTCCCGTATACCAAACGGAATGGGGTTGTTCCAATTGGTGTTTTATAAGCTGTTCGGTAAGCCCAAAGAGTATCGGGAAGCTTGGTGGACCAGTCAGTACAGTGTCTATTGACGGTTTTCTCTAAGATTGCCTTTAGTTGTCTATTCGAAACTTCAACCTGACCACTAATTTGTGGATGGTAAGGTGTGGCAACTTTATGGTTGACTCTGTATTTATTTAAGAGGGCTTCAAAGTTTTTCTCCAGAAAATGGGTCCCTCCGTCGGATATGACAGTTCGGGGGACTCCGAATCTGGGAAAAATGATATCTTTAAACATCTTAATGACTGGTTTGGAATCGCTAGAAACTGTGGGTATTGCTTCTACCCATTTCGAGACATAATCCACTGCAACCAGTATGTAGGAAAATCCATATGAAGAGGGAAAGTGACCCATGTACTCTATCCCCCCCACATCAAAAAGTTTGATCTCTTGCCACATAGTGAGGGGCATTTCATTCCTTTTTGTTATACCGCCAGAAAGTTGACATTTATTGCATGATTTTACAAAATCATGGGAATCTCTTGCTATCGTTGGCCAAAAGAAACCCGATTGCAGAACTTTCATAGCGGTCTTTTTCGAACTCATGTGTCCCCCAGTGGGGTCGGAATGAAAATGTTCTAAGACAAGAGTAATCTCTTCGTCAGGTAGGCAGTGACGGAAAATTCTGTCTGCACATAGGCGAAAGAGATAAGGTTCATCCCAGTAGTATTGCTTAACATCATGGAGAATTTTCTTTTTGTCATGATGAGAGGAGGAAGGGTTGATGATTCCTATATCCAGATAATTCACTATGTCGGCATACCAGGGGAGTCCGGTGGTCATTTTCATTAGTTGGTAGTCAGGGAGGGAGTCTTAGATAGGTACTTTATCATCATCCTCGACTTCGATGCGGCTGAGATGATCAGCGATGATGTTTTCCACTCCACTTTTGTCTTTGATTTCCAAATCAAATTCCTGAAGCATTAACACCCAGCGGATAAGTCTGGGTTTTGTGTCTTGCTTCTAAATTAGATATCGTATGGCGGAGTGGTCAGTGTAGACTATGACCTTTGATCCAATTAGGTAGGAGTAGAATTTCTCGAATGCATAGATGACAGCTAAAAACTCCTTTTCTGTAGTGGTGTAGTTCTTTTGTGCTTCATCGAGTATCTTGGACGCATAGTATATTACATAAGGCTTTTTGTCAATTCTCTGTCCTAACACTGCCCCTATAGCATAGTCGCTGGAATCACACATTATTTTGAATGGTTGTGACCAGTCGGGTTCTCTTAGGATAGGAGCGGAGACTAGAGCATTCTTTAAAGTTATGAAGCTTTGTAGACATTCTTGGTCAAAATTGAACTCAGCGTCTTTGGTCAATAATTAGGTCATGGGTTTTGCTACTTTCGAGAAATCTTTAATAAATCTTCGATAAAACCCAGCATGACCCAAGAATGCTCATACTCCTTTTACGTATTTTGGCGGTGACAGTTTTGAGATGACATCAATTTTTGCCTTGTCTACCTCAATCCCTCTGTCACTCACTCTATGTCCGAGGACGACACCTTCAGGTACCATAAAATGGCATTTTTCCCAATTTAAGATGAGGTTTGTTTCATCACATCTTTGTAAGAATTGTCCAAGGTTGAGTATACAGTTGTCAAAGGAATCTCCGTAAACTGAAAAATCATCCATGAATACTTCCATTATGGACTCGGTTAGCCCTGCAAAAATAGCAGACATGCACCTTTGGAAGGTGGCAGGTGCATTGCACATCTCGAATGGCATTCTTCTGAAAGCGTATGTCCCGAAGGGACAAGTAAAAGTTGTTTTTTCTTGGTCTTCTGGATGTATAGGGATTTGATAGAATCCAGAATAACCATCGAGATAACAGAAAAACTTTTGGTGGGCTAGGCGTTCGAGGACTTTGTCAAGAAAGGGAAGCGGGTAGTGATCCTTTCGTGTTGCTTTGTTTAGTTTCCTATAGTCGATACACATTCTCCACCCTGACAGTCCTCATGGGCACTAGCTCATTTTTATCATTTAACACGACAGTGGTTCCTCCCTTTTTGGGGACCACTTGGACAGGGCTGACCCATTGGGAATCTAAAATTGGGTAGATAATACCAGCTTTCAGCAGTTTGAGGACCTCAAGGCAAACCACCTCTTTAAGATTGGGGTTCAACTTCCTCTGGTGTTCTCTTGAACGCTTAAATTCTTCTACCATGGGCAGTCTATGCATGCATAAGGCTGGGTTTACTCCTGTCAGGTCAGTTATTTTGTACCCAATGGCTTTTTTATGTTTCTTCAACTCAACTAGAATCCTTTCTTCTTGGTCTTTCATTAGAGTGGAACTGATGATTACTGGACATAGTTTTTCTTCATCCAAGAAGACATGCTTAAGTCTGGTTGGTAGGGTTTTCATTTCGGGAGCCTTAGGTGCTTCTATTGTTTCTAAAATAGTGACAGATTTGAGCTCCTCAAAAGTGGTTTCTGGTGCTTCTTTAGCTTTCTCTAATTGTTGCAAGCATTGTTGAACTAATTCGTTGGCTGAGAATTCGACTTCTGGATTTATTAGGACATTTTCTAACTCATTAGATGGTTCAGATATTTCCAATTGTGACATTTGATGTATTTCATCTAATAGAAAAACTTCCTCCTGAATGTTGGGACCTTTCATGTTGTTGAGGACCCGGAACTGAATGGCTTCTTTCCCCAGTCTCATAATGATCGTGCCAGCTTCAACATCAATGAGCGCCCTCGCTGTGGCAAGTAAGGGTCTGCCAAATATTTTTGGGTATATGAGATCTTCCTTGATGTCCATAATGACACAATCACATGGGACATACGAATCCTTGCCTATCCTGACTGGAATGTCTTCAATAATTCCTAGAGGTGCAGTGATAGTGGAATCAGCTAACTGAATTGTCATAGTTGTGGGTAGTAAATCAGTACAGCCCAATCTTTTACACATGGAGTAGGGCATAATAGATATGCTATTCACTAGGTCAGCTAATCCCTTTTTGCTCGAAGCATTTCCAATACAGCATTGAATACCGAAAGAACCAGGGTCCTTTTTCTTGGGCATCTTATTAAGAATGATATAGGAGGTGGTCTGAACCAGTTTGACCGTCTCTTGTTCTTCAGTAATGTATTTCCTTGATAGCAAAGTTTTCAGTTATTTAGTCCAAGCTGGTACTTCAGAGAGAGCATCGAGGAGCGGGATATCGATATAAAGTTTCTTCATCGCCTCCTTGAATTTTTGGAACCTAGTGTCCATTTTAGTCTCTCTCAATCTTCATGGATATGGTATCCTAGGCTTATATTGTAGAAATTCTGGCTCTTTGGAAGCTTGTTCCTTTTCTTTGCCTTTTGCGGTCTCTGTATATTTCTCAATTCCTAGGTTCGGGCTTGCATTTGGAGTAAAGACAGGTGTATCATCATCTTTATGAGTGATTCTCATAGTTTCATGAAAGACATGACTAGATCTTGTAGTGACGGCATTCAATTCTTCTAGTCTATTTTGTTTGTGTCTAGGGTTTGACTCTGGTTGACCAGCAAAAGTACATGTTGGTGGCTTTAGTTGGGCAACAATTTGTGCTAGTTGAGCCTCCACATCCTTCTGCTGAGCTTGCTAATTGGCAAGCATGGTTTGTTGTGACTGTAACATCTGCCTGATCATAGTCATCTCGTCTGTTGGCTGGGAAGGGGCATTTTTCTAGGTGAGTTGTTGTTGTCCTTGATGTGGTTGTAGTGGAGGTGGTGTTAACTGGGGTTGTTGTGGTTGTTGCAGTTGAGGGTGTAGTTGTGGGTGCAGAGGAGGATGGGTGTATTGATAGTAGGCAGAAGGATTTCTAGGGTAGTTGGATCTTGGGAAATTATTTCTAAGGTTCCCTTGATTTTGGTTAAAGTTACTTTGAAATCCAAGTGGCAACCTATTGGAGGATCCTCCTTGTGTTTGATGTTGCGGGTTAACAGTCCCCGTAGGATTCCCATATTGAAAATCAGGGTGGTTTCTTGGTTGATTTGGATTATAGTAAGCTTGTCCCGGTATGGAATGAATGGAATTGACTTGTTCGGGCAACTGATCTTCAGGGTGTTCGATGATTGGTTCGTACTGCTATTGTGGTGGTTGCATATCCATCATCACATTGTAAAGTAAGCCACATGACAGTGTAGGGTGATCAGATGCGTGACATGCTTCACAAGTTCCTGTAGTAGCTTTAACTTGTTGGACTTGGGGATTTTTCTTCTTATCATATTCTCCAAATGAAGTTTCAAGTGTCTGTTGTTTTTGAGCTATAGTCTTTAAAGCTTCAACAATAACCTTCATTTCCATTTATTCCTCAGCTTTATAAACTTTGAGGACTCCCTTACCATACGATCGTCCCCAATTGGATTGGTTTTCAGCTCCAAGTATAATGATTTTCCAAGCATCCTCATAGTTCTTCCTCATAAAATTTCCTCCAGATGAGGAATCTAGAAATTGCTTGATATCATCACTCACCCCCCTATAGAATGTTTCATTTAATTGATTTTGGGAGATACCGTGATGAGGGCACTTCCTTTGAAGCTCCTTGAATCTTTCCCATGCTTCTGTGAGTGATTCTTCAGGAAGTTGGGCGAAGTGGTTGATCTGCCCCCTAATTCCGTAGGTTAATGAAGGAGGGAAAAACTTTTCCAGGAACTTTTCTTCCAAGGGAGCCGAGGTGGTGATGATTGGCTCCCTATCAAGTGAGTTGTACCAACTCAAAGCCCTTCCGGATAGAGTGAAATGAAAAAGATGTAGCATTATTGCATCAAAAGCAACTCCAGCTTGTGGGACAAGTCGAAAAAGTGCCTTGAACCTCTTCAAGTGATCTATGCATTCATCTCTAGAACCACCAGAGAATGAGATGCCCTGCATGATTTGAATCCATTGTGTCCGGATTTTGAAATTCGGTATGTTGATGATTGGTGGCCGGACCGAATGATTGTCTTCATAGTTCTTGGGGAAGGCATAATCCCGCAGTTGCTTGTTTCTTAGCTCTAACTGGGCAGCTTGGTTAGCTGCTTCATTTTCGGCTCGGATGCGGGCCTGTTCTTTAGCTCGGATCTCCGCTTGGATCTGAGCACGGGTGTCAGCAATGAGTTGTGCTCTCTGAGCGGCTATGGCGGCGTTAACCCTTTTCATTACTAACGTAGCTTGGTGTTGATCTTCAGCCATTTTCCTGGCTCTTTGGCAGTTAAGTCTGATGCGGCGGTGGAAACTTCTTTCTACCTCAGAGTCGTACTCTAGATCAGGGGAGATCTGAGATTATGTGATGGTTGCATACACATCTTCTACCTGAGTAGAGGAAGGAACACACCTTTTAGATGATGCAGGAGATATGATGAATTCAAGAAGATATGGAGTAATGTTTAAAGAAAAGTGTAAAACCCTAACCAACTAGCAAGATGGTAAATGAAATTAAAATGTTACGTTATCCCCGGCAATGGCGCCAATTTTTTATGGAGCTTCCACTCGTGTGGAATTGCACGCACCACTAAAAATCCTAAAGATAGTAAGTCTTTAGGTTTTTCCTTGCTTATACTAGATTGAGAACTCCACCCATGTATGGTAGGATATGTGGAAGTCTTATCGTAGTATCGTTAAGGGTCGAATCCATAGGACAACGGTCTTGTTGGGAGAAACAAGATGGAAAACATTAGAATTTCACTTAACCTCTCAATAGTTGGTATTTAGATCGAAAAGTTGGATTGGTTGTTTTTAGACTAAGTGCAAGTAAAACAAAGAAAGAAAGCAAATTTAAGGTTTATAAGCAATGATAAGAAACCACTAGGATGTGATCAGCTTTCACCACCACTACTCATGGATCAAAACATGCAACATAAAAACATAACCTGCAATAAGAGTCTAAACAGTTAGTAACGTTGTAGATTTAGTTTCCTTTCGGAGAACTAACTACGAGAAGTGTGGGAATGTTGCAATCCCAGCCATCCCCGAATGAATGGTCACTTACTTTACATCATTCCCTTCGCAAAGTGTGTTCCTCGACTTATCAAGGTTGTACTTTCATACGTCAACTTGTTCCATTTCATAGTATGAAAGTACGAGGATGGAAGTGAGTTTACTCCACTTCTTGAAAAACACTCCTAGATACCGAAACAGATGCATGGTGGATACATGCATCAAGAACCAACATTCAATCAAGATTCGAATCTAATAGTACAAACGTAGACAATTCATACTAAGAGATAAAAGGTAACACAAGTTGGGGATCAAACAACAAGCATTCATTAAACGATTGGTGTTGAACTGAAAAGAAAGTATATCTCTATTGCAAATTATGGATTACATTGCATGAAATGAAAACATGGATAGCGGGGCTACTCCCCGCACCCTAGTGAATAAGACTACTCACTTATAGCAAGGACAAAGAAGGAGGTGAGAAGAGAGAGAGAGAGAATGTCATCCCCATGAAGGAGAGAGGAAGTCAACCCCTTAGAGAGAGAGACGATCTTCACACTTCACAGGTTGCTCGATGATGAATCCTCCTCTTCCCACCTTCTTTGGTGATGAGAAAGGAAGTAGCTTCTGGATGGAGTGTGGATCTCAGACTGGTAGCCTCGGGACAGTGGATGAAGGATGAAACAGCTCTGGAGCAGCAGAGGCAGCCTTTGGACGTCTGAGACTTGATACTTTGTCAGGACCCATTGGGTCTTATTTATAGGCTTTAAGTGAAGTCCAAACGGTTTGGGCAGTTTTGGGTCCAAACGGTCGTGAAGACCGTTTGGGCTCTGAGACCGTTTGAGCTTTGAGACCGTTTGGGTTCTGAGACCATTTGGGTTCTGAGACCGTTTGGGCTCTACATGGTCTCGGGACCGGTTGGCTTCATGCGGTCTCGGGACCGGTTGGCTTCATGCAGTCTCGGGACCGGTTGGCTTCATGTGGTCTCGAGACCGGTTGACTCCATGCGGTCTCAGGAACGATTGACTCCATGTGGTCTCAGGGTCGGTTGACTCCATGCGGTCTCGGGACCGGTTGGCTTCATGCGGTCTCGGGACCGTGTGACTCCATGCGGTCTCGGGACCAGTTGGCTTCAAGCGGTCTCGAGACCGCGTGACTCCATGCGGTCATGGGATCGTTTAGTCTTCATACGGTCTCCAAGACCATTTGGGGATTTTGTGATTTTTTTTTTGTGTTTTTCTGTAAGAAAAAAAGGAGAAAAGTTAGTCTAGTGGTGTATTTGTAATAAAGGAAGAAAATTAAGGGTTCTATCTAATTTATCTGAGAAAGAGTATGGAAAACTATGGAAAACTATTAAGATAACATCACAAAATGGGAGGTTATCATTGAGTTATCCATAAAAACCTAGATGTTTATTACCAACCTAGGTAGCATGTTGAACCCTATGTCATAATCATATCAATACTCATCATTCCCATCATGCTATTAAGTATCCAAATACATAAAGCCTAATATGACATTAACCCATCATAATCAGGATAAGATTTATATATAGCTATATTAGTAATGTATAATCATGACCAATATGCTTGACAAACATTCCTAACATGTTCTAGTATGAAAACCTGACTTTGTGGGCCAAAGTATATCAATTGAGTTAGCAATTACCCGTGAAGATTAGGATGTGCAAACTTTATTTTCAATTTGGGTATGTTTGTGACTAATATCTAAACTTCTTATAATGAGGCACAAAATCACTCGAAAGTCCCTTGATCTCTTCTTATATTCAATTTGAATGGTACTTTCCTTCATGTGATTATATGTGGATATAAAGGCTTTGTATCATAAATTCCTACCATTTTCCATGCTATGTGAACTTATGCTTTCTGGCCTTCGTATATACATTGTGTAGTAAATTTATAGTCTAATATAATGTATTTTTATGTTTTTATGTATAAAATTCCCACACTATATAATTATATAGAGGTGATAATCCTACAATAAATTCCATCAAACATATGTGCTTCATGTCCAGCTTTAAGCACATGTGTATCTTTAACTTCTAACCCCACAAATAGAGAAGATATGAATCTTTTCCTGCTCACCCCATTTTTTATGGTGGATGTGTTATTTCCTACAAGAATTTTTTATATTATTCTAGTTTGTCACACTTATTATACATGCAAGCTTTACTTGTATTATTTTGGAAATAAACTGCAAGTTCTTTTATAGAATTTACACTTCATCTTTTAACTAAGCATTCTATGGTATATTTATCTTGACTTACCTAATTGTTTATACCCCTCTTATTAGGAACCCCCCTTCTCTCATTCCTATCATTCACATATCATCCAAATATTTTATTTATGCACATAGTCAACATTCCATTGGTGTATAGCTTTTGTTTCTCTCTCTAGGTGTTGTCTTCAAATCACTCAAATTTAAGGATTAGAGGAATATGACTTATGAGGATCATGCACTAGGAAAGTGGTCTTTAGGGATAACTTGAGATGGAAAACTTTCCCTCTACAATTGGTGCTTAGTATAGATTAATTTACTTTTATATTGTATATTTTCCACCATTATGGTGAAGAATAATGTAAGGTTTGGTGTTAACATTAAAGTGAAATTCTACACTACTAAATGATTGTCATGATTTATATGTCGTACTTTATATATTAAAAACATCCATTCCTTTATTAGTTAGTATGTTTTATTGGCATGGTTTTATTTCTCAAATGAGTAAGAAGTCTACCCCCACCCGTCTCTCACTCCTTTCATTGGGATCATCCCTTTACATCCAATTATTTACCAAAGACTAATTTCATAGTGGTAAAGCAAACAAATATCCCTAATATATCACTTAAGAGTATATATATTAGGATCAAATTAAGTAGCATATATTGTGTCTATATGAAGAGATTGTCTGAATTAATATCCAACTATATAGAATTATTCATCATTTTAAAAAGGTCCACTGAGTATCAATCTTGATATCACTAGTAACCTTCTTAGCATGGTTTCTCATTAGAACGTATTTCCATAAGATATAAAATCATATATCTACCCTAATGTTAAAATTAAACATAACCACCCACTTCAATCCCTTTTGGTCGTACACAAGGTTACTATATTATAAAACAACAATAACCATTTTGATTCTATGATATTACTATGACATGTAAATTTCTTTAAAAGAAGAGAATAATAAGCATCCATTCCTCAATTGGTTGGTTTTATTTTAAAAAAAACTCGATTAAGGTACCTTTATCTATGGATGAATGTAGTTCGTCAATTTTTTAGGAAAGATTTTTAGGTTTAGAACATATGTAGGAAGAATAAATATTAGTATCTTATTCATATAGAACCAATATTTCATATTGAAAAGAATATGTTAGGTTTCATTTTCAAAACATAGAATTATTAGAAAGCAATACAATGAATTCTTAGTTTTAGTTTCATTAACAATTAGCTTCTATAAATCACCCAGTAAGGCTTAGGCCACTCGCATACAAGTGTAACATATCTCTGGAATATATGATCATCTTGGTCTGCTTCTATGGAAGATCAAATGTCATGCTTTTGTTAACATCTTCAGTTGGCTTTTAGCCGACTGAAAGTTGTTGATTGGCTTGTACTTGGGTCTTAGAGGTTTTCATGGCCCATGCATTTGTTGTTTTAGTTTCAAACAACAACAAGATATTCGACATGTTTTCTTCGATTGTTCTTTTGCTACTAGTATTTGGGATACCTTCGTTCTCTCTCATTCAGCCGACTCACACACTACTAAAGAGATGACGATGTTTACAAATATTTCGCTCTAGAGATGTAAACCTAATCTCAGTTTTTCTAAATCCTCATTGAGTGTCACCATTCCTTGGACTCTTTAGTGTGAATTGAACAAATGCTTTTACAATAGTTCTTCATCCAAGTTTACCTCACCTTGTAACATTGTCCCTTGTTTTTGCTCTCTTTGGTTCTCTTTTTTCAAGAAATGTTGCCTCGAAGCAGAAGGATAAGGCTTCATACCCTCTGGCTTTCAGCATGACGAGGAGCAAGTGTTTTCAAAGATCTGATGCCCTTTGAATACCATTTGGAGGCTTCGGAGTCGGACAAGGAAGATTAGAAGGTTGACCTTGCTGCTTAACATTGGTTTTTTCATGGCTCGTCATTTTATCTAATTTGTTCTTGTTTTTTTTTTAGCTTTTCTGGTTTTGTAGTGGGAAGTTATAAGGGGCACCCGCCTCTATTTGATACTTTGATTCGTCGCTCCTTGCTACTTGTTACTTCTGGTACCTTGTAACATACTCTTGAGACCATAATGGTAGTGGTGGCTCCGCTATTTGCATGATAATGCTATTGAAGGAAAAAAAACATTATATATCTTTACCTAGGAATGTGTTAGTGTTTGTGACAACAACCAATTAAGATCTTACTTTCGACTAATACAATGTAAAGGTGAGAAAGTTTCGATGGAAGTGTAATTGCGGCTTCAATGGAGTACGAAATCCCATTACAAGTTGTTTAATTTGTGGGACAAAACAAATCGCCTAAACAGGCTTAATGCTTGTACCTCAAGAAAGGAAGGCAAGTGCGTTTACATCCCTTCACCTCTACTCTACCCCAGCAGTGCTACAGCAAATGACACTGTGCGTGTCAGTAGCAACCGAAGATTAATCATAAATGGTGATAAAATTCGAACTGCAGACCCATTATGAATGTAAGCTAGAATATATTGGCCCAAAAACAATACCCACATTGCAGAGCTAGTTAAATGGGTTGATTACGGCGCACGTATGGCATCATCCACCGTGCACGGGGTTCGTGCTACCCGCCAGCTATAGACCATTAAACCACCGGCTGATGGCTGGCTGCTTGCGAGAGCTCCACTTATTAATCACACCCATCCATCTTGTGCAGCTGATGCTTCGCAGGATTAACATCCCTGTCTCTCTAGCAAAACAGCAAGGAGTAGGATAGGTGGGTTAGAATTTTTAATCCCCGACTCCGTGTTTGACCGGGAGAGCGAGGGAGAGAGGGGGCGTTAGCGTGAGAATCCAACTGCTCGGAAATGAAGGAGAGGAGAGGTTTTTTTGCCTGGTTGCTCTCGCTCTGTCATGTGAGCGTTTGGGCGCATCGAGAACGTGGGACAGGGAGAGATTCTCCTCCTCTTGCCCCCGTTTGGTCGCAGGGTGGTGAGTGGCGCTGTTATCTAACCCGGCACATGCGCCGTGTGGTAGGGAAGGAGGGTTGAAGTAAAGGGCATTATTCCGTGCTGCAATTCTGCTTGCCCTAGATGATTCAGTTGTTAATAAACGAAAATGGTGGAAATTGAACGGGTTCAGAGTTTTGGTCTACATGTAGAGGAAAGGGGGACATCAATGATATATATCATTTTTGCATAAATCACGCAATTATCTATGTTATTTGGCTAGTACTTTTCAATGTGTTGAATCATGTAAAGATTGGTCTATGAAGATCTAAGGACTCGTTTGGTACTTAATAAGGCGCCGATTTATTTCTAAGAAACTTGAATCATATATGATCACATGTCCTTAGACATAAGTAGATTGAGCGGCAAAGTGATATGTTAAAGAACATAATTGTAAATTTAAAGAACGTGTTTGGAGAGCCTCCTCCCAATTTATCATATGGAAAATCCTATGTACGTAAAAATTAACAGTCTGCATATTGGCGGAGTGAAGAATGAATAAATGTACTAATTTTCCTCTGTATATATATGGATCCGAAAGGTGCGCCTGTGCCTATAATATAGATCTTGTCATTGTAGGATAAAAGTTTAATAGTGATATTTTCAACCCAACTCAGTGCTTATATATTTATAATTAGTTATTATAAATACATTTTTATAAATTTGTACTGCCTTCTCAGCTCATCAGAATTGCTGACTTGGAAATGGAAGTCTAGGCGTACACATGTTGGTACACTTGTTGGGTGCTCAATTGAGATTTTTATAGTTCGCACACTTGTTAGAATATAATATCTATATTTAGCTTTGTATAGTATACTTGTTTGGAAGTCTAGACTTACACATGTACACGTGAATAAACATGCAGACACAAAAAGAGGAAGAGAAAAAAAAGGGGGTAGTCAAACTAGATTTAACTCAAGTGCAATGGTGATTCTATGTGTAACATTCTAAGACTTGTGACCTTATTTTTAGCGTAATGATTGGATCACTCATATCAACAGGTAAAACCCTTTTTACGGGAGTATGTCTTGAATAATTGAAAGTTTAAGACTACTTGAGATAGAACAATACCAAGATATATGGCCTCTCAATCAGATTTTTAAAAAGTGGGTGTGAATGGAGATAAATGAAATTCACGAGGCTAGTGTTGGCTCATGGGCATATCTTCACTCTTGGTAATCATCTAGCAAGTTCGACGTAGATATAAGGCGGTAAAACATGGTACAAATATACATCCCCTTTAGTAGATGTGATACACATGTAGACATGTGGTACCATGATCTTGATACATGCATTTTTTCTTAGTGAATTTAGAAAGGGATACTTTGCAAAGGTGGACGGTGTTGCCCTTAACCCGATAATTGTATATGGAAACCTAGGTGTACATGGCCAGGAAGGGTTATTTCTAACATGTTGAAGAGGTCTTGATGGCATACAACAGTGTCTTGATGAGGAAGTAAGAAGTCTAAACATGATACATTATAGCGTCTCAAGAACCGAGTTCTCAAGCTAAATGATTTCAAAAGAAATGATTGATTGTCAGTATCTATAAGACATGCCTCTATGTTAAGGAGCCCAATACTAAAAATTTCTTAGTAAAGTACGATAGGAATAGAGTCGTACATGCAGAGGAGGAGCCACGAGGGGGGGGGGCAAGAGTAGGCCATGACCCCCCCCCAAAAAAAATTAAAAAATCAATATGAATATTCATATACATATATTTTTATACATAAGTTGTATAATAAATAAATATTACAGTGAGCCCTATGCAGTGAGGTGCTTCTAGTCTTGTGATTTGTGCTCCTTAACTTTGGTTGGAGGTCATGTGTTCCAACCCCCACGACTGCAACTCATTTTTTTATTAAATTTGTCTATTGTCTACAAGTTGGTCAAGAATATATATAGAATGTATCATGTTGTTGAAGCAAAGTGTGAAATTCGTCTAGTGGTTTGTGTGTGTATTGTTAGACTTATGGTCTTGGGTTTGAGTCCTAGGTAACACAAGTATTTTTTGGCCCCCCCAAAAACTAACTTCTGGCTCTGCCCCTGCGTACATGGAAGCATAAAATATCACCAGATGATTATTTGTGAGTAAGAACAAAGCACATTGAGGGGGCCACTCTGAGTTTGTAGGGCTAGTCATCATTATTTCATACTAACTAAGTCCTTAGTCATGGGATACATGTGTTATGACATAGACTCATGTTGTGCATAATAGGGAAATTTTTACAACATTCCATTCCTTTCATGTACATCTAAATTATATAATAAGGATCATAGTCTACGTATGTACTATTTAATAATATAATAGACAATTTAGTGTGCAAAATGACGTAGGTGTACAATGTCAAAAATATATATAAGACTAACCAATAATATATATGTCTATGTGTATGGAAATATATGTGTGTTTATTTTTAATATTTTTAATATATATATATATATATATATATATATATATTTGTGTATGCGTACGTATATATACATATACATATGTATATATATACATATATATAAATATGGTATAATATATATAATATAATATATATTATATAATATAATGTTTATTATATAAGATATATATTATAGTGTGTGTATGTATATATATACATCGAGATTCATGTTGTCAAGATAGAACAAGATCTCCTTAAATAAATACAATTGTAGGATTTCTTTAAAAGATCCAACTATATGCATGAAAGAGGGCCATTGCATTTATCCACACACACAATCTATATGACCATATTTGATTGGCTTTTCCATTGATGCCACTTTTTTTTCTTATAAGTTGTAACCAAGAATTCAATACAAAATATTGAACAAAAAAACTATTTCTATGAAATTATATAGGTTGGATGCATATGCAAAATCTATATGTAAGTACACATAACAAATACCAATTAAACTTTATGGTTGGATCATGAAAGAGAACCATTAAAAGAGTTACTGAAGTGGTTTTCATGCTTTAACCATAGTAGAGCTTTCAATGGACTATTCACTACGCACATGTATATAGTGACAAAAATCAATGAGTGTGTACAAGTCAGTACATGTAATGTTATGTGCAAACAATCAAATAGTTTAAATTAGCCTTTATTGTCTAATATAATCATATGAATGAAGTAGGTATATTGTAATATATATATATATATATATATATATATCATTTATCATGACATATTACTAAAAATCATCCAACGATTCCATAACCTCTATAGCAAACTGTTCATTCAAATTACACATGATTCATAAAAGTATAACATATATTATTTTTTAAAAGAATAAAAACTGAAGATAGAGATATACGCATGATTCAATAGACTAATAAATTATATTACATATAAAATATTTGTGTACAAATTTTTTCAACTCATGTAAGTGGGTACTCTCATCCGATTAACATAAACTTACACGCACATGTATAGATAGAAGAGAAAAACTTTATTTATGACCTCATTCCTCACATGATCAAGTAGGCAAATCAAGTGATTGAAAATGTGCACGTGGCAACGCTGACTTTTATAATATAGCAATAATAATATTAAAACATCGTAAGGATATGAACCTGAAACCTCATAGGTTGCATCATGGTCCAATAACTTTTGTAATGTGTCCTTTTAGGCTAAAGGAAGGAAATATCCTACTTAATACACCACAATCATGAAGGCCTGAGATAGTGGTAGGTTAATGAAAGGAAAGTACATTTGGTTAGTGCATATCAAGACAAATTATAAACATGAATAGTTACATAATTACAGTGATTGTATTCAAACCCAAAAAGATGAAAGACTCCCTTGAGGACCAATAAACTATAAGGTAAGTTTTAGATGAATCTTAAGTAAAGTGTGATATGAAAATAAAGTTGGCATAGTGTGGATGAATGTAGGAAATATATGACTGAATATTGTCTAGCTAATATTTAGTGAAACTTGTCCACGTTTTGTGGTTAGATTATCCAATGTAAATTATTATTATAAGGAAATTATTTCATCATAGGAATTATGTCTAAATAAAATATGATCCCATATCAGCATTCCCAGTACATTGTTGCATTACAAAACTCTTGGTCCATTGATTCTGACATGATTAGATGCAAGGTTCATAGTTATCACTTTAAAATCTTCTATATAAAACATTGTGCATGTGGATAAAAAGTTCGTTTTTTTTAAATGACACATAAGATAAAATTTATCATAAATGAAATGTTGTATGAGTATATTCAACTTAAATGGAATATTTAAGAAGATCAGTATCATAAAAGGTTTTTAGTTGACATGTGCAGTACAATGAATGCACCAATGTTGTCCTTTTTATTGTGTCAGGATTAATTTAAAAAGGAAAAAATCATGAATGTCTCTGTTAATATACATATCTTTCATATGGTATATAGAGAGAGTGATAAGGGAAAATTTATTGCATACAAAACCTATACTATGTATTTATTTTTAAAATGAATGATTTAACTTCAAAAAATAGTAGATAGGAAATGAAATCATTGCCTAAAAGACATATTACAAATAAGATGCAAATATATTGGATGTCTTCAAAGAGACAAGATGTCACGACCTCCTTTCTAATAATAATACAACCTTAGAGGAAGTATTTTAGTTATTGGGGATCTTGACAAATCATGAAATTCTATCATTAACCGAGTAAAATTTACAACATAACATAAACCGCAAGTTACTTTATTACATGCCATAGACAAGGGACTCTAATTCCAACCTAAAATATCTCAACAAATAAAACTCCAATATGACATAACTAAAAGGAAGTGATAACTATATAGAATGGCACCCCTCCAAGTAGGATCTCATAACTATCTTGGAGTTGATGTATTTTCATTTACTTCTTCTCTTTCTCTTCACCTATGAACATCTTATCCCCAACAATGAAAAGAAAGATAAAAACTATATGAGTGGAAATCAGTAATTATACAAGGAAATAGCTTATACTTGATATTTACACAAAAATAACTTAAAATATGATTGCTTGGAGACTTAAGTAGATTGACATGATTACATGAAATGTAAATCTTATCATGAGTTAATACAGTCACTTTCTTAAATGCGCCCACAATGCTTATAAGGCCAATTAAGGCTCACACACGGCCAGTTAAGTCTCATATAATGCTCTCACATAGTTGATAAGGCCAATTAAGGCTCACATAACATAATTGAGAGGACTATATCAACATATCATGATTTCTTACAATTAAAAATAGTTATCGTGATAATATGATTAATTAGCATAGTACTGATTCATAGTGTTTCAATTAAATAATCATCAAATTAGTAGATACATCATTTCATGGCATGTGCATGATTTTCATGAGCATGAATTGACTAATAGAATAATTTCACTTTAATTTGAGTAAAATGGATTGTGTAAACCCTCAACTATTAAATTATATATAGTGTGCATAATCTGCTCACCTGATCTTCAACAAATAATGTTATAGTAACTTGACTCTTGATCTGTCCTAAAGTCATGTGTTTAACATACCCATGTATTAATTACACTTGATTATCATAGGGTTAGGGTTTCTAAATAAATTAGGATAAGTATGTCAGGATATAGGGTATGATTCTTGGTTAATGAGCTTCCTTATATCAACACCTTTTTAATGACTATTTTTACATAATTTCCTAACAAACCAATAATTTATTATGAATTTTGAAAGAATTGATCAATCACAAACTAGTAATTATATGAGTGACATTGTTTAAATAAAAAATAAAATCAATATAAATGAAATATTAAAAGATGAAGAGACTTGAGTGTGTTATGTATTAATTTAGACATTGAGGTAGAAGTATCAAAACACACTAATTAATGTTGGGCAGTTGTGAAAGTCAAAATGTGTGTGTAAGGATTTTAAAGTCCATGTTCGACAAATAGTTCAATTAAAACAAAAGGGGTTGTAAGGTCAAATTACCATTTGTCTTCTTCTCTGATCAACCATGAAAACGGTGAAGCTTTCCATCACTTCAGCCAGTGACCACAACTTCAGAGTACAATTGAAACTAATGGAATTCTATGCGAGAAAACCTCTCCACCAACTACATTGGCTTCCATTGAACACAAAGAACCCCATTGGAGGGACACGAGGTGCCCAGATGGAGAAGTAGGTCCCTCTGCCATCACAGAAATAGGTTAAGAACATAAAGAGGCTTAGATCAATGAATGATCATAATCTTCCACAAAGTACAATCAAAAGCATTATAGAAAGCTAGCAAAGAAAGTAAAATGATTGTGATGGATAAAGGACCTCTCTATCCATTGAGTACCTTGGAAAATGGCGGAAATAGGGGAAGCAGTACCAAGAATTCAAACTATATAGAGAGATCATAATAGTATATGTAGGGGTTCTTAAAACGTACTTGAAGGCAAGGCAGATTAAACCAAGGTGTTTTTGCAGTCAAAGGTGCATTAGACAGGAACGACCGTGAATGTTTGTGATAACCCAAAGTGGGATATAGGGTATGACATTTGGGGGACCCGTGGGAAAAACTAAAGATAGGGAAAGAACAAGGGGTCATCTCAGATGTTTACCAATCCATCGATTGCATAGGAGGATGTGTTGATGATGGACTACAGTTGCAGGGCATCAGAGATGAAAATGCAATAGTCTAAGAAACTCAGGAGTGCTAGGGGAAAAATTGTTGGATGAGGAGTGATTCTTCCATTCTGATGGTGGTTCCCAAAATTTTATATGGTGAACTTTGATGATGAGGTGAGTCCATCCCTAAAAGGGTGTGTCTCTGATTGAGCATGAAGTCCCATGGAGTTTGAGATCAACATGATTAGGGAGACGAGACAAAGGAGGTAGTGAAATCTGAAGGGGTTAGGATACTTCATGGAGGGAGATCAAGATAGGGAAGGTATATGGGATATATTGAAGTCCAACTAGGATAGGTATTCCAAACGGGTCAGACCTTGAGAGGTGTCACATGAGTCCATGTTGTGCAGACTCAACCACAGTCACCTAATCCAAATAAAAAGTAGTGAAACACTGATAAAACTAGTTGAAAATGGGAAACTAAACTAGGATTTTAAAAACTAAAGAATTAAAAAACTATCTTAATTCTTCTCTAATTAAGTTAGGTTGATAAACAAATTTAAAATGACTTCAAACTTGAACCATAAGTATATTAAGGACTCTAGAATCTTTCCATCTAATTACATATAGGTTCGTGTTTACCTTTTGTCCATCAACTCATGAAGGTCATTATCTTAATTTATTTTCATTAGAAAAATAAAGTGAAGTAACCTTGTCTTAGTTAATTAGTTAGGTCTGATTTGAGGTTGAGACTGTTTATCCGTCCAAAGATTTCCTATTATCCTTAAATGAATAATTGAAGGTACTATCCAAAGAGAGAAAATAAAAAGACTTATTTCTTATTTCTTTTTACATTAAGATAAAGGTGGTGAGTTATGTAGTGCACATAAGAACATCATATATCATCTTTGTAATCTAAAAGGAATTCTATATGTTGGGGATATTTCCATGAATTCCATTTCCTAACTTTTTGTTAGGAAATATGATGGCAGAGCAGGCAGCAAAAATAATACTTTAATTGTCATATTCCTCTTGTAATAGTAGATTGAGTGAACAACTATATAATAGGAAGTATGGTTTTAAGGATTACTTGATCCTAGAGAAAGTCCAGTGACAAACTCCTTGTTGTAGTTTGTGTCTTTCTTGAAGTTGCACTCAAACAACATCTGTATCAGGTCCAGGTTGATCACCACGGATGGCAGCTTGACATTGTCCTCCTAGAAGGAAAAATTCCTCGCCTCTAGAGTAGTCCACTCAGACCAATGGAACTCATGTTGTTCTAGAAGAACAGATAAAAGGATTTATCCCTCCTTGTTGGTGTACTAGCACCAACTTTCTCTCCCAAATTTGTTTTCCCTTACTATCCCTCCCTTTATCAGGAAGGACTTGGTTAGGTTGTCTTAGTTACCATAATCAGATAATACAACAATTTTCAGAGACAATTGATGTTGTGTATAGAAAGCCCCAAATATCCCTCTATGTTTAGGAGGGTTAGGGTCAAGATTCCCAAACTGAGCGGGAGTGGAAAGGACCAAAATTTCACAAATTTTCACATCCTACAAGTGGAAAAATGATTAGTTCACATGTGAACTGATTGGTTGGCATGTGAGCTCAATCAGTTCAACCCTTGAACTAGCTCTTTCATCATTTTTCCCAATCACAATTATATTAGAAATTATAATTTGATTAATACACAACATGGCATCAACACTAATCATTGATGCAACCAAATTGATCCATACATCGGTCATTTTATGACCTTGAGTCGGTTAGATCACTCAGCGAACCAGTCGGTTCATGCCCTGGTTCATCCACAATTTAGCCAATGCAATTTCTAATCAACCTAACACTCCAACCAATCAGTTCAACACTTGAACTGGTCAGTCCAGAGTTCAGTTCAGTCAATTGTTGTTTAAATTGAATACTTAAACACTTTAATAATAAAGTTAAAATATCATTCATGAAAAAACTCTTATTCTAAGTTTATCCTAAGTGTGTGACCCTATAGGTTTCAAGTTACATTGATGTTGAATATCCATAACTAGTTTCTGACATTACAAGTAATGAGTGGTATCTAGCAACACATCATTGCTACCAAGTAAATGGAAAGTTGGAGAACAACTTCAACCTACAATCCATGATTGATGTTATAGTGTTTGTATAGTTCCTTTGTCACTGATATCCAGATTGAACTCAAGGTATGGAATAGCCATCCTCTTCACCATTCAATCTCTATTCCTTGAACTAGAGTAGACTGTTTGAGATATATGTAATCTTAATATCACATGTTGACTCACATGTGTGTGTCCATGCATTTCTCAGACTCATTTATAAAGTGGACAAGATATCATACTCCTATAGGAGGGACAAATCCCATCTATGTAACTCACAGTCATTCCCATGCATCATAGTGCATCCCATCATAACCTTTATGGCAACCTTTATTCAAGGTCACACTGGATAATGTCGAAGTACACTAAACGACATGTGATGAGTGTAGTGATTTCAGGTCTAAGAACCACCATCTCCACAAACACTATAAGAGATGATTCTGACTACTAATTATGATTTCAATGTATCACTCTTATGGTGGGTTTGTCTGATACACTATCTCCAACAAGTATTCATATGTCTGGTCTGATATCACATATCATGATTGATGAGATTTTTTTCATCAACCAACACACACTCTAGTCTTATGTGTTATTGTTGTCTATCATCCTTCTACAATAACATCTGATTTGGGACATAATAAGAAAGCATATATTCTAGACATATGTATGATCTCATTGTTTAGGTCATCGACCTGAAGACATACATCATTGAATAATAGCATTCTTTAGATGTTTATTATGTTACATCATTATCTCATAAGTAAATAAAACTAAATAAATTTAAAGAGTGCCTTTATTATTAATCAAATCATTTATAAGTTATGTGATTACAATCATCATATGATTGGATCTCTAGTCATACATACCAACAGACTCCTACTTGTACTTAGCGACAATCACCCGTGAACTTAATCCCAAGTGATCTAACATGACCATCATGCTTCTGCTCTAGAAGTGCTTTTTTTAAGGGATCAGCTACATTGTTCTCAGTTGATACTCTGCAAATCTTCACATCTCCTTGTTGTATGATCTCTTATATGAGATGGTACCTCCTTTGTATATGCTTAGAATGCTAATGCAATCTGGGTTCCTTAGCTTGTGCAATAGCTTCATCGTTGTCACAATATAGCTCAATTGCATCATGGATGCTCGAAACCACCCCAAGTTTTGAGATGAAATTATTGATCCAGACAGCATCCTTTGTTGCATTGGATGCAGCAATATACTCGGTTGCTATTGTAGAATATGCAATTGTCTCTTGCTTGGAACTCTTCCAACTTACAGCTCCGTTGTTGAGGGAAAACACAAAATCCTAATTGTGATCGATAATCATCATTATTAGTTTGGAAGCTTGTATCTATGTAACCTTTTACCACCAACTCTTCTGCTTTGCCATAAACTAGAACATTATCCTTAGTTATTCTTAAGTACTTAAGGATGTTATTCACCGATGTCTAGTGAGCATCACTTGGATCTAACTGATATATGCTCAAGGCATATACGACATCGAGACAAGTACATAACATTGCATACATTATTGATCTAAATGTGGATGCATATGGAGTCCTACTCGTGTGTTCTCTTTCTTCATGAGAACTGAGGCATTGGGCTCTAGAGATGGCAACCCCATGAAACACAGACATATTTCCTCTCTTTGAGTCCTCCATGTTTAACTTCTTCAACACTTTGTCAATGTATGTGCTCTGACTTATTCCAAGAAGCCTTAGAGATCTGTCTCTATAGATCTTGATTCCTAAGATATAGGATGCTTCGCCTAATACCTTCATAGAGAATGTATTTCCAAGCCTATATTTTACTTCATGTAAAGTAGGGGTGTCATCCTCCATCAGTAGTATGTCATCTACATACAATATGAGGAGTACCATCATGCTCCCACTAACCTTCTTGTACACACAAGGTTTATATTCATATTGACTAAAGCCAAACTCTTTGATTATTTCGTCAAATAGAAGATTCCATCTCTATGATTCTTGCTTCAATCCGTAGATTGACTTGTAGCTTACAAAATTTATTTGCATCCTTTGGATTTATAAAACCCACAGGTTGTGTCATGTACACATTCTCAAGAATATTCTTGTTAAGGAATGTGGTTTTAACATCCATATTCCAAATCTCATAGTCATGATGATTTATAATAGCAAGCATGGTCTTGATGAACTTAACCATGTCAACTGGAGAAAACGTTTTGTCATAGTCAACATCTTGAATTTGTCTAAAACCCTTTGCAACCAATCTTCCTTTGTAAGTTTGTACGTTACCATTCATGTTGGTCTTCTTCTTGAAGACACACTTGCACCCTATGGGTTTTACCCCTTCAGGTGGATCCATCAAGGTCTAGACCTTGTTGGTGTACATGGATTGTATCTTAGATCTCATAGATTTAAGTCATTTCTCAGACTCTTGTCCCTTAGTAGCTTCTAGATAGGTTGTTGACTCATCATTTATGACCAACTCACCACCTTTTTGAGTCACAAGATAACCAAATATTTTAATCTCAAGGAGTGTCCTATTAGATCTATGAGGTTCTTGTGTTACTTGAGAACTTTATGATTCTATAGTGACTTGTGATTCTCCTTGTTCCTCTTGTACATATATTGGTTCAATGTTTTTTGTTGGTCCCGAACCTCTTTGAGTTCTACTTTCCTCCCACTGATTTCTTTGGAAATAAATTCCTTTTCTAGAAAGATAACATATTTGGCAACAAACACTTTGCTGTCAAATAACAAATAAAAGTAATATCCTTTGGTTTCTTTATAATATCCAAAAAAATAGCATTTATCCAATTTGGATCCAAGCTTTTCGGGAAACTACTTTCTCACATAAGCTTCACATCCCAAATCTTCATGAAAAATACATTGGGACGCTTCCCATACCATATCTCATATGGTGTCTTTTGAAACGATTTAGATGGTACATGGTTTAGCATAAACATGGTGGTTTAAAGAGCATAACCTCATAATTTATTCGGAATCTCAGCTAGACTCATTATTGATTGCACCATATCTAGCAATGCGTGATTCCTTCTTTCTGATACACCATTATATTGTGGTGTTCGATGAGGAGTACATTGTGATACAATGCCATGGTCTCGCAGAAGGTCCTCAAACTCTTAGATTAAGTATTCTCCACCTTGATCAGAAAGAAGTGCCTCAATACTTTTACCAAGTTGGTCCAATACTTTATTCATGAAATCCTTGAACTTTTATAAGGTTTCTGACTTATGTTTCATCAGGAAAACATAACCATACATAATGAAATCATCAGTAAAGGTAATGAAGTACTGATAACTACCTCTAGCATTCGTTCTAAAAGGTTTGCATGCATCAGTATGTATGAGTCCTAATAGATCACTAGCCCTCTCAATATTACTAGTGGAAGGAGTATTGGTCATCTTGCCCAATATACAAGACTCACGTCTCTATTGATTCAAAATCAAAAGTGTTACACCCCGATCTCACAATTTCCTCAAATCATGAGATTAGGGCATAAGATAGGACTTATATGTAACACAAAGAACACCCTTAACTTTTTTTTCTTTTCTTTAAAACTCTTGTTTCCCCGCATTGAACCACATAACATCTTAACAAAGGAATCTGAACATTTCTTTTACTAATCAGACTTCAATAGTAAAGGTACATGTATAAACATTCATGATGTCTCTCACACCTTATGCACATAAAACTTGCTAATTAGCATACATATCAAAAGCGGAACAATATTACACATCGTAATTACAACTCTCTCTCTTATCTCTTACTAAGGACCTAGAGTGACAAGGACCGACTGACTCAACTAATCTTGTACTTAACTCTTGTAGAAGATCTACACTGATGCTCTGACCATCTTCAAGTCCACGCGGTTAACCCTAAAATGTTTGAGTAGAGGGGTGAGCCTACTCGCTCAGTGAATGAGTACTTCAAGGAAACAGTCTAAGGCACTAATGTGATTACAGATATAACTTTGAATAAACGTTATGAAATTTAACAACAATAAATACTACACTGAGCAGTTCTAAAACAATATAATTGAAATAACAAAGAATGTAAATATTGCATCCAAAGAATAACTACTATAAGACTATGCTCTAGTCTTCCTTAACTCTTTCATTTATAAGGAACTCTGTGAACCTATATGATCATATTTTACCTTATGCCCTGATCTTATGCAGTGTACTATGCATAAGAGACTCGCAGTGCACTACGGCCACACCGTACAAGACTTAGCGACACACCCGGGAAATGCTAAGTCTGACTGCCATCCCTGTTCTGCTACAGGACCACAGGCTCTCCGGCCTCAATGCACTAACTCTGAGTGCTCTAGACTCCTCCTCTAACCTGAGTACACAGGCGGAGAGTCTCACTGGGTTACCACCGTGACTCCGCACGGATTAATGATGAATAACCCCTATTTTCTACAGTGCCACCGTGACTCCGCATGGATTATTGTTGAACACTGCCTCTCTATCCTCGTGCCACCGTGACTCCGCACGATTATTGTTTCAACACGAGTTTCACCCCTAAGAAGCAGACCTCTCAAAGGGGTTCTACGGTGTTCAGGGCACCTAAGTCTAACATTAATATTATAGATACATGTAAAACAGAAATCATAACTCATTTTACATTTCTCACAAGGCTCACACGGCCTGCCATATCATATCATATAAAACATCTTAGCTCATGTATTCAACATATATCATGTCTCAGTAACATCCCTTTCTAGGGCATGTCATATCTCATCACCTGCAATTTACGAGATATGTATTGAAATATAAGAAGCCCTGCAGTATGTAGATATCAACTCAGAGAGAACAAGCATATAAAGTTAAATGCACTAGAAACATACAATTCAACAGTTAAGTATCACCACATCTCATATCGAGACCTTTCATGTCACCATAACATGATTCATTGAACACCCTATCCTTAGGGTTTCATTTGCCTTATTCATTCATCACATGCCAACACCCTACTCTTAGGGTTTCATTCGCCTCATTCATCTTTTCATTTACCTCATTCACTTGTCACATGGCTCTCATAAGGATTTCATAGGATATAAGCATTCACTGAATAAAGATTGTTTTCAACAAATCATATACAATCGATATACGTATGAAACCATGGAAATTGAACTAAATTTAGGTTTCCATGCTATTCAGTGAGATAACATGCACTAAGGATAAAATTCAAATAAGGTAATCCATGAGGTACATCCTAACCACTTATAAGATTACTAGTCCTTTTCAATAAGGTTGAAACTCTAGAGATATCTCAATTAGGTTAAACCCTAATTACATCATATGGTATAAATCTGAAAAGCATTCTTTCTAGGATGTGTTGCATACATTTCTGATGTGGATCTACCATCAAAGAGTCATTCAAACAGAGAAGGAATCCATATCATATCAATTTGCAACAACTTAAATTAAACGGACATTTCAGGGTTTAGAATCACATACCAAGCAATTAGGGATTTGGATGCTATAATCAAATTTCGTGCATTATACTGTTTAAAGGAAGAACCCACTCATCCTAAGGTGTGAAAACACCTCAAAACTGCAGCTCAACTCAGGGGATCTCGAACTCATATCAAATCCCTAGCAAATCTCCCAATTCTTCTTCCATTCAACTAGGAAACCTTGAAAATGAGGGATTATGAAGAAAGGGTGAGAAAAGAGGGAATTTTGACATCATCTTAGATCAAATCAGAGCATGGACGGAATCTTGACATGAGAGAGAAGATTCACCATAAAAGTCTATGCAAAGGATCCAAACTTACTTGATTTCACCATTCCTTGGACCGCAAAACCCTAGGTCAGCAATTCCTCCTCTTTCTCCACTCAAGCCCTAACTCTCCCTCTCTCTCTAGATTTTCATTTCTCTGGGGTGGATGACGAAGGATGAGAGCTGTGTGTGTGTGTGGTCGATCATATAAGTCAATTTGAGCTGCTTGGGTCAATTGCATATTGACCCAACACTCAACTTTAATTATATTGGCTGAATATTCAGTTATACAAAGTTACTGTAATTCGTTTTTTTCAGAGAACAAACCTTCTCCAAAAATTATGGGAATTTAGAAAGTTGTTTATAATTGATCTATAAAGCTTCAGTTAAAATTTGAGATCATTTGGACTTACCCATAAATAATTAAAAATAGAACAGTGCACTGCTATATTGCAATCTGCAGCAGATTCGGTCGAGTTTGTCCTGCAGAGAACTCGACCGACACCCTCACTGTAGAGATCAAAAGTCATCCGAAAATTATGCCAATTTAACAGAGTGTCTAAAACTTTGTTTTTCAAGCTTAGTTAAAATTTGAGATCAATTGAATATACCAATAAAAAGATAAAATTCAATTACCACACTGCTATATAAATCTGGAAATATGATCGGTCGAGTTTGAAACTCGACCGATAAACAGGTCAGAACATTCTTCAAAAATTCTGATATTTTCCAATGTTGTTCACATTTTATATATACAAATCATATACAAATTTGAAGTAAATAATAGTTACACATAAAATACTAAAAATTATTTACTGAGACACTATACTTATCAAATTTTGTGTTCATGTATCATCAAAACCCTATTTTGGGCCGATTAGGGTTTATGCTTCTCAAACCCTAATTCTCAAGACAAAAGAACATTTAGACTTCTTATCATAGTTAAAACATCCTAATTGTGTTATCGTCATTAATTAGATTTCAAGAATGATTATTCCAATAAATCTTTGCAATTGTCTAGGTAAACCCTTGTTTACCAGTTAAGCTCAGATGGGGTCGTAACAACTCTGCCCCCCTTAGAATGTTTCGTCCTCGAAACATAAACCCACAAGAAAGATACATTCAAGGTTATTTTAAGCTTCGAAAGCCTTCCATGTCATTATATTCTTGTATTTCATACCTGAATGTAGTTTTCAACATTAGATCTTTTAATTCTTTACTAAATCACAACATATTTCAAATAGTTCTCAATGATATCAAGCAAATTCTTTATGCCGCAGTCAAACATAGAATGCAAAGATAAACCATCACGCTTTCGCTGTGCAACTCTAATACTCTGATACAACTATCTCAACTTATGCGGCTCAGAAAGTTCTATTGTTCTGTATCACCTTTAAGTGACAAAAGCGAGTTCACCATGCTGTTTTAAACTTTAATAAAGTGCTATTCAAATGGCAAAACAGTCTTGAATTAAAAGACTAGATTCAACAATCAATTGCACAATACTATTCTTGGCATCCCCATTGGGTCATGGATGCATGAGGTGAAGCATTACCACCTCATTCCATACTATCCTGTTTCGATCCTGGGACCTGTGGGTTATGGGCCCACACACAATTCAAAGTGTAACCATCATATTATATCATTTTAGGGTTTCAACCATAGTAATAAAGTAATCCACCATTGTATCAGTCATTCAAGCATTATTCATACTCGATTACCATCACTCAGTTATATTAGAACTAGGTATAACAAGCTACACCTCATTAGGGTTACTTGTCCAGACAATCTGATTATCATCCCTTTCTATTAATATGAGTGAATAGGTATAACTACCTTATTCAGGATATCCCTTCATGTCTTCTGTCATCATCCAAACTGTATCACCATATTACAAATACACAATACTAGGATGCATATCTGGTATGAATTACTACAACTATCATACACCTTTAATTAACATATAGCTTGCACAAATACACTGAAATCATACATAGAACCAACTTACATACCTTAGTATGCCTTCAACAAAGCATACCTCTAAAAACGAGTTCACCTATTACACAAAGCTAGTGTTTTCCTTTATCTCTCTCCTCATTCTTTACTACTTATGTTTTGCTACCTCTCCTTCTCATTTTGATCATATACAATAAACATCCCTAACATTAAAACATTCAAGGTAAGAATAGATTATTCATCATCCTTGCTATCACATAAGAATTTATTTCTTATCGCACTCCATCGTAATGTATGTCACTATTACATTCACTAGATGACCCCACCAAGGTAGTTATGCACCGTATATGATTCATTTTCTCTTATCATTTCATTCCCACCTTACTCTCATTAAGGAATATATGAAAGAGAAGATGATTTTAAGACTTGGAATACTTGTATTCAAACATTCCCTTAATACATTCTCGTATGTAGATTTACTTAGTTATCAACAGAGATATTTGATTAATTAGCACTTGCTTGAATCTCACAACCTCTTTATTTTATAACTTCTCCATCATATTTCAAACCCTATCTTACGTTTCATAGTTCTCCTACCATATACTACTCTTTAACCCGTCATCTTTAATTCTAAATTTTTCTCTTATGACCATGTTTCTTATTCATATGTATGGTCATGTATACCATGTTGCACATATTTCCTCCTTTATCTTTATACTACTGTGAAGTTAACGTTCTAAATTAATAGTCCCTCTATTAGTTTTTCCTCATGTTGAATACATTACATATTCTTCATTTTTAAATCAAGTGGATCATGCATGGGTCAAACATAGTTTCTCTTTCAATCAAGTTTTTCTCTCCTGAATACAGTCTACCTTTGTATGACTTATTCATTCGTTAAACTACACCTATTTTCTTTGCTTAGAAACTAGTTTGTTGTTCTAGTCTTATGAATTACATGTTCATACGATCCTCTTCACTTTTACTCTTTTGAAGACTCTTTACTTCTATGGACCTATTGAATTCTCAACCCTATTCTCTACTTAGCCTTTGCTTTAGAGTTCATAAAAGCATTATACTCTATTATATGATTCCTTCTTCATGATTGATTCTTGCTATCTTAAACCATACATACATTTCACATATATTTTCTATATTTCATATGTATAGTTCATATAATATTAATCAATAAACTTATTATGAACTTCATATCATGTTCTATTATTCCCAATTAAGGGTTTCTCATATGAGGCCCCAAAATTGAACCTCAGATACCAATTTCAACTGATTCTTAGTTGTTCTGATCTTGCCCATCTGTTTCAACATCTTACTGTATGTACATTCTCACTCTAATGTGGGTCTAATTATCCAGAGTCTATTCTTATTATACTATTAATAGGAGTCATTAGATCCCAGTAACGCATCCTGCCAGCCGGACCAGGCCAAACCTGAAGTCCTAAAGCCAAGAACTACAAGGGATTACTCAACTCCTATTCATCTCAGAAGTGTGGAAGAAAACTTATCCACTAACAAAAGCTCATTCAAAGTTCAATTCTAGTCTACTTGTTACAAAGAATGAAATCAATAAATGCTACAACTACATAGTGTACAACAGATATTAAAGACCCATATTTCAAAGTATTGAATATTTCAATTCAAACATATAAGAGCATTTCTATACATTTCCAACAAAAACAACATTATGAAATGTAAGTTCTATCTCCTTTTACATTTATGCTCTTAATTCTTATTTCTTTTCTCATTTTCTAACCCTAACATTTCTAGGGTTCCTCTCTAGCCCATTCTTCCACTGTATACATGGCCAGGGTATACGTGAAAGAATAGACAGAGTAGCTTGTACTGGTTGATCCAAGTACTTAGATATCGGGCCAGGATATCCAAATACTCAAATCCCCAAAGCTAACATCAAACATCTCCTATCTGCCACACATAGGACTCTAACTTACTAACTTAATGGTCCTTGACAACTCACCCTAAGCTCTGATACCAAGCTGTTACACCCCGATCTCACAATTTCCTCAAATCATGAGATTAGGGCATAAGATAGGACTTATATGTAACACAAAGAACACCCTTAACTTTTTTCTTTTCTTTAAAACTCTTGTTTCCCCGCATTGAACCACATAACATATTAACAAAGGAATCTAAACATTTCTTTTACTAATCAGACTTCAATAGTAAAGGTACATGTATAAACATTCATGATGTCTCTCACACCTTATGCACATAAAACTTGCTAATTAGCATACATATCAAAAGAGGAACAATATTACACATCGTAATTACAACTCTCTCTCTTATCTCTTACTGAGGACCTAGAGTGACAAGGACCGACTGACTCAACTAATCTTGTACTTAACTCTTGTAGCAGATCTACACTGATGATCTGACCATCTTCAAGTCCACGCGGTTAACCCTAAAATGTTTGAGTAGAGGGGTGAGCCTACTCGCTCAGTGAATGAGTACTTCAAGGAAACAGTCTAAGGCACTAATGTGATTACAGATATAACTTTGAATAAACGTTATAAAATTTAACAACAATAAATACTACACTGAGCAGTTCTAAAACAATATAATTGAAATAATAAAGAATGTAAATATTGTATCCAAAGAATAACTACTAGAAGACTATGCTCTAGTCTTCCTTAACTCTTTCATTTATAAGGAACTCTGTGAACCTATATGATCATATTTTAGCTTATGCCCTGATCTTATGTAGTGTACTCTGCATAAGAGACTCGCAGTGCACTACGGCCACACCGTACAAGATTTAGCGACACACCCGGGAAATGCTAAGTCTGACTGCCAGCCCTGTTCTGCTACAGGACCACAGGCTCTCCGGCCTCAATGCACTAACTCCGAGTGCTCTAGACTCCTCCTCTAACCTGAGTACACAGGCGGAGAGTCTCACTGGGTTACCACCGTGACTCCGCACGGATTAATGTTGAATAACCCCTATTTTCTACAGTGCCACCATGACTCCGCACGGATTATTGTTGAACACTGCCTCTCTGTCCTCGTGCCACCGTGACTCCGCACGGTTATTGTTGCAACACGAGTTTCACCCCTAAGAAGCAGACCTCTCAAAGGGGTTCTACGGTGTTCAGGGCACCTAAGTCTAACATTAATATTATAGATACATGTAAAATAGAAATCATAACTCATTTTACATTTCTCACAAGGCTCACACGGCCTGCCATATCATATCATATAAAACATCTTAGCTCATGTATTCAACATATACCATGTCTCAGTAACATCCCTTTCTAGGGCATGTCATATCTCATCACCTGCAATTTACGAGATATGTATTGAAATATAAGAAGCCCTGTAGTATGTAGATATCAACTCATAGAGAACAAGCATATAAAGTTAAATGCACTAGAAACATACAATTCAACAGTTAAGTATCACCACATCTCATATCGAGACCTTTCATGTCACCATAACATGATTCATTGAACACCCTATCCTTAGGGTTTCATTTGCCTTATTCATTCATCACATGCCAACACCCTACTCTTAGGGTTTCATTTGCCTCATTCATCTTTTCATTTACCTCATTCACTTGTCACATGGCTCTCATAAGGATTTCATAGGATATAAACATTCACTAAATAAAGATTGTTTTCAACAAATCATATAAAATCAATATATGTATGAAACTATGGAAATTGAACTAAATTTAGGTTTCCATGCTATTCACTGAGATATCATGCACCAAGGATAAAATTCAAATAAGGTAATCCATGAGGTACATCCTAACCACTTATAAGATTACTAGTCCTTTTCAATAAGGTTGAAACTCTAGAGATATCTCAATTAGGTTAAACCCTAATTACATCATATGGTATAAATCTGAAAAGCATTCTTTCTAGGATGTGTTGTATACATTTCTGATGTGGATCTACCATCAAAGAGTCATTCAAACAGAGAAGGAATCCATATCATATCAATTTGCAACAACTTAAATTAAACGGACATTTCAGGGTTTAGAATCACATACCAAGCAATTAGGGATTTGGATGCTATAATCAAATTTCGTGCATTATACTGTTTAAAGGAAGAACCCACTCACCCTAAGGTGTGAAAACACCTCAAAACTGCAGCTCAACTCAGGGGATCTCGAACTCATATCAAATCCCTAGCAAATCTCCCAATTCTTCTTCCATTCAACTAGGAAACCTTGAAAATGAGGGATTATGAAGAAAGGGTGAGAAAAGAGGGAATTTCGACATCATCTTGGATCAAATCAGAGCATGGATGGAATCTTGACATGAGAGAGAAGATTCACCATAAAAGTCTATGCAAAGGATCCAAACTTACTTGATTTCACCATTCCTTGGACCGCAAAACCCTAGGTCAGCAATTCCTCCTCTTTCTCCACTCAAGCCCTAACTCTCCCTCTCTCTCTAGATTTTCGTTTCTCTGGGGTGGATGACGAAGGATGAGAGCTGTGTGTGTGTGTGGTCGATCATATAAGTCAATTTGAGCTGCTTGGGTCAATTGCATATTGACCCAACACTCAACTTTAATTATATTGGCTGAATATTCAGTTATACAAAGTTACTGTAATTCGTTTATTTTAGAGATCAAACCTTCTCCAACAAATATGGGAATTTATAAAGTTGTTTATAATTGATCTATAAAGCTTCAGTTAAAATTTGAGATCATTTGGAGTTACCAATAAATAATTAAAAATATAACAGTGCACTGTTATATTGCAGTCTGCAGCAGATTCGGTCGAGTTTGTCCTGCACAGAACTCGACCGACACCCTCACTGTAGAGATCAAAAGTCATCCAAAAATTATGCCAATTTAACAGAGTGTCTAAAACTGTGTTTTTCAAGCACAGTTAAAATTTGAGATCAATTGGATATACCAATAAAAAGATAAAAGTCAATTACCACACTGCTATATAAATCTGGAAATATGATCGGTCAAGTTTGAAACTCGACGGATAAACAGGTCAGAACATTCTTCAAAAATTCTGATATTTTCCAATGTTGTTCACCTTTTATATATCCAAATCATATACAAATTTGAAGTAAATCAGTGTTACACATTAAATACTAAAAATCATTTACCGAGACACTATACTTATCAAATTTTGTGTTCATGTATCATCAAAACCCTATTTTGGGCCGATTAGGGTTTATGCTTCTCAAACCCTAATTCTCAAGACAAAAGAACATTTAGACTTCTTATCATAGTTAAAACATCCTAATTGTGTTATCGTCATTAATTAGATTTCAAGAATGACTATTCCAATTAATCTTTGCAATTGTCTAGGTAAACCCTAGTACCAGTTAAGCTCAGATGGGGTTGTAACAAAAAGAGTCTAGGTAACCATCTTTATGGAGTCTAGATATGGGATTCTTATTTATATGCCCTAGATGACAATGCCCAAGATATGTCTTGTTTGAGTTATTAAGATTTAGTCTTTTGGTATCTATGTTATAAATGCTTGTGTTTAGATACAGCAAATAAAGACCATAAGACATTAGGTCCCTACCATAAAAGATCTCATCTTTTGAAATTGTACATAGACCATATTAATATGAAATTCATATCAATATTGTCATACAAGATACAAAAATGATATTTCTATTATAGAAAATACATAATAATAGTTCATTACCTCTATTACAAGCCCTCTAGGCAGAGATAAATTATAGGTTCCAATTGTAGTGGAAGCAACTCTTATCCATTTGTGACTCGTAATTTGACCTCACCTATTCTTAAAGGCTTACTTCTTTTCAGATCCTACATATCCAAACATACGTGAGATCCACATCTAGTATCTACTACCTATGATGAAGAAGTAGATAAATTAATCTCAATAACACATATGCCTGAAGTGGAGATCTATTTCCCCATCTTCATCTTCCTGAATCCCTTCAAGTACAAAGAATAGACTCCTCTTGTACTTTTCTTTCTCCTTATATTGAATGTTGGAGATCTAGATTTCTACTTAACCTCAAAACTCTTCATGGCCTTGCTTTCATCCTTGGACTCCATCTCATTGATCTCTATTATGGATATGTCCTTCTTCATTCTTGCTTCATCATTTATTAACATTCCAAGAAAATATGACAACGGTCTGGCCATGTTATTCAACCGGTAACACTCGATAAAATGGCTATATGATTCAAGCAATGATTCTAGAATCATATCCATGGCCAACTTTTGGCTCAAAGAGAATCTTAGTTATTCTAGATGTTCCACATGTCTAATAATATTGAGCACGTGGGTCTCTACTGGGTCTCCTTCTGTCATCTTACACTCAAAAAGTACCTTTGAGACATTGTATGTTTCTTGCTTTGTAAAATTATGGTTCTCGTTCTTAAGATGTGTTACAATCTCAAGAATCCCCATGTCTTCACATGTCTCATGCAACTCAAAGTTCATGTATCTTAGCATAAGGTGCTTTATGTCTAAGGCATCATTGGCATGTTTCCAGTAAGCATCCACTTCTGCTCTCGACGCATTGGGAGTAGGTATTTCTGGCACTGGTGTTTCTAGGACATAGAGCTTATGCTCATCATTGAGAACCCTTCTCAAAGTCCAAAATCAATTGTGAAAATTTATCCTTTTAAGTTTGTCCTTCCTAAGGACATATCACTCTGATGATTTGATTGTCATTTAATTATACAAGATAAAATTTACATTTGTCAAAATATTTTTGATTTGATTTGATTAAAGTTTGACGATATTTAATTAGGTCTTTCTAATTAGTTATCTCTCACACTATTTTGTTCAAATTGATAGACTTCACCGTAAATTTAGAAGATTGTAGCATACAACCTTTAGTGAGCCAAGATCTAAAATAATTTAATTATTACTCAGTCAACGCCAGTGTCCATAATCAATCATTGAGGTAGGCAACATTTGCCAATTGCATCTTATACAATTCTTGATAGATGGTATGTGCAACTCCTTTCCATAGTCATCTTCATGCTTCTAGGTGCTTAATCTCACTAAGATCACTTAGTTAAGCCTAACCCAAAAGCCAACACGATAGTAATACGCCCTTCTTGGTAAGCCCACATAACTATCATCACACTTTCACGAGATAAACGGTGCACCATGCTTGGTGTGCACATGCTTGATCGATCAAGCTCTTCATGTGTATTGCTAATGGAAAGCATATTAAGCTTAATATGTTGTCAAGGGATTTGTATTTATAAATACATATATATATCCAATCACCACATATTATAATATGTATCATGTACATACTATATCCCACAAATGTAAAAATATAATTAAAACATAAGTGCTGGTTATGGCCATTCTATTGTAATTCCTTGGAGTCATAAGGAATTACCACAACCTAGGGTCAAAATCTCATTCAAAAACTTATTGTTGATGAAGATATGTGCTTGCCAATCTAGGTTGATTGGTTCAACCCTTGAATCGATCGGCTTGCTTCCTGGCTAATCAATTGGTCTTCTCTCTGGTCATTTGGTTTGTGATCCATCATCTTCCAGATCCTCCAGTCGATCGGTTGGTCCTCCATCCTATTGGTCTGACTCCTCCTGTCATCTGTCCTCCGTGATCCTCCAGTCAGTCGGCTCGTCTTCTTCATCGTCATAACAAGAACTTAAACTATATTAGTGCTTTTACATATTACATGATAAAAGAGAAATCTCAAATTACATTTTAGGGGAGCATAGGTAGGAGAGAATGATATTTTTATAATTGGAAGATAAGGTAAAGTCTCATTATGTAAATCGAGATAAAATAGAAATAAACAAGCACAACCACCATGCACAGATTTTTAGAATTATTGGCCATAACCACGCTACACATCCAGCATCAAAACCAGGTTTTAGGGCGATGCGTGTAAATTATATATATATATATATATATATATATATATATATATATATATGATCATATGTGGTATTTTAATCAGATTTGCACATTAATCATTTTAAATATTTTCATTGTATGTAATAAATAAATAATGAAAAACAAAAACCTGATCATATCGGTTATCCCAACATATCGGTCATCCCAAAATACAGTAAGTTGGTGTGGTTCTGATACCATTGATAGAAAATATGATGAAAAAGGAGGCAATGTAACTGCCATATTCTTTTTGTAACAGTATATTTCCTCAACAACTATATAATGGGAAGGATGGTTTTGAGGATATATCTGGTCTTAGAGCAAGTATTGCAAAAAACTCCTCGTCATAGTTTGTGTCTTTCTTCAAGTCACACTCGAACAGTGTCTGCACCAGCTCCTGGTTGATAACCACAAACGGAAGCTTGATGTTGTCCTCCTAGCGCTAAAAACTCCTCGCCTCTAGAGTAGTCTAAACGAACCATCGGAAACTCCTATTGCTCTAGAAGAATAGATAACAAGGAATTATCCCCTCCTCGTTGGTGTACTAGTACCAACTTGCTCTCCCATAATTGTTCTCCCTTACTATCCCTCCCTTTATCGGGTAGGATTTGCTCAGGTTCTCTCAGTTACCACAACTAGAGAAGACAACAATTATAAGAGGCAATTGATATTGTGTCTTGGAAATTCCCAGTACCCCTCTATTTATAGGAGGGTTAGGGTCAGGGTTCCCAAACTAAGCGTGAGTAGAAGGGATCAGAATTCTAAGAATTTTTACATCTAATGAATGGTGAAACAGTCAGTGCACAGGTGAACCGATCGATTTACATGTGAGTCAATCAGTTCAATGCTTGAACCGGTCGTTTCATCATGTTTCCCAATAGCAATTATTTTGACAGTTATAATTCGATAAATGCACAACATGATGTCAGCACTAATCCTAGATGCATTCAAATTGATCTATGAACTAGGTGGTTCATCACATAAATCGATCATTTGGTGACCTTGAGCCGATTGATTCATTTAGTAAACCAGTCCGTTCATGCCCTGATTCATCCAGAATTTAGCCAATGCAATTTCCAATCAACCTGACACTCTAATGGATCGGTTCAACACTTGAATTGGTCGATCTAGAGTTCAATCAAACAATTGTTGTTTAAATTTAATACCTAAGTACTTTAGTAATCAAGTTAAAATATTATTCATGAACAAACTCCTATTCTAAGTGTATCCTAAGTGTGTGACCCTATAGGTTCCAAGTTATGTTGGCAGTGAATGTATATAACTAGTTTATTACATCACAAGCAATGAGAGTATCTAGAAACACATCATTGCTACCCAAGTAAATGAAAAGTTGGAGAACAACTTCAACCTATAATGCGTGATTGGTGTTATAGTGTTTATGTAGTTTCTTTGTCACTGATATCCAGATTGAACATGAGGCATGGAATAATATCATCTTCATCATTCAATCTTTGTTCCTTGAACTAGATCAGGCTTTTAAGATATATGTAATCTCAATATCATATCTTGATTCGCATGTGTATGGCCATGCATTTCTCAGTCTCAGTTATCAAATGTCCAGGATATCATACTCCTGTAGGATGGACAAATCTCATCTATGTCACTCATAACCATTCTCATGTGTCATAGTGCATCCGATCATCACCTTTATGGAAACTCTTATTCAAGATCATGGTGGATGACGCCAAAATACACTAATCAATATGTGATGAGTGTAGTGATTTCAGGTCTAAGAACCATAATCACCACCAACACTATAGGAGATGATTCTTGTAACATCCCTGACCTGGGTTATGATTTAACCCTAGGTGTTTTGCCTAAATATTAAATTAAATCCTTGTGATTAACTTTGGGCATGTAATTAAGTTTCTCAAAAGAATATATTTCAGTTTTTGCTCCTTTTTATATAAAGTTGTAGCATTGTTTTGTAATACAGGGACCTATGTGCAAATTACCCAGTTAGAAGGGTTAACTTGCATTTGCACATGTTGAGATGTTCCTCTGATGTTGAGACATCATGAGAATGATGATGGTAAGGTTTGAGGGATTTCCCAAGCTTGGGCACCAAGGTGCAGCTGTGGAAGCAATCCCGGTGCTTGAAAACCCTAAATTGGGGAAAAGTGCAATTTACCCAATTTGAGGGGTGAAACTTGTAAAATACATAATCTAAAATATTTTTTATAACTTTTGTCATCATTTAGAGTAGAAATTATGAAGAGGTCACTTCATTTGAATAATCATATAACAAAGAACACCTTTGTGATTAAATAAACAAGGTGTATGTATAATAGCCCTTTTATGTGTATGCTTTAGTGATGGGTTGATCCTCTTTGCCTTCAATTCTTGATATTAGAAGGATTTTGTCCTTAGAAATAAGATGTGGGGACGTGAAAAGAAGAAAGGAAGGACTTAGATGAGAAACGAGGAAAACATATATTCTTATGTTGGAATTTCACCCAATATATATATATACCACTTCCTTTGCAAGCAAAGGAACGTTTCTTTCATTCCCTCACTTATCCCCCTTTCTCAAACCGACTAAGGCAGAGCTCTGGAGCATAGTAGAACGACCAGGGATCTCAAGGTAAGTTTGGATCATCCCTTTTGCTTGAATTCATGGAGGAAACTCGATTTCAAGGTTGAATTCATGGCTAACTCACCTAGCTTTATCTTTCTAGCCATTCCTTTCCAACTCTTCCTTGGAGAATTCACCTTGGCCGACCTGTGGAGCTCAAAGACGCCATTAAATACCTGAAGCTTGGAAACTTGGAGCTCAAGGAACAACCTTTAGGCGGGTTTTATAACTCTAAACCTTATGCTTTGATTATACATCTTTTTCTATGCATATAGTTGCTAGTTCTTCTTCTTCCCTATCTTCCCTTGCATCCTTGCAAGCAAAATCATGAAGAACTGCTACTATTCTTGAGTTAGAAGATAAGGGCGTTAATTCCTATGCTTATCTATGGATTTCCACTTTACCAAACGGTCCTAACCAATTGCCCATGCGGTTTGCACAACCATTTTGTGGGCAAACGGTTTCAGGGTCGCATGGAGGCAAACGGTCTTCAAGACCGTTTGGTCCAGTTGACCAAGAGACGACCGTATAATAATCCTGTTCATAATTATGTAGGCTGATCACCCACAAAAATTGAGGGGTTAACTCCAAAGGAATCGTGAGATATAAGCAAATCAATTAGCAAATCCAATTGAATTAAGTTCTGATTTTCAATCTATTTAATTTGTCCTTTTTGGGCAAACGGTCTCAAGACTGTTTAAAATTGTTGAACAAGCATTGACCGTTTGGGATTACTGTTCATAATAATTTTGATTAATGACTCACCAAATTTTATGGCTTAATTCCAAACGAGTCATGAGTTGAAGGCTAATCAATAGGGCAAACCCTAATTGAAATCAGTGCTGAAATTCCAATGAGTTAATTAGAGATTTTGGGTTGATTAGCCCAAACGGTCTCAAGACCATTTGGGGAATCATCCAAACGGTCTCAAGATCGTTTGAGGATCACCCAAGACCGTTTAGAGGTCTGGGGCCAAGTATAGTTGACCAATTGAAGGTCCAAAGGTACCAAATCATATTGCAATTAAGTTTTGATGTGATGATCAACTCAATAGACCAAACCTTGATGGATTTTCACTAGAGTCCAAAGGATGGATGGGCAAAAGGTCTCAAGACCGTTTGGAACTCATCCAAACGGTCTCAAGACCGTTTGATGTCAACCCAAGACCGTTTGGAGGTCTAGGGTTAAGGTAATTTGATCAATTGAGGGCCCAATTACAGTGGGTTATTGAAATAATCAAATTGCTGATTTGTGACTTAATTAAGGTTCAACCCCTATCAAATCAATTTAGATTTTGATGATTTCTTGGGAAAACGGTCTCAAGACCGTTTGGAGGTCATCCAAATGATCTCAAGACCGTTTGGTCCAAGTTTGGGCCCAATTGGAGGTCACTTGATAGGTTCAACCTTGAATTGATTCATATTGTTGAATATTGATGACCATCCGATTTGAAACCCTAATTGAGATGGACTTAACCCTAATTGGCTTTCAATTGAGGGTTAATTTGGTGTCCAATTGATTGAGGCTCATCCTAATTGACTCAATTTATAAGTGGTTAACATGGCTTTGGCCAATTGAGGGCTTCAACATACTTAATCATAAACATTTGTAACTTTTGAACCATGTTGGAGGTCCAAACGGTCTCAAGACCGTTTGAGGCCAAATGGTCTCAAGACCATTTGGGTCCAAACGGTCTCAAGACCGTTTGGGCTCAAACGATCTCAAGGTCGTTTGGACCAATCGATCTCAAGACAAGTTGATTAAACGGTTTCAAACCACATAAGTTCAAACGGTTTGGAAAGTCAACCTTTCCAAACGGTCAACGCACCCAAACGGTTTTGGAAAACAACCTTGAGGTCATGCGGTCTTGGAGTCAAACCTAGCAAACGGTCAACGCACCTAAACGGTTTCAAACCGTTTGGTGGTTGAAGGTTGAAATCGTTTGAGGTTTTCAAAGGTTGATTTCACTTAATCACTTAAAGATGTAAATGGTTCAATGATGCTCAAATCTAAACCCTAATGGTAACCTAGGAAATTAGGGGACTAAGTGACTAATGAATTAACCCATGATGGTGATCAATGGGGTGAATTACCAAAATACCCTTGAGGGGTTCAATTGAGTAAAACCTTGTTCAAATCAAACCCTAATCACATGATAGTGATGTTTTGGATTATGTTAGCCCATGAGGACTTAACCCAACCTGATCTAGAGAGGTGTTATCACCATCTACTAGTATGAGGAGAGAGAAAGCATCTTAATAGAGAGAAAGTACCTTAAGAGAGAGAAAGTACCCTTTTAGGGTGGAAACTCAAGTAAAGAACCTTCAATACACATGAATGTGCATGATTAGGGTATGATCCACCTATGTGAGATCATGAAAAACCTAATTATGATATATGATGAATGTTAAGCTAATCTGAGAGCATCAATGATGATGTTCCTCATACATGATGATGTTATGAGTTCAATTCACCATGTGATGTGAATAGTAAACCCTAATTCAAGGGTAATGACATGTAATGTGAATAGTAAACCCTAATTCAAGGGTAATGACATGTGATGTGAATAGTAAACCCTAATTCAAAAGTGATGACATGTTATATGAGTATTAAACTCTAGTTGATAAGAATCAAAGAACTTAGCTCTTATGAAAAGAGTGGAAAGTATAATCATTGTTTTGAATTACCTTTATTAGTTGAATTAACCATGCAGGTTCTGATATGGAGGTGATCATATCCAGGTATGGATGATGATACTATATTCATTAAAGGCATATTGATAAGCTTTATGAATAAGTAAAGTATCTTGATGCCTTGTCAGTGGCATTCTATGATAATAATGGGCTGTGAGAGCCATGAATACCATCAAAGTCATGCTTTAGAGATGACTTGTGATGAGTATAATGAGAAATGATGATTGATGTGAGTTAGGCTTGTTACATTTAGTATTCTCCTTTTATAGTTGTTATGCTACTGTTATTGTTTGAAGAACAATGTGTGATGTTAAATGAATACTGAATGTACCTAACTAATCTAGTATAATGTAGAGCCCTGATCATAGACCCATCATTGTCAGAGATCAAATGATGGTGAAACAGGTTTTCCTAAGGGAACTCCTGGATCACATACTAGTAAGTATGTGGGGTATATGGATGTGTAGAACCTTACATCCTAGTGTAGGAAATTGATGTAGATATGTAATCCGTCAATCCTTCACTACAATCCCATACCGTATCAGTAGTAGGTAAACATGAAACCTCCTGATGACGAAGAAAACATAGATATCCGTATCAGTGGAGATAAACATGAAATCTCCTGATGACGAAGAGAGTACAGAACGCCACTGTAACTCTAGAATAGCGAAGGACCAGTTTACCCCGGTGAGCTATAATAGTAGAGACACAAGATGTCCTACAAGTAATCCTCTTACTGATTGAGGAAGGTGAAGGTCATGAGAATCCGGCTCTCTTAATGACCTATGTATGATACTGATGTGACTTCTTAGCAATCAGTTGGAGTATGAGTGGTATGCCTCATCTCCACAGGGCATAATATTGTTTGTAAAACATAATCACCGCGTAGTATACATGTTAGAGATAACTACGAGTTAGTTGATTGATGATACACTGTAATAGTGCTTATATTCTTCATGTCTCATAAATGTTGAGCTCTTGTTTATAGCTGCAACTACTATTGAATACTTTGAAAGCTTTACTGCTTAAGATATTCTTTGATGTTATAATAAAGCTTCTGGCGGAGAGTTATAACTCTCGCTGGGACAATTATGTAAAATTGTATCACCCCGTAGACTTCAACTTTTTAGGTGGACGTCGGAGACGGAGGAACCGGTCTATAGGTGACCAGTCCCAGCAGTAGCAGTAGCAGCACCAGGAGCAGTAGTAAATCTCAGGTGGAGATTTAGCATGCCATGTGGTGTAGTTAGAGTCAGTCCTATGTGTCCTCTGTACTCTCAGGTCTTGGAGTCTTTTGTTATGAGTTCTTGAGATTTTGTATCTTGATGTATATAATTACTCAAGAAGTAATTATCATGAGATGTAAACAGTTTATCTCTTGTTATGAAAGAAGCTTTTATGGATTCAAGCTCTTGTTTCGAAAAGTGTTAATTTTCCGTGATTTTTGTCTTCCGCTGTTAATCGAATCGCTTCCGCTAAGTTTGAATCGTGTTTATATTGTGGTTTGGAGATCAGATCCCACAATTAGTGGTATCAGAGCTCTAGGTCAGTTGAGTCTACAGAGGCATAGGACTTAGGATGTCGAGTCTATCTTTAATACTCCTTCCTTATCTAATAGAATCTTCTGCTCCTCAAGAGAAGATAAGGATGGCTGAGCCTCATGATGAGTATGTGGCAGAGAGTAGTGCTAGTGCACCTCAAGGCGGTGCAAGGGTTCCAAGAATAGAACAGCCTGCACCAGAGTCACCAAGAGAGAGCCACCCCAGTTTGACCCAGCCGACATGGGTAACCCAGCTGTACAGACAATGTTCGGGCAGTTCATGACTGCCATGACACACATAACTGACAGGATGCCCATGCCTACACCTAGGGCGCCTGTCCAACCTGAAACACAAGGTATTGGTAAGACGTTCGAACGACTTCGTCGTGTCGGAGCTACCGAGTACTTTGGGACTGCCGACCCCGCAGATGCTGATTTATGGCTGACAGAGTTGGAGAAGGCTTTCAAGATTCTTATTATCTCGGAAGCTGAGAAGGTTAGACATGCTGTCTATCTTCTCAAAGGCAGTGTTGGTCACTGGTGGAACATGGAAGAGCAGAAGAGACCTGGAATAGAGTTCTCATGGGAAGAGTTTCGTCGGGAATTTATCAATAGATATTTTCCAAATACCTTCCTAGATGAGAAGATCTCTCAGTTTGAGAGACTAAGGCAGGGTATGATGAACATTAGCGAGTATGAAGCTAAGTTCATGGAGTTGTTGCGGTTCTGTCCGCACATGGCTGCCACAGAGGAGGAAAGAATCAGAAGATTCGAAAAGGGTTTGAATGCTGATATATCAACCCCTGTGTCTGCCTTAGAAAACCGAGAGAGATTCTATACCTTTGTTGAGTCAGTCCGAAGGATAGAGAGATCTGTGGTTGAGAAGAGACAAACTCAGAAAAGATATCCACAGTTCCAGGGTTCTTCATCTAGGGATTCCAAGAAACCTAGATTCTCTGCACCTAACCCTCCACCACCCAGGTCAAGTTTTCAAACTCAATGGACACCAAGCAGAGGTAGAGGACGGAGTCAACCGCCTCAAGGGACGCACAGTTCTGCATCAATGTCAGTAATTGGACCACCCAGACCACAACAACAGGAGAGGAGTTGCTACAACTGTGGTAAGGTGGGACACTTGATGAAGGATTGCCGTTCTAGGCCTGTCAGTGTGACATAGCCTCCTAGACATAATCAACAAGGATCTCAGAATAGACAACATCAAGGAGCAGCTCGAGGACGTGGACAAGCATCTCAAGCTGGATCATCAGCACCACCTCAACACCAGGCAACAACGAGGTTCTATGCTATGAACCCACCTGAAGCAGTGGTCAATCCACGGGTAGTGGCAGGTCAGATGAAACTTTTATATTCTGATATGTCTACATCCTGTGTTGTATCTGTTCTGATTGACCCAGGTGCTACACACTCTTTCATCACTCGAAGAGTGATTCGTAACTGTAATGTGACTGTTAGTAATAGGGCAGATAGTTTGTTGTTGGAGACTCCGTTGAGTGGGTCTGCCGTTTTGCAGGAGGTATGCTCTCCTTGCATCCTCTTCTTTTCTGACCATCACATTCAAGTGGATCTTATACCGCTTGAGATGCAAGGATTTGATATAATCCTCGGGATGGATACCTTAGAAAGGTATAGAGTTGTCTTGGATTGTGAGTCCAAGTTGGCTGTGTTTGCTGATGAAAGCAACACATGGATCTTTCAAGGAGAAAGAAAGATTATGCCCACCTGTCTTGTGTCAGCTATGGTTGCTGATAAGTTGTTGAGGCAAGGATGTTATGCATTCTTAGCCCATGTGGTAGATGTTACCAAGGAAAGGTCCAATCCTGCTGAAGTTCCCATAGTCAGGGAATTCGAGGATGTGTTTCCTGAAGAACTTCCTGGTATACCACCACCTCGGGAGATTGATTTTGAAATCAATCTGATTCCAGGTATGAAACCCATAGCCCAGGCTCCGTATAGGATGGCGCCTGCCGAGATGGCAAAACTCAAGAAACAACTTCAAGAGTTACTTGAGAAGGGCTTTATCCGACCAAGCACTTCACCTTGGGGTGCTCCGGTCTTGTTTGTTAAGAAGAAAGATGGGTCAATGCGGTTGTGCATCGACTACAGACAACTCAATAAAGTAACAATAAAGAATAAGTACCCTTTGTCGAGGATTGATGATCTTTTTGACCAGTTGTGTGGTGCAACAGTCTTCTCAAAGATAGATTTGAGATCTGGATATCATCAACTTCGTATTAAGGATAGTGACATATCCAAGTCTGCTTTTAGGACAAGATATGGTCACTATGAGTTCACGGTTATGTCGTTTGGACTAACCAATGCACCAGCTGCATTTATGGAACTCATGAATAGAATTTTTCGACCCTTCCTTGATCAGTGTGTTGTCGTCTTCATAGATGACATTCTGATCTATAGTAGGGATGCTCAGCAGCATGAGCAGCATCTTCGCCAAGCTTTGACCTTGCTAAGAGAACATAAGCTGTATGCTAAGTTTAGCAAGTGTGAGTTCTGGCTGCCGAAGGTATCTTTTCTTGGACATGTGATATCTGCCTCGGGAATTCGTGTTGATCCTGCAAAGGTAGAATCTATTCTACAATGGGAACAACCGAAGACACCGACGGAGATTCGAAGCTTCTTGGGGTTAGCTGGTTACTATCGAAGGTTTATTAAAAACTTTAGCTCTATAGCCTTACCTTTGACCAAGTTAACCCGGAAAGATGCTCCTTTTTCTTGGAGTGATAAGTGTCAACAGTCTTTCCAGTTGTTGAAGGAGAGGTTGACAAGTGCAAATGTGCTTGTGCTACCTGAACAAGGAAAAGGATATGTAGTCTTCTGTGATGCTTCCAAGAATGGACTAGGATGTGTGTTGATTGAGGATAAACAAGTGATTTCTTTTGCTTCCCGACAGCTTAAGAACCATGAGGAGAATTATCCGACACATGATCTGGAGTTAGCTGTCGTGGTTCATGCCTTGAAGATCTGGAGACATTATCTCTACGGAGAAACATTTCAGGTTTTTCACAGACCACAAGAACCTTAAGTATATCTTCTCTCAGCATGAGCTTAACATGAGGCAACGTCGTTGGATGGAGTTAATCAAGGACTACGATTGTACAATTGATTACCATCCGGGCAAGGCCAATGTTGTTGCAGATGCCTTAAGTAGGAAATCAGCAACATCAACCATGAATAGAGCACAACTAAACCCTTTAGTATGCTCTAGGAGAGATATGCTTATCTCTTTAAGGCAAGACAATGTACAGTTGAAGGTGTCATTGTTAGCCAGGTTGTTAGCTGAGATGCATATTAAACCTACCCTAAGAGAGCAGATTAAGGAAGCACAGCTAGGTGATGCTGCAGTTCAGCAGATTAGATCTGAGTATGGAAATGAGAAGCGAGATGGTTTCCATGACTCAGATGACCAAGTAGTCTGTTATAATGGAAGGATGATAGTGTCGGATGTGGATGACTTGAGGAAGTTAGTCCTGGAAGAAGCTCATTCTTCCATGTATGCTATGCATCCAGGGAGCACCAAGATGTATCGAAATTTGAAAGATCTGTATTGGTGGCCTGGAATGAAGAAGGATGTTGCAGAATTTGTTCTGAGATGTCCTGTGTGTCAGCAAGTTAAAGCTGAACACCAGAAACCTGCAGGAACAATGCAACCTTTACCCATACCACAGTGGAAGTGGGACCATGTGACCATAGACTTTGTTGTTGGCCTACCCAGGACAAGTAAAGGACATGATTCCATTTGGGTAGTTGTTGATAGGTTGACTAAGACAGCACATTTCTTACCTGTCAAAACAACCTATTCTGCTAAAAGGTTATCAGAATTATATGTTCAAGAGATAGTGCGGTTGCATGGAGTTCCTGTCACAATAGTTTCTGACAGAGGTCCTCAGTTTACAAGTCGTTTTTGGGAACAGTTACACAGAGCCTTAGGCACCAAGCTAAGGTTTAGTACGGCCTTTCATCCACAGACTAATGGACAGTCAGAAAGGACCATACAGACCTTAGAAGACTTGTTGAGAGCATGTGTTCTCCAGTTTACCGGGAGTTGGGATCTACACCTAAGCTTGATAGAGTTTGCCTATAACAATAGCTATCAGCATAGTATTGATATGGCACCTTATGAAGCCTTATATGGTAGACGTTGTAGATCACCTCTGTGTTGGTTCGAGACTGGTGAGCGTCAGTTGTTAGGTCCTGATCTTGTGCAGCAGACCACAGAGAAGATTAAAGTAATATAACAAAAGATTAAGACTGCACAGGATAGGCAGAAATCTTATGCTGACAAGCGTCATAGACCCTTAGAGTTCCAGGTTGGAGACAGAGTATATCTCAAAGTCTCGCCTTGGAAAGGGGTCCTTCATTTTGGAAGGAAAGGGTAGTTAGCTCCTAGATATATGGGGCCTTATCCAATCATTGAACGAATTGGAAAGGTAGCATATAGACTAGAGCTGCCACCAGAGTTACAGAGGTTACATCCTGTGTTTCACATTTCTATGCTAAAGAAATGTCACCCAGACACCGAGTCAATTCTACAACCTATGGAGGTAGAATTGAATGATGATATATCCTATGAGGAGGGACCAATGTCAATCCTTGATAACAGAATTAAAAAGTTAAAGAAGAAAGATATAAGTCTTATGAAAGTCCTCTGGAACCACCGTGGTGTTGAAGAAGCCACTTGGGAATTAGAGGATGAGATGAGAAGGAAGTATCCTACCCTTTTCTCTTAATATGTCTTATCGATTTCGGGGATGAAATCCTTGTAAGGGGTGGATAATTCTGACTACCAATTATAGTTTTCATGTATCACTCTTATGGTGGGTCTGTCTTATGAATTGTTCTCTAACAAGTATCAATATGTTTAAGTTTGATATCACATATCATGACTGATGATATTTTGTCATCAACCAACACACACTCTAGTCTTATCTATTATTGTTGTCTATCAACGATCCACAATAATATCTGACTAGGGACATAATAAGAATGTCAATACCCTTGGCATTTGTATAATCTTATTATTTAGGTAATCAACCTAAAGACATACGTCATTGAGTAATATCATTCTTTAGACATATATTATGTTACGTCATTATCTCATAACTGAATACAACAAAATACATTGAAAGATTGCCTTTATTATTAACCAAATCATTTACATGTTATGTCATTGTAATCATCGTATGATTTTCTCTATGGGCATAAATACCAACACTTTCATCATAAAAACTCCAATAAAAATTCTGACTATATATGTAAAATTTTGGGATGTTACACAAGATGCAAACATATGATAGTGATTAATTAGATATACTCTTGTTTTGGTTAGACACATTTGTAGACAGAGGTTTTTTAAATATGATATTATCTATTTTCCATTTATTAAAGAGGGTCACAAATATATTTATTATATGGTCACAAATATATTTATTATATTGGAAATCAAACAATATGAAAACTTGTTTATAATTACTAAAGAATATATTCTATATTGTGTTCCAGATCATTAATTGATCTCTACAATGAAATTTCCCAACCCCATTATTGAGTTTCCTTTTATAATATACCATATTGGAAGAAAGACATGAAAAACATACTCTATTAGCATTTTTATCATATACACAACAAAAATGTTTTTTTTTGCTTTTGACCCCTCTATTTACTATATATTTACTATATATTTCATTGGTGACTATATGGCCTTGGCATGATGACATATTTTTTTATCAGACAAGGGTATATTAAAACATTTCCTTAGATTCAAAGTGGCGTTGAGTCACAATTCATTAAAACAAGGACTAAAATAGATTGATGACAAATACAAAATACATACAATTCTCATCCAAACATATAAAATATGCAGTGATCAAAATTTAATTTGTGATCTACTGTGACAACAAATATTTAGAATATTATTGTTGATAAGCCAAAATATATAGCGTAATTAATATTATTGCTATTGAATGTATATCTAGTGGTGTTAAACATCATGAAAAAAGTATGCATTATAAGTTTAATATTTTCTACATGATGAACCTCTATAATAAAAACATGCTATTAAATAATAGTTCATGTCCCTATATGGAAATATAGAAAGAATTTGTTTTGCACAAGGATGCGGTGTTTTAGAACAAACTATTATGAAGTATGTGGTGGTATTTCTAGATTTGTTAGGTAAGAGAGAACAAGATTTCCCTAAAAATTGCCAAATTTTTTAAGGAATCCATCTATACCCTTCTGTTTGCATGAATGTTAGAAAATCCTCTCCATTATTGGTACATGTATTTGATTGTAAATAAGTTTTTGTTTTTATCATACTTTTACACATTCTCATCCATTCTCGTCTCTTGTTATCGTTTTATTTTATTTTATTAATTTGTTTTATATCTACTACAAATTAGGATGGAAGTGCGTAACTTTTTGTGAATTGAGTTTTTTATAGTCTGACATGAACAAAGTTAAGCTCAATCTGACTTGACCTGGACAAGAGTTGTAAACTGACCCTCATTGATATTGACACACACTGACTCGACCCAACATGACCATGATATGACCTAGACATAATTCTTCTTTTTTTGGCCAAAATAAATAAAAATATAGGCAGACACAAAATGAGTTAATTCCATGTTATGTAGTTTTGGCCTGACTTGTACCAACATGCATCAAATCATATGTGATTTAGTCCTATCTAAAACATGAATAGACACTAACCTATTAATTTTTTAAGTTGGTCGGTGTGGGTCAGGTCTAGTTGGATCGAGTTAGATTTATATTGTCATGTTTAACTACAACAACATTAACAGTTTTGGAGACTCTTCATCACCCAATGACGATATAAGTCCTATACAAACCCTTCACCAAGCACAGTTTGACCCTAAAAGTAGGTTTTGCTTTTTAATTGTCACTCAGGGTCGGTTGTGGGTTTGGGTGTTGATGACCGAAATGAAACTATTTCTAGTGTTGAATCCTAGAAATGGCCCATATACCAAAGTACTAAATCCAAAATCAGGATTGATTGTAAACTGAAACGACATTCGGGTTCATATAAAACCGGCCAGCTCAGAAATGGCCTAACAAAGTCAAAATTTCAAATGGATGTTAAGGGGTTAAAAATGGTCGTCTGAAGAAAAAAAAACAACCTACTTCGACCTGACATGGTGCAAACCAATCCAACCCAACAAGTTTAGGTTATTAGGTTTGTTCAAGCTTCTGGTGGGGTCAAGTGGGTCAAATTGAGTACATTATGATTTGGGCCGAGTTAGATTTACTTAAGGTTGTGTCGGTTCAAGCCTTGTCCAGTTCGGGTCAATTCTGGTTTTGAATTTGAGTACATTACCAATTATTTTTACCAATAAAAACAATATTAAAATTTAATTATGTTTGGATCATCTTGAATCCATGTCGGGTAGTGTTCATTCAGTTCAGTTTGGATCGATATAACTCTCTTGTCCAGGTTGGGTTGGGGTTTAGCTTTGTTTAGGTTGGGTTGGGTTGGGTTTAAATTGAAATGAAAATATGAGATGCAGTTGTAGTTGACACATAAAAATAATAAATTAAATTAGATGAGACGAGGACGGGCGAGCAGCAATATACACGAGGGAAAAATATTCAGCATGACATCGACAGTGGTGGGAGTTTTCTAGTACTTTCGAAAACTGAGGCATTTTCACAAATTTGTTAAAAGACAGGGTACTTTCGGAAAAACTCAATGGACAATGCCTCGGTTTACCATTACTGGCATGTTGAATGAATGACCACAGCTCACACCTCATGATCCCCCACTAATCCCGCCTCCCATGGGGATGATTAAACTAATGAAGACGGTGTAGGAAATCAAGGCTATGGGGAGGATAAGTCACAGAAAAGAATGGAATAGAAGGCGGGGTATAGAATATGGAGGCTCGAATTCCGTCATTCCTTTGAACCCGTTGATATAGCTATAGGTCATCTCAACTTCTGTCTCACTTAGCTATAGCTTTGGCTGGTCTTGCAGATTTCCCATTAACCATGGGTTGCTTACTCGTGCAGGTCCCCCATTCAACAGACAAATTCCCCATTTCTGATCAAACCCCCCGGAAGAATCCAAAATCTCTGTTCCTCCTCCCTACCTCGTGCGATCCCAGAGCATTTGAATATACATTGCAGTTTTGTTTCTTATGTTAGGGCTTAGTGCACATCTCCGCCCCCTCCACTGTCTTCTCTCCCCCTCCTCATCACCTTTTTAGGGCACCCACACCGTTTGTCTCGGACACCAGGATCTCCCTGCCTCTTTTTGGCTCTTTTGCCTGTCTTGTTGCTGTTGCTGAAACATAAAGGTGCTCTTCTTTTACCTTAGTACTACGTTTTTTTCCGGGTTGATCTGTGATTTATGTTGCTGTTGGTACACTCTTGCTGTAGTTAGATCTACACATGTTTCCTGGAAAACGGCTGTTTTTGCTACTGTGGAGACATCCATCTTGATTGTTTCCTTTTGTTCTCCGAAGATCTACCTAGAAGGGAAGGGCCAGCTTGGTTTTCCTTTTGGCCGAGCAAGAAGACCTCATATGCTCGTTTTCCTTCTTTTTCGTTCTTCTTCCTTTTTCAACTGGTTGTTTACTGTTTAGGGTTTGGTATATGGACATGCTTTTACTAAATATTTGAAGTAATATTTGTTTTAGCGGTTCTCTCATTTTCTGTTGTGATGTTTTCGCCCATCTATTATGGCCTCAGTTCCTCTACTACACTAGATCTTCGTCGAAGAAAGAAAAACACATGGGAGGATACATATATTTCGAAAACAGTAGGCTACGCCCACCTCTGCTTACTTCTGGCTTCCATAGAGAACGTTCAGGCACTTATGATATCTGGCTGTATGTTTTTGACCGTGTGATGCTGATGTAATTTTGCTGGGTTTCTGTCTCGTGACATAGTTTCCTCAAGCTGAGAGCTGTTGGTACATCTATCTTGCACTGCATAAAATTCGCTTGGCTATGCACATCATTCTGCAGCCCTAACAAATAAGGGCAGTATCTCGTCTGATTTCCTCATGAAAACGCATGCACAAACTTAATTTCTTTTGCTATTTCATTCAACTGCTTCCGTTGAGAGCGTCTCAGTTAGCTTACTCCTGAAAACGCATGCACAGAGTTCATTCGCCGGTCATAGATTTGCACAGCTATGGCGAAACTGTTGTCCAGTTACCGTTGGAGATCTAGCTAGCTAGTATTTGCCTATAAATCTCGCACTTGTAGACTAGTCGAACACATGGCATTATATGCCATAAGGAGCAGCCTACTCCTTCTAAAATCGGGACCAGCATATCTGGTGGCGTTGATGTTTTATACTTGTATGTCGTGTACATTTTCTCCCATCTGAGGTTCTTGAAACAAGTCTGGTTTCTTTCATTGACATGCTCGGCATTTATCCGACCTTGTGTATAGGATGTATTCACTTAAAACAGTTCTGTACTTTACTGTCAGGGCCAGATAGAGAACGAGCAGAAATCAGTAAGAAGAAGAAGAGAGGTAGTGTGAAGATGATGGCAGGTGCAACAGGAGGGAGAACAGGCGGAGCACTGTCAGTGCCGCCAGGCTTCCGGTTCCACCCGACGGATGAGGAGCTGTTGGACTACTACCTCCGGAAGAAGATCGCCTACGAGGCCATCGATCTCGACGTCATCAGGGAGGTGGACCTCAACAGGTTGGAGCCATGGGACCTCAAAGGTTAGTCCACATCCTTATTCTTTAACTTTTGAAACACGATGGATCGACTTGGTTTTGGAACACTACTACGTAGTGGGGTCTGCAGGTGATGACATACATGAGAGCTAAGCTAGTGGTGAGTTGACATTAGGGTTTTTCTGCATAGGGAAAGCCAGCGGATTGACTTATACCATTCCATGGATCGATCGCGTTCCAAGTTACCACCATCTCTGTAGCACTCGGGTTGTGTGCACGACTGTGTGGGAACTTGGGTGCATGCTTGCTTGATTTCTGCATTCTTGCTGCATGGATCGATCATGGAGATCGGAGCCATACGCCTACCGTAGCCGCAACGGACACTGTTTAGCCAGCTAGCTTCCGAAACTCGCACCCTTGATTTCAGGAGTGATCTAATTCCATATACCCGCTGTCCAACCATTATAATACTAGTTGGACTAGCTAGATCTCTTGTATTTTGTGTAGGTGGAGTTTATTGCTCATGTACTGTTAAGAAAAAGACCAACTCAAAGAAGAACCAACGGAAAAAACAACCGAAGTTTGTTGATTTAGTTTATGATCTTGTCGGTTATAGAATGATCAATCTAAACTTAGATCAGGAAATGAAAGAAAAAAAATAGTAACTGAAAGCCCATGAATGCAGAGAAGTGCAGGATCGGATCTGGTCCTCAAGACGAGTGGTACTTCTTCAGTCACAAGGACAAGAAGTACCCCACCGGCACCCGCACGAACCGCGCCACCACGGCTGGGTTCTGGAAAGCTACCGGACGGGATAAGGCCATCCACCTCGCGTCCAGCGGCGGCGGAGGAGGAGGAGGATCCGGTGGCGGCGGTGGTGCTCGGCGGATCGGGATGCGCAAGACCCTCGTCTTCTACATTGGTCGAGCACCCAATGGTCAGAAGACCGATTGGATCATGCATGAGTACCGGCTCGACGACGAGCATCAACGCGGATACCATAACGCCACTGCATTCCAGGTTTGCAGATTTTGTTAATATCTGATCGCAACAAGCAACAGTTAGTTTCCATGATCTGATCTATCTTCTTGTGCGTGTTTGCTTGTTTCGGTCGTGGGTATGTAGGAAGAAGGATGGGTGGTCTGCAGGGTCTTCAAGAAGAAGAACCACCAGCGTCCAGGCATGCAGTACTCGGAAGCCGCGGATTTAGATCAGCAACAGCATCTCATAGACCCCAAGTCTTCCACATCCGCAGGCCAACTGGACCTGGCGGTGACAAGCCATCATCAGACACCGTGGTCTACGGATCACTTCTCCATGGAACCGTCCATGCACCTCCCACAGCTACTCAGCGCCGAGTCAGCATCTGCCGGGTCGTTCATGCCAGCTCCAGGAGGACCCTCCATGACACCCCTTGACGTCGTCGAGTGCTCCCACAACCTGTTGAAGCTCACCAGTACTGGCCACGCTCACAGTGACACCGCACGGTTCATGGGTGGCGGCGACTGGACCCTCCTCGACCGGCTGTTGGGATCCAACCACCCACAGCTCGACCAGTTGTTCCAGGGCCATGGGAGAGTAGCCGGTGCAACGCTGCACCTGCAGGATGGCCTGCCACTATTCAACCACGGGAGTGGCTCCGCGACGTCCGCCGCGCTGAGGTTCCCTCTGCAGTATTTGGGTTGCGACGGGGCTGAGCTTCTCAAAATGCCAAAGTAAACCGAGCAGCACGACAGATTCAAATCTACTAGGTGATCATCATTTGTTTGGTCTTCTCTTGTTTTTCTTTCCCTTTAGCGTCTATGCTTTTCAAACTATGCGCGAGCATGTTGTGACAAACTGTAAATACCTACAACTTAATTTGAGAGCTCGGTTTGCTTGGGATCCTCTTATTATATGGGAGATTTTCTTTTTCTTGCCCATTGATAAACATTTATGTTCCGTTGACAATTCCATGTTCTTATGTTCTTGCTGTGGATTGATATATGATTACGTTATATCATTACACAGTCACGGGTTCAATTTCTTTCTACTAAGCATGATATACGGTGTTAAGTCTGCAACAGCTCAAGTGCATGAGCTATGCTACCTAAAGACTACATTTGTCAAAAGGCACCACAGTTGGAAAGGCTTCAAAATGCTCAAATGTTCAAGATTCGATGGAAAGATAGACTCAATGGTTATGGCCCACTCTAGTCATAATACCAGACCTGATATCTACAGTGTGGTGGTCGGTTTTCTTATCTATTTGTCGTAAAGGAGTTTATTAGTGATGTATCAGGATGATCAATAAAAGCCTTAAAGAGAACAATTGATTTCAATTAGTTCACTTTTGGCCTACATTGGTCCCATTTGGGGTTTAGGGGACCACAAAGGGAAAATTGGAAGCTGGCCATTAGAACATGCAAGATTGATCTGCTAATTTTCCGACCCATATTAGATATAAGGACAACAGATTGATTGAAATTTTGTGAGATAACTCTATTGTAATTTCAAATTTGATTTTTGTGCAAATTTGAACAATGGGTTTTTGAATTAGTTAAAACATAATAAAAATAGTGAATCCGAGTCTAAAACAGTGTTCATGATATCTAGATAAGTCGAAGGCTCGACTTTGGTTAGATTAGGAGTGGTTTGTTATGCAAAAGAAAATTTGAAGAAATAATATATTGATTGGGCTTTCCCTTTCGCGTGGAATTTCCTTTATAGGTTTGAAATTTGTGGAAGTTATAGGATTTAGTTTTTAAATGTTAGACACTAGATCTAGTTGTAAGTTAATCTATGTTTGGAAGGTGATTAGATAGACATTTAGGAATCGTTTTGAAAAATTAGGATGGTTTTAAAAAAAATTATACAAAATGGATACCATTTTGGTCGATTTTTGCTTGTGATTCTTTCTGGGGATAAAAGCTTTTATGAAGCAATTTATAAGAAATATAAGTGATCTTGTAGGTTATTTGGCGAACAATATAAGTGGAGAACTAAATATGTATGTACCTAATCATGTCAAGAATGTGAGACAATGTGGGAAAGTTGAGTTTTGACTACCATCTTATGAAGATCCCGTAGTTGATGGTTTTCTTTCTTCCAACGCAACAAATCAAGAAAGGGGGTAATAGAATTCGGTTGAGTGGGGACATATTTTGTGAAAAAATCACTTAAGATGTGGCAACTTTGGACAATTAGAGGTTTTGTTTTGGTTTTAGACACCCAAAAACTCCAAGGCTACATAGTTCTAGAAAAATAAAAAGAGAAGAATTGCCCACCTTCCCCTTAGTGGCTATATAGTGACAAGGAAATTTCATTGCTTTATGACGAAAACAATGTTGTGCATTTGTAGTAAAAAGCTTATCTTAGACTTTCAAAAGCTCATACTAAATGCCCAATCATCAAGTATAAGGATGGAGTCCCCTTGATCAACTTGATTTGCCCATCATGATGGAAATTGGGGAGGAGTCTCAAGATGTTAGTGAGACACAGAGGCAATGAAAATTGCCCCTGTTTCTTCACAATTATGTCTAAGGAAAAGTGTTTGTTGTTATGGGAATAGGAGTGGCCAAGATTATGTGATAAAATCATAAACTTGGTTGTGACAAATGGAACTTTTCTCGCTTTTGTTTGTGCATTTCAAGATCTTTTAGATTTTACAAACAAAGAAGTAAATTGTTTTGAATTGAGGGAGTATATATAATGAGGTACATGGAAAATATGAGTATTTGAGGATGTTTAAATTCTTTTTGTAATAAATACCAGAATAAAAATTTCTTGAGTTTTAGCCTTTGAGAATTATCCTGTTATGGGTCAACCAATAGGTCATTTGACTAAAACTTGGTCAAGATCTAATAATTTATTGTGACAATGTTTTGGTAAAATATTGGTTACATCTGGAATTTTGACACTGATGATATTTGATCTTATTGGAAAGATATCAGGTGAAAATAAGACTTCTTGTGTTATTTTGTGGAATTTTTTGATAAATTAAAAGATATAAGAGGATATGGTATTATGGTGGCCAATGATTATTTATAAGGAAAGGGAATAAAAATCCAATACCTTATGAAATAATACATTGCTTTAGGAAGATTGTTGAAAGAGACTAGTGAGCATTGATGAGGATATATGGGTTGTTATTGCATTCATTTTGGGATCATGACTATGCCTTCAAAATTTCTCTTTTGCTTCGATCTTTGGTCAACATAGATTTAGACTATGTGCAAATAAAGATCAAATTTCCTTTATGTTTGGAATTGTGTCTTGTAAGTAATGAATTTATTAGGATGTGTCACTTTCAAAAATTAAGAGCAACAATGATGACTTTGCTTGACTTAATTAATAAAAAATACACTTTTTGGAAATCAAAAAGTGTACATATTTAAATATACTTTTTCCATGGAAATGTCTTATGACGGGTTTGATAAATTTTTCTAATGGATGTTTCCTAAATATGTTTATCTTCTCCCATGAATTGTTTGAATGGTCAAATGGAACATATTGTGGATTCCTATTTTCTCTAGATGAGAATTTAATTATAAGCAAATAATGTCAAAGTTCCATAGCGTTTGAGGCATGAGTTCAGAGTATTAATTTCAAATACGAAAATTTGTATTAATGATGAATTTCATGACAGTGACTTGGGATATTAAATAATAAGCATGGAAATAAATCATTCTACAACATTTTAATTTCTACCACAAAGGATGGTTTAAAATTAATAATGAATACTCACAATCATTTGAGATTGTGAATAGACATAAATTAGTTTGGAAAGGAGTGATTTGTCAGTTTAGTAGAGAAGGCATTCGATCGTGAGTTTTTATCACTAGTTGTTACATACTTCACTCTTCCTTAACTAATCACCAAAAAATATTGCAGGGGTCAAAGTTAATGTTTGAGTTGCATTTATTTTTGCAAGGCAAAGGAAAGAACATAAGAGGTATGTATTAGAAATAAATTTATTTCAAACTTATGGAGTATAATAGGCGCCATGTTAAAAATGTATTATGTCATCAAGCATCATTACTTTCTTATTCATTCCGTTTAAAGGAGGGACTCACGAGAGCTTCCTTGATTTGGAGTTATAAGTTGCAAAGACTTGAAAATTGAACTAAGAAATTCTTTATTGGAATACGCTGGCATTTAGCTTAGTTCATTTTCCTTTCTGGTCAAAAAAACTTGACTAGCCAACTATGAGTTAAATGTAGTATTTTATATGAGGCATAATTCAAATTGGTAAAATATGACATCTCCTCCTTAGATAGAAAAAATAATTACCCTCATACTTTTTTTTGGATTTAATACAAAAGCAATTTAAGGAAATTCCCAATGATTGACTCATCTATAGTGTTATATATAGATTCCTTTCTCCTATATGGATGCACTTACAATCACAAATGGGGTGAGTGCTCGACCCATATACCTCCTTTAGATATCCATCGCCTACTGCACCAATATCTTATCGTCTAGCATGGCCCTTCAGTGGAGAAAGTGCCATATGTTAGCATCTGAAAAGGGGTCTAATCAATCTCTAACATAATCAGTCACACTACTCTGAGATGACATATTTAACAAGTTCCAATGCATAGATATCTTATCATATATATGCATAGTAATATCAATATTGTCTATATATAATATATTTATAAAAATACATTTATGATTGGTGGTTTGGATCATATATTTATCTGAATTCGGATATTATTTTTCATATTGGATTCGGATATTATTACATGATATCCGACAGATATCGGTTTGAATTTTTTTCAGATTTAGATATCCAATATAGTACTATTCGATCTGTTTATAGGTCTAACAAGAGATATTGTTATATGGAAAGGTATTGATTCATTGTAAGTTCAAATGTTCTCTTATATATTTTATCAATTTTCCTTTGATCTATCTCGTAAACCCTTGTAAAGTTCATTGGTTAATAAAGAAGAGGCTTTATTTAATTATCATGTATATTGTGTGAGTGATTTTGGGTCGCCCAGAGAAGTATGCTTCAATCCCTTTAACACATCTATTGGGTAGTGGGGTTGGGAATGGTACAATATTGGATCCATAATAGTGGTAGTAGTGGCACCTCATTGTGGGCGTAGACAATATCCATGTGTTGGGGGATCTAGGAAGTTAATTAAGTGAACTGTGCTCGCAAGTTGATGAGGCCTTGGGAGGAAAAGTTGGTGGGCGTAGTGCCCTATTTTATTGTTAGGACAAGAAAGGAGAACAAAGAGTATGTAGGTTTTTCAAAACCAAGATCTCATGAGTGCCCCAATCAGTGAGAAAGAGTATGCATGATTTGGTGGGTAAGGTTTGATCAAGGTTTCCACATAATAAATCAATGGACTTGGTCCCATGGGGAACATAATACTTAGATATTTCATATATTTTAAATCTATTGCCATAATAACAAAATAAACAAGTATAAATATATTAAGGAGTTGTTTTTTACAAATAGCATACTTATATGGGTGTTCCTTGACATGTGAAAACAAAAAATAGGCCATTCAATAAGACCTATAAAATAATGACCCAAATGATGTAGAATTATATGAGAAAATATAAAGATGTAAAATAAGGTTTCATGATCTCAAAATTATGTGTTTAACTTAGAAATGTGCTTCAACCGTAGTCCTCACATTTAAATAAAAAAATAAATAGATGAATGCCTATTTTAGGGTGTTAAGAATATGAAATAAGTAAATATAAATATGAAAGAGTCAAAATAATAGCCATAGGATGTCATGCGCTACAATTAGTGTTGATTTGCAAGATTATGGTTTTCAACAATACAAACCTTTTTCGAGATGTTATGGTATACCCATGAAATCTGTATACATGTGCTACTATTGTATATAAATGATATCAATAAACTAAACCAATGGTAAATGAAAATAAGTATTTATAACCTGATTAGATATTTGAATTAGTGGTGAAGATAGCAACAAATATCAATATAATATATGGATATTGATGATGAAATCATGATTATTACAAGAAGCTTTGATATAGATATATATTTGTTATAATATGCATTGTATGACAATTATGCATATGGATTTTACAATATAAGAGGATTTAGTAATCGTATAACTAATGGAATAGTAGGGTGTATTTTAAAACCTAATGACGAATAAAGAGATTTTATCAAGCAAGGACACAAAGCCAAGGGATGAGTATTTGAGACAATGGCAATTATGGAACTTCCATGTTGGTTTTAGAATAACAAGACTAGACTAAAATTCCAAAATCAAGTCTAGGGTCTTATCTATGAGGTAAGTAATTTGTGGCCTTTGAAAAATATTAGTTTTAGTATTCCTAAGAATACAAATGCCTACATGTGATACGCTTAGAATCATTATTATGTAAGTTTTGGGAATATAATTACTTGGTACTATGGGTTAGATTCCTATTAATATGTCTACTATGATCTATTTGTTACTTTTATGTACATAAGGATTTTAATGCTTTTTGATGCATTGATAAATGAATTTTCATCACAACTTTGTTATATTTCTTAGACCATTTTTTCATCTAGACTCATAGTTGTCCTTATAAATAGCTTCATAGTTCTTTTTAGATTTTATAATATTTTTTATGAATCTAGTAGTTTTCTTGACTCCTTATGCAAATGTGGAGTTTTATCTCTCTTATTAGCATGTTGATCAACCTCTCAACTCTACAAGGCCCAAGCATGATCCATAGAAAGGATGATCACCTCCAGTAGAGCTACTTCACCAAGATGCGCAATCAAATCAACTCCAAGTAAGAGGTCAATCAAGACCAATCATCCTCCAAGTGATGGAACTATACTAGCACTCAGGACATCAATCAATTTTTATGCATTAATCAAGGATGATCGAGCTCCAATGATTGACCTGGTGATTGAGTTCCATCATCTTGGTTGACTCTTCAGCTATCAACCATTGTGTATGATATGCCACCATAGGTCAAGAATCCAGAGATCGAGTAGCACATCTAATTGATGTCCATGCTAGAGCCTCCAAACCATCAACCTATGGTTCGACTATCGAAGCTCAAAGAACACTCAATAGATCAAGCAAGAAACTTGCCTTCCATTGATTGATGATAGAGTACTATTGATTGACTAGCATGGTCAAATGGGCGCTTGACCCCCCGCGTGATTGACCACCTTGGTCGAATACTGCAACTCGAGCACCTTTGATCGAGTATCAAGTATTTGATATCCAACAATAAAGTTGCACAACCCAAACTCTAATGCTTGACCTCCACCTCATTAGACATTCATTCCTAGAGAAGACTCTAGGCCAAAGCTTGAGCATCAATCCAGTCAATTGACCCAAAGCTTTATGAGTTGTTGTAGACATAGAACTAATTGACCTTGAGGTCGATAGATCTGCCTCAACTTGACCAAGTCCATACTTGATCATCTGAGTTTGAGCAGTAAACAAACAAGATGTGTATATCATCCATCATGCATGACCTTGAGCTCGAGCATTAAGCTATCGACCTATGTCCAGATTTCTTAGCCTCCCAGTAAAAGATCCCAACCGTCCACTTTGGGATGCATCCAGCTAATAACACATAAGTAAGGAGGCCTACAAAATATCCATCTTACACTTTCAAGCAATTTCTCATGGACTCTACCCTAGTCAAGTCATACTAGTGTTCTCCACAAGAAGATAAAAGTGATAGACATGTGCTCACTAAGAGCGATCAACCTACATGATAAGAGTGATAGACCTCTTGTGGTTTGAGAGTGTCTACTTCTTCATTGTCAATAGGTACCAACCTCTTCAATGAGAGTGAACAATCTCTTCATTTCAATAGCAATCAACCACCATGGTGGACCATCTAACAATCAACCACCAGCAATTCAACAACAATGGACCCCAGGAAATTGACCTCCCTGAGATTGATTCATTGGCTATCAAGCTCTGCATTTTGAGAACAATGGACCTCTCACCCATATTTATTGGCCTCTTGATCATGTTTTTGTTTGCCTACCTACTATAGCCATAGGTCAAGGTTAATACTAAAGAGAAAGAAGAAAGGAAGGAGTCATGCCATGATAACCCTACATGAAGAAGAAAGGAAGGAGTCATGCCATGCTACCCCTACATGGAACCATGATCGTGATTGTGTCTTCTTCCTCCACCAGATGTATTAACATCACCATGTGGAGGGAGTAGTCTTTTGACCAAGGTGCGGGGACTAGCCTCATTACCCATACTGTACAAATTTATTTAAAAAATCCATGGCTTGTGTGATCTTGATTTAATTCATGATTATTCCTTTAATTAATGTTTTGTGTATTGATTGTCCACTCTGCATGATTTATTATAATTTTATACTGAGAGAACTTCCACATATTAGATTTAAATGTCGATTATCTTTGGCTGACATGCGGATGAGAACTTTAGATGGGAAGTAAGTATCTGGAGTAGTGAATATGGGATATATAGTAAAGAGACGTTGAGCTTATAGTGGTATTTGCTTATGAAAATTCCTCAAGATGAAAGGATGGAACTTGCATAGATCCAATTAAATCTTCAGATAGGTTTGGAAATGAGATGAATTCACATATATGAGTAGTGTCAGTGAAACCCAATTCCACCCTAATGTTTTCTATCATTAATCTAGATCTGATTTTATATTCTAAATATTTACTTTAATTGAAATTAGTTCAATTCAACCAACTCGATTCTTGGTTGTATATATTGATCTTAGTACAAATGGATAAAACTAGCAAGGTTCTTACAAAAATTGTCCCTTGGTTTTGATCCTCAAATATATTGTGATAAGACATGTCCACTTGCGGGTGATATTACTTTACAATTTTGGTAAAAAAAAATCTAGGGAGCATCCCCCCAAGTGAATTTGTTAGTATTGTAACTCAGAATACAGAAATTCAGGATATAGTAGCCATTGAAGATTATAGAAAATGTAATCCCCAGAAACCCATTGACTGCAAATGAAGATACAACCAAATCAATTTATCTAGTCTATGGGCTACATCCTCCATACCAAGCCCGCCTAAGGCATACATGTCTAGAAACTCAATTTATGAAGTTCAAGAAAGCCATGAAAATATTCATGTGGATATCCTTTCTTGGATTCCTGGTAGAAATGCATGCATGGTCAAAGTACTTAAAGATGCTCCTTACAAGGAAATAGACAACTGAGGGGTTTGAAATAGTCAAGCTTGCCAGAGCGACATCCAATATAATTTAGAATAAAATGTTAAAGAAGCAGAAGGATCCATGGTGTTTGGGATTTATTGCTACATCAGAGACTCTATATGCAGAAAAAGATTAGACAACCTCAGTGCTAGTATCTCTATAATGCCCAATAGCTTATGTAATAAGCTAGGATCTATAGATTTATTATTGACCAGAATGACAATGCAGTTCGTCAACTCTTCTATGACTATTCTGATGGGAATCATTGAGGATGTCCCAGTCAAGGTGGGAAAGGACTCTTAAGATTAATGCAACTTTATTGTTATGGATGTAAAGGAGGATCTTATATACCCCCTTAATTTTGGGTGAGCCTTCCTATCCTTAGCAAGAGCATCAATTGATGCCGAGGTAGGAACCCTACTTCTAAGATTAGGGAAAGAGAACCTTAAATTAAGGTTTTTGATAGCATGTAGGAGACAAGCATACATGAGGAAGTTTTTCTATTATATATTATTGAAAAGATGTCACTCCTCACGCAGAAAGATCAAAGCCTAGTGCCCCTTACAGATTTCCCATGTTGATCTAGAATCTGAGACTAGCCCCGCTACCCATACTTTACAATTTATTACAATATTTCATAATGTGTATGAACCTACTTTAATTCATTAGTATTATTTTAATGCAGTTTATGTGTATTGATCACCCTCTCTACATGATTTAATATAATCTTAGATCGAGAGACACTTATACATTTAAGATTTAATTATCAACTAGCTTTGGTCGACACCTGCATGAGAACTTTGGATGGAAAGTATCTAGATTAGTGAATGTATGATATGTAAGTAAAGAAACGTCAAGCTTATATTGATATTTGCTTATTAAAATTCATCAAGCCAAAAGGATAGAACTTGTGCAGTTCCAATTAAATCTTCATACAAGTTTGGATATGAGGTGAAGGCACAAATGTGGTAGTGGTGGTGAAGCCCGATTCCACCTAATTTTTTCTATCACTAATCTAGATCTAATTTTATATTTTAAACATTTACTTCGCTTGCAATTAGTTATATTCAACCAACTCGATTCTTAGTTGTAAATATTGATCTTAGTATGAATGTATAAAACTAGCAAAGTTCTTAGAAAGAGTGTCCCTTGGGTTTTATCCTCAATTTTAATATGATAAGACCCATCCTCTTGTGGGTGGTATTATTGCATAATTTTGGTAAAAAAGTCTAAGGAGCACCCCCTAGGTGAATTTGTTAGTGCAGTAACTCTGAACATAGAAATGCAAGATATAGTAGTCATTGACAATACAAGAAAATACAATCCCAAAAACCCAACAACTACAAGTGAAGATACAACTAAACCAATTGTTCCAGTCCATAGGACACGTCCTCCATATGAAGCCCGCCTAAGGCTATCTTGTCTAAACATTGTCTTTATAAAGTTTAAGGATACCATGAAAAATCTTCATGTGGATATCCCTTTATTGGATACCATAGTAGATATACCTTCATGGTCAAAGTACTTAAAGATGATCCTCATAAGGAAATACAACTGAGGAGTATGAAATAGTCAAGATTGCCAAAATGACATCCAATATAATTTAGAATGAAATGCCAGCAAAGAAAAAAGGTTCTGAGATCATTTGGAGTTGCTTGCTACATCAGAGACTCTACATGCAAGAAAGGATTAGCTAACCTTAGTGATAGTATCTCTGTAATGCCCTATAGCTTAAGTAAGAGGCTAGGAATTATATATTTATTACTAACTAGCATGACAATATAGTTTGTAGACTCTTTTATGATTATTATGATGGGAATCATTGAGGATGTCCTAGTCAATGTGGGAAAGGACTCTTAATATCAATGCAACTCCCTTGTTATGGATATAAAGGATTATCTTATATATACCCTTATGTTTGGATGACCCTTCATTTCCATATCAAGAGCATCAACAGATGTCAAGGTAGGATCCCAACTTCTAAGCTTAGGGAAAGAGAACCCTAAATTTGGAAGTTTCCATAGCATGAAGGAGTTATGCATGACAAATTTTTTCTATTAGATTGTATTGAAAAAATGTTGCTCCTCACTCAGGAAGATCTAGAGTATGGTGACATATTTGAGATTGCTCTTTTTGAACCCAAGGATAGTGAGTCTATTGATAAGAAGGTGAAGCAATACATACTCAATCTAGATTCAGCTGAAGAATTCTCATAAGCTAAGCATGAAGATCTAAAGTCTATATCGATTTTTGAAGAACCAGTTAAAGCACCAAAGGACCCAAGACAAAACCTTGAGTAGAAGGATTGGAGTACATCCTCTTAGATGACTTGAAAGTCTACCTTGTGACAATCAATGTCGATCCAATATAAAAGTCGGATGACAAGCTATTATCTGAGCTAAAGAGAAGGTAAAGGCAGTAGATTATTAGATGAATGGCGTCATGGGAGTGAGTCAAGCATTTTACATGCTAAATAAACCTATGGTGAAAGATTTTAAACTATATATAGATCATCAGCACCATTTGAATCCAAATATGAAAGAAATGGTTTGTCTCGAAGTCATAAAGACACTTATGTCTGGTATCATTTATTCCATCTCTAGCTCACCCTGGGTGAGTCTAGTATAGTTTGTTTTTAATAAAGGAGGCACCACACTGGTATAGGATGAAAATAATGAACTCATACCCACTTGCACCCTCACCCAGTGGAGGATGTTTATCAACTTAGGATATAAAAAAAGGCTACACATAAGGATCACTTCCCTTTAACCTTCCTAGACACGTCCTAGAGAACAAACCTTAGCAAGAATACTTGTGTTGTCTCGATGGGTATTATGGATATCAAATCCCAATTCACTCAAATGACTAGGAGAAGACAACCTTTACTTGTCCCTTTAGGACCTATGCTTTCAGAAGAATGTCCATCGGGCTCTGCAATGTGTTAGCTACATTTCAACTATGTATGGCAACCATCTTCAGTAGACTAACTTAAACAATTATGGAAGTTTTCATGGATGATCTCTCCCTTTATGGAGATTCATTTGACTCATTCTTAGTTCAAGTCTCTATGGTCCTTCAATGTTGTGAGGAAGTGCATCTGGTGCTAAATTGGGAGAAGTGTCACTTTAGGGTGAAAGAAGGCATTGTGCTAAGCCTCAAAGGTAGTAACCTAAAAATTGAGTTAGAGAAAGAAAAAATAGAAGTGATATCCAAGATCCCTTCTCAAACCATAGTAAAAGAAGTCAGAATCTTCTTAGGTCATGTAGATTTCTATAGGAGATTTATCATGGACTTATTCACGTTATCTAAGTTGATGATGAATATATAGCTAAAGGATGGTAATTTCCAATTTGATGAAGAATACATGAAGATTTCTAATATTCATAGTTAAACTCACCTCAACTCCCATTATTCGAGCACAAAAACTTGTCACAACCATTCAAGATCATGTCTGACAATAGTGATTATGATTTGGGTGTTATTTTGGGTCACTAAATAGAGAATAAACATGATGTCATCTATTATGCATTCAAACTCTAAATGAAAATTATAGAAACTATCTAACTAATGAGAAGGAATTCCTAGAAGTTTTCTATGTATTTGATATATTCAGATCTTACCTCATGGTTTCAAAAGTTGTAGTTTATAATGATCATATTGCAATTCAATATCTATTAGCAAAGAAGAACACAAAACCCAGATTGATCCAATGGTTCCTTCTTCTATAAAAGTTTCATCTCAAGATACAAGACAAGAAGGGAGGTGAGAATGTATTTTCCAACAACTTGAGTCACCTTCACATTTATGATACAGACAATTTACCTATCAATGACTCCCTACTAGATGATCAACTCAAAAGTTCCATCTTCCTTCCCTTGGTACGCTGGTTTTTTCAACTACCTTGCTATAAGTATTATTTTCCCATAGTGCACTAGTAATGCAAGGAAGAAATGCATGCATGTCGTTAGACAATGTCGTTAGGATGAGCCATATCTTTTCAAATTGTGCGTCATTGGTCTCTAATGGCATTGCATTCCTGAGGAACGAGTCTCATTTATTCTAGAACAATGTCACTCATGCCCTACTTGAAGCCAAATGACATCTAAAAAGACTGCATTGAAGGTCCTACAATGAGGATTCTTTTGTCTGGTGATATTTGAGGATGCTTATAAGTTCTTATTGTGTTGTGATAAATGTTAAGGGTCTAGAAATGTCACCAAAAGAAACAAAATGATTTAAATCTCTATCAAGAATTCAAATATTTGATGTATGGGAAGTATGTTACATGGGCTTGTTCTATTCTTCATATGAATTTTCTTACATCTTGGTAATAGTAGATTATGTCTCTAAATGGGTCAAGGCCATCCCTACAGTTTCAAGCAATTCAAATCATGTTATCAAGTTATTTTAGGACATTATCGTCCCTTGCTTTGGAGTTCCTCACATTATCAGATGGAAGTTCTCATTTTGTGTAAGGAATTTTTGAAACTTATTGAGAAGATATGGTGTGTATCATTAGGTGGAATTTCCCTATCATCCACAGATAAGAGGGAAAATGGAAGTATCTAATCATTTACTTAAGGCCATTCTAGAAAAAATTGGTAGTTGTAATCTAATAGACTAGTCCAACAAAATTGATGATGCTCTTTGTCCTTATAGAAAAGCATTCAAAACACCTATGGGCACCAAACCTTTTAGATTGATATATTAAAAGTCATATTACCTCCCTATTGAATTGGAACACAAAGCTCGATGGGCTATCAAGCAGCTAAATTTTGATTTTAAGGAAGCTGACAAAATAGGTTGTTAGTTGCAAGAACTTGAGGAACTCAGACTAACAGCATTTGAAAATGCACAAATCTAAAAAGAGAGAACAAAATTATGGCATGATGACCATATGAAGAGGAAGGACATACAAGATACATATTAGCTTTTGTTGTTCAACTTATGACTTAGACTTTTTCCATATAAGCTCTGATCACATTGGTTAAATCCGTACATCCTAAGGGATATCTACCAGCATGGTTCTTTCATCCTGTAGAGTAAGAAGTCTGGGGAGTTCATGGTGAATAGCCAAATCTTGAAGAGATTTTTACAATGGTTGGCATGAATGCAAAACTACCTCTTATTCTCTATGTACATAACCAACCATATAATTTAATCCATGTCTCAGGCCAACAATGTACCTTGTTAGACATGGTATGATCAATGATGAGTTTACTGATCTTCTGATTCCCTTATGGAGAAATGATCTTGAAACCTGTCATGTTTACACTTAATCATTACCTTCCGAATCGCTAAGAGACACCATATGAGATATGGAATGTGAAATGTCAGAATATTTCTTTCATGAAAGTTTGGGGATGTGAAGCTTATGTCAAGAAACAGTCTTTTGAAAATCTCAAACCAATATCGGATAAATGATTCTTTGTTGGATACCCTAAGAAAACTAAGGGTTACCACTATATTCCATCTAATAACAAAGCATTTATTTCCAAAATTGATGTATCCTAGAAAGGAATTTATTTCTAGGGTAAAGATTGGTAGGAAAATAGAAATCAAAGAAGTTTGAGACCAATAAGATAACATTGAACCTATGGAGGTTAATAAGGAGCAATAGGAACCACAAGCTGGTGTGGAATCTCAAGCCCCTATTATAACACAGGAACCTCAAAGGTCTAGTAGGGAACATCTTGAGCCATAGAGATATGGTTTTCTCATGACTCAATAAAATGATGTGTTGGTCATTGAGTATGATGATCCAACAACCTACATGAGGCTATTTAGGGACCAAATTCTGAGAAATTTCTTGAATCCATGAAATGTGATATGGAATTCATGTATACCAACAAGGTATGGACCTCGATGGATCTACCTAAAGGGGTAAACCCCATAGTGTGCAAATGGGTCTACAAGAATGAGACTGGAATGGATGGTAATGTACAACTACAAAGGTCAATTGGTAGAAAAAGGATTCAAACAAGTCCACAATGTTGACTGTGATGAAACTTTTTCACCAGTCACCATGGTTTAATCCATCAGGATCATGCTTTCCATTGCTTCTTATCATGACTATGAAATCTAGAAAATGGACGTCAGACTACTTTCCTTAATGGAAATCTTCTAGAGGATGTGTACATGGCACGTCCTAAAAGTTTTATCTCGCTAAATGAAGCTAATAAAGTTTGTAAGCTACAACGATAAATCTATGGATTGAAGCAAGCATCTAGAAGTTGGAATCTTTATTTTTTATGAGACAATAAAATAGGTTGGCTTCATTCAAAATGAAGATGAACCTTGTGCTTACAAGAAGGTTAGTGGGGCATAATTGTAATTCTCATATTGTATGTATATGACATACTATTGATGGGAAAGGGCATACTTACTCTTGAAATTGGTTAAGGCATGGTTGGGGAATACCTTCTTTATGAAGGACTTATGCAAAGGTTCATATATACTTGGAATCAAGATCTATAGAGATAGATCTAGAAGGCCTCTTAGCCTAATCCAAAGTGCATGCATTAACAAGGTGCTAAAGAGGTTTAGCATGCATGACTTTAAGAAAGGAAACTAACCATATATCATGGAATAAGTCTCTCAAATCCCCAATGTATCATCTATTCAGAATAGCGGGCACGAATGAGTAAGATTGCATATGCCTCAGTAATTGGATATATCGTGTATGTAACAATATGTACATGCCTAGATGTCATTTATGCTTTGAGCATGATGACCATGTACCATTCAGAATCCAGTGATGGGGTCACTAGATAGCCATAACAAACATCCTTAAGTACTCAAGAAGAACTAATGATCAATTCCTAATTTATTTAGGTGAGTAGGAATTAGTTGTAATATGTTACATGGATGCAATCTTCCATACTAACAAGGATAATTGTTGGTCGCATTCAAGATTTTTGGTTTGCCTCAATAGTAGAGCTATAAGTTGGAAGAGTTCCAAGCAAGAGATAGTGGTTGATTCTAATATAGAGTTACAAATAACATCCAATGTGGCAAAGGACGTGGTATGAATCAAGAAGTTCATTAGTGAACTTGGGGTGATTCCAACCATTGAAGATGTAGTGGAACTATACCATGACAACAATGGAGCCATTACAGAAGATAAGGAACCCAGACAACATCAACATTCCAAGCACACACTGAAGTGTTACATCTCATGCGAGATATCTTATAGCAAGGAGATGTTAAGATTTGTAGAGTACCAACTGAAAGTAATATTGTAATCCCTTTATGAAAGAACTTTTATAATGGTTTCACGATAGTCATGTCAGATCACTTGGAATTAGATTTTTGAATGATTAGCTCTAGTGCAAGTGGGAGATTGTTGGTTGTATGCCTTGAGAGACATCATGTGATGATTGTAATAGGGATACTTCATATATGATTTGATTATAATAAAAAGTGATTCCACTTATTATGTTTGCCTTAGTATTAATGGATAAACTTCATATTTTCCTAAGAATGGTTTGACTCAATGACATATGTCTTTGTTTGAGGACCCAAACTTGAGATCACATGTATACTTTGAGCAATAATTCTTATTATGTCCCTAGTGGGTTATTATAATGGATATTGGAAGACATTAATAATACACAATGATGGAATGTATTGTGAGTGATTAATGTTTTTCTTTAATCATTATATTGGATATCAACTCACATAAATGAATACTTGTTAGAGAACAAGTTGTGTAGGATAGATCCACCTTGAGAATTAGTGGTAGGAGAAGGATTTTAATCATGGACACAAACTAATTTGGTTGCTAAAATATTTAGGAAATCAAACTAAACAATACTAGCAATCTAGTCGACTGATTGGAGAGTACATTTGACTGACTAGACAATATCATGTGTATCTGATAGGACCGGCTAGTTGAACAAAAAAAAGAGTCACCCAACAAATGCCTACAGTGGTCAATTGACCAACTAGAGAGTCATGTCCAATAACTAATTCAAGTCGATCAGTTGGGTTGGGTCAAACAACTAATGATAATTGTAGTTATGCCCATTAATCATTCCATTGTAAGATAGTGTTATTGTGTTGCTGGATATAATTGAATTGATCAGCTAGACAGTCCAATCGAATGACTGACTATGCACAACTAGTAGGCCAATCGACCAACTGGATATTCTAGTCGACCAACTAGCTTTGCACAGTTGTCGTCCAGCCAAGAAACTTGATCCTTCATGTTGTTGGAGTTTTGGAGACCCTAGCCCTACACTCCTACATAAAGAGGGATGGACAAGGCTCTCAACACACATCTCATATTCATGTTACAGTAACATGAGAGTCTAGCCATCTTACCCGTGAAAGGGAGAGATAGAAAGGGAGAAGAAAGTTGACACTAGCACATTGATGAATAAAAGGGCTATTCCTTCCCAACGGCTCAAGAAACGTGATGTGGAGTTCCCAATTTTCCATCAAGACTACATAGAGGGGTAGAAGATCTACTATTGCATTAGGAGGATACCGTCAACTATCATCCATGTGCTTCTCAAGAAGAAAGTGCATCCATGTGCAAGGATAGTCGTTGAACTCACTCCGAGACAAGATATTTCTTGCACCCTCCTTCCTATACTTCGTTGTTGGCATAATCTGCTAGTTAGGATATATGGACAAACATTTTTTTTGTGATGCCCTTCTCTAGTTCCATATTTCCCAATAATGGTTTCAAAACTAGGACCAATTACGATGTATTAGGATTTAATCGATATGTTCGGATTTTTTTTACCAATTATTTTGTTGCATACGATGTGAATATTTAAATGGTTAATGTGGATATACAATTAAATATCACATACACTAGGGAATGTCATGTATTTTATGTGTATATTATATATATTCGAAATCATAAGTGTTGTCTTAAAATGTATTTTGTTGGTGAATGTGGGCATTTTATGGCCAAAACCCCTTGGATGCATGTGCGTGAATAGTTTAGTTTATGCCTTACACTTTTGGTTTATATACCGCATCTCCTTCCTTTATCTCCAAATGTATCTAATGCTTAATGCACTTCCTCCCATCCAATTTAACCCAAGGTATTCACTTTACACGGTACAATTAAGTAGATAGGAGTAGCATTAGTTTATAAATCTAATTAAAGGGGGAAATTCTGAACATATCAATTAACCAATTGGAAGCCCAATCAACCGACTGAGTTGTAGCCTAGCCGACTAGCTAGAGACCCAACTAACCGACTAGAGTAGTAGCCACACGGTAGAATGAAGGCCCAACTGACTGATTGGAGGTGTTCATCCAATCGATTGAGTAAGGTTACAGTCAAACGATTAGCAAGAGGTCAAGTGATCAACTCAAGAACCAACTGATTGACTATAAGAGTCCAGCCGACTGACTGGCCTATTTCCAACACCAAGTTTTTCCTATGCATGTTGACACATGTGATGATTGACCTTAGGAGGAATAAAATTATGGCTTTAAAGAATTGCACTAGTGTGGCCATAACAAGTGCTTGTATGATTGTGATTGCATGTTTCATTTGGGGATATACTCTGTACATGATACATATTATAAGTATGTGGTGATTGTATATGTATATCTATATATATATATAACCACTCAATCAAATATTAAGCCTTACATTCTTTCCAAAAGAAGCACACGTGAAAATCTAGATCGACTATGTGTGGGCATGTCAAAGAGTGGTGGGTTGTCTATCTTGTGAAAGTGTGAGAATAGATATGTGGGTCCATAAAAGTAGGGTGCTTATTCTATTGTGTTGGCTTTTGGATCAAGCTTAACTTGGTGACCTTAATAGGATTAAGGTCCTAGAAGAATAGAGATGGAATATGACAAAAACGTGTGTATACCATCTATCAAGAGTTGCATTAGATGCAATTGACAAATGTTGCCTACCTAAATAATCAAGTTGTGGGTGATCGACCAAGGGTGGCTCATGATTTGATGAAATATGGATCTTGACCCACTAGAATATCATATGTTGCAATATTCTCAAATCAATATTGAGGTTTATTTTTTTAATAAAATAGTGGAGTAGTAATGAATTAAAGGCCTAATAATATCATAAAACTTTTTCATATCAAATCAAATCAAAAGTGTTTTGACATATGCAATTTTTTTGTAGAAACAAATGGTAAACAACAACACTTTTTCATTGTGATCAGTCCTCAAGAATGACAAACTGTATAGGAACAATTTCCATGACTGGTTCAGGACTTTGAGAATTATTCTCACTCATGAGCATAAGCTCTATGTCCTGGAAACACCAGAATTAGAGGAATCCACTCCCAATGTTCCTAGAGCTTAGAGGGAGGCTTATTGTAAGCAATCTGGTGATGTCACTGACATCAAAGCCTCATGATATGCAACATGAACTATGATTTGTAGAAGAAGCATGAATATATGGACGATGTTGAGATGGTAACACATCTTAAGAACATGTACTAGGATCAAGCAAGGTAGGAGAGGTATGGTGTCTCCAATGTAAGGACCCTGACCCACATTTTGGGCTAACCTTGTTTTCTTTGCTTAAGTGTGTTGCTTAGATCCTTTCTCTAATCATCTAATATGTAATTAGGGTATGTTGGAGGTTTGTTCTCCTTGTTTTAGCTTGTTGCTTGATGTTTGTGCTTTGTGGTGAGGCTTTGGTGCAACTTGCAATTTACCCAGAGTAGGGGTTGATGTGCAAGTTTTCCACCTCTAGAGTGTTTCTTCTCTCTCTTGGCATCATCTAGAGTATAGAGGAAGTGTTGGGTGCCTTGTTTTGTCCTTGGTTGAGTAGTGACGTCCTTGGTGATGTTTTTGGCACATGTTTGAGGTGTGCTTTGCACATGAGAGTGTTGTCTCGGGCTTGAGGGCCTTGGTGAGACCTTGTATCGGTTTGTGGTTCCCTTGAGGAGGCTTGTTGTTAGTTTAGGGTGTCTTGAGGGACATCCAATCAGTTTGGTGGCATCTTGAGGATCACCATATCAGGTTCTGGTGACTCTAGAGGAGTGCCATATCGGTTTGCGACCTAGAATTTCATCTCTATCGGTTTGGATGGGTGTATCGACCTTGACCTTCCTTAGTGACTAAGTGGGTGAGACATAGATCCTATCACCTTATTTCACGGCATGACATGTGTCCTTCCTTCTTAGACATGTGTCTTTAAGGGTTCTCATATGGTGACACCTTCCCCTTGCTCTCTCTCTCTCTATCTCATCAGCCATGTATATATACCCCTTCCTTCTCATGCAAGAGAACCCTTTTAGTGATCCTTGTTTTCTCTCCTTGGTGGTTGACCTTAATCTCAAACAGCACTCTCCCTTGGAGCTTGGTGGGTTAGCCAAGAGCTTTTGGTGCTATCTTTCATCTTCTTCCTTGGTAAGCCATGGTTTTCTAGTTTTCTTTCTCATCTTCTTTCATCTTCTCAGCCATGGATCTTGGTATCTTCTTTCTTCTCTTCTACTCTTTCTTAACCACAATTCTACCTTCCTTCTTGGAGGTGTTGTGCTTAGATGATCTTCTCCCTCTACCTTGATTTTGTGAGCTTGGAGCTTGACCTTGGAGCTTAGAGCTTGGTGGTTGTTCTTAAGGTAGGTTATATAACTCTAAACCTACTTTGTTATTATCGCATTTCTATTTGTTACCTTGCCAGTTGTTCTTAGCTCATTATTCCTTGTTTGCAAGTAGCTTTCTTGGTAGCCTTAAGTTCTATTTTTTAGAACAAAACCTTGCTAAGATGCTGCCATGAGATGCACCTTTCTTTCACCTTGTTAGTATCGTCATCTTGAGGTAGGAGATGACTAAACCAATATGACATGCTAAACTAATATGATATGCTAATCGATATGATATGTTAAGCCAACATGTTATGCAATCTGATATGCCAGGCCGATATGCCCTTGTGTAAACTGATATATCTCTTATGATGTTGGCTTGTCATGATCTAGTGATGACTAGTGAGAAAGAGTATCTAACCTTGATGCTTTTAGTGGAGTATGGAGGTCGACATGGGTAACCCTAACCCGATACATGTTCAATCTGACACACCTTGCAACCTGATACTCCCTAGCACAACACATCTTGTTTTGAGGTGAGAAACACTTCCCTTAAGGTTGAACCAATATAACCAAACCCTAATGGTCGATATCCTATGGAGACTTATGTGGCCAATACATAAAGGGGCACATAAGATGATACCCTAAAGGATGGTGAGGTTGATACCCTAAAGGATGGTGAGGTAGATACCTTATGAGATGGTATGATCGATACACTTTATCATGCACCTCTAGAACGATATCCTTTGTTGTGCCTGTTGGGTTTTAGGGGAGACAGAGAAGGCAGCGGAAACAAAAATTTTCTCCCCCAACCCATACCGAGGAAACGCGTCAACGTCTATATAATAGGAAAGGATGGTTTGCGGAATCATACCTTGTCCCGAGGCTTGCTCAGAGACAATACCTCGTGCAATGCGCGGTCTTCTACTCCGGACTTTGACGGTGTCTGTGCAGCTCCTGGTCGCATCGGGACTGACAACTCCTACTCAAGCCGGACTGTCGGATGACAGTTGTCCTCCTAAGCGGCAGTGTCCTCCCGCCTCTGTAGTAGTCCACACGGACCACCTGGAACTCCACTCTCCTTGTCCCACAAGGAAGTGGAAGGAGTCGCACCCTCCTGTTGACGTACTAGTCGCCAACACGCTCTCCTACCTCCTGTTGCAACTACAGTTGTCCTTCCCTTGCTGCACCTCCCTTTTGCGGGAAGCACTTGCTCGGGCTCTCTCACGGTTACCAAAACCAGAGAGAACGACAACTTGCAGAGCAACTGGTTGCACTGAGCTGTACTTTGAGAAGCCCCCAATACCCCTATATATATAGGAGAGTCATGGGACAGGGTTCTCCATCCCGGGCAATGCGGGACTAAAAAGTAGGAGTAGAAGGGTTCGAGAATTTTCCACAAAAAGCAACCGGTTCGCAACTTGAAATGATCGGTTCACAACTGAACCGATCGGTTCGGCCATTGAGCCGATCGGTTGGACCTGAGCCGACCATTTGGGGCACTCCAACCGATCGGTTGCTGCCCTGAACCGATCGGTTCATGGTCCTAATCCGGCTTTAAAAGACTTTCCTTGTTTCTTTCCCAATTGGTATCGAATACCAATATTATTCCCAATCGAATTGGGCAATTTGAAACCAAAGGAAAATTCTTGCCGACATGACTTTTCCCAACTGGTCGGTTGCACCAGTTGAGCCGATCGGTTCAACCCTTGAACCGGTCATTTCAACCTGGGCATGAGCCGATCGGCCTGGACACTCCAGCCGACCGGTTCAGCACCTCAGCCGACCGGTTCATCACATGAACCATCGGTTGGGAGCACAGGTTGGGCAAAATCAGTCAATTGCGATTTCAATCAATCCGATACTCCAATCAATGCGTCCAACACCTTGAACCATACGATATTGAGCTATCGACTGATTGAGTGTTTAATTGAACTACTAAACTCCTTTAGTAATCAATCTAAACATTGCTTTGTGGACAAAACTCCTCTTCCAGGTTAAATCCTATGTGTGTGACCCTGCAGGTCCATTTCACGTTGGCAGTGAAAGTCCATAACACTTATGACTTCACAAGCAAAGAGCGGTGCCTAGTCACACATCAGTGCTACCCAAGTGAAAGTAGAAAGTTGGAGAACAACTTTCATCCTACAATCCATGAATGGTGTTACAGTGAATGTATAATTCCTTTGTCACTGATATCTCGAATGAACTCGAGGCATGGAACAGTCATCCTGTCAACGTTCATTCACTTCCTTGATCTCAGAGTAGACTGGAAGAGATATGTATGACATCAATATCATATACTGATTCACACATGCGTGCACGCCTTTCTCAATCCTACTCATCAAGTGGCCATGGATATAAAACTCCCTCAGGAGGGACAAATCCCATATCTATCACTCACCCCTCAAAAGCCCCATGTGTCAAAGCCACCCAATCATCACCTTTATAACAACCCATGTTTCAGGACTGCGTTTGATGATGTCAAAGTGTGCCCAACGACATGTGTTGAGTGCAGTGATTTCAGGTCTAAGAATCACACTCACCACCATCACTGTGAGTACTGACTGTGACTACCATCTCATGGTTCCATGTGTCAAACTCACAGTGGGTCTGTCCGGTACCTTGTTCTCTAACAAGTACATATGTGTTTGGTTTGATATCTCTATATCATGACTAATGAGATTCTGTCATTAACCAACACCCACAATCTAGTCTTGTGTGTCATTGCTGCCTATCTACCTTCCACAATGACATCCGACTAGGGACATAACAAGAATGTACAAACTCTTAGCATCTGTATGATCTCATCGTTCAGGTCATGAACCTGAAGGCATATGTCATTGAGTACTGTCATTCTCTAGACATTCAATATGTTCTATCACTATCTCATATGACTGAACCAGAAAGAATTGGAAGCTTTCCTTTGATGTTTATCAAATCAATCTCAATGTATCCCACCAATCATCACATGATTGGCTCTCAGGGCATACATACCAACAGACTCCCACTTGCACTGCGAGCCAATCACCCTTGAATCATATTCATAGTGATCTTCAAACATGTCCCACATGTTACTGTGCTCTAGTGCCAACATAGTGAGTAATGACAACAGCTTGCCAAAGTCTGTACAAATTGCATGTCTCGCATCTCTTCACTGTACGTCATACGTATGAGATGGAGTTGCCGTAATATGCGATCTAGTATTCCTTTGCTAACCTTTAGCCACATTGCATGATCAAGGATTCCAGACTTATCATCAATGAGTGGAATATAAGTTCATCTTATGAACTTCCAGATCCACATAGTATCTACTACTGTTTACTAACACATAGATACTTGGCATTTCCCTTTTAAATGGCTTTATTGGAACATTTCCAATAATCAACAAACTTTCACTTTTATACATCTTATGTATATATTTTGCGATTAATTTTCTGTCCTTTCGAAAGTTCGCATCAATGTAACTCTTTACATTAAACTCTTCCTTATCTCCATAGAACTAGTACTTCACAAGCACTTATCAAGTTCTCATGGTATTCCAGTAACCCTTACTGGAAGTAGACAGACATCCACTCATCATGTCCTACATACGAGTTATCAGGATGAGCACATCACATTGCCATGTCCTACATACAAGATGATGAATGCATTTTATTCTTGCCATGTCATACATGCAAGATAATGGGATGATTACATACATGATAGATTCATATCTATTCTTAGTGTTCCCATTCTTCATAAGAATTGGACACTTGGCCTTGGGATACTAATATCCATGTAACATGGACAAGTTTTCTCCCACTGAATCTGTGCATACTAAACACTTCAGTACAGATTGCCAATGTATGCTTTCTCTTTCCAGGTCAAGAGATTTTCGAGAACTATCTCTATAGATCTCTATTCCTATCACATAGGAAACATCTCTATCTTCCTTAAAGATAATTTCCACATTCGGATTTCCAATCTAGAACATTTCCATTTCACATCAATATGTGGAATGTGAACACTCTCCCACTAAATCACAGATCCCTTCTTTATCTTTGACATATCAGTCAAACCCTTTGACTATATCATCAAAATAAAGATTCAATTTTGAGTTGCTTGAACTCAATCAATCACATTGATTAGTCCATTGTAACTTATAGACTTCATTTGCATTAGTGGATTTATAAACCTTATAGGTTGTGTCACGTACACATCCTGGTTTTATTCCTCATAGGAATGCGGTTTTAGTATCCATATGCCAAATGTCTTAGTCATTAAGTTGCAACAAGCATCATCCTTCTCAAAATGTTATCCATGTGTCTTAACACTTAAGACTCATCTGCAACTTATGGATATGATCCAATGAGTGCTACCATCAAGGTCATACCTTATGGTTCACATGGAAGTCATTTAGGATGTAATGGTTTTAAACCGTAACTCAAGATTCGGTTCCTCATATTCATCTTGATAGTTGACTCATCACATGAACAACTCATCACACAGATAATTGAGGTGTATCTATTAAAGATATAAGAACTCACAACCCTTGTGATTCTTAATTTCTTTTATTAGTGTGGGGTATTCATTTATTAAGAAGAATTCAGTTATTTGATAATCATTCTCTAACTCCTTAGAGTATGATTCCTTCTTGATTCAGACATCACCATGCCTTAATCATGAGTTCACTATGATACACTATCATAATCACTCATAAGGATCCCAAACATTTGGTCCAAGTATTTCATTCATTGATCTCATCAAGAATTAATACTTTACCAAATTTGTACTTCATTTATGATAATCTTGAACACTTCAAGATATTCATATTGGTATTTCTCTAAACACCATTTGAAGTATTAGCATTTATTCCAATAGGTATGTAAATACATCACATGTATTATACCTAATAGGATAATCATTCTCCCACTACATTAGTGAAGATTGATTAATCATGTCCAAGATATTCATGTCTCTTACTGGTTCTATAACCAAAAGAGTCTAGATTTATCCATCACATGGAAACTAGAAATGAATTTCTCATGATTAATGCTAATTAAATTGTTTGAGTTATCTATAACTTTTAGGTATCGTCTTATCTTATGCATATCAAATATCATAAGATAAATAAGGCATTGCCACAAAGATCACATCTTTATAAATTGAAACATCTCTTTATTAATTGCCATCATTGTCACACAATATGCAAAAATAAAGTGTTTCTATCTATTGGCAAGTATGAAATAGCAGTTTATAACTGTATTACATGCCTTATTGGCTGAAAATAAACTAAAGTATTCCTATCTATAAAGGCAACACTTACCCCAAGTAAGAATGCTTTACACTTTACATCTTGATATCATATATCTCAAAAAGTGTTACAAGTTTATTTACATGACACCTTCAAGTAGAGGCTTCAGTCGCCTCCTTCTTCTTTTGTTCTTCCAGGTAGAGAGGACAATTCCTTTTCCAATGTCCTGGCTTTTAACAATGGTGGCAATTTCCTTTCTTTGTCACGCCTCCCTTGGCCTTGAGAGCTGAAGATGGCTTGGACTCCTGGCTAGCTTTAGAACCTTTCTTAGCTTTGCCCTTGCCCTTGCGCTTGGACTTGCCTTTCTTGCTCGTGATCATCATCACGGACTTAGGCTTGTCCTTCTTCATCTGTAACTCAGCTGTCCTCAACATGCCCAACAACTCTGACAGTGGCCTATCAAAGTTGTTCATGTTGTAGTTCATCACAAACTGACTATAAGATTCGGGAAACGATTGCAGTATCACGTCAGTAGCCAACTCTTGGCTCAGTGGAAATCCCAGTCTCTGCAGGTTCTCCACATACCCAATCATCTTGAGTGTGTGAGGACCAACTGGATCTCCTTCTGTCATGACGCACTTGAACAGCGCCCTAGAAACATTGTACCTCTCTTGTCGTGCCTGATCTTCATACATGTTCCTGAGATGCAGAATCATCCCTATGACACCCATGTTCTCATGTTGCCTCTGCAACTCATGGTTTATTGAACATAGCATCAAGCACTTTGCATCAATGGCATCATCAGAATGCTTCTTGTAAGCATCCCTTTCTGCCTTTGGTGCATTAGGAGTGGGTTCCTCTGGAATTGGAGTATCCAGGACATAGAGCTTGCGCTCTTGAGTGAGAACAATTCTCAATGTCCGATACCAGATGTGGAAGTTTGTCCCATTTAGCTTGTCCTTGTCAAGGACCGATCGCAAAGAAAAGTTGTTGTTGTTTGTTGCCATTTGAACTACAAAAGGAAAATATGCAATTTTAGTCCAAAACTCATTTTTGACTTATTTGATTGATTTGAAAGTTTGACGATATAATTAGGACTTTAATTAATTATCGCTCCCACTATTTTACTTCAAATTGATAGCCCTCACCATAAATTCGGAAGATTGCAGCGTACAACCTTCTAGTGGGCAAGATCCTGAAATCCTCTAAGTCATGGACCATCTAGGGCTGTCACCCACAACATAGATCTCTCAGGTAGGCAACTTTTGCCAATTGCATCATATGCAACTCTTGATAAGATGTCATATACAACTCCTTGCAATGATCATCTCCATGCCTCAAGGTACTAGATCCCATCTAGATCACCTTGTTAAGTCCGACCCAAAGCAAACACGATGAATATGCACCCTGCTAGGGCAGACCCACACATTCATCATTCACGCTTCCATGAGATAGATGGTGCACCACGCTAGGGCATGCCCACACTTGGTCGATCAAGCTTTTCACGTGTGTTGCATTTGGAAGGCATCTAAAACTTAATATTTTAATGAGGGATTTGGTTTTATATACATATACATATCCAATCACCACAATACATAGTACGTATCATATACATGCTATATCCCACAGAAAACATGCACAAAACGATAAAAGCGATGATTATGGCCATCCTAATGTGATTCCTCGAGCCAAGAGGAATCACGGTCATCTAGGTCAACATCACATGCAACCTGTACAAGATGAACTTTTGTGCCTTGCCTTCCGAGTTGATCAACTCATCACATGAATGATCTGTACTCTCTAGCCGGTCGTCTAGGTGCCACCAGCCGATCGGTTGGCTCCTCCAACCGATCGGTTCGCCTGGTCATTGTGCATCTCGTCATGTCCTCCACCCGCTCGTCTCGCTCCTCGAACTGGTCATCAACCGATCGGTTCACTCCTTGAACTGACCGTCTGGAAGGTCAACCGATCGGTTCACTCCTTGTACCGATCGTCTGAGCAGTCGTCTTGATGTCCGCCGGTCTTTGACATAACAGGAAATAAAGTTCTATCATATTTATTACATTTCTTTAAAAGGGAAACCCCGAGTTACATTCGGGGGGAGCAAAGGCAGGAAAGAATCTCGAATTATTTCGAGTTACATCAGGAATAAGAGAGGGAAGATCGGTGCGCAGACCGAGATGCAAGCAACCACAACCAATCACAGATAGGGGTTTATAGGCCATAATCATGCTACATACATCCACCACAAAACTCATTTAAGGGCGACGCGTATCGAGTGCATTAATAATACATATCATATATGTAATTAGGGATTTGTGGATTTAGGATTGGACATGCATAAAGCTGATATTATTCACATCGTATGGAATAAATAAAGGCGACAAACCAAAATCGATCATATCGATATTCCTAAAATATAGAACAGCTGACGTGGCTCTGATACCACTGTTGGGTTTTAGGGGAGATAGAGAAGGCAGCGGAAACAAAAATTTTCTCCCCCAACCCATACCGAGGAAACGCGTCAACGTCTATATAATAGGAAAGGATGGTTTGCGGAATCATACCTTGTCCCGAGGCTTGCTCGGTGACAATACCTCGCGCAATGCGCGGTCTTCTACTCCGGACTTTGACGGTGTCTGTGCAGCTCCTGGTCGCACCGGGACTGACAACTCCTACTCGAGCCGGACTGTCGGATGACAGTTGTCCTCCTAAGTGGCAGTGTCCTCCCGCCTCTGTAGTAGTCCACACGGACCACCTGGAACTCCACTCTCCTTGTCCCACAAGGAAGTGGAAGGAGTCACACCCTCCTGTTGACGTACTAGTCGCCAACACGCTCTCCTGCCTCCTGTTGCAACTGCAGTTGTCCTTCCCTTGTTGCACCTCCCTTTTGCGGGAAGCACTTGCTCGGGCTCTCTCACGGTTACCAAAACCAGAGAGAACGACAACTTGCAGAGCAACTAGTTGCATTGAGCTGTACTTTGAGAAGCCCCCAATACCCCTATATATATAGGAGATTCATGGGATAGGGTTCTCCATCCCGGGCAATGCGGGACTAAAAAGCAGGATTAGAAGGGTTCAAGAATTTTCCACAAAAAGCAACCGGTTCGCAACTTGAAATGATCGGTTCACAACTGAACCGATCGGTTCGGCCATTGAGCCGATCGGTTGGACCTGAGCCGACTGTTTGGGGCACTCCAACCGATTGGTTGCTGCCCTGAACCGATCGGTTCATGGTCCTAATCCGGCTTAAAAAGACTTTCCTTGTTTCTTTCCCAATTGGTATCGAATACCAATATTATTCCCAATCGAATTGGGCAATTTGAAACCAAAGGAAAATTCTTGCCGACATGACTTTTCCCAACTGGTCGGTTGCACCAGTTGAGCCGATCGGTTCAACCCTTGAACCGGTCATTTCAACCTGGGCATGAGCCGATCGGCCTGGACACTCCAGCCGACCGGTTCAGCACCTCAGCCGACCGGTTCATCACATGAACCGATCGGTTGGGAGCACAGGTTGGGAAAAATCAGTCAATTGCGATTTCAATCAATCCGATACTCCAATCAATGCGTCCAACACCTTGAACCATACGATATTGAGCTATCGACTGATTGAGTGTTTAATTGAACTACTAAACTCCTTTAGTAATCAATCTAAACATTGCTTTGTGGACAAAACTCCTCTTCCAGGTTAAATCCTATGTGTGTGACCCTGCAGGTCCATTTCACGTTGGCAGTGAAAGTCCATAACACTTATGACTTCACAAGAAAAGAGCGGTGCCTAGTCACACATCAGTGCTACCCAAGTGAAAGTAGAAAGTTGGAGAACAACTTTCATCCTACAATCCATGAATGGTGTTACAGTGAATGTATAATTCCTTTGTCACTGATATCCCGAATGAACTCGAGGCATGGAACAGTCATCCTGTCAACGTTCATTCACTTCCTTGATCTCAGAGTAGACTGGAAGAGATATGTATGACATCAATATCATATACTGATTCACACATGCGTGCACGCCTTTCTCAATCCTACTCATCAAGTGGCCATGGATATCAAACTCCCTCAGGAGGGACAAATCCCATATCTATCACTCACCCCTCAAAAGCCCCATGTGTCAAAGCCACCCAATCATCACCTTTATAACAACCCATGTTTCAGGACTGCGTTTGATGATGTCAAAGTGTGCCCAACGACATGTGTTGAGTGCAGTGATTTCAGGTCTAAGAATCACACTCACCACCATCACTGTGAGTACTGACTGTGACTACCATCTCATGGTTCCATGTGTCAAACTCACGGTGGGTCTGTTCGGTACCTTGTTCTCTAACAAGTACCTATGTGTTTGGTTTGATATCTCTATATCATGACTAATGAGATTCTGTCATCAACCAACACCACAATCTAGTCTTGTGTGTCATTGCTGTCTATCTACCTTCCACAATGACATCCGACTAGGGACATAACAAGAATGTACAAACTCTTAGCATCTGTATGATCTCATCGTTCAGGTCATGAACCTGAAGGCATACATCATTGAGTACTGTCATTCTCTAGACATTCAATTTGTTCTATCACTATCTCATATGACTGAACCAGAAAGAATTGGAAGCTCGCCTTTGATGTTTATCAAATCAATCTCAATGTATCCCACCAATCATCACATGATTGGCTCTCAGGGCATACATACCAATAGTGCCTTGGCCAACACCCTCTCATTGAGGTGATGAGCTCGATACCTAGTGACGATAAATGGATACCCTACCTTAGATTGGGGGCCGATACCCTACCTTAGAGTGGTGGTCGATACCCTACCTTAGTGTGGTGGCTGATACACTACCTTAGAGTGGCGGCCAATACCCTACCTTAGTGTGGTGGTCGACACCCTAACCCTAACTGTTACCCTATGTGATGTGTAGTGATGCATCTTGTTGATGTTGGGGTTACATGGTGTGACGTGATACCCTATGGTGTAATCATGTGTATGATGTTAAAGGATAGACCTCTTTACATATTTCATAATAATGATAGGAATATGTTTCTACATCTCTTAAATATACTCCATAACAATGAAGGAAGTGATAACCTAAGGGTGGTTGGTGATCTAACCTTGTAAACCCTAATTACTATGATGTAAAATGTATGGAGTAAATGTATGGCATGAGTTCTATGAAATGATGATGCTTTGCCTTCATTTTTTTTATAGAAACGTGGCCATTAAATTGATGAAAGCCATACAACATCTACATAGAAAAAGGATCTGAACAGACTCATGATCCCAGTAGAGAGAACAACTTTTAACAGATTGAATTGGATACAAATAGGACTCTTCAGCTTGGATTCCTCCCTTTCGTTCTTGCAAAAGCAACTTTCAAACGGAATCAAACCACAATTCTGGGTAGCATTTGTGTAACGCAGAGCTCTACCACCAAGATCAAAGCCAATAAGATCATTTTCTAAAAAGGATCCATACAACCTCCATCCCCTTATACAAAGACGGCGAACAAGGCAATAACCACTAACCAAAGAAAGGGAGAAAACTCCTTCCAAAACTGAAGCAACTGGAGGAACCCCAGAGACTCTGACCTCCTCCTCATAGGGAGGACCTTCACTAAGGAAGGACAGACGACCCACAAAAAGAGGGACAAACAAGCACCGATGCCCAACGAGGATAAAGGCAGAAGCCTGCCCCAACAAACCTAATGAAAAGAAAACAAGACGCGAGCGGAAAAGACCCAACAGAAAGGAAATTGTACCAGAAGAAGCAAGAAAAAGAAAACTTGATCCTAACAAAGTTGTCGACTGGCAGGAGACTACAAGACGAAGCTGTCTTAGGGGCCAAGTCAGAGATGAAGAATCTTCCATTGCCCTTGAGTCACCCTCACCGACCGACGCGGCGCTCCAGACACATGTCTGGAACAGGTTGACGAAAGGGAGGAGAGGCCCGATTTGAGAGGATCCCGACCAGCTGAAGACACCTCCGCAAGGAAGCAAGCTAGCTGAGGCCCAGGGGGAGCGGGGAGGTGCCTCCAAGCTGCATTGCCCCCTCCCCCGAGCGTGGGAAGCTTCTGTGCCCTAGCCGCCTCGAGGAGTCGCCAGAGCGGAGCGTGTTAGGGGATTGTTTTGCCCAATCTTTTCATGATGCTTTGCCTTCTTGTTATCAGCTTCTAACTGTGTAGGTGATACTAATCGATGTACATAGCCAGGTATGAGCTATGGTGGTTATGATGTGATGGACATTGGTCCTTGTGATGGACATGTGATCCTTGTGATGGACATCGGTCCTTGGGATGGACATATGATGAATAGTAAGCATAAAGAAACATGATGAGATGAGTTATGCCATGTTTATGTAGATCTTATTTAAAGGTTATACATTGTAACTTGATTGATGTTTAAAGATGTATGAATTGATCTAATTAATCAAGTGAAATATAATAGTGTAGTTGACCTATGCCATAGATCCATTCAGTGTCAGCACTTGCTGAATGGTGAAACAAGTTTTAACTCGGAGCACATATTGTTGAATATTTTGAATGCAAGTTGATGTATCTCCTTGTGTCCTAAATGTATATGAATGGGATTGGCTGCGGTCATACCCCAATAATGATTACAACTACAGTTGTAGCTCAATTTGAGATATAGGAATGGCTGCGGTCATATCCTAGTAAAGAGTACAGTTACGGCTGTAACTCACAAGCGTCGTGACATGTACTAAGGTGGGCTAGATATGTACAGTTGGACTATAAGTCACTGATAGCAGTCTGACTAATGATGTCACTACTAATGTCCTCATACTGACCGAGGGGATGAGGTCTTGGATTCTAACTCTTCCATTAGACCTTGTATGGCACTGATTTTGACTATATACATATAGTGGTCGGTTGAATTTGGATGGTATGATTCAAATCCTCAGGGCATAATGAAACATGTAATCAGCCGTGTAGTATAATTGCATAGGATCAAATACAAAAACATTGGTTGAGGCCTCGCTTGATCTTTATGCAATGTTTTTGATAGAAAATATACATGTTCTTCATATTCCTTTTTAATTATTAAGATGTTTCATAAATCAATAGTATTTTATCTTCCTATTAATAACCTTTGCCTGCTACATGTTAGTTATGTTTATATTGTTGCTCATTTTATCTTATCTGTGATAATAATAGAGTTGGCAGAGAGTTATATCTCTCACAGGGACTGTGTGTCTCACCCTGTTGGTTAAACCCCCTTTTTAGGTGGACAAGCACGAAGAGGTAGAGATCGTGTAGAGGAGGTTGATAAGTAGCCAAAGGAGCAGTAGCTGATAAGGTTGGAGTATTTCTGGATGTCTTTAGTTGATAGAGTCCTAGAGTCGTCCATGTACACTCGGGTCTTTGGGAATGTTTTGTAGATGTTTTGTGAACATCTTATCTTTATGTGCCTTTGTATATCAGATATGATGGAATCATGTATATATGTTCTGGAATAGTGCTTTCGTTACAGGTTGACAGCATGCCTTGTCAATGCTTTGAGGCATGAAAGTACTCAAGGGTAAAGGTTCTTTCTATATATCTATTTTATGAAAAAGGTTTTAATTTTTAGTGTTTTCTGCCAATAAGTTTATTAATATCTCTTCCACGGTTTTGTTTTGAGTAATCTCATTTTGTCGTGGATTAGGGCATCATAGTTTAGGTTGGTATCAGACCTTTAGGTTCGTAGAGTCTATAGGGACCTAGGACTAGGGTTTGTGTTTGTTCTAGTTGAGGGAGGTATCTTTCTTGGGGCACGTTATATCTATATAAGGAGTACGAGTGGACCCTAAGAAGGTAGAGTATGTGACAGAATGGGAGTAGCCAAAGATGCTGATAGAAGTGTACAGTTTCCTATGTTTGGTAGGCTACTATAGGAGGTTCATTAAGGTCTTCAGCACTATCACCCTACCCCTAACTAAGTTGACATGGAAGGGTGTGTCGTTCATTTAGGATGACAGGTGTCAACGAGCTTTTTAGACGTTGAAGGAGAAGTTGACAAGTGCACCAGTTCTGGTTTTTTTCTGAGCAAGGAAAAGGATACATTGTCTTTTGTGATGCATCCAAGAAAGGTTTGGGACGTGTGTTGATGTTGGACAAGAAAGTGATTTATTTGGCTTCCCGATAGCTTAAGAAACATGAGGAGAATTATCCAATCCATGATTTGGAGTTATCTCTAGTGGTTCATGCCTTGAAGATTTAGAGACACTATATGTATGGGGAGAAGTGTCAGATCTTCACAGATCACAAGAACCTGAAGTATATCTTTTCACAGTAAGATTTAAATATGAGGCAACATCGTTGGATGGATTTGATCAAAGATTACGATTGCACGATTGATTATCACCCAAGAAATGCAAATGTCATGGCAGACGCTTTGTGCAGAAAATCTTCATCTATGGATAAAGGTTGGTTGAGTTCTTTGATGTGTCACAAGTGAGACATGTTGGTCTCCTTGCGTTAGATGAATGTAAGTTAAAAGGCTCTCTATTATCCGATTTACTGGCATAGTTACAAGTGAAGCCTATACTGAGACAACATATCAAAGAATCTCAATAGATAGATATTGTGACACAGTAGATTAGGTCAGCATTCAGCAATGAGAAGCATGATGGTTTCCATGAGACAAAAGATAGGATAGTATGTTATTATCATAGGATAATAGTTCCTGATACAGATAACCTAAGGAATACGGTATTGGGAGAAGCTCATACATCTATGTATGTTATGCAACCAAGTAGTACTAAGATGTACCACAATCTGAAGGATATTGGTGGTCAGGATTGAAGAAAGATGTAGTTGAGTTTGTTGCAAGATGTGCTATGTGTCAACAAGACAAATCTGAGCATCAGAAGCCTATAGGAATGTTGCAACCATTGCATATACCTCAGTGGAAGTGGGATCGTGTAACTATGGACTTTGTGGTTGGTCTACCTAGGACAGTCAAAGGTTATGATTCCATTTGGGTAATTGTTGATAGTTTTCCCAATTCAGTGCATTTCCTTCATGTGAAGACAACATTTATAGCAGAGAATCTTGCTCAAGTCTATGTTGACAAGATTGTGTGTTTGCACAGTGTCCCAGCTACTATTGTATCTGATAGAGGTCCTCAGTTTACAAGTCCCTTTTGGGAATGACTGCACACAACCTTAGGTACGCAGTTGAACTTCAGCACTGCTTTCCACCTACAGACAGATGGTCAATCTGAAAGGACCATCCATATCTTGGAAGATCTATTGAGGGCTTGTGTTCTTTAGTTTACAGGAATTTGGGATATGCACCTCAGTCTGATAGAGTTCGCCTACAATAACATCTACCAGAGAAGTATTGACATGGCACCATATGAGGCATTGTATGGGAGACATTGTAGATCTCCGTTGTGTTGGTATAAGATAGGGGAGTATCGACTTTTAGGTCCTAAGCTTGTGCAGCAGATGGCAAAGAAGATCAAAGTGATACAACAATAGTTGAAAGTAGCATAGGACAGACAGAAGTCATATGCATACAATCGTCATAGACCCTTGGAGTTCCAAGTGGGAGACAAAGTATATCTGAAGGTCTCTCCCTAGAAAGGTGTTTTGTGATTTAATAAAGAAGGGTAAGTTGGCTCCCAGGTTCATGGGACCTTACCCAATTATGGTACGAGTTGGGAAAGTGGCCTACAAGTTGGAGTTTCCACCTGAGTTGCACAGGTTGCATCTAGTTTTCCATGTCAGTATGTTGAGGAAATGCCATATGGATACAGAGTCAGTGTTACATCCTGTGGAAGTAGAGCTTGATGAGAATATGACCTATGTGGAGGGTCCAGTGTTGATCCTTGATCAGAAGGTGAAGAATTTGAAGAGGAAGGACCTTGTTCTTGTGAAGGTTCTTTGGCATCATCGTAGTGTTGAGGAAGCCACGTGGGAGATCAAAGAGGAGATGAGGAGGAAGTACCCTTCTCTTTTCACTTAGGATTTTGGGGGCAAAATCCATGTTAGGGGTTTATGGCTTGTAAGGACCATGACCCACATTTTGGGCTAACCATGTTTGCTTTGCTTGAGTGTGTTTCTTATCCCTTGCTCTAATCGTCTAAGATGTAATTAGGGCATGTTGGAGGTTTGTGCTCCTTGTTTGAGCTTGTTTCTTGATGTTTGTGCTTTATGGTGAGGCTTTGATGCAACTTGCAATTTACCCAGAATAGGGTTTGATGTGCAAGCTTGCCACCTATAGAGTGTTTCTTCTCTCTCTTGGCTTAAACTAGAGGAGAGAGGAAGTGTTGGGTGCCTTGTTTTGCCTTGGTTGAGTAGTGACATCCTTGGTGGTTTTTTTAGCACATGTTTGAGGTGTTGTTTGCACATGAGAGTGTTGTCTCGGGCTTGAGAGCCTTGGTGAGACCCTATATCAGTTTTTGGTTGCCTTGGGGAGGCTTGTTATCAGTTGAGGGTGTCTTGAGTGACATCCTATCAGTTTGGTGGCATTTTGAGGATCACCATATTGGGTTGTGGTGAGTCTAGAGGAGTGCCATATCAGTTTGTGACCTAGGGTTTCATCCCTATCGGTTTGGATGGGTGTATCGACCTTGATCTTCCATAGTGACTAAGTGGGTGAGACATAGATCCTATCACCTTGTCGCATGGCATGGAATGTGTCCTTCCTTCTTGGACATGTGTCTTTTAGGGTTCTAAGGTGGTGACACCTTCCCCTTTCTCTCTCTCATCGTCCATGTATATATACCCATTCCTTCTCATGCAAGAGAACCCTTTTAGTGATCCTTGCTTTCTATCCTTGGTGGCTGACCTTGAGATTGAAGAGCACTCTCCCTTAGAGCTTGGTGGGTGAGCCAAGAGCTTGTGGTTCTCTCTTTCATCTTATTCCTTGGTAAGCCATGGTTTTCTACTTTCTTTCTCTACTTCTTTCTTCTTCTCGGACATGGATCTTGGTATCTTATTTCTTCTCTTCTGCTCTTTCTTAATCATGGTTCTACCTTCCATCTTGGAGGTGTTGTTCTTGGAGGATCTTCTCCCTCTACCTTGAGTTTGTGAGCTTGGAGCTTGACCTTGGAGCTTAGAACTTGGTGGTTGTTCTTGAGGTGGGTTATATAACTCTAAACCTACTTTTTTATTATCACCTTTCTATTTGTTACCTTGATAGTTGTTCTTAGCTCATTATTCTTTGCTTTATAGTAGATTTTCTTGGTAGCCTTAAGTTCTATTTTTGTGAATAAAACCTTGCTAAGTTGCTACCATGAGATGCACCTTTCTTTCACCTTGTTAGTATCCTCATCTTGAGGTAGAAGATGACTAAACTGATATGACATGCTAAACTGATATGATATGCTAACTGATATGATATGCTAAGCCGACATGTTATGCAATCCAATATGCCAGATCGATATGCCCTTGTTTAGACTGATATATCTCTTATGATGTTGGCTTGTCGTGATCTAGTGATGACTAGTGAGGAAGAGGGTTGAACATTGATGCTTTTAGTGGAGTATGGCGGTCGAAATGGGTAACCCTAACCCGATACATGTTCAATCTGACACACCTTGCAACCTGATACTCCCTAGCCTGATACATCTTGTTTTAAGGTGAGAAACACTTCCCCTAAGGTTCAACTGATACAACCAAACCCTAATGGTTGATATCCTATGGAGACTTATGTGGCCGATACACAAAGGGGCACAGAGGTAGATACCCTAGTTGATGGGTAGGCCGATACCCTAAAGGATGGTGAGGCTGATTCCTTATGACATTGTATGATTGATACACTTTCTCATGCACCTCTAGACCAATATCCTTTGTTGTGCCTTAGCTGATACCCTCTCATTGAGGTTATGAGCTCAATACCTAGTGATGATAAATGATACCCTATCTTAGAGTGGTGGTCGATACCCCACCTTAGAGTGGTGGTCGATACCCTACCTTAGTGTGGTGGTCGATACCCTACCTTAGAGTGGTGGTCGATACCCTACCTTGGTGTGGTGGCTGACACCTAAATCCTAGGGATGGAAAAAAGAGGATAACTATATCCATTATCTACCAACCTAACCGCTCCATTAATTTAAAATTATAATGGATGTCCAATCCATATGGTTCGGTTACCATGGATGTCGATGAGCATGTTTCCATGGAGATGCAACCATCATATGAATCCATCTTTGGCTCTTTACACATGATGCAGTAGGTGATGGGCCCACCTTTTCTTGCAAGTCATGCATGATGGTTTTTCCTTTCAATGTATTTGCAGTCATCACCGTTGTGGTATATTCCACCGCCGCCGCTTCCTACAAGTTTTCACCGGAGATCAGATATAAGAGTGGTAGTATCAGGGTTTTTATTAGCAAGCTCCCCGGCCACCAACACCCCAAGGACCGGGTAAGACTTGTGATTGTTGCTGCAGTGCTAAGCGGTGCAGTTGTTCCTCGTCATACATGACGGCGAGTGTGTGTGTCGGATTGCTGCTGCAATGCAAAGTAGTGCAGTTGTTCCTCGTTGTATAGGACGGTGAGTGTTCCAGAGTGGTCGACCTCGCTGATAAGTGACCGCAGAAGGTAGGAACCATGACATTAATGGCAACCTGAATAGGGGGGTACGTTGGGAGAGGGATGATAGAGATCATGCAGGCCCTCGCCGGTGGCACTTCTTCCAATAAGGAAGCCGAAGGCAAAACAAACTCGGTGAGTAGAACGTCTCTAGAAGACCGCCGCTGTCAAGGCCTTAGAGAGCACAGCCCATTGCTGCCATGAAGGATGCATATTGTCGAAGCCGTTGGCTGCAATTGGGATCCACAAGTAGAAGTGCAAATTAAATTAAATGGATAACCAATATCCGACCCGTAACCATGCAAAAGTTGCATATTTCCGCACCATTGTAACCATATACGGTTGGTTGTCCAGAATGATTGGATGAAATGGCCTGGATGCTGGATATCTAGTGGTAAACAGATCTTTTTGCCATCCCTACTAAATCCTAACCGATACCCTATGTGATGTGTAGTGATGCATCTTGTTGATGATAGGGTTACATTGTGTGATGTGATACCCTATGGTGTAATCATGTGTATGATGTTGAAGGCTAGACCTCCTTACATGTGTCATAATAGTGACAGGAATATGTTTCCACATCTCTTAAATATACTCCATAACAATGAAGGAAGTGATAACCTAGGGGTGGTTGGTGATCCAACCTTGTAAACCCTAATAGGGTAAAGTCAAACCCTAATTTCTATGATGTAAAATGTATGGAGTAAATGTATGGCATGAGTTCTATGAAATGATGATGCTTTGCCTTCTTGTAATCAGCTTCTAACCATGCAGGTGATACTAATTGATGTACATAGCTAGGTGTGAGCTATGGTGGTTATGATGTGATGGGCATTGGTCCTTGTAATGGACATGTGGTCCTTGTGATGGACATGTGGTCCTTGTGATGGACCTTGGTCCTTGTGATGGACATATGATGAATAGTAAGCATAAAGAGACATGATGTGATGAGTTATGCCCTATTTATGTAGATCTTGTTTAAAGGTTATATGTTGTAACTTGATTAATGTTTAAAAATGTCTGAATTGATCTAATTAATCAAGTGAAATCTAATAGTTTAGTTTCCATGTGCCATAGATCCATTCAGTGACAACTCTTTTTGAATGGTGAAATGAGTTTTAACTCAGTGCGCATATTGTTGAATATGCGGGGTGCAAGTTGAGGTATCTCCTTGTGTCCTGAATGTATATGAATGGGATTGGATGCGGTCATACCCCGATAATGAGTAAAATTGTGGTTGTAGCTCAATTTGAGATACAGGAATGGTTGCGGTCATATCCTAGTAAAGAGTGTGGTTGTGGTCATAACTCACTAGAGCCGTGACTTGTACTAAGGTAGGACAGATATGTACAGTTGGACTATAAGTCACTGATAGCAGTTTGACTAATGATGTCACTGTTAATGTCCTCGTACTGACTGAGGGGATGAGGTTGTGGATTCTAGCTCTCCCATTAGACCTTGTATGTCATTGATTTCTACTATATACATATAGTGGTCGGTTGGATTTGGATGGTACGATTCAAATCCTCAAGAAATAATGAAACACATAATCAATTGTGTAGTATAATTTCATAGGATCAAATACAAAAACATTGGTTGAGACCTCGCTTGATCTTTATACAATGTTTTTGATAGAAAATATATATATTCTTCATATTCCTTTTTAATTATTAAGATGTTTCATAAATCAACAGTAGTTTCTCTTCCTGTTAATATCCATTGTCTGGTACATCTTAGTTGTGTTTATACTGTTGTTCAGTTTATCTTATCTGTGATAATAATAGAGTTGGCAGAGAGTTATATCTCTCATTGGGACTGTGTGTCTCACCCCATTGGTTAAGCCCCTTTTTAGGTGGACGAGCACGAAGAGGTAGAGATCGTGTAGAGGAGGTTGAGCAGTAGCAAGAGGAGTGGTAGTTGATAAGGTTGAAGTGTTGTTGGATGTCTTTTGTTGATAGAGTCCTAGAGTCATACATGTATAGTTGGGTCTTTGGGAACGTTTTGTAGATGTTTTGTGAATGTTTTATCTTTATGTGCCTTTGTATATCATACATGATGGAATCATGTATATATGTTCTGGAACAGTGCTTTTATTATAGGTTGACAACATGCCATGTCGATGCTTTGAGGCATGAAAGTACTCAAGTGTAAAGGTTATTGCTATATGACTATTTTATGAAAAAGATTTAATTTTTAGTGTTTTCTGCCAATAAGTTTGTTAATCTTTCTTCCGCAGTTTTGTTTTGAGTAATCTCATTTCTCCATGGCACAGGGCATCACATCCAAGGTGATCTTTGCGTATAAAATGGCAGAGAGAGATCTAGTAGGGCCCCATGTGCTCAAGATAATTGGGCATGTGTGAAACCTAGACATATTGGGATTTCATTTAGCCCAAGAGTTGGCCATATGTATGATTCTACAATCATTTCCTGAATCATCTAGCCAATTTATCAAGAACTATTACATGAACAACTTGACTAACCGATGTCTAAATTGCTTGGCATGTTGATAAATTCCAAAACACAAATGAAGAAGGACAAACCCAAATGCATGATGATGATTAGCAAGGGAAAATGGGAGTCCAAGGGCAAAGGAAAAGCCAATAAAAGTTTTGTGGCTAGTCATAAACCCAAGTCTTCTGCACTTAAGGCAAAGGGAAGGATAAGTAAGGAAGGCAATTGTCACTAGGATAGGAATTACCCTATTTACTTGGAGGAACTCTGAAAGAAGTAGGAGATAGAGATCTCCACTTTAGGAAATTATGTCTACTTCTTCATCATGGGTATTGGATACCTAATGTGGATCTCACATATTCTCTAATATGTTGAATCTATAAAGAAGTAAACCCTTGAAGAAGGGTTAGGTCGAACTGTGCATTGCAAATGGAGCAAGAGTTGTTGCGACTGTAGTTGGTACCTATCATTTTCTCTAACTAGTGGCCTTGTAATAGAGTTAGATGACTTCTATTATGTACATGCCATTAATAGGAACATCATTTATGTTTCTTGTTTGGACAAGAATGGGTTCAAATTTCATATAAAGAATGGTGATGTTCTATTACTAAAGATGAGATATTTTATGGAAGTTCCCCTGTGTCTTATGATTTTATATATTAGATCTAGAGATAAGAGTATATAAAAAAAGTACTAAAAGGCTAAAACTTGTTGATTCAAACTAAACATTCCTTTTCATTGTCGTTTAGGGTGCATAAATGAGAAACACATTCCTATACTCCATAAAGATGGGTGTCTAGACTCTTTTGGCTTTAAGTCAATAGTGGCATGCGAGCCTTGCTTATTGGGCAAGATGAAAAAAGCTCCTTCCACGAGAAATAGTGAGAGATTGAGTGATCTATTGGGTCTCCTACATAGCAATGTATGTGGACCTTTTAGCACAAATTCTAGAGGTGGTTACTAGTACTACATCACATTTGCTAATGATCTTAGTAGACATGCCTTTGTGTATTTAATGCAACAGAAGTCAAAACCCATTGAAAGTTCCAAGGATTTTATTAATGAAATACAAAACCAACTTGGTAAAAGTATTAAAGCACTTTGATCCAATCGGGGTGGAGAATACTTAATCTAAGAGTTTGAGGACCTTCCACGAGACCGTGGTAATGCATCATAATGGACTACACCTAGAAAGACACAACATAATGGTGTATGATAAGAAGAAATTGTACACTGTTGTACATGATACAATCAATGATGAGTTTTTATAAGGTTTAAACTTCATTCTTTGGATATTCTTTAGAAACTATAGTTTTTACACTTAATCATGTGTCTTCTAAATCGGTTCAGAAGACATCATATGATATATGGACCGAGAAACATCCCAATATGTCTTTTATAAAGATTTAGGAAGCTTATGTTAGGAAATAGTTTTCTAGAAAGCTTGGACCCAAATTGGATGAATGTTATTTTGTTGGATATCTGAAGGAAACCAAGGGCTACTACTTTTATATTCCATCTGGAAACAAAGAGTTTGTTGTCAACATTTTTGTTTTATTGAAAAGGAATTTATTTCCATAGGAACTAGTGGGAGAAAGTAGAACTTTAATAAATTCGAGACCAACAAGAATACATTGAACCTACAGAGGTACAAAAGGAACAAGAAGAATCACAAGTAATTGTGGAATCTCAAATTCCTCTTACAGTACATGAACCTCATAGATCTAGTAGGACATGCCTTCAACCAGAGAGATTTGGATATCTTGTGACTCAACAAGGTGATGAGTTGGTCATAATGATGATGAGTCAACCACCTACTTAGAAGCTATTGAGGGACCATATTTTGAGAAATGGCTTGAAGCCATGAGATTTGAGATGCATTCCATGTACACCAACAAGGTATAAACCTTGGTGGATCCACCTGAAGGGGTAGAACCCATAAGGTGAATATGGGTCTTCAAGAAAAAGATTGACATGGGTGGTAATGTACAAACCTATAAAGGTCAATTAGTTGCAAAATGTTTTAAATAAGTTCAAGTTGTTGACTATGATGAAATGTTTTCACCATTTCCATGGTTAAATCTGCCAGAATCATGCTTGTCACTGCATCTTATTATGACTATGAGATTTAGCATATGAATGTTAAAACCACTTCTATTAAGGGGAATATTCTTGGGGATGCGCACATAACACAATGTGAAGGTTTTATACTTACAACTGAAGCCCATAAAGTTTGTAAGTTACAAAGGTCAATCTATGTATTGAAGCAAGCATCTCAGAGCTAGAACCTTTGATTTGGTGAGGCAATCAGAGATTTTGTGTTTAGTCAAATAGGAGATGAACCCTAGGTTTACAAGAAGGTTAGTGGGAGCATAATTGTATTCCTCATGTTGTCTATAATGGCATACTATGATGGGGAATGACATTCCTACCCTACAAATGGTAAAAACATGGTTGGAAGGCACCTTCTCCATGAAGAACTCAGGAAAAACATCATATATCTTAGGAATCAAGATCTATAGAGATAGATCTAGAAGGCTTCTTGGCCTAAGTTGGAGTACATGCTTTGACAAAATGAAGAAAGCGTTCGACATGCAGGACTCAAAGAGAGGAAACTTACCCATGTCTCATGGTGTTAGTCTCTCTATATCTAGTTGTCCCAATTCTTATGAAGAAAGGGGATGCATGAGTAAGATTCCATATGCATCCACAATTGGATATGTTATGTATGCAATGTTATGTACTTGTCTCAATGTCTTGTATGCTTTGAGCATTACGAGTAGGTATTAGTCAAATCCTGGTGAAGGTCACCAGACTACCATAAAGAACATCATTAACTACTTGAGAAGAATAAGGATCGGTTCCCTATTTATGGTGGTGAGGAAAAGTTGGGTGCAAAGCATTTCATTGATATAAGCTTCCAAACTAACAAAGATGACTATTGATTACAATCTAGACTTTTGTTTTTCCTTAACAATGGAGTTGTAAGATATAAACGTTCCAAGTGTTGATCTACAATATAAGTTGAGTACATTGTTGCCTCCAACATAGCAATGAAAGTTGTTTAGTCAAGGATTTTATCTGTGAACTTGGAGTGCTTCCAACCATTAATGACATAGTACATATATACTGTGACAACAATGGATCTAATGCATAAAGTAAGGAATGTAGATTGCATTAGCATTCCAAACACATACTTTGGCATTTTGATCTCATGTAAGTGATTGTATAGTGAGAAGATGTGAAGATTTGAAGAGTACCGACTGATATCAATGTTTCTAACCCCCTGATAAAATCACTTTCTCAGTAGAAGCATGATGGTAATTAGTAAATCACTTGGTATTAGATTCATGAGTGGTTGGCTCTAAGTTCAACTGGGAGTTTGTTGGTATGTATGTTCTAATATCCGGTCATGTGATGATTGTATTGGTACATTATGCAATTGATTTTATTAATAGCAATGACATTCTCTATTTGTTATGTTTGTTCAATTATGAGATGATGATGATGATATAACATGATATATGTCTAAAGAATGATGTTACTCAATAACATATGGTTTGGGTTGAGGATAGTATATACATTCTTGTCATGTCCCTAGTCAATTACTATTTTGGAAGATATATAGACAACAATAATATTTAAGACTAGATTGTGTGTTGACTAATGTCTGAATCACATCAGTAATAATATTGGATATCAAGCCAAACACATATGTACTTGTTAGAGAACAAGTGTACCAGACAGACCCACCTTGAGAGTGATAAATGGATCCATTGAATGGTAGTTGATATCATCTCTCAAATGTGATAGTGATGATTGTGGTTCATAGACTTGAAGTCTCTATAATGATCACATAATGTTCAAAGTACTTTAACATCATTCAACATGACCTTGAATAAGGTTTGCCATATAGATAGTGCTTAGGTACATTGATACACATGGGGATTTTTGTGAGTTATGTAGAAGGGATTTGTCCCTCCTATTGGAGTGATAACCTGGCCACTTGATAAGTGAAACTGAGAAACACATGGCCATGCTCATGTGAATCAATATGTGATATTGAGATCACACGCATCTCAATAGTCTTCTTTGGTTCAATAAACCTAAATTGAATATGAAGAGGATGATGATCCCATACCTCATGTTCAATCTATATGTCTATGAGAAAGGAATTATACGATCATTGTAACATTGAGCAAAAGTTTAGGTTGAAGTTTTCCTCCAACTTATCCAATAACTTGTGTACTAATTATGTGTTGCTATATATCACTCATTACTTGTGAAGTCATAATATGAATTTAGAAATCATTGCCAATATAATATGGATCCTATAGGGTCACACTCATGGGATGCACTGGTAAAAGGAGTTTATTCATGGACACATTTTAATTTGGTTATCATAGTGTTTAGGTAATCAAACTAAACAATATTGTCAATCCAGTCAACCAACTGGAGAGTTCATTCGACTGAATGGACAATATCATTTGTAGCTGGTAGGACCTTCCAGTCGATTGATTGAAGAGTTCATTATACTAACTGAAATGTCACCTAAAGGATAGTGGAATGGTTAGTCGACTGAATGGAGAGTCCAGCTGACTGAGTGATCCAAATCAACTAGTTGGACTAAGTCAAATTATTAATGATATCTGCATGTATGCCCATTAATCATTCCTTTAAAATCTAATGTTATTGTGCTGCTAACCACAAGCCAATCAATTGAATGGACAATCCAATCAAACAACTAGTTGTCTATAGAAAGCATGCCAGTTGAGTGACTGGATACTAGTTCATTCAACCGACTGGATATGCGCAAACACTGTCCAGCTAAGACACTTGACCCTTTGTATTCTAGGGTTTTGAATCCCTACCCCTAGTGCTCCTATATAAAAGGGGGATGGTCAAGGCTCTCAACACACTTATCATATTCATATTATGGTAGTGTGAGATCCTAGACATTTACCCATGAAAGGAAGAGATAGCAAGGGAAAAAAGTTGACACTGGCACATCGACAAATGAAGGGGGTACTCCTTCCCTCTAGCTCAAGAAGTGTGATGTGGAATTCGTGGTGGTCTATGTGGACTATGTAGATACGCAGAAGCTTCACTGTTGTGCTAGGATGATGTCTTCAAATGTTGTGTATATGCTTCTCAAGAAGGAAGCACATCTATGTGAAAGGATAGTCTCTAGACTTTCTCTAAGACAAGGTATATCTTGCACCCTCCTTCCTATACATCATTATTGGCACAATCTGTTAGCTAGGAAATATATACAAAAATTATACTGCCCTTCTCTGGCTCAATATTCCCCAACAAGGGTCATATCTCAATGTGATAGTGGTGATTGTGATCCTTAGGGTTGAAGTCACTAAAGTAATAAAATGTTGTTTTGTGTGCTTTGGCCACTAGCACAACATTCTCTAAATAAAGGTTGCCAAAAAAGGTTGTGATTAGGTGCATTGTGACACATTGGGATGACTTTGAGTGATGTAGATGGAACTTGTCCCTCCTTTGGAGTGATATCTTAGCCACTTGTAAGAGAGACTACAAAAATACATGGTCATGTTCATGTGAGTCAAATATGATTGTTGAGCTCACAATATATTAATGTTCTACTCTAGTTCAAGTAACATAGGTGGAATGATAAGGGGATGTCAATTCCATACCTTATTTTTAATTTAAATATCTATGAAAAAGGGATTATATGGTTATGGTAACATTGATCACTTTACAGGTTGAAGTTTTTATCCAACTTACTCCCATAACTTGGGTGGCAATTATGTGTTGCTTGACACTAATCTTTGATTTTAAGGTTTTTAACATCACTACAAACATACTTAGAACCTACTGGGCCATACGAGTAAGGATGCATAAGGGAATTTATTAGGATCAAACATATGATTTGAATAGTTTTGAATCAGAAATAGGTTGATTTCCTTCCCAATTAGGCAACTAGAATGTCCGGTCAGTCTACTATATTGGTTGGGTCAACAAATAAATTGATTGTCAATTGGACCACTAAATTTTACTTTAGAGTATCAAACGGCCGACCCATTCATTGAGTCGGGTTGCCATAATCCAATAGTGAAAGTTTTAATTTTTGGAAACCAATTTAGATTTGGATCTAGACTGACCCAGTTGGCCAATGGGGAGTCCCAGTCATCCGATGGGGAGTCCCAGTCACCATAATCCAATACTAATCAACACTCTTCCTGTAACAACACTGACCTGGGTTATGCTTTAACCCTAGATGTTTTTCTTAATAAAGTTAATTATATGCTTTCTCTTATTTCTTGAAAAGTAATTAAGGCTCAAGAGGAACTTATGTTTCAATTTTAGTCCTGTTTTAATAATGTTGAAATATTATTTTTCTTGTTTTGGACTAAAGTGCAAATTACACAAGTTGAGGGGTTAACTTGCAAATGTTACATGGTAAAATGTTCCTCAAGTGTTGAATAATCATAATAATGATAATGATGCAAAGGTATGGCTTGTGATAGCCTGAGCACCAAGATAGAGCTTGTTGAGCAATGTTTGTGCATTAAAACCTAGTTTTGGTGTAATGTGCAATTTACCCAAAACCTAGGGTCCAATATACAAAATACCACCTTTAGAGAGTCTCTCATGTTTCTTGGCATCATGTAGAGAAAATAAAATGATAGGTGCATCTCATTTGAATCACTTTGGAGGAGAGAGAATCTTGATATTAAAATAATCAAGATTTAAGCATAATTAAAACCCTAATTCAATTTAATGCAAAAATAAATATATTAATTGAAGTGCCCTTCAATAAAAATGAAAAGGTTGAATTTGTATAAGTGTGAACGTCCTTGTGCCTTGCAAAGGTCACGAAATATCTAAAGTGATTGGAGAGCCCACTCACATTATTTAACTAAAAAGTAATATCCACTCAATTTTGGATATTATTATTATATGAATTAAGGTGCTTAATTGCTTTTCCTTTAATTCATGGATAATGAAGAGGAATTAGAAGGTGGGTAAGATGGCTTTGCATGCAAGGATTTGAGAGGGATATGTGACACCAATTGTGGGAGTTAAAGGATTTTTATATATCACTTTCTCTCTCATTGAAATTCCCTTATAAACACTTCATTTTCCACCACTTGAAGACTCGTTTTCAAATTTTCTTTCTATCCTTCCTTTGGCCAAGCACAATGGATATTAGGAGCAACAGGAGGACGTGCCACAACCTGTAGGTAAGATCCTTAATCATCTTCAACCTTGATTCCATGGTGGAAATCGAAAATCAATGCTTGATTTCTTCTTTTCTTCATTCAATCTTCAACTCTAGCCATCTCTTTTCACTCAAAAGCTTAAGGAAGGACCTTGGGAGGTTGAGAAAGCTTCATTTACCATTGAAGTCTTGAAGCTTGAAGTTTGTTTTCAACTTTGAAGGCGGGTTATATAACTTAAACCCTTAAATGTTATTATTACATTCAATTCTTCATCACTTGTTGATCATTTTATTTTTCTTGAAATTCCTTTGAATAATTGATGAAATTTCCATAAGAATGGCAGTAGATTTTGAAGAATCGAAGCTTAATGATGATGACATCATCATAAGCACACACCTCAATGAATATTTTGGGCAAACGGTTTCACTCTTGAGACTAAACGATCTCAAGATCGTTTGGTGAGCAAACGGTCTCAAGACCGTTTGAGGTCAAGAGGACTCAAGACCATTTGAGGTCAGGTGATGCCATAAGTTAGATGATTATCCAATGGTCTCAATTTGATGGTTTCAATATTGGAGGGTCCATTGATTGCAAGCCTTAATCGATTGAATTGATTGGAACCCTAATTGAGGGAATCGATTTCAAGGTTGATTGACCCAAATGGTCTCAAGACTGTTTGGAGGTCAATGGTTGATTATGGTGGATGGTTGGAGATCCAAGAGCTACAATCTGATGTATCTTCAAAAGTTCTATTGATTATTTATTCAATGAGTACAACCCTAAATCAATTTGATTTGAGGAACCCTAATTGGTCCATTCGGTTTCAAGGTAGTTTGGACCAAACGGTCTTGGTACCGTTTGAGTCCAAATGGTCTTGAGACTATTTGGGATCAGACAGTCTTCAGACCGTTTGGAGAGAAAATGATCTCAAACCGTTTGATGTTCATTCGGTTTCAATGTTAAGTTGCTCATTCAGTTTCAAACCGTTTGGAGTTAATATTATTTTTATTCAAACAGTCTCAAACCGTTTAAGGACTTGAGGTCAAGACTGTTTGAGGGTCTAACTATCTTAAGACCAATTGAAGGTGTGGTTCAGGACCAATTAAAGATCAAAGAATATCAAGACCGACTGAAGTTCAAAATACTTCAAGAACGTTTGAAGGTCTAATACCTCAAAACCGTTTGAAAGTTTAATTGATTCAAATCTTGTAAGTACAATCAATTCCATGATTGTTGATTATGTTTATCAAAGGTAATTACAATGGTTGTACCTTCAAGGTACTTAATTTATTAGTACCTTTTGAGTGGTTAATCTTTGATGTTTATGAAAGCAATGCCTCAATACACTATGTCAACCCTTCATTCAAGTTGAATTGACATAATCTAATCAAATTTGAAGTAAATCAACATCCTATAGAGGATGAGAGAGAGAGAGAGGAATTCATACATACATAATAAGCATGTAATGACTAAGCTTCAACACTCTCAACATAAAAATAATATGTAATTAGGGTATGATCCTTGATAAAGAGATCATGAAACCCTAATTGTGAAGGTTGATGAACCTCAACCCTAAATAAGGATGATGACATGTGAAACCCTAATTAAGGGTGATGTCGGGTGAAACCCTAATTAAGGGTGATGTCATATGAGACCCTAATGCAATGATGACATGTGAAACCCTAATTAAGGGTGATGTCATGTGAAACCCTAATTAAGGATGATGTGATGTGAAACCCCAATCAAGGGTGATGTCATATGAAACCCTAGTTGAGGGTGATGTCATATGAAACCCTAATGGAGGGTGATGTCATGTGAAACCCCAACAAGGGTGATGTCATATGAAACCCTAATTGAGGGTGATGTCATGTGAAACCCTACTCAAGGGTGATGTCATATGATACCCTAATGCAATGATGTGATGTGAAACTCGAAAGTAAATGCTATGTAATGTTATGTGAAAACTTGATATGAAATCCTAACCCTGATATAGGGTAAAGGTATGTGAAGCCCTAATCTTGGGTTATAGTGCATGAAACCCTAATGTTGGGTAATATGATGATAAACCATAACCCTAATTTGGGTAATGGGATGAGTATTTCTAATTTACATGAATTGGGAAAATCCTAACTCTAATGAAGAAATAGTGATGTTACTCTTACATTTCATAGTGTTGATATGTGATTTGATATAACTGCTATCATATGCACTAATCATGTAGGTATCATGAGATGTTGGACATAGCCAGGTATGAGCTATGATGTTTTATTAATGAAATTTTTATGGGCTTGAAAACCATAATATGTTGTGTTTCCTAGTAAGAGGTAACAATAGATTAATGGGCCTTAAGAACCATATGAGATACATGTATTGCAAGTATCATGTTTACCTTGGTCAGATGACCTGAAGGTGTTAGTTACCTGATAAGTGGTAACAAGTGTTCTTTGATGAATTGAGGGTTTGAATACCCATACTCCATAATCATAATGATGAGATGTTAAGGGATGAGAATGCCCCTAATGTGACAAGGGATTGAGATCCCAATGTTTTATAAAGCTTTGAAAAGGACTTGATAGATGTAGTACTTATTCTTTGTAGCTTTTGCTATAATGAATTATGTTTGAAAACATGACTGATGCTAAAAGAATATGGTAATGTACTTAATTAATCAAGTGAAATCTATTCATGTAGAGCCCTGACCATAGATCCATCATCGTTAGTAGTTGGTGATGGTGAAACAGGTTTTCCTACGGGAACTCCTGGAGGGCATACTATTGAGTATGTGGGGTTTATGGGCATGAATATCCTTACACCCTAATGGAGGAATTGATGTGAGATAAACATTAAATCTCTCAATCCTTCATTATATATATGATGGGATGGATGTGTCGCTAATCTTCTGAATGTCGAGATGGATGTATCACTAATCTCCCGATGATGTTAATACCAGATCGATGTGAGATAAACATGAAATCTCTCGATTGCGAAGAGAGTACAGCATGCCACTGTAACTCTAATAGTTAAGTTGCCTGTATACCCTGAAAAGCTATTTAGCAGAGACACAAGATGTCATGCATTTGGTCCTCACACTGAATGAGGAAGATGAGGTCATGGGAATCCGTCTCTTCTATTGACCTATGTATGGTACCGATTTCGATTTCGCAATGGTCGATTGGAGTATGAGCGGTATACCTCATCTCCCCAGGGCTTAAGTATGATTGTAAAATGTAATCAGACGTGTAGTGTATTTGTTTAAGATTGAAATATGAGAACCACTGGTTGATGATACCTTACTTAGCATATCTTAAACAGATAAATGTTATATATGTTCTTCAATTACTTATGAGATGAATAACATGTTGCTTTATCAAGATATAACTGATATGACTTGAATATAGAACAATGCTCTAATCTGTTTAGACAATTGATTTATCTGTTGTTAAATACTTATGATTCTTCTGCTCAGTTTTATGCCATTAAATGCAATAATAATGTTTCTGGTGGAGAGTTATATCTCTCGCTGGGGCAATTTCAATTGTCTCACCCCTGTGGGATCCAATGTTTTAGGCAGACGCAGAAGAAGAAGCAGAAACCCTACAGTGGGTCAAGAACAGCAGCAGCAATAGCGGCAGGGACAGCAGTGAATTCTCAGGTGGAGACACTGGTTGTCATGTTTTTTATATAGAGTCCTATGTGTCGTCTCTGTACTCTCAGGTCCTAGGAGTCATTATTTAGTTTAATGAACAGATCTGAGATTTTGTCTTGATGCCTCAATGTTTTTATGTTGCCTATGTATAGTTTTAAGCAGGGCAGACAATTCTTGTAAACTTTGAGAAGGAGTGGTACAAGAGATGTACTTGTGAACCAGAATGTAATTGAATTACTTTGGTTCTTTATGAAAGAGTTTTCCAGTATATGGATCTTTTTGTAAAAAGTTTTAATTTTTAGTGATTGTTAGTAATTCCACTGCAAATGAATGCTTCCGCTTAAGTATATCATGTTTTGAGAGTTGGATGCCACACTTCCTCTAACCAAAGAGTATTGTATCTCCTTGGTAACGGTGCCAAAAACTTGGTTGTGAATTTAACAAGAAAACTTTAATAAATTATCATCTCAACTCATTTCTCCCCTGCAAATATATGAATCGGTTATAGTCAATGTCATATCCATAAGGAGCTCAACTAGTTAGTCACAAAAGCACTAAAGTTCAACAATCTAGATTGGTTTACACAAGTTTGATTTATTTGATTAGACTAACTCAACCAAATAGAATTAAATTACATAGCACAAGTCTTTTGGATGATGATTAAGATCAAAATTAAGAATCTTGGAAATGAAATTTCATGTCCACATCACAACTTAGTAGAACAACAAATATTTAATACCCTAGTTGAGCATACAAAGGAGTTTTTTGTCTCATACACCTTCTAGTGATGTGAAGCATTTATAACTCCACATAACAGTCTCATGTATATGTTTAGTTTCGAACTACAAACCTTTATCCATCAACACATTCCTATCCACTTCTATGGCCAAGGAAGTGTCATCGAGATACATTTCCATACTCCTGAATACATTTTCCCATATAATATTAGAAGTATAAAACAAGGAAGCAAGATGTCCAGTCAAGCAAGAAAGTAAATCAGGCACTGATGCAAACTTAGAATAGTAACACAACTAGCATTGGTATTGAAATTCATGTTCACATGAGTTATGACATGGGAGTTACTCTCCCATGCTCAAGAATAGGGTTCTACTCATACATGGTGGTAAAAAATAGGTACAAGTGATGAATCATGAAGCAAAACATTAGTAGAGAAGGGAAAGAACTAGGAAATTTGTGCAAGAAGAAAAACAAGGGAAGAATTCTTGCTATAAGTCAAAGCTTCATCCTTATTACTGGTCATACTCCATAAGACTTCTCTTATGAGGGGTTGGAACAAAGGATGGAAGCCTTTTCTATAGTTGATGAAGAGAAATGAAGTAGAAAAGAAGTTCTCTCTCAAGTAACTACTCCTCCAAAATCACCATCCTTGTATTCTGCTCTGAACTCTAGTCAAAACTTGCTCCAATGATGAGTGATAACTGCCCCAAAAGAGTCCATGCATATTAGAATATGAGGGAAGGTTTTCCTTAAAACTCTACTAAAACCGTCAGCGACACAGGGTGTTGGTGAAGTGACACAGTGTGTCGCTCTTAGTAATTGAAGTTAAAATTGCAATGCATGAAGGTTGTACGATGTGTTGGTTGTTCAACACATCATATTGCTGCAAATCGAGAAAATATTATTGGTATGTATGCCCAGAGAGCCATTCATATGATGACTGGAATGTGGCATTAGATACCTGATTTGATAATGATAAAGGTAATTCCATCTATTATGTTTGTCTCAATCATGAGATGATGACACAAACACAAGTAGATGTCTAAAGAATGATGCTATTCGATGACATATGTCTTCAGGTTGAAGATCTGAACAATGAGATCATATGTATGATAAGATTACATACATTCTTGTTATGTCCCTAGTCAGATATTCTTGTAGAAGTAAAGTAGGAGACTGTAATACATAAGACTAGAGTATGTGTTGGTTGATGACAGAATCTCATTAGTAATGATATGTGATATCAAACCAAGCACATAGGTACATGTTAAGGCACAGCGTATTGGACATACCCATCTTGAGAGTAATACAAGGATATCATGGAATGGTAGTTAGAATCATCTCTTATAGTGATAGTAGTGATTGTGGTTCTTAGACTTGAAGTCACTACACTCATCACATGTCATTCATTGGACTTTGACATTATCCAAAGTGACCTTGAATAAGGGCAGCCATAAAGGTGATGCTTGGGTACTCTGTGTCACATGGGGATTGAGTGTGAGTGATGTAGATGAGATTTATCCCTCCTACAAGAGATTGATATCTAGGCCTCTTGATAAGAGAGTCTGAGAAATGTATGGAAATACTCATGTGACTCAATATATAATATGTGAAATTATGTGCATCTCAGACAGTCTGTGTTGGTATGTATGCCCAGAGAGACAATCATATGATGATTGTGATGGCATATCATATAAAATATTTTATTAATAATAAAGTCAAGCTTCCAATTCACTTCATTTCACTCAGTTATGAGATAATGAGGAAACATAATGAATGTCTAAAGAGTGACAAATATTCAATGACATGTCTTCAAGTATGTGACTTGAACAATGTGGTCATATGGATGTTAAGAGTATGTACATTCTTGTTGTGTCCATGGTTGGATGTTATTGTGGAAGGTATAAATAGCAGTAACACTAAAGACTAGAGTGTGTGTTGGTTGATGATAGATTCTAATCATTCATGATATATGTGATATCAAACCAAACACATAGATACTTGTTAGGGAACAGTGTATCAGACAGACCTACCATGAGAGTGACACATTGAAATCATAATCATCTCTCATAGTGAATGTGGTGATTGTGGTTCTTAGACCTGAAGTTGCTATACTCATCACATGTTCTGTATGTTTTGATGTCATCCAACATGATTTGAATAAGGGTTGCCATAAAGGTGATGATTGTATGTGTTGTGACACATGGGGATGACTGTGAATGATGTAGATGGGATTTGTCCCTCCTATTGGTGTATGATATCCAGTCCACTTGATAAGTGAGACTGAGAAAATCATGTGCATGCACATGTGAATCAATATATGATATTGAGGTCACATATATCTCAGACAGTTTGTCGTGGATCAAGGAACATGGATTTAGCATTGAGAGGATGATGATTCCATGTCTTGAGTTCATTCTGGGTATTAGAGTCAAAGGAATTAGATAATCACTATAACACCTGGCACAAATTGTAGGTTGAATTTGTTCTCCAACTTTCTTGATTATTTGGGTAGCAATGATGTGTGACTAGGCATCACTCTTTGTTTGTGATGGCATAAGTCAGTTATGGACATTCACTGCCAACATAACATGGAACCTATGGGGTCACACGCATAGGATACACTTAGAAGAGGATTTTAATCATGAATGGTAATTAAATTGATTGCTAAAGTGTTTAAGTATTCAATTTAAAATATTGGTTGAAAAAAATGACTACTGGATAATTGAATCGACCGGTTCAAGTTTTTAACCAATTGTTTTAGTGTTTCAGGTCAATAGAACCAAGTTTGGAAATTTTAGACTATGAACCAACCTATTCAAAAACTGAACCGATCGGCTCAGGTCCATGAACCAGTCGGCTTAGGTTGTGAATCGAGTAGTTGGTGATCAATTCGATTGATTCAAGGATTTTTGCTAACGTCATGTTTGTGCATTAAATCAGATATTAATTGTCAATACAATTGCATTGGGAAACATGATGAAACGATCAGTTCACTAGGTGAACCGATCGGCTCACATGCCAATCAATTGGTTCACTTGTGAATCGATAGTTTCGCATGTCGCATGTTGCAAAAATTTGTGATATTCTGGTCCCTCCCACTCCCACAATGACTGGGAACCCAAACCCTGACCCTCCCATAACCAGACACAACAACTCAATTCCTTCTGACAATTGTTGTTCTCTCTAGTTGTGGTAACCAATAGAGAGCCCAATCAAGTCCTACCCGATAAAGGGAGGGATATCAAGGGAGAACAAATGTGGGAGAGCAAGTTGGTGACTAGTACACCAACGTGAGGGACAACTCCTTCTTGTCTATTCTACTAGAATGACAAGAGTTCTAGGCGGTCGGTGTGGACTTCCATAGATGCGAGAAGGTTGTTTTCTACTACTAGGAAGACAACATTAGCCTGCCATCCATGGTGGAGAACAGGGGTCATTGCAGATGTTATCCAAGTGCAACTAGGTGAGCTACACTACTACAATGAGGAATAGTCATTGGACTTGCTCCAGGACCAGGTATGAACTCGTTAAACCATCATCTCCATTACATAGATATTGACACAATCTTGTTGTTCTAGGAAATATGGATAGATAAAATTTTGCTTCTATTGCCTACTCTGTGCCCATATTACCCAATAGTGGTATTAGAGCAATGTCAAATTACTATGTTTTGGGATAATCAATATGATAGGATTTTTGTTTTTCGTCATTTATTTATTGCATACGATGTGATTACTTAAATTGTATAATGTGCATATCCTATAAAAGACCACATAATCCCAAACTAACATATATATATATGCAATTTAAACTTGTCACCCTAAAAGCGAGTTTTATGGTGGATGTATCGTGTGGTGATGGCCAATAACCCAAATATCTGCGTGTTGTTGGATGGTTTATTTATTCCTAATATATCTTGATTTGCATGTCGAGACTTTACCTTCATCTTCCCAATGTAAAAGTATCATTCTTTCCTACCTTTGCTCCCCTCGAATGTAACTTGAGGCTTCTCATCACCATGTGATAGTTTAATAGCAATAGGATAGTTTCTTTTCTTAGAATGACGAAGATGACGATCAACGTCAGGCAAGCCGATCGTCTAGAGGATTGAGGAGGAAATAACACATTAGTAGCGAAATGACCGGTTGGTGGGTCCAATCAACCATTTGGAGGTGTCCAGACATAAGTGGGACAGGAGGCCATACGGCCCTTCAAACGAGCAACCGACTGGCCAAGAGGCGAGTCGAGCGGTGCAAGGGTCGAACCGGTCAACCCATATTGGCAAGCATAGATCTACACCAATAATAGGTTCATGAATGTGAAATAGACCTAGGTGGTAGCAATTCTTTGTGGCTCTAAGGAATTATAGTAGTTTGGCCATAACCATCTGAATGTTTTATATTGCATGTTTACGATGTGGGATATAGCATGTATATGATATGTACTATATATATGTGGTGATTTGATAGAGTATATATATTTATAAATACAAACTCCCTCAAATAATATAATAAGGTTTAGATGCTTATTATAAGCAACACACATGAAAATCTTGATCGACCAAGCATAGGTTACAGTCAAGTGTAGTGTGTCGCCCATCTCGTGGAAGTGTGATGGTACATATGTAGGTTCTGCCCAAGTAGGGTGTAAGACCCCTGACCTGGATTTTGGGGTAACCCTATTTGTTTGTCTTAAGTAAGTTGCTTAGGACCTTTCTATAATATTTTTAAATGTAATTAGGGCTTGTGGAGAGCTTAAGTTTCAAGATTGAGCTTGTTTGGATGATGTTTGTGCTTTGTGTGCTAGTTTTGGTGCAAATTGCAATTTACCCAAAGTAGGGGGTTATGTGCCATTTTTCACCTCTAGAGTGTTCCTTCTATTTCTTTACATCATCTATGGTAGATAGAAAGAAGTGGGTGTCTTGTTTGAGACTTGGTTGAGGAGTGTCACCCTTAGTGGTGATTAGGGTTTCTATGAGTGTTGAGTGTCTCAACCAATGTATATATAGTGTGTTGTCTCGACCTAGGTTGCAACCTAGGGTTGGTTTGGTGGGTGTCACGGTCAAAACACCCCCTCTAGATAGTGGGGTCACAACCAAGGTTGTCTTGGGTCGAGATGGTTTCCCACTTATAGGATGTCTCGACTTAGGGTTTGAGGTGGTCCCTTGTCTCGACCAAGTGGTGATGGTGGTGTGTGTGTGTCACGACCATGGATGGTGAACCATGGGAGAGTCGTGACCGCAACCATGTGGGTGACCAAGGTCATCGATACCCAACCTATATTGTATATCCATGTCTCACATGTTAGGCTAGAGTGGTTGCATCTTGGTCTTTTGCGTGGACAAGTGTCCCTTTGGTACCTTGGAGTGTTGACACATCATCCCTTACCTTCTCTCTCATCTTGCACCTATATAACCCCTTATCTCTCAATGCTTGTAACCCCTTTCAGTCCTCCATCTTCTTCCTTCTCTTTTTCTTATTCTTGGAGCTTGGTGGAGCAATGAGATCTGAACTTGGAGCTTGGTGACCGAACTCTTCTTATATGTGGTGCTTATGGTGACCATAGCCCATCTTAAACCCTTGGCAAGTGTTTATCTTCCTTGATGCAATTTCTTTTGATCTCCTACATCCATCTTCCTCTCTTTACTTGTACCTACACCATGGTTCCTCCATGGTGGCCGTTTTAGGAGAGAAACTCCTCATCACAAGGGTCATAGACTATGTTTTGACAAGGTAAACCCAAGTGTAAGGAGGGTTTCTTCCCTCTTTCTCGATTTCTCTTTTGGCTCGACCTAGATATTTTTGGTTCTCTTTTCTTGGATGATCTTTGACCTTGGTTTCTTCTCCTTCTTGCGGTGATCTTGTGGTCGAGAGTGGAGCTTTTTGTGGAGCTTCTCCAACCCTTGGATCATCTGCTTGGAGCTCTTGATCTTGGAGCTTGGACCGGTGGTGATCTTCTTAAGGTGGGTTATATAACACTTAACCTACTCTATTATTGCACTCTTTTATGAATTTTTTCTACTATATTCTCTCTTAAAATGCTCCCTTATTATGGTAGTAGATAATCATAATCTCTAGAACTTGTTTGGTGGAGATATCTTGCTTGGTTTGGTAGAAATCTGAAACCCTAATCTACATGCATCTATTTTTGTGGTTGATATGCCATGGAGGTTCTTCCCTACCTTTTTAACCTTGGTCTTACTCTCATGCATGGTGTTCGTGTGCCTAAATGTTTAAGGGAGGTTAGGTTCTATTTTGGATACCTTGATCATGGTTTTCTTTCGCTCATATGAGATCCTTTCTTGGTCGTTTCATGATCCATGACCAAGGGTTTTTTATGATCATTTGCATGGGTTTTTCCTTCTTGATGATTATGATTTTCCCCTTTGCTTTGTTCCTATTTTGATACCTAGATACCATTCTTTAGGATGGTCTAGACACCAATATCCTTGTTGGTTGTGACCTTAGTCCATCTTGGTTGATATGCTCCTCTTGTTGATGGGTTGGACCTAGTGTTGTTTAGGTCGCAACACGTGATGTTGGTGATCTAGTTAACCCCTCTTTTGGTTGGGTTGCTGCCCTTGTTTTGGCCATGGCATGCCCTTGAGAGAGGTCACGACCAGGTGGTCTTAGGTCAAAACATGTTTCTAGGTTGGAGGTCGAGACAGCCATGAGGTTGAGACACCCTAGATGTTGTGGCTGCGACATGGTCTAGGTGGTGTGGTCGTGACCTAGTGGTTTGTGAGTGGTCGAGACACATAGCAGTTTGGTAGTGGTTGAGACACATGATGATGATAGTGGTTGACGGGTATGATTGGATACATAATGTTACTCTTGTGTGATTAATGTATAAGCTATATATATTCTCTTTGGATTAATATCAAATCAACTATGATGATGTTCCTTAACCCTAATATGCTCTAAGGTGATGGAAGGTGGTGAATCTAGGGTTGATGGTTGAACCTAGCTTTTGTAAACTCCAATCGGCTAAGAAGGAATCCTAACCCTAATAATGTGCAATAATCATGCTTGTTTCTCTTTCTTGGAATAGTCATTATAGCATAATGATTTATCTTGCTTGTTTATGAATCCCTAACCTTTATAGTGTGACAAGTTCACACCCTATACATTTATATTTTTTGGAGAGTACTATGCCCTTATCTTTATCAAGTTTATTATGGCTTTATACATTATAACTTTATTGATGCTAAAAGACACTTAAATGGTCTAACTAATCAAGTAGAACCGCAATCATGTAGTTTTCCCTGTGCCATATATCCATTCTCAGTGTCAGCACTTGCTGTATGGTGAAATGGGATTTCCCTTAGTGGAAGTTCAAAGTCATATACTATTGAGTATATGCATTCACAGGATTAGTTGCGGGCCATACCCTGGTAGGAGTGTGGCTGCGGGCCATAGCTTAGTGACATGATACTTATGAGGTTTCACAGTATTGGTTGTGGGCCATACACTGGCATGAGTGTGGTTGTAGGTCGTAGCTCAGTTTTCACTAGCGACGTAACATGTACCAAGGTGGGCTAGGATATTTCATAGTTTGACTATATGTCAATGGTTGTAGTTGACGGGTATGTCTCTTCCATGTACTCGTGTACTGACCATGAGGTTTGGTGAGGTCATGGATTTTGGATCTTCCATTGACCTTGTATGGCATTGATTTCTACTTAGCGGTGGTCAGTTGGATTTGAATGGTACGACTCAAATCCCCACGGCATAATAAAATACAAATCTATCCGTGAATCATATTTGCTTAGGATCAAATATAAAAAGATTGGTCGAAGCCTTGCCTTGCTTTTGTAAGGATTGATTGGTAGGAAATATACATGTTCTTCTTTTATGATGATAAGATGTTCTATAATCCAGTTGCAGTTACTTATACTATTTGGTATTGTTTATCTGCTTTAGACATATCATTTAGCTAAATCTGCTTAGCATGTTAATAAGTTTACTTTATGTTCTTCTTTACTATATGCATGTGTATATAATAGACATTGGCAGATAGTTATATCTCTTGTTGGGATGTTTGGTCTCACCCTGTGGGTTTCCACATCATTTAGGTGGCCATGCACGATGAGGTGGTGATCGTGTAGCTGAGGAAGAGCAGCAGCAAGAGTAGTAGTTGATCAGGTTGGAGGTGTTGCTAGCCTTTTGGTGTAGAGTCATAGAGTTGTCCCTGTACACTCAGGTCTTGGGGGTGTTTTTGATGCGTGTATGGTCATGTTATTGTCATGAGGTTTTTGGCATGTGTTCCCTTTTTGTTGTATAGTTTGGCATATGTACATGTATATATATATATATGGAACATGTTCTTCATTTAACTGGTTGATGACAGGAATATTTGAGAACTATGATGTAAGCACCATGTGATATATGACATGTTATGTAGGTGTCCTATTAAGGACCTATATGTGAAAGTTTTCAGCTTTTGGTGCTCTTGCAAAATCAGATTTGATTTCATGTGTTTTCTGGTAATCCACTTGCTTAATGTTGTTTCCGCATTTAGTTTTAAGTAATCTCGCTTTGTGTGGTGTGTGGCGTCATAGTAGAGTTTGTATCAGAGCTTTAGGTTCTTCGAGTCTACAAGGACCTAGGACTAAGGTTTTTGTTTCTTCTTATGTCCTTGAGTCCATCTTATAGTGACTTCTGCTTATGTATAAGGATAAGAAAAGCTAAAAGATGGTTGGAGAACACAAAGAGCATGTTGCTGAGAGTGGTGTTATTACACCAAGAGGAGGTTCAAGGATACAAGTTGATGATGAGGGGCACCTGAGATGCCAGTTAGACCCTACAGTGATGGTCAATCCTACCTTTCAGACCTTGTTTGGGTAGTTTAGGGCGACAATCAGTGAGTATGATGCGAAGTTTATGGAGTTGTTGAGGTATTGCCCTCGCACGGCTGCTACAGATCAAGAGAAAATCAGACATTTTGAGAAGGGGTCAAGTGTAGAATTGACAAAGCTGGAAGCAGCCTTAGAGAATCGAGAGTGTTTTGCCATATTTGTGGAGCTAGATTGAAGGATGGAGAGCCATGTGGTTGAGAAGTGTGAGGAAGGTGCCAAGAAGAGAGTGGCATAGTACCAAGAACAGATGTCAGGAGGCATAAGAAGCCTAGATTTTTTGCACCTCTAGCTCAGTAGTGGTCTTCAATTAAGGGTAGAAGACACATCTTTCCACCTGTTGGGGCCCATAGCACAACATCCACATCAGTGACGGTGCCATCTAGGCCACAGTATGAGATCAGGACCTGCTATAAGTGTGGGCAGGTGGGACATCTAAGGGGGAATGTCTATTGAAAGGTGATAAGGTGACTCAGCAAATGAGGCAGAGCCAGCATGTCTCACAGAGACAGCAGTTTAGCAGTGGTGGAGGACGAGGACATTAGACAGGTGTCATAGGCTGGTTCCTTTGGATAGGGGACATCTAGGCTTTATGCCTTGAGTCAGCTAGAATGTAATTACCACATTTGTGCTTAATTGGAAAACTAGGGTTTCCCTGAATGATTACATGCTTGATTAGATTGAACATAATTTAGAATTGATTAATGATAGTAGATCAATTTTGATGTTTCAATCCTAATAATAAACTCTAACTATGATTTTAGTTTGAAGAATTAGGGTTTGAGAAATGAAAACCCTAATCAGCAAAAAATTAAGGTTTACTTGGATGATTGTATGTTTAATTAAGTTGATCATTTTTTGAACCTTGATTAATGATGGTAGTTAAGTTTTTATGTTTTAAATACAACAAGAAGGTTTAATCATACTTTGATATGCATAATTAGGGTTAACATTTGAAAACCCTAATCGGCCCAAATTAGGGTTTTGATAGTACATGAATATGGAATTTGGTCAGGATAGCAGTGTGGTAAATGATTTTTCATATTTTCTAAAAAAACTATTAAATTGAATTTTGGATATGATGTTGATAACTCAATAATGCATATTGGAGAAAATTTTCAGAATTTTTTAGTGTTCTTTGAATGTGGTTCTCGATCAAACTATACTTCGACCAAAATGCTGACACAGTGCTTTTCAGTAGTGTAGTGTTTTATTTTTATTTATTTATTGGTAACTAAAAATGATCTAAAATTTTAAATGGAGATCTGAAACTCAATAATAAACAAAATGTAAAATTTAATAATTTTTGTATGCGTTTAGACCTTATCATTAGACGAATTACAGTAACCGAAATTTTTGTAGAATTTTGGATAGCAGTGCACTATTCGATTTTTAATTATTTATTGGGATCTTGGAATGATCTAAAATTTTAAATGAATATTTGTAACTAAATTATAAATAACATGATAAATTATCATAATTTTTGGATAATTTTTTATCTCTAAAATATACGAATTACATAAACCTTTTTATGACAGAAAAATCTATTGAAATAAGAAAAAGATTATTGAGGGGTCAAAGTGCAATTGACCCAAGCAGCTCAATTGCTCTATATGGTCAACCTAACACACTATCAGATCTCATAATTCGTGATTAAAACCAGAGAAATGAAATCCTAGAGAGAGAGGGAGAGTTAGGGTTTGAGAGGAGAAATTGATGGAGATGCTGACCTAGGGTTTTGCGGTCCAAGGAATGATGAAATCATGTAAGTTTAGCTTCTTTGGATATAGTTTCATGGTGAATCTTCTCTCACATGTCAAAATTGCGTCCCTCCTCTTATTTGTCCAAAATGGTATCAAAACTTCCCCTTTTCTCACTCTTTCTTCATAATCCCTCATTTTTAGGGTTTCCGAGTTGAAAGGAAGAAGAATCGGGTGAATTGCTAGGAATTTGATACGGATTCGAGATTTTCATATATGGGATACGTTTTTAAGGTGTTTTCACACCTTAGGGTGAGTGGGAACTTCCTTTAAACATTATATTGCATGAAAATTGGTTAAATCATCCATAATCTTTAATTGCTTAGTATGTGACTACAAACCCTGAATTTGTCTATTTGATCTAAGTTTTTGCAAAATGATATGAAATGGATTCTTCCTCTATTTGTTTGAATTTTATATGATAAATTCATATTATAAATGTATACAATACATCCTAATGAGAATTCTCTAAGTATTCGCAAAGGTTATAAGAGTAAACTGAAATATAGGGAATTTGTCTATGACTGAAATTGCTGTATAATTAAATAGAGAAATTTGTTTATCTAGATCCCCTTGGTTATGAATGAATGTTTATCTAAATTCATAGTACATATAATGTCAAATATTATCTTGGATTTCGTTCAAAGTGAATAGTGTTTGTTTGATATCTCAGTAAATAGGGTGAAACCCTAGATGCAAGGAAAGTTGGATATTTGTGAATAGATATCATGAAATCCATTTGAAGGGATTTTCTTGACATGATAGACTTTATTTATTCAATGTTATTCTTGATGCATGATATCTCAGTGAATGGCATGGAAACCTAAATTCAGCTCAGTTCCAAGGTTTCATACATATATTGATTGTATATGATTTGTTGAAAGCATTCTTTATTCAGTGAATGTTTGTGGCGTATGAAATCCTTATGAGAGCCAAGTGATAAGTGAATGAGGTAAATGAAACCCTAAGGCTAGGGTGTTCAATGAATCAAGTATTGTGATATCAATGTTCTCAATATGAGATGTGGTGATGCTTAACAGTTCAATTGCATGATTCTAGTGTATAAAGTGCCAAGTTGACATGTATTCTGTTTATTTAAGAATTCTAGTCTGCCAATATGTATAGTATGTTGATTACTCAGTATATTACAGTGTTTTGAATATACTGCTCTGCCAAGTTTGGAATGATATACATGTTGTGTTATAAACTTCAAATAAATAGACTTGGTACCATAGAGATACCAAACCAAGAATAAGTAAGAGAGAGATGCAATGTAGTTAGAGCTTTTCTAGAATAATAAAATAATAGATTAAGGGCCCTGACACCATAGAATCCCTATGAGATGTCTTCTCCTTAGGGATGAAATGACCTACCCTAGTGGTGCGTCCAGTATACGAGGGTCAGAACGCACCCACAAAGTGTGCGGGGAGATGAAGCCCTTGAGGAAGTCTCCTAAGAGAAGATAGGTTACCCAACATGAACCAGAGATACCGGTGGTAACCCAGAGGTGTCCATAGAGCGTACCAAGTTGAGGCCCACAGAGCGTCTCATACCCTCCTCCTGTGTACTCAGCCTAGAGGAGGAGTCCAGTTTACGGCACCATAGGAGTGTCGAGGCCAGAGAGCTGGTTTTCCTGTTGCAGACCAGGACAGCAGTCAGACTTAGCTATCCTGGGGTGTCGGCTAAGTCTTATACGGTGGGATTGTAGTTCGCTATGAGTCTTCATATGTAGAGTACACTGCATATGATCAGGGCATAATAAAATGGATGAGAGGTCAAACAAGTGTGTACATTTATTCAATTATTCTTTATATGTTTCTTAATTATTAGTTCTCTTTATGATCAATCAAGCATTTCATATATTGATTCACTCTTATAGATATCTAGAGTATCCTGCCATATTTATGATTGTTAATTATTAGACTCTTTAAAGCTTACTGTTGTTATAATTGATATCAATTGCTCTAAAGTATATCTGTAATTATATCAGTGCTTTAGACTGTTTCTTTGAAGTACTCATTCACTGAGCGAGTAGGCTCACCCCTCTACTCAAAATTTTTAAGGATATCACATGGACTTGAAGAAGGTCATTGCATCAGAGTAGATCTACCACAAGAGTTAAGTCTGAGTATAGTTAAGTTCATTCGGTCCTTGTCACTCTAGGTCCTTGTAAATAAATAAGAGAGAGTTGTAAATGATGATGTATAACATTATTCCTCTTATAGAAATATGTGCAAGTCAGCAAGTCTTATGTGCTTAAAAGTATGAGGAACATAATGAATGTTCATACATGCATTTTTACTGTTGAAATCAGATTAGAGAAATCAATGTTTAGATTCCCTTGTAAAGTTAGTTTATGTGGTTCAATGCGAGAAAACAAAGAGTTTTGAAAGAAAAGAAAAAGTTAAGGGTGATCTTTGTATTACCTTAAATCCTCAATTTATGCCTTAGTCTCATGATTAATGGTAATTATGAGATCGGGGTGTAACAGCAAGAGGGGTCAGCCCACAAGTTGAGACATGTCATATGAGTTATTTCATTCGGATATGTATGTATCTCCTTTATATCTATTTTTGTTGTCTTGAGTAGCAGCTTGAGGCAGACATGTGTAGGGAGTATCTGTCTCTTTTGCCTTAGATTTGGGGAGGGGGGATCCCTGTTAGGGGTTTATGGCTTGTAAGACCCCTGACCTGGGTTTTAAGGTAACCCTATTTGTTTGTATTAAGTAAGTGGCTTAGGACCTTGGTATAATCTTCTGAGATGTAATTAGGGCTTATGGAGAGCTTAAGTTTCAAGTTTGAGCTTGTTCGGATGATGTTTGTGCTTTGTGTGCTAGTTTTGGTGCAAATTGTAATTTACCCAAATTAGGGGGTTGATGTGCAATTTGTCACATCTAGATTGTTCCTTCTCTTTATTGACATCATCTAGAGGAGAGAGAAATAAGTGGGTGCCTACTCTGAGCCTTGGTTGAGGAGTGTCACCCTTAGTGGTGATTAGGGTTTCTATGAGTGTTGAGTATCTCGACCTATGTATATATATTGTGTTGTCTCGACTTAGGTCGAGACCTAGGGTTTGTTTGGTGGGTGTCACAGTCGATACACCCCCTCTAGATGGTGGGGTCATGAACAAGGTGGTTTATATGGTCTTCGTTCGAAATGGTTGCCCTCTTATAGGATGTCTCGACTTAGGGTTTGAGGTGGTCCCTTGTCTCGACCAAGTGGTGATGGTGGTGTGTGTGTTGCGACCATGGATGCTGAACCATGGCAGGGTCATGACCACGACCATGTGGGTGATCAAGTTGGTTGACACCCAACCTAGAGTGTATCACCATGTCTTGCATGTTAGGCTAGAGTGGTTGAATGTTGGTCTTTTAGTGGACAAGTGCCCCTTTGGTACCTTGGAGTGTTAACACCTTATCCCTTGCCTTCTCTCTCATCTTCGACCTATATAACCCCTTATCTGTTACAACCCCAATTTTTGGGTTCATTTGGTGAGAAATGTAATTTCTCATAACAAAGATAAATGAACAAATAATGATGTCTTTTGATTGAATGCATGAATTTTGTTTAAAATAGCCTTGTTGATTTATTTGTGGGCTTTATTGGCTATTGGGCCCAATAAAAAGGAAAAGACAAAAGAAACTCCATTATTGAGTAAATAAGAAAATAGAGGAAAGAAAAGTGTGAAAACCTCTAGAAAGCAAATCCAAAGAGGGATTTCGTGCCTCTTGGGTTCCTTGGGTTCGAAGGAGTCCAAAGTTGCATAGAGAATACAATAAGAAAAGAAAATATCAATTAAATATTTCCTTAGCAAGAAAGAAATTGAAAATAATGATAAAATGTGGGAAATAAGTGAAAAGAGGTATAAATGAGTTATACTTGGTGGAATTACGTATCCCAAGGATTCCTAATATTAAAAGGAATGCCAATGAGGAAAATAAAATAGAAATAAAGAGAAATCCTCAAAAAGAGATATTTTGAAAAGAAATAAATAAGATAATGAGAGATAATGGATAAAAGATAAGTTCAAGGCTAAGGTATATCGCCAAGATGGGATTTCAAGCCATTAAGGTTCCTTCAGGTTCAAGGAACTCAAAATAATAATTTAATAGCAAGAGAAATAGAAAATAGGTGAAAAATATATAATTAAAGTGGTATCTTGCACCTAAAGAAAATGTACGTTTTATTTTATATAATGAGCCCAATTTTGGTACAGAGGTAGACTAAGTCTTCATTAAGTTTCCCTAAAATTTTGGGATTAATTATACACTCGGTTTGGGAGATATGGATTTTACAAAATTCATAAAGTGTAGAGGAAAGTATTTTGTCACGATTTTATTAGATCTATTTTAGATATAAACGTGAGACACCACAGCCGTTGGATTCGGATCCAACAAAGGCTGTGTTGTCACCTTCCTTAGTCGGATAAGGAAATAGTAGGCCGAGAGGGTAGTTTTTCCTAAACTTATATCTTGCAAATTAATGGAAAAATCATTAAGGCGTTTAGTCCAGTGGATTTAGGGGAAGAATCCGAACCTAGGAAACCCAGGTCTTGGTAGGTTTCATGGATGCCAAGTAAAATGCCCAAATCTGATTGGGATCTTTGCGTCGACCTGCCTATATATATAGGGGGCATTGGACCCCAACAAAATGGAAAAAACCTCCCATTATGTTCGGCCAAACTCCGCGAGGGGATTTTCTCTTTCAATTGCTTCTGGAGGTGTGTCCCTTTGCACCCATCGTCACTGTGAACCTACTGAAGGGGCGGGAAGCTAGGTGGCCTGGTCCGCATGACCTCAGGGCAATTGAGGCCCCAACCACCTTCAGCGGAGCCAGATGGAGGAGGGGCGATGTGGTCGGCATGGTGTGCCATCTTCGGTTGGCGATCCGAGAAGAAAGAAGGGTCGCCTCTGTTCCTCTGTTTTACAGAGTGAACAGGGGCGGGCTCCCCGTCCGCGCGAGGAAGAAGACACAGGGAGCAGGCAATCGGGTTCCTAGCTAGCCGGATCTAGGGCTCGATCCATGAATCCAAGGAAGGATTAATCGCTAGAAAAAGAAATAAAAGGGATACGTGGCGCCTCGCGATTGGCCCAAAAGGTAAATTCTTTGAAAATTTGTAATTACTTATTGGTAGCTCCGTTGGAAACATAAAAAATATAAAAATCGATCAGGAGAATGCATAGAATTCAATAAAAATATTTTTAAATCCTTATTTTGTTCATATTTGCAAAAGTGTGCTAAGTTAATGAAAAGGACTTTGAAATTATGTTAGCAACCCTAATTGAAATTAATGGCTAGGTTCATGATGCTTAATTGGCGAAATTAAGTAATAGTAATCTGATGAAATATTAATGATAAACTTGAACCTTATCTAGATGATTTATTACATGATTTAGGGTTTTACACCAATTATGAATGATTAAGCACTTAGAAACCCTAATTTAGGGTAAAAGAGGATAAGATCATATTTAATTTGAAAAATATGATAATATGTTGTTAAATGATGGTTCTAAGATATTTGGAATATAAAAAGTTCCTAATCATGGATAGAAACCCTTAACATGATAATTAGGGTTTTCTACTGATAAAGTTGGAATTAATGATAAATGGAATTCATAGGTGAATTAGATCATAATGAACTAGGAGTTGTTCATCCGGAAGGAACCTAAGATGATAAAAAAGCTCTAATGTGAATATGCGAGTAATTAGGGTTTTCCACTTAGAACTGTTGTTCTAGGGTATGAATGAGGAAAGTTGTAAAAAGAACCCTAATAAAACCCAATTCGAATTAGAAACCCTAGAAAGTGAATTCAAGTCAATTAAATAGATATATTCTTGGTAAAGTGTAGTAAATAGGCTACATATGCTTTTCAGGAATTCTGTGATTGTTGAACTGCTTCTTGGATTACTTGCTTGCTTGGAATTAGTAATAGCTTGTTGAATCTGCAAATCAGGTATGTGGTTAATTATGATTCATCACATTATTTTCCCGAGGGTTTTCTAAATGTTTCCTCATATTGAATGCAATCTAAACAATTGGATGTTCATACTTGCAAAATTATAAAGTTACTATGGTTATCACAATGATAAAGAAATATGTATTCTCGCACCTACATGCCACCCTGATGGAAGATGCCATAAAGGTCAGGCCCAGGAGGGTAGACCCATGGGCACCATGAGAGGTGACCCCAGACACCAAGCTTGGGAATGAGAAGGTGGTCTATGATGCATGACTATGGAGCACCATGAGAGGTGACTGCCAGGCACCAATCTTGGGATTGAGAAGGTGGCCTTAAGTCAATGGCAAAAGAGAAACCCTAGAGGGGTATGCCAGGGTTAGGGAAAAAGTGGTGGAGAATGACACATTGAAAATGTAAACTGTCTTGATGAATAATTTGATTGTGATTATTAAATTGTTAGCCATATCTGTGAAATTTTGGTTGTTCCCACATACCAGTATATTTCGATATACTGACCGACGTTTTGTTTGTCGGCATTTTAGGAACAACGATTGAAAGAACAAACATTAAAGTGACACATTGTAGAAATAAGAAATAAAGTGCAAGGAGGATTAGATAGAATAATTCAAGCTCTGGATAGATAGATTTCAAAAGTTTTCAAAGGTAAGTAAAGTTTTAATTTTATACCAAATTCCAGTTAGTTAGTAGAATTTCATAATTATTATTGATTATTTGTCGAACCTTTGATCCTGTTAATTGAATAACGGCTCTGACCTTCGGGTCTCCCTTAATTGGGGGTTACCGGGAGGTGGGGTCATTACAATTAGCATCAGAGCATAGGTTCCTCACTTAATCCTTAATAATTATTAAATTTTACAAATTTTGTAGAACCCAAGGGAGTTATTAGAGGATTATCTAAAAGAAAGAGGTGTCTAGAAAAGGAGCACGACCGGGGGCTAGCAATATTTTCCTCCGTACCGCTAGTCAGAATACGAGGACTCCCAGATCCGTGTGACTGTCTGGCCAAAGTCTTAGGGTATGATTCGAAATAAGATACCTTTAGGACTCTCTCATCTTGTTCATCCCTTCTCAACTCAAATTCTGTTAAGGACCTTAAGGATTAGGGTTTTCTCTCTTTTCCTCACCCTCTTGAGGTATGGGTTAAGTTTGATAAGGTTTAAGGAATCCTCCACCAAATTAATGAAAAGCATGTAAATAAGATGTCATGGACATAAGCTTAAATAGATTAAGCGCAAATTAAAGAATAGATACATGCTTAGGTCGTATGACATAAGTTGTCGTGCCCTTAGGAGAGACCTGAGGCTAGACCTCCTGGTCAGGAGAATGAGTAGAGAGAGTTAGTCTTGGAGGTAGAAACCTCCATTAAAAATAGAGACCTAGCACATCCTTTGAGGATGACGTTAACCCTAACCCTAAGTGAAGGTTAGAGAGTGAGATGACATGATGAGTTAGATGTCATTGGTGGACCGAGTGTTTGGTTGGACATGCCTTTGGGATGCCATAAGAGGTTATATGACCTAGTACCTTTAGCGACCCAACCCTAGAGAGGGTCATGCATGGTAGAGTGAAGGATAGCTCCTTCATAGATGAGGTTAGAGGAGAACCTATAGAAACTCTATGGGCTTAGGAAAGTAGGGTATAGCTTGCACCCAGAGTGCGTCAACAGTGCTGACAGTAGGTTGAAACCCTGGTCAAGGGAGTATGTTGGATAGCTTATGTGATAAGCATAAAGTGCTAAAGATAATTTTGAGAAAAACATGAGTTGAGCATAGGCTTCACCCAGGTAGGGATATGCTTGTGAGCTTGATCCAACTTCATGGAGAGAGGACCTCTAGTGGTAAGGATGGATGTGGAGTTAGATCTAGAGAGAGAAAGTAGGACCCAAGAAAGAAGGTTGGAATTAGATTCTGAGCCATGAGGAATAGTGGGGAGTCGAGGATGATGTGACCTAAGTGGATGATAGTGGTTGTCGTATGCTTGACCCCTGGAGGATGATGATATCTTGGTTGCCTATAAAGAAACCAACCTTAGAGAGAGAATGATGCTTCTGGTACCTATGTGCCTATGGTATAAGTGGGTACCTGTTGAGATGAAACAAAGAGTGCCTTAGACCCCGAGGGGGTTTAAGTAACCAGTTGTGGGGCATTATACCTAGTTGGTTGTCCTTGAAGAGGACTCAACCCTGAGGTGTTGCTCATATGAAAGGATCATGGGAGTGCATGACATACCTTGGATATGCTTGATTCATGGTTAAGAGGTTGAGCATGCAGTTGGATACCCAAAGGTGAACCTAGGGTTCCTAGGCCTAAGAGGGGAAGTAGTGTACTTGATGCTCATTCGAGTCTCCATAGTTTCAAGCATGGTACTCCTCATGTGTAGAGGTAAAGGAAACCCCTTAAGTTAAGGGTATGTTGGATGAACCCCTCACAACTAAGTTGATCTAATGTTGAGGAAAGAGAACAAGTATGACCTAGCATGGTTTAATAGGTGGTCTGCTTGTGCTTTAGTAGCAGCTGAGTTAGGCATGCTCATGTAAACCCGAAGGATGGTTGCGACCTTGTTGTCAAGAGTTGTAGTTTCCTCCCATCCTGGGAGAGGGACCCTTTGGTTGGGTATATGCCAGTTTTGTTGGTGTTGAGGTAACCTAAAGAGGTTTCATGGGATCTTGAGAAAGCTAAGTGAAAGGTACATGGTATGAGATTGAGCCTGTAGACCCATAGTTAACCATCTCTAAGTGCATATGGATGTGTTACCATGGAGGTAACCGGTATGGGGCCTGACCAAGGTAGGCAGGTCGCCATGATCCCTGAGGAAGGATGAAAGACAACCAAGAATGCAGAGAGAGATGATGAAGGATTGGGTAAGGTTCTAAGTTGGACATGTACTATAATAGAATCCCAAGTCTATCCTAGGGTCAGGTAGGGATAAGACCGATGGAAGAAGGAGTTGCCTAATTCCCTAGTTGCACATGACCATAGGGTCGGGAGGTAACAGCTATCATTGTCTGAGGGCCATGAATTAGGAGATTGATCACTTTCATGAACTCATGGGACCCAAAGGGCAGATGAGTAGGGAACTCTCTGGATGCATAAGGGAAAAGGGATGACCCCAAAAGTGTTGGCACCCTATAGACCTAGAGGAGATGACCAAGGATTGTGTGGTGACCCAAGTAGGTTTGAGACCAGCTTTCCATGGAAGTAACTTTGATATTAGGATGTTTGTGATGTAGAGACATAAGTTGCACGTTTCAACTTAGAATTGAAGGTGTACTAGCAATATAGGACAGTACGCATGCCATTCACCAAGGATGAAAGACGATGTGAGTTGGAACATTGCTATGAGGTATGAGGACAGAGATGATAACATACCCTGGTGAAGTGAACGATACCTGGATGGTTTACAAACACTAAGAGTATTAAGGAGATCATATTGTGAGGATGTTTTATCTTGAACTAGGTGGATTTTGTAAGTGTTACAAGGAATCACAAGGTTGAGTTTGATCACCATGAGGATGAGCTAAGAGTTTCTTTATGAAGACAAACTTAGAGTTTGAGATGAGATGATAAGTAGAATACATGGAGGTGTATGCCTTCAACATTACCTGACACCTAAGGAGGTGAAATGGTAATGGATGCTCTGGTTGAGATATAGTTATCTAGTTTATCTAGAGGCTAGAAGAAGTTGAGGTTGTTCGGCTAACCCTAAGTTTGAAAGGAGATGTGTATGGCTAACATTCAGATGTAACGAAATATGTTGAATAAGTTAATGGTTGTTTGGTTAGCCAGCATGGGATTTGATGCAATGAAAGGATGGTGGTAGAACCTCAGATACACTTCTTTGGATAAGAAGGTAATACAACCCTATTGAGAGTGGTTTAGTGTTTTCGAGGAATCAACCTTGAGGAATCATGACATACAGGAGATCATGGTTTTAAGATCACCAAACACTGTGAAACTACAAAGATAGTAAGTGATAGTAGCACTTTGGTTGCTTGATGTGAAGTTGCATGTAGCATGTGGTCATGCAAGCCAAGAGTGAAGGACGAACACCAGTAACCCAGTGCTTTGACTTGGAGGTTAAAGAATCTCCATGAGGGAATGGGAATTCATCACTACAGATGTGGTGGTAAGTCTTCCCTGGACCAAAGAAGGTCAAGATGCAATATGGGTTATGGTAGATCGCCTTACCTAGATGATATGAGATAGAAAGAATGTTGTCAAGGGACAGATTTAGTTGACTACTTAAGAGAGAAAGATGGTTCAACTACACCAGGATGCAAGTTCAAAAGTTCTTGAGTATGACCTAAAGGTTCACTTCCATGAGGTGGAAGTAGATACATGAAGAACTCGATGATAGTATAGTTTATCACCCCTAACTAATGGTTAATATGATCCAGACTAGAAGGTCTGATGAGAGCAAGTGTGCTTGTTCAGGGTGATACAAAGAGACAGTTCTTAAGATGTGATGTTAACCACCATAGCCTTTATCGGGATGAAAGAAGGAGGTTGTGTCAGTCACCACTTCATTAAGATGATGTTGGTGAAGGAGGCCTCGCGAAGGTCAGAAAAGAACCACAGTGTGTGCAAATGAAGTCGCTTTGATCGTACAATGGCTGAGAGAGAGCCCAGTGGTGACAGGGGTCACGAGCTGATGCAAAGCAGACTGACATGCAGTTCACTATGAGAGAATATGTGATGTGAAAATCCGACCCCTCTAAGCTATAGCTGAGAAAGCTGAGTCCCCGATATATGGGTCCATTTGAGAGGGATTGGTGGAGATGGTTGTGTTTAGCCTTGCCCCTCAGGATAACATGATGTGTAATATGTTCCATGAGTCCGATCTAGAGCAATATGTGAGGTACCCAAGCCATGTGCTGAGCCTTGAACCTATTCAGCCTTTGAGAGGCTGAAGTGTCCTGAGTCACCTATGAGGGTACGATATACCAAGGTAAGAAAAGAACTCAGATGGAAGAATATGAGATGATGAAGGTTCTTAGGAAGAACCATGGAAAGGGTGAAGTCACATGGGAAGCCCTGATGGACGTATAAAAGGCTTATCCTGAACTGTTTGTTTACTTGATGAAATTTTGAGGACAAAATGCCTATAAGAGGGGAAGGATGTTACAACCCCAATTTTTGGGTTCATTTGGTGAGAAATGTAATTTCCCATAACAAAGATAAATGAACAAATAATGATGTCTTTTGATTGAATGCATGAATTTTGTTTAAAATAACCTTGTTGATTTATTTGTGGGATTTATTGGCTATTGGGCCCAATAAAAAGGAAAAGACAAAAGAAACTCCATTATTGAGTAAATAAGAAAATAGAGGAAAAAAGTGTGAAAACCTCTAGAAGGCAAATCCAAAGAGGGATTTCGTACCTCTTGGGTTCCTTGGGTTCCAAGGAGTCCAAAGTTGCATAGAGAATGCAATAAGAAAAGAAAATATCAATTAAATATTTCCTTAGCAAGAAAGAAATTGAAAATAATGATAAAATGTGGGAAATAAGTGAAAAGAGGTATAAATGAGTTATACTTGGTGGAATTTTGTATCCCAAGGATTCCTAATATTAAAAGGAATGCCAATGAGGAAAAAAAATAGAAATAAAGAGAGCTCCTCAAAAGGAGATATTTTGAAAAGAAATAAATAAGATAATGAGAGATAATGGATAAAAGATAAGTTCAAGGCTAAGGTATATCCCCAAGATGGTATTTCGAGCCATTAAGGTTCCTTGAGGTTCAAGGAACTCAGAATAATAATTTAATAGCAAGAGAAATAGAAAATAGGTGAAATATATATAATTAAAGTGGTATCTTGCACCTAAAGAAAAGGTACGTTTTCTTTTATATAATGAGACCAATTTTGGCACAGAGGTATAATAAGTCTTAATTAAGTTTCCCTAAAAATTTGGGATTAATTGGACACTCGGTTTGGGAGATATGGATTTTACAAAATTCATAAAGTGTAGAGGAAAGTATTTTGTCACGATTTTATTAGATCTATTTTTGATATAAATGTGAGACACCACAGCCGTTGGATTCGGATCCAACAGAGGATGTGTTGTCACCTTCCTCAGTCGGATAAGGAAACAGTAGGCTGAGAGGGTAGTTTTTCCTAAACTGATATCTTGGAAATTAATGGACAAATCATTATGGCGTTTAGTCCAGTGGATTCAGGGGAAGAATCCAAACCTAGGAAACCCAGGTCTTGGTAGATTTTGTGGATGCCAAGTAAAATGCCCAAATCTGATTGGGATCTCTGTGTCGACCTTCCTATATATATAGGGGGCATTGGACCCCAACGAAATGGAAAAAACATCCCATTATGTTCGGCCAAACTCAACGAGGGGATTTTCTCTTTCAATTGCTTATGGAGGTGTGTCCCTTTGCACCCATCATCACTGTGAACCTGCTGAAGGGGTGGGAAGCTAGGTGGCCTGGTCCGCATGACCTCGGGGCAATTGAGGCCCCAACCACCTTCAGCGGAGCCAGATGGAGGAGGGGCGATGTGGTCGGCATGGTGTGCCATCTTCGGTTGGCGAGCCGAGGAGGAAGAAGGGTCGCCTCCGTTCCTCTATTTTACAGAGTAAACAGGGGCGGGCTCCCCGTCCGCGTGAGGAAGAAGACACAGGGAGCGGGCAACCGAGTTCCCAGGTATCCGGATCTAGGGCTCGATCCGTGAAGCCAAGGAAGGATTAATCGCTAGAAAAAAAAATAAAAGGGATACGTGGCGCCTCGCGATTGGCCCAAAAGGTAAATTCTTTGAAAATTTGTAATTACTTATTGGTAGCTCCGATGGAAACATACAAAATATGAAAACCGATCAGGAGAACGCATAGAATTCAATAAAAATATTTTTAAATCCTGATTTTGTTCATATTTGCAAAAGTGTGCTAAGTTAATGAAAAGGACTTTGAAATTATGTTAGCAACCCCAATTGAAATTAATGGCTAGGTTCATGATGCTTAATTGGTGAAATTAAGTAATAGTAACCTGATGAAATATTAATGATAAACTTGAACCTGATCTAGATGATTTATTACATGATTTAGGGTTTTACACCAATTATGAATGATTAAGAACTTAGAAACCCTAATTTAGGGTAAAAGAGGATAAGGTCATATTTAATTCGAAAAATATGATAATATGTTGTTAAATGATGGTTCTAAGATATTTGGAATATAAAAAGTTCTTAATCATGGATAGAAACCCTTAACATGATAATTAGGGTTTTCTATTGATAAAGTTGGAATTAATGATAAATGGAATTCATAGGTGAATTATATCATAATGAACTAGGAGTTGTTAATCCGGAAGGAACCTAAGATGATAAAAAAGGCTCTAATGTGAATATGCAAGTAATTAGGGTTTTGCAATTAGAACTGTTGTTCTAGGGTAAGAATGAGGAAAGTTATAAAAAGAACCCTAATAAAACCCAATTCAAATTAGAAACCCTAGAAAGTGAATTCAAGTCAATTAAATAGATATATTCGTGGTAAAGTGTAGTAAATAGGCTACGTATGCTTTTCAGGAATTCTATGATTGTTGAACTTCTTCTTGGATTACTTGCTTGCTTGGAATTAGTAATAGCTTGTTGAATCTGCAAATCAGGTATGTGGTTAATTATGATTAATTGCATTAGTTTCCCGTGGGTTTTTCGAATGTTTCCTCGTATTGAATGCAATCTAAACAGTTGGATGTTCATACTTGCAAAATTATAAAGTCACTATGGTTATCACAATGATAAAGAAATGTGTATTCTCGCACCTACATGCCACCCTGATTGAAGATGCCATAAAGGTCAGGCCCATGAGGGTAGACCCATGGGCACCATGAGAGGTGACCCCAGACACCAAGCTCAGGAATGAGAAGGTGGTCTATGATGCATGACTATGGTGCACCATGAGAGGTGACTCCCAGGAACCAATCTCGGGATTGAGAATGTGGCCTTAAGTTAATGGCAAAAGAGAAACCCTAGAGGGGTATGCCAGGGTTAGGGCAAAAGCTGTGGAGAATGACACATTGAAAATGTAAACTGTCTTGATAAATAATTTGATTGTGATTATTAAATTGTTAGCCATATCTGTGAAATTTTGGTTGTTCCCACATACCAGTATATTTTGATATACTGACCGATGTTTTGTTTGTCAGTGTTTTAGGAACAACAATTGAAAGAACAAATAGTAAAGTGACACATTGTAGAAATAAGAAATAAAGTGCAAGGAGGATTAGATAGAATAATTCAAGCTCTGGATAGATAGATTTCAAAAGTTTTCAAAGGTAAGTAAAGTTTTAATTTTATACCAAATTCTAGTTAGTTAGTAGAATTTCATAATTATTATTGATTATTTTTCGAACCTTTGATCCTATTAATTTAATAACGGCTCTAAACTTCAGGTCTCCCTTAATTGGAGGTTACCGGGAGGTGGTGTCGTTACATTATCTCTCCATGCTTGTAACCCCTTTCAGTCCTCCATCTTCTTCCTTCTCTTTTTCTTGTTCTTGAATCTTGGTGGAGTAAGGATATCTGACCTTGGAGCTTGGTGACCAAACTCTTCTTACATGTGGTGCTTGTGGTGACCATAGCCCATATTCAACCCTTGGTAAGTGTTTATCTTCCTTGATGGCAATTCTTTTGATCTCCTATCTCCATCTTCCTCTCTTTTCTCAGCCTAGACCATGGTTACTCCATGGTGGTTGTTTTAGGAGAGAAACTTCTCATCACAAGGGTCATAGATGATGTTTTGACAAGGTAGACCCAAGTGTGAGGAGGGTTTCTTCTCTCTTTCTCCCTTTCTCTTTTGACTCGGCCCAAAGATTTTTGGCTCTCTTTTCTTGTATGATCTATGACCTTGGTGTCTTATCCTTCTTGAGGTGATCTTTTAGCCAAGAGTGTATCTTTTGGTGGATCTTCTTCAACCCTTGGATCATGTTCTTGGAGCTCGTGATCTTAGAGCTTAGAATCCTTGGTGGTGATCTTCTTAAGGCGGGTAATATAACACTTAACCTACTCTAGTATTGCACTCTTTTATGCATGTTTTCTTCTATATTATCTCTCTAAAATTCTCCCTCATTATTCTAGTAGATAATGATAATATCTAGAACTTGTTTGGTGGAGATATCTTGCTTGGTTTGGTAGAAATCTAAAACCCTAATCTACATGCACCCATTTTGTGGTTGATATGCTATGGAGGTTCTTCCCTACCTTTTTGACCTTGTTCTTGCTCTCATGCATGGTGTTCGTGTACCTAAATGTTGAAGGGAGGTTAGGTTATATTTTGGATACCTTGATCATGATTTTCTCTCCCTCGTATGAGATCATTTCTTGGTGGTTTCATGATCTGTGGCCTAGGGTTTTTAATGATTGTTTGCATGGGTTTTTCCTTCTTGATGATTATGGTTTTCCCCTTTTTTTTGTTCCAATTTTGAGACCAAAATATCATTCCTTAGGATGGTTGAGACACCTATCTCCTTGTTGGTTATGACCATAGTCAATCTTGGTCGAGATGCTCCTCTTGTTGATGGGTTGGAACTAGTGTTGTTTAGGTCACGACACTTGATGTTGGTGGTCTAGTCAACCTCTATTTTGGTGGGGTTGTTGCCCTTGTCTTGGTTGTGGCATGCCCTTGAGAGAGGTCATGACCAAGTGGTCTTGGGTCCTGACATGTTGCTAGGCTAGAGGTCAATACAGCCATGAGATTGAGACACCCTATATGTCGTGATCGCAAGATGGTCTAGGTGGTGTGGTCGTGACCTAGTGGTTTGTTAGTGGTCGAGACACATAGTGGTTTGGTAGTGGTCGAGTCACATGATGATGATTGTGGTTGAGTGCTTGGATACATAATGTTTCTCTTGTATGAGTAATGTATAAGCTATATATATGTTGTTTGGATTAATATCAAATCAACTCTAATGATGTTCCTTAACCCTAATATGCTCAAAGATGATGGAAGGTGGTGAATCTAGGGTTGATGGTTGAACCTATCTTTGTAAACCCTAATCAGCTAAGAAGGAACACTAACCCTAATAATGTGCAATAATCTTGCTTGTTTCTCTATCTTGTAATAGTCATTATAGCATGATGATTTCTCTTGCTTGTTTATGAATCCCTAACCTTGCAGGTGATATGAGCTTGATTATCATAGCTAGTGTATGCTATGGTGGATGTTATATTATATAGGCTGAATGAGCCTTCATGAGGCATGATGAGGCACTTGTGGTACAAGAATGATGTGAATGGGTTCTATGATATAATGATGACTTGATGATCTTGTGAGTGACAATGTTATAGGTCTCATGTGGTGATAGTGTGACAAGTTCACACCCTATATGTTTATATTTTTTAGAGTGTACTATGCCCTTATCTTTGTTGAGTTTGTTATGGCTTTATACATTATAACTTGATTGATGCTAAAAGACACTTAAATGGTTTAACTAATCAAGTAGAAACTTAATCATGTAGTTTTCCCTGTGCCATAGATCCATTCTCAGTGTCAGCACTTGCTGGATGGTGAAATGGGATTTCCCTTAGTGGAGGTTTGAAGTCATATACTATTGAGTATATGCATTCACATGATTGGTTGTGGACCATGCCCTGGCATGAGTGCAGTTGTGAGTCGTAGCTCAATGACATGATGCTTATGAGGTTTCATAGGATTGGTTGTGGGACATACCCTGGTATGAGTGTGGTTGTGGGTCGTAGCTCAGTTTTCACTAGTGCCATGACCTGTACCAAGGTGGGCTAGGATATTTCACAGTTTGACTATATGTCAATGGTTGCAGTTGATTGGTATGTCTCTTCCATGTACTTTTGTACTGACCATGAGTTTTGGTGAGGTTGTGGATTCTGGATCTTCCATTGACCTTGTATGGCACTAATTTCTACTTAGTAGTGATCAGTTGGATTTGAGTGGTACGATCAAATCCCCAGGACATAATAAAATACGTAACTAGTCGGGTAGCATATTTTCTTAGGATCAAATATGAAAAGATCAGTTGAAGCCTTGCCTTGGTTTTATAAGGATTGATTGTTAGGAAAATATACATGTTCTTCATATTATTTTTATGATGATAAGATGATCTATAATCCAATTGCAGTTGCTTATACTGTTTGGTATTGTTTATCTACTTTAGACATATCGTTTAGCTGAATCTTCTTAACATGTTAATAATTTTACTTCCTGCTCTTCTTTAGTATATGCATGTGTATATAATAGATGTTGGTAGAGAGTTATATCTCTCACTGGGACGTTTGGTCTCACCCCGTGGGTTTCCACATCATTTAGGTGGCCATGCACGATGAGGTGGTGATCGTGCAACTGAGCAGCAGTAAGAGTAGTAATTGATCAGGTTGGAGGTGTTGCTAGTCTTTTGGTGTAGAGTCCTAGAGTTGTCCATGTACACTCAGGTCTTGGGGGTGTTTTTGATGTGTGTGTGGTCATGTTATCATCACAAGGGTTTTGGTATGTGTGCCCTTTTTGTTGAATAGTTTGGCAGATGTACATGTTTATATATGGAACATGTTCTTCATGTAATAGGTTGATGACAGGAATGTTTGAGAACTATGACCTAAGCACCTTGTGATATATAACATGTTATGTAGGTGTCCTATTAAGGATGTATATGTGAAAGTTTTCAGCTTGTGGTGCTCTTGCGAAATTGGTTTTAATTTCCTGTGTTTTCTGGTAATCAACTTACTAAATGTTGTTTTCACATTTAGTTTTGAGTAATCTACTTTGTGTGGCGCGGGGCGTCATATAGTGTGCATATTTATCATGTTGACTTTTGGGATAGGCTTAACCGACATACTTAATGGGATTATGCACCAGAGGCATGAATATGACTATGGCAAGGAGTTTCATATATCATCTATCCAAGAATTGCATATGATGCAATTGGTAAATGTTGCCTACCTTGATAATTGACTATGGACACTGGCGTTGGTTGGGTAATAATTGAATTGTATTAGATCTTGTCTCACTATAAGGTTGTATGTTGTAATCTTCCAAATTGATATCTGAGAGATATCAATTGAATAAAATAATGGGAGCAATACCTAATTAATGACCTAATAAACATTGTCAAATTTTATACAAATCAAATCAAATCAAAATTGAGTTTTTGACAAAATTGCAAATTCTTTTGTAGAATCAAATGGCAACACACAACAACGCCTTTTCTCTATAATCAATCCTTAAGAAGTACAAGTTGAATGGGAACAACTTCCAAGACTGGTTCAAGACGATGAGGTTCTCACACAGGAGCGCAAGCTCTATGTCCTGGAGACACCAGAGTCAGATGAACTTCTTCCCACTACACCTAAGGTTGGGAGGGATGCTTAAAAGAAGCATACTAAAGATGTCATTGATGTCAAGTGTATGATGTTGTGATCCATGAACTATGAGTTGCAAATACAACATGAGAACATGGATGTTATTAAGATAGTCACACATCTCAAGAACATGTTCCAAGATCAGGTAGGATAAGGGAGATACGATGTCTCCAAGGCATTATTCAAATGTAACACGGTAGAAGGATATCCAGTGGGTCCTCATGTGCTCAAGCTCATTGGGTATGTGGAGAACCTATCTAGATTGGGATTCCCTTTGGGTCAAGGGTTGTACACTAATGTGATTATGCACTCTCTGTCAGAGTCATATAGTCAGTTCATGAACTACAACATGTACGACTTTGACAAGTCATTGACAGAGTTACTAGGCATGTTGAGAACAGCTAAGCTACAAATGAAGAATGACAAGCCCAAGTTTGTGATGATGATTAGCAAGAAAAGTAAAAGTCTAAAGGCAAAGGCAAAGATAAGAAGAATTCTAAAGTTGTATAAAGTCCCAAGTCTTCATATCTCAAGGCAAAAGGAGGAGTAAAGAAGGGAGGCAAGTGTAACCACTGTCACTGGGTTGGACACTGGAAGAGGAATTTCCCTCTCTTTCTGAAGGAGCTAAAGAAGAAGAAGGAAAAGGCGGAGGCCTCTACTTCAAGTATAAACATTATAAAATAAAGTTAATACTTCTTCATATTGGTATGTGATATCGAATGTACATTTGACATACATTGATGTGTAGGATTTGATAAGAAGTATAGCCTTCATCAAAGGATAAGGATGGACTGTGATGAGCAAGAGTTACTGCAACTTCAGTCTGCATTTAGAATTTATCTTATCCCATTGGGCATGTAATGGAGTTCGTTGAACATCTATTTCATTATGCCAATAGATAGAAACATTTTACTTTATGCATCTTGTATGGACAAGGATGATTATAAATAAAGAGTTGTTAATGCTTCTATATCAAAGATGTGATCTTGTATGTCAATGCCCCAAATGTCTTATGATCTTTATGTGATTGGATCAAAAGATGAATGCTCATAACATAAATAACAAAGGATTATAATTGATAACTCAAACAATCAACAATTGATAGCATTGTCATCTAGAGCACACGTATGAGAAATGCATTTCTAGAATTCATATTGATGTTTATCTAGACTCTTTTGATTATTGAATCAATAAGAGACATGCAAGTATTATATATGAGCAATATGACAAACCCCCTCTCACTAGGTGTAGTGGGAGAATAAGCATTCTACAAGGGCATCTGATGTATAAAGACTTTGCAATAAATGATATAGATAGTTGTTTGCACTTCATTATATTTACTAATAATATGATGATATGTACTGAGTAAAAAATATCTTGAAGTGTTCAAGAAGATTACATGTATGAAGTACACAACTTCCTAAAAGGTAGTAAGATACTTTGATATGATCAAAATTTGAAATACTTTACAGAAATAGTTTGAGGCCCTTTTGGAGTGAATGTGATAGTGTAACACAATTAAGTCCACTTGAACATGATGATGTGTCAGAAAGAAGGAATCACATCATGATGATTCATGACATGATTATCATTTAATCTAATCTTCTAATATACTTTAAAAGAATATGCTAAGCACGAAAACAATGTACCATCCACAAATGGTTTTAATGGACAACATACGATATATGTTACGATAATGTCCCAAAATGTCCTAAAGATTGAAACTTGTACCAGAAAATAGTTTTTTCAAAGGATTCAATCATGTAAATGTTAGTTTGTTGAATACTACTTATGTCAAACAACAAAAGTGTTTGTTGATTGGATAGTTGAGTTCATTGGAATCAGTGGGAGAAAAGTACAACTTGAAAAGTTTGAATTCAACAAAGAACATTTGAACCATAGGAGGCATAGTAAGAACAAGGAGAACCACAATCGGCTGTGGAATCTCAAGTTCTTTATGTAACACACAAAACTCATAGTTCTGGTAAAACATGTTTAAGATTAAAATATTGTGTATCCCAAACTCAGATAAGTTGTGAGTTGGTCATATGATGATGAGGCAAAAATCAACTAAGAACTATTGAGGGACCAGAGTCTGAGAAATGGCTTGCGTCCATTATATCTAGAATGAAATCCATGAATGCCAATAAGGTATGACCTTGGTGGTACCACCTAGAGGGGTAAAACCCAAAAGGTGAAGTTGAGTTTTCATAAGGAGGACTGACATGGATAACATGAAAGGATAGATTGGTTAAAAGGTTTTTCAAACTGGTTTAAAATGTTGAACATGATGAAATCCCTTTCCACTGATTGTCATGCTTGCTATTGCAGTTTGAATATATTGTAAGATTTGGCATATGAAGATTAAAACTACATTCCTTGATAGGAATAATTAATAGGATGTGTATGTGACATAACCTAAAGGTTTTATGACTCCATTAATGCAAATAAAGTCTATAAGCTACAATGTTCAATCTAGAAATAAGCATCTCAGAACTTGAATCATTGATTTGACAAGATGTCAAAGTTTTTGACTTGAGTCAAGATAAAAGATGAAATCTGTGATTACAAAAAAATAATGGGAGCATATATATATAAATATTGCACATATTGATGAGGAATGACATTTCAATACAAAGCATTGAAACGTAGCATGGAAACCACCTTCAACATGAAGGATTAGGTGAAACGTCCTATGTGGTAGGAATTGAGATCTATAGAGATAGTTTTGGAAAATTTCTTAACCTAAATACAAGTACATATATTGGCAAAATGTTCAAAGGGTTCAGCATGTAGGATTCTGTAAGAGAGAATCTATCCATAAAGATGGGATCAGTTTCTCATGAATCTAATGTTTTAATTCTTGTGAAGAATGGAAGAGATGCCATATGCATTCGCATTTGGGTCTACAGTATAGTGTACTCATCCCATCATCTTATATGTGTTGGAGATGAAAAAAGATATTATTCATAACCAATGAATGTCATTCAAAGGTCATAAACAACATCCATAGTACTTGAGAAGAACTAAAGAAACATTTTTTGCACTATGGTTTTAAGGAAGAGTTGGATGTAAAGGGTTACATAAATGCCATCTTCCAAAATGACAGAGAATGATCGCAATATAAAAGTATATGTTTAATCTTCGAGAAGAGTTATTAGCTAGAAAGAGTTCCTAACTAATAGACCATTAATTTAAAAAAAAAACTACAAATAGAAGCAAGTATCCTTATGTTGAGAACACAGGACTGGATACTATATGGATTTAGAAGTTCATACGGGTGAACTTATGATGTTCCAATCATTGATGACATAGTAGATATACTATGCCAAAAATGGAGCTATTGGTTAGGGAAGGAATATCAGATAGCATATTCCATATTACAACAATTCCATCTCTATGATATATTGTATAGTGAAGAGATGTTAAACATGCAATATATCAACTATAGAAAAATGTTGCTAACCAGCTGGATTAGCACTTGCATAGCAGAAACATGATGGACATGTTTAGATCACTAAGAATAAGATTCGTGGGTGATTGTCTCTAAGTGAAAGTGGGAGTATTTTGGTATATATGCCCAGAGAGTCAATCATATGATTATTTTGATGGCATATCCTATAAAAGTTTTGATTAATAATAAAGGTAAGCTTCCGATTCATTTTGTTTCTCTAAGTTATGAGATAATGAGGAAACATAATGAATGTCTAAATAACGATAATTACTCAATGACGTATGTCTTCAAGTATGTGACTTGAACAATGAGATCATATAGATGTTAAGATTATGTACATTCTTGTCATGTCCCTAGTTGGATGTTACTATGGAAGGTAGATAGACAGTAATAACACTAAATATTAGGGTGTGTGTTGGTTGATGATAGAATCTCATTAGTCATGATATATATGATATTAAACCAAGCATATAGATACGTGTAAGGGAACAGTGTACCAGACAGACCCACCTTGAGAATGACACGTGGAAACTATTATTGGTGGTCATAATCATCTCTCATAGTGAAGGTGGTGATTATGGTTCTTAGACCTAAAGTCGCTACATTCATCACATGTTGTTTGATATGTTTTGACATCATCCAACGTGATCCTAAATAAAGGTTGCCATAAAGTTGATGATCGTATTTTTTTGTGACAGATGGGGATGATTGTGAGTGATGTAGATGGGATTCGTCCCTCCTACTGGAGTATGATATCCAAGCCACTTGATAAGAAAGACTGAGAAAATCATGTGCATCCACATGTGAATCAATATATGATATTGAGGTCACATGTATCTCAGACAGTCTACTCTGGATCAAGGAACATGAATTGAACATTGAGAGGATCATGATTTTGTGCCTAGAGTTCATTCCAAATGTCAGAGACAAAGGAATTAGATAATCACTATAACACCTGACATTGATCATAGGTTGAAGTTGTTCTCCAACTTTCCTGATTATTTGGGTAGCAATGAGTGTGACTAGGCACTTCTCCTTTCTTTTGATGTCATAAGTCAGTTATGGACATTCACTGCCAACATAACATGGAACCTATGGGGTCACACACATAGGATACACCATCATGAATGATAATTAAATTGATTGCTAAAGTGTTTAGGTATTCAATTTAAACAACATTGGTTGAAAAAAATGACTGATTGGATAATTGAACTGACCAGTTCAAGTGTTTAACCAATCATTTCAATGTGTCAGGTCAATATAACCAAGTTTGGCAATTTTAGACTATGAACTGACCGGATCAGAAAGTGAACTGATCGGCTCAGGTCCATGAACTGGACGGCTCAGATTGTGAACTGAGCGCTAGGAGGATCAATTCGATTGATTCCAGGATTTGTGCTAACATCATGTTGTGCATTAAATTGGGTATTATTTTCCAATACAATTACGATTGGGAAACATGATGAAAGGATTGGTTTACCGGGTGAATTGATCGGTTCACATGCCAACCGATCAGTTCACTTGTTGTAAGGCCCCTAAACTTTCTTAATGAGTTGAATAAGATTAATTACTATAATTGGATGCTTAGAACTCTAATATAACCTTTTTATATGCTTTGAAATCATAATACAAGCTTAAGTTTCAAATTTTGTCCAATTTGGACACTGTTTGAGTAAGTTATGCAATTTTATGCACATTTTAGACTTTTTTGCACTTTACCCAATTGAGAGGTATAATTTGCAATTTATCACTTGAATTATGTTCCTTGTATATTCTATCATCATTATTTAGCTTTTTGAGACATGGGCACCTATTAAAACCTTGGTTTGAAGGTGTTTTCTCCAAGGATATTTTAGGGTTTACCCCTTCATGAATGAGCTACCTTTAGTAGCTATCAACCAATGAATTATTTGATTGGCTGCAAAATTTGACTAAGGAAATATAATCAAGTCTATACACTTTTTTGGGTATATTCTTGTGTGTGTTATTGTATATTCTTAATAAATTAAGGCCATGGACACTTGGATAGATACTAGAACTTCAACTTTTTCTTTTTCTTTATCTTAAAGTTTCATATACTTATCCTTAAGAACCAAAATGATCCATTTTCTCTCCACCACTTCCCTCCTTATCCCAACCTCGTTCTCCCTCTATGCTTCCACGAATTTTTCTATCCAAGGAAGAAGAAAGTGGGGATCTTCTTGGGAAAAGGATCTAGGGTTGCAATTGAGTTCATTTTAGGGTTGAAAAAGCTTCCTTCTAGTGATCTTGACCTAAAGGAGTAAGAATTCCTTTCTTTCCTCCATTTATTTCTTTTTTATCCATCCTCCTAGATTTCTCTAGGTCAGAACCTTACTGTTCCATGCTATAAATTGCTCTAAAGCTCTAGAACCCTACCTTTCTTGCTCTTTATGCTTAGGGTTTGCTCATTTCATGAAGAAAGGTGCTAGATGGACAAATTCATAGCTGATTCTTGGATTTTTTACCCTACCTACTCCAGTTTTCTTATCTATGGGGTTTCATCTTCTCATTAGAGGCAAGTTTTATAACTTTCTCCACGTTTATGTCTTACCATAAGATTTCTAGATCATGTTCTTGCTTGAAAATGATGATTCATGCACTAAAAAGTTATGCTTGACTTGGATTTCGATTTTTATAATGTCACTTGTTCTGATTTCAGTTCTAGATGAACCTGTGATCATGTTTACATTATTACTAAGGTATAATATCACTTGTATCAGGTTGTTTTGACAACCTAGGGTGTTAAGCACCTATCAACCAATGGTCAATTTTAGGGTTTAAAGCTGATTTCTTCTATAAACCCATGACTCGATGATGATACCATTGCATCAAACCTATGGTGTTGTCTTAATGACAACTGATGGTCATTATCAAAGGTTTCAGATGAGGGTGACAACCTATGGTCACCCCCTTAGGTCATGTTATGGATAAATTAGAAGTTTAATGATCAACCATTAAGTACCCTAATAATGTTATCAATCAATGATGACATTAGCTTAATATTTGATGTTGATTAATGAATATAGTGTTGATCTAACAACCTATGGTGACTTAATGGTCACTAATGATGGTGTGTCAGATCTCCAAATCCTATGGTGATTTAATCATATAGTTGTATCATCAATTAAGCCTTAGATCAATGGTTTCTTGGGTCACTTGATGCAATGGTCGGACCTATACTGTAATTGATGGTTTTAACATATGAACTTGACCCAATGGTCAAGATCTAATATTTATTCCTCCAATAAAGTGGAATGATGTATAATGTAGTATGTTGGTCCTAGTCATGTGATTGATATGGTTTCCTTTATATGATCAACTTAAGGAGCTTACTTATTGACAATGGATGGCTTGATTTAACTGAATAGTCGATTGTGGGTTTTACCCTACTCTCAATGGAACTTTTTGTGTTGTTAATCAAGGGATGTCTAGGGTTATATGGTGACTCTTTCTAGAGAACAAATCAAGGACTTCATATGTGGTTCATCCAAGGTGTTTACTTATGTAAACAACCAATGGTCTTACCTTTTAAACATCCAATGGTTCTGGGTGACATTGTGGTATGGTGATATGGGTTGAATGATGATGGAACAAATGGAGGGTTACCCTCAACAAGGTAGTCTTACCTATTCAATTATATGAATAGAAGGGATGAAAACCATATTATGTGGATATGTAACCCTAATGAGGTATAGCTTGTTATACCTAGCTTTAATACAACTATATGATGGTAATTAGGTATCAATAGACTTTGAATGACTAATACAATCATGGAGTACTCTATTACTGTTGTTGAAACCCTAGTATGCTATAACCTGATGCTTACATCTTGATTTATGTGTGGGTTCATACTTGAGAATAGTATGGAATGTGATGGTGATGCTTCACCTTATGCATCCACGATCCAATGGGGATGTTGTGAGTTAGGGTTTGGGTATATGTGTTGATTAGCAACATTGATATAATTTATCATGTTGATCCTAACTCTAATGCAAATAGATAAATATGAGTATTCATATTTAACATTCTTATATGATTGAATGATGGTGGAATAACCTCGTTATTATGATCATAACCTTAATATGTTAATTGGTGGTTATCATATCCCCATGGTTGATACTTTTTTATGTTAAACATGTGTATTATGAATATGAGGAGTGTTAATCATACCTAGATTCCTTGCATGTTGATGTAATAAAGGAATGTTCTTAATGTTAATATAACCCTGCTATGATTGTTTATGAATATCTCCTAGCTCATTAATGTAATATTGTGATGATCTGGTGTATTATATGTAAGTGATGTTGTTGAGCCTTGTTATAAGGCATGGAAAGATAATGATGATCTTGTAGGGAATAGTATGATTGTCTTAATGACCTTTGGGCATGGTTGAGCCCTAAATGAGGTGTAATCCTCTTGTGTTGATAAGGGTTGAAACCATGTGATATTGTAAAAAGGATTTATATCATGTGATAGTATGATGGTCTTAATGACCTTTGGGCATGGTGGAGCCCTAAATGAGGTGTAATCCTCTTATGTTGATAAGGGTCGATACCTTATGATATTGAAAAAAGGATTTATATCTTGTGATAGTATGATGACTAGTGTGGTTTCATGAATGGCAAGTGAATAGTACCATATGATGATGAGATGAGAAATTATGTTTCACACATTTTATATCTTTTAAAAGTTATGATATTTATATGCTTGCTAAAAGTGAATTAGGGTTTGTATGTGCACTTGTTTGATGTAACCTTAATTCACCCAATTGGAATACCTAATCAAGTGCAAGTCTAATCATGTAGTGCCATGTGCCATAGATCCATCAGAGTATCAGAACTTGCCATATGGTGAAATGAGTATTCCTAAGGGAAACTCGGAGCGCATATTGTTGAGTTTGTGGGGGTGGCAAGTTGAGGATATATCCTTGTCATCCACAATGCAGGTTGTGGAGGTTGGCTATGGTCATGCCTCATACATCTGATGTGATTGAGAATGGCTACGGTCGTGTCTTGGTGATTATATATGTGACAAGATTGGAGGACAACTGTGGTTGTACCTCGTATGGCAGGGTATGCATACCCACCTCCTTTCACTAGTGACATGACCTATACAAAGGATGGACTAGGTTGTTAGTAGCTTGACCTTATGTGTCATTATGGCAGACCCGTACTGACTGGGGGTGTAGAAGATCTTAGGAGTCTGGCTCTTCCTAGATCTTGTATGGCATTGATTTCGACTTAGCAGTGGTCAGTTGGATTTTGAGTGGTATCCTCAATTTCCTCAGGGCATAATAAAAGATGTAAAATAGTCGTGTAGCATATTTGTTTAGGGTTATACACAACGCTTCATATTGGATGAAAACCCTTGTTTTCTTTTCACTAAGATCGTGTATAGTACAATAAGAGATAATAGAAATGCTTATGTTGTATTTATGCTCATGTTGTAAACATACTTATGTTGTCAAATATACTAACACGGATGGTTAAAATGATGCTGCTAGCTATGTTTAATATTAATAACCATGCCTTTGTAACTAGAGATGCATATACTACTAATCATGCTTATCCAGATAGTTATGCTTATGTTGTTAGCTCTTCTTATGATGTTGATATGTTCAACCAATTAGACATGCTCATGTTGTTAGATATGCTATGTTACTAGACTTGCTCACGATGCTAGATATGCATATGCTATTAAATTTCTTATATTGGGAACAAGATAAAGGATGATAATCTAGCTAATGATGATAGTTATTATCTGCTCATTTATGTATTTTGTTAATCATCAGTATTGCTGATCTTATTTGTTATATCTGATTAAACAGCTTAATTGCTTAAAAATTTTGTAATCAATAAACGTTGTTGGAGGTTATATCTCTTTCTGGGACATGGGTCTTATCCTTGTGGTTCGCCACATTTTTTTAGGTAATCGGAAGTGATGAAAACAAACATGTGGCAGCAAAGATGAGATATAGTAATGAATCTTTGAGAAAGTTGATTAGATGTCTAGTGTGTCCTAGAGTCATCCATGTACTCTCGGGTTCGGGCAGGAAAAGTTTGTTTATGGTGTTTCAAAAAAATCAGACTTTTGTTAGCATATTAATGCTTGTTTGTGTGGCATATACGAATATTGTTTTCCTATGTATATATGTTGTGGCTAAGGAGATAGAACAATTTGTATCAAATTATTGGCCTAGTATGGATAAAAGAAATATGTTGGGCTCTTATGCAAATGTTTATGAGCAGGTGCTGACGTTGAAATCAGTTTTAACTTACCCATATTTTTGGGTATGTGATTAATTAGTGATTGATTGTGTTTTATGTTTTGAGTAATCTTATTTAGAGTAATGGGTTCTCACATGTTGGTATCAGAGCTTTATGTTCATTGTGTCTATAGGGACACTAGGACTTAGGACTAGGATGATGTCAAAATTAGGAATATGACCCAAAAACATGGTTCTCAATACTTGGATGCCCTAGCCATGTATTCAATTATTGAAGAAAGGTAAGTATGCCTCTTAGATTGTTATCCTTTTGATTACTCTGATCAAGTAGTCATTTTGAAACAATCTAAAGAGCATAATGAATAAGAAATCATGGTATGAATATCTCAATCCCACCTTAAAGAAGATGAGAATTGCATCATAATCTATCAAACTTGAATGTTTGGTAACTATAAGAGAAAGTTACAACACCATGAAATCTAAATCTGAATACAAATTAGAAAAAGAGGAGTTCTTGAAGATGTGATTCAAGAAGATGATAAAGTAAAAGACAGATAAGTCTATGCTTATAAAGTGATTCAAGGTATGAAATCCATATAAGACGGAGAGAACTCCAATGATAAGTATAAAATGAGAAGATAAATGAGAACAATGACAAAGGAATAAGGTGGAACCTGAGTTAATCTCAGACCAACCTATGTGAGTAAGAAAGTGTTAATGTAAAATAAGCATGGAGTTTGATAGAAATTAAGATATATGATCCATGTTTAATGAAGCAAATGTGGAATATGATGATTTACCTACTGATAAGTGGTTGAAGAACATAATAAAATAAGATAAAATACCCAAGTGGGATAAATAGTCATCAAGGAAGGACTAATGAGATATGTTAATCATGATGATTCCTATGCTAAAGGCAAGGAACCCAAAATGAAAAAGGTAAAATGATACATAAGAAGTTGTAACGTGCATAACGAAAATAGAATTGGTTACCTTTTTACCAGTGCCCCTTGAACAATGTTGCTATGATGTGGAAAGTGTGTTTCCCTTTGTGTCTTTCCTTTCTAGGGCACTTCTTTCAAGTGGATCATTTCCACTTGGTATGTGTGGATTTGTTGTAAACATGAGGGTGGATAGCTTATTATAGCATAAGGTTGCTTGGACTATGGTTCCAAGATCATAAATTTTGTGATGAGTTTGCTTTTGATCCTTCCAATAATTAGGAAGACTCCTCTTATATGTCTTAAGATTTGTTATGTTGGTAAAATTAGATGATATAAGGATGTGAGTTCCATATAGCACATGAGGTGGATACCAAGGTAATGAATCCTAGTATCCAAGATGTATCAAGAGTATGGGAAGTATGTGAAGGTTGGAGATGTTTACAAAATGAACATATCAAGTATTCCTCCCCCTTAAAGAGAGAGAGAGGAAGTTGATGATGACCCTCTAAATGTTGTTTGGAAGGAAAAACAAAAGTGATTCTATAATGTTGTGTATGGTTCAGTGATAGCTGGGCAAGACCACTATCAAGGATAGATTGTTTGTTGGTCAATAGATATGTGTGTCGTGTTCCCTTAAGATAAACCAATGATCAAATATCAATGCATAAGAGTTAGATTGGATGACATAATTCACATGACCATGATGATTTTATGGTTATGTCCTTTAGACTAACAAATGTACAAATAGAATTTATGAATAGGAGGAACAAAATGTTCCAGTCATGTCATACAAGTTATATCAAGCTTTGAATGATGACACGTCAAAGTATTTCAAATATGGTCAAAAATATGATCATTTTTTCTTAAAAAAAACCTTAGGGTTGTCGAAGCAGCAATAGCTATGAGACAAGTTGAACAAGAGTGAAATGGGGTTCATTAAATGTCTCTATGAGATCATGATATGTATTCTAAGTAGGTTGTGTAAATCCTAGTAAGGTGAAGATAGTGTTGTTGTTTCATCCCTAACAAGGTTGACTAGGAATGATGTTTCCTTGTATGGAATGATAGGTGCCAGCGTCAGCATTGTTTTGATGCTAAAAATGAACTAACAAGTGTTCCAGTGTCAGTGTATCTAGAAGGAAAAAAAGGATGGATACATCGCTTTTTTTATGCTTCAAGAAATGTATGGGACACATGCCATGATTGGTAAAAAGCTAGCAAGTATGAATTTTGAGTAATGTGTTGATACAATAGATATAATTTTTTGGATGATAGCTAGAATTTAAAGTTGAACATTACTACTAGAGTTGTACAGATGACACAACAAGTTTATATGTTCCATATTTGCAAATGTCTTCTTATGTGGGGGTTTTTGAGCTGATCCAAGATCAGATATGTATGAAGGATGTGACATTACCATGATATGCAAGTAACCATGTGAAGGTAATAGGATTAGGTGCAAAGTAATTACCCATCTTTGTTTACCTTGGATTTTGAGGGAAAAATCCATGTTAGGGGTTTATAGTTGTAAGGCCCCTAAACTTGCTTAATGATTTGAATAAGATTAATTACCATAATTTAATGTTTGTAACCCTAATATAAGATTTTTATATGCTTTGAAATCATAAGACAAGCTTAAGTTTCAAATTTGGTCCAATTTGGACACTGGTTGAGCAAGTTATGCAATTTTATGCACATTTTAGACTTTTCTACAATTTACCCAATTGAGAGGTATTCTTTGCAATTTATCACTTGAATTATGTTCCTTCGATATTCTATCATCATTCTTGAGCTTGTTGAGACATGGGGCACCTATTTAAACCTTGTTTTTAAGGTTTTTTCCCCAAGGGTATTTTAGGGTTTACCCCTTCATGGATGAGCTACCTTTAGTAGCTATCAACCAATGAATTATTTGATTGGCAGGGAAATTCGATTAAGGAAACATAATCAGGTCTATACACTTTGTGGGAGAGCTGCTTGTGTGTGTGCTTGTATATTCTTAATAAATTAAGGCCATGGTCACTTGGATAGATACTAGAACTTCAACGTTTTCTTTTTCTTTATCTTAAAGTTTCATATACTTATCCCCAAGCACCAAAATGAGCCATTTTATCTCCACCACTTCCCTCCTTCTCCCAACCTCATTCTCCCTCTGTGCTACTATGAATTTTTCTGTCCAAGGAAGAAGAAAGTGGGGATCTTCTTGGAAAAAGGATCTAGGGTTGCAATTGACTTCATTTTAGGGTTAAAAAGCTTCCTTCTAGTGATCTTGACCTAAAAGAGTAAGAATTCCCTTCTTTCCTCCATTTATTTCTTTTTTATCCTTCCTCCTAGCTTTCTCCAGGTCGTAACCTTGCTATTCCATGGTAGAAATTCCTCTAAAGCTCTAAAACACTACCTTTCTTGCTCTTTATGCTTAGGGTTTGCTCATTTGATGAAGAAATTAAGGTGCTAGATGGAGGAACTCATAGATTATTCTTGGATTTTATACCCTACCTTCTCAAGTTTTCTTCTGTGTGAGGTTTCATATTCTCATTAGAGGCAAGTTTTATAACTTTATCCATGTTTATTGCTTACCATAAGCTTTCTAGATCATGTTCTTGCTTGAAAATGATGATCCATGCACTAAAAAGCTATGCTTGACTTGAATTTCAATTTTTATAATGTTCCCTATTCTGATTTCAGTTCTATATGAACCTGTGATCATGTGTAAATTATTCCTAAGGTATAATATGACTTGGATCAGGTTGCTTTGATAACCTATGGTGCTAAGCACCTATCAACCAATGGTCAATTTTAGGGTTTAAAGTTGATTTCTTCTATAAACCCATGACTCGATGATGGTACCATTGCATCAAACCTATGGTGTTGTCTTCATGAAAAATGATGGTCATGATCAAAGGTGTCAGATGATGGTGACAACCAATGTTCACCCCCTTAGGTCACGTTTTGGATCAATTAGAAGTTTAATGATCAACCATTAAGTACCCTAATAATGTTATCAATCAATGATGACATTAGCTTAATGTTTGATGTTGATTAATGAATATAGTGTTGATCTAACAACCTATGGTGAATTAATGGTCACTAATGATGGTGGATCATATCTCCAAAACCTATGGTGAGTTAATCATATAGTTGTATCATCAATTAATCCTTAGACCAATGGTTTCTTGGGTCACTTCATGCAATGGTCGGACCTATACTGTAATTGATGGTTTTAACATATGAACTTGACCCAATGGTCAAGATCTAATCTGTATTCCTCCAATAAAGTGGAATTATGGCTAATGTAATATGTTGGTCCTAATAATGTGATTTAGATGGTTTCCTTTATATGATCAACTTAAGGAGTTTACTTGTTGACAATGGATGGTTTGCTTTAACTGAACAGTCGATTGTGGGTTTTACCCTACTCTCAATTGAACTTTTTGTGTTGTCAATCAAGGGATGTCTAGGGTTATATGGTGACTCTTTCTAGAGAACACATCAAGGACTTCATAGGTGGTTTATCCAAGGTGTTTACTTATGTAAACAATCAATGGTCTTACCTTTTAAACATCCAATGGTTCTGGGTGATATTGTGGTATGGTGATATGGGTTGAATGATGATGGAACAAATGGAGGATTACCCTTAACAAAGTAGTCTTACCTATTCACTCATATGAATAGAAGGGATTAAAATCATATTGTGTGGATATGTAACCCTAATGAGGTATAGCTTGTTATACCTAGCTTTAATATAACTAAATGATGGTTATTGGGTATGAATAGTCCTTGAATGACTAATACAATCATGGAGTACTCTATTACTATTGTTGAAACCCTAGTATGCTATAACCTGATGGTTACATCTTGATTTATATGTAGGTTCATACTTGATAATAGTATGGAATGTGATGGTGATGCCTCATCTTATGCATCCATGAACCAAGGGGGGTGTCGTGAGTTAAGGTTTGGGTATATGTGCTGATTAGCAACATTGATATAATTTATCATGTTGAACCTAACTCTAATGCAAATAGATAAATATGAGTATTCATGTTTAACATTCTCATATGATGGAATGATGGTGGAATAACCTCCTTAATATGATCATTACCTTAATACGTTAATTGGTGGTTATCATAGCCACATGGTTGATATTTTCTTATGCTAAACATGTGCATTATGAATATGAGGAGTGTTAATCATACCTAGATTCCTTGCATGTTGATGTAATAAAGGAATGTTCTTAACGTTAATATAACCCTGCTATGATTGTTTATGAATATCTCCTTGCTCATTAATACAATATTGTGCTGATCTGGTGTATTATATGTAAGTGATGTTGTTGAGCCTTGTTATAAGGCATGAAAAGATAATGATGATCTTGTAGGGAATAGTATGATGGTCTTAATGACCTTTGGGCATGGTTGAGCTCTGAATGAGTGTAATCCTCTTATGTTGATAAGGGTTGATACCCTGTGATATTGTGAAAAGCATTTATATCATGTGATACTATGATGGTCTTAATGACCTTTGGGCATGGTTGAGCCCTGAATGAGGTGTAATCCTCTTATGTTGATAAGGGTTGATACCCTATGATATTGTAAAAAGGATTTATATCTTGTGATAGTATGATGACTAGTGTGGTTTCATGAATGGCAAGTGAATAGTACCATGTGATGATGAGATGAGAAAATATGTTTCACACATTTTATATCTTTTAAAAGCTGTGATATTTATACGCTTACTAAAAGTGAATTAGGGTTTGTATGTGCACTTGTTTGATGTAGCCTTAATTCACCCAATTGGAATAACTAATCAAGTGCAACTCTAATCATGTAGTGCCATATGCCATATCCGTATGAGTATCATAACTTGCCATATGGTGAAATGAGTATTCCTAAGGGAAACTTGAAGTGCATACTGTTGAGTATGTGGGGTGGCAAGTTGAGGATATATCCTTGTCATCCACAATGTAGGTTTTGGAGGTTGGCTATGGTCATGCCTCATACATATGATGTGATTGAGAATGGCTATGGTCGTGTCTTAGTGATTATATATGTGACAAGATTGGAGGACAACTGTGGTTGTACCTCGGGTGGCAGGGTATGCATACCCACCTCCTTTCACTAGTGCCATGACATGTACCAAGGATGGACTAGGTTGTTAGGAGCTTGACCTTAAATGTCGTTGTGGTGGACCCATACTGACCGGGGCCGGAGAAGATCTTAGGAGTCCGGCTCTTCCTAGATCTTTTATGGAACTTATTTCAACTTAGTAGTGGTCAGTTGGATTTTGTGTGGAATCCTCAATTTCCTCAGGACATAATAAAAGATGTAAAATAGTTGTGTAGCATATCTATTTAGGGTTATACACAACGCTTCATATTCGATGAAGAATCTTGTTTGCTTTCTTTTCACTAAGATCATGTATAGTTTAATAAGACATAATAGATATGCTTATGTTGTAGTTATGCTCATGTTGTAAACATACTTATGTTGCTAAATATACTGACACAGATGGTTAAAATGATGTTGCTAGGTATGTTTAATATTGCTAGCCATGCCTTTGTAACTATAGATGCCTATACTGCTAATCATGCTTATCCATATAGTTATGCTTATGTTGTTAGCTCTTCTTATGATGTTGATATGTTCAACCAATTAGACATGCTCATGTTGTTAGATATGCTATGTTACTAGACTTGCTCATGAAGCTAGATATGCATATGCTATTGAATTTCTTATATTGGTAACAAGATAAAGGATGATAGTCTGGATAATGATGATAGTTATTATATTCTTGTTTATGTATTTTGCTAATCATCAGTATTGCTGATCTTATTTGTTATATCTGATTAAACTACTTAATTACATAAAAATTTTGTAATCAATAAACATTGTTGGAGGTTATATCTCTTGCTGGGACATGGGCCTCACCCTTGTGGTTCACCACATTTTTTTAGGTAGTCGAAAGTGACAAAAACAAACATGTGGCAGCAAATAGGAGCTATAGTAATGAATCTTTAAGAAAGTTGATTAGATGTCTAGTGTGTCCTGGAGTCGTCCATGTACTCTCAGGTCAGGGCAGGAAAAGTTTGTATATGGTGTTTCAAATGAATCGGACTTTTGTTAGCATATTAATGCTTGTTTGTGTGGCATATATGAATATTGTTCTCCTATGTATATATGTTGTGGCTAAGGTGATAGAAAAATTTGTATCAAATTCTTGGCCTAGTATGGATAAAAGAAAGATGTTGGGCTCTTATGCAAATGTTTCTGAGCAGGTGCTGAGGTTGAAATCAATTTTAATTTACCCATATTTTTGGGTATGTGATATATTAGTGATTGATTGTGTTTTATGTTATGAGTAATCTTGTTTAGTGTAATGAGTTCTCACACTTGTGAACTAACTGATTCGCTTTTCATAGGTTGTAAAAATTTGTGAGATTTAGATCCTTTCCACTCCCACAACAACTAGGAACCCTAACCCTGACCCTCCTATAAATAGAGGGGTAATGGGGGCTTCCCAGACACAACAACTCAGTTGTTGTTGACAATTGTTGTCCTCTGTAGTTGTGGTAACCAATAGATAGCTCGAGCAAGTCTTATCCGATAAAGGGAGGGATAGAAAGGGAGAACAATTATAGGAGATGAAGTTGGTGACTAGTACACCAACGGGAGGGACAACTCCTTGTTTGTTTTTACTAGAATGATAGTAGTTCTACATGGTTTGTGTGAACTTCCATAGAGGTGAGAAGGTTGTTGTCTGCCACTAGGAGGATAATGTTAGCATGCCATTTGTGGTGGAGAACATGAGCTATTGTAGACGCCATCCCAGTGCAACCATGATAGTTGCACTATTGCAATGAGGAATAGTCGATGGACTTGCTCCAGGACTAGGTATGAACTTGTTAAACCATCCTTCCCATTACATAGTTTTTGAAGCGATCTTCTTATTTTAGGGAATATGGATAGATAATTTTTTGTTTTTGCTACCTACTTTGTGCACATATTACCCAACAGTCTACTCTAGCTCAAGGAACATGGATTGAACATTGAGAGGATGACAACTCCATGTGTTACGACCCCACCTGTGACGTCCCCGGATTTTCTAAAACTTAATCTGATGTGTGACGTCCAAATTGAAACCCTCACCTCAGCGACAATCCCAATTTGAGCACCACACACTAGGCTAAGAAGAAGAAAATCAGAGGAAGTCATAAGGAAAAAATCAGTAGCACATGTACATGAACAATAATAAAACCATACACACATGTTCACCATTCAACATATAATTACAACATGAATTGTTAAAACATTTGATATTACATATTGAACAGCAAACTTCTAACATATACATGTACTACTACTAAATAACAGGATCTTAAGACAACAGGTCCACCTGTACATCAGCTCGCCATACAACTCTCACTATCCTGGATCTTCAAGAGCATAACCACAACCTAAACAAAAGATTACATGCGGTACACGTCAGCACAATATTCAAGAATATTGTATTGAGTACGCCTACGTGTCTTTTATATACCTCTCATCATATCTTGGCAATAAGATAAAACTAATATACTTGGTAGTAATAGAAGAATGTAAGAAAAGCGTATACTTGCACAAAGATATTCATTAACAACAGAGAACACATATTTTAGCATGACTTTCCATTATATGTAAAGTCGATCAACCACATGCACTATTCTACCAAAGAAATTTAGTGCTCACATGTACTATTCTGCCAAAGAGATTTAGTACTTCATAAATGCACTATTCTTCCAAAGAGATTTAGTGCTCACATGTACTATTCTGCCAAAGAGATTTAGTACTTCCATCAATGCACTATTCTACCAAAGAGATTTAGTACTATCATATAATGGATCGGATATCTTATGTTTCATGTGTTCATAGCCATAAATATGGAAAATCAAGAAACATATCATACAAGAACATTCATTTCATCCAATATCATATGCCAAGTATTTTACTACACATATAACACAAGCATATTGTATAATAGGCCAAGTAAGAGGTAATGGCGTACCTTGATCAAGAGAAACCTAATCATCACACATGTTCCTGATGTCATCTATATCTTGGTCAAACCCCTGGTTAAGACAAGACCACATACTATCATCAGGTTCTCATCTTCTTACATCTCATCTTAACCCTAGTCGTGTTCATTCGGGTTTCAATTTATCATTAGGATATTCCCATCATTACTTGTCTTATCTTCTTAGATTATCGTACTAATGTCATTTTCCAGATTACCTCTCATTATCAAAGTTCACCATCTAACATATTAACATTATGTCACACATTAACCCTGGGTTACATGCATTACTCAAATTAGGGTTTATATCACATTAAGAGCAAACATCATTGTATAACATGGATTTTGGGTATCAACCTGATCTCGTATTTAATTCTGAGGTTCCAGATACTAATATGAGATTACTCTGTAAATTTCATCATTTATTAAGCATGTGTGCATTTATTGCATTTTATTTAGGGTTAAAAGCCCTAATTAGCCATATGGAGTAAATTACATGATTTCGTGCATCATCATCATAATCACTGACATACACTGGATTATAAGCATGAATATACACTTAGTGACATATTCTCATAATTTTAGGTCTTTGTTTATTATTTATTAGGCATGAAACAAGCATAATACCTCTTGCATGATAACTCTAGTATTTAAGCATTAAATCACTGATTTTATGATTCTATCTTGTTCTACTCATTTTTCTGAGAATTTTGGTAGTCCGTTCATATTTTTCTGATCATCGAGCTAAATTCTATGATTTATCTAAGAACTGAACATTTCTGAGGTAAATACCTTTTTCGGGCCAATCAGCATCCGCCATGTGGGCCCTGAAGGCAGCTTGCCTTGCTGAGCCGGCCGGTTCCTAGTGGTTCATTGCCTCTGGACTGCCCTCTCTCCCTCCCTCGCAATCTCAGAGTCTGACGCCAGCCTGTGCGTTGTGCGTCTCCTCTGGTTTACGTCTGAAAGCTATCGCCGCCCGCCTGTCGTTTAGCGTCGGCGCTAACTGCCCATCCAAAATGTTGTGCCTCGATGAGTTGCTTCCTTCCGCTCAATCCACTGTCGTGGGATGTCATTTGTGTGAGCGCCTTGGCTAGATCAGAACACGGGCCAGAGCTCAGCCATGGCTTCCTCTTCCTCCTCATGATCTCTGACTCTCTCTCCCCTGCGTTCTCACACAATCATGGTCGTTGCCCGGCCGTCGTCGTGTTGCTGGACTCTGTCCATGGACGCCGATGTGAGGCTCTTCTATGGTAAGAGATCCAGCATCGCCAACTCCCACCTGATTTGTCGAACACACTGCCAAGCTTGTCCATGGTTCTCGATCCCAGCCTATGCCGTCGATGCAAGGTCACCATCATTGTCCTTATGACCTTGGTGCTGGCAGGCGTTGCTGCGTGAGGGAGGGATCCAGCAAGCGGTTGGTCACGAGATCCTCCAACTCGGCCTCTGGTAATACTGCCTTCACTTCGTCGTAGTGAAAGGATGCACCGCGATCTTGACTCTTATTTCTGCCTATGGTCGTTTGCGGCCTCCAGGCTGTTGTCGCCATCGTAACTCCTCCATGACAAAAGAGGAGATGTCCACAGAGGGATTGCTGTGTGGGAGTCTTCTTGTGATGGGCCGATGGCAAACACTCAACTAGGTGTTTCTCCAAGACACAATCAGCAGCATGTGCATCGTGAGTAGATACACATTAGTTTATAACTATAAGGTTGAAGAGAGGTCATAGCCGTTCATCTCATCTGAGGGCTCTAGTCATCGCTTAATAGCTATGAGACCTATGCGCTAGCCAACTGCACCACCACCATCGTGGTCACTGCCTGTAGTCAAGGCTGTAACTGCAATGTAGGGGAAGATATCTTAGCCCTTAGTTAAGACCATCCAAGGGTGATTAAGGCTCCACGTCACCAATTTGTGGCCTCCTGATTTTGTTGACCTGGTTGGGCGCGTGACACAGCCACCAAGGCTAGAAACTCAACACTTAGGTCCATTAAACACTAATAATCCACATTATTTTCCAAATTTCAAACCTTCATAACTTCCTCTACGAACATCTAATTGCCACAAAATTTTAACCATAACTTCCCTACCTCTCAAGCTACATTCTCCTCAAATTTGGTGACAAAAATCAAATATTTGATCACCCAATTAAATTCCTCAAAATGACAGAAACTTTGGGATATTAATCATGTAATCAACATCAATTACCAACCAAACTTTACCAAAGCACTTGTAACCTTCAAAACAACTCAACATGCATGAAATCACTTATGTCATTAGACCTTTAAGGATTTCAAAAGTCCACTCCATCACATCCTACACACCTTAAAAGAAATTCCGTCCTCGGAATTAAGCCAGAAAACCCACTTTGTCACATCATATACATCTTAAAAGAACTTTCGTCCTCGAAAGTAAACCATACTCATACTTCCAGGGAAAACTACCATGTCTTCATCCACATGTAAGCATCATTATATGTGTAACATATCCAAAAACAAAGATCCATAATCATATGAAAACCAATATTAGGAGGTTTTACAACCATCTTGGTGCACAAACACTCTATTCAAGGTTAAACTCAAGGTTTAGAAACTTAGTTTATGTCATGACATATCTCATATGTTAGATTTGCTTCCTTATCTTTAGCCATGCATTAGGGTTCCCACATCATATTACCATGTTCCAAAGGAGTTAACCAAAGTTAACCCATTATATCAAGGTGTCATCAACATTTTATTGAGATATTATTAGGACATGTTTAACATTAACATATGCCTTTTAAGAGGGAGTTAACTAAAGTTAATCCCACTTTATCCATATAGATCATATCAAGGTGGCATAAACGTTATGTTGTGCTAACTATCAATGCTATTTTTCATCTTTATTAAGCACTAAGATTAACACCTCATGTAACATATTTCATTCATATGATCTTATTTCATTGTTCATAATCAATTACGACATTTATTAGTGATTTCATCATAAGCTTAGCCAACAATATCACATTATCATCATTATTAATGTATATGGTTAACAATTTATGCATTGATATCAATTATACCATCTCTAGATTTACATTATATCATGTCCATATATCACATCTTGAGATTAGATCACATCCTTACATATATTATATCATAGTTGTGCTAAACAAACTTATGTGAGTGGCTAATCAAACATATATCAAAACTTTATCTAGTCCAACTGAGGTTCTCCTAACCCATATCATGAGAGTAATGCCATGCTCAGTCTCCTGAGCTAACTCAACTCTATGAGTATCTCATATGCATATATTTTATCCTCCCTCCTTGATTTAGGGTTTCCGGGTCTACCTCATTGGTACTAGCAATAGCTTTACAAGCTCTAGCCACATAAGCACAAACCAAACATGCTATGACATACTCTTCATAGATCTCTAACCATGAAACATCTTACCCAAAACTCTCTTATATACACTACTAGATTCCTATGTGGGAAACCACCAACCCGAGCATGAGGCTTCACAGAAACTAAGATAGCTACCTCCTCCAGGGTCTTGGGCTCTCTCCCTCACCTAGATAGTAGGCACTCATATTCATGTTCACATATGTACATGTAACCAGCCTCTCTCTATCTCTAGGGTTTGGTCCTCCCAAGGACATCTAGGGTTCAACAAACTATAGGAATCATGCATTAAGCAACACAACTCATTCACTCAGGAGTATTCTAGTTTAGGACATATCATATCACATATTTCTCATCATCTCATAACTTGGAGTCTAGGTTCTCTGACCTTCTCCCTGTGGGTCTCACTCTCACTGGAGTTAACCCTGAAACTGGTCCTAACACTAGAGGTCCTCCTTCATAAAAGAGATTGAGGCTCATGCTGACTCACAATCTTGTCTAACATAACTTATCTCATCTCATAAAAGAACTCATACTTGCATCATCAAAACTTATCTCAAATCTTCAAAACTGAACTTACATCCTCAAAGACAAACATAGATCATCATAAACATCTTATGTCTTCTATATGAGACTTACATCATATCATCAAAACTTATATCATCTATTCCATCTATCATACTATACCAAACAAGGCTCTAGACATCTAATCTAGAACTACACTCTCTTCTAGACTGATGTCGTTCACTTTCACTTAGGTTGCATGACCACCTCCTACTCGTACATGTGTGGGGACACATTTTTGTAATACATATACATATTAAAATATTATATAGTTTTTCTCTGATAAAAGAAGCGTCAGAGAAAACTATCAAGGTTCGATCTGATTGGAATCCAAAACCAAATCCAGAAAACGAGTGACCCACACATAGTAGAGAGTCCAGTGTCGCGAAAACTAGTGAAAAGGGTGAGAACATGGTGTAGACTAGTGTAGCTACTCTAGACAATGAGCGCCATATGTCTAGGGTTTCTCTTCCCTCGATGCACGTCATTTCCAAATATTACAACGTCCCATACCACTGCACTACAAGGAAAGAACGACATCTAAGGACTTACTACTCAACAAGCACCAGTCTAGACCTAGTTCTCAGACATCTAGGTGCTAACCTAGAGGCTAGGTCAGATCTAGTCTCTAAAATATGACTAATCTAACCCTAAAAGATTATTAAATTCAAGGTTCTTTTGTTTTGAGTTGCATAATGAGCAAATGTCAGGCTTTGCTATTGTTCATGCTCTGATACTACCTGTGACGTCCCTGGATTTTCTAAAACTTAATCTGATGTGTGACGTCCAAATTGAAACCCTCACCTCAGCGAGAATCCCAATTTGAGCACCACACACTAGGCTAAGAAGAAGAAAATCAGAGGAAGTCATAAGGAAACAATCAGTAGCACATGTACATGAACAATAATAAAACCATACACATGTGTTCACCATTCAACATATAATTACAACATTAATTGTTACAACATTTGATATTACATATTGAACAACAAACTTCTAACATATACATGTACTACTACTAAACAACAGGATCTTAAGACAACAGGTCCACCTGTACATCAGCTCGCCATACAACTCTCACTATCCTGGATCTTCAAGAGCATAACCACAACCTAAACAAAAGATTACATGCGGTACACGTCAGCACAATATTCAAGAATATTGTACTGAGTACGCCTACGTGTCTTTTATATACCTCTCATCATATCTTGGCAATAAGATAAAACTAATATACTTGGCAGTAATAGAAGAATGTAAGAAAAGTGTATACTTGCACAAAGATATTCATTAACAACAGAGAACACATATTTTAGCATGACTTTCCATTATATGTAAAGTCGATCAACCACATGCACTATTCTACCAAAGAGATTTAGTGCTCACATGTACTATTCTGCCAAAGAGATTTAGTACTTCATAAATGCACTATTCTGCCAAAGAGATTTAGTGCTCACATGTACTATTCTGCCAAAGAGATTTAGTACTTCCTGTAAACCTCTAGAGGGGGGGTGAATAGAGTTTTATAATGATTTTAAAATAATTTAAACTCAAGCAACCACAAAGAAAGATTGGACAAAGAGACACAAGGGTTTAGAGTGGTTCCTAGCCTTAGCAAATACTAAGGTAGTCAGTCCACTACCCGGTTGCTTACCCAACCGGGATTTGAAAAGAAATTATTTTATTACCTCGCAAGGATTTTACATAAAATACGTTTCTTTTCCCTAAACCCTTCAAGCAGCCTTCACCTAGAAGTAATCGCCCAACTCGAAGCAGCCTTCCCTTGAAGTAGATGCACCAACACCCGTTGCACCAGCCTTCTGAAGTAGCTTCCCGTGCGATAGCCTTCTTGAAGTAGCTTGAAGTCCCCTTCTCCACCTGAGAAGTCCACCCTCTCCAATCCGCAGCCTCCAACCCTAGGAGTAGCAAGGAGAGTACAAGGGATAAATAGGAACAAGAAAGAAATACAGAAATTACAATACCGTTGTAAGCACAAGGCTTGATTTTCCTATATCAAGCGTTTGGATCTCCCAACCAAGATATATAGCAATGTGATTATTATGTGTAGGAGATCCTAGTCTATAGGACACGAAACGGTAGCAATATGAATGTATAACAAGTGTGGGAATTTGCACTATTGCTCTAAACAGATTGCCAATGTAGTGTATGCTCAAGGATTGCACAATTGAGTATATGAGTGTATTCTAGTGTCCTATGGCTTGTCCTATTTATAGGAATGGCCTAAGTATGCTTAAGGACGTTCTAGACAACTTCTAGGGGGTTCCTAGTGCTTAACTAGCCGTTAGGAATAAGTTAGGCGCATTAGCAACGGCTAGTTAATTAATTTTGCAGTTGCTGTCAGAGACCATCTCGGTCGAGGACTTGTCGACCGAGATGCCCGGTCGGTCGAGGATTTTTCGACCGACAGGCTCTCTGGATTAACGTTTATTTGCAATTGTCAACTGTTGTGTCTAACGACTACTTTTGGTCAATCTCGGTCGAGAAGTTTGTCGACCGAGAGTGTCTCGGTCGAGGAGTGTGGTCGACCGAGATTGACTCTGTTTTCAATCTTTCAATTAAGATACTAAGTGAGTGCATGAGTGTGCATTATGTGATCTTATTAGAAGGAGATGTCCTAACTAAGTGTAGTGTTTAGTTAGGGAGATCTAATGCTTGATTTACATGAAGTCTAAGTACTTGTACATTATATGTTTGTACAAGTTTACATATGATTACATTGCATGACATTTATAAACATTCAAGCGTAAGGATTCCCTAGAACTTTGTCATCACCTTGTTCCTGCACACTTAAGTAGCTCGTTAGATTAATAAGAATGAAATGTTTGTCATCATCGAAACAAAGGGATTTATCATAATATCCAATTTATCCAACAATCTCCCCCTTTTTGAAGATGACAAACATTTCCTAAATATGAAATAAGAAAATATAAAGTATATGAGCTTCATACCTGAAAATTTACCTTTTGTAGCCATTTATGTTTTTCAAGTAAGTGCTGGCCAAGATGTGATGAAACTCTTTTATATATATTTTTATATTCTTTCTCCCCCTTTGTCATTTCAAAAAGATATCCAAAATTGAATGTTTTATTTTTCTTCTCCCCCTTAATATAATGCTCCCCCTTAATTAGATATCCTATTAGGAACATTGATTTTTATCTAATTTATCCATAATTTGTTTCTCAATCATTCGCAAAGGATGTTAAGCCTTGAAATGAAATGAGATACCTTTAAGCATATGATGAAATGTATATGGATTTTTCATATATCAAAGGATGTTAAGCCCTAGATTAGATGAGAATCCTCTAAGCTTAGAGTACCTAAAAATGTCTCCATCCAAATGCAAGGGATGTTAAGCCCATTTTGGGTAGAGAGTTCCTTCAAGTACAAGATACCAATTTCAATAAATTCATAACTTTCTTGAAAATATTCAGTTATACATAGTGATTTCAAAGTTTTTATAAGCTTCTTTTAAACAATGATCAAAGTTTTAATGATCTCCCCCTTTTTCTTATGCTTTGCTCCCCCTTCGATAGATATCTCAAATGAAAGTTTGAATACTCAGCAAATACATAAAATGTCCAAGATTTTAACAAAGATGTATGCAAGTATGTCAATCTGGAAAAACAGAAACCCAGTCGGTCGACAGTTGCTCGACCGACAATGTTCTCGGTCGACTAGTTGCTCGACCGAGAATGTTTCTGGAGAACTATTTTGTTATTTGAAAATTTAATTTTAATTTGTAATAGTTGTCTGTTTTAATTATTATTCCCTTATTTGTTATGCTCTACAATAATGAACTTATAATGCGTATTTTGAAGAAGTCTCATATGCCAAACAAATAACCATGTGAATCAAATAAAAATGGCAAATTTCATTCAATAGCATGAAGAAGATTACAATCATATAGAATACAACTATTACAACTCCAACACTTCACAGGAAAGATTTAAGAATTACATCAATGTCCGGATCTTTCCCAAGAAACGGCTCGGCTCCATAGTATTGGACCAGAGTTTTCCAATCCAAAGCACCAGTTGTAGTCAACGCATATGCTTCCAGGAAAGTGGGAACTCGGTCAAAACGGAAGTGAGCAGCTATGTCTTGCAATTGTATGGAAGAAAATTGAGTATGTGCAAGATCCATTGATGGTGAAGGTGGAGGTTGATAGTAGTTGTATGAGGGATTAAATGGGTTGAGCATGCCAGGGTTTAAAGAATGCGGATATTCATTGGTTTGGTTAGGAGAAAGGTTTTGCATTCTTTGATTTAAGTATGTCATGGCATGGTGATTGTAGTTTAATTGTCTACTAAGATGGTATTGGGAGCCAGCAATATAAGTAAGGGTATTTTGGATGGGATCAATGGAAAGGTTAGTAGGAGGAGGGGGTGGTATATCCTGATGTGATGACTCTCCTTCCACTCTTGCCCTTTTATGGCCAAAGTCAATTCCCATCTTCTCTACGGTGTTCTTACTTATCTTTGGTGGTCTACGCTCCCATATGTATCCCATATCTTCAATGTTTGACTTAAGAAAATGTTGAGTAATCTGGCATACAAAATCGGCATATGGTGGATTGCCAGAAAACTCAAGCATATTTTTAAGTATTATGCGAAGTATGAGTTCTGCAGATAGCTTGCAAATATCAATTTGAGACACATTAAAGTGTACTAATTATGAGAGCTTAATAAGGACATCAAATATGGTGAAGCATATTCAAGAATAATATCCATTCATGAATTTAAGATTACTTTGGATAGACTAAAATATAGAAGCACACAAAAATTTATTTGAAACATTTTATTCATTGCAAGTATTTCTGAAAAAGAAATGTGCAATAAAAGAATGATTAAATAGAATCTTTCAAGAATAATCTTTCAAGAATCTTTCAAGAATAATTTTCACATACAATGTAAAGATTTACAGCAGTTTGAGATAAACGTATGTGTATCAAGGTGCTATTAAATCTTTTTAATTTTTGATTTTGTTATCCCTAAATGTTAAGTTGAGATAGACATAAGGATATACAAATTAAGGTCTATGGTCATATCTCAACTTAGTCGAACCTATTTAATTTGGGGTTTTTGGAACCCATACCATTTCGACATGCTTTTTCTTGTATGGGCATGAAAAAGAATAATGTCCAAGGCGTGAGCAATAATGACAACAAATTGAATCAACCTCAAGCCTTTTTCTATAGTTTTGATCTAGGTTATTCTTGGGTATATACATTTTTGTGCCTCTAGGTATATAAGCGGATTGACTCGCTTGTGTTCTTCTAGGTTGTTGATGGGATTTCTCATTGGGCTTAAAACCTAGTCCTCTTCTCCCTATTTGATGATAGGAATTTTCTAATATTCTATCAAGGATTCCATTGTTGCTTAACTTACTAACTTCTTGTTGCAACTTAACGATCTCATCCATTCTTTTCTTGATATCTAATTTTGCTTGGTCTAGATTGGATGATAACATATTTCTTTCTTTCACTATATTGTCATAATCTACATGGGTGCACAATATAGGTTGTTTTTGAAAATCATTTAATTTTGTAAGCAATTCGGCTTTTTCTTGACATAGAAGATCATAGTTTGTTTCTAGAGTAAAGATCTTTACTTCACTGTTACTTAGAGATGATTTCAAGGTACGATTATCAGACATAATGCTATCTTTTTCAAAACCAAGAGTATTCAATTTAGCATATAAATCGTCATTTTCGGATGTAAGAGCAAGAAGTCTAGCATTTAGATCATCATTTTCTTTACTGGATTTCTTTAACTTCTTTTTGCATTCAACATATTTATTATATGTTTCTTCAATAATAGCAACTAACTCCTCCTTGGGTAAATCAAGCAAGCTTACCTCTTCTTCTTCTTCCTCACTTATTGTAGCAACGAAACACTCTTTATGTGCATCTCCTTTCTTTGACCTCCATGGACATTTAGACGTAGAGTGCTTTGTTCCTAAGCACCAATTGCAACTTGTCGAACTTTGGTCCATGCTCCTTTTCTTGTGGTTGTAGTCACCTCCTCCCTTTATCTCTTCAAGACCTTGTTAGGGCTCCTTGAAGCCTGCTCTGATACCAATTGTAAACCTCTAGAGGGGGGGTGAATAGAGTTTTATAATGATTTTAAAATAATTTAAACTCAAGCAACCACAAAGAAAGATTGGACAAAGAGACACAAGGGTTTAGAGTGGTTCCTAGCCTTAGCAAATACTAAGGTAGTCAGTCCACTACCCGGTTGCTTACCCAACCGGGATTTGAAAAGAAATTATTTTATTACCTCGCAAGGATTTTACATAAAATACGTTTCTTTTCCCTAAACCCTTCAAGCAGCCTTCACCTAGAAGTAATCGCCCAACTCGAAGCAGTCTTCCCTTGAAGTAGATGCACCAACACCCGTTGCACCAGCCTTCTGAAGTAGCTTCCCGTGCGATAGCCTTCTTGAAGTAGCTTGAAGTCCCCTTCTCCACCTGAGAAGTCCACCCTCTCCAATCCGCAGCCTCCAACCCTAGGAGTAGCAAGGAGAGTACAAGGGATAAATAGGAACAAGAAAGAAATACAGAAATTACAATACCGTTGTAAGCACAAGGCTTGATTTTCCTATATCAAGCGTTTGGATCTCCCAACCAAGATATATAGCAATGTGATTATTATGTGTAGGAGATCCTAGTCTATAGGACACGAAACGGTAGCAATATGAATGTATAACAAGTGTGGGAATTTGCACTATTGCTCTAAACAGATTGCCAATGTAGTGTATGCTCAAGGATTGCACAATTGAGTATATGAGTGTATTCTAGTGTCCTATGGCTTGTCCTATTTATAGGAATGGCCTAAGTATGCTTAAGGACGTTCTAGACAACTTCTAGGGGGTTCCTAGTGCTTAACTAGCCGTTAGGAATAAGTTAGGCGCATTAGCAACGGCTAGTTAATTAATTCTGCAGTTGCTGTCAGAGACCATCTCGGTCGAGGACTTGTCGACCGAGATGCCCGGTCGGTCGAGGATTTTTCGACCGACAGGCTCTCTGGATTAACGTTTATTTGCAACTGTCAACTGCTGTGTCTAACGACTACTTTTGGTCAATCTCGGTCGAGAAGTTTGTCGACTGAGAGTGTCTCGGTCGAGGAGTGTGGTCGACCGAGATTGACTCTGTTTTCAATCTTTCAATTAAGATACTAAGTGAGTGCATGAGTGTGCATTATGTGATCTTATTAGAAGGAGATGTCCTAACTAAGTGTAGTGTTTAGTTAGGGAGATCTAACGCTTGATTTACATGAAGTCTAAGTACTTGTACATTATATGTTTGTACAAGTTTACATATGATTACATTGCATGACATTTATAAACATTCAAGCGTAAGGATTCCCTAGAACTTTGTCATCACCTTGTTCCTGCACACTTAAGTAGCTCGTTAGATTAATAAGAATGAAATGTTTGTCATCATCGAAACAAAGGGATTTATCATAATATCCAATTTATCCAACACTTCCATCAATGCACTATTCTACCAAAGAGATTTAGTGATATCATATAATGGATCAGATATCTTATGTTTCATGTGTTCATAGCCATAAATATGGAAAATAAAGAAACATATCATACAAGAACATTCATTTCATCCAATATCATATGCCAAGTATTTTACTACACATATAACACAAGCATATTGTATAATAGGCCAAGTAAGAGGTAATGCCGTACCTTGATCAAGAGAAACCTAATCATCACACATGTTCCTGATGTCATCTATATCTTGGTAAAACCCCTGGTTAAGACAAGACCACATACTATCATCAGGTTCTCATCTTCTTACATCTCATTTTAACCCTAGTCGTGTTCATTCGGGTTTCACTTTATCATTAGGATATTCCCATCATTACTTGTCTTATCTTCTTAGATTATCGTACTAATGTCATTTTCCAGATTACCTCTCATAATCAAAGTTCATCATCTAACATATTAACATTATGTCACACATTAACCCTGGGTTACATGCATTACTCAAATTAGGGTTTATATCACATTAAGAGCAAACATCATTGTATAACATGGATTTTGGGTATCAACCTGATCTCATACTTAATTCTAAGGTTCCATATACTGATATGAGATTACTCTGTAAATTTCATCATTTATTGAGCATGTGTGCATTTATTGCATTTTATTTAGGGTTAAAAGCCCTAATTAGCCATATGGAGTAAATTACATGATTTCGTGCATCATCATCATAATCACTGGCATACACTGGATTATAAGCATGAATATACACTTAGTGACATATTCTCATAATTTTAGGTCTTTGTTTATTATTTATTAGGCATGAAACAACCATAATACCTCTTGCATGATAACTCTAGTATTTAAGCATTAAATCACTGATTTTATGATTCTATCTTGTTCTACTCATTTTTTTGAGAATTTTGGTAGTTCGTTCATATTTTTCTGATCATCGAGCTAAATTCTATGATTTATCTAAGAACTGAACATTTCTGAGGTAAATACCTTTTTCGGGCCAATCAGCATCCGCCACGTGGGCCCTGAAGGCAGCTTGCCTTGCTGAGCCGGCCGGTTCCTAGTGGTTCATTGCCTCTGGACCGCCCGCTCTCCCTCCCTCGCAAACTCAGAGTCTTACGCCAGCCTGTGTGTTGTGTGTCTCCTCTGGTTTACGTCTGAAAGCTACCGTCGCCCGCCTGTCGTCCTGCGTCGGTGCTAACTGCCCATCCAAAATGTTGTGCCTCCGTGAGTTGCTTCCTTCTGCTCAATCCACTGTCGTGGGATGTCGTTTGTTTGAGCGCCTTGGCTAGATCAGAACACGGGCCAGAGCTCAGCCATGGCTTCCTCTTCCTCCTCATGATCTCTGACTCTCTCTCCCCCGCGTTCTCACACAATCACAGTCGTTGCCCGGCCGTCGTCGTGTTGCTGGACTCTTTCCATGGACGCCGATGTGAGGCTCTTCTACGGTCTGAGATCCAGCATCGCCAACTCCCGCCTGATTTGTCGAACACACCGCCAAGCTTGTCCACGGTTCTTGATCCCAGCCTACGTCGTCGATGCAAGGTCACCATCATTGTCCTTATGACCTTGGTGCTGGCAAGCGCTGCTGCGTGAGGGAGGGATCCAGCAAGCGGTTGGTCACGAGATCCTCCAACTCAGCCTCTGGTAATACCGCCTTCACTTCGTCGTAGTGAAAGGATGCACCGCGATCTTGACTCTTATTGCTGCCTATGGTCGTTGGCGGCCTCCAGGATGTTTTCGCCATCGTAACTCCTCCATGACAAAAGAGGAGATGGCCATAGAGGGATTGTTGTGTGGGAGTCTTCTTGTGATGGGTCGATGGCAAACACTCAACTAGGTGTTTCTCCCATACACGATCAGCAGCATGTGCATCGTGAGTAGATCGTGTACACATTAGTTTATAAATGCAAGGTTGAAGAGAGGTCATAGATGTTCATCTCATCTGAGGGCTCTAGTCATCGCTTAATAGCTATGAGACCTATGTGCTAGCCAACTGCTCCACCACCATCGTGGTCACTGCCTGTAGTCAAGGTTGTAACCGCAATGTAGGGGAAGATATCTTAGCCCTTAGTTAAGACCATCCAAGGGTGATTAAGGCTCCACGTCACCAATTTGTGGCCTCCTGATTTTGTTGACCTGGTTGGCCACGTGACACAGCCACCAAGGCTAGAAACTCAACACTTAGGTCCATTAAACACTAATAATCCACATTATTTTCCAAATTTCAAACCTTCATAACTTACTCTACGAACATCTAATTGCCACCAAATTTTAACCATAACTTCCCTACCTCTCAAGCTACATTCTCCTTAAATTTGGTGACAAAACTCAACTATTTGATCATCCAATTAAATTCCTCAAAATGACATAAACTTTGGGATATGAATCATGTAATCAACATCAATTACCAACCAAACTTTACCAAAGCACTTGTAACTTTCAAAACAACTCAACATGAATGAAATCACTTATGTCATTAGACCTTTAAGGATTTCAAAAGTCCACTCCATCACACCACCTCCCGATAACCCCCAATTAAGGGAGACTAAGAGGTCGAAGCCGCACCCATAACTTCCGGATCAAAGGTTCGGCAATTAACCAAGAATAATTATCAAATTTTAACATACTATATGTAACATCCCTGACCTGGGTTATAAACTAACCCTAGGTGTTTTTCCTAAATATGTAATTAAATACTTGTGATTACTCCCTGGTATGTAATTAAGTTCCTCAAGAACATATACTTTCAATTTTTGTCCTTTTTGAACAAAGTTGTAGTATTGTTTTGTAATGCAGGGACCTATGTGCAAATTACCCAGTTAAGGGGTTTAAATTTCAATGATCACAGGTTAAGATGTTCTTTTGATGATGAGACATCATATAAGTGAATATGATAAGGGATGATGGATTTTCCAAGCTTGGGCATCAAGATGCAGCTTGAGGGATGATCCTTGTACTTAAAAACCCTAATTTGGAGTAAAGTGCAAATTACCCAAATTGTGGGGTGCAGTTTATAAAATACACCATATAGAACATATTTTATGACTCTTGACATCATTTAGAGTAGAAATGATGGAAGGGACACATGAATGAGTAATCAGATAAGAAAAATGATCTTAGTGCATAAAATTCACTAAGTATGAGAATAGAGACCTTTCATATATGTACCCTAGTTGAAAGTTGGTTTCCTTTGCCCTTAGATCTTGAGTTTAGATAAACTTTTCTTAAGTTTGGATGGCTTGGACGTGCCTTTGAACAAGGAGGGACTTAGATGAGAAATCCATGTTTTAGAGGTCCTTATGGTGGAAAATAGCTTAAAGTATATAAGCCTTCACCCTTGCAAACCAAGTGAGCGTATCACTTATCCTTTTCATTTCTCATCTTTCTCAAACGGCCAAGGAAGATCTCTAAACTTCAGGGAGATGACCAAGTAGTTCTAAGGTGAGAAAGAACCATCTTCTAGCTCGGATTCTTGGATGAATTCATCATATAAGGTTGGTTCTATGGTTAACTTACTTAGGTTCAATGTTCTAGCCGACCATCCCCATCTTTTCCTTGGAGAATCACCTCTGGCCGAGTTGTGGAGCTCAAGACGCCATTAGAGGCTTGGAAGCTTGGAGCTCTAGGAACAACATTTGAGGCGGGTTTTACAACTCTAAACTCTTTGCTTTATATTGCTTATCTTTGTTCTTGCAAAGTATACTTAGTTCTTCTTCTACCTCCCTTTTTCCTTGCACTTTTGCGAGCAAAACGGTGGAATAACCGACCTGAACAGAGGTTGAAGATGATGGGCATGAATTCCTAGGTAAATTTATCAAATGACCTTGGACCCTTTTGGTCCAAACGGTTGCAAACCGTTTGATCTCAAATGATCTTGCAAGACTGTTTGGATTGAAACGGTCTCAAGACCATTTGATAGAGTTGACCAAGGGATGACCGTTTGAGGGTCTGTTGGTAACATATTAAATTTCATTCCTACAAAGAATCATAATCCAATTCTTAACCAATTGAAAGTTGAAGACACTTCAACACCCTAACCCTAATCGGGTTGAAATTGCTGATTTCAAGTATAGATCTTGATGAGTTTTGGGTTGAAGGACCCAAACGGTCTTAAGACCATTTGGGGATTCATCCAAATGGTCTCAAGACCGTTTGGTGACAATCCAAGACCGTTTGGAGGTCTAGGGTTGAGGTAATTTTATGGTTTGAAGGTCCAATTACAATAAGTTGAAGAATTGATAAAAATGCTGATTTTAGACTATTTAGGGTTCAACCCTTATCCAACCGACTTGGTTTTTGGTCAAACTTTGGGCAAACAGTCTCAAGACCGTTTGGAGGTCATCCAAACGATCTCAAGATCTTTTGGTCCAAGTTTGGGCCCGATTGGAAGTCAATTGATAGGTTCAACCTTGATTTGATTTACATTGTTGAACATTGATGATCATCCGATTGGAAACCCTATTTGAGATGGACTCAACCCTAATTGGCTTTCAATTGAGGGTCAATTTGGTGTCCAATTGGTTAAGTATTATTTTAATTAACTCAATTTGTAAGTGGTTAACATGGATTTGGATAATTGAGGGCTTCAACATACATAACCATAATCGATTGTAACTTTTGAACCATGTTTGAGGTCCAAACGGTTTGAGCCCATTTGGACCAAACGGTCTCAAGACCATTTGGATCCAAACGGTCTCAAGACCGTTTGAGGTAAAACGGTCTCAAGACCGTTTGGGACTAAACGGTCTCAAGACCATTTGGGCTCAAACAATCTCAGGGTCGTTTGGACCAATCAATCTCAAGGTCAATTTTGATCAAACGGTTTCAAACCGCATAAGCTCGAACGGCTTGGAGGTCAACTTTCTCCAAATGGTCAACACACTCCAAACAGTCTCAAGACCGTTTAAGGTCAAACGGTCTCAAGACCGTTTGGTTGTTGAAGGTTGAAACTGTTTGGAGATGTTCAAGGTTGTTTATACTTAATCAATTGAAGGTGTAATTGGTTCAATGGTGATCTGATCTAAACCCTAATGATAACCTAGGACATTAAGGGACTAAGTGACTAATGATTTGACCCATGATGGTGATCAATGGTGTAATTTACCAAAATGCCCTTGAGGGGTTCAATTGAGTAACACCTTGTTTTAATCAAACCCTAATCACATGATAATGATGATTTAGCTTATGACAGTCAATGAGGACTTAACCCAACTTAATCTAGAGTGGTGTAAACACCATCTACTAGTAAGAGGAGAGAGAAAGTACTATTTATGGTGGAAATTCAAGTAAAGTACCTTCAATACATATGAATGTGCATGATTAGGGTAAGATCCACCTATGTGAGATCATGGAAACCCTAATTGTGATAATTGATGAATCTTAATCTTATCTGAGGGCTTTAATGATGATGTTTCTCATACATGATGATGTTATGAGTTCATTTCACCATGAGGTGAATAGTAAACCCTAATTATAGGGTGATGACATGTAATGTGAATAGTAAACCTTAATTGATGAAAATCAGGGAGCCTAACTCTTGTAAGAGTAGGAAGGTACAACTTCTTTAAAAAGAATTGTTTACTGTTATCAGTTGAATTAACCATGCAGGTTCTTATGGGATGATGATCATATCCAAGTAAGGATGATGATACTATATTCATTGAAAGCACAATATTAGCTTTATGAATAGTGAAATACCCTGTTGCCTAGTAAGTGGCATCTAATGAAATTGTTAGGCTGTGAGAGCCATGAGTATCATCAAGGTCATGCTTAACAGATGACTTGTGATGAGATGATTGAAAAATGATAATTGATGTGAGTTAGACTTGTTACATTTAGTATTCTCTTCTCATAGCTTCTATGCTAATGATTAATGTTTGAGAACATGTATGATGTTAAAAGAATACTGAAATGTACCTAACTAATCAAGAATAATCATACCATGTAGAGCCCTGATCATAGATCCATCATTGTCAGAAAGCAAAATGATGGTGAAATAGGTTTTCCTAAGGGAACTCCTGGATCGCATACTTTTGAGTATGTGGGGGAATATGGATGTGTAAATCCTTACATCCTAGTGTAGGAATTGATGTAGATGTATCTTAATCCATCAACCCTTCACTATATGTCTATGCTGCAATACAATTCTCTCAAGGAAATCCTTATACCGCATCGATCAGAGATAAAAAAGAAATCTCTCGATGACGAAGAGAGTACAGAATGCCACTGTAACTCTAAAAATAGCGAAGTACCAGATTACCCTGGTAAGCTATAGTAGCAGAGATACAAGATGTCCTGCAAGTTATCCTCACTCTGACTGAGGAAGATGAGGTCATAAGAATTCGGCTCTTTTGATGGCCTAGGTATGATACTGATGCGACTTAAACAGTGATCGGTTGGAGTATGAGAGGTATACCTCATCTCCACATGGCATAATGATGTTTCTAAAACATAATCAACCGTGTAGTATATCTTCTTAGGTTGAACTATGAGATATTTGAATGATGTAACACTGTATAGTACACATGTTCTTCATATTTATTAAATGTTGACTTTCTACTTAATACCAATCTGTTGTTGGTTACCTTAAAAGCTTTTATTGCTTATGTTGTTCTTTGATTGATATATAAAGCTTCTAGTAGAGAGTTATAACTATCGCTAGGACAATTATTTAAAATTGTCTCACCCCATAGACTTCAACTTTTAGGTGGTCGTCGGAGACGGAGGAACCAGCCTACAGGTGACCAAAACTAGCAGCAGCAGCACCAGGAGCAGCAGTGAATCTCAAGTGGAGATGTTAACTGCTGATTTATGTAGTTAGATAGTCCTATGTCGTCTCTGTACTCTCAGGTCCTAGGAGTTAGTGTCTGAGATTTTGGTTTTGACTCTTGAGAATTTTGTATCATGTTGTATATAATTACTCAAGAAGTAATTATCAGAGATGTAAACAGTTTATTTCCTTTTCTATGGAAGGAGTTTTATGGTTTCAAGATCTTATCTCAAAAAGTTTTAATTTCCCGTGATTTTTGTCTTCCGCTGTTAATCGATTGCTTCTGTTAAGTTTAAATCGTGTTTATATCGTGGAATTGGAGATCGGAGCCCACACTATACTTGAAAGCTATAAGAAAATAAACTTTTGCATACCTTTTTGAAAACTTGGATCTCTAAACTTTTATCCACTTAAGGATTCTACTCTAACTAATCATCCTTGTATTTTACTTCATGTGTTTCGCAATATGACAATTTACTATTTGTCATTTTGGCTTGTACCTAAAACGCCGACAAACAAAACGTCAGTCAGCCGAAGCTGGTATGTGGGGGAAACAATAATTATGTAAATATGTTAACAATGTAATCATTCAATTAATCATTTAACAACCAATATTACACTTTAGATATAACTCTGCGATCCAAGAGTACCCTATCCTCTATGTTGTCCCCATTAAACCCCTCATGATCCACCTATCAAGTGAACCAGTTTCTAGGGTTGAGTCACATGGAACTACTCGTAAGTAGCCCAATCCTTAACGCATGGCAGGCTAATGAGTCTCATGGTACTACACGTAGGTAGCCAAGTTTCTAACTCTCGGTAACCTAGACCTTGCTCTAGGATTACCCCTTTTTACTTAGCCTTTTCAAAGCATTAGAGGTGGACCCGGATCTAGTCAGTTATATACGCACATTTATAGTGATAATCATAGTCACTTTATAGTTGCATGAAATAAATGAACATCCAACAGTTATTTTCAAGCAACCGATTAAAGCTTCGGGAATCACCGTGAAACTAGAGCGATTATTCATAAGTGTAACCACATACCTGATTTGATGAGTCATGCAGATTATTCAACATATACTTCATGTATATACAATCAAGCCAATCAATAGATCCAAGCAAGTAATTAAATCATCACATAATTCCTGAAAAGAATATGTACTCTATTTATTACACACTTTATCAAGAATCTACTTTATTGACTTGGATTCACTTTCTAGGGTTTCTAATCCACATTAAGGTTTCATTAATATTCATTAGGGTTTCTTAGATCAAAGGAAATATATGATCACGGTAACACTAATCACAGATTGCAGGTTAAAGTTGTTGTCCAACTTTCCAAACTACTTGGGTAGCAATGATATCTTGCTACATACCGCTCATTGCTTGTGATGTCATAAGTTGGTTATGGACATTCACTACCAACGTAATTTGGGACCTATAGGGTCACACGCATAGGATGTTTAGATTGATTACTAAAGGTGTTTAGGTATTCATTTAAACAACTAAGGTTCAAAATTGACTGAGTGGACTCTGATCTGATCGGTTGGAGTGCCATGTCAATAGGAATCAACATCGGTTGATCAATGTCTAAACCAGGGTGTGAAATGACTAGTTCACATAGTGAATTGATCAATTCACAAGTCCCAACCGATGGGTTCATGGGATGAAGTGCTTGGTTCAATGGTCAATTCCATTTGATCAGGGATTCGTGTAGATGTCATGTTTTGCATTAATCATGCATTAAATACCTATGTGATTCAGAATAGGAAGCATGAAATGACCATTTCATGGCATGAACCGACTGGTTGGGTATGCAAACTGACTAGTTCATCGTATGAAGTTTCTAAAAAAATTGTAAATTAAATCTCTTTGACTCCCAGATTAAATGGAACCCTGACCTTGACCTTCCCCTATAAATAGAGGAGTATTTGGGGCTTCCCTGATACAACAATAATCTCTAACAATTTTTATCCTCTCTGGTTGTGGTAACCAATACAGAGCCTAAGCAAGCTCTACTCATCAAAGGGAGGAACAACAAGGGAGACAATAATGGGAGAGAGAATCAATCCTAGCAGATTGGTGTTTGAAGGGACAATCCTTCTTTTTGGCTATGATAGTGCAACGTGGAGTTCTCAGTGGTCTGTGTGGACTACTCTAGAGGTGGGAGGTTGTTTCCTATCATTAGGAGGACATCGTCAACTGCCATCCGTGGTGTTGCACCAGGAGGCCACCGCTGACGAATGTTCGAGTGTTGTCTGAAGAAGAAGCTCGCTTCTTCTTGGAGAACAAGCATGATACTGCATCAAGAGTTGTCACTGGACTTGCTCTAAGATTAGATATAACTCTAGTTACCTTCCTTCCTAAATACATCGTTATTGATGAGATCTTGCTAACTAGTGAATTGGGCATTAAAATTTTTGTTTTCGCTGCCTTATCTATCGCCCCGATTTCCTTATAGTGGTATTAGAACAACGTCAATCTATCATGTATCTAGATTTAAATTTATATGATTGGATTTTTTTTGCATGTGATGTGAATATTAAACTAGTTAATGTGCATATCTGATTAAATCACACATACAATTCCACAAACAAATATATATGTATGATATTTATTCAATTTATATGTGTCACCTTAAAATCATTTTAATGGTGATTGGTAGCATGGTTGTGGCCTATACCCCTAGACCTTTTTTGCTTGGTTGGATGGTTTTTGTTCATGTACATATCTTAGTTTGCATATCAAGCCTATCTCTCTTTTCCATATGTAAAAGTATTAATTATTTCCTTCATATGCTCCCCTTGAATGTAACTTGAGGTTTCCCGATTACAATGTAATTAGTTAATAGGATTAGGATAGTTTTATTTCTTGTTATGGAAAAGAAGGTAGTTTGCACCAAGTGAGTTGACCAGCTCATCAGGTGAACCAATGGGTTCAGGATCCGAACTAATCATACGAAGAACTAAGGAGGTCGATGATAGGAGGAGCCAACCGATCGGCTGGTGGCCCAACCAACCGGCTGGAGGAGTCTAGAAGTTGCATGGATCGGAGGCAAGATGACATATTTAAGCAACCAACTGAGCAACCAGGAGGCCAATCGATCGGTTTAAGGGTTGAATCGATCATCCCAGACTGGTTGAGCACAGATCATCATCAACAATGGGATGCTACATATGATGTGAACCTTAAGTGGTAGTATTTCCTTATGGTTCCAAGGAATTATAATAGGATGGCCATAATTGTTGATTGTGTTTATTATTGCATGTTTTGGTTGTGGTTATAGCATGTATATGATATGTACTATAAATATATGATGATTGGATATGTATATGTATTTATATAAAATCCCTCAATTATAATATTAAGTCTTAGATGCTTTCTAATAACATACACACATGAAAAGCTTGATTGACTAAGCATGGGCATGCCCTAGCGTGGTGTATTGTCTGTCTCGTAGAAGTGTGATGGTAGATATGTGGGTCTGCGCTAGCAGGGTGCATAATCTATCATGTTGTCTTATGGGTCAGGCTTAACTAGATGACATTAATAGGATTAAAATCCTAGAAGCATTCAGATGGACTATGACAAGGAGTTGTGCATAGCATCTATCCAAGAATTGCATGAGATGTAATTGGAAATGTTGGCTACCTTAATAATTGGTTATGAGCGCCAACGTTGGATTGGCATTAACTTAATTGTTTTAGACCTTGGCTCACTAGAAGGTTGTATATTGCAATCTTCTGAATTGATACATGAGGGTTATCAATTTGAACAAAATAGTGGGAGTGATAATTAATTAAAGGCCTAGTTAATATCATCAAACTTATCAGATCAGATTAATTAAAATGTTTTGACTAATGTTGCAATATCTTTTATAGAATCGAATGGCTAACACAAACACATTTTCTTTTTGATCGTTCATTGAGAAGGACAAGTTGAATGGGAACAACTTCCATGAGTGGTTCTGGACTTTGAGATTCATTCTTACTCAAGAGCACAAGCTCTATGTCATGGAGATACTAGAGCCAAATGAACCCACTCCCAATGTGCCTAATGCTGATAGGATTGCTTACTATAAGCTCTCTAAAGATGTCATGGATTTCAAGTGCCAGATGATATGCTCAATTAACTATGAGTTGCAATGGCAGCATGAGAACATGGATGTTATTGAGATGCTAACACATCTTAAGAACATGTACCAAGATCAGGAAAGATAAGAGAGATATTATGTCTCAAAGGCACTCATTGAGTGCAAGATGGTAGAAGGAGATCCGATAGAGGCCCATGTGCTCAATATTATTGGACATGTGGAACATCTAGAGAGATTGTGATTCCCTTTGAGTCAAGAGTTGGCCGAAGATATGATTCTACAATCCTTTCCTAGATCATATAGCCAGTTTATTAAGTGTTACTACTTGAGTAACTTGGCTAAATCGATGTCAGAGCTACTCAGCATGCTGATAAATGTCAAAGCAAGAATGAAGAAGGCAAACCTATGATAATGATCAGTAGAGTAAAGTCCAGTGACAAAGGCAAGGACAAAAAGAGTTTTGAGTCTAAGCTGAAGTCCAAGTCTTTTGCACTCAAGATAAGGAAAAAGGTAAGTGCAAAAGGAATATGTCATTTTCACTTAAAGGAACTCAAAAGGAAGAAGAAAGGGATGGAGATATCTACTTCAAGACTTGAGAAGAAGTAAGCTAGAACTGTGTGAAGTAAGAGCTGCTACTATTACAGCTAGAATATGTCATTCAATCTGATGATCATGTAATAGAATTAATGAATTTCTATTATATACCTGCCATTAGTGTAAACATCATGTATCTTGTATGGACAATATTATTATGAATCAATTGATGTTTAATTTTAAAGGATAAACTGTAACGATCGACAATCAAATCATTACTAATTAAGTGGAATTAAACATAAACAATAGATTAACAAAAAAAATCACTAAAAATTAAAACCATTTTTCAAAGAGATCCATTTCAAAGAAAACTCTTACTGAAAGGTCCAAAACCTTATATACATCATTATTCACATTTTACTTATCCGGTACATCTCATCTCAAGAATAACATATAATAGTTGCTTTACCAAACTATACATGAGAAACATAAAACCTCGAGGCACATAAGCCACAATCTCTTATTGATCATAAAACCAGCACGTACTGAATCCAAGGACCTGAGAGTACAGAGACGACACATAGGACTCATATCTACAAGACATGACAGATAGTACACTCAACCTGAGCTGTCACTACTGCCTCAGCTATTGTTCTTCCTCTGCAGAAAGGTCTTCACCTCCTCGTGCATGTCCACCTAAAAATTTGGGTCCCACGGGGGTGAGACAATTGTAATTGTCCCAGCGAGAGATATAACTCTCCTCCGACCATATTATTATCATAGATTAAACATTTATAAACTGAGCAGAGGTTCTTATTATATTAATAGGCAGGATTAATCACTGTATAAATAGAATGAAGTAATCTCCTTTCTTAAGGAGAACATTGCATCTACCCATGGTAGAATTAATAATCAACTATCTGCTTTGCAAGGAATGTAAAGAAACATAAATCACATCTATCCACTAAGGATGCATAAAAGAAATGTAACATCAGCCAAATGATTTATGTATTTAAGCAAACAAGCTATGTAGTTGATTACATTTTACAATCACACTTAAGCCCTGAGGAGATGAGGTATACCACTCATACTCCAACTAACCATTGCGAAGTCGAAATCGGTTCCATACATAGGTCAATGGAAGAGCCGGACTCCATGACCTCATCCTCCCCAGTCAGTGTGGGTACAAACTGCAAGACATCTCGTGTCACTGCTAAAATAGCTAATCCAGGAGTATACTGGAACTTCGCTATGTAGAGCTACAGCGTCAACTACACTCTCTTCGGGAGAGAAAGATCTCATGTTTATCTAACATCCATCCCGGCCTTCATCATCGGGAGATTCGTGATACATCCATCCTGACACATATAATGAAGGATTGTGGGATCTCGTGTTTATCTACCACCAATCCCGCATTAGGGTGTCAGGATATTTTCGCCAATCACCCCCACATACTCAAAAATATGCCCTCCGGTTTATGTCACGGAGCAACCCATTTCACCATCACCAACTACTAACGATGATGGATATATGGCCAGGGCTCTACATGATAAGATTTCACTTGGTCAATTAAGTACATTTCTGTATTCTTTTAGCATCAGTCAAGTTTCAATCAAGAATTATTATGACAAATGCTACAAATAAAGGTGTAATACGTTTGTCACATTCTTTTCATATCTTTAAATCACATGATACTTGGGATCTCAGTCCCTTTTCACGTTACTGGGAATTCATCACATAACATTGCTACCTCTATAACTGGTAACCATTACCTATAGGTCCTTAGACCAAGGTATTCATTTCACTTGTAGTACAAGTATTCTCATGGCTCGCAAGGCCATTCACATCTTTTCACCTCTCACTAGGCAACAACTTATTCACATGGCTCACAAGGCCATTCACATCTTGTCACCTCTCACTAAGCAACAACTTATTCACATGGCTCACAAGGCTATTCACATCTTGTCACCTCTCACTAGGCAACAACCTATTCACATGATACTTGTTATGTAAGTATTTAACATGCCTTACAAGGCTTATGAAATAAGAGAAATACAACCTTCCCATCATTAGGGTTAGAATTTTCCTTTCTTATCGATTAGGGTTTCTCTTACATATCATTACCCTTCATTAGGGTTAGGGTTTTCCATTATTAACCATTTAGGTTTTCAACATCATATTATCAATGATCAAACCCTAATTAATTGCTCCACACATCTAGGAGAAAACATTAATATCATAAGTATTCAATCATACTTAGTCATTCTCATCATTTATCATTAAATGAATCATCAACACAAGGTATGAGTTCCTCTCTCATCCTTACCGGGGTATGATTACATCATACTTTATTAACTTGGCTTAACCATTTCTCAAAGTATGTTAGTCTACACTTATCAAAGTGCATTAATCACATTCCATCTCAATGTAACAATTTACATGACACACTTCATGTTTTACTCATCCAAGTATATTGGATTTGAGGTGCATTAAGGTGTATCAACCTTGGAGTGTTGGATCTGATATCTATCATGTTTTGATGTATCACTTCCCTCATCACTTTTATCTTACTTAAGTTCATCAACTTATCTTGTATTAGGGTATTTCCCATCCTAATACTTTATGCACCAACCTATCACATTTATCATGTAATATATTGGTCACTAGTCATATACTTGAATTGTCCAACCATCATCAATTGATATGGACTCATCTCAAGTTAAGGCATTATTGATATAAGGTTGTTCATTAACAACCACTTTAGGTGTTTTAACTATCAAGGCATTATCCACACCATTACTTGGTGTTATACTCATCACTCCTAAGAGTATCTTACCCTCACCTTTACAAGGCTTCTCAGGTTAGAGGTGTGCATATGTTCATCATATCGTGTTGGGGGTGTATAAACACTCACCATATCAGGCTAGGATTTGCACTTGTCTCCATATCGAGCATGAGGTATCTTCTTGACCTCATATCGGGCACAAGGTATATGTATGTGTCGCCCATTATACTTATGAGGTATCAACCCATCGCCATGTCGGGCTAGTAGTACATTCAATTACCCTATCGGGCTAATCACCATATAGGGTTAGCCATGATGGTTTAGGGTTACCATATCATCTAGGGTTGTGTATCGTGCAACCCTGTCGTGCAAGGTCATGTAGGCCTCATGATACTAAGTACCAATGATGTATTATATGATCATATCATGAAATCGCACTTGTTACTCTTCACTTATATCGGGTTACCCAAATTAGGGTTTCTTGTCAACTTAAAAGTATACAATTGACCTTGTATCGTGCATGGAGTCTATTATAGACTCCCTATCATGCAAGCATCTCATGCAACATCTTGTGCAAGACATACCGGGCAAGTCATACCCATATCAGGTATAACTATTTCTATTTATACTTGAACCCGATATCACTTTTACAAAGTGTCACCATCTTCTTCAAGCTCTAGACCTTTGTTCTAACTGATATAATTCATGGTAAAAGGTCTAAGAAACTTCTAAAACTCATAATTTCATCAACTATTTCAAGGAATTTCAGAATTAAAAGTATTTCACTAATTATAACAATTTAGGTGAAGAATAATAACATGGTTGAGTTCAAGTTATAAAACCCACCTTAAGAACCACTTCAAAGCTCAAATCTCCAAAGATCCATGTTCCTAAGGTTGAAGATGACTTTATCAAAGGTCCAAGGCTCGTTCACAACTCCTTCATATACAAGGAATCACCATGGATAAGCAATTGGTAAAGAAGAATAGAAAGGTAGATCATAACCCTAATTCCATGCTTCAATTCAAGCTTGAAGACAACTATAGCTTACCTTAGGGTTAAGTTTTGAGTTCCTTAACTCCTTGGCCGACATCATACCAATCTTGGGCGATATGTACTTCCTCTTGGCCGACACAACTTTTCTTGTGGCCGATACCCCCTCACTTGTAGTCAAAATCACTTCAATTGGTCGATAACAACTTGCTATGGGCAATATCAACATGCTATGGCCGATATACTTGCTATGGCTGATACCCAAGGCCTATGAACGATACCCTTGTTCTATTGCATGATATGCCACCCCTCTTGCACGATATGATACTCACTTTCACGATATGGCACTCACTTGGAGTCAAAACACTTCACACTATGGCCGATATCACCCTATATGGCCGATATCACCTACTTGAGCGATATGGTCTTGCCATGGGAGATATCCCAAGGCCCATGCACGATACCACTGCATCCCTTCATGATATGGGATCTCTATGCACGATACCTTAGGGTAGGAGGGTGGTAAGGGTCGCAACATTGCACCAAGGGGTGAAACTAGGGGTATATATATTTGCTTATCATGAAGAAAGGAAAAATTGAGGTGTCAACATTTTGAGCTAGTAGGTGCCACGTGTCATGCATGGGTGACACGTGTACATGCATGCATAAACATTTATCTTGACATGCCAAAAGTTTGAGGATCATATAGAGATGCAAATTCGTCCATTACTTATCCATTTGGATAAGTCATCTAGATTTAATCACAATTTTAAATCAAACCGATACACTTTTGCTAAGGAAACTTGTTGGCCATCACACCTCACCTATTTGAGGTGCTTGGCACGATATAGACTTTGCCAAGAGTTCACAAAACGATATTAGGCTTGTCCTATGGCTCCTTGGCCGATAGGCACTCATATATAAGCTTTTTCAACTTGATACAACTCAAGTTAAGCTTTCATATTCAACCTTTTTCTTGGTCATTTCATCACCAAAAGTACCATCACTCATAATGGATTCAAACATGGTGTCTCCTTCTTTCTATATCCTCTAAATTATTCATAGAGGAAGTAGGAACACTTTAGAGGTGGTAATTTGCATAAAAACCCCACATTTTGGGTAAATTACAATTTGTACCAAAATTGGCACACAATGCTCCAGCATTGTTCAAACAAGTTCAAACTTGAAATTTAGGCTTTCCACAAGCCACCACTTAGCGTCATTCTCTCTCTTATGATGCTAAAACATATAAGGCACATTCAACATGTGACATTTTGCATTATAGCCCCTCAATTTGGGTAAATTGCACTTTGGTCCAAAATAAAGGAAAATTGCTCAAACAACATTCAATCGGGACCAAACTTGAAATTTAAACTCTACAAGAGTCTTAATTACTTTTCAAAAGATTAGATCAAGTTTTTAACCAACTTTATTAAGCAAAAATTCCAGGGTTAAGCCATAACCCAGGTTAGGGGTATTACAATTATAAACCCCTAACAAGGATTTCGTCCCCGAAATCCTAGGTAAAGGAAGATAGATATTTATTCATTAAACATACCATAAAGTCTCCACATAACATCTTAATGTCATGGAGATGACATAGAACTTTGATCAACACAAAGTTCTTCCACACAGGGTTATCATTGAATCTGTCACACATGGCACATATTCCACTGTCTTTTTCATTATTGACTGTAGAGTCAACTCTGTGTCAGGTAATACTTTTCTTAGTTAGAGAAACATCATACATACCTTATTTAACTCAGGTGTCAAACCTTATTGATTTGTCACCTTTCTCAACTTACAACTTTATGTGACAGGATTCTTGATTCTGGGGAGTCTCCCATACTCCTCATTTAACATTTCAATTTTAAAGGAAAGACCAGAGTTATGTTCTGTCACCCACTTGTGACTACAAGTATTATCATGCATCTATTGTGCCACCCAAATCTGCTAACACAACACTAAACTTTCTTACTACTTGTACCAACTATCTCATTAGTTGTACATTCTCTTATAATAAAGGGAGGTTACTTATCAATTAAGAACTTATCTTAGAGGTATCTTTAGATGTTATGTATAAGTTGCCTTAACAGATCTAGATAGGAGTATTCTAAGGAATTATTTTGTCTTGATAACCTTTTCCCCCAATGATTTTATAATTGTTCCTTCAATTAGTACATCCTTATCGATGTTATGTTTATGCGGAGCATAAACCCCTAACATATTATGTCACACCCCGATCTCACACTAGCCACAAACCACGAGATTAGGGCGTGACGGATGGGATTTACACACAAGCCAACCACTCATCACATTTTAAAACGTTTTAAAGACATTAAAATGATAACCAGATTTATGCTGTAAACTAAAGCTAAACAAACTGCAGAAGCATTTCTATTAAACTGACTAGAAATATAAACACAATCTACAGCATATTACATTATTCGACATAAGGTAAAGCATACCAATTAATTTACATCTTTATACACATTCCACATACACATTCTCTCTCACCCACACCATGTTCCAAGGATCGAGGGGAAAGGACTAAGAGACCTCTAACTAGACTAACTACAAACCTTCTATAGACTAGGCGTTAGGATGAAACGATCCTTCCGATTCCTGTTGTTGATGCTGACCTGAAAATGTTTGAGTAGAGGGATGAGCCTACTCGCTCAGTGAATAGCATTTCACTTAGCTATCACCAAACAACTCATCAGATATATAAATTCGAAATAAAGCATAAGTACACTACTAAACCGGGCATTTCTAATGACATAGCAGATTAACAGATAACAATCTCATTTCTATGCAACATCAGATATTTTAAAAATTAAACAGTTATAGGGAAAAGGCATAGAAGTTCAAATCCATTAACATATAAAACTTTCCGTGATCCTATATGATTACATATTTATCATTTTTATGCCCTAAACATATGCAGTGTACTCTACATATAAAGATCTGTAGCGAACTACGATCCCACCGTACAAGACTTAGCAACACACTTGGGAAATGCTAAGTCTGACTGCCAGCCCTGGTCTGCTGCAGGACTCTCAGGCTCACAAGGCCTCAGGCTCACAAGGCCTCACTACACTCTCAAAAGAGTGAACTCTAGACTCCTCCTCAAACCTGAGCACACAGGCGGAGAGTCTTACCAGGTTACCACCGTGACACAAGCATGGATTAATGTTGAATAACCTCTATATACTCCAGTGCCACCGTGACATCGCATGCGTTGTTGTTGAACACTGCCTCTCTCTGTCCTCGTGCCTGTGACTCCGCACAGTTATTGTTGCAACACGAGTTTCACCCCCCTAGTGCAGACCTCTCAAAGGGGTTCTACGGTGTTAGGGCACCTAAGTCTATTAACTGATTAACATATAAACAATTAAACAGGAAAAACACATTTCATACTTATTTCACATTCTGAACATCTCTTAAAAACTCATATATATATCATCTGTCATCTTTTAACATGACTCAATGCCACTTATTTCAATTCATTGCTAAACAACCATCTTTATTCAGCATATGCATTGCAACTGTAAAATAGGAAATTCCATCTTTTTCATCAATCATATTACGTTATCTCAAGTTCCATTGAATCTATAATAAACTATTGTATGTGCTAAACTGTTTAGAAGTTATACCAACTGATACTAAAGCAATTAAGCACTTAAATTGAGTTAAATAATTATTTCTGAATGAACTGCCACTCACAGCTCTGAAACTCGGCCGATTGGTCAGAAACTCGGCCGATTGCTTCACAACTCGGCCGATCCACTTGAAACTCGACCGATCAACTTGTTGTTTGATTTCCTGTAAAAGAAACTCAGCCGAATCACATACAACTCGGCCGATCAGTTTGCTGTTCGATTGCCTATTAAGGAAACTCGGCCGAATCAAATACAACTCGGCCGAATCGCGTACAGACTGAAAACTAAAACGAACCTATTGGTGTCGATTTCACTCGAATCGACGGGAAAAACTACCAATTTGCACTGCAAATCGCCCACAACTGGTGCACACCACCAAGAACTGGTTGGAGGGAGAAAGAAGGACGAGCTAGGGCTGCTCTTCGCGCCCTATTCTCCTGGCCACCTCTGAGCTAACGCAGCTCCTACTGCTACATAGCTCCTGCTACTAGCTGGATCAATCCAGCGGAGAAGATGGAAGGAGGGGAGAAGAAGGAGGGCCGCAGCTGCTGGCCGGAGCAAAACCAGGGCTCCAATCGCCCTTCCCCTCTCCGCTCTCTCTCTCTCTCTCTCTCACGCAAAGAAGGAAGGGAAAGAAAGATCGAGTCTGTCACTCGTTTAAGCCGCTTAGGCAGTTTACGGAAGAAAAGAACGAAGAAGAGAAGGGATAAGGGAAAGAAAAGGCAAGGGGGCCGAAATGCAATTTCGCCCATACGTTTCAGAAATTACAAACTGGTCCCTCAAAGCTCCAAAAACATACAACTTTTGACTCGAAGGTCGGATTCGAACGATTTCTCTGGAAATGCCTCAAGTGCAAGATCCTACACGTTATAAGGGCTAGGATTTACACTACGCACATCTCATATCCGTTTTAAACGTTATTAACAAAAAAACCAGCTTACAACTTAGCAAAGCAGCTAAAATACATGCTTAACAGCATACTTACAGGATAAGCTCGACGCGGGTCGTAACAATCTTCCTCCCTTATAAGAATTTCATCCTAAAATTCTTAAAAGAGAAAAGGAAACTTGCTACGCATCTTAGACTCAAGCTCCCATGTAGCTTCTTCAAGATTATGATTCCTCCACAGAACCTTCACCAACAGAATCTCACGGTTCTTAAGCTTCTTAATCCGGTGATCGACTATCTTCACTGGTCCTTCCACGTAGGACGCATCTGTCCTAAGCTGTGCCAGATCTGAATCTAATATTTTCTCTGTACCGGGGTGACATTTCTTCAACATAGACACATGAAACACATCATGAAGATTTTCCAACTCAGACGGCAGATCTAGCCTGTAGGCTACAGGTCCAATCCTTTCAACAATAGGATATGGGCCCATGTACCTAGGGGTCAACTTACCCCTCTTGCCAAATCTTAGCACTCCCTTCCACGGTGAAACCTTCAGATAAACCTCGTCACCAACCTCAAACTCAAGAGGTCGACGTCGTCTCTCTGCATAACTTTTCTGTCTGTCCTGAGCAGCTTTCAACTGATCCCTTATCACAGATATCTTCTCTGTAGTTATATCAACTATCTCAGGTCCAAGAATTTCTTTCTCACCAACCTCGTACCAACAAACTGGCGATCTACACTTCCTGCCATATAGAGCTTCATATGGGGCCATTCCAAGACTAGAATGGTAGCTGTTATTATATGCAAACTCCATCAGGCTTAAGTGTTCTTCCTAGTTACCTCTGAACTGCAGAACGCATGCTCTCAGCATGTCTTCAAGAGTCTGAATGGTTCTCTTAGACTGACCATCTGTCTATGGGTGAAACGTTGTACTGAACCTCAGCTTTGTGCCCAACGCACGATGTAACTGATTCCAGATCCTAGATGTAAACTTTGGATCTCTATCAGAAATAATGGAAACTGGAATCCTATGTAATCTGATTACCTCATCCACATAAATCTTGGCCAGCTTCGGAACATCAAAGGTTGACTTGACAGGAAGAAAGTGAGCAGACTTAGTTAGTCTATCCACAATCACCCATATCGAGTCCGAACCTCTAGTCGTCCTGGGTAATCCTACCACAAAGTCCATCGTGATGTGTTCCCATTTCCATTCAGGTATAGGAAGCGACTGCAAGGTACCAGCAGGTTTCTGATGCTCAGCTTTAACCTGCGGACACACTCCACATCTAGCCACGTATTCAGCCACATCTCTTTTCATACCAGACCACTAGTACAGCCCTCTGAGATTCATGTACATCTTCGTGTTACCAGGATGCATAGCATACATAGAAGCATGCGCTTCTTCAAGAATTTGCTCTTTCAGCTCACTGTTCCCAGGTACACACAACCTATCATGAAGATACAACACACCATCGTCGGAAAATCTGAATTCTGTTCTCTTACCTTATGACATATCCTGCATAACTTGCCATAACTCGTCATCACTCTGCTGCAATACCTTGATCTGATTATAGAAAGTAGGTTTGACCTGCATCTGAGCAATCAACCCACTCTGTCCAGTCACATCCAAGTCTAAGTTCAACCTTCGCATATCTACAAGCAAGTCTCTCTTGAAACATGCCATAGAAAATGCATCTACTGTTGAACTTGACTTTCTACTCAAGGCATCTGCCACAACATTCGCTTTACCAGGATGGTAATTGATTGTCACATCATAGTCCTTGATCAGCTCAAGCCATCTGCGCTGTCTCAGATTCAAATCTTTCTGAGTGAAGATATACTTCAGGCTCTTATGGTCCGTAAACACCTGACATGTCTCACCGTATAGGTAGTGACGCCATGTCTTAAGAGCATGAACTATAGCAGCTAACTCCAGATCATGAGTAGGATAGTTCTCTTCGTTCTTCTTAAGCTGTCTAGATGCATAAGCCACAACTTTGCCTTCCTGCATCAGCACACAGCCCAAACCTCTCCTGGAAGCGTCGCAGAACACTGTATAACCTTTATCTGCCTCTGGAAAAACCAACACTGGTGCTGAAGTCAATTTCCTCTTCAAGATCTGTAAACTTTTCTCACAGTTATCAGACCAAACAAACGGTGCATCCTTCCTCGTCAAGCGTGTCAAGGGTGATGCTAGCACACTAAAGTTCTGTATAAACCTTCTGTAATAGCCTGCTAATCCCAAGAAACTTCTAATCTCAGTAGGAGTCTTAGGCCGTTCCCACTGAAGCACAGAATCAACTTTCTTAGGATCAACGCTAACTCCATCTCTCGAGATAACATGTCCAAGAAATGCTACCTCAGCCAACCAGAACTCGCACTTGCTAAACTTAGCATACAGCTGGTGTTGCCTCAACAACTGCAACACTACTCTCAGGTGTTGCTCATGTTGTACATCATCTCTGGAGTAGATCAGGATATCATCTATAAAGACTACAATAAACTGATCTAGGAACGGTTTGAAAATCCGATTCATCATATCCATAAAGGTTGTTGGGGCATTGGTCAGCCCAAACGACATGACCAGAAACTCATAATGCCCATACCTGGTTCTGAAAGCTATTTTGGGAATATCAGAAGCCTTTACTCTGAGCTGATGATACCCAGATCTCAAGTCTATTTTAGAGAAGATCGTTGCTCCATGCAACTGATCAAAAAGATCATCTATCCTCGGCAAAGGGTACTTGTTCTTAATAGTGATCTTGTTCAGTTGCCTGTAATCTATACAGAGACGCATGGTACCATCCTTTTTCTTAACAAACAGGACTGGAGCACCCCACGGTGAAGAACTGGGTCTAATGAAACCCTTATCCAGCAACTCCTGCAACTGCACCTTGAGTTCCTTCAACTCTGCAGGTGCCATTCTGTTGGCTGGAAGTGCAACTGGATGACTGCCTGGATATACCTGAATCTCAAAATCAATGTCTCTGACAGGAGGTAAGCCTGGAAACTCTTCTGGAAAAACATCAGAGAACTCACTAACTACCGGCACATCATAAACACTGGCGGTGCTCTTCTCTGCTCTAGTGTCAACCACATGAGCAAGGAACGCTTCACATCCTTTCTGTAGCATCTTATCAGCTACAGCAGCTGATACTATGCACGTAGGCAGAACTTTCCTGTCTCCAGTAAAGACACAAGAAAATTCACCTAGTTGAAAGGTAGCTTCCTTCTTCCAACAATCGAGTTGCACTCGATATAACTCAAGGAAATCCATACCCAAGATGACTTGAAAAGTATTGACATCCAGGGGTATGAGATTAGCAGCAACGGTGTAACCTCCAAAAGATAACAAACATCCGGGATAGAACTCAGTCAGAACTGTTGGTCCACCTAGTGGAACCCTCAACACTAACTCATCTACCAACTCTTGAGTTAACAGATTAAGTTTACCAACTAAAGAACGTCGTATGAAAGAGTGAGTAGCACCTGGATCTATCAAAACTAAAACTGGTATACTATTAAACAAAAGCATCTCTCCTGTAACAACTTGTGAAGAGATTATACCTTCCTGAGGTGTCAAAGAGAAGAAACGTGCTGAAGCTCTCCCTCTGCCACGATGTCCTCTCTGACCACTCCTGCCACTAGGCACTCCACCACCTCTAGAACCAGAAGCCATAGAAGAACTCGGAACATCAGGGTGTTGAGGCTGGAAAGCTTGTGATGCTGCTTGTTGAAGCTGAGGACATTCCCTTTTGAGGTGTCCTATTTGTCCACAGACATAACAACTTCGACCCCAACACTGTCCAGTATGTGGTCTTCCACATTTGTTACATGGCGGTATCTCTTGTCTCTAGGGACCTGTCACTGACATTGACGATCCAGAAGACTGTCCACTAGCGGCACTGCCCCATCTTCCTGGGTTGTATCCCCCTCTGCCTCTAGATGTAGTGACATCCTCAGATCTCTGTCTGCTGAAACAGCTAAAGCCACACCCAAGTTTAGAAAAGAAACCTCTACCTCCACCTCTGTATCCACTACTGGACTGTCCTCTACTGAAATCTGCAGATCTCTTCTTAGACTCAGGCACCTTGTCATCATTCACAGATTCTTCAACCTGTCTCGCAGCCTCAACAAACTCGCCAAAGTTCTCTCTGTTCCTTCTACTAGTAGCAGAAACTGTATGCCGAATCTCTGGCCTCATCCCTTCTTGAAACCTTCTGCATCTTTCTATGTTGTCGGGAACAAGTTGCGGGCAGAAGTTCGCTAACCGGGTGAAAAGCACTTCATACTCAGTAACTGACATGTTCCCCTGCTTAATGTTCTGTAACTGCCTGATTTTCTCATTAATAAAAGTGGGTGGATAGAATTTAAGATGAAACTCTTCAGAGAAGTCCTGCCAAGAAAGCTCTGTACCTCTCCTCTTTTCCTCCACACTGTGCCACCACAACTCTGCATCGCCTGTCAGAAGATAAATGGCATGATTAATCTTCTTCTCTTCTGGAAGCTCCATCAAGCGAAATACCTTCTCTATCTGTCTAAACCATTCATCAGCCTCTGCTGGATCTGTAGTACCACTGAATTCTGTACCACCAAGCTTCTTTACAAGCTCATACGATCTCATCAGATCCTTACTACTGGTAGAAGAAGAATCTCACCTATCAGCCTTGTACCTCTCTCTGGTCTCCAGAAACATCATGTACATCCGGGATGCTTCATCAACATGATCACCTCCACCTGGACCCATGTCCAGTGGATTAGGGCCAACACGGCTCTCGGCCTGATCATCACGATCAAAGCCTCTTCCTGCCATCTGTAATAATATAACATAATATTTCCTGTTAGAAAACTACAGATAGAAGAAAGACACCTAAACCTTAATCCTATTGGTCTCTTATCGTCCCCTGACCTGGACTTAGAGTATTCATATACTCAACCTACGCTCTGATACCAAAACTGTCACGCCCCGATCTCACACTAGCCACAAACCACGAGATTAGGGTGCGACGGATGGGATTTACACACAAGCCAACCACTCATCATATTTTAAAACGTTTTAAAGACATTAAAAGGATAACCAGATTTATGCTGTAAACTAAAGCTAAACAAACTGCAGAAGCATTTCTATTAAACTGACTAGAAATATAAACACAGTCTACAGCATATTACATTATTCGACATAAGGTAAAGCATACCAATTAATTTACATCTTTATACACATTCCACATACACATTCTCTCTCACCCACACCATGTTCCAAGGATCGAGGGGAAAGGACTAAGAGACCTCTAACTAGAGTAACTACAAACCTTCTATAGACTAGGTGTTAGGATGAAACGATCCTTCCGATTCCTGTTGCTGATGCTGACCTAAAAATATTTGAGTAGAGGGATGAGCCTACTCACTCAGTGAATAGCATTTCACTTAGCTATCACCAAACAACTCATCAGATATATAAATTCGAAATAAAGCATAAGTACAGTACTAAACCGGGAATTTCTAATGACATATCAGATTAACAGATAACAATCTCATTTCTATGCAACATCAGATATTTTAACAATTAAACAGTTATAGGGAAAAGGCATAGAAGTTCAAATCCATTAACATATAAAACTTTCCGTGATCCTATATGATTACATATTTATCATTTTTATGCCCTAAACATATGCAGTGTACTCTGCATATAAAGATTTGTAGCGAACTACAATCCCACCGTACAAGACTTAGCGACACACCCGGGAAATGCTAAGTCTGACTGCCAGCCCTGGTCTGCTGCAGGACTCTCAGGCTCACAAGGCCTCACTACACTCTCAAAAGAGTGAACTCTAGACTCCTCCTCAAACCTGAGCACACAGGCGGAGAGTCTTACCGGGTTACCACCGTGACACAAGCACGGATTAATGTTGAATAACCCCTATATACTCCAGTGCCACTGTGACATCGCACGTGTTGTTGTTGAACACTGCCTCTCTCTATCCTCGTGCCTGTGACTCCGCACAGTTATTGTTGCAACACAAGTTTCACCCCCCTGGTGCAGACCTCTCAAAGGGGTTCTATGGTGTTAGGGCACCTAAGTCTATTAACTGATTAACATATAAACAATTAAACAGGAAAAACACATTTCATACTTATTTCACATTCTGAACATCTCTTAAAAACTCATATATATATCATCTGTCATCTTTTAACATGACTCAATGCCACTTATTTCAATTCATTGCTAAACAACCATCTTTATTCAGCATATGCATTGCAACTGTAAAATAGGAAATTCCATCTTTTTCATCAATTATATTACGTATCTCAAGTTCCATTGAATCTATAATAAACTATTGTATGTGCTAAACTGTTTATAAGTTATACCAACTGATACTAAAGCAATTAAGCACTTAAATTGAGTTAAATAATGATTTCTGAATGAATTGCCACTCACAGCTCTGAAACTCGGCCGATTGGTCAGAAACTCGGCCGATTGCTTCACAACTTAGCCGATCCACTTGAAACTCGACCGATCAACTTGCTGTTTGATTTCTTGTAAAAGAAACTCGGCCGAATCACATACAACTCGGCCGATCAGTTTGCTGTTCGATTGCCTATTAAGGAAACTCGGCCGAATCAAATACAACTCGGCCGAATCGCGTACAGACTGAAAACTAAAACGAACATGCTGGTGTCGATTTCACTCGAATCGATGGGCAAAACTACCGATTTGCGCTGCAAATCGCCCGCAACTGGTGCACACCACCAAGAACTGGTTGGAGGGAGAAAGAAGGACGAGCTAGGGCTGCTCTTCGCGCCCTATTCTCCTGGCCACCTCTGAGCTAACGCAGCTCCTACTGCTACGTAGCTCCTGCTACTAGCTGGATCAATCCAGTGGAGAAGATGGAAGGAGGGGAGAAGAAGGAGGGCCGCAGCTGCTGGCCGGAGCAAAACCAGGGCTCCAATCGCCCTTCCCCTCTCCGCTCTCTCTCTCTCTCTCTCTCTCTCTCTCTCACGCGAAGAAGGAAGGGAAAGAAAGATCGAGTCTGTCGCTCGTTTCAGCCGTTTAGGCGGTTTACGGAAGAAAAGAACGAAGAAGAGAAGGGATAAGGGAAAGAAAAGGCAAGGGGGCCGAAATGCAATTTCACCCATAGGTTTCAGAAATTACAAATTGGTCCCTCAAAGCTCCAAAAACATACAACTTTTGACTCGAAGGTCGGATTCAAATGATTTCTCTGGAAACGCCTCAAGCGCAAGATCCTACACGTTATAAGGGCTAGGATTTACACTACGCACATCTCATATCCGTTTTAAACATTATTAACAAAAAAACCAGCTTACAACTTAGCAAAGCAGCTAAAATACATGCTTAACAGCATACTTACAGGATAAGCTCGACGCGGGTCGTAACATATTATGTCCATACTATTTTATGTATCAGTACTGATTTCATAGTTGGCCATCCTAGGTAACCAACATAAATCAGCTGATTGGGAGTTATGCTTTTACTTTGCCATATCACCTGATACTTCTTAGATACCAGAATTTCTTACCTCGGTATCCATCAGGTGTGTCGAAAACACATCACATCCTCATCTTTCTTTCATCTTGGGACATTACTTGTTACACATATCTTTATCTTGAAACCAAAGTCCAAGACAAACTAATACATTTCTAAGTATCCATCAATTGAACATTTTTAACTTATGCACATCAAGTGTCATAAGACCCACATGATTTCCATGTCCCAAAAGGGAAAGAACATAAAGGAACATATTCCTTTTATCACCCCATCATCATCCAGGGTTGTTTATCAAAGAGAAGAGATTATCATCTCCTCTGATTGTTGCATGAACTTTCAACTATTCATGAGTCGTTTACTCGTGTTTCATCCTAGGTTCCTTTCCATCAACATAGGAATTATAAGGATGATTACATATCATTATTCCTTTCTTTGTTATTGTCTAACATGTTCATGAGCATTTTGTGATTTTATCACATTCCCCATTTCCACATCATGGGAAAATATCTTTACTATTCACACATGCTTTATCTGATAGGGATCATCTCCCTTGTTCTCATTCTCTTATCATGAGGATTATACTTTCCATTTCCTCATACATACAGATTGATCTGAGATCATCTCAGATTCTACTTTATTGCACTTTGTATGTGATGCAAATGTCCATACCATATTTCCAATTTAGTTATACTCACTAGATTGTCACAGAATGACTACTTGATCAGAGTAATCAAAAAGATAACAATCTAAGAGTTCCATACTTGCCCTTTCTCCAATAATTATATACATGGCCAGGGTATACAAGTATTGGGATTAGATAGTATGCACTTTATGTACTTTCATATTCCTTACTTTTTGTATCATCACAAGCATAGGATTTAGCATCCCTGGATTTTCTCCAGGAATTACCTCTATACCTCATCCTCTTTCACACGGATAAGAACAATTATAAAGCATTTAAAAGAATACTGAACAGAATATAAATTCTAGTTCTCATATTTCTTCCCTATGTCCCCATAGGACAATCAATAGGGAAATCTATAACAACAATCCTTTTTATGATTATCATATAATCATCAAGATAAGGCATATCAAAATGAAAAGATCTATATAACTGTTATCTCTCGCGGTCATCTACCGCTTTAGGTTGACTCAACACATAGAGTCTAGTTGTTTCATGTTGTTGCTTTTGCCTTTTCACGTTATTGGGTTGTAACTTTCATAAGCCTTGCCAAGTCTACCTCATTTGTTGAGTCATTCCCTCCCTTCTTTTTGAACAAAAGAGTTTAGTATGCTCAACATGTCCATAACTATAGCATGTCTTGTCCTCGTACCATGGTCTTATCGGTCTTATTACCAATGTAGAGACTAAGCCATGGGTTCTTACAGGTGAAAAGTTAAGACCCTTGCCTTTACTTAGTGGCTACTGCCCTGGTACACTAGGCATTTATTGCACTGGTGGCACCAAAAACTTTGTCTTTTTAAAACAACTAGGCACATGTCTCTAGAATTGTAGAGACCTTTCCTTATTTCTCAACTTATTTCCCCATCTTGGGCATTACCATCATAGATATACTATCTGTCTATACTTATGGCAGAGTCTATTTTCTTGCCATGTGCTAATCCTTCCCACATTTTCCACTGTTTCAACATGACTATGTCATTCAGGAACCTTTTCAAAGCCCAAATTTCTACATTGAGGACTGGTAACCTAGGTTGTAATGCTAGTATCCAGTCTACTATATGCATCATTGTTGTCCTAACCTACCCAACAAGAGCATAAACATAGGATTCTCTATCCTGATCGGGTCATGATGGGAATTCTCAGGCACTCGTTCTTCTCTTGCCTGATCCCTTACACCCTCTCTTGGTGCAACAACATTGCTCTCAGCAACATGTTCCTCGTGTTCTCTAGTCATTTTTAAACTTCACCCTTTCTTCTGCATAAGAAGAAGTCACTATAGAGCATACTAGAGGACACTAACACAGACTCAACACCTTAGTCCTATGTCTATGTAGACTCAGCGAACCTTAAGCTCTGATACCAAAACTGTAACGATCGACAATCAAATTGTTACTAATTAAGCGGAATTAAACATAAACAAAAGATTAACAAAAAAATCACTAAAAATTAAAACCATTTTTCAAAGAGATCCATTTTAAAGAAAACTCTTACTGAAAGGTCCAAAACCTTATATACATCATTATTCACATTGTACTTACCCGGTACATCTCATCTCGAGAATAACATATAACAGTTGCTTTACCAAACTATACATGAGCAACATAAAACCTCGAGGCACATAAGCCAAAATCTCTTATTGATCATAAAACCAGCATGTACTGAATCCAAGGACCTAAGAGTACAGAGACGACACATAGGACTCATATCTACAAGACATGACAGACAGTACACTCAACCTGAGTTGTCACTACTGCCTCAGCTGTTGTTCTTCCTCTGCAGAAAGGTCTTCACCTCTTCGTGCACGTCCACCTAAAATTTTGGGTCCCACGGGGGTGAGACAATTGTAATTGTCCCAGTGAGAGATATAACTCTCCTCCGACCATATTATTATCACAGATTAAACATTTATAAATTGAGAAGAGGTTCTTATTATATTAACATGCAGGATTAATCATTGTATAAATAGAATGAAGTAATCTCCTTTCTTAAGGAGAACATTGCATCTACCCATGGTAGAATTAATAATCAACTATCTGCTTTGCAAGGAATGTAAAGAAACATAAATCACATCTATCCACTAAGGATGCATAAAAGAAATGTAACATCAGCTAAATGATTTTTGTATTTAAGCAAACATGCTATGCGGTTGATTACATTTTACAATCACACTTAAGCCCTGAGGAGATGAGGTATACCACTCATACTCCAACCGACCACTGTGAAGTCGAAATCAGTTCCATACATAGGTCAATCGAAGAGCCGGACTCCATGACCTCATCCTCCCTAGTCAGTGTGGGTACAAACTGCGGGACATCTCGTGTCACTGCTAAAATAGCTAATCCAGGAGTATACTGGAACTTCGCTATGTAGAGCTACAGCATCAACTACACTCTCTTTGGGAGAGAAAGATCTCATGTTTATCTAACATACATCCCGGCCTTCATCATTGGGAGATTCGTGATACATCCATCCTGACACATATAATGAAGGATTGTGGGATCTCGTGTTTATCTACCACCAATCCTACATTAGGGCATCAGGATATTTTCGCCCATCACCCCCACATACTCAAAAGTATGCCCTCCGGATTATGCCGTGGAGCAACCTGTTTCACCATCACCAACTACTGACGATGATGGATCTATGGTCGGGGCTCTACATGATAAGATTTCACTTGGTTAATTAAGTACATTTCTGTATTCTTTTAGCATCAGTCAAGTTTCAATCAAGAATTATTATGACAAATGCTACAAAGAAAGGTGTAATACGTTTATCACATTTTTTCCTATCTTTAAATCACATGATACTTGGGATCTCAGTCCCTTTTCACATTACTGGGAATTCATCACATAACATTGTTACCTCTGTAACTGGTAACCATTACCTCTAGGTCCTTAGACCAAGGTATTCATTTCATTTGTAGTACAAGTATTCTCATGGCTCACAAGGCCATTTACATCTTGTCACCTCTCACTAGGCAACAACTTATTCACATGGCTCACAAGGCCATTCACATCTTGTCACCTCTCACTAGGCAACAACTTATTCACATGGCTCACAAGGCCATTCACATCTTGTCACCTCTCACTAGGCAACAACTTATTCACATGATACTTGTTATGTAAGTATTTAACATGCCTTACAAGGCTTATGCAATAAGAGAAATACAACCTTCCCATCATTAGGGTTAGAATTTTCCTTTCTTATCGATTAGGGTTTCTCTTACATATTATTACCTTTCATTAGGGTTAGGGTTTTCCATTATTAACCATTTAGGTTTTCAAGATCATATTATCAATGATCAAACCCTAATTCATTGCTCCACACATCTAGGAGCAAACATTGATATCATAAGTATTCAATCATACTTATTCATTCTCATCATTTATCATTAAATGAATCATCAACACAAGGTATGAATTCCTCTCTCATCCTTACCGGGGTATGATTACATCATACTTTATTAACTTGGATTAACCCTTTCTCAAAGTATGTTAGTCTACACTTATCAAAGTGCATTAATCACATTCCATCTCAATGTAACAATTTACATGACACACTTCATGTTTTACTCATCCAAGTATATTGGATTTGAGGTGCATTAAGGTGTATCAACCTTGGAGTGTTGGATGTGATATCTATCATGTCTTGATGTATCACTTCCCTCATCATTTTTATCTTACTTAAGTTCATCAACTTATCTTGTATTAGGGTATTTCCCATCCTAATACTTTATGCACCAACCTATCACATTTATCATGTAATATATTAGTCACTAGTCATATACTTGAATTGTCCAACCATCATCAATTGATATGGACTCATCTCAAGTTAAGGCATTATTGATATAAGGTTGTTCATTATCTACCACTTTAGGTGTTTTACCTATCAAGGCATTATCCACACCATTACTTGGTGTTATACTCATCACTCCTAAGAGTATCTTGCCCTCACCTTTACAAGGTTTCTCAGGTTAGAGGTGTGCATATGTTCATCATATCGCGTTGGAGGTGTATAAACACTCACCATATCAGGCTAGGATTTGCACTTGTCTCCATATCAAGCATGAGGTATTTTCTTGACCTCATATCGGGCACAAGGTATATGTATGTGTCACCCATGATACTTATGAGGTATCAACCCATCACCATGTCGGGCTAGTAGTAAATTCAATCACCCTATCGGGCTAATCACCATCTAGGGTTAGCCATGACAGTTTAGGATTACCATATCATCAAGGGTTGTGTATCGTGAAACCCTATCATGCAAGGTCATGTAGGCCTCATGATACTAAGTACCAATGATGTATTATATGATCATATCGTGCAATAGCACTTGTTACTCTTCACTTATATCGGGTTACCCAAATTAGGGTTTCTTGTCAACTTACAAATATACAATTGACCTTGTATCGTGCATGGAGTCTATTCTAGACTCCCTATCATGCAAGCATCTCATGCAACATCTTGTGCAAGACATATCGGGCAAGTCATACCCATATCGGGTTATAACTCCATGTATTTATACTTGAACCCGATATCACTTTTACAAAGTGTCACCATCTTCTTCAAGCTCTAGACCTTTGTTCTAACTGATATAATTCATGGTAACAGGTCTAAGCAACTTCTAGAACTCATAATTTCATCAACTATTTCATGGAATTTCAGAATTAAACGTATTTCACTAATTATAACAATTTAGGTGAAGAATAATAACATAGTTGAGTTCAAGTTATAAAACCCGCCTTAAGAACCACTTCAAAGCTCCAAGCTCCAAAGCTCCATGTTCCTAAGGTTTAAGATGACTTTATCAAAGGTCCAAGGCTCGTTCACAACTCCTTCATATACAAGGAATCACCATGGATAAGCAATTGGTAAAGAAGAATAGAAAGGTAGATCATAACCCTAATTCCATGCTTCAATTCAAGCTTGAAGACAACTATAGCTTACCTTAGGGTTAAGTTTTGAGTTCCTTAACTCCTTGGCCGACACCCTACCAATATTGGGCGATAAGTACTTCCTCTTGGCCGAAACAACTTTGCTTGTGGCCGATACCCCCTCACTTGTAGTCAAAATCACTTCAATTGGTCGATAACAACTTGCTATGGGCAATATCAACATGCTATGGTCGATATACTTGCTATGGCCGATACCCAAGTCCTATGCACGATACCATTGTGATCTTTCACGATATGACACCCCTCTTGATGATATGATACTCACTTGCATGATATGGCACTCACTTGGAGTCAAAACACTTCACTCTATGGCCAATATCACCCTATATGGTTGATATCACCTACTTGGGCGATATGGTCTTGCCATGGGCGATATCCCAAGGCCCATGCATGATACCACAGAATTCCTTCACGATATGGGAGCTCTATGCACGATAACTTAGGATAGGAGGGTGGTAAGGGTCGTAAAATTGCACCAAGGGGTGAAACTAGGGGTATATATACTTGTTGATCATGAAGAAAGGCAAAAATGAGGTGTCAACATTTTGAGCTAGTAGGTGCCACGTTTCATGCATGGTGACACGTGTACATGCATGCATAAACATTTATATTGACATGCAAAAAGGTTGAGGATCATCTAGAGATGCAAATTCGTCCATTACTTATCCTTTTGGATAAGTCATCTAGATTTAATCACTATTTTAAATCAAATCGATACACTTTTGCTAAGGAAACTTGTTGGCCGTCACACCTCACCTCTTTGAGGTGCTTTGCACGATATAGACTTTTCCAAGAGTTCACAAAATGATATGAGGCTTGTACTATGGCTTCTTGGCCGATAGGCACTCATATATAAGCTTTTTCAACTTGATACAACTCAAGTTAAGCTTTCATATTCAACCTTTTTCTTGGTCATTTCATCACCAAAAGTACCATCACTCATAATGGATTCAAACATGGTGTATCCTTATTTATTTCTCCTCTAAATTATTCATAGAGGAAGTATGAACACTCTATATGTGATAATTTTCATAAAAACCCCACATTTTGGGTAAATTACAATTTGTACCAAAATTGGCACACAATGCTCCAGCATTGTTCAAACAAGTTCAAACTTGGAATTTAGGATTTCCACAAGCCACTACTTAGCATCATTCTCTCTCTTATGATGCTAAAACATATAAGGCACATTCAACATGTGACATTTTGCATTATAGCCCCTCAATTTGGGTAAATTGCACTTTGGTCCAAAATAAAGGAAAATTGCTCAAACAACATTCAATCGGGACCAAACTTGAAACTTAAACTCTAAAAGAGTCTTAATTACTTTTCAAAAGATTAGATCAAGTTTGTAACCAACTTTCTTAAGAAAAACTTTCAGGGTTAAGCCATAACTCAGGTCAGGGGTATTACAATAAAGATAGTATATTGTGGTGCCCTATGTCTCATTATCTATACTTGATAGTTGTAGAGACAAATCTGTATGACACATATATTGAATGACTCGATGACTCAAACAATAAATACATATAGCACTATCATCTAAACCAAATAAATGAGAAATGCATTTCTAGAATCCATATCGTGATTATCTAGACTCTTTTGGTTATTGAACCAATGGAGAAATGCAAGTCTTATTTATTGGGAAATATGACAAAGGCACCTTCACTAGATGTAGTGGGAGAGCGACTATTCTATTAAGAATCATACATACTAATGTATGTATCCCTTTTAAAATAAATGCTAAAGGTGGTTACTAGTATCTCATTATATTTATTGGTGATCTCAATAGATATGGTAGGTTGTAGTTAATGAAATGCAAATCTAAATCTCTTGGTGTTCAAGTATATTATGAATAAAGTACATGACCCAAGTGGTATAAGTATTAAAACACTTCAATATGATTGATGAGAAAATACTTTGAAACCAAGAGCTTGAGGACCTTCTAGGAAGTCATGATAGTATATCATGATGAACTCCACCTGAAACACTATGATGTATCAAAAAGAAGGAATCACACCTTGTTAAGTCAAGGTGTGATTATCAATAAATCTAGTTGATCTTATAATTTCCTTTCGGGCACATGTTTTACACTAAAAATATGAACCGTATAAAATGATTTAAAAGAAATCATATGAGATATGGCATGGGAGGTGTCCCGATGAGTCCTTTATAAGGATTAGAATTGAAATCTTATATGAGAAAATAGTTTCTTGAAAATCTTTGTCCAGAAATCACCTAAATGTTATTTTATTGAATACTACTTTTATATTCCAATCCAAGGACAAAGTTGTTTGTTGCCAAGATGGTTGTATTCTTAAAGGGGGTTTAATTCCAAGGAAATCAGTGGGAGATAACTAAAACTCAAAAAGTTTGACACCAACTGATTTCTTATGTAACACAAGACCTCATAGATCTAGTATAACACTCCTTGAGTTTGAAAGATTATGGTATCTTATAACTCAAGAATGTGGTGAGTTGGTCATAGATGATGAGTCAACAATATACCTAGATGCTATCGAGGGACCAGAGTCTGAGATATGGCTTGATGCCATGAGATCAAAGATGGAATCCATATAAAACAACAAGGTGTGACCTTGGTGGATCCACCTAAAGGGGTAAAACCCATACGGGTGCATTTGGGTCTTTGAGAAAAGACCGATAGGGATGGTAGTGTACAAACCTATAAGAGAATATTAATATAAAATAGTTTCAAACTAGTTTAAGGTGTTGAACATGATGAAATCGTTTTCACTAGTTGCCATGGTTAAATCCATCAGGATAATGCTTGCTATTTTAGCTTAATGTGACTATGAGATTTGGAAAAATGTATGTTTAAACTATGTTCCTTAAAAGGAATACTAAGAGGATGTGTACGTGACATGGTTTAAAGGTTTTATAAATCCAATAATGCAAATAAAGTCTATAAGCTACAAAGGTCAATCTATGGATTGAAGCAAGCATCTCAGAGAGGGAATCTTCTATTTGACAAGATAGTCAAAGAGTTTGATTTGAGTTAGAATGAAGATGGAATCTGTGATTACAAGAATTTAGTGGGAGCGCATTTATATTCCACATTATGATGGGGAATAACATCTTTATGCTACAAATGTTAAAACATGACTGGGAAGTGATAACACCCAAATCTAGGAATCTATGCTAAGCATTTATTTATGGTTTTGTGTCATTATAGCCTTAATATGCCCAAAATAACTGTAGATCCTTATGTTTTAGTAATCTATATCTTTTCAAAGATAAAGTTGCTAAACTAGTGAATTTTGGGACTTTTAGGCACTGAACCTGAAAAGACAACTATTCTCCAAGATTTCTCCCCAACACATTGTTTTTGCAGCAGCTAGGCTTCCATTCATAGTGACTACGGCAGACCAAGCATAGCACTATGTGCACCAGCTTAGGATATGGTGGTCCCACTAACCGACTAGCGGACCAAATAAACTTTTGATATCTTGGACCCTATTTTCGATGGTCGGTCCTTTATCAGAATGCATCCTTGTCAATCAGAAGGTTCATCAACGCGGGCCACTCGACCACCAGTAATAACCCCCCTGTGGGGATGGGTTTGGTTCATGATGTCGCGACCGCAGCCAAGGAGGATGTCATGACCACGGCCAAGACGTTGTGTCAACCAACACTTAGCACGACTGGGCCGAGGCTCGGCACGGTTGGGGTGAGGCCACAACCGTGATCGAGGTGCATCAACCTTGACCACGGCACGACCCGCCTCGACCAAGGCATTAGTATAGACCACATGATCCACCTCAACCATGGTGTCTGCATCAACTGTGACCCTTGATACAACCGTGCCCAGCCCAACATGGTCGGGCTGAGACTAGGGTCGCGACTGAGGCCACAACCGTGACTATCTTCTGCCTTCACCTATAAATATTCATCCCTCGCAACCTGGAGAGGGGTTCCAAGTTTGGATATTTTTCTAGTTCCACATTATAGTTCCACACATTCTTGGTTCCCAGAGCCCTGTGGGAGAGTTCCAAGGTCTGAAAAGGCTGAAGTGCTCATCCTACATCCATCCCTCCAATTTGCTTCCATATACCACCATTTTCCACCGCCATTCACCCATATCCTACCATTCCCAGCCATCTTCCACCTCCATACACCCACCAAGTTGTTGTTTGGGGCAGAATCAAAGTGAAAGGAGGCCAAGGAGTCCAGAAGACCAAGGAGGATGACCCAAAGACAAGATTCGATCCATACAGGGGCTAATGAATGAGAGCCACTTCTCCTCTGTGGGCTAAATCTCTTCTTCTTCTCCTTTCTTCTAATGTTCTCCTTTGTTTCTGTACAAATGATGTTCTTCCATCTTTTTTCGGTGCCAACTATGCTTGTCCATGGCTAGTTGAGCTCCTTCTTGGCTATGTAGTCTGTTTTGGGCATGTTTATGTACTTTTACCTTCAGCAAGTAGTTTTATTTCAGATCTGGTATGTTTTTCTATTCTATCTTCTCTTTCTAGTTATGATTGCTAGTTTGGTTGATCTCTTTCTTGCTTGAACTTCTATTTCTGCATATATCAAGAGATTCATTGTAGAAATAGATAAGAGAGGGTGGTTTGGATTGGAATCTGAAAGGAGGACGGTTCAAGGTGATATGTGCAGAACTGTAGACCTGGGCACGGTCGGGCCCAGCCCGGAACGGTTGGGCCCACTACTTGGTTCTTCCCATATCACACATGTTCCTAGCATATCAGAATATTCTAGACCTGAGAGGGTATCTAAAATATCCTAGGGTGTTGATTTGTCATCCTCGAGAGAGGTTTCATGTCATTGATGGGTTTTAGTCATGCTGCGTGAAAACGAGTGGGATGACCCCACAAGAACAGGCACCACAGTACGTACTATGTTTGGATGTAGGTTGCCTACTGGGGTGTTTGAGGGTTGTCTATGCCCGAGAACTGGTGCATAGAATGCCCAACTTGTGGTTACATAACCGAGAACTCCTTCTCTCTTATTAGTAGAATCCTATGGACTCTATTTTGTTTTCTTTTCTTTGTTTTGTTTTATTTCATGACAACCTGCTAGACTAGTTCTAGCTACATACTTTTATTGACTATCAGATTGGCTTATCTAACTTAAGAGAGAGATCTTAAGTGTCCTAAACATCCCTACATCTCTGTGTTCGACCCCGTATATCTACTTTGGCCCCGTAATAAAGTTAAAGTCTGACTACCCTCTTGAGACACGATCGACTTTTGGCATCGTTGCCAGGGATGTGGCTTTCCATGTTTACATGCCTAAAAGATTTTTGTTCTGTCATCCTTAAGCCTATATATATATATATATATATATATATATATATATATATATATATATATATATATGCATAGTTCTTCTTGTATCTTACACATACTTGTTCATATATATTGAATATCTTTTCTTTTTCTTTTACCTTTTTCAGCCATGGATCTTGCTTCAACAAGATAAGTTATCTTGTCCACTTGTCCTCCTGAGTTTTTCCACAGTTCTAACTGCTGGAAAATAATTGAAGGTCATGCTCTACAGCTAGTCAAGTTATACTCTCCCCCGCCGTTGTCATACTTAGCAATTTTAGCAATGGAGATTTCCGATCAACCCTCGACTTATGTTCTATCATTGGATCAAGAACTGATTAGAGCAGTGGAGCTAGCTGAAGAAAGTGTTAATGCGCTAATCTCCTCCTTAGCTCCTCATCTCCAAGAAAATGTTGATCTGGTCCAACAACTACTAGAAAATAAGGATCATCAGCTCCAAGTAGCCACTGAGACCGCAGAAGAAGTTTACTTCAAACTATTGAACAAGGATTCATCCAAGTGCATCAGTTTGATACTGTGGGTTCACAACGGAGGTGCATGGTAGAATCAAGGAATCTTGAAAGAATTGCTGCTCAAGTCCAACAACTTCATGAAAATGATGTTGAGTAGGGCAGGAGGCTTCAAGAGCTCATTGATTTGTTTACCATTCAATTGCTAATGCCATCACATAACCATGAAGATTACAATCATCAGAACCATTCCATCGGGCCTGAATTGGAACATGCCTCACCATCCTATTCAGACCATCTATTAGATTCACCTGGATTTTACTGTGAATACCAACCCACCAGAGGAAGCCCTTCATTCTATCCAAATGATTCAGTTGATCAACCAATGGAAGATACAAGCCACATGCATGAATGTTTCCACGATGAAGATGATAAGGGTAGTCAAACAACCTCATAACATGGAGGTCAATTTGAAGAACCTGAATCAGACATTGATCTAGACTAGAGTGATACATCTCATATTGAGACTTGTCACTTCACTTTGAGTAGTCAACCATTCATGGTTTGGAACAATTTGTCTGATGAAAGTGATGATGACTATTCATCTCAGTGGAGTGAGTATACTGATGATGACGAGCTAGACTAGCATAAGCCAACATTGTCCACAATCCCTTTACAAGGAAGAGTCGGCATTAAGGGAGCAGGATGGAGAATTCACTATAACATGGTTATTGAGCATGAAGATACCCCAAAACTCATAGAACGTGACAAGCTTGGGTTGGTAGAAGATGATTTGCATGGGGATACTTCTCATTCAGAAAATGATTGGATGACTCAGACTATACATGAAAGTTTATTCGAGCATCCAACCTCAAGTTCAGAGGTGGAGATAGAAGAGAGGAGTCCTCTAGAAGACTTGCAGCCTCTCCCCTCTATCTCATCCTATGACAACATCTTAGGGCCTTCCTATTCAAATTCATACATTGATGGGTACCTTGAGGATGCTCTACTGAAGAATTCATTTCAATGCAGTTAAAATAAATCCCAGCACGGAGATGACTTCACCAAGTCATCGGATTTTATTCCCCTTCTTAAGACTCAGGAGGGCCCACATCTCCACCTATTCTACTCCTTTATGGTGGGTCTAATCGATGAGACATAGGTAAAATGAACCCTGAAACTACATATTTTGGATCCAAGTGTAGGAGTTGTAGGGTAGCCACCTCCTATTACCTACACAACTTCTCTTTAATTTTAAATTTTAGCATAATAAAGTCAATACAAGTCTTATCTTTCCTCTAACTATTTAAATTTAGTTCCATTTACATCATCTATGTTTCTTTTACTCTTTATTCTATGCATTCCCCCTCCCTCTTTTCACCCTGACAGCTACTTATTGGTCTATCTTTTGAAAGAGGTTATTTGGTATATCTTGTTGTTCTCTTGTGGTGTTTGATTCTGACGTTGTTTTCAACGCCTTCCACTCTCGTTTTTCTACTTAAATCTAGATTCTCTAAGACCAGAGCCTGCCCGGGCTAGCCTCAGCATGGTCAGGCCAGGCCAGCACAGTCAAGCTAGGCCAGAACGATCAGGCCACTCTCGTGCTTTTTGTCTAGATTCCTCATTTGTCAGGCAACGGTGAGAAAGCGGTTGTTTTTCAAATTTTTCATCTCGACACTACCGTGCCCATCTGTGCATGACTGTGCTGATTGCTGCATTATGTGACAAATCACTTTTTGCATGCAGTGGTCAAATAGTCAAAAGTCATTCAACCTGACAATATTTTTGGCTTGATTGACTGACATGTCGGTTTGTCTCGGACTTTTTCGCCTTTTTGACCGACTTTTATGCTTTGACCGGATTTTCACACCTTTGACTATAATTTTTGTCGTTGGACCACCTTTCCCGCCACCTCGGCATGACTGTGCCCAGCTCAACACAGTCAGGCCGAGGGTGAATGTGTGTGCCCGTCCTATAAATATCCCCAGACTGATACTTCTTTTCCCACACCCACCACCCGAGTTCTCTCCTCTCTAGCGAAGCCCTTACGCTGCCCCTACCCATTTCTTGTCTTTCCCTTGTTTCCCCCACCTGCTAGTAGGCCAGAAGAAACTGCTATAGCCACAGTGACCACACCAGTAGCAGCTGCTATAGCTGTAGCATCAGCCGCCACCAGCGACGCCCCTTCTGCCGCAGTTCGCCTCCCCCTTCCATCCATGAAGACCAACAGGGTTGTTATTCCGGTGCTGCCCTGAGCACCACCATCCACTTTTCTGCTGTCGTAGCCTACTCCACCCAAGACACTCTCTCCAACTCACTCGTAGGATTGTGCTGAAGCCCGGTATGACCGTGCACAATGTCGGTAGAAGTAGGACCCCGCCATACTGTCATCTCCTCCACAAACTGCCCCCCACAACAGTAGCTGCCGTTGAAGTCGTTACAACCACCCCACACATCCGCTCTCTTTACCCACCACGTACACCTATTTGCTGCCTTTGTAAGTCACAGACTCACCACCGACCCAACCGTGCCAAGGCAGGCATGAATGTGTCGAGAGTCAGCAGTAGACCCCGCAGTAACATTGAGTTTACCCTGCCCGACCGTGCCCACCTCAGCACAGTCGTGCCCGACCAAATCGAAACAAAAATCAGCACCATTAATCAGCACCATGGATGTGATGAGAAATAGCTTCAAGAAGCTCAAGAAGACAGTGTTTTAGAAGAAAGGGGAAGGAAGTTCTTCATCATTGGGAGAGCACGAGATCCGATATTCACCCTGCACCACACAAACTATGAACCCAGTGTATGAAGATGAGACCATGCATTCTGCTTCAGTAAGCTTCGGGTCATACAAGATCGATTCAGACTACCGTCATGTGTCTGCCACTCCGATGGATGCCTATAGTAGTGATTCGTTGGAGGAAGTATCAAGTGGGAGATGGTTGAGAGCACACTGAGATGATGATCTTCGCACTTCGACAAGCCATCAGGAGGACTCGTCAGTAGAAGAAGCACACAGAGCTTCATCTACAGGGGACCAGCATCGAGAGTCAGCAGAACGGTCAATGTCTTTATGCCAGTCAACTTAATCAAATGATTCATTTTAGGGGAGCAGACGCCACCCTACTCCTAAAGGTGTTAACCAAAGCTCCCTCCCTTCTCCCCTATTCAGAAGTATGAAGCAAAAGCAACAGTTTGATGCCTTAATTAAAGACAAGCGCAGACTGGTAGGCCCGCGATATGTCGACCCTACCACACTCATCAAGTTGGGAATACAAGCACAAGTTGACAGATATCTTATAGTAGTTGGCCTAGACATCCTTGCTTACACGCAGTGTGATGCTTATCATAGACTCACCTGTGAGTTCTATGCTATGCTCGAGACCCCAAAAGACCACCAGCACACTGTCATGCATTTTCGCCTGCTAAACCAAAGTCGCCAAGTCACTGAGGATCACCTCAATAGCTGGTTGTCATGCTCTGTTGAGGACTATGTCAAGATGTCCAAGGGCTAGCTAGAGATAGAGGACAGTGATTTTGATGCTACTTAGGCATAGAAGATGCTTATGGGGGGAGATAAATATGTTTCTAGAGCTACCAAAGCTTCACACATCCACAACCCGACACTTCATTATCTGCACCAGATGATCGTGAATTTTTCTTGGAGAAGTAGGATAGTCAAGGGGCACTCAGTTTAGCAGACCTCTACATTTTGTGGTATGCAGTAATAGGAAGAAAAGTCAATGTGGTGAACTTCATCATCTACCACTTTCACAACTCTTTCAAAAAGTAGGTCCAATTCATGCCAATGGCAGACATTATCACTTTCATGGCACGCCATCTTGGGATTGGAGATGGACATTTAGCACTTATGCAGGAAAAGGCTGAGTGGTCCAAGTTAGACTTGGATCACTTGATTTTCTCAGGGGTGATCAAATAGAGAAGCACAAGATATCTTTATATCTTTGGTCATGGCAGGCACAAAGTACTACGGCCAACAAACTCAGAGTTTGCATGTCGAACCATACTCATGGGCGTCTCTCTATTGGATGCTCAGGGAAATGTTCGTCGGGCAGGCGAGACTGTAGGAGCATCTTCTTCAGCACCACCAGTTCCAGAGACTCAAGAGGCCAAACAGCAGACAGGGGCAACCTTCCATGACATCCCATATCAGGGAGGTCCATACACAGAGATGCCCTTAGTAGATTACCAGCAGTCTCCTCAGCATGAGCAATATGCCCCAAATCTCAACTTGGGGCACCTTTATGAGTTTATGACTAACTTTAGGGCTAACTCTAATAGACTGTTCGATGCACTGGAGCAGGATGTGCAGTACCTCATATAGAGGTTTGACACAACCTTCCCTCCACGACCTCCTCTAATTTTTCAGTAACCATTCCAACCTTTCTACCAGCCAACCCAAGACTTCGGACAGTCATTCCACTTTCAGCAGGAAATGCAACAGGACTATGAGAACCAACCAGGCAGCATTGACAATCTAAACCAATATATAAACAGTGACTACCAGTAGCATCTACCTTCACCATCTAGAGATTGAGATCTGCTTGAGTACAAGCAAAAAATTTAAGGTTGGGGTGACCGGGTGTACCACCCTCTATCTTCTGCCTTTCCCTTTTATTTCTTTCATTGCATGCATGCATGTTTATCTTCTATGTTCCTTACATTTAGCATAAATTTTTAGCTTTGTAAGACTTTGTTTTGTAATTTGTAGCTTTTCAATTAAGGTTGTGTGATGCGAATCTTATACTTAAATGCTTATCTTTATGCCTAAATGCACAATTTTCATCTTAAACTTCTTGATCTTGAGCTTGACTTGCTCATTACTCTTTCCTTAAGTTTGGGTAACAAATATAAGGTTATGCACCTTTTTCATAGCTTAAAACATTATTCCCTTGATCTATGTTGTGAACGACAAGTCCAGGATATATGATTGTTGGAAAGAGCTATAGTTTGATCAAAACTCCAAGTTGTGTTTTTCAAGAACTTGCCTCTACTCTAAGGACCCTTGAATCATAATTACTATCTTTTCACATAGGTATCAAGGGGATAATGATGAGTTTTGAGCTATAATCAAGTTGAAGTGTTTTTCCTTAATGGTCTACGCTCCCTCTCACCCTAGATTGAGTCTAAAAGATGAAAAATTAAAATTTTGCAAAAGAGGCTTGGCCACCCACAAAATCCCAAAAATATCAAAATAGTTCTCACCCATGCCTATTAATTAGAATACAGAGAATAAAAGCCTAAGTTTGAAAAGAATAAATGAGTGTTGTTTTCTCTTTTAGGAGAGTCAAAGATGGTGCCCATCCAGTGTATGACTGCACTCATGAGCGCGGGTATGTCATGTCTGGTAATGCTACCCTAAAGCTCATTAGAGAGTCACTAGGAACCCTAAGAGACCTATGAGATCATCCCAGTGCAGGGTTGGTTCGAGGACAGTACGAGGAGTTTGTCTCACTATTTTGGGCCAACTAGCTCAAACTGTAGGGATTTTTGCTCGTTACATGGACCAACCCGGCGCAGATCGGGATCCTTAGAAGTCATTAGAGTCTTTTTGCTTTTGTTTCTTCTTAGGACCTAAATAAGTGGGAAGTGCATTGTTCCCGGTAGCTCTACATGAAGACATGATGATGGCTCATTGGTCATCACCCGCGTGATCACCTATATGACAATTCTTTTATGTTTTATAATTATGATTCAAACCCTCATGAGTATCGACAGGTTGTAGTGAATTTGCTTAATCTTGCATGGACACTCTTTGATCTTACTTTAGCAGGATTGTGCATGATTGGTGGGGGTTTGCTCCGAAACGACATAGGTCGGGAGAATTAATGTTTTAAACTATTTTTCTTAACCTTAGCATTTATCACCATGCTTAATTTGGATGCTATCTTTTTGTTCTTTGAGTACAGTCTTGCTTGAGGACAAACAAAGGTTTAAGCTTGGGGTGGTTGATAACACCCAAATTCAAGCATCTATGCTAACCATTTATTTATGGTTGTGTGTCATTATAGCCTTAATATGCCCAAAATAACCCTAGATCCTTATGTTTAAGTAATTTATATCTTTTCATAGATAAAGTTGCTCAACTAGCCAATTTTAGAACTTGTAGGTACCAAACCTAAAAAGACATCAGTTCTCCAAGATTTCTCCCCAACACATAGTTTTTGTAGCAGCTAAGCTTCCATTCATCTTGACCGTGGTGGACTAAGTATAGCACTATGTGCACCAGCTTAGGAGACAGTAGTCCCATTAACTGACTAGCGGGCCAAAGAAACTTTTGATATCTTGGACCCTATTTTCAATGGTTAGTCCTTTATCAGAATGCATCCTTGTCAATCAGAAGGTTCATCAACGCGGGCCACTCGACCACCAGTAATAACCCCCCCATGGGGTGGGTTTGATTCATGATGCCACAACTACAGCCAGGGAGGATGTCACGATAGTAGCCAAGACATTGTGTCGACCGACACTCGGCACAGTTGGGCCGAGGCCACAACCATGATTGAGGCACATCAACCACGACCGCAGCTTGACCACCTCTATCACAGCCTGACCACCTTGATTGCAGCCTGACTGTGACCAAGGCATGTCAACCTCGACCGTGGCCCGACTGTGACTGAGGCATGTCAACCTCGACTACGGCACGACCACGACTGCAGCATGACCTACCTCGACCGAGGCATTAATCTCGATTGTGGGATCCACCTTGACAGAGGTGTTTGCATCAACGGTGACCCTCGGCATGACTATGCCCATCCCGGCACAGTCGGGCCAAGACTAGGGTCGACCGAGGCCACAACCATGACCATCTTCCTCCTTCACCTATAAATATTCACCCCTGGCGACCTGGAGAGGGGTTCCAAGTTTAAAGATTTTTCAGGTTCCACATTGTGGTTCCACACATTCTTGGTTCCTAGAGCCCCGTGGGAGAGTTCCAAGGTCTGAAAAGGATGAAGTACTCATCCTACATCCATCCCTCCAGTTTGCTTCTATATACCACCATTTTCCACTACCATTCACTCATATCCTACCATTCCCAGCCATCTTCCACCTCCATACACCCACCAAGCTAATGTTTGGGGCGGAATCAAAGAGAAAGGAGGCCAAGGAGTCTAGAAGACAAAGGAGGATGACCCAAAGAGGATATCCACTCCATACGAAGGCTAAGGAGTGAGAGACACCTCTCCTCTATGGGCAAAATCTCTTCTTCTTCTCCTTTAATCTTCTATTGTTCTCCTTTGTTTCGTACAAATGATGTTCTTCCATCTTTGTTTGGTGCCAACTATGCTTGTCCATGGCTAGTTGAGCTCCTTCCTAGCTATGTAGCTCATTTTGGGCATGTTTATGTACTTTTACCTTATGAAAGTGGTTTTATTTCAGATCTAGTACTTTTTTGTTCTATCTTCTCTTTTTGGTTATGATTGCTGGTTTGGTTGATCTCTTTCTTGCTTAAACTTCTATTTCTACCTATATTGAGAGATTCATTATAGAAATAGATAAGAGAGGGTGGTTTGGATCGGAATCTAAAAGGAGGATGGTTCAAGGTGATTTGTGTAGAATCGTAGACATGGGCACGGTCGGGCCCACTACCTAGTTCTGCCTAGATCACACCTGTTCCTACCATCTCAGAATATTCTAGACCTGAGAGGGTATCTAGAATATCCTAGGGTGTTGATTTGTCATCCTCGAGAGAGGTTTCATGTCATTGATGGGTTTTAGTCACGCTACGTGAAAGTGAGTGGGATGACCCCACAGGAATAGGCACCACAGTGCGTAGTATGTTTGGATGTAGGTTGCTTGTTGGGGTGTTCAAGGGTCGTATACACCTGAGAACGGGTGCAAAGACTGCCCAACTTGTGGTTACATAGTTGGGAAGTCCTTCTCTCTGATTAGTAGAATCCAATAGACTATGTTTTGTTTTCTTTTCTTTATTTTTTTTTATTTTGTGACAACCTACTAGACTAGTTCTAGCTACATACTTTTATTGACTATCGGATTGGCTTATCTGACTTAAGAGATAGATCTTAAGCATCCTAAATGTCCCCATATCCCTGTGTTCAACCTCGTATATCTACTTCGACTCCATATTAAAGTTGTGAGGGTCCTTGAAGGTTTCAAGTTATAAATTTAAAGTTCGACCGCCCTCTCGAGATGCGATCAGGAAGTACCTTCCTTATGAAGGGATTAGGTGAAGCATCCTATATGATAGGAATTGGAATCTATAGAGATCAATCTAGATAGCTTCTTGACCTAAGTAAGAGCACATACATTGGCAAGATGTTGAAGGAGTTCAACGTGTAGGACTCAATGAGAGAAAACTTATCCATGTTCCATGGAGTTAGCCTCTCAAGAGCCTAGTGTCCCAGTTCTTGTAAAGAATGGGAACACGTGGATAAATGCCATATGCATTCATAATTGGATCCATCATGTATGTACTCATCTCGTTATCTCGTATGTATTGAACTTGAGGAGAAGATATATACTCATACAGATATCTCATATGTATTGGACATGATGAGTGGATGTTTGTTAGATCCCAGTGAAAGTCACTGGAATGCCATAAAGAACATCCTTAAGCACTTGAGAAACACTAAAAGGATTAGTTCCTTGGTTATGGTGATAAGGAAGATTTGGGTGTAAAGGGTTAAATTGATGCAAGATTACAAAATGACAAATAAAATTAATGATCACAGTCTAAATTTGTGTTTGACCTCAAAAATGAAACTAGAAGCTGGAAAAATTCCAAGCTAGAGATAGTTGTTTAATTCTACAATAGAAGTTGAGTACCTTGTTGTTTTGAATACAATAAAGGATATTGTATGGATCAAGAAGTTCATGTACATGAACTTGTGGGAGGTTCCAACCATTGATGACATAGTAGAAATATTGTGACAACAATGTAGCTACTAGATAGGCAAGGAATCTCAAATAACATACTATGGAACTTCCATCTCGTACGAGAAGTCGTACGGTGAGGAGATGTGAAACTTGCAAAATGCCGACTAAAAGCAAATTTTGTTAACCCGCTATAAAATTTCTTACGCAGCAAAAATATAATGGGCATGTTAAGATCATTTGGAATAAGATTCTTGGGTGATTGGCTCTAAGTGCAAGTGTGAGTCTGTTTGTATGTATGCCCAGAGAGCCAAACATATGATGATTGGAATGTGGCATTAGATACCTGATTTGATAATGATAAAGGTAATTTTATCTATTAAGTTTGTCTCAATCAAGAGATGATGAAACAAATACAAGTAGATGTCTAAAGAATTATGTTAGTTGATGACATATGTCTTTAGGTTGAGGACCTGAACAATGAGATCATATGTAATAAGAGTACATACATTCTTGTTATGTCCCTAGTCAGATATTACTGTGGAAGCAAAATAGATGATAGTAATACAGAAGACTAGAGTATGTGTTGGTTGATGACATAATCTCACTAGTCATGATATGTGATATCAAACCAAGCACATGTGTACATGTTTCGAAATAGTGTATCGAACAGACCCACCTTGAGAGTGATACATGGATACCATGGAATGGTAGTCAGAATCATCTCTCATAATGATTGTGGTTCTTAGACCTGAAGTCACTACACTCATCACATGTCGTTCATTGGACTTTGACATTGTCCAATGTGACCATGAATAAGGATTGCCATAAAGGTGATGCTCTGGTACTCTGTTACACATGAGGATTGAGTGTGAGTGATGTAGATGGGATTTGTCCCTCCTACAGGATATTGATATCCAGGCCTCTTGATAAGTGAGACTGAGAAATGCACAACCATACTCATGTGATTTAATATGTGATATGTGAAATCACGTGCATCTCAGACAGTCTGCTCTAGTTCAAGGAACATGGATTGAACATTGAGAGGATGATGACTCCATGCCTTGAGTTAAATCTAGATATCAAAGACAAAGGAATTATACAATGATGGTAACGTTGATCATGGATTTTAGGTTGAAGTTGTTCTCCAACTTTCCAAACTACTTGGCTAGCAATGATGTGATGCTAGATACTACTCATTGCTTATGATGTCATGAGTTTTTTATGGACATTCACTACCAACATAATTTGGACGTATAGGGTCACATACATAGGATGCACTTGGAATAGGAGTATATTCATGAATGATGTTTTGATTGATTATTGAAGGTGTTTAGGTATTCAATTAAACAACTGAGGTTCACAATTGATTGATTGGATTTTGAACTGGTAGGTTCAAGTGTTGAATAGATTGGTTGGAGTGCTAGGTCAATAGGAATCATTATTGGCTGATCAACGGTTGAACCAGGGTGTGAAACGACTGGTTCACATAGTGAACAAACTGGTTCACAGGTCCCAACTGACTGGTTCATGGGATGAAGCGCCCGGTTCAATGGTCAATTTGATTGGATCAAGGATTAGTGATGATGTCATGTTTTGCATTAATTGTGCATTGAGTACCAATGTGATACAAAATAGGAAAGTGCACGAACTGACCAGTTCATAGGTCCTGACCTATCAGTTCATGAGATGAAGTGCCCGGTTCAATATTCGATTTGATTGGATCAAGGATTAGTGTTGATGTCATGTTTTGCAGTAACAGTGCATTGAATACCAATGTGATTCAAAATAGGAAACTACACAAACCGGGCAGTTCATGGCACAAACCAACTGGTTCACACACAAATGGACCGGTTGGGTATGCAAATCGACTGATTCGTTGTCTGAATTTTCTAGAAAATTTGTGAATTCAGTCTCTTCGACTCCCAAATCGATTGGAACCCTGACCCTAGCCTCTTCTATAAATAGAGGGGTATTGGGGGCTTCCCAAACACAACAATAAGCTCTGGAAATTGTTGTCTTCTCTTGTTGTGGTAACCAATAGAGAGCCCGAGCAAGTTCTACCTGTTAAAGGGAGGAACAACAAGGGAGAGGCAATTTTGGGAGAGTGAATCAATCCTAGCAGATTGATGTTCGAAGGGACAAATCCTTCCCATTGACTCTGGTAGTGCAACATGGAGTTCTCGATGGTCCACGTGGACTACTCTAGAGGCGGGAGGTTGTTGCCTATATCTAGGAGGATGTTGTCAACCACTGTCTGTGGTATTGTACTAGGAGGCCACCACTGACGGTTGTCCAAGTGCTATCTGGAGAAGAAGTTCATTGTTGCTTGGAGAATAAGCATGATACTGCATCAAGAGTTGTCACTGGACTTGCTGTAGGACTAGGTATAACTCTAGTAACCTTCCTTCCTCGATACATAGTTGTTGATGAATTCTGCTAGTTAGGAATTGGGCTTTAAAAATTTTGTTTTTGTTGCCTTATTTGTCACCCCTATTTCCTTACAAATATGAGTATCTCTAGATGGACGGTTGTGCATTTAAGACATGCTGTTTTATTATGTTACAGTGACTTATAGATCGAGGTGACACGGTGTGTGTATTTAAGACACGCCCTATTATTGTAAGATAGAGAGTTTGGCAAATTCTTAGAATGAGGGAACACAGTGTATTGGTTGGCCAACAGCTGTGTTTCTACACATGAGAGTGAGTATGCTTTTACCTACAACTGACACAGTGTGTTAAATAAACCACACGGCATGTTTCTGTCAGATTCTTCAGAAAAGATTTAAAGGTTGTGCAATCTCTTAGGGATTCCAAATAAGGTCGAATTGTGATCAAATCAACTCCAATTTATCATCAAAAATATTTTACCTATGATTACAAATATGGAACGAGTAAAGATAATAATAAAGTGGGGAATCTAGCATGATTAGAGGATAATTGAGGTAGAAAATTGATTGAAAATGCATGAAGAAGTAGGCAAAAAGACTATGCAAATCATGCAAATCATTGTCCCACTCAACTTGTAGGGAATCTGAGAAGATTGGAATGCAATCTGAATTTTCAGTGTTAAGACTGTTTTGAGATTTCAATGAAGAAAATAATTAGAATTAGGGTTTCCTAGGCCCATGGCTCTCCTATATCAAGGGGGTACGTTCCAAAGAGTGTGACACACATGAGTCACAACTTGTGAGACAAGTTGGCCATCATTTTTTTCTTTTAAAGAGAGAGGAAGTTGGCCTAAGAATAGATTCCCAATATAGAAAAAGAAAGGGAGTTTCAGCAAACTAGCACAGTGACAACTCATGTATGCTTCAACTTGGTGGCCAAGATGGTGCACCATGTTCTCCCAAATCTGTATGAACAAAGTAGAGGTTTTACTTGTATAAATGTTAAAGAAGATGTCCCCCAAGACAATAGCAAGGACATGTAGGGAAGACAACTGCATAACAGCTTGGATGTCAAACCCCATTTCTTAATGACATATTTGGATTTATTGGTGGACAATTTGGATCTAGATCCAAAAGTTTGAGTTCTTCACTAACAAATACATGTCTAGTTGCTAAACAACTAGTGTTCATAAAGGCATAATCTTTAGCATTTCTACGTCTTTTGTTCTCAAATTTTTATAGCTACCATGGATCTAATTGTTGGTAAGGTATGTCCATAAAGACAATCATGTGATGATTGACATGGCACATACCATAAAATATTTGATTAATACTCATAAAGGCAAGCTTCCAAATCATTTTGTTTCATTTAGTTATGAGATAATGAGGAAACATTATGAATGTCTAAAGAATGACAATAATCAATGATGTATGTCTTCAAGTATGTGACTTGGAGAATGAGATCATATGAATGTTAAGAGGATGTACATTCTTATCATGTCCCTAGTCGGTTATTATTGTGGAAGGTAGATAGACACCATTAACACATAAGACTAGAGTGCGGGTTGATTGATGATAGAATCTCATTTGTCATGGCAATATCAAACCAATCACACACATACATGTTAGGGAATAGTGTATTTGACAAACCCACCTTGAGAGTGATACATGGAAACCTTCATTGGTAATCATAATCATTTGTCATAGTGAAGGTGGTGATTGTGGTTCTCAAACCTAAAATCACTGCACTCATCACATGTCATTGGGTATACTTTGACATCATTAAATGTAATCCTAAAATACGGGTTGCCATAAATTTGATGATTGGGTAGCTTTGACACATGGGGATAGACTATGAGTGACAGAGATGGGATTTGTCCCTCGTACTGGAGTTTGATATCATGTCCACTTGATAAGTGATACTAAGAAATGCATGTGCATGCACATGTGAATCAATATATGATATTGAGGTCACATTGCCTCAGACAATTTGCTCTTGGTTCAAGAAACATGAGTTAAACATTGAAAGGATGACAATTCCATGCCTCAAGTTCACTTTGTATACCAAAGACAAAAGAATTATACAATCACTACAACACCTTACACAGATTGTAGGTTGAAGGTGTCCTCCAACTTTCCATTCACTTGGGCAGCACTGATGTCCTCCTAGGCACTGCTCTCTGCTAGTGATGTCATAAGTTAGTTATGGACATTCATTTCTAATGTGATATGGTATCTATAGGGTCACACACATAGTAACACATCTAGAAATGGAGTTTAATCTTACATAATAATTGGATTGATTACTAAAGTGTTTAGGTACTCAATTCACACGACAGATCATCTGACTGCATTGTCAGCCGATCGTCTCACAGGGTGAGACAACCATTTGGAGTGTCAAACGATCATCTCAATTGTTGAGACGGTCGTTTGGATTGTCAGACTGATCACAAGTTGAATTGGTTGTGTTCTGCCCAAACTAAGGTGTGATCCGACCGGTTCATTCTATTGAATCGAACGGCTCAACTCAGATCACCAAACCATTGTCTAGGTGAGTGAGATGACTATCTCACATGTGTGAGATCGCTCAGTTCATGGGGATATTCAATTGCATTAAGGACCCTTACATAGTGATCAGTGCTAATCACGCGAGTGGGGAAGTGGGCTAAAATCCTTAGGGGTGCTCATTCCCTTCCTCTTATAGATAGAACCCAACTCCAACACATGAGAAGTAAACCCATGGGTTGATTCTAGGATTGGAGCTTTGGAAACAACAAAGGAGGGGATTCCTAGCACCTCTACTCTCCCGCAAACCTACCTAGTTGTTTCTTGGTGGAAGGGGTGATCAGAGAACACAATACTAGGTCAACATCTACGATTGTGGGTGGAAGAATGTAAGGAGTGGGATCCAAGAGGGGATCCACTCACAACTTTTATTTTCAATAACAAGCAACCCCATCCTAAAATTTCCACAATAATAAAAGGTAAGTGGTTTCATAATATATCTCAAAATAGTATGGAAATCAAGCAAAATTGTTCTTAAGGAGCTGAAAATAAACTATGATATTACATGACTTTGACAAAGTTCATAAAAACCCATAACAAGTCCAATTAGGGTAAAGAAATGGAAAACTAATAATGTATCTAGACATGACAACTACAATGGGCAACCTATGCATCTCAAATGATATCCTCAAGATTGAATATTGGGCAGGAGGTGCCTCACAACCATGTTCCATAGACTCATGGTTGACTGGCTACTACTCCCCTAGGAAATCTAGGAACAAAACCCATAAAACATATAGAAAAATGGTGTGCGTTAGTATAAATTGGTATATGTGCAAAATATGAAACATTCATGCCTTTTAAGAATTTCAAGTGCAAGACAGGGTGTTCCACAAGAGGGGCCAATTACATTCAGGTAAGTTCAAGAGAATTGTTCACTAAAAATATGAGGCATTTTTAATTATAAGAATGGAAACTAAAATAAAAGAATCTTGTCATTTGAAATTTTCACAATTCAAAAATAATATAGTTGCATGCATAAATAGTACAGACTAAATCTACCTACTTAGGGCCAAGGAACCACTGGGTCATCAGCCTAAAGTGGGTGGAGAAGATGCACCATGGGCAGAGAAGACGCACCACATATATATAATAAGGGTAGAAAAGGCTCACTACAGATAAAGAAGACACATCCTAATGGTTATGCATAAGCATATGAATAGATAAAATAGTCTAGAAAGTATGCATGCATAATAGAGTAGAAAGACAACAATTTTTAGTCAATATCATATTCTAAGAGATTTTTAGCAAATTAAATGATAACATGCAGGGAGTAATAAATCCAAGTCAATAAGAATGGTGATTGCCATTTTGGATAAATCAATAAGAATGATATCATAAATAGATTACAAGTTCAATAATTATAACTCAATTGATCACCATTTTGGCCTTAAAAGGAATTTAAACAAGAGAATTCCCTCAAGTTCAATAATTGCAACTCATGTGATAAGCATTTTGCCCTCAAAAGGAATTTATACAAGATAATGCCTCATTAATAACATTTAGGTTCATAGTCATAAACGTGCCCAAATATAATATGGGACTACACATACCTTAAGTTAAAAATAGAAATTCCATCATTCACCTATGGTCATAGTTCATGGATTATCAACACCTAAACAATACATATATACATAAGGGTCATAATTATTTCATTGAATTCACTTAACCCTAAAATAACTCTATTATGGCCTCAAATTTGCACTTTGAAATCCATTACATTAATTCAAGAATAATTTTGTTATTTCATAATATATTTATTTGGATTTTTCTATACTCCACTGATTTATAATGAATTAAACAAATTGAGCTAATTTGAGAATAGGAAAATGAAAGAAAAACATCAAGGTGTCAAATGTGCCCCTAGTTTCCCAAAACAAAACCCATCACATGTAGGGTTAGCGGGGTCAAAACCCAAGGATGGTTGTTCCTCCATCCCTCTCCATTGTAGGAGCAATCTACAGAAGTTGGAGCTTGGTCCCAAGGGTGAATCCCCTGGTACCATTTTCATCCTTGTGTGTGGGCAGTCTACTCAACACGTTCCTAGCAACCCATGTGGAGTTGTGATCCTAAGCTTAGGTAAGAGAATGTATTAAACCTAGATTCAAGAGTAATGAAAGTAGAATATCATACACAAGGATGATATCAAGGAAAAGAAAGAGTCCAAGGAAGAAAATTAGGTAATACAGACCTCACACTAAGAGACTAAACCACCATGGCCCCTTCTTATAACCTTACAAGATATTAGGGATAGGTTCTTAAGTCATAGGACCACTGGGATCATTATTAGAGTCTGGACAAGATAGTAGGTGAGATAGGGTTCATCGAATGAGAGAAACAATCATGGGTGAAGCAAAGTAAACATACTCAATGATAGGTAGGATGCAAGGAAAGTTTACCTAATAAGGAATTTTATTCTGGTGGTGTATGGTGTGGCATAACTCTAGAGTTTGAGGACATTCTCGATCACGATAGCATGACATGGTGAACTTTGGGTGAAATCAGTGGCTTTGGTAGGTGCAAGAGGGACGTGATGATCTCCCTATATTACTAGGAGGCGTTGTAAAACTGTGTGGAGGGCAAAGAAATCTCCTGGAGTTGATGGTGGCTATAGCCCAAGGATGACGATTGGGTTTTCTTGGCACAATTCACTATTGAAGAGTGAAGTATTAAATTATTTGGAGGAAAAAGGAGAAGTGAATGAAGGTGAAATTACTCAAAATGGTAATAAGAGGAGGAAGAATGAGAGGTGTCGATTAAACTACTATAAATGGAAATGAGAGCGAAAGGGCAAAGAGAGGTAGGAGACAATAGCTCAACTGTTAGATCCCATGAGTGCGGCCCAGATTGAGCAGCTTGGCCCTCTTCACAGCATGTGATCACAGAAGCCAAAGGACTTAGAGAAAATGACATCACACTAGTTACACATTTTAGCCTATCTACTTGATTTCTACCTCCATTCAATTGGGGATGTAAACAATGTTCAAATAAACTAAAATTTTGCATGAAAACTCCATCAATATTGCCTTTTGGAAATAATTTAGGTTAATAATTAATCACTTAAAGAGTAATTATGTTTAGTGTACATTTCTCACTCTCAATACTTAATTAAAATGATATAGCTCGAATCATCCATAATATCCCCATTCAACTCAATCAAGAACGTTCTAAAGTGTCAACTAGGGTTAGACATTGTGACTAAACCCTATTATGTAGGCTAATTATTTAATTCCTTAACTTTTTTCATGCATATGAACTATCATTTAGAGTTGAATTCTAAAAGTTATCCAAATATTACTAATATTGTCTAATTCTAGGAATAAGAGAACATGACACAAAATATAAGGGAAAGAGAGGGTTAAGAATATACCTAAGGTTGGGTATGTTACAACACACCACCCTTAAAAGTATTTCATCCATGAAATCTCAAGCATAAAGGGAGGGTCGAGTATATAACATCTCATCCTTGAGCTCCTAGGCACTCTCTTTGAAACCATGATACTTGCAGAGGACCTTCACTAGCTTAATTTCTTTACTTTCTAACTTATTTACTTTGGAGTTCAAAATCTAAAGCTCCTCATAAAACAAATCCTCGTGTATCTCTAAATGATCTATAGTCAACACATGAGAGGGGTCCTTCACATACTTCTTCACAATAAATACATAAAACACATTATGAATCTTATCATATGTCAGAGGAAGTGCTAGACAATAGGCACATCATCCAGCATTATCCAAAATCTCAAATGGTCCCACATATAAATGGCTTAACTTGCCTTTGACCTTTGACTTGGCAATATATTAGATAGGTTTTATCTTTAGAAACACATAATCACCCACGAGAAAGTGCATATCAAATCTCTTCTTATCTGTGTATATTTTTGTTGGTCCTATCTAACTTTCATCCTTCTCTTTATCATATGTATCTTATCAGTCATCGTCTGCCAATGATCATTATTCATCAAAGATCGCTCTCCCACATCATCCTAATGTAGTGGAGAATGAAGGGTTTGATTGTAGAGTGCTTTGAAAGATGGCATGCCAATGCAGCTTGGTAGCTATCATTGTATGCAAACTCAAGCTAGCAGAAGATACTTATCCCAAGTACCTCTAAATTCATAAGATAAGCACATAGCAAGTCCTTCATGATCTGAGCTATCCACTTAGACTGTCCATCTGTCTGCGGGAGGCAAGTTTTGATGAAACGCAAGTCTGAGCCCATCTATCCTATATTTGCTTCCATAACTGTGAGGTAAACTTCATATCACAATCATAAACTATTACCTTTTTAATTCCATGTAGTATAACAACCCAGAACACATATTATTGTGCCATGTCAAAAACTATGTATGTACTTTTGAAGGGAAAAAAGTGGGTAGACTTTGTCAGGTGATCAAAGACAACCCATAATGCATCATATCCACTACTTGATTTTGGAAAGTCAATCACAAAATCCATGGTGATTTTCTCCCACTTCTGCTCAAGCATCTCAAGTGGATGGATAATACCACCAGGTCATTGATGCTCTATTTTAACTCGTTGCCATGTCAAATACTTTGCAGCAAATGTGGTGGTCTCTCTTCATATTTCTCCACATGAATCCCCTTTGAAGGTCCTTGTACATCTTTATTGTATCGAGACAAATTGTGTACTTCAACCCATAGGCTTCACTCAAAACTCTCTGCCTCATATCATAAACATCAAGAATCTATAGTTTGTGATGGAAATGAATGGCACCATCCACTTCAATAGAAAAACTCAGAATGAGGTTTCCCTACCAATAACTTCATTTCGTCCAAATTGAGATTGCCTAGTTGAGCGACAACAACTTCAGAAATCCAGGAAGGGGTTATAGATAGGCTATACATGTGTACTCTCAGCTTATCCACCACCATATCTTCAACAACCTCTTGCAATTCAAGTCTCTAGCGTGACACATGTTTCATACTCCTCTATACAAAACAACAGAGTGAAGCGTAAATTGAGTCCTTTTTCCCTACTCAGGTCATCTACAACAACATTGGCTTTTCTAGGATGTTAAGTGATGGTGAAGTCATAAAATTTTAGGTACCCCATCTATCTCCTTTGTCATAGGTTCAAATCATTTTGTGTCATCATGTAATACCAGCTTTTATGATCAGATAAAACATCAAATTGTACTTCGTACAAGTACCATAACCAGATCTTCAAATCATGTAGTATGATTGCCAAGTCTAAATCATAAGTAGGCCAATTTTCCTCATTGGGCTTCAACTGATGGGATGCGTAGGCAATCACTCATCCTTCTTGTATAAGAACACATCCCAACCCTTGTTTAGATGCATCATTGAAGATAATATAGGGTTTACCCTCGACGGGCAGGGCAATCACTAGTGTAGAATTCAAGCATCTCTTCATCTCTAAGAAACTCTTCTCACATTCAGGGGTCTGGACGAACTTTTAATCCTTTGTGTGTCGTCTTTATCATGGGTAAAACCAACTCAGAGAATTTTTGAGCTAATATTCGATAGTAACCTACACGGCCAAGAAAACTACATATCTCCAAAGCATTCTTAGGGGATTTACAATTTGTCATTGCTTCAATCTTGGTTGGATTAGTAGCAATGTGGCCAATAGAGATCATGTGACCTAGAAACATGACTTCTTTCAGCTAAAACTCACACTTGTAGAACTTTGCATCCAGCCAGTGCTCTCACATAGATTGAAGAACAATCTGCACATGTGTGCAATGATGGTCCACTAACTTAGAGTAAATAAGAACATTGTCAATGAACACAACCACAAAGTTGTCTAGATAGGGGTGGAAAACCTGATTCATCAGTTCCATGAAGACGACAGGAGAATTGGTCATACCAAAAGGAATGATTAAAAACTCATAATGCCCATATTGTTTGTGGAAGGCCATCTTCTAAATGACATTATTCTTCATGTGCATATGATAATAACCTCTACACATGCCCATATTTTAGAGAATTTTAGTTGAATTTAACCATTCAAACAAATCATCAACGTATAGAAGAGGGTAAGAAATCTTCACAATCACTTGATTTAGCAAGTGGTAGTCCATGCACATCCACATCAAACCATCTTTTTCTTCAGGTATAGATTGAAGCTCTACATGTTGACACACTAGGGTGTATGAATCCCATGTCTAGGAGCTCTTGCAACTACTTCTAAGACTAATAAGTTCCACATGTGCCATGCAATATGGCATCTTTGAGATAGGAGATGTGTGTGGTATGATATTAATGGATAATTCAACCTCTAGAGAAGGAGGAAGCCTAGACAGTATGTAAGGAAAGTCCACATACCACATTAATATCATTGATCTTACAAGATGTAAGATCGAGTACAACATATGCTAGATAGGCTCTACAACCATGCTAGATGAGATTTTTGGATCTTATAGATAATGTAATAAATTGTCATTCATCCCATTTTGTTTGCCTTTGATACATATGTACTCATAATCAGGGTACAACAAACTAATGTTTCTTTCTCCAAAAAATATAGTTATATCATATTTCTTCAACTAGTCCATCCTCAATATGGCATCAAAATCCATCATGTTGAGTAGGATAAAATATGTAACTAACATCTTTCCCGATATACAAATGTCTACAGGAGGGATTTTAAGGTAAGAAGAGAATATCCTACCACTAGGGATTTGAACGTCCACAATACAATCCATGTAACCAGATTTTACTCTAGCACATCTATATTCTTGGATGTTATAAAACTATTCGATGAACCAAAATCAAATGAATCTTGTATGGGTTGCCTAAGTAAATGCACAATTCCTTTGATAACCTCATTGCCTTCCTTAACCTCTACAATATCCAAGGCAAAGACGCACCCGCATTTTTCTTAACATGTGAAAATTTCTCTTGCCAGTTGTTATTGTTAATATTGTTTCTCAAGTGTTCATTCAGACACTATTGTGGCTATTGTTGTTGTGTAGGTGGCTGAGCCAGTGCGAGATCCTGCTTTAGCTCAGGGCACTAGGGCCTGATGTGCCTGACTTGATCACAATGATGGAATGATGTTTCATGATGTCTCTTGATGCTCCTAGATTTCCTAGAAAGCATTTTCCGTGGTGGATCAAACAACGCCTACACTTCTCACACTGATAGTCATCACTAGAGTTCTTCATCTTATTGTTGTTGTTGTGCAAAGAGGATTGGTACCCAGATATGTGTCCATTGTTGGTGCATTTTCCACCATTTGCTGAAATGTGATTGGAAGCTATGAAATCAAAGTATGCTTAATGTGATACCTCAGACCTTCCAGAACTAGAGTAGCTCGAAGAGTCACCTCTAAACTTGTGGTGTAATGCTATAGGAGAATAAATCGCTGACTATAAGTGGAGATACTAATCAAACCTAGCTTCAATCTATATAACTCAACCTCCTTCTTCCTTAGGATGGTGGAGTCGATGTACTTCTTACTGAAAAGGACAAAAAAATTCTCCCCGTACAAAGTATAAGTTCCATGGGTGCAAGCAACCGCGTTCCACCAAATGCGAGCTAGTCCATCAAGAACATAGGAGGTAGAGCAGACCTTTTGATGAGGATGGCATTTCATGCCCTCGAAGGTACACTCGACAACCAAAACCCAATCATCGGCCTTGTCCATCATATCAATATCTCCTCCACCCTTGAAGTATGGTGAATGTTGTGGGTATGTATGCCCAGAGAGCCAATCATATGATGATTGTGATGTTATAAAAGATTTGATTAATAATAAAGGAAAGCTTCCAATTCATTTTGTTTCACTCACTTGAGAGATAATGAGTAAACATAATGAATGTCTAAAGAATGACATTACTCGATGATGTATGTCTTCAAGTATGTGACTTGAACAATGAGATCATGTGAATGTTAAGAGCATATACATTCTTATTATGTCCTTGATTGGATGTTACTGTGGAAGGCAAATATACATTAGTATCACTAAATACTAGAGTGTGTGTTGGTTGATGACATAATCTCATCAGTCATGATATATTTTATATCAAACCAAGCACATGGATACTTGTTAGGAAATAGTGTATCAGACAAACCCACCTTGAGAGTGAAATATGGAAACCATAATTGGTGGTCATAATCATCTCTCATAGTGAAGGTGGTGATTGTGGTTCTTAGACCTGAAGTCACTACACTGATCACATGTAATTCAGTATGTTTTGGCATCATCCAACATGATCCTAATTAAGGGTTGCCATAAAGGTGATGATTAGATGTGTTGTGACGCATGGAGATTACTGTGAGTGATGTAGATGGGATTATTCCCTCCTACAAGAGTTTGATATCCTGGCTAGTTGATAAGCGAGACTGAGAAAAAGCATGTGCATGCACATGTGAACTAGTATATGATATTGAGGTCACATATATCTCAAGAAGTCTACTCTGGATCAAGGAACATGGATTGAACATTGAGAGGATGATGATTCCATGCCTCGAGTTCATTCTGGATATCACAGACCAAGGGTTTATACAATCATTGTAACACTTGACACAAATCGTAGGTTGAAGTTGTTCTCCAACTTCCCTGATTATTTGGGTAGCAATGATGTCTGACTGGGCATCTCTCTTTGCTTGTGATGTCATAAATCAGTTATGGACATTCACTGCCAACATAACATGGAACCTATGGGGTCACACACATAGGATACACCTAGAAAAGGAGTTTAGTCATGAATGATAATTAAATTGATTGCTAAAGTGTTTAGGTATTAAATATAAGTAATGAATCAACTGACTGAACTCCCAACCGACCGGTTCAAGTGTTGAACGGATTGGTTGGAGTGTCAGGTTGATTGGAAACTACATTGGATGGGTTTTTCATGAACTAGGACACGAACTGACCAGTTCACCTAGTGAATCAATCGGCCCGAGATTTCCAACCAACCATTTTGCTAAGTGAGATGCCTGGTTCATGGAGCAATTTGATTGTATCAAGGATTAGTATTGACGTCATGTTGTGCATTAATTGGATTAGAATTGCCAATACAATTGTGATTGGGAAACATGACGAAATGACTGGTTCACTGGGTGAACTGATCAGCTCGCATTCCAAGCAATTGGTTCGCCTAGAGAACCAACCATTTTTCCTATCGCAGGTTGCAAAAATTCATGAGATTCTAGTCCTTTCCACTCATGCATAGATTGGGAACCCTGATACTGACCCTCTTATAAATAGAGGGGTATTGGGGGCTTCCCAGAGACACAATTCAATTTCCTCTGACAATTGTTATCCTCTCTAATTGTGGTAACCAATAGAGAGCTCGATCAAGTCCAACACAATAAAGGGAGGGATATCAAGGGAGAACAATTGTGGGAGAGCTTGTTGGTGACTACTACACCAACGGGAGGAACAACTCCTTCATGTCTGTTCTAGTAAAATGACAGGTTTCCTAGGCGGTCTGTGTGGACTACCATAGAGGGATGGATACCTTTCTCTCTAGGAGGACAATGTCAGACTGTTGTTCGTGGTGGAGACCAGGAGTTGTTGCAAACATTGTCTATGCAACTAGGAGAGAGTTGCACTATTGCAATGAGGAATAGTCACTGGACTTGCTCCAGAACTAGGTATGAACACGTTAAACCATCCTTCCCATTACATAGTTGTTGATGCAATCTTCTGTTCATGGGGAATATGGTAGATAAAATTTTTGTTTCTGCTGCATGTTTGATGCCATATTTCCCTACATTGGTATCGGAGCCATGTCAATTTACTATGTTTTGGGATAATCAATATGATCAAATTTTTTATTTTCCTTATTTATTTATTGTATACAATGAAAATACTTAATCTTCTTAATATGCATATCGGATTGAAGACCACATATGATCCCAAACTAATGTATTTATATATGATATGATATATATGCAATTTACATGCGTCCCTCTACAAGTGAGTTTTAATGGTGGATGTGTAGCATGGTTCTAGCCAATAACCCAAAGATATGTGTGTGGTCAGATGGTTCCTTTTTGTTCCTATATTATATTAGTTTGCATATTGAGCCTCTACCTTCTTCCTCCCAATGTAAAAGTATTATTCTTTCCTACCTTTTCTCCCCTGGATGTAACTTGAGGTTTCTCATTACCATGTAATAAGTTTAATAACAATAGGATAGTTTCTTTTCTTACAACAATGAAGATGATGATCAAGTGTCATGCGAGTTGACCGTTTCATGTGACGAGATGACCGATTTGAAGACCGAGGAGGGAAGAATGCAAGAGAATGAATCAACCACCTGGTGGATTGAACCAACCATTTGGATGTGTACATACATCCCTTAGACATGATGCCAGATGACCACTTCAGACAACCAACCAACTAGCCAAGAGGCAAGTTGACCGGTTCAAGGGTTGAACCTATAAACCCAGATTGGAAAGCACATATACACACCAACAACATGTTCCTGCATGTGATGTTGACCTAGATGGTAGTAATTCCTTATGGATCCAAGGAATTACAGTAGCATGGCCATAACCATTGCTAATGTTTTATATTGCATGTTTTCATTGTGGGATATAGCATGTATATGATACGTACTATATATGTGGTGATTGGATAAAGTATATGTATTTATAAATATAAATTCCCTCAAATAATATATTAAGTCTTAGATACTTTCCATAATCAACACACATGAAAAACTTGATCGACTAAGCATGGGCATCCCAAGGGTTGTGTGTTATCTATCTCGTAGAAGTATGGTGGTAATAATGTGGGCTTGCCAAGCGGGGTGCAATATTATCCTGTTGGCTTTTGGGTTAGGCTTAACTGTGTGTCCTTAATGAGATTAAGCACTAGAGACATGCAGATGACTATGGCAAAGTGTTGCACATATTATCTATCCAAGAATTACATATGATGCAATTGGTAAGAGTTTCCTACCATAATAGTTGACTATGGACGTTGGCGTTGGCCAGGTAATAGTTGCATTATTTTATATCTTAGCTCACTAGAAGGTTGTACGTTGCAATCTTATGAATTAATATGTGAGGGCTATCAATTTGAATAAAATAATGGGAGTGATAGTTAATTAAAGACCTAATAACCATTATCAAATTTTATACAAATCAAATCAAATAAAAATGAGTTTTTGAAAAAATTGCAAATTCTTTTGTAGAATCAAATGGAAACACACAAAAACACCTTTTCTTTGCGATCAGACCTTGAGAAGGACAAGTAAAATGGGAATAACTTCCATGACTAGTTTAGGATTCTAAGAATTGCTCTCACACAAGATTGCAAGCTCTATGTCGTAGAGACACCAGAGCCAGATGAACCTCTTCCCACTGCACCTAAGGCTGAGAGGTATGCTTACAAGAAGTACATTGAAGATGTCGTTGATGTCAAGTGCCTAATGTTGTGCTCCATGAACTATGAGTTGCAAAGACATAATGAGAACATGGATGTAATTTAGATAGTTACACATCTTAACAACATGTTCCAAGATCAGGGGAGACATGAGAGATATGATGTATCCAAGGCTTTGTTCAAATGTAACATGGCAGAAGGAGATCCAGTAGGTCCTTGTGTGCTCAAGCTCATTAGGTATGTGGAGAACATGTCTAGATTGGGATTCCTCTTGGGTTAATAATTAGCCACTGATGAGATACTGCGGTCTCTACCAGAATCCTACAGCCGGTTTATCATGAACTACAATATGAATGACTTTGACAAGTCATTGACAAAGTTACTAGGCATGTTGAGAAGGTTGAGGCACAAATGAAGAAAGACAAGCCCAAGTATGTGATGATGATTAACAAGACAAAGGTAAGGTCTAAGGGTAAAGGCAAGGCTAAGAAGAGTTCTAAAGCTGGCCAAAAGCTCAAGTCTTCAAATATCAAGGCAAAATGAGGAGTAAAGAAGGGAGGCAAGTGTCACCATCGTCACCAAGCTAGACATTGGAAGAGGAATTGCCCCCTCTACCTGGAGGAACTAAAGAAGAATAAGGAGGAGATAGATATCTCACTTTAGGTATATACATTATAAGATAATTCTAAATTACTTCTTTATTACTTGTATATGATGCCAGGTGAAGATCTGACACATGTTTGATATGCAGGATCAGAAAAGAAGTAGACCTTTACGAAAGGGCAATGATGGACTACAGAAGCAAGAGTTGATGAAGCTACAGTCTAAATTTAGATTTTATCTTAGCCCAAAGGTCATGTAATAGAGTTAGATAAACTACTATTTCATTATGCCAATAATAGAAACATTTTACTTTATGCATTTTGTATGGACAAGGATGGTTATAGATAAAGAGTTGTTAATTCTTATATTTCAAAGATGTGATATTGTATGGCAATGTCTCAAATATCTTATGGTCTTTATGTGAATGGATTTGAAGATAAAAGTTTTCAATGTAAATACCTAAAGGATTATAATTGATAACTCAAACAATCAACAATATATAGCATTGTCATCTAGAGCACATATATGAGAAATGCATTTCTAGACTCCATGATGACGTTTAGATAGACTCTTTTGATTATTCAACCAATAGGAGATATGCAAGTCTTATATATGAGCAACATGACAACCACTTCTCACTAGGTGTAGTGGGAGAATAAACATTCTATTAGGACATGTACATAATGATGTACAAAGACCTTGGGATAAATGCTACAGATAGTTATTTGGACTTCATTATATTTACTGATAATATGGTGATATGTACTCAGTAAAATGCAAATATCTTGAAGTGTTCAAGAAGATTACATGCATGAAGTACACAACTTCCTTAAAGGTATTAAGATACTTTAATATGATCAAATGTTGAAATTCTTTACAGGAATAGTTTGAGGCCCTTCTTGAGAGAATGTGATACTATATCACAATTAAGTTCACCTGAATGATGTATCAGAAAGAAAGAATCACGTCATGATGAGTCATGAAATGATTATCACTTAATCTAATCTTCTAATTTCCTTAACATGAATATGCTTAGCACTAAAATAGTGTACCGTCCAAAATGGTTTTAAAGACATCATATGGGAATGTCCCAGTATATCTTAAAGATTAAAACCTATATGAAGAAAGTAGTTTCTTGAAAAGGGTTTATCCACAAATCATAATTTGTTGAACACTACTTATCTCAAACCAATAACAAAAGTGTTTGTTTCTGGATAGCTGAGTTCCATTGGAATTAGTGGGAGTAAAGTACAACTGGAAAAGTTCAAATTCAACAAACAAAAACATTTGAACAAAAGAAGGCATAGTGAGAACAAAGAAAGTCACAAATGATTGTGGAATCTTGAGTTCATTATGTAACATACAAAACTCATAGTTTTGGTAGAACACATCTGAGATTAAAAGATTGTAACTCAAATAAGTTATGAGTTGGTCATAAGATCATGACCCAACAATCAACTAAGAACTATTGAGGGACCAGAGTCTGAGTAATGGCTTGAGGCCATTATATACAAAATGGAATCCATAAACATCAACAAGTTATGACCTTTATGATACCTCCTAGAGGGGTAAAATTCATAAGGTGCAGTTGGGTTTTCATAAGGAAGACCAACATGGATAACATAAGAGGATAAATCGGTTTCATATGTTTTCCAAATGAGTTCGAAGTGTTGAACATGATGAAATCCCTTCACCAACTGACATGCTTATTTTACAGCTTATTAAGACTATGTAATTTGGCATATGGAGATTAAAATCACATTCCTTAATAGGAATAATTGAGAGTATGTGTATGTGGCACAACCTAAAGGTTTTATTACTCCATGAATGCAAATAAAGTCTATAAGATACAATGTTCAATCTAGAGTGTTCAATATAGAGATTGAAACAAGCATCTTAGAACTGGAATCTTTGATTTGATAAGATAGTCAAAGAGTTTGACTTGAGTCATAATAAAAGATAAAATTTGTGATTATAAAAGATTTAGTGGGAGCATATAAATATTCCAAAAATTGATGAGGAATGACATTTTAATATGACATATTGAAACCTATCATGGAAATCACCTTCAACATGAAGGATTAAGTGAAATGTCCTATGTGATAGGAATTGAGGTCTATATAGATAGTTCTGGAAAGTTTCTTCACCTAGATATGAGCACATATATTGGCAAAATGTTGAAAAGGTTCATGTGACATCCCCAGATTTTCTAAAACTTAATCTGATGTGTGACGTCCAAATTGAAACCCTCACCTCAGTGAGAATCCCAATTTAAACATCCCACACGAGGCTAAGAAGAAGAAAATCAAAGGAAGTCAGAAGGAAACACAGTAGCACATGCACATGAACAATAATAAAACCATAAACACATGTTCACCATTCAACATATAATTACAACATGAATTGTTACAACATTTGATATTACATATTGAACAAAAAACTTCTACATATACATGTACTACCACTAATCTACAGGATCTTAAGACAACAGGTCCACCTGTACATCAACTCGCCACACAACTCTCACTATCCTGGATCTTCAAAAGCATAACCACAATCTAAACAAAAGATTACATGCGGTACACGTCAGCACAATATTCAATAATATTGTACTGAGTATGCCTATGTGTCTTTTATATACCTCTCATCATATCTTGGCAATAAGATAAAACTAATACTTGGCAATAACAGAAGAAAATATAAGAAAATCATATACTTGCACAAATATATTCATTAACAAAAGAGAACACATATTTTAAACTCATTTTCCATTATACACTTGTGCATCTACCTACCAATGGGATAGACGCATCCAGGCCTCATGAACTGCTTACCAAAGAGATAGATCATTGTATATGTGATCTGCTTACCAAAGAGATAGATCACTTACTAGCACTATACTTACCAAAGAGATATAGTGCTTTCATATAATGGAACAGATATATTATGTTTGATGTGTTCATAGAAATACGTATGGAAATTCAAGCAACATATCATACAAGACAATCATTTCAATCAATACCATATTCCAAGTCTTTGCTACCATATAACACAAGCATAATGTATAATAAGCCAAGTAAGAGGTAATGGCGTACCTTGAAAAGAGACAATCTAATCATCATATCCTCATATCAACTATAACTTTGTTAAACCTGATCAAGACAAGATCATATAGTATCATCAGGTTTACATCATCTTAACCCTAGTTAATCCATTTTAGGGTTTCACTTAGTTCATTAGGATATGTGCATTATTACTTGTATTCTAGTCTTAGAATTATCTTACTGATGTCAAATTCCATATTATAGTTCATCAACTGGATATACTCATGTGTCACATTATTATGTGAACGTATTTAACATTATGTCACTTTCATTAACCATACCAGGGTTACATCACATGTATTAAGGGTTCTCTTCATATAACAAAAATTTCATGTATATAGCTGATCTCAGATTTATATATTATCTTCCAGTTACAGATATGAGGGTTTTCTGTAAATTTCATCATTTATTGAGCATGTATGCATTAATTGCATTATCTTTAGTGTTATTAGCTGTAAGTAGCCATATTAATCAAATTATACACTTTCATGCATCAACATGACCATATCTGACATCATATGCACTATAAACATGATTATAGACTTACTGACATTTTATCATGATTTTAGGCCATTGTTTGATATTTATTATCCATCAAATGAGCATTTTACAACTTATAAGATACAACAAATATTAGTGCATAAAAAGATTGATAATATGCCTTCATTGTGTTCTATGCAATTTTCTGAGAATTTTGGTATATTATATGTATTTTTCTGATAAACGAGCTATTTATTACGAATTATATAAGAACTTGGCATTTTTACCTTTTCCGGCCTATCGTTTGATGCCACGTGTCGTGGGCGCTTCCCTCTCTCACTGGCCAGGTCCCGATCTGGATCCCATGCAAGATCCACAGATCCAAGGATCCAGTTACTCGGGTCGGCTTCTGGCCCGTTCTCCGTTCTCACACAACACGGGTGTGCGCCACAGCCGTGGTTCGCTCGCGATCTCACGCAGCGCTGCAACCCGATCCCCTATTGTGGCAAGGCGCCGCCGCACCGCCCAACTCTGGCAAGGAATCAATAGCGATCTGGTCTTCTTTGCGAGCTCCTCACGCCGCCATCACGTTCAGGCACCTTGAAGAGACCTCCACGGCCACTCAGGTTCAGCGTTTCGTCTCTGGAGCTATGGATCGATGGGAGCTCTGGCCTCCTCACTGCCACCGCAACTAGTCTACTCCATATGAAGAAAACAAGTGGCAAAACTACCTCCTTGTGAGTAGCAAGTTCCGCCTCCTCCTCATCGACTTCTAGGGCCACCAACAGCTTCGGGATTCAACCAGAAGTGTCACCGACTTCTCCAAAATCGCCACTATTAGCTTCGTTGGTGTTGCGTTGTGGATCTCATGGAAATGACCGCCACCATGGAGGATTTGCACCTGTGAGAAACCAATTGTGTGGCATTGCTCCTCATCATTTCCTAGGGATAACACCGGATCTCCTTCTCTAGATCTGGCTAAGGTTGTCTCCTCAACTCCAGAAGCTCCCTCAACGTTGCTCTCCTCTGTGAGTGATGGTGATTGATTCTCTTTTCCTCGGAAGTCAAAACGTTAGTGAATTTGTATTCTTTGTGCCTCCTACACTTTCCGGTGGAGGGATAATGGAGACAAGGTGCTCCACCTCGTTGCACCTAGTTCGTATTACATGGACCAAAAGGAATTGCCCCGTCTCTTGCTCCTTGTATCACACGATCACTGATCGTGGGTGTATGGAATGTGTTGGTTTCCCCACTCCATGATCTGAGAACGGTTTAAGGGATGTGATGATCTTGTTGTGGTATGATCACTCCCATCCAAGGGTAGACAAAGGCCCCACACCAAACAAATCTTTGGCTCACTGATGCTATATTTTGCACCACCTAATCAAACTTTTGTGTGACACATCATGTATCTTGGTTCATTATGCTCAAAACTACACATGATTTAATTATATTCAAACCTAAATAGCTCCATCTAGAAATATCGATACGAGGCTTTATTATCATCCAAGCTATATCCCATAAAATCTAAATCCCGAGTTTTAACTACTTGACCAATAAACAACTTAATCCAAAAGGGAATCAACTTAGGGATCTTAATCTTGGTGTCAACACAACTAATCATCCATATTTTATCAAAGTACTTGGAGTTCTCAAGATAAGTCAACATATGAATTCCAATATGGCATTGGACATTTAAGGATTCCAAAAGTCCACTCCATCACATCCTACACACCTTAAAACAAATTTAGTCCTCGAAATTAAGCAAAATATCCAGTCCATCACAGTTCAACATGAAGGATTCAGTAAGAGAGAATCTATCCATGAAGATGGGATCAGTTTCTCAAGAATCCAATGTTCCAATTCTTGTGAAGAATGGAAGAGATTCCATATGCATTCACATTTGGATCTATTTGCAATATAATGTACTCATCCCATCATCTTGTATGTATTAAACATGACATGAAGATATCAGTTATAACCAATGAAGGTCATTGGATACCATAAACAACATCCATTAGTACTTGAGAAGCACTAAAGGAACATTTGTTGCAATATGGTGATAAGGAAGAGTTGAATGTAAAGGGTTACATAGATGCAAACTTCCTAAATGATAGAAAATGATCATAATATAAAAGTATGTGTTTAATCTTAGAGAAGAGTTGTTAGTTGGAAAGAGTTCTAAACTAACATACCATTATTTTAAAATTCTACAATAGAATTTGAGTATCCTTGCGTTGGGAACATAGGAGTGGATACTATATGGATCTAGAAGTTCATATAGGTGAACTTATGGGTGTTCCAACCATTAATGACACAGTAAAATACTATGTCAATAATGGAGCTACTGGTTAGGCAAGGAATATAAAATAGCATATTACGACAATTCCATCTCATATGAGATATCGTAAAATGAAGAGATGTGAAACATGTAATATACCGACCATAGAAAAATGTTGTTAACCCATTGGATTAGCACATGTGCAGCAAAAACATGATGTACATGTTTATATCAATAAGAATAAGATTCATGGGTGATTGGCTCTAAGTGCAAGTGGGAGTCTATTGGTATGTAGGCCTAGAGAGCCAATCATATGATGCTTGTGAAGGTATAAAAGATTTGATTAATAATAAAGGCAAGCTTCCAATTCATTCTGTGTCACTCACCTGAGAGATATTGGGTAAACATAATGAATGTCTAAATAATGACATTACCTAATGATGCATGTCTTCAAGTACATAACTTGAACAATGATATCATACAAATGATAAGAGTATATACATTCTTATTATGTCCCTAGTCAAATGTTACTGTGGAAGGCAGATAGAGAACAATCACACTAAAGACTAGAGTTTGTATTGGTTGATGATAGAATCTCACCAGTCATGATATATGTGATATCAAGCCAAGCACATAGATACTTGTTAGAGAACATTGTATCAGACAAACCCACCTTCAGAGTGAAACATGGAAACCATAATTGGTGGTCATAGTAATCTATCATAGTGAAGGTGGTGATTGTGGTTCTTAAACTTGAAGTCACTACACTCATCACATGTCGTTTGGTATGTTTTGACATCATACAATGTGATCCTATATAAGGGCTTCCATAAAGGTGATGATCAGATGTATTGTGACACATGGGGATGATTGTGAGTGATGTAGATGGGATTTGTCCCTCCAACATGAGTTTGATATCTTAGCCACTTGATAAGCAAGTTTGAGAAAAAGCATGCGCATGGACATGTGAATCAATATATGATATTGAGGTCACATATATCTCAAATAGTCTACTCTGAATCAAGGAACATGGATTGAATATTGAGAGGATGATGATTCCATGCTTCGACTTCATTTTGGATATTAGAAACAAAGGGATTTGATAACCACTATAACACTTGAGACAAATCGTAGGTTGAAGTTGTTCTCCGATGTTCCTGATTATTTGTGTAGAAATGATGTGTGACTAGGTACCCGTCTTTGCATGTGATGTCATAAATTAGTTATGGTCATTCACTGCTAACACAATATGGAACCTATGGGGTCACACACATAGAATACACCCAGAAGAGGAGTTTAATCATGAATGATAATTAAATTGATTGCTAAAGAGTTTAGGTATTCAATTTAAGCAATGAATCAACTGACTGAACTCCCAACTGACCAGTTCAAGTGTTGAACCAACTAGTTGGAGTGTTAGGTTGATTGGAAATTGCATTGTCTAAAATCTGCATGAATTGGACCACGGATCGGTCGATTCACCTAATGAACCGACCGGCTCAAGATTGCCATCTGACCGTTTTGCTGAGCAAGACGCCTAGTTCATGGAGCAATTTGATTGCATCAATGATTAGTGTTGATGTCATGTCATGCATTAATTGGATTAGAATTACCAATAAAATTGTGATTGCAAACATGACGAAATGATCGGTTCACTGGGTGAACTGATCAGTTCACCTAGCAAACTGACTGTTTTTCCTAAATCACAGGTTGCAAAAATTTTTGAGATTTTGGTCCTTTACACTCCCATACAGATTGGGAACCCTGGCCCTGACCGTCCTATAAATACAGGGGTAGTGGGGGCTTCCCAGATACACAACTCAATTGTCTCTGGTAATTGTTGTCCTCTTTGGTTATGGTAACCAATAGTGAGCCCGAGCAAGTCCTACCCAATAAAGGGAGGGATCAAATTGTAGGAGAGCAAGTTAGTGACTAGTACACCAATGGGAGGGGGAACTCCTTTTTTTCTAGTCTAGTAGAACGACAGGTGTCCCAGGCGGTCCGCGTGGACTACCATAGAGGCATGGATACCTTTTCCGGTATGAGGACAACGTTAGCCTATTGTTTGTAGTGGAGACCGAGAGCTATTGTAGACGTCGTTTGAGTGCAACTAAGAGAGATTTGCAGTACTACAATGAGGAATAGTTATTGGACTTGCCCTAGAACCAGGTATGAACTCATTAATCCATCATTCCCATTACATAATTGTTGAAGCAATCCTTTTTTCATGGGGAATATGGCAGGCAAAATCTTTGTTTCCACTGCCTGTCTAATGCCATATTTCCCTACAATTACATCTTTATGAAATCCTTTAGAGAATATTGTTTGGGTTTCTCTACCCCAGAGATGGAACTGACATGACCCGTCATCATATAAGTAAGAAGTTGGAGTAGGATAAGCCAAATCTTGCTTGGTTGTGAAGTTGGGTGGTGGAGGAATGGCTAAAATAGGAGGGGGTACTATGACAACATGTTTGTAACACCCCCACTTTTTATCACATGTATACATCACTGAGGGGAAGCACTTTACTCAAGGGGTGTCACAAGATGCTATTCTTTGCAATTAAGAGTATATGAAACACTTTGCATTGATAGAAATTAGATTCATACATAGTTTTGGCAAAATAAAATCTACATTAGGTTCATCTGATCTACTTTGACAACAAGACTATGCATAACATAAACTTAATCTAAGCTTTGAATCGTCTTGGTAAAAGGCACCCCACTAGGCTAAGCTTGAAGTCTTCTAGTCCTTGCTTGTCTTTTTTATCCTCAATTGCTCCAACTCTTACGGACATTGCATCCCCAGCCATACATTCAAAATGATAAACATGTTAGAGTAAGTAGCACTGAGTAACATTATATGAACAAAAAATAAGCTATACTTTTGATAAAACATAAATCTAAACATGGTAACATTATATTCTTTTCATTGCATACAACTTCATCTTTAATCATTAACATCATTGTCTTGGGATTTATTTTTTGTCCTTCATCCTTACATTGCTCACACATAGCTTATACTCCCAAAATCTCATTGCTCACATAGAGCTTATGCACCAAGTGCTCATTTCTCACACAGATCTTATGACAAAAAGGCCTCTTATTCTTGGAAGGAACAATCGTAATCCATCCATCATTTACTTTAACATTGATCTTGAACATGATAACTTAAATCATTAAATTTGACATAGAAATCATGTGCACATTATTATCATAACAACATGTGAAAAGACATAATAATAACCATAATATGATTCATAATCAATTTTCTTATAAATATGCATTAAAACATGTACTTAATATCATTATAATTGAATTTCATAGATATAAGCGAATATAAGCCCTTTACCCATACTTGTTATTAGAGTGCATGAATCCGCTTACCTTGCACTAGAGGAGGTCTGATTTCCTTCCTAGGTTCAGTAAATTCTAATCACATCCTTAGGGTTTGAAAACCCTAAACATCATGTTCATAACATTCAACATATCAATTTACATTCCATTCATCACCTAAATCCCTAATTTTGATAACATATGCATCTTTATTCCTAAATTAGATCTAGATTCTCTCTTTATCCAAAAAGATTAGACTTTAACTATGAAGATCATTATATTATGATTATTAAAACTAAAGAATTAAGGTTTTTAGGCTCTTAATACATTAAATAAGCAACTTTAGGTACTTTTAAAATTCAAAATATAATCGGGTCATGATACTATTTTTAGTATATTCCTTGTATTTTTCTAATCAACTTTCATATATAAATTATCACCATTGGACATTTCTACAATTTTCTAGCAATATTCAAAATTTAATGATTACTGGCCAATCATAGGCCGCCACCTCAGTAGCTGGTTGGGCCATCAGCCTTGCCGACTCGGCTGGGCTGAGCCAACTGACTGAAGCCATGTAAGCAGCCCACGCTGCATGGCTAGGAAGAGGTGCAGTGTGAGCAGAGCTTAAACGACATAGGTGCCCTTACCTTACAGCTGAAGACTCGAGGGCAGACAGTCTTTTCACGATGTTTTATCTTCAACCTCGCTCGCCCCTCCTCACACGAGTAGGTAATTTTGGGGGGAGTCAACACTACAGTTGACTTTGAGCTTTGGGTCATCTAAGCAGAAGGTGAGGGCGTCAGTGCCTCCATCTCATCAAGCTGGACTCGCCGACGACCTCAATTGGCCAGGGCACATGCACAGCCAGAGGAGCGAAGATGACAAGGTGGCACACCGGCATGGTATAGAGAGAAAGGAGGGGAAATAGGGTGCTAGCAAAGGAATTAAAGGCAGGGAGAGGACGACAAAGTTGAGAAGGGTCTCACGAAGGAAGAAGAATCATCACATTGGGGTATATATCCTATATATAGCCTTGGGCCATGGAGAGGGTCGGCGAGGGGTCAGTCAAATAGGAAAAATTCTCAACAACCTTTTAAAGGGGCTAGAACCTGGGATAGTCTGGTGTGGAATCTCCTCCCGGACTCATTGGGAGTATTTCTAGGCATGCACGACAAACAGAGAGAGAGGGAAGTTGAGAAATAAAAAAGGAACAAATGTTCCTTGTTTCCTTTTATGACCAAAGGTGAAAGACAACTTAGATGTCATGGGATCTTGATCCAACGACCAATGGGCCATGTGACAAAAGCAAGAGTCAGGCCTTAGATTCCTATTTTGATTAATACCAATGACATTTAATGTATTTCCCTATTCCTTTTCACTTTATGAAAACATGTTAAATTCATATCTCTATCTCCTTCCTTAGAGTTGGTCCCAAATTTTGAAGGAAAGCTCATATTGTCTAAATATATATGTGGGCATGATTTGGGGCCAAAATATGAAAGTTAAATACCCTTTTCTTGCCTCTTAATTAATTGCCTTATTTGATTCATTTAATGCATGTAATAATTCTTTTTTCCATCCAAACTTGACAAGTATTTTTATTTAGTTATATTATTTCTTTTGGGTGCAAGTTAGGATCAAATTATACCCATTGGTTTCTCTCAACCTATCTTTTCTAGAAATTTCCACAATTTCTTATTAGTCATTTAACTTTAACTTTAATGCATTAATTGATTAGATATTGTCAAAAGGACTTTTCGTTGTGAATTCTACAGCCAAAATTTGAGATAATAAGTTATTACCCATGTCATATATATTCTATGCCTTTTTGAAAAACTTTCATGGAAGGAGAGAGAAAAAGAGAGTATTTATACTTTCTCCATATATTAAGACCATAAAAAGGAAAAAAGAAAAACTTTTTGTGTAAGCAATCTATTTCAAATTTAAACTGTTCAAATTCCAATTTTTTTCCATTTGTCTTTTATTTCTTTGAAGCATTTCCAAAAATAGGAGAGCGAAAAGGAAAACCAATATTTATATCTTTGAGTTAATTGTAACATATAATGTATTTATGTAATAAAATGTATCTTGGGTTTATTTTATTCCTCTCACTTCATTCCCTTTTAAGAAATTTTATTTCATGGTCTTTTTGTATTAAGACCCTCAACTATTTCTTATTTAAGAAAAACTACATTCCAAAATTTAAATTACTCTAGAAATTTTGGGATGTTACAATGTTGGGGCCCAGGGGTGACCAAGGTGTTGGGAGTTTTCAATTGCAGATTCATCAAGGACATCCCAGACCATGGATGTTGTAGAATATTGAACATAGTTTGGTTATCCCGTGGTTGGAAAGACTCAACATCCTCAAAGAGATTGTTTCTCTTGAAAGTAGGGAAAATAGTGGCAAGAACCTAACAGATAATTTCTGAGATAGCTAGTTTTATCTACTACTTTTGGTTCTGATACCATATTGTAAGGAGTGGGATTCAAGATGGGACCCACTCTCAACTTTTGTTTTGAATAATAACAAGAAACCCCATCCTCCAATTTCTACAATAATATAAAGGGAAGAGGTTGCATTATATTTCTCAAAATAGTGTGGAAATCAAGAAAAATGGGTTCTTATGCAGTAAAAATAAAACTAAGCTATTACATGACTTTGACAAAGTCCACAACAAGTGTATGAGGGGTAAATGTATATAGATAAGATAACCACAATGGGAAACCTAAGAATCTCAAATGATATCCTCAAGATCTACTCACAGGTAGCAGATGCCTTAAAACCCAGTCCATGAAACCCTAGTCAACTGACTGCTGCTCCTTTGGGATGTTCGGGAATAAAACCTAGAAAATAGATGGAAAAATGATATTTGTTAATATAAACTGGCATATGTGCACAAAATGAAACATTCAGTCATTTTGATAATTTCAAGTGCAAGAGAGGGTGCTCTCACAAGAGGGGTTAATTACATTTATGTAAGTTCAAGAGGAACGTTCACCAACAAAGATGATGCATTTTTAAATATAAGAGCAGAAATTGAAATAAAATAATCTTGCCATTTGAACATTTCACATTTCATAAAATAATATAGTTTCATGCATAAATAGTATAGACTAGATCTGCCAACATAGGGCTGACATCACTGGGCCATTGGCCTAAAGTGGTGGAGAAGACATGCTCTGGGCAGAGAAGACATTCCCAATATATATAGTAAGGGCGGAAAAGGCATACCCCAGACAGATAAGATGCATAGTAATGGTTATGCATAAGCATCTACAATAGAAAAACCAGTCTAAAAACTATTCACACATGATAGAATGGCAACACAACAATGTTTATTCAATATCATATTCATAGAGATTTTTCACACTTTTGAAATAAAATGAAAGGGGATTATAAGCCCAAATTAATAAGAATGGTATGAGATCATAAAGGAATCAATAGTCCAATAATTGCAACTCAGATGATTGACATTTTGTCCTAAAAGGGAACTTATACAAGAGAATGACTCTTCTATAAATTTTAGGCTCATAGTCATGAAGCCTAGATGTAGTAGGGGATTGCAAATAACTTAAGTAAAAGGTCCAATGCTCACCTTTGGTCGAGATTCAGGGATTATTAATGCCTAAACATTACATATATACACTAGGTTCATAATTATTTCATTGAATTTATTTAACCTAAAAATAACTCTAATGAAACCTTGTATTCATACTCTAAAATCGATTCCATTAAAACATGAATAATTGTTTGATTTAGAAAAACATATATATTTGGATTTTTTGATATTCCATCGATTTATTGTAAATTAAGTAGGTTGAGCTAATTTCTAAATCATCATTAAATGAAACATAATGAGTTGTCTAATATACCCCTGGTTTCCCAAAACAAAACCCATCACATGCAGGGTTAGTGAGGCCAAAACTTAAGGACAGTTTCCCTCCCTCATGCTCCAATGCAGGTTCAAATCCATAAAAGGTGGATCTTTATCCCATGGGGGTGCATCCCTCGGTACCATTGTCGTCCTCGCATGTGGGTAGTTTTCCCAACACATTTGCAAGAACCCATATGGAGTTGTGAGCCTAAGCTCAAGCCTGAGTAGGTACAAAATCTCGATCCAAAAGTATCACAAGTAGAATAAGGGATATCAGGATGATCTTGGGGAAGCAAAAGGAAAGCAAAGAAGTTAATACATACCTCAAATTGAGTGATTAAACCATTATGGACCTTTCTCATGACCTCACATCAGATCAAGGATAGGTTCTGGGGTCATAGGCCCACTGGGATCCTCATGGGAGTCTGGACAAGATGGCATGTGAGGTGGGGTTTGTCGACCATGAGAATCAATGATAGGAAAAGCAAGGTAAACACATTGATTGATAGGTAGGATGTTAAGGAAGGTTATCGATGAATGCATATTCATCATGATTTTAGTTACAATTTTAGTCAAGTTATGCATTCATTTTAATCATTATACTTTAGAGCCAATTTTAATTCAAGTTTTCTTAATTTTATGATATTTTATAATATTTTGATAAAAATTCTTGGTTTTCATGGTAGGATTGAACTTCATTTCATGTTAGGAGTGTAGGAGGTAGTGGTCCCACTAACTGACTAGCAGGAAAAACAAATGTTTGATAAAATAGACATGATTTTTGTTGCTTTGTGACTTCATATAGAAACACCTTAATCAACAAAAACCCAATGACCCACAAATAGTTCCCTTGGGGTGTGTGTTTACATCTCCCAGGAATCTTTTTAGTCTGATGAGAAGTTAGCCTGATGCCTGACTTGACACTGAGCATTGATGCAGACCCTTCGACAAAAAGGGTTGCATAATAGACCAACAAACCTTTTGACTTTCCATCATCCGAACCCCAACTAAGTCCTACCTGATGGCCATCCTACATCCACCTCCAATATTTATCATGGCATCAACCATCAACCCCTCCCAAATGAAAAACCAACAGACCATCGATGTCCAGCCTAGCACTAGCAGTTGGGTAGAATTTTCAACCTCCAATGACGATCCCACATCACCTCCAATGGAAGTCATACTTGATGAGCATGCCACTTCCATACTATGATGCTCGACCAAACTTCATGCTCTGATGTTTGGCCTAGTACTGATGGCTGGGAAGAATCCACTACACCAATGGAGGACCTTTGATAGACGACATGTGATCTATTAACTGACATAACTTCTAAGTTCCCCACCAATGGAGGTACTAAAGGTCATGACCATTCATCTACCTCCTACCTCCGACCCCTCGTATCTATAGTGGATGTATAAAGCGACTAGGAAGGGTTCCAAACTCCAGCCCCCACCTATAAATTAAAGACCACTGTCACCAAGAAAAGGATCCACAAACTACACCTCCAGGATGCCATTTTGAGTCCCTAGCATCCACTGACGTCCACCATCAACACTCTTCCATCGGTTGCCTCCATCGTTCTATAAATTGAGAGACCCCAGCCTCCACCAAGACTCTAAGATCCAGTCTTCAAAGGGAGTAAAAACAAATACATCCTCTACCATTGACCCACCATCATTACTCACCTACTTCACCTCCATAGCAGTAGACCCAATATGCAAGAAAAGGAAGATCAATGCCCCTAATAGTTCACCTCCAACAAATGTCAAAGAGGTGTTCTTGTTGTTGTTTGATGCCTTCGTTCTAGAGTTTGAAGAATTGCACTTGCACACCACAACTTCGATTCATTATTCTTCTTTTGTGATGATGATCTTATATCTCTCTCTTTACCTCATTGAACACGTAATTGCTGCCATGAGTGAGTAGTACTCTCACTAGGGTGTGTGGAGTAGCATCACTACCTGATTTTGTTCTCTTTACTAGATATACTATTGCATTGACCATTATATATTTTGAATCAATCATTTTCATGCTTGTATCCTTGCTTGATCATCAAGTTTATATGTTTATCAGATCATGGGTGTAGAGAACTTTGAACCTAGGGTCTAAGATATCCACTTATTTATGTTAAACCCTTGATGACACTTTTGGATAGGTGTTTCCTGAGGTGATAGATGTGTGATCTCTAGATAACGTGAAAACTAGCTTAGAGTGATATTTGTCTGGGTCTTAACATTAATGTCGAAGGAATATTATCTTAGCTTAAACACATGTAGTCCCATGCTTAATATGATGTAATGATAGAGTAAATGATAAGTGGTTGTGGGGAAACCCATTCCACCCTAGTATCTTCATCCATTGATTTATTAACTCATAATTTAGTGTTTGCTACTGCAATATTGGAGTAATCAACAACCAACCATATTTGTGATAAATACTTGTTGCTGTCCCGTTACCTTGATTATTCTTAAATACATTGTCATTTTGGTTTGACCATGAACTATACTAAGATAAGATCCATTGGATTGTGGATGGTGACTATTTTACGCAATCTAGGTAATAATCTAGGGACCCTTCCCTAGGTAAATTTACATACGTAATAATACATACGTCAGTTACCTAGAAAGGAATTTTGTAGTGGTGGCATATGGCCATGTGGTAAAGCTCTAGAATTTGGGGGTCTTCTCGAGCACATTCACATGACACAAGGACCTTTGGGTGAAATTGGTGGCTCTAGTAGGTGTGAGAGGGATGCATGGATCTCCCTATATTTGTAGGAGGAGGTGTAAAACTATGTGGAGGCTGGAGCAATATCCTAGTGTTTCTTGCAGTTGTAGCCCAAGGATGGATATTGGATTATAGTGGCATAGGGCACTATAGGTGACTAGTGAAGGCTCAAATAGTTTGAAATATGAAGGTAGAGAGAATGAAGGTGTAATTACGCAATACAGTAACTGGAGGAGGAAGAATGAGAGGTGTTAGTTAAACTATTGTAGATGAAAATGAGAGTAGAAGGGAAAAAGAGGTAGGAGACAATAGCTCAACCATCATATCCCACGAGTGAAGTTCAGATCGAGGGGTTAAACCTCTTCACATAGCTTGACCACGAGAGCCAAAGGACATAGGGAAAATAACATCACATTAAAATGTGATCATTAGACTCTTTAGCCTAGTTATTTGATTTCTATCCCCATTCGGTTGGGTATGCAAACAATGTTCAAATAAATTGAAATTTTGCATTTAACTAATTAAGATGTAATGAACACGATTATACCATCAATTTTTCCTATTGGGATCATTTAGGGTAAGATTTAATAACTTGAAGGGTAAGTATTTTAAGGTACATTTCTCACTCTCATCAATCAATTAAAATTTTATAGCTCAAATCATACCCAATATTCTCATCCAACTGAATTAGGAAACTTCTAGAGTGTCAACCAGGGTCAGACCATTGAATAGGTGCATTTATGTGAATAAATCCTACTATTTTGATTAATTATTTGGTTCGTTAAATTTTTTCAAGTAAAGGAGTTAATATCTAGGGTCAGATTTTATAAGTTATCCAAATATTGATAAAATGGTCTAATTCTAGGAATATGAGAACCCGACATAAAACATAAGGGAAATATAGGGTTAATAATATACCTCAGATTGCATATGTTACAAAAGAATCACCTCAAGTCATGGTGATTTAAGGCTTTGGATAAGTTTCTAGATCCTCAGGGAAGCTTCTCTACCACTCGTGTTGGGCTATGGTGGCCACATGCATGAACTATGACAAGGAGATTCAGAAGTAGGTGACATACAACAATGCCTAGTCTTGGGGATTCATTGCTCATTTTTTAGGGATGGGATCCCTTGATGACATCCATGTAACACTCTAGACCAAAGGAGTTGTATATAGGAGGTCTCGTGTCCATGAAATGAGGTGGAGGTTGCCGACTACAACAATGAAGCTTGGTGGAGAGTCTTAGGGTGTCTTGAGAGAAATTGAGAGCGGGGTCAAGCTCTAAAGAGTCATGGAGAAACCCTCTAATGCCTTATGTAGGCATGTAGTTTACGGGAGAGGCAATCAATGTGTAAGGAGTGGGATCCCATAGGGAATCCACTCCCTACTAAAATAAAAAGGCATCATCCCATAAAACCAAACACCAACATAAATTTTTTGCAAGAGGGATGATAACCAATTCATTCAACATGCATGCATCACAACACCAAAGGTAGCAGTAGAATATAAAGTTTCTAACTATTTCAAAGCTAGATATAATCACTAGACTTTCACCACGCAGGATGAGATAAATGAAAGACTAATAAACATAGGACTAACTAAGGATCACCTAAAAACTTCAAGAAAGTCTCCCACAAGGTTTAAGTCAAACTTATTGAGGTCCTGGTCTAACCTGGTTGTGTCCTCCTTGACCTAAATCTGTGGTTGGAAGCGTACCCCAACAAAAAGGATAAAAGATATATATGCCAGCAAAATGCTATTATGTGCATACTAAAATAGATTTGAGAAATATATGGAGTAAAGGGACTTCAAGTAAAGAATGATTCCCATTAAAAACATAAGGACTACCAAAGTGGGTATTGAAGAGAATTGATTCGCAATAACAAAAGAGATACTTGACATAAATAAAATAATAAAGGTGTGCCACACAAGCACATATCACGAATTAAGGCACACAACCCATCATAACAATAATAACATGCACGTATGTGAGATCAGCATAACACTAGAACAATATCAAGACAATGGCGACCAGGCCTCACAAACTTGAAACCTAATAGAGAATGATGTACTGCTAGACTCCCAATATATAAAGGTGGGCCAAGCCTCACAAACTTGAAACCCGGGTATGGGGCACACAACCTCCATCCCAAAAACATAATATGAGCACATAACCCAAAAACCAATGCAATTACACTACTCTAGGTCTATTGAGTCACATAACATGCTTAATGTAGAGGCAAGTATAAATTATAGTCAGAATAAACAAGATTGCCATCATACTAATGGACAATATAGACAACCACCACAAAAGTGGGAAAAAAGAGCATTCATCACCAAGTAATGTTCCACCATGAAATAATATATAAGATACAATCCATGTCCATCACAATAAATTGATAACAAGATGAAAAACAATAAGGTATCCTGCAAGAAATATGTTCTCGAAAGAGAAAACGATATTGTGTAGGCTATTGTCCATAGGTACAAGAGAAAGATGAAATAGGTTAATTACTCAAAAGTAATGATAGGGAATGCAAACATACCTCACTTCAGAGTCTAAATAGTCTAAAGTCTAATCTAGGTCCAAGCCTAGACTTCCAAAGAACCTATTGAGCATATATGTAGATTTAGAGTCAATTTTACATTAATTACTCAAACCCTAAAAATCACCTTTTTCCTTATATGTGATTTAGGTTATCAAAACCATGCCATGATTTAGATTATACTTTTTTGAACTCAAAACATATTTTATCATATTTTTATGACTATTAAATATTTAGTTATGAATTTTGCAAGTTATTATATAATTAGGAAAGTCCATTAAAAATCACATATCTATATCATTAGATTTTGGCAACAAAACCAGTACCATTAGAAAGCTAATATTTTTTCAGTTTTAGATAATATTTCATTTTTTTAGTTATAAATAATTAGATATGAATTTTTGAAAATGAACTAATCAGGAAAATCCACATCAGCAAATTGTTTGTGAGAAAGAAAGAGAGAGGGTTGCACAGTCTGAGTTGGTCCAATTAGAGTTGTCTAACTTGGTCAGCTACTCAGACAAGTTAGAAACCCACACATCACGAAAAATAAAGCCAAGATATGGTGTAAGGACCAAACTGCCCCTATAGCGGAAAAACAAATTTAGAGGACAAAAGAGGGAAACCTGGCGATTCACCTATGAGGATTGTACCTCCTCAAATCTCCCCGACATGGCTGAAACACTATTGGACAAGAAGGACTATAGCTTGCTCCACAGACATGCACTACCTCATATGAAGACTCCATGAGAACCGTGGCAACCAGACGAAGGCGGCAAGCCAAAAATCAAAGTCGATGGTGTACTGAGTCATCGGGTCGACAACCCCCCCAAAGGTCAGTGGTACCTCGAGGACAACATGTCTGTAGAGATAAAAACCAGTAAAGGAATCAATCACAAAGCTTTAAAACAAACCTCTGAGCAACAATGTAGATAAGTGTTCTACTCGAATCACTAAAGTAGACCTTGGCGTGATCAAGGAAGGATGGAAAATGGCAGATGGAGTTACCGAGAACGTGTAGGTGCAAGCAATAGAACTCCAATGTCCCCTATCAGACGCAATAGCCACCAGAGTCCAGAGAATAAATTAGGTTGGGGAAGGTCGCACGAGGGAAATCGGCAGCAATTAAGCAAGGAGGATAGAAGGTAAGGGACCAGGGATGAGTTCTGGGCGATTAGGCAAGGGGTATATATAGGTTAGCACTCCACTGTAAAACCAGGCTTGGCACCACAATTGAGCATTTTTGCAAGGATGGAGGAATGTAGGCAAGTCTGGGATAGGAAGATTCGGGAGGCTGAGACAAATCCAACAGAAGAAAAATAAGAGGAAACTGTTGAGAAACTAGAATCTAGAAGAAAAGTAAAATTGGGGTTACTGTACCCGATGGGTTGCTCTCCTACTTGATGTAGGAGATGATACCACTGTTAGATCGAAATTTGATGGCTTAGATCATGAGTGATAGTAACCAAAGTGTGCATAAGGAAAGTAAGATGACGAGCATATGATTAGAATCTGATGGATGAAATCATGTGCATAATCGCATTAGGAAACCAAGGCACGCTACAGTGTGACAAAATCAGTTTCATTTAATAAAGTGAAACTTGTATTTAATTTCCTTTTTCTCTTTCTTCAATTAAGAGTTCAAACTTTATCCAAATTAAGTGAATTTTTGCATGAAGGCCAATCAAGGATGTAGAGTCCAATTATGTAATTAGATTTCATATTTGAAAACTTTTTATGTATTAATTAAGCAAGTCATGTTTTCTCTTTCCTCTTCATTAATGATACTAGGATTACTTCATCCACAAGAAATATTTATTGTGTTGAATAGGAATTTTCCATCAATTTTATCCCTTGAAGTTATTTATCACATGATTTTACATTTTGAGCTTTATTTACACTTTCTCTCTCCTAAACACATTAGAACATTAAAGATTGTCCAAATTAGTTGAAAATTGACACATAACCTTATTTTAACATGTAGATTTCGAATCTAAAATTAATTTACTCTTTGGAGTCATTAAATGTTTTATTTCATATTTTGAGGAAAACTCACCTTTTCTTTTCTAAATAAAATAGATATAATTATTATTATCCCAAAATTGTGAAACTTGAACTCCAAGCCAAAACATATCCAAAATGAATCTAAATCTATCTAATTAGTCTTCCTTTTATGAGTTTTACATAATTAAAATTTGTGGCCCATTTGTATTTTAGTTAACATATTATTTCATCATGATTATTATCATTCTTCCAATTATATTCCATATATTCATATTAACACTAAAGGAGTTATGTAAAATTATTTTTCACGAATCCTTATGTATCCTTCTTTATGAGACATATTTTATGTGTCAATTATAGGTCTAAGACAAATTAAGTTATATTAGGATGATTAATTCATGCATTAGGGTTTTACTTAACATCTTTAAAGTTCAAACCTTAACCTTATTTGGCTAAGCTCAAAGATCTAAGGTCTCTAACCTCCTAACCTTAGAATAGGATAAGGTTCTAGGATTCGGTATGTTACACAATGACTAGCCCTAGACTCCTAAAATTATGGGGAAATGGGATAATGGCAGTGCGGGGTTGGTTGAGTTTGTCTCAACCTCTCTATGTCATATCTGACAAAAGATGATGATTAGGGAGGATGGGAGAGATTAAAGGAGATTGGGATCTGTTCTTATAGGAAAAGATTGAGATCAAGGTAGGAGAGCTCCTTGGCCTCAGTTTCACCCATATTTGGGAGTTCAGGTCTGTCCAAACTCACCCTATCATAGTTTCTCCACACACTTTATAAAAAACACTATTTACAAAATGAAATATCTAGGCCACGTCAATGCTCCAACTAATCTCAAATTTTAGGATCATACTCACATTATTTCTCTTCTTCATTCTGCAAAAACCAAGCCTTAGATAATCTATGAGTTAGACAAAAATTGGCTTCCAAGCAACACATAGATAAATATATAGTAATTACTTAGGTCACAAGGCATCTTGGAATCTTCCAGATTTCCTTATATAATCTCTTAATTCCTTTATCAACAAACTAAAATTATTATTGTATTTATTAGAACCTAAAATACTAAATTCTCAGTCTGTTTCTCAAGCACCTATTGGTAAACTCAAAAGTACTTTAATGGCGTTTAGTTGGGATCCTTGGGCCCATGGCTAGAACCTAGGCCTTCCTATGAATCCAAAAGCTTCACCATATTCTCAATTACAAAGTTAAGGCCTAAAACACCATACTATATTAAGTTCAGTGCATATAAACATATTTGTTTAATATATTTTTATTTACATGAATGAAAGATTTAATCTAATTCTAGAGCTCAAATTTGTCAACCAAAACCATTTCATCTTACACATTACTCCATTTTGATCTGTACATCATACTATTGTATCAAATCTAACTCCCAAAGTTTGATGTCATTACATTCACCCACCTTAAAAGAAATTTTGACCCCAAAATTCGAACTAAATCTAGTTAAGGTGAATGACAGCCTTGTTAGCCACATGCAGTAAGGCTAGAAACATCCCTTACAAACGTTTTTAGTTATATCAATATTAATAAATTGCATTTAGGTAAAATTTATCTATATGTTGAGGTTGGAACCCAAATTTCATTCAAAGGTAGTTCCACATCTTCATTCATTGCATCATATTATCACTAGGCGATCATATTTTTTGCTTGGTGACTAAATTTTCACTTAGGTCTCAAACATGCTAATCATCCTTCATTATATATGTCTCAAACATACTAATCATCCTTCATTATATATGTGATATGATGAGGTAAAACCTCTATACTCAAGATCATATCATCAACTCTATATTGTGGTATTCATCAACATGTAGCACTTATGTGTATCAAAGGTGGCTACTTAATCTCTTGCACATGTACTAAGGTGAAATGAATATTTGGTTGTAGTCCAAATACAAAGTTAACCTTGTTTTCATGTATAGAGATGGTGCATCCACACATTATCTCATTATTATAGAATTATGTTAAGTCATCCTCAACAATAACTCCCAGAACATGAATATATTTTAACTCCATGAGTTTTTTTGGATTTCATTAACCCAAGGGGAAAGAGTTTTTTTCAGTATTCTTGAGTTTATAAACAACATCCATTAATATTGTATTATGACCATTATTACAATAGTTCTTGTATTCCTTATGTCTACATCTCATGTATCGGCCTTAGTCATTCCCTTAAGGTCTCTAGGGGTATAAGTACCTTTGAAGTGATCTCTTTTTTATCCCAAGGGCCTTATGTACTTCTAAAGGGCCTTTCTCTTGACCCTTTGAGCCTCATGTACTCATGGAGTGGTCATTCTTATAACCCCATGGGCCTTATATACTAATGGATGGCTTTTTTCTAACTCCACGTGCCTTATGTGGTTAGGGCATGATCACCTCTTGACCTAGTTGGATCTCATGTACTGTTATACCTACTTGATCCTAGGGTTTGATTTAGGGATTTACCTTACCCAGGGTTAACTAAGATGTTATATCTTTATTTTCTCTCTCTCTCATTACTTACACCTTGGTTCAGGATAATGGTCTCCAACTTATCCTGACAAGGTGGTAGTGGTAAGGGATTTCATGCCTTGTATCCCTCACCCACCTAATCCTTCAAACTTTAGGTCCCTTTTAGGATATCCAAAGTCATCACAATTTTTAAAACAAAAAATGAGGTTGGCCAACTCATATATCTGGGAAAGTCCATTCTAGGGTGTCCTATTTGTTTTAAATAAAAGTTTAGCATCTCTATACACAACTTGTCCCCATGGTTTTAGGGTTATTTCTCCTTCATAGGTATGTTACCTCACTAGAAATGACTCACATCAAGTCTAAATGCTATATCCTAAAAGTGAGTTGTCAGTCTTACCTATTTCCTTATGATTTGTTTTATATTTCTACATATCCTCATACCCTTAATTAAGTCATCAACCTAAAATGCCGATAAACAAAACATGAGTCAGTATGCAATATTATATATGTGGGGTGCAAACAAAATGCGCAAATATAAATATCATCACGTATTACTCATCAATCAAATAACTGCACATATGAAATCACATTTTTATTTCATATTCTATCCCATGCTTGTCATTCCACCTTGGGTGTATTCATTTCTCTATCCATCACTTGACTTATCTAAACTACCCCTTGGTATGTCTAACATTGGGTTCAAAATATCTTAGTTTTCCTTTATATGATACACACAAGCATTATATTCGAGTTGGAATGACCTAAACATCAAAGTAGTTTAATCATAGAATCAAACATAAACAAACCATAGCAAATCCTTAGAAGTTGATAATAATGGGTATTCATATATTAATCATGTGCCTATTTTTCAATGCATAAACCATGCAGTTATAACCCTAGTACTTCAAGTTGTATATAATCCAAACAAGATGTATCCCATGAAAAAAAGTCAATCGAAAAGGATGTATAGAACTAAGGTGCCACCATGGTATTCATATGATTTGAATTAGGGTCTAATCTAGGTAAAGATCCTACTGGTCTTGGTTTTGGGTGCTATTAGGTTTATGTTTCAAAATATGATTCTCATGTACAAGGTCTTATGACTTATAAACCCTAAAAGTACATTAATGTAACCCTAGACTTGTAATTATCAGGATATTCTAATTTCACTCACTAAGGTTAGATTATTCCACACGTTGATCATATTTGACAAGTTCAATGTCGTAAATATCAAATCTAGGTTTACATATAGTAATAACATTATAATCATGCACTAAAACATACTTTTTAAACTAGAAGCATAGTCAAGCCTTGAATCTATTTTATTCATATTCTACATTTTTTGATGAACTTGGTATATAATTTCATTATATTTTGAGCTACCATGATTTTCTAGATTTATTTAAATTTAAACATAAATGGGTCAATTAGAAGGCATCAACCACATCATCAATAAGAACTTATTCCTATAGTTGTGGGTTAGGGTCGGAGCCAATGGGCCCTTGCCACGTCGACTCTAAATCCCAATGCAGGACATCCTTTTAGGATAGGGGATATGAGCCTATTACCCTTACAATGTGATTTGGGCTGATCACGTGGGTCAGGGAAGTGTGGTAAAATCCCAAGGGGAGTTCTCATCCTCTTCCTCATACATTTAAAGTTTGATTGCATCACTCCAGGAGTCAACCTCAAGGTTGACTCTAATGTTTGGCTCTACAGTAGAAGAGGAGAGGTTGACTAGCATCATTACTCTCCCATGAACCTACCGATGCATTCCTCAATGGAAGAGGTGATCAATGTAGGAAGTATTTGATTGATATTTACCACTTAGGATCAAGGATTATGGGTGAGGAAATTTACCTAAAGTCATGGAAATTTGAGGCTTTGGCTAAAATTTTGGAAGCTTGGAGAAGCTTCTTGCCTCTCATGCTAGTTTGTGGTGGCCATAGGCATGAACTCCAATGAGGAGCTTCAAGTAGTAGGTGGTGGAGATAAACACCTTACCTTGGGTATTCATTGATCCCTTACAAAGGTTGAGATCTCTTAATGGCATCCCTACTGTGCTCTAGGCTAAAAGATTGTCCTGGTAGGTCTCTAGTCCAACGAGATGGAGGTTGTTGTCAGAAATAGTAGAGATTGGTGGAGAGTCTCAGGTGTCTTAAGAGAAATATCGAGTAGGTTTGAATTCTAAGAGTCACGATGGAACCCTCTGATGCCTCATATAGGCATGCAGTTCTGGGGAGAGGCGATCACTGACTAGTCTTACACTCCCAAAATCCTAGGGAATCGGGCATTGTCCAAATACTAGAGATAATGACAGTGCGGGGGTTGGTTGAGTTTGTCATAGCCTATATGCCAAAGGTATCATATCTAGTAAAGATGAGGGCCAAATAAGGTGGGATATATATAAGGATCTCATGTTCCTGTTCCTATAGGGAAAAAGATCAGAGATGGGGTAAGGGGGAGAGATCCCTAGCCTCAATGGTTCCCAATATTTGAGAGTCTTGGTCTAATAGAGTCTCTCTTTTATAGTTTTTTTGTATGCTTTTTAATTGAAAACTATACTTGCACAACTAGTTATGTAGGATGAATAAGTGTTCTAATTAATATCAATTTTTAGGATAACACCCACATTACTATTATCCTTCACTAGGCCAAAGACCAAGCCTGAAATAATATATTAGTTAGGCTAAACTTGGTTCCCAAGCAATACTTACATAATTATTTTATTAATTACTAAGGCCACAAGGAATCTCAGAATCATATGGTTTTTCTTTTATAATCTCTTAATTCCTTTGTCAACCAAATAAAACTGTCTTTGGTATTTATTATCAACATGAAATATTAAATTCTCAATTTGTCTCTCAAGGACTTATTTGTAATATCAAAAGTAGTTTCATTGGGCTTAGCTTGGATACTAGAGCCCAGGATTTGAATCTAGACCTTTTCAAGAATTCGTAAGCTTCACCATATTCTTAATTACAAAATTAAGACTTGAAACAACATAGCATATCAATCAAAGTCTCATATAAATATATTTTTTAATATTTTTTTCCTTTACTTGGATTGAAGACTTAATATAAGTCTAGTGACGTGGTCTATTATTGCACTAAAAAACTCACCCAAGGTTGAAATCCCTAAGTTTTTACCAAAACCTTGTGCAATAATACCACCCACAAGCAGACGGGTCTTATCGCAATATAGTTGAGGATCAAATCCCAAGGGACAATGTTTTTAAGAATCTTTCACTAGTCAAATATAGTTGAACCAAGACTAATATTTAGAACAAAGGTTGTCTTGAAGTTAATTAAACTAAATGCGAGGAAAGTAAAGAGCAGGATTAAAAGTTGATTAAAGATTAATGATGGGAATCGCTGGGATGGACTCGGGTTTCACCACCACTACACATGCAAACACATCCAAACACAAACATTCATGCTAGATATAACCATCCAAATGAAGTTGTTGCAAACCCTCCATACAGACGTTAGGTTTGCGTAAGCATCACCTTAAGCATCAGATGTCTCATCACCATCCAGATCACACACTTACGGCTCTGAAGATACATATATCCAACTGAAGTTGTGGCCCTCCGTTAGGATGTTTAGGCACACAGTAGCGTCACTATGGGCTAGATGGCTCATCCTGTCACAGATCACACACTCACGACCTCAGGGAATCCCATCTGATTTCTCATCAGGGAGTCAACCGCATTAATCGACATTTAAAACCTACATATAGAAGTTCTCACACATAGGAACGAACAAGATAAATGCAAGCAGGTGATCAACCCACACGCACACATCAAACGATTAACAGCGAAGTGAAAAGTTGTATACAAGCCATGGAATGTTTAATATTTGAACATGTAAGCATGGGCAGTGGGGCTAGTCCCCGCACCCCAACAAAAAAGGACTACTCACTCATGGAGAGAGAAACAAGAAAAACAAGAGAGAGGGAAGATTCCGCCATGGCCATCGTAGAGAAGATGATTGTAGCTTGGTGGAGAGGTAGTCTTCTACACGCCGGTGGAGCAGATCTCAAACGAGGAGGGAAGAACACCACAGCAGATGGGGCAGATCTTCTTTCTCCACCTTCTCTCTCTTCTCGATCTTCTTGCTTGCAGTAGAAGGAGCAGCTCGTGGATGTGATGGCAGCGTAGGCACGACGTAGATGATGAAGACGGCTGCAGATCTGGGTTTCCACCTCAGATCTGGATGAACGGGTTGAATAGAGCAGATAGATGGATGAACCAGGGGCCAAACACTTCTTGGGCATAACCTGGCTGTGGAGGAGACTGTCTCCTTAGGATGAGGATAGACCTGCAGCCTAACGGCGTCTGGAGAGGGTGCCTTGAATGGCTGGAGTAGGGTCCTATTTATAGGCCTGATTGGGCACTGTTCGTTGTGCAAAGTGCCACGGTTGTGGCCTATTTTCAAGTGGTCACAGTTTGTTCTTCAACAGCTGGTTGCGGTTCTTGTGATGAAGTTGCGGTCACGGTTCTGTTCTTTCACCCCTTGGTCGTGGTATATGCCTGCTCTGGTCGTGGTTCTGGTGATGAAGTTGCGGTCGGCAGGCAGGGAGAGATCCCAGATCGCGGTTGGAGACCTCTGACCCCGGTCGCGGTGCGTAGCAGAGGAAAGAAAGATCACAGGCTACAAGTCACGGGCAGGAGAGACATGGAAACCGCAGTCACAGTTGTTGATTAAGTCGGTGCTGGTGATTGAGGTCTTGGGCCATGGAGGCAGAAGATGAGTCACGATCATGGGAGTCGTGATCAACAGAGGTGGATGGTTGCGGTCTCAAGCCGTGGAGTGAAGGTATAGGCGTTGTTGTTGAACTGGAGGTGTTGATTGCGGGAGGAGAAGGATCAGTTGGCGACAACCATGGAGGAGGTCGAGGTCTGAGAATCACAGCCTGTGATGGGTCACGACTTGGATATGAGGCAACTGCGGGCGTGGTGTTGGTTGCTTATGACTGCTCGAGGTTGGCGTGGGGGAGAGAAGACTGTGATCGTGGCGCTGTCTGGAGGTCGCGGTTAGGAGGCATGGAGGTCGCGATTTTTGTCGAGGACCCTAGTCGCGGTGTTGACGGTTGGGGAACCGAGTCGCGGTCTGGCTGGGGGAAACCGTGATCGCAGTATTAGGAAGAGAAGCACGGGAGGGGAGGTTGTGGTGTGTATAGGAAAATCCAACCCGCGAGTGTAGGGAAAGAAAGGGTCGCGGTCTGTAGAGATGGGTTGTGGCCCAAAGGGTATTGTGGGTCCTCGCAGTGTGTAGAGAATGGGGGCAGAAGATGTAGAGGATGGGCTCGGTCGAGGCACAAGAAAGGAAGAGAGCCCTCGTAGCTATTGACTTGAATAAAGAATAAAAGGGGCGTGACTAGTTATATGGGTCGAGAAGCTTGTACCCAAACTTGACTTCTTAGACTTAATTAGTCCTGCAAATAGGTGTATAAATTGAATTAAAACAAGGATAAATTCGATTAAGCCAAGTCAATGTGCATATTAGAAGATAAAGCCAATAAAGGCGATTGATCAGAGAAAAATAGGGCCCAAGATGGTGACTGAAACCATGATGAATATGCATTCATCAAAACACCCCGAACTTAAACGTTGCTCATCTTCGAGTAACAAAAAATTTGAAACAGTCGCCAAATGAATGCCTTCACTCGTGTGATTGCCTCACCTGCACATCACGATCGTCTCTTCTTTACTCTGTATGACTAAGCATCTCAACTTTCTGAGACCACTAAACACATCTTACAATATCTTCGTTCTTTAGTTTGTTTCCCAACATCACTTCCTCCCTATTTTTTCCAACACTAAGCATGTCTAAGAGTTTTGTAAGAGTTCAGAGATACCCACAGAACAACAAGTGTGCACCTGATCTGACACTGGTGTTTTCAAGATATTGGGCAAAAATAGGCATTCATTGTGCCAGTAGGGTGAAAAGGGGGTGAAGGGGGGTATGGAAGGAAGAATTAAATCTCTCCTCTATTCGACTCGAGATTTTTATTATATGATTGCAGTTTCATTGACTGGCACTATATTGGCTATTTTTGTTTCTTTTTGATGGACGGGGGGGTAAGAAGATGATAGAAGAAGTTTAGAAGAGAGTTTTGATTAGAATGCAACTTGATTTACAATTCAGTGCACCTAGTTGTTCTCCTTATCATACTCTGCTCAAATAATGACTTGATGTGGATCTAGTGGAGATTCCATGATATTGTTCTACTAGTCAGTTAGGAAGCACAATGTGTTTGATCCCTCTCAGTTCAACAAATACTTGCCATTTTTATTGATCATGATATTAGGATTCATAAGCTTCACACGATGATTTCTAACCATTGGCTAGTTTCAGAAATTGTTCCCCTTGAGGCTTCGCTTCGGATAAGGAGTTTATAATGATTCAAAACTGCATGGAAAAATAGGATAGCCGACTAGGTAATGGCTTTGGTTGAAAAAAAAGCATCAAAACTTCATCAAGTTTCTATACAAACTATTTTTAAAACTTCAAAATTTTGAAAAATTGCTCAAAATTGCAACGATGAAATCTTAAGTCTGAAACAGATAGGAGTGGGTAGAAAGTAAAGTACGTACCACCCACCCTCCACCCTAAACTTAGAAGTTTGCTCATCTTGAGAAAACTATAAATCCAATATGGAGGGGAAAATTCATGCCGGTTGGACCACCAGATGTGGTTGTGTTCCAATCAGTGCGTGTGTCCTCCATCTGAAATTTCAAGAATGAAAAATATCAGAACTTAAGATTGCATCTGGCTACGCCTTGTTTAAAACTAAAAATCAAAGTAAAAATCTAAGGTAAGGGTCGGTTTGCCTCTCGACAAGCGCCTTTGTTTTATGTCGTTGGCTCGACATGCTTCCTTCAATTGTCGGGCAGATAATTTGGTTTGGAAAGATTCAGATATGCTTCAGCATTCATGTCAGCTGAGGTGAAGTATCTTTTTAGGCATTGGCCATTGACCACAAATTCTCCTATATTTTCACTACATATAACGAAGGCACCATGTGGGTGGATGCTCTTAAAAATGTAAGGTCCACACCATCGAGAACAGAGTTTTCCTGGGAACAATCTCAGTCTTGAGTTAAATAGAAGAACTTGGTCTCCCATTCGAATGTCCTTCCTCTTCATATGACCATCGTGCCACAACTTTGTGTGTTCTTTATAGATTCTGGCATTCTCATAAGCACTCATTCGGAGTTTATCTAGCTCCTAAAGTTGCAGAATCCTGGTTTCGCCAACTTTCTCCATGTCAAAATTTAGTTGTTTGATTGCCCACCAAGCTTTGTGTGCGAGTTCTATAGGCAGGTGACATGACTTTCCATAGATGAGTCTGAAGGGTGTCATTCCAAGAGGAGTCTTAAAAGTAGTTTGGTAGGCCCACAAGTCGTCATTGATTTTCACTGACCAATCCTTTCGGTTGCGGCCTACTGTCTTTTCTAAGATAGCTTTGAGTTGACGGTTTGAAACCTCTACCTGCCCACTTGTTTGTGGGTGGTAGGGGGAAGCTACCTTGTGTGGTACACCATATCTTCTCATCAATGCTTCAAAGCTTCTTTCCAAAAAATGAGAACCTCTGTCGGATATCACAGTGTGTGGGACTCCAAAACAGGGAAATATAATGTCTTTGAATATTTTAATGACTGGTTTGGAAACGCTAGTTACTATTGGTATGGCCTCTACCCATTTAGAGACATAATCCACTACGACTAGAATGTAGCAAATTCCATGTGAGGATATGGGAATGGGCCCATGTAGTCCACTCCCCAAACATCAAAAATCTCTACTTCTTGCCATAGCTTAAGTGGCATCTCATCTCTTTTCATAATGTTACCCGTTCTCTGACACTTGTCACATGATAAAACAAAGTTGTAGGCATCTCTGGATTTGTTTGGCCAAAAGAAACCACATTGCAAAACCTTCAAAGCAGTTTTCTTAGAACTCATATGGCCTCCAACTGGGCCTGAGTGGCATTGCTCTAAAACAAGTTGGGCTTCTTCCTCAGTGATACAATGTCTGTAGAGACCATCAGCACAGAGCTTGAAGAGGTACGTTTCATCCCAGTGATATTGCCTCACATCATGCATGAATTTCTTCAGTGCATTTCCAGTACATTCAGGAAGGATGACACTGGCGGCGAGGTAGTTCACATAGTCCTAGTACCAAGGAGTAGCTTCTGAGACTTTCATGAGCTGGTCATCTGGAAGAGAATCGTTAATTGGGATCTTTTTAGTGTCTAGGGTGTGGATACGACTGAGGTGATCTGCCACAACATTCTCTGTTCCTTTCTTATCTCTTATCTCAAGATCAAATTCTTGCAAGAGGAGAATCCGTCTGATCAGCCTGGGTTTTGCATCTTTCATTTTTAGGAGGTAACTGATAGCAGCATTATCTATGTAAACAACGACCTTCGAACCAACGAGGTAGGATATGAACTTGTCAAAGGTATACATGACTGTTAGGAGTTCCTTCTCAGTAGTTGCATAATTCCTCTAAGCTTTGTCAAGGGTCTTTGATGCATAGTAGATGACATGATGTTTCTTCTCTATACATTGGCATAAAACGACTGCATAGTCATTGGCATCACACATTATTTCAAATGGGTGCCCCCAATCTGGATCTCGGATGATGGGTGTTTTCATTAGAGCATGCTTCAAGTTGTTGAAACTCTTGATGCATTCTTCATCAAAATGGAAATCAGCATCCTTTAGTAACAAGTTGGTCATAGGCTTGGTTATCTTGGAGAAATCTTTGATAAACCTTCTGTAAAAGCCTACATGACCAAGGAATGTGTGAACCTCTCTTACTTTGGTTGGAATAGGGAGTTTGGAAATCACTTCGATCTTTGCCTTGTCCACTTCAATTCCTCGATTACTGACCCTATGGCCAAGGACTATGCATTCTTTTACCATAAAGTGACACTTCTCCCAATTTAGCACTAGATATGCATCTTCACATCATTTGAGGACCGGGGAGAGGTGTTTCAGGCATGAGTCATATGAGTCCCCATATACAGAAAAATCATCCATAAAAACTTCCATAATAGCTTCGATAAGACCAACAAATATGGCCGCCATGCATCGTTGGAAGGTTGTAGGTGCATTACATAGCTCGAATGGCATCCTTCTAAAGGTGTATGTTCCAAATGGGCAAGTGAAAGTAGTTTTCTCTTGGTCATCCGGATGTATAGGAATTTGGTAGAATCCAGAGTAACCATCAGGATAGTAGAAATATTCCTGGTGAGCCAGTCGCTCTAGAACTTGGTCTAGAAAAGGCATCAGGAAATGATCCTTACGAGTTGCCTTATTCAACTTCCTGTAATCGATACACATCCTCCACCCGGTAACTGTTCGAGTGGGGATGAGTTCATTATCTTCATTCTTTATCATAGTAGTGCCACCTTTCTTTGGGACAACATGTACAGGACTCACCCATGGCGAGTCAGATATAGGATAGATGATCCCCATAGTAAGCAATTTAATAACTTTAAGGCGGACTACTTCCTTCATATTTGGATTAAGCTTTCATTGATGTTTGACAGTAGGCTTGTGGTCTTCCACCATGGGGATTCTTTGCATGCAGAGTGCTTGACTGACCCTGGTGAGATCACTCATCTTGTAGCTGATAGCTTTCCTTCTTTCTTTTAATTCTTTCAGGAGTTTATCTTCTTGTTCGGCCGTTAGATCGAAATTTATAATAACTGGGCAGACCTTGAGATCATCTAGAAACATGTACTTTAGTCCCTCATGTGGGGGATTCATTTTAGGAGCTTTTGGTTTCTCACATAGGTCTTTAGCTACATTCACAGCCTTGAGTTCCTCAAATTTATCTTCAGGATCTTCTTCAGCAGCATTAAGTTGGAGAACACAATTTTTACTTGTTCATCAATGGAGTTATCAACAGTCGGGTTTGTTAGAGCCACTTCTAAAGGATTGTCTTGTTCATAATCCTCTTATGTAAGGAGTGACATTTTCTCTATGCAATCAATCAAGTAGACTTCTTCTTGCATGCTTGGTCTTCACATACTTTCAAAAACATTGAACTCGAGGGTTTCTTTACCTAGTCTGAGGAGCAAGGTTCCTTCTTCAACATCAATCAGAGCTCTCGTAGTGGAAAGGAATGGACGGCCAAATATAATAGGGTATCTTGTGTATTATTTTATGTCTATGATGACAAAGTCACATGGGACATAAAAGTCTTTTTCTACCTTGACTGGGACATCCTCAATGATTCCCAAAGGGAGAGTCATAGAATTGTCAGCAAGTTGTATGGTCATGCTAGTTGGAAGCAGTTCTACAAACCCTAGCCTCTTGCAAAGGATAAGTGGCATGATATAGATGCTAGATCCAAGATCGGCCAATCCCTTCTTACATGAAGAGCCACCGATATGGCATGAAATCCCAATGGATCCTGGGTCTTTCTGCTTCTTGGGCATCTTGCTCTGAATGATATCAGAAGTAGTTGTTGCTAACTTAACTATCTCGTATTCTTCAATTATATACTTCCTTGTGAGGAGAGACTTCAAGTACTTTGTCCAGGCTGGTATCTCAGCCAGAGCATCAAGAAAGGGTATATCGACATGAAGCTTCTTCATAGCTTCCTTGAACTTGTTGAATCAAGTATCAAGCTTTGTCTGCTTCAAATGAGCTGGGAAAGGAGGACGAGGCTTGTACACTGGCACCTATGGCTTAGGTGTTTCTTCAACTTTAGTAACAATAGGTTCTTCTGAACTTATTTTATCTGTCTTGTTAGCGGTTGGTGATTCTTTCAGTTGAGATTTATGTACTGTAGAGTCTTGGGCAATCACAAGATCATCATCGTCCATAACAACCATGGGTGTCTTGATAGGAGGACCAGAATAGTCTTTTCCAGACCTGGTGGTGACAGCCTTCAGTTGCTCAAGATGTTTAGGATTGTTCTCTAGTTGGCCAGCGAAAGCTCCAGTAGGTGACTTGAGGCTAGCCGACAGTTGAGCTAGTTGAGATTCAATAGCCTTCTGATGGGCTTGTTGGTTCACTATCATAGTTTGTTGTGACTGCAACATCTTCTCAATGGCTGAGAGTTTGTCATCAGGAGAGATGGGACTGGCTTGCTGTCCTTGTTGTTGATAAGGGACTTGGTTTGGATTATGGAAATGAGAATTGTTCTGATAATTGTTATAGTTTCTATTCTGGAAGTTACCTCTAAAATTCCCTTGATTCTCAAAATTTTGTTGTTGGTTATACTAGAATCTTGGCGGGCCTCGTTGTTGATTATTCAAACCAAGTTGTTGTGAGTTTTTTGCTCTTGAAGGATTTCCATATTAAAAACCTGGATGGTTCTTGTTCTGATTCGGATTATAATATCCTTAACTAGGGATAGTGTTGACAACATTCAGATTTTCCATTTGACCTTCTTGGGTACAAGTATTTCCTAGAACGACACCATAGAGGATATTACAGGCTAGCATATAATGATCGGTGCCTTTACATGTTTCACAGAACAGTGAAGCTGACTTGACTTGTTCTTATTGTCAAGGGGGTGAACGTCTTCTTTCATAGGTGGCAAAAGATTATTCAAGTTGGTCTTACTTGGCAACTAGAAGCTTAAGAGACTTGGTAATAGACTTGTACTCAGGAGTAGCTTCTATCATAGCAACCTTCAGCACTCCTTTACTTACAGGTCTACCCCAGTTGGCTTGATTTTCAACTCCAAGGGTGACAACCTTCCATGCGCTATCATAGCTTTGACGCATGAAGTTTCCCCCAGATGAGGAGTCTAAAAACTTCTTTATATCGTCATCCACACCTCTATAAAAGATTTAGATGATTTAATTCTTAGGAATTCCATGGTGTGGACACTTGCGTAGGAGCTCTTTGTATCTTTCCCATGCTTCTATAAGGGTTTCGCTAGGGACCTGAGTGAACTGTGTTATTCGGCCCCTAATTTCATAGGTGAGAGAAGGAGGATAGAATTTTTCTAGGAAGACATTTTGAAGTTGCTCCCAGGTGGTGATGGGTTCACATTACAAAGAGTTGTACCAACTCATGGCTCTATCAGCAAGAGAGTATTTGAAGAGACGGAGTCTGATGGTGTCATCTATGACTCCATTTTGCTTTGTCATAGCACATAGATCTATAAACCTCAGAAGATGTTCTTGACTATCTTCTCCTTGCTTACCATAGAAAGGGCTATTCTGAAGCAGCGTAACTCAATGTGCCCTAATCTCAAAATTGGCAGCATTGATGGGAGGAGGTTGTACTGGGTGGTGAACATCAGCAGCTTTAGGGATTGAGAATTCTCTAAGGTCTTTTTGTAACTCAGCTTGTTGAGCTGCTTGGATTTCTTCTTGAACTGCAGCTCGGGCTTCTTGCATAAGCCTATCTCTTTGTGCATTAAGGGCTTGAGCTACCCTTCGAGCAATTTCCTCCTCTTGTGCCATCCTTGCTTGGTTTTCTCTACTCTGATGATGAAAGGTTCTTTCTATCTCAGGGTCAAAGCTAGCAACAAGGCCGGAACTGTTCAAGCGGTGCATGCACTAGTCTTTGAGGGTACCTAGGATGGAAAGATCTTTCAGAAGTAAGATGGACGAAGTAGAACCAGATTCAAGTAGATGCTCAATTGTATCAAAATTAGAAGTAAAATACTAAATTAGCCTTAATAGAACTAGATTTAACTAGATGATTTTGTTGTCCCTGGCAACGGCGCCAGAATTTGACGTGGTCTATTATCGCACTAATAAACTCACCCAGGGCTGAAATCCATGAGTTTTTACCAAAACCTTATGCAATAATACCACCTGCAAGCGGATGGGTCTTATTGTAGTATAGTTGAGGATCGAATCCCAAGGGACAATATTTTTAAGAATCTTTCACTAGTCGAATCTAGCTGAACCAAGACTAATATTTAGAACAAAGGTTGGGCTGAAGTTAATTATACTAAATGTGAGGAAAGTAAAGAGCAAGATTAAAAGTTGATTAAAGATTAATTATGGGAATCGCTGGGATGGACCCGGGTTTCACGACCGCTACACGTGCAAACACATCCAAACACAAACATCCAGGCTAGATATAACCATCCAAATAAAGCTGTTGCAAACCCTCCATACATACGTTAGGTTTGCGTAAGCATCACCTTAAGCATCAGATGTCTCGTCGCCATCCAGATCACACACTTACAGCTCCAAAGATACATATATCCAACTAAAGATGCGGCCCTCCGTTAGGATGTTTAGGTACACAAAAGCATCATCATGGGTTAGATGGCTCGTCCCCTCACGGATCACACACTCACAACCTCAGGGAATCCCATCTGATTTCTCATTAGGGAGTCAACCGCATTAATCGACATTCAAAACCTACATATAGAAGTTCTCACAACATAGGAACGAACAAGATAAATGCAAGCAAGTGATCAATCCACAAGCACACATCAAACGATTAATAGCGAAGTGAAAAGTTATATACAATCTATGGAATGTTTAATATTTGAACATATAATCATGGGCATCGGGGCTAGTCCCCCCACCCCAGTGAAAAAGGACTACTCACTCGTAGAGAGAGAAACAAGAAAAACAATAGAGAGGGAAGATTCCACCATGGCCATGGTGGAGAAGATGATCGCAGCTCGGTGGAGAGACAGTCTTCTACATGCCGGTGGAGTAGATCTGGAACGAGGAGGGAAGAACACCACGGCAGATGGAGTAGATCTTCTTTCTCCACCTTCTCTCTCTTCTTGATCTCCTTACTCACAATAGGAGGAGGAGCTCGTGGACATGATGGCGGCATAGGCACGATGTAGATGATGAAGACGACTGCAGATCTGGGTTTCCACCTCAGATCTGGATGAACGGGTTGGATGGAGCAGATAGATGGATGCACCAGGGGTCGAATGCTTCTTGGGCATAGCCTGGCTATGGAGGAGACTGTCTCCTTAGGCTGAGGACAGACCTACAGCCTAATGACATCTAGAGAGGGTGCCTTGAATGGTTGGGGCAGGGTTCTATTTATAGGCCCGATTGGGCATTGTTTGTTGTGCAAAGTGCCACGGTCGTGGCCTATTTTCAAGTGGTCACGATTTGTTCTTTAGCGGCTGGTCGGGGTTCTTGTGATGAAGCTGCGGTCGTGATTCTGTTCTTTTACCCCTTGGTCGTGGTATATGCCTACTCTGGTCGCGGTTCTTGTGATGATGTTGTAGTCGGAAAGCGGGGAGAGATCCTAGGTCGCAGTTGGAGAACTCTGACCCCAGTCACCGTGCGTAGCAGAGGAAAGAAAGACCGCAGGCTGCAGGCCGTAGGTAGGAGAGACATGGAAACCGCGGTCACGGTTGTTGGTTAAGTCAGTGTTGGTGATCACGGTCTTGGGTCGTGGAGGCAGCAGATGGGTTGTGATCATGGGAGTCATGATCAGCAGAGGTGGATGGTCGCAGTCTCGATCCGTGGAGCGAAGGTGCAGGCATTGTTGTCGAACTAGAGGTATTAATTGCAGGAGGAGAAGGAGTTGATCATGGTTAGTTGGTGACAACCATGGAGGAAGTCGAGGTCTGAGAACCGCAGACCACGATGGGTGGTGACCTGGACGTGAGGCAATCATGGGCACGACGTTGGTTGTTGATGACTGCTCGAGGTTGGTGTGGGGGAGAGAAGACCGCAATCGCGGTGCTATCTGGAGGTCGTGGTTAGGAGGCATGGAGGTCTCGGGTTCTGTCGAGGACCCTAGTCATGGTGTTGATGGTTGGGGAACTGAGTCGCGGTCTGGCTGGGGGAAACCGCGATCGCGGTATTAGGAAGAGAAGGACGGGAGGGGAGGTCACGGTGTGTAGAGGAAAATCCAGCCCGCGGGTGTAGGGAAAGAAAGGGTCACAGTTTGTAGAGATGGGTTGTAGCCCAAAGGGTATTGTGGGTCCCCGTAGTGTGTAGATAATTGGGGCAGAAGATGTAGAGGATGGGCTCGGTTGAGGCACAAGGAAGGGAGAGAGCCCTCAACGCTATTGACTTGAATAAAGAAGAAAAGGGGCACGACTAGCGATATGGGCCGAGAAGCTTGTTCCCAAACTTGACTTCTTGGACTTAATTAGTCCTCCAAATATGTGTATAAATTGAATTAAAAAAGGATAAATTCGATTAAGCCAAGTCAATGTGCATATTAGAAGATAAAGCCAATAAAAGCGACTAATCAGAGCAAAATAGGGCCCAAGATGGCGATTGAAACCATGAGGAATATAGATTCATCATCTAGCGCTCAATTCATCATCCAGATTCATATCATCTTACTCATTACTCCACATTAATATTTACATCATATTCTTGTATCAAATTAAAACTCCCAAAGTTTAAGGTTCTACAATATCACACTATCCTTTTTTTAATATTTATAAATGGTAGTGTGTGGGAATCAAGGTCGAAGGAGGTAGAAGATGTGGTCCTTATGACATGGCATATTAGGAGAGATTCATGAGGTAAAATTGTTGATGTCATGCAACAATTTTCATTCTTTTGGGCATGTGGTAGTCATGGTTAGTTCCCTCTTTATCCTTTTCTTCTATTTTGTAATCTTCTTTTTAGTTTTCCTCAATACTTTGTCTTATATGACGCTAGTTGAAACAAGATCAACATATATTTTTCCCTACTTGTCTATATCACTTACATTTGAACTACATAATAGCTCAATTCTATCTCCTTATTTTATTCTTTGGTTAAACAAAATGATGCAACACCACATTAAAGATATTTGAAGTTATTTAATACTCTCAAAGCATGTGCGATGAACACTTGTTTACCTAGTGTTTCTGAATTCTCGATAGTGTGAGAGAGAGAGAAGATGAGAATTACATTCTATTCTTTACAATCTATGAGAGAATTCATGTTTGCAAATAAAACAAACTAGTCACATTTAATTCAAACTCAATTTAAATTTTAGGGTATAGATTAGTGTCTTTGAAGTTGCAATAGAAACTAGTTAAAATTTGTTGAATTTACTTGGGAGACAGAGGGTCCTCACTTAGTATGCTACCCTCAACTTTGATGAAATTATCTAATGACTTAGTAAAAGATATCTCCAATAGTAGAGACAATCCTATGGTTTCATATAAACAACAATCGTGTTGAGATGCTATTAGAATATATTAATTGAATACTTTCTCACTTATAACATTCGTAATGATTGAATAACTAGGAAATAGGACTACAATTTGTTGAGTTTACACGGGAGAATGGTGATCCTCACTTTTTTTGTTGTACTTATATTCACTAAAATCACCTGATTCTTGAGTTTGGATCCTCGTCAGGAGTGGAGGTAGACACATAGTTCCAAAGATACAAGAGGCCTACTAAGGCGACGATAATGGAATGTGACATTAAGACACTTTCAACACACCTAAGGAATTTAGTGCTTAAGAATGTAAAATTTTCATCCCTATTACTATTACATTAAGGTGTTATCTCTTTAATAGACATGTTTGGATATAATCATGTACATTGGAGGCTGATGAGCCCATACGATGAAACACTTATACACACCAAGTTGTGACATGATCTTAGTGGCACTGGTAACCCTAAAGTAAAACATGAAGGATAATTGGATATGATTTATTTTAATCTACCTTGATAGGTTCAACCAATAAAGTAAGAGAATAATGAACAAGAATACCAAGAAATAGATGACTGGATGAGTATGATCAATGTTGTGTGCATTTCACATCAGCTTATTATACGTTTTCACACACAAATTTAGTTCATTTTGTTTTCATTTAGCCTCTATTCATATTCTTCTTGTCACCTTTTTTGTTATTTTTCTTATCTCATGATGTGTATTGCATATATGTTTCAAAAGGGTCAAATTTGAGATAGCCCAACTCAAATCTGACCTTAATGGGGCTTCTCCATGCTTTGTAGATCATTTAGAGTCTTATTCTTACTAAAATAGCATCGCACACGGTGTGTCTTGTTTAAGACACGACATGTGTGATTCCAGTTAGCTATGCATCCAGTCGAAGGGAGAAAGACACGACGTGTTCCCCTTTCGAACACAACGTGTGCGATTACAGAAAGTATTGAAGGAAGCAAGACACGACATGTCCCTCTCAGACATGGCGTGTGCCTGGGATGCCAAAGTCGACTATATCTTTTTGGAAACTCAAACGACGTGTATTAGTTTAACATGTCGTGTACTTTTCACTTGCATCGACTCACGAAGGTCAGAACATGACATGTCCTCCATAGTACACGCTGTATCACTGTTAGTTTCAGTAAAACTGAAAAACGACGCCCTCATTTTTAAAGAGAAAATCAACTAAGGGAGCAGTTATCACTTGTCATATTGCATTGGTCTTTCGTCCAAGAGGAGGTCTAGAGCAAAGGAGGGCGATTTTGGGTGGAAGAAGGTGGTTTCTTGCCAAATGACCTCCATTCTTCTTCTCGTCTTCTCTATTTTCTTCTTCGAAGGTGCAGCAAAGCTTCTTATCTCCACCAAGCTTCTCGAAAGAGAAGATTGTCTGGTTTAGAGAAGATTTAGGAGTGAAATTTCATCCCCAGGCTAGAATTCTACTTCTCTTGGGTTACATCTTCAATTCTCCTAGCTTTTCCTTCTCTAGATCATGTTAAACTCTGAAAATTCTGTAACATTTCTACAATACTTCATCATGGATGAGTAGACTTCTTTTTCTTAGGCATAGGAGAGTAACTCCCATGTCGTGACATGTATGGAACATGATATTTTCATTCTAAATGCTAAATTCTTGCTTTTCTAGCATTTGAGTATCAGTTCTTACTTCTTGCATATATGGCTGGCCACTATGTATGCATGTTTTATGCTTTCTTGCTTGATTTGAGAAGATAAGTAGGAGAGTAAGGAGTTAATCTCTTGGCAACTCCTCCTTTACCATGAGAGTGGAAATCATGGAGTTGAGGAGTAGGTTTGTCATCCAAAATGAAATACATACACGAGAGTGTTGTATTGAGTTAGGATCGCTATATTCATACTGAGAGGTGAAGTCTAACATACAACACTCCTTTGCAAGTGCTTGGTATGTCTAATTTCGTGTTACTACCTCATGTTATGATGTATTAGTGAAATCCTAAGTCCAAGATTGATTAAAATCTGAAATCAAACCCCTTTAAGTAATCCATTTACTATTTAGTTTAATTCCCAAATTTTAGTTTAATCAACCAAATCACTCTTTGTAAAGGTCGAGATTGTTGAAACTTAGCATTATTGTGTTTAATTGATTACTAAGCTCCTTGTGTTCGATCTCGACCACAACTACTCCTGTATACTTGCGGGAATTAACTAGTTGAGTAAAAAGATCATTTATATGATTCAAACTCGTTAGTGTAACAACCGACAATCAACCTCGTATTACATATGTTTATTTCATACGTTTAATTTACCTTTTTAAATTGTTTATTTGTAAGCATACATGACTTTGATATCCTAATTTAATACTATTTTTAAACATTCTATATCAAAACTACTTCTTAGAAGTCAATTATTTATTTGAGTAGAATAGTAAAATTTTATCTCAATATCGATGGTCTAATGTTTGTAGGGACTTAACCACTCTTGTTGCATATATGTTTTAGGTCTAAAAAAACACCTTAGGACTCTTGTATTGACTAGTCAGTGCATAAGTAGATCAAACAAAACCAATAGTGAGAATTCCAGTTGCATGTGATATTTTGGTGGTTTTAGTAGAAGAGTCGTCTAGGTCCTCCAATGTCTTGTACATGGTGTTTTCTGTGACGTCTCCGGATTTTCTAAAACTTAATCTGATGTGTGACCTCTAAATTGAAAACCTCACCTCTGTGAGAATCCCAATTTAAACATCACACACTAGGCTAATAAAGATAAAATCAAGGGAGTCAGAAGGAAACAACAGTAGTACATGCATGCACATGAACAATAATAAAACCATACACACATGTTCACCATTCAACATATAATTACAACATAAATTATTACAACATTTGATATTACATATTAAACAGCAAACTTATACATACACATGTACTACCACTAAACTATAGGATCTTAAGACAACAGGTCCACCTATACATTAGCTCGCCACACAACACTCACTAACTTGGTTCTTCAAGAGCACAAGACCACAACCTAAACAAAAGATTACATGCATTACACGTCAGCACAATATTCAAGAATATTGTACTGAGTACGCCTATGTGTCTTTTATATACCTCTCATCATATCTTGGCAATAAGATAAAATTAATACTTGGCAGTAACAGAAGAATATAAGAAAAGCATATACTTGCACAAAGATGTTCATTAACAAAAGAGAACACATATTTTAAGCATAATTTCCATTATATCATCCATGCATTTACAACTTGAGAGTTGAATGCATTAAGGCCTTTATGATCACTACCAAAGAGTTGGATCATATGTACGATGTGACCACTACCAAAGAGTTGGGTCCAAGCACACTACCAAAGAGTTGGTGCTTCCATATGTACAACGTGACCACTACCAAAGAGTTCGGTCACTTCCAAGCACACTGCCATAGAGTTGGTGCTTTCATATAATGGAACAAATATATTATGTTTGATGTGTTCATAGCAATACGTATGGAAATTCAAGCAACATATCATACAATACAATCATTTCAATCAATACCATATGCCAAGTCTTTACTACCATATAACACAAGCATAATGTATAATAATCCAAGTAAGAGGTAATGGTGTACCTTCCAAAGAGATATCCTAATCACATATTCCTCATGTCAGCTATATCCTTGGTCAACCTTGATTAAGATAAGATCACATACTATCATCAGGTTCTGATCATCTTACATCTCGTCTTAACCCTAATTGTGTTCATTAGGGTTTTACTTATCTCATTAGGATATTCTCATGATTACTTGTATTCTTATCTTATATTTATCTTACTGATATCATATTCCAGATTATTGTTCATCATCTGGATATACTCATGTGTCACATTATTATGTGAACATATTTAACATTATGTCACTTTCATTAACCATATGAGGGTTACATCACATGTATTAAGGGTGATCTTCATATAACATGAATTTGTGTATATAACTGATCTCAAATTTATATATTATCTTCCAATTATAAACATGAGGGTTTTCTGTAAATCTCATCATTTATTGAGCATGTAGGTATTTATTACATTTTATTTAGGGTTTTTAGCCCTAATTAGCCATGTGGAGTAAATTACATGTTTTTGTGCATCAACATAACCATATATGACATTATATGCAATATAAACATGGTTATGGACTTACTGACATTTTTCCATAATTTTATATCATCATTTAATATTTATTACTCATGAACTAAGCATTACACATCTTACATGATATCACTCATATTAATGTATCAAAAGCCTGATAATATCATTCTACTGTGTTCTACTCATTTTTCTGAGAATTGCAATATATTACTTGTATTTTTATGATGCTCAAGCTAATTATTAGAAATTATGCAAGATCTAGACATTTCTGAGATATTTACCATGTTCAACGAATTAGCAGTCGCCACGTGGCGTGTGAGAGGCGTAGCCCTTTGCTTGGCCTGCTTGAGCCGGGCGGTCTACACACTGGACCGGTCTGCGTCCTCCCCCTTTCCCAGGTCGCGGGTGCCTCTGTTTCCTCTGTGAAACAGAGCACCACCTCTAGCAACCTCTCCCGTGAGGTTTCCATGGTGCTCTGGGCATCTTTGCCTTGCGAACCCATGCTTGCTCAGTCTGAATCACCTATGTAGCTGGAACGGCATGCTCCTCTTCGAGTCATCATGCACATGCTACATCAGCATCGCCTGGGATGTTGCGGCGGAGGTAAAGGGGCGCACTACCCCCCTCTCAAGCGCAACCTCCATTCGTCAGCGCCGCCATCAGCTCTCGCTCCGGCGAGCAATCGTACAGACCAGGTACTCCTCTCCCTATCTAATGGCCTCATAGAAGCACTAAAGCACCTGTGTTGGTTTGTAGCACAGCTACCGCCTATCGCTGTGAGGCCCTCGTGTCCGTCAATTTTCCAGCGTACGAGACCCGCTGCCCTAGCCAGCATCCCCAGCGTGGAATCAGCCGCCAAGTCTTCCCTCCTCGTCACCTCGTCTAGATCTGAAACCCACATTGAGGAATTGTGTTGCAGTGCGGCATGGCGTTCCTATCGCCGCCATGGCAAGGACTATCAGTGAGCAAATCCCAGAAAATCTGGGCCTCCAGAAGCAACTGTCGTGTTTCCTGTGCTACTCGGCGGTGGAGATGCTGGTAGGGGGGTCTACGCACACTCACTCGTGTAGCTGTCTTATGCCTCAACTAAAGTCTTAATATGCAGTTCTTGACAAGCAAGGGGTACATTAATCCCCACGACCCATGAACGTGGCTGAACGTGGCTGGGTGGACTAAATGCTTGCTTCTTTCCCCTCTATAATCTCCAAGCAGTTTGGATGTAGGATTAAGCTTGAGCACCGTCCAATCCATTTCTTGGACCACTGGATCAGGCCTCCTCTCATCAATCTGTGGTTCTTCACTAATCATAGGTGCACAATCACTGATGTCATTGAGACCTTGGTCTATCTTCATCAATCAGACCTTGGTCTATCTTCATCAATCGTGCACATATTTATCATAACCTTATTCCAATATACCCAAAAACATGTATTGTTTCATCAATTAAACAAAATATCAATATCTCTTTCTAGGAACCTCACAACTTCTTGAGATTTTAATAATAGATTTATTACCATCCAAACTAGACGTCATCCAATCTTAGTTCCAATAATCACTTATTTGACCATTCAATTAAATTCCTCAAATAGGCATAACTTATGGATCCAAATCATTATATAAACCTCGATCAACACTCCAAGTTACTAAAACACTTGGGATTCTCAAAACAACTCAACATGCATGATATCACTTGTGTCATTGGACATTTTAGGATTCTAAAAGTCCACTCCATCACATCCTACATACCTTAAAAGAAATTTCGTCCTCGGAATTAAGCCAAAAACCACTTTGTCACATCATATACATCTTAAAAGAACTTTCGTCCTCGAAAGTAAACCAAAAAGTCTTCATCCATATGTAGAGGGCATCACTCTAGGTGCAACCTATCCAAGAATAAAGTTCTATACTCATATCCAAACCACCATTAGGAGGGGTTTAAAACATCTAAGGTGAAACATCCCTTCATAGAAGGCTCAAACAAGGGTTTAGAAACTTAGGTTATTTCACGACATCTTTCATATTATAGGATTTTCATCCTCATTTAACCCAAGAATTAAACATTAACATATACTTCTTATGAGGGAGTTACGTGCAATTAACTCACTTTATCCATATAGATCATATCAAGGTGTCATCATCATTATGTTGTGCTAACTATCAAACTATATTTTTCGTCTTTATTAAGCACTAAGATTAACACCTCATGTAACATATTTCATTCATATGATCTTATTTCATTGTTCATAATCAATTACAACATTTACTAGTTATTTCATCACAAGATTAACCAACAATTTCACATTATCATCATTATTCATGTATGCGGTTAACCATTTATACATGATATTTATTAAACCATCTCTAGGTTTTCATCATATCATGTCTATATATCAAATCTCAAGATTAAAACACAATCTTATATATGTATCATGTTTGTGCTACAAAAACATATACAAGTGGCTTGTTAAACATGTATTAAAACTTTATATAGTCCAGATGAGGTTCTCTTGGCCCATCTCATGAGGGTAGTTCCATGCTCAGTCTCTCTGAGATAACTCAACTCTATGAGTATCTCATATGTACAAACTATATCTTCCCTCTCGGTCTAGAGTTCTCAGGTATACCTCATTGGCACTAGAGATAGCATTACAAGCTCTAGCCACATAAGCACAAACCAAAACATGTTATGACATTCTCTTTATAGGTCTTCTACCCATGAAACATCTTACCCAAAGCTCTCTTATATACACCACTAGATTCCTATGTGGGAAACCACCAACCCGAGCATGAGGCTTCACAGAAACTAACATAGCTACCTCCTCCAGGGTCTTGGGCTCTCTCCCTCACCCAGATGGTAGGCACTCATATTTCCTTATTCCCATATGCATACATAACCAGACTCTCTCTGACTCTAGGGTTTGGCCCTCCCAAGGACATCTAGGGTTCAACAAACTATAGGAATCATGCATAGAGTGACTCAACTCAATCACTCAGGAGTATTCTAGTTTAGGACATATCATAACACATATCTCAGAATTCTCATATCTTGGAGTTTAGGTTCTCTAACCTTCTCCCAATAACCCCAAAACTGGTCCTAACACTAGAGGTCCTCCTTCGTAAAAGAAATTAAGGCTCTTGCTGATTCACAACCTTATCTTTACTCAACTTATCTTAACTTAGAAAAGCACACATACTTGCATCATCAAAACTTATCTCAAAACCTCAAATATGAGCTTAGATCGTCAAAGACATCATTAATTATCATAAATTGTATTATATCATCTATATAAGACCTACATCATATCACCAAAACTTATGTCATCTATTCCATCTATCACATATTCCAACAAGGCTCTAGACATCTAATCTAGAACTATTCTCTCTTCTAGACTGATGTCATTCATTTTCACTTAGGTTGCATGACCACCTCCTACTCGTATATGTGTGGGGACACATTTTTGTAATACATATATATAATAAAATATTATATAGTTTTTCTTCGGTAAAACAAGCATCAGAGAAAACTCTAAAAGTTCGATCCGATTGGAATCAGAAACCAAATCCAGAAAATGAGTGTCCCACACATAGTAGAGAGTACAGTGCCATGAAAACTAGTGAAAAGGGTGAGAACATGGTGTAGACTAGTGTAGCTACTCTAAACAACGTGCACAATATGTCTAAAGCTTCTCTTCCCTTGATGCACATCATTTCCAAATAGTGCAACGTCCCATACCTCTGCACTACAAGGAAAGAACGACATCAAAGGACTTGCTACTCAACAAGCACCAGTCTAGACCTAGTTCTCCGACATCTAGGTGCTAACCTAGAGGCTAGGTCAGATCTAGTCTCTAAAAGATGACTAATCTAACCCTAAAAGATTATTATGTTCAAGGTTCTTTAGTTTTGAGTTGCATAATGAGCACATGCCAGGCTTTGCTATTGTTCATGCTCTAATACCACCTGTGACGTCCCCAGATTTTCTAAAACTTAATCTGATGTGTGACCTCTAAATTGAAACCCTCACCTCAGTGAGAATCCCAATTTAAACATCACATACTAGGCTAAGAAAGAGAAAATCAAGGGAGTCATAAGGAAACAATAGTAGTACATGCATGAACATGAACAATAATAAAACCATACACACATGTTCACCATTCAACATATAATTACAACATAAATTATTACAACATTTGATATTACATATTGAACAACAAACTTATACATACACATGTACTACCACTAAACTACAAGATCTTAAGACAACATGTCCACCTATACATCAGCTCACCACACAACACTCACTAACTTGGTTCTTCAAGAGCACAAGACCACAACCTAAACAAAAGATTACATGCGGTACACGTCAACACAATATTCAAGAATATTGTACTGAGTACGCCTATGTGTCTTTTATATACCTCTCATCATATCTTGGCAATAAGATAAAATTAATACTTGACAGTAACAGAAGAATATAAGAAAAGCATATACTTGCACAAAGATGTTCATTAACAAAAGAGAACACATATTTTAAGCATAATTTCCATTATATCATCCATGCATTTACAACCTAAGAGTTGAATGCATTAAGGCCTTTATGATCACTACCAAAGAGTTGGATCATATGTACAATGTGACGACTACCAAAGAGTTGGGTCCAAGCACACTACCAAAGAGTTGGTGCTTCCATATGTACAACGTGACCACTACCAAAGAGTTCGATCACTTCCAAGCACACTGCCATAGATTTGGTGCTTTCATATAATGGAACAAATATATTATGTTTGATGTGTTCATAGCAATACGTATGGAAATTCAAGCAACATATCATATAAGACAATCATTTCAATCAATACCATATGCCAAGTCTTTACTACCATATAACACAAGCATAATGTATAATAAGCCAAGTAAGAGGTAATGGCGTACCTTCCAAAGAGATATCCTAATCACATATTCCTCATGTCATCTATATCCTTGGTCAACCCGGATTAAGACAAGATCACATACTATCATCTGGTTCTCATCATCTTACATCTCGTCTTAACCCTAATTGTGTTCATTAGGGTTTTACTTATCGCATTAGGATATTCTCATAATTACTTGTATTCTTGTCTTATATTTATCTTACTGATATCATATTCCAGATTATTGTTCATCATCTGGATATACTCATGTGTCACATTATTATGTGAACATATTTAACATTATGTCACTTTCATTAACCATATGAGGGTTACATCACATGTATTAAGGGTTCTCTTCATATAACATGAATTTTGTGTATATAACTGATCTCAAATTTATATATTATCTTCCAGTTACATACATGAGGGTTTTCTATAAATCTCATCATTTATTGAGCATGTAGGTATTTATTACATTTTATTTAGGGTTTTTAGCCCTAATTAGCCATGTGGGTTACATGTTTTTGTGCATCAACGTGACCATATCTGACATTATATGCAATATAAACATGGTTATGGACTTACTGACATTTTTCCATAATTTTATATCATCATTTAATATTTATTACTTATGAACTAAGCATTACACATCTTACATGATATCACTAATATTAATGTATCAAAAGCCTAATAATATCATTCTACTATGTTCTACTCATTTTTCTGAGAATTTTGATACATTGCTTGTATTTTTCTGATGCTCGAGCTAATTATTAGGAATTATGCAAGATTTGGACATTTCTGAGATATTTACCTTGTTCAACGAATTAGCAGTCGCCACGTGGCGTGTGAGAGGCGTAGCCCTTTGCTTGGCCTGCTTGATTCGGGCGGTCTACAAACTAGACCGGTCTGCGTCCTCCCCCTTTCCCAGGTCACGGGTGCCTCTGTTTCCTCTGTGAAACAGAGCACCACCTCTAGCAACCTCTCCCGTGGGTTTCCATGGTGCTCTGGGCATCTTTGCCTTGTGAACCCATTCTTGCTCGGTCTGCATCACCTATGTAGCTGGAACGGCATGCTCCTCTTCAAGTCATCATGCACATGATGCATCAGCATCGCCTGGGATGTTGCAGCAGAGGTAAAGGGGTGCACTGCCCCCCTCTCAAGCGCAACCTCCGTTCGTCAACACCGCCATCAGCTCTCGCTCTGGTGAGCAATCGTACAGACCAGGTACTCCTCTCCCTATCTAATGGACTCATAGAAGCACTAAAGCACCTGTGTTGGTCTGTAGCACAGCTACCACCTATCCCTGTGAGACCCTCGTGTCCGTCAATTTTCCAGCGTACGAGACCCGCTGTCCTAGCCAGCATCCCCAGCGTGAAATCAGTCGTCAAGTCTTCCCTCCTTGTCGCCTCGTCTAGATCCGAAACCCACATTGAGGAATCATGCTACAATGTGGCATGGTGTTCCTATCGCCACCATGGCAAGGACTATCGGCGAGAAAATCCCAGAAAATCTGGGCTTCCTGAAGCAATTGTCGTGTTTCCTGTGCCACTCGGCGGTGGAGATGCTGGTAGGGGGGTTGCGGACACTCTCTCGTACAGCTGCCTTATGCCTCAACTAAAGCCTTAATATGCAGTTCTTGACAAGCAAGGGGTACATTAATCCCCACGATCCATGAACGTGGTTGAACGTGGCTGGGTGGACTAAGTGCTTGCTTCCTTCCCCTCTATAATCTCCAAGCATTTTGGATGTAGGATTAAGCTTGAGCACAGTCTGATCCATTTCTTGGACCACTGGATCAGGCCTCGTCTCATCAATCCATGGTTCTTCGCTAATCATAGGTGCACAATCACTGATGTCATTGAGACCTTGGTCTATCTTCATCAATCGTGCACATATTTATCATAACCTTATTCCAAAATACCCAAAAACACGTATTGTTTCATCAATTAAACAAAATATCAATATCTCTTTCTAGGAACCTCACAACTTCCTGAGATTTTAATAATAGATTTATTACCATCCAAACTAGACGTCATCCAATCTTGGTTCCAATAATCACATATTTGACCATTCAATTAAATTCCTCAAATAGGCATAACTTATGGATCCAAATCATTATATAAACCTCGATCAATACTCCAAGTTATTAAAACACTTGGGATTCTCAAAACAACTCAACATGCATGATATCACTTGTGTCATTGGACATTTTAGGATTCTAAAAGTCCACTCCATCACATCCTACACACCTTAAAAGAAATTTCGTCCTCGGAATTAAGCCAAAAACCACTTTGTCACATTTTCTCTGCACTTACTTTGGGTTTGTTTATGTATGCCCCATATATTATAATATATCATGTGTATGATGCAAATGTAAAGTATATTTACTTTTATGTTTGTATAATATAGGTTGGTGGCTATATGAGAATGTATCATATATTGATGCCTAGCTATATATATGTAGTAGGAAATTATGAAATCTAATCTTATTTAAAAAGAAATAATTGCTAGTTATTTTTGCTAAGTAATTAATGATCATTATATGGTGGTATTAATAAAGCTTGGTGTTATCATTGGTTTACCATGTGATATTAGGATATGTTTATTAATGAATCTAGGATAGTTTGTCACATTTGGTGGTATTAGAGTATAGGTTGATTTGAATTTGCATGGACTTTGGATTGTAAGGACCCTGACCCACGTTTTGGGATAACCATATTTGTTTTGCTTAAGTATGTTGCTTAGCTCCTTGCTCTAATCATCTGAGATGTAATTAGGTAATGTTGGAAGCTTGAGTTCCTTGTTTGAGCTTGTTTGCTTGATGCTTGTGTTTTGTGGAGAGGTTTGGTGTAAATTGCAATTTACCAGGATAAGGTTTTATATGCAAGTTTGCCACCTCTAGTGTGTTCCTTCTCTCTCTTGGCATCATCTAGAGGAGTGAGAGAGAGATGGGCACCTTGGTTGAGCCTTGGTAAAGTAGTGATATCCTTGGTGATGTTTTGCACTCATGTTTGAGGTGTATCTTACACCTAGGAGTGTTGTCTCGAGCTTGAGAGCCTTGAGGGGGGGCTTGTATCGGTTTGTGGGTGTCTTGAGGGGAATCCTATCAGTTTTGTGGTGTCTCTAGATGCACCATATCAGTTTGTGGCTCTAGGGTTTCATCCCTATCAGTTTGTGAAGAGAGTAGGTGTGTGTATCGGCCATGACCTAGGAAGGTGACCTAGTGGGCAAGGCATTGTTCTTGTCACCATGTTGCATGGTGTTGCATGTGGCCTTTCTTCGTGGACATTTGTCACCTAAAGTTCTTTGGTGGTGAAACCTTTCCTTTGTTCTCTCTTTCATCCCTCTTGTATATGTATCTCTTTTTATCCATGCAAGAGAAACCTTTTGGTTATCTTTGCATTCTTTCCTTGATGGCCGATCTTGAGCTTGAGGAGTTCTCTCCCTTAGAGCTTGGTGCATGAGCCTAAGCTTGTGGTGTTCTCTTTTCATCTTCTTCCTTGGTAAGCCATGATCCTTAACTCTTCTTTCTCTCCTTCTTTCTTCTTCTTGACCATGGACCTTGTATCTTCATCTTCTCTCTTGGAGGTGTTGTGGTGATAGAGCTTGGATGATCTCCTTCTACCTTGAGTTTGTGAGCTTGGAGCTTGGTGTTTATCCTTGAGGCATGTTATATAACTCTAAACCCTCTTTGTTATTATCACCTTTTACTTGTTATATTGTTATTCATCCTTGGTTTGTTATTGCTTTCATGTTAGTAACCCTTTTGGGTAGTTTAACGTTCTATTTTGAAAAACAAACTTTGCTTAGTTGCTGCTTTGTGTTGCACCTTTCTTTTTCCTTGCTAGTAACGCCGCCTTGAGGTTAAAGATGAGGTGGTCGATATGCCTTTGTTAGCTGGATTTTTGGCACAGTTACAAGTGAAGCCTACATTGAGACAACAGATCAGAGAAGCTCAACATATAGATATTGTGATAGAACAGATTAGATTAGAGTTCGGAAACAAGAAGTGTGATGGATTCCATGAGTCGGAGGATGGGACAATTTGTTATCATAATAGGATAGTGGTTCCTGATGTTGATAACCTGAAGAAGATAGTATTATAAGAGGTTGATTCATGTATGTATGCTATGCATGCCATGTATATGCTTTGAGGCATGAAAGGACTTATATGTGAAGGTTCTCGTTGTTTGGTAGTTTTATTGAAAATGGTTTTAATTTTTAGTGTTTTCCAATAATCTGTTCATTCATCTTTCTTCCACGGTTATGTTTTGAGTAATCTCATTTTAATTTGTGTGACATGGGGTGTCACATGGATGGTGTGTTGTTGTGTTCTTACATGTTCAACATATCTAATAACCATTCATAAGATGATGTGGACATAGAGGGATGGTGTGAAGAATGTGCAAGGAGTAGTAGCATATGTCCAACCTTGGATAAGCATCAAGAAGAAGAGAAGAGAAGAGAAGGGCATGATAAACAACCAATACATACATGATTGCACTCCACCACCTTTCTCAAGTCCATATGATCCAGTTGTGCAAGCAATGCTTGGACAACTAAAGACTTCATTTATTTATGAATAGATTGAATGCCTATTCTACTACATAAAGTCACACCCAATACTAAAACCATGATGAATCCATGAAATTAGGGCATGATCCTAATATCAAGTCAAACTAATCTTAGTCCATTGAAATGTTTCCTTTTTACTTGATTCCTAAAACAATCATTCACAACAATCCACAACCCATGTACAATCATAATTTTATTGAAGTAAATGGATGCATCTTTATTGGGGCAAGTGAATTATTTTATATCATCATTATCACAATTACATGTACACACACATTATCAATATTCTTTACATAGACATAAGAAAGAACTTTCATCACCTGCACATATACATTATACTTTGCATATAGAAAGCCTAAAGTGAAAATGAACCAAATCTAATAATGACTTTTCTAAATCTAATAATTTGGAAGGAGTCCTCTAATAAACATATGAAATCTTCGCAGTCTACATGACCATCTAAATAGTTTTCCAGTAGTGGGGTGAGTTACTTGGCTTACTGCATGAAGCCTTTACTAACTAGAATTAGACAACCAATTTGTTTCAAACAATAAGAATAGTACTTAGAGCATATTAGGTGACTTCATGAAAAGGTCGAGTGAAGTAAGAAGTAAGGTGTTTTTCTTATAGATTAGAACACAAGTAACAATTCAAAGAAATAAACACAAATTTGAAATAAATCTTATTTTGTGTGTGAATTAAACTAAAATATTACTAACTGATATATTTATCTCAATTATTGTACCCTAGAAGCACAAGAAGTGTATCGTGACATATGAAAGGATCATATCTAGGTTTCAACTTCACCATACAAGTCTTGGGGTTGATGTGGAATTCCAAGACTTTTGATCTATAATGATACTACTAGTTAGATAAATTATATACTTCCTTTAGCTTGGGTACTCATGTAGAGTCTCGAGGCTCACTACACATACTACCCACCACATAAATTCTACAAGGGTTGGCTCATTGTGTGGTAAAAAATATCTATTGAACTAACTATTTCTGAAATTGGCTACCATCAAGATCATTCGCTACCTTTTGTGTACATCAAGCTCTCTGATCTATTTTAGATACTCCAAGCGTAATAAGGAGCATTGTTGGGATTAATCCCCCATACCTCACATTTGCACTACACTCACCTCCATTTTGGACTCCACCAGTGGGTAAGACATTTCCTTACTACAGTGTAAACCTCCACACATATTACTCAACGTTCTAGGGTATCAATGCATTGTTATAATTCATTTAATTTCTTTACAAAATGCAATCCATTTTGTCTATCTCTAACTAGTACTTAAGGAGACTTTTTTATTTTTCAGCCGTGGTTCTCATTTTGTACCTAAGAACCTCTTTCTGAAGATATATCACTACTAAAAACATGTAGGGTTTCTGAAATGTACACAACATCATCTTTGATTTAAACATTTTATCACATCATATGAAATCATAATTCGTCAAGTGGATTTAGTTGTGTATACTTGTTTTCATTGTGTACATAATCAATATTCTTATTGCACAGTACTATATGTCAAAATTATTGTCTAACAATCATCATTGAGAACACTTATTTCCAGCTTGAAATCATTTCATAATCAATGAGTACTTATAAGCTAATATACGCATGGATATATTTTCAATGAATTGGGGCAATTCCTAGTGTTATGGTGCATCTGAATTTCATTATTTCTAAATAATAATAATTTTTTTACTATAACATTCAAATATAGAAAAATCATAATCCAATCAAAATGTACTTTTTCAGCTATCTTGGATGTCAGTCTCTATGCCTATGTTGCCTCTCGACTTCACATCATGAAGATTCAGGACCATATTCTTTGTGAGATTGGTCCCATTCCTGTTGGTGCCATGTTCGATACTACTTATTCTTCCATCTATGATTTTCTACCATCCTTTTTCTGGTCCAAGTTGTCATGTACACCTTCTGCCACCCCAAAGACACAATCTCTTTTGGAAGGCACTTACTACAACATCGTCTCCTAGAGATTCAAGGAAACTGGGTTATCACAATGTCAATAAGCAATTCTTGCTTCTGTATAGGTGGACCATGCACAAGATTTTCTACTTGCAGTTCCTATTGATGGCCTTGCATTATTGATTTCACTAGTTGGGTACTGATGCATTCTACCGACTCATGATCCTTATATTTCCTAGAAATGAGCTTTGCCCCCTTTGTCGTTCTGTAGAGCTTGATTCTTTTGGTGATAGGGATGTAAATGGATATGGGTATACCCGCATACCCTTAAACCCATACCCTCTATACCCGTCATGGGTATTAATTTTTATAACAACATAATTGATTACCCTTATACCCATGTATCCGTCTCTCACTGGATAAGGTTATGGTTATGTATGTACCCACACCCTGTATACCCATATACCCATTTAATTATATTTTTATATAAAAAATTTATATTAGAATGTAATGGTGCATATTTTGTAAGTATAAGTACCTGAAAGTAGTATAAGTTATATTAGAATGTAATGCTCTATATTAACCAGTGTGAAGGTAAGACAACATGATGTCTAAAATTAATCATTGACTTTATTATTCTATTAATAATGTAGTAAAACTATGTACTATTCCCTAATAGAGCCAACAATCATCATTTTTTTATATTTTGATTTAGCTCTATCAACATGTTACTCTTGATTGTCCTTTATAAGATGACATATTATTTACTTATCACCTTATATATTCATAAAAATAAAATGAATTTGATGTCATACTATATCTATATCAATATCGCTTAATTAGTTTATTGTTTGTTGTACCCAAATTTTATGATGTGTTATTGTAGCAAGTCTAATCATAACCATATACCCAGTTACCCATCCAATACCCAATGGTTACGTGGGTATGGGTATGGTGCGGGTATAGTTTTTGAAAAAGCGGGTATATACCCATACCCATACCCGCTAACTAAATGAATACGGTTATGGATATGACCATAACCGCACCATACCCTACCCAGTTACAGCCCTATTTGGTGACCTTGCTATACACTACCACATCTGTCCAGGATCCAAGTTTCATCTTGATGTCATTCATGATGTCATATTTGATATTATTATTCATGGTGGTATAAAAGCCTTGAAAGAATCTCTAGTCACCTTTTTAAGGATACTAAATTATGGTTTCCATAGCTAAAGACATGCTGACATCTTATTTTTTTTATGGACTAAAGGAAAGCACACTTGTTTTGACCTTAGTGGGGTCTCTCCAATGATCGAGAATTTTCATCACTTCAAGGTAGGCCAAGCAACTTTTGTTGTGGCCACACAGAAAGTTTCATAAGTACATGTTTCTTGTGAAACAAATTATCATCATTTTCTTCCCTTTGCCTTTGATATCTTTGGTGTTTTAGCTAATGATTCAATTTCCATCTTGAGTCACATCTGACATATCATGGATAGGAATATGATGATGCAATCATCTACATCTTCAAATTTTGTCTTTAAATCATTGGGATTTGCAATTCAAAAAGGGTTGGTAGCCCAATTTTGTAGCTCATGCCTCTACGAAGGCATTTTTAGATGTTTTCTTTGGGACTTTCACATCCAAATTATACCATACAAATCAACCCAATATAAAGGATTCATTAATTTACTAATTTCATTTTAAGAACAATAAGAATACATTAAATAATAAAGATTCACTTTTAGGTTTAGATTTTAAAGGTTCTAATTTAGAAGAGATTCAAACTCCATAGTATTTAGAAACCTAGTTGGAATCAAATTCTAAAACTTTAATATGAATTTGAGGAGTAAATCCAAAATTCAACAACCTAAATTTTCTTTCACGTATGTATGTAAGACCCTTAAGGGAGATGGACATGGTAGGGGAGAGAAAAGAGAGTGATTCATATCACTAAGGATGATTTGGTTCATGAATCTAGTGGGTAAGACAAGAGACTTTAAAGTTAGAAACTTAATCTATATCTAGCTAATATGTTTTTCACCGTTTCTGCTATGTTCTTGTTTTGCTTCTCCTTTCACCCCTAACACACTTAAATTGTGCATGTGAATACAAGTGTAAAGTTGTCAAGTAATGAAGTTTGTTTTAGGCCTAAGTTGTCAATCCGTGGGGAGGTGGGCCACTAGTAACTATTATAACTATAAACAATCAACTAAGTTGATGGGAACACGTTAGATTTGATTACTAATTAACTAATGAATAAACTAGATTAATAATTGAGAACGAGATAACGTCATGATAGAAATCTCTATAATGTTATATTTACCATGGAAATTCACCACTGCTAATCTAATCAATTAAGTGATACATTTTTGTTGCTATTTGGATAAATGATTCACTAGAAGTAAGGCCTTCTATGTCATAATGTTGTACCTAGCACTGACGAACCCTAATTTTGTTGTGACTAAATCCACAACACATTAGTCTACAATGAAAAGACCTCACAAGCATAAGGTTATTTTGTGCTCTTGTGAACTTGTGCTAATAAAGGATGTCCAACATACTAAAAGTCTTCTGACTATGAATCCTAACTAATGCATCAAATAAGATGACCAAAAAGATTCAATAGGAAAAGCACTTCCATTCATGTGATCAAATACAAATGTCAATGTATAAATGACATCTAACACATTAACAACAATTTCATGCAAGGGTACTCTCACATTCTAGACAAACATGGTTAGTTCCTTGTGATCTAGTTTTTCTCCATAAAATAGAGAGAAAGAATGAAAACAAGCACAAGAGCTATGGGATAAAGAAGAAACTTCATAGAAGTCTTCACCAGTAGGTTAGGGACAATTTTGAGTGCTTTACATTGGTTGAATTTCCTCCAAATGCACATAAGGGTGAACCACTCTTTTCTCCTCTCTTATCTCTTTGGTCGTCAACAATGGTCTCAAATAAGAAAGGAAAATGTGTCCTCATAGTTCAATATTAAGTGGTCTCTTTTTCATACGAGATCTTGACCGTGTTAGATACAAACACTTAATTCCTGCTAAAACTACTACTTTGGATCAATGTTACTATCTTCAGAGTGTATGCATTGACTAAGTTTCTGGAAATAATAATTATTCAATAGTAGGATCAATAGACCCTAAGTTGATATATCGACTGTGGTGTCCAGACAAGTCATAATTCTGGTGTCTATGTTTGTCTTGAATGCATAAAATTTGATAGTATTGATATCAAAGTCGATATATCAACTAACTTTGCATTTGTATCTAAATTTCCTACAAATAAAACATACAATAATTAGTGCCTTGCAATATTATGATGAAGTGTATGTAAAAGAACTTGAAAATCATGAAAAATAATGTACACGCAAGTATATACTACATTAGTGATATATGAATGAAAATGTACACAATAATGATTACTCTAGCAATTTCATCACTCTAAACTAGAAGATGAATGTATGATTATGGTTCACGCATGAAAATCCCCTAAGCTAAAATTGTTTCTCATCCTTGAACAAAAAATTTCCTATATTTGGTTGAGTTGGCAGAAAGAAGACAACCTTTGATAAAAACATCACTCAAAGCTAACTCTTCACCAAAAATGTCTCATACCGGTCCAACCAATCACTGACCATGTAGTTGCACAAAGAGGTTGATCACAAAAATCACAAAGATATTGGAAAATAAATAAATAAATCACAGAAGTCGCTTGGAGAAAAGGAAATATCATGGTCAAGATGAAGCATGCTAAATGCGTCATAATAACCCCTTTAATGCATTGCCCTTAATCAAATAAATTTCTACATTAAAATCAGTTCAATGATGAAAATAAATTATGGTTAATCTTAGAAGTAGTCTACCCAAAAGGGAAACAGCTGGATGGTATATATGACCGTAAGTAGACTAGCAAACTAGTTTATATCTATCATGCAATGAAAATGGTGATCCCTTTATGATGTATGATATGCATTCTAATGACTAAAATTCAATTTTAATAGTAAATAGTGGATGTCTCATCCTATTGTTGAGAATGGGGTGGCAGGTGTTTCTCGTGGATAACTAGATTCTAGATCTTTCTCCATGAGTTTAAGAGACAATTTAAGAATGATAATAATGCTCCTTCTTTCTTCCTTTATTTTATTTCTTTTCATTTTTTCATGATTTTCATGCCAATTCTTCGTTAGCAAAATGATATTTTTATGGTAGGGATGTTATTGATAAGGATATGGAGGAGTGAAGTTGATTTTCCCTTCCTAGATTAAGTTTGTGGGAAAATAGTTGGTATTAACACCCTATGCAAAATATGCAATGATGCAGTCTAAGAATGAATCATGAAATTCTATACACATATAACTTTTTTTCCTTTACTATGTTATTGCAATACAAAAATCAAAATACTTTCTTATCATAGAATGTTATGCACTAAAAGTATATATTAATTTAAGAATATAATAGTGGTGTATGTCTCGATGAGGGTGGATGGCTATTTCTATAACTAAATACATCATCCTATCCAAGCAAGATAAAACTTTGTCACTATTGACTAGTAAATCACGGTGGTCTTAAAACCTATCCCTAAAAAATCTATGAAGGACCAACACTAAAATTTGTGATGGACTCAAATGCACTTTTGTTTCCATAAATAGTTAGAATTAAATCAAAGTGTCACAATTTGTACAACTTATCTCAAAATTGAACATCATAAGTCAGTTCTAAAAATATTAAGCATGATCTGAATCAGTTGACGTAAGATAATAAAACATTTTCACAAAAATTAATTGATACATCATAAGTATATTTAATACAAAATCATGCTATAAAATGACTCAAAATAAAGAATAAACTAAGATAGAAATGATAATGAGACAAGATAGAATGCATTCCAGCCTCCCCAAAGCTTGTCATTAATATTGTCCTTAGTGTGAGGAAGACTTAGGATACAACTAGAAAGAGTGTACTCTACACCATGTGGTAGGGGTGAGCTTTTGGTTAATTCATTCAATTATGGTTAATTCAGTCCAATTAAATGGTTAATTTGTAGTTTAAGAATTTAACCATTAACCTAACTAAATTAGTGTCAGTTAATTTGATTATTGTTAATCGGTTAATGGTTAATTCGGTCGGTTAATTTGGTTAACCAAATAACACTCTTTGAATGATATGAAAATACTCATAAAATTTCGAACCATTGTCATATTATAGTAGTATTGCATACAAATATAGAGCTATATAGTTCATCAAAACTTGATTACTATATGAATGTAGAGTTTTTTTGAGATGAAAGTAGAACTAAATATGTACATATATGTGTAGGATATTTCTTTTGAATAAATTGTGGCTGTTTGATTAATTCGATCAATCAAACACAAAATATTTGTAACTGACAGATTAACAATTTAACCAATTAATTGAAATAACTATCCAAATTAACTGAATCCAAATAAAGGTTTTAACCATTCGGTTAGTCAGTTATTAACTGAAATCTGCTCACCCCTACCGTGTGGCAAAGATGAAATAGTCTGGGCTTGAGTGCTCCAAAATCTCTACAACACTAAAAAGTAAAAACTAGTCAATCACATAAAATCCTATATTTGGATCTATTCTAATAAATACTTACAATTATAAAAGTAAAAATTGAATGAAAATGAAGAAAAGATAAAGAGAACAAACTAAAATGTGGCTCATCTCTTAGAAATGCCAGTTTTAACCTTCCTATGCTAAACACTTGTCAATCAACAAAATTAAGGAGGTCGTGAAGGAGGATGGATATCTCTCCATATCTTCATATTGAAAAGTGGGTTCCTAGAAACAATGGTGAAAAATAAATAATAGTTATGCTGCTAAAGTATATGGTACACGTGCTATATCATATGTAGATAAAAAACATAATCATGAAAATGAATGACACTCAAGTTCTGATGTGAAAGTATGACACACCTAAGATGTATGTGCAAATTCAAGTGTACATGATGAAGAAACAAGGAACTCGAGTCCCAAATTGTTAAAATTAGGGAATTGTGAAACATCAAAACTAGTAATAACACAACCAAATTAGTTAGTGCAACGAAAAAGTTTGGATTAGATGATTGATTTCTAAGATTTAAACTAAGAGGGAAGATTAAATTGTGGGTTATGAATGGAAATCTCAGCATTGTATTATTTCACCATAGTGATATTTGTACTGAAATATGTTCTTTAACAAATCATTGCTTTTAATAAGGGATCCAAAGTTAGTATACCATGTTCAATTTGGTTGAAATCATACTTTTGCCACATTCCTCATCCCAAGTTGAATATTGAAGATTGATCTCTTGATTATTCCCTCCCAGTTGTTAGCTCGCTTTTGCAATAGTTTATTAATTGAACTTATAAAAGTTCCCATGTTAAAAACCATTCTTTAGGAGTAGTAATACATCTAAAATTACTATATATGACAATCAAACATAGACATCATATCTCAAGTTTAAGAAAGTCCTATCTACATCAATTTTTCTCTCAAAGAATCAATAACTATTGCCTTGATTATGATTATTCAATCTGACGCTTAGGAACAAAAGAGAAAGGTCATTCCAAGCAAGTTTCCCTGAGGGAGAGACACCCTACTATGAATAACAATAGTACCTAGCATGGGCATCATAAGATTTCATAAAAAATATGCAACATAACTTTCTCAATAGAAGTCAATCATTCAATGCAGAGACACACCACATTACTCAAAATGCCTAGAAATTTAGAAAATTAGCCACGAATGGTGATCAAGGAGATGAAGATCATAAGGGAAACCACATCTGTATCCTATGGAATACATTATGGAATTCCAAGGGCAATAATAAAAACCATATGGTTGATGAGAAGGCACGAGATACGCGAACAACTAAGCCATTGAATAATTGAAGACCAATGTAACACCTATTTTATTTTAGAAACATGTGTCCCAAGAATAGGGATAGCCATTTTGGATAGAGATGGATAAAATAAGGTTGAATGTTGGATAAAAATTCTTCATCTTGTCGGGAAGGGTTATAGATAATATAGTACTAGTAAAATGGTTGTTACACCACTGCACACTAGACTAGTCCATCCAATTATGCATCAATTCTTGTCCTTGAGAACCTAAAAGTTTAAATAAGAAGAAAACATGAAATAAAATATATGGAACCCTGAGACAACAATAATGAAAAGATATTCCATATTTGGTTGCAATCTACCTTTGTTTCCACCAATAAATCACTCTTTTAATCTATCAAACAAAGTTTAATCACTGACTTCTTCTCCTCTACTCTTGGATGTCAAAACATGAGTAGTAGCCTCATCTACAGTTGTGGGTGCATTAGGTTTTAAGAGGATTAAAAGATCCAAGTTATACCACTAGTCATTGTATATATCACATGAAATGTTTATCATTTATGCGGCAGAGTTGATGTTATCAACATTGCCTTTACTTTTCTGTTATGGAGCAGAGTGAGTGCCACTGAGGGAGTTACTTCGTTAGATCTTTCTAATGTTGAATCAGTGGCACCAACACAACTATTAGTGGTATCGACTCTGAATTCCCTTTTGTCTATCATTTTCTGGGCAAATTATTTGTGTCCATGTTGGTGCAACCGACGTGGTGTTTGGTGCTATCCAACTTGCCTTATAATGATTCAATTTTCTTGCATTTAAAAAACCAACCAACTAGGAAAATATATAAAATGATAAAATCAAGACAAATATATGCAAAAAGAGAATAGTCGATGCAAAAATGATTATATGTTTCTTTGGTGATAAATGAATAAATAGACATGCAACAGACATAAATCCATGGATAAAATCACCCAAGTTAACATGAAAATATGCATAATTATATGTGCATCAAAACCCCCTAAGCTTGAATATTTCCCATACTTGAGCAACACTACTCTTATATTTAGCTGAAGAACTCAACAAAAAGACAAAATGAATAAACTCATCTATCCTAATCACCCTCAATTGAACTAATCCACACATGTCCCAACCAAACACAGAGTGTGCAGTTACTCTACAACAATAAATCATGCTCATAACAAAAAATTGAATAATAAGATCAATGAAATCATAAATATATTAGAGTAGGAAAACATCATGTCAAATTAGGCAAATGTTTGATGCATCACATGAAATCCCTATATACATTGCTCCTAAACAGATAAAAAATATATGATGGATGTTGTTCTCAAATATAAATGAATAAGGAGACAAATATGAAGGTGTCCTACCATACACAACAATGGGTGGATGGAATAGGTGGCATGGAATAGAAACCAAAAAACAATCAAGTCATTATGCAACAAAGTAAGATAATGCAACTATACAATTAATGTTATGAAATGCCTCCTAATGTCTACTGAATTGAAGGTAGAATGATGCATGCATTGATGCTTCATTGTAATGGTGAATGGTTGTGGAAGGTGTTTTTCATATCTAGAATTCACATTGTTCTACTTTATGATTCATACATAGATAGATATTTGAACTTGACACAATCCTTTTCCTCATTTTCATCCTTATTTCTCATTTCTTTCCTTTATTTTCAAGTATTCTCTTTAGTAGAAAGAACTAATAATTCAACGAACTTCACAATTTTTGGGGATGATGTAAGGATAAAAATTTCTCTAGATATATGAATCAAACATCATAATTATAAACACACCTTATTAATGATACACACACATGCAATATACATGAAAAATGTTATGCAAATGAAGTGGAAATCTTCAATTGCAAAATAATACATATGAATCCTATTATAATATGCAATGCAATCAAAAGAATATCACTTATATTATCATGTTTATCCTATGGTGGTAGGAAATGCAATGAGGGTGGATGAGATCATATGACCAAAAGATATTGTCTTCCTGACCACTATATTTTCAATTCCTCTTAACTTGTGAATCAAGGTAAACTAAAAGTCTATTTCCAATATTTGCATGAGAAATCATACTACCGCTTGGTTGGTTTGGACTCAAATATCAACATGTTACCACAAACAATGGGTTTAAGTTAGGTGTATTGTTCATTAAACATGTTTTCAGGCTGACTACTCCCAAAAATTTCTAAAGTTTATGCACCCTCATATAAATACTTATAGCTTACAGAGTAAATATTGAGAGCATGTCATAAATCCAACTTGATGCCATGTCACTAAAAAAATACTATATTTTTCAATGTATATTTCTTTTCCATACTTACATCCACAACTACTATAGATAGAAATGGACTCCTAACTGAAAAATAATTCTTAAATGTAGACAAAATGATTAAGAGAAGAACCCCGTCCCATCCCCACCTAAGCTTGAACTGTACATTGCCCCAATGTCAAAAAGCAAAGAGAGAGAAATGGAACATGTGTATTGATGGGTCTCTACCATGAAGAGATGCACATGTTAAATATGCATGGAAGCACACTCTAGACTAAATTCTAAAGCTCGGTCAAAATTGTTCATTGATAGATTGACACATTGAAGTTTCTAATGTCATATTACAAACTCATGTTTGAGGAGTGTAGGTGATGATGCAAACACATGCATCATCAAATGATCTCTCATTCAAAACAATAACACATTTCATATTTTGTCAGAGTAATTTCCACCTACAGAGAGTCAATGATAACAATTCTAAATCTTGGGACTACCAATCAATAACAGTTGGGTCATCCTATCTCAAACAATGGCATCAGTCCCGGTGCCCCTGACTAGAAAGTCAGTGGTACCAAGTTGAAATTTGATGCATATTGTTGGTTTTGGCCATCTGAATTGGTTCTATCAACACTCATGTTAGTGCTACCGAGCTGCATCTGGAGCCTTATTGTTGCCAATTATGAAGAATATAGGTTCTACTTATTCATACGTTGCTATCATAGAGTATTCTCAATGAAAATCAAAATAACTCGAATGATCAACATTAGTGTCATTGAGACTAGAGTCAGTTGCATCGAGCCTGTAACACTACATTCGTTTAGCTATTGCTCAAATTCGTTGTAGTACCGACCATGGGGTTGGTTCCATTGAGTTTGTTGATTCAATCACCTATAAAAATCAAATGGTATTCAATGCCACTGATTAAAAGTTGACGATATCGCTCTGTGATGTGCTACACATTGAACAAACACATCAACACACCTTCTTTACTTGCATCAAACCATTCATTGATATAACTGTGAATCCAATTGAACTAGGCATAACAAAACTATCTAGTAATTTAAAAAAATTGAGCAAAAATAATCCTATATATTTGGTGGGTTGTTTCCCATTGAGCACCATTTGTTTTATGTCTTAAGATCTTTGCAATGCATCATCATTAACTTGGGTTATGCCACTTGTATGATGAAACTGGATGCAATAATATGAATTCTACTCTGTCATCTCCTATGCCCAATGTTAAGTATCATCTACCCATGAAAATAATCACATCTGTCATATCTTACAATTACCTCCCCGATAACAATTTAGATCCATGATAATCCCGAATATCCATCACTACAAAGTGGACCGGATAAATGAATTTGTGTACGTTTACAAGCACATCTTCACATATCTCAAAGGGTATATAAATAGGTGAAAATAAATTTTTTCTTAAAATTTTTGATGAATACCTCTAGGAAAAATGAAATATATCTTTCTTTTTTGAGTTGATCCCATGATTAAAAAAAATTCAATTTCACTTGGCATAAATCTGAGCAAGTTTGGTAAAGACATCTTAAAGATTGATATACATTCAATATTCAAGAACTAAAATCACAATCTGTACATGCTACATGAGATCCATGATTTAGAGATATCTTGATTTAAAAATAAAATAAAGAAAATGTCTTACACTAGCAAATTTACATCTCACTATCACTTACATATTTACATAACCAAGATCCATAGAGAGATGCACCTAGAACATTCATAAACACAACATGAGAAAGTATCCACATCCTTTCCAAGTCCTCCTAGGTATGAGTAGAGTACATCTCTTACAAGCTCTCCACCTATGTCAATTCTTCATATCCATGCATAATGAAGTAAAAACTAGTAACTAACATCGAGTAAAATATGAAATCTAACCGCACTACATATGTTAGGACTAAACATATATAATAAGAAGTACATAAGATGTAGGCAATGTCTTTGTTTACATATAATATTAAAACTCACAAGTATTTATAAAACATATAACACATGTTCATTCTTATTCTTTCACATTATCCTATCATCCTTAGTGTTTTAATATTATTATTTCTTATTTTATTAAATTCTAGAAATCATCATTCTCAAAATAAAATCTTAAATATCATAAGGAACTAAAAGCTTGAAAACCATTTATTTATGGTTTTTTTTAATGACTGAGAGAACCCACCCCGGGCGAAGCCGACATGGTAAACTCTTGAGGCATGAGAGGGTGTGGTCTGATCACCCCCTCCCACACCTAATTAGCATGGATTGTCGTTCACAAAGTGTCTTCGATGAGGTTTGAACCCCAGTCCTTCATTGAGACTTACTGAGCTCTTTCCACCCAGGCTACTATGGCCGAACTTTATTTATTTATAGATTTATTGATTATATATTGAATAATATCCTACTATAACTATGAAGACTTATGTCTCAATATATTGAGATGAGTGTCACTCTAAATGAAACATAAAGAACTTGTAGATTCCACCGAAGTGGATCTAAATTGAGAGCACATGTGCTCCAAAAGTCTTGAGTTACCAATAAATATCTTAGGTCCAAACATAACTAAAAAAGGAAATGTTTGATCTAATCATAAAACCTCTATATAAGTCAGGATCCATGGTATTATACTAAACATGAATGAATATCATTTTAAAATATGTAATTTCCATCAATATGTTGAAACATTAACTAGAGGGAAACAAGTCTATAATATAATTTTGATTTTTTATCTTAAAGGATGTTAAATCTAAAACCTAAAAATAATGTTAAAGCGTATAAAACCAGAAAATCGAAAGTCATAATGAACATAGGAATCATGAAGTATGAAAATAAAGGTTAAACACAAAAGTGATTGATTATAAAGCAATAAAACAATTATGTCTATAGGTGATGACATAAGTCGTAGTCATTATAAAAAGGAATATGACTCTTAGTTGAAATCATGAGTATTATGGGATTAAGAGAGGCATTCTCCCCTCTCTCCCATTCCCGTGATGGAGGCCAAACGTCCGTGAGGGTGGTAAGTCAAAGCGACAACTGGGATTCAAATCTGAGTTCTTTATTAGGGGACACCATGTCTGACCACTTGAGTCACTCTTTGTCGGCAATCATAAGTATTATGATACATACATAATAATGATTAATCATACTGCATGCATGTATTCATATTCATAATAGTATGGAATACACTCTTTTGTCAAATGGAGTGAACCAATTAACTCATGGATACAACCTAGACTTCATTTTTGGATATTTACTAAAACTATACATTCTAGAAACCTATATGTGAAGTTTTTAAATAACCTTTGCACTATTTACCCATCTCTTCACTTATGCGCCCTTTTTACGTTTGGGTTTGTATGTTTGTCCTCATGGTTTATATGACACCCTAGTATTACTCAATTTTTGTGAGCACTATTTGAAGCACTCTCATGTCACAAAACCTATACTAATATTTTTATACTATGCATTTCATAATGGATATTTATCTCATTTATATTTCATTGTAATAATCATTGTTTCTTAATCAACGTGCATAATTAATTTTAAGGTAGTTTGATATCATCACTAGTGATCAAGATATATCTAAAATAAATTCAATATGCATAACTCTATTAAATACCACTTTGTTAGTTCAGTTAAATCTATTATATACATAGTTGTCCTATGTAAAAGTTTAGTTATTATATTAACCTTTCCAGGAGAAAACACACTAATCTCTCTCAAATAATCAGAATCATACAAAAGAATAATACTAACAGGGTATCACATGATCGAGTTATTATTCTAATTTTACTATATTTGTCGTAGTTAATTTTTATTAGAAGTCCTCAACAACCTATAACAAACATTATCTAATCACGAACTATTGGTTTGTTATAAATACGAGAAGAACATATTTCTAAGCATAAAACATCAAGTAAGATCATAGAATGCTATTTTGCATTTTCACCATTTCCCTACAAAATTCAACATTATTTGGACTATTATTTATCCCATTTATGAATATTTTTTGTTTTCATCTTTTGTGGCAAAACCATATAATTATGGTATTTATATAATAAACTATGCCTTTAGATCTCTCTTACCTACATTTGTTATATTTTTATGACAATGGATAAAAATGAATATTTTATTATCATCTTTCATGTTGAATATATGTGTTGACCTATGATATTGTGACCTTGTTCAAACCTTGCCTCCTTCAAACAAATCATGCTCTCATCACTAATCTGACCACCCACAAGATTTGGCTTTAGACAAATATTTCTAATATGACCCCATATTCCTTATACTTCCACGACCTTCATCTTGATAAAATAAATCACTATAACACCCATCAAATAAGTTGAGTAAATGTTCCTCTAACATGCCTCATTGACTTGTGGACACACCAACCTCAGCATTGTAGAGATCCCATGCACTTTGACACTATCTATTTATCATATTTGTCTTATGATATGAAACAATAATGATTGATACCATTACCATCTTTAGAAGCATGTCACATTTTCCTGACCACTCCTTTTTCCATAGAAACCAAAGGCTTTTCCTCAAGGTAACAATTAAATAAAAATGGAATCTTTCCACTATTTCTAATGTCCAGTGGAATCTCCATCATCCTCAATAAAGTTTTCCTACTATAATGTTTAACAAAAGTTGGTCAAGGGCATCCTATAGGCTTTGAGAAGGGGGCATAGTGGAATAAAAAAAAATCCCTTCCCATTTTACCCTAGTCATTAGGGTTGGGAAATACAGGCACAAAGTAAGGCAACAGAAATAATTTTTTTATCTATACGTATTCCCATAAAATCAAGATTGCATCGACTAATATGAAATTGTAAGGATGGCCTAATGAGTTTATACCTGGTCCTGGAGCAAGTCCAATGACTACAACTCATTGTTGTTGCAACTATCTTCTAGTTGCTCTTGGACAGTGTCTGTGCAGCTCCTAGTCTTCACCACAGACAACTGACTTGAAAGCTTCTATGGTGACTTATGCGGTCTCGTCACGGGCGGCAGACTGGATCAACTTCTATAGCGGCTCCTGTGGTCTCGCCACAGATTGTAGTTTGACATTGCCCTCCTAGCAATAGCCAAAGGACTCCTGCCTCTAGAGTAGTCCACACAGACCAACTTGAACTTCTGTCGTTCAATAAGAACATGATAAGAAGGAGTTGTCTCTCCCATCGGTGTACTAGTCACAAACTTGCTCTCCCACAACAATGATCCTCAGTTGTTCTCTCCCTTGCTATCCCTCCCTAGTTGGGTAGGACTTGCTTGGGCTCTCTTGGTTACCACAACCGGAGATGACAACAATTATTAGAGCAACTGATTTTCAATTGTCTATATTGTGTTGTGTTCTAGGAAGACCCCAATACCCCTCTATTTATAGGCGGGGTTAGGTCTAGGGTTCCCAGTCTGTTCGGGATCTGTGTGGGAGTAGAAGGGACCAAAAGATCTTGAATTTTCACAACCTACGACACCTGAAATGGTCATTTCGCATACAAAACGACCGTCTCACATGTGAGATGGTCGTCTATTACAGCCAGACAGTCGTTTCACCATGTTTCTTGATTGCACATGAATTTGCCAATTCAAATCCAATTAATGCACGACATTTTGCTATGGAGCCTCCCTATTTTCCCACTTATGCTTAAATCAAGATAAATAAAGACACCAATGATAGTTCACAATATAATTAAATTAAATACCAAATTGATCAAAAACATGTAGATTATGGATCAAATAGATTCAAAGTTTTATTGTGCTCCTAAATAAAAAAGTATGTTTTATTGCATGATTACAAGGTAAGGACTATATGTAAACCCTAGTTTTGATAATTTGAGTGAACTTGTTAAATACAATTACTCTATGGTACTAATCTTGTTGAATGATAATGGAATATCATGATAATTACAAGTGTAGGGTTACATTAGTGTATTTTTAGGAACTCTAAGTCATAAGATCTTGTACGTGAGAATTAGGGTTTTGAAACCTAACCCTTATATCACCCTAACCCAAGTCCCATAGGTTCTCGACCTAGACTATACTTTGATTCAAATCATATCAATACCGCGATGACACCTTAGTATTATGCATTCTTTGAGATTGACTGATTTCATGGGATGCATCTTGTTTGCATTATATTCAACTTGAAGTACTTGGATTACAACTATATGGTTTATGCATGGAAAAGTGGTACGTGGTTAATTTATGAATACTCATTCATATCAACTTCTGAGGATTTCTGATAGTTTCTTGATGTCTGATTCTATTATTAACTACTAGGATATTTATTTCATTCAAGTTCAAATATAATGCCTATGTGTATCATTAAAAGGAAGATATTTTGAACCTAGTGTGAGACCTACTAAGGGGTAATTTAGATATGGCCAATGATGGATAGAGAAATGAATACATCCAAGGTGGAACGACAAACATGGGTATGAATATGAAATGAAAATGATAGTTGATGAGTAATACATGTTGATATTCACATTTGTGCACTTGTGTTTGCACCCACATACACAATATAGTAATATATTGGCTGTGTGTTTTGTTTGTCGACATTTTAGACAGTTGACTTACCTAAACATACGAGGATATGGAGAGATCCAGATGAATCACTACTACAGAAATGGCTTATAACGTCACTTTTAACGGTGTCGGTTGTAATAATACACCGACACCTAAACAATACATCGTCGGTTTATAAAATAAACTGACATCAATCTGTGAAGGGCGACCAAACATGGGTATCACTTTTTTTCGGTGTTGGTTACTTAATAACAAACCGACGTCGAAAATTAACCGCCAAATCCGCCAAATCCAAAATTTCCAGTGAAAAAAATTACCTCCAAAAATTTAACATATAGCGTCGGTCATTAACTAAAAAACTGACGACGAAAGGTTATTCGCAAAACAGAAATTGGGCACATTTTGATCGTCAGTTTTACAACAATGACCGACACTTATGGGTTTTCTCGCGCTCTTCGCGCGAAATTTTTCACACCCTTTGATCGTCGGATTTTAAAAACAACCGACGACTATGGTCATTAATCGAGAACCAATTTTTTAATCGGCATATGTAGATAGACGTCGGTTTTTTTCTAGTTAAAATCGACAATTATCATGGGGAACAGGTGTAGGTTTGTGTTGATAACTGACACCGTTAGTGTGATGTGTCAGTTTTTTTGAATAACCGACACCGAATGTTAACTAAATGTCGTGTGAGCCAGCCCGACTCTTCCCCTTTCTCTCTGTGTTGCAATCGACTTAGCTAGGGTCTGGCGATTCCAGCGGTGAGCAAGCAGCTCCCTCCACCGTGGATCTCGCCGCTGTTCTCCTTGCCGCCGCCGTGGAGCTTGCCGCCGTTCGTGGAGCTCGCCGCCACCGTGGAGCTCGCCGCTGTTCGTGGAGCTCGTCGTTCGTGGAGCCGCCACCGTTGTTGGTCCTCTCCTCCAGCCGGTCCTCCTCTCGTCGGTCCTCTCCTCTAACCACTAGAAAGCCAGCGCCAACAGCAGCAGCCGGAACCAGAGCTTGCCACGACACGACAGTCCGTCAGAGCCAGCCGGTCTCCTACTACTGCTCATCACTACGACAGTCCATAAGAGCCAGCCACATCTAGGGCTGGCAGTACACCCACGACACTACCACTGTTGTCATTGCCACTGCTAGAGGTAAAGCCTTCAATTTACTAGGTTTGCATCCTAAATTCATCCTTAACATATGTTAACAAATAATCCCTATAAACACGGAATGTTTATTTAATAGAATTGATGATTGGCTTGGTTATTAATAATATATGACAAAAATAAAATGCTTAATTTTAACATATGATTGTCTAGTATTTTTTCAATGATCACTTCCATTACGGTTCTGGAGCTCGCCGGCCTTCTGCCTGCCCATTCGGCTTCCACGTGCACCCATCCGTCTCGCCTCTCTCCCTGCTCCAGAGCAAGACGCCTGACTGGGCTCAAACAGAGGTAAACATCCCAAAAAACCCTCTATCTCGCCCTCTGATTTGTATTTACTTAAATACTGATTTGTATTTACTTATCTACTCGTTCATCTAATGATTTTTTTATTCATCACATTATTTAAATTTAGGGCTTTATATTTATTCATCTACTTTTTAAAATTATTTAATCATCTCTTGATTTATATTTGTTTATCAACTGAGATGTACTTTTTTATCTATTGCTTTGTATTTGTTTATCTACTGATTATATTTATTTATCTAAATTTTTGAGTTTACTTATTTAGATGTTGCTATTATAAATCAACCTAGGATATGAATAAATATTATGCTTGCATATATTTGTGCTTCTAATCCTCATGCTTGACCTAATTCAGTAAATCCTAGGAATTGATAGTATAAATGCATCTAAACATTCATAAGCTATTAATGTTGATTAATTTAGGAAGCATTGATATGTTGTTATGGCTGTCCACAAATATTTTTATAAGAAATTGTGTGTTGAATGGGGTTGTGAACAAGGAATTGGTGTTGTATTTGTTGGCCTAGAAACCCGTCCAACTCGTGATAAACTTGTTTAGCTCAGTGTAGGTTAGTAGACCTTCTTCAATGTTAACTCGTGGTGAAATATGTTTGTCCTCCTGCTAATGCATACGGTTGTTGAATCACGACCTCCCAGTCGTAACATGTAGTTGTCGGTATGTTTTAGCAGACATGATCGTCACCTTAGTCTCACTATATATATGTACTAAGCTATAGTGTTGTATGTAAACTCGGCGTTGTTGTTGTTATGCACTATATATGTGTTAGTCTGTCATGTTGTTATATGAATCTGAAACACTTGTCCGTGCTGCACTTTATGTATTGTATCTGTATCATGCTTCCCTTCATTATGGCTTCTTTTGTTGTTTCATGGCTCTTTCAATATGATTTTGTTGACAATGATGAATAAAGAATAACTTTGTTCTCTCATAATTAATTTTGTGTGAATGTGAATGAATTTTTATGAATTGTGTGTGAAAATCATCAATACATGAATGTTTCTACATGTGTCTGAATGTGAAAAGAGATGAAATAAATGGAACTGTAGGTTGCTACTGGTTTCTACATGCGTGTGATGAAAAAAAATAATATGAGTGTGAATCACATATATATAATATTGTCCATCATGTTAATTTTGCAGATTTGTGGCCTGTTGTTGGCTGATATCAATGGATGTCGTAAAACCTGCAGTTCATAACTGAACTGCATGTTTCTCATCCTGTGACCAGCCACAGCAGGTCTGCAGACTGACAGAAAAATAAAAATAAAAACATAGGCGTCAGTTATTTGAACAAAACTGACGACATATGGTTACAATGTCGGTTTTCATACTAGTAACCGATGTCGATTTCCCTAATGAGGCCAGACACCACGGCCGTGGCAGCGGACCATACATAAAACTGGCGTCAGATATTTGCATAAAATCGACGACATATGGTAATAGTGTCAGTTGCCCTACTCGTAACCGATGTCTATTTTCCCTGGAGACTAGACACCACGGTCGTGCTAGTCAGCACAGCCGTGGCAGCGGGTGAGATGGCGTCGGTTATCACTAATACACCGACGCCGATAGTGCCCCAGATGGCGCCCTTTCTGTGGTGCGAAGATATATGTCGTCGGTTTCGAAGCTAATAACCGAAGCCTATACCCCCTGCTGGCACGTTTTCGGTGGCGCGCGAAGGGTTATGTCGTCGGTTTGAGAACTGACGCGTAACAGTTGGGCTTTTAGCGGCGCCCACATAGGTGTCGCTTAGAAACCGACACTAAAGGCCTTAAAAAACCGACACTAAAGGCCGGTTATGTACTAGTGAATGCAACAAATAACAATAATCCAAAGTCCCAAGGAGGATTAGATAGATAGAAGCCCTTTCCATGTAGTAATTTTTCATCTTGCAGATTCTCTTTTACTTTGAAAATTATCTAAACTCTTTTGAGGAGGATTCTAGCTTACTTTGTATCAATTAAATTCAATAACTAAAATAATTGGTTATTATTGTTTACATTTCTTAAGTCTGGATACTGGAAAAATATATTGCTGACCCTTTCCCTCTCAGGGCATGTTTGGTTTGCTGGATTTTCAAGAATCATGCATTTATGCCATCCTATATTTGCAAAATACTACATTGTCAAAATCCCGCAAATATAACTTTTATGTTTGATTTTCTGATTTGTAAAATACATGATTTAATGTTTTTTGGGTCCACTGGTCCAGCCACAGTTGGATTTTGGCGTCTGAGAGAATTTTGATGGAAACCAAAATGTGGAATTCCTATTATGTTTGGAAATCCTGGGATTATTCCCGTTTCCGGAATCCTATAAACCAAACATAAATTTTCTACAAATGGATGCCAAAATACAATCCAATACGGCAAAATCTAGGAAACCAAACATGCCCTCAGTCTTCCTTCAAAGGAGGATAACAGGGGGAGAGGGTCGACACATGTATGATGGAGAGACTGGTGGGAAATGGTTGACATTGTAGCTACCTTATTAGAATACAGAAGCACTAAATTGTAGTTCAAAACTAAAGATTTTTTTTTTTGCATGCGACCTTTCCTAAGGTGCGGTTATGATGTATAATAGTTTATTATTATGGGGTTATGATGTATAATATTTTACATTTATGCAACCATGATTTTGACAATAAATCAATCTTCCTACTGACGTCCCTAGTCATAAGCACTTTATATTTGACATTTATAGAAAATTAAATATATTAGCATAAAATGTTTTTAGTTAACTTGGATCTTGTTTTCCACACTTTTAGAGAACGATCTCAAAAAAATTATTTTATATGTATATTTATAACTCCTAAGAGTCACTCGAGCCCAAATAAAACAAATCACGAACAACTATCGAATCCATAAGTTTTATGGGCGAGTATGCACAAAAAATTCCGAACCATAATCTTATTATAGTATGCACATATTAATTAATTAATAATTTTAGAAATAAATAAGAAATAAGTTACTTAAAAGAATAAATTTGTGCATCACAATATCATAGGGCATGTTTGATTTGTTGTGTCTAGCCGTAATAGATTGTATTTAGGATCCAACAACAAAAAGATTATGTTTGCTTTGCTGTAGCTGGAGAAACAGTGAATCCTACACTTTCTGCCAAAGAAAGAATGCATGACACCTGCCTCTCGCTCAAAACAGCCGGATGCCGTCATCCATTTCTAACCGCGTGCATTTCTTTCAATTCTTGTGATATGTTAAATAACCTTTTCAACCCGGCCAGCGTAGCTCATGTTGTAGGCACAGTGTCTCCCTCTGGCGGGAACTCGGGTTCGAACCCCATGCTAAGCGTTGTATTTACCACCCACCAGCTATCTTGGCTATGGCTAGGCAAAAAGGATGCGGGGTAGCCTCTAAAGGTTGTCATAATCTTTTTTAAACAAACCTTTTCATGTGGGGTCCCAAACGTAAGCTTCGTTTTTAGAATTTCCAATATCCACCGATTCCTCTCAACCATGATCACATGATTGCGGAATTTAGCTAAATCCAGTTAGATCCAACAATCCAAACATGCCCATAATACAAGTGATAATTTGTAATTAAAAAAATAAAAAATATTGCATACAATACATGCAATGCTCTTTCCTATATATTACTTTGTAATTCTAAAAAAATTAAATAAAAATTTGCATAAAACATTGTTCATAATCATTTATGTACAATATATATATACACGTAAATTATTGAAACTGTGAGAGTCACATATTCACATAAGAGATATCATATCTTTTTCTAAAGAAAACTTGAATTCAGGGCACGTTTGGTTTCTAGAATTTTGCCAGATCGGATTGAATTATGGAATCCATCTGCATAGTTTGCAGGATTAGGAAAATTGAGGTAATCCCGGGATTTCTGACCATAAAAGAATCTTGCATTTTGATTTCTATCAAAATTCTACCGAATTCTAAAATCCATCTGGGACTTGATCGTTGGACTAATAAAAGAATAGATCATGTACTTTACAAATCCAAAACATTAAATATAATATTTATTTTTACTGAATTTTGTCAATACAGTATTTTATAAATACAAAATGGTTTAAATGCGGATCCATCAAAGCAAACGAGCCCAAAGTGGGCCCGAAATTAATTATATAAATTTTAAACGGAGAATATGCTAAAAACAACAACAGACCACTTCAGTCTCCAGTTCGGGATTGCCGGTCCGCGATTTCCCGATTCAAGGAGCCCAGCCGGAACTCCTTTCCGTCCGTTGAACCGTCTTCGACTCCCCGTGCAACTCCATTCCCGCGGGGGGACGCTAGGACAGATCTGCTATCTCCTCCCAGGATCTAGCCTACCTTTCCGTCTTTCCGCGGGGCGCGGCCGAAAATTCTCAGTGAGCTGAGCTGAGACCAGGTAGCGATGCTCCGTCTAAGGGCATTCCGCCCAACTGGCGATAAGATCGTAAAGATCCAGCTGCACCCGACGCATCCATGGCTCGTCACTGCCGACGATTCGGACAATGTCTCTGTTTGGAATTGGGAGCACCGCCAGGTGTGTTCGACTTTGGTATCGATGCTAGAGGCGGCCGGATGTTTTTCTTCGTTATCCTTCCACTACAATCATTACTTACTCTCTCGCATTTCTTTTCCGTGGCTTTATTCCAGGTAATATATGAGCTGAAGGCTGGTGGGGTGGATCAGAGGAGGTTGGTCGGGGCGAAGCTAGAGAAGCTAGCGGAGGGTGAATCTGGTGAGCACGAATTTGTATTCCCGAAGTGGAACTTTTCACCAAGTTACTCTGTGCATTATACTCTGAATGGCACTATATGCGGGTGCTGCCCTTTTGTTAACTCTTTGAATTATGAAAAGAATTAGGGCCGATTGTTGATGAACACAAATTTGACCTTCCTTTTAGAACGTTCCAGGGGGATGTTTTACTTGTGTAATTTCCTGCAGATGTAAATCTGTTCGTTCCTTGGCTGACAGTACTTTGAATTTTCTTCCAGTTCTAAAATGATAAATGCACAAACTGGATCAACCTCTTTGAGATCCTATTTTGAATATTAATAGTCCTCAAACAACTTGAAATCCCAGCAACAATTTTGTATGCAAATAAGACCATATTGTTTCAGTAGTAAAGACCCATTTTTACGGCCACGCAGCCAACCTCTAAGCTAATGGAGTGAGATTAAAATTGGAAGCTGCATTCTCTCCCAGCTGGATCCTAATTTTTTCTTAGGAGATTCATTATATCATATGAGCCTGTTGCAGGTGTGGTGGGATTCTGGAGAGAGTGCTATGGTTGCAGAGCTAACTCTCATTGATTTCACGTGCGGAACAAATTCTACATTTATAGATTGCCGCTGTTTCGGCACCACTTTAAGCTAACCCAGATCAAGCTTGCTTGTGGTATAGTTAACTACACCGAGTATTCCACCACTGCATGGTCTCCTCCTCTCCCTTTAGTCCTCCCTCTCCCTGATCTTGTTGCTATATCATATATTAGCTACAACACCTCACTGTAGCCGGCGCTAGGGATAGAGTTCTTCCAGCCTGTCATGACGAAAGAGATGGTAGAACCATTGCCTTCCAACCTTCCCCAGGTGTCAGCGTCCGCCCCAAACAGATTTCCAGCATCACCTACCCCTTAATGGCCCCCAACTGAGCCATCTCTTTTCTCAGTATTGACAGGCAAGCCACAACCTGTCTCCTAAAGCTCCTCAATGATTCTAGGAGGGGATCCAAGCACAGGGGCCCCTTCCCCTACAACCACCTAGACCCCATGATGACACACTGTATGCAAGTGCTTCAACCAAGTAATAGTGGTGCCATAGCTTGGCTTCCGACATGATCTTGCTATTCTCTGCAAGTTGGTGCTAGTCAAAGAATGATTCCATTATAGGCCCATTTGTGGCTTATATCGAGGTCGCCTATGTCATGGAATTGTGGAACATCGATCTTTATTAGTCAGTTCTATTTGGGAGGTGCTTCGTGAGGTGGTGGATATTGTGGTTCCGATCACTCATTTATGCGCTCAAACACTACCCACATCTCTTGTCACATGCCTCAAATAGAGGTCTCTAGGTGGTTGAACTGCTCGTCGTGGTCAGCAAGTCATCCTTTGGTCTCCACTTTAGTTTTAACTTGTCGCTGAGTACTATGGTGTGCATCTGTGAAGTCTGAGCGCAGATCTGTGCATCTCAGATCCGCGGATGCGCACTGATTTCACGGTGGTTGATGGAGACTCCTCAAGTCGTGGTTGATGTGCATGAAAGAATGAAATCGCCCAAAAATGATTTAGGAGCGTGGTAGGCTAGGAAGCACGGATACGGATACGTATCCGATTCGGGTACGGGTACGGGTACGAGTACGGGGATACGACAATTTTTGAAAATAGAGGATACGGGTACGTCATGGATACGGCAATTTTTTAATATTTATTTTAATATTTTAAAAAATAACCAATATATTTATTTTAAAAATAGATGAAGACAGTCAAATTTTATTCAAAAATCACAATATTTCTAAAGAAAATGGAAACCAATACCATAATATCAAACAATGATTTAAAATGGGGTCTTTCATTCATATTAATGTGAGATAGAAGTTACAAAAAGACATGATAATATCATATTCTAAACCTTTCACATTTCATGTATCATGTAATGTTGTGTTGTAAAGTGAGTTGTGTCATTGTGATACCAAACTATCTTCTATCATGTATGGCTAGCAACTATGAAGCATGTATATAGATACATAAATGTATACGGGTACAGTACGTGGATACGATAACTTTCGAAAATATAAGATACAGGTACATGGTTACAACAGTTTTTCTATTTTTTATTTTAAAATTTCAACAGAAAATACCAATTTCATTCTTAAATCACAATACAATAGGGGGAATCTAGAGTTGGAAGTCACATGGTTTTGGGATTTTGAGGGATCGCACGAGTGGGGTGCTCTCTTGGCTGCTAAATGGGTTGGTTGTATCCTGGCTGCATTGAGGTCATATCCTGCTAATTAAAAAAGGAATACGACTTAAGAAGTATTTGGTATGTATTAGAGAGTATCTAGGGAGTATTAGTATCAGATATGCATTCAATACTGGTAGGACGCCTATTTTGGAATATCGGTGCTTGGAAGTCCTTTAAAAAGTGAAATCCCAAAAAACAGAGGTACAAACAACAAAGAGAAGGAAGATTGGCATTTAGCAAGAGGAATGGTGACTAACCTTGAACTACTTCAAGGAAGCAACTGTGACAGCCTTGCTGCAAGCTACTACTTAGAAGAGAGGGTTAAGACATGAGCTGGAGTCAAATGCTAATCAAGCAATGTCATGCCTTGATTTTTTTTCTAGTTTTTACCGACTGGATACAGCTTGGATACGGATGGATACGGATCAGGAGTATCCACGGAGTATTGATATCCGATACGTATCAGATACGGGTACGACATCTGTTTTGGAGTATCCGTGCTTCATAGGTGGTAGGCTTAGAACTTCTACTAGATTATCGTTCATGCATGCAATATTCACACACACGGTTCATGCACATTGTTTACAATGAATAGCACATACTGACCGACTACGTGCGGGCTGCTGGTGGCCAACTGTAGTGTAGATGCGAAAGACAGAGAGAGTGGGAGAACCATGTGTGGTGGACCGAGAAGAAAATCGAGAGGAAGAAGATTAGGAGAGGAAGAAAAAATATTGTGGAAACAATTGCATTAGTCCTAACTCCTAACCTAGGGTTTGGGAATAATCTATAGTAAAGAATAGGTGTCTTAGGCTGCACCTAGGGTTCTTGTCTTTTGACAAATGGGTCCTAGGATCTAGACCTAGAGTTTAGATCTCGAGTACAAATGATGTAAACCATGTTTGCTGAACCAAATTCATTCATCTAATTTAACATCCAAACAATATCCCCATGCGAGATTTATATAGATGACTCGTGGGAATTCCTAACTGCCTTATTTACACTAAAGACTTAACATAAATAGGAATTGAAACTAATTATTTGAGAACAATGAAATAAGTCCCCAACTAATAAATATAACACCTAATACTAAAACATTTTGTATAATAAATCTTATAACACAATACCTTACATGAGCAACTAATAAAACCCTAGTTAGAGGCATTCTTAGGTGTTTGGATTCAAGAAGACCTGTATTGCGTCACACACCGCCTCCCTCTATCTAAGCCCCCCCTGACCATTAGGTCAAGCTAGGAGATGAGCTCTTCCAAAGGGCACCTTGCAAATTTACTGTAACAATAGTTGTAACGAAAACTTGAGGATTGTGTCCCCAATTCAATTTTTTTGGTAATTTCTTTCTTGTGCACACATCATCTACAAAGTATGGAGCCTTTTGACGATGTGTCAGGATTTTTGATTCACATTTTGGTCCTCAAATTTGCCCGCATTTGTGGACCTAGATTTTTGAAATTTTAGATCTTGTTCAAAATTAACCAACTTGTGCCTATGTGTCTTAGAGGTATCTAGTATATCATGAAGGCGCATTGTTGACTTTCACCATTGGGTTCAATAGATGCCTTCCCGTGGTACACTGTACTTTGCTATTAAATAATTGTGAGGATCAACCAAAGTTTGGTACAATCATGCAATCAGGTGTACCCACCTCTCTACTTGAGAAGATTCACAAAATGTGATATACGCGCTTCTTGTTGTGTCATTTCTCCATGAATGAACCGCTTACTCCCATTATGCGGCCATCTAAACCTCCATAAATTGTCCCATGCCTTGGTTGCAGTGAAGTTCGACACCGGTACTCCCAATGCGCAAAGTGCTTTACATGGGACGATGGAGATTCAGAGGATGAGAACGACAACAACAATCCATTAGATGCAACTCCACTTGTGCTTGTAGTATTAGTTGATCCGTCATTTCTAGAGCCAGTGTTGATTCTTATAGACAAAGCATGATATCTTTGCAAACACAACTCCAGCTTCACCACTCGAAGCGGCACCACTAGTGTTCCATGATCTATTCTTCTCACCACTCCTAGATGCAACTTTCTACTTGAAGCCGTTCTTTGGCTTGATCATTTCGAAAAAGAAGCGTAATGTTCGTTTGACCATTCTTCTTCACACGAGGAAATGGCATTGGATTACATCATTAACTATTGCCGATCTCTGGACGATATTTTCTGCAAAGTAAGCGACTGATTCGTGACGTTTTCTACTCTCGGGTCCAAAAGCCTGAGAATGCTTATAATTAGGGTTTAAAGCCTGAAGGTATAAGGGGCTTGGTGGAGATATCTGCAACTTGTTGTCCGGTGCGAACATGAGGAGTCTGAAACTCTGAATCTTCTTGGAGAGCGGTAGATCACGAACAAAGTGGCAGTTCACCTCGATATGCTTGGTCTGCTCATGGAACACATGATTGTTAGCAATGTGAATGGCTGCCTGATTATCACACATGAGAGAAATTGGAGTTTCAATAAACACTCCCATTTCAGACAATATGGACATAACCTATTGTAGTTCACAACAAGCATGTGCCATTGCTCGATATTCAACCTAAGTGCTGGACTGTGCTATCAAATTTTGTTTCTTGCTTCCCCATGTCTCTAAATGTGACCCAAGGAACACACAATGTCCCAAGATAGATCGTCTATCTCCAACATCACCTGCCCAATCGACATCAATATATCCAGTAAGCTTCAAGAAAGAGGAATCCTTCTTTGTGAAATAAGTGAGACTGGCGACCCTTTAATATAAAGTAGGATCCAGGTGACTACCATCCATGCGACATCTTGGGTGCACTCTTGAACTGGCTAACAACTCCTACTGCATAGGAGATATCAGGAGGAGTAACCGTCAAATAGATTAGCTTACCCCCAATTCGTCTGTACCTTGTTAGATCTAAAAAATCACTATCATTAGAAATAACTGCCTGGGTATGATAATCCATTGGCGTGGAGATTGGTTTTCAATGTGTCATGTCTGTCTCTAGTCTCTACAAGAAGGCCTAGAACATATTTCCACTGAGAATTTGTGCCTTTCTTGGAACGTAGAACCTCTGTTCCAAGAAAATAACAAAGATTGCCCAAATCTTTTGTCTGAAATTGTGTTTGTAGTCACTCCTTAAGCTGTGAAATGCCAATAAGATCATCACTTGTGATGACAATATCATCCAGATATACAACTAGAATAATAGTGCCACGAGAGGATTTGCATACAGATAAATAATGATCAGTTGAACACTAACTGAACCCAAACTATATAAGGGCAACACTAAACTTATCAAACCATGCATGTGGGCTTCAGCCCATACAAAGATTTCTTCAATTTGCACACTTTCTGACACTCCCCCTGAGCAACATACCCATGAGGTTGCTCCATGTACACTTCTTCAATAAGATCACCATGAAGAAATGCATTTTTGACATCTAGCTGGAGAAGCGGCCAATCATAATGCAACAGAAATAAGGATCCATACAAAATTTTGTCGGGCAACATGAGAAAAAGTCTCAAAAAAGTCCTCTCCATGTGTCCGAGTGTACCTTTTGGCCACCAATCGAGCCTTCAAATGGTCAATAGATCCATCCGATTTTCTTTAAAATATACACTAAGCGACGACCTACAACATGCTTCCTAGGAGAGAGATCGACCAAGTCCCAGGTGAAGTTCTCATAAAGAGCTTCCATCTCACTATTCATGGCTTAGACCTATCCATCATGTTGGGCTGCTTTTGCATATGAGCGAGGGGCAATTGTAGAATCTAGCTGAAGAGCAAACACGCGTGCTGTTGGTGATAAATGGGTTAAGCAACAAATACTAGAGATATATGCTGTATTGTGCAAGACCGAGCACCTTTACGAGCTGCAACTGGAAGGTGTAAGTCTGAAATGAAAGTATCAAGATCACTCTCAGCATGAACATGTACTTCAGGAGTATCCGACGATGATGAGTCAATCTGATGGACTGATGTCACTACATTTTTTGGGTGGTGCTCTGCTCACCTGGTGTAAACCAATAGAAAAGGCTGAATATGTGGACGTGTAGGAGGTAGTGGTGGTGAAATAATGGTAGTAGTATCTAGTATAATCTCATTACCGGGCACAAGGAGTGGTGGCTCTCACTCTCTCACTCTCAAAGATAAGTTCACTCTCATGGTTGTGCTCTTCCTAACGCTGGACAAAGTCACTAAAGAACATAGTGGACTCATGAAAAGTAACGTCAGCCGACACAAACATACGAAGAAGATGAGGCCAATAACATCTGTACCCCTTTTGTGTGGGAGAATATCCCAAAAAGACTGCGCGAAGTGTGCGAGGAGATAACTTGTCTACATGTAGATCAAACATATGAACAAACGCAGTGCAACCAAAGACACAGAGGGGTATAGGAAAAGCTTGCTCGTCTGGTAGTAAAATGAAAAAGGGGGTGGCCCCACGCAAGACAGAAGATGGCTGATGATTAATCAAGAAACAAGCAGTGAGAAAAACATTAGACCATAACTTCTTTGGCACAACATATGAAAAAGTAGCGTGCGGGCTACATCAAGTAAATGATGGTTTTTGCACTTAGCAACCCCATTTTGTTGAGGTGTCTAAGAACAAGTCATTTGGTATATCATGCCAGCGGAATCACAGAAACTAGAGACAACCTTTTGAACATACTCTTAAGGCATTATCAGTATGAAGAATTTTTATATGAGTATCAAACTGAACTTTTATTAATTGATGAAATGTTTGGATGACCGACAAAACTTCATCTCGAGACTTAAGTATACCCAAGTATTCATGAGGAATCATCAATAAAAGAAAGAAAGTAACGAAAGCCATTGTAACTCGGTTCTTTGATAGGATCCCAAACATCACTATGAATAAGATCAAAAGGATGCTTAAAGCGTTTTATAGTACGACCAGGGAAAGAAACACGATGATGTTTGTCCAATTGACAAGACTGACATTTAATAGACTTTACCTAAGATAAGCTGGGAACAAGCTTCCGAAGACTCTGCAAGGAGGGATGTCCATAGTGACAATGCCATTGTAAGGGAGACCAACTGAGGACGGTAGATGCGGTGGAAGAGATCTGGCGAGCTGGGCGATCACCCTCAAAGAAGTAGAGATCACCTTTCTGAGATCCCCTACCAATCGTCTTCCAGCTCCTGGAATCCTATAACACGAAGAAGGAAGACCCAAATATCATCAAGCAATTTAAAGAACCAACCAACTTAGCTACAAACATTAGATTAAAAGGAACATTTGGTACATAATGTACAGACTTTAGAGTTAAAAAAGATAATGCTTGCATAGACCGACATGTCTGTACTTGTTTGGCTAATCCATCAACTAGATTCATAGAAGAATGTGGGATATACGATTCCGAGGAAAGAAACATGGATCGTATATCGGTCATATGCTGAGGGCCCTTGAATCCACAACCCATGTAGAAGATGGATGGGAAGCAATAAGTGATGTCCCTTGGTTACCTGTATCCGAGACAAGATTGGTGGAGGAACAAAGAGGAACTTGTTGAGTGGCCTGAAGAAGACGCTCATACTCCTCAGAGATAGTAATATCCATGCTCCTGCTAGATTCAAGAATAGTGTAGATGGCATTTATCTAGAAAGAATAATTCTATGAGGTGAGCTTCACAAAATTTGGTTGATCATTATAATCTATTGTAGCAGAAGGCACTGACTTTTCATCTCCCATAGTGAGATCGAATTAGAATAATTGTAGTAGCAAAAGTTGAGACAAACTTTCGGCAACACGTCCTGTAAGTTGTTGACAAACCCTGTAAGATGTCGCAGGCGTGAAACAAGTTTTCATTGACAAGCCATGTCAAAAATCAACACACCTTGTAAATATCGCAGGTGTGAAATTGACTTCTGTCGACACACTATGTTGAAAAATCAACACGCCATGTAAGATGTCGAAGGCAGGAAGCAGAGTTTTTGAGTTTCTTCGACATGCCGTGTGAGTAGGAATCGAAGGTGTAAACTTCATGTTTCCGTTAACACGCCGTGTGAGTAGGAGAGGAGACACGCGATGTGTCTGTCGAAGGCGTGAACTCCAGTTTCCAGCAACACGCTGTGTCACTTAGGGGACACATTGGGTAACTTGCGATTTGAACGAAACCCTGCGCTGTTAGGACAATTTCTGGACTGCAACGTGTTGGTTGGACAACACGTCGTGTTGGCGACGACTGATGCACGGTCTGGATGGGAATTTGCTCGTCACCTATGTCAATAGACGATGAAAAACTGACGCATCAACAACCCCTAAAGAACTTAGACACTCATCCATGTACGAGGACTACGTGGAGAGGAAAAAAGAACGAGAAGAAAGTTGTTCCTCCTCTCTTCAAGATAGAATGAGCGGTTCTTCCCCCCTTCAAACAACCACCATGCTTCGGTGGAGAGTCTGGAGACAGAGGAAAATCGGTGGAGGGAGGCCAGTGTGGTGGGCAACATCCGACAGAAAACCAAATCCGGCGGAGGCGACCCCCGACAATGATGGTGTCAGTGGCAGAGTGAAGAGGAGACGGGGAGAGAGAGAGAGAGAGAGAGAAGGGGGGTGCCAGCGGCTAGGGTTACAACCCTAGGGCTTGCTCTAATACCGTGTGAAAGTATTGGGCCAAAACGATGCCCTGCTGTAGCGGGCTAGCCTTTATTATATAGGAACATTTACATAATAGACCCAATAAAGAAAGCAAATAAGTAAAGACTTACATGAATATCTCTATTTTCTAACAACCATTAATATTGTTAGTGACCTAAAAAGAGACACATGGCATAAATAGATCAAAGCAGAACCCTAGTGGTTACACTTTGCGGAGTCTTCACACCTAGGCAGCTGCGTACACACATCTTGCAAGTATGATGCTATGTGTACATTTCTACTTTCTTTCAATGCTTGATAACTTCGGACCTTTTCGTTTATGACTGTCTTGAAGATTTTTCAGTTGGTTATAAATAATATCCATTAATCTAATACTCTGATATGCTAGAGGAATTTTTATATCAATTGCTAAACTCACAAGATGTGTGCTATTTGTTATACTTTTAGTTGCAGCAAATGATGCATTACTGCATCTTAGGTTGTTAGATATTTGTTACTTTTAATGCTACATGCTGGGATATGGTGTTTTCTAGGCTCTATTCATATTCTTAAACCGTGAGCTTTCACAAATGTCATCCTCTCTCTTCTATGCACATAAATAAATATTAAACGATAACGGATTTCATGAAAGTCACATACCATCATCTACGTAAGCATAGTAGATCATAATATCAACCATTGCGTAAAATTTAGGGGTTAATAAATTATTATAAGTTATGATTAAAACTTATTTAGGTTTTACTGATGCACAAATGATGTTCTCAATGCATTACAGACCTTAAAACCAAACCGACGGAGGCTTTGCGCGGAGGAAGGTACAGTCTCTGACATTTTTAATTTTATTTTTATGATTTTTTTCTATTTTTGCTGCATCTGAGGACATTGGCTGCTGGGTTTTAAGTGTTAAGCAGGTTAGTTTCTACGATGATGATGTTCGATTTTGGCAACTTTGGCGCAATCGATCTGCTGCCGCTGAGGCTCCTTCTGCTGTCCATCATTATTCTTCTGCTTTTGCTTCTCCTGCACCGTCTACTCGAGGAAGGCATTTCTTAGTAATTTGTTGTGAGAACAAGGTCATATTCTTGGATTTGGTGACCATGCGTGGACGAGATGTACCGAAACAGGAGCTCGATAATCGATCTCTTCTTTGGTAAAGTCCATTTTCGCCCTCATTAAGTTTTGATATGAGAGCCTTCAGTGTTAATTTTCTTTTTTTTTTTGAAAAAAATTGGCAATTCATTCATCTCGTTGCCAAGGGGTTTTGAACTTGTGACCTCTCAGTCGTACAACATCAACTTTACCACTCGGGTGCCACTACATTGACAGTGTTAATTTCTTTTAATTGCAACGGTATTCACCATATCTGTGGTTTTTTTACAGACAATTCTCATCATAGACTTGAAAAGCTCACTTTGACTTATACAATTCACATTCAGTTGTATTCCATCTCTTCATGTCTCATTGCAATTCCTCATTTTTCTTATCGATGTAGTCTAGAGGGTTACTGTTGGTAATTTGGACCTCACATCTTGTGAATTCTGACTCTTATAGCTTGTTTCTACTCTTCGTAGTTTAAGGGTTAAAAACACTTGCTTAAGTTTCATCACTTCTCTTTCTCTAATATAGCTAGATATATCAATTTTTTTGCGTTTCCATTATATCTTATTGCAAAAGCAAATGTTCGTAATGGAAGATAGTGATCAGAACAAACTACAGAATATCAGATCTGTGTCTACTTGCCAGATGGGGCAACTTCCAAAGATATATGGACTTTTGTAGAAAGTTGGGAAATGAAAGTAAACAACCAATCTTCAATATACACAGAAGCAAATTTAAACAGTAATGGACGTTTAACTAAAAATCCACCATTATGCAGTTACTGTGTTATTTATTTACTTTAATGGAAATTCGTTGTTTTCAACTGAAATCATGAAAAAGTATTTGGCATAAATATTGGGATAAGATGTGCATAAGAAGTTGTGCTGCATCGAAAAATTAAATAAATTAATATGTAAAATGTAATTCCGTAATTGATGTTTGCTGAATATAGTTTTCTAATTTAGAGAAAGAAAGGGAGGTTCTTTAGATGAACCTGACTTTGAATTGAAGATCTTAAACAAGAATGCAGCAAAACAATAGTTATAAAAACCACTGAGGATAGTTTTGTAAGATCACAAAAAGTTTTTAAAGGAAAATCCTCTTTTGAAATGACATACAAACCACTTGTTCACTTTATACCTTTCCAATCCTCAAAAATTTCATCATTGGTTTGTGCAAAATTTTGGTTGCTGCACATTATTACTTCGAATATTTCAAACTGATTTCAGATTTGGAAGCTTACATATGCCTTATTATTGTCAGATAAGAAAAGACGGCTAATCATTGTATTAGATAGGAGAAATCCTGCTCCTATAAATAGGACAACATGGAAGCATACAGACTTAACTAAACCCTAATGGGCCAAGACACAGTGAGGCCCATATTACAAGGACAATATAAATAACTAATAAACAGACTCTCTAACACTCCCCCTCAAGCTGAAGTTGGGAGAATCCCAAATCAACTTGTAGATAGAGAGTCAAACTAGAAAACAAATAGACAAAAATAAAAGGATAAACCAAGCCCATACAAGAAATTGCTCCCCCTCAATATTACAATAAAGCACACAAATACTCATACACTCCCCCTCAAGTAGATACTCCAGGCAAGCAGACAAGCAGGTCACAGAAGCTTTTCGATCATCTGGAGCAGAAATAAACAGCAACACAATCATCTGGAGCAAAAGATATAATAGCTGATAGGCACCAAGGTCTTCATCAACGTCGTCGTAGTAGCCAGAGAGTGCTGGGTCACAGGCAGCAAAGTCCAGAGAGTGCTGGATCACAGACAGTAGAGGTCAACGTACAAATAAAGTACAGACGGGTCAACGTGCGAAATAAAGCACGGACGAGCCAGATAGTGCTGGTACACAGTAGTAGAGAGTCGACGTGCAAACAAGGCACAAACATGCCAGAGAGTGCTGGCGCACAACAGTAGAGAGTCGACGATGTAGGCAGATAGAAGACCAGTATCGCAGAGAAGCAAGCAACTACATAACTCCAGTAGACGAAGCTCCATGTAAAGTCAAAAACAAATGTCTTCATCATCTTCCCTCTTTATAAAACATCCATCACAGTAGTAGGCGTCATAAATCCAGAGAGTGCTGGTCCACAGAGTAGAAAGTCAACGTGCAAATAAAGCACAAACAGCAGAAAGTGCAAAAACACAAAGCAACAGGTAAAGTGTGCTAATCATAGCACAAGTAGCAAAGATGACGTCCAAGTATGCAACTTCACAGCAGCAGTCGAGGTAGACGATGAATAAACAATCTAGCAGCAAAATATACCAAATAGCAGTAAAAGACTCCATATATCAGTAGTAAATGTAGCACGAAGATCCATAGAACAACAGAATGAAATTCTTCTTCTTCATCTCATCTCTTCTCTATTTCTCCCCCTCACACCAACCACGGAAAGAATCAAGAGTGGTTGGGGTGGATAATGATAAAGAAACACCCCAGAAAGAAATATAGGCCGTAGCACTGCCGGGGGGTTTGGGGGGCGCGACCCCCCAATTAGGGGGTCCCGCTGCCCCTCAGCGGGCGGGAGTCGAGGGGAGGCCGCTCTCGCGGGGGCTTGGGGGCAGCGCCCCCGAAAAAAAGGTCTACAAAGATTTTCAAAGAGAAATCAAGCACAAATCTTCATAAAGATTAATAATATTACAGATAAAATCCATCAAAATTTGCTCTAGCCAGTCCAAGAAATTTGCAGCAGGCAGTAGTGGTGGGGGGCGTATGGAGCAGGAGCGGCGGGGGACATAGTAGTAGAGGCAACGCAGTAGTAGAGTCGCAGCGCAGTAGCAAAGAGTCGATGGCGGCTCATCTAGAATAGGCAAGAGCAGCATATGCAAGCGGCGGCGGCGGCTCGGGATGGTGCCGACAAGGGCGGTCACAGGGGCAGGTAACGACATGCGCGCGGAGCAGCAGCGGGCAGCAAGCAGCAAGCAGCTAGGCAGGTAGTTGGCGGACAAAGGCAGGGAATAGCGATCAATCGGCGGCTGTGGCCGAACTGGCAGCCGGCGGCGGTTGATCCTGCTGCTCGGCGGCGGCCTGCTGTTAGGCGGGAGGCGCTGCGTCTAGGTGGCCAACGACGGTGAGGCAGGTTAGGCGCAGGGCGGCACGGTAGCAGAGGGATAAAAAAAGTGGCAGGGAACAAGGAGAGGAATTCCCTGCGGGCAGTCAAGCAACGCCAAGGGCGGCGGCCGCCCGCAAGGGGGGGCGCTCCTCTAGTTTTCTCTCTCTCGTGTACGGCGGCTTTGGTCCCTAGGACGGCTGCTCTGATACCATGTCAGATAAGAAAAGACGACTAATCGTTGTATTAGATAGGAGAAACCCTGCTCCTATAAATAGGAGAACAGGGAAGCATACAGACTTAACTAAACCCTAATGGGCCAAGACACAGTGAGGCCCATATTACAAGGACAATATAAATAACTAATAAACAGACTCTCTAACAATTATAATTGGTAAGAAATGAAAAACAAGCAAATCACTTCCTCATTTGCGAGAAAGAGTTACTTTTTTTTAAACCACTACAACATTAATGGCATTATGTCGAGGATTGTAGACAACATATTGAGGAAATGATGGAGTTGTTTCAATGACAACTACTGTTTTTTGTGTGGTTAAGTTAGGAAGTGGAAACGGAATAGTCTTCCCTCTCATGACGGTCCGCCATTAGGAAAATAAGAAGTTATGAGGGAAGTTTCAATCCATGGATGTCGAGGATTGTAGACAACATATTGAGGAAATGATAGAGTTGTTTTAATGACAACTACTGTGTTTTGTGTGGAAGTTAGGAAGTGGAAACGAGATAGTCTTCCCTCTCATGACGGTCCGCCATTAGGAAAATAAGAAGTTGAGGGAAGTTCCAATCCATGGATGACGTGATAATATCTTCAAAGATGCAGTTGAGAAAATTGTAACTCATCTTATTGGACTATAACAATTAACTCTAAAATCTTATTTGCTCTAGAATGAAACAATTAAATAACATAGGAAATATAGCAAAAAGACATCCAAATTTGATTTTTTTTATTATGTAGAATAAATATTGCCAAATTTTTGTGTAGTTAGTCCTGCAGTACATGTCCATTACATCTGATTCATATTACATATTAGTCCTGTAGTGCAGTTCCATTACATCTGATTTTAATAAATAAGTGTATCTTTGCGTTACATATTAGTCCTGTAGTGCAGTTCTCTCATTTTGGTGTCGAAATCGTCAGGAACGTAAGTGTTGAAGTATCTGTAACTTCTATCTGTGAGCCATCAGATTCTACGCTTGACCTGGCCAGGTTCTGGCTAATTTTCGGGCTCAATGCTCAAAGTAATCCAGCATCCTGATTCAGGTTAAAGCTGTTGGGTACTCCAACCATAGCTTACATGAATCTGGAAAACCTGAATCTTATTCAGGTCACCGTTTCTTAGTTGTTGAATGAGCATTGCTTGTGACATTACAATTTACATGGCACCATAAACAAAACTATAATGCGGAATAACTAGTCGACACAAAAGTGTTTTCATCAAGATTCAGTTACTCTATTTCTGTTCCAAACCCAGGGTTCAAATCAAAGTCTATTCTGACTATTTTTGCTACAGAAGAATTCATTATCTACTTTTTATCTTTGATTTGACATGTTTGGGAATAGATTCTTCAAAAATCAGACAAAGATATTCGAGTTTTTTAAATTGTGAATAACCCTATTGACATGAAAATCATTAATACTTGAGACATACCCGACAAAACTTACAGGAACACTTAACACGATAATGGGCTATTGTTGACATAAACACTAGGCTTCAATATTTGCTAATCTGATAAATCATGACAGTACAGGTAAATTTTGGTACAAACATGGTAAAGCCTGCCATTGGAACTTGTTGAAACCAATGATATGAACTAAACTTAACTTTTCAAATAAAACCCAATTAGTTTAGACCTGGTCTGATTTTATACTAGATTTTCGTGCTTTTTGTGTCAACTTGAAATTGATATTTTCCCGTTTCGTTGAAACATTTTTGACTAAAAATAGTCATCTTTGATTTGAGTTCTTGGGGTTGTTAACGAATATCAACCCAGAAACATGCCCGGCCGATTGACAGCCTAAAATAACCTAGCGAAACCTTCATGTTGTTAACTGGATTTTTGTTTTCAGTTCTTTGTTATTCTGAATTTCAATGCCTAGTAGTGACTGTAGGTGCACCTTATATAAGTGTTTTTCCTACTATTGCAGTATGGAGTTTCTATCCAGGTCTTCTGGTGGAGATGGTCCTTTGGTTGCATTTGGTAGTTCTGATGGAGTAATCAGGGTGCTGTCCATGATATCCTGGAAGGTAACCGTCTAGCGATTTTTTTAGATATATTAAATGACATTGTCCGGGGGATTAATTAGAGTCTTCTTTTCAGCTTGTCCGGAGGTACACTGGTGGCCACAAAGGGTCTATAACTTGTCTGATGACTTTCATGGCCTCTTCAGGCGAGGTGATCCTTACATTTTAAGTTTATTTAATAATTAAAGGACTCTCCATTGTAACGGGGTAGTAAATTCTACTGAATGCTTATTTATACTTGGGTTTCATCTTTGTTTTCTCCTTCTGCAATGCATGAAAAAATAAGCCAGTTTGTCATATGATTTTGGTGCATGCATTTCCTAGCTATCCTCAGTTCTGATATAATTTTCTATATTATTGTTTCAGGCACTTCTAGTTTCTGGTGCAAGTGATGGATTGCTTATAATCTGGAGTGCGGATCATGTGCAAGATTCACGTGATCTTGTGCCAAAGCTCAGCCTAAAGGTGGCGACTGTTGCACTCATCATAGTTTCCTGGCCAAATTGTGGTTTAGCTATAATTATGTCTTACCTTCACCTTTGAAATTTGTGTGACTTCAGTTGCATCTTTTTGTGACATAATAGCATGATTGTGATGGAAAATTATGAATCCTTACTGAAATATATGGCGGAAGTTGGAACTAGCACCTTGATCTCAGATACTTTAAGGAAACTATTTACAACCTTTCGAAAACTATAATTTTACCTATTTAGTTTTCTTCATTGAAGTTTTCAACTCCATCCGTATTTGTTATCAGACAATTGGCTTTCAAGTTTTTACCAGATACTGTTTAGATTTTAAGTGTTTTTACCAGATACAGTTCCCCTACATGATTTGTAGCTTGTAGGCTGTATTCGAAATATATAGCATCATAGTACATGCCATGCATAACGATGCTATTGAGTCTAGCACAATTAAAAGAAGAAGAGGCATGCCTAAATTAACCCGGGAGGAGCTTATATAGAGAGATTTTAAATCTTTACATCTTGATCAGAATATGACCCATAACAGAGCAGATTGGAAAAGAAGGATCCATGTAGCCGACCCCAACATGGTTGGGATTGAGGCTTAGATGATGATGATGAAGATGATGATGCATACATGCTATGCACAGTTCCCATCAAGCAACGGTGCTAGGCAGCTGGTGTCTCCATGGGTATAAATATAGGCTCCATTTGGTAACACAATTTATGTGTCTGCAAGGCAGCCCTCTCATCACAGATTCCTACTGAAACCTTTTTCCAGTGGGCAGATTCTATGTTACACTACAGTTCTGCACAACTGCCTGCAATGCCAATTTGGTCTTTAATTATAATGCTAAGAAATTTACCACGAGGCATAGTGCCTTGCATCATAAAGTATTCCATAATCTAAGAGCACCTAAATCCACTAGCAGGCACACCTATGGCATGTGTTCTTTCTCTCTCTTAAAATATCTAATTTTATAGTAATTTTGTCTGCAAAGGTGGTATTGCTTTGCCATGGTAATTTGACACTGATTTTGTCTTTTCACGTGTCTCAGGCCCATGATGGGGGAGTTGTTTCTGTTGAACTTTCTAGGGTGTTGGGGAATGCTCCACAGCTGATAACAATTGGTGCAGATAAAACATTAGCGATCTGGGATACGACTTCGTTTAAGGTACTTTATTCTCTCCTCAAATTCTAGCCTGAAGGTTGCTTTTATTTTTATTAAAAGCTTGCATTATTGCTTTCTTTTCTCTCACATATATGGTGGTTTCTATCCTTTAGGAATTGAGGCGTATCAAACCTGTTCCACGACTTGCTTGCCATAGTGTGGCATCTTGGTGCCATCCTCGGGCCCCAAATCTTGATATTCTTACGTGTGTTAAGGATTCTCATATATGGTAAGATGACCTCTAACTGATTCAGTCATCATTAATGTACTCTCACTGATATTATTCAGTGTTACTTGCTACTTTCCCTAAAGCCTGCTAGACACCGGTTGACTTTCAGCCCAATGTGATGAATAGTATTCACACAGTAACCTGTCGTTTCCAGTTGGCACATATTTCACTGAATTCGTGACACTTTAGTTTGTTTATTGTGTAACAATTTTGTAAAGCTTCTCATTTGCTTTCCCTTTTATGCAGGGCCATTGAGCACCCAACTTATTCTGCTTTAACCAGACCTTTGTGCGAACTGTCATCACTAATTCCCCCTCAAGCACTTGCTCCTAATAAGAAACTTAGGGTATGTATGGTCAGATCTAAAAAGCATATTTGTTTAATAACGTTGTGATTTGAATTTGTAACAGATTTAAAACATCTTTTTTGTATCCTATTGTGTAATTCCTATTATGTCAGCAAGATATATCATTATAGTATTAGGTAAAACTTCGTAATTAAGCAGTACCTGCATCGGGCTCTTTCTATAAAGAAAGGATTTCTTAACACAAGTGGGTGATGGGGAAAAATTGAAGATAGGATGAAAATAATTGAAGAAGAATGTTGGTAGCGATTAATGTATATAACTCCATATGCATAATGCAAAAAAGGAACTCATAGGCTATCAGTCGCTTTGTCATACTCATAACCACATTGCAAAGTTAAGAACTCAATTGTCTTAACACATTTTGAGTGACTGGTCTGCTGGAATTCCTAGAACTTGGTTTTTAGACTTTTTAGAACGATTATGTAATTGTTTTTACATTGATACTACCATAAGGTAAAATATGCCTCTAGCTATTAAGGAGAAACTTATATATCATTTCCATTTTTTTACACGAAGTATATTTCAATGAACTATCCAAGCATGCTAATTTTCATGTACGCTCTAATGTTTCTTGAACTTAAGCTTTAGGGAACTAATTTGGTGTCAAACCATTTGGATTTGAAGTTACCATCATTACAACTCAATCATGCCTGTTCAAGCCCCTCATATTATCTATATACAGATATGAGTTTGAGATGAAAACTCATATCTTAAAAAAGAGTTTGACATGCTGTCTCTCATGGTTGTAAACTTGTAGTGTGTATCAAAATACAAACCGGAAATGAAGGTTAATCTGTACAAAGTAGAAGCATCCTTGTACTAGTATTCTAAAAGAGTACTGATATGCCAACATGGATGTGTTATCAGGATATATAGAAGTTAGATGTATTGGGTGGCTGATGTACTGTTTATTACACAAGATGTGTTGCACCCGCTACAAGACAAGTGGGCACAAAACTGAGATCATACCTCAACCGGTGGATGGTGTACACAAAAGTTACATCTAATAGTCAGATACACAATTTTTATCTCATGTGCGTGCATTGGAAAATGGACTCTACATGTCTATGCAGTAAATGTCATGTTCCTAGTCTTTGTTTTAGATTTAGATCATTTCAAACCTCTTCTATCTGTCCAACTTATGAATGTGAACTTTGACATTTGAATAGGTTGCATATGAAAACGCCGAATAGATTTATACACCACCACCAACATCAATTGTTTTAGAATATATCCTTGGAAATACTGAAATGTTGTATCCAATGCATTTTGCTTTAAATGAACTCTGATAAAATTGATGAGATTATAAACAGTCCTAATCAAACCTGTAAACCCTGAATCAATATGGCTAGATTATGACGGGAAGCTTATAGTTGATGTAAATATTGCAACCGATATAGCCGGGACATGAGATTATGATGTAAATTGATCACACACACTTTATAAAGAAAATACATGCAATGATGTGTTTGAAGCTGGCGTTCGTGGGCAACTCATGCTTCAATAACTTTCCTTTGGAACATTGTTCAGTTTCTAATTGTTTATCTTGAGGTGACATAAGATGATTCTTAGACACGGACCCCTTTTTGTTAATTTCTCTTGATGGTTATTTAGTAAAGATTGTAAAATGAGACCATTAAATATATTGTTAAATTCCTTAGAAACATTATGGTAACACTAATCAATAATGTTTGTCATTATAACTAGAGTTACTCTAGAAATATCTCGTTATAGTTAAAATATAATATTATGTACTATAGTTATCTTATTTTCGTACATTTAATTGTTTTCAACTGTAGCTAATCCTGCTTAATTATATTGTTAGGCTAGTTGAAACTAGAAACCAACATAGAGCTACAAAAATTGGAGAAAAGCCTTTTGGGAAAGGAAATAGCTTTGTGAACCGCAATAATTTCAGTTTAAACTAGAAGCCAACATATACCTATAAAAATTGGAGAAGAACTTTTTCGGAAAGGAAATAGCTATGCCAATGGGGATACATGGAGTAGGGACTTGCATATGGGGCTTCTTGGTGCCTAATATGTCCATTTCATCTTCAATTTCGGTCATTTAGGCTTTTATTATTCTACGAAGGTGGGATTTTGTTAATCTTTCTTTGGAATATGTTCCTTAGTCTTGAGTTAGTGTAGAAGTTATTTGCAATTTTTACATATGAAAAAAACTAAGGCCTTTTTCCTCGTACATTGCTTGATTCAGTGTATTAGTTTGGGTTTGCAACTGTTTCCTTTTCTTCTTTCTTTGGTTCCAAATTAACTAGTTTACTATGTTTAGGGATTAATTGATGCTTCCTTCCGGTGGTTGTCTTTCTTTGCCAATTCACTCCTTTTTTTCATTGTATTATCTATCTACTTAAATGAAGACTTTTTATTACTTTGCTTATAGGAAAACCAACACAATAGGAGTTGATGCTCCATCTACAACAACGAAAACAACCACCAGGCCCTTTTGTTTAGAATTCAAATGCGCTAGGATTATGTGCATGCCTAGGCTCTAGAAAGTGCCAAGTGTCAGGGGACAAGATGCTCTCCTCTAACTGTTTAAGTTTCAACACTTACTTTTTTTGAAAAAGTAGATGTGGCAGATGCAACCAATTCAACCAATCTTTTGTTTCATGGATAAGCCTCAAATTGCGCCGAGGTGCTTTATTTTACAATTAGACAAGCGGATAAATAAAACTGCAAAAAAAAAAAAAATTCAAGAAAAAGTCAAAAAGTTTCAAATGATCTTAGAAAAATACCAAGTCACAACTCATGAGCACATACAAGAAATATACTAAATGATGATACATCAAATAATTTAAAGATTGATCGATAATTATAATTAACATTGAAATGGTCAGGTTTCACAAGTCATGGCTTGGCATCATCACTTGAGCTGCTAGTGGGATCATTGCAAGATCATCCGTTTTAGGAATATCAACATCATCACCCCTACTCCATCGTCGTTAACCCCTTTTACTTCTGTCTCCTCTTGAACAAAATGTTCTTTTCCTCTTTAATAAAACCCATATATATACAAGATATCATATCAAATATTATTGTCTAGAAAAACATTTGAGCTACTTGTATGCCTCTTTCTTGTTTGGTCTCCTACTTCATGTCCTTCCTCTTAAGTCCTCTACATTATCCTAAAGTGCGATATTCATATCTAGATCTTGGAAACCTTCATTGTCTTTGTATATAATTATCTATTAATCACTAGAATCCATAAACTCCAAGACTAGAGGGTCTTCAATTATCTTCTTCCTTACCCTTTTCCCTCAATTTCAAGTTATACGTCCTACACCAATTTGTTCAAACAATCTTTTACCAGACAATCAATTCTTTAAGTATGCACCTGAGAGATTATAGAAATTAGGAATTGAGAAATATTCATCATTGTTACATATATGAAGAGAATTTCTTAATTCTTCAATTTTACCTGATTGAATGAACTCAAATTACTTTCACATTCAGATCCACTACGATCTGCACTAAGAATCCGTCGAGCAAATCAAGTATACTTGGGAGTCTTATCACCAAACATATTCCACCAACCATCAAACATTAATGTACAAAACTTAAAACTTCAGTTGTTGCACAAACAAAACAAGAATATTCTAATTTTGTAAATAAATAACAGCGACCTCACGATTTCATTGTTTTAATTATAGTGTTTTTTGAAGATGCCACGAGTGATGATGAACTCATTTAGCTGTACACCAATCTTAGCTTTCTCCTTAAGAACAACTTTTCCATGCAACCATGCAAAACCTAGCTTCACTTCTGCATGTATAGAGAAATTGGGTTCACATTGCAACTAGAGATTCAAAAAGTATGCGACAGCATGTGGTGTCAATTGCTGTCCCACCTTTTGTTAGTTGTATCCATTTGACTTGATATTTGTTCCCTTCATTTTTAAACCTTTGGCTTCATAAGTCTAGTCCATATATGGATATATATCTGAATCAACTATAGGTTGAAATATCCTCATTGAGCATGCCACAATGTGCCAAGCGATTTCATCTTCAAAACTATCTTCTTGTACAATTTTCTAGCATATAGGTAGATGCACATTGATTACATGTTTAATTACGAGAAGCAAAGGACTCAAGTGGCTCACAGATAACAAACTCTAGAATGTGAGAAAAGTTGTAGGAAAGCTTGTTGTTGTAGTACAATGAAGTCTCCCTTTGTGATTGCATACAACTCTAAGAACCCAATCATGCATGTGTATTTGATGACAACCTTAGGTTTCATAAACACCTAAGCATATAGTGGGAACTCAAGAATATCCTCCAACACTAGATCTTTGTAGCGTGTTGCTTGAGTCCAATACCTCGCATGTCTCTTTTTCTCCAATAGTTTCCCTACACACTTGTAGTTCATTGCGTTAATTGTGTTCACCCACACCACCTTTTCCTCTCAAACTCCTCATCTAGCAACTAGAAAAGCAATTGGGCATCTTTCATTACATTAGAATCATTGATTTATATGAAGAACCAAATATCTTGAGGATTCTTGACCAAGAAATTTGTCAAAGATTGACCTTTCACACATCTTTCCACTCATCAAACATAATGCTAATCTAGTAGCCCTCCAAGATCTAACAACTAATCGTGTTTCCTATAATTTTAATTTCTTCATTCAAAATCCAAGTTCTCAACTCATGCACGACGGGCGGCTTCAAGTCCCTCCTATAAATCGTAAAAGATTGTAAATATATAAAAAGATGGTCTGTTAGTCATATTAAAAGTAATGCCATTTTAAAAAAATCTACCTACAAACAAGCAAACTTGGTTTCTCTATTGCTTCCTGCAAGCATCTTCCGCACTAGGTTGTAGATCACTCACTGTCTTTTCATGCATTGGTTACAAAGGCATCCATTGACCCTCTTGCTCATTTCTCTACCGCCAACACTTTGCCCACCTTGCTTGTACTAGTTGTTGATAATCGCTAGCATGCGTAGATGAAAGCTATTGCTGCATGCTGCAACGCTAAAGTCTTCTCCATTTTCCATGTGCTTCTTCTCTACATGTACACAAGAATACATCTCATCTCCTGTTAAAGCTCTAGCAGATCTTTGTCACAAGCATCTATATTCTTATGAATTTTAGCTAAATGATCTTTTAATTTCTTAAATTCTCTAGTCATCCTTTTCGAAATAAATCACTATCCATAGATGCATGACTCCATCTATTTTGTCACGAAGTTCCACCTTTGACCACTTCTACCTTTTGATAATGCATTTCTTCTTGGTATTTTCGAAATGTAGATTCTTATACAAGAGAAAACAAATTATCCAATACATTGAATGTCCAAAAAGGAGATGAGAAGGTTGTCTGGGCTCAATTTGCAAAATGAAATCAATGTATAATTCAACTCCACAGATCACACGCAAGAAGCCCTAATATGGACTGTTTCCGCTAATGACCCTATTGAAATAAGAAATAGAAGTAATTAATTGAGAACTTTCAAACGAGTGCCCAACTATTACACGCAACTTCTAATGCTGAAACAATTGCAAATAAAGCTCTAGATGGAAAACACAAAAGAAAACTGATAAATGTATGAACATAAATGAAATGCCAATGGGATCCAGTGTATGTAGAGGCACCCAGACCCTAACCAAGCTCTGGATGAGCAACCAGTCTTACATCTGCCCCCTCGTTTGATAGATTTAGCCTACGATGAGTGGGAGTGTATATGCGACTTCATGATAGTCCGACGTGGATGGCATATATCAAATGAACAAAGTGTGCTGAGGAGACTTCACATCATCATGTTCATCGCACTAGGCTTATTGCATGAAGTACATCCTCGTTTTCTATGGCGTACTCTTTTTTGGCATTAGTTGTCATGATCATCGCATGGTTGAGACACTAGCTGGATTGATGTTCATAACTCTAGCAGGAGAAGCATTGCACTTGGAAGGTACTCATGCAGACCTTGATTAAGACACATGAGTGGATGACATGACTGGAGTAGGGCCCACTGTCAATGTAGATGTAGTCTAGCATCACCACGTGGGCTCTCGAGCAACATGTCCTACATCAACTCCCCTTGGGTTGACATCATGGACCTATGATGAGTGCGAGTGTATCTGCGGTACTTCATTATAGTCTAACATGGATGATATATGTCAAATGCATATAGTATGTCGAGGAGAGTCTGCATCACCTTTCTCATCGAACTAGGTTTATTGCGTGAAGTATATCCTCGTATTTTATGGCATCCTCTTTCTTGGCATTAACTGTCACGATCATCACATGGTTAAGGCACTAGCTGGATCAGTGTCCATCACCCTTGTACAAGAAGCACTGCACCTTAGAAAGTACTCATGCAGACTTTAATGAAGATGTGGGAGTGGATGACATGATTGAAGTTGTGCTCACTGTCAATATAGATGTAGTCTAGTGAGACAAAGTCAGCTCTCGAACAGGAGTTTGACGTTGCTTCTCATGCTCTATATGTACTGTGATGTGCATAGCATCATCCATGTTGGAGATGCTTGAGGTATCTGAGGCAGCTATGATTGGGGTGGAAAAACCACAGAGGAACATCTTGATCATGGTCGTGTCCCAACAAACCTCTGACTTGTAGACCAAGTCGTAGAATTTGCATGTGTACTTATCAAGGGAGTTTATGCCCTGCTCCAAATGAGATAACTTGAGGCAGAGTTGCTTCCTGTAGTTGGCTAGAATGATGAACGATTCCATATCCACCTTCATAGTTCATATCAACCATGTGTTCACGTGGCGAATGGTCTACAATCATTTCCTCCATGCAAGACTAGTTCCTCACAACTTTGCCCTAACAAATGATAGTCGACGCTCCTCTATCAACTAGTGCTAGCTGACTGCTTTATGCAGTGGATGCAAAAGCATATCTGTCCAACACTTGTCTACAATTGACAAGTATTGTGAATGGGACCTAGGAGCTGCTTGTTTAATACCTTTCACCATTACTTGCATTGCATCATACAAGTAAGGCATTGTTGCGGCTTTGTCACCATCTACCAGCCTCAACACTTTGACAACAGGTTCCATTATCCGCAACACCTTTGTAACCTTATCCCAGAAAGCCCGACTGGCAATTAGTTCTTCAATCCTTCTGCTAACCGGGGTGTTGTGCTCCTTCATGGAGGTCCACTCCACACCATTGAAGAGCCTCCTAAGTCCATCTTTTTTGGACTTTAATGAATTCAAGGCCAAGTAATTCGTTGCAAATCTAGTCACCCCTGGTCTAACTAGATCACCTCCACAGTACTCAGATCGCCTCATAGCATTTAACAAGAAGGAATGGTTGTAGATGAAACCCGTGATCAACCTACCATCAATTGTCACACTTTTGATGTAATCAATTGTGCCCATGTCCTTAAGAATTAGATCTATGCAATGGGCAACACATGGTGTCCAGTAGACCAGATATTTCTTCATTGTACTTTCACCGACCTTCTTGAAGTTAGAGCCATTATTAGTCACTATTTGCACTACATTCCCAACCCCTACCTGCTTGATGTATTTCTTCATTAACTTCTTGATGTAACTGTAATTCTTGACTGCACCAGAAGCATCAACAGAGTCTAGAAAAACAGTAGATCCACGACAATGTACAAGAAAGTTAATAATTTGCTTTCTATTTCCAAATGTCCACCCATCACACATGAGTGTGGCGCCATACTCAGACCACAATTGTTTCTGGATTTCAATCCATACCTGTAGATCTTTCTTCTCTTGGGGAAGATACTTGTTCATCAACTCATATGCAGTGGGGGCTTTGATACCCCTACCCGACTCCCCTATGACATCCACCATGTGCTGTAGATATGGTTCGGTTGCAACATGTGCGGGTATACCATGAGAAAAGAAGAACTTACCCACTGCCTTGCTCACCTTCTCTTTCGCACCAGTAAACATTGCTTTTAGGATTTTTTGCCTAGCATCAGACTTCCTAACCCCTGGCTCATCAAAATGCTTCAATCTCGCACTAGCAGAACGGAAAAGTGTATCGATGGTGCCTTTCTTTCTTTTATGTTGAGCATGTTGATCTTCATCATCATCATCTAAGTTAACAACAGGGACACATGCAGCCCCACTGCCTCCACCTGCACTAGATGGTCCATATCTCCTCATAAGCCGAGCTGCCTCCTCCCTATCCCACTCACTTTTGCGAGTGTTTCTGAGAGCACGCCTATACATATGACGTGTATAAGTAGTATCACACCCTGGAGGATATGCAATATCATCATCTGATTCAGCAGAAGAACCTATGGCCCTAACATCAAAGAGTGTATCTGTGTAAGCCTTTTCAACCTGCTTCAACTTTTGTTGTTTTTGCCTCTTTGCACCCATCAGTTTCTTGAAGTCATCCCTAACACTTGGAGGGCAATTCTGGCACATTGCCACATTCTTGTCACCACCAGTAATGTGACGCTTGAATCTAGTAATTCCCCCACCACCAAGTGTTTTCTTATAGTAGTTGCAGACAATCTTTGCCCTATTCCCAGACCCAGGTACAGGCTTGCAGTGACTCCATGCAAAATCCACATCCTTTGATGCAGCATGACCATCCGCAACACCCTCAACGTCACTTGAAGACGAAGAAGACATCTTCTCAAAACTCAAAAGTCAACACTGAAAAAGACAAAGACAAACAAGCAAAGCAAATGATATTAGTAACTTAGCATTTAATAAAAAAGTACTAGTAAGAAATGTACATTGTCGTATTAACTATTAAGTCTATTCTCTATTGACAATACTAATATCAAATAAAAATAAGCCATTAAGTGAACAAAATCAATTTCTTTTATGTAATGTAGTATCAAAATCGATATTTTATAATGTATGATGCTTGTAATTATAGAATCAAACACAAGATTTTTTAAGATTTTTCTTTTGAAGATAATATTTTTAAATATAAATAAAGTCTGAAATTATTTTTAAAATTATAAAACATGATATTTACTAATTAAAAAGACAAGTGATATGTTTTCCACATGCTAGTTTCATCTTATACAACATTAACACACACAATTCTAAAGAAAAAAAACGTTTTTTTTTTAATTTTCAGCATTTTTAATAAATAAAAAATACGAAATATTTAGATTTTTGGGTATATTTTTGTTTATATATGTTTATGTTAGTCTTTTATAGAACTTCTTCTACTAAACCTAAATTAAATACCTATTATTAATGGTACTAATTATATTATTACTATTAATTAGTGAAATTACATGTTAATGTTAATTATTAGTGATTTAGCAATAGTTCTATATAATATAATCATAGATCTAGTGATAAATAGCATCAATCATAAGTATTTTGGAGCAGATCTAAGATTTTGGGGGTATTTGGTGAATTTTTTAGGTGAGAATAGAATTATAAGAAGAGAAGAGAGAGGGGAGAGGTTGGAAATGATGGAGAATGCAAGAAATTAAGTAAACATACCTTAATTAGGGCTGATTTGAGCTCCAATCTCAAAAATCGCCCAAAATCCCCAAGGTTTTCCTCTTCAAACAGCAGCAGCAGCAGAAGACTCGCAAATGCCGGTATCTCGGGCGGTATGCCGCCCGTGCCGCCCTGTACCAGTGCTTAAGTGGTGCATTTTGCACCGGCACCCTCGATATTTGGTGGTAAACCCACCGGTATGCCGATATTTGCGATCCTAACGGCAGAATTGTGCATAACTGTACCGGTACCCGTCGGCATCGGTATTTCGAGCGGTATACCGCCGATACCGACAAAATCTCATCCCTTGTAGCTGAAGAGCACCTTGATCCCGTGGAAGTAGTCATAGAACTTGATAGGATTGTTGGCGCTGTCAAAGTCATGGACATCGATCTTGAGTGATCGATCAAGCTGTGGTCGTGTGGGAATATCGGCTGCAGGTGGAAGTCTGTTGCCCTGTCCTGATTTAGGTCTTGTCAATTATCTTGCCTCAAAAAACATTAGTCGACCCTCTATCAATTGGTACTAGCTGAAGAGCACCTCGATGTTGGTGCTGTGGAACTCATGGACATCAATCTTGAGTGATCAATCAAGCTGTGGTCGTGTGGGAATATCAGCTGCAGGTAGAATTCTGTTGACCCGTCCTGATTTAGATCTTGTCAATTGTCTTGGTTCTGATTCTGTTTTAGAACACACTTTGTGTGTGTGGTCAAAGTGACGACCATGTCTTTGATTTTTACAATCTTTGTTTCTTGGGCCGCAAAATGGGCATCATGCTCGTTCATCTGGACATGTTGTCACTGCACACCATGGTTCAAGGCGGAGACGTTTATGGCTGTTGTGGAAGTGTGACTTTGCCCCCTGATCCATGGTCTAACTCTGCGGTGAGTTGGCGAATTTTTTTCCCACTTTTGGGTACCAGGGTATGCACGGTTTTCAAGGCGACCATAGCGTAATTTGAAAATTTTAGTGTGCCATAGAAGGCTCCCAATGTTGTAGGTGCCGCACGTGGAGGAACGAAAAAATCACCAAAATTGATATGGGGAAAACATCCCCAAGTTGCTGCTTTATAACAATGTTATGGCTTTATTTGGGGGGGGGGGGGTTATGGGGGATGGACACCCCCGAATGCTTTGTGAGGTGTGAGGCAGCACCCCAAACTGAAATAATATTTAGACTTTGATGTATCTAAACTTATTGACATCGACATAATATATCCCAATTAATGTATTTAAAAGGGGCTGAGGGGCTGCTCAAGCGGTTCAGTCCATCAACCGCCTTAAACAACGTCTAAGTCTCCCTAGGTGGGTCTGCTAGAAGCAACCGCTCAGAGCCCATATTTACCCGCCAATGCGACAACCTAGAAGGACAAAAAAAGCGGCCTTGACACACTTAAATAAATAAGTGGCGCCCAGCAGGGTCACCTACAAGGCCCAATTGCGTGCCAAGCTCAATAAGGGGTTTAAAAAAACCCTATACCCTCTAATTCATGCAGCCATATGTTTAAAAAAACCCTATACATTAAGCTATATTCCAATATATACACCACTATGTACATTTGTATCAGTTATCCCTAAGCTTAATCAATCATAACTTCACCTATGTCACACCTGTCATGACCTAAGCTAGACCTATTCAGCCTTAATTTGACCTGACATGATCTAAATTGGATCTAATTTAACTTAGTATGCCCTAATTTGGCTTAAGTCAGTCCTATTTTGGCATAACATGACCTAATCAGACGCAACTTCCCCTAGTTTGTCCTACATTGATCTAAATGAGCCTTAATTTGGCAAAATCAGACCTAAGTCCCCCCAAACAAGCCCACTCAAGCGGCAGCAAGGCCTGGCCACTCCAAACAGCTCTCAAGCGGCTGCTCAGGCGGTTTTCCATTAAGCGGCCGCTTAGAGCCCGCTTCACCCACTCGAGCGCCCGCCTGAAGGTCAGTTTTGAGCGGCCGCTTGGACCCATTTTTGGTCTGGGCGGCCAAAGTCAGGCCCAATTCTGTTTTTTTTTTTTTTTGCTTTTTCTCATTTTCTTGTATTGCTGCTATACTCTATTCCGTTTTATTTGCTGACATGACTATGTTTAATAACACCATACTAGTATATTAGTACATTACATTGCTTATGTAGCATAATCAATACATTTTTGTTGTACATATACAGTATAATAGATGATTCTATAATAATACATTAGTATGTTATATGTTCTTGCATATTGTATTTTTCTACCTAATGAATCAGTTTGATACATTATACATAAATTATTTGTGTTTTTTTATTTTTGCTCATTTGCTGGCATTGTTGCTATACTCTATTTCGTTTTTAATAATTATTTGCTGACATCAGTATGTTTAATAATACTGTACTAGTATATTAGTACATTACATTACTGCTGTAGCATAATTAACATGTTTTTGTTGTACATGTATTGCATGATAAATGATTCTATATTACATTAACATACATTAGTACATTATATGTTAATTGCATAATGTATTTTTGTACCTAATGTATATTAGCATATGTTGATACATTATACATAAACTATTCGGGTGTTTTATTATGTTGTGTAAGGTGTTCAGATATGTTTAAAAGTTCCCTAAAATATGTTATTGATATAAACATATGTGTAATTTTCTATAAAATTATATAATAACTTCGGCACCTGCTTTTTCAAAAAGTGCTCGCCTGGTGCTCAAGCGGCCACAAGGTGCCGTCCGCACACCTCCCGCTTCCCACTTTCTAAAACATTGCCTAAAATAACTAAACTTGATCTAATTTGACCAAATTTAGACCTAATCCATGCTAATTTGGTGTTTAGGTGTCTTAATTTAGGCATAAAAGGCCTTAGCCATCCACTTAAGTTATCAGAATGCCTAGGCGCCTAGTTTTAGGTAGTCCACCTAGAGTTTAGGGGGGCTAGGGCCTAGGCGGGATCCTGGATGACTATGGTTTAACTATGTAACACATTTTTTAAAATACAACGTTATATATGTATTTTTGCTTATAATTCTGTAAAAACATGTAGAAAATAAAGAACACACTTTTTCAAAACACCCACTCAACCGCCTGGCTTAAGTGGCTACAAGGTCATGTTCGCCCACTTTCTGCTTGGCACTTGTTAAAACATTGATCCCAATAAATATGAAGTCTTTAATTTTTTCCTTTCTTTTGCAAAATTATACCATTATTTGGGTACTTGCATTTGTATGTCTGGCCCTCACAAAAATTTAACAATTTTGTTTGAAATTCAAACCATGGATGACGGTGGTCGCTCATCTGGATAGTTGGTTGTTGGTGAAGGCCATGGAGACCTAGAGGAATGGAGATGGTGCTGGTCGTTCACAAGAGGCAAGGGAAGATGGGGTAAAATCAAGATGGAGGGAGATGACAATTTGGAGATGGTGCTGCTTGATGGAGAAAGGCAGCTCAAATGATGATGTCGTCAGCTAACTGAAGAAGAACATCAGCCCAAACAGGATTTGGCTGGAGTGCAGCTGGAGTTGTAAAGCTAGGAAGGGTGGCGGCTGTCACAATGTGTGGCTGGGAGTCTGAAGCCTAGAATGGTGCCCCACTCTTTTTTCTTTCTTTTCTTCTTTGCCTTTGTTTGCAGATACACAATGTGAGGCGTAACTAACAAGACGTGTCACACCACAGTGCGAGTGCAGTCGTGCCTCCCTTTAAGTCAACACGTGTCATTGCGGCGACATGCCGTGTCCAACATCAGAATTTGGTCCATGTTGGGCTTGGACACACCTTGTTGTTATCTATAGTTTGAAGGGGATTAGAACAAGATATATGTCTATTTGGTGGTGAAAAGCAAATAGGGTAAAATGCAACAATGGGTCAAGAAAATCGGGGTTAAGCACCATATGACCTCTTAGATCTGTTGAGTGGTGGGTCAACTGGTTCAACTGGCTGGATTGGATTAAATTTCAAGACTAGCTATGCCATTGAGTCCTCACTAATCACTGGCCACAACTGTGACGGCAAATACCGTAAGACAAGCTGGTGAGAGAATCCATGTGTTTCTGTGATATGACAGTGGTACTGTATGCAATGCTGGAGATAATGCCTAATAGTAACATTGAGTCCTCACTAATCACTGGCCACAACTGTGATGGCAAATACCGTAAGACAAGTTGGTGAGAGAATCCATGTGTTTTTGTGATATGACAGTGGTATTGTATGCAATGCTGGAGATAATGCTTAACAGTAACACTGCTCAGGATTAGTTTCAAACATGGAATATAGGGATTCATGTTCAAGCTAAAAAATCTGGACTTTAAAGATATATGCAAAGTTTGGATTAGTCCGGTAAAGGTTAGGTAAACATGTTGTAAACTATAGAGGAAACTTTTAGGATTGAATTAATAACGTTTGTATAATGTTTGTTAATGAACTAGCAGACAGTAGAGTGTGAAAAGCAAATATCTAAATGTCCTAAAAAAGATACGAGTTAAAAAATTGCTGATGTATTCAAAATAGTTCACCACGAATATGAAAATATCACAGGACTAAAACATCAATGCACAATTCTTACATTAATGCTATGCAGATTATAGGAATAATGATATAATACCGCAGGCCATGAAAATTCACATTACTATGTGACTTTTTCTTTCTTTCAAAAATTTACTGATTTTTTTGTCATGTTCAAGTGCAAAGTTGCTGAATACTTGAATTCTATGGTTCTTAGTGTGGCTCTGGTAGCATGCAAAATCGAAGGCATAACTTATTTGTCTTTGTTCCCAAGTTGTGGACTGTGGAGTGATGAAGACACTGGTCAAATTCGTTATAGGATGACTCGATGACAAAAGGGCATGACATGATCTTAGTTTTGCCATGATACCAGTTGATATTGAGGGGGGGGGGGGGAACTAGATTTGAAATACTGGATCTGTATTGAGGTTTCACCCCTCCATTCAAATTCATGTTTACCTTCATCCTTTTCTTTTGCTGGAAGTATGTCTTCCCTTCTAGCTGTTACTGTATGTCATGAAAGTGATTTGCTTAGTAGAATACAATAGTGTAGCAGACTCTTAAGCTAGGGTAGGTTATGAATAAATCAAAATCAAAGTATAAGCCAAGTACCTGTAGGAACACAATGATTCAGTTTGCATGTTCAGGCATCTTCCTCTTAGTGTGCATCTTTTATGACTTGGGCATGTCTTTACTCGATGCTTAACTGTCTGCTTATACTATCATAAAGTTTTTTTTTGTTCTTTAGTGATTATCATATGATTTTCTTCTCATAGATAAGTATTGTATTTTCGTTAATATGTGAACTGTGATAATATGATGTAGGTGTACTGTATGGTTGCACATCCTTTACAGCCACATCTGGTTGCTACCGGAACCAACATAGGTGTGATTCTCAGTGAATTTGACCCAAGATCTCTTCCTGCTGTTGCTGCTTTGCCAACACCACCAGACAGCAGGGAGCATTCTGCAGTATACCTCATTGAAAGGGAGCTCAAGTTATTGAACTTTCAGTTGTCTACCACCACCAATCCATCCCTTGGTGGCACAGGCTCCATTCCTGATGCTGGGAAGTTCAGGGGAGAATCTTTTGAACCATTGCTTGTCAAACAGACCAAGAAGCACATCAGTACCCCTGCTCCCCATGATTCCTACTCGGTTCTTTCAGTTAGCAGCTCTGGGAAGTAAGTTTAAAGAAGGAATAATAGTTAATGTCAGCATTAATATGTGTTATATCAAGTTATATTTAGAAAATGTTTAGCAGCAGATAAATGCTCTTAGGATTTTCTGTAACTGGATATTTATTTTTCTTCCCTTCAAGCTCATCTTTGCATTTTCATTATTTGATCTTTGGGTAAATCAATAGCAAAATATATAAAAAAGTTCCCACTTATAAATGCCCTTAGGATTCTCCGTAACTGGATGTTTATTTTTCTACCCTTCAAGCTCATCTTTGCATTTTTTTATTTGATCTTTGGGTAAATCAATAGCAAAATATATAAAAAAGTTCCCAGAGGCCGCTGGTGTGCAAGCATGCCTCCTGAACTGTATTTGATCTGTCCCTTATCTTCTGTGTATGAGTAGAACTCATGAACCGTCAAAGTGGGAGTCCTAGGCTTCCCTGAGTTGCGTCTATCAGATGCCGCACTATACATTGCCTCGTGGCTCATTACAAGACTTGAAGCTGAACCATTCTCGTAATCATTAATTTTCACTAAGGTTCATTTTTTTTGGGAGCCGTAACTTAGGTGGAACCGTGGTACTGGGCATTGAGTTCGTGTCAACTTCGGTAGGTTTTGAAGTGGGATTTTATAGAAACTTAAGGAAACTACGAGAAAGTTGCTGAGCAAAATTTTGATGTAAAATAAGCTAAAAAGTATTGATATTGTGAGGGAATTCAACCATAAAACATCAAATTTTACTGAAAAAATATCAATCCATGCATGTTCAAAATGAAATTCTTAAAAGTCACATTTGCCTAATATGTATAGGTCCTATATCTATATATCTTACATTACGAATAACGTTATATAACAAAAACATGAGTTTATTTTCAAAATGAAGAGGAAAATGGCATTATTCCCACGCCAAATCTTGTGGTAGATCTAGTAAAGGGATAGATTTACTACTCGTTAGATCTAAAATCCATGAAAATGGTTACTTCAAGGTCAACATTGGTTTCCTATCAAGCTTCTCTAAGCTTGCCAAGATTGGTTTCCTATCAAGCTTCTCTAAAGGATCACTATCTATTAAAGGATCACATTCTAACTTCCCTAGACTAGACAAGTCTAGAATCAAAACATTCAACTTTTCCAAATACAAGTAACCGAGGCGACCGTGGACATGCAAAGGTGACGCCACAATGCATGGCTCTCTAGACTATCTATTAAAGGATCACATTCTAACTTCCCTAGACTAGGCAAGTCTAGAATCAAAACATTCAACTTTTCCAAAGACAAGTAACCAAGGCAACTATGGACATGCAAAGGTGACGCACAATGCATGGCTCTCCCAAGTAGTAGAGGCCAACAAGTTCATACCCTTCACCAATCACTTTTATGTCTCCAAATCCTATATGACAAAAGCATTAGCCATTAGGTAAGAAAGTGACATAGCTATAAGAGTAAGCTAATAGAAACTATATTAAAAGGGAACGTAGCTATGAAAAGTATTGACTTGAGAGACATGTAAGGTATAGGAGAGACAGTCCCAATGCCCTGTACAATAACTGTAGATCCATCAACTAATGTGACATTATGTAAGCTGGGTTGTTTGATATTAGTGGTGAATATCTCAGATTTTCAGTAGTATGATTCATGGCACCTGAATCAAGAGCCCAAGAAGACGATGCTGCTCTGGAGGTCTGGAAGTTGCATGCGGATGGACCTGTTCTCTGAATGAAGGAGGCCATAGAAGTAGCAGCATGTTGTGACTCATTAGTGACTGATATTTGTTGTGTCGACACATCCTATACATCCTGAACAGTTGATGCATCATTGGCAGATTTAGTTGAAACTTGAAAGCCCATGCAACTCATAGCAGGTGTCCTAAGTTTGTCCCTTCCTACCAGAATAAATGCACTATGGATGTTGACATGGTCCACCACGACCACCAGCGCTTCCTCCACCTCTACTATTCCTTCCTCTACATCCATGACCACATGTCATAAGGTCAGAGCTAACCGAGCAACCATGGAAGACTTGTCAACGGTGGAAGGACTCATGAGCGATGCATCCTTCTCGAGAAAGGCACACGACACCTTGGAATAAGCTTCAACAAGGAATGGGTGCTTTACTCCAAACAAAGTCTGACTATGAACTCCCTCATAGTTGCATCCAAGACTTGCAAGAAACTTTATCACCGTCATTTGATCCCTTTGCTTTTGCATCTTTTGAATATCGTTAGTGAGAGGAAATGGACCATGCAAGTCATCAATGAGCAGTGTGACTTCTTCAAAACATCGATTGAAGGATTTATCACCCTGTTGGACACCATAGAGTTGCACCTGCTTATTATACATTAGGGATGTCTTATTGGAATACATGCGTGTCAAGTGATCCCAGAATGCAAGTCTCAAAGTGATTTATCATGTCTGCCAATTGTGGTTCCATGATATTCTACATTATAGATAGGAAGTTGGCATCATGTTGTTCCAACTGTGTGAATGAAGTATCTATGGATGCAAGAGGACCAGCAATAAGATGCTTATATTCCCCTTGTCCTTTGAAAAAGGTCCTCACAGTTTTTGACTCCATTATGCGGGATTCTTCTCGTTCAACTTCCGCGTTTGTAATATGCATGTTCTGGACAATGATAGTAGATATTTGATTAGGCACCGTAGTCTCTTTTCATCAGCCATGACAACCAAAGAAAATATGAATCAACCGAAATCGGGACCACTAAAAGCTGAAGCAAGGACCAAAAGGCCCTGTATTGCTGTTCTGTACTGTGCTGCTGCAGGTCTTGCGGCCATAGTATGACAGGGTAGAAGAACCACTTCTCTCTCCTCAATGCTAAGTTGTCCTAGACCTTCAGGGGCAAGGTAGTGGTGGTAGGGGCGCCCCACAAACCCAATTTCAGGGGGAAAGAATCTGCTAACATAGTTGGAGTGCCTACCAATGTAGGTGTCAGTGACAGATCATATTATCAATAAGATGGTCTCTCCTCCCCCCTCGTTCACTATAATAGCAGTAGTGTTTTCCCCTTATTAGGGAGGGGAGAGGGCCTTTACCTCTCCCCATGCTAACCAAACACACTATCAATAAGATGGTCTCTCATTTCCTCCCCTCCCGTCCCTTCCACAACATTCACCTCCCTTTTCTTTCACTACTCCTTTCTCTACATACGAAATATAGGCTAAATCACTTAAAATGATTAGAGTATGGATTCCTTCTGTAGCTTTCTGCAGAGACTGCTTCCCCATAGCCTTCTCATAAGAGGGGACACAACATGTCTGAGATGAAGGATCAAGTTTTTTCCACATAGAAGGCACGGGGGATGATCGATCATCTAGGAAGCACAGACACAGACACAAACACATATATGGACACGGGACACGACAATTTCCAAAAATGTAGGACACAGACACGACACTGGACACAACAAATATAAATATATATATCTATATATGCTATATGTATAAACAAATAAAATGATCTAAATAGATTATCCACATGGGCAAATAACGTGAAATCAAACAAGAAATCAGCATATAACATAATGTCCACAAGTCACAATATGGGTTAAATCACAACATATATTAAGATGCTTGATTATAAATTGTTTTTAGTAAAAATAGATGGAATTGTTAAAATTAAGGAGTAGAATTTTGGGGACAATAGTTTTAGTGGAAATAATGGTTAATAACATGTACTATCAAGAGGAATAAGGGGAGGGGGTGAGGAAATATGTTGTTTCTGGTGTGGAGGAGATGAAAATGAAGGTGCCTTGGAGGTTGAGAGGGAAGAAAACGAAGGGGAACACATTGGAGAGCTACTTAAGATGGAGGGACGAGAGAAGAGGAGGGGAAATGTAGATGTAGAGAAGCAAGAAAAAGAGTAGGCAGTAGGGAGGACAATATTCTGCTACTTTTACCTGGAGGAGCAAGAAGGATAGGGGAAGAGTGGCAAGAGAAGGTAGAAAGAGACGCAGAGGAGTGATGTGACATAAGAGAAGGGGGATAGGGAGTAGTGTAGTGACTGCTGCTACATTCAAATAGGAAAAAGAGGAGGGGTAGGATTGAGAAGAGAAGCAAAAGGGGAGAACAAAAAAGTAGATGAGGGAGAAGCAGACATAGAGAAGGATAAAGAGGGGAACAAGAAAAAGCAGGGGAAGGGGGAAGCAAAGGAGGAAGAGCTACTTGGAACTGGAAGAGAAGACGGTGCATTCAACCACTTTCCTCCTTGTAGTTGATGTGTTAGTTCCTGAATATTGCAATAGTTGGTGGAGATGATATCACTGATGATGGTTGCTATAGTTTCTAAAGTAAGGGCATCAACGACTTACGTGTGTAGCAGTTGAAGCTTAATCAACTAATGTTAGTACGGCAAGGAGTAGTGGTGGACTGGAGGCATGGCTTTAGAGAAGGCTTGGGTTTTTTTCATATGCTTATGCTTAAGTGAGTTGGGATGATGTGTCTTGTATGTGTCTATGGAGTGTCCGAGCCATGTCCAACACTTCAACACAAGTCGACACGCCGGAGGCATGTCCGCCACGTGTCTAGGCATGTGCAAGGTGTGTCTATGTTGGACACAGACACGGCAGCCTCCGGAAAGTGTTAGTGCTTCCTAGTCGATCATGTGTCACTTTATATATATAATTTCATTTGGCACATATCTCTCTCCAAAAATATTCAATTCTTTTCTGGTACCTTTTCAAACAAGAGATTGATGACTTTTGCACTTTGCCATTTTATACGGGGAGTCCAAGGCTCATCATTTTCTGGGGTCTTCCCCAAGTGGATTCTGACAATTTTTCTGGGCACATGGAATCACGCAAATTGTTTGGAGAGCAGTGATCTTTTTAGCTGTGAGTCTCCATGGCAAGAACCTACCCTACACCTAGGGGTGATAGAGCCTTCTTGCTGGTAGTAAGCTCTGGAAAGAGTCTTGTGAATCCTTCATCTAGGTGTCTTTGGGCAGCCATACTCTAGGAGTTGTTCAAGGAAAGGTACTAGAGCAATCTCAGACTGTGATTCTGGGGGGTTGGGATGGGAGCTGCTTGTGAGAAAAACACCTTTTAATGCATTCAATTGGGGCAGAGGCTTTCTATATAAAGAGTAGGAATGTGCTGCTAAGGCAGCTAGGATAATCCTTTGACTTTATGCTGCAATTATATATATGCTTTTATATTCGGCCTGACTTGATGAAATTTAGGCTACGTCTTGATTAAAACCATGGTTGCTCATATTATATTTTTATAACTACTGCCTTTGGTTTTATGTCACGTTTACTCATGTATACTATAGTATACCTTAATTACGAGTAAACCAGCTCCAGTGGGTTGGACAGATCTTGGTTGTGCTTGAAATAACATCTAGCATTACTATCTAGGTTATCTTTTCTTTCTCTTATCTACTTCATTGAAATGATGATTGATAATTGCAGGTATGTTGCTGTTGTGTGGCCTGACATCCCTTCTTTCACCGTCTATAAGGTTAGTGATTGGTCAGTTGTTGATTCTGGAACTGGGAGGCTCTTTGCTTGGGATACATGCCGTGATAGATATGCTTTAGTGGAGACATCACTAGCCCCAAGAGTTCCTCTTATAGTGAAGGGTGGTTCATCACGCAAGGCAAAAGAAGCTGCTGCAGCTGCAGCTCAAGCAGCTGCTGCAGCTGCTAGTGCTGCGTCATCAGCGACTGTTCAAGTGAGAATCTTACTGGATGACGGAAGTTCCCATGTTCTGGCAAGGTCAATAGAAGGGCGCAGTGAACCGGTTTGTGTTACTATAATCATACTCCTTTAGTTTTAGGTTCATCTTTCAGTTATGCTCTACCTTTTGCTCCTTTGCAACTGAAAATTCAAATCTCTTTAACACAAGAGTAAGAATCCGTGTTGGTAAAGTGCTTAGGGCCAATTTGGTTGGGTGTAAAATCAACCCACACATGTAATTAGAAAACAGGAAATCAAAAGTATATAGTTAAAAATCCAATGTATTTGTTTGGTTCCTCGTAGGTAAAACTAACAGTTTTGTTTTGATTTCGTTTGGTAAGATGTGGTTTCAGCCACCAATTATTTACATCTTTGATGGAAAGTCAACAGCTGCATACATTTTCCAGGGATTTCTATATATTTGTTTAACATGGAACATGGTTTTATCTGAGCAACGAGTGGGGAAATGAACTGCGCCTAAAAAGTGGGCAGTTCGTTTTTCATCATTTTCTGTATAACCAACCGCAACGTGTAGTTTATTTTCCAGATGTGGGTTGCAATTACGCAATACCAAACGTAAATAGTTTGAAAACATGCATAGTTGGAACTGCAAGCGTTGATCTGCAGCCCAACCAAACGAGCAGTTAGCTGTGTACCTTTCTCTTGGATCTTTGTGAAATACAATAAACGCACAGCATTTGTTGAAAAGGAGTAGTCTACCATTCCGTCAGTTGGCAGTGGGTTTCTGATGACGCCGAATCTTAATGGGATAGCTGACATGTAATAACATTTTCTTTCTGTGTAAGTTATTCTTTAAGCTGGCTTAATTAATGCTATTGCTTCCACTCACATATTGACATACTGGATATCAGATCGACAATGCATCCATGTGAAAGTACCTTTTGAAAGAATACATTGTAGGCTATGAGTACAATTTCAAACTGGATAGTTGATGTGTAACTTCTCTGTAGTTTTATTATGGTTAATAAAGAGGCAAAAACATTATCGAACTTATCTTACAGTTTCGACCCTAGAGCATGAAATAGTGACCAACTATGATATTTCATCAGAGAGTATGGTTTTGGATTCATATTATGCTCACTTTATTGTAATTAGGATTATCAATAGTTTGATTTGGATGCAAAACCACAAACCATACTGGTTCTCTTCGTTTGGAGTTTTTCCCAAACTGAACTAACCATTATCTAGATCAAAGTGAACAACAATAATGTGGTTTGGCTCAGATTCAAACCATTAGCTCTAAAGCTGCCATTGGAGATGATCTGAGCAACTTAACGTCTCAAATCTGCGCTTCAAATTACATGCAAACACATATTAGCAACATCCTATGTTAGTGTTTCAAAAAACACATGCAGTAGCAACATGCCATCTTACTATCACATAATATACATGTCATATCCACTGATAAATACCATTGTTGTATTTGATTTTATATAGGTACTAACAATTATATCTTGCATACATACATCATTGTATATATTACCCGTTTGGTCAGTTAAACTGACCCTCCCAAACCTCATGGCCATTCTAACATTTTAGAAACTGAACTGGACCATTTGACCCTGGATCAAATTGGCCGGTTTGGGTTTGCTTGCTTTTTTGCCCTCCCTCAACTGTCCCAACAAGTCAGTACTTGCGTCTACATTTACTAGAAATAGCAAAGCTTCGAGTAAAATTGTAATGCTTTTTTCTTTTTGGAAATTCACAAATATAATTATCAAGATAAACCTTCAATGTCCTTTATTTATTTCTGAATTTCGTACCAATCAATTTTCTTTTCATGTGCTTGAGTTTGTCATATTATGATAGGTGATTGGTTTACATGGTGGAGCTCTTCTTGGAGTTGCATATAGAACCAACAGAAGGGTTAGCTCTGCAGCAGCTTCAGCTATTCATACGATGCCACCTCTATCTGGTTATGGGAACAATGGTCTGCTTTCTTCTTTTTCTTCTGCTGAGGACACTAGAGCTGCAGAGTCAGCTCCTCATAATTTTCAACTCTATAGGTTATGATCACTCACCTATTCGTATTGTTATGCTATCATTTTTAAAGTTGTGTGTGTTTTCTGAAACTATGAATACGGTATATGAACTTGTGCAAGCTCAATTTCTTTTTCTGTTTTTAACTGACCAAATATATAAAATTGTTTTTGCTGTGGACATAAACACTTTCTCATTCATATTGCCAACCATGTGGTTATCATGTTATTGTATTTCCATATTTCAGTTTTAATCTTTCATTACATGGACCTCAGTTTTGATTAGCTGTTTTTCTTGCAGTTGGGAGACTTTTCAATCTGTAAGTGGACTCCTTGCACAGCCAGAGTGGACTGCTTGGGACCAGACTGTTGAGTATTGTGCTTTTGCATACCAGCAGTACATTGTCATCTCTTCTTTACGTCCTCAATATCGATGCTTAGGAGATGTGGCAATTCCCTGTGCTACGGGTGGTGTTTGGCATCGTAGACAGTTATTTGTTGCTACACCAACTACAATTGAGTATGCCTGAGATTCCCATCATTGTTTTGACTTTAAAGACTGGCGTTCACCGTCTTCTTAGCATAATAATCATTTCATAGATTTGATGGATTTGTTTACTTTACTTTTTCAAGATGGCTGACTTGTTTTGACCACCTCAATATGTTGCTAGTTATAACAAACAATGCTGTTGATTGATAATTCTTTTACAGGCAACCTGATTTGAAAAGATTCTTTGAACAAAAAAAGGGATTCCTTTATTAACCTAGTTCTATTAACAGTATTGCAGTCACTTCGTTAATTTTAAATACTTGTAAGTATAGCCTTAATACTAACTTCTTGTTGGAATATTTAGGGCATGCAAGGGGATTCCGATTACCTTAATAATATAACAATTTAATTGTTCGATTAAGCTTCAAAATGTGATAAAACTGTGAATTATAGCTGTACAAACCCGTTCCCACTTTTATGTGGAGCAGTGTTAGGCCGTCCTCTCTCTACACGTGATTCAATTTCACTGATCACCTGAAGTATACATTTTTTAACCCAGACAGTTGCAGACATAATGTGAAAAGAAGCCATGCGGCAAGGAACATATATTTATTCTGGTGTAAATTATTTGCATTGCCAAACCATACTTATTGCTGTTGGATTACATATCTGCACATCGATTGTTTGATAACTGTTTGTCATATATTCTAGGATGACTACTATTTTTGCTTTTGACTATTTAGTTTCTCTGAATAAGCGACACTATAAGGTTTCTAATGCTGTGCTGGGTAAATTTGATAGATGTGTTTTTGTGGATGCTGGAGTTGCACCAATTGACCTGGAAACTATCAAAAGAAAGGAGGAAATGAAAGTTAAAGAGGCACAAGCTAGGGCTGTAGCAGAGCATGGGGACTTGGCTTTGATAAGTGTTGACAATCAGCAAGCAGTTGCTAATGAAAGAATTGCACTGCGACCTCCAATGCTTCAAGTAAATACTCATAATATGTGTAGGTTTGCAGTGGTGAATATTTGCCTGAACAGTTCATGGTGTTCATAATAATAGCTCCTCCTACTAGTAGTCACCTGTCAATGAGTCCTTAATGTGCTCTAAGTAAGTCTTTTTCTAAATTATGCTCCGCAAACTTTTTTCAGGTGGTCCGATTAGCTTCGTTCCAACATGCGCCTTCTATACCTCCATTTATCTCTTTGCCAAAGCAGTCCAAAGTAGATGCAGATGATGCAGTACCTTACAAGGATGGGGAAGAAAGGAGGGTAAACGAAGTGGCTGTTGCTGGAGGAGGGGTGTCTGTGGCAGTGACCCGTTTCCCCTCAGAGCAGAAGAGACCTGTGGGACCTCTTGTTGTGGTTGGTGTTAGAGACGGCGTTCTTTGGCTTATTGACAGGTAGAGTTGTCCTCTATTGCTCCACAACCATGCATGCACCCACGATTCGAGCACATTGTTACTATTGAATTTAATGTATAAATAGATTTAGTTAATAGATAATGAGGTTTTTGAAATTGTACATACACATGTAAACTGATTTAAATGATGTTTCATAGTAGTTTTCATGTCCTAAATAATTATCACTTCATTTTTCTTCTTCTTTTAATTGTTTTTCCGGTGTTTGACAAAGTACATTTTAAATTCAGTCTCATATTTTTGAGTACTAAATCACAGTCATATAATCAGGTGCATACACCTGTAAACTGATTCAATTGATGCATCGCACATTATTATCCTAGTTAAAATGAAAGTTTTCGTACATGACCCGGAGGTCCACCTGGAGCATCAAAACAAGACAATTATCTATATTCCAAATAAGAGAGCATGACAAATATATAAACAAACAAACTAGGATATGCGAAGGACCACTTATAAATGGAAACATTAAATCTGTACATCAATATTCACAAAATAAATCATACAAGTTATTTGTACAATAATAAGGAGAAAATTTGGAGCAATTTAAGATGAAATCGGACAAAATTAGAGGAAAATTGAACATGAAAAGAAAGAACCTGGAGGCTGGAGAAGGAGAAGACAGTAGTCAATGACTGAATAGTAGTAGCAACTAGAACTTCCTTCAGTAACATTGAGGCAAACACTTTTTCAAAGTGACAAACTAAACCTCCACGCAACATCAACACTTCCTAAAATAGCTAGACGTAGCTAGCAAACCAGCAACAACTACTGCACACAAAGCCACAATAGGAGGATAGGATGACTATGGAACATGGTGAGAACGACATTGGATAATAGAAGGGGGAAGGGAGGGCTTACTGGCTGCAAGGAAGGATGAGGGGGTGAGATGCATACATCCTCAACAACAAATGATGCAGTGGAGGCTATTAGGAGCAGCTAGAGAGGAGCCGACACTCAGGACCCTTCAACTGAAGTGAAGGGAGAGAGACAATTGTAGCCTCGAAAACAATGGCGGGGGGGGGGGGTCTGATGCTGTGAGAGCTCAGTCAGCGACGTGGGGAGAGAGAGAGAGAGGTTGGACGCCTTGAGAGCTCAGTCGGCGACGCAGGGGAGAGAGAGTTGTGTCGTTGTTTTCCTGTGACAGCTCCAACCAAATATCCATCCGGCAAAGGATCTTCCATTGGCGGCTCTGCTAGCTACAGCCCTAGCCGGCGCAAAAGGGCACGAGGAAGGGTTGAGTGTGAGAGAGAATCAGTAAGGGGTCGGGGGCATCGGGCCAGTGGGAAGGGGTTTTGCGATTTTTTTTTTGTTTTTCCAGGTTTAAGTCACTGTTTGGGCAGGGAAAGAACCGTATCGGTTTCACTATAACCGGATCAGGTCAGTGGGTCAACGGTTGGATCGGGCGGATTGGCGGTTTCATTGCTTTTTTTGTGCCCAATTCAGATTTCTACCCCACCCAGACCGCCACACTGGCCGGGTGACAGTTCAACCGGTTGAACCGGCCGGTCCGGGTCGGGTTTCAAAACTCTAGTTAAAATCTGAATATTACACTTCATTTTTTCTTTTACTCGTGTTTTTGTGGTTTTTGGACAATATGCACTATAATTCTTAGTCTCATAGTTTTAAGTTCTAAATTACAGTCATATAGTCAGTTCCAAGAAATGAGGTTTCCACAAAATCGTCAAAATTTCACTCGAAATTTCGATTTCGCCAGCATTTGCAACAAAATCATGCGACTGTACTGCTATGTTGAATTCAGCATAACACTTTGCCCAATTTCAGAATTTTCCCGGGAATCAGTAAAGTTTACTTATCTCCCACATGAAAGACCCCCACCTATCCTCATGTATAATTTTAATGCATAAAATGATACATATAGGTTTGGAGCTCATGCTTGTAAAATTTTATGACAATTCACTCATTTTGGTGTCGTAACGTGCACGGTTGCATTTATTGAAGTTTTGAAATTTCAATAAATTTCGGTTTCCATGCAGTCAACGACATCGAAATCGATTACCTCATTCCTTGGTCAGTTCGAGTCACATAATGCCATTTGTACTTTCCTTAAAATTGTAGTGAAGAAGGTCATGATCATGGGGCACACAATGTTACCGGTAATTCTATACTTTATTTGGAATGGTAGTGGAGGCCACATTGTCTAGCACAACATTTTTGGGACCAGATGGGCCGGATGGACTGCTGAACCGTTGCTTGACCAGTCTGGAAGGTCTAATACCGGTTATAGTTTTTTTTGCCATCGGACTGGTGGAAACCGCAGTTGGACCAGTCGAACAGGACCAACTTATCGTAGTGTTTCAATGTACCGGTAATTCTATACTTTATTTGGGATGGTAGTGGAGACCAGATGGGCCGGTTGGACTGTTGAACCGTTGCTTTACCAGTCTGGAAGGTCTAATACCGGTTATAGTTTTTTTTGTCATCGAACTGGTGGAAACCGCAGTTGGACTGGTCGAACAGGTCCAACTTATCGTAGTGTTTCAATGCCTCTCAAAAATACATATAAATATGTGAACAAGGGGAATTGAACCTTTGTCCTTAACAAACAAATGTGAGCACTTAGCCAATGCACCAACAACCAATTTTGTTACACATAAGGCTCCTTTTACATATCATATATTAATCAAAATATTTTATATTGGTTAAAAATTGGCTTGTTTAAAAATAAGACAAGTAAATAAATTTGAAATTGCAATCTATGTGGCACTCTATGTAGTTACCACACATTGTTTGTTGCATTCAATCATGAAAATATCTATATATCACATGAACAACATAAATTAACATTTAACCAACATTTATGCAGTCACTTCAATAAATGTAAACATATATACATACACATGAACATATGTACACACAAAAAACAAGCACACAAAGATAAATATGTACATTACTATATATAAAAAATATTTTTAGTAATCTAAATTACAGTCTAAATCATATTACATGGATGTTCTATCAACATACAAATACACACATACTTTCTTGTATGGACACACGCACACGCCCGCCTGCACACACACGCGACACACACACACACACACACACACACACACACACACATATATATATATATATATATATATATATATATATATATATATAGAGTCAGGCTAGAATACACTCGAGTGTATCCGGAGCGGAATACACTCAAGTAGTTTTTTATGATGCAATATATTTTTTTTTAATCTAATCCATTGATCTTCTTAAACATCTCGTGAACAACTCATACGCAAAATTTGAGCACATTTAGATATGTATAGCTCATGTTATGAAGACCGCAAAAATTATGCATTTCAAATTTGTTTCGCGCGTCGATTTTGTTGCCCTTGGATGAGTGACTTACACTCATCCAAATAGGCTCAAAATTTGTATGTAGCCTAGTTATAGTATGACGGTGAAGATCAACGGTTTACATTTTGCAAAAAATAGTCTTGATATGCAAACACACTTGAGTGTATTCGTGCGATCCGTACACTCGAGTGTATTCTAGCCTGACTCTATATATATATATATATATATGGGATTAAGAGGGGAATTCTCTCCCCGTTTCCCATGCATGTGGACAAGGGTGAATGCCCGTGAGGGTGGTAAATCAAGGCGGCAATGGGATTCAAACCCGGGTCCCTTTGTTAAGGGACACCGTGCTTGACCACTTGAGCCACTCCTTGTCGGAAATATATATATCGGAATTGGGCAAATTTTATTCCGAAGTAACTAACAAAAGTTAGGACATATTACATCGCAGTCCCTCACTACAATCCACAACTTCCCAAAACAAAACTATCTATACATTGACTCTATTTTTATAAAATTTACAAGTCTTTTTGATATATTGTCCACGCCTCTATTCTTGTTGTTATGCTTTCTGTCATTCCTTTCCTTCCAAGTGTAATAAAAGTAGATCGCTGAGAACACCAATATCATTTTGTTTTTGAAGGGCCCTGTACCCTTCCCCAGTTGACATATCATCTGCTTCAGTTCCTTCAACCTGAGTTTGGTGAATCCCAGAGTGGAGCAGGTTTTCTGCCATAGTTCTTGTACGAAGCCGCATTCTTGGAATAGATGTTTGTGAGATTCCTCGCCTCCATTGCACATGTAGCGTGCATTAGTTGTGCCCGTGTACCATCTCTGAATCCTATCCATGGTTGGAAGTGTTTCAAAGGTGGTCCTATACATGCAGAGAGACCATTGGGTGCTTCGAACTCTGTCCAGATGTGTCTTGTGCTGTTGTTGATATCACCTCTATTGCGAGCAATTTCCCAGATATCTAGTTGTGGATTCTTCATCTCCCAGATGCCAGTGCTGTGGAGGAAGAAGCAATGTTTGATTTATTTCCAGAGGGTCGTCATTCTATTGAGCACCCTGGAGTATCCTTCTCTAGTGTTTGGTTCAAAATCCAATCCTTTCGGGTACCGTCTTCTCATCCATATTGCCCAAGTAGAGTCTTCCTGGTTGTACTTGATGATTCTTCGAATGGTGGCCCAGTTTGCAATCTCCATGGGGGTTTTCAGGCCAACTCCACCTTCTTTCTTCAAAGCAAGCCTAGCATACTTCATTGGATGTGTTCCTCCTGCCCAGATGAAATTGGCCATTGACGTCTCCATTCTTTCTAGGACCGCCTGTGGGATTTCCCCTTGTTGTACCCAAAACATAATCAACCCCTCGATGGCTGATCTCGTCAGTGCTATTCTGCCCGCCATTGACGTCTTGGTCAGGGGCCATCGGGCGATCATATCTTCTAGCTTGTTTGTGCATTGAACGAAGTGTTTAACCTGGAGGTTGCCCCCAACTAGTGGGAAATCGAGATAATTCGTTGGTAGAGTGTCGTCTTCAATTCCCAGTGATTCTTCTATATTGACCTTTATAGGATTACAATTCTGAGAAATGTATAATTGAGTCTTCTGTTGGTTGATGTGCAAACCCGTTTATTTCCCAATCATGAGCAAGAGCTTCTTCAGATTTTGGAGGTAGGCAGTCTTGGCCTCAGCAAACACTAACACGTTGTCAACAAAGATCAGATGACTCAGGACTTTGGTTCCATGGACAATGTAGCTTTTTATTTCCTTCCTTTCTTCTGCCTTGTTCATCAGTTGCGTGAAGTACTCCTTTAGGATAGTGAACAGGAGGGGGGAGAGAAGATCTCCCTGCCTTAGTCCATTTGATCCTTGAAATATGCCATTAGGAGTGCCATTGACTAGGACTGAGTAGCTCGTAATGGAGACACATTGCTTGATGAGAGATATCCAACTATCTCTGAAACCCATCTCTTTCATTATACACCACAGTTTGTTCCAACGGATACTGTCAAAGAATTTTGAAACATCTAGCTTCATACATATCTTCTTGTGCCCTCTTTTTACATTGAAGTCGAGCATGAATTCCCCAGCTAGGAGGGCACAATCTGAGATGTTCCTTCCTGGGATAAAGGCGCCTTGTTGTTCGGATATGATAAGAGGTAACACCAGTTTTAGACGCTCAGCTAGTAGCTTAGCTATGATTTTATACATCATGTTGCAACACACGATTGGCCTGAAATCCGCAAGGGAATGGTAGTTTTCTTCTTTGGAATTAGTACTAGGAAGGTATGATTTACCTGCCTTAGCATTCCTCCTCCATTCATGAACCATTTGATTCCTTTGCATGGACTATCTTTGATGATTTCCCAAGCATCTCTGTAGAAATGTGAGTTGAACCCATCAGGACCAGGCGATTTGCTGGTTCCAATGCTCCACAAAGCATATTTTATTTCAGTATCATTGATAGGCTTGCAAAGAAAGTTGTTGTAAGAGTTTGTTAGTTTATACCTCCAGTTCATATTGTCCTCCTCAACGGGCTCCAGGTTGTCAGGTTTGTTGTAAAGTTCTTTGTAAAAGTTGTTTGCTTGAATCTCCAGGTTCTCCTGACAATTGATGACCTTTCCTTCAACGTCGATCACTTCTGAAATCGTATTTTGAGCTTCCCTTTTCCTCATTGCATTGTGATATAGGCCGGTGTTTCGAATTCTGTCAGCTATTCAGTTCTGTCTACTTCTTTGCCAAATGAAGTTTTCCTCTGCTGTTTCAAATCTTCAGGCATGACCTTAAGCTTCAGTTCATTTTCAATCAACTCGTGATTTAGTGGGTCTTTCATAAGTTTACCTCTGATATCTATCAACTCCTTCTTGGTGTATCAATCAACTTAGGGATGTTTACTTACTCTTTCTACCACGCTTTCAGTCTTGCTTGACCCCCATAAGTTTCTTTGTGAAGATGTAGAGCGAGTTGCCATCAACCTCTTGCTTCCAAACTTCTGAAATAAGCTCCATGTAACCTTCCCATTTGGTCTAGAAATTTGCAAATCTGAAAGGCCTTGGTTTCTTGACCTTCTCATGAAGTTGCATGACCAGAGGGGCATGATCGCTTAAGTTTGCAGCTAATAAATTTGATTTGGACGTTTAGTAGTTGGTTGAGCCAAGCGTTGTTCACTAATGCCCTGTCGAGTTTGCAGGAGAACCTTCTTTCAGGTTTACCCTCGTTGTTCCAGGTGTAGATGCCTTCTCCAATCATAGGCAACTCACAAAGTTCGGCTATGTTGATTATGTGATTGAAGGATTTAATGACCGACTCAGGAACTAACATGCCCCCCTTCTCCTCTTGGAGTCTAACGTTATTGAAATCACCCATAAGTATCCAGGGATCCTTAATCACCTTTGATAGCTCCGTGAGGTCTTTCCAAAGTTCTTGTCTTTGGTTGTGATAGTTGAAAGCGTAGACGGCAGTATACCATATTTTCAGTCCTCCTCTATTAGTGCATATAGATGTGATCATCTGCTCCTTTTTTTGTGAACGAGGACCTCCCAGATGTTTGGATTCCAACCCATGCATATCCTTCCCAGGTCCACCTCCTCTAAATTATGAACGTAGTTCCAACCTTTCGGGAAAACCGAGTCCATATAGCTGGCATTGCATCTTTTTATTTTTGTTTCGATTATTGCTCCCATTGAGACATTACTAGACTTGATCCAATCTCTAACTTCCTTCCTCTTGCTTCGCTGGTTTGCAGATGCCTTTTACATTCCAAACCAGTGGACATAAAATTTTATTTCTTGTTGTTCCTAGTACGCCTAGGAGGCTCCTTTTCCTTTTCCTTCCCCTTGCTTGGTTGCTTTTCTTGTCTTGCTCTTTTGCTACTCTATTAACTCTTCTTCTTCTTTGTCTGAGTCACCGAGGACACTGAAGGTCTTCTGATCAGTTGGAGGCGCTTCTTTGCTTGAAGGCGCTTCTTTGCTTGGGATCTCACCCTCTTCCATCTCTATGGTGCCATTCGATTCCTTCCCACTATTGTTTCCTTGATTTCTTTCTCTCCATACCTTCTTAGGTTTCTGAAACCCATCATCCTGCTCTCTCGGCTTCTCCTTAGGTGCTTTAGGGTAGTCTGTGTCATCGTGCCCAAAGACTCCGCATGTTTCACACCTTTTTGGGACATGTTCATATCTGATCTTGAAAGGGATCTCTTCTTTCCCTGGGACGTTCATCAAAATTGTATCTGGAGCGTTCTCTTCAGCCTCTAGTTCCACCAAGACTCTTGCCTCATCTGTGCCAGGTCCTTCCATCATTCTTGTATCCACGACCACGTGGAGGACCTTTCCCACACCTGCGGCGATAGTTCCTGCTGCTTTCCTTGTCCATGATTTGCCATTTGAAGGGATTTTGACCCAGATAGGCTCTGTCGTCAAGTTATCCTTTTTCAGTAATATTGCCATACTTGTATTCTTTGGCTATGACCAGTTGGCTATCAAACCAGCGGGGACCGTCGTTCAAGCAGGTTCTTTTGTCATTGTCGTTAGCAAAACGGATGATGAAGAACCCTTCCTCTTTGGAGATTAGATCAAAGTCTCCAGTAGGCTTCCATACTCGTCGGATCCATGCCATGAGATGGGGAAAGAAAGGTCTTTTACCCATGACGTAGATCGAGACAGAGTATTCCCATACGTCTCTCATGAGACCATATTCCTCCGCGTCAAGGTTGACGATGATGCGACTGTCCTTCTTCATGGGCTTGGGGAAGGACATCTCAGAACTCTCCTCTTGCATTGGGGTTCGCTTGACGACCTGTGTCCAGGTTGCTTTGCTTCCAGCCGCCTGACTCTCCTTCTCCTTGCTGCCTTCTGCATTAGGATTTTGCAGTGGTGGGATTTGGGTAGAGTTAGTAGGGGTGGGGGTGAGGGTGGGGTTGGCTTGGCCTGTGGGCGAGGCCGCCATGGCCGTCGTTCCCTCTCCGGTTGCCTGGCTGATCGCCAGAGAAACCCTAGGAGCGGGAGGGGGCGAGGTGTGTGTATGTATGTATTGTCGGCAATATATATATGTATGTATATATGTATGCATGTATGTATATATGAATGTAGGAATATAATATCCCTATCCAAGAAACCGCTGAATAAGAATAAAAGAGGAACCCCAAAAAAGTTTGGTAACCCAACTTCATTATCAAGGCTAGATACCAATAGTTCACATGCATGCACGTACCTAGGCAATGTTGCTCAATCATAAGGAAGAATTTCTCTCTAGCTTCAGCAGCTGCCAACCGAGTGGCATGTTCCTTTATTTGTGTGTAAACTTTCAGAGAGTAAATAGAAGGCTATTCGATATATTTGATAAGAGAAATGCCTCCTATATATAGAAGGGGGAAGCGTACATACTAAGCAAAATCCTAATGGGCCAAAACACTTAGGTTCATGTCCAAACAGGATAGCAAGACTAATAGTAATAGCTAAATAACTCTCAACACAAACGATTGCAAGAGTTTATTCTGTTGAATCATGACTTGCTTGGTCATGCGGCCGAGTGTGACATGGGATGGAGTGAAAGGGGGAAATCATAAAAGAAGTGGATGGACAAGACCTGGACAGATGTGGTTGCGTGAAACAGAACCGAAGCGTGGTTTCAAGATAATAATCGTAAACAAAGGAAGTGGGGATTGCATTGGTTGTTTCTAATGAAAGATGATAATGAAGAATCTTTAATTATTTAATTGTTAATTTAATCACCTGTATGGAAGAAAGTGGTCCGTTTCATCTATTTTTCATATTAGTTGATTGAAAAGCATTTTTGGAAACCCACTAATCCTTTCTATACTATGTCTTGTTTTGGAAAGTCGATAGGGCAACCTCTTTGGTGACTATACTCACTGTTTCATAGCTTAAGTGTACGACGATCACATCTGAACATAGTATTTGTTCAATACGTATCAAAACTTGTAGACATTTAAGTAGTTTACTATTGTTATTCATTCCAATGGCATCAATCAAATAATATAAGCAAATAGTAGTAGTTTCCTGCATGTGTGGGGTATTCATATTATTATGTACAAAAACTAGTCTACAAGAAATATCTCTTATGTCATCTGTTGTTGGTGAAAATAAAATTGCATTGCATCTTAAGATTAGTGATAAAATGTAATGTACCAATCAAGGATGGCCAGTTCATTGAAAGGAAAAGCTATCAATGAAGTGACTCAAGTTTCGATAAGCTGTCAATGATGTGACTCAAGTTTTGAACCCCAAGTAGACATCCTTGATTTACTTCTTTTGCACATACCCCGATATTTTTGCTGTTGTTCGACCCCTATTGTTATCAAAAGTCAAAACATACAATAAACATGGATTTGTAAGCTGCAAATATATAATACTTTTACAAAACTAATTATCTAAGTTTCGCCTATAGTTGTGATTATGTACCAAATATTGATGATGCATTAATTGACACATTATAATCTTGGCCTCACCCACTCAAAATTTCTGGGTCCGCCACTATATGTGTGTGCGCGCATATATATGTTTGTATGTAAACATTGTAACAATATAAACATATTTATATATATTTTATAATATATATATACATATCTTAAAATGTACGCATATATATACACCACACATATATGTACCTAATGTTCTGATACATGTGGATATATACACATATATGCTATATATGCATATATAACACAGACATATGTACATATTTAGTTATATACATACATACATACATATAGTTAGTTATACATGGAATGAAGGGGGCGAGTCACCTTATTTTTGTTGAGATAATCTGTCTTTTGTGGAAGCTAAGCCAAGAGTCTTGGCTGGTATGAAACAATCAAGGAACAAGGTGACCGATACCAACGCCGTTTCGACAGCTTGGAAATAGGTATTTACCGGTATACCGACAGATGCAATCCTGGCCGTATCGACACCAAAATGAATGAATTAATTCATGAAATTTTACAGGCGTAATCTCCACACCTAAATGCATCGTTTTATGCAATAAAATTCTATATTGGGTGTGGGGGAGGGGGGTCCATCATGTGGGAGGTAAGGAACCTGTCCTGTTTCGTTGGGATTTCGATGAAGGATTTTGAAGGCAAAATGTAGGAATTCAGATATGAAATTTTACTAGCACAATCCACAAACTTAAATATACACAATTATGCAACAATATACAATTTACAACATATCAATAACATATTTACTTACCAACTCACATCAGTTGTATGTTGAGTGGCGCGTAGGTTGTCCATACTGTAATGAGTTGATACTATTGAGATATTCCGCTCATGACATGTACATCCTATAAAGTTGGTTGTATGTAGGTCACATGCTCCTCATAGACAGTATCATTGACAAATTGCATCATCCCAATCTTTGGAAAATGTTGTTCTAAATCTCTGAGATATTGTGCCTTTCTTGGAGATGTAGGTCGAGGAGCTCGAGTGAGTGGACGTTCACTTCCTTGAGGAATATGTTGAATAGCCACAGGCACTGTCATATTAAGTATTGGGACTAGAGAAACAGGAAGAACTGAATGACCACCACTCCATGTTTGCCCACCATCCTTAGAAAATACAAGGGAGTTGTATGAAAACGTCCATGTGGGCCTGAGACATTTGCTGTATAGGTATATCCAACATGATGTTCTACTTCTGGTTGTGGCGGTGGTGGTGGTGGCTGATTTTGATATCCAGAATACCCATATTGAGAGTGAGATGGGTATGATTGTGCATGTGTTTGCCCAAATAGCATATCACCAATGTATTAGAAAGCGGGAAGCGGGAGGCGTGCGAACGGCACCTGTAACCGATTAAGCGGTATGCGGGCGATTAAGCGGGCAATTTTTGAAAAAGCGGGTGTCTAAATTTTATATATTTTTATACAAAATTACATGTATGTGTATATAAAAAATATATTTATAAGGAACTTCTATACATATCTAATCAGCAAATCAGTAATTAACTAAGTATTCATCAATACTTACTATTAATCAACATCTCTAATCACTAAAATCAGCAAGCAGATCAGTAATTGTATATAACAAACTATGAATTATTGAATTAAAGTAATCACTGAAGTAATACTAACCAGCAGTACCAATCATTAATCACTGAAAGCAGTAAGGAAATCAGTAAAAGTAATCATGCATTACTAGTATAATAGAGCAATAGGATATTTACTTAGATGCATTACAGCAGTACCCAATTATTACAGCTTACACACAAAGTATGCATTCTAAATTAGGACTAGCTATATCATAGAACATTTAATGTATACAAGTTTCGTATATTATAGTCAACACTACTTGGCTATGTAATTAATTAATGTTAGATGCTTACATTAGGATTTTTAAACAAAAGCGGGAAAAAGAGGGTGAGGCGGGCAAAAAGCGGGTGATTTTGTTCAAAATGATTAAGCGGGCGATTAATGGCAAAATTAAGCGGCTGGGGGTCATGGGCGCTTAAGCGGCCCGCCTGGCCGTTTTTTAATTCACTGCATATCGCCAAAGCCCAATGTTGAATCATGTTGAGATTGAGAATCAAAAGCTGAAATACTCATGCTGTCAAATGAATCAGCAATATCAGAATAATAATCACTATTGTAGCTGTAGGAGCCTGTGGCCTGAGGTGGTAATGCACCACTGTAGTCTTTGCCGGTTCGAGTTTTCCTCCTTTGAAAAGTTTTATCACGCATGGGATATTCTTTTTCTGCTGGAGGAGGAGGTGCAGCCGCCGTAACATAAGGACGATCATCATACTGAGGATCAACAGTAGGAGGATATTCAGGAGAGCGCTCACAACCACTGCCATCATTGCTACCATCATTATCAGATTTTGATTTTGACCCAGATGTAGTTTTTGAAGAAGGAGAATCTGTGCTACCCAACTCTTCTTCTACTGCTCTATTGATCTCCATATCAACATTTTGATGCTCAGACTCATGCTCAAGTCTTTTAGGTGGAGTTTGGTCAACATTAGTATCATAATCTCCTTCAAATTACTCTTCTATGTATGGATTTGGACGACCATCTCGATTATCAAGAATGGGACGACCTATCTCATTCATCCATTCCTCTAAAGGATCTTCTGAATCATCAACTTCTTCTATGCCTCTACGCCTGGACGGGTTAAACGTGTATGCGGTGTCAATGGGATCGTGGACGATAGCAAAATCCACTTCCTTGTAGTTGGCATCTCGTATTGCTCTAGCCCTCAACTGCATGTTGTAGTGAACATATACCAGATCTCTTAGCCTGTCTGCCCCCAACCTGTTCCTTCTCTTTGAGTGAATTAAATTGAAAGTGCTCCAATTTCTTTCACAACCTCCTGCAGATGTTGTTTGAGAAAGAATGAGAACAACCACTTTTATTAGATGGGGGGCACCCGTTTCATCCGAAACCCACCACTCACAAGGATCACCCTGATCACGGTCGGCAACTGCATTTGGATGACCAAAACAACCGAGGCCTTCACGAAACTGTCGCAACTGCAAAAATATTTAAGAAGTTCAAACTTCAGAATCAAATGATGAAAGATCAAACAAGAATGAAGATGTTCATGACTTCATGTAAGTTATGTAATATATTTAGTTATATACCTCATCCATCACTATGGTGCGCTCTTCAGTAGAGGTAAAGAATTTGTTAGTTATATCTCTCACATCAGACATTAGAGTCGCATCTAAGCCCAGTTTTCGCGAGTATTGGAACCTCAGGTTCAGATAGTAAGCTGTCACCAATTTCAAATAAGGAAATAAGATTTAGATTGAATTAACTTATAGCAAGTTAGAGAGTTAGAAACTTAGAACATAAATATCAATTTAGAAGAAATAAATTATATACCTGCTTTCAAGGAATTAAATGACCGATACTGATGCCGTTTCGACAGCTTGGGTATAGATATTTACAGATACACCGACGGAAATATCGATAGATGCAATCCTGGCCATATCGACGCCAAAATGAACGAATTAAATCATGAAATTTTACAGGCGTGGTCTCAACACCTAGATGCAACGTTTTATGCAATAAAATTCTATATTGGGTATGTGGGGGGGGGTCAATCATGTGTGAGTTAAGGAATATGTCCTATTTTTTGGAGATTTCGATGAAGGATATCGATGACAAAATGCAAGAATTAAGATATGAAATTTTACTAGCACAATCTATAAACTCATGTTAACACACTTATGCAATAATATTCAATTTACAACAAACATATAACAACGTAGTAAATTACTAACTCAGATCAGTTGTATGTTGAGTGGTGCGCTGGTTCTCTATACAATATGTTGTTCATATGGGCCACATATTGCTCCCATGTCATGTAACTTCTGTAAGACTTGTTGTATGAAACATGTTCCTCATACACTTCAGGATTGGCAAACTACATCATCCCAAACTTTGGAAAATGTTCTTCCAAATCTTTTAGATATTTTTCCTTTGTTGCTGAAATGGAGGGAGGTTGAGTAGAACTAGGTGCCCTTGCTCGATGAGCTTGAGGTTGAGTAGCTGTAGAAGCAGGAGGAGCCCATGTTTGAAGAGCTTGAGGTTGTAATGGAACACCGACAATAGGATAAATTGTAGTATGCCCACCACTCCATGTTTGACCTGCATCACCAGAGTATGCTTCGGTGTTCACCCGAAAGCATCCATAAGGGCTACGGACAGAGTATGTTTCGTGATATCCCATACCAGGTCTAAGTTCTAATTGTAATGTTGGTGGTGGTTCAACATGATATCCCTCACCATCACTTGAAGACATCTTCTCAAATCAAAAGTCAACACTGCAAAAAGACAATGACAAAAAAAAATTAGGTGTATGAAAGTAATAACCCATTAAGTTGCGAGAAATGAAGAAATTATTCTATTTAATGTATTATAGAATAAAAAACAATACTTTAACTGTACAAATGTTACATGTATCTATAGAAGCAAACACACTATTTTTTAAGATTTTTATTAACAAGAAAAAAGGGTTAAATAAATAAAAAAAAGTCTGAAATTATTTTAAAAAATAAAAAAATCTGTCATTTATCTAGTATTAAGGCAAGCGATGTTTTACAAATTACTCATTCCATCTTATATTACACTAACACACATAAATCTGTAGAAAAAACAAAAAAAATGCATTTTTTTTTATTTTCAGCATTTTTAATAAACGAAAAAACGAAAAAAATATATATCTGTACTATATTTTTGTTTGTATTTGTTCATATTAGTATTTGGTACAACTTTTTCTACTAAACCTAAGTTAGATACCTATTATTAATAGTATTTATTGTATTATTACGAATTTTATATTAATTAGTGAAATTATGTGATAATATTAATTAATAGTAGTAGATCTAGTGATACATTAGTATATCTACATAAAATAATCATAGATATATTGTTAAATAGCATTAATCCTAAGTTTTTAGGAGTAGATCTAGATTTTGGGTGTATTTAGAGAATTTTGGAGAAGTTCTATGGTGAAAATAGAAGGAAATAGAGAGGGGAGGGGTTAGAGAAGATGAGAAATGAAAGAAATTAAGAAAACATACCTTGATCAGGGCTGATTCGAGCTCCATGGAAAGAAATCGCCTCAAATCTCCAAGAAACTCCACTCAAACAGCAGCAACAAGCAACATGTTCGCAAATATCGGCATGCCGGGCGGCATACCGCCTATATCGCCCGTAAGTTGGGCTTTTGCAGCGGTAACCCTCGGTTTTCGGCGGTAAGTGGCAGTATTTACCGGTAAGTCCACCGGTATACCGATATTTGCGGTACCAGCGGTAGACTTGCTCAAACCGATGCCCGATGGCGTCGGTATCGGTATTTCGACCGATATATCGACGATATCTCATTCATTGGAAACAATTACTAGATGACTTCTGTGGACAAACTGGGCTGCACGTCAATGTGAGCACGACTCAATTGTTTTTTCTGAAAAATTTGTCACCAGGTGGAAGGGAGGCTAGCAGAGGCCATGGTTTTCGATATAGAAATTTTTTCTACAGAAGTACTTGGGATTTCCAATTACAAGGAAAATATTATGGTGGTTTTTTTTCTTCCAGAATGCGTTGACATGCTAGATAAATGTTGAATAAATGTCCTACTCAAAAAACTTCTTTGGCATGAACAACTACTTTGATTAAAGCGGCAGGTCTTCTGATTTTTTGGGTGCAACAAGGAGTGATTTTCTGAATCGCTGTTTCATTGCATGGAGATGACATTTTTTAACTTCCTTTGGGCAGGTGAGTATCATATGAAATATTCTAGACTTGCCCTTCCTAAAGAGGATAGAGGATTGAATCTCAAGACTCCCAGAGACATTGCAAAATGGGGGACGATAAAGAGGATCATTAATTTCCAACAGCCGAATACTGTTTGGAGTAGATGGATGAGGAGATATCCACGTGGCCTGAATTTTGTTCCAAAGACTAGAGAAGGATATTCACATACAATTAAGGTGACGACTTCAATGTAGCAACAGGTAAAACACTTGTTTGATCCGTATGAGGTAGGTGGTTGGAAACTCAATGAAACCTATACAAATATATGGGAGATGACGAGTAGAAAGGTTGAGAAGAACCATATGATGAAATTTGTATGGTTTTAGAGAGAATTACCCAAGTGGAGCCTTTGTGTTTACGAGGTTGTCAATATCGCGTCATTTGCATTGGACAAGATCAATGCTTTAGAAAGCGGGAAGTGGGAGGCGTGCAGACAACACCTTGTGGCCGCTTGAGCACCAGGCGGGCGCTTTTTGAAAAAGCGGGTGGTGGGTACTTAAATTCTTATATAATTTAATAGTGGGTACTTAAATTCTTATATAATTTAATAGAAAATTATACATATTTGTATATAAGTAATAATGTAATATATTTATAAGGAAATTTAATACTTATTGACACCCTACACAACAAAATAAGACACCCAATTAGTTTTTGGCATAGCTGTAATACCCAAATATTATTGTTTTTGTAGTAAATATATTTATAACTTTTTATACTAAAATACAGTAAGCAGTAGAAAAATATATAATGTATTAATGTACATTATGCCGTAAACAATAGAATACATACAATGTTTTATATAATTTACTAATATCCAGTAAACATTAGAATATATGTTGTACTACAGAATGTATTAATGTATTATATAAGGTAGAAGTGTACAAAAATACAGTATGCAATAGATAACAAGATATATAATGTATGTAGTGTATTATAGAATGTATAATACAGTAATGTTTCATATTATACAGAAATACACTATGCAATATATAACTAGATATATAATGTATGTGTTAATGTATTATAGCATAGTAACAAAAAATTCCGAATTTTACAAAAATCGGCGATTTTTTGCGATTTTATAGGCTCCCGAATATTCACCACGATTAATACGTCACTTGCCGGTTGTTCACGACTTTTCACGATTTTTCTCGCCTTGTCGCGATTTATACGAATTTTCACGATTCTTCGTGACTTTTCACGTTTTTTTACGATTTTTCTCTTTTAAGTCGTTTGCTCTTTTTTTTATCAAACCATGTACACAAAAGTTCCTTATTTACACCAAACCTCCAAACCCCCACTCTCCCAACAGTCCATTGTTATTGCTCAACTATTCTTTAATTATTTTCCTACTTTTTTCACTCAATAAGATTGTATGTATAGCGACCTTAATAGTTACATGTGTATCTAATATGTATGTATATATATACACACATATGTATATATATGTGTGTATATATACATATATGTATAGATAAGCATATATATGTATATATAGCAGAATTATTCTTGATTATTTCTGATTAGTTGACCAAACTTTGACCGAAATATATCGACTTTTTCACGATTTTTTCCGATTTTTTCCGAATTCTGATTTTTTTCCGGACAGCCGAAAAGTTGTTATATGCTATTAGAGAATACAATAATGTTTCATATTTTACAATGTACAAAAGCAATGTATTATATACTATTAGAGACTTACAATATTGTATAATATATTTAATGCACATACTTGTCAAGGCACTCGCCTAGGCGGCAAGGCGTCCCACGGCTGGGCCTAGGCGAGGACGCTATATTTATAGTGCTACAGTGACCTAGTTTTGTGGGTCTGGTTGTATATTCACTTATTTTAATGTTTGATATGGCTACACCATTGTTCAAAATTAACAGTGTTGCCTATTTTATGTGCCAAATATCACTTTTAATTGGATCTTATACTCTTTTTTGGGTTTGACTGGATCTAATACTCTTTTTTTATTTAACTAGATCTAATACTCTTAGTACACATTTAATTTTTCTTAGTTTGCACCTTCATTTCAGATTGTATTAAGTAGCTATGCTATGAGGGATAGTGATTACATTGCTTAATACTTGTAGCTATGTATGACAATAAATATATATTAATTTGTTGATCACTCTCTTACATTCTTTATAATAATTCTTTTCGTGTCCTTGACATTATTGTCAATGATAATATATTCGAAATGTAATTGGTTATTTTTTCATACAATAAAATATATATATATGGGAGATCGACCATAAATTTGTAGATAACTACATATATAATTATACAATGTGTATATGAGTGGGGAAAAACCATGATACATGTATATATACATAATTTTTTTTTTAAAGGTCGCTTAGGCGACGCCTAGGCGTGCCTAGTCGTGCCTTGGCACAAGGCGTCCAGCCCCAACGCCGTGTCGCCTTGCCGCCTTAACAAGTGGAACATACAGTAAGTCATGCACATATAGAAAGTCAGCATATAGTAGCAGCAACAACATTTGACTACAAAAAAATGACAAAAGAAAGCAACAATGCAAATATCCGACGCCCAAAAAATAGGCTCCCAAAAGTGGGCGCCTAAAGCAGTCATCCAGGCGGGTTAGGCGGGTCTCAGGTGGCCGCTTGATGGGTTGCTACTTGAGCGGTTGCTCAAGGCCTGAACCAGGCGGTTGGGCCTCGTGGCCGCTCAGGCGGGCGCCTAGGCCGCTTTTCTGAACACTGGACAAGATCCATGCATGGAACCCCAACGTTAGCACCACATGCATGTTGTGTGTAGACATGGAGGAGGCACAACCATCTGTTGTGTGGCTGAAAATTTATAAGGAAAATTTGGGACCTGGTTTGCTAGGATTTTAAGATAAAGATTGGACTAGAAGATGAGCTGAAAAAGGTGTTGATTAAATGTGGCAAGGACACAACAAGGCTGTTGTTAGCTGCTCTTTGCTTCCACGTCTGTAGGGAAAGGAATAGCAGGAAACATGGTCACAAAATCTCTAATGAAGCTATAATAGTTGCAAAAATTTGTAGAGGTGTAAAGTATAGAATACACAGTTAGATAGATGGTGGCAGGCAGGAGCACAACCCTAAGGAAGGTTAGGGTTAGGCTCTGATACCAAAAAATGTAACACTATGAACAAATAAATGCAAAGCAATGGCTAAAAGAGATAATTTCTTATTCATCAAGTGTGTCCCTACATGGACGCAAATAGAGCCTTTATATAGGCTTCCAAAAGAAAGACTAAATGGACAGTAGCCAATGTGGGACTAAACCACTTGATTTTACAAGAGCCCAGAAAAAGATAAAAAAGGCATAGTAAAATAAAGCAAGCTAATAAAGCCTAACTGATGACACAGTGATGTATGCACTCACAAGTGCGTAAAGGCAAAGCCTGTCCTACATCAGCCAGTCTTTGGGTTTTCCCTGGAAGGGCTGATGTACTAAATTGATTTAGGTTTTACCTACCAAGCTTGGTCCTCAGGTAAGAGTCTCCCTCTTTTCTTCGGACCTATGTGTCGTCACGTGTCCATGTTATCTGGAGCTATATCAATTAGGGCTGGCAAAACAAGACCCGACCCGAACCCGAAATTTTAAGCAAGTTTAGGGTCTAAGGTTTTTCGACCCGACTCGAAATTGACCCGAACCCGAAGAACTCGAAATTAATTTAGGGTCGGGTCCGGGTTTGGACTTTAGACCCGAATTGACCTGATTGACCTGAAATTCAGAATTATATTTTCAAATAAAATTACAAATACTATACTTTAAGACACCCGATGGCCCATTAATTTACTAATCCATCAATCATGAAGTTTATTTTGGCAATTCTACATGGTTTTGTATTGATTTGTATGATTTATTATACTAATTATATTAGGAATTTGTGTTTAAAAGTCTCGAACAAACTACAATATGCTTTATATGTGTTTCTCAATCACATTGTAAGTTTTCACAATGAAATTTGTTAATTACACTTGGGAATTATCAATGACTAGACAAATCATAGCATTTTTTTTAAAACTATTGTCTTGGTGTTGGATTTATGGGTCAGACCCGATAGATCCGAAATTATTTGCAGGTCGGGTTAGGGTCAAGGGTTTCGACCCGAAAATCCATCTTTTGCAAGTTTAGGGTCTAGCCAAAAAGTGTTGACCCGAAATGACCCGAAATAAAACCCGCTCAACCCGAACCCGATTGCCACCCCTAATATCAATGGATAATTGAGTATATAGATTCTCTGCTGATTCTTATCACTTTTATAGTGTACATCTTGCTCACTTCTGTTTTAGTTTGTAGTCTTGCTGATTACTTTTAAGAGAATGCTTGGTTAACCTCTAGTATAATAAAAATTAGTTCTACTTGCTCTTTATCTGAATGAACAATTTGAATGCTTGGTTGACTGCCTTAAAACTTTTGTTGTAATATAATTCAGATCACCCGTGATTTTATCTGAAGATAATTTTTTTTCCGCTCTTTCAACAATAGTTAATCCTTACAGAGTTGTTTTGCATTATTTATAATGTACCATTTTTGCAGTTAAGAATCTACTTGGTGTGTATGACTTATCTAATGAAAGTTTGATCTAAATTATTTTTCTCTTAAACTCGATTGATTTCAGATTTGCTGATTTCACATTATATTTCTCAGATATATGTTTGCTCATGCAATTTCTTTGAGCCATCCTGGTATCCGTTGCCGGTGTCTTGCTGCATATGGGGATCCTGTCAGTGCTGTAAAATGGTATTGCTGAACTTGGACTTATCTCAGATGTGTCAGGGTGGGTGATGACTAATGTGTTCTGAACTGAATTACTTCTTTTGCAGGGCAAGTAGGCTGGGCAGGGAACACCATGATGATTTGGCACAGTTTATGCTGGGAATGGGCTATGCTATGGAAGCACTTCACCTGCCTGGAATATCAAAGAGGTACATGCCATTGGAGGCTTAGCTTAGGCTCCTAGATACTGCAATGTCATGTTATCCGTACTCTTTGGGAAAGTAGATTATATTAGCACATTTCCTGCTAATAAATTGTTTTGTCGCGGTTTTGGTAGCCAGTGCCTATGTACGTACCCTTTGTATTACTTGTTATGCTGGTCTTACATGTTTCTACCACTGTCTTTATCAGGTTGGAATTTGATTTAGCCATGCAGAGCAATGATTTGAAAAGAGCACTTCAGTGTCTGTTAACAATGAGTAATAGCAGAGAAGTGGGACAACAAACTTCTGTGACTGATGTGACTGAAATTATGAATTTGACAGCTGTGAAGCAGGAAAATCTTGTTGATGCTGTTGAGGGAATCGTCAAATTTGTGAAGGAGTTTTTGGCTCTGATTGATGCCGCAGATGCGACAGGACAAGCTGATATAGCACGTGAGGCTCTCAAAAGATTGGCTGCAGCTGGCTCCGTCAAAGGTGCATTACAGGGCCAGGTGTTGAGAGCAGTTGCTTTGCGCCTTGCTAATCATGGCGAACTAACCCGACTCTCAGTAAGTAATTCTTTATGCCAGTAACTTCATGTGATGCTACTAGCTTATATTTTTCAATACTATGAGTCTAAATCAAGATGTCAAACTTCTACTGTAAATGAGGAATCCAGGAGTATCTGCATACAAGTTCAGAACTGTTGGCTTTAATTAGTCACTGGAAAAGTTAAATGATTAATCAAGTTGGCTCCTTATTGCTGGCATTCATGTTCGTCTCTGACCCTCAATCATATTGTAGATTAGCTGGCTGTAAACAGATCAGCTTGTTATTGGGTTACCATTCTTGAGGAATGAAACCCACTGTTTTTGTAGGGCTCAAGGAAGACACTTTGCCTAAGCTCCCATATCCGTGTCTAATATGTATCAGACACCAACTCTAGGACATGCCTTAAAACATATGGGATACTCCTATCCATGTCTGTAGGGCCCTAGGCGTGTCCTATTTTTGTAGAGAATGACAAAAGGTCAAAAGTATGCTGATTTTTCTAATAAATCTCTTTGACTTTTATTTTCTGTGAACTACTTACTAGGTTTAAAGATACTACTACTAGTGTCCAAAGTGTAACATGAAAGGTCCGCCATTTCTTTTCACAGCTAGGATGTACGATCAAGGGACATTTAACAACAACAAACATTGCCCTTATATCTGTTGCATGTATAATTTGTTGGTTGAACTGTAACTTGTAACTAAATTTGTTGTTCAGGTTTTGATCACTTATAGAAAGGTCATTGTTTGAAAGCAGTGTGCTGTGTATGAACAGAGAGGGTACTGCATAAAGTATATGCGGCATCGGCAGTATATACTAGAGTATGTGTGGTTTTGGATTTTCTTAATAAATGAATTACATACAATCACAATATAGTTTGTTAATCTTATATAATAATGTATGTAAAGTGTAGAATATACAATAATACAAGTTTAGATGTAAACATGAGTATACATGTATAATATGTCTATATATGTATAATATATTCGAAGTGTGTGTAACATACTGTATATATAAAAAATATTGCAATGTATATATAAAAATATATGATAATATACATGGAACATGTGCATGTATCATAATGTATGTATGCAGCGTATATCATATATGTATGTATATATCTCAATATATCATAATGTATACATACAAATAGATGATATACATTGAAATGTAGATATGTGTATGCACGCCTAGGCATGCACACATGCACATATATGTATACACACGTGTGTGTGTGTGTGTGTGTGTTTATGTAAGTAGTGGGCTTTCAAAGAACTTTGTTTAAATATACTAGAGTATGTGTGGTTTTGGATTTTCTTAATAAATGAATTACATACAATCACAATATAGTTTGTTAATCTTATTAATGTATGTAAAGCGTAGAATATACAATAATACAAGTTTAGATGTAAACATGTATAATATGTGTATATATGTATAATATATTCGAAGTGTGTGTAACATACTGTATATATATAGAAATATTGCAATATATACATAAAAATATATGATAATATCATGGTTATCAGGACCGAACCGGACCGGCCGGTTGAACCGGGAACCGATCACCCTACCGGGTCGGTTTCCTCTAAAAGCCGGAAATGACGTCTGACCGACATCAAACCGGTGAACCGGTCCAGTTTTTGCCCAACCGGCCGGTTCTCTCATTTAGCAAGGAAATGCATTGTTGCTGCTATTTTATGTTATTTAACATTGAATACTATATAAATGCTGGTGTATAAATGTCCATGAATAGTATAATATTGTTATTTGGTCTTTTTTATCAAGTTATTGTGAGGAATTATGCTATTATTCATGTTTCATAACTTTTGTAGGGATAATTTCCATGAGTATCAAAGACATTTATATATTATTAAACTACTAGTGACGTCATGTTGACGTCACCGGTTGAACCGGTCAGACCACTGGTTGAACCAGTGAACCGTGAACCAGAGGCCTCACCGGTTCACTGACCGGTTCGAGTCTGACAACCCTGGATAATATACATGGAACATGTGCATGTATCATAATGTATGTATGTACCGTATATCATATATGTATGTATATATGTCAATATATCATAATGTATACTTACAAATATATGATATACATTGAAATGTAGATATGTGTATACACGCCTAGGCATGCACACATGCACATATGCGTACACACACACATACATGTACGTGCGTGTGTGTGTGTGTATGCATGTGTATAAGTAGTGGGCTTTTAAAGAACTTTGTTTAAATCTGCCAGGTGGCCGCATGTGTAGTGGGCTGATCAACGATATTTGGTGTAGGCTGTGTAGCTGGGTGACCACATATATGTATGTATGTATCTGAATATATCAGACTGTATACATACAACTATACAAGTATATGACTATATATGTATGTATCTGAATATATCGGACTGTATACATACAAGCATGGAACATGACTTCGACTTCGAGTTGACTTCGACAGGCGTGGAAGTGGAAGTTTGTGGAAACATCGAGGAAACTTCGAGGATTTTTACAACCAAACTTCGACACATCTTTGACAAAAATTAATCTCAAATAGTTTCATGATGAAATTTGATAGATTTCATTAAATCTATCTTTAAAACTAAATATATGTCTGTATATAGTCATCCATACATGTTTACATATAAAGAAAAACACAATCACGTGCAAATTTAAAAGACGTCTTAGTGTCAACTTCAACAGGCAAGAAAGTGGAAGTTTTTGGAACATGTAAGGAAACTTTGAGGAAGTCTTGGACTAACACTTTGACACAAAATAAGCTAAAAAATAATGAGATTGAGAGGGAATTTGGCAGAAAACATCAAATTTTTAGTAAACACATACTCCGTTTATAATCTTCTATACGAAATGTTTAGAACTTAGATTTGTTCTATATGTGTTATGTATGTAAAAAAATCCCAATTGGATCACATTCTAGAATTAAAAAACATGAGCTTATTTTCAAATACATCAATTTGTCAAAGAGGGGAAAAAGTAACAGAGGTGAAATTTTATTAGGTCTACACCAAATTTTGCAAAACTTGTGGAAATCTAATAGAGGAATAAACTTAACATTACTCTCTAGTTAGAAACCAAAGAAATAGTCATCTCAATGTGAAGAATGGTTTTCTACAAGTTCTTTATGCCTTCACTATGTGTGCAACAATAATAACTAAAAAGATCATCAAAAAGTTGGGAGGCTTTGAGCTAGCTAAGTCAATTTCATCATCAAGTAGGTTGAACTCATTGACACATGTCAACAAGTAGGCAACATCGATGTCGAGGAAGTTTACTAGGTTTCGACGTCGACAGGCGTAGACATATGTAATATCGAGGATATATCGCCAGATGTCGAGGATGTTAAGTACCATGCATACAAGTATATGACTATATATTGTGTTAGAAGTAAAAGTCATTATATCATATGATATATGTCTCGGAGTCTGTAGGCCCATTTAGAGTCTAGTCAGGTCTGGAAGTCTCTAGAGTCATGTCCACCTTCTCCTATATAAAGGAGAGGGGTTCTCTTGTGTCAAACATAATGTCAACACAATCAATATATCATCCATATTATTTCTTTCTACATGGCATCAAAGCAACAAGGAACGATTCTCTAGAGAGAAAGACAACAGTGTCTTCCACCCGCGGGTGGCTGCCTAATCCAAGATGGCTGCTCGCAGGGCCATCTCCGTCACCCTCTACACAGGTCCATCTTCATCACCCTCTCTCTCTTAAGGGCCTTCATCGTTTCCATCTTTGACTCCAGACTGTATCCATCATCTCATCGTCTTCCTTGTCATCTAGCATCTCCCATGTAGTTGTCTTTCCCTAATTCGTCTTCCCCAGTTTGTCTTCCCCAAGCACGGAGTCCAAATGCAAATGTCCATCTATCACCTTGCATCGTCATCACCAATCAAGGTCCTTCCCCACTGACAAGTGGAAGTTCTCTCCAACGTCTGCTCCACGATGATCTTTTCCATGGTTGAAGTAATCTCCACAATCTGACAATCGTCTCTACATACTCTGCCACACATAAGTTCAAAGATGGTTTGCCTCTACCTCTGAATTCATCCATGAGATAGGGCGGAAATCCTCCGACATTTGTATGTTGGTCTTGGCCAGATCTACACGCCGTGTAATCCTTCTACATGCCGTGTAACTTCATTTGTAGCAGAGTTTGTTGTCAACATGCTGTGTTGGCATCCCACACGACGTGTCACCAGATGTCTGTCCAGATCTGCTCCAGTTCAAGGTAACGTCGTGCAATATCAACACTCCAGTTCAAGCTTGACGCTCAAAGTCAAGCTTTCATACGTGTAAAGTTGAGTTATCTCAACCTTATCAAGCAGTCAAAACACAACTTCTCCAGCCATATCAAGAAGTCCTACTTTTACATGTGTGATGCAGTTCCCTCTCATGAGCAAGATCAACCTTTCTCATGTGGGATGATTCATCCCTTTCACGCACAAAGTCAACCTTTCTTAATTGTAAAGTTGGAATTCTCTCAAACCTGTCAAGTAGTTAAACCACACTTCTCCAGCTATATCAAACAAATCCTTCTCTAGTCATTTCTTCTCTCTCCACCCCATGTCCCCTATTTCTATTGATGTCTTGTCATAGGAGAGTTTCTCTTTGTCTTTGTCTACCCATAGTTGTCTAGGCGGCTAGGCGGTCCTTCCCACTCAAGGGAAGCCTAGGGGCCCTAGGCGTTCTTCATTTTTGTTAATATTTTACATATATATATATACGATTTTACAATACATTTAGCTATATTCAAATATATACATCACTATGTACATTGTATTGGTTATCCCTAAGCTTAATCAATCATAACTTCACCTATATCACACCTATCATGCCCCAAGATAGACCTATTCGGCCTTAATTTGACCTAGCATGATCTAAATTGGACTCAATTTAACTTAATCTGCCCTAATTTGCCCTAAGTCAGACCTATTTTGGAATAACATGGCCTAATTAGACGTAGCTTCCCCTAGTTTGTCCTACATTGACCTAACTGAGCCCTAATTTGGCAAAAACAAACTTAATTGCTCCAAACAAGGCATGCTTTCCCGAAATCAGACCCATTTCCCCCAAATCAGACCCAATATGCCCAAATTAAGTCTGATTTGGCCTAAATCAAATCTATTTCTTCACTAAAATAACTAAACTTGATTTAGTTTGGCCACATTCAGACCTATCCATGCTAATTTGGTCTTTAAGTGTCTTAATTTGGGCCTAAACGGCCTTAGGCATCCACTTCAGTCATCTGAAAGCCTAGGCACCCAATTTAAGGCGGCCCACCTAAAGCCCAGGGGGCCTAGGCGCGCCTAGGCCGGTATTGCTTGGAGAAGACCCGCTCTGATACCACTTGTTGGATCTACTGGTGATGGGCTCTGGAAGGGGGTTTGAATAGAGCTAAAATACTTAAACTAAATTCATTAGACCTTCAAATTATACCAAGAGATGAGGTTGTATATATGGAATTTGAGTACAACTAAACATACATTGCAAGGATGGAAGAGATTGAATAAGATCAAGAACAAGCTATGTATAGTGGTTCCAAACTCCAAACTAGGAGAGTGAACATCCACTACCTAGAGAGATCAACCTCTAGAATTTTTCAACAATTGTACCTTCACTATATTCCATTATAAGAGATGCAATAAGACCTTCCTTTCCTGGGACAAAGATACCCAGCCTTCCCTTTGACGACAAGGGAGAATGGCCAAGAGTCTCCAACCTCACTAAGGACTTACCCACTATTGCAACGAGTCTTCCACCTTCACCAAGGTCTTACCCACTCTTGCAACAAGTCTTCCGCTTTGAAGGAATTATGCACTCTTTTTGGATCTTCCGCCTTTGTCTTCACCTTCACCAAGGAGAAGCTTTCACTAACGGACATCTTCCCTTCTTCTTCACATCTCTTAGCCAAGAGAGAGAACCTTCACCTTCATGGTAGAAAGAGAGATTGGGAGGTGGAGGAAGTGTGAGTCTCACAAGATATACATGCAGGACTAGTTCTCTTACAAATCTCCTACTCACTCTAATGGATGTAGCAAGTGATTAAGCTTCAGAGTGGAAGGAGCCAAATTTCTCTCAACTATAGTATAAGGACCTTCATAGTGTTTGGCTAACCATGGGATGAAGCCCAATGTGTCCTATTTATACTTGAGGATGCCTCCTAGCCAGTAGAATCATTTAAGGACAAATTCTAGTCGTTTGGGGTGTTGCAACGGATCAATTTTTGAGTTCTGCAACACTCCAATGGCTAGAAACATTTTCTCTGCACATCTCGTACAACACGGTCGTTCGAGTTTACTTTTGAAAAACTCGACCGATGACACTATGCGACAAATCAAATTTGAAGTGTCGATCGAGTTTATCCTGGATGAAACTCGACCAACGGCTTAAATTTGTTTTGACTGTGCAGGGGTGTCGGTCGAGTTTATCTTGGGAAAACTAGGTCGACCCTGGCACATTCCAAAATCCATCAAGGGTGTCGGTCGAGTTTATTTAGGATGAAACTCGACCGACAAAAGTCCCTGTAATGAATTTTAGAAAATGTCATTAGAGTGCTTAAGCATTCCTTTTAAGTGCTCTTGATTTTTTAAGCTTAATTACAAGTCGTACAATCATTACAAGTGATTTACAACATGATTCTAATGGATTTAAGGTCTTTTCCACAAAAGTGCACTTGCATTGATTTTGACTTGTCTTTCTCCAAGTGGTGATGCACAAGTTAGGACATTTGGAATGTGTCTATACCTAATCTGAAATCACTCAAGTAAGACAAGAGAAAGACAGAGTACAGTGGCATTGGTGATATTGTCTTACTATTGAGATGATAAAAACAGAGTACAGTGGTTCTCTTTTATAAGACAAGAGAAAGACACATGGTTTAGATATAACCAATGTGGGATAAAAACAAGACATAGAAAATAACAAGGAAAAGAGAAAAAAGACTAAGTAAAAACATAGGAAAGTCTATATACTAATACTCCCCCTCAAGCTGGAGCGTAGATGTCTAGCATGCCCAGCTTGGATGTCATAGCAGTGAACCTTGGCTTTGGTAGAATCTTTGTGAAGATATCACCCCCTGACTGCTGATATTGAAGAAGTGCACCGACAACGGAATGAACTTATGTTAGTTCAATTCCTCGCCGGCCTACCTGCATCCTTCGCTGGTGTTGTGGACCAGATTCTCTCCAGCGACCCTTTGCCTACTCTCCGTGATGTTCTCAAACGGGTTCAGCGTCTACCATCTGTGTCTCAACCTGTGCCTGACTTCTCTGACGGTGCTGCTCTTGCTGTCCGCTCTGGTGATTCCTTCCGTGGTCGTGGCCGGGGTCGCAGCGGTCGTGGTCGCGGAGGACGGTTCTCTACTCCTGGTCGTGGAACTGGATCCGATCAAGCTGAGTCCCGCTATTGCACTCACTGCAAACGTACCAACCATAATGAAGATAAGTGCTGGATCAAATATGGCAAACCTGAGTGGGCCAACAAAGTGACAACTGATGAACCTGCTCCGCCGACAGCTGACTGGATCCGCTCCGAGTTTGAAAAACTCCTACAGGCTCGTCTGGCGTCTTCTACTGAGGCTTCAACTACTGGCAGTGCTGCTCTTCTGACTACGGCTGGTAAAAATTCCTGGGTTATTGACTCTGGTGCGACTTCTCATATATCTGGCAATCCTGCTTTATTTTCTAAACTGCAGCAGACTTCTTTTATACCTCCTGTTACCTTAGCTGATGGTTCTAAATCACCTGTTACTGGCATTGGTGATATTTGCCCTACTGGTCGTCTGCCTCTGCGCTCTACACTTTATGTCCCGAAATTTCCTATTAATCTTCTTTCTGTGAGTAAATCTGTGAAGAGCCTTCGTTGCTCCATTACATTTGATCCGGATGGTGTTTTGTTTCAGGATCTGCGCACGAGGATGACGATTGGTTCGGGCCATGAGGGACCAGATGGACTCTACTACCTGGACGAGCCAAAGACAACTGCATATTTGACATCATCGGTGACCGACATCCAGTGGCACTATAGATTGGGACACCCTTCTATTGGAAAGTTAAAAGTCGTGTTACCAGATATAGTTAGTTCTGATTTTCATTGTGAGACTTGTCAGCTTGGCAAGCAAACTCGTGCTACTTTTTCAAAAAAATTTTGTATCAGCTCTAAAGCACCTTTTGATATTATACATGCTGATGTTTGGGGTCCTTGCTCTGTCACAAGTACTTCCGGTTTTAGATATTTTCTGAGCTTCATTGATGATTTTTCTAGAACAACATGGCTATTTTTACTTAAAGATAGATCCACTATCCTTGAAAAAATTACTGACTTTTTTACTGAGATGCGCACTCAATTTGCTAAGCCTATCAAAATTCTTCGTACTGATAATGCTTTGGAATTCATGCAAACATCTGTTAGCTCTTTCTGTCGTCGCCAGGGCACAATCCATCAAACCTCTTGTGCTTACACCCCACAACAAAACGGTGTTGCTGAGCGCAAAAATCGTCATCTTCTCGAGGTTGCTCGTACCCTACTCTTTCACTATCATGTTGCCCAGGCCTTTTGGCCCGAGGCGATAGCCACTGCCTGTTATCTGATTAACCGCATGCCTTCATCTGTGCTCGGCAATCAGATTCCTTTTCAGATTCTGTTTCCCGATGCATCTCTTTTCTCTGTTCCGCCTCACATTTTTGGGAGCACCTGTTTTGTTAAGAATCTTTGACCTGGCCTTACTAAATTGGATCCTAGAGCAACTAAGTGTATTTTCCTGGGATATTCTCGCACTCAGAAAGGATATCGGTGCTATGATCCTGTTTCTAAAAAGTGGTTTGTCTCTGCGGATGTGGTGTTTTTTGAGCATATGCCTTTCTACTCCACGGGTGGTTCTGCACTCACTTCAGATTTACTTGCTGATACACCTTTGCCTGTGATGGACGATGTACCTGCTATTTCTGAGGATCTGATTGACAAGCCACCTCTGAAAGTTTATCAAAGAAGACCGAAGCCGACAGCTCCCTCCATGGCCCCTCCATCGTCCTCTTCCTCGGTGCCAGATCAACCATCCTCGCAGGTATTTTCTGATCTTGATATTCCTATTAGTTTGAGGAAAGGGACCCGCACTTGTACTATGCATCCGATTGGAAATTTCTGCTCTACTGATAATTTGAGTGCTAATTTTGCTAACTTCACTGCGGCTCTTTCTGCTATATCTGTACCTAAGAATGCTGCTCAGGCTCTTAGCCATCCTGCATGGCGTCAGGCTATGGAAGAAGAAATGAAGGCTCTTACCGACCGTCATACATGGACCCTGGTTGAGCCACCTGCTGATTGCTCTCCAGTTGGATGCCGATGGGTGTTCACTGTCAAATACCATCCTGACGGTACTGTCGAACGACTTAAGGCGCGACTTGTGGAAAAGGGGTATACCCAGACCTATGGAGTTGACTACTTTGAAACTTTCTCTCCAGTAGCGCGCCTGAATTCTGTCCGGATCCTGATTTCTGTTGCTATCAATTCTGACTGGCCTCTGTATCAACTTGATGTCAAGAATGCTTTCCTGTATGGTGATCTTCATGAAGAGGTATACATGTCACAACCTCCCGGTTTTGTGTGTCAGGGGGAGGCTTCCAAAGTCTGCAGGCTAAAAAAGGCTATCTATGGCTTGAAACAGAGCCCTAGAGCGTGGTTTGACAAGCTCAGCAATATTCTTCAACAATTTTCCTTCAGACGTTCCCAATCTGATCATTCTGTTTTTGTGAAACATACTTCTGCGGGTATTGTTATTCTTATTGTTTATGTTGATGACATTATTCTCTCTGGAAGCGATCCGTTGGTATTCAGTCTACAAAGCGCTATCTGGAGAAACACTTTGTTACCAAGGATCTTGGCTCACTTCGGTATTTTCTTGGGATAGAAGTGTCCCGGTCTTCTTCTGGTCTCTGCTTATCTCAACGGAAGTATGTCCTGGATCTCTTATCTGAATCTGGTCTTTTGGGTGCGAAACCTGCTAGCACACCTATGGATCCAAACATCAACTGGGATGATGAGGAGTCTCCTGCTTACCCTGACAATCAGCAGTATCGACGTATGGTTGGGAAACTCATATATCTTACTGTTACTCGGGCTGATATCACTGCTGCTGTTGGATTGGTTAGTCGCTACCTGGACAAACCTCGACAATGCCATTGGGATGCTGTCTGTCATATTCTGAAATATTTGAAAAGTTCTCCTGGAAAAGGTCTGCTTTACAAGAAAAATGGGCATTGCAAACTCCTTGGCTATTCTGATTCTGATTATGCTGGCAGCAAGGTTGACCGTCGGTCTACTTCTGGCTACTGTACCTTTGTGGGAGGTAACCTTGTCACTTGGCGAAGCAAGAAGCAGTCTGTAGTTGCTCGCTCTAGTGCTGAAGCTGAGTATCGTGCCATGGCACATACTACTTGTGAACTATTCTGGATTAGGAGCCTGCTGAAGGACTTTGGCTTTTCTGATTCATCTCCTATTCCAATGTATTGTGACAACAAAGCAGCTACCTTTATTGCTAGTAATCCTACTTTCCATGAGCGGACCAAGCATATTGAGGTGGATTGTCATTTCGTTCGCGAGGCTGTTCTCTCGGGTCAAATCTCTACTCCCTATATTCATACATCTGATCAGGTGGCTGATATCTTCACAAAGATTCTACCAAAGCCAAGGTTCACTGCTATGACATCCAAGCTGGGCATGCTAGACATCTACGCTCCAGCTTGAGGGAGAGTATTAGTATATAGACTTTCCTGTGTTTTTACTTAGTCTTTTTTCTCTTTTCCTTGTTATTTTCTATGTCTTGTTTTTATCCCACATTGGTTATATCTAAACCATGTGTCTTTCTCTTGTCTTATAAAAGAGAACCACTGTACTCTATTTTTATCATCTCAATAGTAAGACAATTAGTCTCATATTCTAGAGAAACATTAGACATAAATAGATGGAATGGTTAGTCATCATTAAAACAAGGATTTAGTTAATTTTACTTTGAGAGTCAATTAGGCTTTTGAGCCAACAGGAAGAGGAAGAAAGGGGAAGGGAGAGGAAGTTGGAAGAAGAGGTATTGCATGTGGCTGTTGCTGGGGCACAACTGCTATTGGATCACTAGTGTGGGATCACAACTGCTGCAAGAGTGTTGTGTTACTGTTGTTGGAGCTCTGCCACTCTTGAAAATCCACATTCTCTGCTGCTTTACCGAAGCGCCGCCAACTCCTTTGAGTGCCGCCGCCAGTGGTGTGGGGGGAAGGAGAGGGGAACAAGAGGCGTGCCATGTTGTGTTCTTTTGGGCAAGAGAGAGACACCAAAAAAGGTCGGAAGGCATGGGGTGATTGGTGATCGGATTGGTGCCACATGTAGAAGGTTCTGGGTGAGTCCTGTAGGGTGAAAATCTGGGGATTTTCTGACATTCCTTGTTTCTTCTGGTTCTACTCCTCTGATCTTGATTTGCCTACCTCCTTGTTTCAGACATGTGCATTCTGGGATCTGGGGAGAGATCTCTCTTTTTTAACGTACCATACCTTTTGTTCTATTGTTTTATAACTAGTCCTCGACTAATTCCTGGTAGTCCTTTCTATCTTATCTTTGTTCAATAGATCAACTTTCCCTTGTCAAGATTTTGTTTGGTAGATCTACCACTTCATATGATGATTACACAAATTTTACATACTTCAACTTCCATCTTAAAAGCTGCTGCAATGTAGTATACTAGCTTCCCAGTGGGGCTTGGTAAGTTGGATTTACTGCCAGGGTATAGCTGCTTTGGCATCACTTGATAACTAGCATTTTACTCGGGATAGTTATGCTCCCTCAGCAATATGTTGCACAATGCAGCTTGTTGGATAAAAGCCAATGCCTTCAAACTTCTTCTTTATCTAACTACTAAAACCTTCCATGTTTCTTCCAAGGAATGAGGTTTCGTTGAAATTTTGATTCTTTTTTTCTGATTTTGATGGGATCTTCTATGAAACCATGCAATTGTGTCGATTTCGATGAGATCTGCTGCCAAGATTGCATCTATCAAAATCTTCAAGAAAAAAATCGATGAATTTTGCCAATTTCTATGGATATCGAGGTTTTTGTGCACAACTCAGAAATATCAATGGAAGATGGAAATTTCGATAATTGCAATCCTTGGAGTTATTGTTGTTGTTTGAAGAGGAGAAAAGGGGAATTGGGGTGATTTCACTTTTTAGTACTCATACCTAGTATGTGATTGTAATATATCATAATGGTATTGCATTTTTCTAATATTTGCTATTTAAATGTATTAAATACTAATGCAATGCATGCTTTGTGTTTTTTTTTTCATAAGTGTGGACATCATGTATTCTGGTGGTGGTATATCAGACGATGAGGGTGTTAATCAGCCAACTACAACAAAACATAATGATTTTGCTTGGAAACATTGCACTATTGTTCCGAGGGCCTATGAAATGGTTGATTGTTGAGTCAATATCAACAACAAACTATCAACCCAAGTAAAATACGTGAGGGGATGCCCTACAGATCCGATATGTGATATTATAGCACAAAAAAGTACATGCATGTATATATCTCATCCTTGCAAAATTATATAATTTAATTCCTACATTTTGTCATTGAAATCCTTCATCAAAATCCCTAGAGAATAGGAGTATCCTTACCCCTTCACCTAACCCCATATAAAATTTTAACTGTACAGATCATGCGTGTAAAATTTCATGGCTTAATCATTCGTTTTGGCGTAGAAACAAGTATGGTTGCACTTATCAAGATTTCCGTCAAAATTTCCATAAATTTCCATTTCCACGCCGTCGAAACGACATCGAAATTAGGCACCTCATTCCTTAGCTTCTTCTCTAACTACAACCTAGATTTTTATGTTTTCCCTTCATGTCTGTATGTATTGTATGATTTGTATCTTAAATATCTTGAGAAACAAAGTGGGTTTCATATATATATATAGTCAGGCTAGAATACACTCGAGTGTACAGATCGCACGAATACACTCAAGTGTGTTTGCATATTAAGACTATTTTTTGCAAAATGTAAACCATTGATCTTCACCGTTATACTATAACTAGGCTACATACAAATTTTGAGCCCATTTGGATGAGTGTAAGTCACTCATCCAAGGGCAACAAAATCTACGCACGAAACTAATTTGAAATGCATAATTTTTGCGGTCTTTATAACATGTTGAAAAAAATATTGCATAATGAAAAACTACTTGAGTGTATTCTGCTCTGAATACACTCAGAGTGTATTCTAGCCTAACTCTCTCTCTCTCTCTATATATATATATATATATATATATGTTGATGTATAAGAAATTTCACTTTTAAAATATACATTCTGTTGCCTATTGGTTTAGTCTTTTGTGTAAGCAAGATGTGGGTAAAGGTCATGGAAGGCAGCCCGCCATAGGTCCATATGGTTGCGGCTATGGTTTATACGATATTATTACATTTCTACCACAGATTTGGGGGTTGTTTTCCATACCCAACTGACATTAGGATGGAACATGTTACCACACACCGCACATAGTTAGGTCATTGTCATGAATGTGGAGTGGTGAATACGAATGTACTGTTCAGATACATGATTTTCTGCTAATTATGTTTCCAACCTCTGTGCAATCTGATATTGGAAGGAAATAGAGGTTAACGGAGCAAGGCATTGGGCAATATGACTCCAATGTTGTGTTTTATCACATTAGATTTGACGAGTTTCACTTCTCTATAGGCATCAGGGTGACACATGTGAATGCATATATACGGACTGTTTATCCTTACACTTCTAGAAATGGAAAATGTTACAAAACACCCATTTTATACCCACTTTCACACTCGATCTACACAAACTGCATGGTACTCAGTTATATACAAGCGCGATACACAATGTATACACGAACAATACATGAAGTAACACACAATTATACACAAAATTGGACTGTTGCAGACTTATTAGGTTTTTATTGTACTGTTGGCTTGTACACATTTATATAAAAGAATTTCACAAAATATATGCCGACAATACACAAAGTATCACACTACGTAAAATTTGACTATTGCAGATCTTTGCAGACTTGTGCTGTGTTAATTGAGCCGTTAGCTCCTGCGGATGTGTTTTCACAATACACATATATGAAAATCAGTGCACCGAGCATATGAAAATCAGTACACCGAGCATATATAGCCAGTACACAAAATACTACACAATTGTACACAAAATCTAGGTAATCACAGACCACAAATGACTATTATTTGACTGTTAATTGTGTTTACTTCTGAGTTAATTTCCAGGTATGTTTATCACGGTCCCCCAGAAATGAGGAAACAGATGTGGCATAAATTGAACTGTAAATAGTTTTTTTTTTTAAAATGAAACAAAAAGGCTGAACCAATGGAATGTCAAATAATTTGTACAATTTTGTAGTCACATTACCTGCGAGTGCTAATCAATAGAGATATATCCGAATTCATTACGTTTCAATGAGAATAGACCTAAAATAAAGCTGAACAGAAATGAAAGATCCATGTAGCTGAACTTCAACTAGATGACCGAGGGTTTAGATGACGTCAATGACACATAAATTTGTTGCTGTATTTAGTTTAAGTTTTCACAAAAAATGTGATTGGATTCGATCCTGTGCAGTTGCATTTTTGTAGATATTTTTACTTATTGCTTTGCTCATCGATCTTGACAGTTCCAATCTTTGCTGGTGCATTGCCTGTTAATTAGTCTGCTAATTTCCTTGTTAAATGTATTATTATCTTGAAGACTGTTATAAATGACGTTCTTTTTCTGATGGGAACCCAGCGTGGTTACCTTTATTCTGATACATTATATATGGTTTGTTGGTTATGTGTTGTTTTCCAACTGTGTAGGACCTGGTGAATAATTTAATAACTGCTGGCCAAGGACGTGAGGCAGCATTTTCTGCTGCAGTGTTGGGCGACAATGCTTTGATGGAGAAGGCTTGGCAAGATACTGGGATGCTGGCAGAGGCTGTTCTTCATGCTCATGTAATTTAGCTAACAGTGGCAGTATTTCACATTAACAATACCTCAAAACAATATTGGGTCTTTTTAAGCAGTTTACTGATGCCAGCTTACTATTTCATTCATTGTGATGTCTTTCTTCGCAAATAGACCTCTAAGTTTAACAAAGTTTAAGAAAATGTTATGTCTTGAGAAAAACATAAGTTCTTCCGGGGGAAGTTGTTCTAGGAATCCAAACCTTTTAACGGCTCTCATTTATTCATGAAATCTCTTCAGATGTCATTTATAGATTTATGATGTGCTGGCCTAATTTAAATATCTTACCCTGTCTTTGCCTCCCAACTCGATCCAGTCTTGTACAATATACATGTAATGTGTTATACTTTTTATAGTGGCTTAAGTCCCACATAGGGCTGTAAATGGGTAGGGTAGGGTAGGGTAAAGGCTTACCCTTACCCTTACCCGTGTCTTTGATGCGGGTAGCGGGTAGGATAATTACCCTTTCCTAAAAACCTTTACCCTACCCTTACCGGCACCTTTTAACCCGTAGGGTAAATGGGTAGGGTGAAATGGGTAAAATTACATAAAGATAGGTATATGATAATTTCAATAAGACAAGACACTCTTAAGATTAGTTTTTGATAATAATAATTATGTTTTGGTGATATACAAAAAAAAATAGTAATACTAAACCCAATATTTTTCTAAAAATAAAGCCTAATCTTTCTGATATCTTATTTCCTATTATTGAATCCATTTCTTTCTCTAATATATGACTATAAAAGGTGATTACATGTTACCATTTGTTTATTGAAGATATGAGAATCATAATTGTACAAATTAATGATGTTGCTTGTTGGAGTTTCATAGTCATTTATACATATAATATAATCTGAAATTATAAATTTAAACTTGTACTAATGGGTAAATGGGTAAAGCGGGTAGGGTAAAGCTCTCCCTTACCCTACCCTCTTTAGATGTGGGTAAACGGGTAATGGGTGGTGGGTAAAAAATATGCCCACCCTTACCCTACCCTACAGGGTATGGGTGGTGGGTAAATGGGTAATACCCTACTCATTTACAGCCCTAGTCCCACAATTTATATCTGACCAGACCCAAGTTGGTTTACTCTAGTTTACAAAGGCAGACATCCCTATTATATAGATGAATATGCCTACTACAACAAAATAGTTATTATTAGGATTCTCAATAGAAACCTAAAGGGCAACACTATAGTGGGATTGGGGATCAGGCCTATAAGGCAATGAACATTGTAGGGCTCTTAAATAATCATTGGAAAGTGGAAAGTTGTTGAAGTCAAGCTTATTGGAAATGAGATGTCTACAAATTCTGCTCTAGCAACTTGTACACGCTGTTGGTTTTTGATGTTATGTATAACTCGTTAAGTTGGTATATCTATCTAAATGTCATTTTCTTTATTCATTCAGGCCCACGGTCGCCCTACACTAAGGAACTTGGTTCAGGCATGGAATCTGATGCTACAAAAGGAGCTTGAGCCTGTCCGAACTGTCACTACTGATGCTACAGATGCATTTTTGGCTTCTTTGGAGGAACCAAAGCTTGCTAGCCTCAGCGATGCCGGGAAGAAACCACCTATAGAAATTCTTCCTCCAGGCATGCCATCTCTGTCTGCTCCTCCGATCACAATAAAGAAGACTCCCGCTAAGCAGCAGCAGCAGCCTGAAAAACCGTTGATGTTAGAAGCGCCACCTACTGCTGTGCCAGAAACTGCTCCTATTCCAGAGGCTGAGGGAACCACTGCTAGTACTTCTGAACCAAATGATCCTACATCTGCACCTCAAGCAGATGCTGTAGACTCACAGAAAAATACAAACGAAGTGGAGGGTAACAAAGAAGACAGCTCCACAACAGAGAAAATATCAGAGGAGAATAATTCAGAAACTGCAACAGTGGCACACGAAAGTATCGCAGTACAGGAGGCCACTGTTATTGACAATGCAGCGTCACCGCCAACAAATGTCACAACTTGATCGTGTTAATTAATCTCGCTGCAGGCCTATTTTGGTGTAAATTTGGCCTTGCCATTCTTGTGATATATAGTGTGGTTTAATGTAGTTCAGTTGATTAGTGAGCTTGATATTCTTTCAGCTGTTGGAAATCAAATTCAGCTGCTACTGATACAGTCTACATGGGGCTGAGCATAGAGCTGAATAGATTTTCCTTTGTAATATTACGTTGTTGGAAAATAGTTATTGTACAAGCAGTGCATAGCATTGTCTCATATTGTAAATGAGCTTTATAAGAGAACCATGAGGCTTATTGTTAAATATAACGGTGTAGATATTTTAAACTGAACAGGCAAGAATTGTTCATGTATTGATTGAGCTGTGTTTTCAATCTCAAAGTGTCATATGATATTGTAATTGCATGTATACTATAGATCGCTGATGTAATTGGTATATACATTCAATTTTGAAAAATGCTGTGTAATGAGTTCGAAACTCAAACAGAACCCTGTTTGTCTTTATCGAGACAGGTTGCATAAGAGAAAAATATGTGGCTTGTGTCGTTGACATGGTTGCCTCCGTTCCGATTTGACTGTTGTCAGCATCAACTGTATAGTAGGGATGCGTCAGCATCAACTGTACAACAGGGATGCGTGATGCGAGTAGTGTGAGAGATCAATAGTAAAAAGGAGGGAGGGGGAGAATGGAAGTAGTGTGTGAGAAAAATATAAATAGGAGAGAGGAGAGAAGTAGCGGGAAGAGAAAAAAAATAGGAGGGTCCAAAAAAGTTGTGGGATGAGAAACAGATAAAAACAAGAACGAAGGGATGGTGGAAGTAAGAGAAAGAGAGAGAAAGAATAAAATAAGAGTAGGAGGCAAGTAGTGGGATGAGGGGCAACTAAAGGTAAGTTAGGGAGGAGGAAGTAGTTGGAAATAATTTATTAATTTGTGACATAAAACACATTTTTATACTTGTGAGTACATAATTAACATGATAAGAGGAAATTATTGGGAGGAGAGAAGTAAGGAGGTAAGTAGAGAGAAGAAAGAGAATATAAGAGAGGAGGGAGATGGGGATGGACTAACATAATTTATATGTGAATAAAAACTCACTATAAAATAAGTGAACATAAATGGAGGGAAGTAGTGGGAAGAGAAAGGAGAAAAATAGGAGGAACGATGGAAGTAGTGGGTGACAATGTGTTTTCTTCTGTGTGATCAGTGTTATCTAGCTCAATGTCTTGTTTTCCTCTCACCTTCCTATTAAAAAGATGAATGAGAAAAGTAGAGAGAGATAGAGAGAGAGAGAACGAATACACTAATATGTGAAATAATCATATTATAACACAAACACAAATGAGGCACGTAGTGGAAAGAGAGAAAGAGAAAGGAAGTGGTGGGTAGAAATTTGTTATCATATGTAATTAATGTGTAATCTCTGGTCGACTTGTTATTTTTGGCCCACTATCCTAATTTTGTCTTTCCTCCTCATTTCACTCCCCACTTCCCTTAACTTATATTTTCTCTCTCTCCTAAATTAGTATTTGAGAGGGAAGTAGTGGGCAATAATTTGCCATCCATAATCGATGCAAACTCCAGGTTGATTTTTGTTATCTCTGATCTAATATCTTGTTTTCCTCTCTCATTTCACTCCTCACTTCCCTCCTCTTGTTTATTATCTCTTCTAAATTAGTATTTGAGTGGGAAATAACACATTAATGCATGTTTAATATACATTATAACACACATGAACACAAATATAGGAGGAAAGTAACATAGTAGTATGCGACAAATAACAAATTATAACACTATAACACACATGAACACAAATATAACACAATAGTATGTGATAGATAGTAAATTATAACACATGTGAACACAAATAAAGCACAAAAGTAGTGGGAAAAGAGAGAAAGATAAATAAAGAGGAGGGCATTAGTGGAAAATAACAAATTAATATGTGAAAAAAACACATTATAACACAACACATGAACACAAATGGAGGAAGTAGTGGGGAGAGAGAGAAATAGGAGGGAGGAGAGAAGTAGTGCCAATAATTTGCTTTTGTTTATAATTAATTTATTATCCGTGGATTGGTGTCTTGTTATCTTTGATCCGATGTTTCATTTTCCTCTCCTCATTTCACTCACTTCCCTCTTCTTGTAAATTCTCTCTCCAAATTTAGTACATGAGTAGAATTAACAAATTAATATTTGATTAGAAACACACCATAACATATGTGAACACAAATGGAGGGGAGAAGTAACAAATTAATACGTGACACAAAACAAATGTTAACACACATCAACACAAACAAATAAGGAAAGTAGTGATAAGAGAGAGAAAGAGAAAAACATGAGGGGTGAGGGAAGTGGTGGGAAATAAAACATTAATATATGACAAAAATACAAAATAAGGAATTGGCGAGGTAGATCTGTGGTAGGGGGAGAGGGCAAGGCGGGCGAAACCCTAGAGGGCGAGGAAGATGTGGAGGAGAAACAATGCCAGAGCTGACTTGTTCAGCTCTATTTAGGAGTGAGTGATGGAGAGGAAAATTTGCAAGGACCATCTTAGCTCAATTTTGACCCAGGGAAATCGCCTTCACCACAACATCAAAGGAAGGAGGTGATCACATGCGTAGTTCTAGATCCCTTGATTCTTTCCTCTCCCCCTTTACATCTCTCCGAAGGTGTCCATCAACTTCTTCTACTATTTCCCCGATGGTAGATGACTAGATCTTGGTGAATCGACAAGGATGAGAAGAAATGGAAGTTGTAGATATCGAATTTGTAGAATCAAGTCTACAAAATGGAGTCAAGTGCGGGGAGGTTTTAAGTCAAGATGGGGTACTCCTTATTGGAAAGAGTATCTATCAATCATGTTTACTAGTAGAAATACGTTCAGAGGACAACTATCAAGCGAGATTAGAAGGATGTGGAGACGTAGCAGGAAGTTTGAGATTGCTACTGAGGAGAAAAAAGGATTTTTAGTTAAATTTCCTACACCAAAGGAGAAGGACCGCATCCTTGCAGAAGGGATGTGGATGATGGATGGTGCTCTTTTCATTGTCTAAGCTTGGGTGCCTAACGCGCTGCTCCCTCCTCTTTCCTTTCTGTTGGATCTCGTGTGGTTGAAGATTGAAAATCTTATTGGTTAAATTGGACATTAGCATACCCTTTGTTTTGTTGATGACCAACATTTCATTCTTGTAGATCTAACGTGCTACTTGAGTATTTTAGGATTCAAGAAAAAGAGCAGATCATACTAAGTGGATATTAAAGATCAATGCAATTAAATGTTAATATTTTCATGATTGTACTCAATATAAAAACTTGTAAAAGTATATAATGTACAAGTACTTAGATATCATGTAGATCAAGCATTAGATCTTCTCTATCCACTCATAACCCTTAGTCAGGACCCCCTAGAGATTAGAGTCATTATCCTCTATTAGAACAAACATTTGATAGGTGGTTCAAAAACCTAAAACATTAACACTTCCGGTCAAGAAACTAGTTGATCGAGGCACCCTCGATCAAAGTTATTGTCGACCCAGAACCACCTCGGTCGAGCATTTAGAGCACTAGACGGAAACTTACACATTTATGCTCTAAAGTCATTTTCGATCGAGAATATGATTGACCGATTCAACTTCGGTCTAAACTATATGACTGTTAGACCAAGAAGTTGAGAGTTGGGAGTTAGAAATAGATGTTAGCATACACTTACATTCAACCCAGGCTCGGTCAGAGAAATGCTCGAACGAGACATGTTCATTCGACTAATTTGTCGACCTGATTGGGTTCTGGATTATTCTTCCAAACTCAAATAATTTAGCCATTTCTAGCCAACCACTTTCTATCTAACGACTAGTTAAGCACTAAGAACACTCTAGAGACTCCCTAGAACATCCCTAATCACTTGCAAACCATTCTTATAAACAGGAGAGGCCTTAGGACACCCAAAACACACAAGTTACAATTTAGCAATCATTCTAGAGAGAAACAAAATTGAGAATCACTTGTTATCTTCTTCCTTAAGCTCCAAAGTAGTGTCCTATAGGTACTATATCGTAGCCACCACATAACAACATCCATCTTAAGTGGATAGGAGGTCTAAACACTTGATATAGGAATCAAGGCGGTGTACTGTATTGGCTAAGTGTTTCTTTCTTTCAATCTATTTCTTTTATATTATATTTTGTTGTCCGTAACTACTCCTTGGCTTGGACGTTATTTGAAAGGACGTTTCCTGGATCTACTTTGAGGCAAAGAAGGTTGCTCCAAGGTTACTTGAGGTTACTTAATGAAGGCGTCTTCAAAGGATGTTGGAGCTACTTCTAGGTGAAGGCTACTTCAAGGTGGTGGAGCTACTTCTTGGTGGAGAAGGTTGGTCCAATGTTGTTTGAGGTTACTTCAAGAAGGCTGCTTCAAAGGCAGTTGGAGGTACTTCTAGGTGAAGGCTACTTCAAGGTGATGGAGCTACTTGTTGGTGAAAAATTCTACTCCAAGGTTGCTTGAGGTTACTTCAAAAAGGCTGCTTCAAGGAGGTTGAGGTGACTTCAAGGTGAAGGCTATTTCAAGGTGGTTGAAGGTGATTGTATTTTGTTGTAACATCCTTGCGAGGTAAATAAAATAAACCACTTTCAAAATCCCATTTGGAGACAATTGGATAGTGGCCCGACAACCATTAATTCAAAGGTTGGAATCACTCTACATCGAAGTGTCTTACTTATTTCCTCCTCCTTCTTTGCTTTAAGTTTTGAATTGAATTTTGAAATACAAAAAGCTCTATTCACCCTCTTCTAGATTATTCAATTGGTATCAAAGAAGGTATTCAAGGAGCCTTAACAAGTCTTGAATTGGGGACGATGTTCTACACAACCTCAACCTCAACCTCAAAGGAACTTATGTGAGCCGGACACCACCCTTTGATAGAAGCAACTACACATATTGGAAAAGAAGGATGCAATTTTTCTTCTAAGGGATCATCCTGGACATTTGGAGGATGGTGTACTTGCCCAATGAACTTCCTAGAATGAAGTTTGTAGCATGGAATCCCAAAATGGTAAAGCAAGTTCAATTAAATGCAAAAGTAGTAAGCATTTTATATTGTTCTATTTCCGTTGGTGAGTTTAACATGATATCCTCATGTGAGACTACTTATGAAATATGACATAAACTTTCAATTACACATGAAAGTATAAATCAAGTCAAGAATACCAAGATTAACATGCTTCAACAAAAGTTTGAACAATTTTGTATGCAACCTAATGAGTCTATCGGTGAAATGTATGCAAGGTTTTCTTCTATTGTTAACATCTTGAATGCCTTAGGTAAGTATACACGTGAGGAAGATCAAGTTTCCAAGATTCTTAGATCCTTGCCTTCAAAGTACAAGACAAAGGCGACAACCATCGAAGAAGCTAATGACCTTACCACATTCAAGATGGAGCAACTCATCAGAAATCTAGAGACTCATGAAGTTACACTTGATGAAGATGAAAGATTAGAAACCGAACACAAAAAGGAGAAAAGGAAGGACATTACATTTAAAGCAACAACTAAAGTTATCACTCAAGAAAGTAATGAAACAAGTGAAGAAGATAGTGAAGAGGAGTCTCTCATTGTAAATGATAAGCAATATGAAAGATTTAAATCTAACAAAAATTCTAGTGTTTCTTCCTCTTCTTCCCTTTGGTGCTTTGAATGTGGCAAGAAAGGACATGTAAAGAATGGTTGTCCTAAAGTCAAGAAAGGTAAGAAATCCTCCTTTAAGTAGAAATAAAAAGCCTACAAAGCAACTTGGGATGAGTCAAGTGACGATAGCGAGATTGGAGAAGAAGTAGAATGTCTAATGGCTAAAAAAGACAAGGTGAGTTGTCTCAATGCAACAACTGATGAAGAAGAAAATGAGGTAAGTCTTCTTGATTTATCAAAAGAAGAGCTAGTTAATAGTTTAGAAGAACCTCATGATAAATATGTTGATTGTAAAAGGAAATTGAGAAAGATTACAAAAACTAATGATGATTTGTATGATAAATTGAATGATTTTACTTTTGAAAATGAAAGCCTTATGTCTAAAAAAGATACCTTGAAATCATCTATTAATGATTACAATATCAAGTTGCTTGCTCTATAAACCAACAATAATCTTCTTTCCCAAGAAAAGGTTTGAATTGCTTGTTAAGATAAATAATTATCAAACTCAACCTATTTTATGTTCACATTCAAATTATGATATCATTATTAAAGAAAGAGATTCTTTGCTTTCAAGTTTAGATCAAACAAAATAGGATATTACAAAGAAAATTGATGATATTACTAAGTTACAAAAACATGTTGATAATCTAAAGAGTAATAATATTCTTGATAAAATTTTGAAAAACTCTTTTGGACAAGTTGGAAGAAGAGGTCTGGGCTATATACCTAAAGAAAATTTCTACCAAAAGCCTAGAACTAGAAAAACACAAAAACCAAAGACCAAGGTCATGTATGTGACTAAAGACAATCTATGTAATGACCATAATGCTAAGAAGAGAAATGAAATTGATTTCAATTTCTCTCATTAATGTTTACATCTTGGACATTATTCATTTTCATACAATTACAAGAAAAATAAGGACACAGATTTAGTTTGGGTTCTAAAACCTCCAAGTTAAAAATGTTGGACAGTTAGTTGAAATTTGACATAAACTTCATTTTGAAATTCATAATATCTTTTATCAACTAAAATAATATTTAACTTGTATATCTTTGTATGTTTTGACTGCTTATTTGTGTTATCCAAAATAAAATAAATAAAAATGATATGATTTTTTTACATTAAAAATGCAGAATCTACAAAACTTCATATCGGTTGACAAAGAGTTCGACTGAGCGATCTCCCTGTCGAAGAAAAATTTGACCGAAAGTAGTTCTGTCAGAATTGTTTATTGAAAATAAAATCATTTTTACAATTAACTTTGATGACTTAAATATGTAATGATCTCTTCATATTAAACTGTTCCATATACTTGAAATGATAAAACATTTATAGTAATGCCCCTAACCAAAAGGACCACCACATGGGTACCAAAATATTCCTATTTTGTAGGTAGATGGTCTATAGAAATATCTCTAAAAATATATGATATGAAACAAAAAACCTTTTTATACACTTGGAAAAAAGGTGAAATTACTAGTCACAATCAGAGAAAATTACTAAGGTAAAACTATTGTCATAGGTAACATTGTACAAAATTTTAACGTGCTATTTGTCAAAGAACTACATCATAAGTGATATGACAATGGTTATGATTCATAAGAAAATATCAAGGTTGTTGAGAAAGGAAAAATAATTGACCTCTTAACTCAATGGATACTATTATGACCTAATGCAAATAATGAATTGTTTACATCATAAAAAGATTGTTCATGCAAGAAAGTTGCTTAGAGTATGATCATTACCTAAACTTACTTTTGATAAATCTGAGATTTGTGTATTCTAAGCAAGCAGATTAAGATCTCTTTTCAAAACTAAAACTTTACTTACTAGATCATTAGAACTCATACATTACTTATGATCTATTATGGTATTTGATTATTTGAAATGTGATACTCAAATCAAATAATTGAAATAAATATATCTTTGTTCACATTAGAATACTACATTGGAAATCTACAGAACTGCCTCTCGACCAACAAGCACTTCGACCAAGCAGTGCCCCGGTCGAAGTCATGGTCGACCAAAAATAAGCCTGACAAAAATACTTATTTGTAACTCAAATAATTCACATGCACCCAATATTGGTATATTAAATCTATAATTTGCTCATCATGTTAAATACTTAGAATGAAAGATATCTCAAAATCAAAATAGTGCAACAAACATGATTGCTAAAAGATCATAAAAAGTGACTCATAATCTTACTTAATTGATTTTAAAGCTAGTTATGATTTGAAATACTTTAACATTTTTGAGCTCACTTTTATTATGATATTAAGGGGGAGCTCACAAAATTCTTGGATATAATGTGCATATCTTTTTGGTCTTGCTCTTAATTGAATTCTCTATTCAAATATGGGCTTAGAATCCCTTATATTTGGTCGAACCCACTATGAGCCTAAAAGAATCTCATATCATTTTAGTGCTTAACATCCCTCATAAATGTTTTAGAAATTAATATTGATTTTTAATTGTGGCCAAAATTGACATTCTTTTTGAAATAAACAATTAATGGTGAGTAAACAATTATTGGTATGATTATATTTTTGAAATGACAAAGGGGAGGATTATAAAATAAATTAAAATATTTTAAATATTTTTATGAGATTCATGATCTCTTGGATTGACATTAATTAATTGGTGCTAAATTGGCTTAAGAGATAGATATCATGTTACATATCTCATTAGGTATATTAGTGAACATTTTATGAGATCAAAAGAACCTATTCATCTCAGGTATCATTTCAAATATTTTTCTTATATTGTAGGAATGTTTGTCATCTTCAAAAAGGGAGAGATTGTTGGCTAAATTGGACTTTAGCATATCCTTTGTTTTGGTGATGACAAAATTTCATTCTTTTGGATCTAACATGCTACTTGAGTATTTTAGGGTTCAAGAAAATGAGAAGATCATACTAAGTGGATAATTGAAGATCAATGTGCTTAAATGTTAATATTTTCATGGTTGTACTCAATGTAAAACCTTGTACAAGTATATAATGCACAAGTACTTAGACATCATGTAAATCAAGCATTAGATCTTCTCTATCCACTCATAACTCTTAGTTAGGATCACCCTAGAGATTAGAGTCATTATCCTTCATTAAACAAACATTTGATAGGTGGTTCAAAACCTGAAACAGTAACACTCCTAGTCAAGAAACTAGTTGACCGAGGCACACTTGGTCAAAGTTTTTATCGATTGAGAACCACCTCGGTTGAGCATTTAGAGCACTACTTACATATTTGTGCTATAAATTCATTTTCAGTCGAGAATATGGTCAACCAACTCAACTTCGGTCCAAAGTATATGACCGTTAGACCAAGTAGTTGAGAGTTGGAAATAGAAGTTGGCAAACACTTACATTCAACCCATTATCAGTTAAAGAAATGCTCGACTAAGACATGGTCGGTCAACTAATTTGTTAACCAGACTGGGTTCTAGATTGTTCTTCCAAAATCAAATAATTTAGCCATTGCTAGCCAACTACTTTCTACCTAATGATTAGTTAAGCACTAAGAACACTATAGAGACTCCCTAGACCCCCCTAATCACTTGTAAACCATTCCTATAAATAGGAGAGGCCTTAGGACACCCAAAACACACAAGTTACACTTGAGAAATCATTCCAAAGAGCAACAAAACTGAGAATCACTTGCTATCTTCTTTCTTGTGCTCCAAAGTTGTGTCCTATAGCCACTATATCCTAGGCACCACATAACAACGTCCATCTTAAGTGGATAAGAGGTTTAAATGCATGATATATGAATCAAGACGTTGTACTTCATTGACTAAGTGTTTCTTTCTTCAAATCTATTTTTCTTGTATTATATTTTGTTCTCCTTAACTACTTTTAAGGTTGGAGGCTGTTTGAAGGAGGTTGCTTGGAGATACTTTGAGGCAAATAAGGTTGTTCCGACGTTGCTTGAGGTTACTTCATGAAGGCTGCTTCAAAGGAGGTTGGAGCTACTTCTAGGTGAAGGCTACTTCATGGTAGTGGATCTACTTCTTGGTCGAGATGGCTACTCCAAGTTTGTTTGAGGTTACTTCAAGAAGGATGCTTCAAAGTAGGTTGGAGGCACTTCTAGGTGAAGGCTACTTCAAGGTGGTGTCGATACTTCTTGGTGAAGAAGGCTGCTCCAAGGTTGCTTGAGGTTACTTCAAGAAGGTTGCTTCAGGAGCTTGAGGCTACTTCAAGGTGGTTGAAGGTGAATTTATTTTGTTGTAGCATCCTTGCGAGGTAAATAAAATAAATCACTTTCAAAATACCAATTGGAGACAATTAGATAGTGGGCTGACAACCTTTGATTCAAAGGTTGGAACCACTCTACATTGAAGTGTCTTTCTTGTTTCCTCCTCTTTCTTTGCTTTACATTTTGAATTGAATTTTAAAATACTAAAAGCTATATTCACCCCCCTCTAGATCTTTCAATTCGTATCAGAGAAGGTATTCAAAGATCCTCAACCAGTCTTGAATGGGGGACAATGTTCTACACAACCTCAACTTTGAAGGAACTTATGTGAGCCAACCATCACCCTTTTATGGAAGCAACTAGACTTATTGGAAAATAAGGATGCAATTTTTCTTCTAAGGGATCAGTGTGGACCTTTAGAGGATGGTGTCCTTACCCTATGAGCTTCCTAGAATGGAGTTTGCAACATGGAATTTTAAAATGGTAAAACAAGTTCAATTGAATGCAAAAGCGGTAAGCATTTTATATTGTTTGATTTCGATTGGTGAGTTTCATAGGCTATCCTCATGTGAGACTGCTTATGAAATATGACATACACTTTCAATTACACATGAAGGTACATCTCAAGTCAAGAATACCAAGATTAACATTCTTAAAAAAAGTTTGAACAATTCCATATGCAACCTAATGAGTCTATTAGTGAAATATATGTGAAGTTTTCTTCCATTGTTAACAACTTGAATGCCTTGGGTAAGTATACAAGTGAGGAAGATCAAGTTTCTAAGATTCTTAGATCCTTGCCTCCAAAGTACAAGCCAAAGGTGATGACCATTGAAGAAGCTAATGACCTTACCACATTGAAGATGGAGAAACTCATCGGCAATCTAGACACTCATGAATTTACACTTGATGAAGAAGAAAGATTGACAGCCAAACACAAAAAGGAGAAAAGGAAGGACATTACTTTTAAAGTAGGAACTAAAGCTATCACTCAAGAAAGTAATGAAACAAGTGAAGAAGATAGTGAAGAGGAGGCTCTCATTGTAAATGGTAAGCAATATAGAATATTGAAATCTAACAAAAATTCTGGTGTTTTTTCCTCTTCTTCCCGTAGGTGCTTTGAATGTGTCAAGAAAGGACATGTAAAGAATGATTATCCTGAAGTCAAGAAAGGTAAGAAATCCTCCTTTAAGAAGAAAGAAAATGCCTAAAAAACAGTTGGGATGAGTCAAGTGACAATAGAGAGAGTGTAGAAGAAGAAGTAGAATGTCTAATGGCTAAAGAAGACAAGGTGAGTTGTCTCATTGCAACAACTGATGAATATTAGGTAAATCTTCTTGATTTATCAAAGGAAGAGCTAGTTAATAGTTTAGATGGACTTCCTGATAAATATGTCGATTGTAGAAGGAAATTAAGGAAGATTACAAAAATGAATGATGATTTGTATGCTAAATTGAATGATCTTACTCTTGAAAATGAAAGCCTTATCTCTGAGAAAGATACCTTGAAATCATCTATTAGTGATTACAATATCAAGTTGCTTGCTCTAGAAACCAACAATAATCTTCTTTCTCATGAAAAGGTTGAATTGCTTGCTAAGATAAATAATTATCAAACTCAACCTTTTTTATGTTCTCATTCAAATTATGATATCATTGTTAAAGAAAGAGATTCTTTGCTTTCAAGTTTAGATCAAGCAAAACTAGAAATTGCAAAGAAAATTGTTGAAATTACTAAGCTACAAAAACATGTTGACAGTATAAAAAGTAATAATGTTCTTGATAAAATTTTGAAAAAATCTTTTAGACAAGTTGGAAGAAGAGGTCTAGGCTATGTAACTAAAGAGAAATTCTACCAAAAGCCTAGAACTAGAAAAACACAAAAACCCAAGACCAAGGTCATGTATCTCCCTAAAGAAAATCTATCTCATGACCATAATGCTAAGAAGATAAATGAAATTGATTTTATTTGCTCTCATTATTGTTTACATCTTGGAAACCATTCATTTTCATGCTATTACAAGAAAAATAAGGACACAGATTTAGGTTGGGTTCTAAAACCTCCAACTTAAAAATGTGGGACACTTAGTTGAGATTTGACATAAACTTCATTTTGAAATTCATAATGTCTTATCTCAACTAAAATAAGATTTAGCTTGTATATCTTTGTATGTTTTGATTGCTTATTTGTGTTATCTAAAATAAAACAAATGAAAACAATATGATTTGTTTACATTAAAATGCCGCATCTATAGAATTTCATCTCGATCGACAAAAAGTTCGACCGAGCGATCTCCCGATCGAAGAAAAATTCGACCGAAGGTAGTTATGTCAGAACCCTTTATTGCAAATAAAATCATTCATTTACAAATAACTTTGATGACTTAAATCTATAATGAGCTCTTCATATTCAACTGTCCCATATACTTGAAATGATAAAACATTTATAGTAATGCCCTTTACCTAAAGGACCACCACATGGGTACCAAAATCTTTCTATTTTGTAGGTCAGGTGGTCTATATAAATAGCTCTAAAAATATATAATCGGAAACAAAGAACCTTTTTATACACTTGGAGAAAAGGTAAAATTACTGGTCACTATTAGAGAAAATTACAAAGGTAAAACTATTGTCATAGGTAAAGTTGGTACAATTTTTTAATGTTCTATTTGTCACAGAACTACATCATAAGTGCTATGATAATGGCTATGATTCATAAGAAAATATCAATGTTGTTGATAAAGGAAAAATAATTGACCTCTTAACTCAGTGGATACTATTATGACCTATTGCAAATAATAAATTATTTATATCACAAAAAGATTGTTCATGCAAAAAAGTTGGTAGAGTAATGGTGAAGGATGATGATATCAAGAACCAGTGGAGAAATTACTTCCATAAGCTTTTCAATGGAGATACTACATATAATGTTAGCGACTCATGTGACATGAATACAAGAGATATCATTTACACAAGACGAGTTTCACAATTTGAGGTCAAGAATGTTTTGAAAAAGATGAAAATGAGAAAGGCATGCGGACCAGACGGTATTCCCATTGATGTATGGAAGAGTACGGGGGATGAGGGAGTTACGTGGTTAACAAATTTCTTTAACAAGATCATGAAGACCAAGAAGATGCCAGATGAGTGGATAAATAGCACTATAGTCCCCATCTACAAGAACAAAGGTGATGTTCATAGCTGTACAAACTATAGAGGTATCAAGCTGATGAGTCATACAATGAAGCTTTGGGAGAGGATTATTTAGAAGAGGTTAAGATCTATAATGCAGGTATCAAACAACCAATTTGGTTTCATGCCTAGAAGATCAACAACATATGCTATTTTTTGATAAGGAGGCTTATGGAAAAGTATAGACAAAGCAAAAGAGATCTTCATATGGTGTTCATCGATCAAGATAAGGCTTATGATCGAGTACCCATAGAAGTGTTGTGGTTGGTTTTGAAGAAAAAGGGTGTGCCAAACCAATACATTGACTTGATCAAAGACATGTATGATAGCTCTACTGTAAGTGTCAAGACTCCTGGAGGAGAGACACCAACTTTTCCTATCACGGTTGGGGTACACCAAGGATCCACACTCATCCCATATCTATTCGTTCTTGTTATGGATGAGTTGACAAAGAATGTTCAGGATGATATTCCTTGGTGTATGTTATTTGCTGATGATATTGTTTTGATTGATGAAACTAAAGATGGATTGAATGATAAAGTTGAACGTTGGAGAAAGACATTGGAATCAAATGGATTGATGATTAGCAGGAGAAAAACTGAGTATATGCATTGCAATTTTAGCCAATCTCGTAGTGTGAATGATGGAGCCAAGTTGGACGAAGTAGATATACCAAAATGTGATAAATTCTGTTACTTGGGTTCTATTATTCAAATAGATGGGGATGTCCAAAATGATGTTTGTCACCGAATCACTATAGGATGGTTGAAATGGAGGAGTGCAAATGGAGTATTATGCGATCAGAAGATCCCTCTCAAGTTAAAAAGTAAGTTTTATAGAACAACTATACGACCAACCATGCTCTATGGGAGTGAATACTGGGCGGTGAAGGAACAAGGTATCAACAAGATGAACGTGGCTGAAATGCGTACGGTGAGATGGATGTGTGGGAAGATAAGAAAAGATCGCTTGAGAAATGACTATATCAGGAATAAAGTGGGGGTGGTGAGCATTGAGGACAAGTTGCGCGAGGGCCGACTCAGATGGTACAAACATGTGCAACGCAGACCTACTAGTGCACCCATACGAAGCAATTCTATTGAGCCAAACAATATAAATAGAAGAAGAGGAAGGCCTAAATTAACATGGGATGAGATTATAAAGGGAGATTTTGAATCTCTACATCTCAATCAGAATATGGCCCATGATAGAACTGAATGGAAATGAAGGATCCATGTAGCTGACCCCAACATAGTTGGGACAGAGGCTTAGATGACGATGATGATGATGATGATGCAAAAAAGTTACTTAGAATATGATCATTACCTAAATTTGCTTTTGATAAATCTGAGATTTGTGTATTCTAAGCAAGCAAATTAAGATCTCTTTTCAAAAATAAAACTTTTCTTACTAGATCACATACTTTACTTATGCTCTATTATGGTATTTGATCATTTAGAATGTGACACTCAAATCAAATAATTGAAATGAATATATCTTTGTTCACATTAGAAATACTACATTGGAAATCTATAGAACTGCCTCTCGGTCGACAAATACTTTGACCGAGGGGCGCCCCAATTGAAGTCATGGTCGATTGAAAATAGGCTTGATAAAAATGCTTATTTGTAAATCAAATCATTCACTTGCACCCAACATTGATATATTAAATATGTAATTTTCTCATCATATTAAATACTTAGAACGAGAGAAATTTCAAAATCAAAATAGTGCAAAAAATACGATCTCTTAAAGATCATAGATAGTGACTCATAATCTTAATTGATTTTAAAGCTGGTAATGATTTGAAATACTTTAACATTTTTGAGCTCACTTTTATTATGAGATTAAGGGGGAGCTCACAAAATTTTTGGATATAATGTGCATATCTTTTTTAACTTGATCTTAATTGAATTCTCTATACAAATATGGGCTTAACATCCCTTATATTTGGTTAGAGATACATTTATTGATCCCACTATGAGCCTAAGAGAATCTCATATCATTTCAAGGCTTAACGTCCCTTGTAAATGGTTGAGAAAATAATATTGATTTTTAATTGTAGCTAAATTTGACATTCTTTTTGAAGTAAAGAATTAAAGAGAAGCAATCAATTAAGGGGGAGTAAACAATTATTGTTATGGTTATCTTTTTGAAATGACAAAGGGGGAGAAATAAAAATAAATTTAAATATTTTAATTTTTTGTGTGAGCTTCATGATCTCTTAGATTGAAATTAATTGGTTCTATTGCCTTAAGAGATGGATATCATGTTTTATATCTCTTTAGGTATATTAGCACACATTTTATGAGATCAAAAGAACCTATTCATCTCAGGTATCATTTTAAATATTTTGCTTATATTTTAGGAATGTTTATCATCTTCAAAAGGGGGGGGGGAAATTGTTGGCTAAATTGGACATTAGCATATCCTTTGTTTTGATGATGACATACATTTCTTTCTTGTGGATCTAACATGCTAATTGAGTATTTCAAGGTTCAATAAAATGAGAAGATCATACTAAGTGGATAATTGAAGATCAATGCGCTTAAATGTTAATATTTTCATGATTGTACTAAATGTAAAACTTGTACAAGTACATAATTTACACGTACTTAGATATCATGTAAATCAAGTGTTAGATATTCTCTATCCACTCATAACCCTTAGTTAGGATCCCCCTAGAGATTAAAGTCATTATCCTATATTAGAACAAACATTTGATAGGTGGTTCAAAAATCTGAAACAGTAACACTCCCAGTCGAGAAACTAGTCAACCAAGACACCCTCAGTCAAAGTTATTGTCGAACGAGAACCACCTTGGTAGAATATTTAGCACTAGTCGAAAACTTACACATTTGTGGTCTAAAGTCATTTTCGGTCAAGATTATTGTCGACCTACTCAACTTCGGTCCAAAGTTTATGATAGTTAGACCAAGTAGTTGAGAGTTGCGAGTGGGAGTTAGACATTGGCATACACTTGCATTCAACCTAGGCTCAGTCAAAGAAATGCTCGACCCAGACGTGGTCGGTTGACTAATTTGTCGACTAGACAAGGTTCTGGATTGTTCTTCCAAATTTGGACAATTTAGCCATTGCTAGCCAACTACTTTCTACCTAACGTCTAGTTAAATACTAAGAACGCTCTATAGACTCCCTAGAACATCCCTAATCACTTGCAAACTTTCCTATAAATAGGATAGGCCTTAGGACACCCAAAACACACAAGTTACACTTGAGCAATCATTCTAGAGAGCAAAACAATTGAGAATCACTTGCTATCTTTTTCCTTGTGATCCAAAGTTGTGTCCTATAGCTACTATATCCTAGCCACCACATAGAAACGTCCATCTTAAGTGGATAGGAGGTCTAAATGATTGATATAAGTATCAAGGCACTGTACTTCATTGGCTAAGTATTTCTTTCTTCCAATCTATTTCTCTTGTATTATATTTTGTTCTCCTTAACTACTCCTAGGGTTAGAGGTTGTTTGAAGGAGGTTGCTTGGAGATACTTTGAGGCAAAGAAGTATGCTCCAAGGTTTATTGAGGTTACTTCATGAAGGCTTCTTCAAAGGTGGTTGGAGCTACCTCTAGGTGAAGGCTACTTCAAGGTGGTGGAGCTACTTCTTGGTTGAGAAGGCTTATCCAAGGTTGTTTGAGGTTACTTCAAGAAGGCTGATTCCAAGTAGGTTGGAGCTACTTCTCGGTGAAGGATACTTCAAGGTGGTGGAGCTACTTGTTGGTGGAGAAGGCTTCTCTAAGGTTGCTTTAGGTTACTTCAAGAAGGCTGCTTCAAGGAGGTTGAGGCTACTTCAAGGTGAAGGCTACTTCAAGGTGGTTGAAGGTGATTGTATTTTGTTGTAACATCCTTGTGAGGTAAATAAAATAAATCACTTTAAAAATCCCAATTGGAGACAATTGGGTAGTGGATGACAACCTTTGATTCAAAGGTTGGAACCACTCTACATCGATGTGTCTTCCTTGTTTCCTCCTCCTTCTTTGATTCACATTTTGAATTGAATTTTAAAATACCAAAACCTCTTTTCACCCCCCTCTAGATCTTTCAAATCTAGGTCTACCTCTAACTATAGATCTTTGACTAGGATTTTTGCATGATGGAGAGACCTCTGGACTTTGATGAAATAGTGTTTCCAGCTAGATTCTTAGGTGACACAAAAGCTTGCATAGATCTATAGTCTAACAAGACCTTCCTAAATATACACAGGTGAAGGTCGATGTCCCTATTCGATTGAAGGTTGAAGGTCTTAGAAAGCCGCTAACCTGCTCAAGGTGCAAAAGAATTGACCATAGACTCTATTTGTTCCCTTTGATATCCCACAAGGAGGTTCCACATACTAATCTCTAGCTTCAGATTGGAAAGTGCACTTCCCCTGGTTATCGATATTCCTATGAGGTTGCTCCTGCTTTTAATACACACCAGTGAGGTTGCAGATCGTTCGATTATAGTTGACATCCTAGGCCATGATCTCCCTCCCTATGAAATAGGTAATAGTCCATTAGAATCTATGCATACAAGGGTGGTCAGAAGGATATGGCTCAGGGTGGTCCTACTATGTGCAAGGTTGTTGTTGGTTGAGAGAGTGGTGTGAATGACAATCCACCCTCTTATCAATCACCAAGCAACTTCTATGATTTTTATGGTTGAGCTAAAAATGTTTTGCTCCCCTCTGGTTGTGAATGTAGGTGGTCTGAACTTGGATTGGGAACTAGCTAGATGTGTATCCTGCATAGGGTGTGTATGATCTGAGTTACATGGACAATGTCATGAGGAGTTGTTGTCTTCTATTGGAATACCAATAGAGGGAGAATGCCAATTTGACATCGAAAGTGAAGGTTTTTCTTGTTACTTGTAAGATTTGAAACTAGATCTTTTAGAGAAATTCAAGATCAATGGTGATCCCAGGTCAAAGAAGAAGAAGAAAATGTTGAAGAAAAACAATCTCTCAGACATCCCCTCAGTCGAATTTGATAAATTAACTAAATATATCTATGCCGATTGGGGATACATGATTATGTAATGGAGATCTTGAAAGGTTAACATGCTGTTGTATAATGGGAAATAGTTTTCCTTTCCATGTATGACTTTGGGTGAGAGGGTCTTTGATATGGTGCTGTTGGTGATGCACTTACATCTCCTTGAAATTCATTTTACTATTTTGGTTTCTTTGTAGACCTGGTCTTCTCTATAGGTGCTGCACTCCCTGAGTGGGGTTGGAGTCCTTATGATCCTTTTCGAATCCCTGCAAGGGATTAAGCCATTTCTAGTATGGCTATACTTTAAACTCTTTTTGTGTGCCATTAAGGTTGTAGGGGTGTATCTATGTGTGTACCCAAAGTTTGACATTAATACAAGAATCACACTTCTTTGACATGAAAGCACATTATAACACACATGAACACAAATGGATGACAGTGGGAATAGAGTAAAAATATAGGAGGGAGGAGGAAAGTAGTGGGAAATAAAACAATCATATGTGACAAAAGCACATTATAACACACTTGAACACAAAGGGTGGAGGGAAGTGTTGGGAAGAGAGAGCGATAAATAAAAGACATGATGGAAGTTATAAGTAATATTTTCTCCCTTTTTGATCAGTTTGTTATCTTTGGTCCAATGTCTTGTTATATTTGGTCCATCATATAATTTTTTTCTCTCCTCCTTATTTCATACATCACTACCTTCCTCTTAAACTTTTTTCTTTTCCAAAAAATAAAGACAGAACCCACTTTCACTTCTCCTTTATTTCTCTCTCCCACTACACGCATCTCTCCTCTCCCCTCTCCCTTTTCTCTCTTATCTCTCCCTAACAGGCTATTCCATTAGCTTCTAGTCAAGAATTGGTATCTAGCTGCCCCCCATATGTGTACCAAATTGGGTTCAAGTTTGACTACATAAAGAAATGTCCATTCACTATTCTTCAGTCTGTTGTTCTGGGTCGTGGTTCACTGTACCTTTACCTATACAATTTTCAATGTGATCACTGAAGTTTGCTTTATCATGAATAATATCTTGATCTGTGTATTGGATGCCAACTTATTTTTCTATATGTTATGTAGCATCCAATTCTCATTATCATGATTTAAGGACATATGATGGGCTCTTTTATTAGGGTTTTATTATGTGCACCTGTTCAAATGTCTGTTCATTCTAGTACCTATTTGTATGCATCATAAATGTTTCTAACTAAAGTTGCATTTAATGTGTTTCTTGAATAGCATGAGAGAAGTAGACTCATCCAGCCTTCCCTTTGGGGCAAAAAATAGAACCAAGTTCTCAATAAAAGAGCAATATTATCATACTCACAAGAGGATATACATGCATACCCATTAGCAGAGCTAGGAAATTGGCTCAAGGGTGGCACCATGTAATCTGAGAGCATACTGATAGTGTCTTAGTAGGGAAGATAACCATATTTTTCTTGTATTTAACCCAATGTTTACATAATAAAGTATAAAGATTTTGAGATTGAGGCACGACACATGCCTACCTTTTTGTCTATGTGGCTCGGCCACTGCATATACCTATGCATCATGGAGGTAGTAGGTTGGAGTAAGAAGATCATAGGAAGATGGGGAAAGCTTGATGACAAGAGTACAAATAGGGATAGATGCCACACATTAATTACTAGGGAGTTTGACATTAACTCCACCCATCTTTTGTTTGTCATAAAGTATCAACAAGAAATTAGTCTTTCTAGGATTATTTATATCGTCTATGTTTGTTACTTGAAGAATTGTCCATATGTTATACTAAGAGTTGAACTTTTAAGTATTCATACTAAAGTTATATGAATATATATATATATATATATATATATATATTCATGTATGAAATAAGTATTCAGAATTAGTTTATTTTGTAGTGGTAGATTCATCCCCTAAAATGTTGGTTGGTGTAGTAGTTATCAAATCAGATCGAGTTTTACAACCACTCAAGATCCTACCAACTAATCAGTATGTGTCAATGTGGTTTGACTTTTTGACTAAACCCTATTAGCTTGTGAATTTCTTACAAGTGACTACTCCCCAAGGAAATGTCTACTTGCCAAATTTTACATTAGTATTCTTAAATCAACCAACCTATATTTTATCTTGTTTAATAGGAGCAGAACACCAAAAGCCTTGTCATGTCCAGATGTAATACAAATCCTAGATTATGATTTCCCTATATTTTTTGAACACTACTTCCACCTTGTATCTCTTTAATGGGAGAAAACAAAATCTGTCATATATAACAACCCTCTTGAAAACAACCCCTCAATCAGAGAAGAATGTCTTTCCCAAAGGGGTTTTATAGAACAGATAATTTACCAACACTAATTAGTTAAATGTGGATTCTCCATAATACCCATTAACCAAAAATCCCATAATTCCAACAATTCCTTGAATTTCTTCTATACACTTACAAGAATGATATTTTCCAAAGACACTAGTTGGTATCTCATGTAATACCATCGATAAATGCATATTTATCCATTTTATTTGCATCTTTTAGATATCTATTTAGGAGAATTTTGTTGATTATTCCCTAGATTTAGAGTTAATTATCTTCGTTTAGCTTTTATCTCTTTAATTGGAGTTTTTATTAGATTTGCTTGGGTTTTACAGGAAAATGGCCCAACCACTTCAAAGGCTAAAAAGACCCAAGAATCAAAGGATACAATTGTACATTCAGTCTCCCAATCAATCAAATTGAACACCCATTCGGCTGACTCGCATGCACGAAATCTTAGTTTCCCAGAACTCCAATCTATCAACTGGCATCCTAGTCGATTGACTCGCCAATAAGACCCAGTCAAACTCTGAATGGAGAAATCTCATTATTGCATAAGAATTAGTCAAGCCCAGAAACTTCAAACAGACTCAATCAAAGTTAGAACTGAGAAGGTTCATTATTGCACAAGACTTGGTCAAGGTGGATACTCCAATTGATCGATTGGCATCCCAGTCGATCGACTTGCCAACAAGACCCAATCAAACTCAGAATCAAGAAAGCTCATTACCTCAAACAAAGTGAACCGATCGAATGACATCCCAGTCAATCGATTCGCCAACAAGACTCAGTCAAACTCCAAATTGACAATGTGAGGACCTGTCATGCTAATCGAGATTACTCAAAACTATAAACACGACTAATCGCTAATTAACCACATAGAAAAAAAGAGGATAATTAAAACTGATTTATCCCACCAACATATACAAGAACATTTACAAAAAGGCCTATCATCTTACATATATTCATATATTATGCCAAGTATCCCTTACAATTGTTCCATGGCCTCAACCACAACATATATGTATAGAACAACATTATTCACATATACCACATGTACAAGCATAAAGATGCTACTGAAAGCTCGAGCCAATTGAAGCATCGTATACAAACTTTCCCGCCCTGACCTGACAGTACATGGACGACTCTAGAACACACAAGACATCTAGAAAACCTTCTCTAATGTCCATGACCATAACTCCTCCTCTTCCATGGTTTTCACTGCTACCGATCACATAAAAACATGTGGTAACCCATGAGGTGAGACCCATGTCCCAGCGAGAGATATAACTCTCAACAATTTGCTTATTGATTACAACAGGTTAATTAATTAAACAATTTAAGAAGATTAAGCATGATAAACAGATAGGCATAGAAAAAGGCATGATTAACAAGGTACATAAAGGAACATATAAAAACTATCATCATTAGCCTGAGTATCATCATACAATTTCTAATAACATAAGTAGTCTAGCAACATAAGCATAGCTATCAACACGAGTATATCTATTAGCATGAGTATCTAACAACATAAGCATGGCTACCTTCTATATAGCATTATACAACATCTATAAATAGAAGGAACAAACAAGGGTTATCATCTAATGTGAAGCGTTGTGTAAAACCCTAACAGATATACTACATTCTAGATTACATCTTTTATTAAGCCATGGGGAGTTTGAGTTGTACCATCCAAACTTCTATATAACCACTGCTTGGTCATAATCAGTTCCGTACAAGATTTAGGAGAGCCAGAATGCTAAGATCTCTTCCCTCGACTAGTAGGAGTGAACTACAGTGACATATCAATCAAACTGCCTAAAATGACATATAGTAAAGATGCCAACTCCTAGTCCACCCTTGGTAAAGCCCGCAATACTAGAAAACTAGGGTATAAAAAACCCTATCATCTGAGGTACAACTACAACTATCCTCAATCACATCACATATAAAAATATATGAGATACAACTGCAACCATTCTCCTATAGAAGTATGATAGCAGATATCCTCAAACCTTGGAATCAATATGTCAAGGACACACAGTCTCATGCAACCCGCATACTCAATAATATGCGCTTGAAGCCTCCCTTAGGAATACTCATTTCCCCATCCAACAAGTTTTGACACTTAATGGTTCTACAAAAGAAGGAACTACATGATTAGGGGTTCATTTGATTAGTTAATTCCATTTGGGTAAATTAAGGCTGAATCAAACAAGTGGACAAACAAACCCTAATTCATTTCTAGCAAGCATTAATATATACAACTATAAAAGATATAAAATGTATGAGATAAAATCCTCATTTCAACATCACAAGATATAAATCCTTATCACATTATCCTAGGGTACCAACCCTTATCACACCATGAATATGATCACACATCCATTAGGGATCAACCATGCCCAAAGGTCATTTAGATCACCTCATTATCTCCTACAAGAACATCATTTTCTTTCCATACCTTATGAAAGGCTCAAAAAACCATCACCATATTTGTGATACCAGGGAACTGGACCAAGGTTTGAAAACTACACCTATCAGCGTGCATCCAAACCTTTGCTTGGTTGATGCTTCATGAAGCCATCCTGACCAATAGTAGACGAGTCCAAAGCTGGATGACTTCCTCCAACCTTTGCCCACGATACTCTACAGATGAGGAATCCATGGTTAATGCCTTGTGGGACTACAAATTCACCAGGGAAGTTTGGGATACCATCCTTGTAGGAAAGAGCTACACCAACTTCTATAATATAGATGATGCGAAGTTGTGGATACATGAGCAACTCAAACTTGACAAAGATGCAGTGGGCGAGTTCTTCATCACATGCTGGCATATTTGGAACACCAGGAACAAACATGTATTTGAAAACTCTTCGATCCACACTTTGCAACTAATTAGAAGCACAAGGAGAGAAACTGACCTTCACAAAGAGATGAGAGAAAATGTTGCAGTGGTAAAAAGAAAACCAATACAGGGAACGACCACACAGTGGAGGAAATTGGAGCCTAATGAGGTGAAATTCAATGTAGATGCTGCGGTCAAGAAGAAGGTGGCTTGTGCTTATGTCATTGCGAAGGATGACTCAAGGAAATGGAAAGGCGGGGCAGTAAAGAGAGTCAACACCATAGACGTGATAGAAGATGAGCTAGAGGCTATCATTTTGGCCCTCGAGGGCTGTGAATAACGACCTCTCAAGAATCATTGTTGAATCTGATTCTCAGTTGGCCATTAATATGATATATAAATCACCAGCTGCTAACCCCAAATATGCCAAGCATACCCAACGAACCCAAAGGATGTTACAACCCGGTTGGCGAGTGGTGTACAAGGGGCAAGAATCTAATGTTGTTGCTGATATGTTGGCTAAATGTCATCTTAAAAAAATCAAGCGTACTCAGAATACACACAACCCCCAATAGAGGTCCTTGATCTCTTAGCTACCGACCTTTGTAATGGTAGTAGTACTACCTTGTTTCTAATTTCAAGTTTAAATAGTGAGTGTACTTCGCTTAATTTAGCTTGCAAGGGGAGGGCGGGATGAATAAGATAGCCTCCTGACTTACTTAAAAAAAAGAACTAAAAGATGTTCATAGGATAACATAGTAGGGTTATCTTAGCATTAAGGACATTACTTTATTATATCAATATGCAAGGAAGCTAGGTATGATTAACCACCATCACTTAGTTGTACTAGAGTTAGGTTTAAGAATGCAAGTTGAGTTATCACTATAAATCAAAACTTTACAACAACCTTAGGTTTGTAATCATTTGAGGGAAAAGGTAAGACTACAAACTCATGGGCTTAAAACCATTGATTATAAATCATCAAATACCCACCATCAGGGTAAGTGAAAAGCACAACCCATCGAATCATAGACCATACATGAGACTATCGGGTTCAAGGAAAACAAAACCATTGAATCATGTGCATGAATCACCACCACTGAATAATGGGTGCATATTACAAAAACATAACCATCACATTAGGGCATTGAACCCAAACCATCCAAACATAAAACTCAACCAAGACCATAGGATGTTTGATTGGTAAAACCATCGAATGCAATACAAGTAAAACCTTGAGCCATTCTTCTAGGAAAACCATTGAGTTATGACCTAGAAAGTCCATTGAATCATATGCTCTAATCACCACTATTGGATCATGAGAAGCCATAGGATTAAAAACCTATAAGGGGCATTGTTTGCTGACTTTAGAAGCACTAATGGTTGTGGACTTCAGGTCCGCTATCAGTTGTGAAAGTAGTGCTACCATCAGTTGTGAAAGTAGTGCCACCACCAGTTGTGACACTATGAAGACCATCGACCTTGAAAGTAGGGAAACCATCAATTGAGGACCATAGACCTTAGGACCAGTGACACCATCGAGTCTTGACCCAATATGTCCATTGAGTGTTGACCCAGGGAAGCCATTGGTTGACAACACTAGGTGGAAAATAGGGTAGAAAAAATCATCATTTGGGGGACCAAAGAAGCCATCGTTTGGTAATACTTAAGACCATCGTTTGAATGTGAGAGAACCAATAACATTGGTTGTGAGAGGAAACCTAGCCAGCAGTTCTAGAAAAAAAGAAAGTCCAAACATCAAGTAAGGTACCCACCATCAGTTGGCATAAGGGCCCAACTATTAGATCATAAACAAGGTATAAATCAGTACAAAGAACTAAGGGAAAATCATCATTTGTTATCCAAGGGAAACCCTAAAATCAAGGAGTAAAACCATCGACTTGAACCACATGAGAGAGCATCAAGACCATCCTTTATCAAGCATAAGAAGGTCCAAACAAAAGCTAAGTATAGACCATTGGTTGGCACAAGAAAGTCAACCACAACAACACCAAAACCCAAATCATCAGGTTACAACATAAGGAGTGAAATCAACTCAAAACCCTAAGAAGAAACCATCATTTCATGGTAACACAAGACAATTGGTTGGTGAAGAAGCATGGCCATCATTTCTAGAAGTAAGAAGGTTCATCAAAACAACACTAAGTCCACACCATCAGTTCTTGCAAGGAGGCACACCATTGTATCACGCAGAAAGTAGGAAAATCCGTCCATAAAACCCAAGGAATACCATCATTTCACACCTCAAAGGAAACCCTAATTTCAAATAACAAAACCCATCAAATTCCAGATGCAAGCAAGGTATAGAACACCCATATCCATGGAAGAAACATGCACATAGCTAAGGAGGGAATCTAGGAAGATAATATACCCAATAACTACCATATAAGCTTATATAAACCTAGGCAAAGATGCTACCTTTCTACTTAGAACATCATTTTTAAACAAGAACTAGTACATGAAAGCTAGGAGTAAGAAATAAACGTGACAAAAGTTATATAACTTGCCTCTAGGATGAAGATTGAGATCCAAAAAACAAGGTATCTCAAGGAAGGAGAGAAAAAAACCCTATCTCAAGCACTACTCTCGGCCAAGCTAGGTCTTTCTCCAAAGCCAAGCAAACCCTAGGTCAAGGAAGTAAGAAAGGTGTATTCAACCCCTAGCACATGCTCCACCATGGATTCGACCAAGAAGAAGAGAGAAAAAGGTAGAAAATCAAGGAAAACGAAACAAGGAAGGGATATATCATTTACCTTATCCAAGAAAACAAGCAAGGAAGAACAAAATGACCTCAACTAGGGTAGATCCAAACCCTAGGTGCACATGCAAGAAAGATCGACCAAGCTTCTTCTACATTGGCTCCTTCTTCTCCATCAAGAAAGGGAAATGAGATCCTAGCAGCAAGGAAGAGGAAAGAGAGAGATAGGTGTGTAAAGAACTTGTTTGCATGGGAGGGGGTAGGTATATAAAGCTATGGGTGAAAGAGAAGAGAAGGTTAAGATGTCTAGCTATGTTTTCCATGTGTCCATGGTCAAAAGCATCACTTCCATTCAAAATAGTAGGTCCATCAGTTGTGGGAGTCAGTAGGAACATTGAGTCTTGACTCCCAAGTCAGTCATTAACCTCCAACATAGGGGAACCATTGGATCATGACACCTTGGTCACAAGAGTGAAAACTCTAGCTCTACCACCAGTTTGCACCTCTACTTGGTGAACCATCAATCAAGGGAGCTCCAAGAGGGGAAAACATCAACCCTAACACCTGTAGGGACCACCATAAGATCCCAACACACCAAGATAGCAATAGAATCCCAACTCACAAAGCAAACCATTGAGCTCTATCACTCAAGGTAGCCCATCTATGAGGGGAAACCCTAAGTAGATGTCACCACAAAACCAAGGTGAAACCAAGATCCCCAAGGAAAAAATATCTAAAACATGATATGAAAAAATGTGAGGAACAAGAAACATATGAAAAATTACAAGGAAAATCATAGATATGGGTAAATTGTATAAAATCACTTCAAAGTACAAAAATTGCACAACTTTCTCAAATAGTGTCCAAACTGGTCTAAACTTGAAACTCAAGCTTGTCACATGATATCAAAACACATATTATGGTTTTATAAAGGTTTTAAGCATACAATTATGATAAGAAAGTGTAACGACCCCGCCTCCTGGTAACCCCCAATTAAGGGAAACCAAAAGGTCGGTGCCGTTATCCAATTAACAGGATCAAAGGTTTGACAAATAATCAATAACAATTATGAAATTCTACTAACTAACTGAATTTGGTATAAAATTAAAACTTTACTTACCTTTGAAAACCTTGGAAATCTATCTATCCTGGTCTTGAATTATTCTATCTAATCCTCCTTGCACTTTATTTCTTTTTCCGCAATGTGTCACTTTACTGTTTGTTCTTTCAATTGTTGTTCCTAAAACGCCGACAAACAAAACGTCGGTCAGTATATCGAAATATACTGGTATGTGAGAACAACCAAAATCTTGCAAATATGGCTAACAATTTAATAATCACAATCAAATTCATTAACAAGCCAATTTACACTTTCCAGTATGACTTTCTCCACCGCTTTTGCCCTAACCCTGGCATACCCACCTTAGGGTGCCCTTTTGCCAATGACTTAAGGCCACCTTCTCAATCCCGAGCTTGGTGCCTGGGGGTCACCACTCATGGTACCCACTAGTCATGCAATATCATAGGCCACCTTCTTGGTGCCTGGGGTCACCACTCAAGGTGTCCATTGGTCTACCCATCTGGGCTTGACCTTTGGCATCATCCATCAGGGTGGCATGTAGGTGCGAGAATACATACTTCTATTATCAATGTGATAATCATAGTGCCTTTATTATTCGCAAGTATGAACATCCAACTGATAATATGCATTCAATGCGGTTAACCATCTGAAAAATCCTCGAGAAACTAAGGAGGCTATTCATAATTAACCACATACCCATTAAGCAGATTGAATGCAGAAATAACCAATCAAGAATTCAAGCAAGTATGCACAGGTTGGTCCTGAAAAGACATCCAATATTCTCTATCATGGATATGGTATACAAATCTAACAGACCTAATGTGCCCTAGGTTTACTAGCCCCTTTTTAGGGTTTTGAGTATAATTTGGGTTTCACTTCCTTTTTATTACTTTTACCTTACTTTTATCAAATATCCATCAAACCCTAATTATCTTGTCTTATTTTCCATTAAGGTCCTTAAGATCAGGTTTGGACCACGAAAACCCCAATTATTCATCCATTCATCACAAAAGATGTTAAGGTTATCCTTTAACAATATTTAATCTTATTTTCGGATTAACAACACTATTATCTATCAATTAAGTCCATCAAGCCTCTTTTCATTAAAGCTACTATTTTAATCCTTTTAATCCATGGAAAACTCATTATAAGCATTTATTATCAATTCATAGTTCATTATGATTGAATCCAAATGTGAATTCTATTTATCATTAATTCCATCTTGATTCATTCAAAAACCCTAATTACTACATTTAGGATATTTATCCACAAATTAGGAACTTTAATACTCTAATAGCTTAGATTCAACATATTTCAACCCAAATCATCAAATTGATCAATTAAAGCCATTAATAATCTCATTCGCTAAAATTAGGCTTTCAAGGCCCATTAATGCTTATTTATATGTATGAACTTCTAAATCAAACCAATTACGTGTAAGATTCATCTTTTTCAAACTTAATGTATCTCTTTGATCATTAACAGGTTAATACCAACTCTGATCATCCATTAAACCCTATGAATCACATTAATTATATCAAAATAAGATTTCTTAATCATCTTTACATTAAAGTTAATAACTTTCATTACTTTTCGAATTGCAAGCAGAACCAGGCTGCAATTATATTTTTATTGGATTCCTCTCATTTTTCTGAGTAAAAACCATGTATCATATGTTCTCATCGGAGCTACCAATTAAGAGTTATGATTTTTGCATTAATACACTTACTTGAGCCAATGGAGAGGCACCACGTAGCCTTTAACTTGCAATACTGCTCTTGCGATCTGGAACATAACAGAATTACTCAAGTGCCCCTTGCGTAAGTGCCTACCCTTCACACCCCGGAGGGGTATATTTGTCCACTGGTCACTAGGTTGTCTTCAACCTTGGATCAGCAGCAGCAGCCGCCGAGGATGGCCCTCATCACGTCTCTCCTTCCCAGATCTGGACCCTAGCTGCGCCAGAAACGACTTCTCTATCTCTGCCACCCTCTGGCGCACCTGGGGCAACCCCAAAACTTAGTCGGAACAGCTCGGTTGGTCGGGGAACACCTGCAACTTGCAGCTGCAAGTGCAGCCGTATCGCATCCATGGCGCGTCGTGTAGGTCACGGCGATGCTAGTTGGACCTGGTATTGTCCTCGTGGCATCCCCAACCTCCATCAAAACCACTACCTAGACTCCTTTCTGTCCCGTGGTTAGTTGCTCCCCTCCGTTAGGGTTTTGAACGTAAGGAGACATGAAGAAGATGAGGAAGAGAGTGGGGATGCAAAATCTCTCTGGAACTCGTCCCAAAGGGTCTACCCCTTTTATAGAGGAGGGTTTTCACACCCTAAGATGTTTATTCAAGGGAAATAAATCCTTTTCCCACTTGGAAAGTGATTCCTTCATTAGAATACAAGTTTTCTCTCTCCTTTGATATATCCTATTTCTTGAATAATTAGGAATTCGAAATTCCTCTTTCATATTCTTTATACTTGCCCTTTTTAATCCATAGGAACGAAATCCTATTTCCCTTCAAAAGCAATTACTTTCTTTTTTAGCAAAACCACATAATCCATTAATAATGTATTACATTATTCTCTTATTTTCTTTTATAGGTATTTTCTCTTTCCTCTTTATTCATTGGGACTCCTTGGATCCCAAGAAACTCTAATAATTCGAAATCCTTTTTATTGGACACTCATTATCCTTCTAGATGCATCTAAATGCATTATTTCACATTATCTTGTTTATTTCTTCATTAAAATATATATTTTTGAAGTTTTCTCTTTGTTTCTCTTTTATTTTCCTTATTGGTATTCCTTTCAACATTAGGAATCATTGGGATACGAAATTCCACCAAAGATTACTCCATTATACCTCTCTTCACTTATTTTCCACATTTCATCAATATTTTCAATTCCTTTCTTAATAAAGAAATACTTAATTGATCTTTTCTTTTCTTATTGCTCTCTTTATGCAACTTTGGACTCCTTGGAACCCAAGGAACCCAAGAGGCACGAAATTCATTCTTGGATTACATTCCTTTGCCTTCTAGAGGTTTCTACCTCATCTCTCTTTTCTCAACAACTCAATTATTCATTAATTAATTAAATTTCCCTGTCATTGGGCCCAATAGCCAATAAAGCCCGCAAATCAAACAACAAGGTTATTTTAAATGAAATCCATTTGTTCACAACAAGTTATATCATTATTTGTCTAAATATCTTTAATATGAGAAATTACATTTCTCACCAAAGGAACCCAAAATTTGGGGTTGTAACATCCTTCCCCTCTTCTGAGAATTTTGCCCTCAAAATTCCATCAAGCAAGCAAACAAATAGGATAAGTCTTCTTATGTCCATCATGGATCCCATGTGGCTTCACCCTTTCCATGGTGCTTCCCAAGAACCTTCATTATCTCATTTTCTTCCATCTGAGTTCTTTCTTACCTTGGTATTTCGTACCCTCATAGGTGACTCAGGACTTTTCAACCTTTCAAAAGCTGAATAGGTTCAGGGCACAACACCTTGCTTGGGTACCTCACATAGTGCTCTAGATCGGACTCATGCAACACATCATTTTATCCTGAGGGGTAAGGTTAACACAACCATCTCCACCAATCCATCTCAAATGGACCCATATATCGGGGACTCAACTTTCTCAACTGTTGCTTAGAGGGGTCGGATTTTCACATCACATATTTTCCCGTAGTGAACTGCATATCAGTCTGCTTTGCATCAGCTCGTGACTCATGTCACCACTGGGCTCTCTCTCAACCATTGCACGATCAAAGCGACTTCATCTACACACACTTGTGGTTCTTTTCTGACCTTCGCGAGGCCTCCTTCACCAACATCATCATAATGAAGTGGTGACCGACACAACCTCCCTATAGAACTTCTTGCATCCCAATAAAGGCTATGGTGGTTAACATCACATCTTAAGAACTGTCTCTATGTATCACCCTGAATGAGCACACATGCTCTCATCGGTCCCTCTAGTTTGGATCATACTGTCCATTAGTATGGGGTGATAAACTGTACTACCATCGAGTTCTTCATGTATCCACTTCCAACTCATGGAAGTGAACCTTTGTCATACCCAAGAACTTTTGAACTCGCATCACAGTGTGGTTGAACCATCCCTCTCTCTTAAGTAGTTCAACTGAATCTGTCCAATGACAGTGCTCTTCCTTTCTCACGTTATCTAGGTAAGGCGATCTACCATAACCCATATTGCATCTTGACCTTCCATGGTTTAGGGGAGACTCACAACATCCACAGTGATGAACTCCCATTCCCTCTCGGGAACTCTTTATACGTTATATCCATGCACTGGGTTAATGGTGTTTGTCCTTCACCTCCTGGCTTGCATGGACACATGCTACATGCAACTTTGTTTTAAGCATCCAGAATGCTACCATCACTTACTATCTTTGTAGTATCAAGGTATATCATAACCTCCTGTATTGTTATGATTCCCCAAGATTGATACCTCGGAAACCCTAAACCACTTTCAAAGGGTTTTATTACCTTCCTATCCAAAGAAGTGTATCTGAGGTTCTATCACCATCTTTTAACTACATCAAGGACTAATCTGGCTACCAAACAACCATTAACTTGTTCAACATATCTTATTACATCTGAGTGTTAGCCAAAACACATCTTCTTCTCAAACTTAGGGTTACCCAAACAACCTCAACTTCTTCTAGCCTCTAATTAGGAAGCTAGATCTCAACCAGAGCATTCATTACCACCTGTCACCCTTAAGTGTTAGGTAACATACACCTCCATGTATTATACTTATCATCTCATCTCAAACTCTAAGTCTATCTTCATCAAGAAACTCTGAGCTCATCCTCACTGTGATCGAACTCGACCTTGGTTAACTTGCAAATTCTGCATAGCTCCTGATAAAACATCCTCATAAGCTGACTACACTACCTCTCTTAGTGTTTGCGAACCATCCATGTATCATTCACTTCACCAGGGTATGTTATCATCTCTATCATCATACCTTGTAGCTACGTTCCAACTTACATCATCTTTATCCTTGGTGTAAGGCATGCGTACTGTCCTATCTCTCACTCCCATAACAAGAAGAAATAAGCAATCGGCGACCGTCCAAATACAGAGTTCTTCCCATTCCAGGAGTAGAGATGGTACGTCCCACCTTGCCAGTACACCTTCAAATCTAAGTTGAAATGTGCAACTCATGTCTCCACATCACAAACATCATGATATCACAAATTTCTTCCATGGAAAACTGATATGAAACCTACTTGGGTCACCACACAATCCTTAGTCATCTCCTCTAGGTTTATAGGGTGCCGACACTTTTGGGGTCATCCCTCTTCCCTTATGCATCCAGAGAGTGCCCTACTCATCTGTCTTTTGGGTCTCATGAGTTCATGGAGGTGATCAATCTCCTAACCCATGGCCCTCAGACAATGATAGTTGTTACCTCCCGACCCTATGGTCACGTGCAACTAGGGAATTAGGCAACTTTGTATTTCATCGGTCTTATCCCTACCTGACCCTTGGATAGACTTAGGATTCTATCATAGTACATATTCAACTCAGAACCTTACCCAAGCCTTCATCATCTCTCTCTACATTCATGGGCTGACTTTCATCCCTTCACTGGGGTCATGGCGACCTACCTACCTTGGTCAGGCCCCACACTCGTTACCTCCTTGGTAACACATCCACATGCACTTAGAGATGGTTATCTATGGGTCTGCAGGTTCATTCTCATGTTATGTACTCTTCACTTAGCTTCTCAAGATCTTCTAAAACCTCTTTAAGTTACCTCAAAACCAACAAAACTGGTATACATCCTGCAAAAGGGTCCCTCTCCCATGATGGGAGGGAACTACAACTCTTGACAACCAAAGTCACAACTGTCCTTATGTTTAGGGTCTGCATCCACATGAGCATGCTTAACCCAACATCTACTAAGGCACAGGAAGACCACTTATTAAACCATGCTAGATCATACTTGTTCTCTTTCCTCAACATTAGGTCAACTTAGTCGTGAGGGGTTCATCAAACATACCCTTACCTTAAGGGGTTTCCTTTACCTCTACACATTAAGAGTAACATGCTCAAAACTATAGACTCAAATCTCACCATGAGCATTGGATACACTGCTTCCCCTCTTAGGCCTAGGATCCCTAGGTTCTCCTTTGGATATCCAACTGCATGCTCAAACTCTTAACCACGAGTCAAACATGTCCAAGGTATGTCATGTACTCCCATGATCCTTTTATATGAGAAACACCTCAGAGTTGAGTCCTCCTCAAGGACATTCAACTAGGTATAAAACCTCACCACATGGTACTTAAACCTCCTCAGGGTCTAAGGCACTCTTTATCTCATCCAATAGGTAATCACTTATACCCTGGGTACTAGAAGCATCATCCTCTTTCTAGGGTTTGGTTCCTCTAAAGGCAACCAAGATATCATCAGCCTCCAGGGATCAAGCATAAGGCAACCACTATCATCTACTTAGGTCGCCTCATTCTCGACTCCCCACTATTCCTCAAGTTTCGGGGTTTTAGGCTTCCAACCTCCCTGTTGGGGTTCTGCTTCCTCTCTCTAGAGTTAATCCCACCTCCAACTATACTTGAGGTCCCTTCTCCATGAAGGCTCATACTCACAATCATACCCTTATGTGGTTGAAGCCTATGCTCAACTCATGTTTGGCTCAAGAGCATCCATACCCCTTTCATAAGCCATCCATCATGATCCCTTAACCAAGATTTCATCAATCTATACCCTACTTGCCTAAGCCCATAGGGTAACTATAGGTTCTCTAACCTCATCCACGAAAGAGCGATCCTTTGCTATGGCATGCACGACCCTCTCCAGGGTTGGATCGCCAAAGGTACTAGGTCATCTACCCTCTTAAGGCATCCCAAAGACATGACCAACCAAACACTCGATCAATCATGACATCTAACTCATCATGTCATCTCTCTCTAACCTTCACTTAGGGTTAGGGTTACCATCATCCTCAAAGGATGTGCTAGGTCTCTACCTCTAATGGATGTCTCTACCTCCAAGACTAACTCTCTCTACTCATCCTCCTACCAAGGAGGTCTATCCTCAGGTCTCTCCTGAGGGCAATGACAACTCGTGTCATACGACCTAAGCATGTATCTATTCCTTTTACGCTTACTTTATTAAGCTCATGTCCATGACATCTTATTTACATGCTTTTTATTAATTTGGTGGAGGATTCCTTAATCCTTATCAACCTTACCCATACCTCAAGAGGGTGAGGAGAAGAGAGAAAACCCTAATCCTTAAGGTCCTTAATAGAATTTGAGTTGAGAAGGGATGAACAAGATGAGAGAGTCCTAAAGGTATCTTATTTCGAGTCATACCCTAAGACTTTGGCCAGGAAGTCACACGGATCCGGGAGTCCTCGTATTCCGACTAGCGGTGCAAAGGAAAATATTTCCAACCCCTGGTTGTGATCCTTTTCTAAACACCTCTGTCTTTCGGATAATCCTCTAATAACTCCCTTGGGTTCTATAGAATTTGTAAAATTTAATAATTATTAAATATTAAGTGAGGAACCTACGCTCTGATACCAATTGTAATGACCCCGCCTCCCGGTAACCCCCAACTAAGGGAGACCGAAAGGTCGGTGCCATTATCCAATTAACAAGATCAAAGGTTCGACAAATAATCAATAACAATTATGAAATTCTACTAACTAACTAGAATTTGGTATAAAATTAAAACTTTACTTACCTTTGAAAACCTTAGAAATCTATCTATCCTGGTCTTGAATTATTCTATCTAATCCTCCTTGCACTTTATTTCTTTTTCCGCAATGTGTCACTTTATTGTTTGTTCTTTCAATTGTTGTTCCTAAAACGCCGACAAAAAAAACGTCAGTCAGTATATCGAAATATACTGGTATGTGAGAACAACCAAAATCTTGCAAATATGGCTAACAATTTAATAATCACAATCAAATTAATTAACAAGCCAATTTACACTTTTCAGTATGACTTTCTCCACCGCTTTTGCCCTAACCCTGGCATACCCACCTTAGGGTGCCCTTTTGCCAATGACTTAAGGCCACCTTCTCAATCCCGAGCTTGGTGCCTGGGGGTCACCACTCATGGTGCCCACTAGTCATGCAATATCATAGGCCACCTTCTTGGTGCCTGGGGTCACCACTCAAGGTGTCCATTGGTCTACCCATCTGGGCCTGACCTTTGGCATCATCCATCAGGGTGGCATGTAGGTGCGAGAATACATACTTCTATTATGAATGTGATAATCATAGTGACTTTATTATTCATAAGTATGAACATCCAACTGATAATATGCATTCAATGTGGTTAACCATCCAGAAAATCCTTGAGAAACTAAGGCGGTTATTCTTACTTAACCACATACCTGTTAAGCAGATTGAATGCAGAAATAACCAATCAAGAATTCAAGCAAGTATGCACAGGTTGGTCCTGAAAAGACATCCAATATTCTCTATCATGGATATGGTATACAAATCTAACAGACCTAATGTTCCCTAGGTTTACTAGCCCCTTTTTAGGGTTTTGAGTATAATTAGGGTTTCACTTCCTTTTTATTACTTTTACCTTACTTTTATCAAATATCCATCAAACCCTAATTATCTTGTCTTATTTTCCATTAAGGTCCTTAAGATCAGGTTTGGACCACGAAAACCCCAATTATTCATCCATTCATCACAAAAGATGTTAAGGTTATCCTTTAACAATATTTAATCTTATTTTCGGATTAACAACACTATTATCTATCAATTAAGTCCATCAAGCCTCTTTTCATTAAAGCTACTATTTTAATTCTTTTAATCCATGGAAAACTCATTATAAGCATTTATTATCAATTCATAGTTCATTATGATTGAATCCACATGTGAATTCTATTTATCATTAATTCCATCTTGATTCATTCAAAAACCCTAATTACTACATTTAGGATATTTATCCACAAATTAGGAACTTTAATACTCTAATAGCTTAGATTCAACATATTTCAACCCAAATCATCAAATTGATCAATTAAAGCCATTAATAATCTCATTCGCTAAAATTAGGCTTTCAAGGCCCATTAATGCTTATTTATATGCATGAACTTCTAAATCAAACCAATTACGTGTAAGATTCATCTTTTTCAAACTTAATGTATCTCTTTGATCATTAACAGGTTAATACCAACTCTAATCATCCATTAAACCCTACGAATCACATTAATTATATCAAAATAGGATTTCTTAATCATTTTTACATTAAAGTTAATAACTTTCATTACTTTTTGAATTGCAAGTAGAATCAGGCTCCAATTATATTTTTAATGGATTCCTCTCATTTTTCTGAGTAAAAAGTCATGATCATATGTTCTCATCGGAGCTACCAATTAAGAGTTATGATTTTTGCATTAATACACTTACTTGAGCCAATGGGGAGGCGCCACGTAGCCTTTAACTTGCAATACTGCTCTTGAGATCTGGAACATAACAGAATTACTCAAGTGCCCCTTGCGTAAGTGCCTGCCCTTCACACCCTAGAGGGGTATATTTGTCCACTGGTCACTAGGTTGTCTTCAACCTTGGATCAGCAACAGCAGCCGCCGAGGACGGCCCTCGACACGTCTCTCCTTCCCAGATCCAGACCCTAGCTGCGCCGGAAACGGGTTCTCTGTCTCCGCCACCCTCTGGCGCACCTGGGGCACCCCCAAAACTTGGTCAAAACAGCTCGGTTGGTCGGGGAACACCTGCAACTTGCAGCTGCAAGTGCAGCCGTATCGCAGCCATGGCGCGTCATGTAGGTCACGGCGATGCTAGCTGGACCTGGTATTGTCCTCGTGGCATCCCCAACCTCCATCGAAACCACTACCTAGACTCCTTTCTGCCCCATGGTCAGTTGCTCCCCTCCGTTAGGGTTTTGAACGTAAGGAGACATGAAGAAGATGAGGAACAGAGTGGGAGATGCAAAATCTCTCTGGAACTCGTCCCAAAGGGTCTACCCCTTTTATAGAGGAAGGTTTTCGCACCCTAAGATGTTTATTCAACGGAAACAAATCCTTTTCCCACTTGTAAAGTGATTCCTTCATTAGAACACAAGTTTTCTCTCTCCTTTGATATATCCTATTTCTTGAATAATTAGGAATTCGAAATTCCTCTTTCATCTTCTTTATACTTGCCCTTTTTAATCCATAGGAACGAAATCCTATTTCCCTTTAAAAGCAATTACTTTCTTTTTTAGCAAAACCACATAATCCATTAATAATGTATTACATTATTCTCTTATTTTATTTTATAGGTATTTTCTCTTTCCTCTTTATTCATTGAGACTCCTTGGATCCTAAGAAACTCTAATAATTCGAAATCCTTTTTATTGGACACTCATTATCCTTCTAGATGCATCTAAATGCATTATTTCACATTATCTTGTTTATTTCTTCATTAAAATATATCTTTTTGAAGTTTTCTCTTTGTTTCTCTTTTATTTTCCTTATTGGTATTCCTTTCAACATTAGGAATCATTGGGATACGAAATTCCACCAAAGATTACTCCATTATACCTCTCTTCACTTATTTTCCACATTTCATCAATATTTTCAATTCCTTTCTTAATAAAGAAATACTTAATTGATCTTTTCTTTTCTTATTGCTCTCTTTATGCAACTTTGGACTCCTTGGAATGCAAGGAACCCAAGAGGCACGAAATTCATTCTTGGATTACATTCCTTTGCCTTCTAGAGGTTTCTACCTCATCTCTCTTTTCTCAACAACTCAATTATTCATTAATTAATTGAATTTCCCTATCATTGGGCCCAATAGCCAATAAAGCCCACAAATCAAACAACAAGGCTATTTTAAATGAAATCCATTTATTCACAACAAATTATATCATTATTTGTCCAAATATCTTTAATATGAGAAATTACATTTCTCACCAAAGGAACCCAAAATTTGGGGTTGTAACAGAATGTATGTTCAACCAAAAATCAAGGCCATGGGTCTCACAGCTAAGGCTCATTATTATAGTCAAATCCGCCTTCGAGATGAAGCATACATTTAGGCTAATCAATCGAATGGACTTCCAGTTGACAGTCTGGCATCGTGGAACAAGTCTCCCCATCCGACACAAAGAAGTTATGTGGGTTTCAACCCTCATTTCCCCTATAAAAGTGGGGGAAGTCCAAGAACAACAACTTTCTTTTGCATCTCATATTCTAGGACCCAGATCCTCCTTTGGGCATGTTACCTTGTGTTTATGCTTATCATGTCTGAGTAGTTTCTCTACTGGGAAATAGTGAGTAGTCCCATTGCCCATTCTTTAACTTGATTGTAATTAACTCCAATACTTTAGTGATTAAATATTTTCCATATGATTTTACACTTGTATTCTGGCTCTCTAGATTATGTTCTTTATGGGGGTGACAAGACCCCTGATCCCAACAATAATGAACCCATAATCTCTTGACAAGACCTTCTGATGGATTTTATGATCATTTTACCAATTTTATCTTATACTTTATAACTTATGGTGATGAGATCACCTGATCCATAAGTTGTAATGCCGATTTGGAAATCACATATTCTTGACGAGCATCATGATAGATTTTTGTTGGACGGTTGGGCAAAGTTCCTTAAACATTGAGATCCCAAGTTTGAGAGAATTCTGACCATTGTGAGATTTGTGCTCTTTAAGGACACAAATCCACATGGTCCTTATTTAATAAGTAAAATTAAGGAGTTGAATCCGTAAGTATAAATGTGGCCTATGGTGGTAATCCCCCAGACCCCCAATATATTTTAATATAGAACTATAACCAAACTCAAGTAGTTTTATTTCTGCACTTCTAATTTCTTCTTTAGCTTATCACTTTCACAAAATTTTATCTTAAATATTGTTCATTGCGATTGGTTCCTTTTAATCTATTAAAAATGTTATTCTTAGAGACCGGACCTTTCTATACTAAGAATTTGCTCACTTGTTTACAAGTGGGATGTTTGTCTTTAAAAGGTTAAACTCTAGGATTCCCTCCTAGTGAATTTTTTGTTCAAGTGTGAAAACATCAAATTTTGGCATAGTTGTTAAGGAAAATAGAGTTTTCTTCAAACCCTCATTGTTTTGAAAAATAAAGATTTTCCTCTTCTAGTTTATTTTTTTAATTTTAGTTTGGTTTTGTAACGTTTAGTTTCTTAATTTCTTAGTTTAGTTTTTTATTTTTGTTTCAAAATGTCTTTTAGTCCAGATGTTTTCTCTTCTATCTTTAATTTTTATAACCTTTGTTTTTCTTTCTTTTGTCTTTTTAAAAATTCATTAAAACTTTCACTCTTGAGAATGCTATTCAATTTCCAAAAATTCAGAATGGAGTGGTCACCGCAACAACTTATACAATATGTGAGATGTGGCTCCTTGTACCATGACATTTGGGAGTGTCCTAAGATGTTTCCACATGAAGCAAACTTGCAAAAACTCTACATCGTGCATAATATTAAATCCCCAAAGTAGAGATATGAAGTTGATTACAACTACCAAAATGTTGAATGCTATAAGGCACCACACCTTTTTAGTTAGGACGAAGCCAACCAGATGATAGAACATGCCTTGGCCGTACAATGGGAAGTCATAATGGCCAAGGCAAGAGTAGATGCTGTCACTACAATGAAGGCCTAAAATCCAAGAAGAAACTTGATACCATAGAGATGATGGTAGGTGAGTGCACGACTGAATTCTACCAGATATCATCTAAAAGCTCCCAAAGAATCTATAGCAGAAAAGGAAAATTTAATTTGACAATGATGATATCTGTATCATCGATCATCTTATCATCTATGCCAAATATAGCAGAAAGGGCTATAGAACCTGAAGATCCACCAACCAAACCTGTTGTAGACAATGATTCAGGCATTATAAGTGACCAACCAACTTTGGTTGAGCCCACTATGGATAATGTAATATCACCCTCACATGATGAATCGAAGGACCCCTTTGAAGAAGGGTTCTCTCACCAAGATCCCTATATTTTACCTCAAGCACCCTTGGTTCCATATCAGGTTGAACCCACTGAGGTGATTTCACCTTAGCAAGAAGGCTATGTTACTCTATTGTTAGGCTGATGTAGTTCTTTTTGAGACCATTGATTTAGGTGCATGCTTCACAACAGAATAAGATCCACATTTTGGCATTGTACAGGACCCCAATGCCTCCATAAATCTTGACGTTGATTGGGGGGAAGATGAGGAAGACACTTAGCCACATACAAGGTTGAACCAGGCTAATAAGATAGTTCTCCCCATGCTTAAACCATGTCTACTATATAAAAGATCCAGGTGATTAGGAGAAACCTAAGCCAGATCCTCCACTTGATCAATCACAACCAGCACAACACATAGTGGATTCACCTTATACCAACTTCTCCCTTGGAAAAGGTGTTCCACCATGGGTCTTTAGGAAGAGTTAACCCAAAGACACCTGACGAGTACTATCACATCCCAAATCCATTCACATCGACAACACTTCCTCAACTAATGGAGGAAGATCTATGGATCCTACTGAAAGGACTGTGAGGGAAAAATCAACATTATTTTACTCATATAAAAATCCCCTTTGAGCCCCCACGACCACACAACCACTAGGTGCACCATGAAGCTCCACTGTTCAAGGCTCCAACCCTTGACAACATTCTATTCAGTTGGACATTCTTTGAGTTATCAGGACTACCTAGTGATCTTTGAGAAATTCTTTCCTCTATTTTGGATTTAAATTTTTCTCATGACAAGAAAAATTTTAAGTTCGGGCATTCCACCCACTCTATCTTTATTTTTTAGCAATTTTCATTATGTTATGTAGTTTAGCTTTAAGGTTTTCAAAATTTCCCTTTCTTACTTTAGTTAAGGCATATATCTAGCTGACCCATTTCTTTCATGAAGACATCTAATTTGTGGAATGACTTGTAAAGTTTCTAGATTTTGGTTGTTATAAAATGGATTGAAATGATGTTATAATACTCCCAAAGTATTGCAATAAAAACAATGAAAATGCACAAGATCAATATGTTCTACACGTATTCTACCACCTTCTTATCTTTCCATTTCACTAAAACAAAAAAACCAAAAGCCAAAAAGAAAATTGTGCTAAACTCCAAGCTTAGAGTGGCACACCCTCCCACTTCTACCACTTCTTCCATACCCCTCATAAAGTTAATAGGGGCATACCACCAGGAAAAGATGCCAAAGTACACACAGAGAAAAATGTATTCAGTGTAATTATAAAAAAGAAAATAATATATCTCGATTCGAATAGAGGAGAGATCACCCTCTTTGGAACATCCCTTTACTCCATTTCTATACTTAGGAGAATCTTCTACACCTCCAATTCACTAATAAGCAAGCCATGGTCTTATGCAACCTTGTAAGAAATTGTGTGACTACAAATAATAGAAGGGATATATCATCTATTTCTTTGCAAGTATTGAAGCAAAAGCAAGTTGTAAATCAAATTTGAGTGGAGAATATGCAAGAATTGTGTTTCATGATTTCATAAAATCAAGGTTGCTTGGCTATAAAAGGTGGTTAGCAAACAGATAGTGCTATGCAAGAGTGGAGAACAAGATGTGACTATCAATTGGGGGGTGTCTATGATTTTGTGTTGCTCGAGGACCATCAACCTTGAAGTTTGGTGTATTTGATAAATGCATATTTATCCATTTTATTTTCATCTTTTAGATTTCCCAATAGGAGACTTTCGTTGATTATTATCTAATTTTAGAGTCAATTTTATTAGTTTAGCCTTTCTCTCTTGAATGGGTGTTTTTATTAGTTTTGATTGAATTTTATAGGAAAATGGCCCAATAACTCCATAGCCCACAAAGACCCAAGAATCAAAGGCTTCAACAACACATTCAGCCTCCCAGTCGACTAAATGGCACACCCAGTCGATCGACTTACTCGTTGTTATGTATGCCCATAGAGACAATCATATGATGATTGTGATGGGGCATCATGTAGTTGATTTTGATAATTATTAAGGTAATTCTGTCTATTATGTTTGTCTCAATAATGAGATGATGACACATATATAATACATGTCTAAAGAATTATGTTACTCAATGACATATGTCTTCAGGTTGAGGACCTCAACAATGAGATCATATGTATGATAATAGTACATCCATTATTGTTATGTCCCTAGTCAGATATTACTATGGAAGCAAAATAGACAACAATAATACATAAGACTAGAGTGTGTGTTGACTGATGAAAAAGTCTCATTATTCACAATATGTGATATCAAGTCAAGCACACATGTACATGCTAGAGAACAATATATTAGACAAACCCACCATGAGAGTGATAAATGAATACCATGGAATGATAGTCAGAATCAACTCTCATAGTGATAGTGGTGATTATGGTTCTTAGAAATGAAGTCACTACACTCATCACATGTCATTTGTTGGACTTTGACATCATTCAAAGTGGCCTTAAATAAGGGTTTCCATAAAGGTGATGCTCATGTACTCTATGACACATGTGGATTGTGTGTGACTGATGTAGATGGGATTTGTCCCTCCTACATGAGATTGATAACCAGGCCACTTGATAAGCAAGACTGAAAAATGTATGTCCATACCCATGTGGTTCAATATATGATATGTGAACTCACATGCATCTCAAACAGTCTGTTCTAGTTTAAGGAACATGGATTGAACATTGAAGAGGATGACGATTCCATGTCTCGAGTTCAATTCATATATCAAAGACAAAGGAACTATACGATCATGGTAATACTGACTACAAATTGTAGGTTGAAGTTTTTCTCTACTTTCTAAATTACTTGGATAGAAATGATGTGTTTCTAGATACCACTCATTTCTTGTGATGTCATAAATTGGTTATGGACATTCAATACCAATGTACCTATAGGGCCACACACGTAGGATGCACTTGGAAAAGGAGTTTATTCATGAATGATGTTTAACGTGATTACTAAAAGTATTTAGGTATGTAATTAAACAACTAAATTCAAAATTGATTGATTGTACTTTGAACCGTTCGACTCAAGTGTTGAACCAATTGGCTGAGGTGTCAGGTCAATTGGAAACAACATTAGTTGAACAATGCCTGGATCAGGGCATAAACTGACCAGTTTATGGTCCCAAACAATCAGTTCATGGTCCCAACTGACTTATTCATGTGATGAACTACCCAGTTCATGGTCCCAAAAGACTCGTTCATGTGATGAACCACCCAGTTCAATGGTCAACTCGATTGCATCAAGGATTGATGATGATGTCATGTTTTGTGTTAATCGTGCATTGAATACCAATGTGATTCGAAATAGAAAAACTATTGAACCTACCTATTCAATGAATGATTCGAAAGGTTCACCCTATCAACCAACCGTTGAACAATGAATGACCAGTTTGTCATTCGTAGTTTCCAAAAAAATTAATGAACTCCGTCTCTTCGACTCCCAAACTTATTGGAAACCCTAACCCTAGCCTCTCCTATAAATAGGGGGATACTGGTGGCTTCCCAAACACAACAATAAGCTTCGACAATTTTTGTCCTCTTTGGTTGTGGTAACCAATAGAGAGCCTAAGCAAGTCCTACCCATGAAAGGGAGGGATAGTAAGGGAGAGACAATTGTGGGAGAGCCAATCAATCCTAGCAGATTGATGTTCGAAGGGACAACTCCTTCCCGTTGGCTCTGGTAGCGTAATGTGGAGTTCGTGATGATCTGCATAGACTACTCTAGAGGCGAGGAGGATTTTTCCTTCCACTAGGAGGATGCCATCAACTGCCATTCATTGTGTTGCACCAGGAGGTCATTGCTGATGACTGCTTGAGTGCTCCTTGGAGAAGAAGCACGCTACAACAAGACTTGTTACTGGACTTTCTCTAGGGTTGGGTATAACTCTTGTTACCTTCCTTACTAGATAGATTGTTGTTGACAAGATCTTTCTAGTTAGGAAATTATGCATTAATTTTTTGTTTCAGTTGACTTATCTATTACCCCAATTTCCCAACATTGGTATTAGAACCATGTCAATTTATGGTGTATCTGGATTTAAAGTGATGTGATCAGATTTACTTTTATTGCATACAATGCAAAAATTAAACTATTTAATGTGCATATCCTATTAATACAACATAGGATTCTACACACACATATATATATATCTATATATATATATATATATATATATATATATATATATATATATATATATATATATATATATAGGGTGTTCATTCATTGCCCGCACGGGTAGCATGGATTTTCTCTACCCTGAAGCCAAAAAAGTAACTCTCCTAGCTAAGAAAGTAACTCCCCTGTAAAAAAAAGTAACTATGGCGTCAAAAAAGTAACTCTGCTGGCCAAAAAAGTAACTCTGTACAAAATATACAGCAGATATATATATGGACGGGTTTTTTTTATTTTGGAGGGGCAAATGATATTATTTTTGGCTTAAATTTTTTGGAGAGCTAGATAAAATAGTCCTCTACAATTTTGAATTTTTTTTTTGAAAAAAAGTGATCGGAAGGGTTGGCGCGTAGCTACCCGTGCGGGCAATAAAGATGGGCCCATATATATATATATATATATATATATATAGTCAAGCTAGAATACACTCGAGTGTACAGATCACATGAATACACTCTAGTGTGTTTGCATATCAAGACTATTTTTTGCAAAATGTAAACCATTGATATTCACCATCATACTATAACTATGCTACATACAAATTTTGAGCCCATTTGGATGAGTGTAAGTCATTCATCCAAGGGCAACAACATCGACACGTGAAACTAATTTGAAATGCATAATTTTTGCGATCTTTATAACATGACTTATAAATGTCCAAATGTGCTCAAATTTTGAGTATGAGCTATTCACCAGATGTTTAAGAAGATCAGTGGATTATATTTAAAAAAAATGTTACATCATGAAAACTACTTGAGTGTATTCTGCTCCAAATACACTCAAATGTATTCTAGCCTGACTCTATATTTACATATATATGTGTATATATACATATATAGTCAGGATAGAATATACTCGAGTGTATAGATCATATGAATACACCATCCAAGGGCAACAAAATCAATGCATGAAACTAATTTGAAATGCATAATTTTTGCAGTCTTTATAACATGACCTGTAAATGTCCAAATGTACTCAAATTTTGTGTATGAGCTATTCATAAGATGTTTAAGATCAATAGATTAGATTTTTGAAAAAAATATTGCATCATGAAAAACTACTTGAGTGTGTTCTGTTCCGAATACACTTGAGTGTATTCTAGCCTGACTCTCTCTCTCTCTCTCTCTCTCTCTCTATATATATATATATATATATATATATATATATATATATATATATATATATAGGGCCCATCTTTATTGCCCGCACGGGTATCTACCCGCCCACCCTTCCCATCACTTTTTTTTTAAAAAAAAATTTCACAATTTTAGAGGACTATTTTGTCTAGCTCTCCAAAAAATTTTGGCCAAAAATAATATCATTTTCCCCTCCAAAATAAAAAAACCCGTCCTTATATATATCTGCTGTATATTTTGTACAGAGTTACTTTTTTGGCCAGCAGAGTTACTTTTTTGGCCACCATAGTTACTTTTTTGACAGCAGACTTACTTTTTTGGCTAGGAGAGTTACTTTTTTGGCTGCAGGGTAGCGAAAATCCAAGTTAGCCGCGCGGGCAACGAATGAACGCCCATATATATATATATATATATATATATATATATATATATATATATATATATATATATATATATATATATATATATATATATATATATATATATATATATATATATATGGCCCATCTTTATTGCCCGCACGGGTAGCTACCCGCCCACCCTTCCGATCACTTTTTTTCAATTTTTTTTTCAAAATCGTAGAGGACTATTTTGTCTAGCTCTCCAAAAAATTTGAGCCAAAAATAATATGATTTGCCCCACCAAAATAAAAAAACCCGTCCTTATATATATCTACTGTATATTTTGTACATAGTTACTTTTTTGGCTAGCAAAGTTACTTTTTTGACACCATAGTTACTTTTTTTACAGCAGAGTTACTTTCTTAGCTAGGAGAGTTACTTTTTTGGCTACAGGGTAGCGAAAATCCATGCTACCCGTGCAGGCAATGAATGAACACCCATATATATATATATATACAATCAATACGTGTTGCCTAAAAGTATTTTTATGGTGGATGTGAGCATGGTTATGGCCAAAACCCCTGTGGATTGTGATCTTGGTTGTTTGGCTTATTTCCTACTACTAGATTTGCATATCGAGCCTCTCCCCTCCTTTCTAAATGTAAATTAATGTTATTCTTCCTATTTGTACTTGAATGTAACTTGAGGTTTCCCTTTTACAATGTAATATGAAATAGGATGGTTTTATTTTATGTTTTGTCATGAGAATACGTTCTGCACCTGAAAAATCAATCAGCTTGGGAGACAAACTAATTGACTGGAGGATCGAGGAGGTGAAGCATTTGGAGGAGATGAATCGGTCGACTAGTGGTCTAACTGATTGGCTGGAGGAGTCTAAACATCGCTTGAACCAAAGAACATATGACTGTTTCAAGTGACCAACCGACCGAATGGGAGGTGAACCAATTAGTACAAGAGTTGAACTGATCAACTTAGATTGGTTTCAACACAGATATTCATCAACAAGAAGTTCCTACATATGATGTCGACCTTAGGTGGTAGTAATTCATTGTGACTCCAAGGAATTACAATAGTATGGCCATAACCATCACTTGTGTTTATAATTTTATGTTTTTTTTGCGATTATGGCATGTATATGATACATCTATATGTGGTGATTGGATATGTATATGTATATAAATATAAAATCCTTCAATTAATATAAAGTCTTAGTTGATTTCCATAAGCAACACACATGAAAAGCTTGATTGACCAAGTGTGGGAACGCCCTAGAGTGGTTGCACCATCTATCTCGTGGAAGTGTGATGATAGATATGTGGGTCTACCCTAACAGGGTGCATATTCTATCATGTTGGCTTTTGGGCCAGGCTTAACTAGGTGAACTTAATAGGATTAAGTTCCTAGAAGCATACAAATGGACTATGGTAAGGAGTTATGCATACCATCTATCCAAGAAATGCATGAGATGAAATCGGAAAATGTTTCCTACCTTAATAATTGGTCATGAGCTCCAACATTGGTTGGGTATTGACTTAATTGTTTTGGATCTTGGATCACTAGAAGGTTGTACGCTACATTCTTCCAAATTGATAGTGAGGTCTATCAAAATGAACAAAATAGTGGGAGTGATAATTAATTAAAAGCCTAATTAATATCATCAAAGCTATCAAATAAAATTAATCAAAAGTGTTTTGACTAGAGTTTCAAGATTTCTTTTGTATAATATAACGACAAACACAAACACATTTTAATTACGATTGGTCCTTGAGAAGGACAAGCTCAATGAGAACAATTTCCATGACTGGTTCAAGATGTTGAGAATTGTTGTCAATGAAGAGTGCAAGTTCTATGTCCTGGAGACACCAAAGCCAGATCAACCTCCTCCCATTGTGCCTGAGGCTGACAGGGATGCTTACAAGAAGCACTCCAAAGATGCCACAGATGTCAAGTGCCTGATGTTGTGCTCAATGAACTATGAGTTGCAGAGACAACATGAGAACATGGATGTTATTGAGATGTCAACACATCTTAAGAACATGTACCAAGATCAGACAAGACAAGAGAGATATGATGCCTCTAAGGAATTGTTCAAGTGCAACATGGAAGAAGGAGATCCACTAGGTCCTCATGTACTCTACTTTATTGGGTACGTGGAGAACCTCGCTAGACTGGGATTTCCCTTGGGTCAAAAGTTGGCCACATATGTGATTCAACAGTCACTACCAAAATCATATATCCAGTTTGTCATGAACTACAACATGAATGACGCTAACAAGCCATTGTTAAAATTACTTAGCATGTTGATGATAGATAAAGTGCAGATGATGAAGGACAATCCCAAATCTGTGATGATGATCAACAAAGGGAAGTCCAAGGGAAAAGGCAAAGTTAATAAGAGTTTTAAAGCTAGCCAAAAGCCAAAGTCTTTTGCACTAAAAGATAAGGGAGAAGTGAATAAGGAAGGAAAGTGCCACCATTGTCACCAACCTAGACACTGGAAAAGGAATTGTCCTCTTTATATAGAGGATCTCAGGAAGAAGAAGGAGATAGAGATCTCCACTTTAGGAATCGAGAATAAGTAAGCTAGAAGTGTGTGGAGCTATTGTTTTTACCAATATAATTGGAATATGTCATTCATGTAATGGGACTGTAATAGAAATAGTGAATTGATATTATGCACCTTCCATTAATGAAAAACATAATGTATCTTGTATAGACATGAATATTGTGAATATATTTGATATTTTTCTTTAAAAGGCATGATCTTTTGTGATAATGCCCTATGTCTCATAAGCTACACTTCATAGTTGTCAAGACAAGTATGTATGATACATATAATGAATGACTTGATGACTCAAACAATGAATACATATAACATTGTCATCTAGAGCACATAAATGAGAAATGCATTTCTAGAATCAATAGTGATGGTTATCTTGACTCTTTTGGTTATTGAATCAATAGAGACATGCAATTCTTATTTATGGGGCAATATGACAAAAGCACTTTTAACTAGATGTAGTAGGACAATTAGTATTCTATCAGGAATATTACATGTTGATGTACATAGACCTTTTAGAATAAATGCTAAAGGTAGTTACCAATACCTCATTATATTTACTAATGTTATCAGTAGATATGGAAGTTTGTGTTTAACAAAATACAAGTACAAATTTCTTGAAGTGTTCAAGGAGATTGATGAATGAAGTATGTAAGTGGCTTGGTAAAAGTATTAAGACACTTCTATGTGATCTGTGTTGAAATATTTTAGCTAAGAGTTTGAGGGCCTTCTAGGAGATCATGATAGTGTATCATGATGAACTCTACCTAAAACAAAATGATAGTGTATCATGATAGTGCATCAAAAATAAGGAATCACACCCTGTTAGTCATGGTACGATTATCAATAAAATCTAGTTGATCTTATGTTTTCCTTTTTGGGCACATGCTTTGCACTAAAACAATGTAGCGTCTAAAATGGTTTAAAAGACACAATGTGAGATATGGCATGGGTGTCCCAATATGACTTTTATAAGGATTAGGATTGAAATCTATGCAAGAAAATAGTTTCTTGAAAAGATTTATCAACAAATCACATGAATGTTATTTTGTTGAATACTACTTTTATATTCCAATCTGACAACAAAAGTGTTTTGTTTCCAGGATGGTTGTATTCCTGTAGTGAATTTAATTCTAAAGGAATCAATTGGAGAAAAGTAGAACTCAAAATGTTCGAGGCAAATAAGAAAAACATTGAACTTAAAAGGGTACAGTGGGAACAATGAGAATCACAAATTGTTGTGGAATCTCAAGTTCCTTATGTAACACAAAACCTCATAAATATAGTAGAACATGCCTTGAATTTGAAAGATTATGATATTTTATAACTCATAAAGGTGGTGAGTTGGTCATAAGATGATGAGCCAACAACCTACCTAGATGCTATTGAGAACCAAAGTCCAAAAAATGGCTTGAGACAATGAGATCCAAGCTGAAGTCCATGTAAACCAACAAGGTATGACATTGATCGATCCACCTAAAAGGGTAAGACCCATAGGGTGCATCTGGGTCTTTGAGAAAAGACCAACATGGATGGTAGTGTATGAGAGTGTATTGGTTGTAAAAGGTTTCAAACAAGTTCAAGGCTTTGAACATGATGAAATCTTTTCACCAGTTGCCATGGTTGAATCCATCAGGATCATTCTTGCCATTACATCCTAGTATGATTATAAGATTTGGCAAGTTGGATGTCAGAATTGCATTCCTTAATAAGAATAATCAAGAGGATGTGTATGTGTCTCACAACCTGAACGCTTTATAAATCCAACATTGCAAATAAAGTTTGTAAGATACAAAGGTCAATCTATAGATTGAAGCAAACATCTCAGAGATGGAATCTTTTATTTAACAAGACATTCAGAGAGTTTGACTTGAGTCAAAATGAAGATGGAATCCGTGATTACAAGAATTTAGTGGGAGCATATTCCACATAATGATGGGGAATAACATCCTTATACTACAAATGTTAAAACCTGGCAAAGAAAGTACCTTCTCTATGAAGGGTTTAGGTGAATCATCCTATATGATAGGAATCAAGATCTATATAGATAGATCTAGATTGCTTCTTGACCTAAGAAAGAGCACATACCTTGGAAAAATGCTGAAAGAGTTCAACATAAAAGACTCAATGAGAGAAAATTTGCAAAATCGGTCTCTCTAGAGCCTAGTATCCCATTTCTTGTGAAGAACAAGAATACATGAGTAAGATGACAAATTGCATTCACAATATGATGTACTCATCCCATTGTCATGTATGTATTGAACATTATGAGTGGATATCTATTAGATCCCAGTAAAAATCAGCAAACTTCCATAAAAAACATCCTTAAGTACTTGAAAAACACTAAAAGGATTAGTTCATTGGTTATGGTAATAAGGAAGAGTTGGGTGTAAAGTGTTACACTGATGCAAGCTTCCACAATGACAAATAAAATTAATGATCTCAATATAGATTTGTGTTTGTCCTTACATAGAACTATAAGCTGGAAAAGTTCCAAGCTAGAGACAGTTGTTGTATTCTACAATAGAAGCTGGGTATCTTAGTGTATGAACACAAAAAGGACACTGTATGGATCAAGAAGTTCATATCAATGAACTTGTGGGAGATTCCAAACCATTGATGACACAGTAGAAATATTGTGACAATAATGGAGCTACTAGTTAGGTAGAGGAAATTCAAATAGTATACTACAACACTTCCATCTCATGCAAAAATTCACGTAGTGAGGAGATGAGAAACTTGCAAAATGGAGACTTGAAGCAAATGTTGCTACCCCGCTACAAAAGTACCATCACAACAGAAACATGATGGACATGTTGAAGATCACTTGGAATACAATTCATAAGTGATTGGCTCTAAGTGCAAGTGGGAGTATGATGGTATGTATGTCCATAGAGCTGATCATATGATGATTGTGATGAGGCATCATATAGTTGATTTGATATATTATAAAAATAATTTTGTCTATTATGTTTGTCTCAATCATGAGATGATGACACTGATATAATAGATGTCTAAATAATGATGTTACATGATGACATATGTACTCAGGTTGAGGACCTAAACAATGAGATCATATGTATGATAAGAGTACATCTTCTCTTGTTATGTCCCTAGTCAGATATTACTATGGAAGTAAAATAGACAACAATACTACATAAGACTAGAGTGTGTGTTATTGATGACAAAGTCTCATTAGTCATGATATGTGATATCAAGTCAAGCACATAGGTACATGTTAGAAAATGATGTATCGGACAAACCCACCATGAGAGTGATACATGGAGACCATGGAATGGTAGTCAGAATGAACTCTCATAGTGATAATGGTGATTATGGTTCTTAGAAGTGAAGTCACTACACTCATCACATGTCATTTGTTGGACTTTGAGATCATCCAACTTGGCCTTGAATAAGGGTTTCCATAAAGGTGATGCTCAGGTACTCTGTGATACATGGGGATTGTGTGTGAGTGATGTAGATGGGATTTCTCCCTCCCACAGGAGATTGATAACCAGGTCACTTGATAAGCGAGACTAAAAAATGTATGACCATACTCCTATCATTCAATATATGATATATGAACTCACATGCATCTCAGACAGTTTGCTCTAGTTAAAGGAACATGGATTGAACATTGAAGAGGATGATGCTTCCATGCCTCGAGTTCAATTCATATATCAGAGACAAAGGAACCATACGATCATGGTAATATTGACCACATATTGTAGGTTGAAGTTGCTCTCTACTTTCTAAATTACTTGGGTAGATGTGTTGCTATATACCACTCATTGCTTGTGATGTCCAAAATTGGTTATGGACATTCAATACCAATGCAATTTGGGACCTATAGGGTCACACACATAGGATGAACTTGGAATAGGAGTTTATTCATGAATAATGTTTGGCTTGATTACTAAAAGTGTTTAGGGTATTTAATTAAACAACCAAATTCAAATTGACTGACTGGACTTTGAACCGACTGATTCAAGTGTTGAATCGATCAGTTGGAGTGTCAGGTCAATTGGAAACAAATTTTGGTTGGACAATGCCTGAACCAGGGCATGAACCAACCAATTCATGTTCCCAAATAACTGGTTCATGGTCCCAACTGACTGGTTCATGTGATGAACCACCCGATTCATGGTCCCAAATGACTGGTACATGTGATGAACTACTCGGTTCAATGGACAATTCGATTGGATCAACAATTGATGTTGATGTCATGTTTTGCATTAATCGTGCATTGAATACCAATGTGATTCGAAATAGGAAAATACTAAACTGGCCTATTCAATGAATGAGCTGACCGGTTCACCATGTCAACTGATCAATTGAACAATGAACCAATTGGTTCATCATTCGTATTTTTTAGAAAATTCATGAACTCTGTCTCTTTGACTCCCAGACTGACTGGAAAACCTAACCTTGGCCTCTCCTATAAATAGAGGTACTGGTGGCTTCCCAAACACAACAACAAGCTCTAACAATTGTTGTCCTATCTGGTTGTGGTAATCAATAGAGAGCCTAAGCAAGTCCTACCCATAAAAAGGAGGGATAGAAAGGGGAGACAATTGTTGTAGAGTGAATCAATCGTTGCAGATTGACGTTCGAAGGGACAACTCCTTCTTGTTGACTCTGGTAGTATAATATGTAGCTCTTAGTGATCTACATGGACTACTCTAGAGGTAAGGAGGCTTTCACCTTCAACTAGGAGGATGCCGTTAATCACCATTCATGGTGCTGCACCAGAAGGCCATTTCTGACAACTGTTCGAGTGCTCCTTGGATAAGAAGCACACTACAACAAGAGTTGTCAGTGGACTTGATCCAGGATCGGGTATAACTCTTATTACTTTCCTTCATAGATACATCATTGTTGACAAGATCTTGCTAGTTAGGAAATTGTGCATTAATATTTTTTTGTTTCCAGTACCTTATCTGTTGCCCCAATTTGCCAACATTACATGCACAAAATCTCAATTTCGTAGTACTCCAATTGATCGATTGGCATCCTAGTCGGTCGACTGGTCAACAAGACCCAGTCAAACTCAGAATTGAGAAAGCTCATTATTGCACAAGAATTGGCCAATACCAATAAGTCCAACTAGACTCAGTCAAATTTAGAATCCAGAATGTTCATTACAACATAAGACTTGGTCAAGACCTAAAACTCCAATCAATCGACTGGCATCCCATTCAACTGACTCACTAGAAAGACCTAATCAAAATCAAAATAGGGAAAGTTCATTACTTCAAACAAAATGACTAGGTCAAAGAAAACACTTAAAGACAGACCAATCAGCTGGCATCCTAGCTGATTGACTCACCAACAAGACTTAATCAAACTCTGAATCGAAAATACTCATTACTACACTCAAACCCACCTTTGAGCCAAATTATACATCTAATCCAATCAATTGATTGGTCTCCCAATTGAATAACTGGTTTCATGGACCAAGTTTCCCTAGCCATCTCCAGAGTAGTTATTAAGGTTTCCAATCTCATTTCCCCCCTATAAAAGTAGGGGAATTCCAAGAATAAAAATATCTTTTGAATCTCATATTCTAGGACCCAGAGCCTCCTCTAGTCCTGTTCTATTGTGTTTATGCTTATCATGTCTGAGTAGTTTCTCTACTGGGGCATGGATAATAGCCCTATAGCCCGCTATTTACCTTGATTGTATTTAACTCCAAACCTTAAGTGATTAAACATTTTTGATCTGACTTTGTTTTTATTTCCTAATTAGATAGATTAAATTATTTGTGTGGTGATGAGACCCCTGATCTCAACAAAAATGAACCCATAATCTCTTAACTAACCCACTAATGGAGTTTATGATCTTGTTACCCAATTTCTTATTTGTTATAACTTGTGGAGATGAAACCACCTAATCCATAAGTTGGAACGACAAATTGGAAATCACATATTCTTGAAGAGACCCTCATAGATTTTTATTGTAAACTTACACAAGGATCTTCAAACTATGAGGCCCCATGTTTGAGAGAAGTCTATCCCTTGTGAGATTTGTGCTCTGCAAGGACACAAATCCACATGGTTATGATTGAATCATTAAAATTAAGGAGTTGAATCAGTTAAGTAAAAACATGGTCTATGATGGTAACTCCTTGGACCCCAATATCTTTAATATCAAACTATAACCCCTTAAATAGTTTTATTTCCACACTTTCAATTTCTTCTTTTGCTTACTCACTCTCTCAAACTAGATCTTACATATTGTTCATTATGATTGGTTCAGTTTAATTTCTTAAAGACGTTGTTCTTGTGGACCAATACCTTTATATACTAAGAATTTACTTACTTCTTTTCAAGTGGGTTGTTTTCCACTAAAAGGTTGAACTCTAGGATTCCCTCCTAGTGAATTTTTTGTCCAAGCGATAAAACATCAACCATCTACAAAAGTTTCAACCTTCAATGTGCCAACGACCGTGTTACATCCTTTCACTCCACCTATCTTTGGAAGTCTTCCTATTGGCTTGTCTTTGTGTCATGTCCTTCTCTTGATGCCAAACATACTCAACTTAAGCATGTCCAAATCAAAAATTGACCACATCGGAACTTTGATTCCCGTTCTTCTCATTTTGAGCTTCCTGGACCCATGCAAAAATGACATCCTCACTAAGTGTTATTTGTTCTTTCCTCTAAAATTACCTTCCAAATGTTACAAAAAATACATATATATGGTGCTCACACACATGTGTAGGGTAAACATTATTCTTCCTAGCTATGATTTCTATACCAATATTTAGATGAAAGACAATATAGTACATATGAGAGAATCACATATAAAAGTCTAGCTTGTGAAGCCCACATCACTTTGTCCCAATTATTTAGAGTTTCTAACTCCATTTCACACTAATTGCATGCATTTTGTATCAAACATGTCCCTTCCTCCATGTGAATCTTATTGTGCAAGTGAATAAATAATCTTCAGTTGAGAATTCTTAATGAAATATTCAAAATTTGAGGGGGATATGGTGTGGTATTCTTGAATGTAAGATACAATTTCCATGTGGAACTTGAAACATATGAAGGCATCACTTTTAACTAAAACCAGTCATGGAAATGGAGGGACATGCCATCCTTAAAAGTCAATTCTAATTTGGTTCTACACATCAAAAATGTATATCTCTCAAGATTTGGAAAAGTTAATCCTCATTAACGATATTGATTGTATCATTTATAATATTCAATTTCTCTTATTCTTCTATTTTTCTGCAAGAAAACTATGAATTAATGCCCAATTCTCCATGAAGTAGTAGCACATTATTTAATTAGAAACTAGATGGATCGTCACCCTACCATTTGCATTCTAAGCGAGTGGCACTACAAAAAATATTTTTGAGCTATATAAAGTATCCGCTTTGTCACAACCCAATATGACTGTATATGAAACTCTAGGAATACATTCTACTACTACCATTTCTTATACATTAGTGCACATGAGCCCTTGTATAGACACTAAAGATAGGAATAATCATAACCTCCCTATGACTATATTAAATAAAATACACATCAAGTGAGTTATGAGAATATACAATGCCACATTCATCTTGAATCTCTTATATATCAGGTTCATCACTAGTATTGACAATTAAATATTTCCTTTTTCACAACCCAAAATGGTGGCCTAGGAACTTCTATAGTAATATCTTATGAAACTACTTCCTATACCACAATATATATAAGCCTAAATCTAAAAGCATAGGGCAAAATAATTGCAACCCTAGTGACTATGATAAATGGAGTCCAAATTTATTTAGCATTGAGAACATGTTGTGCCACTTTATATTAAACCCCTTAAATATTAGGTCAAGTCACTATATTATGACTCTAAATCCTACAATTTGGTCTCTCCATACACCATAAACCTACATAATGCCTTCCAATATACCTCCTTGAACCTCCCACAAGATACATTCCTTATGTTGTATGATCCTTAATAACATATACTGCAAGACTTAATATGTGCCAAGAATAAGTTATGAAATTCCAATTAGTGATATTCTCTCATAACATGTGAGGGTGAAAAATTTATAGTTTTCTATTCATGAAATAGTCCTAGAAACTAACTAAGGCAGTGATGATGTAGGATCTGATTATTCTCATAGAGAGAGGAAACTTGAGATAAGTGAGATATATTTCCTACTTATTAAATTTGACTCCATATGTTTTTTCCTTTGCTGTATCCCTCCTTAAAGTAGTTAGACTTTTTTTTTCTAGATAGTTTGCCCTAAAAACCTATGCATTTAACGTAAGACAAATTGTTCTATTGATAGACATATCCCCATTTTTGATGAGTAATATGTATTATCACTTAAAAGTAGGTGGACATGGGCTACACTAGGGTTATGGATTCTGGACCTTTTGATATACATATCTTTCACTTGTTTGGTACCCAAAAGTACTTTTCGAAAGATGAAGGCCATGTGATAAGGTTCCATTGAAATTGAGGACCCTTGTTGAAAATATCCTTTTCTATTCCGCATCGATGGTCACCAAAACATTTTTTTCATCAAAAAGTTAATAAAAGAAAGGTAAAATTAATTTCCAAAACTTTCAATACATTTCCCAGTAAATGAAAAAAAGTATCAAACACCTAATACATATACAATTTGAAGATCATATTTGTTATATAGTGATCTATTATTCATGTGGTCTATGATATTTTTGACAAGCCATGTTTGCTCCCTCAATCAACAATCTTGATGAACCCAACCTTGTTGAAAAATGCTACCATTTTGTTACATTTCTCATATTTTTATACATGTGTAAGACAAATATTATCCACCTTTCTACTCATTTGAAGTTCAAAATTTAAACTATATTTGTGCACAATTTGGACTGTATGACCCCTAACCTAAATCAATTCATAAACATGCTTGTACATATATTTTGTTGCTTAGTTTCATAAGTAAAATTAGTTTATGTTTCAATAACATTTGATAGAACTGTCTCAAATTTGAGAAAATTTGGACTTTGTTTTCTCTAGTTTTACAGTTCATAAAAATGTGCGAGCTTATATGCAATTTTCCCATTTTTGGGGTCTAACTACAATTTTAATGCTTGTATATTTTGTCACATTGTGTTTTATGATTTAGTAGACTTTTATATTATTTGTATGATTTTGGACCTTGTTGCATAAGGTGTCGATACTTTATAATAGACTAGCGTCGTGGTGAGGGTAAATGCACCTACTGATGTCTTTTTGACTTCATAAACTGATCATTGTTTTAGGTCGTTGCAAACCATTGGCTGTTCTAGGTGGTCACAAATAGTTTGTTGTTCAGGATGGTTGTAAATCAATGGTTGTTCTGGGTGGTTATAAACTGATGGTTATTCTGGGTGGCTGCAAACTGATGGTTGTTTAGGGAGGCTGTAAACTATTGGTTGTTCTATGTGGTTGTAAACTGATGGTTGTGCAGGGTGGTTGCAAACAATTGGTTGTTCTAGTTGCTTACAAACTAATGTTTGTTTTGGGTAGTTGTAAACCAATGGTTGTTCCGAGTATTTGCAAACTAATTGATGTTTAGGGTGGTTGTAAATTGTTGGTCGTTCTGGGTGGTTGCAAGTTGTTGGTAGTTCTTGGTGGTTGCAAACCGCTTGTTGTTCTGAGTAGTTGCAAACTGATGTATGTTTTGTACACACACAAACTGATTGGAAAACTAGCCCTTTGGCCGATGGAAATACTACTTTAGCATCTTTGACTTTATATCTCTTCCATGATACCTTTAGGTACCCCTCCCAACTTCCATCTAGGAAACTTTTTATCCAACTCCTTTTTGCTTCTAGAGACCAAAAGGGAACACTCTAAGACAATGGGAATGCCTCCAATGGACACCATTCTACAAGATCATGGATGCATGTTGATGAATGCCTTGGATCTAGCTTCCCTAGGATAGATCTAAGCCTTCTAGACTAGTTTCTTACTCCATACATGTAATATTCTCTCCTACCTCTTTTTCTTACTTTTTCCCCATATCTCATTTACCATGGATAACATCCATGGTTATCATACTTGAAACTTGTACATAAGGTTAAAGAACCCCCTCTCCTCTAGATAAACCCTATTCTTGAAGAAAGGACCTTTCTTGGAGCTTTTGGAGGATATATCTTGGATTTTTACTTCAATTTTTTATGGTTCCTTGCTTTTTGTATGTTGTTTTCAACCCTTAAGGTGAGTGATATAACTTCTGATGCATCTCTCATCTATTGTTACATGGATAATACTAATCTTTCTCTAAAAACCCCTATTATGTTAAAAAATGATCTTTTATGGATGGTTTGGTGAGATTAATATGGAGATATGATGTTCACCATTTTTTCTACCCACTAAATGTATTTTCTTATGTTAATTAAATCACCTCCTTAAATATTTATGGATTGAAATATGTAATATACGTGTAAATGTCCCGCATGTTATTTTTATCGTATCCTTGTACCATAACATCCATACCTTTTCCTTCCTATCTGTAGAATGTTTTAGAATGATTTTAATACTATTCATAGCCATTATATGATTGAACTTGTGGTTGGATGAAATACTTATTGTGAAAGTAGCTCATCTATCCTAGGTTTAGTCTTTCTTTACCTAAATGTTGAAAACAACACAACTTTTACATCCATTGAAGTTTTAATCTAAAATTACAAGTGTTGTTTTATTTATACTATATCAAGCTACTCACAAAATCTCATATCATAATGAGATTCCTACAAGGGTTATCACTATTTTGGTGTTAATGACAATATTGGGCTTGCATCTTCCCTAAATAATGATTTAGTCATCTTCATGGCCAAGGATGGTCAAGTATATCATGATTGAGTAATTTGAAACTATTTCATACATGATATACCTTTAGACATTGCAATACATGCTTTCTTTCATATATAATTTTAGGTGCCTTGTATGTAACTTTTTTTGTGATGTCCAAAAATATGTAACTAGATTAATCAATCAAGTATAATCCTAAACATGTAGTGTCCTGCGATCATAGAACTATCTCAGTGTCAAAACCTATTGGACAATGAATAATCCCTGTGAGAAGGGGCTCACATTTGTACACTATTAAGTATATATGGGTGCATAGAGGGTTCATATCCATCATCCATATTTCAAGGTTAATAAAGTGGTTGAGGTCATATCTTAGATTTTATGTGATAGAAAACATTTACGGTCATAACTTAGATATGAGGGGTTATATCTTAGTTTTTGGTGTCATGGCCTAAGTACCCAGAATAGACCATGTTTTTAGTGTGATGGTCATTATACCCCTACTAGTAGGTTGGGCACTCATGTGATTATAGTTTTTCACTTGTACTGACCGAGGGGAAGAGATTTTTAGGGTTCCAGACATCATAGAATTTTATACGAGGCTGATTGTGACTTCATAGTGGTCAACCAATAGTTGGAGTGGTACCCCTCAAACTAACAATGGTGTAATAAAATATATAATTCAGCCATGTAGTACATATGTTAGGGTTATTTGGTGAATTACATCATATGATAACAATTACTTTGCTTTTTTGGATAGTATCATAGGTTATTCATATCTTTACATGCCTAGTTATTTGCATCTATCTTTATCTATACATGCTGATTGTATAGACTTCAGTTAGTTCTCATACCCATTATGTTATCTGCCTAAACTAATTTAGTTGCATATCATGATTCTAAGCAATAAATGTTATCACTTGTTATATCATGTCATCATTAGGACTCGGGGTCTCATACTATGGTTTTCCACACCTTTTAAGTGAAAATCAGTGCGGCCAGACCTTTGGTAGAAAGGATCCTCAGGAAGGAGGTATGTAGATATGAGATGTTGGTGTGGTCTTTGTTAGAGTCCTAGAGCCATCCCTGCACTCTCAGGTCTAGGCTACATTTGCGAATGATGTATATCAACTCTAGTTTTTCGTCATATGACATGTATATTATAGATATTGTAAATGTTTAACAAGATACTTTTTGTATAAAGGTCGTGGTCTAGTCCACCAAAATCATTTATACTTACATGGTAAGAATATAGGTGGACTTGGACCTTTGTGTAAATGTCCCTTTGTAAATATTTGGAATTTTTATTTGATTTTAATTCTATATCTTTTTGGTAATATGAGTAATTAGTGCTGATCAATGTTTCGGTTTGGAGTAATCTAATTTTGTGTGGATTTTGTGTGGCGGGTTGTCACATCTGGTGACATTAGAGCTTTAGGTTTTCTAAGATTATAGGGACATAGTCCGACTGGTTACGACTCGGCAAGTCCAGATGAAAGACCCATGTTCTAATCACGCCGAAGGCGCTCTACGAAAAGTAACATGAATTTGATTGGGCGCGGGAGGGGGGTGACCGGACCACACCCTCTCATGCCCCGAGAGTTTACGCTGTCTGGGGGGGTCACGATTGTGGCGCTTCTACGGGGGCGATTCTCTCATAAATAAAAAAAATATTATAGGGACATAGGAATTAGATTGTTGTGACTATTATTACTTATCCAACATATCTAACCATGAATTATGATTATGTAGATATGGATAGAAAACGTGAAGAACATACTAAGAATAGTTATGTAGATCCTAGAGGTGGTGTTAGTATACAAGTGCCAATGGGAGGTGTACCTGAGAAGGGGCCACAAGGGCTTGTCTCTCATCCTTTGTATCTTGCAACCTTAGTTGATCCTACCTTCCAATCTATTTTTTTACAACTAATGGAAAAAATATAGATTTGGCTAAAAGGACACATGTACCTCCACCTTGGGCACATGTCTCAAATGTTGAGTCACAAGGTCTGGGGAAGACCTTGGATAGGTTGAAGCACATTGGTTCCACTGAGTATGGTGGCACAGTGGACCTTAAAGATGTATAATGTGTCTTATGAAGTTGGATAAGGCATTTGAGATCCTAGATATCACTGAGTAGGATAAGGTTAAACATGCAATCTATCTTTTGAAGGGTAGTGCTAGGAACCCTTGGTCCATTGAAGAGGATAAGAGGTCTTGGGGAAGTTATTGGTTAGGATGAGTTTTGGTGGGAATTTGTGATCAATTACTTTCTTGGGTCTTACCTAAGGGAGAAGATGGCTCATTTTGAGCAGTTGCATCAAGGATCATGGTTTGTGAATGACTATGAGGGGAAGTTTATGAAGTTGTTGAGGTTCTATCTTCACATGGCAACCACATATAGGGAGCATATTGGGAAGTAATTTGAATGTTGAGTTGGCACAGACAATGTCATCTCCAGAGACACATGACAAGTTTTCCACCTTTAGGAAGGCAGTTAAGAGAAAAGAGAGGACTATAATAAACCTACAAGATGATGATACTAGGAAGAGGCCAACTTGGTTTTAGGGACATCAGTCTGGCATCTACAAGAAGTAGAGGTTTTCTGCACCGCTACAACACAACAAAATCAAAAGTCACATAAGAGGTTGGCAATTTTTTATCTAAGTACACAAGTGCAGTCACAATGGTCTCCTAGTATGGGAAGAAGTTGTGATTTTCTTCAAGTTAGGGAAAATATATGATGTTCTATGTTTGTGAAAGGGAGATCTTGATACAATATAAGTATTTGCTTCAATTTTGGACAAGTTAGGCATGTCACATGGTATTTCCCAGAAAGGAACTAGGTAGTTATATAGCAACCAAGGTAGAGACAATATGGTTAGCAACAACAACGTACAATTGTTGTGGGGGAAAAGGACACGACCAAACATCTCAGGTAGGGTCTTATGAACCAACATGTAGAGATTAAGGCCAAGGAAGTCAACATGAAATGACTATATTGTATTCTATGAGTGATCCAGAAGGAGTGGCCAACCCACGAGTTGAGAGATGTTAGATGAAACTTCTTCATTATGACTTTTTTGCATCTACATATGTATTTGTTTTGGTTGACCCATGTGAAACCCACTTGTTTATAACCAGAGAGGTGATAGATAATTTTAATTTTCCTATTTGTAGTAGATTTGATGACCTTTTGTCATAAAACCCTTTATTTTGTTCCATCATGTTACAAGAAGTGTTTCCATCTTGCTTTCTTACTTTTTGAGGATGCATCATTCAATTTGATCTTATGCCACTTGATATGAATGTATTCAATGTGGTCCTAGGGATTGACACCTTAAAGAAGTACACAGTCATTATGGATTGTGGTTTCAAAGTTGTAAAGTTTTGTGAGGGAGATATCTCTTGGACTTTCCAAGGAGATAGGAAGGTTCTAGATATATGTCTAGTGTCAACAAAGATAGTAGAGTAGTTGATGAGACAAGGATGTTAGTCTTTCTTGGCACATGTGGAAGATAACAAGGTGAGGAGTCCAAGTATCCATGATTTACTTGTGTTGTGTAGTTTGAGGATGTTTTCCCAATGAGTTTCCTAGTGTTCCACCTTTGAAAGAGATTGCTTATAAAATCAATCTAGTTCCTGGCATGCTACCCATAACACAAACACTTTCTAGGATGGCTCTAGATGAGATGGAGGAGTTGAAAGAATAGTTACATGAGTTGTTGGAGAATGGTTTCATACAATCGAGCACATCCTCTTGGAGTGCTCTACTATAGTTTGTGAAGAAGAAGGATGAAACTATGAGGCTTTGCATAGTCTACTAATAGTTGAATAAAGTTACAGTGAAGAACAAGTATCCATTGCCAATGATAGATGACTTGTTTGATTAGTTGAGAGTTGCTATAATGTTTTACAAGATAGATATGAGGTCGACATATCACCATTTGAGGGTTAGGGTAGATGGTATACCTAAGGCTTCTTTATGGTCATTATGAGTTTGTGGTTATGCCATTTGGGTTAACCATTGGATTTACAATATTTATAAAGCCAATGAACAAAGTTTTTAGATTGTATCTTGACCAGTTTGTGGTGGTGTTCATAGATTATATCTTGATATACTCCATATATAGTCAACAACATGACCATCATCTTCTCCAAGCATTGGAGTTGTTGAGGAAACACGAGTTGTATGCCTAGTATAGTTAGTATGAGTTTTGGCAGGAATGAGGTGTCTTTTCTTTTTCATGTCATTTTAAAGAAGGGCATTGGTGTAGACCCAAAGAAGCTAAAGTTGGTGTTGGATTTGGAGCATCCAAAGACACCAACAGAGGTTTGAAGATTCCTAGGATTATTTGGTTATCATCAAAGGATCATGAAGAACTATAGTACAATAGGTTTACCTTTAACCAAGCTTACTAGAAAGGGTGTGCCTTTTATTTTGGGATGAGAGTTGTCCGTGTTCTTTTGAATTGCTAAAGGAGAAGTTGGCAACTGCTATAGTGTTAGTACTGCCAGAGCATGATAAAGGCTACATAATTTTCTATGATGCTTCAAGGAATGGGTTAGGATGTGTGCTGATGGAGAATAATAGTGTGTTTTCTTTTGCTCCTCGATAACTTAAGAAACATGATGAGAACTACCCAAATTATGCTCTAGATTTAGCAGTGGTGGTTCTTGCTTTGAAGATTTTAAGGAAATATTTGTATGGAAAGAATTCTCAAATCTTCAAGGATTATAAGAATCTTAGGTACATCTTTTTAAAGCAGGAGCTAAACATGATGTAATGAAGATGAATGGAAATGATCAAGGACTATGATTACACAATAGACTATCATCTAGAAAAGGCAAATGTAGTGGATGATGCACTGAGAAAAAAGTCATCTTCATCTTAATCATCGTCTACAAATAAAGTACATTTGTACTCAATGGCTTATTACAAGAGCAACATGTTGGTGTTACTTTGGTACGTGAATGTATATTTAGAATTCACTTTGTTAGTAGGTTGTTGGCATAGTTGTAGGTGAAGACAACTTTGTTACAATAGATCAGAGATGCAAAAAAGAATAAGACCATGATATAAAACATCAGACTGGAGTTTAGCAAGGGGAAGCATGATGGATGGAATGTAACATATTATGGGACAATGTGCTTTCACAACCGGATGGTACTTACTGACATTGGTGACTTGAAAGAGATGGTAGTTGAGGAGGCTCATTCCTCTATGTATGCAATGCGTCCTGGCAATATAAAGATGTATGACAATCTCAAAGACTTGTACTGGTGCCCAGGTTTGAAGCATGATGTGGTAGAGTTTGTGGCAAAGTGTCTAGTTAATCAGCAAGTCAAGGAAGAACTTCAAAAACCTACAAGGATGTTGTAGCCTTTGCCAATTCCATTGTGGAAATAGAATCATATAACCATAGACTTTGTGATTGGTCTTCCTAGGACAACCTTCAATTGGGTGTTTGTTGATTGGTTGACAAAGTCAATTCACTTTTTTGGGGTCAAGACCAACTATACTACAAAGAATCTGGCACATATCTATATTGATGAGATAGTTTTTATGCATGACATACTAGCTAAAATAATATCTGACAAAGGTCCCCAGTTTACGTGCTAATTGAGGGAGAATCTACATGCAACTTTAAGGACATAGTTGAGACTTAGTACAACTTTTCACCCATCGACAATTGGTCAGTCATAAAGGACCATATAGAGGATCTATTCTGAGCATGTGTGGTCTGATTTCTTGGGAGTAGTGATATTCACTAGTGCCTGATTGAGTTTGCCTACAAGAACATTTAATAGAGGAGCATATATATGACACTATATGAGGCCTTGTAAGGACGACATTATAGGTCACCTCTTTGTTGGTATGAGGCAGATGAATATCATTTGTGGGGTCCCTAGATAGTTTAAGAGATCAAAGAAAAGATCAAGTTGATTAGGAAATAGTTAAAGACAACACCTGATAGAAGAAGTCATATGTATACAATCGTCATCGACCCTTGGAGTTCCAAGCTGGAGACCATGGATATCTCAAAGTGTCCACTTGGAAAGGTTTTTTGAGTTTTTAAATGAAGGTTAAGTTTGATTCTAGGTTTATGGGACCTTAGAGTATCACAACTCGACTTGGGACAGTGTCATACAAATTGGAGTTACCACCATAGTTGCATAGTTAGAATAATCTGTTTCATTTTTGATGTTGAAGAAGTGTCACACTGATGTAGTGTATACAATAGATCCAGTAGAGGTTCATTTGAAGGATGATGTCTCCTATGTTGAGGGCATGTCCCTAATGTTAGATATACAGGTGTGTAGAAGTTGAGGAAGAAGGATATAGATTTATTAAAGTTGTTGTGGAAGAAACCATGTTGTATAGGAAGCCACATGGGAGTTATAGGAGGGAGATGCATAGGAAGTACCCGTCTTTGTTCCAATAGGATTTAGGTTGAGAACTCCTTGTTAGGAGTTTATGGGTGTATGACACCTAACCTAGATTAATTCATAGACATTCTTGGATTTCTTATTTGGTTCCTTAATTTTTCATTTAGACATTCATTTATGTTTCAATATCATTTTATAAATATATATCTCAAATTTGAGCCAATTCAAACTTTGTTTGCTCTAGTTTTAAGATTTTATTAACATTTATGGGCTTAGATGTAATTTTCCCATTTTTAGGGGTCTAACTATAATTTTAATACTTGTATATTTTGTCACATGGTGTTCTTCATAATCTAGCAGAATTTACCTATATGGATTCTTTTGAACCTTTTTTCATAATCAACCAATCCCTTTTTATAGACTAGTGTGTGGTGAGGGTAAGTGCATCTACTATGCCTTTTGGCTTCATAAATTTATGGTTATTCTGGATGGTTATAAACCGATGATCTTTCTGGGTGGTTGTAGATTGTTGCTTGTTTAGAGTGGTTGCAATTGTTACAATTATTGGTTGTTCTTGGTGGTTGCAAACCATTACCTGTTTAGGATGGTTGTAAACTGATGGTTGTTCTGGGTGGTTGCAAACCGATGGTTGTTCCGGTTGGTTGAATATTGATGGTCATTTTGGGTAGTTGTAAACTAATGGTTTTACTGGGTGGCTGCAAACCGTTAGTTGTTCTGGGTGGTTGTAAACTAATGGTTGTTCTATGTGGTTGCAAACTGATGATTGATCTGGGTGGCTGAAAATTGATGGTTATTATGGGTGGTTACAAACCATCGGTCGTTCTAGGTGGTTTATAACTGTTGTTTATTCTAAGTGGTTGCAAACAAATGATTTTTCTGTGAGGTTTCAAACCAATGGAAGTTCTTGACACACACAAACTGATTGGAAAATTGGCCCTTTGATCGACAAAAATACTAATTTAGACTCTTTAACTTTCTCTCTTCCATACTACCTATAAATACCTCTCCCTAATTCCATATAATGAACCTTTTACCTAAATCCTTTCCTCTCCTTGAGACCAATAAAGAAACTTCACTAGATAGAGAGAAGACCTCAGGGGATGAAATCTTACAAGATCGTGGATATAATTTGGTTCATGCCTTGGATCTAGATTTTCTAAGATAGATCTAAGCCTTCTAGCCTAGTTTGTTACTTTGTACATGCAAAACCTTCTTTCCTAACCCTTTTTCTAGCTATTTTCCCATTCTCTTATCTATCGTGAATGAAATCTATGATGTGAAACTTGTGCATATGGTTAAATAACCTTCTTTCCTTCTCTCTTTTATCTAGATACACCCTGTTCTTGAAAAAGGAGATTTCTTAGAGCTTTTAGAGGATAAAACTTGGATATTTACTTCTCTATTATATGGTTATATGATGTTTAGACATTTTCTTCAAACCCTAAGGCGAGTGATATAACTTTTAATGCATTTCTTGTCTACTTGTTACGTGCATAACACTAATCTTGCTCTTAAAACCCTATTTTGCTAAAAGATAATCTTTTATGGACTTTTTGGTGTGAGTAACATGGATATACAAAGTTACACATATTCAATACCCATGAGATTTATTTTGTGTTGTGAATAAAATACCCTCCTTAAATATGCATGGACGAAAATGCCATTTTATGGCGTCCTTGTACAATAATATGAGAAACAAACTTACATACTTTTTCCTTCCTGCTTGAGGAATGTTTTACAATGATTTTAAGTTATCTTCTACATTGCTGAAGTTGTGGTTGTACAAAATCCTAATCGAAATAGTAGCTCATCCATTCTAGATTAAGTCGTTCTCTACCTAAATATTAGAAATAGCATAACATTTACATCTGTCAGAGTTTTAAGCTGATATATTGGATTTTGTTTTAATTACACCTTATAAAGCTACCCAAAAAAGTTCCATATTGTAATGAGATTCCTACAAGGAGTTATCATTGCTATGGTCTTAATGAAAATATTGGGATCACATGTGCCTCAAACAATGGTTTTTTCCTCATAATGGCAAAAAATGGTTAAGTAAACCATTATTGACTAAATTGAAACTATTTCGTACATGATATACCTTTAGAAGTTGTAATACATGATTTAATTTATAAGTACTTCTAGGTTCCTTATATGTAACTTGATTTATGATGTCCAAAAATATGTAACTAACTTATTCAATTAAGTGTAATCCTAATCATATAGTGCCTTGTGACCATAGAACTATCTGTATGTTAGAAATTACTTAATACTGAAATTGGTAACCCTTGTAGCAATTTTAATTGTGAGAAGGAGCTTGAAGTTGTATACTATTTTGTATATGTGGGCGCAAAAGGGATTATCTATGTCATCCAAATTTGAAGGTTATAGAGGGAGGTGGAGGTTGTGTCTCAAATTTTATGTGATATAGAATACTGTGGTTGTAAGTTAGATTTGAGGGTTTATATCCTAGATTTTGGTGTTGTGGCCTATGTACCCAGGGTAGACCATGTTTTTAGTGGGATGGCTATTGTGCGCCTACTAGTAGGTTTGGCCAATCTACCATGATAATTGTTCACTTATACTGACCAAGGCAAAGAGATCTGTGACAACTTGGAATTTTCTCTCTCCTCATACATATGTTATAAACTTCCTCCTTGTATAAGTGTCTCACTCTTGACCTTAGTTTTGTGATTTCATATGCGTTGATGCTAAAATGAATCGTCTTGGATACAAGTGGCTTGTAGTGATATTCTTTTGCTTCTAGACTTAAGTTTCAATTTTTGACATGTCACCATCTCATAACAAACTTTGATCCTTATTAATGTCCTCAAACTCTATAATATATGTCAAGTTATAGAGATTCCAAATATCTTTCCAGCGATGCAAGAATCACCTTAATTGGATATCCAAAGCTCAAGTTATGGACTAACGAAGTTCGAGCCAATTTCATGTGTTTTTAATTGAATTTAACTCGATTTCTAACCCTAATTGCGCTAGAATTCAGTGTGCAACCATGTACCCACTCCCCTTTAGCCAACGATCCACAAGATCCCTTTTGGACTAATTAAATGATCCTATTTATGGATCAGGAGATGTACACCATTGGATGAACCGAGTGCGGATTTTGCCCCTGATCCAATGGTTGCGATAGATTCCTCGACCTCCGTACACCTTTCTGGTGGCAATGGCGCCGAACATACCTAACACCACTCTTTCCTATCATATTTCATACCCAATCGAACCCCAATTTGGTTTCCTTTATTCCTTTCCTTGGCTTCCCCTCTCCTCTCTCGACTATCTATGAACCCTAACGCCACAACCCTTCATATTTTATTTTCTTCCGCCACACAGGCCTATTTGGGCATTTAGTTCTCAACCCTTCTCAGTCCGATTCAAGGATGCCATCTTATTTAATATGTCTCTCCAAAGATATATGACTTATTCACACATGCTGACCGACCTTGGGTCCCCTTCTGTCAACTCTGAGAGGCATCTCCGTCACAAATTACTGTGGGTTGTTGGGGTGGCATTGTCTCATGAAGAATATGAAATCAAGACTGTTGAGCGGGGCCTGTATGGCTTGGATGGATCGGACCTTCCCATCCACTTCCATGTATAGTCGTGTGCAATAGAAGCCACATGATGGATGTGGGTCAAAGATTGACCACACTTCAATGGCTCCGGCTTGTGGCTGCTGGCGATCGGGGTGATGGAGAATGACCGCTTGTTGCACGACATCACCATGGAGTGACTCGTAGATATATGAAATTGTGACCCTAGCCCAAGCAGGGAGAGGGTCACCAGATTGCACATGAGACATTGATCCAGAATGCAAGGGCACTCACACATCACATGATTTTTTGTAATGCCCCCTCCCTTTTATTAAAGTTTGCAATACAAATCTTCCAAAAATGATATCTTGCACATCCTTTGGCCAAATATGCCATATAATATATTATTTTTGATCCTCTTGATAAGATCTATCCAATGAAACCAATTTTAGGACCTAAATCGACTTTTTCCCCCCTTCTAATATCCTAAAAATCATGTATTTTATGCACCTTTGAATATCTAATGATGTACCTTGCTCTAGAATGGTGATGTTGTTTCAAATGTCATTGCTGAACATAAGAATAATAAACTTTATACATCTTTTGATTTGAATCATAAAGTAGATCTTTTGATGTGAAACTTTACTATTTTGACCTAAAAAGTTCCCCTTTTATGCATGTACATGTTGCCACATGTCTAATTTTGGAACTTTAATATATTTGATCACCATATGTTCACCCTACTTCAAAATCAGTAATCCTTGCTATGGTTTATGCCTAGATCCCATGTAATACACTCATGTACTCTCTTGACTACTTGTAAACTACGTATGACCTCTAACATGTTCTAGATGCATATGTTGATTGTTGGGCTCAAATCTTGTTAGAACATAATCTAATGATGCACATGATATCTTAATGACTTCTAATAAGTAAGATCATCAAGCTATAGCCATACAACCTAGCATATTATATTTAATGCTCCTATGACTCAGATATATGACTATATTGCATTAAATTAATCTAATGTGCTTAATTATGATCTTTCATGTATGGACCATGATAATAATCTAAATGTCTTGCAACCCCTAACTCATATAGACCCAATCTATACTCTAGTGGTGACAATTTTGCAGGATTATGACTTGTATGACTATTTGGACTATGTTGATACTCATGTTGCTTAAATCTTTCTCAAACCTTATGATTGCTCTTCCTAAGATCATGAAACCCTAATCTAATGATCCTGAATCTTAGTCGGGATGTGTCACCCTAAACTCTAGATGAAGCAATGATGAACGGTTTGATACCTAGGTGACACATCCACCTACATGATTATGAATAATGATACCTACTCTTGCTGATATTAATCCAACTATACTCATTTGTAATGCCAGGATATTTATGATGAGATAAATGCCAAGATCTAGTCAAAGGTGCTAGTTATGCTTGTCCAATCAATGGTTAGTCTTGTCAGCTACTCAAGGTATGCTTAATCTATTGACCCTCTATGTTATTGGCTTGTTTGTATGTAAGCTCATATGAATGCTTGGCTAGATAATTACTTGTTTGAGCTACTTGCTGCCTATGATTAATGCGTTTGTTTTGCTAGAAATATATTGAAGAAACCTCAAACATAATTGAACTTGTCCATTATACAAACCTTGTGTACCTACCTGTATTCAAAGGGTAAGGGCACAAGGTTGGGCGTCGTACTTGAGATGTCAAGATAAGGCGGACCATGTCGATAAAAGGGTTGGCTAATTATAGCACCCTTATGGACTCTTCCAATGGGAAGCTAGTCAATGTCCATGATATGTTGTTGAGTATAATGGAAATAACTTAAAATATGCTTTGTATAAAAGAATGTCGTTAAGTGTTTCACGCCCTTTTTCTTCTTCTTGCTTCTTATGATGTTTCTAGCCAAGCAACTTTTATACTACTCTTAAAACCGTGATTACATGTTTTTCATGGTGTACTTAATGCTTTAGCATTAATATGTTTTGTTTATTGGATTTGTAGTTACCAATTTAAGATCCTCTACACTCAAGACTTTAAGATCTGGAATGAAACACCAATGAGTACTCTTGAATATAGAAATGGGTACATATCTCTTATGTCCATGTTTAGCATCTTATTGTCTCTTTAGTCTTGTTTTTATTTTCTTTTACATATATATACACTACATGTGTGAAATATTTGTGCCATTCTATGGACAGATGCCCAAGTCCACTCGCCTTTGGCTATGTATCCATTAGGACTGTGGACTAGGATCACAAACAATTCGGTGAAAAATGGTATTAGAGCCATACACACATGCCTCTATGTGTGTTTAAGGCATAACATATCTTAAGAACTCAAGGAGGACTAAAATTCTTTCCTTATAGTATAGAGAGTCTTCTAGAATCTCATCTCTTCTTTAAGGACCACCTAAGTCACCCAAGTATATGATGATTAGTTGGATTTCTTGTCTTCTCATGTGATTCTCCTCTCATGACAATTAATCACATGAACTCTTGATTTTGGTTAGCTTATGCTCGATGAAACAAAAATTCATTTGAAATCATGAAAGTTGACTAAAGTGATAATGCCATGGTCTAACCTTTAACTGAAAACCCTATCTTATGTAAGAAGGTACTCTTGTAAGTTATGTACTCATGTATAGGTTATGATAACTCAGTGTTACCAAATCTGACATATGTGCTTTCTATGTTTGAGGTAAAAAACACAAATCCTTGGTATGGTGAAATAAGGTGGAACTCATGTTTTGCACCTCATGTTTGAATGAGGTCGCTATTGATTAAACTTATGTTGTCCCTATTTTGATGAAACCTCAAACATATCTAAGCAAAACTCACCCTATTGATATGTATCATGACACATACTCTGATATGACCTTGTCTTTGGACCCCTAGATTATGATGTGAAGACTAGTTACATGAGGAAAATCCCAATCCCCTATTGATTATTATTCCTCTTTGTAAACTCAATTTTGAATCATATAATGGACATGGATCTAAATCTAGCCCTTTTATGATCAAACTCATGAGTTCTCAATTTGACTTCTTGATTTCTAAACTATACCCTTACCTTGATCTTGAAGGGAAGGGAATGAAATTTTGACCTTGATCTTGCAAAATATTGAAGTATGGTTGCCCTATTATGATCTTGATCATCTATATCATGACCCTATGAAGTACGATCTGACAATTGTTACTCACCCTATTCGGAAATGATTGACAACTCATGACTAATGTAGTCTAATGTGCTAGTTTATGGTAGTAGTGTATGTCCCCTGACCTTGTTCACATCCCTACCATGGTTTCCTCTAAATTTTCACTTTGATGATTAATTAGAGTTTAGAAAGGTAACCCCTTCCAACTGATTTTAATTTCTTAACCTATGTCCCTAATAGATCAAATCTATGACAATACTCGATCTTGAAACCCGATTTAATGATGATCTTGGAGATATGGTGTGGTTGAGTATAATTAGTGGCTAGGTTCCTAGGCAAACCTAGGCCTAGATCATTCATCAACTATGAATACCATGAAAATGAACTTGATGTTGATACCACAAAATGTTGAATAATGCTTGAAATGTTGCTCAACTATTGCTCAATTGTTTTATATAGATGAATAGGAATCTAGACCCTAGAATTGAAATGTTTGGACCTATTACTAGGATGTTCAATTTGACTCTCGATATTGAATAATGACATATTGACTCATGATTAATGATCTTGATTTTGACTTGACTCCTATGATCACCCTATTTGGATCTTGAGATTACCCTCGATATATGACTGATGACTTTTATGTTCCCAAACCTCAAAATTTTTAAAGTAATGATTATGTTAACTTTCTCTATCTATGACTCAGGGGTGAGCTCCATATGGACTAGGGTGGGACCTTCCATCGATTTGGAGCATGGAATCACGATGTTGGTCTTGAATTGTTGAAATATGAAATCTCAATCATGGACCCCACCTAAGACAATGTAGAATACAGAACCCCAAATGTTGGGAATGAAAGTCATACCTTGCTATTGAACTCTATTCCTCTGAGCTATAATGTGATCTCTCCAAAATTTTCATCTATAGGATGATCTCTCCCCATTTGTGACTCATATGATGATCTTTACAATTTGATGCTCTATGTGACTGTGTGTTGATATTGATGCTTGATTTCTCAATTTTGAAATAGTTTTGATGATACCAAGTTGATTTTGATGTTGAATATGAAATCTCAAATCACGATCTATGGGTTGATTTAATTTTAGGGATACAATTTCTTTTTAAGGTGGGGAGGATGTGTCAACTTGGAATTTTCTCTCTCTTCATACATATGCTATAAACTTCCTACTTGTATAAGTGTCTCACTCTTGACCTAAATTTTATGATTTAATATGCATTGATGCTAGCTTGTTGTGACATTCTTTTGTTTCTAGACTTAAATTTCAATTCTTAACATGTCACCATCTTATAACCAAATTTGAGCCTAATGAATGTACCGAACTTAATCTATAATATATGTCAATTTGTAGAGCTTCCAATTATCTTTCCATAAATGTAAGAATTGCCTTAATCAGACATCCAGAGCTCAAGTTATGGACTAACAAACTTTGGGTCAATTTCAAGTGTTTTTAATTAAATTTGACTCAATTTCTAACCCTAATTGGGCCAAAACGGTGCGCAGCCCATGTACCCCCTCCCCTTTAAACAGAGATCTGTGAGCTCCCTATTAGACCAATCAAACAATCCAATTTATGGATCATAAGATGTACACTGTTGGATGAACCAAATGTGTATTTCGCCCCAGATCCAACGACTATATGATAGATTCCCCAAATTTTGTACACCTTTTCGGTGGCAATGGTGCCAACCATACCTAACACGACCCTTTCCTACCCTATTTCATAACCAAATAAACCCTTATTTCAACCATTTCTTCCTTTCCTCGATTTCCCCTCTCCTTTCTCGGCCTTCTGTGAACCCTAGCGCCACAACCCTTCAGATTTCATTTTTATACCGCCGCGCAGCCCTATTTGGGCATTTAGTTCTCAACCCTTCTCAGACCGATTCAAGTCTACGATCTTCTTTGTGATGTCACACCAAGGATGAATGACTTATTTTCACATGTCGGCCTGCCTTGGGTTACCTTCCATCAACTCTGAGAGGCAGCTTCATCACAAACTAATGTGGGTGTGCAGGCAGCATGCTCTCGTAAAGAAGACAAAATCAAGACCGTTGAGCAGGGCATGTAGGGCTAGGATGGATTGGCCCTACCCATCCACTTCCATGTATAGTCACATGCAGAAGAATTCGCACGATTGATGTGGGTCAAAGATCTACTATGCATCAACAGCTCCCACTTGTGGCTTCTAGCTATCAAGATGATGGAAAATGGTTGCTTGTTGCACGACACTGCCTTGGAGTGACAGATAGTAGTGGGAAGATATAGCCTTGGTCCAAGCAGGGAGTGCATCATGATATCACACATGAGCTGTTACTCTGGAATCCAAGGGCGCTTACGCGTCACACAATTTTTGGTAATGTCCCCTACCTTTTATCAAAATTTTCAATACAAATCTTCCAAAAATGATAAGTTGCATATCCTTTGGCCAAATATGGCACCAATGGAACCAGTTTTAGGACCTCAATCGACTTGTTTTTCTTTTTATACCCTAAAAAGCATGTCTTTTATGCACCTTTGAATATCTAATGATGTATCTTTCTCTAGAATGGTGATGTCGTTTCAAATGTCACTTCTGCACATAAGTACAATAACCTTTATCCATCTTTTGCTTTGAATCCTAAATTAGATCTTTTGATGTGCACCTTTACTCTTTTGACCTAAAAGTGCCCCTTTTATGCATATACATGATGCCACATGTCTAATTTTGGAACTTTAATATAATTGATCACCATATGTTCACCCTACTTCAAAGTCAGTAATCCTTGCTATGATTTATGCCTAGCTCCCATGTTATACACTCATGTACCCTATTGACTACTTGTAACCTATGTATGACCTCTAACATGTTCTAGATGCATATGTTTATTGTCGGGATCTAATTTTGTTAGAACATAATATAATGATGCACATGATATCTTAGTGACTTCTAGTTAGTAGGATAATCAAGCTATAGTTATACATCCTAACATGTTCTACTTAATGCTCCTATGGCTCAGATATATGACTATATTGCATTGAATGGATCTAATGTGGTTAATTATGACCTTGAATGTATGGACCATGATAATAATCTAAATGTCATGCAACCCCTAACTCTTATAGACCCCATCTATACTCTAATGGTGACAATTTTGCATGATTATGACTCGAATGACTAGTCAGACTATGTTGATACTCATGTTACTTAAGCTTGCTCAAACCTTATGATTGCTTTACCTAATATCATGAAACCCTAATCTTATGATCCCTAATCTTAGTTGGGATGTGTCACCCTAAACTCTAGATGAATCCATGATGTATGATCTAACTTGATAATGAACTTACATGACCTAGTTGAGATATTGGAATCAATGATGAATGGTTTGATACCTAGACTTAGGTGACACATCCAACCTACATGATTATGATTAATGATACCTACTCTTTTTGATATTAATCCAACTATACTCATTTGTAATGCCATGATATTTATGATGACCTAAATGCCAAGATCTAGTCAAAGCTACTAGTTATGCTTTTCTAATCAATAGTTAGTCTTGTGCTCTACTCAAGGTATGCTTAATCTCTTGACCTACTATGTTTTGTATTGTTTTTATGTATGCTAATAATGAATGTTTATCTAGATAATTACTTGTTTGATCTACTTGTTCCCTATGATTAGTATGTTTGTTTTGCTAGAAATATGTTGAACAAACCTCAAACATAATTGAACTTGTCTATTATACAAACATTGTGTACCTTCTTGTATTATTGGGGTAAGGGTACAAGGTTGGGTGCCTTAAGATGTCAAGATAAGGCGGACCATGTCGATAAAATGTTTGACTAGTCTTGAGCACCCTTCCAATGGGAAGTTGATTAATGGCCATGATATGTTGTTGAGTATAATGAAAATACACTTAAAATATGCTTTGTATAAAAGAATGTTGTTAAGTGTTTCACTCCCTTTTTCTACCTCTTACTTCTTATGATGTTTCTAGCCCAGAAACTTTTATACCACTCTTAAACTATGGTTACATGTTTTTCATGGCATAGTTAATGCTTTAGAATTAATATGTAGTAGTTTCCAAATGAAGATCTACTGCACTCAAGACTCTAAGATCTGTAATGAAACACCAATGAGTATTCTTGAATATATAAATGGGTGCATATCTCTTATATCCATGGTTAGCATCTTGTTATCTCTTTAGTCTTGTTGTTATTGCTTTTACACACACACACACACACACACACATACACACACACACACACACACACACACACACACACACACACACTATATATATATATATATATATATATATATATATATATATATATATATATATATATATATATATATATATATATATATATATATAGAATGCTCGCGCGGGTAGTGAAATGAATTTACCCATGTTTTGAGACACGGTGGCATCTATTGCAATTAGGAGCGTCATCTGCGAGAACACTCGTCTCCCGAATATACAGTCCCAACTCTACCAGCGTATTTTGGATTGTCTCTTTGACTGCAACGCTTCGTCCGCGACCTCCCACCAATCTAGGTTTTCACCTACGACATGATCAACATCAGTGCCACCGTCCTGAGCCTGAAAATGACATCCCTTTGAGGCATTATCTCACGGCGATGTCTATTGGTACTCAAGATCACTACTTCATCCCTTTAAAATCAACCCCTCCAGCAAGCCAAGCGCTTATGCCCTGGCTGCGGACGCACATGTCAGGGTTCCACACTTGTCGCACCTGGCCCCAGCTTCGGCAGTGCTAATGACACGGTCGATGATGATGAGGACACTGCTACATGAAAGCCTCATCTCTCTCAACGAACTCCACGACATAGATGGCGTACAGTTGGTGGCGACAGAGACTGGCTTCGATGTTTTTTGGGTCCACGACTTCAGTTGGGGTAGATGCTTCCATCACACATCAACCACTTCGACTAATGCAATCGAGAGTGTCATCCTCCCAAAATACAGTATGGATGAAGTCTGGGAAATGGAGGTCGGCAGTGACGGTGCTTGGGCGAGACATCGCTTGTTGAGATTTTGGATGAACTTTCTAGCAGAGGATGTCATTCATGTGAGATAAAAGTGATGGATTTCAGTGGGCAATGTAAAACAACGCCGTGGGCTGGATGGCCGCGACTGTCGTAGCCATAGAGAGGGAGGCCAAAACGGTGAGGTTCATAGTCCAAGAGAGACGACATGGTAGCCAGAGAGAAGACATGATTGTAAAGAAGGAAATCCAGGGTGATGTAGAGCAATAGAAATTGATTCAATCAATCGCCATCTGCAGATTAATACAATGGTTCTAACACAAATGATGAATTTTATAGTAATATTGTCTTACAAAATGCCAATAATCAGATGTCTACTAGAGCACATTGAAGAGATTATTTCTTTCCGCTTGGGACTTCATGTAATTGCCCATCTTGTGCTGGTTTGAGTTTTGTGTGAGCCGTTGTAGTAGTTTAATAGGAAAAAAATTCCAGATGAGTCTAGGATGGAGCTCGTTAATTAGTTGTGGCTGAGATCTGTTAACTCGATGCCATTTGACCATTTGAAGAGAATCAAGAGAATTCTTGAGAACTTAATGTTTTTGATACATGTATTTGTCTATATACTAAGTTTGATAATTTGATGACAGGGGAGTTAGGAGGACAGTGCTACCACAGGGATTAAGAATAGATGATCTTAGAAGAATATTAAAAATCAGATCGATGTGAAAATGCTTATTTATTAATGCTTATCTATACACAGTTTGTGGATTAAGTACGTAAACAGGAAGACATATGCTTTGATTTTCACTGTTAGTTAGAATGAACATCACCTATTTGTAAAAATGATGATCATATATTTTGTTGTATCGTCGTGATATATCCAGATTTTATAAATGTGATAAAAAGATGAGATTGTGAAAAAAATTAACAGACCTCGTTCAGTGAAGAGATTGCTCATCTCTGTAATGGCATTTTGACACGTAGTCGGGCAGTACCACAATATTTTATTAAGGAAATACTATGTGCAACTGGATGTTGTATGTCCTCATGTCACCGTTTTGGTGGATTCCATTGAATTTTTGTTAAAGCAAGCATACAACCCATATGAAACAATTATCTATATAGAAAGAATAAACTATAATATGTTACAAGGAGCAATCTGTAAAGACCCATGACTATGGTGCCCATCAAGGCCAGGACAACTATAATATGCATGATTAAATTGTAAGGTGAGTGGTTATATTGTTGTACATAGAGAAATTGTAACATGCATGATGAAACAGTAAAGTGAGTGGATATTTTGTAATGGATATAAAGAAACTATAATGTACATGAACAAATTATAAGGTGGGTGGATATTTTGTAATGTGCATAGCGAATTTGTAATGTGCATTATTAAATAGTAATGTAGGTGGACATTGTGTAATGTATATAAAGAAACTGTAATTTGTAGGAACAAATTATAAGGAAGGTGGATATTTTTAATGTACACAGAGAAATGACTATCCATAGTGCAAACTAACACCTACATTACGGTTGACTCTTGCCTATTACTGTCCATATTATAGATGGTACTTGCTTATTACAATATGAGTATCTATATTGCAAATTTGTCTCCTACATTATGGTTGGCTCTTGCCTATTACAATGTGACTGTCCATATGGCATATGACACTTGCTTAATACAACATGACTATCCATATTACAAAATTGTCACCTACATTACAGTTGCCTCTTTCCTATTACAATGTGACTATCCATATTACAGATGACACTTACTTATTACAATACGAGTATCCATATTACAAAATTATCACCTACGTTACGGTTGGCTCTTGCCTATTATAATGTGACTGTCTCTGTTACAGATGACACTTTCTTATTATAATATGAATATCCATATTACAAAAATATCATCTACATTACGGTTGGCTTTTGCCTATTTCAATGTGAATGTCCATATTACAAATGACACTTGCTTATCACAATATGACTATCTATATTACAAAACTATCACCTACATTATTGTTGGCCCTTGCCTATTACAATGTGACTGTCCATATTACAGATGACACTTGCTTATTACAATATGAATATCCATATTACAATATGTCACCTACATTACGAACTCTTGCATATTACAATTGACTGTCCATATGACATATGACACTTGAAAATTACAATATGACTATCCATATTACAAAACTGTCACCTACATTACAGTTGGCTCTTGCCTATTACAATGTGATTGTCCATATTACAAATGATACTTGCTTATTACAACATGACTACCCATATTACAAACTGTCACCTACATTATAGTTGGTTCTTTCCTATTATAATGTGACGGTCCATATTACAGATGACACTTTCTTTTTACAATATGAGTATCCATATTACAAAATTGTCACCTACATTACAATTGCCTCTTACCTATTACAACGTGACTGTCTATATTACATATGTCACTTATTACAATTTGACTATACATATTACAAAACTGTCACTTACATTACGGTTGGCTCTTGCCTATTACAGTATGATTGTCCATATTATAGATGACACTTGCTTATTACAATATGACTATCCATATTAATAACTGTCACCTACATTACAGTTAGTTCTTGCCTATTATAATGTGACTGTATATATTACATATGCTTATTACAATTTGACTATACATATTACAAAATTGTCACCTACATTACGGTTGGCTATTGCCTATTACAGTGTGACTGTCCATATTATAGATGACACTTTCTTATTACAATATGACTATCCATATTACAAACCGTCACCTACATTATGGTTGAGTCTTTCCTATTACACTTACTTTTGTGTGATGGTGTTACATTTAGTGTCGGTTAGACACTTTTTGTGTCCTGGTACTACTTTCAGATAGTTACTTTTTTTATCATGTTGTTACTTTTCCAAGACAGTTGTCATCTATGTAATTTATGCCATATGTACTGACATTAATGATGGCCTGAAAAATCTGTCCTCTTTCCGGTCATTCCATCAGACCTTTGCCTATTGTTCTATGTTGACCATGCTTTTCTTTAACTCCTTTATATCAGCGACGATCTCATCCTACTTAGCAGCAGAGTCATGGTCCCAAGAAGTCAACCTGAATATTGATTGATCTGTAAGATGCAGGTGGAGAATTTCATCGAGCACCAGGACGCCTTCCGCCAAAGGTCATTCTGCCACTGCAGCTGCTGTTCATGATTGGCACCGAGGATCATCACCAATAGGAGGCACATTCCGAGGAGGTGGTTATAGCCAGCGTCGCTGGGCCAATTCTATCACAGGCGGACATGAAAATCAAAGATGAAGCTAGGGAGAAGTTGTGTATTTTCGAACAGGAAAAGGAAATTGTCGACCAGGTTGGCACTCACGCCAGGCACCAGATCGAGATGACCGAGAGGGGGCTAGCTAATGCAAGTCAGTTCACGCTGGAATCCACTGGCAACTACTCACTAGGCTTCCTCGTCTCTGACAACCTTCTCGACCTCGCCGTCATCCACATCCCCTCCTCTGCCCCAGTATGGCGAGCAACGACCACCCTCCAGTGGTCCCAATCCGTCTCCGTCTCCTTCAACGACGCCCTTGCGCTCTCCAATCTGCACTCTAGAATCCTGTGGTCGACATACGGACAAACCGACGATCGCGTCATCCTACTCCCTTCCTCAAACCTCCAGGTCCTAGGTGGGGGCGGCATAGTGCGCTGGCAGAGCTTTGGCCATCCAGCCGACATGATCATCCAAGACCAGAACCTCAGCTCCTCGATGGCTCTCACATCCCCCGACAGTAAGTACGCCATGCGTCTGGGCCCTAGCTACATGGTCTTCCCAACTCGGTGGCAGAAGCTGATGCACTGGAAGGAAGGGGCGCTCCAAGCTGCAGCTCAAATTGAGGCCGAGAAGGGCCCCATCTACTCAAATCGAGGCAGTACGGGTGCCACAGCCACTGTTCCACGATTTCGAGCCGACGATGGTTGCTGTAGACCTGGTGTCGAGCTTGCGCACCACACTGCCGTGAAGCAGCTCCCAAATCCACTCTGACAGTTCAGTTATGACAAGCTCCAGCGCACGACAGCCGAGTTCACGCTCGCAAAAAGTTGGGCCAGGGTGGGTTCAGGCCTGTGTTCAGAGGGGGTTTGCCTTTTCCTGTTGCCCCCAAAGGGGTATTGGTCGAGCATGTTGTCGTCAAGCTCATGGACTCCGGGTCACTTCAGGGTGAGATCGAGCTCTCGTTGGCGAATGAAACAAATGATATTATGTTTATTTACAAAGTCTGCCACCATGATCAGACACGGGTAGCAACTTTTAAGTACCTGCGCGGGCAATGAATACAAACCCTATATATATATCTTGTGTGACATATTTGTGCCATTCTATGGATGAACACCCAGATCCACTCACCTTTGGCTATGTATCCATTAGGAGTGTGGACTAGGGTAACAAATAGTTCTGTGACAAGATCATTAGGGTTCCACTCATCCTAAGATTTTATTCGGGGATGATTGCAACTTCACACTGATCATCCGGTAATTTAAGTGGTATGCCTCAAACTACCCGTACTTTATAAAATGTGTAATTCAGCCATGCAGTACATGTTTTAGAGTTATTTGGATAATTACATTGTATGCTAAAAGTTTCTTTACCTTTTCTGCTAGTATCATATGTGATTCATATATTCACATTCCTAGTTATTTACATCTATACCTATATCTATATATGTTCATTGTATATACTCTGGTTATCTCTTTTACCTGTTGTGTTACCTACTTTAACTAATTCAATTACACAACCTACTTGTAATCAATAACTATTATAAGTTGTTATATCATATTGGTCTCACCCAGTGGTTCTCCACACCTTTTAGGTGATTATAAATACGTTCAAACCTTTGGTGGTGAGGAGCCTCATTTTGGAGATCTATAGATATTAGAGGTAAGTGTGGTCTTACTTAGAGTCCTAGAGTCATCCTTGTACTCTCAGGACTGGGAATGTTTTTTTAAGTGATGTATATCAACTTGAGTTTTTGGTTGTATGCCATTTATATTGTAGTTGTTATACATGTTTGGCAAGATAGTTTTTGAGACTACCAAACACATGTAAAGTTACCCGATATGAATATATATGTGGAATTGGGCCTTTATGTAAATATTTCTTAAAAGTATTCAAAAAATTTGTTTAGTTTTATATCTACACCTTATTGGTAATATGGTTAATTAGTGTTTGATCGACATTTTGGTTTGAGTAATCTCAATTTGTGTGAGGTGTTGTCACATGAACTACAATTGATCTTTCTACAAGCTTCTTTTTAAAATTTTCCTGATGAAATCATCATAGATCAATTATTTGATTATCTATTTTTTTGAAAATTCAACAATAGTTAAATGTAAGGAATTATCTCTTTCAAAATATTTATCGATATCCAAACAAAGAGAATTAAGGAAAAATAAAAGACTTGGGATCCAAATTTCACATCTCTGATCTCTTTTCCTTCTTAATATCCTTTCCTAGATGCACATACGATCACTAATGATCTAATATCACACTCAAAATGAAGTTTCAAATATTAAACCAATATGAAATCACTCAAAATTTGAAAATTTGACCAGGATTGGATTGATCTTCCTTGTGAAATACTTTTAGAAGAATGTTGTAGTCTTCTAGGCTTTCCACAAGGAAGACTGAAGAAACCCAGCACAAGTAGTGTCCAACAAATTAATATGGTATGTGTCACACTAAGGGGTAGGATCCTAATACCACTCAAAATTAGGGCATACATGTTTCCCAGAACAAGAAATACACATCCTTTTTTGTGAACCTTCAACACTCTAAAAAACTATAATTATAATATACCCAACTAGGTATATCTCTAACCATGTACTTCATATCCCCTTTTCCTTAAGGATTGGTTGTAAGTACCTTTTCACTAAATCAGATGATAGGAGTACCAAGATATTACCTCTTTTTTTATGCAAAAATTTCACAATTCAAATATTTTATTGTAGTTAGTACACATGCTCTTTAGTGTGGGTTGAGATACAAATTCACTACTTAATAGATTTTAATTTTTTTAAAGGACTCTATAACCTTCTTAGGAAGATATTTAGTGGAGGCCATAAAATATATTAATCCAAAATACTTCAATGGGTAATAAGTTATTGATTAGATGCTTGGTGCTCCAACTTGTGAAATGGGCTATAATAGGTCACCAATAGTGAAAACCAACATGGTAATTAAATTTCCTTAATTGTCCTAGCTGTAAATTTTCATAAAAATTGGAAACCCTATGTATCTAAACTAAATTAGTAAAGAGAACACATTAATATTGGTTTTAGTACTATATAATCTAATATGCAATCAATTTTTTATTAGATTTTTTTATCTATCCTCTACCACACACCTTCCATTTTTACTATTCACACTGGACCATCAGTTAGATGGTTGTTCTTGTATGCTACTCATCCAACGACCATCGGGTCGTAATAAACCTCCAGTCGGGATCGAGTTTAGCATAACACAGTAGCAAGTGCCTTCTCTTTGGATTTTCTCCTCCCCTCTCTTCCCTTTATTTTTAGATATTCATTTTCCTTTAGATTCCTCAATAATCCCACACTAAATGGTGCTATGTTCTATACCTAATTCTTTTCCTAGAAAAAAACCCCAAATTTGACCCTCTCTATTGACTTCCCTAGATGCCACAACCCCAAGTCCCATCTATATAAGAATATTTCTAGAGCACCATTGACCCTTTAGCAACCTCCTATACAATGAATTTTCCTTTACTTATGCAATATTACTGAGTAACTTCTTTTTTGGTGACCGAGAGAACCCACCCCGGGTGAGCCTGGCATGGTAAACGCTCGTAGTCCTCATCACCTCATATCCCAATCCAGGAATTATTGGGGGTGGCATGCCATGAGGAGTCCAACTAGATCCTCATATAGTGTTGATGATCATCTAGTTACAGGAGTTGGACTATGAACCGAGACCTTAAATCCTAGCGCAAGAGATGCAACATGGAAGAACTATATCTATTAAGTTTCAAAATTGTCCTTGCAATGATTCTATTTTGTCACTCAACTAAAGGGTAAATTGACTTTTTGTTTTCCTTCAGAAGCCACTTAGTCGTGTGTGTTTCTGACTCTGCATTTTTACAGTACATCCCTATCACACACAATCATAAAAATATTATACACAAACTAGTGCTTTGAGAAGGTTCTATTAATAAATCTTAGGAAATACATTAAAATAAATAAATCATGAGTAATTATTAGAATATCAAAATATTAGAATATACTATTTTTATAATATAAATTATACATTGTTTATCTAGCTAGGTTTTAGGACCTAAATCAATATAGTTTAAAAGTCAATTTCTAGGGTTTCAATGTTTGATGGTAGTAAACCCTAAGTTCATGTATAAATGTTGTTAGGTGATTTGAGACTATGATTTTGGACGCATGATTTTATTGTAGACCTTTAAGTCTATACATCAGGTATGTGTATCCTCTCAATCTATATTTGAGCATTTATCAACTTATATCTAAGTTTCCCTATAATTAGGCATAAAAATGCTATTAATCCTCTCTTTGAATATTTTTGATAATTACTTTGGAGTAGTATCCAATATACCTAATTTCACTTTTATTCTCTACTTAATTATTTTTGTATTTAGTTACTTTCAGTATTTACCCCATCTTCCTTATTTTGGACTTGTATGTTCTCTTTTGTACTCTAAGTTGATAAAGGATTAAATTACACATATTTTCACACTATTTGCATGCAATATGATTGGACTTATATGATCTAGGATAGTGGTGCCTTTTCACATCCATAAATATTAGATGTGTCTTTCTATCCAGGGTGGATCTTTCCACCCAACCATACATATTACATGCCTTTCCACCCAACCTTGGTTGAGAATAGTATGGTCTTCCAACCTTTATTTACATAGTTTTAGTCTACTTAGAATCTGCATGCATTGCGTTATTTGTTTTGATTGTGAAATTATTAGAAAAGGCACAAACTTCATATCAAACTACTATTTTTCATTCATTTAAAACTATTACTTATAACTATTGTTGTCATTAGTCTTGCCTTTTACTGGCTACTTGTATGTTTACGTCCTTATTTAATTGGAACAAAGTTGTACTTATATTGTATCTTTAATGCTAGACATTTATCTAATTATAAATGTACCCTTTTGACTGGTACATACCTTTCTGTCTTTTTTATTTTTCTTGATGTTGGTCCCAAAGCACTCATTCATATGTGACTTAGAGAAGATCATCGAGATGATCTTACTTTAGATATTGAGGCCTATGGAATAACTTGAGATGTCAAGGTTGCCTTACGTAATGGGTCCCTTGTATGGACTTAAATTGTACCTTTCCTTTATGTAGTGTCACCCTTGGTGAAGAACCATGTACAATTTGAAAATATAATAGTTTTATTTTCTTTTACTACAATAACCAATGCTTGATGTATAATTCTTTTGAGAAATAAAAAGTACCTCCATTCCATCATACTTATTGATGTTTGGTTTGGATGGGCCTTATTCTGTTGATTAATTAAACTATAAATTGAACATAAGGAACAATGAATGAAATGATGTTCATAGATATAAAGAATTAATTCTCTAGGATTCCAGACTCAATATAGTGTGATTCATACATGAGTTCTCTTCATTAACATAAATTACTTTTGATTTTTTGGATTAGGCACATGTAGATCGGATGACCCACTCTCATAGTGTAGTACACTACTTAACTTAATTACTAGCCCACTTTTGTAGTATCATATAAGAGATTATATGATTACAACCTTCCTCTGAACAATGAACCTCACAATTTTTAGCCCACTTTCATGGTGCATTATTAATTATGTTGAGAATTTTTTTTCTTTCCAATTGTTGATACCTCTCTCAGAGTGATTAAGAATCTAAATCATATCCATGGTTATTAAGAATCTAAAGATCATGCAAAATTGAATGAACTTCCATTATCAAAATCTGAAGTAAAGAAATATTATAACTAAAACAAGATAGTCATGCACAGAGTAAACACCAAACTACTCTTGGGTCCTAGAGAAAAGGGGATTATCCCCTCTTGCTCAACATGATATCACAAGAATATTTAGAGAAGAATAATAACATAAGAACTAGAAAAACTCCTGCAAAAAGGTAATGAAGATGGTCCTCTATGAACATTTTTGCAACCAGACATCATTTCATCCATCAAACTACTATTCAAAGGTGTCAAGATGTTCCTCGATCCATGTCGTCTCATGCTCCTCTATCTATTTCTCTTGTGAAAAATGTGATACCGTAGTTTAATTCTACCTATTAGGTTTTGACTAAAGAGCCAAAAAAGTCACTTATCCAACACATCAATGGATGCCAATTCTTCTAATTGAGTTTTCTAGGGAAATCTCACTGTTACTGACTTCCACCATTGGATGTTGATTCTTCTAATCAAGTTTGTTAGGGAAATCTTAGTGATACTAACTTGGAAATCAGAACCACCAACTTTGTCTTTTACTTGACTAGTGTAGGATTGAGCCAGTGCCACCAGGCTAAGAGTTTGTGGTACATACATTTGACTGAGGTTTTCTGATCCTTGTTTTTTGAAACCATCTAGTTTGCCATCAATGGTATTGACTACACATCTCAGTAGTACCGAGGTGTATTTTGGTTATACTGAGGTGACTCTATGAATATGCCTCCTCCCTGTTCCATGTCGACGGTACCAACATCCTTCAATTATCATCATTTTCTCTAAAATGGAACAAGCAATGCATCATGATACTATAGATTCTGTAATTTTGAATAAATTGTGTTAAAACTAGATAAAAGGGATACACATGAGTTTCACTAGCTATTTTGACATATGATACATGAAACATGTGAATAATAATAAAAAAATTCTCCATAAAATAGGTCTAAAATATCCTACAAAATTGCACCATAAATGCATGTATCAAAATCCCCTAATACTAAATATTTCTTGTCCTTTAGAAACACTACTTGGTATTTGGTTGAAAAATAAAAAAAGAGACATATATGCAAACCAAATCAACGTAACCATCCTTCATTTGAACGACCCAACCTGGTCCTTTCCAAATAAAAGCAAACATATGCTATACAAGTGACCAAATACAAAAAAAAACCAAAACTAGATCCCTAGAAACACAAACAGGTCAAAGCAAATAGACTTCATGAAAAGTAAAAATATACTGAGTGTATCACATGATCTCCCTATCTATACTACTATGATCAGATTTGATATTGTTCCCTGAGTATTCATGAATGAGGGGAATAAGCCATTATAATAGCCTACCATTCAGTGTAGTGGATGGATGAAATGGGTGGCGTGAAACAAGATTCACATATAATCCAAGTCATTTATGCAATAGAACAAAAATGATACGCTTAAATGATGAATGCAATGAAGGTTTATGTCTCATAATGCCTAATGTTTCTTGTGGAATGATGGATGCCTGATCCTCATGATGAATATAGGTAGAAAGGTGATTATGAAAATATCTCCATAATATCTATGTTTTACAATTTAGAAATATTGTATTCTTATTTTTAAATACTTTTCCTCCATTCTCCTTTTGCCTTCCATTTTTTTTTAATTTCCCTTCTATTTGCAATTTTTTAATTTATAGATATCGTATTCTTATTAGCAATATATATATATATATATATGTATGTATGTATGTATGTATGTATATGATAGGTCTTTAAAAAACTTTGAGAAGGAATAAGGATGTACAATTTTTTTCTCTCCTGATTTAGAAAAGATATGGAAAATGTCAAATTACACATTATGCAGAATGCTACACCAAATGCAAACTATATGGATTTTTTAGTGGAAACTAACTTATAAAAAATTATCTACTCATTCAACTATGTTTTCATTTATAGATGCAAAAGTAACACTATAGTCTTCCTATCTTATAATGTATTGCAATCAAAAAGAGGAAAAATCATTTGGATCATGTATTCATACTATGGTGGTGATGGATGCGAGGGTGGATGAGATCATATGACCAGGAGACTAAATATTTCTAACCATGATACATCTCTCCTCTATTAACTTATGCACCAAGATGATCCAAAATTTATTCTTGAATCAACATAAAATGTCATACTATTGCTTGGTCATATTGGGTTGAAACACCATCATCATTTCCTAAGTCAATGTTGAATTAGGTGTTAATTTCTCTGCCAATGTCTTTTGATTGATTGTTCCACTTAATTCCTAAGTGCACTCTTAAACAATCCAATTCAATTTTGAAATGGTATACATTGACCATGACCTCAAATGACACATAGGAGAAATTAATTATGAATCTACAATTACGCTAGATAGCTGTGGATTGCATGAAAAAAATAAAATAAAATTTTAAAGCAAACATGAAAAATAAGGACAAATAAAAAGGAAAATGATAGAAAGATGCAAGATAAGATGTAAGATGAAGATCCCATTCCTTAACCCATATGCTTGAATTTATAAATGTCCTCATTATGGAAATGAAAACTTAGAGGTGGAATGGGTGTACCATGAACTCAAGCATCTCATAGAGGGAAGGTTCTTAGAAGAAAGTGTGGGTACGATGGATAGAAGGTGTCAGTAAACTAAGGTAGATCAACTGACATAGGTGATCATAGATAGTTTGTTGAGTGTACTCCACATTGATATTGATACTATTTAAAGTTTTCTTGGTTGAAAAATAGGAGGCACCCATTTATGAATATCACCCATTGTTTCATGAAGTTCTACTCATGATTTTGAAAGATCTTATCTTGTTGTGAAGCAAGTTGTGTCATGGTAGCATATTGCTGCTAACCTGTATGATTAGGGTTGAGCATGTTGTACATGCTCTCAAAAGAGTATGGGCTCCCCTATGGTTGAGTTAGAGTGGACGAAGATGCACAATGGAAATGTGAAGTGTGATACAACCTCCTTCTAGGCCTCACTGCTATAGTTTCTACTTCCATGAACTCCTCCTTGTCATTTGACTTTCTCGTATTTAGTCCCTCACACATAATCATCTAGTTAGCAAAGGTTTTTGAGGTCTGTAAGGTCAAAAATGGGTTATGGGAGAGCTTACTCAGCTATCTTAGAGACATGGTAGAGAGACCTTCCATGATTGGTGAAGAACTACACATTCTGAAAGTGTGTGAACTTGACCCAGCAGGCTTCCCATTTATTGGCCTGGTGTGTTGAGCAAGGAAGAACACCTAGAAAGAAGCAAGAAAATTGATGGTGATTGCTTCATAAGTAGGACACTCACTTAGGAACATGTAAGTTTTCCTCATCCCTTGTCCCCCCCCACACCTTATGCTTGTTCTTGGTGAAGCTAAGCTGCTTGGTGATGGCTTGGTCTTTGTAGTGTGTGGCTTTAAGCTCATGTTTTTGTAGATTGGTGTAGTGTTTCTTCTGCTTGCCACTCCCTAGAATGAGGCATGTCTTGGGGATGAGATGAGAGGAAGCTACCACAAATGTGGCTCCTTATTGGCGAGGCATTTTTCTTAGCAAGAAGAGAATGGAGATGAAGAGTAAGATCTCAGTGTAGCGGTTGATTGTCAAGGAAGCACTCATAGATGCATGTGGTATTTATGGGTATATCAATGCCAAAAAATGCCATAGGTAGAAATAATAAAAAATATGGTTTGACCCAAAAATAAGTCGATGCCACTGATTTGGAAGTCGGTGGTATTGAAGTCTATAATAAAAAGTCACAACAAAGTCCTTATGGGTGGTCAATAACACAAACTTGGAAGTCAATGGTACCAACTTTTTCCTATGCATGCACATGTAACACACCCCTCAAGCATATTCTATATGCATTAAATATAAAGAAAATAAACAAAGATGACTATGTAAATCTAAACCCAATGAAATGAAAATAAAACATGTGGATTTACTACCACCAAACACCCTTTTTTAATGTCATAGGCTCGACAAAAAAGAATCAAATCAAGAAATGAATAAGGGCTGAAGTTCTTCATGCCCAATCTTTCCCCCATAGTAATGCTTCAACATGTGGTTGTTGATATTAAACACTTGTGAGTCATCGTTCAACTCTACTGCTCTGTGTGGGGAATTCCTTCACCACTGTGTACATGCCTCTCCATCTAGATCTCAATTTCCTTGAGTACAACTTCATCCTCAAGATGAACAACAATTTCCATGGTTGGAATGCCATACAAAGAATGTGCCTATCACATATCTTCTTTGTACTCTCTTGGTACAACCTCACATTATCAAAGGAATCTAATCTAATCTTGTCTAGCTTATTCAATTCTTTACGTGCCCACATAGCCCTATGTTAATTAAACCAACAAATGACACCGTGCCATAGGCTAGTCTGTAGGGTGTGGGACCAATGGGGTCTTAAAAGAAGTTCTATATGCCCAAAGGGCATCATTGATCTGCATACTCCAATTGGTGTGTGTTAGAGAGTGTTTTTTCTATAATGATTTTCACCATCCTATTGGAGATCTCCAACTGACCCTAAGTCTGGGGATGGTAGGGTGTATCTACATGACGTGAAATCCCATACTTCTTCAACAAATCATTGAACTGGATGTTCATGAAGTGTGAACCCCCATCACTGGTTGTCACCCTTGGCACTCCACATCAGCAAAATTTGTTATTCTTCACAAACCTACAGATAATATATAAATTCGAATTTAGAGACACAAATGGCCCCATATAATGAATCCTACACAAATCAAAAACCTCAACTTCATGAAAAATAGTTGGGGGCATTTCATATCTTTTGGATATATTGTTTTGTTTAACACATTACACCTCTTCACATAGTTATAAGAATCCAAGAATAATGATGGCCACTAAAAACTACACTCCAAAACTTAGGCTTCTTTTCTAGAGCTTGCATGTTGCCTCATGTGGACAATGAATGCCAATGAGAAAGAATTCCCTCCACATATCACTCAGAAACACAATGCTTAAGATGACATCCCTACACTATTTCAAAAAGATAAGATCATACCAAATAAAATATCACAAAGACAAGAATGATTTCTTCTTATCTTGGTAATTCCAATTACCTGGAATCACCCCACTTGCTAAACAACTCACAATGTTAGCAAAGCAAGGGTCTCTATGCTTAACATACAATAACTACTCATCTAGAAAAGCTCTCCTAAATGGGTACCTCCAACTCAGTCTCACCCACTCTCTCTAGATGCGAGAGGTGGTCTTCCACAATATTTTCTATGCCAGCCTTAGCCTAACTTCTACCTTAGATTCTTGCAAGTGAAGATCCAACGAATCAATCTGGGATTTGCTTCATTTTTCTACAGTAAGTAGTAAATCATGACATGGTCTGTCCAAATATTTTGTCCCAATTAAATATTATTGGAATTTAAGGAATGCAAACACAATAGAAAATAGTCTTTTTTCTATTGTGGTATACTTTAAGTGGGCATCATTCAGAGTGCGGGAGGCATCATAAATCATAGATAAAGCATGATTTTCCTTTGTCTCAAAACTACTCCAACTACACATTCAAAAGCATCACACATCAACTCAAATGGGAGGGTCTAATGTGGAGCCACCACCACTGGTGCAGAGATAAATTTCTTCTTCAAACCATGAAAGGCATTTAAACGTTACTAATTTAAATAAAATTCCACATCCTTTTCTAAAAAAAGGTTTCATGATGTTTGTAAAATCTTTGTTAAATCATAGATAAAGCTTGCATGTCCTAGTAAGCTCCTTATTGACTTCATTGATGACAATGGAGGAATCTTAGGGATAACCTCATTCATAACTGGATCAACCTCCATACCCTTGCTAGATACCTTATGTCCTAAGACTATCCCCTCATGTACCATCATATGGCATTTTTTCCCATTTCAAGATGATATCAGTGCCCTCACATCTTTGTAACACCCAATGTTGAATCAAGAGAAGTCCATGAAAGACTTCCCATAAATACAAAAAATCATTCACAAAAACTTCAAGGCACCACAACACACCACCATATCATAAAAGATGGCGAGCATTCATCTTTAGAAAGTTGTGGGCTCATTACAAAAACCGAGTAAATTTTAGTGGTAAGAAAATGTGCCATATGGACAAGTGAAGGTCAAATTATCTTAATCCCCAAGATCTACATAAACATAATTGTACCCTGAATAATCATCCAAAAAGAAAAAGTGAGACCAAACAATGAGCTGCTTAAAAATCTGGTCAATGTAAGGTAATGAAAAATAATCCTTAAGCATAGTGGCATTGAGGCGATAATAGTCGATACAAACACACCAACTAATCACTAGCCTAATAGACACTTATTCATTTGTAGAATTTGTGGTAGATGCCATACCACCTTTCTTTGGGACCACATGTGTTGGACTTATGCATTTGGAATTAGAAATTGCATAAATTATATCGTGCTAATAGGAGCTTGGTTACCTCCCTCTCACCACCTCAATAATGATTGAATTAATCTCCTCTAAGGTTGTACAATTGGCTTGGTTCCTTCTTCCATGCGTATTTTGTACTTGTAAAGGCCAGAGAAACCCCTTATACATGATTGACCACCCAAATGCTGCATCTTGGTTCTTAAGCACTGATATCAGATCCTCCTCTGAGATGCTCAGTAAGGAAGAGATGAACATGATAAGCTTCTCATATACCACTAGGAAAGTATACTTCATATTTGGTGGCAGTTTCTTTATTTCTAGATTGGGAGGACACTTGAATGATGACACCAACAGAGGTGGTAGTGGACCTATGTTATCAAAGTGCTTTGTATGGAAAGTTGGTAATGTGTTAAGAAATAAGGCACATTCCTTCATAAACTCATAATGAATGCTTACCTTTGTGAGATTCATCATACTTGCAATCAGTCAGAGGCTGAATAAGAATGTTTCACTACTGACATAGCTCCTTAAGAAATATGGGTAGGCACAATAAAATCTTCTAGTTGTTTTGGACATTTATAGGATTGGAAAAAGAGATTGTGTATGCTTCCTCCAATACTTCCACCTAAGGAGATAACCATCATCATCATGATTCATAATGTTTTCCTTGGATGAGAAAGGATTCCCAAGAATAAGGAAACATTTGTATCAATATATTTCACAAATATACATGCTGATGTACTATGCGACATTGCTGGCTTATTTGGATGTTTTGGAAGTTTGAAATCCATCCTATCATCTTCAATCGTAGAGTCAAACTTCCTCTTCCCATATCTAATGTATCATCCATTATATATTGGAATAGTCTGCATAATAATAGCTTGGACTGGTAGTCATCTTGGATCTCCATGACTACAAAATCTACTTGTAAGATTAATCTATCTACCTTGACCAAGGCATGTTCACAAATACAATAGGGCAACACAAAAAAATTGTCATCCAATTGAATCATCATATTTTTCATCTTGATGTGTGGAAATCCCATCTTCTTTAATGTCTTTAGTGGCATAAAATTAATTCTAGCTTGTGAATTGCATAGTGTATCACCTAAGTGAAAACTACCTATTGAAATAGGTACACTAGAGTACCCTAGTTCTTCTCTCTTCCAAGGTAACTTCTAGTGAATCAACACACCTCCCCATGTATAAGCACGATATTAAAACCAACTATCCTCTCTATGCACTAATTATGTCCTTCAAAAATCTACCATAAGAGGGAATATATTCAAGAGTCTCTACCAAAGGAATATTCCCATGAGGCTTGCAAAATATGTCTAAGAACTTTTTGAATTAGTGATCTTCATAAGTCTTCTTAAGATTGTTTGGAAATGGTACAAGCATACCATCTTCTCAAGATGTGGTGATACACTACCTTTCTTAGGGTTTTTTCTCCTGCTAAGCTGGACCCAACAATATCTTCATCTAGCACTTCCTCAGATATCATAACTAGTACACATATTTCCCCTTCAATTGCTACTTCAAGAGTACCTATAGTTTACTCTAAATGCCTATTCTTATTTTGCCATGTTGCTCATTCCTTCTCTATCACCTTCCCACTATGTAGTGTTACCACCTTGGAGTGTTATTTGTAGGATATCAACATTTCCTGGGAACCATTGCGGAGTAGGCTTCTTGAGAAATACTACGTTTACTGCTATTTGGGGAATCTAAGTGTCTAGACTTCTATTTGGGACCCTTGATTCTGCTACTTTCTCTTTACTTGGTTGAGATATGACAAATTCTTGGTTATAAATTTTCCAAACATGTCCTCCAACTTGTCAAACCTAATTGGACCCAGTTCTTGTTGATTTTATTGTGGAATATTTGATTGTTGGGGTGGAGGTAGTTGTTCCTGTGAAGGGTCATGCTAGAAGTTACTGGATTCTTATAAGAAAATTTTGGGTATCTCTATAATGGATACTTATTTCTCCTATTTTTGGATGGTTGTAGGTACATATATTTGTCTTCCTCACCTCCAGATGAGGTGCAATCTTCCTCTCTAATGGCTTTGTAAACTAGGCCATCTATGTCCTGAGCTCCATGGCTTCACATGATTCAATGGCAACTCTGATTATTGCGGGAAGTTCATGTTAATCACCCCAGGATTGATTTTTGGTCATTTTCTTTAGTATCTCATGAAACTTCATTATTTTTTTGTTAGGAAAGAATCTCGATCCTCCACTTTCTAGTATGGTCCTCTCTCCCTTCTGCAAGACATAATAGAAATATTTTTCTTGACTATATAAATTGATCCCATGGTGTGTTATCTTCCTCAAAATAATCTGGTAATGCTTCCAATCCTCTAAATATGATTCATCACATCCTTCTTGAAATTTTGTATATTTTCCACCATCTCATTTGTCTTAAGAGGAGGGAAGTACCCCTCTAAAAACATGTCAATCATTCAATCCTAAGTGTGTATAGACTACAAAGTAAACTAAGAAACCATGTCCTTGCTTTGTCCATAAACAAATAAAAAAATAAATTTAGATAAATCATTATGGTGGATAGTCTATAAATCTTTAACATTTCATATCTTTTGACAAAGCTGATGATGCACTGCATTGGGTCCTCCATGCTATGCCCATGGAATGCTTGTAGTTTAAACAAGGAAACCCGACCTGGATCTATTTGGTAGCTTCCCACATTAAATACTTGTCTCCTAATAGGACACAATTGAAATGTGGATGAAGTTGCCTTTACTTTCTCCCAGATTCTCTACTCATCATCTAAAACTATCACATCATCATTGTCTTCCCCATGGTTAGACATTTCTTCCTCCTCTTCTTCAACCTCATGATCTTCTAGGAAGATGAACTTATCCTCTTTGTCTACTAATGTAACTTATGGTGTTGTTGATGGTGTACTCAAAACTAACCTCTCAGATGAACATGAGTATTTGTTACCTTGTTTCAAAATCTTTGCATAATCTACATAAGAAGGAATCGGGTTTTCACAGTAAGTGGTGGATGATAAACTTGTACTTAAAAAGTAGCATACTCAATGTGTGAATGCATAATACCAGCTATTGAATAATAAAAAAATTTCACAAATATTTCTGATTGAAATTTTAATTTAACAAAAAATAAAAATAGCCTAGAGTGTCTGACGTGTATTTTACTATGCGCTTAAACGCAAGTATACGCGTCGAGTAATATAGGCCTTTGTGAGGCCCGAGTCGAACTCAGGGATACGTGAATTATTGGAGACTTCTACTAACTAATCGCAATCAGCTAGGCCGAATAACAAAGTAAGGTTTGTTGTCGAAATTAAAAGAAAATAAAATGAAACAAAGAAAACAATTGATTAAAGGTTAATTTAATCAATTCAAAAGGATATCTTTAGGATTGCGGTTTCGCCGCGGGTCAACATTGCATTAGGTTTTATATAATTCCTCACTCTTCTCTCTCTATCCAGGTAGTGGCCTGAAAACAGAATTACCCACTGTCGTGGTGTAACTCACTACTTAGGTTTAGGTTGATTCCACCGTCGTAGTAATCATTCCCCTAAACTAAGCGCATTATAAACGATCTCTCAGTTCCCACCATTAATTTTACAACTCCTTTGTCAAGGGTTTTATTGATTAATGTAGATTTCGTCTCTTTTCAACCGTTAATCCTTCTGTCGAAGTGATTAAGGGCATTAAGTTATTATTATGGTGATCAATCATAACAATATATATGGAGAAAACGAATCTATACCACGGATTTGAGAGAGAAAATATGAATTATCAATATAAAATTGTCATACAATGCATTCCCGGGCTACTCCCGGTCCTAAAGATGGAGGGTTTTAGCCTCTCATGTTCATCTCGCACGAATACATGGTAGAAATAGGAGAATTCATAAGAAAAACGTGAAACAGGTGGGAAAACCCCTGAACGGAGAAGAACCGGTAGATCCTTGGCGTAGAATACGAGCTTCCCCGCCTGTCGGTGGTGGAATTCATCTTCGGCAGCGTCCGAATCACCCGGGATGAGCTTCTAGCCTCCGTTCTCCTTTCTCTCCTTCCTCGGCACACGTGCAATGCAAAATCTGATGATCCTCTCGTGTGGGCGGCCGTCATTAGGTATAAGTCCCTAATTAGGTCGTCAAATAACTCCAGCCGTCCGATCGAGATCAAAACAAATCCAACACATATCTGCCGGCGTCGATACCATCGACGCGGGTCGATGGTATCGACTCTCTTTAGCGTCAGTTGTTGTTGTTTAGCGACGCTGTAGCCTCAATGTGTCGATGGCATCGACTTGGGTCGATGGTATCGACGGATTCCTCGCCAGCAATCTGAAGGGATCTCGATACCATCGACCTGAGTGTCGATGGTATCGACTCTGTGCTGCTCCTCTCGGCTGGCAATCTGTGGCTTGGTCGATGGTATCGACTTCCGTCGATGGTATCGACGGAAGCAATTACTTGTTTTTCCTGAAATTTCACAATAAGACCAAGTAAATCCACACAAATTATGATAATATGATAAATAATGCTCAAAATGGTAAAACAAAGGGGATTTGACATAGAATGATGGCAAAGACCGAAATGAGTGAATTATGCAATATTATCCATACAAATGAGTAATTAGAGCACAAAACACATATGAAAAAGGTCTATAAATGCGACTCAAAATCATCGCATCAAACTCCCCTAAGCTTAAACATTGCTCGCCCTCGAGCAACTAATCCTTAGAATAGAAATGCAGATGTCAACTAAAAATCAATACCCCAACCCAACATCCCATGTGACTCCCACTGAACGTTCTCAAACCGGCCTTCTCTAACCACAGAACAGTAATTACCCTAAAGGCGACAATAATCATCAATAATAGAAATTATCCTTCAAACCGATGAACACTATCACATAAGGCAGTTAACATAATAAAATTCGCCGATTCAGCATTGGTGCATCTTGTGATCGCCTACACTACATTGCTCGCCCTAACTACCATCTACATGGAAGCAGTTCTCCTGATAATCATTAGTGAGGAGAAATTCACGGTGGCCTACCAATCCGAGCAACGGGTGGATGGAATGGGTGGTTCATGGAAGAACTTGGAAGTATTGCACAGTTTCAATATGCATAAAACAAAATGTCCTACATGATGCAAATGCACAATAAAAATGTCCTAATGCCTAATTTGGGTGAAATGATGCATGCCCTAACCTTCCACCTCAAAATGAGATGGAAATCTACTGAAGCCACATCATGTACTCAGTTTTCCTGTAATGCGAGTGATATCATGTTCCTTTCCCCCTCTTATTCCATTTCCTTCTAAATTCTCTTTCTTCTTCTTTTTTTCTTTCTTCAATTTTTTTCAGATTTTCAGAAAAAAAAATTTTCCTCTTTTTTTTTCTTTCTTTTAGCCCACATATCCATAATTGCTTAGAGATACATGTATTGGGCTGTTTTCTTCATGATTGGAAATCTTTGTAAAATGTCGAAGGTATGGAACATTTTAGATCACTTTTGAGGAAAAATTGAGATACATGATGTACTTTATGCATGATAAACATGAAAGTCATGAGTGCAACTACATGGCATGCACCTAAAGGTGATGTGCATGAATCCCTATATTTTTCTCTTTTTATGCAAAAGTATGGAAAATATCAATGCAGTTCCTATCTAAATGCTATGCACACAAAAAAGAATTAAAATTGTACTTTACTTCCAATTCTTAGGTGGATTATGGAAAAATGAAGTGGAATGATCACAAGATTATATGACTAAACCTTAGAAGAGTATTATGTGTCCCTCCTTACTGACATGTGTAGTGATTCAAAGGGTTCTCTCTCTTATATCCAATTAAGGTCTCATTACCATTTGGTTAGGTTAGGCTCAAACAACTGTTACTATCCACTTTTCATGAGTCAATGGGAGTATAGGTGTGACATATTGTTTTAAAGTTGACATAATCAATCATTTTCATCGGATAAGTTCCCCAAGGACAACCAAGTCAAGCTATCCAAAAGACACAAAAATTTTAAAATTCCCTTAAATTTCCCATGAAAACACAGCGAGATGACAACTTTTACGACATCCACAGTTACACTAGATAGATGTGGATCCTAAACAAAAACTAAAACTGCAAGAACAAATAGCAAAGCAAAAACTAAAAACAAACAAAAGAAAAGATAGAGTTGTTCCACCTACCCCCCTAAGCTTGAATTCGACTATGGCCTCATAGTCAAAAACAATCTTAAGAGTGGAACAAAGATACCCTGATCAATCTTGTGGAGGCGGAGGCGGGTACTGCGGAGCCGTAGGATCCCAAGAAGGATACTCCCCCTGGAAGCTCGGATCGTAATGGGTCCTCGGCGGAGGCTGTGGATAGCCTCCAAAGTAGCTCTGACTCCAGTAATGGTCGTAAAAGGGCTCCTGTTGCATCTCCATCCTTTGCAATCGATTGTGTATCAGCTGTTGGTTGTCGAGGAGGAGACGTTCATTCTCGAACATCGCCCTTTGGTTGTCAAGTAACCGGTTCATAGTATCCTGAATACCGGTATACATTTCTAGATGCTGCTGTTGTGTCTGATGTATATCCTGCAGCATTGTGTACATTCCCTGCATTGAGTAGACATCCTCGCCTGGCTGCGAGGGCTGTGGTGATGGCGGCTGGGGCTGTGATGATGAAGACGCACCCAGATGCATCCTAGGATGCTTCCGTGGTGCTACTCGTGCGCGAAGAGGTGTGAAAGCCTCCTCTTCCTCCTCAGCCTCGCCTTCTTGGTCATCGTTGCCGCCTTCTTCTTCATCGGACTCGACGGCTATGATCGGCCACCGGAAGTGCTGTGTGCCCTCGATGTTGAAGACGGCATCCGGCAGTGCGCATTCCTGGTAAGCGTGGTTGACATGGCAGTGTGCGTACGCCAACCCATCTCGAAGAAGGATAAGGTTTGAACGGTGCAGATGTTGCACGTTCACCTTACTCCTCGTGGAAATCGGAGTCATAGACTGGAAATTCAGCCCCATGTACAACGCCAATTTGGTGATGAGCCCACCAAAATGGATCGGAGCCTTCCTTGTACTCCTCTTCACCGCCAGGACGCGCTGCAGAAAGAACGCACCCCAGTTGCATTCTTGTCGCTTCAGGAGCATGTAGAGGAAGAAAAGATCGCTCTCCTGAAACTTGCTCAATGCCAAATCACTCCGAGCAAAGAACGTAAGGCTCAACATCCGGTGTAGGACCCAGACGAAGGGATGCTCGAAGTCCGCTATCGCAGCATTGTGGTAGCTCACTGTCTTTCCCGCCGGCACTGTGACTAGCTCGGCGAAGATCTTGTCGTAGTCGGTGCGGGAATCTGGGCGTCGGTGATCATGTTGGGAGTGGTTCCAGTTAAAGATGTTGTTGAACTGCTGAAGAGTGATGTTGTAGTTGATGTTGAACATCCGGAAGGACACCCTCCCTTTGATCCACTCACGGTCCGACGCCACCACGTCGTTGGGTACGACGCAGACGTCGAGGGACGCCATAAACTCCGCCACCAATTCCTTGTAGGTGGGCCATTCGCCGAAGAACGGTTGCCCATCCGCATGGCGCTCCAGCTCGCCTGGCCTTATGCTGGTGTGGCGTGCTTGACCCTTCAGCACATAGGCCAAGTTGGCCTCGAATCCCAGATCACGGATCATTCCCCGGTCCACATACCGGGTCGGATCGATCTTCCGCTTCATGATCTCCTCATAGACCTTCTTCACCTCCGCGGAAGGGTGAATCAGGCGCGGACGTGATACGGAAGCAGTAGGGGGTGGAACAAACTCCACAATCCCCATGGGATTCGCGCTCGAGGACGATGATCCGGCGGCGTGCACCATTGTTGCAAGAAAGATGGGATTAGAAGAAGAGAGCTCGGGGAAGATGGAGAAGTGATTCTCCGCTCGGTGAAGATCCCTGCTCGATGTCGCTTCTCTTCAGTCTTGGATGGCTCGGGGGAGTGCTCGGCGCAAAGGAGGACGTTTGCTCTGAAGGTGTGACGTCGAATGACGTTGCAAGTCTCCTTAAATAGACTTGGCCGGCGCTACTGTCGACCCGTCGATACCATCGACGCGGGTCGATGGTATCGACACGTCTCGATGCTATCCGCCTCCCTCGTGAGTATCGACGGCTGACGTTTGCTGGATCGGGAAATACGGATTGCTGACCTGTCGATACCATCGACGGAAGTCGATAGTATCGACGCAGCACCCGGATTGCTGACGTGGACTCACAATCTTCGTCGATGCCTTGGCGCGGATCGGTGACATGGATGTCGATACCATCGACGAGGGTCGATGGTATCAACTTGCTTTTATTGCGACACCGCCACTTCTTCAATTAATCCTGTGATCATGTCGATACCATCGACGAGGCCGTCGATGGTATCGAGTTGACTGAGCAAAAATCTTCTGAACTTCTCCAGAGATCTCGATGGTATCGACTGGAATGTCGATACTATCGACATTTTTATTGCGACCTGCCTGTAGGTATGTCGATACCATCGACGGTGGCGTCGATAGTATCGACTCAGTGCGATTTTTGCAGCTGTCAACCTGAACCCATGTCGATACCATCGACCAGTGTGTCGATGGTATCGACCCTGCCTGTGCCTGCACATTGAACAAATGGATCAAGGTATCTTCTTTACACTAAATTTAAACGAAATAAAAGCAATCTATGACTAAAATTAACCTATCCTAATGTACCAATGGTTGGGTTGCCTCCCAACAAGCACCCTTCTTTAACGTCTTAGGCTAGACGGTGTGACGATCATCATCTTTTCACCTTGGGAACTGCACTTAGAGGATCATTCGGTAATTTGAATTCAACACGATCTCCTCCAATGCCCAAAGACAGAGTACCTCTCCCTAAGGCAGTCATGACATCCGCCGTTGCTTGAAACGGTCTTCCTAGGAGAATTTCACAGCCTTGGAGTGGTGGCATATCCATGACGACAAAGTCCACCGGAAATATGAGTCTGTCCACTTGGACTAGAACATCTTCACATACTCCATAGGGTCTCACGGTAGACCCATCCGCCAATTCAATTGTTGCGGCTGACCTCTTTATCTCTTTTAACCCCAACTTTTGAAATGTCGCCAAAGGCATGAGATTTATGCTAGCGCCAGAATCACATTACGCTTTAGGAAAATGTTGACCACCTATTGAGCACGGTATGTAAAAACCTCCTGGGTCCTTTCTCTTCTTTGGTGAATTCCCGTGAATCATAGAGCTCACCGTCTCATTCATCCAATAAATTTCATCGTCTTTTATCCGCCTCTTCTTAGTGATGATTTCCTTGATGAACCTCCCATAAGCGGGTACTTTCTCAATCATCTCCACTAATGGAATATTGATGTGGAGTTTTCGAAATATCTCCAGGAATTTCTTAAAGTGACGATGCTCTTTCTTTGACTTCGGATTGACCGGATCTGAAACATCAGCTGCATCAACACGCCTATGAGGTGGCACATAAGAGCTTTTCGGGGGTACCTCCCCTAAGCTTGCTTCAATCACTCCCTTGGACGTGGTCTTTGGCGAAACATCCTCAATAGTAGCAGCTTGTTGTAGTTTCTCTCTCACGTTCGCTGTCTCCGCACGTGCACAAACAACCTTCAATTGTTCTTCTTGCCTAGATGGAGATGCAATATTCATAACTCTCTCTGATTTTATGAAGAGATGGTTTTCGCCCGGCAATCCATAGTAAGTGCGTGGATACGGTATTTCCGGTGTCACATGCACATTGAAAGTCATTTTTCTTTCTTCTACAACTTCTTGCACCTGCGATTCCTCCTCACTGTTTACCACAGAAATATACTTGACCTGATGGTGTGCTTGGGCCACATGTGCATTCTCGGCTGGTTTCTGTTGATTGGCGTGCTTGATGGCCGCCACTTCACTCGAAATCTGTGCCACGGTGGTCTCTAATGCCCGCATTTGTGCTCCATGGCTTTGCAACGTCTTCCCAAACTTGGTTAGGATATGACCTTGAGATTGCAATTGTTTTCCAAACATGGCCATCATCTCTTGGTTTTGCTGGACCATTTGACTCAGCAATTCAGTGTTCTTATCCTCTGCTTTCTGCTGTGGCTTGGCATCCGGATCCTGCAGAAAATTATTCGGATCCTTCCATGAAAACTTTTTATCTTTCCTCCATGCATAGTCATTGTTCTTGTAGCCTTGTTGTTGCATGAATTTCACTTGGGCCTCCTCATCGTCAGATGCATCCTCCTTAGTTAGCAGCTTCTTGGCTAGAAGATCTAACTTATCATTCAGCTCCCTCACTATTCTGGATTCCCCAGCAGCCTTGACCTGTTCCACTGCACCTCTGTCGCCCCATGACTGTTTCCTAGCCATGTACTTTAATATCTCCCAACATCTGGTATCCGTATTATTCAGAAAGAATCCAGATCCGGCTAAATCAAGATTACTTCTATCGTGCTCGGAGAGAGCAAAATAAAAGATTTTCACTTGCGTTTCCATGTCCAGCCCATGATGTGGGCATCTCCTCAACATGACCTGGAATCGCTCCCAGGTCTCAGAATATGTTTCACCCGCCTGTTGGGTGAAATTGTGAATCTTCCTAATCATGTCGTTGGTCTTCTCAGGAGGGAAAAACCTCTCGAAGAAAACTTCCACCATATGATCCCAAGACTGAACAAATTCATCATTGAGGTTATGGAGCCACTCTCTTGCCGCTCCTGCCAAGGAACTTGGGAATAACTTGAGGTACAAAGTATCTTGTGGGAATCGGTCGATCTTCACCATGTCACAGTTCTCCACGAATTGGCTGATGTGTGCAACTGGGTCCTCATTCTTCAGCCCGTGAAATGCATTAGATTTTACTAAGTTGATCAATGCCGGATCGATCTTATATGTTGGTATGTTGACTGCCTGCTTCTTTATAGGCCCCTTTGAAGCTGATGAAGAAGACACTTTGATCTTCTCCCATATCGTCTGTGGTTCGGCCATTTCTTCTGCTTGCTCTTGCTCAGATTCAGAATCTTTGTCGCTTTGGTGATCTTGCTCGTAGTAATCCTCGTCCTCTGGTCCCGGAGGTGGAACCTCAGGTGTGCGATTCGCGTAGTCTACGCTACGTGTATGCACCATGCAAAGTACCTGAAATCAGAAAATCGGGGTTCAGTACTACACTTTGAACGAGTAAACACAATTATAGAGAAATTTAAGAATATTTAAAATTGTTTCAAAATAAAATAAAAAAAATGTGTGGCCTAGAGTGGCCGCTCTTAGCACTCGAAGTGCCAACAATTCGCCGTATCCCCGGCAACGGCGCCAAAAACTTGACGTGTATTTTACTACGCGCTTAAACGGAAGTATACGCGTCGAGTAATATAGGCCTTTGTGAGGCCCGAGTCGAACTCAGGGATACATGAATTATTGGAGACTTCTACTAACTAATCGCAATCAGCTAGGCCGAATAACAAAGTAAGGTTTGTTGTCGAAATTAAAAGAAAATAAAATGAAACAAAGAAAACAATTGATTAAAGGTTAATTTAATCAATTCAAAAGGATATCTTTAGGATTGCGGTTTCGCCGCGGGTCAACATTGCATTAGGTTTTATATAATTCCTCACTCTTCTCTCTCTATCCAGGTAGTGGCCTGAAAACAGTATTACCCACTGTCGTGGTGTAACTCACTACTTAGGTTTAGGTTGATTCCATCGTCGTAGTAATCATTCCCCAAAACTAAGCGCATTATAAACGATCTCTCAGTTCCCACCATTAATTTTACAACTCCTTTGTCAAGGGTTTTATTGATTAATGTAGATTTCGTCTCTTTTCAACCGTTAATCCTTCTGTCGAAGTGATTAAGGGCATTAAGTTATTATTATGGTGATCAATCATAACAATATATATGGAGAAAACGAATCTATACCACGGATTTGAGAGAGAAAATATGAATTATCAATATAAAATTGTCATACAATGCATTCCCGGGCTACTCCCGGTCCTAAAGATGGAGGGTTTTAGCCTCTCATGTTCATCTCGCACAAATACATGGTAGAAATAGGAGAATTCATAAGAAAAACGTGAAACAAGTGGGAAAACCCCTGAACGGAGAAGAACCGGTAGATCCTTGGCGTAGAATACGAGCTTCCCCGCCTGTCGGTGGTGGAATTCGTCTTCGGCAGCGTCCGAATCACCCGAGATGAGCTTCTGGCCTCCGTTCTCCTTTCTCTCCTTCCTCGGCACACGTGCAATGCAAAATCCAATGATCCTCTCGTGTGGGCGTCCGTCATTAGGTATAAGTCCCTAATTAGGTCGTCAAATAACTCCAGCCGTCCGATCGAGATCAAAACGAATCCAACGCATATCTGCCGGCGTCGATACCATCGACGCGGGTCGATGGTATCGACTCTCTTTAGCGTCGGTTGTTGTCGTTTAGCGACGCTGTAGCCTCAATGTGTCGATGGCATCGACTTGGGTCGATGGTATCGATGGATTCCTCGCCAGCAATCTGAAGGGATCTCGATACCATCGACCTGAGTGTCGATGGTATCGGCTCTGTGCTGCTCCTCTCGGCTGGCAATCTGTGGCTTGGTCGATGGTATCGACTTCCGTCGATGGTATCGACGGAAGCAATTACTTGTTTTTCCTGAAATTTCACAATAAGACCAAGTAAATCCACACAAATTATGATAATATGATAAATAATGCTCAAAATGGTAAAACAAAGGGGATTTGACATAGAATGATGGCAAAGACCGAAATGAGTGAATTATGCAATATTATCCATACAAATGAGTAATTAGAGCACAAAACACATATGAAAAAGGTCTATAAATGCGACTCAAAATCATCGCATCAGTGTCCATTTCTAGAATCCATAGTGCTAGCACTACCGATTCCTTTGAAACGATACCAAAAAAAAGACTTGACACACGCATATTATGTGTGTGAATACGCAAGTGTGTGTGTCAAATAGTAAGGGACCTAAAGATGCTTGAGTTTTCTGTCTTAGACAGTTGAGACTTCTAGGGACTACTACTAACAAAAACCCATCAACTAGACATAAGGAAAGGATTGCTTGATTTAATTCAACAATGAACTAAAAATAAAGAACAATGAATGTGATGGGTTTTGGAGAACAAAGGAACGAAATATCTAGGATTCTAATTTCACCAAGGTGAGATTCATACACGAGTCCTCTTCAATTAACATAAATTATCCTTGCTTATTTGAATTATGCAATCTCTAGATTTCACTACCTTCTCTCATTATGTGTTGACTAACTCGCTTTTACAATATCAATATAGGAGATTAAATGATCACGACCTTCTTCTGGACGATTAACCTCACAATAATTAGCCACTTTCATAGTGCTTTATTATTTATTTTTAATAATAAATTTTCCAATTGTTAATCCCACTCTAATAGTGATTATGAGTCTAAATCATATGCATGGTGATCAAGCAAGAAAATGTAAAATTGGATGGACTTCCATTGTCAAATCTAAAACAAAAAAATCTTATAATTAAATGCAGATACACATTAACAAAATTAAAACTTGGCTCTGGGTCATAGAGAAAAGGGGATTAACACCTCATGCTCAACCAGAGATCACAAGTAACATAAGAGATGGAAACACCCCTGAAGATACATGTGAGAACTATCCCCCACAAAGATTGATGCAACCAAACAACATTTCAATCGTCAAACTACTGCTAGAATGTGTGGCGATTCTCTTCACTCCACATATTTGTCTCCTCCATATGTATTCTCTCATAAAACATGTGACACTGTCTTTTTGGCTTCCCTCGTAGGTTTCCCCAAAGAGGAAAAAAACATCACTTATCCAACACACCTTTGGATGTTGTTGTTTTTAATCAAAACCATCAGGAAATCACAATGTACTGACTTGGAAATCGATGCCACCGACTTGTATATCACTCATGCGGGGTTGAGTCAGTGCCACTATGCTAAGACTTGGTGGTACCAACATTTTATTGAGTCTTTCTGATCCTTGTTATTGATACCACTGAGGTATTAACTTTGCATGTAAGTGGTAACGAGATGTATCTCAGTGCTACCAATATGATTATGTGAATATGCCTCCTTTATGTTCCGTGTCAGTGGTACCAACACTGATGTTGGTGGTATTGAAATCCTTCAATTATGCTCAATTTCTGTGTAATGAAATAAGCAATACATCATGATATTATAAAACCAAATGCATTAAAACTAGAGAAAATGGATGCACACAAGTTTCATAGGCTATTTTCATTTGTGATACATGAAACATGTAAATAGTACATATGTTTCTAAAAAAAGCCTAAAATAGCATACAAACTAGTAATAGAAATGTGTGAATTAGTATGAAATCAAAGCTTTAGCAGTGCATTAAACTAAATATTCATAGTTATCCTATTTCATTCCTATACCTATGTATTTTGTAGGATTTTTTGAACGCCCCAGGTTTGTAATGAGTGGGATCCATTGGAAGGGATCCACTCATTACATTAAGAATTAGCACATACCCCATATAATAAATAATTTAAAAATAATATAATGGGAAGGTAACCAAGTACAAGTATGCATAAAAAAATTGAAGTCTTAACATTGCATTAGAAATTAACTAGCTAGTATATAATTTCATCAAAGAAGTTATCCACTAACAAGGTATCCTAGCTAGGAAAAGAAATAAAACTAAACTATGAAAACTAATTGTAGGTGGAAACTGGACATTTCAATTGCAACAAGCTCCTCCTGATTTCCCTCCTTTAGAGATCATGCACCTAGGTTGTTGGGAACAACACCCATCAATGCTATGAAACCTCTTTTAAGGATGATAAATCAACACCCTAGAATATTTTTGATACCCTCTTAGGTCTAGAATATTCTGAGATGCTAGGAATAGGTGTGATCTGAGAAGAACCTAGTAGTGGACCCGACCGTTCTGGGCTGGGCCCGACCATGCCCAGGTCTACGATTCTGCATAGATTACCTTGAACCTTCCTCCTTTTAGATTCTAATATAAACTACCTTCTCTTACCTATTTCTATAATGAATCTCTCAATATAGGTAGAAATAGAAGTTCAAGTAAGAAAGAGATCAACCAAATTAGCAATCACAACCAGAAAGAAAAGATAGAATAGAAAATGAACTAGATTTGGAATAAAACTACTTGCTTAAGGTAAAAGTACATAAACATGCCCAAAACTGGGCTACATAGCCAAGAAGGAGCTCAACTAGCCATGGACAAGCATAGTTGGCATCGAACAAAGATGGGAGAACATCATTTGTACATAAACAAAGGAGAACAGTAGAAGAAAGGAGGAGAAGAAAAGATTTAACCCATAAAGGAGAGGTGTCTCTCGCTCCTAAGCCTCCGTATAGGCTGGATCTCATATTTGGGCCGTCCTTCTTTGTCTTTTGGACTCCTTTCTCGTCGATTTCTCCCCAAATAGTAGTTTGGTGGGTGTATGGAGGTGGAAAATGGCTGGGAATGATAGGAAGTGGGTGAATGGTGGTGGAAAACGATAGTGGATCGAAGCAAACTGAAGAGATGGGTGTAGGATGAGCACTACATCCATTTCAGACCTTGGAACTCTCCCATGGGACTCTGGGAATCTAAAAATCTCCGAACAACAATGTGGAACCAAAATAGGTCAGAACTGCCGAACCGAAACCTCAAAATCTTGGAACCCCTCTTGAGGTAGCGAGGGGTGGGTATTCATAGGCGAAGGCAGACTTTATACAATAAGTGGTCGTGACACCTATTTTGCTCGCTACATTGGTCCCAACCTGACCATGTTGGGCTTGGTATGAGTATGTCGGGGTCTCGATCGATTTTGATGTTGTGGTCGATACTTATGTCACGGTTGAGATGATGTAGCAGTCATGACTATTATCTTTGTCGCGACAGTCTTGCCTCAGTTGTGACTGCAGTGGTTGTGAAGTCCTATTGAAGTCACGATGAGTAGATCTCGACTCAACTGCGTCGACTGGGCACAACCATGTCAGGAGTCTTGCTCACGGTAGATGAGATTTGGTAGTGTTCACTCCGTGTTACGGTCAAAACGAATGGTGCAGTTGTGACGAGTGTAGTGGTTGTGACAGTCTTGCTACAGTCGCAGTCACGAATCCCTGTTGCAGTCGCTACACCTTGACCTCATCCTGACCATTATGGGCTTGGCACGACCATTCCATGTGTCGCGGTTGAAGCATGTGCCATAGGTGAAATAGGTGGAGTGGTCATAGAGCTTGTAGCGGTCGAGATAGATATTGTGGTCGATATGGTTATTGCGGTCGGGATGGATGTCTCGGTCGAGAGGGTCATAGCGGTCAAAACTTTCCCTTCTCATCCTGACCGTGCCGGGCTCGGCCCGGTTGTGCCGAGTGTCGCAGTCGCTACAGATGGAAGCCTAGCTACTGCAAAAAACCATGTGTTGGGGAGAAATATTGGAGAATAGATGTCTTTTTTAGGTTCGATGCTTGCAAGTCCCAAAATTGGCTAGTTGAGTAATTCTATCTATGAAAAGATATAAATTACTAAAAGATAAGAATCTATAGTTATTTTGGGCATATTAAGGCTATAATGACACAAAATTATAAATGAATGCTTAGCATAAATGCCTGAATTTGAGTGTTATCAACCATCCCAAGTTTAAACCTTTGCTTGTCCCCAAGCAAGACCGTGCTCAAAGAACAAAATGATAACCTCCAAATTAAGTATGGTGATAAATACTAAGGTTAAGAAAAATAGTTTAAAATATTAATTTTCCTGACCCATGTCGTTTCAGAACAAACCCCCACTAATCGAGCACAATCCTACTAAAGTAAGATCAAAGAGTGCCCAGGAAATATTAAGCAAATTCACTACAACCTGTTGATACTCATGAGGGTTTGAATCATAATTATACAACATAAAAGCATTGTCACATAGGTGATCACGCGGGTGATGAGCAATGAGTCATCATCATGTATTCATGTAGACCAATCAGGAATAACGCACCTCCCACTTATTCAGGTCTAAGAAGCAACAAAAAGAAGACTCTAATGACTTATGAGGATCCTGATATGCTCTAGGTTGGTCCATGTAACAAGCAATAGTCCCTACAGTCCAAGCCAGTTGGCCCAGAGCATTGCGCTCAAACAAACCCTACTACTGGGATAATCTCATAGGTCTCCTAGGGGTTCCTAGTGACTCTCTAATGAGCTTTTGGGGTGGCACTACCAGGCACAACATACTCACGTTCATGAGCGCAATCATACACCGGTTGGGCACCAACCCTCAAATCTCCTGAAAGAGAAAACAAGCACTCATTTATTCACACTCAGGCTTTTATTCTATGCATTCTATTTTTTAGGTTTGGGTGGAGCTATTTTGATATTTTTGGGATTTTGTGGGAAGCCAAGCCTCTTTTGCACTTTTTTTTATTTTTCATCTTTTTGACTCAATCGAAGGTGAGAGGGCGCGTAGACCATCAAGGAAAAACAATCCTACTTGATTATAGCTCAAAACTCATCATTATCCACTTGATACCTGGGCAAAAGAAAGTAATTATAATTTTTTTTATCATTAAGTGTGCTCCTTCTATTACTTTCAAAAAACAAAATAGCATATACAAGTGTGGTAGCTTGTTTTGGAAAACAAAACAAGACATAACTATCTATACATAATCTTTCTTTTGGAAGCAAATAAAATCTATATATGCTTTTTGCCAAAATGCCTTCGGATCTGCTAGCACTTCTTCGAAGATAGCACAGTTCCTGGCCCACCATAAATGCTGAAGGATTATCAAGCATATTTGTCTGTCTCTTTTATTGCACTGACTTACAAATTCATCAGTAGATTTGGGAATGGAACCTGTCATGCAATTAACGTTGCCCCAAACCTTTTGTGTATAGCTGCACTCCCAAAGCAAATGCTCAACATTCTCAGTCGAGCTTTTACATAGGACACACCTAGATGCCAGTTGTGTGCCTTTGAGTTGAATCTCATCTTCTGTAATAAGTTTTTTGTGTAGCATCTTCCAGGAGAAAAATTTGGTTCTTTTTGGTATTTTAAGCTTCCACAGCCATTTGGCCCATGGAATACTAGGGTTGTGTATTCTACACAGTTCCCAGGCTCCTTTCAGGCTGGACGCATACAAACCAAGGAAGTAATAGAGGTCCTTATCGCTTAGCTGGATAGTATTGCAGACGACAGCCAATATTTCAAAACCTCTATTCTGTGGGATGAGTCGTTCACCATCTCGATCAAACAACTCACCATTTGGTCACAACCTAAACCATTATGTAGTTTGAGACCATTTTCACCATCTAGCGACAAGAAGCAACCATGAACCCATGGGTCTTTCCACAGATATATGGACTTGCCATCACCAATTTTGAATCTTACCAGGTTGCAGACCGATTCACTATATCTCAGAAGACTTCTCAGCATCCAGCTATCGGTAGTCTTCCCCTTGTATGACCAGAAAGAATCATTTTTCAAATATCTACTGTGAATCCATCTGACCCATAAGTTGTTTTTGCTTTAGCAATATCCCATATCAATCGCAGCATACCTGCAGAGCACCATTCATGCGTGGGTCTGATACCCAACCCGCCTTCCACTGTCAGTTTGCATCCTCTGTCCTAGTCCAGGCTATGATAATGTCTAGTGTCGTCATGGTCTCCCCAAAGGAAAGCTCTACAAAGGCTGTCAATTTATTCCATTGTTCCCTTAGGTAGAGGGAAGGACCCTATCCAGAACAGATGATAAGAAGAAAGTGTTGAAATAATGAGTTCAAGCCTTCCTATCATCGACAACAACTTTGTTTTCCAAGAGTCAAGCTTGGTTTTAATCTTGTCTACCAACGGGGCACACATGTGTTTGGTGAGCCTGCCAGTAAATAGGGGGAGTCCCAAGTAGCGCACTGGGAGATTGCCAACCTCTACCCCCAAAGTGCTATTGATGTTTGCTGGAGCATCGACACTAAAAAACAATTGACTCTTGGTCACATTGAGTTCAAGTCCCAAAGATCTCTGAATTTGTCCATGCATTCTTTAATTCCTCTTGCTCCCACCTCGGTGGCATTATCAAGAATAAGCAGGTCATCTGCAAAGAGGATGTGTGACACCTCCATGGTGCCTGCCTTGAGTGGTGAAATTCTTTTCTCATCCACGACCTCCCTTAACAGAGATGACATTCCCTCCATACCAATATCAAAAAGGTATGGGGCCAGGGGGTCTCCCTACCTTATTCCTCTTGTTGCTTGTAGAATTTCCTTAGGAGCTCCATTCACCAAGATCTAGAATGAGGAGGAATAGAGACACTCTCTTAACCAACCAAGCCAACATTCTAGGAATTCCATGGCTTCCATAATCTCTAGGATGTATTCCCTATTGATTGTGTCATATGCTTTGCTCAGGTCCGCCTTTAAACAGAGCTTCTTGACCTTCAGTTTATTGATGTCATGTAGCAGCTCGTTTGCAAGTAAGATAGCGTCTGAAATTTTCCTTCCTTTGACAAACGCAGCTTGATTAGAGTTGATGATGTCAGACATAATATCCTTGAGGTGATTAGCAAGAATTTTTGTGATCACCTTGTATATGAAGTTGCATAGAGAAATTGGCCTCCATTCAGTAATTTTCTCTGACTGTTTGACTTTTGGGATCAAAGTGATGAATTTCTTGTTCATCTCTTTGAGCATCCTGCCTTTCAAGAAGAAGTCTTTGATTGCTTTACATACATCTACACCCACCACATCCCATGTTCTCTTAAAGAAATGGGTGTTGAGACCATCTGGTCCTGGCACTTTATCATCATTATACTTCATAACGACATCATGGATCTCTTCATCAGTGACCCACTCACACATTTTCCTTGTTTGGTCTTCATTTAGTTTGGTAATTTTTGACCAAACGTGCCTCGTCCTGGACCTGCAAGAATCTTTATTCTCTTAATGTAAATATAATTCATTTTTAATGGCATCTTCACCCTTGATAATATTGTCATCAACGAGTAAGGACTTTATTTGGTTTCTACTTCTCCTTGCCTTCATGGTTGCATAGAAGAATTTAGTATTAGAACCCCCTTGCTTAAGCCACTAGATTCTAGATTTCTATCGTATGATGGATTCCTCAGTGTTCCTGGCCTTAATCACATCATCCGCCTTTGACTTTGCAACTTCCCAGAAAAGGGCATTCTCGGGATCTTTATCTGATTTAAGTTGAGCTTCTAAGGCCTCTATTTCTCTATTTCTGGCTGATTCTGAGATGTCACCAAATCTTTCCCAGTTCCAGTTTTGCAGAGCTCTTTTGGTAGATTTCATCTTGTGGCAAAGTCTGTACATTAGATTGCCCTCAGTTTTTGTCGCCCATGCTTTAATAACAGTTTCTTGAAAACCAGGAGCATCTGCACAGGCATTAAAGTACCTAGTTGGATACTTCTATTTTAGTTTAGCTTCCTCCAAGTGAAGAACTTGAATGAAGTGATCGCTGAAAATGGTTGGTAGGATCTCCAACCACATGTGTGGCAGCAAGGTAAATGCTTGCAGCTGGCATAGTGCTCTATCAATTCTACTCCTTGTATTATCAACTCTCAATTATTGATTGTTCCAAGTATAGAACGGCCCTTTTGTAGGCAGTTCAATAAGATTGGTATCATTGATGGCTTGGTTGAACTCCAACATAGAGCTTGCTGAAGGTGCAGCTCTACCCAACCTCTTAGAGTGACATCTGACAGCATTAAAGTCCCCAAGTACGAACCAAGGGTTCTTAACTTGTGTGCTTATAAATCTCAGGTCATCCCACAAGAAGGCTCTTTTAGAGTCATCATTTTCTGCATAAACAACAATAAACTCAAACGACATGTCTTCAACCGTAAGTTTGAAGTGAAGGTACTGTCTAGACTGAGCCATCGGCTCAATTCTGTACTCAGGGTTCTCCCATACAACTAGGATTCTGAGTTTGTTGCAGCTTGCAGAGTTAGCAATCCAATGGCACTTAGGCCATCTTCGCTTTAACAGCTTGCTTGCTTTATTTTTCTTGAATTTCACCTCAGTCAGAAGAGAAATATCCGTTGAAGCCCTTCTGCACTCTGCCCAGACCATGTCCAGTTTCTCCCATTGCGAGAGACCACGGACATTCCAGGCCATTATCATAGGAAGGTCAACCATTGGGGGTGGGGGAGTAGAACTGCCTCCCACCTACGCAGTTGTATTCTCATTTTGTTCCAATGACTGGAATTTGTTTGTTGATTGTCCCTTTCTCTTGGATTGCTGACTCTGGGTGGTCCTCTTTCCACGCGGGCTAGCAGTCTTCCTCGGTTGTGTAAAGCCTTCAACATCTTCGTTGTTGTCTGTTGTGGAATTTTTTTGAGCAGGTTGCAGGCTCTACTGAGAAGGTTGTGCTGGCTGTGCGGTGTTGGTTGGTTGCTCAACGGTGGTCCTATTGGTCATACTCGTCCCCTATAGTTTACAGAGGGATTTGTCATGCCCAAAGGTGCCATAATGGGGGCAGCGTTATGGGTACCACTCATATTCAACTTGTACTTCATAAGTTTGGCCCTTATCCATCCATAGCTTTACCACACACGGGAAGGAAGATGATACCTCCATGAGCACATTGACCCTTGTGTAGTCAACTCTAACCCCTGCCTTTGTCTGCCTATCTAGGCATTGGGGTTTTCCGAGGAACGAGGCTATTCTGGAAATCATTCTCTCGCTCCATAGCTCCAAAGGAAGATTGTGGAGTTTGATCCAGATCAGAATAGAATTGAGTTTTTCTTATTCCAGTGGTTCATCTTTCTCTCATGATTTCAATATCATCAGTTCGCCTTTGACAAACTATGGACCTCCCTCAATTGCAGTATTTTTGTCTGTCTCTGATTGGAAAGTAAATTCAGGGAGTAAACATGCATGCATGAAAAATTAAGAGATAGAAGGGTGAATAGCCCTAACACCACAAGACTAAAAATTTGCTCATCCTTAAGCAAGCCTTGAACTTGAGATAGTAGGGAAGGAATGCATGGATGTACATGAAAGAAAATTATTGAAGTCCTAGTATGATGCATGTATGCAAGGATATGTAAAAGCATATAGAGGAAAGATACTATCTAAGAAAGAACATGAAAAACAAAATGTATTTTAACAAAAAGAGAAGAGAAAGGAGGTGGCTTTCCCGCGATACTGACATTGGGATCCCAAATCCTAAGTTTTGGGACATGTGTCACCTGTGTCTCGCCGAAGGGTTCCGCCACATAATAGGAGTGGAATAGGCAGAGATGTGGGCTCTTCCAAGTCTGAAGAAGAGGAATAAAATTAGGAAACTTGGTGAAGTCATCTCTGTGCTAGGATTGACTTGAACTGCACTGAAATAAATTCTTAGGCAGAGCATCCTCAAGATACCCATCAAGATATGAATTTGAATAGGTAGGCCCTAGGATGTTGACATAGGATGAGATGGAGGGAAGAGGATGAAAGGCATCTGGAGGACTCCTCTCTTCTCCCCCCACATTTGAACATAAGGTTGGATGCTCAGATATATTTTTATGTACAGTCTGAGTCATCCAATCATCCTCTAAACATGAAGTGCCACCAGGTGATTCGATTTCCAGTTCTACTACCCCAAGCTTGTCACACTATATGGGGTCTAGGGTATCTTCATGCTTAGCAGCCATGTTGTGATGGATTGTCCATCCTGCTCCCTTGATGTCAACTGCCCTTTGAAAAGGGATGTTGGACAATGTAGGCTCATGCTACTCTAATTTGTCGTCATCTATATACTCACTGCACCAATTTGAACAACTATCGGTACCATCATCATTGAACAAATTGTTCCTAACCATGATTGGCGTACTACTCAAAGCAAATTGGCAAGTCGAAATCTTAGAGATATCACACTGGTCTAGATCAACGTCTAACTCAGGTTCCTCAAAATGGCCTTCCTGTTGTGAGGTTGTTTGACTGTCCTGGTGAGGATAAGCGTCATCATCATCATATAACCATTCATGCATGTAGCTTGTATCCTCCATTGGATGATCAGCTGAATCATCTGGATAACACGAAGGGCTTCCCCATGTAGGTGGGTCTTCACAAAAAAATCTTGGTGAGTCTAGTTGATGGTCTAAATAGGATGTTGAGGCAAACTCCATTTTATATCCAATGGAATAGTTTGATGACTGTAATATTCAATGTGGTGAGGTGGCACTTGCATTCATTTGGTAACCAAATTAAAGAGCTCTTGAAGTCTCCTGCCTTGTTCAACACCCTTATCATGAAGCTGTTGTACTTGAGCAGCAATGCTTTCAAGATCTGTCAATTCTACAATACACTTCTGTTGGGAATCTATTGTATCAAACTACTGCTTTTGGATAAACCTTTGTTCAATAGTTTGATGTAGACTTCTATTGCAGTCTGTGATCTCGGTGTCTACTTGAAGATGATGATCCTATTTTTTAGTAGCTATTGAAGTGGATTGTCTTGTTCTTGGAAATGTGGAGCTATGTAGGAGGCAATTTCTTTGACACTTTCTCTAGCTAGTGCCACTACTCTGATTAGTTCTAGATCCCATGGTGAACTAGAGATTGAGGGTTGATCAACAATCTTCATTATTTGAGCATCTACATATGATGACGGTGAGTGTGAATATAACTCGACGAGTTGGAGTGCATGACTTTCAATTATTTGCCAGTAGTCAGAGCTATGGAAAAATTCAAATGGACAAGTGGACAAGATAGCTTGCCTTGTTGAAGCAAGGTCCATGGCTGAAAAGATGCATAAGAAAAAAGGAAAGCTATTCTGTATATATGAACAAGTAAGTGTAAAACAAAAGAGAAACTATGCATATATATACAAGCTTATGGATGACAGAACAAAATATTTGGGTGTGTAAATGTGGAAAACCACATCCCCAACAATAGAGAAAAAAATTAATCGTTTCCTAAAATAGGGTCAGACCTTAAAATTTATAACCCAAAACCTTCAAGGACCCCCACAACTTTATTACGGGGTTGAAGTAGATATTACAGGGTCAAACACAGGGACGTGGGTATGTTTAAGATGCTTAAGACTTCACTCTTTAGTCAGTTAATCCAATCTGAAAGTCGATAAAAGTATGGAACTAGAACTAGTCTAGAAAATTCTCATGAAATAAAATGAAACAAAGTAAAGAAAACAAAACAGAGTCTGTCGGATTCTATTAATCAGAGAGAAAGAGTTCCTGGGTATGTAAACATAATTTGGGCGGTCTATGCACCCGTTCTTGGGCGTAGACAACCCTCAAACACCCCTGCAAGCAACCTACATCCAGACATAGTATGTATTGTGGTATCTATTTCTGTGGGGTCATCCCACTCACTTTCATGCAACGTGATTGAAACCCATCAATGATATGAAACTTCTTTTGAGGTTGACAAATCAGCACCCTAGAATATTTTAGATACCCTCTCATGTCTATAATATTCTGAGATGCTAGGAACAGGTGTGATCTGAGCAGAACTTGGTAGTGGGCCCGACCGTTTCGGGCTGGGCCCGGCCGTGCCCAGGTCTACAGTTCTGCACATATCACCTTAAATCCTCCTCCTTTCAGATTCTAAACCAAACTACCTTCTCTTACCTATTTCTACAACAAATCTCTCAATATAGGCAAAAATAGAAGTTCAAGCAACAAAGAGATCAACCTAACTAGCAATCACAACTAGAAAGAGAAGATAGAATAGAAAACATACTAGATCTGGAATAAAACTACTTAGTTAAGGTAAAAGTACATGAACATACCCAAAACTGGGCTACATAGCCAAGAAAGAGATCATCTAGCCATGGACAAGCATAGTCGGCGTCGAACAAAGATGGGAGAGCATCATTTGTACAGAAACAAAGAAGAACAGTAGAAGAAAGGAGAAGAAGAAGATATTTAGCTTGTAGAGGAGAGGTGGCCCTCACTCATTAGCCTCCACATAGGTCAGATCTCATCTTTGGGTCATCCTCTTTGGTCTTCTAGACTCCTTGGTCTCCTTTCTCTTTGAATCTGCCCCAAACAACAACTTGGTGGGTGTATGGAAGTGAAAGATGGCTGGAAATGGTAGGAAGTGATTGAATGGTGGTGGAAAATGATAGTGGATGGAAGCAAACTAAAGAGATGGGTGTAGGATGAGCACTTCAGCCCTTTCATACCTTATAACTCTCCCACAGGGCTCTGGGAACCTAAAAATCTCCAAACCACAACGTGAAATTAAAATGGGTTGGAACAGCTGAACCAGAACCTCAAAATATCAGAACCCCTCTCCAGATAATGAGGGGTGGATATTTATAGGCAAAGGTGGATTGTATGTAATATGTGGTTGCGACACCTATCTTGGTCGCTACATCGATCTCAACCCAACCGTATTGGGCTTGGCACGACCATGCTGGGCTCATGATCGATTCTGATGCCGCGATCGATACTTATGTCACAGTTGAGAAGATGTAGCGGTTGCGACCAGTGTCACGGTTGCGTCACGATAGTCTTGTCACATTTGTGGTTGTAGCTTTTGTGAAGTCATGTTGTAGTCACGACGAGTAGACCTCGGTCCCAACGTGCTAGGCTAGGCACGACCATGCTGGGAGTCTCGCTCACAGTGGACGAGATTTAGTAGTGTTCTCTTTGTGTTATGGTCGAAATGAGTGGTGTGGTCGTGACGAATGTAGTGGTCATGACAGTCTTGCTGTGGTTGCAGTTGTGAAGCCCTGTAGCGGTCACGGTCGTGAAGCCATGTAGCAGTCTCTACACCTTGACCTCATCCCGACTGTGCCGAGCTCAGCACGACCATGTCGGGCATCTCTGTCGAGGCTAATTGCTGGTGAAATAGGTGGAGTGGTCGTAGAGCTTGTAGCGGTTGAGACAGATGTCACGGTCGAGACTGTTGTCGCAGTCGGGGTGGATGTCTCGATTGAGATGGTTGTAGCGGTTGTGACTTTCCCTTCTTGGCCTGACCGTGCCAGGCTCAACTTGGCCATGCCGAGTGTCATGATCGCTACAGATGGAATCCTAGCTACTGCAAAAAACCATGTGCTGGGGAGAAATCTTGGAGTATATATGTCTTTTCAGGTTCGGTGCCTGCAAGTCTCAAAATTAACTAGTTGAGAAACTCTATCTATGAAAAGATATAAATTACTAAAAGATAAGAATCTAGAGCTATTTTGGGAATATTAAGGCTATAATAACACAAAACCATAAATGAATGCTTAGCATAAATGCCTGAAATTGGGTGTTATCAGCAGTTCACTTCTGAACTAGTAGATTCAATTTCCATTTCAGCCAATGTACAATGAATATTATTTAAATTGAATACCTAAGCACTTCAGTAATCCAGTTGAACCATATTCAAGAGTAAACTCCTATTCTAGGTGCATCCTATGCGTGTGACCCTATAGGACCCAAATTATGTTGGCGGTGTTGTCCATAACCAATTTATGACATTACTAGTAATGAGAGGTGTCTGGCAGCATATCATTTCTACCCCAATAATTGGAAAGTCAGGAACAACTTCAACCTATAATTTGTGATCAGTGTTACAATGATCATATAGTTCCTTTGTCTCTGATATCTATATTGAACTCGAGGCATGGAATCGTCATCCTCTTCAACATTCCATCCATGTTCCTTGAACTAGAGCAGATTGTATGAGATGCATGTGAGCTCACATATCACATATTGGGTCACATGAGTATGTCTATGTGTTTCTCTATCTTGCTTATCAAGTGGCTTGGATATCAATCTTTTATAGGAGGGACAAATCTCATCTAAATCAGTCACACTCAATCCCCATGTATCACAACGTACCCGAGCACCACCTTTATGGCAAGGCTTATTCAAGGTCACATTTGATGGTGTCAAATTACATTGATTGACATGTAATGAGTGTAGTGACTTCAAGTTTAAGAACAACAATCACCACTGTCAATGTAATATCCTCAAATTTAGTGAATTGGAAATATATATAATATAAGTCTTGAATTAACAAGTGAATTCCCTAATTATGGTTGATATAATAATAAAGCCATTCACTTTGTGGCATGGGTGCAACCCATGGCCCAAGTGAGGGCCATGAGACTATTTGCTTTGCAAATAGGTCCTTGGGGCACAAGATAACAAAACAAGAGATTTTGTGCATAAATAAAGGAAAATGGCTTTATGGTTTGTTAGAAAATAAAAATATGGAAACATAAGCTGTAAAGACCCGATCTGTATGGTCAAATATTTACAAAATAATATCAAAAACATAAACAATCTTTGTTACATTCATGCTTGTACATCAAAGTCACATAATCTTACAAATATGATTACAAGTTTAAGAAATAAAATTCATTTCTATATAGTCTTCAACGGAGGACTACCCAGTGCATGTCTCTTCAAGCTCTTCCATCTATCACCTGCCCATGAGTTCCCAAAGGGAACAAAACCACACATGGACCCCATTGAAGGGAAACAAAGGGTCATCAAAGCTGGTACTAAATTCTTATATCGAGCTATTTGTAAAACATAGGTATTAAATATTATTCAAGGAAATATCAAATCTAGGAAAGGAATATTTGGTGGACTAAATTCATCAAAGCAAGGATAGAAATATTTCAATGTTTGTATTCAAGATCAAATTTCCACAAGGCTATGCAATATAGTTCAAGATATCAAATTATCAAATTACTTGCAATGATCAACTTTTGAATATTAAGGTTGAGCACTATCATATCATTTCCTTCAAGGGCTAAAGTGCCTTGTGTTCAGTCATCTATGAAAGAATGACACAGAAGCCTAATTGATATTTTAACCAGTCGACTGGGGGACAACTAATCCATTACAACCTGTGCACAGGGCGGAGGGACGTACCCTACCTCAAGTGAGCCAAAGCTCTAAGGGGCCAAAGCCCAAAGGGACCAAAGTCCAGGGAGTCAAAAGTCCAAATAGATCTAGTCAAGTGCTATTATAATATTCAATGTAACCAAACAATAATCAATCTGAGGTGGTGAACTTTCAAAGAGGCAAGAAAGGCTTACGAAAGTATAGGGTTCGCCGCTAAACAATGTAAATGGAATTCAAGAGGGAATTTAATAACTCAATATAAAAAATAGAGAATCTAGTACTTCATTTATTTAGGGCTCCAAGAATTGCATAGGAATAATGTGTCTCCAAGAATTTACGAAGAGGTAGCTACAAAGAATAATAATCTTGTCACCATTTGACTTGGAATCAACTACTTGTTGAATATTTTCTATTAGGGTTTTCTTTATTATTATTTCATGGTTCTCCCATTAGTTTCTTTATAAATTTATAATTGGATTGCACATATATAATAAACGTCACATGTTTATGTATGTAACTATAATATAGATAAGTGCCACATTATTTTGCCAAGATTTCATCATTTTCTCATTCAGTGGCTTCTAATTGTATTAAGCCAACATATAATCTATTTTATATGTATTACTATCCATGTGAGTAGTTAATGCATGTCTACCTTTAGAGTATTATATGTTTTCATGCATATATTCTTCCAAGATTATAAACATAGTAATTTAGAATGGACTAATATGTAGGTCGACTAAGTGGTATGTATACATATATATACTTGTATTTCTCGATTAAGATACAACATATGATTTCATAGTAATCAACTTATTCTTTTCACCATAGGGTTTCTTGATCTACATGCTTTCTCCAAAGATTATATTCAATTATGAATATTCAAGTTCTCTCTAAAGTTCTATTTATCAATATGAATCTAAGTATTCCAGAGTCACTCATACATATAGTTCATAATACATTTTCCTCAAATTAGGTCTCAATTATATACCTAAATCCAAGTACGTACTAAGATTATAATTTGAAATATGGAGTCATTTACAATCAAATCCACAAACTTATATTCCTTATTCATTGTCTTTGTCTAGGATCCATTTTGACAAAGTTTTGAGTAAAGTTCCTCATATCATCAATGTAGATTAAAATGTTTCCTTATTCTATGTTGTGCTTTCCAAGATATCCCCAGTGTATACATATTTCTAGAACCTTAGTCTTAAGAGTACCCCGTAATGTGATAAATGACACTTATTAGTTTTATTTGTAGGCTATATATCTATATCTATTTACATCATCTAGATTCATAACGGAGGCAAAATCATTATCCAACTACTGAAATGATTCACCACTTCGTATCCACTAAAACCCTTTTATATATATATATATATATGCATATACTATTCAAATCAATATGTATGTGTGTACACGTTAACTATAATGTGTTGACTATTAGTATGGTCGAGTTTCACATCCTAATAATTCATAGTATTATCTAACCTAATGTTTAGCATTAGGAATATATAGCTGCAGAATTTTAGATTTCCTATTTACTATATTAGTATAAAATCAGTATATTTGTACAACTCTATGCATATCATAGGTTAGGTAAACAAATCTGAAACTTAAATAGTTGATGTTTACTATCAATAATATTGTATTAATAATATTTTAATTATAAGTATCATCACTATTTCTTGTTCTACGATATGAAATAGTGTAGCTATGCATACTGAATTTCCAGAGTTTTCTCCTTTTAACTAATACACATCAAATTGATACATATAGTTGAATCTTTGTGTCAATATGAATATGTTATATCTCCTACATGTTCATGTGCTTAGTTACTTAATGTATTGTCCCTTACTGATATGTTTCATCTCCAACACGTTACTTAATGTATTGTCCCTTACTGATTTCTGAAATTCCAGATTGTACAGGAAATGATGAACCTACTAACCTGTTGTTCATGCATGTTATGCATTAGTTCCTAGCTTCAGATCTACGAGGAGAGGTCAATCAAGGCATGCCATTATGTTCTGCAGATCCTTCAGTCATTTGTATGCTCGATGGTTCATCTTGGAGTTGACAGCACGTTGTAAGTTAGATGATGTGGGAGGATGATGGTGACGGATTCTGGTGAGGCGCCATTGATCATGGTTCAGAATAGTTGTAGGTCAGTGGTGAAGAGGATCGGTAGAGAACGGGGTCGTCGAGTTGCAGCAGCGGTCCTGATGGCATCGAGGTGCTGTGGCGCACAGATGCAGGCCGACAGGATTACGGCCGGAGGTGGAGGCTGCGGGCACCGCTGGTGGCGTCTGGATATTAGGGGAGCACGGGGGTTAGGAGTATGAGCGGTGGTTGTCGTTCTGCGGTCCTTCCCAGACCGGCAGCGCTGCAAGTGAGGGTGGCCGAGATCGGAGCAGGCGCTCGCCCAGGCTAGGGCGCCCAGGTGTTGACGACGGTAGAGGGGGTCAAGGAAGGGTTTGCCGTTGCTGATGCCCAAGGGCAGATGGTGGTGCTGGGATCGATAGGTGGCTGGGTCAAGGCGATGCTGAATTAAATGATGAGACAACCGAAAGGTGTAGATCAGAGTTGCGTGTGGGTTGGAAGGTAGATTTCAGACCTTCGAGGATCATTGTCGAAGGCTGGGTGAGGTAAGTCGGGTTGCCCATGTGATTGGAAGGCAGTGACGATGTGATCTTGGGGCTCAACTTTAATGGTTACGCTGGAGACGGTTGTCCGGGACTGCTATCTTGTGTTGCAATACAGTAAGGTTTGAAATTGGTTGGAGTAGACAATTGAGGGTCCGCGATGCTCTTGGGCCTCAAACCATGCCGACTAGCATCTGTGTGGTGGCTGCCGGAGTCTGGGTGAAGGCGGCAGCAAAGAGTTTGCAGATCTTCAGACTCCTCGCTAGTGCAGATGTTAAATGACATTGTGGTGTTGGGTTTGATGGTGTCGTCATTGCTGGTTTTCCAACCATCCACGATGGGTCTCCAGTGGTCCAGGCAAGTGTGAGGGATCATAGAGGACAAAATAGGGATGCCTAGCATCAAAAGGTTGGTAAGGCAAGTCTTTAATTTGTTGGTGAGGCTGTCGTGGCGGCTGATTACTGATCACTGGTCGTTGTTGCAGGTCTGTGACCGTGATCAGAATCAACCTTGCAGGTTGTCGCGATGGCCGATGGGGGCGGCGTTTCCTTGCTGTTATGGTGGTTGGCGAGGCGTCCATGGATGCGGTTGTAGATGGGTAGCGTCGGGTTGGTAGTGAGAGGTAGAGGGCGGCAAAGATTCAACCAAGCATTACTGACAAGGTGGGGGCGCATCCATGGTAAGGTCAGGACTCGAAGTAGATGCAGGGATGCTGGAGGAGGAGGAGGTGAATCCAAGTGGTGGTGCTGCTATGAGTTTGATGTTGTACTGTCTATGGTATTTATAGGAGTGACGACCCTAGGGTTCGTGTCCAAGGAGGTCGACGCAGGTTTAAGATGGCACGGCAGATGGAAGAGGGCACGTCGGTCGTTTTTGCTTTCAGGTCGTCGTCTGCAACACCCCTGGCGTCAAGGTCTTCTCTGTCTTGCGACGGATGATCAACAACTGTTGGCGTTAGACCAGACCCTAAGAGAGAGAGGACGCAAGGTTGTGGAGAGGCTATGAGGTGAGGATGATGAGGCGTTATCTTGCCATTCATTACTGTGAGGTAACGGGCGCGAGGGAACAACCCTGGCCACACGGAGGAGACGCAGCGTTATGCTACCCTCAGTCAATTAAGGCCAAAATCAATTAACTTGGAAAGTTTCCATATAGCTTAGCCTATAAAATGGTAATTACTCCTATCTCTCCAATTATTCCATAATTTTGTAATTTCTAAACGAAATCCCCAAAAGATCTAAGATTATGACCATGGCTTTCATTCTTATTAAATGCCATAACTCCCTTTTTCCTAATTACATTGTAACTCCAAAAAGGATAGCTCAATTCAATTGATCCTTCCTTTTAATTATGTGTTGTTCAAAATTTTACTTTCTAATAAAGTAATCGATAAAGATACCAACTCCTCAACTATGGTCCTAAGGTGACTAAATTAATTAATTTAGTAAATCATTTACTTATACATATATATATTAATGTATTTGATGAATTCACTTATATCAAAGTGATTTATTTGAATCAAGAGTATATCATTCGACGAAAGGTCAGATCAAAATGTGTAGGACCACAAGTATTGAACTAAACTAATTGGTAAATTGAGTAGTATGAAATTTGAGGACTAATATGTAGATATTTCTTTAGAGAGGGAAAACAACTTACTTAAACCAAATAAGCACAAAAAGGCTAATTATATCAAAGGATATGATGTGGAGTCAAAATAAGTAAGTGAAATTTGGATTGAAGGGTAATATTGTAAATAAATCCAGCTTAGGGAAAAATTCCTCAACATAAATATAATAGCTAAAATTTGGGTATGTTACATAAGCAAGTTTTCAAAAGAAAATTATATATGTGGATAGGGTAATTATTTTGAAGAGCAAGTTTTGTATAAATCCCAAAACCTGTATATAATTCAGAAAGGTTTTAATGAGTTCCCATGGAATAAGATAACTATTTTAAGGGATATATCCGAAGAGGGAGATAAAAGATCATCTAGATCCCAAGTCATAAAGTTCTTTCTAAATATTAAGGATCAAATAATCCAATAAGTGTCATATATTTATACACCTTCCATAATAGTTTTTGGTTGGCCAACCAAGTTGATTACGTTGAGGGGGGTTTCCAAATCCAAGATAGGAAGGAGTGACTACTCTTTTGGTAGCTTTTGTGTTAATAATATGTAGTCATGAGTTGTTAGAACAAGGCATCATGGGGGAGGTCGACGGTTAATGTGATTAAAGAACCTTCCATCTCAGTGGATCATGGAATAAACAACATGTATACGAGAAAGAAAATCTAGACTTTCTCTAGGGAGGCACTCTCCCCCTCCTTTCTTTCTTAGTTGTAGTCTTTAGGGTCTCTCCTAGGATATATATAGAGAGAGAATAGAGGAGCCCTCATCCCCCATCCCGACCATGGCACCCAGCCTTTGTTGTCCACAAGAAACATGGAAGATGGCCCTTTATTGCCTAAACGCTCATGTTCCTTCATCCATATGCCTTCTAAGACAGACATGCAAAAAAGTGACAACAAGTCTCCTACTGAGCCTCGACTCTGACGCACAACCCTAAATGGTGTTTGGGTAGTGAAGAGGGTTTCTTGGAGGTCTAGCATACTCCTTCACCTCTTTCATGATGACCAGGTATCATCCAAATGTTGGTAGGTATGCCCTGAGAGCCAATCATGGGATGATTGGTGGGATACATTAAGATTGATTTGATAAACATCAAAGGCAGGCTTCCAATTCTTTTCGGTTCAGTCCTATGAGATAATGATAGAACAAATTAAATGTCTAGAGAATGACAGTACTCAATGACGTATGCCTTCAGGTTCATGACTTGAACGATGAGATCATACAGATGCTAAGAGTTTGTATATTCTTGTTATGTCCCTAGTTGGATGTCATTGTGGAAGGTAGATAGACAGAAATGACACATAAGACTAGATTGTGGTATTGGTTGATGACAGAATCTCATTAGTCATGATATGGAGATATCAAACCAAACACATAGGTACTTGTTAGAGAACAAGTATACCGGACAGACCCACCGTGAGTTTGGCACATGGAATCATGACATGGTAGTCACAGTTAGTTCTCACAGTTATGGTGGTGAGTGTGATTCTTTGACCTGAAATTACTACACTCAACACATGTCGTTGGGTACACTTTGACATCATCAAACACAATACTGAAACATGGGTTGTTATAAAGGTTATGATTGGGTGGATTTGACACATGGGGCTTTTGAGGGGTGAGTGATAGATATGGGATTTGTCCCTCCTGAGAGAGTTTGATATCCATGGACACTTGATGAGTAGGATTGAGATAGACGTGCGCACGCATGTGTGAATCCATATATGAAATTGATGTCATACATATCTCCTCCAATCTACTCTGAGATTAAGAAAATGAATGAACGTTGAAAGGATGATTGTTCCATGCCTTGAGTTCATTCGGGATATCAGTGACAAAGGAATTATACATTCGTTGTAACACCATTAATGGATTGTAGGATTGAAAGTTGTTCTCCAACTTTCTATTTCACTTGGGTGGCACTGATGTGTGACTAGGCACCACTCTTTGCTTGTGAAGTCATAAGTGTTATGGACTTTCACTGCCAACGTGAAATGGGCTTGCAGTGTCACACACTTAGGATTTAACCTGGAAGAGGAGTTCATCCACAAATGATGTTTAGATTGATTGCTAAAGGAGTTTAGTAGTTCAATTAAACACTCAATTAGTTGATAGTTCAAAATCATAGTGTTCAAGGTGTTGGACCGATTGATTAGAGTATTGGATTAATTGAAACTACAATTGACTGATTTTGCATAGTCTGCTGCCCCAACCGATCGGCTCATGGGATGAACCGATCGGCTCAGGTTGGTGAACTGATTGGCTCAACTGGTGAGACGATTGGCTCATGTGTCATGAGACGATCAGCTCAATTGTTGAACCGGTCGATTCATGTGACCAACCGAGATCGTTTGGAAAGTCAGAAGACTATTTTTGCAAATACAATTTGTTTCACTTGTACAAATTTGATTTGGACAAGGATTAATATTTGATTAGTTGAAAACAAATATGAAAGTCAATTTGAGTTGGATCAAGACCACAAACTGATCGGCTCAGGCATGAACTGATCAGCTCAGAGCACCAGATGATCGGCTCAGGTCCCAAACGATCGGCTCAGGGCCCAAAACGATCATTTCAGGGTGTGAACTGATCAGTTCAGCTGACGTAGTTGGTTGTTTTTGTGGAAAATCTCAAACCCTTCTACTCCTGCTTTAATCCCACATTGCCCGGGGTAGAGAACCCTGTCCCATGACCCTCCTATATATAGGGGTAGTGGGGGCTTCTCAAAAACAACAACTCAGAACACCAGTTGCTCTGCAAAGTTGTCGTTCTCTCTGGTTGTGGTAACTGAGAGAGCTCGAGTAAGTGCTACCCAGTAAGGGAGGCACAACAAGGGAAAGACAACTACAGAAAGCAACTGGTTGCAGGAGAGTGTGTCAGTGACTAGTACGCCGAGAGGAGGGTGCGACTCCTTTTGATTCCTTGTGGGACAAGGAGATCGGAGTTCCAGGCAGTCCGTGTGGACGACTGTAGAGGCGGGAGACTTCTACCGCTCGGAGGACAGCTGTCAATCCTGACAGTCCCGGTGAGACCAGGAGCTGTACAGACAGCGTCCAATACCGGAGGTGAAGACCGTGCAAGCCGTGAGGTAATGTCACCGAGCAAGCCTCAGGACAAGGTATGTCTCTACAAACCATCCTTCCTACTGTAATGACGTTGACGTGATTCCTTTATACTGGGTTTGGGAGAAGAAAATTTTTGTTTCCGCTACCTTCTCTGTCTCCCCTATAACCCAACAGTGGTATCATGAGCCACATCAACTGCTCTATACTTTAGGATTATCGATATGATCGATTTTGGTTTTTCGCCTTTAATTATTGCATACGATGCGAATAATAATGGCTTTATGCATGTCCAATCCTAAATCCACAAATCCCAATATACATATATGATATGTAATATGAATGCACTCGATATGTGTCACACTTAAACGAGTTTTGTGGTGGATGTATAGTGTGGTTATGGCCAATAAACCATATGTATGTGTGCTAGGTTGTATGTGGTTGCTTGCATCTCGGTCTACGCACTGATTCCCTACCTCCTTATTCATGATGTAACTCGAGATAACTCAAGATTTCTTTCATATCTTTGCTCTCCCCGAATGTAACTCGGGGTTTCCCAATTCAAATGTAAATAGGATAGATCTTTTATTTCCTGTTATGTCAAAGAATGGCGGAGAATCTAACGACGAATGAGACGATCGGTTCAAGGCGTGAACCGATCGGTTGGTGATCCAGACAATCAGTTCGAGGAGCGATACGAGTGGGTGGTGACATGAGGCGATGCACGACGACCAGACGAACTGATCAGTTAGAGGAGCCAACCGATCGGCTGGTGGCACCCAGACGACCGGCCAGGGTGAGTAGGTCATTCATACGATGAGTTGATCAACTCGGATGGCTATAGCACTTCATCATGGATAGGTTGCATGTGATGTAGACCTAGATGACTATGATTCCTCTTGGCTTGAGGAATCACATTAGGATGGCCATAATCATCGCTTTTATCGTTTCACATGTTTTCTGTGGGATATAACATATATATGATACATACTATGTATTGTGGTGATTGGATATGTATATGTACTTATAAAACCAAATCCCTCATTAAATATTAAAGTTTTAGATGCCTTCTAAATGCGACACATGTGAAAAGCTTGATTGACCAAGTGTGGGCACGCCCTATCGTGGTGCACCGTCTATCCCGTGGAAGCGTGAAGGATGGATATGTGGGTCTTCCCTAGTAGGGTGCATATTCATCGTGTTGGCTTTGGGTCAGACTTAACAAGGTGACCTAGATAGGATCTAGCACCTTGAGGCATGGAGGTGATCATGGCAAGGAGTTGCATATGACATCTTTCAAGAGTTGCATATGATGCAATTGGCAAGAGTTGCCTACCTGGAAGATCTAAGTTGTGCGTGACAGCCCTAGCTGGTCCATGACTCAGAGGATTTCAAGATCTTGCCTGCTAGAAGATTGTACGCTGCAATCTTCCAAATTGATGGTGAGGGCTATCAATTTGAACAAAAATAGTGGGAGCGATAATTAATTAAAGTCCTAATTATATCGTCAACCTTTTCAAATCAATCAAATAAATCAAAAAAAGAGTTTTTGGATTAAAATGCATATATTTCCTTTTGTACAATAAATGGCTAATCAACAATAATCACTTTATTTGCGATCGGTCCTTGAGACCAACAAACTAATGGGAATAATTCCCACGACTAACTAGGACATGGAGAAGTGTTCTCAATCGAAGAGCAAAAGCTCTAAGTCCTAGTTATACCAGAACTAGATGAACTCAATCCCACCACACCAATGGCTGAAAGTATGCTTATGGAAGCATAACGAGGATGCCATTGATGTGGAGTGCTTAATGTTGTGCTCTCTGAACTATGAGTTGCAGAGACAACATGAGACATATGATGTCTCCAAGACACTATCCTAGTATGTCATGACAGAAGGAGATCCAGTAAGGTATTCAGACACTCAATGTGATTGGGTATGTGAAAAACCTGGCTAAGAAGGATTCCCTCTGAGCCAAGAGTTGGCTAATGGTATGATACTACAAATGTTGTGAGAATCATACAGTTCATGATGAACTACAACATGAACAACTTTGACAAGCGTTGACAAAGTTGTAGGACATGTTGAGGACAGTAGAGGCAATATAAAACCCTAATCTTTGATCGATGAGGGGTAAGTCTTAAAGGCAAGGACAAGGGCAAAGCAAAGAAGTGTTCTGATGCTAGCCAGCAATCTAAGTCGTCTTCAGCCTCAAGGCACAAATGAAGAAGGACAAGCCTAAGTCTGTGATGTTGATCAATAGAAAGAAAGGCAAGTCCAAGGGCAAGGGCAAAGCTAAGAAGGGTTCTGATGCTAGCCAGTAGCCAACGTCATCTTCAGCCTCAAGGCACATGGGAGAGTGAACGAGGGAATTTCCCTCTATATATGGAATAAAAAAAGAAGAAGAAGAAGGAGGGGATGGAGATCTCCACCTAAGGTGTCATGAAATGAACCGCTTATGAGGTATATGATACCAAAATGAAGATATGACATATATGATATGTAAGATCTACAAAGAAGTGATGGCCTTTACGAAAGGACCAAGAAAGGAGTACCCATCATTGGAGCAAGTGTTGCTGCCATAGATAGGAATACCTTTCAATTTAGTTCAGCCTAAAGGGCATGAAATAGAGTTATGAACTTCTATTTCATATTTGCCAATGGATAGAAACACATTATTTTGCATATTGTATGACAATAATGGCAATTAATAAAGTTGATGTTTCAATCTTTGTGGCAATGCCTTGTTTATCTTGTGGTACTTGGTATGCATAAGATAAAATGACACCTAAAAGTTATTGATAACTCAAACAATCAAATTATCATAAATCATGAGAAATTCATTTCTAGTTTCCATATGATGGATAAATCTAGACTCTTTTGGTTAGAAAACCAGTAAGAGATAATGAATCTCTTGGACATGATTAATCAATCTTCACTAAGGTAGTGGAAGAATGATTATCCTATTAGGTATAATACATGTGATGTATTTACATACCTATTAGAGTTAATGCTAATACTTCAAATGGTGTTTAGAGAAATACCAATATGAATATCTTGAAGTGTTCAAGAATATCATAGATGAAGTACAAATTTTGTAAAAGTATTAGTTCTTGATGTGATCAAGGAATAAGAATACTTAAACCAAATGTTTGAGATCCTTATGAGTGATTATGATAGTGTATCATAGTGAACTCATGATTAAGGCATGGTGATGTCTAAATCAATAAGGAGTCATACTCTAAGGAGTTAGAGGATGATTATCCAATGACTAATTTCTTCTTAAATAAAGAATACCCCACACTAATAAAGGGCATTAAGAATCACAAGGAGTTGTGAGTTCTTATATCCTTGACAGATACACCTCGATTATCTATGTGATGAGTTGGTCATGTGATGAATCAACTATCTGGATGAATATGAGGAATCGGATTTTGAGTTATGGTTTATGACCATTACATCCTAAATGACTTCCATGTAAACCATAAGGTATGACCTTGATGGTAGCACCCATTGGGATGAAATCCATAAGTGCAAATGAGTCTTAAGCATTAAGACACATGGATAACATTTTGAGAAGGATGATGCTTGTTGATTGCAACTTAATGACTAAGAGATTTGGCATACGGATACTAAAACCGCATTCCTATAAGGAATAAAACGAGGATGTGTATGTAACACAACCTACAAGGTTTATGAATCCATTAATGCAAATGATGTCTATAAGTTACAATGGACTAATCAATGTGATTGACTGAGTACAAGCAACTCAGAACTGTGATCTTTATTTTGATAATATAGTCAAAAGGTTTGACTGATATTTCAAAGATAAAGAGAGATCTGTGATTTAGTGGGAGCGTATTCACATTCCATATGTTGATGTGAAACGGAAATGTTCTAGAATGGAAATCCAAAGTGGAAATTATCTTTAGGGAAGCTAGAGACGTTTCCTATGTGATAGGAATAGAGATCTATAGAGATAGTTCTCGAAAACCTCTTGACCTGAAAAGAGAAAGCATACATTGGCAATCTATAATGAAGGGTTCAGTGCACACAGATTCAGTGGGAGAAAACTTGTCCATCTTACATGGAGTTAGTATCTGAAGGCCAAGTGCCCAATTCTTATGAAGAATGAAAACACTAAGAATAGATATGGATCTATCATGTATGTAATCATCCCATGTATGGACATAGCAAGAATAAAATGCATTCATCATCTTGTATGTAGGACATGACAATATGATATGCTCATCCTGATAACTCGTATGTGGGACATGACGAGTGGATGTTTGTCTAGTTCCAGTAAGGGTTACTGGAATACCATAAGAACTTGATAAGTACTTGAGAAGTACTAGTTCTATGGAAATAAGGAAGGGTTCACTGTAATGAGTTACACTAATGTGAACTTCTGAAAAGGACAAAAAATTAATCACAATATATATGTGAGATATATAAAAGTGAATGTTTGTTGATAAATGGAAACGTTCCAATAAAGCCATTTAAAAGGAAAAGATGAGTATATGTGTGTTAGAGAGCATTAGTGGATACAAATGGATCTGGAAGTTCATGAGATGAACTTATAGATATTCCGATCTTTGATGACAAGTAAGGAGTACTTGGTCATGCAATGTGGCTAAAGGTTAGCAAAGGAATACTAGATCAAATATTACGACAACTCCATCTCATACGTGTGACGTTCAGCGAAGAGATGAGAGACATGCAGTTAATACCGACTTTGGCAAGGTGTTGCCATAGCTCACTATGTTAGCACTAGAGTAGAGAAACATGTGGGACATTTTTGAACATCACCATGAATATGATTCAAGGGTGATTGGCTCACAGTGCAAGTGGGAGTTTGTTGGTAGGTATGCCCTGAGAGCCAATCATAGGATGATTGGTGGGATACATTAAGATTGATTTGATAAACATCAAAGGCAAGCTTCCAATTCTTTCTGGTTCAGTCATATGAGATAATGATAGAACAGATTGAATGTCTAGAGAATGACAGTACTCAATGATGTAGGCCTTTAGGTTCATGACTTGAATGATGAGATCATACGGATGCTAAGAGTTTGTATATTCTTGTTATGTCCCTAGTCGGATGTCATTATGGAAGGTAGATAGACAACAATGACACACAAGACTAGATTGTGGTGTTGGTTGATGACAGAATCTCATTAGTCATGATATGGAGATATCAAACCAAACACATAGGTACTTGTTAGAGAACAAGTATACCGGACAGACCCATCGTGAGTTTGACACATGGAACCATGACATTGTAGTCACAGTCAGTTCTCACAGTGATGGCGGTGAGTGTGATTCTTTGACCTGAAATCACTACACTCAACACATGTTGTTGGGTACACTTTGACATCATCAAACGCAGTCTTGAAACATGGGTTGTTATAAAGGTGATGATTGGGTGGCTTTGACACATGGGGCTTTTGAGGGGTGAGTGATAGATATGGGATTTGTCCCTCCTGAGAGAGTTTGATATCCATGTCCACTTGATGAGTAGGGTTGAGATAGGTGTGCGCACGCATGTGTGAATCAGTATGTGATATTGATGTCATACATATCTCCTCCAATCTACTCTGAGATCAAGAAAGTGAATGAACGTTGAAAGGATGACTGTTCCATGCCTTGAGTTCATTCAAGATATCAGTGACAAAGGAATTATACATTCACTCTAACACCATTCACGGATTGTAGGATTGAAAGTTGTTCTCCAACTTTCTATTTCACTTGGGTGGAACTGATGTGCGACTAGGCACCGCTCTTTGCTTGTGAAGTCATAAGTATTATGGACTTTCACTTCCAATGTGAAATGGGCCTGCAGGGTCACGCACATAAGATTTAACCTGGAAGAGGAGTTTATCCACAAATGATGTTTAGATTGATTACTAAAGGAGTTTAGTAGTTAAATTGAACACTCAATTAATTGATATCTCAAAATCATAGTGTTCAAGGTGTTGGACCGATTGATTAGAGTATTGGATTGATTGAAACTACAATTGACTGATTTTGCATAGTCTGCTGCCCCAACCGATCGGCTCATGGGATGAACTGATCGACTCAGGTGGGTGAACCGATCGGCTCAAATGGTGAGACAATCGGCTCATGTGTCATGAGACAATCGGCTCAATTGTTGAAATGATCGATTCATGTGACCAACCAAGATTGTTTGGAAAGTCAGAAGACTATTTTTGCAAATACAATTTGTTTCACTTGTACAAATTCGATTTGGACAATGATTAATATTTGATTAGTTGGAAACAAATATGAAAGTCAATTTGAGTTGGATCAGGACCACGAACTGATCAGCTCAGGCATCAACCGATCGGCTCAGAGCACCAGACGATCAGCTCAGGTCCCAAACGATCGGCTCAGGGCCCGAAACGATCGTTTCAGGGTATGAATCGATCAGTTCCGCTGGCACAGTTGGTTGTTTTTGTGGAAAATCTCGAATCCTTCTACTCCTGCTTTAATCCCACATTGCCCAGGGTAGAGAACCATGTCCCATGACCCTCCTATATATATAGGGGTAGTGGGGGCTTCTCAAAAACAACAACTCAGAACACCAGTTGCTCTGCAAAGTTGTCGTTCTCTCTGGTTGTGGTAACCGAGAGAGCCCGAGCAAGTGCTACCCGGTAAGGGAGGTACATCAAGGGAAAGACAACTGTAGAAAGGAAACTTGTTGCAGGATAGTGCGTCGATGACTAGTACGCCGACAGGACGGTGCGACTCCTTCCGATTCCTTGTGGGACAAGGAGATCGGAGTTCCAGGCAGTCTGTGTGGACGACTATAGAGGCGGGAGACTTCTGCTGCTCGGAGGGCAGCTGTCAATCCTGACAGTCCTGGTGAGACTACGAGCTGCACAGACACCGTCCAAGATCAGAGGTAAAGACCGCGCAAGCCGTGAGGTAACATCGCCGAGAAAGCCTTGGGACAAGGTATGTCTCTACAAACCATCCTTCCTACTGTATAGACATTGACGCAATTCCTTTATACTGAGTTTGGGAGAAGAAAATTTTTGTTTCCGCTGCCTTCTCTATCTCCCCTAAAACCCAACACCCAAAGCCATGCCACTCAGCCTCACGCCTACTGCCATCACAATAAATGATCCTACTGAAGAGGTGAAGGACCTAGGGGCGGTGTGAATCTTACGAGCCTCCGGGTGGATTCAAGATGCTAGACTATGTCTTTATGAGTAATTAGAATAAGAATCATACCCCCTCTCTAGTTCGTATTATCCTACATAACCAGTAGATAGAACCCATGTTTCCTCCATCTCCAACCACCTCTAGCAGTCGGCGGAGCCTACCCAAGTATAGCGAGGACCAGAGGAGGTCCCCCAGCCTCTATCTGGGTCTTAGCGGTCAGGAGCTATGTAGCGGTCAGGAGCTATGTGCCCAACCCACAACCAAACTCACCCTGGGTAGGAGTCAGACCCCTCCATGAGGAAGGAGACGACATAGATTAAGATTACTAAATTCCTCGATCACGTGCTTAAATCAAGAGGGCACTAGGGTAATTCCCCCTCAAACCCTTAGTTGAGCCAAGAATAATAAAAAGGGTATTTAATGCTGATGTGGCATCCTCCTATTGGCTTAAGCCTAATTAATTCATAAATAATGTAGCCCATTGCTCATATGATAATGAATCTTTACTTGAAATTGCTCAAAAAAACAATTAGAATATGAATAAATTAGTATTAGTATAATTATGCTTCCTGTTCCAAAATTATAGCTAATACAAGGTTGTAAGGTGATTAGTTCTTACAAACCTTAGTTTGGATGATTATAATGTTAAACACACTTGATATGCATAATCTGATAAATGGTTTGATTTGGTCAAATATAATTACATATCAATATAATAATGATAATGATGGTGCATAATTAGGGTTTCTAAAGTAGATAATCATACATATAATGAATTAGGGTTTTGGAAATCAAAAATCATAATGTGCCATGTTATTAATGTTGACTCAAGGTCTAAATTGACTAAACCCTTGTTTTGATTATGACTAAACCATTCCAATTACTTGTGTCTAACATATTTACTTGAGTAATTTCACATTATACATAGACACACTCCAAATGCCCTAACTTGCGCATCTCAACTTGGAGACAAGACAAGTCAAAGTCGATACAAGTGCATGTTTTTGGAATATGCTGTAAATCCATTAGAATCATGTTGTAAATCACTTGTAATGATTGTATGACTTGTAATTAAGCTTAGAAAAAATCAAGAGCACTTAGATCAAATGTTTAAGCACTTAAAAGCCATTTTCCAAAATTCACATCAGGTTGTTCATCGGTCGAGTTGCAAACCGACCGATCCTGATTGGATCTTAAAAATGACTTTTGATCGGTCGAGTTTGCACTTCATAGAACTCGATCGATCCCTCTACTATCCAAAACTAATTTAATTGAATCGGTCGAGTTACCCCAGGACAAACTCGACCGATGGCCTAAATTGGTCTTGTCTTTTAGTGGGATCTGTCGAGTTACCTTTATAGAAACTCAACCGATTGCACTGTATGGAAAAGTGCATAAAAGTGTTTCTAGCCATTGTGGAGTTGCAACAATAAAAAATATAACCGTTGTAAGCCAAAAAACAGCTATTTTTCATTCTTAAGTGTTCCCAAAGGCTTCTAAGAATCCTCAACTATAAATAGGACCCCTTGGGCTTCATCCCATGATTAGCCAAGCACTATGAAGGTCCCTATTCTATAGTTGAGTGATCCTATAGCCTCCTCTCTCTCTCAGATTAATCACTTGCTACATCCATTAGAGTGAGTAGGAGATTTGCAAGAGAGCTCGTTCTACATGTATATCTTGTGAGGCTCTCACTTCCACCTCCTCCCTATCTCTCATTTCAACCATGAAGATGAAGGTTCTCTCTCTTATCTAAGAGAGGTGAAGAAGAACAAGGGAAGGCGTCCCTTGGTGAAGATCAAGGCTGAAGACTTGGAGCAAGAGTGGATAAGCCCTTGGTGAAGGCAGAAGACTCCTTGCTCAAGTGGGTAAGTCCTTGGTGGAAGCTTCTCCGAGTGAAGGTGAAGTCAAAGGCTGAAGATCCAAGAAGAGTGGGAAAGTCCTCGAAGGCGGAAGACTTGTGCTTGAGTGGGTAAGATCGTGGTAAAGGCTGAAGACTCTTGCAAAGTGGGTAAGTCCTTGGTAAGGTGGATACTCTTTATATTGGATAGGTAAGCCCTTTGGTTGGTCATGTATTGTAAGTCTTATGAATGAATATAAGAGTGCAATGGTTAAGAAATCCTAGAGGTTGACCTCTCTAGGTAGTGGACTGACTCACTTCTAGTTTGAAGTGTGGAACTACTCTACATAGCTTGTCACTTGGTGTATGTTCAATCTCTCTCTCCCTTGCTATGCATGTTTTAGTTGCACTCAAACTTTCAATTTAGCAACCTTATCTTGTGATCTATATTGAAGGTCTAATGAATTTTGTTTAAGTGCATTCATCTCTATTCACCCCCCCTCTAGAGCATCCAATCACCCATCTAGGATCCAACAATTGGTATCAGAGTGGGTTTCTCCAAGCATACTTCAACAAGTAGGAGAATATGGGTGACTACCAAGGTGGGAGATACTTCATCAACCTTCCAATCTTTGATGGGAGTAACTTCTTCTATTGGAAAAGAAGACTACAATTCTACATCCAAAGATCAATTCTTGAGCTATGGCAAATGGTTGACCATCCATACAAGCTACCGGTGACAAAGATAGAAGAATGGGATGAAGCTACCATGAAGAAAGCCACCTTAAATGCAAGAGAAATCAACATCCTCTATGCCACCATGACCTCCACTGAGTTCAACCAGATTTCTTCTTATGAGACGGCCTATGAGGTATGAAGAAAGCTATGCATCACTTATGATGGGACTCAACAAGTGAAGGAAAGCAAAGTCTACATGCTCAATGGGCTGCTTGAGAACTTCAAGATGGGAAAGGAGGATGAGATAGCCAACATGTACTCAAGGCTCAACACCATTGTGAATGGTCTTGTTGTTCTAGGTCATCCTATGAGTAGAAGAGAGATCAACTCTAAGATCATAGAAGTCTCCCTAAGATATGGGAAACCAAGGTGAATTCCATTGAAGAAGTAAGTTCTCTTGATGATATCCCAATTGAAGAGCTCATTGGTAATCTACAAGCCCATGAAGCCACATTTGACAAAAGAGAAAAAGTTGAAAGACAAGAGGAGAAAGAGATAAAGAGAATGAAGAAGGCTAAAATCAAGGCTCAAATTGAAGCTATTATGAGACACGCCTCTCCATTCTCTCATGTTGAAGAAGATGCCATGTACTCCAAGGGTAGATTCTACAAAGGCAAGAATTCCTCCTCCATCTGGCGCCTCAAGTGTGGAAAGAAGGGTCACTTCAAGATAGATTGTCTACAAGGAAAGAAGACCCATCATAATAAGAAAAGAGAAGAGAAGTGGCACTCAAACTCAAGTGACTCCTCCAACTCAAGCTCAAGTGAAGATTCAAGTGGAGGATCAAGCTCAAGCTCTAGTGATGAAGGAGAATGCCACTTTGCTCTTATGACATCAAAAAGTAAAGACTCAAATGAGGTAAACCTAAACTCATTAGATAAAGAACCTTTAATTGCTATCATTAATGCTATTTGTGCCTCTCTTAAGTCTTATAAAAAGAAAAAGAAAAAGCTTGTTAGAATTGTTGATAAAATGTATGCATAATTAGATGATCTTAAACATGCTAATACTTGCTTTCTTAATGATTAAAATTCTCATCTTAGCCAAGTAGACTCTCTTAAACTTGAAAATGCTAGTTTGCTTGATAAGATTAGATTTCTAGAAGCTTAACCTCTTATGCCTAGTTCTAATGAAGAACATTATTTGATTGTTGATTCTCTCATGCATGATATTGATGTTCTTAAATCTGAAAATACAGACAAATATTTTGTTTTGCAAGGATTAGAATATGAAAATGGTGTTTATCTTTCTAAGATTGCTTTTCTTTAAACTAGAAATGCCTCCTTGCTTGCTAAAATCAATATGCTTGAATCTTATTCTAGTTCTACTAATGGAGAGAATAATGTTGTTGCTCTTCATATTGATAGATATTCTTATTTTACTAAAGCTCTTTGCTTAGAAATGATCTTTTGCATGCTAGAGAAAATATAAATCATTTGTCTTCTAATATTACTTCTCTTATGCATAATAATCATAGTTTGAGATCTTCTTTACAAAGATTCTTACTTGGTAAAAAGAATCTTAATGATATCCTACACCATACTACTAAACAAATTGGTAGACATGGTTTAGGGTATGATGGTAGTCAAAGGAACAACAAAGGTAAATGACCTCCAGTATTCCATGGAGAATCATGTAGTTCCAAGACTATGGGCACATGCAACTATTGCAATGTTTTTTGTCATTATTCTACTTGTTTTCCTTTTAGGAAAGAACCCAAGAGAAATAGGACTTGGGTTGCTAAGCTAACCCCTCCGGACCCAAAAACATGATTGGGGACCATTTCATCTTTCCTCTTATAGGTATCTTGATAATGGATTGACTTGAGCTATGGATTTGGAAATTGACTTCTCAATCCACATGAAAGAAGTAAGATGAGATGTGTATGAGGTGAAAACAAGTGGAAAAGCAATGGTAAGCACAAAGGTAATGTTTTTCTTGCTTATAACCAATCCTAACCGATTTTTGTCAAGATAGTGTGCACTATACATATGGTTTTTGAGTCAAAAGTGGTATTTTGTGTTTCTCTTCACACTTTTTCTCAAAAACCATTTCAAATGCTTTTATAGTGCATTACTAACTTTCTTACACATGTTTGTATATGGTTTGTATATTTAGCATGCCTTTTAATACATTATTTTGTGAAATATATGTGCTTTTTGACAGTAGCTTTTTCAGTCGAGTTTGTCCTATTAGAAACTAGACCGAACAACACGAATGGATGTTGTCAACAGCTGTCATCGGTCGAGTTTTCAATACACAAAACTCGATCGACAACACTGTGCGCAGAATATACATTTGGCTTATTGAATGAGAATTTCCCTATCAACTAGATTTTCTCAACCAATAGCCTTATTCTTTGGCACTCTATTGGTGCCTTTATATATGCATATTGCCATGCTTTAAATTTCCTATCTTGCTTACAACTCTATCTCTCTAATTTCTCTAAATTGGCATATCTATATCTTACAATTACTTGCTTTGAGGTGTTTTGTAGGTTTTGAAAATGATCTCTTTGGATCTTTTGGTTGTGTCTTAAATTGCTTCCATTGTGCTCTAACTTGCTACATATATCTAGTTGTATATCTTGTTTGGATACAACCTTGAGGTTCTTAGTGGTGATCATCTTTTGGTAATGATGCATACTTATTAGTGAGTTATATCCTTTCATGCTTCTAAAATTGCATATCTCTTTGTTTGGATATATCTCTACATCTACACATAGCTTACTTTATCTAGTATATCTTTTGGTATCTCTTGCTATGATCTAGATCCTACTAGTAGTCCTAACTTGTGATATCATCTATAGTAGTTCATATACATGTAGTTCTAGCCCTGTTCATCAAGTGGTATTCAACTATATGCTATGCTTGTAACTTGTTTCAAACTTGCTCAAGCTTGTTCCTTGAATTGCATATCTACTATCTTGAGTTGTTTGCATAACATTGTGATAAAGGATACATAGATCTATATTATATGTAGAAATTGGAGCATTTTTGGATTTCATACAGCTTTTTCTCCAGTTTTAGTTTTCAGTGCAAGACTAGTGTTTTTTATGCAGAAATTACCTTCTGAGCAAGGCTCTTCGCTATGCCATGAGCCCTGACACTTTTTGGGAAAATTTCATCATCTTGAGGTTCAAAATTGTGATTTATTATTTTTCTACAGCACTTTATCTTGCATTTTGGGTTGTTCAAGTGCATGCTTTAACTTGTTTTTGTTTCTATGCTTGGACAAGCCCCTATTTGTTCTCTTCTACTCTCATTTGTTATCTCCTTTCTCTTAACAAGTGGTGTTTCTTATTTCTTCATACTCCCACCTTTTGAAATGACAAAGGGGGAGAAAGGTATGTCTTCTTTTGACAAAATAGGGAGAAGGCATGTCTTACATGAAGAGGAGAATCATATTCATGTAAAGGGGAGAAGGTAAAGGGGAGAAGACATATATGTGTAGAACATATATAAGTAGAATACATGGTATTCTATAAATGTTATGAAAGCTAACCATGTAGGAGAAATAGCATTAATTGAGGGGGAGTATGAGAATTCCACTAGAACTAATTGAGGGGGAGCATATGAACTCAATTCTATTGAAACCCTTAGGTTTATCCAAAGGTATGACTTTACTTAAATGCTTTCAATACATTTATGGAATTTGTCATCTTCAAAAAGGGGAGATTGTTGACTCAAGGTATAAATTGACTAAACCCTTGTTTTGATGATGACTAAACCATTCCAACTAATTGTGTCTAATTTTCTATTTGAGTGATTTCAGATTATGCATAGACACACTCCAAATGCCCTAACTTGCGCATCTCAACTTGGAGAAAAGACAAGTCAAAGTCAATACAAGTGCATATTTTTGGAATATGATGTAAATCCATTAGAATCATGTTGTAAATCACTTGTAATGATTGTAAGAGTTGTAATTAAGCTTAGAAAAAATCAGGAGCACTTAGATCTAATGTTTAAGCACTCAAAAGTCATTTTCTAAAATTCACATCAGGTTGTTCACCGGTCGAGTTGCAAACTCGACCGATCCTGATTGGATCTTGAAAATGACTTTTGATCGATCGAGTTTGCACTTCACAGAACTTGACTGATCCCTCTACTGACCAAAACTAATTTAAGTAAATCGGTCGAGTTATCCCAGGACAAACTCGACTAATGGCCTAAATTGGTCTTGTCTTTTAGTGGGATCCGTCGAGTTACCTTTATAGAAACTCGACCGATTGCACTGTATGGAAAAGTGTAGAAAAGTGTTTCTAGCCGTTGTAGAGTTGCAAAATTCAAAAATATAATCGTTGCAAGCTAAAAAATGGCTAGTTTTTGTTCTTAAGTGTTCCCAAAGGCTTCTAGGCATTCTCAACTATAAATAGGACCCCTTGGGCTTCATCCCATAGTTATCCAAGCACTATGAAGGTCCCTATTCTATAGTTGAGTGTTCCTACAGCCTCCTCTCTCTCTCTCTCTAAGCTTAATCACTTGCTACATCCATTAGATTGAGTAGGAGATTTGTAAGAGAGCTCATTCTACATGTATATAAGGCTCTCACTTCCACCACCTCCCTATCTCTCATTTCAACCATGAAGATTAAGGTTCTCTCTCTTAGCTAAGAGAGGTGAGGAAGAACAAGGGAAGGCGTCCCTTGGTGAAGATCAAGGCTGAAGACTTGGAGCAAGAGTGGATAAGCCCTTGGTGAAGGCAGAAGACTCCTTGCTCAAGTGGGTAAGTCCTTGGTGGAAGCTTCTCCGAGTGAAGGTGAAGTCAAAGGATGAAGATCCAAGAAGAGTGGGAAAGTCCTCGAAGGTGGAAGACTTGTGCTTGAGTGGGTAAGATCGTGATAAAGGCTGAAGACTCTTGCAAAGTGGGTAAGTCCTTGGTAAGGTGGATACTCTTTGTATTGGATAGGTAAGCCCTTTGGTTGGTCATGTATTGTAAGTCTTATGAATGAATATAAGAGTGCAATGGTTAAGAAATCCTAGAGGTTGACCTCTCTAGGTAGTGGACTGACTCACTTCTAGTTGGAAGTGTGGAACCACTCTACATAGCTTGTCACTTGGTGTATGTTCAATCTCTCTCTCCCTTGCTATGCATGTTTTAGTTGCACTCAAACTTCCTATTTAGCAACCTTATCTTGTGATATATATTGAAGGTCTAATGAATTTTATTTAAGTGCATTCAACTCTATTCACACCCCCTCTAGAGAATCCAATCACCCATCTAGGATCCAACAATTAATACACATAATCTAATGTAAATGTTCCAAATGCAAGTACATGATAGATATGATAATTAGGGTTTCACCTAATGGTTAATAGGTGATGGATTTAGGATTTCTTCCCTTATTCCTTATCCAAACCCAAGACAACCCTAAACCCTAGACTAGGACACTAGTAGGGTTTAATCTGGATAATGTGATGGTGACACTTTTGGATTTATAGAAATGCAGATCCAATGTTGAATTGCTTGGATTGCTCTATTCTTACTTGATTGGATGATATGCTTAGAGTAGTTGAAGTATGATTGCATATTATCCATGTTTCTACATTGAGGTACGTGGTTACAATTATGACTACTTAGATTATCAAGTATCAATGCTTTCCAAGGATTTCTTGAAGATTATAGAAATAAACTATTAGATGTTTATTTACTTTCTATTTGATTATAATGCCACTATGAGTATCACAATTAGATATCATATTCAGAACCCTATTATGACATGCATCAAGGGTGATGCAATTGAGCTAGGATCGGACTGTGATCATGCACAAGATAACATATCCAGTATGGGTTAGAATATGTGAATGAATTTTCTATGTTCTTATTTGCAAGTAATTGATTAGTTATATGTTGTTATGTGCTTGCACACTTTGCATGAACCCCATGTACATAGTATAGCAATATATTGATCCACATTTTTTGTCATGTCATTTTAGCTATATTCTATATGTGAAGATGTTAAGACGTGATGAACCAGATGAAATCCATTGAAGACATTAAATCTAAGTAAAGGAGAAATAGTTATACTTCTCAATATGTATCAGCTCAAGCTGTAAATTCATGTGACTACTTAGAGGAGCATCATTCTATATCCTGTAAACAATGTTTTTGAAGTAATGGAAATTATTTTCTATTATTTGTTAAAATCTAGATCTTAGAAATTTTAGGTAATGACTCTCAACTTTAAGGTCCTTCCTTGATTGGGGGATGCTAAAAAGTGAGGTCATTACAATCACTATGAAAGATGATTCTAACTACCAGTCCATGGCCTCCATGTATCACTCTCAAGGTGGGTCTGTCCAGTAAAGTGTTCTCTAACAAGTACCTATGTGTTTGGTTTGATATCACATATCATAACTAATGACATTCTATCATCAACCAACAGACACTCTAGTCATATGTATTATTGTTGTCTATTTTTCTTCCATAGTATTATCCGACTAGGGACACAATAAGAATCTATGTACTCTTATCATACATATGTTCTCATTGTTCAAATCCTCCACCTGAAGAGATATGTCATTGAGAAACATCATTCTTTAAACATCTACCATGTTTGTGTCATCATCTCATGATTGAGACAAACATAATAGATGGATTTACCTTTATAATTATCAAACCAAATATATGAATCCCCACTACAGTCATCATATGATCGGCTCTCTTTGCATACATACGAGCAGACTCTGACTTACACTTAGAGACAATCACCCACAAATCTTATTCTAAGTGATCTTAACATATCCATAATTTTTCTATTGTACAAGTGTTTTTGTAGCGGGTTAGTAACATTTGCTTCAAGACAGTACTTTACAAGTTTTCACATCTCCTCACTATAGTATCTCTCATATGAGATGGAAATGTTGTAGTATGCTATATGAGATGGAAATGTTGTAGTATGCTATATGAGATTCCTTGCCTATCCAGTAGCTCCATTGTTGTCGTAGTATTTATATAGTGTCATCAATTGTTGGAACCTCCCATAAGTTCATCTAAATGAACTTCTTGATCCATACAATATCCTCTGTTGTGTCCATAACAACAAGGTACTTGGCTCCTATTGTATAATTTAAATTGTTTCTTTCTCAGAACTTTTCCAACTTACAGTTCTACTTTAAGGTCAAACACAAATTTAGATTGTGATCATTAATCTTCTTTGTCACTTTGGAAGCTTGCATCGATGTAAACCTTTACACCAAACTCTTCATTATTACCATAACCATGGAATTAACCCTTTTAGTGTTTCTTAAGTACTTTAGGATGTTCTTTATGGCAGTCTAGTGACCTTTAATAGAATCTGACATATATCCTCTTGTTATGTCCAATACATATGAGACAACATGATGAGTCATAACATTTCATACAAGATACATCCAATTGCAAATGCATATGGCATCTTACTCATGTTTTCCCATTCTTCACATGAACTAGGACACTAGGCTCTTGAGAGACTAATTCCGTGGAGCATAGACAAATTTTCTCTCATTGAGTCATGCATGTTGAACCCCTTTAGCATCTTGCCAATGTGCGTGCTCTCACTTAGGTTAATAAGCTTTCTAGATCTATCTCTATAGATCTTGATTCCTATCATATAGGATGATTTTCCTAGAACCTTTATAGAGAAGGTACTCCCCAGTCAGGTTTTTCATATTTATAGGATAAGGACATCATTGCCCATCATTATGTGGAATATAAATATGCTCACAGTAACCCTTTCTAATCACAAATGTCATCATCATTTCAACTAAAGTCAAACCCTTTGACTATATTGTTAAATTGAAGATCCTAGCTTTGAGATGCTTGCTTCAATCGATAGATTGACCTTTGTAGCTTATTGACTTAATTTGCAATAATTAGATTCATAAAACATTCAAGTTGTGTCACGTACATATCCTCTACAATGTTCCTATTAAGGAATGTGGTTTTAGCATCCATTTTGCCAAATCTCATATTCATATTAAGATGTAATGGCAAGCATGATCTTGAGGGATTCAACCATGGCAACTGGTGAAAAGATTTCATCTTGTTCAACATGTTGAACTTGTTTGAAATCCTTTACAACCAATATGCCCTTATAGGTTTGTACACTACCATCCATATCAGTCTTCTTCTTGAGGACCCAATTATGCCCTATGGGCCTTATCCCTTCAAGTGGATCTACTAAGGTCATTAGTTGTTGGTGTACATGGACTTCATCTTGGATCTCATGGCCTCAAGACATTTCTCAGACTCTGGTCCCTCAATAGCTTCTAGGTAGATTTTTGGATCATCGTCCATGACAACTCATCACCTTCTTAAGACATAAGATATTCTAATATTTCAAGCTCAAGTTGTGTTCTACTAGATCTACGAGTTTCATGTTACATAAGGAACTTGAGATTCCACAACAATTTGTGATTCTCATTGTTCCCACTGTATCTCTTTAGGTTCAATCTTTACTTGTTGGTCTCAAACTTTTCAACTTCTACTTTTCTCCCATTGATTCCTTTGAAATTAAATTCCTTTTAAGGAATTCAGCCATCCTGGCATCAAACACTTTGTCATCATATTGGATTATAAAAGTAGTATTCAACAAAATAATACTTGTGGACAAAGATTTTCAAGAAACAATTTTCTTATATAAACTTTCATTCCTTATCTTTATAAAAGACATATCAGGAAACTTCCCATGTATCTCATATGGTGTGTTTTGAAGCATTTTAGACGGTACATTGTTTTAGTGTAAATCATGTGCCCAAAAGGAAATTGGAAGATTAGCTATATTTATAGATAATCGCACCATGACATAACAAGGTATGATTCCTTTTTTATATACATCATTATGTTTTAGGTGGATTTTATTGTGATACACTATCACGGTCTCCCAGAATGTCCTCAAACCACTGGTTCAAAATATTTTCCGCATTCATCATATCAAAGTGTATTAATACTTTTACCAAGCCGGTTATGTACTTCAACACTTTAAGAGATTCAGACTTGTATTTCATTAAATATTGACTACCATATCTACTGAGATCATCAGTAAATATAATGAGGTACTAGTAACCACCTCTAGCATTTGTTCTAAAAGGTCTATATACATCATAATGTATGAGGACTAATAGAATACTCTGTCTACCACTATTTCTAGGGAAATATGCTTTTGTCATGTTTCTAACAAATGAGATTCGTATGTATCTAATGGTTCAATAACCAAAAGAGCCTAAATGACCATATGCATGGATTCTAGAAATGCATTTCTCATTTATGTTCTCTAGATGACAATGCTTATAGGTATTCATTGTTTGAGTCATCAAGTCATTCACTGTATGTATAATACATATTTGTCTCTACAACTATCAAGTATAGATTTTGAGACATAGGGCACTTCCATATTAGATTTTATCTTATAAAATTAAACATAAAATTTTCATAATATTCTTGTCCATACAAGATACATTATTTTTTAATTAACGACATGTACTTCATAGAAATTAACTAATTCTATGACATGCCTATGAATAACATATTCCAACTATATTGGAAGCAGGTCTTGCTCCACACAGTTCTAGCTTACTTCTTCTCAGGTCCTGAAGTGGAGACCTCTATCTCCTTCTTCTTCCTGAGTTCCTCTATATAAAGCGGGTAGTTCCTTTTCCAGTGTCTAGGATAGTGACGAAGATGGCACTTCCCTTCCTTATTTACTCCTCTCTTAACTTTTAATGTAGAAGACTTTGGTTTCTGACTAGATTTAGAACTTTTCTTATCTTTGCCTTTTTCCTTGGACTTCCCTCTATTGATCATAATCATAGATTTGGGTTTGTCCTTCTTCGTCTGCACTTTAGTTGTCCTCAACATGCCAAGTAATTCTGACAACGGCTTGTCAAAATTGTTCATGTTGTAGTTCATGACAATTTGGTTGTATGATTCTAGCAATGACTGCAGAATTACATTTGTGGACAACTCTTGGCCTAAGGAAAAATCCCAATCTAGCAAGGTTCTCCACATACCTAATCAACTTGAGTGTATGGGGACCTACTATATCTCCTTTTTCCATGTTGTACTTGAACAATGCCTTAGAGACATCATATTTCTCTTATCTTGCAGATCTTGGTACATGTTCTTAAGATGTGTTGACATCTTAATAACATCCATGTTCTCATGTTGTCTCTGTAACTCATAGTTCATTGAGCACAACATCAGGAACTTGACATCCATGACATCTTTAGAATGCTTCTTGTAAGCATCCCTGACAACCTTAGGCATGTTGGGAGTGGGTTCATGTGACTCTAGTGTCTCTAGGACATAGAGCTTGTGCTCTTGAGTGAGAACAATTCTCAATGTCCTTAACCTATCATGGAAGTTATTCCTGTTCATCTTGTCCTTCTCAAGGACCTATCTGAATGAAATAATGTTTGTGTTTTCCATTAGATTCTACAAAATAATGCAGTTTTTTTCTAAACACTTTGATTTGATTTGATAATATTGACAATATTAATTATGCCTTCCATTAATATTCCCACTATTTTGTTCAAATTTATAGCCCTTACTATCAATTTGGAAGATTGTATCATACAATCTTCTAGTGAGCCAAGATCCAAAACAATGAAGTCAATAGCCATCCAACGCTGGCACTCATAACTAATAATTAAGGTAGGCAACATTGTCCAATTGCATCTCATACAATTCTTGGATAGATGGTATGCACAACTCCTTGACGAAGTCCATCTATATGCTTCTAGGAAATATAATCTCATTAAGGCCACCTAGTTAAGTCTGACCCAAAAGCTAACACAATAGAATATGCACCCTGCTTTGGCAGACTCACATATCTACCATCACACTTCTACGAGATAAATAGTGCACCATGATTTGGCGTATCCTATGCTTGGTCGATCAATCTTTTCACGTGTGTCACTTATGGAAAGCATCTTAGGCTTAATATTAACTTAGGGATTTATATATAAATACTTATACATATCCAGTCACCACACACTTATGCATCATATACATGATATATCCACAAAAATAAACATGCAATCATAAAACATACAAGTGATAGTTATGGCCATACTAATGGAATTTATTGGAGCCACAAAGAATTTCTACCACCTAAGGTCCACAACATATGTAGCAACCCTTATTGGATAACATGCATTGGCACGATCGGTCATCTAAACCCTTCAGTCGATCGGTTAGCCTATAGGTCGATCATTTGGCTCCTCCTATCTGTTGGCCTCCACGGACCTTCGGTTGATCAACTCAACCCATGATGAACAACTTCTCTTTCCAAAATAGAAATCAAAACTATCATATTTCATATTAAATTATTAAAGAGAAAACCTTGAGTTACATTTGAGGGAAATATAAGAAGAAGATCATTAATTTACATTTTGAAAGGGGGGAAGAGGCTCAGTATATAAACGAATTAACAATAGGAAATAAAACCAAACAACCATGCACACACATCCATAGGGGTTTTGGCCATAACCACGCATATATCCACCATAAAAATGATTTTAGGGCAATGTGTATAGATTGCATATATATACTATATTATATATATGTATATATATTGAGATTGTATGTGGTATTTAATCAGATGTGCACATTAATCATTTTAAAATTTGTAGTGTATGTATGCAATAAAACAAATCCGATCATATTGATTTAAATTCTAGATACACCATAAATTAATGTGGTTGTGATACCATTATAGGAATATAGGGATGGTAGAGAAGGCAGTGAAAACAAAAAAAATTGCCTCTATGCCTTGGCAGAGAGATCGCATCAACAACGACGTATCTAGGAAAGAAGGGTAGCAAGAGATATACTTGGTCCTGGAACAAGTTCAACAACTACTCTTGCACGGTGATGTGTACTCTTTGTAAGATGCACATGAATAGTTGGAGATGTCCTCTTGGTGTAATACCACAAATGAAGGTCGTTGTTGTCCTCTTAGCGTGGCAGAAACAACTACGTAGTCCATGCGAACCACCAAGAACTCTACGTTACACTACCAGAGCCAATAGGAAGGAGTTGTCCCTTCAAATGTCAACATACTAGCATTGACATGCTCTCCCTTGTTGTCTCTCCCTTTTAGGAGTAAGACTTGCTCATGATCTCATGTTACCACAACTGTGAGAGGACAACAATTTTTAGAGCTTATTGTTGTGTCTTCTGAAAGCTTTGACTACATCCCATGTTTAAAGGATGGTCATGGGCAAGGTTGCCAGATCAATTGGTAGTCGAAGAGACAGATATCATGAATTTCTAGTTGTTGTGAATCACAAATTGGTTGGTTCACATTTGAATCAGTCAGCTCATATGTGAATCGGTCAATTAAACACTTGAATCGGTCAATTCACATGTGAACCGGTCAATTCAACACTTGAATCAGTCGGTTCACTATATTTTCTTTCACAAATATATTGGCTTTCAATGTGATGATAAATGCACAATATGACATCAATGTCAATCCTTGATCCATTCATATTGATTGCTCAACTGGTCGTTTCACATTTGAAATGGTAGATTCACATTTTGAAATGTTTAGTTCACTTCTGAACTGGACGATTCATTTTCTGAGCCGGGGGCTTCACTTCTAAACCAGTCGATTCAAATTCCAATTCAGCCAATGTACAACCGATATTGTTTAAATTAAATACCTAAGCAGTTTAGTAATCAAGTTAAACCATATTTGTGAGAAAACTCCTATTATAGGTGCATATTATGCTTGTGACCCTATAGGTCCTAAATTACATTGGCAGTGAATATCCATAACTGATTCATGATATCACAAGTAATGAGTGGTATCTAGCAACACATTATTGATATCCAAGTAATTGGAAAGTTGGAGAACAAATTGAAAAATTGACAGAAACTACTTATGAGAATGTAGGGATGCAATGGATTCCAAAAAAAAATTGTTGGCAACTTTAGTGTAGTAGGAACATCCACTCAAGATGCATACAATGAGAAGATCCTAGAAAGCAACAACAACAAGTCAAATAAGGCCCTTCGGATGTTAACCAACAATGCAAATATGGGAATATACTTTCCTCCTTATATGATATGGACATACCTGGTGATAATTTGCAAGTGCATATAGCTCCTATGAGTAAGCCAGTCTCAGATCAGTTAACTTTGCCAAAAGTTTAGAGCTGTAAGCGGAAGAATGTTACTATTACTAAAAGATCCCTTGATTCTCCGTATGTTTTAAACATCGTTGACCTAGAGAGTCTTCCTCAAGTGACATCTATTATTCTGGTTGCAAACCCTAACAAGGACTTGCATCATTTTCATATTGCAGTGGCACTGCAATTGGATGAAGTTATCAATATGTTGTAATAAAAATCCGGATGTATGATATCAATGACAAAACTGCTTCAAAATTACTAAACACTCATGTCCCTAATCCAGAATACTCTTCTTCAATTACACTACAATTTAGTTGTTAGGTTGGAAGAGAAATATGGGGTTATGGTGGTAAAATGAAGGTGTCTCCTTACATGATGTGTAGTCAAGTCAGGAAGCTTCAGATGGATTCTACAGTTCATCTCAACCTAGTTGGTCGATGACCTTGATTAATCTATCACATTCGATACAATTTGTTGGAATGTAAGGGGTATTGGTAACCACTCTACCCAATCTAGATTATATGATCTAATTTGTATTCATAAACCAAAGTTGGTTACTATCATTGAATCTAGAATCTTGTGGGATAGCATTGATCTTGTTATCTAACAATTTGGTTTATCTTGATCACACTATGTGAAGGAACGAGGTTTCTAGGAGGCATATGTTTATTATTGGAAGGCTTATGATACTTTAGTACAGTTGATTGAAAGTCATAGGCAGTATCTTCACTGTCGTGAATAATTAATTTTTTATTACAATATTCTATTCTCATCATTCTCCATCTATTTTCCATCTATTGTGGAATCACTTACCATGGATTAGTTCTTCTATTAACTTCCCTTGGATAGTTATGGGAGACCTTAATGTTATGTTTTCACCGTCTGATAGAAAACTAAGTGATTCTTTCAACTCATATGAATCTCTTATATTCTAGGAATGCATTTTACATTCTGAATTATCAGATCTTGGGTTCTTTGGATATCCCTTTACTTATCAGTCAAGTGAACTTTGTGAATGACTATATAGAGTTCTAGTCAACTATCACTTTTTATTATTAAACCATCAGTTTAAGGTCCCACTTAACTCACATACAATCTAATCATAACCATGTCCATTTATTTAATACTTGACATCATATTTTCAATTATGTCTTCAAAACAAACAATAGTTGGAATATCACATTTTTTTTAGATCTCTTATACAAAATATTTGGCTACACAGTTGGATTTCTCTAGAGCTATGCATACTATATAGATAGGTTTCATTTCTTGGGATAAAACATCATTACATGCTACTCAAATATCTAAGGATGATCTACTTCATCAAATATAGTGCCTTCACTCTACCTTAGCAATTCATTATTCATTTAATTTGGATTTTAATTGAAATTTATTGCAGCATCAATATGACAGTCTTATCCATAGATAGATGAATGATATTTAAATAAAAGGGTGATATAAATTGGCTCATGGATGGAGATGCTAACAAAACATTCTTTCATATGTATGTTTCATCTCAGAGATAGAGAAATCAAGTCACTACTTTATTAAATGACACTAATGTCAAGGTCACAACCTCTAATCATATGAAACATCTTGTATTATAATATTTCAAACCTTAGTTTCAGTCTAAAGAGACTTTGTATGTTATTCAACTTAACTAGGTTCTCGAAAATGATAATCTCTTATCTATTTCATGATATAATTTTATTTCTTAACTTCCATGTGAGATAGAAATCTTCCTAACTCTTAAAACAATAGGAAGGAACAAGGCTACAAGATGTGATGGAGTCAGTGTCGAGTTCATGGATAGCCATTGGAATACTATTCAAACTTCGGTTGTTCAGATAGTAACAATCATCTTACAAGTATTACCTCTGTCTCAAAGTATTTGTAATGTTATCATTGTTCTTATTCTAAAAATACCTAACCCAAAGAGATGAATCAATTTCAGTCAATTTGCTTTAATAGTATGTATTCAAAAATGTTTTCTAAAATAGTGGTGAATTGTATGAAACCTTATATGCCTAAATGGATATGTAAGGAACAATCCAGTTTTATTCTTGGAAAAGGACCATAGATAATACAATTCTCATCCAAAAACTTGTATATAATATGAGACGTCCCCCATCCAGCCCTTACATGGAAGTTAAGTTAGATTTGGAAAAAGCCTATGAGTGTTTGTCATGGACTTTTATTCTAGACACAATCACTAAGGTTGGTTTTCTTACTACGATCATTAACTCAATTATGCACTCAATATGTGGAGGTAGGATTAACATTTTTGGAAATGTGAATAGATCCCTAGCTTTAAGGCATCTCTTAGATCTTCGTTAAGGTGATCCTTTATCGCTATATTTTTTGCCATGTGTCTTAATCGATTAAGTGTCCTTATAAATGATGTTGCTTGTCACCATCACTAGAAACCAATGAAATTGTCTCATAAAGGTCGTGCCTTCTCACATTTGCCCTTTGTAGATGATGTCATTTTATTTCCTAGAGAGGATATTCAACATATGAATATAATAATGCATTGTTTTGATATCTTTGGTGTTGCATTTGAGAAATTTATCTTCATGGACAAGAGTACTATCATCATCTATTATTTTGTTTCACACTCTTTACAACAACAAATATGTGACAATATTGGTACATCGGCTACGTCAGACTTAGGAATGTATTCAGCCATGCCTATAATTCATTGAAAATTACAAAAGATACTTATGCACATATTCATGATAAAATCAACAACCATGTCTCTACTTGGGACACAAGGACTCAAAATCTTGTTGGTTGTATTTGTTTAGCAAAAATAGTTCTCATGTCGATTCCTATGTACTCGATGCATACATCAATATTTCCAGTTTCTTTATGCAATAGAATAGATGCAAGTATATGTTAGTTTATTTGAAGGAGAGGTTCATAGAAATCCTCACTTTCTTTAGTAGCATGGGAAAATTACTGCTTCAAAAAAATGAAGGTTTAGGTCTATTCTCTATGAATTAATGGAATTATGCTCTTATCATGAAATCTACTTAGGAATTCCTTACTGGTAGGAATACTTCTTGAGCCGTTGGACTAAGACATAAATATAGGTCCTTTTACTTATCATTCAGGCCATCAGATTACCTCTTTCTAGAGGATGGCGTGTTCTTTGCAACCATTGGCTATACAAAATAGCTATAAAGTCATTGACAATGGTGAATATACCTCAGTCTGGTATGATCACTGGATACCACATACAATTCATCAACAATCTCTTGTTCTCCATGTGATACTTGAACGCTTCAAACATTTATCAGTAATTTAATAGGCTAACATGTCTTCTTCCTTGGATCTGGATTTCATGAATATATATTTCCCTATGGACATATAAAGTAAAATATCCAACCTTCATTGTCACAAACCATCCTTCGATATTGATAAATGGTGTTGGTATTTAATAGAAAATGGGAAATTTTTGGTCTCATCTGTCTATTCTCTTTTAGTGTAAAGAGCGGGACCCGATAGTGGGCCCACTCAATGGTAAAAATATAAGCCATGAAATGATTAAGCAACGGAAAACATAACTATTTACAAAGTTACAAAATGTTTCTATTTACATAATTTTCTCACCCTAAGGGTGGTACATAAAATGAAAACATTATATCTATATATACATGACCCCACATGCAGAGGGTAACAAGGCTATCTTAAGTTGTCTTTATGTTCACCAACGATCTCACGATCATTTTGAGTCTCTGTCATATAAAGTACCTACACCTGGGTGGAGGGAACACCCGAAAAAATAGGAAACAAAAGAGTATGAGTCAGCAAAAGTTGATGTAGATTAGAAGATTAACTAGGACATTATTTATTTCAAAAGTAAAGTAAGATGTTCCCATCAAAGAGGGGGTCATTAAAGTTAGGTAAGTTTCAATGAGAAGTAACAAGAGAAAGATTTTTCACAAGAATGAGGTTGTATAATTAAACAATTAAATCACAACTCTTGCCATTATACAGTATAATTAAACCATTAAAATCACAACTCTTGCCATTGTCAATCATGCAATCACATAAATATTTGCATGCTGATATATTTGACTAAAGTAACTAAGGTAGGGTCATGACACCACTAAGTCAATGGCCTAAGTAAAATGGGTAGAAGTAGACGCACCCTGGGCAGAAATAGACGTGTCCCTATATAAAAATAGGTGGAAAGACGCACCCCGGGCAGAAGTAGATGCACCCTAATGGTTACGCATAAGTGTCTACGATAGTTAAACTAGTCAAATTATCTAACATGCATAAATATAGTGGCAAGATTCACTTTTTACAAACATACATGGCATAATTCAGGTACAACAACAAGTGGGGTCATTGACCCGATTCAACATAATAATAATGATTCAAAAGAATAACAATAGGTCCAACTAAGAATATATGATTTGTTCAACAAATAGAACAAGAGTAAGTATTTCAAATGATGCCTCATTATGGAAATTTAGTCATATAATGTCCATTTATAAAATAGAGAGGAGTACATACCTCATCTTCACATCTAAAGTTCAAGTTAATGTTAACTTGGTCCCCAAAATTGAGTATTCATCCTAGAAACACATTACATAAGGTAGTCAAAACCAAAGCAATTTCTGTATAGAATCCTATTTTGTATTTTCATATTGTTCTTATCCTTGTCTAAATCACCTAACTTCATATTAAGGTTGTTAATCTTATTAGGTGTATGCATGATCGGATATCTATTTTAGTTCTAATGTGCATCTTTAATCGCATATATGTGTTGATACTTATATTCATGTATGTCTAGGTTACATATATGTGTTGATACTTATACTCATTCCTTCTATTTAGGTTTTGTAATATCATTATCTCTCTTTAAATGTTCCATCTTTTACAAGACATGTATACTATTTCCATAACTTCCTTTATTTTTACACACATAGTATAATGGAGACATTTATATCATTGTAGTAGAGATTAGATAGTTTTATTAATTAAGATCCCCATGATCTAATGGAGGAACAATCATTATTTGGGATAATTAGAAACTACATTTTTCCCGTATTCCACGTAGTGCTATACTAGTATTTAAAATGTATATGTCATTATTTAAAATTAGTTTACTTATCAAACATTTTTCACATTCTAACCATTAGGATTAACATCAACTCTAAATTAACATATTACTATTAACTAGTTTCTTATATAACGGAGTTTAGGGGATCTAACTACTAAGAAAATAACTATTCCCATATAGAGATTACAGACTATATTATTTAGCATACTGATGTACAGATATATGTAGATACGAAGTATAGACTAATATACTACCTACAGGTGTAGGTGAGTCTACTATATAGACTAAGTTCATGTCACCCAGATTATTTCTGGTCTACCATGTTCAGTTATCTTATTGGATTATTCATAAATTGCAGTGCATGAGTAACTAACCTATAACTGTGTATACTGAACTAATCTTCTGGGTGGGGTCTGCCCCATTCTGAAAATCTGTGTCCTCACCAGACGGTCAAAGATCTTTCAAATTCATACATGTGGACTTCTTGGTTGGGTATGATTATGGATGGATCATCAGAGATATTTTTGGTTAGAACCTCATCGTTGGATGGCATGCCGTTGCGTGAAGGTGATCTATCTCTAGTGGAGGGGTCGCCATCATCCTCCCAGGTTAACCCATTGTTGGTACAACCTGCAGGTCCTGAATCTGATGGGAATTCGCCTACTAAAGTGAATCGTCGGGTTTGCTGATTGGCTTCCCTTCCTGGTGGAGGTGTGAGGGCATAGTGGGATGTCTTTCAGATGTGTCAACAATATGCTCATAGTGAGGTTGTTGGTGCTGATGGCGACCACATACTGTGGTGTTAACTATGTGTTCAACACTGTGGGTTGGGGATGACGAGGCAGACTCAAAGTAGGTGAGAGTCATGGTGTTAGGATTCTTGGTGCGGGTTAAGTTTATATTGGTGGCTTATTCTTGGGAATCTGAAGACAGTGAAGAAGCTAAGACACCCTTTCTTTACAGATCAATGCATCGCCAGGTCTGATCAGAGATGGGGGCTTTTGGCGATCCAAATCCACGGCGGCCCTGGTGATTGGCATCAAGCATGGAATCACCACAAGGAGGTCCATGGAGGTCGTATTGTCGTGGAGACTAGCACATAGGAACATAAGGATATATGTTGGTCGGCGATCAGGCTTTCTCCATCACAGGTCACCGTCATAGTATGCAGGTCACGATCGGATGGGATGCGATCTGTAGGGAGCGTCGATGACCTCTCTAGACCGCTTAGCGCTCGGAAGACAGTCACCAGTGTAGAGGCTTGTGATCAAGCTGAGAGGATGAGTATCAGCCGCCGGCTAGCTAGGGTTCACGAGATTGATAGGAAAGGAAAGAGAAGGAGAAAAGAGGAGGTGATGGAGAGATGAGAACTTCAGGAGGCTCAGGGCTAGCGGAAGGCGACACTAGGGAACATAATATAGAAGATGAAAGGGGGAACGAGGGGGTGACGAGAGGAAGAGGCATAGGAGGATGAGAAAGAACAAGAAGGGTGGAAGGAAACTGCCGACGCTGTGACGCCCACGATTGCACAAGATACGCGTCAACGAACAAGAGGGTAACATACGTGTTACATAAATGAGGGAAAGAAGATAAATGAATTAAACTTATGAAATAGAATTTAATGTATTGTTATCGATATCTTATAACTTGTATTAATTAAATGGGGGGGGGGGGTAAGCAATTGCCAATTTGACTTGGAATTTTGGGATGTTGGCTAAGACATGGGGAATCTAATTTTATTGTTATGTTGTCCTTTGAAAGCATTTAATTATTTATTTCTTATCTATAAGTTAAGTATTCAATTAATGTGTTTAATGTCTTTCTTAGTCTAATTCATACATTATTTCTTATTTGTTTATTTGCTTTCATCAATTAGACTTAGAATTATTTTTAGTGTTGATTTTGGGTCAAGGTTAATTAATATATTAGTTTATGTCCTTAACTTCCCAGTGGAAGACCTAATTAGTTAATTAGTCATAAACATCATACAAAAGGTTTATGTTAAGCCATCATATTTTCTCGGACCAACCTCTCATATTTAATCTAATTCAAAAAAAAGGATTCATGTTAACATAATTGAAAGGCATAAGAAATGGGGAATATTGGGCTAGATATCTGGGTTCTGGTATGTTACAAGTGAAAGGTAGATTGAGAACTATATCTGGTTACTCGTCTATTGTTTGGAGATTGAAACTACCTACAGAACTAAAGGTCTTCTTATGGTTACTTATGCAAGGTTCTTTGATGACAAATGCACAGAGAATGAGATGCCACTTTAGTGACAATTCAACATGTAAACTATGTTATTCATAGGTGGAGGACATATTACATGCATTGTGAGATTTCTCTATCTTTAAACATGTATGGATTTTATTAAAGATGGATGATCATCTTCCTAATTTCTACAATATGGGTCTATTACCTTGGATCAAGACATAAATATAGGATCTTTTTCAATATATGATCATATTCATCTAACATGTTATAAACTTCAGTTTTCAATAAATCTTGCATGTTCAACAATGAAGCAAGAATCATATCTAGGTTGTAACTCTATTATGTCTCTAGAACATTCATCATGTGAGTTATTCTATAAGGATGTACCAAAACAAGTACATAACCCTATACCACATGATATTTCTTAGCAACGCCCTCCAGTAGGTTGGTTGAAGATTAATATCGATGTGTCATATGCATCTCATACTTCTGTGACATCCCCAGATTTTCTCAAACTTAATCTGATGTGTGACGTCCAAATTGAAACCCTGATCTCAGTGAGAATCCCAATTTAAACATCCCACACTAGGTTAAGAAGAAGAAAATCAAGGGAGTCAAAAGGAAACACAGTAGCACATGTACATGAACAATAATCAAACCATACAACACTTGTTTACTATTCAACATATAATTACATCATGAATTTTTACATCATTTGGTATTACATATTGAATAGCAAATTATACATATACATGTACTACCACTAACTACAGGATCTTAAGACAACAGGTCCACCTGTACATCAGCTCGCTACACAACTCTCAACTATCCTGGATCTTCAAGAGCATAACCACAACCTAAACAAAAGATTACATGTGGTACACGTCAGCACAATATTCAAGAATATTGTACTGAGTACGCCTACGTGTCTTTTATATACATCTCATTATATCTTGGCAATAAGATAAAACTAATATACTTGGCAGTAATAGAAGAATATAAAAAAAGTGTATACTTGCACAAAGATATTCATTTTCAAAAGAGAACACATATTTTAAGAATAATTTCCATTATATCATCCATGCATTTACTACCTCAGAGTTGAATGCATTAAGGACTTTATGATCACTACCAAAGAGTTGGATCATATGTACAATGTGACCACTATCAAAGAGTTGGGTCCAACCACACTACCAAAGAGTTGTTGCTTCCATATGTACAACGTGACCACTACCAAAGAGTTTGGTCACTTCCAAGCACATTTCCATAGAGTTGGTGCTTTCATATAATGGAACAGATATATTATGTTTGATGTGTTCATAGCGATATATATAGAAATTCAAGCAACATATCATACAAGACAATCATTTCAATCAATACACTATGCCAAGTCTTTACTACCATATAACACAAGCATAATGTACAATAAGCCAAGTAAGAGGTAATGGCGTACCTTCCAAAGAGACATCCTAATCACATATTCCTCATGTCAACTATATCATTGGTCAACCCTGATTAAGACAAGATTACAAATCACCATAAGGTTCTCATCATCTTACATCTCAACTTAACCCTAATCGTATTCATTAGGGTTTCACTTAGTTCATTAGGATATGTGTATCATTACTTGTGTTCTTATCTTATGATTATCTCACTGATGTCATTTTCCATATTACAGCTCATTATCAAAGGTCATCATCCGAACATTAGGTTCCATATCCTTTTTGTGCACATATTAATCCTAGGTTACATCATTAACCTAGATTAGGGTTTTAAACCATGTATTAAGGGTCATCTTCATATAACAAGTATTTGTTCATCATTATGATCTCATAATTAAAACTGAGGTTCCATATACTGATATGAGCTTACTCTGTGGATTTCATCATTTATTGAGCATGTATGCATTCATTACATTTTAATTAAGGTTATTAGCACTAGTTAGCCATATTGAGAAAATTACATAATTTCGTACATCAACATGATCATCACTGACATTAGGTGCACTATACACATTATTATGGAGTTACTGACATTTTCCCATAATTTTATATCATCCTTTGATATTTATTATCCATTAAACAATCATTGTACATCTTACATGATATTGTTAATATTTAATCATCAAAAGCCTAATATTATTGTTCCATCTTGTGCTACGCATTTTTCTGAGAATTTTGGTATATTATATGTATTTTTCTGATGAACGAGCTATTTACTACGAATTATACAGGATCTGATAGTTTTCAGAGATTATTACCTTTTTCGGCCAATGCCCTGCCGACACGTGGCTCATGTGGGGGCGCGGCTTCCTTGCTTGCTGTGGGCTTGTTCTTTGTTGAACCAGTTGGGTTCACGATGGATTCGGGCGATTCATTTGTCTGGACTCGGTCCGGCTCCCTTTCTTTCCTTCTCTCACGCGATCTCGATCTTGAGAACTCGCCCGTCTCCTCTGCTTCACGCGGGTGCCGCAGCACGGCTTGGCTCCGGTGAGCAAGCGGCATCGATCTCCTCCTCCCCAAGAAGTGGGAAACATCACCACAACTCCGACGGCCTCTTCCGCACCTCCATGGCTACTCATCTCTGAGTCGTCGACTATGGAGCTCCTTCTCCACTAGGACGTTGCCGTGCAGGTTCAGCCGCGGCAGAGCACGAAGAGGTGACTTGCCTCTGCTCATCTTCGCGTCGATCTGAAGCTCCAGAAAGCTTCCCTAGGCCTTCACGAACTCGTTCGCAGCCAACGATTGTGGTGAGAAGCACTCCGCACTTGTCCCCTAGCTTCACTTCCATCTCCAAACAACTGGGGTTGGTCGACTACCATCGCCACCTCGGGAGTCCACTGAAACGGCAGGGTTGGACTCCCCTGAACTCGTGCTTGCTTCAGTCGTTCTTAGCTCCAGACATCACCCACTCTAGCTCCATTCCTTTCCTCTGGTCACCACCTGCTAGACGCAGTGGAGAGGTACAAGGGACCGGGTAGCTTCTCTCCATCATCACTTAGTTGTTCATTTACAGGGGTCAAACAACTCGTTTCAAAGAGGCGAGTTTAACTGCTCGGTTGGAAAATCACACTCACACCCACAATAAGCGACGTGGTGGGAGGATTCACGGCCTCGTCTTCTACCCCACGTTCTATGTTACAACCGAAGGTAGGAGAACATCTATATGTCATCTGATAATCATCCAAAGGCCAAAGGCCACATCCACTTAAGCCAATCTATGGCCTCTCCTTTAGAGTGCTCATGACCACATGGTCAGGGATCAAATGGCCAGAAAAGGTCTTTGCATCCTTAACTAAACCAAGGCACATGACATTCATCTAAATCGGAACTTAGGTCTATCAATCATCAATTTGTACATTATTTCATGAAATACAAACTTAAATAACTCCCTCTAGGAGCATCCAAATGCCACCTAATTTTAACCATAGCTTCTTTATCTTTCGATATACCTTCTACTCAAATTTGGTGACCAAACTCATCTATTAGACCAATTAATTAAATTCCTCAAAAAGGCATAAAAAGAGAGATCTTAACCATGATATCAACATCACATCAACACACCTACTTTGTCAAAACCTTGGAACTCTCAATATAACTCAACCATATGATTTCACTTATGTCATTAGACATTTAGGATTCTAAAAGTCCACTCCATCACATCCTACACACCTTAAAAGAAATTCCATCCTCGGAATTAAGCCAGAAAAACTACTTTGTCACATCATATACATCTTAAAAGAACTTTCATCCTCGAAAGTCAACCATACTCGTACTCTAAGGAAAACTACCATGTCTTCATCCACATGTAGGCGCTATTCTATGTGTAACATATCCACAAAAGTTACCTAGAACCATGTATGCAAAGCACTATTAGGGGGGGTTTTACAACCATCTTGGTGCATAAACACTCCATTCAAGGTTAAACACAAGGTTTAGAAACTTAGGTTATGTCATTAAATATCTCATATATTAGAGTTTCATCTTCATCTTTACCCACACATTAGGGTTCCCACATCATATTACCATGTTCTAAGGGAGTTAACCCATTATGTCAAGGTTTCATCAACATTATGTCGTGCTAACTGTCAAACTATATTTTTCATCTTTATTAAGTACTATGATTAACACCTCATGTAACATGTTCCATTCATATGATATTATTTCATTATTCATACTAAATTGCATCATTTACTAGTGAATTCATCACAAGATTAATTAACAATTTCATATTATCATCATTATTCATGTATATGGTTAACCATTTATGCATTGAGATCTATTAAACCATCTCTAGGTTTACATCATATCATGTCTATATATCACATCCTTACATATATTATATTATGGTTGTGCTAAACAAACTTATACAAGTGGCTTGTTAAACATGTATCAAAACTTCATATAGTCCAACTGAGGTTCTCATGACCCATATCATGAGGGTAGTGCCATGCTCAGTCTCTCTGAGCTAACTCAACTCTATGAGTAGCTCATAACACAACTTGATCTTCCCTTTATTATCCTAGGGTTAACAGATCTACCTCATTGGTACTAGTTGGTTTCTTTACGAGCTCAAGCCACATAAGCACAAACCAAAGCATGCTACAACATACTCTTCATAGGTCTCTACCCATGAGACATGTTATATCTCAAAACTCTCCTATATACACCACTAGATTCCTATGTGGAAAACCACCAACCCGAGTATGAGACTTTCACATAACTAAAACATAGCTACCTCCTCCAGGGTCTTGGGATCTCTCCCTCACCAAGATGGGAGGCACTCATATTCATGTTCACATACACATATATAACCATCCTCTCTCTATCTCGAGGGTTTTGGTCTTCCCAAGGACATCTAGGGTTCAATAAGACTATAGGATTCACGCATAGAGTGACTCAACTCGTTTACTTAGGAGTAGTCTAGTTTAGGACATATCATATCACATATCTCATAATTCTCATATCTTGGAGTTTAGGTTCTCTGACCTTCTCCCTGTGGGTCTCACTCACTTTGGAGTTAACCCTATAACTGGTCCCAATATTAGAGGTCCTCCTTTGTAAAAGAGATTGAGGCTCATGTTGACTCACGACCTTGTCTCGTCTTAACATATCTTATCTCATAAAAGCCTAGTTACTTGCATCATCAAGACTTATCTCAAATCCTCAAAATTGAACTTAAGTCCTCAAAAACAAACATGAATCATCATAACCATCTTATATTATCTATATAAGACTTACATCACATCATCAAAACTTATTACATCTATCATATATTCCAACAAGGCTCTAAACATCTATCTAGAACTAGTCTCTCTTCTAGACTGATGTCATTCACCTTCACTTAGGTTTCATTATTACCTCCTACTCGTACACGTGTGGGGACACATTTTTGTAATACATATACATAATAAAATATTATATAGTTTTTCTCCGATAAAACAAGCGTCAGAGAAAACTATCAAGGTTCGATCTGATTGGAATCAAAAACCAAATCCAGAAAACGAGTGTCCCACACATAGTAGAGAGTCCAGTGTCATGAAAACTAGTGAAAAGGGTGAGAATAAGGGGTAGACTAGTGTAGCTACTCTAGACAACATGTGCAATATGTCTAGGGTTTATCTTCCCTTGATGCATGCCATTTCTAAATAGTGCAACGTCCCATACTGCAGCACTACAAGGAAAGAACGACATCTAAGGACTTGCTACTCAACAAGCACCAGTCTAGACCTAGTTCTCGGACATCTAGGGGCTAACCTAGAGGCTGGGTCAGATCTAGTCTCTAAAAGATGACTATTCTAACCCTAAAGATTATTAAGTACAAGGTTCTTTAGTTTTGAGTTGCATAGTGAGCAAATGTCAGGCTTTGCTATAGTTCATACTCTGATACCACCTGTGACATCCTCGGATTTTCTAAAACTTAATCTGATGTGTGACATCCAAATTGAAACCCTCACCTCAGTGAGAATCCCAATTTAAACATCCCACACTAGGCTAAGAAGAATAAAATCAAGGGAGTCAAAAGGAAACACAGTAGCACATGTAGATGAACAATAATAAAACCATACAACACTTGTTCACTATTCAACATATAATTACAACATGAATTGTTACATCATTTGGTATTACATATTGAACAACAAACTATACATATACATGTACTACCACTAACTACAGGATCTTAAGACAATAGGTCCACCTGTACATCAGCTCGCTACACAACTCTCAACTATCCTGGATCTTCAAGAGCATAACCACAATCTAAACAAAAGATTACATGTGGTACATGTCAGTACAATATTCAAGAATATTATACTGAGTACGCCTACGTGTCTTTTATATACCTCTCATTATATATTGGCAATAAGATAAAACTAATATACTTGGCAGTAACAGAAGAATATAAGAAAAGCGTATACTTGCACAAAGATATTCATTAACAAAAGAAAACACATATTTTAAGAATAATTTCCATTATATCATACATGCATTTACTACCTCAGAGTTGAATGCATTAAGGACTTTATGATCACTACCAAAGAGTTGGATCATATGTACAATGTGACCACTACCAAAGAGTTGGGTCCAAGCACACTACGAAAGAGTTGGTGCTTCCATATGTACAACGTGACCACTACCAAAGAGTTTGGTCACTTCCAAGCACACTTCCATAGAGTTGGTGCTTTCATATAATGGAACAGATATATTATGTTTGATGTGTTCATAGCGATACATATGGAAATTCAAGTAACATATCATACAAGACAATCATTTCAATCAACACCATATGCCAAGTCTTTACTACCATATAACACAAGAATAATGTATAATAAGCCAAGTAAGAGGTACTGGTGTACCTTCCAAAGAGACATCCTAATCACATATTCCTCATGTCAACTATATCCTTGGTCAACCCTGATTAAGACAAGATTACAAATCACCATCAGGTTATCATCATCTTACATCTCATCTTAACCCTAATCGCATTCATTAGGGTTTCACTTAGTTCATTAGGATATGTGTATCATTACTTATGTTCTTATCTTATGATTATCTCAATGATGTCATTTTCCATATTACAGCTCATTATCAAAGTTCATCATCTGAACATTAGGTTCCATATCCTTTTTGTGCACATATAAACCCTAGGTTACATCATTAACCTAGATTAGGGTTTTAAACCATGTATTAAGGGTCATATTCATATAACAAGGATTTGTTCATCATTATGATCTCATAATTAAAACTAAGGTTCCATATAATGATATGAGCTTACTCTGTGGATTTCATCATTTATTGAGCATGTATGCATTCATTACATTTTAATTAAGGTTATTAGCACTAGTTATCCATATTGAGAAAATTACATAATTTCGTGCATCAACATGATCATCACTGACATTAGGTGCACTATACACATTATTATGGAGTTACTGACATTTTCCCATAATTTTATATCATCCTTTGATATGTATTATCCATTAAACAAGCATTACACATCTTACATGATATTCCTAATATTTAATCATCAAAAACCTGATATTATTGTTCCATCTTGTGCTATGCATTTTTCTGAGAATTTTGGTATATTATATGTATTTTTCTGATGAACGAGCTATTTACTACGAATTATACAAGATATGATAGATTTCAGAGATTATTACCTTTTTCGGCCAATGCCCTGCCGACAGGTGGCTCATGTGGGGGTGTAGATTCCTTGCTTGCTGTGCGCTGGTTCTTTGTCGAGCCAGCTGGGTTCACGATGGAATCGGGTGGTTCGTTCGTCTGGACCCGGTCCGGCTCCCTTTCTTTCCTTCTCTCACGCGATCTCGATCTCGATCTCGAGAACTCGCCCATCTTCTCTGCTTCATGCGGGTGCCGCAGCACGGCTTGGCTCCGGCGAGCAAGCGGCATCGATCTCCTCCTCCCCAAGAAGTGGGAAACGGCACCACAACTCCGACGGCCTCTTCCACACCTCCACGGCTACTCATCTCTGAGTCGTCGACTGTGGAGCTCCTTCTTCACTGGGGCACCGCCGTGCAGGTTCAGCCGCGGCAGAGCACGAAGAGGCGACTTGCCTCTGCTCATCTTCGTGTCGATCTAAAGCTCCAGAAAGCTTCCCTAGGCCTCCACGAACTCGCTCGCAGCCAATGATCGTGGTGAGAATCACTCCGCACTTGTCCCCTAGCTTCACCTCCATCTCCGACCAACTAGGGATGGTCGACTACCATCGCCACCTCAGGAGTCCACTGAAACGGCAGGGTTGGACTCCCTTGAACTCGTGCTTGCTTCAGTCGTTCTTAACTCCAGTCATCACCCACTCTAGCTCCATTCCTTTCCTCTGGTCACTACCTGCTAGACACAGTGGAGAGGTATAAGGGACCAGGTAGCTTCTCTCCCTCGTCACTTAGTTGTTCATTTACAGGGGTCAAACAACTCGTTTCAAAGAGGCGAGTTTAACTGCTCGTTTGGAAAATTGCACTCATGCCCACAATAAGCGATGTGGTGGGAGGATTAATGGCCTCGTCTTGTGCCTCACGTTCTGTGTTACAACTGAAGGTAGAAGAACATCTGTATGTCATCTGATAATCATCCAAAGGCCAAAGGCCACATCCACTTAAGCCAATATGTGGCCTCTCCTTTAGAGTGCTCACAACCACAGGGTCAGGGATCCAATGGCCAGAAAAGGTCCGTGCATCCTTAACTAAACCCAGGCGCGTGACATTCATCTAAATTAGAACTTAGGTCTATCAATCATCAATTTGTACATTATTTCATGAAATAAAAACTTAAATAACTCCCTCTAGGAGCATCCAAATGCCACCAAATTTTAACCATAGCTTTATCTTTCAATCTACCTTATACTCAAATTTGTTGACCAAACTCATCTATTAGACCATTCAATTAAATTCCTCAAAAAGGCATAAAAAGAGATATCTTAACCATGATATCAACATCACATCAACACACCTACTTTGTCAAAACCTTGGAACTCTCAATATAACTCAACCATATGATTTCACTTATGTCATTGGACATTTAGGATTCTAAAAGTCCACTCCATCACATCCTACACACCTTAAAAGAAATTCCATCCTCGGAATTAAGCTAGAAAAACTACTTTGTCACATCATATACATCTTAAAAGAACTTTCATCCTCGAAAGTCAACCATACTCGTACTCTAAGGAAAACTACCATGTCTTCATCCACATGTAGGCACTATTCTATGTGTAACATATCCGCAAAAGTTACCTAGAACCATGTATCCAAAGCACTATTAGGGGGGGTTACAACCATCTTTGTGCACAAACACTCCATTCAAGGTTAAACTCAAGGTTTAAAAACTTAGGTTATGTCATTAAATATCTCATATATTAGAGTTTGATCTTCATCTTTACCCACGCATTAGGGTTCCCACATCATATTACCATGTTCTAAGGGAGTTAACCCATTATGTCAAGGTGTCATCAACATTATGTCATCCTAACTGTCAAACTATATCTTTCATCTTTATTAAGTACTATGATTAACACCTCATGTAACATGTTCCATTCATATGATATTATTTCATTATTCATACTAAATTGCATCATTTACTAGTGAATTCATCACAAGATTAATTAACAATTTCACATTATCATCATTATTCATGTATATGGTTAACCATTTATGCATTGCGATCTATTAAAACATCACTAGGTTTACATCATATCATGTCTATATATCACATCCTTACATATATTATATTATGGTTGTGCTAAACAAACTTATACAAGTGGCTTTTTAAACATGTATCAAAACTTCATATAGTCCAACTGAGGTTCTCGTGACCCATATCATGAGGGTAGTGCCATGCTCAGTCTCTCTGAGCTAACTCAACTCTATGAGTAGCTCATAACACAACTTTATCTTCCCTTTATTAGCCTAGGGTTAACAGATCTACCTCATTGGTACTAGTTGGTTTCTTTATGAGCTCAAGCCACGTAAGCACAAACCAAAGCATGCTACAACATACTCTTCATAGCTCTCTACCCATGAGACATGTTATATCTCAAAACTCTCCTATATACACCACTAGATTCTTATGTGGAAAACCACCAACCCGAGTATGAGGCTTTCACAGAACTAAAACATAGCTACCTCCTCCAGGGTCTTGGGCTCTCTCCCTCACCCAGATGGTAGGCACTCATATTCATGTTCACATACACATATATAACTAGCCTCTCTCTATCTCGAGGGTTTTTTCCATCCCAAGGACATATAGGGTTCAACAAGACTATAGGATTCACGCATAGAGTAACTCAACTCGTTTACTTAGGATTAGTCTAGTTTAGGACATATCATATCACATATCTCATAATTCTCATATCTTGGAGTTTAGGTTCTCTGACCTTCTCCCTGTGGGTCTCACTCACTTTGGAGTTGTCCCTATAACTGGTCCCAACACTAGAGGTCCTCCTTTGTAAAAGAGATTGAGGCTCATGCTGACTCACAACCTTGTCTCGTCTTAATATATCTTTTCTCATAAAAGCCTAGTTACTTGCATCATCAAGACTTATCTCAAATCCTCAAAATTGAACTTAAGTCCTAAAAAACAAACATGAATCATCATAATCATCTTATATTATCTATATAAGACTTACATCATATCATCAAAACTTATAACATCTATCATATATTCTAACAAGGCTCTAAATATCTAATCTAGAACTAGTCTCTCTTCTAGACTGATGTCATTCACTTTCACTTAGGTTTCATGATTACCTCCTACTCATACACGTGTGGGGACACATTTTTGTAATACATATACATAATAAAATATTATATAGTTTTTCTCCGATAAAACAAGTGTCAGAGAAAACTATCATGGTTCGATCTGATTGGAATCAAAAACCAAATCCCGAAAACGAGTGTCCCACACATAGTAGAGAGTCCAGTGTCATGAAAACTAGTGAAAAGGGTGAGAACAAGGGGTAGACTAGTGTAGCTACTCTAGACAACGTGCACAATATGTCTAGGGTTTATCTTCCCTTGATGCACGTCATTTCCAAATAGTGCAATGTCCCATACTGTAGCACTACAAGGAAAGAATGACATCTAAGGACTTGCTACTCAACAAGCACCAGTCTAGACCTAGTTCTCGGACATCTAGGTGCTAACCTAGAGTCTAGGTCAGATCTAGTCTCTAAAAGATGACTAATCTAACCCTAAAGATTATTAAGTGCAAGGTTCTTTAGTTTTGAGTTGCATAGTGAGAAAATGTCAGGCTTTGCTATTGTTCATGCTCTGATACCACCTGTGACATCTCCAGATTTTTTAAAACATAATCTGATGTGTGACATCCAAATTGAAACCCTCACCTTAGTGAGAATCCCAATTTAAACATCCCACACTAGGGTAAGAAGAATAAAATCAAGGGAGTCAAAAGGAAACACAGTAGCACATGTACATGAACAATAATAAAACCATACAACACTTGTTCACTATTCAACATATAATTACAACATGAATTGTTACATCATTTGGTATTACATATTGAACAGAAAACTATACATATACATGTACTACCACTAACTACAGGATCTTAAGACAACAAGTCCACCTGTACATCAGCTCGCTACACAACTCTCAACTATCCTGGATCTTCAACAACATAACCACAACCTAAACAAAAGATTACATCTGGTACACGTTAGCACAATATTCAAGAATATTGTACTGAGTACGCCTACGTGTCTTTTATATACCTCTCATTATATCTTGGCAATAAGATAAAACTAATATATTTGGCAGTAACAAAAGAATATAAGAAAAGTGTATACTTGCACAAAGATATTCATTAACAAAACAGAACACATATTTTAAGCATAATTTCCATTATATCATCCATGCATTTACTACCTCAGAGTTGAATGCATTAAGGACTTTATGATCACTACCAAAGAGTTGGATCATATGTACAATGTGACCACTACCAAAGAGTTGGGTCCAAGCACACTACCAAAGAGTTGGTGCTTCCATATGTACAACGTGACCACTACCAAAGAGTTCAATCACTTCCAAGCACACTGCCATAGAGTTGGTGCTTTCATATAATGGAACAGATATATTATGGTAGATATGTTCATAGCGATACATATGGAAATTCAAGTAACATATCATACAAGACAATCATTTCAATCAATACCATATGCTAAGTCTTTACTACCATATAACGTAAGCATAATGTATAATAAGCCAAGTAAGAGGTAATGGTGTACCTTCCAAAGAGACATCCTAATCACATATTCCTCATGTCAACTATATCCTTGGTCAACCCTGATTAAGACAAGATTACAAATCACCATCAGGTTCTCATCGTCTTACATCTCATCTTAACCCTAATCGTATTCATTAGGGTTTCACTTAGTTCATTAGGATATGTGTATCATTACTTGTGTTCTTATCTTCTGATTATCTCATTGATGTCATTTTCCATATTACAGCTCATTATCAAAGTTCATCATCTGAACATTAGGTTCCATATCCTTTTTGTGCACATATTAACCCTAGGTTACATCATTAACCTAGATTAGGGTTTTAAACCATGTATTAAGGGTCATATTCATATAACAAGGATTTGTTCATCATTATGATCTCATAATTAAAATTGAGGTTCCATATACTAATATGAGCTTACTCTGTGGATTTCATCATTTATTGAGCATGTATGCATTCATTACATTTTAATTAAGGTTATTAGCACTAGTTAGCCATATTGAGCAAATTACATAATTTTGTGCAACAACATGATCATCACTGACATAATTGCACTATACACATTATTATGGAGTTACTGATATTTTCCCATAATTTTATATCATCCTTTGATATTTATTATCCATTAAACAAGCATTACACATCTTACATGATATTCCTAATATTTAATCATCAAAATCCTAATATTATTGTTCCATCTTGTGCTATGCATTTTTCTGAGAATTTTGGTATATTATATGTATTTTTCTGATGAACGAGCTATTTACTATGAATTATACAAGATTTGATAGTTTTCAGATATTATTACCTTTTTCGGCCAATGCCCTGCCGACACGTGGCTCATGTGTGGGGGTGCGGCTTCCTTGCTTGATGTGGGTTGGTTCTTTGTTGAGCCAGTTGGGTTCACGATGGAGTCGGGTGGTTCGTTCGTCTGGACCCGGTCCGACTCCCTTTCTTTCCTTCTCTCACACGATCTTGATCTCGAGAACTCGCCCGTCTCCTCTGCTTCACGCGGGTGCCGCAGCACGGCTTGGCTCCGGCGAGCAAGCGGCATCGATCTCCTCCTCCCCAAGAAGTGGGAAACAACACCACAACTCCGGCGGCATCTTCCGCACCTCCACGGCTACTCATCTCTGAGTCGTCGACTATGGAGCTCCTTCTCCACTAGGGCACCGCCGTGCAGGTTCAGCCGCGGCAGAGCACGAAGAGGCGACTTGCCTCTGCTCATCTTTGCGTCGATCTGAAGCTCCAAAAAGCTTCCCTATGCCTCCACGAACTCGCTCGCAGCCAACAATCGTCGTGAGAATCACTCTGCACTTGTCCCCTAGCTTCACCTCCATCTCCGACCAACTGGGGTTGGTCGACTACCATCGCCACCTCGGGAGTCCACTGAAACGGCAGGGTTGGACTCCCCTGAACTCGTGCTTGCTTCAGTCATTCTTAGCTCCAGTCATCACCCACTCTAGCTCCATTCCTTTCCTATGGTCACCACCTGCTAGACGCAGTGGAGAGGTACAAGGGATCAGGTGGCTTCTCTCCCTCATCACTTAGTTGTTCATTTACAGGGGTCAAACAACTCATTTCAAAGAGGCGAGTTTAATTGCTCGGTTGGAAAATCACACTCACATCCACGATAAGCGACGTGGTGGGAGGATTCACGGCCTCATCTTCTGCCCCACGTTCTGTGCTACAACCGAAGGTAGGAGAACATCTGTCTGTCATCCGATAATCATCCAAAGGCCAAAGTCCACATCCACTTAAGCCAATCTGTGGCCTCTCCTTTAGAGTGCTCACGACCACATGGTCAAGGATCCAATGGCCAGAAAAGGTTCGTGCATCCTTAACTAAACCAAGGCTCGTGAAATTCATCTGAATCGGAACTTAGGTCTATCAATCATCAATTTGTACATTATTTCATGAAATAAAACTTAAATAACTCCCTCTAGAAGCATCCAAATGCCACCAAATTTTAACCATAGCTTTATCTTTCGATCTACCTTCTACTCAAATTTGGTGACCAAACTCATCTATTAGACCATTCAATTAAATTCCTCAAAAAGGCATAAAAAGAGATATCTTAACCATGATATCAACATCACATCAACACACCTACTTCGTCAAAACCTTGGAACTGTCAATATAGCTCAACCATATGATTTCACTTATGTCATTGGACATTTAGGATTCTAAAAGTCCACTCCATCACATCCTACACACCTTAAAAGAAATTCCATCCTCGGAATTAAGCCAGAAAAACTACTTTGTCACATCATATACATCTTAAAAGAACTTTCGTCCTCGAAAGTCAACCATACTCGTACTCTAAGAAAAACTACCTTGTCTTCATCCACATGTAGGCGCTATTCTATGTGTAACATATCCGCAAAAGTTACCTAGAACCATGTATCCAAAGCACTATTGGGGGGGGGGGGTTACAACCATCTTGGTGCACAAACACTCCATTCAAGGTTAAACTCAAGGTTTAGAAACCTAGGTTTTTGTCATTAAATATCTCATATATTAGAGTTTCATCTTCATCTTTACCTACGCATTAGGGTTCCCACATCATATTGCCATGTTCTAAGGGAGTTAACCCATTATGTCAAGGTGTCATCAACATTATGTCGTGCTAACTGTCAAACTATATCTTTCATCTTTATTAAGTACTATGATTAACACCTCATGTAACAGGTTCCATTCATATGAAATTATTTCATTATTCATACTAAATTACATTATTTACTAGTGAATTCATCACAAGATTAATTAACAATTTCACATTATCATCATTATTCATGTATATGGTTAACCATTTATGCATTGAGATCTATTAAACTGAGATGACCCGTCACGGAAAATGAGATTAACTAATGTGGAAGCAAATTATTAGCAGCGGAATAATGAAAAATCACTAAATTTTAAAATTTTTTGGAAAAAGAACTTTAAACCATAACTCCTTTATAAGAAAACAAGGTAAACTGTTTACATCATAGCTTGACATTGCATCTCTGTGATTACATACATCCATTGCCTTATTATCTGAAGAAGGCAAGATACAAAATCTCGAGGCACTAAGCCAAAAACCTCAGACCTACTGACTCCTAGGACCTGAGAGTACAGAGATGACATAAGACATACTATCTACGAGACTCAACTGTCAGTATCTCCACCTGAGATTCACTGCTGCCCTGGTGTTGCTGTTGTTGATACTGCCTACCCTCGGATTGGTTCCTCCGTCCTCGACGTCCACCTAAAAAGTCGAATCCCACGGGGGTGAGACAATTTTAAATAATTGTCCCAGCGAGAGTTATAACTCTTCGCCAGAAGCTTTGTTATAGCAATAAAGGATTAACATAAGTGATATAATCTTTAAGGCATTCAACAATAGATTTGGTATTAATTAAGACAACATTTACTTAAGCAATCATATCAATAAGGAATATGAAGAACATGTATACTAGTTACTTGACTAGAATATTTATAAGCAATGTAACATCAATCATTGTTTCTCGTAGTTCAACCTAAGCAGTTATGCTACGTGGCTGATTATGATTTTCAATCATTATTATGCCCTGCAGAGATGAGGTAAGCCGCTCATACTCCAACTAATCACTACTAAGTCGCATCGGTATCATACATAGGTCATCAAAAGAGCCGGATTCTTATGACCTCATCTTCCTCAGTCAGTGTGAGGATCAACATGTAGGACATCTTGTGTCTCTGCTACAATAGCTTACCAGGGTATTCTGGCACTTTGCTATTAGAGTCACAGTGGCATTATGTACTCTCTTCGTCATCGAAAGATCTCTTATTTATCTCTCATCGATGCGGCATTAAAGATTCCCTCGGGAGATTAGTGATACATCATCCCGGCATAAACATATAGTGAAGGGTTGATAGATTTAAGATATATCTACATCAATTCCTACACTAGGACGTAAGGATATTCGCGTCCATAATCCCCCACATACTCAAAAGTATGTGTTCCAGGAGTTCCCTTAGGAAAACCTGTTTCACCATCATTTGGCTTCTGACAATGATGGATCTATGATCAGGGCTCTACATGATATGATTATACTTGATTATTTAGGTACATTTTAGCATTCTTTTAGCATCAAGCATGTTCTCAATCATTAATCATTAAAACACTACTATAAAAGAAGAATACTAAATGTATCAAGTTTAACTCTCATCAGTTATCATATGGATATTAATTCTTAACCATCTCATCATATGATTCAGGAACATGGTTATTCAAACCCTCAAATTATCATAACACTTGCTACCAAGTGACATATAAGCATCAAGTCATCTAAAAACATGACCATGATTGAAGCAATGTATATACTTTTCACATATCATTACTCTAAAATATTATAATTGTTTTCAAGGAATATGACATCATAACTCTTACATGGCTATGATCACCTCATAACATCAACCTGTATGACTTATACAAATAGGGAAATGCATATATAACAATGTCAGCACAATACCAAAACTTTTCAATTTCTTTATAGGCCACCACGGCCGTGCCACCTTGCACGGTCCTGCAAAGTAAGGCTACCACGGCCGTGCTCCCTTGCACGGTCGTGCAAGTAAAGCTACCACGACCGTGCTCCCTTGCACGGTCATATAAGTTAAGGCTACCACGACCGTGCTCCCTTACACGGTCGTGCTACAGAAGATCATTACATGATTCATATATATATATATATATATATATATATATATGTATTCTAATCTTTCATTCTTTAAACTTGATTAGGTCACATCAACCCTTCAATCAAGTACATACTACTATGGTTAACATAGTGTATCAAGCTATTAATCCTATAAGCAATTAAGAATTCTCCCTTTAATTGGTTCTAATCACTTAGGTATTATTAGGGTTTCAACCTTTTTACCTTCATTTATTATCATTACTAATCATTATTGGATCAATAGAACATTCATCATCTTAATTCTCAAAGATTAAATCACATTGGACCTCCATTACATAAGGTATCCAATTAAATTAGGGTTTTCAATGTTGATTCCTTCAATCATTGAATTCATGGAACCAATCATCAATTGGACCTATACTCATACCTCAATTGAGTTTAATAGGTCAGCCTTCAACTAATTTGACCCTTAATTAACCCTCAATTGTTCATCAATTAGGGTTTGATTCAATTGAATTAGGGTTTGGAATCGATGATCCTTCAATACTAATCAATGTAAGACTAGTTACTTTGAAACCATAGAACCATCATCCAAATTGGGTATGACCTGACTCCAAACGGTCTTGAGGTCGTTTGGATGACCTCCAAACGGTATTGAGACCGTTTTCCCATCATATCATCAAAATCCAAGTCAGCCAATTAAGGTTTGGATCATTGGATTGATCACCAAGACAACAATTGATTATACTCCCAACTTAGTATCATTGGATCATCAATTGCTTAACCATACTCACCCCTAGACCTCCAAACGGTCTTGGGTGACCTCCAAACGGTATTGAGACCGTTTGGATGAGTTCCAAACGGTCTTGGGACCGTTTGGGTCACCCAACCCTTGGATTCTAGTGAAAAATCATTAGGGTTTGAGCTATTGAGTTGATCATCAAATCAGCAATTGATAACTTTGTAATTGTGTACCTTTGGACCTTCAATTGGTAAACTATACTTAACCCCAGACCTCCAAATGGTCTTGGGTGATCCCCAAACGGTCTTGAGACCGTTTGGGTGATCCCCAAACGGTTTTGAAACCATTTGGGCCAATCAACCCAAAACAATCAACCCATCACTTGCAAAATCAGCACTTAGCCGATTAGGGTTCATACCACATCTTTGGATCTTCAAACACATATCCATACTTGACCCTAGACCTTCAAACTGTCTTGGGTGACCCCCAAACGGTCTTGAGACCATTTGGGTGATCCCCAAACGGTTTTGAAACCGTTTGGGCAAGAAAACCCAAAAAGTCAAATCAATCAAGTTGAAAGTCAGCACTTAATCCAATTAGGGTTTACCTAATTGATTAGCCTTCAACTCATGATTCCTTTGGAATTAACCTATCAAATTTGGTGAGTTATTAACCAACATTATTATTAACAGTAATATCAAACGGTCAACCTTTGGTCAATGCCTTCAAATGGTTTTGAAACCGTTTGCCCAAAAAGTTCAAGTTAATCAGGTTGGAAAATCAGCACTTAATCCAATTAGGTTTACCTAATTGATAAGCCTTTAACACATGATTCCTTGGGAGTTAACCTATAAAATTTGGTGGGTTATTAACTAACATAATTATGAACAGGAATACCAAACGGTCAACCCTTGGTCAACGCCCTCAAACGGTTTTGAAACCGTTTGCCCAAAAAGTTCAAGTTAATCAGGTTGGAAAATCAGCACTTAATCCAATTAGGTTTACCTAATTGATTAGCCTTTAACTCATGATTCCTTGGGAGTTAATCCCTAAAAGTTGTAGGGTTATCAACCAACATAATTATGAACAGAAATATCAAACGGTCAACCCTTGGTCAACTCAACCAAACGGTCTTGGAGACCGTTTGCTCCAACTGACCTTGTGAAACCGTTTGCCCTTCAAACGGTTTTGCAAACCGTTTGCCCCTAACAGTTTTGCAAACCGTTTGGCCAAAAAGGGGGGGGGCAAGACCGTTTGATAAAGTAACATTGGTAATCACGCCCATCTTCTTCTACCTCCAGATCAAGGTCTGTTCTTCATGGTTTTGGTTGCAAGAAAGCAAGGAAGGATGGGGGAAAGAAGAACAAACTACTTTTACAAGAAAGAAAGATGTATAACAAAGTTTAAGGGTTTAGAGTTATAAAACCCGCCTTAGAACCAGATCTAGAGCTCCATGATTCGAAGATTTAATGGTGGCTTGAGTTTCACATGTCTTCCATGGTTCCTTCTTCAATAATTAGTTGGAAAGGATGGCTAGAAAGAAGAACTAAGTAAGAAAAACTAGCAAACCAACCTTGCAACATGATTTCCTCCATGAATTCGAGCAAGATGATGATCAAATCTTACCTAGAACTGCTTGGCCGTTCTCCTCTTATCCATAGATCTGTCCTAAGTTGGTCTAAGCAAGGGGATAAGAAGGGAAGTGAAGGAAACGATCCTTGCTAAGTGAGAAAAGGTGTATATATACTTTGGGTGAAATTCCAACATAAGGACAACTTGTTTCTCCATTTCTCATATATGTCCTTCCCTTATTATAAGCCACGTTTCTCCCTTACATACTTAAGCAAAACTCATCTTAAACCCAAGGTCTAAAGGTGGAGAAAGCCAACTTCTTACTAAGTTGCACATATAGAAGGGTTATTAGGCTTATAACTTGATTATTTAATTATAAGGGTTATCATTCTTATTTGATTATTCAATTGAAGTGCCCTCTTCATCATTATTACTCTAAATGATGCCAACAGTCATAAAAGATACTCTAGAAGGTGTATTTTACAAGTTGCACCCCATATTTTGGGTAAATTGCACTTTACACCAAAACTAGGGTTTTAAGTACAAGGATTGCTCTACAAGTTGCATCTTGGTGCCCAAACTTGGACAATCCATCATACTTCATCATATTCATTTTTATGATGTCTCAACACCAGAGGAACATCTAAACATGTGAAATTTGCAAGTTAACCCCTCTAATTGGGTAATTTGCACATAAGTCCCTATTAACAAAACAATATTATAACATTGTTCAAAAAGAGCAGAAATAGAATTATATGTTCCTAAGAAGCTTTAATTACATACCAAAAGATAATCACAAGTATCTAATTACATAATTAAGTAAAACACCTATGGTTAGTTCATAACCCATGTCAGGGATGTTACAAATTATCCACCCCTTACAAGGATTTCGTCCCCGAAATCAATAAAACATATTAAGAGAAAAGAGCAGGGTATTTCCTTCTCATCTCTTCCTCTAGTTCCCAAGTGGCTTCTTCAACACCACGGTGATTCCAGAGGACTTTAACGAGACTTATATCTTTCTTTTTCAACTTTTTAATTCTTTTATCAAGGATTGACACTAGTCCTTCCTCATAAGATATGTCATCATTCAATTCTACCTCCATAGGTTGTAGAACTAACTCAATATTAGGGTGACATTTCCTCAGCATAGAAATGTGAAACACAGGGTGTAACTTCTGTAACTCTGGTGGCAACTCTAGTTTATAGGCTACTTTTCCAATCTGTTCAATGATTGGATAAGGCCCCATAAACCTAGGAGCTAACTTCCCTTTTCTTCCAAACCTCATAACTCCCTTCCAAGGCGAGACCTTGAGATACACTCTATCTCCAACCTGGAACTCCAAAGGTCTACGACGCTTGTCAGCATAAGATTTCTGCCTATCCTGTGCAGTCTTGATTTGTTGTTGTATTACTTTGATCTTTTCTGTGGTCTGCTGCACAAGATCAGGACCTAACAGTTGATATTCACCGGTTCATACCAACATAGGGGTGATCTACAACGTCTACCATATAAAGCTTCATAAGGTGTCATGTCAATGATATGTTGATAGCTATTGTTGTAGGCAAACTCTATCAAGCTTAGGTGCAGATCCCAACTCCCTGTAAACTGGAGAACACATGCCCTCAGCAAGTCTTCCAAGGTATGTATAGTCCTTTCAGACTATCCATCAGTCTGAGGATGAAAGGTCGTACTAAACCTTAATTGGGTGCCTAAAGCTTTATGAAGTCGTCCCAAAAATGACTCGTAAACTGGGGACCCCTGTCTGAAACTATAGTGACTGGAACTCCGTGCAGTCGCACTATCTCCTGAATATACAATTGTGCTAGCCTCTCAGCAGAATATGTTGTTTTGACAGGTAAGAAATGCACTGACTTTGTCAACCTATCAACTATTACCCAAATGGAATCATACCCTTTGCTTGTCCTAGGTAGGCCAACAACAAAGTCTATGGTTACGTGATCCCACTTCCACTGTGGTATGGGCAATGGTTGCATTGTCCCTGCAGGCTTCTGGTGTTCAGCTTTAACCTGCTGACACACAGGACACCGCATAACAAATTCAGCAACATCCTTCTTCATCCCAGGCCACCAATACATATCTTTCAAGTTTTGATACATCTTGGTGCTTCCTAGATGCATAGCATACATCGAATAATGAGCTTCTTCCAGGACTAACTTTCTCAAGTTATCCACATCTGACACTATCATCCTCCCATGATAACAGACTACTTGGTCATCAGAGTCATGGAAACCATCTCGTTTCTCATCACCAAACTCTGATCTTATCTGCTGAACTGCAACATCAACTTGTTGTGCCTCCTTGATCTGCTCTCTCAGAGTAGGTTTTATATGCATCTCAGCTAACAACCCGGCTAACAATGACACCTTTAATTGTACATTGTCTTGCCTTAAGGAGATAAGCATATCTCTCCTAGAGCATACTAAAGAGTTTAGTTGTGCCCTATCTAAGGCTGGTGTTGTTGATTTCCTACTCAAAGCATCTGCAACTACATTGCCCTTCCCTGGATGGTAATCAATTGTACAATCATAGTCTTTGATTAACTCCATCCAGCGACATTGCCTCATGTTAAGTTCATGTTGAGAGAAGATATACTTAAGGTTCTTATGATCAGTGAAAATATGGAATGTCTCTTCGTAGAGATAGTGTCTCCAGATCTTCAAGGCATGAACCACATCAGCTAGTTCTAAATTGTGTGTTGGATAATTCTCCTTGTGTTTCTTAAGTTGTCGAGAAGCAAAATAAATCACTTGTTTATCCTGTATCAACACACATCCGAGTCCATTCTTGGAGGCGTCACAGAAAACTATGTATCCTTTGCCTTGCTTAGGTAACACAAGTACAGGTGCACTTGTCAACCTCTCCTTCAGCAACTGGAAGGATTGCTGACACTTATCACTCCAAACAAAAGGAACATCCTTCCGGGTCAACTTAGTCAAAGGTAGGGCTATGGAACTGAAGTTCTTAATGAACCTTCGGTAATAACCAACCAACCCTAAGAAACTACGGATCTATGTCGGTGTCTTCGGCTGTTCCCATTGTAGAACAGATTCTACCTTTTTAGGGTCAACACGAATACCCGAAGCAGATATCACGTGTCCAAGGAAAGATACTTCAGGTAACCAAAACTCACACTTGCTAAACTTAGCATATAGCTTTTGTTCTCTTAGCAAAATTAGAGCCTGACGAAGATGTTGTTCATGCTACTGAGCATCTCTACTATAGATCAGAATGTCATCTATAAAGACAACAACACACTGATTGAGGAAAGGTCGGAAGATTCTATTCATGAGTTCCATAAATGCAGCTAGTGCATTAGTTAGTCCAAACGACATAACTGTGAACTCATAGTGACCATACCTCATTCTAAAGGCAGACTTGGGTATGTCACTGTCCTTAATACAGAGTTGATGATATCCCGATCTCAAATCTATCTTTGAGAAGATAGTTGCACCACGCAACTGGTCAAAAAGATCATCAATCCTCGGCAGAGGATACTTATTCTTTATTGTTACTTTATTTAATTGTCTGTAGTCAATGCATAACCGCATTGATCCATCTTTCTTTTTAACAAAGAGCACTGGAGCACCCCAAGGCGAAGTACTCGGTCGGATGAAACCCTTCTCAAGCAACTCCTGCAACTATTTCTTGAGTTCTTCCATCTCAGCAGGCGCCATCCTATATGGTGTTTGTGCTATAGGTTGTGTGTCTAGGATCAAATTGATTTCAAAATCAATTTCCCGAGGCGGTGGTACACCTGGAAGTTCTTCAGGAAATACATCTTCAAATTCCCTGACTACAGGAACTTCAGCATGGTTAGGACTTTCCATGGTAGTATCTACCACATGGGCCAAGAATGCATAACATCCTTGCCTCATCAGCTTTTCAGCACCCATAGCTGACACAAGACAGGTGGGCAGAATCTTTCTCTCTCCTTGAAAGATCCATGTGTCGATTTCATCAGCAAACACAGCTTGCTTGGATTCACAATCCAAAACAACCTTATACCTTTCCAAGGTATCCATCCCAAGGATTATGTCAAACCCTTGCATCTCAAGTGGTATAAGATCCACTTGAATGTGGTGTTCAGAAAAGAAAAGGATGCAGGAAGAGCATACCTCCTATAACACAGCAGACCCTCTCAACGGAGTCTCTAGCAACAGACTATCTGCTCTATGACTAACTGTCATATTGCAGTTACAAATCATCCTTTGAGTGATAAAGGAGTGTGTAGCACCCGGATCAATCAAAACAGATACAATGCAGGATGTAGACATATCAGAATATAACAACTTCATCTGACCTGCCACAACCTGAGGTTTGATCACTGCATCAGGTGGATTCATTGCATAGAATCTTGTTGTTGCTTGTGGTTGATTCGGTGCTGACGATCCAGCTTGGGACGCTTGTCCACATCCTCTAGCTCCTCCTAGAAACTGTCTTCTCTGCGATCCTTGCTGACCCTGCCTCTGTGGTTGGGTTACACTCGCTGGTCTAGCTCTGCAGTCTTTCATCAGATGCCCCATCTTCCCACATATATAACAACTTGTATCTTGTTGTTGTGGTCTGGGTGGCCCTGTAACCAACATAGATGCTGAACTGCGATCCCCTTGTAGTGGTAGTCTTTGTCCTCTACCTCTACTCGGTGTCCACTGTGTCTGAGCATTAGGTCTAGGTGGTGGTGGTATAGGCGCAGAAAATCTAGGCTTCTTGAAGTCTCTAGATGAAGATCCCTAGAACTGAGGATATCTCTTATGGGTTTGCCTCTTCTCTGCTACAGACCTCTCTATCCTTCAGACTGACTCAACGAAGGTAGCAAACCTCTCCCAGTTCTCTAGGGCAGACACGGGAGTAGTCAACTCAGCGTTCAACCCTTTCTCGAACCGCCTGATCCTTTCTTCATCTGTAGCAGCCATATGCGGACAAAACCACAGCAACTCCATGAACTTAGCTTCGTACTCGCTAATGTTCATCAGACCTTGCCTTAACCTCTCAAACTGAGAGATTTTCTCATCCAGGAATGTTTTAGGGAAATATCTATTGATAAATTCCGGTCGGAAGACTTCCCATGCAACCTCCACACCAGGCCTCTTCTGCTCTTCCAGGGTCCACCAATGACCAGCACTCCCTTTGAGAAGATAGACAGCATGTCTAAAATTCTCAACTTCTGGGATGTTTAGGATTCTAAAAGCTTTCTCTAGTTCGGTCAACCACAGGTCGGCATTTGCGGGATCAGCCGTTCCAAAGTACTCGGTTGCTCCAACTCGGTGAAGTCGTTCAAATGTCTTGTCGATTCCTTGTCCTTCAGGTTGGGTAGGTGCCCTAGGTGCAGGCATGGGCATCCTATCTATTATGTGTGTCATGGCAGTCATAAACTGCCCAAACATGGTCTGGACGGCTGGATTCCCCATGTCAGTTGGATTGAACTGGGGTGGCTCAGGTACATGTTGTTCTATCTCCTGGTTCCTTGCACCTTCTTGTGGTGCAGCAACGCTACTCTCTGCCACATATTCCTCATGTGGTCCAGACATCCTTAACTTATCTTCTTCTCCTGAGGAGCAGAAGACACTATTAGATATACTGGAAAACACTAAGAATAGACTCGACATCCTAAATCATATGTCTCTGTAGATTCAGCGAACCTAGAGCTCTGATACCACTAAATTGAGACGACCCGTCGCGGAAAATGAGATTAACTAATACGGAAGCGAATTATTAGCAGTGGAATAATGAAAAATCACTAAATTTTAAAACTTTTTGGAAAAAGAACTTTAAACCATAACTCCTTTATAAGAAAACAAGGTAAACTGTTTACATCATAGCTTGACATTGCATCTCTGTGATTACATACATCCATTGCCTTATTATCTGAAGAAGGCAAGATACAAAATCTCGAGGCACTAAGCCAAAAACTTCAGACCTATTGACTCCTAGGACCTGAGAGTACAGAGACGACATAAGACATACTATCTACAAGACTCGACAGTCAGTATCTCCACCTGAGATTCACTGCTGCCCCTGGTGTTGCTGCTGCTGATACTGCCCACCCTCGGATTGGTTCCTCCATCCTCGACATCCACCTAAAAAGTCGAATCCCACGGGGGTGAGACAATTTTAAATAATTGTCCCAGCGAGAGTTATAACTCTTCGCCAAAAGCTTTGTTATAGCAATAAAGGATTAACATAAGTGATATAATCTTTAAGGCATTCAACAATAGATTTGGTATTAAGTAAGACAACATTTGCTTAAGCAATCATATCAATAAGGAATATGAAGAACATGTATACTAGTTACTTGACTAGAACATTTATAAACAATGTAACATCAATCATTGCTTCTCATAGTTCAACCTAAGTAGTTATTCTACGCGGCTGATTATGATTTTCAATCATTATTATGCCCTACAGAGATGAGGTAAGCCGCTCATACTCCAACCGATCACTACTAAGTCGCATCAGTATCATACATAGGTCATCAAAAGAGCCGGATTCTTATGACCTCATCTTTCTCAGTCAGTGTGAGGATCAACATGCATGACATCTCGTGTCTCTGCTACAATAGCTTACCAGGGTATTCTGGCACTTCGCTATTAGAGTCACAGTGGCGTTCTGTACTCTCTTCATCATCGAAAGATCTCTTGTTTATCTCTCATCGATGCGGCATTAAAGATTCCCTCGAGAGATTAGTGATACATCATCCCGGCATAAACATATAGTGAAGGGTTGATAGATTTAAGATATATCTACATCAATTCCTACACTAGGACGTAAGGATATTCGCGTCCATAATCCCCCACATACTCAAAAGTATGTGTTCCAGGAGTTCCCTTAGGAAAACTTGTTTCACCATCATTTGGCTTCTGACAATGATGGATCTATGATCAGGGCTCTACATGATATGATTATACTTGATTATTTAGGTACATTTTAGCATTCTTTTAGCATCAAGCATGTTCTCAATCATTAATCATTAAAACACTACTATAAAAGAAGAATACTAAATGTATCAAGTTTAACTCTCATCAGTTATCATATGGATATTAATTCTTAACCATCTCATCATATGATTCAGGAACATGGTTATTCAAACCCTCAGATTATCATAACACTTGCTACCAAGTGACATATAAGCATCAAGTCATCTAACAGCATGACCATGATTGAAGCAATGTATATACTTTTCACATATCATTACTCTAAATGTTTATAATTGTTTTCAAGGAATATGAAATCATAACTCTTATCTGGCTATGATCACCTCATAACATCAACCTGTATGACTTATACAAATAGGGACATGCATATATAACAATGTCAGCACAATACCAAAACTTTTCAATTTCTTTATAGGCCACCACGGTCGTTCCACCTTGCACGGTCATGCAAAGTAAGGCTACCACGGTCGTGCTCCCTTGCACGGTTGTGCAAGTAAAGCTACCACAGCCGTGCTCCCTTGCACGGTCGTGCAAGTTAAGGCTACCACGGCCGTGCTCCCTTACACGGTCGTGCTACAGAAGATCATTACATGATTCATATTTATATATATATATATATGTATTCTAATCTTTCATTCTTTCAACTTTATTAGGTCACATCAACCCTTCAATCAAGTACATACTACTATGGTTAACATAGTGTATCAAGCTATTAATCCTATAAGCAATTAAGAATTCTCCCTTTAATTGGTTCTAATCACTTAGGTATTATTAGGGTTTAAACCTTTGTACCTTCATTGATTATCATTACTAATCATTATTGGATCAATAGAACATTCATCATCTTAATTCTCAAAGATTCAATCACATTGGACCTCCATTACATAAGGTATCCAATTGAATTAGGGTTTTCAATGTTGATTCCTTCAATCATTGAATTCATGGAACCAATCATCAATTGGACCTATACTCATACCTCAATTGAGTTTAATAGGTCAGCCTTCAACTGATTTGACCCTTAATTAACCCTCAATTGTTCATCAATTAGGTTTTGATTCAATTTAATTAGGGTTTGGAATCGATGATCCTTCAATACTAATCAATGTAAGACTAGTTACTTTGAAACCATAGAACCATCATCCAAATTGGGTATGACCTGACCCCAAACGGTCTTGAGACCGTTTTCCCATCATATCATCAAAATCCAAGTCAACCAATTAAGGTTTGGATTATTGGATTGATCACCAAGACAACAATTGATTATACTTCAACTTAGTATCATTGGATCATCAATTGCTTAACCATACTCACCCCTAGACCTCCAAACGGTCTTGGGTGACCTCCAAACAGTCTTGAGACCGTTTGGATGAGTTCCAAACGGTCTTGAGACCGTTTGGCTCACCCAACCCTTGGATTCTAGTGAAAAATCATTAGGGTTTGAGCTATTGAGTTGATCATCAAATCAGCAATTGATTACTTTGTAATTGTGTACCTTTGGACCTTCAATTGGTCAACTATACTTAACCCCAGACCTCCAAACGGTCTTGGGTGATCCCCAAACGGTCTTGAGACCATTTGGGTGATCCCCAAATGGTTTTGAAACCGTTTGGGCCAATCAACCCATCACTTGCAAAATCAGCACTTAGCCGATTAGGGTTCATACCACATCTTTGGATCTTCAAACACATATCCATACTTGACCCTAGACCTTCAAACGGTCTTGGGTGACCCCCAAACGGTCTTGAGACCGTTTGGGTGATCCCCAAACGGTTTTTAAACCGTTTGGGCAAGAAAACCCAAAAAGTCAAATCAATCAAGTTGAAAGTCAGCACTTAATCCAATTAGGGTTTACCTAATTGATTAGCCTTCAACTCATGATTCCTTTGGAATTAACCTATAAAATTTGGTGAGTTATTAACCAAAATAATTATGAACAGTAATATCAAACGGTCAACCCTTGGTCAACGCCATCAAACGGTTTTGAAACCGTTTGCCCAAAAAGTTCAAGTTAATCAGGTTGGAAAATCAGCACTTAATCCAATTAGGTTTACCTAATTGATTAGCCTTTAACTCATGATTCCTTGGGAGTTAACCTATCAAATTTGGTGGGTTATTAACTAACATAATTATTAAAAGGAATCCCAAACGGTCAACCCTTTTTCAATGCCATCAAATGTTTTTGAAACCGTTTGCCCAAAAAGTTCAAGTTAATCAGGTTGGAAAATAAGCACTTAATCCAATTAGGTTTACCTAATTGATTAGCCTTTAACTCATGATTCCTTGGGAGTTAATCCCTAAAATTTGTAGGGTTATCAACCAACATAATTATGAACAAAAATATCAAACGGTCAACCCTTGTTCAACTCAACCAAATGGTCTTGGAGACCGTTTGCTCCAACCAACCTTGTGAAACCGTTTGCCCTTCAAACGGTTTTGCAAACCGTTTGGCCAAAAAAGGGGGGGGCAAGACCGTTTGATAAAGTAACATTGGTAATCACGCCCATATTCTTCTACCTCCAGATCAAGGTCTGTTCTTCGTGGTTTTAGTTGCAAGAAAGTAAGGAAGGATGGGGGAAAGAAGAACAAACTACTTTTGCAAGAAAGAAAGATGTATAACAAAGTTTAAGGGTTTAGAGTTATAAAACCCGCCTTAGAACCAGATCTAGAGATCCAAGCTTCGAAGCTTTAATGGTGGCTTGAGCTGCACAGGTCGTCCATGGTTCCTTCTTCAAGAATTGGTTGGAAAGGATGGCTATAAAGAAGAACTAAGTAAGAAAAACTAGCAAACCAACCTTGCAACATGATTTCCTCCATGAATTCGAGCAAGATGATGATCAAATCTTACCTATAACTTCTTGGCCATTCTCCTCTTCTCCAGAGCTCTGTCCTAAGTCGGTCTAAGCAAGGGGATAAGAAGGGAAGTGAAGTAAACGATCCTTGCTAAGTGAGAAAAGGTGTATATATACTTTGGGTGAAATTCCAACATAAGGACAACTTGTTTCTCCATTTCTCATATAGGTCCTTCCCTTCTTATAAGCCACGTTTCTCCCTTCCATACTTAAGAAAAACTCATCTTAAACCCAAGGTCTAAAGGTGAAGAAAGCCAACTTCTTACTAAGTTGCACATATAGAAGGGTTATTAGGCTTATAACTTGATTATTTAATTATAAGGGTTATCATTCTTATTTGATTATTCAATAGAAGTGACCTCTTCATCATTATTACTCTAAATGATGCCAAGAGTCATAAAAGATACTCTAGAAGGTGTATTTTACAAGTTGCACCCCATATTTTGGGTAAATTGCACTTTACACCAAAACTAGGGTTTTAAGTACAAGGATTGCTCTACAAGTTGCATCTTAGTGCCCAAACTTGGAGAATCCATCATACTTCAGCATATTCATTCTTATGATGTCTCAACACCATAGGAACATCTAAACATGTGAAATTTGCAAGTTAACCCCTCTAATTGGGTATATTTGCACATAAGTCCCTATTAACAAAACAATATTATAACATTGTTCAAAACAGAGCAGAAACAAAATTATATGTTCCTCAGAAGCTTTAATTACATACCAAAAGATAATCACAAGTATCTAATTACATAATTAAGCAAAACACCTAGGGTTAGTTCATAACCCAGGTCAGGGATGTTACATAAACCATCTCTAGGTTTACATCATATCATGTCTATATATCACATCCTTACACATATTATATTATGGTTGTGCTAAACAAACTTATACAAGTGGCTTGTTAAACATGTATCAAAACTTCATATAGTCCAACTGAGGTTCTCCTGACCCATATCATGAGGGTAGTGCCATGCTCAGTCTCTCTGAGCTAACTCAACTCTATGAGTAGCTCATAACACAACTTTATCTTCCCTTTATTAGCCTAGGGGTAACGGATCTACCTCATTGGTACGAGTTGATTTCTTTATGAGCTCAAGCCACATAAGCACAAACCAAAGCATGCTACAACATACTCTTCATAGGTCTCTACCCATGAGACATGTTATATCTCAAAACTCTCCTATATACACCACTAGATTCCTATGTGGAAAACCACCAACCCCAGTATGAGGCTTTCACAGAACTAAAACATAGCTACCTCCTCCAGGGTCTCGGGCTCTCTCCCTCACCCAGATGGCAGGCACTCATATTCATGTTCACATACACATATATAACTAGCCTCTCTCTATCTCGAGGGTTTTGGTCTTCCCAAGGACATCTAGGGTTCAACAAGACTATAGGATTCACGCATAGAGTGACTCAACTCTTTTACTTAGGAGTAGTCTAGTTTAGGACATATCATATCACATATCTCATAATTCTCATATCTTGGAGTTTAGGTTCTCTGACCTTCTCCCTGTGGGTCTCACTCACTTTGGAGTTAACCCTATAACTGGTCCCAACACTATAGGTCCTCCTTTGTAAAAGAGATTGAGGCTCATGCTAACTCACAACCTTGTCCCATCTTAACATATCTTATCTCATAAAAGCCTTGTTACTTGCATCATCAAGACTTATCTCAGATCCTCAAAATTGAACTTAAGTCCTCAAAAACAAACATGAATCATCATAACCATCTTATATTATCTATATAAGACTTACATCATATCATCAAAACTTATTACATCTATCATATATTCCAACAAGGCTCTAAACATCTAATCTAGAACTTGTCTCTCTTATAGACTGATGTCATTCACTTTCATTTAGGTTTCATGATTACCTCCTACTCGTACATGAGTGGGGACACATTTTTTTAATACATATACATAATAAAATATTATATAGTTTTTCTCCGATAAAACAAGCGTCAGAGAAAACTATGAAGGTTTGATCTGATTGGAATCAAAAACCAAATCCAGAAAATGAGTGTCCCACAAATAGTAGAGAGTCCAGTGTCATGAAAACAAGTGAAAAGGGTGAGAACAAGGGGTAGACTAGTGTAGCTACTCTAGACAACGTGCGCAATATGTCTAGGGTTTATCTTCCCTTGATGCACGTCATTTCCAAGTAGTGCAACGTCCCATACTGCAGCACTACAAGGAAAGAACGACATCTAAGGACTTGCTACTCAACAAGCATCAGTCTAGACCTAGTTCTCAGATATCTAGGTGCTAACGTAGAGGCTAGGTCAGATCTAGTCTCTAAAAGATGACTAATCTAACCCTAAAGATTATTAAGTGCAAGGTTCTTTAGTTTTGAGTTGCATAGTGAGAAAATGTCAGGCTTTGCTATTGTTCATGCTCTGATACCACCTGTGACATCCCCAGATTTTCTAAAACTTAATCTGATGTGTGATGCCCAAATTTAAACCCTCACCTCAGTGAGAATCCCAATTTAAACATCCCACACTAGGCTAAGAAGAATAAAATCAAGGGAGTCAAAAGGAAACACAGTAGCACATGTACATGAACAATAATAAAACCATACAACACTTGTTCACTATTCAACATATAATTACAACATGAATTGTTACATCATTTGGTATTACATATTGAACAACAAACTATACATATACATGTACTACCACTAACTACAGGATCTTAAGACAACAGGTCCACCTGTACATCAGCTCGCTACACAACTCTCAACTATCCTGGATCTTCAAGAGCATAACCACAACCTAAACAAAAGATTACATGTCGTACACGTCAGCACAATATTCAAGAATATTGTACTGAGTACGCCTACGTGTCTTTTATATACCTCTCATTATATCTTGGCAATAAGATAAAACTAATATACTTGGCAGTAACAGAAGCATATACTTGCACAAAGATATTCATTAACAAAAGAGAACACATATTTTAAGCATAATTTCCATTATATCATCCATGCATTTACTACCTCAGATTTGAATGCATTATGGACTTTATGATCACTACCAAAGAGTTGGATCATATGTACAATGTGACCACTACCCAAGAGTTGGGTCCAAGCATACTACCAAAGAGTTGGTGCTTCCATATGTACAACGTGACCACTACCAAAGAGTTCGGTCACTTCCAAGCACACTTCCATATAGTTGGTGCTTTCATATAATGGAATAGATATATCATGTTTGATGTGTTCATAGCGATACATATGGAAATTCAAGCAACATATCATACAAGACAATCATTTCAATCAATACCATATGCCAAGTCTTTACTACCATATAACACAAGCATAATGTATAATAAGCCAAGTAAGAGGTAATGGCGTACCTTCCAAAGAGACATCCTAATCACATATTCCTCATGTCAACTATATCCTTGGTCAACCCTGATTAAGACAAGATTACAAATCACCATCAGGTTCTCATCATCTTACATCTCATCTTAACCCTAATCGTATTCATTAGGGTTTCACTTAGTTCATTAGGATATGTGTATCATTACTTGTGTTCTTATCTTATGATTATCTCACTGATGTCATTTTCCAGATTACAGCTCATTATCAAAGTTCATCATCTGAACATTAGGTTCAATATCCTTTTTGTGCACATATTAACCCTAGGTTACATCATTAACATAGATTAGGGTTTTAAACCATGTATTAAGGGTCATCTTCATATAACAAGGATTTGTTCATCATTATGATCTCATAATTAAAAGTGAGGTTCCATATACTGATATGAGCTTACTCTGTGGATTTCATCATTTATTGAGCATTGTATGCATTCATTACATTTTAATTAAGGTTATTAGCACTAGTTAGCCATATTGAGCAAATTACATAATTTCGTGCATCAACATGATCATCACTGACATTAGGTGCACTATACACATTATTATGGAGTTACTGACATTTTCCCATAATTTTATATCATCCTTTGATATTTATTATCCATTAAACAAGCATTACACATATTACATGATATTGCTAATATTTAATCATCAAAAGCCTGATATTATTATTCCATCTTGTGCTATGCATTTTTCTGAGAATTTTGGTATATTATATGTATTTTTTTGATGAAAAAGCTATTTACTACGAATTATACAAGATCTGATAGTTTTCAGAGATTATTACCTTTTTCGGCCAATGCCTTGCCGACACGTGGCTCATATGGGGGCGCAGCTTCCTTGCTTGTTGTGGGCTGGTTCTTTGTTGAGCCAGTTGGGTTCACGATGGAGTCGGGCGGTTCGTTCGTCTGGACCCGGTCCGGATCCCTTTCTTTCCTTCTCTCACGCGATCTCGATCTCGAGAACCCGCCCGTCTCCTCTGCTTCACGCGGGTGCCGCAACATAGCTTGGCTCCGGTGAGCAAGCGGCGTCGATCTCCTCCTCCCCAAGAAGTGGGAAACAACACCACAACTCCGGCTGCCTCTTCCGCACCTCCACGGCTACTCATCTCTGAGTCGTCGACTGTGGAGCTCCTTCTCCACTAGGGCGCCGCCGTGCAGGTTCAGCCGCGGTAGAGCACGAAGAGGCGACTTGCCTCTGCTCATCTTCGCGTCGATCTGAAGCTCCAGAAAGCTTCCCTAAGCCTCCATGAACTCACTCGCAGCCAACGATCATGGTGAGAAGCACTCTGCACTTGTCCCCTAGCTTCACCTCCATCTCCCACCAATTGGGGTTGGTCGACTACCATTGCCACCTCGGGAGTCCACTGAAACGGCAGGGTTGGACTCCCCTGAACTCGTGCGTGCTTCAGTCGTTCTTAGCTTCAGTCATCACCCACTCTAGCTCCATTCCTTTCCTCTGGTCACCACCTACTAGACGCAGTGGAGAGGTATAAGGGATCAGATGTCTTCTCTCCCTCGTCACTTAATTGTTCATTTACAGGGGTCAAACAACTCATTTCAAAGAGGCGAGTTTAACTGCTCGGTTGGAAAATCACACTCACATCCACGATAAGTGACATGGTGGGAGGATTCACGGCCTCGTCTTCTGCCCCATGTTCTGTGTTACAACCGAAGGTAGGAGAACATCTGTCTGTCATCCGATAATCATCCAAAGGCCAAAGGCCACATCCACTTAAGCCAATCAGTGGCCTCTCCTTTAGAGTGCTCACGACCATAGGGTCAGGGATCCAATGGCCAGAAAAGGTTCGTGCATCCTTAACTAAACCAAGTTATTTCATGAACTTGGTCTATCAATCATCTAAATCAGAACTTAGGTCTATCAATCATCAATTTGTACATTATTTCATGAAATAAAATCTTAAATAACTTCCTCTAGGAGCATCCAAATGCCACCAAATTTTAACCATAGCTTCTTTATCTTTCGATATACCTTCTACTCAAATTTGGTGACCAAACTCATCTATTAGACCATTCAATTAAATTCCTCAAAAAGGCATAAAAAGAGAGATCTTAACCATGATATCAACATCACATCAACACACCTACTTTGTCAAAACCTTGGAACTCTCAATATAACTCAACCATATGATTTCACTTATGTCATTGGACATTTAGGATTCTAAAAGTACACTCCATCACAACTTCTACAACATCTGCTATTGTTTGTTCCAATAATGAAATGTGGGTGATGGGCTGCCCTCAGACTATATTCACATCATTTGTACATGAAGATGAGGTGCCTGCTATTCATATGTGATTCCAATAGATGACTAATATGTCTTACATGTTCTTGTTATTAAATTTGATAATTAATTAGCAATCAAGCTTATTCTAGCTAATGACAAATATTTACCTACTCTTCACTCTTGGATGAATGACATTCAAGGATACATGTCACAGAAGGAGCACATTATTATTTACAAGTGTTTAAGATATCAGAATCAAGAGGTAGAGAAGTTAGCAAAGTTATAATAGTCATCTATGTTTAATTTCTATAACAACCCTCCTTTGGGTTTTGTTGATCTAATATGTGTGTAACTCTCCATGTTTCTTGTTTCCCATGCACTACATGCCTAATCAATGAAATATAATTTCCAAAAAAAGAGTATGTGCCTTAGTATTGGTAATCCCTTGATTCCACCTAGCACTAAACTACCTAAGGGAACTTCAACTTATGCTTAGAATCATATCTATATGGTTGAGATAATATGTTTTAGGAATTTGGTTACTCGTCATATATTATAGAATGAAAGGCTTAAGTAAAACCTAGTAACATAGGGAAATATGTCATTAGAGATGACATCTGAAACAACAAGAAATTCTTGTCATATTCCCCATAACCAATGGATCATGTCAATAACTATAATATCGGAAGGAGGGTGCAAGGCATAAATCTGGTCCTGGAGCAAGTCCAGTGATAGTCCTTATAGATCTATGCTTCTTTCTCATTTAGCACCTGGACAGTAGTCAACGACAGCCTCTTGGTGTAGCACCACGGTGGTTGACGGCGCCCTCCTAGCATAGTGGCAACAGCCTCCATGCTTCTATGTAGTCCACACAGACCACCGAGAAGTCCACGTAATGCTTCTAGAGCTAGCGGAAAGTACTTTTTCCTTTGTGTTGTCAATGTGCTAGTGTTGACTTTTCTCCCATTAGATATCTCTCCCTTTTATAGGAAAGATGCACATGGATCTCATGTTACCACAACTGTGAGATGAGGAGTCTTTTCATACAAGAGTGTTGAGAGCCTTGGTCACCCCTCATTTTATATATGAGTGGATGGGCTATGATTTCCACAAATCTTGATGCTATAAAGGGTTAGATATCATGGTTTGATGGTTGTTAAGAATCACCAGTCGATCAACTAGACCACCCAATTGGTCAATTGGTATGCCATTCGGTCAATAGGAACATCCAGTCAGTCGAGTGTCTTACTTTTATATTCTGAAGCCTTTTAATGCACTTCATTACGTCAGCATCAATTGCTTGACCCAATCCTACTGGTGATCCAATCAATTAGCTGGACTATCCAGTTGGTTGAGTGGCACACCAGTCGGTCAACTGGACACTCCAATCATCCAAATGACAAACAATTTTGTTTATGTTGATTACTTGTACACTTTAGTAACCAAATTAAATCTTATTAATGAGTAAAATCCTATTACAAGTGCATCGTATGTGTGTGACCCTATAGGTCTCATATTACTTTGGCAGTGAATGTTCATAACTAGATTATGACATCATAACCAATAAGTGATATCTAATAACACATCATTACTACCCAAGTAAATGAAAATTGGGAGAACAACTTCAACTAACATTTGTGATTAGTTTTATCATGATCATATAGTTCTTTTATCACTGATATCTAGATTGAACATGAGGCATGGAATCATCATCCTCTTAACATTCAATCCATGTTCCTTGAACTAGGAGCAGACTGTATGAAATGCATGTGAGTTCACATATCATATATTGACTCACATGAGTATGGCCAAACATTTCTCAATCTCGCTTATCGAGTGGCCAGGATGTCAACTCTGAAAGGAGGGACAAATCCCATCTACATCACTCACAGTCAACCCCCATGTGTCACAACGTACCCAAGCACCACCTTTATGACAACCCTTATTTAAGGTCATATTGGATGGTGTCAAAGTTCATTAAATGACATGTAATGAGTGAGGTGATTTTAGGTCTAAGAACCACAATCACCAATATCACTTTGAGGGTTGATTCTAACTGCCATTCAATGATTTCCATGTATGACTCTCAAGGTGGGTCTGTTTGGTACACTATATTGTCTAACAAGTTCCTATGTGTTTTTACCCATTTTTTTCCAAAAAAAAAGTACATGTGTGTTTGACTGATATCAAATATCATGATTAATGAGACTATGTCATCTATCAAGACACATTCTAGTTTAATGTATTATTTTCATCTATTTTTATTTCCACAATAATATATGACTAGGGACATTACAAGAATGTATGCACTCTTATCATACATATGATCTCATTGTTTAGGTCCTCAACTTGAAAAAGATATGTCATTGAGTAACATCTTCTTTAGACGTCTACTATTTTGCGTCATCTTCTCATAACTGAGAAAACATAATAGACATAATTACCTTTATTATTATTCAAATTAAGTTCATGATGTCCTAGTACGATCTTCATATGATTGTCTCTCTAGGCACATATATCATCTGAATCCCACTTATACTTCAAGCCAATCACCCACAAATCTTATTATAAATGATCTCGACATGATCATCATGTTTTTGTTGTGCAAGTGATTTTATCAATGGGTTACCAACATCTGCTTCTAGTCAGTACTTTACAAATATTCACATATCCTTGTTGTATGATATCTCATCTAAGATGGAAATGTTGTGGTATTCTATCTAGGTTCCTAAGCCTATCCATTATCTCCATCGTTATCACAATATTTCTACTGTACCATCAATGGTTGGAACCTCCAAAAGTTCATCTAAATGAGCTTCTTGATCCATACAATATCATCTTCTATGTTCAAAATAACAAGGTACTTGGCTTCTATTGCAAAATCAGCAATTGTTTTGTGCTCAGAACTTTTCCATCTTGAATTTCTATTTTAAGGTCAAAACACAAATTCAGATTGTGATTGTTAATCATATTTGTCAGTTTGGAAGCTTGTGTCGTTGTAACCCTTTATACCCAACTCTTCATTATCACCATAAATAATGAACTAGTCATTAGTGCTTGTCAAGTACTTAAGGATGTTCTTTATGGCATTCTAGTAACCCTGATTAGGATCTGAATAATATTTTCTCGCCATGTCCAAAACATGTGAGACAATGGGACGACTGCATAACATGCATGGTAGACCCAATTGTTGTAGCATATGTCATCCCACATATGCGGTCCCATTCTTCACAAGAACTGGGACATTGGGCTCTAGAGAGACTAATTCCATGGTACATGGACAAATTTCCTCTCTTTGAGTCATGTATGTTGAACCTCTTTAGGACCTTGTCAATGTGTATACTCTGGTATAGGATAAGAAGCTTTCTAGATCCATCTCTATAGATCTAAATTCCTAAGACATAGGATGCTTTTCCTAAATCCTTAACAGAGAAGGTATTTCTCATCTAGGTATTTACCATTTGTAGAGTAAGTATGACATCCCACATCAATTGTTGAGTACAATTATGCTCCCACTAACCTTTTTGTAAACATAACTTTCATCTTCCTCTTGAATAAATTTAAACTCTTTGACTAACTCATCAAATTGAATATTCCAACTCAGGATGCTTGCTTCAATCCATAGATTGACCTTTGTAGCTTAGATACAGTTTCAAGCATGGTCCTGATGGATTTAACTATGGCAACTAGAGAAAATGTTTCGTCATAGTCAACACCTTGAACATGTTGAAACCCATTGCAACTAATCTTCCTTTATGGGTTTGTATTTTACCATCCATGTCAATCTTCCTTTTTAACATTGACTTGCACCCTATGGGTTTTACCCCTTTAGGTGGATCCACCAAGTTCCATACCTTGTTGGTGTACATGGATTCTATCTCAGATCTTATCACCTCAAGACACTTCTCATACTCTGGTCCCTCGATCACTTCTAGGTAGGTTGTTGGCTCATCATCTATGACCAACTCACCACTTTCTTGAGTCACAAGATAACCAAATATTTCAGGCTCAAGGTGTGTCCTACTAGAACTACAAGGTTCATGTGTTACCTGAGGAACTAGGGATTCTACAATAGGTGTGACTGTCCATGTTCCTTTTTATACATCTACGTCCAATGTTTTCTTGTTAGCCTTGAACCTTTTCGAGTTCTACTTTTCTCCCACTAATTCCATTAGAAACAACATTTGTGGCAATAAACACTTTGTTGTCTTATGAAAAAGTAATATCCTTTGGTTTCCCTAGGATATCAACAAAATAACATTACCTGATTTGGGACCAAGCTTTTCAAGAAATAGTTTTATAATATAAGATTTACATCCCCAAATCATCATAAAAGACATATCATGACATTTCCCATGCCATGTCACATATGGTATCTTTTAAACCAATTTATGTGGTATACGGTCTAGTGTAAATTATGTGGTTTCTAAAGCATATCCCTTAAAGGAAGTCAGAAGATCAACCAGACTCATCATTGATCGCACCATGACCAATAGGGTGTGATTCCTTCTTTATAATATATCATTATGTTTTAGGTGGAATCCATTGTGATACAATATCACGGTCTCACAGAAGGTCGTCAAACTCTTGATTCAAATATTCTCCACATTACTAGCAACCACCTTTAGAATTTGTTTTGAAAGGTCCACATACATCAGTATGTGTATGAGTCTCAATAGATCACTCACTTTCTCACTGCATACAGTGAAATGTGCTTTTGTTGTCTTTCCCAACAAATAAGACTCACATTTCTCTATTGGTCCAAAACCAAAAGAGTTTAGATAACCATCTTTATGGAATCTAGAGATGTGTTTCTCATTTATGTACCTTAGATAACAATGACATAGGTACATTTTCATTGATTCATTGAGTCTTTCAGTATTTATGTTATACACACTTGTCTCTAGCACTATGAAAATATCACATATGCAAATATCTGAGACACGGCCTCAGTTTCTCTCAATCTGAGGCATGACCACAAATATCCTCCATACCTTAGGATCATGATGACAAGTATACACACTCCATGCACCTACGTATACTCAATAGTATACGACTCCAGGCTTCCCTTCCAGAACACTTGTTCCCTATCCAGCAAGTTCTGACATTGGATAGTTATATGGCACAGGGCATTACATGATTAGGGTCTCACTTGATTAGTTAATGCCAATTGGGTGAGTTAAGGCTACATCAATCAAGTTACATATGAACCCTAAAAGAGTTCTACAAAAACATTGGCATGTAACAACTCCAGAAGATATAAAATGTATGAGACATATTCCTTATCACATCATCACATGGTAAGAATCCTTGTCACATATAAAGAGGATTACACCTCCATCAGGACTCAAGACATGCCCAAAGGTCATTAAGATCATCGCATAATCTCTTGTAAGAACATCATTTTTTTTCACACTTTTGAAAAGGTTCAATAAACCATCATCATACTTGTAATTCACATGTCCAGCAAAATCTTGCATTAACGAGCTATGATGTTCACCAAGTTAACAAAGCAGGGTTACCACTAACGCATGAGAGTATTCCTCACCATTACCACTTAAGATAACAAGTCCAAAAACCATCATTACATGATTACTTTAAGTTGGGTTTAATAGGATAGATTGGAATGATGTTACAAATCAGCACTCAAAGATTGACCATCAGTTCATACACCTACTTGGGTTAAAAGCATACATTCATGCACCTATCATCCCCATCGGTTCATGGATGTACTCAGCCAAAACACAACCATTGGGTCATGTTCATCAACCCAAAACCATCGAATCATGAGCATCAAACACAACCAATCGGATCACAAACTATGCACAAGTATGGACTCGTGTGTAACACAAAGCATAGCTATCAAATCATGGACCTCGAACAAAACCATCGGATTCCAAAAAAGAGAAACCATTGAATCATGCACATAGAGAAACCATCATTTCCTTAGTTGAGGTGGTTAATCATTTCATAGATGAGTAGGACCATCTATTGAGCCCATTGAGAGAAATTAGATCTTATACATCCAGTAACACCATCATTTGATAGGACTAGAAGAACCACCATTTTTATCAACACAAATCCATCAGTTGTGAACCATAGGAAGATCATCAGTCAGTAAGCTAGAAATACCATTGTTTGATAAAGCTAGATAACCCATCGGTTGTGAGCAAACATGAAGACCATCGGATTTCTTGAGAAAAAGCAAGCCATTAGATGTTAACACTAGGTGCACTATCATTTGTGAAACTATGTGACCCATCGATTGTCAACATAGAGAACCCATTGGATGTTGACACTAAGAAGACCATAGGATTTCTTGTACATATGCAAACCATTGGACGTGAAAATAGATTGAAAACATCAAGTAAAACCATCATTTGTTGGGGCTTATGAAACCATCGATTGAATCCACTTGATGAGAGAATTAAGACCATCGGTTGTTGAGGAAAACACAACCATCATTTCTCAAGCGTAAGAAAGTCTAAAACAACAACTAAGTACACACCATCGTTTCTTACAAGTGACCAACCATCGATTCATAAGTCAAAAGAGAAATCAATCCAATACACTCAAGGAAAAGCCATTGTTTGCCACCACATAGAAATCATCGTTTCATGGACATGCAAGGTCTTGAACTCCCTCTTCCATGAAAGAAACGTGCACTACGTTAAGAGGTGCGTCTAGAAAGATTATCCACTCAATAACTACCACATACACTCAAACCCTAGTCATGAAATCAATCATTCTACCTGTTACTATGTTTTTAGGGCAAGATTTATACATGCAAGCTAAGAGTAAGCAATAAACATGGAGAAAGTTTTATAACTAGCCTCAAGGTAGAAGATGAAGCTCCAAACAGTAAAGTATCTTGAAGAGAAAAGAAAGAAATACAATCTTGAGCACTCCACATGTCAAAGCTAGCTCCTTTCTCCAAGAGAAAGGAAACCCCAGGTCATAAGAGAGAAAAGAAGGTGTTCTTCAACCACATGCCCAAACTCCACCAAGAGCACCATGGATCCGACCAAAAAGGAAGAGAGAAGAAAGAGGCAGCAAAGAAAATGAAGGAAAGGAGATGATCTTACTTGCTTAGGTCAAGAAACAAGGTAGGAAAGCTTCACACAACCCAAGAGAAGGTAGATCCAAACTCTAGATGCACATGCAAGAAATCTCAGCCAAACTTCCTTCACTAGATCTCCTTTTCCTCCACCAAGCAAGAGGGACGAACCTCCAAGCAGCAAGAACGTGAAAGGGTGTGTAAGGGCTTTGTTTGGGTGCAAGGAGAGAGGTATATAAAGCTTAAGGAGAATGAGAAAGGTGGGTAGAGGTGTCAAAATATACATGCCATGTGTCAAAAAGCTGAAATTAGTCCTTAACCATCCATGTAAAAGTTCCATCAGATCTTTACCAGGGTCTCTCATTGGTTCGTGCTTTGGTGAACTCATCAAGGTGTGTCATCAGTGAACCCATCGATTTGTTCACAACACTTATCCATTTTGTCAAAACTAACCATCCATCAGATCATACACATCAACTAGGGTTTTCATCAGTTTTAGGGTATCAAGGACAAGCCATTGGATCCTCAACTACAAGGAGGACCCATCGGATATGTCCTCTACTAGATGATGCCATCGAATTATCATCATACTTAGGAAAACCATCAACTTTACACTAAGGTAGGAAACCCTAAGTTCTCAACCCTAAAGAGAAACAATATGATGTTACATCTAATGCATCCAAATGATCAACTATATCACCTGAGATATAAGTCAAATGAGATTGTGATCATCTTATTCTAAAAGGGCCCTTGCACAGGCTTTGCCATCATCCTTTTTGTAATGCTATGAGAAGAATTTCGAATGATCTTGGACCTCTTAATAACATTATCCATGAAATTATTATTTTCATGTTGAAGCCACGCATGTCATGTGTGCCTAGGTCATTTAGGCCCTAGACTATCGGTGTACAATTTTCAAGATAAATTGCAAACTTATGTGTACAAACAGTAGGAAAGATACAATCTTAACGATAAAGTGTGGTGCTAAATTTGATTGTCTGTAGAATAGATTTATAGACGTGTACGCACATATGTGATGTCTGCACTTATGGCAAGCTTCAATGGTTGTTGGGTTCTAACACTAGAATGGTTCACAATATCAAGACGATAAAAAATATCCTTCATGTGTGTGCCTGTCGGAGCAAACTTAACCGGTAATATTAAAAAGGAGATCATGGGTTCGAATTCTCCAAAAGATAACTTTTTGAGTAAAATATTTTGACCAACCCACTGACTAATACTAGTCTTGCAATGACATTCCACACTGTTGGCATGACACACCACGGATGTGACAGGTCATAGTGCATTGGGCCCTAGGATGGACTTGTTGGGGGTGAGTCTCATATAACTCTAGTTGTGACCGTTCGTCGAGATAAAAAAAATCATCATACATTTTGTGCACAAGGGATCGTTTAACCTTTGAATATTGGAGTGAATAGGACCAAGTAGGAAGCACTGGCATATGTTTGAGGTGGCGGAAATAGAAAATGGGCATATCCAACCATTCCCTTACATGTTAATTTTGATAAGGTTCCTTGAGAATTATAAGCTCAAGGACAAATGTTTTCAATACTAGTGAGGTTCAAACTCGTGGAGTTGTATTTCATGTTTTTGTCTGTCGCTCTGATCGAAGGATCCATAATATGTATATTTATTTGAGGATATTTGCATATTTCTTCGTATGATATTATTATTCATTTTACTATGTTATATATGGATGTATGTGCTTGATTAAAAAAATGACAATATAATATGTATATATAGGTAGTTATATTGTTTGTGTGGGTAGTGTAAGTTTACACTACCCATATCCAGAAAGTAATTAATAGGTCAGAAAAGTAACTATTTGACTGAAAAAGTAACAACATGAAAATATACAGTAAAACTTCCCACAAATATATACAAAAGATATGCAATTGTACATTTGTAACCATAGGGTATGTAATGTAACTGTTTATGAGATAATGTATTAATCTCAACGTGTATAGTAACAAACTGCAGAAGAAAAAAAATGACTATTTTCTGGAGCAGGTAACCTACCTGTGCAGACAATGATATATATCTCTCTCTATGTATATATATATATATATATATATATGTGTGTATATATATATATATATATATATATATATATATATATATATATATAGAGTCAGGCTAGAATACACTCGAGTGTATCCGGAGCGGAATACACTCAAGTAGTTTTTCATGATGCAATATTTTTTTTGAAAATTTAATCCGTTGATCTTCTTAAACATCTCTTGAACAACTCATACGCAAAATTTGAGCACATTTGGATATGTATAGCTCATGTTATGAAGACCGCAAAAATTATGTATTTCAAATTAGTTTCGCGCGTCGATTTTGTTGCCCTTGGATGAGTGACTTACACTCATCCAAATGGGCTCAAAATTTGTATGTAGCCTAGTTATAGTATGACGGTGAAGATCAACGGTTTACATTTTGCAAAAAATAGTCTTCATATGCAAACACACTTGAGTGTATTCGTG